>CM076991.1:112855229-117655229 GCA_039090855.1 Macrothele yani
TTTCTTTGATCAATATATTTCCATACACTTCACGATGATGACCTAATGGCAAAATAATTTAAAACATAGTTGACGATAAAATTGACGAAAGATTTCCAGCAAGCACATTGAAATATAACTAGCATGATGGGTTCCAGAACATTTTCTGATATTACATATATACAAACATGGTTGCTAATCACACTTCTCCTGAAAAATACATGTACAGATACCTACCACAAATAATACTTTACACTTGATACTTTCATCGCTATCTCCATTCCACTTCATTCCTACATTAAAATTTTACTATTGATCTCTACAAGAATTTAACTTTACGGTGCAATTAATTCTCAAAATTTACCTCTGTACAACCATTCTTGTCCAGTTTGTATTAACCCCTCATTTAAGTTTATAATGCTGATCTACGCTGAAAATTTCCGAAAAATGTACGACAAAATATGCATAAATTTTCTTTCAGTTGAAACATGAAATGCAGAAAAATTTAAATTTTGACAATGCTGATAAGTTACCTATTGAACACTTGAATAATTTTCTCAAACCTTATATACACTTACACTGCAATTTTCTACCGATTGAACACTTGAATAATTTTCGCAAAATCTTATATACACTTTACACTGCAATTTTCTACATACTAAAATTACTTACGCTAACATTATATAAAATAAAACAAGTTGAGATAAATAACACTGCAGATAATCAATGCATTTCTTCAGTTTTTTGAATAACTCCGCTTAAAGTTCAATAAGATCATAGATGATCATTGTCCATCTAACCACTTAAAAGGAGCAACGTAAATTAATGTCCGTTACAGCATATAAAAATTATTTTTATGCAAATTATCAATTTGATGCACAAAAACTTAAATTGTCTTTTGGGAAATGTTCATGTAAACACAAAATGTTCGTATGTACACGATTCACAAATTGCAAATTATTTTTATCCCTGAAATACAAATGGAAAAAAAAATGCGTTTGGTGTGAATAGTTCATCACAAAATATGAATGATTACGCAACATATTGCAGGCACGTTCTTTGCAGTCGATGACACAACATGTCGAAAAGTTTCAACAGCACTGAAGAATCACACTCGTTGCCTGTTTGTGTGTCGCACCTTGCCAAAGATATCGCGTACCCTAAGATTGTAACCCGGATCTGCTGGTTCCATATCAATGACGACATGGTTCAGCTGTATCTCGTTCCACGTTTTGGGGGGTTGATAACCTTTTCCCATGTAAGTCTCCATGGTTGCATCAGGTATATTCCCACGCCGGTAAGGAAAATGTCGATCTTGTTCGTTGGATGAATCTCGCCGTGCTGTTTGAGTTTTTGTTGTCATTTCCGTCTGTCTGGATGTCCCGGTAGGGCATCGGTGTAGCTGATCAAAATGAGCAATTGTCTTCTTTCTCGGATTGCAAACTAATTGCAAATTCTCACTGACGTCATCCATCATGCTTATGATGCGATATGGACCTTCAGTCAAATGATCAAATTTCTTACTCTGCCCAATATCTGCTTTCGGAGAGCTAAGTTTTTTAATGACGGAACAGGTGCCGACATGTTCAGTCTTGGGCGGCTGCTCATCTCTGAAGTGCACAGAATTATGCACAGAATTCCTCAGCGGTGATTTATCTTTCCGACCGATTCCGACTCTCCAGTTCTCTCTTTGGGCACTCTGAACAGTGTCCGACGGCGCCCAGTTTCCGCTTCTCTGCCACCGCAGTCGGTCATCTCTAGGCGGTGACTTGGGTTGAGGCCTGTAATAACGCCTGCTGAAGAAATTTGAGGGGGCTTTTCCCTGCAATGCCGCCGCAGGTGAAAATGTGAACCACAGGTCCAACAACATTTCTTCCTATTTTGATACCTGTTTTGAATATTAGGGTCTCGGTATCCCATTGTTTCACGGTGCTTCTCTTTCTGCAATTGCATTTTCAACGCGATCACTTCGTCCGTCAGTGCTTTAATAGCTTTATCACTAGCCTCAAGTTTTTTCATCATTAGTTGCAACATGCTCCCTTCTTGAGTATCTAATTGGGGCTGTACATCCCTGCTATAGAGCTCTGTGGCGTTAAAACATTCCGAAGTGGAATTCTCGGCATTGAGTTTCATGCAATACATGGTGCTGCAGAAAATACCAAAAAATGCTTGTTATATAATTGCTGAAAATACTTGTTATATCATGGCTAAAAATGTTTTTTATATCACACTTGTCTCTTACGAGTATCATGCGCACTGTAAAGAATCAATGAAAAATGTTTTTCATGGAAAGCTCTGTGTTAACGAATTTTTAACGTTCAGCAATTATGATGCATAAAAATGTTTTGACTACCAGCGGCAGGTGGTGTGGGATTTCACAGAAAGAGTGGGTGCACTTTAAAAATGGAAGAAAATATTTTTTTGTACTTACAGCACGTCGCTTGACTTCGTAATCCAGAATGTTTTTTTTGTTGTTGTTTTTTGACACACACTGTTTTGATTGTCACCCAAAGTCTAGTAGCACTATCACTGCAAAAACCAAAATGTTCCAATCTGTAGGAAAATTCGAACAGGAACAGGTCTCCACAATGAGGAATAAAATACTCTCAGGCCCGACGTCGGTGACTTGAAGACTCCACGTTGCTGCACTGAAAAACCAAATACCGAAGGACCGTTCTGCTTTTCATCGGCGATGCTCGAGTTCCACGCTGCTTAATAAAGATGCTCGGGTTCCGTACCGGTGAATGGAAGATCTAGAGAGTCCCTGTTCGGGCGCCATTTAAATGTTACAGGGCTTGGAGCTGAATTCTATAACAGCACCCTGTGTGGAGGATTCGTTTGTGCTTCCTTTGCCGTAAGTTCGGTATCGGTGGTTTAATCCGTAATTATTCCAACTGGAGCAGATAAAAACAATACAAACCGTAGAAAAGTGAATCGACTGAAGCTAAATTTTGCAGTGAGGAAAACGTTTATTCAGATCATACGGGGAATGTCACCAAGCTTCTGTCCTTTTCGTGCTTTCATTCTTTCCGTTCTCGTTCAGTATTCTACACCGCCGAAAATCCTTCTCTCTCTTTCCTGGCCACTCAAAAACTATTCCTTCCTCCGTCCCTTTCGACCCGAAGCATACTGCACCCCTGCTAAAACTATCTTGCTTCGTCGACCCATTGCCACCGCGTTCCCTCTGGCTACACCCTAAGATGTCTCTTCTCCGAAAATCGCAAGATTCCCTAATTGCCATCTGCTGCGTCGCGTGGGAAAGGAAATACTCATTTGCCTTTCGTCCAAATGGCGGGAATTGAAAGGAAATGATTCCAATTCAGTAACACAAAAATGGCTACAAGAATCTCGCTTCTGATAAATATGTAAGCCCCGGTTACAGTAGCCGGTAGTAAAAATCATTAAAAATTCAGTGTTCCGTTAATAAAGTTGCTATTAAACTTGCCCCAACAAAGATAATACTCGCCCACACGTCGCCCATCCTGATTTCAAAGTCTAACGACGTCCTGCAGCCTAGTATATTAGTTTGACGACGGTGGCCAGTTTTTGTAGAAATATCTCCAGCCTACTGCCATTGGAGGGTCTTTAATTAATTATCATGTCCCCAAGTCTTGTTGTTTTAACCATCAATGGATTTATTTTACTGCGTTTCTTGGTTACAGCAAGCCTCGATCTTGATGGGCTGAATTTAACCCTGTTGCTGTTTAACCCTCGAGCTCGAGGTCTCCGTGCTACTGTGAGTTGTCCGCAGACATAGGATTTTTTTCTGGTTAAAAGTCATGTCTCTGATCTATAAGCAAGAATTGGAATGATGAGTTTTGATTAAAAACTTCTCTTTTAAGACACAATGGTAAATTGCTCATAAAATTCTACTGTTTCTTCCAAATGAAGTCGGGCAGCGATCGGCCTAGTGGTCAACGTTCGTGACTGCCACGGAGAAACCGCAGGTTCGATCCCAGGCAGGTACGAACGCTCGACCTACTAAATATCTGCCGTGCGTCGGATGGACGTCGGACCCCGGGTACTGACTCCCGGTAATAAACAACGGCGTCTTCCTTCCTCCTTCTAACTCGCTTCAGGTGTCACTTTCCTATCTGGCACTCTAGCCCAAATCTCCTATAGCTTCATATTTCCAAGGGTTGTTTAAGACACTCCCTTCCTAAAATCCTCTACATATGTTCTGATCTGAAATGAATTCCAGCCAACCTTCCTACACCGATTCTTCTTCAATCAGCCTTCACTTAATATCTATCAAGCAAAGTAGAAATAGACACCAAAATTATATGTAATCAACAAAAGGATTTTATTTTAAACTAAGTCTTTTTATTTCCAAAATGGTGAGTAAATTCGTATAAACACTCAGCTCAAAAGTTTTAAATGCCTTAATATATCACGCCTTGCTTACGTCATATTCAGATCAAAAGTTTTAATATAACACACCCCTTGCTACGGTTAATATTTACACTTTCCAAGCGGGAAAATTTGTTTGAAGTATCTTTTCGTTAATGAAATTTACCAATGCTACGGTTAACGCATTTTTAAAGCGATAAAAAAACTCTGAAATATTCTTCCGGTAATGAAATTCATTATACAAAAAACGTGAAATATATGTATGAATATATTGGGTTGGAAAGAAAGTAATGTCCGATGACGAGGTACCCGAAGTCGAAGCCCCGGCCACGGCGTACACTGGCCACTGCGATTCCGCAGCACACCGGCATGACATCAGCAAATAGGTGGCTCAGTCAGTGGCAGTTAGCCGTCAGAAGGCGAAGAGTGTAAGCACCAGCCCACATGGAAGTGGACATCCGCCATTGCATGCTGCATGAGTTTCGTCGCCGTAGCCCCCGCCCCGCAAGTACTGTAAGGAACATTACTAGTGTGTTCCCCACTGCTATATCAAATCGCCAGTGCTATAGTCGTCTGGAATCGTTTCGAGAGGAAATTTTGATCTTTTACACCGTGCCAAAACCGGAAGAGCCGTAACAGTATAGATATGGACATTAGAGCTGAGACGGGCTGAGCCCGAGCCCGAAAGCCCGAAGCAGAGCCCGTGCCCGGATCGGGCTCGGGCAGTAGAATATTTACTACGGTTCGGGTTCTGGCGGGCTCGGGCTCTTAGAGAGAGTGAGAACGAGAGAATTTTTTTATAAATAAATGTGATTTTGTATGATTTAGCAAATGAGACAGTTTATAGTTGGTAAAGGGAATTCTTCGGCAACTGGTTCTGATTGGGGAGCGGGCATTCCAGATGGCTATTTATTCCGGGCTTGGGTAGAAAATGACATAGACCGCGCATTCGTGTGTTTCTGCAGAGAAAAAAAGCTTTTTCAAGAACTATAGGTATTGGATAGTTGATAGCTTGCCGACGATAATTTACCCCTATCTCCACGCAGTAGCTCCCTGCTAATTCTATTTAGCAACGTACATGTTTCAGCGCATTATGGCCCGATTATATTAGAATTATTTGAGCAACATACAATTGTAGCACCGCAGAATCATTTTGGATGGCCGGCCGCCCGAAGCACTTTAGGTGGAAACGAACGGTCGAAGGAAATCGTTCAGTTACACTATAAAAATAGATAGAGGTCCCTTTAATACTCCCTATTTGAGAAATATATTGGGCTAATTTCAGGAGGAGGAGAGAATGGAAGTGTGGAAAGGGAGATGTTTTTTATTAATGGTTGAACAGGTTAGCCAATTTTCGGGCTCGTTCGCGCCCGGGCTCTATCTTTCAATATAAAATTCCGGCTCGGATGGGGTCGGGCTGATATACCACGGCAGCAGACGGGCTCGGGCTCCGAAAATTGAGCCCGAACTCAGCTCTAATGGACATGCTAAAGACTTTATGTTCCGCCACGACCCACGCGTGACCATGCCGGAGTTGGCCGAACAGCTGAGGACTGTCCATACGAGCATTTCACGCACCTGCTGCACGAGTGGAAAGTTTGGGTACCCCAAATTCACAGTTGAGCAGAAAGCAAATCTCATGAATGCATGCGTTTCCCTGCTTGCACGTGACGAAGATGAACCGTTTTTGGACTGCATTGTGACTGATGAAGAGGTGCTGTACAATAATGTCCGAGCCTGGAAACAGTGGTTGGATGCAAAACAGAAGACCATGCCGACCACCAAAGAAGGTCTTGCTGTCTGTTTGGTGGGATATGCGGCACGTCGTGTTTTTCGGAGCTGCTGCCGAACAACACCACTATCACCGCGGTTGTTTACTGCCGTCAGCTTGACGATCTACACGCATAGCTCACGTCGGAATGACAACACTGCTGAGTAGCAGAAGCGTTCTTTTACAGCAGGATGGAGCGAGACCTCACACAGAACGGGTGACTTGTCACAAGATCAGGGACCTGGGCTGGGAGCTGCACCCAGCTTGTTTCCCGGATATTTCTCCAAGCGACTACCGCCTTTTTCCGGTCGTTGAAGCATTTCCTGGACGGGCAGCGGTTCGCCAACCGGGACGATGTAGAAAACGCACTTACTCACTTCTTTGCGTCCAAGCCGCCATAATTCTACAAGGCCGGTATCCAACAGATGCCCAGATGATGGGAGCAGGTCATGGAAAATTATGGCGACTATATTTTGGACTGATTTGTTCTCGTATATATTATGACAAGAGTGGAAGACATCTTGGTCAGAGTTAAATCCCTGAAATGGCAATCGGCTGGACTTACTGCCAGAAGGACAGACCATCGATGGATAGCCGAAATTTTAGATTGGATTCCAAGGGACAGGAAAAGACCCAGAAGAAGACCACATGGGCGATGGGTGGATGAAATTCGAAAGTATGCGGGAGTGACATGGAGGAGACTGGCACAAGACAGACCGTTGTGGAGGAAACTTGGGAGACCTTCGTCCAGCAGTGGATCGATAACGGTTGACGATGATGATGATACGATAATTAGCATTTTTCAGTCTTTCTTTCCAACCCAATTTATACTGTACTTAGAAAAGAATGTTTCAAACTTAATAGTAGCGCAGTGGTCTAAGCGATGGCTTCTGATCATTCGCCCGAAAAGGGTCCGGATTCGAATCCCGGTGAGGCATGAATGTTGTGTTTGTCTTACGGCATTGGCTCTCTCCCTTCCCTGGAACCAGCGGCCCCAAATTAGGGACGGGCGACTGTTTATAGCCCATTGAGTTTCTCACCGCGGTCGTTAAATCTCCAATCAAAAAAAAAAAAAAAAACTTAATGCAATTCTTTCGATCCGATTTCTAATCAAGCAATACATTTTTCGACGAATCCCAGCTCCTTATCTTCAGCTGATGATTATTAATTCCTTTACTTTGTGTGCTAGTTATTTCCCGGGAAAGGCAATGAATCTTTTTATTATTTTACGATTTATTTTTAATTTGCTTCTTCTATTCCAAAATGCATTTTGATTGAAATCCCTTGGTAGCACTTCGATTAAAAAGTCAATAAATTATTTCAATTTGTCCTTCATAATCCAAAAATCTTGGGTTTGTCATTATTCACTGCATCCACCAAGAAGCGAATAAATTATTTCAGTTGTTGTTGTTTTTTTATATTCCGGAAGATGTGGTTGGCACTATGATGTTTGTCAAGAAATCAAAAATGAGTGCTCTTGAAATAGTTTTTTGCTATTTTAATTTAATTGTTAAGGAAAATGAGAGTGATTTGAAACCACCCATTCTTTCTCAGATTATCTTAAAAGATATCACGATCTCTCACAAGTCCTTTTATCAGAAGATATTCATTATTAAAAGGTATTTCACTGAGGACAAATCATTACTGTAATACCTTTTGAATTAAATCTTGCAACTTGAAGAAAATATCCCCATGACCTGAAAATAAAATAAAAATGAATAAATGAAAATATATGAATTCATAAATAAAAGAAGTCCTTGCTCTTTGAAGACGCTTAAGTTCGGATATTCGCAAGTTAAAATAAGTCATCTGTATCTGGAAGTTTTTGCAGGGGGTTCTTTTCCTGGGCTGTTTTCTTAATCTAGAAAAGCATTCATAAAAAGGTATAAAGCTTTCTAAGGACCGCGCCCGATGGAGGAGCATATTCTTTTGAGATGAAGCCCTCAGTCCATAAACTTATTTATTTGTGCAGCCGTGTAACTTTGTCTCCATGTATGGAGAAAAAAAGAATGCAAAATAATAAAAAATTATATGCGAGCAAAGCATGAAAATTAGACAGCAATTAGCCTGTCCCAATTTCATTCTATCAATGACATTTAAAAAGATTGTTCATCTAAAAACTGCTTATGTCTATCAGAGAATCCAACAGGAGAATCACGGAAAACTTCGGTACTGTATTTTGGCACACAGAAAATGTCATGCGACCTACAGTAAAAGCAACGTTAGGCATTCTGAGTTAAAATAAGGTATCAACATCGATAGCGCTTACATAGTTTTTGACGTCTTTGAAATGAAAACGTCGAAAGCGGCACTTCGTTTCACTTCAGAGTCGCGGACGCCAAATTCTTTTCTGGAAGAGGGAACAAAAATACCTTCTGGTAATAACGACTTTAATTTGTTTTACTTGTACAGTGTTTCAGAATGCTGATGCGACGAAAATTAACAGAGTTCTGCATAATTAAGCTCAAACTCCTTGTTGTAGAACAACTGATGCTGATACTTTCAGAGCAGTACCCTTTAACTACTCTGCTAACGTATTATCTTAGCACGAACTTTATGAAAATATCTGTTCACATTTCAAAGAATAAACGCCAACAAGCTCGCTTTCAAAACGTATTTATATCCAGAAAAAAACTCCCGATATTGCACAACTAGTGTAAGAATTAAAAACGGCGATAAGTTTCACGTGGCAAAAAATTACTTTAACTCTAAAACTTGTGGTTTCGCTACATCACAACTGCCAACATACTAAAATGTCCTAAGAGAACGTAAGGTGAAAATATGTATGAATGAAATGCTGCATACATAAAATTTAATCAAAAATCATATTCTTTGTGAGCATCTTTCGTCCAAGTTTTGTTATCAATTGAAACAAATAGAAGAGCTTGTTATTGCAACTGTGCATTTTGCCCACGTTGGTTTCATCTGAAAATCGCATTAACGAGTAGAATGTAACTACCTCACAACTCTTCCTAAATGTTAATAAAGAGTATGTAAATCTTCCTTAAAGTTTAATTTCCATGAGAAACTCCGGCCGCTTGTACCTAGAACCAATTTGACCGCGGAAGAGATTTCATATAATACGCCATAGTTATGTGGACAAGGGACTATATACTTTAACCCTCGAGGTGGCAGGAGCTTTGGAAGAAGCAATGCGAAGTTTAGTCACATGTATAGTAAGAGTCTCCCCTAAAAGCGCCCTGTCTTTCTGTAGAATTCGTTGTCGTTAAGATGCGCATATATGCGTTCTCGACAATATGAGCCTGAAATTTCTTTAGACGCAATACTGCGTTTTCGCAGCTTTTGAATAGATTTTCGAAGAACGTATTATTGCGTCGTTCCTGCTTCGGGCACAGAAAGCTCCGAACGTATATATGCGTGCTTGCCACCTGGAGGGTTAAAGCCTCCGAACCCCAGCACTGCTGCGGGGACCCATGGCTTATAGGGCTTCTAGCCTCAGTAATGAGGTTTTACATCTGTTTTTGGACGGGGGGGGGGGGGTTACTTCATGTGAAGCTGGTTGAGAAATAGGCCAGTACTGGTAATTTCTTTTATCTTTAAATATGTTAAGAAATGTTCGTGCAAAAAGGATATACAGCTGTACCGAACAGGATAACAGATAGATGCAACTACATTTTTAATCTTAACTGCACATAATCCCAATCACATATGATACAGGGTGATCCATTTAAACCAGTACCACGTGATTTACTTATAACTTTTTTATAAATAACAACAAAATCATACAGTAAGTTGGAGAATTATTCATGTGGTATTGGAGAATCATTTTATCAAAGCAAATGTTGGAATTGTCCTCCATTTTCTTGCAAACACAGTTGAACACGCCGCACCATATTCAGTGATGTCTCATGTAGAGTACGAGCAGTAACAGTGCCAATTTCAGTCGTGATTGTTTCACGCAATGCATCCAATGTTTTTGGATGGGTTTTGTAAACTCTATCCTTTAAGTAACCCCATAAAAAAAGTCAGGGAAGTTAAGTCCGGAGATCGGGGAGGCCATATGTTTTTTGAAATTAATCTGTCATCAAAGAAGCTGGTTATAAGTTCCATTGATACTTTCGATGTGTGACACGTAGCGCCATCCTGCTGAAAGTAGCCCTCTGTCAATTCAATGTCATCAAGTTGTTCCACAAATTCATTGAATATGCGGCAATAAACGTTAGTGTTGACAGTCTCAGAGAAAAAAATGGAGCCAATAATTTTCGTAGACGAAACCGCACACCATACACCAACCTTTTGTGAATGCATCGGTGTTTCACACATGTGTGGGTTTTCGGCAGCTCAGTATCTGCTGTTTTGCGAATTGACGTAGCCTGACAGATGAAACCAGGCTTCATCCGTAAACCATGTGATGGAGAGAATATCAAATCGCAAATTAAGAAAATTTTGCCCATTTGCAGTAACTTACTCTCTTTCCCTTGTCCGGTTCCTGCAGCTGATGGATTACATGCACTTTAAATGGTCGAATATTCGCTTTTTTTGCTGCCCTTTGACAAGTTCCGTATGAATATCCTGTCTGTTGGCTTAATCTGCGCAACGATTTCGTCAGAGATTGAAGTAAACGTTGCCGAACATCGTCCACAGGCGTTTGGGGCATCGGAGGGTGATGTCTACCGCTACCGCTGAGAAGAAGAGAACCGGTTTGATCCAGTTTTTTTGCCATCAACAGAATTGTTGACTTGCTTGGCACTTTTCGAACTCCAAACTCTCTTCGAAATGCTCATTGCGTTTTGATGATAGAATTTGTTACCCAATACGATTTCACTAAAAAAACACGCTCTGGAACAGAGTACTGCATGTTTCTGAAAGCACGCAAGTGAATGACAACACAACAACAAACAAATCACGAGCTGAGTTACAGTTACGGTTAACAATCTTCTTCACGGTGGCAGTTTTCATTCTCCAGGAGTTGCTGCTTCTATTGAAAAAAGAAGTTCCTTGAGCGATCCCTTGCAAAAATGTAAGGTTTTTTCAGGGTACTGGTTTAAATGGATCACCCTGTATAATACCAGGACGTTTTGTCTTGGTATAAAAGAACACTTTTGAAAAATTATTTTTAAAATAATTTTTTTCAAATAAGCATTTAACACTTACCGGGACTCTTTGGAAATTTTCTGTAACTTTTGGATCGTTTTACCCATGGCAAATGGTACTGCACAGACTTTCGTTCGCCGTAAAACGGCCTGGAATTTATCAAAACCTTTGTTGTTCTGCGTAAGCAAGTTTTCTTTATCGATTTTTTCCTTAACTTCCTGCCCTTGCATATTTTTATTTGGGAAGCCATGGATATCTGTAAAATGTCTTAAATTAAATAACAAATGCATGGCGACAACACACGTTTTTTCGTCATATATTTTTCATTATGATAAACAATAGACCGTATGCATATGACATCACAGCAAGGTAAACCATCCTAGCAGACGTCCTGGTGATCAACTAGTGTACAAGCACTGCTTGGATTTGCATTGTGGAGGTTAAAGAAGACGGTGTTTTGTGCTATTTTTCGCCTGCAGTAACTAAAGTGAGAGAGATAATTGTGAGTCCTATTATAGATTACAATCTGAACGAACGAAGTGGGATCAGAATTGTAAAAATGTAATTCAGAAGCGCCAAAATTTATGGTTATCACGTATCAGCAGAGTTAACATTGATGACCCGAAACCGACGAACATTAGTGTGTAGTTTACATTTTGTAACAGGTATGTTCATAAATTTACTGATGCATTATCTACAAAAACTCTATGAAGATCTTTAGATTATAATTAACCTTTCTTATGAGCAAGTTTATGCTGTTCTTTATCGTGAATGTATTCACTGCTATAGGGGAGTGAATATCTTATAGAACCTTCATATGTTGGGTTCCCAGGCAGATTTTTGAAAAATGATCTCATGATAACATTCACTAGTTTATTATTATTGTCATTACTATATATATAAGGTAAAGAGACTTAGTGCTATTCGCCACAATTATTATTATTATATCCGTATATATTGATTTACTTGTGTAAAGCAGAGGATTACCTTAGCTCAAGTTTCAGGTTGGGGAATATCTAAATTATTGAAAGGTAAACTTTTAAATTAAATAATTAGCTAAAGATGGCAGGACATTTTCATCTTAATTAACTGTATGAATATGCTGTTAGCACAGAAGTTGGTAGCTGCCCTGGAATGCAGAATTTTGAGTTCCTTTCAAGCAAAAACATTCTCCTCTCTACAATATTGTTCCGGAAAAGTGAGTATGAAATTTCATATGGGTCACCACAATTGCCCAACGACTAATTTATCAAAATATAGCTGTTTTTGATCACCAGATAACACACTTACGTAGCCCATGCAATGCATCTTTGATCTCACTTGTACACCAGTTGTTCTGCAAGAAAGCAGCAGACGAAAAGTAACGCGAATCGCGGTTTCGTGACGTCAATTAATACGGTCTATACGTTTTAGGATAATAGCACGTTGTCGTTATGATAAACAATAACGAAAACGTGCTGAGTGCTAAGGGTAAAACATCGCGCAGGTTACAACATTCTTCGAATCAAACATGCGGAACACCCAAAAGCACGCGCCAAATGGCAGATAATTCAGTAGAAACGTCTTCGTTGCAGTTGGACTGGATCTCAATAGTCTCCCTATATGAAGTGGCTCTTGGGTTAGTGTACGAGATAAAGAAAATCGCTTCATACACTTACGCGAAAGCCACTTCATATAGGGACACTATTGAGATCCTGTCCAACCCTAATGTCTGTAACAAAAAATGTTTCTACCGAATTACCTGCCATTTGGCACTCGTTTTGGGTGTTTCGCATGTTTTATTCGAAGAATGCTGTAACCTGCGCAAGATTTTACCCTCAGCACCTAGCACGTTATCGTTATTGTTTGTGTTTTTAAATTTTAAGTATTAGGTGCTTGAATTAATTCCCGCTGTTGCCCAGTAGAGCGCAGCAGTGGTGCGCTGTGACCCGCGCACACGTGTCCTCCCTTGCGCCGCACGTACCGTCCGTAGTCTGGGCGAAGCAATGTGTGACACGCGATCGGAGGGCACAGAACACGAGTTTGTATCGCATTCACGATGTCGAGTTTCGTACCAAAATGGGAGCATTTGCGGGAAGTATTACTCTTCTGCTTTCGTCTCAAGAAATCTGCAGCGGAAAGTCATCGTTTGCTATTGCAGGCGTATGGGGAACATGCCCTATCGGAAACAACATGCAGAGAGTGGTTCCGACGCTTCAAAGCCAACGAATATGACGTGAAGGACAAAAAGCGCCTGGGCAACGGAAAAAGTTTGAAGATGGCGCATTGGAGGCCTTCTTGGACGAGGATTCATGTCAGATGCTCCACAAGTTGTCTGAAACACTACGGGTCGATGAGTCAACGGTTAGCAAACGTTTAAAGGCAATGGGAATGATCCAGAAGCTCGGAAACTGGATCCCACATGACAAGGTTATTCTTCTCCACGACAACGCTAGACCTCATGTCGCCAAATCCGTGAAGGAACTTTTGAAGGCACTTGGATGAGACTTCTTACCCTACCCGCCTGATTCCCGGACATTGCTCCCACGGACTTCCATCTGTTCCGGTCGCTACAACATGGCCTGTCAGAGCAGCACTTCCTTTCTGTCGCGGATATCCAAAAATGGCTCGATGAATGGTTCGCATCCAAAGAACCTGCATATTTCTACCGCTCAATCCATTTGTTACCCCAACGGTGGGAAAGGGCCGTAGGTGCCAACGGATACTACTTTGAATAGACTATCCTGTACCGTTCTGTGGTAACACACAGGTGTTTGTGTGGCAAAAAACAGTGGGAATTAATTCAAGCACCTAATACAGTACAACCTCTCATTCTTCACCATGAGCTGTTTGTCTTATGAAGCCAGCCGTCTGGTGGTGAAATCTCGCATGTTTATGCTTGTATATGTTTACACTAAATAAACGGAGTTTTAACTACGATTGCACAGAAAAGGTCGATTTACTATCACAGATGAGCGGAAAAAGACTTACAAACTTGGTAACAAGAATCAAAAGAAAGTTTCAGTAAAGGATTAAAGTAGTGATAAAAGATAGGTTCTGGGTCCATAGACTTAACATGTGCTCCTCACGGTTGCTCCTCACGGGAGCCGCAGCAGGGAGGGAGGGGTGAAGCTCCTCTCGAGTGAGCCTACCGGAAATGTCTTATCTCTAGAGATAACACCTTTGACAAACATTTTTGGGAAATCTTTTCGTGTTTTTAACTCTGATTTAATAACTTTTTTAATTAAACAATTTAGCATTCCTTTTTTTTTAGTTCGCAATTTGTTCGTGTATTATTTCTTCTTTTTATTTTATAAAACGTATATTTTTAGAACTTGAGTGAGGTGTTAGGAAATTTTTATAGGCGTTGCATTATTGCTCAAGTATTATTGATTGTTTACAACAAATGTTTCCTCCATGTCCCTTACTCAAGAAATGTTTTATGTAAAACAAATGAATTATTCCTTCTTGAAAAAACCCTCATAAAGCGTTTGCATGGTGATCCTGATTAATATTTTGTAATTTCATTTCCGAAGAAAGAAAGAATTCTTTTAAAACATCGTCAGTCACACATGCCATTTGTTTCTTAATGGGAAAGATAAAACCTTGAGACGTTATCTTTGTTTCCTGTTAGCGACAGTGCAATCTCCCCACCATGCGGACTTCAATATCTTGTGTGACTAATCAGTTCCTGTGTCTAATTTCTTATCTTTTCACCCCGATTTGGTACAGAAGGTTATCTGATTTCAGTACCACAGGAAGTTGATAACACAACTTTTGGAAGGAAATGCTTTGTTTCGTAAACAAACAAGCACTTTCTCCAGAACAAAGTTCTCTGAACCGCTTAACAGATAAGATGACTTGTTTTTCACCCCATGCGTTTGACAACAAGGGAATATTGAGATATCATGTCCTTCAGAGTGGATGTGATAAACTATTCCACTGAACCCTAAATGCAGGGAGGGAGGGATGCAGCTCCTCTCGAGTGAGCCTACCGGAAATGTCTTATCTCTGGAGATAAGAACTTTGACAAATATTTTGGGAAATCTTTTCGTGTTTTTAATTCTGATTTAATAACTTTTTGATTAAACAATTTAGGATTCTTTTTTTTTAATTCGTAATTTGTTCGTGTATTATTTCTTGTCTTTATTTTATAAAACATATATTTTTAGAACTTCCGTTGGGTGTTAGGAATTTTTTATAGACGTTGTATTACTTTCGCTCAAATTCATAAAAATGCTCTGATGGTCTCAGCGAGATTCGAACTCCCAGTCCTTTGTTCAGAAAGCTTGCATTCTTTCCACTAGACCATTGAACCATTGGAAAAAAATGCTTCAGAGAGTAAGATTTATGGTTTTCATGGTGCTCAAATGTTTTAGGGGATTTGGAATTTCTTTTAAAATGGTGTGTGATGGGGAGTGGACGTTATTTGAGTTGTGATCGAGTTTGTGTGAACATGAGTTTTTCTGTTACGGTAGATCGTCTCTCGTTGAACTGTTGTAATGGAGGAAATGATGAAACAGACGTATCTATGAACTCAGAAAGTAGGAAGTTTAGGTGGTCTCGATGCTTTATACCGTGCTGTCAAAAAAGAAGGCGTCAAGAAAAAAGACGTCAGGAAATGGTTGATGGGGGAGGAAACGTACACCCTTCACATGCCGGTGAGACGACATTTTCCGAGAAATAGAGTGATGGTGAATAAAATAGGACAACAGTTTCAAGCAGACCTAGCTGATGTCTCCAGTTTGAGTCAATATAACGATGGATTTCGTTACTTGTTAACATGCATTGACATATTTTCCAAATATGCATGGGCGATTCCCTTAAAGCAAAAGTCGGGGTCCTATATCGTTCAAGCATTTTCCCAGATTTTCCAAGATAGAAAACCAGTAAAACTTCAAAGCCGTCAACTAAAAAAGACATAGAAAGACTGCAGACAACTCAAAGTGGCCCGAAGAGCATGCTTGTTGTAACCAGGAGAGATAAGAAGAGGAACTCGTGCATCAGAAAAATGACAAGAGTGAAAGAGAGTAAAATCCCTGAAATGGCAATGGGCTGGACATACACTAAAGGGCAATTGAATTAGAGATACCTGTCTAGTAACGTGTAGCACCACCTTTCACCCTGATGACGGCGGCGATTCGTCTCGGCATGGACTCGACAAGACACCGGAAGCGTTGGGAAGCCATACGGATCCACGACCCCTGAACAAGCTCCCACTGCTCACGAAGATTTGATGAAGTGGGGTTAGAGCCTCGAATATCTCTCTCGATGGTATCACAGATGTTCTCGACGGGATTGAGGTCAGGTGACCTAGCTGGCCAAAGAAGCGAGGTCACGTCGGTGGAGTGTTCATCCAACCATTCGGATACAATTCCGGAGCGATGGCACGGTGCATTGTCTTGTTGCAAGATGAGGTGCCAAGTGGGATGTTGAAGATGCACAAACGGGAGCAAATGGTCGTCCAGGATATCCTGGTAACGTTGACCTGTGAGGGACGATGTCACACGTACCAGGGGTCCCATTTCAGTCCACGTAAACAGTCTCCAGACGAGAATGCCACCCCCACCAGCTTGAAGAGTACCCTGCTGGCAAGAAGGATCCATCGCTTCATGTGGTTTGCGCCGTACTCGTATTCTGCCATCCGCATGTACCAACGTGAATTTCGACTGATCAGTCCAGGCAACATTTTTCCACATGTCTAGGGTCCAGTGGCGATGTTCCTGCTCCAATGCAAATCTTTGCACCCTGCGATGTGCGGTCAGCAGCGGTACCCTCGTAGGACGATGGCTTCTGTATCCCATAGCGAGGAGATGGTTCTGGATGGTGTGGCTGCTTACACGTTTTTGTGCACCAGCGTTAAATTGCCGAGTGATTTCTTGCACTGTGGCCCGTCTATCTGCTGTTACAAGGCGAGCTGGCCGACAATGACCCGGCTCATCCACACGCTGTTGTCCACGGCAGTTGGCCCTTGCAGGGATGGTTTTACCAGATTCGATGTACTCACGGTGCACCCGTGACATAGTGGCTCGTGAAAATCCCAGTGCCTGCACGACTTCCGAGATGGAGTGACCCATTCGTCGGGCCCCGACAATTTGCCCACGATCAAATGCGCTTAGGTCTTGCGTCTTACCTATACTGCGTCCGACAGTTACTGATTCCCGTCACATCACTGCTTATATTGTCGGATCGCTGCACACGTCATGTCGTTTCCATTTACAGAGGCCGCCCACAGCGCCACATTTGCATAACGCCAGCTGTCTCTAATTCAGTTGCTCTTCAGTGTATTGCCACGAGGACCGGCCATCGATGGACAGCTGAAATTTTAGACTGGATTCCAAGGGACAGGAAAAGAACCAGAAGAAGACCACATGGTAGATGGGCGGATGAAATTTGAAAGTATGCGGGAGTAACATGGAAGAGACGGGCAAAGACAGACCGTTGTGGAAGAAACTTGGGGAGACCTTCGTCCAGCAGTGGATTGATATTGGTTGACAATGATGATGGTGATATATATTTTTAGTGTACTAACACGCATTGTCGTTCTGTGGTTAAAATTTCTCAAGATCCGTTCGAAATCAATAAAAGTGTGCGAAATTAATTTTTGTTTGGGTAGAGACTCTTAAGTAATTTTTCACGGAGCCTCGCAGTTTTACGATATGCTACTGATTGTGAGTAATCCGTGTTATTAAGTGTGACTAACACGCCGTTTTCCCAAAGATTATGAAGCAGGAATCCCAGAAAGGGTTGATGGGATTACTTTTACTGTGGTTGGTGGCAATTTGTTCAGTATATTTTATGAATAAAATGCCTTTTTTGCAGGGGTGGATTCCAAACCACGTCTTCCTTTTTCTGAGCGGGATATACTCCCAACTGAACTACGCCGACAAGGTTTATCGCTGCAACTTGCGGTTTTGACTAATGCATCACCTCAGTAGTACGACACATATACTTTCTTTTTGAGGACGGCGTTTTGATGAAATCGAAAGTTTCAGGTCCACTGACAGGCCATGCTTAAAGGAGCTTTTTTGTGGAAGAAGAATTTTTTTACTATGATTATTTCCAAACGATGAGTGGAAGAATCGTCACACATTTGTTTTTCGTTTGATTCATTTTACGTTCGAGAGCATGTGAAGGAAGGCCCTTCTTGCCTGTGATGGAATTCGAAACCAGGTCTTCCGTCTCCTGGATTGGATATTCTACCAAATGAACTACGCCGGCAAGGATTATCGCTGCAAATTTCCGTTTTTGACCCTACGTCACCTCAGTACACTGAGAAAAAAGTTTGTTTGAAACAACAAAATAGTTTTGTTGAGCTGTTTCGTCGATTTATTTTGTTGCTTTGGTCAAACGCCATCGGAATCGTTTTGTTGGCAACACAAAATTATTTCGTTGGCTGTATTTTTGTTAATTCAACTATATGGAGGTGGCATCGACCTTACGCCAGAGCGCACGTGATTACTAGCTACTCCATACGGGCACTACCAGAATACCACTGACCAGAGGAATCTCCTTTTGCGCTTAAAATTTTGTTTTGAATTATAGCTGACTGCGAAGTAGAGTGCATTGTTAGAAAACTGGGAGCTGTCAACTCTGATAAAGACATTCAGAGGTAAGAATTTCTAATATATCTTAATAATTCTGACGTATTTTTATGCTAGTGTTTATTGTGTGTTATTTTGGTTGGGTTCAGTGAATTTCAGTGGTAATTTGGCCTCACTTTGTGGACTCATAATTACAATGAACACGATAGAATCGGCATCTTATTAGATGCACAGGGGCATGTATTAAATTGAAACCCAGATTTCTGATAAAGCAATAATACATTTCTTATGACGGCTTGTTTTTCCTGATCGCAAATAAAAATTTGCGCATGAGATAATGATAAAAGTTGTAATTTATGTATAGAGCTTGATTTCATGTATAGGCTATATACAGTATACAGGGTGTTTCAAAATTCGTGCGGCAACCAAAGATTGCATGGTGATAGTACCGTGGAACATATAGAACGTTAAGAAAAATATTACGATTTTTTTTTTATTATTATTATATTTTTTTTTTTGTGTGTAACCAAAAATGTCAATAATTTGTCTCATGAAAAAAACTAAGGAAATCATTTAAAAATAAATCAGGTTAAGAACCACGTTACACACACACCAGAATAGTGTCAATACATCGTTATGTCAAGTATAAATCGTCCGTAAACATTCCAGAAGGTAATAAACCGGTGTGTAACCAAAATGTCAATAATTTGTTTCATCAAAAAAACTAAGGAAAACATTTAAAAAGAAATCGGATTAAGAAACACACACCAAAATAGTATCAGTACATCGTTATGTCATGTATAAATCATCCGTAAACATTCCAGAAGGTAATAAACCGACCTTCAAATGCTGAATTCGCAAATAAGAACTTTCGCGTAAGGGCAGGTATAGCCGAGTGGTTAGCACACCTAGATCTTAAATTGAAGGTCTCAGGTTCGAAACCGCTAGTTGGGAGTGTTTCGCTGGCTCTGGAAGTATTTCTTCGTGACGTAACCCCGTCCAACTTCATTTAACCGCCACTAGAAAATTCGGTTGGGAGTGTTTCGCTGGCTCTGGAAGTATTTCTTCGTGACGTAACCCCGTCCAACTTCATTTAACCGCCACTAGAAAATTCGAAACCGCTGGTTGGGAGTGTTTCGCTGGCTCTGGAAGTATTTCTTCGTGACGTAACCCCGTCCAACTTCATTTAACCGCCACTAGAAAATTCGAAACCGCTGGTTGGGAGTGTTTCGCTGGCTCTGGAGTATTTCTTCGTGATGTAACCCCGTCCAACTTCATTTAACCGCCACTAGAAAATTCGAAACCGCTGGTTGGGAGTGTTTCGCTGGCTCTGGAAGTATTTCTTCGTGACGTAACCCCGTCCAACTTCATTTAACCGCCACTAGAAAATTCGAAACCGCTGGTTGGGAGTGTTTCGCTGGCTCTGGAAGTATTTCTTCGTGACGTAACCCCGTCCAACTTCATTTAACCGCCACTAGAAAATAAATACGGTGGGGGAAAAAATGTTCACGTGGGAAAAATGGCCGACACCCCAGAAATAAAAAATGGCGGAGTCGAAGGGCACCGCCTAATATTACTGCACCGGCGAAGTGTTGCCATCGAGAAAAAAGTGGCACAGCTACATTACTCTAAATTTTGTTGGAGCAAGAAATTACTGTGTCACGATAGCAATATATTTGGTTGCAGCAACAAAACGTTACATAACGTTAACAATACATATTGTGGGATCAAACAAATTCCCAAAAATCGACTTGGGCATTTTGTTGAATAAACGAAACGTTTTGTCATGATAACAATAAATTTTCAGAAAAATGCATTTGTAAATTCAACAAATATTTTTGTTGAATGCATATCGACAATTTTTTTTTTTTTTTTTTTTGATTCAACAATTTTTTTGCTGAATTAACAAAACGTTTTTCTTAGTGTGGTACGTCACAAAATGCCCTTCCAAACTATGAAATACTTCTCATTTAGCCATTTCGATTGTTTAACTTTTCTGTAGTGTTTTACCTCATAGCAGTGCAGTCTTAGCCAGCGCTAAAACTACTGCTGATGTCTTCATTATGAGGACTGCCATCCTCACAAAAAAAAAAAAAGAGCTCCTATGCTCTTTATTCTAGAACCTTTCTGATCCGTGAGAAGCCAGATTTCGTGATCCGACTGTTTTCCTCATCGCTGTGACATAAGCATTTGTTTAAAGTACGAGTACGCTTGCGTGTGGAATACAGTGGTCCGCACTTTTACATGCATGAACTTCTAAAAAAAATGCTTTTTATCCAACTTTCCTGTTCATCTAACCACGAAAGTGACGCTAAGGGAAAAAACAAAAGAGAGAAAAAGAAAAAAAAAGAGAGAAATAGTGTACTCTTGGGTACTAAACTGTAAAAAAAAAAATAAAAAAAAAATGGGAAATTATGTATACAACAGGAACGATGCGAAAAACCTACAAACCCCTGAACGAAGTTTTTCTAGCAATCACTGTTCATCGTACCTCATTTCTCTCTTACCTAGATTAATCTTTCTTCACATTGCTCAGCGATTTGCTTTATTTCATGAAAAAAAAATATTTCCGCTAAAGTGTCTGTTCCTAAACTAAAACTCTGATTTTGTTTTATATCCCATATTCCTGATCTTATATGGAATAGCATTTTACGTGAAGATAACTGCCTAGAACCTAAACGGGGGATATTATCGAAACAGTTCTGCTAGAGATTGTGGAAGAAATATTCTTCACGAATACATAAAATAACTACTGGTTTTTTAAGGCGTCAGACATTTGAAAACTTCATTGTCTTGGGTGGTGTAACGGGTAGCATGCCCAAACGGGAGATGTGGGTTTGATTCCCACTCCAGGGTGATGTGATTTTTAAGTTTTCTCATGCAGTGTTACATGTCGAACAGAAAAACAAAGCAATGGGTATTCTGCTTGCCATCTTAAAAACCCTGCGAATTGACTGGATTTTTCTGTGTGAAGAATTGCATATGTTTTGCATATTTCACACAGTCCGAATGATAATTACAGTTTTCTTTATTTGACGATTTAGTTTCTTCGTTAGTCTAGACTTATTTGCTGTATTTACACTGGTTTCCATAAATTAAGCAACAAACCGAAAAAAATTGCGATAATTAGGCGAAATATAGTTCAAATTGCACGAAATTTGCATACGTTACTGGCGAAGGCATACAACATCGTTATATGGAAGGCAAATGAGTGGCGCTGGCAGCGCTTTATGCAAATGCGCAAGAGCTTAAAACCAGCTGTTTCGGAGGGAGTCGCCAATTCATGTGCGGAGGTGAATGAAATGTTGATTTCGAGATAGCGATTTGCTAACATGACTTCGAGACGTCATTTACCATCGGAGTTATGCTACAGAGCGATAGGTCGACTCAAAGTAGGGCAACGACAGGCGGACGTCGCAAGATGGCTCCACGTCGATCGTTTTGTGGTCAGCAGGATGTGGCAACGGTTCCAAGCCACGGAGGCAGCTTCCCGAAGGTACAGCTTGGTAGGCCAAGGAGACGATCTCCGCGGATGACCGGTATTTGCGGCTTTCGGCACGGCGGAACAGGACGGCTACACCGAGATCTGTGATTCCGGCAGCCACTGGACGGACGGTATCATATCCGTTGGTACGCAGAAGGCTACATGCAGGAGGATTGTATGTTCGGTGACCGGTATTATGCGTGCCCCTTATCCCCCGCCAGCGGAGGGAGAGAACGTTTCAATTGGGCACGAATGCGTGTGAACTTGACTCAAAATCAGTGGAGGTCCATTCTATTCACCAATGAGTCACGATACTGTTTTACAGAGTGATTCTCGACGAGTTTACATCTGGAGAGAGGCTGTACTCGCCATCTTCCCTCTAATATCCAGGAAAGGGACACCTATGGTGGTGGTAGTGTTCTGGTGTGGGTAGGCATATCGTTAGGTGGCCGTACCGACCTCTATGTGTTGCCACATGGAATCCTCAATGTTCAGAGGTATAGAGATGACATCCAGGACCCTATTGTTTGTTCGTATGCGGCCGCAATTGGCGATACATTTGTACAGCAGGTGGATAACGTCCGCCCTCACACAGCTCGCCTCATCCACCAGTACCTGGATCAGGAGACCATAGTCCGCATGGAGTGGCCAGGACGCTCTCCCGATCTGAATCCCATTGATAATATCTGGGATGCTCTTTGGAGGCGTGTTGCTGGCCTCTAGTCCCCTTCCCGAACCCTGCAGGGGCTCCGCACTGCTTTGCTTGAACAATGGACGCAGCTGCCCATGGAACTGCTCGAGACCATAATTAACATCATGGAACATCGCTGTCGGGCCTGTATTGCTGTTCTGGGTAACCACAATCCGCACTGAAGTACCTTTTTCCTATTTCTACTTGATATTTATATTTCTGTATTTTCGCATTTCTATCACTCATACAAAATGTAAAAGCTTTGTCCACATGTTCTTACGTTTTTTTGTTGCATTTTGTCTGATAAAGCTTACCACCCAAATTTCATCCGAATCGGTTGCATACTTTTTGAGTTATCACGATTTTTCCATTTGTTGCTTAATTTATGGAAACCAGTGTACACTGTAAAAAAATTTCCGTGAATTAACGTAAAATCTTATGGCAGCACAGTTGCCAAAATAATTCCGTTCCGTTAATAAAAATTCTGTTTTTTTACAAAACTTCCGTTTTATAATATTATGTTTTTCCACAAAATATTTCCGTTTTCTGACAGAATTATTACGTTTATTTACAAAAACAGTTTTATAACATTCTGTCTTTTCACAAAGTATTTACGTTTTCTGACAGAATTATTACGTTTTTTTACAAAAACCGTTTTGTGCTATTCAGTATTTTCACAAAATATTTGTGTTTTCTTACAAAATAATTACGTTATTTTACAAAACCTGTTTTATACCATTCCGCATTTTCACAAAATATTTCTGTTTTCGGACAGAATTATTACGTTTTTTCACAAAATTTGTTTTGTAACATTTGGTGTTTTGATAGAATTATTATGTTTATTTACAAAAACTGTTTTATAACGTAATGTTTTTTCACAAAATATTTGTGTTTTCTGACAGTTACTATGTATATTTACAAATATTATGTTTTATATTTTATCCAATTATTTATTCCCTGGGCATAATTCTTTACATAGAAACGTTATGTTTAATAACGTTTTCCCACAAATTATTTCTTTCTGATAGAATTATAAATTTAATTACGAAACTTTTATATTATTTCACTTTTCCGCAAAATAATGATGTTTTCTGACAGATTAGGTCTGGCTTTAAAATTTTTTAAATATTCTGTTTCCCAATAAAATATGTATTCAGACAATGTTTCTTTTCATAAATTTTAATTTCTAAATATCATTTTTGTGATATTTAGGTGTTCTTTTAATTATATTGTTTTTTACATAATTTCTTTGCACACATTATGGTCAAAACGAGTATCATATAATATTGTATGTAAGAAAACACCCAAAAACATTTCGCATGGAACATGCATTTACACAGAACCAGGCGAAATATAAGGTGTGAAAACTAAATAGGCAAAGTACCTCAATAATATTTTATTTCTATAAACTGTTTATGTAAGTAGTATTTGTTTTCAGCAGGCAAATTTTGTTTTGTACAATGTTTTGGTTTATACTTACCACACATATTTTTTTTATACTCACCACAAAATTTTTTCCTTTGTAATTAATATTTTAGTCAGTTCTGTTTATGTAAATAGTATTTACATTTCTGGCAACAAAACGTCCTACAGGAATTCTTATTTAAAAAGAACTGGCAGGTTTTTTCACACAATATTTTTTTTGTTAGAAGATCTGTTTTATAAAACCGTTGTTTACAAATAGTTTTTGCAGGAATATTTCAGATTTTCATTTTTAGAAACCACCTTATACAAACAGTACAAATACCACATGTTAATGGTCAATGTGTTCTGTTTACGAAATGACAGTATGATCAATAGCAGATCTGTACTTTTTCTTGTTGCCGTCACTCATATGTTTAGTATCTTTTAGCACCAGCTTATGTGTATAAAATTTTTTGTCATTGTTTCAGCAGAATTTTGGAAGAATATTGTAGAATTAAAAAAAAAAAAAAAAAAACTGCCTGTTCTTAACACTTCAATGAATGGCTTTTGGGTTTTCTTCTGAATCTATGTTCCAAGTTATAAACATGGCTGTTGTATAAATCAACATGTAATTTTAATGGAATGAAAAAGATTTCATAGGAGTAGAAATCGGTCATGGCAACTATGTAAGCATAAAAAAAACAAAAAAAACTTCAAGTGTTTTGGTAGGAATTTAATGTTCCAGAGTTTTATTTTCCTGCACAGTGAAATGCTAGGACACAACAATAATAAACAAATGAAACATTAATTACAAATTGTAATTACCCACAGCTCGCTGTTTTCAAAGATGTTGTTAGCCAGCTAACATTTCTTAGGTATATTTGAACTTCTCCAAAACCACCAGATTATTCAAAGCTAGCTGGTATGATTAACAGCTTGTATCAAGCTGAAAGCTCTGTAAATGCCTACATGTGTTTACACTAAGACTAGAAATTACCATTGCTTATAAACAGGAAAGATAAATGTAGATACATTTTGTAATTGTGATTTTCAACACTACATCTGTTAATGCTACTGTATCATATAGGAGTGCTAGCATTTTCCTTGCATTACTAGTAGTTAGGAAAAAAAAAAAAAAAAGATCAAGGCTAATTACTGCAGTTTTCATAGAATATTAATGAGATTTGACCATTAACATAAAGATGGATGATTTTAGAGGAGCATTCGTGCTCTTTTAAACCTTCAGTATTAACATTAACGTCTGTCATGATATTTGTTCTATAATTATTCTTATACCAAAATGCAAATACGTATGTCAGATTTCAAAGATTCAGCAAACTACATTTAATGATATGTGCCCCACTTTATTTCCGATTATGTACAGAAAAAAAAATGCTTCAATTTCATTTCTAAAACTGGACCAAATTTGAAAAATTGTTTCAACAATGTTTTTATCTTTTCTTCAAGTTGCAACACCCTAGGTGCTATTGCAGGCTGCTGCACCTTCTTTTTGGAACTTTCGTTCTCCTCCGAGGGTTTATGTTTGCAAAGCACCCTGAAAAACAGAAAATGCAAAGAATTAGTATTAAACACATAGCATTAAATATTGTGCAAAGTAGGGTAATGATACATATAACTGTTGTGTACATTTGGTTAAACATTAAAATCATTAATATTCTTGATGATTATGAATTCTCTATTTCAACATTTTGATTTAAAACTCCAATTTAAAAATTTAGCATACCCTTTCGGGGCATCTGATGGGTCAAACAGAAAAGAACATTCTTAGCAATTCCCCTTTCATTCTTCCTTCACAAAGACATACAAAAAATAGGAAAAAAATGTATTCAACACTTGCTCAACATCAGAAACTCATTGACTTGAATTTTTTCTTCTATCAGGCAAAATGTATCATGTTTCATATCTGAAACAATCATTTGATGTTTCTGAATATTTCTGTTTCACGCGTTATGTTCTGTGAAGGTTCAACTGGCTGATACGTAGCGTCCGACAGTGAAAATTATTTGTGTCAATTGATCATTATAGTTAAAAAATACATATTAATGCTTACCACTTGAGAATTACCCCGCTTTCCTTCATTGTCAGCGAAGGAAAGCGGGGTAGTTCGCAAGTGGTAAGCATTAATACGCTTAATATGTATTTTTTAATTGACACACAAATAATTTTCACAGTCGGACATTACGTATCAGCCAGTCAAACTTTCATAGGACATAACGCGTAAAACAGAAATATTCACAAACATCAAATGATTGTTTCAGATACTATATTTGTTCCACGTATAATGGCATGATATTGTTAATACCATAATGTGCAACTAGAAAGTATCATGTTTCATCAGAATTATAAAATAGCAATCAAACATTCTATTTGGAATTTCCGCTTCCTGCTCTTTTTCTTTTTCTGCATATGGAGATGGGCCTTCATTGTTTATGAAGAATTTTGATGGCCAAAGGAAAAAAAGGAAATATTTAAGGTTTTACCTTTCTGGTGCACTCAACTCATCGGTGAGGGTGGAGAAGTCATGTTGAAAACCGTCCAAGAAGACGTCAAGGAAAATGGGATGTCATTAGACCTCAGAACAATGATGCACAACCTATGTCTCAGGACGGGTGTCGCGTTGGCCCGCCATCACGACACTACCAAAACTAAATTTTTCGTAATCGTACGCCAAATTATTTTCTTCCATGTTGAACGCTGAAGTTCAAACCTGCACATGTGCGGCGTAATGGTTCGGAGAATGGCCAGTCCAGCGCTGATGCTCCTTTTGTTTACTTTGTTCCCATTGGCTGTTGATCTTCTAGCAGTGCTTGTTTGTTCTCGGTCGACACTAAAGTGGATGGCGTACAGGTATTGTGACGTAACATCATTCGTTCCACTGATTCCACATTAACTGGTACTCCTTGTTATGGTGACTTGCACTTTTGAGCGAGGCCTTTCCCTCTGCTTTTCCAGTTAGTATGGATAAATGCTGATGGTTTTCTTTACTGGAATACCTTTTCTGATGATTGATTTCTTGCAACAACCACCTTAACCCCCACCCCACCCCCCACGCAGTCTATTTTGAATTTAAACCACTTTTTTAGCTTCCCACGTCACTCAAACGTATGTGGTTTCTACTTTATTTTGTGCGCCGTTTGGACTTTTTTTTTTCTTTAGAGAAAAATGCATGCTTCTCTTATAATCTAATTTTATTTCTATTAGAACCAAATTTTGTCTCCTTGTTCTGGATTTTTCCAGAGGGGCGGAGCAAACTTCCTCCAGTTCTTGCTGTTTCATGCATTTACAGCTTTTCGCTTACTATCTTTATTTTTAAGGCTATTTTGCTTTGGGTGTTGGAGGTTTTTATTTTTGTAGCCTTTTATATCTGAGAAAAGTCCCTCAATTCACTGTTTAATTTACTTCTGGAGCACATAGATTTTTATTTAGTGCATCTGCATCATTTTGCATAGAAATGCAGAATTTATCGAAAATAATTACTGAAATGAAAATCTTTTTGGTGCTTGTGTATGTTTAAAGACCAGGAATATGCTGTCCAATTTAATTAATTCTAAATAAATTAGTGCGCAATTCCTAGCAAAAATAGTTTTTTCAGCACGAGTTTGTGCGAAAAATCCAGATTTTGCTCCGAGTTTTCCTAAGCTTTGAAAAGAGCTAAGAAAAGCACTTTTTATTGGGGAGTTTAAACTCCTCTAAAGGCAGAGAAGCCTACTTATTAAGGCAGCATACCTATTTTATAAATTTATCCTTCCGTAGTGCAATGGAGGAAAGACTTCTTGAGAACCTAGCACTTTTTATAGCAAAGCTTACCCACTGTACTTAGGCAACAGTTGACCTTTTAACTCGTCTCTTCAATTAATATTCAAAGAGAACAATCTTTATTATTCTAAGTGCAATGATAGAAAGGGCAGAGGACCCACTTTTTGTCGAAGCACGATGGGCGACCTTCCTTTTTAATCTAAAAGCCTGCTGAAATATTATAATTACTAAACATCCACGAAGATTCCAAGTTCTGATGTCTCCTGACTTCAAGGGCTTTCGCGAGCGGCGAACTGAACGAATAGCAGTTCCGAATGATGTGATGCCATGCTGTCTGGACCGGAGGAAGTCGTATTTGATCGAGCCTTAATGTGCGGCACTGCTGTCGCGCGTGATGTCATAGCAGGGTTCTTAACATTTCAAACAAAACAGTATTGCTCGTATGTGTGAACCTTGTTTTTGACGGAGTTTACACATTCATTTGTTTATCATCTAGGATTATTTAAAAGCAAGTTCACAAACAGTTTGTTATGTTGTTATCTTCATAGATTATTAACCAAAAGTTCATAAAAGGCAAGTTTTTTTGTTTCAATTCATAGGCTTCCAACATAATTCATGCATTCGTTTCTTAACAGGTTTATATATCAACTACATTTCAAACTAGGAGTTGTAAATAATAAGTTAGGTTTTTGCATCTAAACATAGTTATTCCATTTTTAATATCTACAGACCAAGCCACACAAGTCTGGGTGGGCTTTTATTAGAGCACCGCGAGATTTGTTACTCAGTGTTCATGCAAGTTTGCTTTAAACCCTTTTGTTTCATTTGATACGTATTTAAGGTTAAGCAGCTATAACTTTTGGAAAAGTGTTTGATATTCCACACCTATCCCCCAACCGACAGACGAATTCATGTCATTGGGTTATTTGTATTTGGTAGTTTGTTTTTTTGGGAAGTGTTTCACATGACTTTACTGTTTTTGTATCAGTTTACATTTCAGCGTTGGAGGGTTTTTTTTTGTGTCGTCTCCACGGTAAGCAGAGTGATCAGGAACAATGCTCGCTGAAAGGATTATGACTTATGACGGCATTCCCTCTTGGCTTGCTGTATGGGCCGGAATTCAGGGAAACATTTACTATTAGGGAGACAGTACTGAATTCATGGGGGAGAGGGTGGACCTCGAAGCAACTTTTTCTTGTGCTATTTTACTTAATTTCTTTTCCATTAATGCTTAAAAAAAATAAAAAAATTGACCTATGAATTTCCCCTTCCAACACATTTTTATTTGCACACCTGGCAGACAACTGGATTTCTTATTTGCAAGCCCAGACCAATAACTTTGATAACCATTTTATCTTGTCAATGACATTTTGCAAGTACTAATAATGATAAAATTAAAGTAACATTGAAATTTTATTTTTTAATGGAGTCTGTGGTACTGGAAAAGCTGTAAAAAAATTTAAGTGGGTTTATTTACCTTTATTAATGCAATGTAAAATAAATAACTGTTGTGGAGGGAAGTGGAAATTTTTAACTTCTACTTAATTTGCTTTTTGGTTAGGAATTCTTGCCCTGTGGCTACAAGAATACAAACAGGAGATTTTCCTTACAAGTGCTGCCATTTCTGAGGCACATTTATAGCTGAGAACACAAAGTGGAAATATGTTTTGCATGACTAACACTAAAAATTTTCAAAACCAATGTTTCCTCCACAACAATTTTAAAATTTATGTTTTATCAATTATTAGTGGAGGTACCCAGCATTGTCCAGGATAGACAAAGTTTGTTTTTGAGCACTTCAAAATTATTCACCATGCTGAATCACAAAGCAGTACTTTATTTGCACCTGCCGTTCAGACAACACCTTATCACAATTTATAATGGCCGTTCTGAGCCCTAAAAACTCAAAATAGCAAACATGTACAATACACTTCGTGCACACCGCTTTCAGCTTTCTAGTGTAGATAAGGCACTTTCTAGCAAATCACTTAGAAAACCATCAAGAATGATGCATAACCATTTGGACTCTTTCCCGTATGCCTGTACCACGGACACTTGCGAGCAGTGAGGCGTCACCTGATGACTGTTGCTCTGACATGGAGCAAAACTTCAGCAGCCGACTTTCACCCAGTCTATAGAGGGCCTCATAAAAACACATTTGGCCCCCTTAGGGATGGAATTTCTAAAAAATCGTCCCACCTGTTTTTTAATCTGGGTGATGAAGAGTTTGTATGCTAATTTTGGTGTAAATCCATCAAACCGCTTATGAACATATGCGGAACAAACATATTGTTTATCTACATTTTATCGTTGATGTCTTTCGGAAGCAAGTAGCCCAATGCCCCAGTGGCGGACTTAAAACTTTGGAAAAGAAGAACTATTGCATGCATGAACAAACTCACCTTGAATAATGGTTTCATTAGATGAACAAAACTATTATTTAATAAAATAACGTAATAGGAGCACTATACACATAACATATTGAGGGTTCATTTCTTTTTTAAAGCTTGCATTATTGCAACTGCTGACGAACAACTTACGTTCGGTTGCCACTTAGCGTATAGATTTTTTTTTTTTTTTTATTTGAGGTTTAACGACCACCGTGAGCAACTCAATGGGCTATAAGCAGTCGCCCGTCCCTAATTTAGGATAACTGGTTCCAGGGAAGGGAGAGAGCCAGTGCCGTAAGACAAACACAACATCCATGCCTCACCGGGTTTCGAACCCGGACCCCTTTCAGACGAATGATCAGAGGCCATCACCTTAGACCACTGCGCCACCGGGGCGGCTGTATAGAGTTCATATGATGAACCACGCACTCGACGCAAAGAGAATTTCAAAACAATTCTTTCTCTTCCTCTCATGTGTGGACTTTTTTTAACTTTTCGACTACTGCGAAGTGCGCAGTATCTTTCCTTGTGTTTTCAACAAAACATACTTTAACTTTTATATATATAGAAATAAATAATTTCAGAGAATAACATGTGTTTTTGAATTAGTAGTAGCATCACTTTTGAGAATATTTTTGTGTTGTAAAATTTAGAAAATTATGAAGTGTTGTGCAGGGAAATCATACTTTTAAACATGTCTTTCTTATACTTCATAACATTTTGCAGCATTTTTTTCAACTGAAAAATATATTCAATCTCATACAATAAAAAGTTAAACAAGTAATTTTAAATTTAAATATTAATAAATATTGAACCTTTCACTGTATTACCTGAGCCCAGATCGACTCCATTTTCTAGTTTCTTCAGGTCATTAATAAGGGGATCAAATTAAATGTTTACCAAATTAAACTCTGAACCCCTAGCACTGTACTCCAAAAAATAAAAAAAATAATGAATATCAAAAGTACTTTTGAGATACTAAATGATGATAGATCAAAAAACTAAATTTGAGTCACTAAAATAATAATGGTATCTACTGTTTTAGTAATGCCTGTATTTTAAATACTATTGCTATACCGAATTTAGTAAATGTTTACCAAATGTGTAACACTAAATTTACACGACAATGCTGAAAAAAGAAAGTTTTTGTTGTTGCAATAAACACTTTGTCAAAATAAAAAAATAAAAAATATTACATCAAATTATTATTTAGCTAGCATACACTGAAGAGCAATTGAATTAGAGATACCTGTCTAGTAACGTGTAGCACCACCTTTCGACCTGATGACGGCGGCGATTCGTCTCGGCATGGACTCGACAAGACACCTGAAGCTTTGGGAAGCCATACGGATTCACGACCAGTGAACAAGCTCCCACAGTTCACGAAGATTTCATGAGGGGGGGGTCAGAGCCTCGAACATCTCTCTCGATGGTATCCCAGATGTGCTCGATGGGATTTATGTCAGGTGACCTAGCTGGCCAAGGAAGCGAGGTCACGTCGGTGGAGTGTTCATCCAACCATTCGGATACAATTTGGGACCGATAGCATGATGCATTGTCTTGTTGCAGGATAGAGGTCCCCAGCGGGATCTTGAAGACTCGCAAATGGTCGTCCAGGATATCCCAGTAACGTTGATCTGTGAGGGACGATGTCGCATGTACCAGGGGTTCCATTTCAGTCCACGTAAACAGTGCCCAGACGAGAATGCCACCCCCATAGTTTGAAGAGTACCCTGCTGGCAAGAAGGATCCATCGCTTCATGTGATTTGCACCGTACTCGTATTCTGCCATCCGCATGTACTAACGTGATACTGCGTCGGACTCTTACTGATTTCCGTCGCATCACTCCTTATATTGTCGGATCGTTGTATAAGTCATGTCGTTTCCGTTTATAGGGCCACCCACAGCACCACATTTGCATAACGCCAGCTGTCTCTAATCCAATTGCTCTTCGGTGTAATTATAAGCCCCGCCCCCAAACGAATTTCAGGTGGTGACGCATTGGAATGTGAAACTTTGGGCAATCCCTGGGAAACGTTCGATGAGTACAAGGAACAACATTTTAGCGAGTGGGAAGTAGAATTACCACAGGACAAGACTGAAAGAATGTACCAATTAGGGAAAAACGTAAAAGAGGACTGACAGTAAAATAAAAAAAAACCTTACTAATTCAATTATTTCTTATTTCACGTTTATTATGTGATTTTATTTTTAATAATTAGTGAGACTAATTTTTATATCATGATTATTATAATAAAACTAGCACATTAAAAGTTTAGTTTTTCATTGTATTAGCTTAACACCTATAACTACAAGTATTTACAGGTAACTGCAGGCAGGCATATGGGTATTACTACTCAGGGTTAGAATAAGATCTACTGGCCCAGTGGACCACTAGAATTGGCAAACCACTGGTCCACCAAAATGCCTACTGGTCTGTAAAAAAATAATGAATTTTTTTTTTTCGACATTTACAATATATGTAGAAAATAATGTATCATTTCAATGGAATTATATCCAATATTTGTTTTTAAACCTGTCATTAGTTTGCAGCCTAAAAAAAACCATACAGCAAGGTAAAAAAAAACAACAGAAATTCATTTTTTAACTTGTGACAAATTTGAAAAAAAAAAAAAAAACTTCCTGGCCATCTGGGCCAGTAAAATCAATAGTTCAATGGTCTGATGGAAGTTTTACTGGCCAATGACGACCACTGGGTAATTCGAACGCTGCTACTGTTATTTTTTGGTCAGAAAAAGAACTTTAGATTTAGTCATGAATTATTAATTTTAATTTCAGTTCCAATATCATAAGAACAACATAATTATGATTACATTTTTCCCGTTTTAAAAGTATGTAGTCTTACGTTTGGTAAATATTATTTTGCTTACAAATGATAAAAGAGACTAACAAGTCAATATCAGGTTATTGATCTTAAATTAGATATCATCTAAAATTTGGGGAACATTTAGTGTTTTTGGGAGACACAGTTTTTTACTGTCCAATAATTAAGAAAATGATGAGAAGTTAATATCTGGTTATCACTTTATCATTATTACGTGGTCTAAAATTTGGTGAACATTTACTATTTTTGGGAAACAAAAGTTTCTTTAGTGGTGAATAATATACAGTAACAAGTAAATATCTAGTAAACACTTTAAAAATTAAATATGGTCTAAAATTTGATGAACATTTATACTATTTTGGGGAAACGAAAGTATTTTTTTGTTGCATATGTGGCATGAATATTGCTTCATGCCCATAAAAATCAAAATCCACCACCTGTCTGCATAACAGAACTAATTGCATTAGTTCCATTTCTGATCTGAACCAAGGATACATAAATTTCATGTGCAATACACTCCCATAATTTTATGCTTTTTTTTTTTCCAAACCCAAGGGGGTTTGCTGTTTCAAAACTGTTCTGATACAGCAGAATTTTCAAATTTTCTGATTCATGAAAAAACCTAGCACCTTTGAAAATGGCCCCATCTGTGAAGTTTGATAAAACTCCTTCAGAACACAGAAGTGGAGATTTGATTTGCTTTTCTACAGAAGCATTTTGTATTAAAACTGCCAGACTTTTTAAGATTGGCACGCAGTAGAAAGTAGATGTTTTATTATCACCATTTCTGCCTAAATCCATGGCAACAGGATGAACATAACTGAAATTTTGCTCAAAATATTTTTTCGTCAAATAGTCACAAGCAAACCTTTATTTGAGCATGCTTGATTCAGAAAATCGTGCTTTTGTTCTTTTTGGAGAACTTCAGTAATCTGAAATTCATTAACTTGATTACTTTTTTGCAACAGACTGCTTATGAACTGCATAATATTCTCCTGATTTATTTCATGAATATTCAGCATTTCAGTAATGATCACATCGACAACAAAAGAAGGTAAATAAAATTTGGCCAGTAGCCTTAAACAAAACAAAGCAACTGATATGTTCATGTCTAAGGCTGAAATTTTACTGTTTGTACTGCTACTCAGTTCATTTACATTCTCCTTATTTAGGTTACTCTCACTGTTAACATCTTCACAAGGTTGTAACGGTTCATTGTTCTTGAATTTATCGGCTGTCAGAAACCTTGTTGTATGCTTTCGAGACAAGTGCAATTAAAATGTCGACTTGTTACTAAATTTACCAATGTGGTAAATGTGTAATTTAACGTCCTAAATTATTTAGTCGGGAAAAGTTTACTGTGTGGGGAGAGTGCGACATAAAATTTTAAGCATGCGAAATAATGGGGCAAGCTGCAAAAATACAGTAATTTAAAAGAATGTGAAAGAATTTCACCGAAGTACTTACCTGGAGTACGATGGTGTGTAGCAGTTGGTGACGGAGGAGGCTTAAGCGATGTTAACGGCGACGACGTGAAGCTTCCGTGTTTTGATAGGGAGCAGAAGTTCGTACTGAATGCCCAGAAGAATACAATAAAAGTAGAGTGTATTCTTCGGAAGAGTGTGATGCGTGCTGTAATCCGGCACAAGTGGAAATAGTTCAAAAACTGTTTTTTTTTTTTTTTTTTTTTTGAGAAAGAAATGTGCGGAATGTCATTATTAGTTTCACAATGTATCCGAATGGAAACAAATGAAGGAATGTAAATGTTTTCATGTACGACAGAAGTGTTGAGTAAGAACTTTTGGTTCCGGTTGAATTTCAAGTTTTAGTTATGGTTTCAAAGATGTACAGGGGTAGTTGATTTCTTCAAGTACTTCATTTGTAGTTGTGCTCTTATTCCGTATAGTGTAGCTAATATTTTTGCGCCCTGAAACGGATATTTTTGAAAATAAAGGAGTTTCTTCAGTTTAGATATCATAGTATAGCAGGGAGGTCAAGAGTTTATTGTATTTTGCTGGATAATGAAATTTTAAGCCCTGACGAAATCTGAAATGAAGTATGGAGACTTTGGAAAGAGCCACTCACACCGTTGAAAAAGCTACCAATACCGCAGTTTACAATGCTGTGTAAAGTCGACCTGTTACTAAATTTACCAATGTTTTACTACACTGCTCATAAGGACGTGGAACTTAATCTTGTCTTTTTATGTGTAGTTGAATATGTGAAATTAAGGAAGCTCAGTCTGCATTCTGTTACTGACATGTTTGAATGGGGCAGGCTATTTTTAATAGTCTGAGTAGTACACAATGGTGTAAGTTTCAGATGGTCATGTGAAGTATGTGTCTTCAAAGATGAAAATTTAGCAAATGTTCTAGAGCATGTTATGAAACCACAAGGAAACTGCACCCTAGTAATGTTTTTGTGTATTTTTATGAGTTGCATAGGACTTAAGTCTCGAAAAAAAGGATTTGCACATTTTACACTGGAAATTTGAAGATCCATTTGAATTCATGGTATGATACTTCCAGTGAAATAATGTCAGTTCTGCAAAAAAAAAAAAAAAAAAAAAAAAAGTGGGAGTTTTAGCATTTTTTATACATATGTAGAGAAACAAAAAATACAAATTTTAGTTTCATAGCATTCTAGACCGGTCGGTGCCTTTAATTCATTTTTTAGCGATTCTTTTTAACTCTGACTGGTCATACTCCGAGTTATGTATCTCTTTGTTTAATGGGTGCAGTGCCATACTCCGAGTTACGCATCTCTTCGTTTTATTGACCCGCAGTGCCATCGAATTGGTTTCTGATTTGGAAAGTTCGTGATAGGGATACTTAAGACTTGGCCTATAAATCAATAGAGAAGTTGTTTCACCGTTAAATATCGAACCTAAATTAGATTTTTAATATAGCTGATGCAGAACTTCGAGGAAAATCATTGTTTTGGAAAATATCGCTTACGGTCCGATAAGTTAGAATACCGGTAAAAAAAATTTTGTCAGATATTTCACAAATGTGCTGGATTTGTTTTACATTACAAATGCTTTCATGTGAAATGTCCTGAAAACAAATCTTCAAATTCTGTCTTCGTCATTCCAAAGTCTCTTCAATCCTAATAGGAACAGAACGAATTTTGCAGGGATTTAGATTTTCAGTAAAAATTAAACAAGGGGCTCCTACCACTGCATCACCATAACTGCAAATCGATACAAAAAAAAAAAAAAAAAAAAAATAGCTAGAACATATAGGCTAAACTTTTTACAAAAGTAAGTTAAATTGGATGGGGGGTGCGGGGGGACCAAAACAGTATGCCTTATGAGCCTTTGGAAACTTGTATCTGCTGGATGGTTAAATTTTCAGGGTTGTTTAACTAAAAAATTTCTGACAATTTGCCGATTCTAATTACTTCTCACCACGTTTCTGATTGGTAATTCTTTACATTACCAATGCGATAAAAAAAAAAAATGCGAAGGATTGCGATATTTCGCTATATGTATCTGTACTACACAAAACCTTAGGGCCAGAGGGTTTCTGATTCGAAAATTTGGTATTGGGAGTTGCCTGTTGGCGTTTCAATTAGGCGGATCGGTTTGGTCAGGCAACGTTCCCTATTGAAATTTCGTCCTGTTCATGAAATTTTAAGTTATTTTTCTAATGTAACTTACAATTTGGAAGGTTTACCAAAATACCTTATATATGTGAATTAAAATATCATAACAAAACAGTTTGGTAAACAGCCCCGTACTGTGTAAATGATGGATTTTGAAGATGTTAGTATAACACACACAATTTCAAATATACTACAGAGCAGCGCACATATCTGAAATCAATTAACTGCAGTTGATTTAAATCATAATGAAACAGAAAAATGTACTTACCAGAAAAGTTTTGTGCTACACGTGGGGTTTGCAATCACGATTTCAGGTTGCTCGTTGTTTTCGTAGTGGAGTCAAACTGCGCATGCGCGTTACGCTATAAACCATTGCCAGATCTTTCTGACTAAGTTTTTCTGTGAATTTACAAACATTTTAACACAATGTTCGAAAGTTTTACTGAAATTCCAGGAAAAACACAGATCAGCTGAAAAAACAGATTTTTTATGTAAAATCACAGAAAAAAAAGTAATGTGAATTTCAGGTTTTTTTTTTACAGTGTAGTTCCCTTTTACATTGTTTTAATTTTATAATTTATATCCCACGAATTACTCTGGCTAGGCATGTATTATCAATCTGTAAAGTTTACGTTATTTTTTTCAAACAAATTTTGAATTTCTGTACAACATTGCAAACATTGTGAATGATTTGAGCTAATAGATTTCGTTAGAACCATTTAGAAAACCTGATGTTTTGGATTAAATTTCTTCCTCATGATCAACTCTTTCGTTTCCGAGTGGTGATTTAGAACCTTTTTATTTTATTTTTATAGATGAAAAAGATCAAAACCCTATATGATTTTCTCTCTTCATTTAATTTAATGATTATTTAACTGGATTATGTTTATTTTAAAAGTAACTTGGACTGGCACTGCTTCATAAAGATAGCTACGTAACTGAATTACTAGTACTGCTTCATAAAGATCCCATGAATTTCAAACATAAGTCATCGCTCTTTCCACGTTTATAAGTGAGCCACAGAAAAATTCTCATCGGCCGCCACCGAGAATCGAACCGACAGCCTTCCAGGTACGCGCCGGACATTCTACCACGACACCAAGCCACTTGGCAGGTTGCTTCTTGGAGCCCCGCACAATGCTGGGGATTCACCAAAGATAGAAAGCAGCAACTGAACAAATAATTAGGAGGCGAATGAATAATTAATACAGACAATTGACGTGGATTAGGAACATCAAACAGAAGTAATCGCTCTTTCCACGTTTATAAGTGTTTATAAGGGTTCGATTCCCGGTGGGGGGCCGATGATAACTTTTCCGTGACTCACTTATAAACGTGAAGAGAGCGATGACTTCTGCTTGATGTTACTAATCCACGTCAATTGTCTGTATTAATCCCATGAATTACTTGTACTGCTTCATGTAGATCCCAGGTAATTGAATTACTAGTACTGCTTCATAATGATCCCAGGTAACTGAATTACGCTAGATTGGCATCTATTATCAAGCTGCAAAATTTACGTAATTTTTTCAAACAAATTTTGGATTTTTAAAAATCTAATTGCCAAAAAGTTTATGAATTTTTTCACAACGATGTGAATCAATAAAATACTAAAATAACGGAAACAAATGTTCCAACATAATATTGTAAAAAAAAATCCAATATACAAGGTGATTCATAAAGAAATATACAGTTTCAACGCACTATAAAATAAGAATAATGTAAGATATTTTATGTTACCTGTAACAGAATTGTAGGGGAATGTTTCAAGTTTTTTTAGAGACAGTCACAGATGTTCTATGTGTGCACCCTTAGTCACACGACACACATCGAGCCGGTAATCCATTTCCGCCCAAACGCGAGGTAAGATATCTGAATCAAGTGCACTGATAGTGGCTGTGATTTTGTAACATCTGCACTTTGTATGGAATCATTTTCAGCTTCTTTCTCAAAATTCTCCAGACAGTGGCTGTGAAATCTGCACTTCATAACTCACTTTCCGCGTTGATTTTCCCGGGCTTCGTTGAATGGCGGTGCAAACACTATCGACGACTTCTTCCGATACACGCGGTCATCCAGGGCTTTTAAGTTTGCACAAACAGCCCGTAGTTTCAAATTTTTTATGCCAATCGTAGATAGATTTTCTGGTTGGAAGTTATTTTCCGAATCGTGATCGAAAATGCCCTTGCACAACAGTTACAGATTCCATTTTGCACAATTCAAGAACACAAAACGCCTTCTCCACTGCAGACGCTGCCATTTTGACTGACTAGTCCCGTGATACGCGCGCTATCGCCGACGTCACTTCCCTTAATAGCGGGACACAAACTTTATGAGTACATCTACCTAACGGTTCGCAGTTGTGGTCCGTGTCTTCAACTGATACTGTTTTACAACATCTGGAAACTGTATACTTCTTTATGAATTACCCTATATTGTGTTGCACTCAAATCTGCATTATCTAACTAATGAATCTAGGGAAAAAATCCAAGGAAAAAAGATCCACGGTAAAAAAATCCAGGAAAAAAGCCAGCGGAAAAAAAGCCATGGAAAAAAATCCACGGAAAAAAAATCCAACGGAAAAAAAGCCAGGAAATAAAATCCAACTGTAAGGAAACAGTTATCCATTTACATGATCAACCCAGGGCCGGATTAAGGAGATGGGGTAAGGGTCTAGCAACATGGTTTTCATTAAGGGGCCGGGCACCAATTGCTGTTCCACCGAAGAACACATTTGAATGTGTGACAATTTTTTCAGCATTGCAGTTTTCGAAGGTGCCTAACGAGGGGAAAGAACTCTTTTATTTGTCTGAATTTTCATGCCGGTTCATTTGAGTTTAGGGCAACTGGCCACAAACGTTAAAGGGGGTGGGGCTACAAAGATTGCCGTTTCTGGGTCTATATCGACAATTGAATTGGGAACTCCAAACAAACGAATTTCGAGAAAACGTTCCATGTAAGCCAAGCCAAGCGAGAATTGTACTTTAATTCGAAGAAATAAATTGCCGAGGATCCGAGGTACACTGGGGGGGGGGGCTCTACCTCCAACTTCCGTAATATTATATTTTGGGCAGCTGGAGTCTGTCAGTGTATACAGGATGTTCCCCTTGAAGCGTCCGCGAAGTCCGTGAGCTGGGGGCTTCCCCCAAAATTTTAAAATGGACGTAGAGCTGTAAACATTAGTATCATGCTTTATATAATGATTCTGTACACAACCACGAATTATCAGGAGGGTGGGGTGAACCCCCCCCCATGTTTCTAAGAGCTTTTCAGGGGTAACCTTGAGGATACACTGACCGACTCTAGAGGTCCAGAATATAAAATTACGGAAGTTGGGGTTAGAGCCCTCGAAACCAAGCACCTCGTATCCCTTTTACAGACTTCACCAAATTTCTGGGGGACGGGGGATCAAAAGCGCAATTTTTGTACGACCCCTAAATTTCCTACAAGGTCACCCAACATGGAAGTGGACACAAGAAAATCAAAAGTGCAATTTTTGTACTCCACCCAATTGCTCGAACCTCCATGGAAACAAATCATGGTGTCCTTGTAATCTTTGAGAAGTAAAACTTTTTTTTTATATACATTTTTATATGACTCCCTAAGTTTCTTACTGGTTTAACCTATATGAAAGAAGCCGTTGGATTTTATTTCCATGGACTTTTTTTCCTGACTTTTTTTTCTGTGGATCTTTTTTCCTTGGATTTTTTTTTCCGGTAACCCTAACTAATAAACGCATTTTTTCTAAATATTTAAAAAAGAAAAGTGTTTAGAAGCATTTGAATCTTATCTAACTTTCGGGGGGGGGGGGGAGAACGCCCACCGTGAGAAACTCGATGGGTTTTAAGCAGTAGCCTGTCCTTAGTTTAGGGTTGCCGACTCTAGGGAAGGTGGAGAACCAGGGGTAATACAAGCACAGCATCCGTGTCTGACGGGATTCGAATCCGTCTCGGATGAATGCCCTGTAGCAGCACTTAAACCACTGCGCCACCGGGCGAATCTAGGGGGAAATCGAAGGAAAAAAGATCCACGGAAAAAAAGCCAGGAAAAGAAAAAGTCCATGGAAAAAAATCCACGAAAAAAAATCTTCGGGCCATAGCTTAACAGGGCTTCCTTTAAAAAAAAAATTTTTAGAAATTACCTGATCATTATTGAAATTATTTTCATTATTATTAATACTGTGAAGGTATTAATTTATGTTAGGTTTTATTGCACCCTTCCTATTGGCCAATCTGCAATGCATTCATAAAAGGAGCAGTTATACACAAAACCCTTTTGTTACTCTTCTATTAAATTGCTACCAAACTTCAAAATCGCAATCAGTTTTTGCTTTACCAATTCTAAGATTACAAATATTAATTATTTTTAATTATTAATTCGTAGGTTATTAATTATTATAATCAAACTCTGCTGCAAAAAGCATCCACAGGAAAAAAACAGAGAGCCAGGGAAAAAATTAAATGGAAATATTTATACGACCCTGTGAGCTTCCTACGAAGAACGTACATTGGAGAAATCCCTGTCAATTTGGTGTGTGGAACGTAACATCACACGCATTTATTTTTCGAAGCGCTGCTCTTATTTTTCCTGTCTTGCGGTGTGGAAAGAACATCACACCATTGCGAGAACTTTAACGGCCAGGTCATTCTTGAAGTTCGGGCGCCAATATAACGAAGTAAATTTCTCCGTCATTTTTGTCCACGTCGGGCATCGAACCCGGGTCTCCTCATTTCGGAATAAGTCGCTCTCACTACTGAGCTTCGCGGACGTATGCTTCCGCTGCTATCTGCCTTTATCTCATGTGCGTCCTGCGGTGCAGGCACGTCACAGACCCCCTAAGTTTCTTACTGGTTAGCCTACATGAAAGCAGCTTTTGGAATTTATTTAAATGAACTCTTTTTCCTTGGCTTTTTCTTTCCTTTGGCTTTTTTTTTTACCTAGATTACTTTTCCGTTGGATTTTTTTTTCCTGGCTTTTTTTTCCGTGGACCTTTTTTTTTTTTTTTTTTTTTTTTTTTTTCCGGTAACCCCACCGGAAAAAATACTTTTACTTATACTTTTTCTCAAACACTTTTTTTTTTTCAAATTTTTTTTTCACCTCATTCTTGTAATTTGCCTTATTTCTTACTTCCTTAATTGATTTCTTCTTTGCACGTATTAACCTAGTGTTCTAACGATTTTTTTTCTTTCTGAATTGCTGAATGGCTGGATCTCGTCGAAATATCCGAAATTTCGTGGTTGTTTGGATTCTCGCGAAAAAACCCATGAAAAGCTGAAAATGTAAGAATTAATATTTTTCAGTGTATCATAATCATCAACAATTACTAATCCAGTGCTGGGTGAAGGTTTCCCTAAGTCTCCTCACCATCTTTCTGTCTTGAGGCAGACTTCTCCATGTCACACCAGCATGACTTCGAATTTCATGTATCCACTTCAAAGGTAGTCAGTCCCCTTATGGGACTTTTCCTGTTTCTTAGAATCTAGTCCAGTATTTCATTTCTCCAACGGTGGTCAGCTCTTCTCTAAATTCATACCGAAAATTATACTTTTTTTTTTTTTTTAATTTTTTCTAGCCAAATTGTACAACGCCTATTAATTTCTCCTTCGATACGGCCCTCGTTTGATATCTGTTGTCCAAGGTAAATGTAGGCATGGGTTGCTTCTAGATTTTCTCTAACAATCACAAAATCTTCAGTTCTTGTAAAAGCCTTGTACATTAGTTTTGTCCAAGTTCTTCCAAATGCTCTTCGTTTTATTTGCTCATTAATATCTTCTTTTATGTGGCCTTTGTTTGGTATCCGTCGTCCAAAGTAAATGTAGGCATCGATTACTTCTAGATTTACTCCATCAGTCGCTAAATTTTCATGTCTTGCTTTCGTCACAAGTTCCTGGATTATACACTTCGTACTTCTTAAGGGATATATACAAAACTGACTATGTGATCAGTAAAACGAAATTTCAGTGTACATAAGTTTCTTGTTTTTATATGGTCCTGTCAATTTTTTTCCCGCTGATTTCTCCTAATGATCGTTTCAGCAAACTATTTGCTGATTTCTTAATGTTGTTAAATAATTTGTTTCCTGTAAACTCGATTTTAATCCCGCGTCTTTGCTTGCGTCAACAATTTCCTGGATTAAGCATTTTATAGCTCTGAGGCGATATATGTAAAATTGACTATGTGACCAGTAAAACGGAATTTCTTTGTATATAAATTTCTTGTCTTTACATGGTCCCTACAGTTTTTTCCTGTTAATTTCTCCTAATAATCGTTTCAGCAAACTATTTGTTGATTGCTAAATAATTTGGATTGGCATTGTTTAATAAATACGATCTTCTAGAGACCAAATTTGATTACAGTGAATATTTTGTTCCAGGCATGAAGATAATACGTTTCCCTTCACTTTGCTGTTATCTTTTGGCCGTTACACGCACTTCTGAGAATAACATTACTTCTCCGGTAGCTTTCTCTGTGCACCGTCTATTACGCTTTCCAATAAACAACCAAAGGTCAATTGGAAAACCAATTTATTGCTCCGATTGCGGCATATGGCTGCCCATAGAAGAAATGGCAGTGATGGGGGAGGAGACTCCAATTTGCTGCCCCACTTCAAAGCAGCACATTTAGCGCCACTCATAACAATTTGCCAGCGCGAAGAGAAAGCTTTCACGATAGCAGCATGTAAATGGGCCAAAAGTACAAGAGAGCCTGAAAGAGCGGTGGATATTTGGTGGTGCATTGGTTGGTCGCAAAGGAAGTGGTATGATTCTCTTTGGACTTGTTGCTGTGGTGGCCGGGGAACACACGACAGAGCTCCATTGTGGACACGCATTTTGATCCCCTAAGAAGATAAACCTTCGCTGCTACCATCTGCTCCCTTGCCAAGATAGTATCTTCTCCTAGGTCCCTTTGCATTGTCCTTTTCTGCATGTAGATGCTCTTTTCATTCGGAAGATGGAGCCTTTTTTTTTCTGTTATTTTTTTTATTTCTCTCGAACGTGTGCGCAAGCTGTTTGGGGAATGGGCGGTTATAGTGGGAACCAACCACCGGCACCATTACTCTCAGTATAAGTTTTCTGTCTCCTAACTCCCCACCTCCCCACAAGTCTCATTTGGTCTTCCAATCAATGATGGTTGGGGTGGGATTCATGCGGGCGAAATACCGCCAAAACAGGGATAAGCCCTTTTATTTTATTCATTTTTTACCTTAATGGGGAAATTCGGACTGGAGGATCGTTATTCACTTCGTAATGACACGGCGTTCGTGAGGCTACGCCGCTAGCTTTTCACGTTGATGAGTTATTTACTTCATGGCTGCATATGTGAAAGCAGAATCATTATTGCAAGAGCTCAGAAAGGGAATTTAGTACTCCGACGTGACTGAAATGTAGAAATGAAGAGACTCATATTCGTCATTTCTTAACGCATTAAATCTTAATGTACACTAGTGTACAAAAGTTTAAACATTGACGCATATTTATACCGAGGAAGCCATGTTCTTAACCCAGAGATAACTAAAGTAAACTGACGTTCAGCTTGATCACGTGTGATGCTTTAAAGCACGAAAGCGTTATTTCATATTTGTCTGTTTAAAGCCACATTTTTATTCTAATGATTATTTAAAAGTGAGCACAAGTTAAAGAATAATCGCATATGATCTCTGCAGGGTGCACTGTAAAAATTAAGAGGTGTGAATTCATGGAAAATTATTGAAAATAACATGCAGCAAAGTTGCCCGTCTCTTTTAACGAAATTTTCGTTTCTGAAATTTTACGTTTTCTCGAACTTCAGTATTTTGACAGCATTACCGTAACCAGCAATTCCGTTTATTTCAGGAAAGTCCATTTTAGGTTTTTTCGTATTTATACAGAAGTTCCGCAAAATCTTCGATTTTTACTCTTACAGTTCTTTTACGAATCCCTTCCCTTCCGATTGGTTTCGAACCAGTGACCTTTTTTTTACGTGAACTACGTGTGCTGCCGTCGAGCCAAAAAAGACACGTATCGTACACTCACGTGTAAAGTAGAAATCTAATCTCGCGATGATGAAATGTTGTTTTTTATTAATGTGCGTAAATTAGTCATTTTATTTTCTCTTGGAGCTTATTATTTTTCTAAATAGGTTTGTAATAATTTTATTTTTTTATCTGAAGACTTGTTACAAATTACGTATTTTTTTCATCATGATTTTTCGAAGCAAGACAATACTTTGGAACTTGAGATCTTATTAAACTGATAATGACTTTCAATTATCTTTAAAATGTGGAAATGTATTGTTTTATCGTAAAAACTGCTAATATAAAATTTGTTCTTTATGGCTATAGTATCTTTTGTCTTAAGGGGTCTATAGACTAATACGCAGACATCATTAAATCCTCTGTACAATAGCTGTTGCATAACATGGAAAAAAGGGGAAGAAATATCCTATGCCACAACAACGAAAATTTCATGGGAATGGTATCCACAATAACAGATCTCGCTACAGAACTTCAAAATCAGGTCCTCCTACAGAAGACTGACATTCATTAGTTAATCAAAGCTCAAGTATACAGGGTGGCCCAAACAAAACTATACCCGTAGTGGCCCAAACAAAACTATACCCATAGTGGCCCAAACAAACCTATACCCATGGTAGCCCAATTTAATGATAACTTATTTGGTTACAGGTACTGACAGTTTAAAGTAATAACGGAGCAATTTGTTACTTGCTAATCAACACTTTTTTGGTTACAGGTGCTGACAATCCATCGACCTACGTACCAGTTTACTTGTGAGGAGTTTCCCGGCAGCAGAGAAGATGGTCCTGACTTTGCAGTAATAAATTTTCCATCGTCGAGAAATATATTGGAGCACAGAAAATTCACATTAATTTGTGGATACCCCTCTACATGCGCAGAAACTTGTTGTGTGCTGTGCTGTGTCAGCAAGTAGGATTATTGCCATTTTTTCCCACGAAACCATGAATTCAGCTCGATGTATTGCAAACATTTTCAACCCATTTGTCAATCAGCTTACCAACAAGGGCAAGACATATTGTTAATTTCAACAAGATGGAGCTACAGCTCATACTGCCCATCATTCAATGAATGCGATTTTTGAGGAGTTTGAGGAAACCCGTGTTGTGAGTCGTGACTTTGGCCTGCTCAATCCCCTGATCTGTCTCTGTGTGACTTTTACTTGTGTGGTGCACTAAAGAGTCAGGTGTATTCCGATAACCCGAGAACTCTTGAAGAGCTTCAAACCAACATCTCTGCTGAAATTGTTAAGATTACACCACAGCAACTTCAAACTGTGTTCCAAAAACATGTTCAAACTGTGTTCCAAAACATGCTACGAAGAACCGACCTGTGCCTTAATAATGAGGGCACTCATTTTCCAACACCTGCTGTAGGAACTGTCTTGGACACTATAACATTAAATAAAACTTGTGCTCATTTGGTTTGTTCATTTGGTATAGTTTTGTTTGGGCCACCCTGTGTATCCTCGCGAATCTTTTCCTATTACCGGAAATTTTCCGTCATATAAATACGGAAAAAGTGGGAACACAGCTTTCCCGTTAATGTACGAAAGGAATTGCGGGAAGCTTTCTGAAAATTCAGAATTTTCGACGCGTATGCAAATTCCGTGAATTTCAGGTATCTTTTCGTCATTTCACGGACAAGGTTTTATCAGAAATATACTTTGTTAATTTACGAAAGGAATCACGGAAAATGACTCGTGAATTTCAGAACTTTTTTTACAGTGTGGCATATATACGTTAAATACAATCTCATGCTTTCCAGGAAACATCTAAATTCGTAGCACAATAACTGTTGCCTGTTGTACAAAAATTAAACGCAATCTCATGTATTTAATCCGAATAAGCCATATTTGCACCTAGCCGGTAGCCAAGTGGTCTGATGCGCTGGCTTCTGGCCATTCGTGCAAGTTCTTCCTGGATGAGGTATGGTTGGTGTACTTGTCTGATGCCTCTGGCTCTATCGCTTCAGTGGAACCCATTGGCCCTAAAAGAAAAGAAAAAAAAACTTAATCCACAACTTAAAACTTGGCCCTCAGTGACAAGAGTAGAGAAGTGGGATTAAAAATGAACTTTCAGAAGGTAGAACTGATATGCAATGCTTTTACAAGAAAGGAAGTTTTATCAACTGATGCCTAAAAGCTGGAGATAACCGATGCCCACATTTATCTTGGGCAGCAGATATCAAGCGAGGATCACATTGATGAAGAAATTAATCGGCGCATAAAACTTAGTTGGAGAGTATTTGGAAAAAACAGGGCAATTTTTAAGAGCAATACGCCATTATGTCTTAAAAAAGTGTTTAACCAATGCATCCTTCCAGTGCTTATGTACACAGCAGAGACTAAAAGAGACATACAAACTAACAAAAAACCCCCATAAAAATACGTATAAAAGACATACTAAGACTGCAGACCACTGAAATAAGCATGGGGAGATGCGTGCTTGGAGCAACCAGGAAACATATGAAGAGAAACTCGTGGACAAGGAAAATGACAAGAGTAGAAGACATCATAAGCAGAGTAAAATCTCTCAAATGGCAATGGGCTGGACATATTGCCAGAAGAACCGATGGACAACCGAAATTTTAGACTGTATTCCAAGGGATAGGAACAGACCCAACAGAAGACCACGTGGGAGACGGGTGAATGAAATTCAAAAGCATGAGTGAGTGACATGGAGCAGACTGGCCCAAGACAGACCGTTGTGGGAGAAACTTGGGGAGACCTTCATCCAGCAGTGGATTGCTAACAGATAGATAGATAGATAGATAGATAGATAGATAGATAGATAGATAGATATAGGCTTATGTCTGACCACTACTTGAAAAGCCTCCCAGTGCAGAACAAAAGCTTGATGACTTATATCCATTGTATTAAGCCTCTGATTAGACGGATTTATAGTAGGCCACAAGAGTTTGAAATTTCCCAATCATCAAATTTCGCTTTGAATCTGAAAATAAAATAGTCCCTTGATCCATCTTCGGATAAAAATAAAAAATAAAAGATGATCCAGGCCGCTCTTCGGAATACTTCTTTTTTTTTTTTTTTTTCCCTCTTTAATGTAGTACTTTAGTTTTTGATTTAGAATGATATTTTTTGAGCAATAGAAATTTTATTATTGGGTGGGTAAAAATTTTTCTCCATTAAAGTTCAATATTATGTAAAATACAGAATGAATGATTTTATTATAATTCGTTAGATTCGGTTGATCGAGCTGACCACAACAAAGATGTCATGATAAAATATTCTTCCTAGGAATTGGAACTGTTTGTTGTAACTTCTGTTTTATTTCCATTCCTCTCTTCGCATTCGTAGGCTGAACTGCTCGTAAAATTCGCTTCTGGCAAACATAATTCACACGCATGTGCATATATAATCCAGAAGGTTGCATGCAAGCACACATCTTCTGTGTCGTAACAGTTTAAATAGCAATGAAAATGCACAGAAACACGTCAATAGTTGCAGAATTATAGATTCTGTGTGAGAAGAGAAAATATTTAATGCAACATTTGCATAAACATCGTAATAAAATTCGAATGAACCAATGAATGATGCACACAAAGAAAAGTTTCCTTTGAAACCAATGGCACGCATGCATTATCAATAAGTAAACGAACATTTTGACGAGAATTTATCGGCCATATTGTATTAGTATGGTTCAAAATGGAATTTTTTTTTTCAAATTGAACGATCAAAATATAAAAGCCCTGTTTTTATATTTTAAAGAAATATGAGTGAAAATTAATCACTTAGCAGATAAAATTAAATGAAGGAGCAGGGTATCTGTCTTCACGCACATAGTTTCAACAAAATTCATAATCTTTGTAAAGGAATTCCTAAGATTACTCTGAGATTCTCAGACCTAGTTTTTATTTAAACATACATTAGGCTAGACTGCCCTACAGGAAAGTCACATGGTAGCGAGGTAGAAAGAGGTAGGAAGACGCCTTTATTTATAACCGGGGAGCAAGTTTTCGGCGTTTGAACGTGCTCATCTGAAGCACGGCAGACATTTAGTGGTTAGAGCCTTCCTGCCTGGGAACGATCCTGAGACTCTTCTGTGGCAGTTACAAACGTATGCACATTATTTTAGGGGCTGTCTTATATTAAAACGAAACAAGAAAAAAGTAGCACATTTTCTTTCTTTCGTTTCAAAAATACAGGTTGTCCAAATAAGGACTGTGCACTGAATGTACGAATTGCAGTAATGTAATAATAAAGAAATTTCGAATGGAATTACAGAAATGATTCGCCACGTGGAAGTGTCTGTGTGTGCATGTCTCCTAACCCCGAGGCGCGCAGCTGTCATTCCGAGTGAAGGTTACTCCCGAGCGCTTGGTCGACGGAGGCAGACGTGTCGACTGATCACTCGTCTCGACACAAGGACACTGATGTTGACGGTTGATCCGAGAGTGTTTTTGGTAGAACCTGTCTTTCGCCATGGCGACAAGTACACGGACGAAGTGCAAAAACAGTTCTCTAGGAAATTTCGTGATGTAAGACGTCCCCTACCGTAATGCGGTACGTCAGCTCATAGCGAAGTTTCGGGAAACGGGTAGTGTTCTAGGTGCCCCCCGCCCCGGTAAGACATCCACGGTGGACGATATCGTGCAGGATATCCAGGACAGAGTACAGAGTACTCCACACAAGTCCGTGAGGCGGCTGCCAAAACAAGCTAATGATATTCTGAAAAAGAAATTGCGTTTCCACCCGTGCAAAGTATCTGTCATGCATCAGCTGAAAGAAACAGACCACGTGACCCGTGTTTGGTACTGCAGGTGGTTCCAAGAGTTCCTGTCTGAAGAAGGTGAGGACATTCTGGACGTGACTTTCTTTACAGATGAGGCATGGTTCCACCTGTCCGGGTACATCAACAGCCAAAGCACTCGTCTGTGGGGTACTGAAAATCCCTACGAATTTAAGGAAGTGCCTCTCCACAACCAGGAGGTCAGTGTTTGGTGTGCCATGACTCATACGCGCATTATTGGACCCATTTTCTTCAGTGAAACCATTAACTCAGAATGGCACAATGCCCAGATTATCCAACCATTCATATCCGAACTCACGGAACGGGAAATCAACGAAGGCTGGTTCCAGCAAGACAGTGCAACTGTTCACACCGCTGGCTCATCAATACAGCTTCTGGAGGAATTCTTCGGAAATCGCGTCATCTCCTGAGGACTGTGGCCTGCCTATTCACCGGATCTGACACAGAACTGAAGGGGAAGATGTACTCGGGTAATCCGCATACACTTCAAGAGCTACAGGCTACAATAACGGCCCACATTTAAGAAATCGCACTCCATACCCTGAGAAAGGTCTTCACCAACATGCAGAAATATGTGCAGACATGTCTGGACGTCGGTGGGACCCATTTTCAACACCTCCTGTAGCAACCAGTTCGACATGGTAAGTGTTACTTTCAGTACACAGTTATTTTTCGGACTCCCTGTACTTTCCCTTTCTCTTCATTTTGAAATAACCATCTGCAGCATTTAAATTAATTCTGTGATGTCGTGGCACTGAAAAAACAAACTAACAAAAAATAATTGCGAGTTGATCTTTCTTTTCGAACATGATTGCATGTTTGATTTTAGGCCTTATACTTCCATGTTGCATTGTAAACGTGAAGATTACGCTAATTGAATGAAACTCCAATAAAAGGAATTCTGTTTATTGTTGTTATCAGCAGATCTACAACTGTCAAACGGATTAAGACTTAATAGTCCTCGTTCAACCAAGAATAAGGCTGATTTTCTTTGCCTTTTTTTCTTAATTCTAGACCTTTTTTTCTTCTTCTTTTTATCTATGTCGATATCTGGGAGGACAGAAGTACTTAACTGAAAACAACATAGCGTCTCGCGATCTTCTCTGACCCTAGTATGTATTTCGTAGATTGAGTCGAGGGCACTTCATGTTCTCTCGCCTTCTTGTAAGTTTGACTGCTGAAACACAATCGCAAGCCGAGGGGGTAAATAAATGAAATAAAAAAAGAAAGAAGAGAAAAAGATAAAAACCTGTTCCTGCAGTGATAACGACTTTTCCTAATTACATGCTGAGCTGATTACAAGACCGTCATTGACACCGATGATGACCATGGACTCCTCCCATACTTGAAGCGCTCGACAAGGTACTGAGTGATTCCTTCTGGAAACGTCTTCATGACATCGTGCTGCGGGTAATAGTCTCAAAGATAACTTGAAGAGAAAGTTTCAAGTCTTCCTTTCAAAGCTAATATTTCAAAATATGAGAGAGAAAAAAAGTGGTCGTCTACCCTCAACTGAAAATGGAATTTTGAGAACGAATTTTTTCTGCGCCATGACGCTTGTTTAAAAAGCATACTTCAGGCTGTTGAGAAATGCGACGTTTTAAAATATTTTTGTTTTCGTCATTCAGATACTTAAGTAAATATTTCAAATTGAAAATTTAATTTTTATTATTTTGGATTTTCCATTCGTTTTTTAATTTGTTTATGTATTTATTTTTTCAAGCGAAATATTGCAGGCCCAGGGACGGATTAACGGGGTGAACTAACGGGGCTATAGCCTAGGGCGCACCATTACCAAGGGCTCAGGAGGCATGCTGTTACACCGCAAATAATAGATACTTTATATATTTATACATTGAGAGAAATAAAATAGGTTTACTAAATTGGTGTAGAATAGAAATTAAAGTTTCCAAGCTTTCGCACATCAAGCAGATGACTTTTTCAAAGAAGGTAGACAGCAACTGGAAATTTGCTGCCTATACCTCCCTTGAAAAAGCCATCCGGTTGATGTACGAAAGCTTGAAAACTTTTATTTCTATTCTAAGAAATTCGGATCATTAGTATAGTTATACTATTTTGAGTATAATTGGTGTACAGTTCCTATTTATTAAAATAGGTTCAGTTCCATTTTGTATGATTTCCACTCGATCGGAAATCTTTTGGATGGCGCCCTCGTTCCAGTCCACTCGATTGGAAACAGAGGCTAGAAGACAAACATATTTCAAGGCAGTGACTCACTAAGGGTTTCCTGTCGCTGTGTACAGCGGGGTTTGCGAGACAGTTTTGGCTTTTTCACTACCATCATCAACCCACACCTTCATGCTTTCACTTGGAATGGTTAACGGACGAAACCCAATGTGACTTTATATTGCATAACAGAAAAAATGCACGAAGAAAAGTGTACAATGCTAAATCATTAAATATTCTAAGACAAAATCTAAGAATCTCAAGCTTTTAACTCATGTTCTTGCGAGAACAGTGGAAAATACTGTGGTGTTTTTTATGAAAACTCTGCAGGTAATTTAGTAGTTTGAAGAATTCACTGCGTATTAATTATCACAAGCGCATTTCTATAGTTTCGTGTGTTAACGGACTTCATAATGATTTTCCGTCATAAGTTCTTTGGGGGCCCACTCAAGTGCCTTAGGCTTTGTAGCCCACTCAGATGTCTTAGCCGAAGGAGCCCATTAAGGTCTTAATCCGGCCCTGTGCACACTGAGAAAAAGAGTTTGTTTGAAACAACAAAATAATTTTGTTGAGCTGTTTTGTCGATTTATTTTGTTGCTTTAGTCAAACTCCGTCGGAATTGTCTTGTTGGCAGCACAAAATTATTCCGTTGGCTATATTTTGTTAATTTAACTGTATGGAGGTGCAGGGCCGGTTCTGGGGTGTTAGCTGCCTGCGTGCCACCGATATTTGGCAGCCCGTGCCAGTGAGGATCAAGTACACGTAAATATGCTATTAGATTCCTAACCTAACCCACGGCAGGGAAGGAGGGTTTCACTGTTCTATATAGTTGACAGGGGTACAAGCGTACAACGTACAAATATTCTATAATACACTGCCGGAAAGTGAAAAAAGAACACCAAGAAGGAATTGGCGGACGATCATGAAATTTATATATGTTAATGGGGTCGAGTTTACGTAGGTGTGATGTTAATTTCGGGACCAACCGGTGAGCGCTTACGCCAAAGCACGGAATAATATGCACATTATCGTCGGTGGTATTTAAGGAGTACGGCGAAGTGAATGTAATCAGTCGTCGGCGTACGGACACGTGCGAAGACCCTGAAGAAGCTGCAATGCCTGGACATGGAAGACGTGTACGATTTCAGCAGTTATCGGACTTTGAGCGAGGTCGTCTAGTCGGACTCCGCGAGGCCGGGTGGTCATATCGTCGTATTGTGGAGCGAATTGGACGGAAAGTATAGGTGGTGGTACGATGGTAGCGTAGATGGTCCAAGGAACATTTCCACACGAGAAGACGTGGAACCGGAAGTCACAGACGGACTGATGAGCGGACCGATCGACGCATAAGAAGAGCGGCGTTGTCAAGCAGAACATCCACTGCGACGCAAATCCGAGCTGCCGTTGCACCTGAGGTGACTGTGCGAACAATCCGCAACCGTCTACTGGATGCAGGACTACGTGCACGTGTGCCTCTGACATGTGTACCTTTGACTCCAGCCCACCGTCAGGAACGGCGGCAGTGGTGTCGTCAACGTCTGCACTGGAGAACGCAATGGCGATCTGTCGTGTTCAGCGATGAAAGTAGATTCTGCTTGGGAGCCTCCGATGGCCGTATGCGTGTTCGCAGACGCACAGGGGAGCGTCTCCACCCTTCTTGCATCCGCCAGCGACACACGGGGCCTACACCTGGTCTCCTGGTGTGGGGAGCGATCAGCTATCACTCCCGTACATAACTAGTGTTCGTACCGGGTACGTTAAACAGCACCTCCTACATCAACAACATCATTCAGCCCGTTGCTGTGCCATTTGTAACTTCGGTCCATCGTGGTGTTTTCCTGCAAGATAACGCACGCCCACACACGGCACGTGCAACGCAACATGCACTTCAGGATGTGAGACAATTTCCATGGCCTGCACGTTCACCGGATTTGTCCCCCATTAAGCACGCGTGGGATTTTATGGGACAACGACTTATCCGGTCTTCACGGCCAGCCACGACCATCCCCGATTTACGCGTCTAGGTTGAGGATGCTTGGAACTCAATACCCCAAACTTACATCCAACACCTGTACGACAGACTCCATGCCAGAATTGCACAGTGTGACGCAGTTCATGGTGGTTCAACCTCGTACTAACCATGTTACATGGAAATGGTATTTTTCAGTTTACCAGCAAATACAGCTGTATTTTGCCATAATGTTTTGATCACGTTATCCTCTGTATTCCGTTATTATGCTGTATAAATTTCGTTGGTATCAGACGCCTCCTTCTTGGTGTTCTTTTTTCACTTTCCGCCAGTGTAATAACACAACACCGTATGCACTTATTTTTTTATCTATATTCAAAACAAAACTTCAAAAATATCACAATCACACAGACACTGACACAGTGACACATTACACATAAGTACCATAACTTAGCAAAATGTATGTATGTATGTATCCATGGAGTTAAAAGTGTGTTCTTCTTGCTTTCTGACTTGCCAATTCGTCAATTACGTCTGATAATTCCAAACTTTCACACAATTCCTTCTCTATAGACAACTGTCCTAGATCACTAAACCTCCCTTGAGTCATTGACGTTCTTAAATATTTTCTTAGAAGTTTGAGTTTAGAAAAGCTCCTTTCACCTGATGCTACACTAACTAGTAATGTCAGGATAATTCTCAAAGATATAAACAGATTAAGAAATGATTATATTAAGTTATTCTTTATTACATATGTTAAGTTTTTTAATGGTCTGCCCCAACTGCAATTCCACTGCTCAAAATTCTATACGTTATCAGCTTGTTGAAGAGCTCAAGACCAATCGGTATCCTTAAAACTTTTGCTTCCTTTGTTAATTAGAAGAGAAACATCTAAATCGAAGCACGATTTTTTAATTTCCTTTTCAGTCATCTCTCGAAATTCAGAAAGAAATTTAAATACTTTATGACATTCCTGTAGATTTTCAAATCTTTCCTGAATGCACTTTAAGGCTGTATCAACAATCATTAGATAAAAATGTATTCTGAACAATTCTTGTGTATTAGTGATAGATTCATCAGGACTTTCATAATCACAGCGGCTGCGGAAACACCCGGGAGCAATGGCCCGGGCCAGGTCAATAATTTCAATAATTTTAGCCAAGATTTTTATTTCTATTTTTTTTGTTTTTATTTGGCGAATGTGCGCTTTTTTGTTGTGATGTGCCTTAGAAAGTTTCTCTAGGTAAGGGGCCGTCCATAAAGTACGTCCGAGATTACAGGGCGAGGGGAGGAGGTCCTGACAACCGGACCAAATGTGACATGGGGGGGGGGGGGTTCCGGGCTCTGCGCAGGCCAGTCCATTCGATTAACCCCATTGTCACCATACCAAGCCATGGTGGACCTCGCAACATGACAGGTGGCATTGTCATACTGAAAGTAACATGGGTCCACCCCGTAAAACTGCCACAACGTAGGAAGCACATGGTCATCCAAAATGGTGCAGTAGGTCTCGGCGTTGAGTCTACCAGGAATTGCGACCAAGGGTCCCGTGCCATATCAGGAGAAATACCCCCATAGTATAATTCCACCGCTGCCGAACTTCTCAGTTGGCACAATACATTCCGGCAGGAGGCGTTCTCCAGGCAGACGCCAAACCCATACCCTACCATCCGAACGGTAGAGAGTGAACCTTGATTCGTCGCTCCAGAGAATCTGTTTCCACTGTTCAACGGTCCACTGTCGATGTTCTTTGCACCACGTTAGCCGAGCAGCGCTATTGGACTTGGTGATCAAAGGCTTGTGGGCGGCAGCACGTCCATGATAACCGAACATATGGGCTTCCTTACGGATGGTATTCATCGAAAGAACACTCCCGGATGCCTGTTGAAACTCCTCGCGGATGTGGTCCATCAATTTGGTGCGGTTCTTCCGAATTTCTCTGGCCAGCACCCGTCGGTCTCTAACTCCTGGTTTTGTGGGTCTGCCGGGTCGGGGCACATTCCGACAGTCACCTCTCATCTTCCACTTGCCAATCACGTAGGCCACTGTCGATTTTGGGTACTTCAACTCGCTGGATATGTCACGTATGGATCGGCCATTTCTGTGATACCCGACGATTACACCTTTCTCGAAATCAGAGAACTCCGAACTGCGTGGCATCTTGCATGCGACTGGTTGCGTTGTTGTATCCCACACGATATTTAACAGCGGCGGCCGTGACGTGTATCAGGACCGCAGATATCGTCGATTGCAGGGGTATCCAATTACTTGTTGGTAGATAGTGTATCTTAATAATTCCGACGTATTTTTATGCTAGTGTTTATTGTGTGTTATTTTGGTTGGATTCAGTGAATTTCAGTGATAATTTGGCCTTCGGTGAAGTGAACCTTTCGGTGAAACGAACTTTTCGATGAAATGACCCTTCAGTGAAGTGAACCTTAAGGTGAAATGACCTTTCGGCGAAATGAACTTTTCGGTGAAGTGATTTTCGGTGAAATGATCTTTCGGCGGAATGAGCGATACCTGTTGTAATCGTACACGGTACGCCTGTCTATTCCCTGCATTTATTACGTTAACTCATGTTTGAAACGCTTTGCATTCAGTGAGATCAGTTGGAAACCTTAAGGTACAAATAAATATCTACATTAAAACGCAAAAATACGAATCAAAGGAGCACTAACACTGAAAAGCAAGTCAAACACGCACACTTCAAACTGCGTCACACTACACAAAGAGAAACCATTGCATGCAATCGGTATAATTATACTTAGTCGTTGCGTGAAAGGAGTAGAATCTACATGTCTCAAAAGTTTAGACACACCTGAAAGGTGATGCAAAACATACATCATTAGAAATGTATATTATTTGCAGATCCCTGTATCAGTCCGAAAATACGTTTCTCCGTTGATTAAACTAGATTCTGTAGAGTTTCCGGTTAATATAGCCTTCAGTTTGTAGTTACTTAACTATTCATCATATAAAAATTTATCAATATGTTATCTTCGGTCGTCCTTGAATGATTTTCCTTTGGAGTTCTTAAAGACATTTAGCCCGGATCTTTTTATTTTTCTTATTTTTATTTTTATTTTTTTGAAATCGCCTAGCTTAGACAAAACGAACAACAGTTTGCATTGTATAAAGTATCCTTTTGTCCTATTTCAATTATGCGGATGAGCCATTATATTATGACCACCCCCAGCCTAGAGAAATGAGCACGCTTGGAGACGGAAAGGTGGGGCAGCTGAGATTCACACAGTAGTATATGTATACAACACGAGGACCGGCTTTCGGTTGGTAGAGTGCGGACTCAGAATGGGAAAAGCTGCCGATTTATCGTAGTTTGATAAAGGACAAATTGTGATGGCATGGCGCCTCGGAACTACGATTTAGGAAACGGCGCGGCTTGTGGGTTGTTCACGTGCCGCTGCAGTGAGTACGTATCAAAAGTGGTGCACAGATGGCCAAACGACAAACCGTTGTCCAGCCGTGTGTCGTCCGTAGCTAGTTGATGCCAGAGGGGTGCGCAGACTCTTGCTCTACGTTCACAGCGACCGCAGGGCCACAGTGCGACAAATCCCCCGCAGCTACAACATTGGTTATCAGGGCAATGTGTCAGAGCACACAGTCCATCGCAGCCTTCTGCGCAAGGGCCTGCGTAGCCGAAGACCCAGCCGGGTCCCTCCTGATCACTGCACGTCATCACCAACAACGCACGAAACGGACCGAAGATCATCGAGATTGGACCGTGGATGATTAGAAGAAAGTGGCCTGACCTGACGAATCAAGATTCCTGGTGCATCACGAAGACGGCCGAGCGCAGATACGTCGATTACCAACGGAGACTGGGGCATCTGGATGCACTGTTGGGCGGAAACAGGCCGGCGGCGGCGCTGTTTTCTTGAGATAATTTAAGCCCCATTACCCCTATCCCAATAAATAGCACAATCCCTGACAGCTGTCAGGTATCTGAACATCGTTGCAGACCAAGTTCACCCATTCATGGCATCTGTGTTCCCCGCTGGTGATGGCCATTACCAATAGGATAATGCGCCATGCCACACTGTCAGAATCGTCAAGGAGTGGTTCGAGGAGCAAGCTGGTGACTTTCTGTTAATGCCCTGGCCTCCAAATTCACCTGATATGAACCCAATCGAACATTTGTGGTTCGACTTGGAAAAGCGGGTTCTCGCTAAATCACCACCACCCAGAAATGTACGGGAACTGGAGGACCTGCTGCTGACATTATGGTACCAGATACCCCAGAATACCTATCGCCACCTCATCGAATCGGTGCCTCTCTGAGTGGCCGCTGTTTTGCGGGCTAAATATGTCCTACAGCTTATTAGGTAGGTGGTCATAAAGTAATGACTCATTCGTGTAAATCGACTATAAAATGTTTTTTAGCAAAGCAGTATTAAATTTCGTCTTTATCTGTTAAACAGTTTTTGAGCCATTCCATTCTAAAAAACAAGGTGCCTCCACTTTTGTTGACAGTAAGGGCAACCAGAGAGGAGCTATGCTCGGGATATACATATATATGCTTTAAACGGCATTGCTGTGCTCAGGCAGGAATTAGCGTTGGCACGTAAAAGTGAGAAATGTGAGCGACTACTCCAACGTGGGTATCGCCAGCAGAGCCAGTGTGATACGTGGAGCAGGAGCACACGGAAGAGAGATCGTTCTAGATAGCAAAAGAAAATGCGTAATTGCTGGTTTTGATATAAGGAAAAAGCAAAACTCCTGTTCATGTGTGTGTGTATGATTTTCCGGAATTATCTTCGAGTGCTGGATTGAACTGCATAAACTGCTTAGAATTTGAACGATACGAACGATGTAAATATTTGTGCTGATGAACTGTGAATTCAGCTCGACATCACATGCTCGACATCACATCTAAATAGTCTTAATATTTTACTGTTTCTGTGTTCACCTTCATTTATGAAATATTCAATGAAAATTTCTCATCTTTTGTATTCTACGTGATGGCATATCATGTAAAGGGGAGCGTCACTTCTTTATTACAGCGTAAACACGTATCCTGAAATTTTCCTCATTCGCATTAACTTCGCAAACACTATTTTGGAACTTGGAATCTATATATTTCTATTCCATCCTACCTTCCACAATTTAACCATTCGTCATGAAGGGCAGCTTCAGTACATGTGAATGAAGAAGACAGAGGGAATCAGTTCCTCACTTTGGCTGTGCTTCAACCATTTAGTGTAACAAAGGAACTTAAGGATTGTATAATTATAAAGCTTCTCAAATAAGTACTAACCCTTCCTGCAGGTTGGCTGTTACACGAGACAGTCAGGATTGTAAGTTTCCTTCGGCGTTCACCAAATTAAAACCCTGGTAGATTTTGCATTTATCGGACCATATGCCATAAGTTTCTCTTAATCTTTCCTTGTGCTGATTCCACCACTTCTTGCGCGTTAGAGTACCGACGTTCTAACAAAAATTTAACGATTTGCCAAATTGGGAAATTATGGGTAGGTAATAAAGGCTGGTTCTGCGCATGTGAGGAGTCGTGGGGAGCTCACCATAGAATCCCTTATACATAGAGCCAGCCTTTATTACCTGTTTCTATGGGATTTGCGACGAACTGATTTAATGGAAACTGGATTGCTGAATCCGCATTAAGTGTCGTTTTTATACAGCAGTGGCGGTTTCATGCATTTCTCCCGCACTACTTGCTAGAGTTTTCCCGGAATTTCTGAAAGAGATTTGGCTGGTGTTGTCTTTCCATTTCGAAGACGCATCGAAAAAGATTTGTTATAAATTCCTCTGTATAAGCAATTTGTCTTCTGATGAAAAATTTGGCGCTTTAACAGCCGAATTAGGTCATTTTTTTTTCATAGTATTGTATGTTTCTTCTCTGAAACATTCATTCATTCGGTTGTTTGCGTCAAAGCACCTGGAGGTACAGTACGAAAGCGACGAAAACATCATAGGTTCAACAACATATGTACTAGCATTAATTTATGATTTTTTCAAGGTTTCACAAATTGAAGAATGTTTCAGTTATCCACTCTCAAAAAAAAAATCAAAAAAATCTGGATTTTATTAACCACATGACTTCTTCGTGAAACATGTTTTGGCTTTTATTCAGGATAAAATTTGGAAATAATCAGAATTTCTTTTTTAAAACATTATTTCTGTTCGCTTTTTCAATCAAAATTTTTAAAGAAACGAACAACGAGCATTTTTCGTGATGTTTTTTATTCGTAACAGCAGTTTTAACTTTTGACTTTTTACGAAATATATTCATTGTACTTAATGCAAATTTAGGATGATACTAATCGGGACAGCAGAGAAATCGTATGCCGTTGAGAAGAATCGAACGGTATCAGAATCGTTTTCCTAAAATTAGTTATGCACAAATACCGATAAAATGAAATTAGCTAATTAAATCACACAAAATACAGATTATTTAAAAGTGTCAGCACCTCTGTCTAATGAAATTCCTGAAAACTCGAAAATGCTTCTTGGGATACCTGCGATAACCGGACAGGAGACACAAACACTCCATAAAAGGAGAATGAATCTGAAACTCTAGATCAGAATTTAAAAAAATGACTCCTAATACACATTCATGGCACGATAAACAATCTCCTAAGTTCTTATTTCTTCCACCTCCTGATGTCAGGTGAAGCTTTAAATAATTTATAAAGTATGAATGATTTCATAACGTATTCTGACGACCGATGGACAGATGAAGGTTTCAACTTTCAGTACCGACTGAGAAAGCTGACGCATTAAACTTTGAAAAGTGAGTTATCTTTATTATGATAATGAACGTCAGCTTATTCAATGAACGCTGTCGATCATATTTTTCTCTCTCTGATTTTCCTAGGCATACTTTTCAAGCGAAAAAGAACATGTAGGTGATGTTGACTTGTACAGACACTATTATACACACACACGCGCGCGCTTATTTTCATTCCCATTTGTGACCACTTCTCTTTTTCTTCATTCTCTCTCCGACCCTTTGCCTTCCCCTTCATACATCTCTTTCCCTCATTTTGCAGTATTGTTCATAGTTACTTTTTCTTGAGTATCTCTCTTTTACGCATCTAATTTCTCTCTCCCTCATTTTGTAGTACAGTTACTTTTTCTTGAGTAACTCTCTTTTCCGCATCTAATTTCTCTCTCCCCTTTTCTCTCTCTTTTACAATCTTGCTCTATTACTCTCTCTCTCTCTCTCTCTCTCTCTCTCTCTCTCTCTCTCTCTCTCTCAGTTTCTCTCTTTGCGTCTTTCTTATCTATTTACCCAGCTCCTTAACCCTCTCTTTCTCTTTCTGTCCTGCTAATTTTCCAATTTTCTTTTCTTTCTCATTTCCTTGTAGTTTCTCTCCATCATCTCCGTTTTTCTCACAACCACTTTCGTTTTTTTTATCATTCCCTCTCTCTCTATTTCCCCTTTCAGATCACTTTACCTCATTGTCTGTCTATCTTCTGTACTCACTTCGTCTTTTCTTTCTCACCCATTTACTCCTATCTTCCTCATGGTTCTCCTTTATCCTTCTCTCTCTCTCTCTCTCTCTCTCTCTCTCTCTCTCTCTCTCTGCTACTCTACTTCTGATTCCTCTCCTTCCCCATTCTCTGCCTTTGTTTCAATTCGTTTTGTTCGTTTTCTTTTCCTGTTTTATATCTCTTTTCTTCATCTTCTGTTCTTTCCTCCGCCCAATCCCTTTCTCCCATTTAGCTTTCCCTTATCTCCTACTTTTATCGATAAACAGATATAGTAACATCAGAATAAAGAAAAAAAAAAGAACTTGTAAAGATGAGTTGCAGAATTTTTCATACCGATGTCGGTTTATTTCATTTTCGGAACAGGGGCCAATCACTCAATTCTTTGAAAAAAAATGTATTCCTTATATTTGTAACTGATAAAAAAGTTATGCTAATTATATTATTCAAAATTAACACTGTTACAAGAGCTTCGTTTTAATTTCTTTTTTTAAAGATCCTTCTCTCTCTCTTTTTCTGTCTCTGATTTTCCTTTTCCATTCACCATCTCCTTTTTTTCCCATTCTTTTCCCTTTTTTTCTTTAGTCTTTATTTCTAAGACACACACGCACACACACACACACACACACACACACACACACACACACACACACACACACACACACACATTTTTTTTTAAGGATTTTCACAACTAAGTGAGGATAAAGTTTCTAAATAAAATGACAAACGTGAGAAAAGCTGTAGTGGGAGTTGAGTTGGAAAATGTAAAACTTTCAGAAAAAGCGCTTGGTTGAGTCTTTTAAGCCAGCTTGCCATTTTTGGTTAATGTTCTGGAAATCGACTTCTCTACAAAACCATGTTGCTGAGTTCTAGTTAGACGTCCTAGACAATTATACACGACAACTCATCATATCATTAAGCCCATGTTGTCACAGATACTTTTGAGAACATGGGCATCGGAAAATTGGACTGGGTACTCCGCAGTCCTGACTTGAACCGTACAGAGAATCTCTGGGACGAATTTGATCGCCAGGTGAGTCGAAAAAGCAATCGCCCAAAAACAAGCTGAACTGGTTGCTGCATTAAAGACCGAATGGCTAAGTATTTATATCGGCGGACATTTACAGAAACTGTTGGAGAGTATTCCACTAAGACAAGAGGTCTTCAGTACGTTTCAGCAAACAATGTTACAATTTCTGTAAAGTAAGATTCTTTGTGCACCTGCAAGTGTCCATACTAATTAATGGTATAGCAGTGTATGCTATAAATGGTAGTCAATTGGGATGGAAAAAATATTTTGCAAACGAAATAGGAAAATTATTTCAAAGAAAACTTCCAGCGCAAACTGAAAACCATTTCTTAAACACAGAGGCCGTTCGATGCAGTGGCGCACCGAGGAAAGGAATTCGTGTTAGGGGGAAGGGGGGATAGATGTATTTGTAGGTATGTGTGTATACGCACATAGTATATATATATATATATATACATACAATATTTTAACCAAACTTCAGGAACAAACAAATTTTATTTTTAAATAAATAAAAAATTCTAAAAATATTATATACACTGAGTGGCCACTTTATTATCACCACCTGACAGTTTTAAGCAAATGAGCTATGGCTGCACGCTGTTGCAGCCAGTGGGAGAAGCTAGTATAAAAAGGGAAAGCTTAGTGATTGCGTCAGTAGTAGAAGTGATTTTTGGGTGACGAGATGGGTAAAAAATGCGATTTGACGGACTTTCAACGTGGGATGATTGTAGGAGCTCAGAGCCATGGAGCGAGTAGCACCGAAACCACCGCATTCGTGAAATGTTTCAGAGCAGCTGCTGTTAAAGTGTTTAAAAACTGTACTGTCAGCTAAAAAACTGGGTCTCTACGTGCAACGTGTGGTCGTCATCGACTAGTGACTGCTCGGGCGAAACGGAGAGTGTCCAGACTGGTAACAGACAACAGAAGGGCAACAGTGCAGCAAATTATAGACCATCTTAATCAAGGATCCCCTCAAATGATATCTGCACGCACTGTTCGCCGTACACTGCATCGGATGGGATATGGCAGCCGAAGGCCTGTTTGAACACCTTTGCTGCCTGCAGTTAACAACAGAAAATGTCCCCAGTTCGCACAGGAGCACAAGGATTGGACAGTCGATAATTGGAAACAAATTATGTGGTCCGATGAATCACGTTTTCAGTTGCACCGTGCCGATGGCTGGGTGAGACTTTGGCTGAAACAGCACGAAAGCATGGACCCCAAATGTATTACTACAACCCTTCAAGCTGGTGGAGGCAACGTTATGGTTTGGGGAATGTTTTCCTGGCATGCTTTAGGCCCTTTAATTCGTGTTGATCAATGTCTGACTGGCACATCATATCTAAACATCGCTGCGGACCAAGGGCATCCTGTCATGTGGATGGTTTCTCCCGATGGTGATGGCTACTTTCAACAAGATAATGCGTCCTGCCATAGAACTCGTATTGTACAGGATTGGTTTCAGGAACATGCCGGTGAGTTTACTTTGCTTATGTGGCCCCCACAATTTCCAGATCTCAACCCCATTGAGAATTCGTGGGATGAAGTTGAATGAGCTATCTGACAGCTGGATCCACAACCCTGCAATCTCACACTCCTGGAAAGTGCTATTCATCAAGCATGGTCTCAGATTCCACAAACCACCTATCAACATCTGGTGGAGTCCATGCCACGAAGAATCGACGCAGTATTAAAGGCAAAAGGTGGTCCAACGAAGTACTGGGGGTGGTCATAATAAAGTGGCCACTCAGTGTATATATAGAGACAGATATAATATGTATATATATATAGTGCATGAGATAGACAGATATACATTAGATAGATAGATAAAAGAGTTGACGTACGGGGCTTTGGGGGGGCTCAAGCACCAAAGCCCCCCCTCTCCCCTGTGGGTGCACCAGTGGTTCGATGCGATCTGAGCCCGAATATGATGCAACTGCGCAGGTTGTTGAGAATGCTTATCAGTGGCAACACAGAAATTATGAAGAAGCAATTGGTGCAGATCTGCGGACTCTAATTTGGGCAGCCCGGACAGGTCCGTTGAAGACTTTCCAACTTCTTGTCCGGTACAGGCCGTTTAGGACTTCCGAATCATAGTACGACCCGTTTCAGAATTACGAACTTATAGTATTGCCCGTTTAAAGTTTCCAATTTTTAGTACGACACGTTTCATACTTACTAACCTGTTGGCCATCATGTTGGTTTCAGCTACAATTAATGAAAGCACAGAGTTCGGGCTGCACTTCCACGAAATTCTGTGACCTTCCTCAGCCACCTTCTCATAAAGAACTAAGGGCAACAGAAAAGATCGTGCTGTGTAAACAAAGTTTCATTTAAATGTTTCAGAGTTCGATTTTTTTTAAGTACTGCACATGTAAATACAAAAAGACGCCCCTGCATCACTAGTGGCGACGCCAGCAGTTCGGAACCGTGGGAGATGTTGGGAAGGGAGAGGGAGTTAAGTATTGTACTCGGAGCACAAAGTTTGAAGTGCTTGGCAAAAATTCTGCAAAAAAATTCCGTTTATATAGATTTTACCCGATGGTGATGATATCCCCAGCAAAAAAAAGAAAAAAGAAAGAAAAAGTGGTTTTCAGGTAAATACTGCACGTAGTATTTATTCATTGTATAGTACTGAGAACCTTGAACACGCACTGCCATGATATTTAAGTAGTTACTAATTCTTCTCAATTTTAGCATACTTGCATAGTTTTTCCCTCTTTTTTTTTTTTTCTTTGTTATCTTTTTTGTAATGAATTTTAGTTTGTAACATGACAAGGAATATCTGTTTCTCATCTTTTTAAACAATAATTAAGAAAGTGTCCTCTTACTACTTTCTCAGACATTCACTCAGAGGACTTCCTACATTTCACAGAATGCAACACCAAATTCAACCAAAAAATTAATTTTAATTAAATTTCTGTGAATTTCAAAAATGTGCATACGGTTATCAATTCCCTAAAATCTTAGATGGTTGCACTCACCATGTGTTCTGATTGTTTAAATTTTTTTTTTCTTTGCTTTTCTGTTTTTGAAGAAGGGCGGGTTCAAAGAAAAATTGGGTGGACTGACTTTTCTATAAAAAAAATCTGAATACAATGTCTTATAAAACGTACTGTAAGTATTTCGAGAATAAATTATTTTGTATTTTTTTATTTTACAAAATAAAATTAGCTGCATTTTATACGATATTTTTAATCAGTAGTATGTTGGAGAGGAAATATAGGAAAAAACTGATTTTGTCACAAGTCAGTCCCCATTTAGCCGACAGACATGGATTCTCCGTTAATCCATTCTCGAAATGTTAATTTTTTTCCTTGCCTGAGCCTGCATTTTTTTGTTTTAATAGATAAAAAAGAAAAAGAATGCAGGCTCTATTTTTATAAAAACCTTTACATGGAATGTAGCACTTTATGCATCTGAAACTTGGACATGGCAAAAAGCAGACAGGGCAAAGCTACAATCATTTGAAATGCTGTGTTGGCGACGTATGATGAAAATTGCTTGGGCAGGAAGAATGACTAATGTGGAAGTGTTAAAAAAAGTTCAGGAAAAACAAGAAATATTATGGGCTATAGAAAGAAGAAGAGTCAGCATGTTAGGCCACCTCATAAGACACTTGGAGTGGTATGCCAACTTGATTGAAGGTAGAATAGAAAGAAAAGCTAGAAGAGGACGCCCAAGAATTCAATATATGAGTAAAATAACAAGAGGAAGACCCTACCAGAATATCATGCTTTTGGCTCTGGAAATAATTCCGTTGTTGATGATAACCAATGCTATTCAGCAGCCTTAGGATTGAGGAAAGAAGAAGAAGGTAAAAGAGAAATCCTGGTCTGGTCCGTGGACCTGGCCCGTGAAAATTCTGGCGACTAGTTATTAGTTGTTTTAGATCATCGAACTAGTTTGTTACGCACGTCAATTATGAAGAGGAAATTTATGAACATGAAATACCAGGAAATGTTTGAATTATTAGTGAAACATGAAACTGACAGTTACGAGAGTGTGTTAAGTTGCGAATTCTTTGCCATCTTATGTAGCGATTAAAAGACAGATAGCACTACTAAAACGAGACAGACTGTCCCTGAATATCAAGCAGAAGTCATCGCTCTTTCCACGTTTTTATAAGTGAGTCACGAAAAAATTCTCATCGGCCGCCACCGGGAATCGAACCCTGGGTCTTCCAGTTACGCGTCGGACATGCACCCAGTGGAAGCATATCACGCGTCTGTATTAATTGTCCCTGAATGTTGATTCCCATCCGAGGAGAACAGCTGAAATGACCTCACGGAAAATAAATTTAGGAAATTTTATCGAAAATATGTTTTATACACGTATATAACTAAAGATACACGGTAAAAAATTTTCGGAAATTAACGGACAACTTTCCGTCATTTCTTTCGTGAATTAACGAAGCATCATATTTCTGATGCAAACTTTTCCGTGGAATGACGGAAAGAAACCTGAATTTAACGGATATTTCGTACCGCGGGAAAATTCTAAATTTTCAGAAGACTTTCTGCAGTTTCTTTCCTATGTTGACGGTAAATTGCCGTTTTAGAGATGTGTTAACGGAAAATTCTGAATTTTCAGAAACATTTCCGCAATTCCTTTCGTATATTAACGGAAAATCTCCGTTCTCACTTTTTCCGTATCCGTATGACGAGAAAAATTATGGATAATAGGAGCGATTCGTGAGAATACTTGAGGGTTTGATTAACTTTTAAAATTTCAATCGTCTGTCGAATTTTGAAGTTCCGTAGCGAGATCGGATATTGTGGATAGCATATCGCATGGATTTTATTTATTGTGGCACAGGATATTTCTTTTCCTTTCCTCTATTCTGTGCACCAGCTACTTATTATATATTGTGTTACTGTAAGAAACCGGGTACTTATTGTGCAGATGACTACATACGATGTCTGCGTATCAGTCTTTGGACTACTTAAGACAAAAGCTATTATAGCTATCGAGAGTAAATTTTATATTTAGTTTTTTTGTGTGTGTGAAATAATACTATAAAAAGTACATTTCTCCTTTTTTAAAGATAAATGAGTCATTGTCAGTTTAAAAAAATCATGTTCAAAGCAATTTGTTGCTTCGAAAACCACGATGAAAAATGCTTAATATTTGAAAAGTCCTCCTATAGAAAAAAAAGTAAATTGCAAACCCATTCAAAAAAATAATAAGCTCCAACAGAAAAAAAAAAGGACTAAATCACTCGCATTATTGATAAAAAACAAAATTTCATTGTCACTGAATTCGTTTTACGATGCACGTGACGCGGATTTCTGGGTATTTGAGGCTCATCAGTTGTTAAAGGCGCGAGTTACCTGTTCTTCCAGCTCAAACGACGAGGGCTCGATCCTGACCTTAGCGGGAGGATTTTATGGGGTAAGTACTGAAAAGTACAGTTTATTGCGGAATTTTAAATACGGAAAAACCTCAAATGGACTTTTCTGAAATAAACGGAATTTCTGTCTACGGAAAATCTGTGAAAATACAGAAGTTAAAATAAATGGACACTTTTAAAAACGGAAATTTCCGAAAAAGACGGATACCTACCGGCAACTTTGCTGCACGTTATTTTCAGAAATTTTCTGTGAATTCACACCACTTATTTTTTACTGTGTATGAAGAGAAAACACAAAACAGAGTAGTATGAAATGAAATTAAGTGCTGAAGAAACAGAAACTATTTTAAAAGAAAGGCACAGGCTGCCCAATGGATTTCTAAGATGTGTTCCGAGCAAGGGAACATTGATAGCCCCCGAAACACCTGCACTGTAGGAGGGCCTCACTTCTGAGAGGGTCTCCAGCCTCAGCATAATGATTTTGCAATTTTTTTTATATGAACGATAAAGGTGGCTAAAAAAATAGCATGCAATTTTTGAAGACTGATTTGAATGAAGCATTAAAAAGAAAGGCAATTTTTGGTATATTTTTTCAATAAAAAAATAAAATATTTGGAAATCATTTTCACGGTTTTAGTTTATAAAAACTGGATGACGGAAAAACATCCAGTTTTTAGAGAACTTAAGGCCCCTTTTCACTGACATATACATGCATATCAGCAAGGAAATGTGAAAGAAATATCATTTCAATGAATGAATTTTTTGTACTAATGAGGATAAGGCGTTATGCATTACAGTTGTTTGCACATAATTAAGCATCCATCAGAGTGTAACAAACTAAAAGGTGCTCTTCGTGTGGACGAAGAGACGTAAACTTGTGTAACTATTTCTTATAACAGAGCCAAGAGAAAAAATGTTACTATGTGCAAAACATTGTGGCATTATTTAAAGTATTTTTTATATTCAAGGGTAAATAATTTAAATAGATTTGCTGTTTTCGTGCTACAATTCTTAATTGTTACTTATTTATTTGGCTTACTTGTATTCCGTCTGTATTTTCATATAAATCGGAAAACGTCATCATACGTCATCACGTAGTAAATACGTGCTTTGTGTATGTGATCGTGAGGCATTTCAAAGAGGCTGGTTCTCTAAAAAGGATAAAATTTGCATGATATGACTAACTTTGGCGTAAGTTATTTGAAGTACATTGTATCTGTATAAAACTTGGGCATTCATTTTAACTACAACCTGCACATTTGTGTTGCACGCAATAAAGAGCAACAATTTTGGTTTTACGAAAAATACCTGTAGGTTCCAAAGAATTTTCGTTATTAAAACGCTCATAAAACCTAGCTAATAACATGGAATTTGAAAATTTTAATAGTTGAAAACTAATAAATTTGCGCAAAAGAGCCTCGAAGATATTTCTGAAGGAAGTGCCCCGAGTTTTTCCGGTTCGCCATTGGTTCCAAGAACATTGTGGTGTGACGTAGCCTACTACAGAGGCAGAGCACGTGTACAGACAACAAATCTGCAGAGATACATTCTGTCTGTGCAGTTTAGTCGGTTAGAACAACTGGCTCCAGAGCGAGGTCACTGACTGATTTGTGAATTTCACATTGGCACCCGATTGTGGAAAATGGATCCACTGGCCGTTGGGATCTTCGAAAAATATGTGACGTTTGTTCCCCACGTCGTCTGAAATTAATAAAAATTCCTTCTTTGCTTAAAAAAAAAAAAAAGAAGAAGAAGAAGATGTTGTGACGTACTACAGAAGTAAAGCACGTATCAAGACGACAAATCTGCAGCTATACAGTCAGTCGGTGTAGTTCAGTTGGTTAGAACAACTGACTCCCGAGCGAGAAGCTTCGATCTCCGTCACTGACTAATTTGTGATTTTCACAGTGGCGAGAAAAGAATTAAAATCGATTGTATTACAGTCATCAGTTTTTATTTTTCGTAAATTTAACCATTTACTCATTCTCCAGAGCTTACACTAAATGAATTTTGGAAACCCTAGGTTAAGTCTATACAAGAGAATTCCAGAAAGCCACAGAAGTGTAGTTAGGGAGTGATAAAAACTTTTATGACGAAGGGCTATACACTGTTGAAAATTTTGTGGTAGATTGCACCAAACAGTCGTACTACACCAGCTGCACTACCTTCTCAAAAGATACACACCACTGTGTGGTGCAAACGAAACCCAGCAACGTGGTGAAACTTTGCACCACGTTATGGTACAAGGTTGCACCACATTATTCTGCAAGGATGCTCCATGTTGTTGCTTATGTCTGCACTACAGAATGGCATATCTTTTCTCAGAAAGTAGAGCAGGTGCTGTATCACCACTTTTTGGTGCAACCTACCGCAAAATGTTTAACAGTATAATACGGCAGAAACAATGAAGACTTTTTTAATGATTCCCTACTGCTAGAATATAGTGCACTAGTAGTATGTTAAACACACACTTTTTTTTCAATGCCTCTCATAACATCAACATTTCTTCCAGGTGTGGATTATACATATAAAGAATTGAAAACCAATTAGTTTAGCTTTTGAAATAAACAAATAAACAGAAAAGTAAAAGAACTGAGTGTACTCATGACACTAGACAAGTAGCTTTCCTTATGGTAAACGTGCAACTGAATGGACTTTGATTTCCTGAAAGATACAATTTTAACGATGAAGTAAATGCTATCCACATTGATACCCAAAGCTACCAATAAAGCGATTTAACGGAAATACCTTTATCGAAATTCCTAGATATCATGTGTCTGTCTACATGTGCAGCGCAACTGAAACTTCTGCGTCCCAATTTTTTCTTTCAATTCCCTGATTTACTCTACAAAAAAAAAAAAAAAAAAAAGTAATAATAATAAAATAGTAGAGAATATCAACAGCACAATGCATTACAAATTCGCCAACACGAAAACACGTTGCCCATCCTAAAGCAATAATTGATTCTTTTTGTGAGAGGTGACATTTATGGTTCATTCTGCAAAGACTCCAGGGCCGGAGGTAAGCTTTGTTGAGCAACAATTTTTACGCAGTTTTATGATGTCTCGAAGTACAGTTGTAGTTAAGATTTTCTGCTTGATACTTCTTTTGAAGAGTTAATAAAGCGATCAAGTCGCAGAGCACACTTTCCTGTTCGGTAAATGTTTATGGGCAAAATGTCTTTGGTACGTTGTAGATAGATCATCAATGGATAAGTAAGTAGCTCTTGAAGATCGCACATGTGGCCCCCGGGCAACTTGATACGAAGGATCTAATTCCCAAGCACGGAGATTCGATCAATCTTGCGTTGTCACTCTTCTAAGAGCGCAACATCGGCGAGGTTTTGCCTCCAATAAATCATGAATTCAACATGACAATCGGTGGAGTGGTTTTCATAAAGTTTTCACCCCCGCCCTTGCATGGGTCCTTCTCAGCAGGTGACAATCCGTGGGAGATCTGTGGTGTGGAATTAGAGAAGGGAGAAGGGGAGGGAGCTGTTTTCCGTTCTGTGGGAGACACACCATGCCACGCGTCTCGCTGGAGCACAGAGGAAAACAATCGGATTTAATTTTCTTTGGAAACTCTTTTTCAAAAAAGTCCGGTGACTGTTGTCCCTTCTCGCCTCTATGTCAGTGAAAAATTGTTGTTTGCTTTTTGGGGAAGAGAGATTTAACTCGGAGGGATTTCTGCTCTCTGCCAATTAAAGCGGTTACCTCACCCCAGCACCTTCATCACGCCCGAACCCTGTGTCCTCCATGTTTCACAACATCCCATCGCTCAGCAGACGGGCGGGAGTTTTGGTGCAGCCTCAAAGATGATTGGCTAGAAAGTACAATGGGGGCAACTCTATCACCGATGATTACATAGCTGATTAACCTCACGATGGACAGTCGCTCTGTCGTACCATTAATCACCGCAGTTGTCACGTGACGGGCATGCTGGTCTCTGGGCCTTCTCTCTCTCTCTCTCTCTCTCTCTCTCTCTCTTTTAGAGCACTCTTCTTTGGGGAACACCGACCGATACCATTAGGTATTTCATTTTCCCATTACGAGCACCTCTCTCTGCCGTAAATGCCAAATCGAACTGCAGTTCAACCATATAACGCGCGTTTAGGGTACTTTATCAAAGTGGGGGATCTGAGTTCCAGATCAAGTTACAACACCCTACAGCTTCGCCACAAGTGAAGGGGACATCTGGTTCGATCGCCGTTTTGTGGTTTTTATCCGGCCGATTCCTCCTCTCCCTTTCTAGTTATCATTACCTATCCGTAAGTGGGATTCAGGAATATCTGCACGCGAAGAAATGCATAAGAAGAAAGAAGAGAAAAAGCTAATGCTTCTGTCTGTCTCTCTTTAGATCTCCAAGATTTCTGCTACGAACACTGTCTTTCTACCAAAATGATATTTTCCCGATTCTCAATCAAAACTAACTTTCATGCAAAATGTATGCATATTTTGTATGCTTATTGTGCTTATGAATGCAAAGCAAGACATATTTTTTTTTCAATAAAAAAGGATTTTAAGCAATTCTTGAGACATTTTTGAGACCTTTTCAGAACAATTTTACGTGAATAACAAGCTCGATTTGCGCGCATTGTACTTTTGCACTCCTAAACCGCCTTTCGTACACCGAATTCAGACTTCTTTGCATCAGCTGTCGAAAGTACAAGGATCGCATGCATGGCAAGAAACAAATCAAAACGTGTGCAATAAGTTTTGAAAGTGTAAGAAGCTCAACGATAAAAAAAAATATCAATTATACGCTAGTAAATTAATTTCTTAGGGAAAGCTTAACGTCACAAAATATTTTCATGAAACTGCAAAGGGATTTGTCATCAATGAAATAGATTCGGATATTTGCATTGGAGATGGGAATTAACTGATTTCATTACATTCAGAGACTGCAACAAATGATCTAATTGATATGCAAGAGGCGAATGTGACGCCACCTGAAACAGAAGTTAATATTTCAGCTTCCCGCTAAGATTTCGACAGTGGAAAAGTGAATGAAACCATCACGTACCTTGAACAGTTCTTAAGTATTATTTTAAAAGAATGTGATACAAATGTAGACGGGAGTGATATAAGCACTTAGATCTGACGAAGGAATCAAATACTTCATCCCAATATTAAAATAATTTGTCTTTATGTTGTTTTTTCTGTATGTGTGTGTTCACAAAAGGATGAAAAGGGTGAACTGAAACAATCAGAATCTGAGATAAGAAATAACTACAGAGGATTTTTCACGCATATGTTCTGAAAGTAATCCGATAGTTTTGATATTGATGGGGGGTTGATGAGTTTTGGTGATGGCTGAGGTCACATTGCCTTTTTTTTTTATTATTTATTTATTTGTTTGGGGTTTAACGACCACCATGAGCAAGTCGGAAGGCGATAACAGCACGTCCCTAGTTTGGGGCCACTGTGGTTCAACGGAAAAGACAGCCCCGTGATTCAACGGAAAAGACAGCCCCGTGAATTTTGATGTCGGCTGATAGCGGTGATGTCACGTGAGTTTTGATGTCGGTTGATAGCGGTGAGGTCACGTGAATTTTGATGTCGGCTGATAGTGGTGAGGTCACGTGAATTTTGATGTCGGCTGATAGCGGTGAGGTCACGTGAATTTTGATATCGGCTGATAGCGGTGATGTCACGCGAGTTTTGATGTCGGCTGATAGCGGTGAGGTCACGTGAATTTTGATGTCGGCTGATAGCGGTGAGGTCACGTGAATGTTGATGTCAGCTGATAGCGGTGAGGTCACGTGAATTTTGATGTCGGCTGATAGCGGTGATGTGACGTGAGTTACGATGTCGGCTAATGGCGTTTTGATATTCGCTCTGCTGTTCCCTAATCTGGCAACGAAAAAAAAAAGATGGAAGAAAGTTGAACAAAATCATGACAGTAGCTCAAAATTCGCGATATAGTGTATACTGAATATTACAGCCCTTGTACTCGGAAATAAACATAAGAAGCTGTCCCGGTGGCGCAGGTTTCTGACCATTCGTCCGTTAAAGGTTCAGGGTTCAAGTCATGGTGAGGCATGGATGTTGTGTTTGCCTTATGGCATTGGTTCTCTCCTTTCCTTGGAATCAGTGGCCATAAATTAGGAACGGGCGACTGCTTACAACCCTCGGAGTTGCTCATGGTGCTCGTCAAAGAAAAAAAAATAAACATAAGGAAATATATTTTTATATAAACTTAAGGTTCTAAATGCCATATGTAGTAAGAGTTTCGTTGAATGACTCTTATAGTGAGTTTCGTTGAATGACTCTTATATAAGATATGTGTCAGATAATAGCTTCTGTGTTCCCAGGAAAGTAAACAGTACTTACTTTCAGTTGTATTTAAAAGTACTGAAATTATGAATACATTGTTTCGGCCTAAAACAAAGAAATTTTATATACCCGAAAGTACTGGAAACGAAATCCGCCTTTCAACATATGCGTTGACTTTCGCACACATTTTTAGAAACGTATTATGTATGAAAACATAATAGCTGTACGCTTCTATCTGTACTAATAGCATAGTTTTGGTGTGTGACTTGTGCTATGCTTAAAACAAAGGGAATTTTATTGTAGATTTTGAGCTATCATATAGATTTCTAGAAGATGAAACTTATTTTGACATAGTTCTACAATTTTAATTATGTGAAAATCCTCACCAATGCTGTGGTTGCTCTCTTCTTTTTAGTGATGAAAGGAATTGGCGGTTTGACAATTTTTCTAAAAATCGTTAGCCGTGCAACATGTTGAACACCTAAAAGTTATGATCCAGTCCCAGCAAAAACAGTGTTTCTGGGGCAGCACTCAAGCCAACACTGGCAGCCAGCAACGCCAGCAGTGGCCCAGCACTATGTTGACGCTGCCCAACCGTCAATAAAATGTCCCGGCGGTAACCACATGAGCCAGCGGCTGGCCAACAGTTGGCACTCCCATCAGTTGTCTTATGCCAAAACAGGGCCATGAATTATCCATCACAGACAGTAGCTGCCCCAACGGCCCTTAAGTGGTCCTGCAAGCACGTGCCATAAACGATCGCTAGCCTAATGAGGTCCGGCAGTTTCCCAGCAGTGGTAGCCATAAAAAGAAGATAGCTACTGTTCTCCAAAGGCACAACTCTTTCTTTCCCAACGAAATTTCTGAATGACGGGCTCTGGGAAAACTTTCTAAACAAGTACGGAAAAACGCCCGTTTGGATGAGGGCAGCATCGAATCAACAACATCCTATTTGCGAAGCGGACAGTTTAGCCACTTCACTATAACTCGGGGCAAAGCTATCCTGGCAATGGAGCCGAAGCTACGGTGACCTTTTCACTCCCAGTATTACTCCGCACTGATGGTGTGTAATTAACCTTCACTCGGAAAACTTCTCCCACAAGCCCTCAGGGCTGGCTGTCTGTCACCGTGATCCCTTACCAAACCCCTCTATTTTAACCCCTCCCCACCCCGCTCGCTTTGCAGACCTATAGACAAGCAGTTTATTTCTTTCTCTCTCTATTTATCTTTTTTTTTTTTTTTTTGAGATGTTACAGAACGTGTAACGTTTCTTTCTTTCTTTCTTTTAAAATGAAATTATCTTTGCTAAACACGGGAAAGCCGCCCCGGTGGCGCAGTGGTCTAAGGCGTTGGTCTCTGATCATTCGTCCGTAAGGGGTCCGGGTTCGAATCCCGGTGAGGCATGGATGTTGTGTTTGTCTTACGGCACTGGCTCTCTCCCTTCCCTGGAACCAGTGACCCTAAATTAGGGACGGGCGACTGCTTATAGCCCATTGAGTTGCTCACGGTGGTCGTTAAACCTCCAATCAAAAAAAAAATAAATAAATAAATAAACACGGGAAGAAGTCTTAAGTGGCCTAATTTTGTTTTCACATATGTTTCTATTTTTTTTATTATATATTTCATTTATTTATACTTATTGCTTGAAGATTACCAACTGCGGGATTTAATTAAAAGTATTTTTACCATGTCATCAGTTATGCGTAAAATTTCGTTCTTTCCAAAATTTTGCCTTGATTAGATTATCTTTTTATAACAGACACCCGTTAAATGTGTATGCATTTTTAACTACCCTGTGTTGCCATAAGTACTGGACAAGAGCCCGTCTCTGTGATAAATGATATTTTAGGGTTCACTGTAAACTGCCACACATCTTTCAGCGACTTGGAAAATTGCCACATGTTTTTCATTGATGGGCCGGGCACAAATTGCTGTTCCTCCGAGGAACACTTTGAATGTGTGGCAGTTTTCCAAGTTTCCGAATTATGTGTGGCAGTGGAAGGAACTCTTTCATTTGTCTGAATTTTCATGCCGGTTCATACGCGTTTAAGGCAACTGCGCACAAAAGTTCAAAAGGAAAAGATAGCCGATCCTTGGCCTATATTGAGAACTGAATTGGGAACTCCAAACTAATTTCAAGAAAACGTTCTATGTAAGCCAAGCGAGAATTGTATATTAATTTGAAGAAATAAATTGCCGATGGATCTGAGGTACTTCAATACTAAATTCAACCTTCATTCTCGCAATGGTGCGACTTGAAACACCAGTGAGTTCTGCCGTAAGAACTGTTATTTCATTTTCCGATTTATTCGACGAATGTTTTTCCATCAATTTAGTGAAAACATTCATAACGATCACCTTAGCAGAGCTTCGTATTGGTTTCCCAGCTTTATGCGGCTGAAATACACTCGAGTGACCGGCAGATGCCATTGGAAAATAGCGAAAAGACAGAAGAGTGTTTTAAAACGATAATCAAGAAGGAGAAAATAGGGGGAGAAACGCGAAATGCCCACGGAAACACTTTTCTCGCCCTCATCCTTCCGCTAATGACCCCCCACCCCCACAGCAATAAATATCCCCTGGGTTGACAGCTTAACTCTGACCCAAACAAGAATGCTGTGACAGAGAACCATCAGTGACGTCACCAAAACACGAATATCTGTATTTTTTAGAAATGCCGCAGAAACTGAGATCTGAATTTTTTAAATGAACACACACACACAACACGATGTATTGAATATCTGTGCCCTATTTAAGTGCCAGCTGAAGCTGGAGTACGAGCTTTTAGACCGGAACTATTTTATGCAGTGGAAGTATACACTCTGTAGCCTTCCTTCCAATGACAGGTTAGGTTTGCCCCGAGTATAGTTTGCCACGCACGAGCGTTTGCTTGAAGATGAGTCTCTCTCCTGCGCGATGTGGAACGAAGGGTTTTGTTTTTAATTTTACAATATTGCGAGTTATTTTTCATAAATGTTCGTTTCATATAATTCATAAATTTAGTTTTCCAACGTAACGATTGTTTTTATTTACCTTAAGGAAACTTCACTCATTTTCAACAACTGTACCAACTTAAAGGCGTTTTCCAAAGTTTTGTCCAGCCCTTGTGGTCTTGAAAGGTGATTGTTTAATTAATGTATTTTAACCGTCCATGTCACATTCTGTTACATTTTTAACGTTGTATCTTTCCTTTCCGCGGTCCGAAGCTACATTTGTTCTAAAGAGGAAAGATATTTTATTTTACTTGTCGTTATTTTTAACAGCGGATTCCTCCAATCTTGTGCATTCAACCCATGGATGAGTACATTATATCCCCACAGCATTTCTTTTTTTTTTTTTTTCTTTTTTTTTTCTTTCCGAAATAATTGAAAAATTTTGTACGCGTATAATTCTTAGTTTTACGATTTTTTAATGTCTTTCTGAGAGTTTTGTTTGAAGCGGTTTAGTGCATGTTAAAACGAAAGATTATACAGAAATAATTTCTTGTTATTCATGGGAATGGAGTGTGTACGTTTCATGGCTGACCGTATTTTCGATTCTTTGTGTGTTAGTGCATGAATTTTGCTACGAAATGAGTTTCTGTAAATACATGAGAGTAACTGACTATTTCTTACAGTTCATTAATTATTTATATAATTTCTTCCGACGGTAATCTTCATCGACGTGGCATTTCATTAGAAAATTTATTCGCCTTTACTATATACAGCTTTTTTTTCTTAACATCCACTAAAATAACACGATGGCGATGGCGTTGTCTTCAATTGACTGGTACCACGAGAGACTGCGCATGTGTTGCTTCTGCGCATGCGCAGTCCGGCTGCTTCCACCTTGTGTTGGAGTTACTTCAGTTGCCAGCTACGGACCACTAGTGGTGTTTGCTTGGAGGCCCGTAATTCACGGCGATACTGCAGGGACATCCATGGCTGCTAACTCATGGCGCTGCCGCCAACGAACCGCTACTGTACCGTGAGCGGCATATTTCAGCCAACAGTGACCCATTACTGCCAGCTGGTGGCCAGCAGTTTCCCAACACTTGTGTTTTTGATGGGGTTAATTAATGCGGTACATCAAATGCAACTATGTACTGATTTCGGCTAATAAATGTTCTTGTTTCTATTCGACCTATAGTTGTCCGAATATTTTTTTCCTGCATAGTTTATAGGCATGTTCGCTGTTGAATAGCAACACTACACTAAATGTGATCACTCACGGCTAACTAATGTAATCTTTTCCTTTTGTTTTGATTAGTGCATGCCGTTCTTCTCTGCTCGTTAAATTCATTCCATTAAATAAGGGAAAGAAATTTTTGGAACATCTTACTGAGTGTGAAATTACAACTAAATGTCAATAAATCTCCTTCGGGAGGAAAGGGGGGGGCTGGGGAAAACCGAAGAATTTGTTAAAATGTGTACCTATTGACTATACGGAAGCACCGGTGGATAAATTACCTCTTCATTTTATTCAGATTTTTGCGAGCTTAAAAATGTAGCTTGCATAAAATAACGAACAAGTGTGTGTGCCCACATGAGAAAGAATCTGACTATGGCGGATTGACCACGCACAAAAATACAGTGTGGTAAAATAAATGCGCGAATCTGAAATTCATAGTTAGATCAAAACCTTTGAAAAAACTCTGTACAATGCTGTTAATATTTTATTTGCATTGGAAAACAACTAATAACTCGTGAACACGAAAGAAGAGAGAAGTGGAAGAATGACGGTAAGGTGCGGGTGCGTCGCATTAATATGGAGACATTCCAATTTGCACAGTCAACGCAATCAGTGTTTCTTTCAGGCATACATCCAGGGGGAGAAGCCCTCCCGGAAACGACCATTAGCCCCCCCCCTCGAGACATTTTAGGATACCGAGCCAAATTTTAATAAATTCAGGCTATGATGAAAAAGGAAGTTTCGTTTCTTTTTATGCTAGAAATATTTCACCAATTATATTTTCTTGAATATTTGTTCAAATGGTACTAGTTTCAGTTTATTTTGTTAAAAAGTGCATTACGACGCATGGTATTCTTCAAAATATAATAAGTAGACTAATCATACCTAATTATCTGGGAATCGTGATTCAGGATCAAGAGTGCGTTGAATGCATTTTAATAGATGAAAATTTCACGCCTGCGGACCCCACCCCTACCTCCCCCTTCGGGGGGGGCGAAAATAGGAAGTTTTTGAAATCCACCATCTGGAACAAAATCAAAGTTAATGAAAAATTGAAGAAAAATTAAAGCATTTTTTTTTTCAATGTAAGTCGATACATTTTTATTAAATTAAGGCATTTTTTTCTAATGTAAGTCGCATTTTAGCCAAAAAACAAAAACATGACACATTTTACGGGGGTGGGAGGCCCTCTCTAAATGGGCCCCTGTGCTAGATATGTAGTAATTACTTCTATATATATATATAAATATAGTAGTTAAAATTATATATATATATATATATATAGCATTCTATTAAGAAGATACCTAAGCAAAAAAATACATATATAATTTTGACTCACACCAAGTACAACATAGAAAAGGTTATGTATCTACCGGTGTGAGTAAAAGGAGAAAAGATAAAAAAATAAAATAAAACAACTGAATGTAGAAGGTGTCGAGAATACTGAGCCTTGGCTTTATCAAGGACCAGCAAAAACTCTGCATTTTCTCACTTCCACAAAGACCTAGTTGGAAATGGGTTTCTGCAAGGCCATAGATGCAAGTAACATTCCCACCTAAAATTGTTTTAAAAAATATATATATGTCATGTCCTCCGCAGAGTTGTATGACCTAGCACTAGTTAACAATTTCGCTTGCATCCATTAACCTTCCTGGCCCGACCCATGCTCTTCTTCTGTTACTATTAAACAGAGAGAAGAAGATTAAAGAGAACTCAAGCTGTGAGAGTGACATAATAATTAGAAATAATTTTCAGCTATAACGAAATGCCAAGTTCGTTTGAGAGAGAATTTAAACCTGAAAAACAATGCAAAAGAAATCCAAATTTTTACATTGCAGTTAAAAAAGGAAATATTAATTTTTAAAAAACAGATTTTTGAAAGAAAACTTGAGTCTAAAACCCCCTACTCTACAACTTATGACAGCACGAAAACGAGAATAATTTAAAGACAATAATTAACTAAAGAAAACTTTGTGAAAGTTATATGACTTAAACAGTTAGTTGCAATATGTACAAAGTATTTCAGCAGTGCTTTAAGTGCATAATTAATTAGTTATTAAGAACTTAACTACTTTGAAAATACAGCGCAAAGAAAAGGAACAAGCTTAGCCATCTGCTGTTCCTAGGTACCCCAAAAGACGCGCAAAGTTACCAAGAAAAGAAAGAGTTAAAACCAGCAAAAATGTTAACAGACAAGGCTGTGCCTAAAAGCTGAAAAGCAAAAAATCAACAGAGAAAAAGTACATGAAGTACAAACATTGAACTTATAAAACCTAAAACCCAAATACAAGGAAGAGAGCTTACCTCTTGTGCGACTAAACTTTCTCCTCACAAGAGTAAAACATGGCTGACCTCTTCCCTAACACTTCTGCCACTCCCTAGTCGCTGGGGGCAGTGCGGGTGGGGCTGATGGCCTCCTCATACAGAAAGAAACCAACTCGCGGAGATTTTAACCAGAGAAAAAAATATATAAACTTAAGACTGTGGATCTGTATGATCAGAAAGAGCAGAATTAACTCTCCAGAATACATGAGAAATATTATAAAATACACGAGTAGTGTATTTAATAATCTTTGCATGTATTAAATCACCTTAGTGAGCTTCTATAGATTAATCAGAATCTTATTAATTTTAATGTTGGTTTTACTATTTTTAGTATAGCTATCCTAGTGATGAATAACTAGTTTTCTTTTTTATTTGTTTTTATTTTATTTTATAAACAGATTTTTAAGCTTTTTTTGTGATTTTGTTTATATTATTTAATTTTTTGTTTTAATAGGACCTTCATATCCATAGCACTAAGGTTCCTTTTAGTAGTTAATAGGCATCCTCTAGCCAACTTCCTTACGGCTTTGATTGGTCAGAATCATATTATTAACTGTGTAGAAAATTAAAGCAGATCTGCCAACCTTACTCTATTATTCAGAATAATTTTTCTTAAAGTTCTTTTGATGAAAGAAGAAGGAATTTCGTTCTCTAGAAAACTATCTAATAGTATATTAATGTGGTAATTGAAGTCCAAATTGTTGCTGCAAATTCTTGAAATTCTTAGGACCTGAGAAATTAGTACATTCTCAATTACTTTGGTTGATATGTTATTATTCCAGTGTAGATATTTAATTACTTTGAAAGGAAAATTAACTCTTTTATCAAAGAGGCTAATAGATGGGTTACCTCTGTTGAGCTTAATGCTTAAGTCTATGAACTCAAGTTCCTGATTACTGTGGTTGGTTTTACATAAGTTAAGAGAGCTAGGATAGATATTATCAAAATCACTCTCTATAACTTCTGAATTATTGATACACAGCAGATCATCAATATATCTAAAAGTGTAAAGGTAGTTATCTGAGCAGGTGGGGTGATTTTTAATGAATTTATATTCCTTAAAGAACAGGAATAGATTAGCGATATTCGTGGACGTTGATGTTCCCATGGGAATACCGTTCACTTGCTTATAGAGAGTATTATTATATAAGATATGGTTATTTTTTATGCAGCAATTGAGATAAGAGTTCCAAGTTCCTACATTAACAAATTGGTTAAGTTTAAATTCTGCATACAGACAGCTCTTTAAAGGTAGTGATTATATCAGATAGAGGCAGATTAGTATATAGGTTTTCAAAATCATAACTATTAATATCTAGGGGACAAACTTTGAGTATAGTAGAAATTACTTCTGCATTATTATTAATTATCCAAAAATCTCTGTACATCAAGTTAGTACAGTTTCTAATGTGTTTCAAAACCTTCTTTAAGACATCTTCAAAAGCAAGATCTATTTTCTTTTTATGACTCCTTACTCCACTAGCTATGAACCTGAACTTCACAGGATCCTTATGAAACTTAACCGTTGCAAAAAGAAATGGAAATTCAGGCTCATATCTTCTAGTTTGTGGAATTTTAAGTTTCTTGAAGAATGCCTTAAACCGATTTTCTAACTGCTTGGTAGAATAACTTACGGGCTCGTATGTTACTCTATTATTGAGTTCCATAGTTAACAATTCAAAATAGAACTTCTTACAGATAATTGCAAAATTATTGCTAGCTTTATCCGTAGTGGTAAAAATAAATAGGTCTTGTAGTTTGGAGAGTGACCTTTTAGCTTCTCCAGAGAAAAAGAGATTTCTGTCGAAACAAAAGTCCAGACCTGCCAACTCACCGGTGAAGCTATTGATTATATTATATTTCCATTCTGCGAAGGCCTCAATAGGCTGATTGTACGTTAAACTGGTTTTTACGATGTACCTATTAACATCTTGAGTGAAGCTCTCAAGAATCCTTTCTGTGGAAATTGTGAAGGAAGGTCTGAATTTAGAGCCATACTCTAATAAATTCCTAAGCTTTTCATTTCCAACAAAACTCAAGTTTCCGGTGATAATATGGTTGTAATTCTTATCATAGTGAACTGTTTCTTTATGTTCATCACAAGAACATGTAGTAATTACAGGAATGTAGCTCGAAGAGTTAAATATATATATAAACAGGAAAAGACCCAGAAGAAGACCACATGGAAGATGGGTGGATGAAATTCGAAAGTATTCGGGAGTGACGTGGAGGAGACTGGCACAAGACAGACCGTTATGGAGGAAACTTGGGGAGACCTTCGTCCAGCAGTGGATTGATAATGGTTGGCAATGATGATGATGATGATGATGATATAGCAAATGGAAAACTTGGCTCCTCTAGGGTTCCATCCCCCCCCCCGGCCAAAAACACCTGAAAGAAACACTGAACGCAATGCGAATGTAAGTAGGAAGCTGAAGTGGTACTTGAACAGCCATAACCCTACAACAAAATGTTTCGAACCGTCGAGATGACCAGATTATTTGAATTGAAAAGAACACCACAAAGTGAAATAGTGTAATCTTGGGTGTCTCACAAATATAAAGACAACTATGTAAAGTAGCCACGTGCAAATGAAATGTACAAATTATATTCACGCGCATGTGCCGTAATGCGGTCCAGCCTACAAAAGACATTGAACTTGTCAGTCATTCACTTGCCGAAATGCCACGCAACAGTAAACTTTCTGGTGAAGAGATGCAGAAGATTTGGAGACTGGGAGTAAATGTATTGCCTGTAGCGAAAATTTGTAAAACCATGGGGAGGGGTAGGGCAGTCATTTGTAAGACTATCGAAACGCAGTGCGTCCACGGCCAGAAAATGGCCTGGAAGGCCTCGAATAACAACCAACCGAGATGATCGTGCCATTATGCGTTTAGTTTCATCCCATTTATCACTACGTAAAGTTTCTCGGACTTTTGGTGTCATCGTCTCAAAGGGCACAGTTCATCGACGAATCAAAGAAAGTCGCAACATTGTTTTCCGTAAAATTAGCCGTTTGCCACACCTGACGCGGTGCCACAAGGAGGCTAGAGTGTGATGTGTAAGCAGCCACATGCACTGAACGGACCAGTGGATCACAACTATTTTCTCCGATGAGAAGTTCAACTTGAACGGCCCTGACGGTAGGAACTGCTATTGGCATGATTTACGACGCGAGCCACGCATCTTCTTCAGCAGACAGAAAGGAGGGGGATCTGTGATGGCCTGGGGAGCTTTTGCGTTCAATGGGATAACGGATATCGCTTTCCTGCAAGGCACGCAAAACTCCGAAATGTATCAGGACGTACTCAGCAGCTAACTTCTACCGCTTGCCGAAACTCTAGCGGGGGTTGATTATGTGTTGCAGCAAATCAATGCCTCTATCCATCGGTCTGCGTCAACGAAAAGCTGGTTCAACACTTATCATGTGACCGTAATAGATTGGCCAGCACTCAGTCCAGATCTGAACCCTATCGAGAACCTCTGGGGTATCTTAGCTCGTGATGTGTATGCGGATGGACGGCAGTTCTCAAGTGTGGCGGTTCGAAAGAGCAGATTGAACGAAGCTGGTACGCATTCCCTTCAGAACACTTACATCACTTGGTGGATAAAATGCCCAATCGTTTTTGGTTTTTTTTGCCGCCCCGGTGACGCAGTGGTCTAAGCGATGGCCTCTGATCATTCGTCCAAAAAGGGAACCGGGTTCGAATCCCGGTCAGGCATGGATGTTGTGTTTGTCTTACGGCACTGGTTCTCTCCCTTCCCTGGAACCAGTGACCCTAAATTAGGGACGGGCGACTGCTTATAGCCCATTGAGTTGCTCACGGTGGTCGTTAAACCTCCAATAAAAAAAAAAAACAATCGGGTTTTCAGTGTTATTCAGAGCAACGGCTCCACTATTCGTACCGGAGGTGCTCATAACTAGTAAGTCTTTATATTTTTGAGACAGCGTATTTCTTGTTGTTGTTTTTTTTTTCTTTTTCTTGTACTTAGTGTTGGAATTGTTATGTTTCCGTCAAACTATTGTGCAGCTGCTTGTCCTGTGTTACTCTTGCTATAAATATGAGGTGTACATTTCAGCTCGTTGTTGTTTCTTTTTTATTTGAGAATTTGCTCTGTCTCTATACTTATGCGACGCACCTTAGAAGAACGGAAGAATGAAGGTAGCAGAACAGAAAAGTTAAGTTGTTCGACAGTAGAAACTAGGAGAAAGAAGAGCAAATTTCAGAAATAGGGAATTCTGAATTTCTCCTATAATGATCAAAACAAATCAAGTCCCAACTCCGAAAATCAGCATCACCCCCAGTTTCATCTTTATTGGCAAAATTAAAATAACTTAACCGAAGTTATTTTATTGCAGTTATTAATATAACTGCTATCCGTTCAGTTCACTGTCATTTGCACACACCGTCTTTAGTTAAGTGAGCTCACGACGCAAAGCTTCTATACAACAAACGCAGATGAGCTTTTATTGGCTGCAACAGAAAGAGACATGCGCATGAACGTTTTCTTCGCCGAAGCTGTGAACAAAAAGAACACATAGTTGTCGAAACGTGATCGCAACTATATGAGAGAGTATTTCATATGTTGTTTCTTATACGTAAAAATTATGGTTTTCTTGTTAGCTAGTGCATGTCTAAATGTGATTCTTAGTCATTCAGTTGATTTTGTTCATGAAACGCACTTGATTCAAAGAAACCTTTTCAATATTCTTTCTTTTAAGATGCCCGCTTAGTGTCTCCATTATGCCATCGCACTAACTAAACTTGAAATCAGGAGTTTTTCCAGAAATTTTGAATTGGAGGGTTGCTGAAAAATTTTGGGGAGGTTGAAAAAAATTGAAAGGTGTTGGATGAAAGCAATTTTTTCTAAGGCTGAAAATTTTTATAGTGAAATATTTATAGGCTTTGAACCTAGGTTCAGAAACGGGGAAAACTTCAAAAAATGGGAAACTGCTGAATATCTTTTAGTTAGGAATGGTTAAAACCGGAAATCTTTTTTTCCAAAACTACACACGGTTACTTTGCTTTTGTATTGTTTTTATCCTTTATCTCTCATGCCTAAGTACTTCCCTAAATATGGCTAAAGCAAAGAATTATCAACATAAGTTGCTGAAGCAGTAGGTATTTGATGTTTTTACAGGATGGCGGTAAACTCCCACACTCTCTTCTGCTGCTAAGAAAACTGCTACGCAGCGGAAAACTTCCACACCAGTAGACATTTACACCTTCTCATACATATAAGGGGATGTATACAAATTGCGCTTCTTTCGGAGTACTGAGATGAGAGAGATAGCTTTCCAAGTGGAACACAATGAAGTTTACGAGTTATCCTAGTGATATAAATGCGTACGTAAGATCATAACAGCACAAGGTTTATGTAGAAGCTTTCCGAGTCACTAAATCTTAAGTTGTGATTTTAATATTTGGTTTATGGTATAACATGCAATAAAAGCTAACCAAAAAAATACTCAACAAATCGGTCTTCAGGTGATGACCTAGACTGCGGACTTTTTGGAAGAACTTAACTTACAACCTAAATATTTTATATTTATAAACATTTTATTAACGCTAATAAAAGTTACTCAACGGATTATTTCTCAGCTGTTTACAAGGCACCTAGGCCGCGGGCCTTTTTATACGGACTTAAGTTAAAAACCTTGTGTCATTATGATCTTACATAAGCATTTATATCATTTGGAGAACTCGTACATTTCGCTTTGGTTAACAAAGAAAACTCTCATACTTTGACAGGATCTCCGAACGAAACGCAATTTGTATGCATCCCCTTATACGTAATCTGAGAAGGTGTAGGAATTTACCGGTGTGGGAGTTTTCTGGTGCGACAGTTTTCCGGTGTGGGAGTTCACCTCGACCTATTTTCACAAATGTTGTGCGCGTTGAAATTATTCAGGAGCATATTTAAGGAATTTCAAACAGACTAAAATGAAGAGATGCATATCTACAATTTGTGGTTGCAAAGACTGACTTTAAAAATGAAAAACTAAAAAAGAAACATTAGGCTGCTGTATACATGGAATTCAAACACACACACACACACACACACACACAAAATTGTCGTATTGTGTTAGATATTTCAATGTAGAGCTGAGGAAGTCATGTAAATGCTAACTGCTATTGACAACTGTGCTATATGATAACAAAAAGAACTAACACTTAAAAATTGAAAAGCGTATGTGTGTGCGCGGGTGTTTATGTGTTACTCAAATGGAGGGGTGCTGAGAATTTTTGTATGGGGGTGTCTGTAGAAATTTGAGTGCGTGTGGGAGTATACGCATAAATTCCTGCTTGAAACGCATAGCACTGTTCTGCGTGTTACCATGATAGAATGGTTAAACAAAGTTATCATTTGGTCATATGTATATGAATGTTTCCCACTCGGGGAGAAATACAGTATGTACATGACAGAGGAAGAGTGATTTCGCAAGAAACCAAATCTTTTACTCTTATTAATTAAATCAAATGTTTGAGGAGCATGGGGAAAAAACAGCACAATTCCCAAGATAAATTTACCATTATGCCTTAAAACAAAAGTTATTTTGTCAATGCATCCTCCCAGTTGTTACGTATGGATCAGAGACATGGACCTTAACAAAACAGACACACAAAGACACCAAACAACTGAAATAAGCCTGAAGAGATTCATGCTTGGCGTACCCAGGAAAGATAGAGATAGAAAAATCTATGTATCTACATGTGCAAGGAGCATCCTAAAAGTAAACCTTCCTCATTCATAACTTTTGAAATTTTGAAGGGACTTTAACGAAACCATACTGACATGTACTATGATATGTGACCAATGTAGGAACAATTTTTTTCAGAATCGGAAATAAAGATCATGAATGACAGAGAAAGGCAGCGAACCTTAATTGTATTCCTGAAAAAAGAGGGATGTTAGGCTCCAGAAATCCACAGAAAACTCCTGGCGATGTATGGAGCTGCCACAATCGATATCAGTAATGTCCAAAGATGGATGAAGAGGTTTCGAGCTGGAGAAAGTTCAGTGCCGAACAAAGAACGGAGTGGAAGACCCGCAAGTGCAGTGACAGATGCCAACAGGCAACGAGTGACAGACCTCATCACAACTGAGCGTCGTGTCACCATCCAGGAGTTGTGTTATGCAACTCATTGTGGCCGTGCTGCTATGGAAACATTAATTAGGGATCTGGGCTACAGAAAAGTTTGATACAACTGGATCCCAAGAAACCAAACCCGTGAACATTGTGAGCAAAGGATGGACATGTGCCCGAACCTCTTGTACTGTTATGAGTGGAAGGGTGAGGTGTTTTTCTTTAATGTTGTGACGGGGGATGAAACTTGGGTGTTCTTTTATGACCCAGAAACAAAACGTGCGTCAATGGAAGGCACCTCGCATCTTCACCTCGACATAAAACGGCGAAAATAACTCGTTCCGTAGGGAGAGTGATGGTGAAAGTTTTCTGGGACAAGCGTGGTGTCATTCTGACTGATTTCCTTGAACGGGGTGCAACAATAAACAGTGCTCACTATATGCAGACATTGGAGAAACTATAGGTAGCTATCAGAAGGAAAAGACGTGTCATTTCACTTCATAGTGTTGTTTTACACCATGATAATGCACGTCCCCACACCTCAATGGATACTTCACAGGCTATTGCCAAAATGGGGTGGACGGTGATGTCTTAACTGGATATAGGTAAAAATACCCCCGGAGAAAATACCCCCGAAAACTGAAAAGCGGAAAAAATGCCCCCGGAAAAAATACCCCCGGAAGAAATACCCCCAAAACAAACGGTTCACTGTAAACTGCCACACAGGAACACAGATGTGTGGCAGTGTTCCGATGCGGCAATTTACCGGCAACCCTGCCCCACATCTTCACCAACTTGGCTACAAAAGTTCAAGGGGGGGGGGGGTATAAAGATAGCCGTTTCTGGGCCTATATTGAGAACTGAATTGGGAACTCCAAACGAATTTCGAGAAAACGTTTCATGTAAGCCAAGCGAGAATTGTACCTTAATTTGAAGAAATAAATTGCCGATGATCCGAGGTACTTTTGGTTGGGGGGGGAAGGGGGCTCAACCCCAACTTCCGTAATATTATATTCTGGGCCGCTGGAGTCTGCCAGTGTATCCAGGAAGTTCCCCTTGAAGTCTCCGCGAGGTCCATGAGCTTGGGGGTCCCCCAAAATGTTAAAATGGACGTAGAGCTGTAAACATTAGTATCATGCTTTATATAATGATTCTGCAACTTGGCCACAAAAGTTCAAAGAGGGGGAAAGTTGGGGGTTGAGACCCCCCCCAAGTGTATCTCGGATCTTCGGCAATTTATTTCTTCAAATTAAAGTACAATTCTCGCTTGGCTTACATGGAACGTTTTCGCGAAATTCGTTTGGAGTTCCCAATTCAGTTCTCAATATAGGCCCAGAAACGGCAATCTTTATACCCCCCCCCCTTTGAACTTTTGTGGCCAAGTTGCTGAAAGATATGTGGCAGGGTTGCCGGTAAATTGCCACACCGGAACACTGCCACACATCAGTGTTCCTGTTACAGTGAACCACTTGTTCTGGGGGTATTTCTTCCGGGGGTATTTTTTCCGGGGGCATTTTTCCCGCTTTTCAGTTTTCGGGGGTATTTTCTCCGAGGGTATTTTTGCCATTTACCGTCTTAACTCCCCTACAGTCCTGATTTGGCTCCCTCAAACTTTTTCCTGTTTTGACATTTTGAAAAACACCCTTCGTGGGGATCGTTTTGACGATGTGACAGACGTTAAACTGGTTGTGAACTCATGGGTGAAACGAGAGCCTCAGGAATTTTTCCAAAATGGATTTTACCAATGGGTTCAAAGATGGCAGAAATGTATAGAAAGTGATGGACAATACTTTCAATAGGCTAGCATTATTAAGAACATGTTGTCCAATTATTTTGCAACTAAGTTTCACAATTTTGTTGCTACAAATAAGAATCCTATGAGGGACGAGGCATTACTTTCTAGATGCCCTTTGTAGGTATGAACCCACACCCGATCCACACACACATAAAATATATATACTCTTTTAATTTTACAAGATTATCTTTCAAAAACAGAAATATTGAGGCATATTAAAATATGAATTTGAGTTACCTAATGAAAAGTATTTTCCCAGCAAAATCTTGTCATTTTTGACCATGCTTCACGCAAATTACCTTCCGAAATCATTTTCAAGAAAGGAAGGTGTTGTCACTAAACGGCAGACTATGTGCTTATAAACTAAAATTCAAAACCTCGGTCATATTTGATTTTAATAAACGCAAAAAAAGCATTTTTTTTTCAGTATCGTAATAAGCAAGTATATCACGTCTCCAAACAGATCGACAAAGTGATGAAATATGATCATATTTGCCATTCAAAGAAGACGCACAAAAAAGAATGGGGTACGCAACTTTTACTACAGATGCTTATAAGAAGAAAAGGAATAAAGTTCAATAGAACATGTTTCGTGAATGTTTGAAATCATATAACCGGCTGTGCATGCGAACAGGAAAACTAAAGGGAGAAAAAAGTCACAGAAGATTCAAAGAGGGAAGAAGTCTACCGAAACGTTGGCGAACTGACAGGAATGTGCTTTTCGGGTTTATTCGCTTATTTACAAGATGTCGGCTAACTGTGAAAAGCGGCAGGGAAAAGCACAGACAATGACTCCGTGAAATTCAGAATAGGGAGAGGAGTAAGCTCTCTTTTTCTAGTAAACCCCAAAAGCAACAAACTACTGACCCTGTCAGACAGACTTTAAAGAGAGAGATTACAAGGACCTGGAGATGGAGAAATCCCACTTTCCACAAAAGCAAAGCGCTCCCGTCCTCTTCATACTAATCCTCCAACAACAACTTTCGGTTCGGGGCCAGAGGGGGTCAATCGAGGTGAAAGAAAAGGGATGGAGGGGTGGGAAGAAGCGAAACTGCTACGGTACTGTTTGGTGGATGGAAAACTCAACATGCGATGCTGAATGAAATCTGGCGGGGCAGTCACTTGTAAGTGAACCTTCCTGATTCTCAAGAGTCATTCTTACACTGTAATTTTCCACTTCGAAGAGCTTTCCTGAATCCAGTGAGTTTAGGGATTTCCTTCTGCGAACCCCCTTTCTAATACCATTAGATCCTAACCTGGCAAGTAATAATTCGTTTTAACTTGCCCGACCAATTTACCACTACTTTATTCCAGTGGTTATTGTAACAAAAATACCCACGCTGGCCAAAAAATTACGAACTTTTACTATAACACAGTCACAGAAAATAAACACTACCACACTCCAAAGTAATCGAAGTAGTTGCCTTAAATGCACGATCTTAATAACAGGAGTCACTCACAATACAAATTTCAATTCGTTGGACTTTATGCTTGAACGAGATGCTGTCACTTGCACCTTGCAACACTCTGTATATAGGAAACCCACTTCTGTACCTACTTTGATCCCGGTTTCTTCGGCACATCCAAAAAGCTATAAACTCTCCTCAATCATTTTCCTTCTACGCAGAGCCATCACGCATTCATCTAGTTTCAGCAGGCGTAAATGTGAAATTAACAAAATATTCAATATCACCCTCAACCATGGCTTTCCCACCTTTATCATAGAAAAAGCTCTTAAGAAGCTCCACCAAGAAAACTCAACTATACTCTCCAGAGGGACCAACAACCTCGTAGATATATAGGTTCCATAAATTATTATTCAACCATAACACACCTGTTCTCAAAGCCATTTGCAGAAACTTTCACCTGGAATTCGGAATACGTACTACAAACATTTTCCAGTTAATTAAAAAAGATCGAGACCAGGTAACAAAGCTAAACAAATTTGGCGTTTACAGCATCCCCTTAAAAAGTATTGATGCTGACACTCCCGATATTAAATAAATAGGATCTACAAAACGTACACTAGCAACAAGACTGAATGAACATAAATACGCCGTAAAGAATGGACTTAAAAATTCTGCATTGTCTCGACTTGTGTACGATGGCCTGCACTATCCAATTTGGAATGATGCTTCCATCATCGTAACACCTAGTGATGTCTCTTCATTGCTGTTCACTGAGAGCCTTGTAATTGCTACTCAGAGACATTTATGCTGTAATGACAATGTTCCAGTATCTATACCTACAATCTTGAAACTATTTACAGGTCCGAATACGAGGCAAACTGAGGACGAAATCACTTAATCTCGATTTCTGCTATAGTACTCCATGTTGTATCTCCTGATGAGAACACAATTAATTTAGTTACCAACTAACCTTCCTTTATTTTTACAATGCAGTATTTTATGTGTACCTGCATTCCATTTTCTTTATTTTCTTTATTTCATGATACATGCCACGTTGTTTGACAATTTGATGCCACGTTGGTTGATAATTTGATGCCACGTGACATTATGTCATATTAATATCTGATATCTATATTATGTCACGTAACACTCTATTTAAACTTATTCCTTCTTCTGTATCTGATGATGGGTTCTAGGGAAACCCGAAAGTTCTTATATTTGTATATACAATAAAATCTTTAAATTCAGTCGACGAATTTAAATTTGCATTGTGAGTGACTCTTGTTATTAAGATCGAGCATTGCAGGCAACTACCTCGATTACTTTGGACTATTTCTCCACGAATTTGAATTCTCCTAACTACTGCACTCATTGTCATTAAAGTCCGCGTACCAAGAAAACCCGTGCGATTAACGCACATTTAATTACACGGTTTTTTTTCGTGCAATTTTGGGGAGGGAAGACATGCAAATGAGTAAAGTTCCGTGCGATTCCACGTGCCCGAGTGTCCAAGACCGGCGCTGCAATCGCAATCCTTGGGGCATTCGTGCCGAAGTGCACGGTAAGAGTCAGGTGAGATCCCTGAGCAATAGACATGCCGAGGAGCCGCAGTAGATGTGCGTACGGACAACTGTCGGAGTTTGAACGAGGCCGTATCGTTCGAATGCTAGAGGCAGGGTGAAGACGCGACGAATCGGCTGGCATTTGGGACGGACGGACAGTACGGCGCGATCGTGTTGGGAACAATGGACACGGGAAGGCACCCAGACACGGCGGACTGGTTCTGAATAACCCAGACACACCACCAGCAGAAAGGACCATGCGATCGTGAGAGTGCAAAGCACAGATGCAACGACGTCCTTGTCCAATATCTAGAGACATGAGGTGGCTGTACAAGAAACATGTGGCGGCTGTTCAAGAAACATGTGGTGGCTGTTCAAGAAACATGTGGCGGCTGTTCAAGAAACATGTGGTGGCTGTTCAAGAAACATGTGGTGGCTGTTCAAGAAACATGTGGTGGCTGTTCCAGAAACATGTGGTGGCTGTTCGAGAAACATGTGGCGGCTGTTCAAGAAACATGTGGTGGCTGTTCAAGAAACATGTGGTGGCTGTTCAAGAAACATGTGGTGGCTGTTCAAGAAACATGTGGTGGCTGTTCAAGAAACATGTGGTGGCTGTTCAAGAAACATGTGGTGGCTGTTCAAGAAACATGTGGCGGCTGTTCAAGAAACATGTGGTGGCTGTTCAAGAAACATGTGGTGGCTGTTCAAGAAACATGTGGTGGCTGTTCAAGAAACATGTGGTGGCTGTACAAGGGACTCCGGTGTCCGCCAGAACCATTTCCAGACGCCTGACAGAGGCGAATCTGCACTCTCGACGACCCTTACGTTTTCTGCCATTAACAACTACCCATCGTCCGCATCGATTGCAGTGGTGTCAGCAGCGGGCAAAGTGGAATGCTACGGACTGCCGACGTATAGTGTTCAGTGACGAATCCCGCTTCTGTATGGGAACGGACGACCACCGTGTCAGAGTGTGGAAGACCTCAGGTAAGCGCTACAATCCCAACCTCACTGTACAGCGGCACACGTCCCAAACTGCAGGTGTGATGGTCTAGGGAGCGATCGTGTATGACAGCCGGACTACCCTCGCAGTGATCCGAGGGACGTTGACAGCCCAGCGCTACGTACAGGAGATCCTATGGTCCCATGTGCTGCCTTTCCGGGCCGGGCTGCCCGGAGCCATTTTTGAACAAGATAACGCCCGTCAGCACACGGATTGGGTTTCCCAGGACTGTCTACGCCATGCTTCGACGCTTCCGCGACATGCCAGATCACCTGATCTCTCGCTCATCGAGCACGTGTGGGACCAGATAGGACGCCAGCTTTCTCCGTGTGACAAGTTCGTGATTTAGAGCGTCAGTTGCAAGAACTGTGGGCCAATATGCCCTAGCATAACATACGGCGTCTCTTTGACTCCATGCCGGACCGTAGCACCGCATGTATCAGAGCACGAGGCGGTCCAACGCAGCACTAACACTGACCGGAATGTGTACCGTATGTCCGCGTGAAATCGTCCTGCTGCTGTGATATTGTAATCACTTCTGTCCTTGGTATGTACTATCTCACTACTAAGATGCCATTTCAATACGACGCCTCCATCTTGGTGCGCCGATTTTGTATGACAATAAGTGTATATACAAATGTAGTAGAGCTGGACCATTCGTGATCGATTCGTTTAGAACGAATGACTGTGAATGGTTCCCTCACACCGTTGTGAATGATAACTCGAACTGCCATTACTGCGACACATGCACCCTGAAGTCGCAGCACGTTTAACTATCATGAGTTCGGAAATGAATTCTCTTCTACGGATATTTTTAGTGTTAATTCATTGCCAAGTAAGGAATTTTCAGCAGTAGATTACTTTTTTCAGTTCACGTCGGGAAACTTCACCGACACTTCCAAGAAGAGGCTTATCGCCAACGGTTGTCAGTAGAGTTGTAAAACAGCAACGTTTCCCACGGAAAATGAACTTCGTACGTTGATAAAGTGCTTAATTATTTTATGATTTTATTGGCCTACGCAGCGATTAGTACATCGTGATCCCAGGCCTTGAGCAGATGGCTAAACGATTTTATTGCTATTGGAGTCAAGGGAGATATTTGATCAGAAAAGGTTCGAGAAACTGGGGGACACGGAGTTCGCGCTATACACCGAGTCAACCTATATAAAGGCGGCCACAGACACACGTTTGAGTGTCACGCCGAAAACTGGGTGAGTTTTGTGCCTGAGGTGGCATGTAGCGTGGAGTAAAGAGGAATTATGGCAGGCATTGAAGCGCTTCACTCCTGCTTCACTCCACGCTACATTTCGCCTCAGGCACAAAACTCCCCCATTTGCTGGCGTGACACTCAAACGTGTGTGTCTGTGGCCTCCTTGAGAGTGTACCACTATTTAGGGTAAGAAACAGCTACCTCCGTTACGAAAAATAGTTCCTAGTGTTTAGTGAGAAAGGCAGTATAATTATTGCTCAGAATTCATTTTTTATTTGTTCAGCAGTTTATCGGACAAAATTGCTACCTAAATAGGAATTCCAAAAGTTAGAGCGCTTTGAGCAATAAATTTGATATGAGAAATTACTTAATCAGAGCCACGCACTTTCGGCTGATTCTGTTCATTTGGGATAAAACTTGGAGAGGGGGACGGAGAGAAAGACCTCTCACAACACTCACAAAACAGGGACAATAAATTGAAAATCAGGGAAACTGGAAAAGAAGGTTTCTTGCACAGGGAGTAGAGGACACCCCCACTAACAACCCCCACACTGCTTGTGTGATGCCATGGGTTTGTGCGAGAGTTATTGCTTGACAGAAAGGAAACAGCAGGAGTGCACTGTAACACGGATGGATACCGTTCTTCCGTTTCACAAGTCGTGATGAAGCTCTCCCGCCTTTAAAAACAGCACACTCTCAGGGGGATTTGGAATTGCCGTGGGTGGCCTAGTGGGCAACGTTCGTGACTGCCGCGGATAGGACCTCAGGCTCGATCCCAGGCAGGTACAAACGCTCGATCCACTAAATATCCGCCGTGCGTCGGATGGGCACGTTAAGCCGTCGGACCCCGGGTACTGACCCCCCGGTAATAAATAAGGGCGTCTTCCTCCCCCTTTCTACTTCGCATCCGTGTCACTTTCCTATCGGGCACTCTAGCACAAATCTCCTAGTTTCCTATTTCTAAGGGTTGTATAAGACCTGGGGTCAGACACTCCCTTCCTAAAATCCTCTACATATGATCATTTGATCATTTGATTTGGAATATAAGTTAGGAGTCGGTCTGGAGTGTAGTTTTTGAGAAAGGAACGGAAAAGGACATGTGTTCCGGAAAGGCCAACGAGAAAGAATGAGAAGTTAAGAGAATTGGAGCTGATAAGGAAGAGAGAGGGGTTAAGAAACAGAATAGCTAGCGAGAGAACAGACAGCCTTAAGAAATAATTTACGAAGACAAAATTCGGGACAACCAATATAAATGATTTAAGCAAATTCGACTGAATAATAATATTGGGACGACAATTCACCTCATCATTTATCTTCACAACGAGCTGCAATTAGATTTAAAGATCGAACCCGAACAGGGCTTACATCAGCAGATCCCTCTTCCATCCCAAAAATAAAAATAATGTCGACAATTAATAAGCGTCAACTGTTATGTGCATGAGCAATCAGAAGTCAGCTAAGAAATAATAGTGAAACTTAAGAATGGAAATGATATGTGAATTCAATTAATTTGAATGATGTGAGTGAACTTTTCGCGACGAGTAGACATTCAATCTTGAACGAGCGGTGAGATGGGTTTCCTAAGCTCTTACTCTGTTGGTCAGTTTGACAAAAAGAGCTGGGAATGGTGCAAAGTGTCATGAGATCACCGTGAACGGTGAAAATTTGAGAGCTCCTGCTCTTTTTGGCAGTTTGCCAATTTCCGCTTAGCCTCACACTAGCAGGCGCTTTGGTGCAAAATGTTAACTAGCTGATTAGTTACCGGGGCTTTCTGTTCGGTTTCGTTGCAGAAAATACGAGGGGAAGTTAGAAAGTAACTTTCCCTATTAAAGAACTTTAAAAGTACAACCTGTATTGAAAATGTTTTTTGTTGACGTGTAACTTGACATTTTCTGTTTTAGGTGGTAGCAGTTTGAAGCTCCGGAGACTAGAGATGAGCTCGGGCCCGGGCACTGCCCGTGCTCGGACGGGCTCAGAATTCATTACCTTCCGAAAATCCCAGGCCCGGGCTGGGCCGGGGCTCGGAATTACACGTCTTGAATTTCATTACTGGAATTTTTACACGTGTTGAATTTCATTACTGGAATTTTTACACGTGTTGAATTTCATTGTGGATTTGTTACCATGGTGGAAGGATTTTCCTAAGCTAGCTGCCATTGCAAGACAAATTTCGCTTAGCAAGACTTGCATTATGCATTGTCCAAAGCTATGGCCCTAGCAAGGATTAGTTTAAGGAGGTCTGGTATCGAAAAACTGGGAAAAAATCACATTCCCATTTTTTGTATTTTATTAAAAATCAAGAATCTTATCTTTAAAATGATGTATAAATTTCCAAAATTGTGCTGTTAAAAGTATTATTATTTATTTTTTAAAATTTCCTCACTCCCGCGATTTTTGGGGTGACGTTGGTTTTTAATGCAACCGGTCTAGTTTTAGAGAAAAGAAGATCAAGTTGAAGTGCTGAGGCATTTGATGCAATTCTCTCTCTCTCTCTTTCTTCATGATGAACTTGATCTGGAAACTGCACACACAAATGAAAATATTGTGATTATTATACTATTAAGCGTAATGCTTTGTTAATGTTACAAAATGCAGAATAATCTGGTCTGGAATGCTTTTACGTTCTTTTTTTTTTTTTTTTATATTCTACTACATCACTCTAAACTGCCTTCACCAATTAGCATATATGTAAATTATATTGCAAAGATTAGTTTTCTAGAGTCAAAATTTCAAACACTTGCAACTGTCTGTACGGCGTTGTACGTTTTATAATGCAATTTATTCAAAATAAAAGTAAATTTAGAAATAAAAAAAGAAATAACGAATGGAATTTTTTGTTGCTAAACGATTTTCTTTTCTTCAGCTTTTCCAAAATTACTGATTTCCCTGATACGGTCGAAGGGCACGTTGATTATTTATTTATTTTCAGATCCACATTTTAGAACATTTGGCTTTATGAGTAGTATTTCTATAAACATATTAATATTGTGGTGGATTAACTGAACTAAACTTTTTAAACTAATTATTTTTAAACTAATCCTTGCTTATGCCATATCTTTGGCCAGTGTATAATGCATAAATGCAAGCCTTGATAAGCAAAATTTTCCAAGAATCCGAGCCCGGGCGGGCTCGGGCTCAGCAAACACATGTAATCAAAGAAAGCGGACCGGGCCCGGGCTCCTAAAATTGAGCCCGAACTCATCTCTACCGGAGACATTACGTTTCTGAACTACACAAATCAAAAATGGCTACTGTACTGGTTGAATGGACAAAGGAAGAAGTCCGAGAAGTCATTCGCTTCTCGTGGGCAAAAGAGACACCGCCGATTGAAATTCACAGTGAACTTCAAGCTGCACTGTCATCACGTTCGGGTCGTACAGTGCAGCTTGAAGTTCACTGTGAATTTCAATCGGCGGTGTCTCTTTTGCCCACGAGAAGCGAATGACTTCTCGGACTTCTTCCTTTGTCCATTCAACCAGTACAGTAGTCATTTTGAATCTGCGTAGTTCAAGAGCGTAATGTCTCTTGAGCTTCAAACTGCAGCGACCTAAAACAGAAAATCCAAGTTTCACGTCAGCAAAAAAACATTTTCAATACATGCAGTACTTTTAAGTTTTTTAACAGGGAAAATTACTTTCTGACTTTATTGCGTATATAACAAAGGGATAGGTGAAAAAGTTGCATTTTCAACGTACAGTGAAACTTCGGTTATACACTCTTCTAGGGAATGGCGTTAAAAACGCATAAATGTGAAAGAAAAAAAGTCTGAACGAAATTTCAAAATGTTAAATCCTATTATTGTTCAATTTTCGCTTTAAGGGAGTATGAAACGTTTCTTAATAATGATTTATTTGAAGTCGAATTGGCGGTGAAAGAAAACAAACGCCGTTACAAATTCTAACATACACTATATTGCCAAAGGTCACCGAACACCCCTTCAAAAGCAAATAAACGGATCCGCTTCGTTGTTAAGATGCGCAGTACAACTGCAAACGGTATAAAAACAAGCCTACCGCTGACCGCGATCACATCGTACTGTGAGGTTCAGTGAAAATGTCGCGGTGGCAGAAAACTGACTTTGAGAAAGGAAAGATTCTTGGGTGTTATATTAGTGGGTTGTTCATAGGAGAAACCGAGAGGCGTTTAAACATACCCAAGTCAACTGTTTTGGATGTACTGAATAAGTGGAAGACACATGGCGTGCCTGAAGCAGCAAAACGTACCGGCAGACCAAAGAAAATTAGTGATAGAAGACTTCGAAGCCTCAGGACAGTCGTTACAGCTAATCGACGGAGTACTGCACAAGACCTCAGTGTACAGGTAAGTACAAATGCTGGAACCTCGGTATGTACACGCACCATTCCCAGAGAATTTCATTCCATGGGTTACAGTGGTCGTGCGGCTGCTTATAAGCCTTTCATCTCCACTCGGAATGCTACTCGTCGTTTAGCATGGTGTATAAAGAATATTTATCAGGGACCGTATATCAATGGAAACGGGTCCTATGGACCAATGAATCCAGATACACCATCCATCAGCCTGACGGCCGTGTGTGGATATGGCGGTAGCCGGGGGACGCTAGTTATCACAGTTTACTGTTCCTATGGTAAACTTTGGAGCTGGCAGTGCAGTCGTGTGGGGAGTTTTTTCGTGGCATGGTCCCGGCCCATTAGTTATCCTGGACAAACCTGTTAACCAGCCCGTGTACCTCGATATTTTGGACAATTATGCTCTACCAACTCTGTGGAAATACTATGGAACCGAGCCTTGTTGGTACCAGCAGGATAATGCACCGACCCATAAAGCAAAGATTGTTATGGTGTGGTTTGACGATAATTCCGTATCGTGTGTGGACTGGCCTGCACAGAATCCTGATCTTAATCCCACAGAGCACCTATGGAATGAATTAGAGCGCCGCATAAGAAGTTTGGAACCAAAGCCTACTACTAAATACTATAAGCAACACTTAGCAGCAGCATTATGTACTGAATGGAAGCGCATACCTATCGCTGGGTTCCAAAACCTTGTCGAAAACATGTCCAGGGTCAGTGCATGCATTAAGACCAAAGGGGAACCTACACCGTACTAATGTATGTCAATAAACGCTATATTGTGTTTCTCTTCTAGGTGTCCGGTGACTTTTGTCAGTATAGTGTATTTCGTTGCATTGCAAAATTACTAACGCATATGAAATTCAAACTTCTCCGTTGACGACTCTATGTGTCTATAAAAATCCTTATTCAACATTATTGAAATCGTAACTACTAAGAATCTGAGACCCCAGCTTCAGTGAGAAAACTTGTGACTTAGCAGCTTTTTTTTTTTTTTTTTTTTTTTTTTTAAGATTCTAAGTGCATCTACACTGACGGAAAAAAATCCCAACACCAAGAAGGGGTTGTGTTAGATAAACGACAGTTGGTAGGCGGTGCGAGTACATCTGTAAGATGACGTCTATGCAAATTTCGCGCTCGGCGCATACGTGTGGCGCTAGTAGCGCCCCTCGGAACATGCAAAGCAGGTTTGCTGTAAATACACGCTGTAACGTTCGTGAGCGTTAGTTATCGTTGAGATTCGACGTAGGGTGTTGATGTTAGTCAAGAATACCTTTAAGAAGACGAAGAAGCCATTATCAACAGCTCACGGAGTTTAAACGAGGTCGTGTAATAGGGCTACGAGAAGGTGGATTTTCTTTCCGCAATATTGCAGAACGACTTGGCAGGAATGTAGCCACTGTGCATGATTGTCAGCAGCGGTGGTCAAGGGAAGGTACTGCCTCAAGAAGACCGGGTTCCGGCCGGCCACGTGGCACTACTGAGAGGGAAGACCGCCGTGTACGGCGTATGGCCGTGGCGCATCGTACCGCGTCTGCGACAGCAATTTGAGCTGCAGTTGCCACCACAGTGACACAACGAACTGTTACAAATCGGTTACTTGAAGGACAGCTCCGAGCCAGACACCCTGTAGCGTGCATTCCACTTAATCCAAACCACTGCCGTTTGCGACGTCAGTGGTGTCAAGCTAGAGCTCATTGGAGGACGGAGTGGAGATCTGTTGTGTTTTTCTGATGAAAGCCGGTTCTGCCTGGGTGCCAGTGATGGCCGTGTGTTGGTTAGAAGGAGGATAGGTGAGCGCCTGCAACCAACCTGTCTGCGGCCGAGACACACTGGACCTACACCTGGAATTATGGTCTGGGGAGCAATTTCCTATGACAGCAGAAGCACTCTCGTGGTTATCCCACGCACCCTGACGGCACAGTTGTACGTCGGTCTGGTGATTCAACCTGTTGTGCTGCCATTCATGAACAGCATTCCAGAGGGTGTTTTCCAACAGGATAACGCTCGCCCGCATACCACTGTTGTAACCCAACATGCTCTACAGAGTATCGACATGTTGCCGTGTCCTGCTGGATCACCAGATCTTTCACCAATCGAGCACGTATGGGACATCATTGGACGACAACTGCAGCGTCACCCCCAACCAGCATCAACCGTCCCTGTATTGACCGACCAAGTGCAACAGGCATAGAACTCATGGAACTGTACGACACAATGCATGAACGTTTGCGTGCTTGCATTCAACATTCTGGCGGTTACACCGGTTATGAATGTACCAGCATTTCACATTTAAAATGGCTCTTCTCGCGCTTACATTAAGCTGTGATCTTAAAACCTTAATCGATTAAATATGTTACCTATACAAATGTATTGCCGCCATTTCATTCCTCTACAACTATTTTTTCGTGGTGTTGGGATTTTTTTGTCCGTCAATGTATTTGAAACCAGAATGTTGAATACTGAGGTTACATTAGCATTATTTCTACAATTCTTGCCACACAGCAGTAGAGCCACAGAGTCACTCCCCAGAGATTAATCAATTTTCAAACAGCACATAGAGCTGGTGGACAACGAGTCTGAAACACATAGGTTTAGGACACAACGATTTATTAGTAAGGTGTAGGGCCTCCTTTGTAGGACAATACAGCTGCAATTTGTCGTGAGAATGACCGATACAAGTCCTGTACTGTGGCCAGAGGGGTTTGAAGCCATTTCTCTTGCAGAAAAGTGGGTAGATCACGACGTGATGCTAGTGGAGGAAAACGGTTCAATAATGTTCAGGTCGGGTGACTGTGCAGGACTTGACAGATGTTGAACCTCACTTTCATGCTCATTAAACCACTCTTCCAACAGTTTGGCTCTGTGCATCAGTGCGTTATCATCCTGATACACGGCACCACCGTCATGGTACAATGTTTGAACAATTGGGTACACCTGGTCCTCCAGAATTGTCCGATAGTCCTTGGCAGTGATGTTCCCTTTAAGCACAATCAGCAGGCTGACAGACTGCCACGATATGGTGGCCCAAACCATCCCAGATTCACCTCCGTGCTTCACTGGGGGCAATAAGCAGTCGTGCTGGTAAGCCTGTGAGGAATGTTTCCAGACGTAAACTTTCCCGGTTGTGAGAAAGAGAGTGAAGTACGATTCATCAGAGAACAATACACATTTCCCGTTGTCCAACGTCCACGCATTGCAAGTGACGTTTGGCATTCTCACTGGTGATCCAGGATTTGGCGATTGCAACAGTACCGTGAATGTTGACCCGGTGAAGCTCCTGACGAGCAGTTTTGATGGAAACAAATGAGTCGTGGTGAATTGGGGAGCGGTGGTTTTATGTATTTTGGCTACTATCCGTGTTAGGACCCGGACATCCTTGTCAGACAGCTTCTTCTTACTTCGACAGTAACTCCTATTAGATGTGGTTCTTTCCTCTTGCTGGTATGCCGACATGACCCTGGATACCGTGGCTCGCGATACACCACAAAGACTTGCTGTCTTGGACACAGATGCACCGGCAAAACGCGCACCAACAAGCTGTCCTCTTTGAAACTCGGATATGTCTCTCATTATGCTGTGTGGATCGTACTTTTGGACGCCCAGCTGTGCTACTGCTCTGCTAAAGCAATCTTCACACTCCGCTCTCGTTGATCGACTGCGAATTAGATGCAGGCTGGCCACAGGTAGCGCGTAAACAGGTAGCGCGTGACATGTGAAGTACTATTTGCGTAGTTGTTTCCGTTCCGTTGTCCACCCCCTGTATGTGTGTGAGTCATAAAATGCGAAACCAATTTTTCATCCAACCCACGATGGTATCAAAGTTCAACTTTGTCTGCACCAAGAAGGAACACAACAACCCTGTCTCGATTCTCTCAAAGCAAACAACATACGCTTCTCTGAGGGGATCAAGGTTCATCTTTGGCTGCACCAAGAAGGAACACAACAATACTGTCTCGAATCTCTCAAAGTAAACAACATACCCTTCTCTGATGAGATCAAGGTTCAACTTTAGCTGCACCAAGAAGGAACACAACAACGCTGTCTCAATTCTCTCAAAGTAAACAACATATCCTTCTCTGAGAGGATCAAGGTTCAACTTTGGCTGCACCAAGAAGGAACACAGCAACGCTGCCTCATTTCTCTCAAAGTTGTAATATACCTGGTTACGTATAGAAGAATCAAAGAACTGTACATTTTTTTAAAACCTAAAATTCAAATTTTAACGTACACAGGTTTCCCAACCCACTATCTGAAAGTACAGCCTTCCAATGAAACCTTTCGTAAGCCGAAATAGCGTAAAGCGAAGAAGCAATTACCCTTAATTTATAAGGGAAACATTTTTGAGCGTTCCCAAACCCAAGCACTGTGTTCCGTTACGTGTAAGACAACTTAATGGAACATCACGCTTTGTACACCTATCAATCCACTCAAGCTGTAGACTTTCCATTTTATCCATTACAGGATGCCGACTAAAAGAGAGGTCCTTTACTAGCAGAACCAATAGTAACTTCGGCAGCTTTCAAGATTCTTCCTCTCTGCGTGTAAATAGCACGAATGTACAATGTCATTATTTCGTTCACCACGATCGGAACGCTTAATTACGTCAGTTTTACGCTACGCGTAACACCCTTACGAACCCTATCAGGCTTTTCTGATACTGTAAAGCACATCTTGCTAACAGATGATCAGAATGAATCGAGATGAAGCATAGATGCCCACAGACCCAGTTCAAAGCTATTGGGTTGTCGGAAAAGTCACGACGTATTTTAGCCATGTTTTGCAAAGGTCATTTATTGATAGAAAGAACAAAGATCAATCAATGATATAATGACCGTTTTGTTCGATAACCTTTTGCCATTTTTCAGCGGGCTGCAAAATGCCTCATTCATAGAAGGACCTGTCTTTCGTGGCGAAAAACTGTACAAGGTGCTGATTTACAGCCTCATCTGAATTGAACGTTACATCACGCAAGGACTGTTGAAGAGAGCGAAACAAGTGGAAGTCTGACGGCGCAAGGTCAGGCGAGTATGCTGGGTGTGGCAACACATCCCACCCAAGCTCCAATAATTTTTGGCGGGTGATCAAACTTGTGTGCGGTCTCGCGTTGTTGTGATAGAACACAACACCTTTACGATGAACGAGCTCTCGAAGTTTCTGGATGATGGATTCGTTCAAACTGTCCAATTACCGACAGTACACATTCGAATTGATTGTTTGGTTTCGTGGGAGGAGCTCGAAAAACACGACACCTTTAAAATCCCACCAGACTGAGACCACAACCTTCAGCTGATGAATGTCTGCTTTGGATGTCGTTTGAGGCGAAGCAGCACGTTGGGACCAAAACCGTTTGCGCAGCACATTGTTGCACACAATCCATTTTTCGTCACCAGTTATCAGTCACTTTAAAAAAGGATCGTTTTCCTCACGTTTAATTAGTATATCGCAGATGTTTATACGCGCCGTCAATTGAGCTTCTTTGAGTTCATGAGGAACCCACACATCGAGCTTGCTTACGTATCCCAGCTTCTTCAGGTGGTCGTGAACGCTTGAATGATGCATGTGCAATGTGTCTGCAATCTCTCATGTCGTGTAACGTGGGTTTGACTCGATCAATGCTTTGATTTGGTCGTCGTCAACCTCGATTGGCCTCCCGGACCGAGGAGCATCGTTGAGGTCAAAATCACCAGCACGGAATTTTGCGAACCACCGCTGGCAGTGACGTTCTTGTAGAGCATTATCACCATACACTTTATGCAACTTTTCACAAGCTTGACGGTGCGTTCTTCTCTTTACGGAAGTAAAACAGTAAAATATGGCGAAACTGCACAGTTTGGTCTTCCATCTTCAACAGGATGTCAAATCTCCGCAAATCAACCAAATAGCTCACTATTCCTTTTAGACTGCAGCTAGAACGATAACAGAGCTGTGCATGCCTCTAGTACTTGCAATACCGCCCAACCGCCATCGAGTGCCAAAATACGTCATGACTTTTCCGACAACCCAATATATGACGACTTGATGCAGTTCCCCATAAAGAAGCTTGGCAGCGCCACTCTCACTGCTCGGGTTGCGCGCTGTCTCTATAACGGCTCGCTACAAAACAAACGCTGAACTCTATTTTCGCTTTTCAGTTTTTTTCGTAAAAGAGAAAATCTTCTTCGTATTTCTTTCGGTTAATGAAAACAGGTACTAATGTTGGTCTTTCATAAAAGCGAAGTAGCGTAATGTGAACGTTTGAAAAGCGGGGGATACCTGTAAACACAAGAAGCGTATAAATGAATTACGTATAACCGAGTTAAAAAAAGGTGATTGAAACTACAATAAAATATTGGGACTAACGCAAAATTGCGCACTCGTACAAAAGTGAAACACGTATAACTGAGAAACGTATAACCTAAATTCCACTGCATTTATTATTAGCTAAAACTTTTATTATGAGCTAAAACTTATTATATTGATTGGCCAGGAATTATCTTAGTGCATATTTACAATTGATTTCTATTACTTTATTTTCTACTTGCATATCTGCGTTCTAACAATCTCTTCACTATTTCATTACCTCTTCATTCCTTCTGTCTCGCCTTTTGCAGGGAGAGACGTCCGCACTTTTGGTTGCTTGCCAACCTCTCTTCCCCACTCATTCTCTCTCTCTCTCCTTGTAACATCTCTGTTTCACTCAAAAACTTCCTAACCCGTGTTCTGTACGGATCCTTCAATCGTTTGCTTCAAGGAAAGGCCTTGTCGCCAAGAAAAGAAATAAAGTCACTGCGCAGCCTGATTGCCTACTCCGATCAGAAAGTACTGATCGATGCAGAAGGCACTAAAGCAATGTAAAAGCACTTAACCCATGTAATAACACCTAGTCATCTATACTTATTCTTATTGCCGTCCTGACAGATAACGCCTTAAAGACTACATCAAAGTTTTCTCACTCCGACCGCCGAGACGATTACTGACAAAGAAAGACTCACTGTTGAACATTCCCTACTAGGAAACGAAGTAATTCGAAAAAACCCTTAACAAAAGAATTATTTGATCAATGTGAGTGTAGTTAGACAACAGGCCGAGAGTGGATGCAAAGTGAATGACTCTTGGGCGTGAATGATTAATGACAATGAGCTCCTAAGAGCAAAGGACTTGTTCCATCACTAAAATGTAGTTATTACATGGGCTGATGGCATTTTGGGAACTACACTCAGCATCAAGTCCTTGCTGCAAAGCGTAGGGATTATTCAGCTGCAGTGAGTCATACAAACATGGAAAAATCCCACCATATGTCAGAATTCGAAAAGGGTCTAACCGTAGCCGCACCTTTACTGGTAGCCATGGCTAACAAAACAAAAGAAATTACTGGTTTGTCACAAGCAGCCATTTCAAAAAATGTTTCACTACTGGAAGACATGCGGACCTTCCAAATCCAAAAGGCATACATCTGGTTGGAAAACTAGACTTTGTGACCATTACCGTTGTGCTGTGAAGAGGACTGCGAGGACAAATAGGACTTCCAGTAGGCAGCATCTGGCTACTGAATTCAATCTGCTCCTTTTAGACACGAACCGTGCTTAGCCAGTTAAAGAAACTGGGTCGGGGAAGTCGTCTTCCCATTCGTAAGTATCTTGTCTTAGAATGCCGCGAGCAGACTGTAGAAAAATGGAAGAAGGTGATGTGGTCAGATAAATCACTCTATACATTGTTTTATACAGATGGTCTCCTGAGAGTGTGAAGAGCGATGGACCAGGTATGCTTTGTGAACACGATCCAAGCACCAAGAGGTGTATTGGGGATATTGTTCTGTTAGGACTGGATCCGCTGATAATAGTGGTAGACCAGATGACATTCTGAGAATACCTGTGTTTCGGAGAATTTAGAGATCATTCATTTTCAAAAATAAAATGGAATATTCAGCAGTAGGTCTCCTTGTCATCACCATCAGCAGTCAGCATGGGGAATTTCTTCATTACGCTTTGAAGATGCTGTCAGGCTGGAACTTTTGCAAGAACAATCGAGCATCGAACATCGTCTAAGTATTTTATTGCAATCATTTTAGCTTTGCAGCATCAAACAGAATAGGATGGTCGAAAGTGCATCCAAACTGCACAATTAGTTTATTCCTCTTCTTGGCGTCACAGGCGTTTCCTTCAAAGCAATGAATTGCCAGGAGTCCCAATAGGAGGAATGAGGAAGTGCTAATCCGACAGGAGGAAAGATGTTAGGAGGAACTAGGAATGAGAAACGGCTCCGGAGATGGGAAATACAAATTATAAAAAAATTAAACAAAGACGTAGGTAGAACATCCAGATCAAAGTAGAAAATGAAGTAATAGAATGAAATCATATAACTAAGGTAATTAAAGAACAAACCGAAAATAAGTATTAGATAATAATAAAAGGCAAAATTAATTCCTCAAGCAATATATACACTATCTACCAACAAGTAATTGGACACCCCTGCAATCGACGATATCTGCGGTCCTGATAAACGTCACGGCAGCCGCCGTTAAATATCGTGTGGGAAGCAACAACGCAACCAGTTGCATGCAAGATGCCACGCAGTTCGGAGCTCTCTGATTTCGAGAAAGGTGTAATCGTCGGGTATTGCGCAAATGGCCGATCCATACGTGACATATCCAGCTAGTTGAAGTACCCAAAATCGACAGTGGCCTACGTGATTGGAAAGTGGAAGATGAGAGGTGACTGTCAGAATGTGCCCCGACCCAGCAGACCCACAAAACTGGGAGTTAGAGACCGACGGGTGCTGTCCAGAGAAATTCGGAAGAACCGCACCAAATCGATGGGCCACATCCGCGAAGAGTTTCAACAGGAATCTGGGAGTGTTCTTTCGATGAATACTATCTGCTCGGTTATCATGGACGTGCTGCCGCCCACAAGCCTTTGATCACCAAGTCCAATAGCGCTGCTCGGCTAACGTGGTGCAAAGAACGTCGACAGTGGACCGTTGAACAGTGGAAACAGGTTCTCTGGAGCGACGAATCAAGGTTCACCCTCTACCGTTCGGATGGCAGGGTCTGGGTTTGGCGTCTGCCTGGAGAACGCCTCCTGCCGGAATGTATTGTGCCAACTGTGAAGTTCGGCGGCGGTGGAATTATACTATGGGGGTGTTTCTCCTGGTATGGCACGGGACCCTTGGTCGCAATTCCTGGTAGACTCAACGCCGAGACCTACTACACCATTTTGAATGACCATGCGCTTCTTACGTTGTGGCAGTTTTACGGGGTGGACCCATGTTACTTTCAGGATGACAATGCCACCTGTCATGTTGCGAGGTCCACCATGGCTTGGTATGGTGACAATGGGGTTAATCGAATGGATTGGCCTGTGCAGAGCCCGGGCCTTAACCCTATCGAGCACCTCTGGGAAGAGTTGGAGCGTCGACTTAAGGGGTGCCCCCTCCGTCCGAAATCGGTGAAGGAACTGACCTGTCTTCTCCAAGCCGAGTGGAAGAAAATACCGCTAGCCGTTGTACAACGCCTGGTTGAGAGTATGCCCCGGAGGGTCGCAGCTGTAATCGTCGCTCGTTTAGGCTCCACCAACTATTGAAGGTGAATAAACTTCGTTTTCCTTTGCTATCACAGGTGTCCAATTACTTGTTGGTTGATGGTGTATTTCATTCACTAAGAGTTGGAAGTAGGCAATAAGAACAAATCTGAACGGGAAATAAAAATCCCGTTAATGTCTTAGAATTGTAGCGGATTAAGTGTATCATGTAATGTTGCATTGTTTTTCTTGTATGTGATGCACCTTTATGGATAACAACAACACAGCGGGTCGAATTTTTGCAAGAATGATTTCATGAACACAAGGAGGACTTCTATCGTTTTCCAGGGTCTCCACACTCCTTTGATCTCAGTCCTTTTGAAAATGTATGGAGAGATATTAGTAAGAGTGGTTTTTTGCCGATGTACTCTTCTGTGAACACTGGCAGAGTTGAAGGGTATTTTCTTGCAGGAATGGCTGTCTTTGGACCAAACCAACAAAGAACTCAAGCATCTCTCAGAATCCATGCCATGTCGCATACTTGTCATTCGTAAGGTGAAACAAAGATTAAATAACAGGAATAGAAAGTGTGTTGCTGATGAAAGATAAAGAAACTGGTTTCGAGGTTAGGGTATAGTGGTCATACGAAAACTGGTCACACTCACTTTGTGAGCAGTATGAGTACTGCTCTTGTCTCCGATGTCAAATTACATTTCTGTGCAAATTTGACATCGGGGACGAGTTTAGGAAAAGTATCCACAAGAAAATTAAGCACCCACACTCTTGAGGGCCATGTAAAAATTGTCCTTTATTGACCAATTCTTCTGTTACAGGTTCTCACACAGAAGAAAAATGATATTTTTGCATAAGTTCACGAACGCTCTTCTCGTGATTTTTTAGAGCTTTACGCAGAGGATTTTAGGAACGGAGTGTCTGACCACAAAGATTTGGGCTAAAGTGCCCGATAGGAGAGTCACACGGAAGGAAGGGAGAGGAAGACGTCCTTGTTTATAATCTACCGGTAGGGGGGCAGTATCCGGGGTCCGACTGCTTAATGTGCCCATCTGACGCACGGCGGATATTTAGTGGTTCGAGCGTTCGTACTTGCCTAGGATCGATCCTGAGGCTCATCCGTGGCAGCAACAAACGTTGACCACTCAGCTATCCACAGTTCCTTATGGTTTCTGAACTTCTATGGCAGGAATTAACCGCTCCGCTGCGTCAGCAAGAGAAAGTAGTGTTCCGCCACCAATGGACCACTGTTACCCATGTTTTGGGTCTACTCACAGGTACAGCAAGCGACTTCAGAGAAAGATAAATCCGGCTTTGTGAAAATTCAGTTTGCCCGAGAAATAACATTGCCACATGTAAAATCAGAACTGAATTGAATTCCATCGATATAAATAACTTGCTCTTGAACCAATAGAAAAGTTGCTTTGTTGAACACAATCACTTGCGAACTACAATTAGGGGGCTGAATAGAAATTATACCTTCATGTTGGGATATTAATAACCATGACTTTGTAAAATTTTCAAAGCTACTGTATTTCGTGAAATAACACAAATACAACATGATTCATGCTATATTCGAAAAATGGTGAAAAGGAGGGGGTTGGGGGTTGGGGAGGGTTCATGTAGGGGTTAAATTGCAGAACTTAGTGCTAAATATTTGAGGTGATAACATGCAAGTGACCTCTGTACCTCTAAAACAGTCATTTTCAGAAGAGGGAAATATTGGGGAAATGAATTCTTAGTATCCCAGCAAAAACACAAGTGCTGGGAAACTGCTGGCCACCAGCTGGCAGTGATGGGTCACTGCTGGCTGAAATCTGCAGATCACGGCCCGGTAGTGGTCCGTTGGTGGCAGCGCTATCAGTTGGCGAGCAATTGATGGCCCTGCAGCATCGCCGTGAATTGTGGGCCTCAATCAAGTGCCACTAGTGGCCCGTTGCTGGCAACCAATGCAACCCCCAACAGCAGGTGGAAGCAACGGGACTGCGCATGCGCAGAAGCAACACTTGCTGTGTCTCTCATGGTACCAGCTAGTTGAAGACGACGCTATCGCCATCGTGTTATTTTAGTGGATGTTAAGAAAAAAATCCATATGTGGAGAGGCGAATTAATTTCCTAATGAAATTTTACGTCGACGAAGATATCAGATTAAGCCGTGAAATACTAGATTTCAGCCATCAACTACCCACTCCATTCCCATAAATAACAATTCATGGAATGGAGTGGATGAATAACAAGAAAAAATTTGAAATTGCTTGAAACAAATATCCTGGAAAACCATTAAAACAACGTTTGTTGGGAAAAAAAAAAAAAAAAGAATTATACGCGTACAAAATTTATTAATTATTTGAAAGAAAAAAAGCAACGCTATGTGGTGTACTCATCCATGGGTTGAATACACAAGACTGGGAGGAATTCGCTTCTAAAAATAACGAGAAGTAAAATAAAATATCTTTTACTTTTTAAAACAAATGTAGCTTCGGACAACGGAAAGGAAAGACACAACATTAAATATGTAACAGAATGTGACATGAACCCGGGTAAATATATAATTATTCAACAATCTCTTTTCAAGACGCAAGGACAGTACAAAACTTTGGAAAGCGACTCTAAGTATGTACACGCCTTTAAAATGAGTGAAGTTCCCTTAAGGTAAAAAACAAAACAAAAACTATCGTTACGTTGAAAAAATTAATTTATCAATTATATGAAACTGACTTTTATGAAAAATACCTCGCAATATTGTAAAATGAAAGAGGGAAGCATTCAATTACACATTGCATACCAAACAGACAGCTTTAAGCATGTACTCGACCGTAACAAATTAGTCCGGTCGGTAGAGAGCTCAGCTATCACGCCACCGGCCCTGTTTCAAATCTACTCAGATAAAAACGAGTGTTTTTCCGATCTGTTGAGAAAATTTCTCCAGCGCAGTTCGTTAGTTCACAAGTTTCGTAAGGGTAGAAAAAAAAATTGTAGCTTTGGGAAACTGCGGCTATCTTTGCTTCTTTTTTTTTTATTATTATTATGGCTACTACTGGGAAATTGGCGGGCAAGATTCGGCACGCCACCAGTTACGTCACGTGGTTGCCGGCTGCCACTAACGGCACACTAGCGGACCACATTAGGGTAGCCATCATTTCTGGCACGTGCTTGCAGGGCCACTGAAGGGCCACTTGTGGCAGCTACTGCCTGTGATGGACCACTGATGGCCCTGTTGTGGCATATGACAACTGATGGGGTGCCACCTGTTGGCCTGAACTGCTGGCCCTTCTGTTGGCCGCCCAGGCATTTTATTGACGGTTCGGCAGCGGCAACATAGTGCTGGGCCATTGCTGGCAGTGCTGGCTGCCAGCAAATGCCGACTCCGGAAATTCCCCCCACATATTTGTGGTACCTGTACTGCTGCATCTTGTTTTAAACTGCGTGAAAATGGAAATAGTGACCCCGGAAATCTCCCCCACATTCGATATTTGGTGTAAAATGCAATTTGTGCACGGTCCCTGAATCAAAAAGGTGGGGAGATTTCTGCGGGGGACATTCGTATGGCGGAGTTTTCTAATTTGAAGGAATTTACCGAATGTGGGAGACTTCACCGGTTACACTTCTGCTCATCTTAAAACTAGTAGAATACAATAGTATATTAGCCATTAACTAAAATAATTAGAAACTGTAATTTCCAGTGACAATGGAGCTCCGTATTTGCAAGGTATCGATGCAGCAGGAGAATTACCAAATCTTTTAATATATATATATATATATATTTTTTTTTTTTTTTCATGACCAGTGTGAAATCACTGAAATGGCAATGGGCTGGACATGTTGCTAGAAGAACGGATCACCGATGGACAACAGAAATTTTAGACTGGATTCCGAGGGACAGGAAAAGACTCAGAAGAAAACCCCCATGGGAGATGGATGGATGAAATTCGAAAGTATGCTGGAGTGACATGGAGGAGATAGGCTCAAGGCAGACAATTGTGGAAGAAACTTGGAGACGTTCATCCAGCAGTGGATTGATAATGGTTGTTGATGATGATGATGATATATATATATATATATATATAAAACAACTGAATGTAGAAGGTGTCGAGAATACTGAGCCTTGGCTTTATCAAGGACCAGCAAAAACTCTGCATTTTCTCACTTCCACAAAGACCTAGTTGGAAATGGGTTTCTGCAGGGCCATAGATGCAAGTAACATGCCCACCTAAAATTGTTATAAAATATATATATATGTCATGTCCTCCTCAGAGTTGTATGACCTAGCACTAGTTAACAATTTCGCTTACATCCATAACACTCCTGGCCCGACCCATGCTCTTCATCTGTTACTATTAAACAGAGAGAAGAAGATTAAAGAGAACTCAAGCTGTGAGAGTGACATAATAATTAGAAATAATTTTTCAGCTATAACGAAATGCCAAGTTCGTCTGAGAGAGAATTTAAACCTGAAAAACAATGCAAAAGAAATCCAAATTTTTACATTGCAATTAAAAAAAGGAAATATTAATTTTTTAAAAATCAGAATTTTGAAAGAAAACTTGAGACTAAAACCCCTACTCTACAACTTCTGACAACACGAAAACGAGAATAAGTTAAAGACAATAATTAACTAAAGAAAACTTTGTGAAAGTTATATGACTTAAACAGTTAGTTGCAATATGTACAAAGTATTTCAGCAGTGCTTTAAGTGCATAATTAAGTAGTTATTAAGAACTTAACTACTTTGAAAATACAGCGCAAAGAAAAGGAACTATGCTTAGCCATCTGCTGTGCCTAAGTACCCAAAAGACGCGCAAAGTTACCAAGAAAAGAAAGAGTTAAAATCCGCTAAAATGTTAACAGACAAGCCAGTGCCTAAAAGCAGAAAAGCAAAAAATCAACAGAGAAAAAAAGTACATGAAGTACAAACATTGAACTTATAAAACCTAAAACCCAAAAACAAGGAAGAGAGCTTACCTCTTGTGCAACTGAACTTTCTCCTCACAAGAGTAAAACATGGCTGACCTCTTCCCTAACACTTCTGCCACTCCCTAGTTGCTGGGGGGCAGTGTGGGTGGGGCTGATGGCCTCCTCAACTCGCGGAGATTTTAACCAGAGAAAAAAATATATATATAAATTTAAGACTGTGGATCTGTATGATCAGAAAGAGCAGAATTAACTCTCCAGAATACATGAGAAATATCATAAAATACACGACTAGTGTATTTAATAATCTTTGCATGTATTAAATCACCTTAGTGAGCTTCTATAGATTAATCAGAATCTTATTAATTTTAATGTTAGTTTTACTATTTTTAGTATAGCTATCCTAGTGATGAATAACTAGTTTTCTTTTTTTATTTGTTTTTATTTTCTTTTATAAACAGATTTTTAAGCTTTTTTTGTGATTTTGCTTATATTATTTAATTTTTTTGTTTTAATAGGACCTTCATATCCATAGCACTAAGGTTCCTTTTAGTAGTTAATAGGCATCCTCTAGCCAACTTCCTTACGGCTTTGATTGGTCGGAATCATATTATTAACTGTGTAGAAAATTAAAGCAGATCTGCCAACCTTACTCTATTATTCAGAATAATTTTTCTTAAAGTTCTTTTGATGAAGGAAGAAGGAATTTCGTTCTCTAGAAAACTATCTAATAGTATATTAATGTGGTAATTCAAGTCCAAATTGTTGCTGCAAATTCTTGAAATTCTTAGGACCTGAGAAATTAGTACATTCTCAATTACTTTGGTTGATATGTTATTATTCCAGTGTAGATATTTAATTACTTTGAAAGGAAAATTAACTCTTTTATCAAAGAGGCTAATAGATGGGTTACCTCTCTCTCTCTCTCTCTCTCTCTATATATATATATATATATATATATATATATATACTTAAGAGCGGGATGTAAGGTCAGGTGATGCGTAACATCACAGCCTCTCCTTGACAATTGTCAACCCCGCCTTCTCGTGGTGCATCCTGTTCCCACTAAAGGGGCTCTGACGACCGCCCATAGCGGTATAACTATACCATCGGGATCAGAGGAAATGCTATCCCACACTCACCAACCCGCTTGGCCAGCGTGGTGAGTTATGGCCAAACCCCTCCAAAATGATTCCACAACTTAAATCTTGGCCCTCAGTCTCCGGCAGCTGGAATGTACCTGGCCAAGGCAGCGGCCAGTGCGACATGAAGGCAGAAGGTGCTAAGAATCCCCGGAGGACCGGACTAGGCTGCCATCTGATGCTGACCTTGGCTACTTACAATGGACGCTCCCTATCTTCTGATTCAAGGCTTCTTGAATTGGAAGAGGAACTACAAAGGATCAAGTGGGACATCGTGGGGCTAAGTGAGGTAAGGAGAAAAGGAGAAGATCTCATCGAACTGAAAAGTGGACATCTCTTCTACTATCGTGGGACAGATACTGGCAGAACTAGTGGTGTTGGATTTATAATAAACAAGAAACTGAAGGACAAAGTTGTAGAAGTTGAAAGTTCCTCTGACAGAGCTGCACGACTTGTTATCCAACTCTCGAAAAGATACCAGGCTCAGATTATTCAAACTTATGCACCCACCACAAGTCATCCTGAAGAAGAAATTGAAGAATTTTATGAGGAAATTTGTCATCTAAATAATAAAGGTAAGCAGCATTTGAAGATAATTATGGGAGATTTCAATGCAAAAATAGGGCAACGGCAACAGAATGAAACTTCAGTAGGTAAATTCGGTCATGGCAACAGAAACCAGCGTGGAAATACTCTCGTTGAGTTTGCAGAGGCAGAAGGGTTTTTCATCTTGAACTCCTTTTTCAAGAAAAAGCCACACAGGAAATGGACATGGAGACATCCAAATGGGACGACAAGTGAAATTGATTTTATTATGTGTAACAAAAAATTCGTCATAGAAGACTGCAGTGTGCTAAACAAGTTCAACACAGGTAGTGACCATAGATTGGTGAGATGTAAGATGCACCTCAACACTAAACTTGAACGTGGCAAGCTCATAGGACAAACAAAATCTATTGACATAACCAACCTTAAAAAACACCATAATACCTTCAAGTTAGAACTGAAGAACAGGTTCTCTGCTTTAGAAGGCCTAACATCGGAAGAAGTGGACATCTCTGAAGTTAACAGAAAAGTAACCAAAGCTCTTATGGAAACAGCAACAAAATTAGCTGGGTCTAAGAACAAGTTGCATGTGAACAAATTATCAGGAAAAACCAAAATGTTGATGCAAAAAAGAAGAGAGATGAGGACAACTAAAGAAGATGTGACTTCCAAAGTGGAATATATAGAGCTATGCAAGACAGTAAGAAAAAGTATCACTGAAGACGTAAGGAAATTCAACTGTGAACTAGTGAGGAAAGCAATTGAAAACAACCAAAGCCTAAAGATAGCAAAGGGACATCTCAGTAAGGGAAGAAAACAGATTATGGCACTGAGAAAAGAAGATGGTTCTATAACAAGAAATAGAGGCGAAATTTTGACAAGAGTGAAAGATTTCTACTCCAAATTATATGAAAGGGATGATATATGCACTCCAGACATCATGAAAGATACCAGTACCAGAGTTCCTCCAGTCCTTCCAGCAGAAGTTGCACATGCAATCAAGAACATGAAGCGAGGAAAAGCTCCAGGAGAAGATGGAATTACTGTAGACATCATACAAGAAGCAAGTGGAGAAATCGAAACAGTACTCGCCCAAATTTTCACTCGATGCCTTAATGAAGGAAAGATTCCTGAGGATTGGAACACCGCTACAATGATCCTGCTACATAAGAAAGGTGACATTGAGGATCTCGGAAACTACAGACCTATCAGCCTCCTATCAGTAGTTTATAAAATCTTCACTAAAGTTCTTTCACACCGCTTGAAGGTAACACTGGACATGGCTCAACCGAGAGAACAAGCTGGATTCAGGAGTGGCTACAGCACAATAGATCATATCCACGTGCTGAGAGAACTAATTGAAAGAGCGAGGGAATATGAACTTCCATTGTGCATGGCTTTTATCGATTATGAAAAAGCCTTTGATTCGGTGAAACCATCAGCAGTTACAATGGCTCTGAAAACCTGCGGTATTGAAGATGCATACATTAATATTATTAATAACATCTATGAAAATGCAAGTGCAAAGATTAGGCTATTTGAAAATACAACACACGTAAAAATTGGGAAGGGAGTGAGACAAGGTGACACCATATCTCCGAAGCTCTTTAATGCCACATTGGAGGGTGTTTTTCAGTCACTGAGCTGGGAAAACAAGGGGATAAAGATTAATGGAGATTATCTAACCCACCTTCGTTTTGCTGATGACGTAGTCATTTTTGCAACTACCCCATCAGAGCTGCAGAGTATGATCCAGGAACTTGCTGACAAGAGTAAAGAAGTGGGATTAAAAATGAACTTTCAGAAGACAAAAGTGATGTTCAATGCTTTTACAAGAAATGAAGATTTATCGATTGATGGAGAAAAGCTGGAGATAACAGACACGTATGTTTATCTTGGACAGCAGATATCAAGTGAGGGTCACATTGGTGAAGAAATTAATCGGCGTACAAAACTTGCCTGGAGAGCTTTTGGAAGAAACAGCATAATTTTCAAGAGCAATATGCCATTATGTCTTAAAAGAAAAGTGTTTGATCAATGCATCCTTCCAGTGCTTACGTATGGTGCGGAGACGTGGACCTTAACTAAAAGAGACATACAAAGGCTGCAGACAACTCAAAGAAGCATGGAGAGGTGCATGCTTGGTGTAACCAGGAGAGATAAGAAGAGGAACTCGTGGATCCGAAAAATGACAAGAGTGGAAGACATCATGATCAGAGTTAAATCCCTGAAATGGCAATGGGCTGGACATACTGCCAGAAGGACAGATCATCGATGGACAGCCGAAATTTTAGATTGGATTCCAAGGGACAGGAAAAGACCCAGAAGAAGACCACATGGGAGATGGGTGGATGAAATTCGAAAGTATGCAGGGGTGACATGGAGGAGACTGGCACAAGACAGACCGTTGTGGAGGAAACTTGGGGAGACCTTCGTCCAGCAGTGGATTGATAATGGTTGACAATGATGATGATGATGATGATACTTAAGAGCAAAACTGAAGACTAAGGAAAAAATTTTTTGAATTTAGAACGAAGGGTGCAAAATAACCTGAAAATCATATATATATATATTCTATTAAGAAGAGACCTAAGCAAAAAAATACATATATAATTTTGACTCACACCAAGTACAACATAGAAAAGGTTATGTGTCTACCGGTGTGAGTAAAAGGAGAAAAGATAAAAAAATAAAATAAAACAACTGAATGTAGAAGGTGTCGAGAATACTGAGCCTTGGCTTTATCAAGGACCAGCAAAAACTCTGCATTTTCTCACTTCCAACTAGGTCTTTGTGGAAGTGAGAAAATGCAGAGTTTTTGCTGGTCCTTGATAAAGCCAAGGCTCAGTATTCTCGACACCTTCTACATTCAGTTGTTTTATTTTATTTTTTTATCTTTTCTCCTTTTACTCACACCGGTAGACACATAACCTTTTCTATGTTGTACTTGGTGTGAGTCAAAATTATATATGTATTTTTTTGCTTAGGTCTCTTCTTAATAGAATGTGAATTCTGAATTTTCAAAACTGCTGCGTTGCGCGTTTTGATCTTCAGGTTATTTTGCAACTTTCGTTTTAAATTCTAAAGTTTTTCCTTTGTTTTCAGTTTTGCTCTTCAGTATATATATATATATACCACATGGGAGATGGGTGGATGAAATTCGAAAGTATGTAGGGGTGACATGGAGGAGACTGGCACAAGACAGACCGTTGTGGAGGAAACTTGGGGAGACCTTCGTCCAGCAGTGGATTGATAATGGTTGACAATGATGATGATGATGATATATATGGCATATATATAACATATAAAATGCCCTTCGGCAAGCTGTGACCTTGTCTAAAAATTTTAATCATTTTCCTTGTTCAGGGAAATAGAATAATACTTCCCTTGTTTCCACGAAAAGGATCACTGCCTCTAAAAGAGTGGCATTCATCTATTGCCACTCATAGAAAATATAAAAAATAAAAAATGAAAGAAAAAGAAAAAATATATATATTTTTACCGAATTATCACCAAAATCCAATTTTGGAAATTGTGAAATGGCAACAATTCTAATAATACGCAGCAATAATTCTCTGAATTCGTTTTACCTGACTTTCACACGATGCTTTCTAAATTCTGGTGGTAACCTTTGACCCCCTGACACCCCCATTCTGGCTAAGTTGCCTAGCGTAGCCGGGAAAGAGAGGAATACGTCAGTTACGAGTCTTGTCCACACAAACAAGAGTCGTTCATATGTCGTCTGAGTGGAGCCCAGTTTGACACTGCTCTGCCGTGACCTGTGTTGACCACCCAGGCACTTAAAATGGAACGGGGCCACCTCCTCACGCCCCCCATTATTCAGGGGTCGCGCGTGGTGCCCGACTCCTCGAAGGACAACAGAGGCCGGGGAATTTTCTGCGCCGCAGGGAGTGGGACACACAAATACGCCTACTACACAGGAAACATCGGAGAAGAAATAATTCTGAAGGCATTGTCACTTTTGGCGTCTTCTGCTCCTTATCTCTCCATTGTCACCAGTATTCATGAATTGACTCCTCAAAATGACCAGCTAAAAGTTTATCTGCAGAAACGAAAAAAAAAAAAAAAAAAAAACACTTACGAAAAATTGTTGTAGCCAAAATGAAACTTCGAAAAAAGATAGCAAGTGAACAAATCAGTTCATAATCTTATATATAAAACACAAAACGTCTGTTTGTCTGAAACAGCAAAATCTCTCGAACGCAGAGCTGTGGCATCGTGAAATTTTCATAGCTTATTACACTGCCGGACAATTGCTAAGGACGGATGACAATAGCAACGATAGCAACCATAAAACGGAAGGCAGGAAAATGTGGAAATTAGCATAAGTGCGGGATACAGTAAGACGTGTTGTGCGTATGCAAATTTTGGATTGCCGAACTTGTTCGTGACGTCATAGCGCTGATAAGAGATATAAAGGATTTGACGCGTATTGACCGTTGTTGTTCAAACGCAAAGTTGAAAGGGAAAGAATCAATTGACGAACTTGCAATTTTCAGTATGTCTTCCCGACATCACCTAGATGATTTGACGCGTGGCCGTATTATTGGCAAGATTGAAGAAGGGCGAAAAATAACAGATGTTGCCAGGGAGTTCGACGTCAGCCACAGTGTTGTTTCAAGGCTTTGGAAATCATTTCAAACAAATGGAGAGTGTAGCAAACGTCACGGGGGAGGTCGTGTTCGCAGTACGACACCTGCAGAAGATCGGTACATAGTGCTATCAACAAAAAGACACCGGCGCAGCACAGCTAGTGAGGTAGCAAATCAGTTTATGGCTGCTACTGGCAAGCGGATCTCCCGAAAAACTGTCGCCAGACGTTTGCATGAAGGAGGACTATACGCCCGCCGTCCTGTTGTGTGCATCCCATTGTCCAGACGTCACCGTACCGCCCGTTTGCAATGGTGCCATCAACATCGCAATTGGACTGATAATGACTGGTCTGCTGTCCTCTTCTCAGATGAGAGTAGATACAGTCTATCGTCTGATTGTCGACGATAACTGATCTGGCGTGATAGTGGTACTGCATATTGTCCAGCAAACATACAGGAAAGGGACTGATAACCGACATGTAGTATCATGGTATGGGCTGGCATCATGATCAATGGCCGTACGTCCCTCTATGTGCTTCCAACTGGGACTATGACTGGCCAACGATACATTAATGATGTTCTGCTACCTCATGTTCGCATGTTCCGTGGTGCTGTCGGTGATAGATTCATTTTTATGGACGAACACGCAACATGTCATCGATCAGTCGCTGTCCAGGAGTGTCTTGAGAGCGAGGATGTTCAACGTCTCGTATGGCCAGCACGTTCTCCAGATCGGAATCCCATTGAAAATGTGTGGGATGCTTTGGGGAGGAGTCTTGCTGGTCGCCAATGCCCTCCAATAAACAAGGACACCCTCATCCGTGCACTGACAGAGGAATGGGATAAATTACCCCAACAGCTGCTTGATAATGTTGTGCAAAGCATGACACGACGTGTGGAATCCTGCATCGCCCTCCATGGTGCCCATATCCCGTATTGACATCTTACGCCGGAACGCCTGCGGACGGTAATTGCATTTTTCACGTTTACGTATTCTGCACAAAATAGCCTGTTTGTCAGTTGAACACGTTCCAAAGCCTTCTGGATTTCATAGCACAATAAATTGTCTTTCTTGTAATGTCCTGGCATTCTGACATTATTTTATTTCACTTGGCATCCAACCACACTTACTTTTTTATGCGCTATATAGCCGTTTATGATCCGTCCTTAGCAATTGTGTCCAGCAGTGTAATACTGGAATTTCTAGGTCAACGCAACTATTTAAAGATATCTACGTTGTTCCGTTTGCGAGTTATGAATTAATTAATAAGCTAATCAATAAAGTCAGCGTCGTTTGCTACGTCATCCTGTTCCAAATCTGAAAGCACGTGACTGCATTCATCACCCAGCACATCCACAGGTGTTTCTATTCTTTGAGAACTGTGCATAAAAAAATGCAAAGACGAACTTTTCGAAATCTTAACGAAACGGGCTGAAATTTTTATCAACACCCTGAACTGATAAATATTTATTACGAGGAAGGGCATTGCATTTTCTGAGAGGTTAAGGTTTTTGATTTTGTAATTCGGCCGGCGGTTCACGTCCTAGGAAAGTTAAAAAAAAATGTGCCAGTAAGCAGTCTAAGTTGTTAGAAGAAGATGAGTCCCCTATGAGCATGGGAGGAAGTTGATGCTGAGGTCAACGAAACGAAGATGTCTCGGGGTTTACCCGGAGAAAAAAAAAACAGTAATTTTGCGATTAAAGGGGAATTGAGTGTGGCCAGACGAAAATTAAGCTCGAAGTCTGTGAACCAAATCTACTGAGCGAAAAATAAAAAAAATGTTTCATTTCAAGTTTCAGTGTTATTAAATACCGTTGTACTTACGTTACCGTACCTTTGCTGCTCAAATCTGCTAAAAGCTGACTTCGATACTCTGCTTAAAGAATTAAATAAATAAAGCGAACCAAGCAGTATTCTAACGCATACAAGCGACTTCAACTCTGTGTTCCTTTCTTTCTCACTCCCACAACGAATTTTTAAAATTCACTGAGCCTACTTATTAACAGATTTTTGATTCTGAAGGATTGCACATAAAAAGAAGTGGAGTTAGAATGGAAATATGGTTACCACGGAAATCTTCACGATTATCTTCCATTAGTTCTAAAACTGTTCTCCACTGCAAATCGGGATAAAAAATGGAAATGGTGAACCCGAAAATACCCCCCCTCTTCCTGCATCATTGCGCTATTCGTAGAAATGCTCGCACTTATAAATTGGGCTAAAAATGGAGATGACCCCCCAAAAATCTTCCCCACGTCCTTCTGCTGCTGGTAAACCACATTACATATTGAGGTACAAATGAAAATGGTGATCCAGAAAAACTTCTCCACATTAAATATTTAGCTTAAAATGCAATTTGTTCATGCTCTTTTGGTTGAAAACGTGGGATAGATTTCCAGTGTGAATGAAATTACCAAATGTGGGAAGATTTCCGATGTGGAGGAAATTATTAAATGTCGGAGAGGTTTTCCTAAGGGTTTTTTCCTGTGGAGAACTTTTGCGGGGTTATAGAATTTATAATACCACTTTTTTTCGGTGAAGCATTGTCCAGCAGAGAGCATCTTATGCTGGAGGCTCCCTGTCCCACCCGCCAGTTTTTCACATCCCCATTTGTGAAATCCACAAATTTGTCCGTGCCTCCTCGTTCCGAATCCAGTTGTTCTAACAGACTGAACTACGCCGGTAGAATCCATACCTGCAACTTTGCCATCTTGAATATGCTTTACCTCTGTAGTACGTCATATAATCCAGCAAACTAGGACTGGGCAGAATGTAATCGATCGTTTTGTTGTCTTCCTTTCGAGGTGCAACTGACCTATCATATAAGGATCAGAGACGGGGTTAGTGCACCTGACCCATGCCCTTTTGATTATTACCGGTAGCATGCTTGGAATGAATGAAGGATATGTCCCCTTCGATGTGTAAGGCAGTTTCAAGTTTTCTAAAGAGTTTGCAAACGAAAGTTAACACCGCTTTCTTTGCACTAGAGTTACAAATCTTCGAGATTTTCTTGTGAATTGAATATTATTTTGGGGGATTTGCTTCGATGATTAGTTTTGTGCTTTTGAAAAACCATAATCTTGACGTGCACTACATTCTCTGCTTTTCATAACTAATTATCTGATTAATCAATCAATGAACTAATCAGTCAAGGCCTAAAGAGCTATGAGCAACCGCCCGTCGTTAATTTGGCGCCACTCTTTCCAAGGAGGGCTGAGAACCAGCGCCATCGAATAAGCATAGCACCCATGCCTCATCCGAGACTAGAACCCAGGGCCATCTCGGACGACTAATCCAAAGCCCGCTCCTCAGAGCACTCCTCCAGCTTTTTATTATTTATATTTTTTCCAGTTCAGAGTACGTGTTGTCAGATTACATCTTACACTACCAACATTTATATTCCTGCCCCCCTAGAAGAATTTTATTTTCAATCCACCTCAGTAATGAAATACAGTAACGCAAACAAACACATAACGTTCGTTTACAAACTCATTTATCTTTTGTGGTTTGACTTGGAAAAATACGATTTTTATCAAAACTTAAAATATTGTAATCGTTATGTCGTTAACGGCTGTAATAATTTTCGAGTGGTGCTCATAGCGATAAATTTGCAGACGTATTTTTGTCGTTGTTTTCTATCTGTTCTCACCGACCACCGGTTTGATAAGGGCGCTAATCTAGACAATGTTAGCCCAGATGATTATTTCACCGACATCATCACTTCGTTTGTTAACGGGCATTTCGACTGGGGTAGACATTTTGTTACGGGGAGATAGCGAGACAGGAGGCTTGACACTATCGCGGGCTCATCACCAGTCAACCGACATGACATATCAACGCTCGACTTCTCGGAATCCAGAGAATGCTGGACACTGTGACGCCGCCAGCGGCCCCTGGCGACAAGCTTTGTTCTGCCGCGGCCCTATTGATGACACCATTTGCAAAAAAAGGACCCTGTTTCAAAGAAAGAGAAAAAAATGGGAAGAAAAAGTAGAGGGGGGCAAGGTATAAACCCAAGGCAAATAGTCCTTATAGTTATTTCTAAGAAAAAAAAATGAAGAGGAAAGAAAAAAAGAAGAGAGGACGAGAGAGAGAGCACTGGTCAACAAAATTTTAATGGCTAGCTTGCATTTTTAGTCACTGTTGACAAACCTTGTTACTCTAATCGGGAAAAGCAAGCCTATTGGCTCATTGAAAGACAATCGTATTCATCAGAACTTCATTCATGCAGTTGAAATCGTGTTTCAAGGCAGGTGATGCTGTTTACTCAATAGAGCAAAGTGCTCACCAAAGAAGGATATAGATATCCTCTATGCCGCCCCGGTGGCGCAGTGGTCTAAGCGATGGCCTCTGATTCTTCGTCCGAACGGGGTCCGGGTTCGAATCCCGGTGAGGCATGGATGTTGTGTTTGTCTTACGGCACTGGTTCTCTCCCTTCCCTGGAACCAGTGACCCCAAATTAGGGACGGGCGACTGCTTATAGCCCATTGAGTTGCTCACGGTGGTCGTTAAACCTCCAATCAAAAAATAAAAAAATAAAAATAAAAAAGATATCCTCTACAAAAAACAGAAAAGCAAAGAGATGCAACCAGCGATATATAGTTCTAAATAAATAAAAAAAATGCCCCGGAGATTTGGAAAGAAGCTAACTAGAAAGAGTATCCACAACACAACTTGAAATATTATAACTACTATACTAATAATCCGAATTTATTAGCGTAGAATAAAAATAAAAATTTCTGAGTTTTCGCACATCAACCAGATGGGTTTATCAAGGAAGAAGCACTTCATCAATTTGTGGTGGTGCAGTGATCTAATCATTCGGTCATAATGGGTCCGGGTTCGAATCCCGGTGAGGCATCGATGTTGTGTTTGTCTTGAGGCACTGGCTCTCTCCCTTCCCTGGAACTAGTGGCCCTGATGACTGCCAAGTAGAATAACCCGGGTTCGATCCCAGGCAGGTACGAACACTCGAACCACTAAATATCCGTCGGATGGGCACGTTAAGCCGTCGGTCCCAGGGCAATGCCCCCCCCCTCCCTAATAAATAAGGACGTATTCCTTCCCCTTTATACCTCGCTTCCGTGGCACTTTGCTATCGGGCACTCTAGGCCAAATCTTCTGGTTTCCTATTTCTGAGGGTTGTTTAAGACCTGGGGTCAAACACTCCCTTCCTAAAATCCTCTACATACACTGTATTGACAAAAGTCAACGGACACCTAAAAGAGAAACACAACATAGCATTTATTGACATACATTAGTACGGTGTCGGTCCACCTTTGGCCTTAATGCATGCACTGACCCTTCGAGACATGCTTTCGACAAGGTTCTGGAACACAGCGATAGGTATGCGCTTCCATTCAGCACATAATGCAGCCGCTAACTGTTGCTTAGTAATAGGCCTTGGTTCCAAACTTCTTATGCGCCGCTCTAATTCATCCCATAGATGCTCTATGGGATTAATATCAGGAATCTGTGCTGGCCAGTCCACACACGATACGGAATTATTGCCAAACCACGCATAACAGCCCTTGCTTTAAGGCTGGGTGCATTATCATTCTGGCACCAACACGGCTCGGTTCCATAGTATTGCCACAGAGTTAGTAGGGCATAATGGTCCAGAATATCGAGATAGACGTGCTGGTTAACAGGTTTGTCCACGATAACCAATGGGCCGGGACTATACCAAGAAAAACACTCCCACACGAGTACACTGCCAGCTTCAAAGTTGACCGTAGGAGCAGTACACTGTGGTAAATGAATCTAGGAAAAAAAATCCACGGAAAAAGATCCACGGAAAAAAGATCCACGGAAAAAAATCCAGGAAAAAAAAAGCCACCAGAAAAAAAAAGCCATGGAAAAAAATCCACGGAAAAAAAGCCATCGGAAAAAAAAAGCCAGGGAAATAAAATCCAACTCCAACGAAACAGTTATCCATTTACATGATCGACACAGGGCTTGATTCAGGAGGAGGGGGGGGGGGGGGGCGTCTAGCCATATGGTTTTCGTTAAGGGGCAGGGCACCAATTGCTGTTCCTCCGAAGAACACTTTGACTGTGTGACAATTTTTCCGGTAGGGCAGTTTTCCAAGGTGCCTAAAGAGGGGAAAGAAGTCTTTTGTTTGTCTGAATTTTCATGCCGATTCATTTGAGTTTAGGGCAACTGGCCACAAAAGTTCAAGGGGTGGGGGTTGAGGGCTATAAAGATTGCCGTTTCTGGGTCTATGTTGAGAACTGAATTGGGAACTCCAAACAAACGAATTTCGAGAAAACACGTTCCATGTAAGCCAAGCGAGAATTGTACTTTAATTTGAAGAAATCAATTGCCGAGGATCCGAGGTACACTTGGTTGGGGAGAGGGGCTCTACCTCCAACTTCCGTAATATTATATTCGATGCCGCTGGAGTCTGTCAGTGTATCCAGGATGTTCCCCTTGAAGCGCCCGCAAAGTCCGTGAGCTTGGGGCTTGGGGGGGGGGCTACCCCAAAATGTTAAAATGGACGTAGAGCTGTAAACATTAGTGCCATGCTTTATATAATAATTCTGTACACAACCACGAATTTTCAGGAGGGTGGGGTGAATCCCCCCCCCGTGTTTCTAAGAGCTCTTCAGGGGTAACATCGAGCATACACTGACCGGCTCTAGAGGTCCAGAATATAAAATTACGGAAGTTGGGGGTAGAACCCTCGAAACCAAGCACCTCGTATCCTTTTTACAGACTTCACCAAATTTCTGGGGGACGGAGGAAGAGCATACATAGTCTGTCACTAAACACAACATGAAGCACAGAAATTGTGAGCAAATCTCTTACCTTGAGCGCTTGTCTGCGCTCTTAGAAACTTGGGGAGGGTGAATTCATCCCACCCTCCTGAAAATCCGTGGTCGTGTACAGAATTGTTATACAGTATAAAGCATGGTTCTAATGTTTACAGCTCTACGTCCATTTTAACATTTTGGGGAAAGCCCCCCCAGCTCAAGAACATCGCGGGCGCTTCAAGGGAAACATCACTGACAGACTCCAGCGGCCTAGAATATAATATTACGGAAGTTGGGGGTAGAGCCCCCCAAAGCAAGTGTACCTCGGATCCTCGTCAATTTATTTCTTCAAATAAAAATACAATTCTCACTTGGCTTACATGGAACGTTTTCTCGAAATTCGTTTGTTTGGAGTTCCCAATTCAGTTCTCAATATAGGCCCAGAAACGGCAATCTTTATAGCCCCCCCTCCCCCTTCCTTGAACTTTTGTGGCCAGTTGCCCTAAACTCAAATGAACCGGCATGAAAATTCAGACAAACAAGAGAGTTCTTTCCCCTCGTTAGGCACCATGGAAAACTGCCACACATAATTCGGAAATTTGGAAAACTGCCCCACTGGAAAAATTGTCACACATTCAAAGTGTTCTTTGGAGGAACAGCAATTTGTGCCGAACCCCTTAATGAAAAGTGTGTGGCAGTTTTCCGGCAACCGCAGGGCCCGTGCCTCCTTTTTTGATTTTTTTTTTTTTAGAAATTACCTAATCATTATTGAAATTATTTTCATTATTATTATTACTGTGAAGGTATTAATTTATGTTGGGTTTTATTGTACCCTTCTTATTGGCCAATCTGCAATGCATTCATAAAAGGAGCAGTTTCAATATTCACAAAACCCTGTGTTACGTTTCTATTAAATTGCTACCAAACTTCAAAATCGCAATCTGTTTTGCTTTACCAATTGTAAGATTATAAATATTTATTATTATTAATTAATCAAACTCTGCTGCCCCTGTGGCGTCAATCTAGGAAAAAAGATCCACAGGAAAAAAACAGAGAGCCAGGGAAAAAATCCAATGAAAATTTTTATACGACCCTCTAGGCTTCTTACACAGAAGTGACGTAAAGAAATTAGAAATTTTTTATACGATCCCTTACGCTTTCTACATAGAAGTGACACAAAGAAATTAGAAATGCAATTTTTATACGACCCTTAAATTTCCTACAAGGTCACCCAACATGGAAGTGGACACAAGAAAATCAAAAGTGCAATTTTTGTACGACCCCTACATTTCTTACAAGGTCAACCAACATGGAAGTAGACACAAGAAACAAAAATGCAATTTTTATACGCCCCCAACTGCTCGAACCTCCATGGAAACAAATTATGGTAATCTTTGAGAAGTGATAACTTTTTTTTTATGTAAATTTTTATATGACCCCCTAAGTTTCTTACTGGTTAGCCTACATGAAAGTAGCCGTTGGATTTTATTTCCATGGACTATTTTTCCTTGGCTTTTCTTTCCTTTGGCTTTTTTTTTCCTGGATTATTTTTCCGTTGGATTTTTTTCCTGGCTTTTTTTCCGTGGATCTTTTTTCCTTGGATATTTTTTCCGGTAACCGTGGTGAATAGTGTTCCTCCGGCTGCCACCATACCCACACACGGCCATCAGACTGATGGATCGTGTATCTGGATTCATCAGTTCATAGGACCTGTTTCCATTGATCTACGGTCCACAACAAATGTTCTTTACACCATGCTAAAGGGCGAGTAGCATTCCGAGTGGAGATGAAAGGCTTAAAAGCAGCCGCACGATCACTGTAACCCATGGAAAGAAGTTCTCTGCAAATGGTACGTATGCATATTGAGGTTCCAGCATTTTTACTCACCTGTACGCTGAGGTCTTGTGCAGTACTCCGTCGATTAGCTGTAACGACTCTCCTGAGGCTTCGACGTCCTCTATCACTGATTTTCTTTGGTCTACCGGTACGTTTCGCAACTTCAGGCACGCCATGTGTCTTTCACTTATTCAATACATCCAAAACAGTTGACTTGGGTATGTTAAAACCCCTCTCGGTTTCTCTTATGGACAACCCACTAATATAACACCCAACATTCTTTCCTTTCTGAAAGTCAGTTCTCTCCCGCCGCGACATTTTCACTCAACCTCACAGTGCGATATGATTGCGGTCAGCTGCAGGCTTGGGTTTTATACCGTTTGCAGCTGTATCGCGCGTCTAACAACGCAGCAGATCTGTCCATTTGCGTTTGAAGAGGTATCCGGTGACTTTTGTCAATATAGTATATGATCTGATCTGATGATCTATAACTCACTGAATTGCTCACGGTGTAAACCTGCAGTAAAAAAAAAAAAAAAAAAAGTTTGAACGCGGTGACCTGACTGGATGTAGGCGGGAAAAAATACTCGCGGAGAAAATACCCCTGAAAACTGAAAAGCGGAAAAAATACCCCCAGAACAAACGGTTCACTGTAAACTGCCACCCAGGAACACTGATGTGTGGCAGTGTTCCGGGGTGGCAATTTACCGGCAACCCTACCACACATCTTCAGCAACTTGGCTACAAAAATTCAAGGGCAAGGGGGGGGTGTCTATAAAGATTGCCGTTTCTGGGCCTATATTAAGAACTGAATTGGGAACTCCAAACGAATTTCGCGAAAACGTTCCATGTAAGCCTAGGAAGAACTGTACTTTAATTTGAAGAAATAAATTGCCGAGGTACACTTGATTGGGGGGGGGGGTGCTCTACCCCGAACTTTCGTAATATTATATTCTGGGCCGCTGGAGTCTGCTAGTGTATCCAGGAAGATCCACTTGAAGTGCCCGCGAGGTCCATGAGCTTGGGGGGTCTTTCCCCCAAAATGTTAAAATGGACGTAGAACTGTAAACATTAGTACCATGCTTTATATAATGATTCTGTACACGACCACGAATTTTCAGGCGGGTGGGGCAAACCCCCGTCACCCTTAGTTTCTAAGAGCTATTCAGGGGTAACATCGAGGATACACTTACCGACTCTAGAGGTCCAGAATATAAAATTACGGAAGTTGGTGGTTCAGCCCCCCCCCCCCCCAAGTGTACCTCGGATCCTCGGCAATTTATTTCTTCAAATTAAAGTACAGTTCTTGCTTGGCTTACATGGAACGTTTTCGCGAAATTCATTTGGAGTTCCCAATTCAGTTCTCAATATAGGCCCAGAAACGGCAATCTTTATAGCCCCCCCTTTTTGAACGTTTGTGGCCAAGTTGCTGAAAGATGTGTGGCAGGGTTGCCGGTAAATTGCCACTCCAGGCACTGCCGCAGATCAGTGTTCCTGTGTGGCAGTTTACAGTGAACCGTTTGTTCTGGGGTATTTCTTCCGGGGCATTTTTCCGCTTTTCAGTTTTCAGGGGTATTTTCTCCGGGGGTATTTTTGCCGTTTACCGACTTGACTAGACAATAAATGAATAGATGCAAATGTGATTATTCATTCGAAGAAACGAGGAGTCAAGTTGGTTTGGTATGCGTTACCCAACCAACATGTTGAGTTATATTCTACGTCTATAAACTCGGATTACTAGCATAGTTATACAATTTTAAGTAATGTTGGTGTATAGTTCCTTATTATTAACTATTAGCCTATACCCCGTCCTAGGAAGGTTGTTTTTAAGCTTTAAATAGATATTAACATACAGAGGATATTGTCTGTTCTGTGACGGAGTAAAATTTTTAATTGAAGCAGATTGAAAACGAATCAAATAGACGCCGGATTTCTGGAAAGAAATATAGTAAAAACTTATATAGTAAGAACTCATTCATGTTAGTACTAAAAATTACATGTTATTTATTTCCGTTTTTCAAAAGATCTCGCGATAAATAGAAATTCTGTGCGAAATATTTGTCGTTGTTTAACAATTTTCCTGTTGTCCGCAGTTGTTTTCGCGATAACTTACCATAATAGCTTTTGCTTTTGTTTTTCGCATTAAATGACTTTTTCTCCGGCACACATGCTATTCCGTTCACGGCTTGTTTTAGACTGTCTAATTTGAAAGTCAGTTTGAAACTTCATACCGAAGATTTTCCTACAAAATAAGGCGACATCTGGCATTACAAATCGGAACTATCTAAATTATCGACAATGTGCTGTTGGGGCGACATCTGTTATTTCATGCAATTTTGCTAACTTCGACATCGCAAGATTTCAGTTTGTATTGTAAGTTAGAACGTTTAGATAGGTCGATATTTTGCAAAACGTTTAATATAATCAGCATTGAACTCGGAAAATTAGTTAAATTAAAAAAGTAAAAAATAATTAAAGCGTACAAATTAATATTCGAATCGTGCTAAGATTTTAATTTGAATTTTGTAGATCGGGTAAATAGAACTAGAGTCATTGTTAATATAATGTTTTTAAATTAGCACGCGATCAATTTGACATCTCAATGTGATCGCGTGAAAACTCAACTTGCTGTGATATTAAGAATTCAGTTCGAATGTTGTAGATCGGAAAAGTAGAACTGGAGTCATTAATAATCCAGTGCTTTTAAATTAGCACGCGATCACCTTGATATCTAAAAGAGATCGCGTAGTATTATATAGCAGGCAATCATTTTGACATCGCAAGAGTAAACTACAATTGATCGATAAGTGATGGCGCAACAATGCAAACGTTGCTGGGACATCAACCGTTCTAGAGAGACATACAGATCTGGGTGTTTATATTATATATTCATCATCATCATCATTGTCAACCATTATCAATCCACTGCTGGACGAAGGTCTCCCCAAGTTTCCTCCACAACGGTCTGTCTTGTGCCAGTCTCCTCCATGTCACTCCCGCATATTTACGAATTTCATCCACCCATCTCCCATGTGGTCTTTTTCTGGGTCTTTTTCTGTCCCTTGGAATCCAATCTAAAATTTCGGCTGTCCATCTATGGTCTGTCCTTCTGGCAGTATGTCCAGCCCATTGCCATTTCAGGGATTTAACCCTGATCATGATGTCTTCCACTCTCGTCATTTTTCGGATCCACGAGTTTCTCTTCTTATCTCTCCTGGTTATACCAAGCATGCACCTCTCCATGCTTCTTTGAGTTGTCTGCAGCCTTTGTATGTCTCTTTTAGTTAAGGTCCACGTCTCTGCACCATACGTAAGCACTGGAAGGATGCATTGATCAAACACTTTTCTTTTAAGACATAATGGCATGTTGCTCTTGAAAATTATGCTGTTTCTTCCAAAAGCTCCCCAGGCAAGTTTTGTACTCCGATTAATTTCTTCATCAATGTGACCCTCACTTGATATCTGCTGTCCAAGATAAACATACGTATCTGTTATCTCCAGTTTTTCTCCATCAATCGATAAATCTTCATTTCTTGTAAAAGCATTGAACATCACTTTTGTCTTCTGAAAGTTCATTTTTAATCCCACTTCTTTACTCTTGTCAGCAAGTTCCTGGATCATACTCTGCAGCTCTGATGGGGTAGTTGCAAAAATGACTACGTCATCAGCAAAACGAAGGTGGGTTAGATAATCTCCATTAATCTTTATCCCTTTGTTTTCCCAGTTCAGTGATTGAAAGACATTTTCCAATGTGGCATTAAAGAGCTTCGGAGATATGGTGTCACCTTGTCTCACTCCCTTTCCAATTTTTATGTGTGTTGTATTTTCAAACAGCCGAATCTTTGCACTTGCATTTTCATAGATGTTATTAATAATATTAATGTATGCATCTTCAATACCGCAGGATTTCAGAGCCGTGGTAACTGCTGATGGTTTCACCGAATCAAAGGCTTTTTCATAATCGATAAAAGCCATGCACAATGGAAGTTCATATTCCCTCGCTCTTTCAATTAGTTCTCTCAGTACGTGGATATGATCTATTGTGCTGTAGCCACTCCTGAATCCAGCTTGTTCTCTCGGTTGAGCCATGTCCAGTGTTACCTTCAAGCGGTGTGAAAGAACTTTAGTGAAGATTTTATAAACCACTGATAGGAGGCTGATAGGTCTGTAGTTCCTGAGATCCTCAATGTCACCTTTTTTATGTAGCAGGATCATTGTAGCATTGTTCCAATCCTCAGGAATCTTCCCTTCATTAAGGCATCGAGTGAAAATTTGGGCGAGTACTGTTTCGATTTCTCCACTTGCTTCTTGTATGATGTCTATAGTAATTCCATCTTCTCCTGGAGCTTTCCCCCGCTTCATGTTCTTGATGGCATGAGCAACTTCTGCTGGGAGGACTGGAAGAACTCTGGTGCCTTTCATGATGTCTGGAGTACATGTATCATCCCTTTCATATAATTTGGAGTAGAAATCTTTCGCTCTTGCCAAAATTTCGCCTCTATTTCTTGTTACAGAACCATCTTCTTTTCTCAGAGCCATAATCTGTTTTCTTCCCTTACTGATATGTCCCTTTGCTATCTTAAGGCTTTGGTTGTTTTCAATTGCTTTCCTCACTAGCTCACAGTTGAATTTCCTTACGTCTTCAGTGATACTTTTTCGTGTTGTCTTGCACAGCTCTATATATTCCACTTTGGAAGTCACATCTTCTTTAGTTGTCCTCATCTCTCTTCTTTTTTGCATCAACATTTTGGTTTTTCCTGATAATTTGTTCACATGCAACTTGTTCTTAGACCCAGCTAATTTTGTTGCTGTTTCCATTAGAGCTTTGGTTACTTTTCTGTTAACTTCCGAAATATCCACTTCTTCCGATGTTAGGCCTTCTAAAGCAGAGAATCTGTTCTTCAGTTCTAACTTGAAAGTATTATGGTGTTTTTTAAGGTTGGTTATGTCAATACATTTTGTTTGTCTTATGAGCTTGCCACGTTCCAGTTTAGTGTTGAGGTGCATCTTACATCTCACCAATCTATGGTCACTACCTGTGTTGAACTTGTTCAGTACACTGCAGTCTTCGATGACGAATTTTTTGTTACACATAATAAAATCAATTTCACTTGTCGTTCCAATTGGATGTCTCCATGTCCATTTCCTGTGTGGCTTTTTCTTGAAAAAGGAGTTCAAGATGAAAAATCCTTCTGCCTCTGCAAACTCAACGAGAATATTTCCACGCTGGTTTCTGTTGCCGTGACCGAATTTACCTACTGAAGTTTCATTTTGTTGCCGTTGCCCTATTTTTGCATTGAAATCTCCCATAATTATCTTCAAGTGCTGCTTACCTTTATTATTTAGATGACGAATTTCCTCATAAAATTCTTCAATTTCTTCTTCAGGATGACTTGTGGTGGGTGCATAAGTTTGAATAATCTGAGCCTGGTATCTTCTCGATAGTTGGATAACGAGTCGTGCAGCTCTGTCAGAGGAACTTTCAACTTCTACCACTTTATCCTTCAGTTTCTTGTTTATTATAAATCCAACACCACTAGTTCTGCCAGTATCTGTGCCACGATAATAGAAGAGATGTCCACTTTTCAGTTCAATGAGATCTTCTCCTTTTCTCCTTACCTCACTTAGCCCGACGATGTCCCACTTGATCCTTTGTAGTTCCTCTTCCAATTCAAGAAGCCTTGAATCAGAAGATAGGGAGCGTCCGTTATAGGTAGCCAAGGTCAGCATCAAATGGCAGCCTAGTCCGGTCCTCCGGGGATTCTTAGCACCCTCTGCCTTCATGTCGCACTGGCCGCTGCCTTGGCCAGGTACATTCCAGCTGCCGGAGACTGAGGGCCAAGATTTAAGTTGTAGAGTCATTTTGGAGGTGTTTGGCCATAACTCACCACGCTGGCCAAGCGGGTTGGTGAGTGTGGGATAGCATTTCCTCTGATCCCGATGGTATAGTTATACCGCTATTGGCGGTCGTCAGAGCCCCTTTAGTGGGAACAGGATGCACCACGTAATTATTAATTATGTACAACATTTTCAAAAGCGTTGTAAAGTCTGATTGTTGTTTTTATTATTTGTTAAACTTTCATTGGTTATTACTTTTATCAATTTATATTAAAACTGCTTAGCTTGGGCAATTTTAAACAAAAGAAAGAATGTTACGTGAGAGTCATATGCTAGAAATATCAAATTTAATTTCAATATCGCTCAGCCATTCTACTCAATTCCTCGACTAAAAATATTATACAGCGGGATGCGTGTATAAAGAAGTCGAAGGGAGAGTAAAAATCATTCGAAATATACAAACTTCGTTATAACCAAACAAATAGAAAAATTACTATGTTTGGTATATCACATTATGTCAGGTTTAAACTAGTCACTCATAAATTGTTTATCAATTAATCGAAGGTAATAGATAAACTGGCAATTGAATAAAACATAGCAAAAAATGTGAGTGAAATTTGCAGTAAGCAAAACATTTAACAGCTGTAAAAATTAAATTCCAAAAATTTGAAATTTCACCGGTAACATCTGATTTACTGTTGGCGCGTTACGTCAGAAATGATGAGTCACCACCCCGTCCCCTGATGATTTTAGAGCCATGAAATTGCTCGGCATAAAAAAATCATAGTGTTCCTATATTTCGCCCAAGTTGAGTAATTGGTGTGTACCATTTTGTTTTCTCATACCTCATTATCATTAAGAAATTAAGAGATATTTATGATTTTCTGGCCGAAAGAAAGGAAGAAAAAACTGGCCGTCTGACGAATGGCCACAGGACAACCGGTCACAGGACAACTGGCCGCAAAAGTGTTAGGGTCGGTGTAAAAATTGCATCCCCTCGCCCCTTCGTTTCCAGTTTCATGTAGGATGCCACAAAACTGGTTTCATGATGGCGATTTGAACAGTGACGTCGCAAAGCAATCACCGGAAATGTAAGATGAGCACAACCTTGTCATTTACTAACCTTGAACGGAACTATGCCAGTAGGCTCATCGCTGCTTTGTTGCCGATTAGGCTCATGCGTCACTTCAGTAGTGCGTCATGAACGTCATGTCATGTGTTATGTCACTTTCTCGTCACTGGATGCATCCCTCACATTTATTGATTGTACATTTTTTCCAAAATAGTTTAAACAAAAGTTTTGACATTCAAGAAATAGCAAGAGAATTTTATTAGTTTAGAGGAATGGAAACTTAAAGAAATCCTGTGAATTCTATGCAAGTACTGCAAAAATATTTCTGAAATTCAGGAGCCACTTTCCGTGGTTCCTTTCGTCAATTAAAGAAACATATACACGTTTTACGTGAAATGACGGAAATAAACCTGAATTTCACGGATTTTTCTTACGCCAGAAAAATTCTGAATTTTTAGAAACCTTTCCAGATTTCCTTTCGCCGCCCCGGTGCTGCAGTGGTCTTAGCCAGGGGTGGGGCGGCAAAGTGCGGCCCGCGGGCCAAATCTGTCCCACCGCCTCTTTTTGTACGGCCCGCGAGCTCTAAGAATAGATTTTACATTTTCAAATTCTTTAAAATTTCAAAGTCTTTGAAATGTCAAAGTACGCGCTATAACGGAACGGCCGACCGCCGAGTTGAGGAGTTGCAAGATACGACCGTATGTAGCGCTCCTATTGCTTCGCATTCGGTGGTCTCTGTGACGCCACGCAGTTATAATTCGGCAGCGTTTCCATTGCCACGTGTATCGCTGTTCCCGACATTTTGTTCTCGTTTGATTACTCTTGCATATCCATCATGTCACTGTCAAAACCAGAAAAAAAGAGAAAAGTGGACTTCGAATGTCGTGCTTTTAAGGCAGAGTGGAGCGTGAATTATTTTGTTACGAATTAGATGACAAAGCATTGTGTTTATTGTGCAATTACACTATAGCTGTTTTAAAAGAGTACAATATACGGCGTCATTACCAGACTAAACTCTCGACACAATATTCACAACTCACAAGAAAGCAAAGATCAGAAAAATTGGAAATTTTAAAACGGATTATTTCATCACAACGCGATTTATTCAAATTTGCGGTAGATATATTTTCTGAGCTCAAATTGTAGTTCCAGGAGCGTTTTTAGAATTTTCGAATCTTGATGCAAGTGCAGAAGACATTTTCATATTTCAAAATCCATTCGACTGCCCAATTGAGGAGCTTCCACCTAAGTGATTAATCTGCAAAGTGATGATATGCTAAAAGGCAAATTTCGAGAGAAGAATCTTACAGAATTCTATAAATGTCTTGCAGGCAATGAATATGAACAGTTAAGATCATATGCTCGGGGATTTACGGTCTGTATATCTGTATTTGGTAGCACCTACCTGTGTGAAAAGACATTTTCAAAGATGAAATACGTAAAATCTCAATACAGTTCAGCATTAACAGATGAACATTTGAAATCCATTTTGATGTTAGGGAGTATTAACTTTAAACCCCAATTTGGTGAAACGTTATTCTCCCAAAAAAGCAATTTCATTCTTCTCCTTAGCAGAGCTGTATTTCAAACAATTGCAGCCTTTTTTTTTGTCTACTTATTATTATTATTATTACGTTACATTTAGTTCAATATATTTTTGAAAACGTGTTTTTTTTTATTTAAGTAGGCCTACCTACTTAAATAACAAGAAAAAAAATACCTACATAAATATCCTCGAGTTTGCCTCTTAACTCGCAGAGCCTAAAATATTTACTATTTGGCCCCTTACAAAAAATGTTTGCCGACCTCTGGTCTGAGCGATGGCTTCTGATCATTCCTCCAAAAGGGGTCCGGGGTCGTATCCCAGTGAGGCATGGATGTTGTTTGTCTTACGGCACTGGCTCTCTCCCTTCCCTGGAACCAGTGACGCTAAATTAGGGACGAATGTCTGCTTATAGCCCATTAAGTTGCTCACGGTGGTCGCTAAACCTTCAATAAAAAAAATCCTTTCGTATAGCGAAGAAACTCTGTTCTCACTTTTCTTGTCCATACGAGAAAAATGTTCCGGCAACAGGAGCGATTTGGGGGAATACTGAGGTTTGATTAACTGTTAAATTTCAATCGTCTGTCAAAGGATCTGATTTTGAAGTTCTGTAGCGAGATCGGATATTGTGGATAACATACCGCATGAAATTTTGGATATTTTGGCACCGGATGTTTCTTCACCTTTCCCCCATTTTGTGCTCCAGCTGTTGTACTTTGCGTTACTGTAAGAAGCCTTGTACTTAAATTATTGTACAGGTGATTGTACAATGTCTGTATATCAGTCTTTGGAGCCCTTAAGACAAAAGCTATTACAGCTGCTTTTTTTTTTTATTGGAGGTTTGATTTCTGGTTCGTCGAAGTTCATGTATCTAGCCTACTTTTGTCACTGCTTTGAATTTATTACATATTGTGACTTTTCCACAGAACTGTAAAAACTCTACTGTATGCTCATTTTATAGCTTACAATCCTTCTATCATTTGCACCTCATCCGCTGCTCTTGATCATACCTGATTCTCAACATCCATTGTAAATTACCATTCGATCAATGAATTCCATTCATTCATTTCACATAATGAGTGAATGAACCCATTCTTGTAATTCATTGTACATATTTTGATCAAATAAAGCGATTTTGAATCCCTTAACGACCACTGTGAGCAACTCAGTGGGCTATAAGCGATCGCCCGTCACTAATTTAGGACCACAGGTTCTAGGGAAGGGAGACAGCCAGTGCCGTAAGACAAACACAACATCCATGCCTCATTGGGATTCTGACCCTTCTCGGACGAATGGCCATGAGCCAGTTCTTAGACCACTACGCCACTGGGGCGACTATTATGCGTGTAGTTATCAAGAGTAAATTTTATATTTAGGAGTTTTGTGAATAATGCTATAAAACGGCACATTTTACCGTTTTTTAAAGATAATTGAAAGTCATTGTCAGTTTAAAAAAATCTGAAGTTCCAAAACATTCTGTTGCTTCGAAAAATCCCGATGAAAAAATATACTTAATTTGTGGTAAGTCCTCCTACAGAAAAAATAAAATTATTACAAAAAAAAGAAGGAAATAATTGAAAAAAGAATTCTGATTGCTATTTCCTAAGCTTTTATCTTTTGATAGCAGTTAGTCATTCAGGAGATGAAAACGGGCGGAGAAATTGAGAAACAGTAATCGATACCTGTTTAATGTTTTATAATATCGTTAGAATAGGAGTAATCAGTCTATCGGAATGAGAAATTAGGAGACAAACATCTAGCTTTTCATTGCATCTCGCTATTGAATAAATAAAACAGAAAAAAATATATTTGTATTGGTGTCTAAGCGACACTTTCAATTAAAGAAAAATAAGAATCATCGAAGTTTTCAACTCTGTTGTGTGCTCTTGGCCATAGGCAGGAATTCTTCATGCACCTACATTAGAAAATGGCCTTTCGCTGGGCATGAGCACGATCACGGCTACAGAACCAATCAAACTCCAGATAGCATAATAATGCAAAGCCACGGTAACCTACAATTACCGGAACAACCAACAAGTCAACTCACGGTCTGCAATTACGTCGAACAAAATTTGCCAAAAAGCTATGATTTGCAAGACTGTCTTCGGTATTCTTGTACACCTATGTTCACGGAATGCCTGTTATTTCATCATATTTTTCATTACCTTTTTCTTTTTTATTTGTCAGGTGGAACTTTCCTCCTCCAAACCACTTCATCGCTTACCAGGTCCTAATAAAATTGTACACCGCGCGGTTATAAATGTCTCAAATTGCGTAATGGGTGCAATTCTCATCACCAAACAACCCTTTCCATTTTGCCAGCCTTTTGAACTGAATCTTAAATCATGATATTTCTAGATTCCATGAAAATTTCAGGTAAACGGTGTTATTATTATTATTATTATTATGGGGCACTGTAGCACAAAGCTAAAGTGTTTGATCCATCAAATTTAGGCGAGCTTTCAATTCCGAAGCGTGAGAAATAAAACTTCACGGTAATTTATTCTTCTTATTATCGTCATTTGCGGGAAGGTGGTAGAACTGGGAACACATACACGCATATCATCATCATCATTGTCAACCATTATCAATCCACTGCTGGACGAAGGTCTCCCCAAGTTTCCTCCACAACGGTCTGTCTTGTGCCAGTCTCCTCCATGTCACTCCCGCATACTTTCGAATTTCATCCACCCATCTTCCATGTGGTCTTCTTCTGGGTCTTTTCCTGTCCCTTGGAATCCAATCTAAAATTTCGGCTGTCCATCGATGGTCTGTTCTTCTGGCAGTATGTCCAGCCCATTGCCATTTCAGGGATTTAACTCTGATCATGATGTCTTCCACTCTTGTCATTTTTCGGATCCACGTGTTCCTCTTCTTATCTCTCCTGGTTACACCAAGCACGCACCTCTCCATGCTGCTTTGAGTTGTCTGCAGCCTTTGTATGTCTCTTTTAGTTAAGGTCCACGTCTCTGCACCATACGTAAGCACTGGAAGGATGCATTGATCAAACACTTTTCTTTTAAGACATAATGGCATATTGCTCTTGAAAACTATGCTGTTTCTTCCAAAAGCTCTCCAGGCAAGTTTTGTACGCCGATTAATTTCTTCATCAATGTGACCCTCACTTGATATCTGCTGTCCAAGATAAACGTACGTGTCTGTTATCTCCAGCTTTTCTCCATCAATCGATAAATCTTCATTTCTTGTAAAAGCATTGAACATCACTTTTGTCTTCTGAAAGTTCATTTTTAATCCCACTTCTTTACTCTTGTCAGCAAGTTCCTGGATCATACTCTGCAGCTCTGATGGGGTAGTTGCAAAAATGACTACGTCATCAGCAAAACGAAGGTGGGTTAGATAATCTCCATTAATCTTTATCCCCTTGTTTTCCCAGCTCAGCGACTGAAAAACACCCTCCAAAGTGGCATTAAAGAGCTTCGGAGATATGGTGTCACCTTGTCTCACTCCCTTTCCAATTTTTACGTGTGTTGTATTTTCAAACAGCCTAATCTTTGCATTTGCATTTTCATAGATGTTATTAATAATATTAATGTATGCATCTTCAATACCGCAGGTTTTCAGAGCCATTGTAACTGCTGATGGTTTCACCGAATCAAAGGCTTTTTCATAATCGATAAAAGCCATGCACAATGGAAGTTCATATTCCCTTGCTCTTTCAATTAGTTCTCTCAGCACGTGGATATGATCTATTGTGCTGTAGCCACTCCTGAATCCAGCTTGTTCTCTCGGTTGAGCCATGTCCAGTGTTACCTTCAAGCGGTGTGAAAGAACTTTAGTGAAGATTTTATAAACTACTGATAGGAGGCTGATAGGTCTGTAGTTTCCAAGATCCTCAATGTCACCTTTCTTATGTAGCAGGATCATTGTAGCGGTGTTCCAATCCTCAGGAATCTTTCCTTCATTAAGGCATCGAGTGAAAATTTAGGCGAGTACAGTTTCGATTTCTCCACTTGCTTCTTGTATGATGTCTACAGTAATTCCATCTTCTCCTGGAGCTTTTCCCCGCTTCATGTTCTTGATTGCATGTGCAACTTCTGGTGGAGGAACTCTGGTACTGGTATCTTTCATGATGTCTGGAGTGCATGTATCGTCCCTTTCATATAATTTGGAGTAGAAATCTTTCACTCTTGTCAAAATTTCGCCTCTATTTCTTGTTACAGAACCATACAGAGCCAGCACCACCCAACAAGGATACCGCCACGCCTTATCAGAGCTTCCAACGCTGGCCCATGTCCGACGAATGGTCAGAAGTCAGCGCCTCTGTCCACTCGGCCACCGGAACAGTCTATGGATTCTATCTACGCTTTCTTAAACGCCCTTAGTTTCGGAAAGGCCGCAGTAGCAAGAGAAAAATTTCTTGCAACTCTCAGAAATTTGAGTAAGTTCAAGACTTCGTAAGTAAAGATTCGATGCTTCATATGGCGGCGTGAAGAAAACCAGTAGTTCCAAAGTTTACTTTATAATCTCATATATGCGTGTTTTTTTTTAACACACACAAAAAAAAACACATATATGAGATTATAAAGTAAACTTTGGAACTACTGGTTTTCTTCACGCCGCCATATGAAGCATCGAATCTTTACTTACGAAGTCTTGAACTTACTCAAATTTCTGAGAGTTGCAAGAAATTTTTCTCTCTTGCTACTGCGGCCTTTCCGAAACTAAGGGCGTTTAAGAAAGCGTAGATAGAATCCATAGACTGTTCCGGTGGCCGAGTGGACAGAGGCGCTGACTTCTGACCATTCGTCGGACATGGGCCAGCGTTGGAAAGCTCTGATAAGGCGTGGCGGTATCCTTGTTGGGTGGCGCTGGCTCTGTCCCTCCCCTGGAACCAGTGGCCCAAAATTAGGGACAGGCAATGATTCCTGTGCAGTATCACTTTGCCCTTATTCATTTGTCCACGTTTACTTCATCCGGTTTATTTCGTCTACGGTATAGTGTTCACTTTGTCCCCTGTTTAATTCGCCCACTGTTCACAAAATAGGTGGAATTTTTGCTAGTAGCAAGAATTCCATCCATTCTAGCAGAAAAAAGGGGGTAAATAGCCGATTTGAAAACTAATTTTCGGCATTAAACCTTCAACTGGCCGATATACCTCAACCAAATGGTGGCCAAATTTTTCTCTGCTCCCCAAGCATAAATATTCGCATAGCGGCCGGGTTTTATGAAAGCTACGGAAAAACAATTTCTTCCCCCTCTCATTTCAGCAATCCCGACTACAAGCCTGTCACAACTGATAAGCGCTTCCTTCTGTTTCTTTATTCTATCTTCCAGGATACACTGCATGATGGGAAGAGCTAGTCCAAGGCCGTCTAGAAAGTACAAGGTCATGGCATTAGGGAAATGAGTTCTCTCCGTTTGTGATGTTACTCTCATGTTACACGACCTGATACGTTGGTGTAGTGTTTGACGCCACACACGACAGCGTTGAAAACCATCGAAAGCCTTGGTTTCCGCGTGACGTCACTAAAATGGAGAACTCATCTCTCTAATATCATGGACTTGTGTTTCTTAGAGCGCCTTGGTTAATATCGTGTTTGACGTCACACACGTCAGCGTTAAAAACCAATCAGAAGCCTTGATTTCCGCGTGACGTCTCTAAAAGAGGGAACTCATCTCTCTGTCATAGCCTTGTGTTTTCTAGATGGCCTTGGTCAGTGTCGTGTTTACGTCACACATGACAGCGTTGGAAACCAATCGAAAACCTTGGTTTCCGCGTGACGTCACTAAAAGGGGGAACTCATCTCATGGCATAGCCTTGTATTTTCTAGACGGCCTTGGCTAGTCCCATTGGGTTGAAACAAGTGATTGAAGCATCTCCCTCCTTTCTTAGGTTAGGCGGCAACGAGGCAGAGAAAAGTGTAATTCCTACCGCCAAATGACCACTTTGGATTACAAAACTAAGGGGAAAGCAACACTTTCTGATGTGCAGATTCACTTGTTCCAGTCGTGTTCGGCCCACTTCTTTGATAACGGATATACTCGTTTAGGCTAATTTCAACCCTTTTCTCGAACCCCGAGTTAATTCGTTTCAGCTGGTTACAGGATTAAATTAACTTAATTTATTTAAATCAATTTAATGGGATTGGTTTATTATTTATCATTAAATTAACTTAACTGGATCAAGTGATACAGATGAAAGGAAATCATCTCGCTCATGTAAAGGCTCTGGGTTTATGAATTTGTGATTTTCATCTCTGTTAAAGAAAGGGTCAAGAAAAGGTTAACAGTTTTTTTCTCTCCCTGTAGAGTTATGTGTAACAAGCTAAAGAGCTCTGAACTTCCGTAGAAACTTTGACCTCTCCTCTCGCTGTTAGGATTGCTTTCGTCAATGTACTTCAAAAATTCGATAATTTGCTTTGCTGAAAAGTATTAATATTAAGTAGGTTCAGTTACAAAGTGTTCAGCATCATCTTCGTTTTAGTCTTTCTCCAGTTCAAGAACATCTTCGCTGTTCAGCTCTACTACGTGGAATTGAAGTAGCTCATCCACATTGGACGCATATGAGTCTTAAAATTCAAATGTCCTTAAAATGACATGAGCGTTATCTTGAACCGAAAAGTTTATCTTCAAAATCAATGTCCGAGAGTCATTGACATCAGTCCGTGTAACGGCTCTCGCAGCTTTTCGGCACCTTACGTAAGACTTGATCAGCCCGCGGGAGTCAGCACATATGAGTTGATTTATTTCCTTTGCGGTGTGACACCGTAAGTTCCTCTTTTTAAAATATATCTGAGAAACTAACTTATTCTCTCAAAGTAGAACCATAATTAAACGCCATCTGTCCTTCTTAAGCTTAACAATGGAATTAAATTTCCAAGAATATCAGTTTCGACTTTTTATCAGCTTAAGTTCCTCCATTGGTCGGCGAATGGAGAAACTTAAGTTGATTCTTTCTCCGCGGTGTCCTTAGCTTTTAACAAAACTGGCCTCATACATACCTTAGGGTGCGGTAACCGTCCTCTCGGCACTCCGCTGTCGATAGCTCAAAACACCCGCCAAGTATCTCTAGTTGGTAACCTTAAAGCGACTGTTCTCACCAGGGGCTGCTAACGGGATCTAAGAACCTTTTCCGCCAAAACAATACTTATACATTTTTGCCATCAGCGGCTCTTTCGGCAGAGCTTGCGAAAAAGGCGTGCTTTAAGCTTGCTGGTCATCGATAACACGCAATTAGCTGCAATTTGAAGTTGAAGTTGTTGAAGTAGTTTTAGGAAGGGAGTGTCTGATCCAGGTCTAAATCTGCCCTTTAGAAATTGGAAGCTAGGAGATTTGAGTAAGTGAACTCAATAGACACCCCCCCCCCCAAAAAAAAAAAAAAAAAAAAACAGAAGATCGTAGAGAAAGGGGAGAGAGTTGATCCTCCGAAGCAACTAGCTCAGCAGCCGGAGAGGATGGAGGGGAAGTGCTCCGACGAGGAGAAACAGCACACAGTGAAAAAAAAAAAAAAAAAAAAAACTGCAACCACTACCGCTACCACCGGCTTAGAATATAAGTATGCCAAATTGTTCTGAAATGTATTGTACTTCTTTTGTGGTTGAGATTATCATTTCAGGGTGTGTTTATGAGAGAGACGCGCACTTAAGGGCTGTTTACAGGTAGCCAAACTGGTTAAGGTTTAACTCCGAAACACGATTAAGTGGGGAGTGGAGAAATTCGTCTTTAGAGGTCAAAGAGGGGAAAGACGAACTTTGGGCTGGAGGGAAAGGAAACGTCCATTTTATTGGCATCTAAGGCCAACGGTACGTTTTTGAAAAACATCTACTGGTTTTGCCTTGGCGGAGCCGTATGGCTAATTAGGAAAAACACGAAATACGCCCGGGTTCGTAAGACGGACGGCGACGAGTATAAGCGTATCCTCTCATGCATTGCCCTGTGTTAATTCCCAAGCGAGGTAGTAAAATTGAATTAAACTTCTTGTTGTTAGTATTACAAAGAAGAGTCTGGACTCGATATTTTCAAGTGTGTGATTCTGTGGATCGAACCAACAAATAAAGTGGGATGACTCGCTGGGTCGCAACTACTTTCATAAAGAGACGTAGAGTTAGAGAGGATAGTTACAATTATCGATGTTGGGGGGTTGTCCAGGTTCATTATTCAGGAGAGTTGAATTTTAAAGAGCATAATTGTGTACATTCACTGAAAGTCCTTGATTTCACAACGGAATTCCTTACAAAGACAGGATTCAACTACAATTCAAGCTTTTTGTTTAGCCACCATACAACAGGAAAATTTTTCTTAAAATAACCCATGAGTGCAAGTAAGCTTTCGGAGTGATAAACCATCAAGCAAAAAGGGAGTGATTGTGTTTCAGCTTTTAACCGAATCTTTACATAATGGTCCCAACCTCCTTTTCCGTACAACATAAATCAGAATCTGAGACGATTACGCGAATAATTACGGTGCCCCCATACAATAATTACGGTGCCCCCCATACAATAATTACAGTGCCCCCCATACAATAATTACAGTGCCTCCATACTATAATTACGGTGCCACACATATTAAAATTACGGTGCCACACATACAATACTTACGGTGCCCCACATACAATAATTACGGTGCCCCCATACAATAACTACGGTACCACCCATACAATAAATACGGTGCCACCCATACAATAATTAAGATGCCACCCATACAATAATTACGGTGCCACCCATACAATAATACGGTGCCACCCATACAATAATTACGGTGCCTTCATACAATAATTACGGTGCCACCCATACAATAATTACGGTGCCACCCATACAATAATTACGATGCCACCCATACATTAATTATGGTGCCACCCAAACAATAATTACGGTGCCCCCCATACAATAATTACAGTGCCACCCATACAATAATTACGGTGCCACCCAATCGGTGACACGCACACATAGTACATATATCGCCCTGGGGGTATTGGCTTTTGACCATTCGTCCGAGATCAGACCGAGTTCGAATCCCGGTGAGACATGGATGTCGCGTTTGTCTTACGGCACTGGCTCTTTCCCTTCCCTGGAACCAGTGACTCTAAATTAAGGACGGGCGGCTGCTTATAGCTCATCGAGTTGATTGCGGTGGTTGTTAAACCCCCAGAGAAAACAACCGTAGTATTTTTTGTTGTAGATTTGGCATGAGTAACGAACCCTCACTATCTACCGCGTTACACGCAAATTCACTTTAGTTATACCGGCAGTGCAATTTCGCAATTTTAATTTGGTTTTGGTTTTCGAAATCGCTTAATAGCGAAAACAAGTAAAGCGAGATCACGTGTAACAAAGCTGGATACCTGCATTTTTGCTTTTGTGCTCGGGAAACTGTTTTTTTTTATATCTTGAGCTATGTTATCATTAAAAGAAAACCTGTTTGTTGTTTTCTTTTAAACAGAAATGCATTTTTGACGGGGTTTTTTAATGCAGCTAAATTTGGAGAATTTGGAAGCAATCATGTTCTACAAAAAACGGAATCCTTAAGTTTACCTTAAAAAAAAAAAAAAAAAGCATCGCTTCCCTCCAAGTATCGCAGCCCACACCATGAAGTTTTTTTGTATAGTAATAGTAACATGTTAGTAAAATCATGCAATGCATTGATTATAATACGCTTTCCAACATTACAGAAATCATTACTCAAGTTATCACTCAAGTTATGAGAATAATGTCTGTGGAATAAATCTCGGTCCTGTGCCCTGACCTTTGATCCCATTTCGATGATATTCAACAGAACCGGCTTGGTATACCTCCTAAATAACATGATAAAGTTTTGTCGCAATCGAAGCATTTTTACGCAAGTTATGAAGCACAAGGGCTATGGAATAGATCCCGCTCCTGTGTCCTAACCTTTAACCCTATTTCGCCCATTTTCAAAAAGGTTTGTCTCCAGGTGGTCCCCTACCACATACTAAAATTTCATCGAAATCGAACCTTTTTTACGTTAGTTATGGCGTATAACATTAGTGGAATGGATCCCTCTCCTATGTACTGACCTTTGACTTCATTTCGTTCACTTTAAATAGGGTTCCTCCCCAAGTGATCCCCTACCAGATACTAAAATTTCATCGAAATCAAACGGTTGTTACGCAAGTTATCGTGCTGACGGACATACGCACACAACGCGTGACGCAATGAGGCAGATGGGAATCGCGACCATCTACCCGCCGCAAAAGTGTGACGTCATAAATCTTTAATAGGATAGACACACAACGCGTGACGTAATGAGACAGATGATCAAACGTGAGTTGTGACGTCATAAGATTTCTAAGCATTGGTAACATTAATGGAACAACGCCATCACTAAAAATGTTATAATTCGGGGTGGTTATTTAGCCCACTAAACGAATTCTTCTAAAGTCGAGATCAAGCTATAAATCGATTTCTAGTACCAGAAAACGGTAGGTTAACAACTTTCATCAAAATTCTTAGAGCCATTTTCAAAATGAAATGTACATACATACATACAAGAATTGCTACTTTAAGGTGGACGTCAAGTAACTTTGCTTCCTATACTTCCAATCGAAAAACTTTTGTACACATTTTCTTCACAATTAATGCGTTCCCAAGGATGAAAATTTGAACACCGATTAAATTATCTTCATTTTATAACTTGCAATACTTAATATTTTCTAAAACATAACCATAATTATGCAATTCAACATTTGTTTGTCTACTGACGTCATGAAAATACAGGTCGCGCCATCTTTTTTCTGGACAATTAATGCGTTCACAAGGATGAAAATTTGAACATCGATTAAAATAGCTTCATTTCATAACTTGGAATACTTAATATTTTCTAAACCATAACCGTAATTATGCAATCCAACATTTTTTTGTCCACTGACGTCATCAAAGTACAGGTCGCGCCATCTTTTCTCTGGTTTCAACACCACCAAAGGAAAAGTTATTGATTTTTAATATAATTATGGTTATGTTTTAGAAAATATTAAGTTTTCCAAGTTATAATATGAAGTTACTTTAATCGATGTTCAAATTCTCATCCTTGGGAACACAGTAATTGTGAAGGAAATGTGTACAAAAGTTTTTCCATTGGAAGTATAGGAAGCAAAATTACTTGACGTCCATCTTAATAATATGGGATAAGAGCGATGGAATGGATCGCAATCCTATGTCCTGACCCTTGACCACATTTCGTCCATTTTCAATAGGGTTCGTCCCCAGGTGGTCCCCTACCACATACTGAAATTTCATCGAAATCGAACCATTTTTACGCACGTTATGTTATGACGCATAAGGGCAGTGGAATGCATCCCGATCTTATGTCCTGACCTTTGACCCCACTTTACCCATTTTGAATAGGGTTCTTCCCCTCGCGGTCTCCTACCACATAGTAAACTTTCATTGAAATCGAACCATATTTACGCAAGTTATGACGCATTAGGGTAATGGAATGATCCCGCTCCTACGTCGTGACCTTTGACCCCATTTGTCCCATTTTCAATAGGGTTCGTCCCTATGTAGTCCCGTACCACATAGTAAACTTTCATTGAAATCGAACCATTTTTACGCAAGTTATGACGCATAAAGGGCAATGGAATGATTCCGCTCCTACGTCGTGACCTTTGACCCCATTTGTCCCATTTTCAATAGGGTTTTTCTCCGGGTGGTCCCCTACCACATACTAAAATTTCATCGAAATCGACCCATTTTTACGCCAGTTATCGTGAGGACGGACGGACAAAGCTGGAGCATATACGCTTCTTCAACCTACGGTTGGAAAGCGTAAAAAACAGGTGATGGATTATTCTGATCTAACAACTGTACTAAAAATTATCCACCGATATCGATTTGTAATGACCTCAGAAAGTGTATCAGAAGAAGAAAGAAGCTTTTTCAAAAGCAATAAATGATTCCTTCTATAATTTTGCATCATTTGTGCAAGTTTTTGATCCCCACCTTGTTTAAAAGGGTCGACAATGCTACGCGTTACGTTCATGCCAAAATGCACCATACGATCACATTAAAGATGGTTAGAAGGCTGTTCTAACACATGCCGGTTGTGATCTTTTGCTCTCTGATGCCTACTGCGCGCTGTAGCAAAAGATCTGTTTTAGATGTCACTACATTTTATTATGTGGTAATTCAGAAGATAGTATCTCCTATTATCCTTATCTGAAGAAATCAATTGATGGTATCTACGTTCAGGTTGTACCCCGCTGGGAGGCTCTTTCTCCAGTTCCTAGAAACAGGCTCATATGTTAGATGGAAATTGTAATGGGGGAAGGGGGAGTTAAGAACGGGAAAGAAAAAATAATTCAATTCAATAGCTACTGTATTCTTAGATAACATCGAAATCTGAAGGGTAATTTTCTGTGAGAAATTTTCTTCATTCTTTTGTTATCTTCCGAGAATTTTACAACGGAATGATTTTTTCAGTCATAAAATAAAACAAACAAAAAGGAAAAAGATGAAATGGTTAGAAAACGATGAACGCATGAGACTACTATCTGTATTTCTGCTGGACAGAAAAATGTTGACGAAAGAGCGAAGATTTTAATAGAGTTATTTTTTATTTTATTTTTTTTTTTTTGATTCGAGGTTTAACGACCACCGTGAGCAACTCAATGGGCTATAAGCAATCGCCCGTCCCTAATTTAGAGTCACTGGTTAGAGTTATTTTAACTGGCGACGTTTGCCAGAAAATACCTACCGTAATTTTAGGACTAAGATCCATGACTGTTATGTGTATCAGAAGAAGAAAGACGTTTTTGTTGTAAAATCTTCGCTCTTTCTTTCTTTGACGAAAGAGCGAAGATTTTGATGACTCGATAGAGTTATTTAAACTGGCGACGTTTGCCAGCAGAAAGTACTTACCGTAATTTTAGGACTAAGATGCGCAACTGCTATGGTAAGTAACCCCCTCCCCACCCCTCTGCGGCTTTTATGCCAAAGCGGTGCTAACTCCGATTTCTTTTTCTTAGTAACTGCACAGCACAAATAGCAATTGTACGAGGAAACTTGTGGGTGTGTGCGAAAACACGAATTTGTCGGTGACGGTGATCGAACGTGGGTCTCTTCACTCCGGAGCGAGTTCCTCTAACCGACAAAACTACACCGACGGAATGTATTGCTGCAGATTTGTCGTCTAGGAACGTTTTTTACCTCTGTAGTACGTCACATGTGGTATCGCTCTCATGGTAAACAGCAGTGAATTTCCCCCTCTTTCTAAACCATAAGGTTATTCCTGTAAGATTAATGAGAACAAGAGGAAGATTCATCTTTCGAGGTATATTCCGAAATTTCGCGAAATACCGCATTTCCTCAAATATTCGGCTTTTAGGCTCTTTCCCCGCGCTTTGGATATGTGAGATGCGTTGCCTGTCACAAAAGCAGTTATATTCGCAAAAGGTATTTCATATAATTACTTATTAACACACTGAAGTATTGCCTCGTTGACTGCTTTAAGATTTACGGATTCCAAAGTGATGCACTCAAGGAAGATTGCATTCCAAGAGGTTTCAGCATTACAGCTGTGAACATTAGTTTCAGCTGATGGTACAGCAAGAATATTAAAAATGTACCTATCTTCTGAATCAGTTGTTTCTTCTGCTACGATGCTTACACCAGATACTGATTTAAAAAACAAACAAAAAAAACATTCACTTGTTGCTTGTGAATGTCATATATTTTCGACAAATAACATTTTCGCATCCAATTTGCCTTTGGAATAACAACAATATCTTTCAACGAATTTTCCAAGTAATTTTTTAATGTACGGTTATCCAGTTTGGAAAGTGGGATGTTAGCTGCACAGAAGGCACCAGTTAATTTCGAAAGTTCATTTGAGCGATGCTGTTTTTTGTTTAGGTCTTTTCTCGATTAATTCATCAACACATTTCTGCATTATTTTCGGTTGGCTGTTCGGACACCTTTATTTTATGCAGCTTCCTTGCTAAATGCTTTTCACAACTATCCTTTCTCGAAAAATCCACTGGTATGTTAAAACACGAACAGAACAATAGATTTTTGTTCACATGAAACGTTCTCTTGCTGTACTGCTAACATCTTTCAGATGCACTCATTTTACTCGCGTGGCTCATTCTCAAAATTAACAAACAATACCTGGAGACTTTATAAACTAAATATTTACACGAAGCACAAACATTTTCTAAGCAAGTGTCAGCGGAACTCAAACACTCTTTTCTGTGAGATGATTTTCCCAGTTAAAACTACTAATACAATTGACAACATCAGCTTTACGGTTTACTAGTGCGGCAAGTCGCGAAGGTCATTCAACAGTAACGGAGGGTGGAAATCACAAAAGACCACACTGCATTTTTCAGCAGAGTGCATGTGACCACAATTAACCCCTGAAACTTTTTCTATAAAGAGTCTCTTCGTAACGAACAATCTTGAAAGGTAATTCAAGGTTTAAAGTTCTGGTTTGGACTTTGGAGTAGATTTACTTTGCGGTATATTTTTCGCTTGGATTCTAATGAAGGCAGTATTAAAATTATTTAGATATGAAAAATAATCTTAAAATTATAATAGAGATTAGGCAAAATGCGAAAAAGCAGTGGATATATTTGATATTCGCGAAATGTCAGAAAACTCTCTAAAATTCGCGAAAAAAATCGCGAAAGTTCGCTCCGCGAACAATTACTAGCTTACAGATGAGTAAAAATTTCATTTTCCACCTTCAGCGATTGAAAGAAAAACAAATCTTCTCATGATAAAGCTATTTTAGTTAAAAAAATATTTAAAAGGAAATTGTCTCAGTGAATAGCATAAAAGCAGTGTCTTTTTAAAAATAGATGCGCTTCAGTATATTCTGTAGAATGGAGAAATTTACTTTTCTAAACATTGGTTCTTTTTTGTGGAGATTAAATAAAAACGAACTATTTGGAATCGCATTAGTTTCTGTTAGAATTATTGTGTTCTATCTGTAAGAACCCTTTAAAAAACTACTTTCTCACGCTGAAAAAATGCTTCTTTCAATTTAATTTTTTATTGCAGGCAAAAAGGGTATCTGCTTTTAGATTCAACTAATGTCTTTTTTTTTCCCGTGATTATTCCACTAAAAACTTCTGAACTTGAATTCAACGAACTTTCAGAAGTCTGTTAAATACGATTGCAATCCACTCTCTGTATCGTCAGTGAGAAATGCGGGTTAAAAATCTACCATGAGTTTCCCATGACAAAAATGAAAGGAAAACGTCGCATTTATTGTTTCGATCCCGCTGGTGAATATTAAACTTAATTGCTACAAAGCGAAGATCTCCCTTTGGGGGCTTTGTTTGATTCCTCGCAAACTTTTCCTCCAGAAAGAGTCAAAGTTCAGCTTTGTCTACCATTCCGGCTCACACACATATATATATATACTTAGAAAAACTGGCTTACATTTTGTGAAGCTTATCGACATAAATTAAAATATCAAACTGCTTGAGCATGGAGTCGTGAGGACTGTACACAAAATTAAATGGACTGTGTCGCAAAGAAGTTTAGTTTCCTCATTCTGGGTATAAACAGTTCAAATGAATTTGACTTCCAAAATCTGATTCGTTAATTGCGCTCTTTTGTTATTGTAAAAACTTGATAACCTATGGGTCATATAAAAATATGTTTTATTTAGAAATGTCCGCAATTAAGATAGAAAATACAGAGCGTGAATAAGAATTGTAGTAAATTTTAAAAGAGCTAGAATTCACTATAAAATGCTACTTTCAGTGAGAGGTGGAAGGAAGGTGCGTAATTGTAGTTTATCATAATAGTCACGGATCTCATTTCTTGTCCCTATTAGTTTGCGTTATGCTTTGCGGGTATTATGAAATTATGTGAAAAGCAAATCTTTTGTGCAGTTAACGAAAAGTCAAAACAGTTATTTTGAATATTAAACTACGAATTATTCCCTGAGGGAAATGCAACAAACATACCGCGCAAAAATTATGTTAATATATTAAAGTCATATAGAATTGAAAAAGGAATGTTTTGCTTCCTCGTGCGGGGCTGGAATGGCTAAGTAAGTATTAAACAATTCCTTATAACTTGCAATACTCTAGAGAGTATCCTTAAATTTTCAGAAAAACGAAAATAAAAATCAGCTAATAAAAGACAGGAAGAGAAAGGGAGAGAAGCCTGACAGAAAATGAAGCAGGCAGTGTAATAAGAAGAGAGAAACAGTGATAGAGATACTAAAAAAGCGCGAGAGAGGAAGTGACAAAGGAATCCCAAATGCAAAGACAAAGGCCTAGAATTTAATCCATAAAAATTGCAGCTAGTGCTTCTAACGGGGAGACGGGGGAGAACGAAATAGTGGGAGAAAGAGCTAAACAGAAAATGAGAACGAAAGGCAAACAGGAAAATAGAGAGAGGGACGAAAAGATACAAGTAGGTACAGAATGAGATAGGGAAAACGAGAGAGAGAGAGAGAGAGAGAGAGAGCAGGAATCCGAAAGCGAACGAGGAAAAAATGCAGTAAGAGAGGAAAGTTGGACGAAGGTGAATGAACAAGAGAGAGTAACAAATAGAAAACGAGAAAAATAAAATAAAAAAGAGAGCGAGGGAGAAAGGGAAAAAAAGAGCAAAAAAAAAAAAAAAAAGGTTTCAGACAGAGAGTGAGAGAAAAATGAAGAAGAAAGCGAGGGAGAAAAAAGTAGACAGAGAGACAGAATGGGTCCGAGAAACAGTCAAGAGGAAGAACAAGGCTGGAACAAAAAAAACAAAAAAAAAAAAAAGAACGAAAGGCAAAAAAGAAAAAAGGAGAATGGGACCGAAGGATATTGGGAAGGAGAAAATGAGAAAGAAATAGTAAGAGAGAAAGAGAGCAGGAAAACTAAAGCGCACGAGTAAAAAAATGAACTTAAAAGAGCAAGAGTGGGTTGGAGATAGAAAGAGATAAAAAACAAAACAAGTTAAAGACAGAGAGTTAGAGAAAAACTGGAAAAAAAAAGCGAGGGGAAAAGAGAGAAAAAGATTCAGAAAAAGAAAAAGAAATTAGGGCACTGCAGACTACGATGGAGAGAGACAGGATGAGAGAGCACGGAGAGCAAAAAGCGCAAAGGAAGCCGAAGAGAAAGAACAAACAAGAAGAGAGAGAGAGAGAGAGAGAGAAAGCTGGACACCGCGTTGTATACGAAACATTATGATTTGGTTTCGCAATTTGTTTTTTTCTTGATTTGCTTTATAAAGAGGCCTTATAGTGATTGCCATAATAAGAGAGAAAGAGAGCAGGAAAACGAAAGCGCACGAATAAAAAAACAGGCAGTAAAACATAAAAGAGCAAGAGTGGATTGAAGATAGAAAGAGATAGAAAAAATAAGAAACAGAGCGAGGAAGAAAAGGAAAGAGAAAGAAAAAGTGGGTTAGAGACAAAGAAAGTTAGACACAGCCTTGTATATGAAACATTAGAATTTTGGTTTCTCCATTTTTTCTTGATTTGCCTTTATTCACTTGTATATGATATGATGAAGCATTCCCCATAAACGAATACACTAAAATCTGTTGGGCTTTTGAGAGAGATGTGAAAAAAAAGAAAGAAAAGAAAAGAAAGATGGCAGACTTCATCAGTGAAAGTGAGTGACTGAACAGACCCGCCCTGTTTACATAAAAAGAGGCACAGAATACTTCGAATTGACTTCTTGTTCGGTTGGCGTCCGAAGTCGTGGTGGAATGCTGCCCCGGTCAGTGTCGAACATTTGTCTGCTAACGACAGCCTTCTGCCGGTACACAGCCAGACAGCTTTTCAATAAGGCGCCTCAATAGAAAGAGTAGAACACGGGAGGCTGGAGTGGTTTTGTACGATCCAGAATGGACAGCTGTATCGGAACTATGTAAATCAAGCAAATAATATCCCCTGGAACTTCGGAAGTCCTCCTAACTTCACTCAGCGTGCTGGCTTTGTGTCTTCTATTGTAGGAAGCTGGTGAACCGAGTGACGACTGCGCCGTGAACGTCACGGGATACTAAATCATCGCTGAGGCCCATCTTTTTCCGTACGGGGGTCGAATCGCGAGAAAATGGACAATGTGTCGAGCTCTTCAATTTGGAGCCACAGTCGCGACAGACTCAGTTGAGGTGTCCCATATTTCCCATTCTTGAGCGCTTTGTTGCTGCATTATTGGTGTTCCTCCCAGCTCCAGTGTGGTTGAGGACTTCTACCTGACCTCTGACATCGGCCCCATGCCAATACCCTACAATGCTTACTCCGTTGCCTGTGATTGAGTAATTTTATGAGAACCGTTAATCTATGGCTCATGTGTGAGTGCGGAAAATTGCCCCGCTATTGTGTTGGACAAATAAAATCAATCTTGCCGGCTAGCTGCTTGTAATTTAGGGACATGGCGATTGATTGATGAACCCGACCTAATAACTGGAAAATTAAACGAATGAATTAGGGTCATAAACGATTTTTACCGTATTCAGAGCATTAAGAATATCATAATTTAAAGCGACAATGAACGGCCTTTATACTAAGCTATTTGCCTATTATCAGTTCATAAAGCAAGCAAGAGATTTTTAGGAATGACTATTTTTGAGAACTTCTACTTTCGTAACTATAGCGTAGGAAAAGTGGTCTGAATTCGGTATTACATGTATTTATTATTCTATTAGTCTCTTTTTATTTATTTATTTTTTCATTTTACTACAATTTTCAAAAATCTTTCCCGGAAAAGTACGAGCATATCGCCTTCTTTGTCATCTGCGCATATGATGTTGCTAGAACTCAGAGACGTTCGAAGCATGTCAAAGCTAGTTAATTCCATATCTCCCAACATTCAAAGCTGGGGAACGTCTGAAGGTAAGTTATTTGCAGAAGGAGATACATTTCTGTCAAACCTATCTTCTACGGTTTGACAGAAATTTATTAAAATAATTTTAGGTTTAACCCAATCCGCATGCAAACAGAAGAGAAAAGTCCATTGGATGCGGCTCTCCATGGAGTTAAATAAATACATATTATTCCCAGGGCTATTTAGTTTGAATTATTCAGTTCTGTTGGCAACTATCTCTCTCTCTCTCTCTTTCTCTGTATATACTGCTGGATAATCGACAACCATTATCAGTTCACTGCTGGATGAAGGTCTCCCCGAGTTTCTTCCACAACTGTCTGTCTTGAGCCAGTCTCCACCAAGTTACTAAGTCATGCATTCAAATTACATACACACATCTCCCGCGTGGTCTTCTTCTGGGTCTCTTCGTGTCCCATGGAATCCAGTCTAGAATTTCGGTTATCCATCGGTGGTTCATCCTTCTGGCAACATGTCCAGCCCATTGCCATTTCAGAGATTTTACTCTGATCATGATGTCTTACACTCCAAGCATTCATCTCTCCATGCCTCTTTCAGTTGACTGCAGACTTTGTATGTCTTTCTTAGTTAAGATCCATGTTTCCGCTTTCGAATTTCATCCAAGCATCTCCCATCCACCTCCCACGTTGCCTTCTTTTGAGTATATATATAAATATATATACAGAGAGAGTGAATTATAAAAAAAGAAAATTTGCAAAAAATAAAAATTTCATAAAAAATGCAGAATGAAATTCGAAGTGGAAGTTCCAAATTGAAAACCGAACAATAAAAAACAAAAAAACATGTTGCCGTCATCAGGAGAGCATAACCCTGCGGGAGTTGCCTTTCTAGTACCAGCAAACGACAAGGAGAACCAAAAATATCGGTTGGTTATGCTCCTAGGCCACCAGAACAAACACCAGAACAGACTCAAGAATTCAAAGAACAAAAATGTAAACACTGAAAAAATTATTAAAAAGGCTTACCGGCAGACCATACAGGTCAACGCCACGAATAAAGACCAAACCAAACTGGACCAACGACCCACAAGAACACAAATATATACGAAAACGCTAAAGTGGTCGCCGTTAGATAACATCCTAGCAAGCCAAAAGAAATGTGTGAAATGACGAGATGCAAAACTGTGTATGTAAATGAAAATCTTCAGCCACTAGGGACCCACCAAGTGGCACTTTGTTTTGCTTGATTTACTTAATATTGATAGGTCCTGGATTAGTAAAGCATGTCAATGTGTAAATTGAAACTCTTTGAAACCAAATTAAAATGCGCAATTAAATGTTTTAAAACTTTTTAGGAAAGTTGTTAGATTGCAATTTAGAAAGAAGTGTTTTAAGATTTTTTTATCAACAAAAACTGTGTGGAATACACACATATATATATATATATTTACGTTTAATTTTGCATTTTAATTTGGTTTCAAAGAGTTTCAAATTACACATTGGCATGCTTTACTAATCCAGGACCTAACAATATTCAGTAAATCAGGCAAAACAAAGTGCCACTTGGTGGGTCCCTAGTGGCTGAAGATTTTCATTTACATACACAGTTTTGCATCTCGTCATTTCACACATTTCTTTTGGCTTGCTAGGATGTTATCTAACCGCGACCACTTTAGCGTTTTCGTATATATTTGTGTTCTTGTGGGTCGTTGGTCCAGTTTGGTTTGGTCTTCATTTGTGGCGTTGACCTGTCTGGTCTGCCGGTAAGCCTTTTTAATATTTTTTTCAGTGTTTACATTTTTGTTCTTTGAATTCTTGAGTCTGTTTTGCTGTTTGGTCTGGTGGCCTAGGGAGCGTAACCAACCGATATTTTTGGTTCTCCTTGTCGTTTGTTGGTACTAGAAAGGCCACTCTCGCAGGTTGATGCTCTCCTGGTGACGCAACCTGTTTTTGGTTTTTATTGTTCGGTTTTGAATTTTGAACTTCCACTTTGAATTTCATTCTGCATTTTTTATGAAATTTTTATTTTTTGCAATTTTCATTTTTTAGAATTCATTCTATAGATGCTACTACATGAGGTACAGCTGCCTTCGGCGCTTCTCATGGTACTATCTATATTTCTTACGTTATATTCTTCCTTTCTTACTTTTGCAAATTAATATAGCAAGACCAATATATATGTAAACTGATGAACAAAGCTTTTTCAAGCAATGAAGATTTATCGATCGACGGGAAAAAGCTGGAGATAACCGATACCTACATTTAGCGTATAAAACTTGGTTGGAGAGCTTTCGGAAGAACAGTACAATTTTTTTGAGCAATATGCCGTTATATCCTAAAAGAAAAGTTTTAACCAATGCATCCTGCTAGTGTTTACACATGAAGCGGAGACATGGATTTAGAAAGGCACACAAAGACTGCAGACAACTGACAGAAGCACGGAGAGATGCATGCTTGGTCTAACCAGGACAGATAAGAAGAGGAACTCGTGGATAAGGAAAATGACAAGAGTGGAAGACATCATGATCAGTGTAAAATCCTCGAAATGGCAATGGGCTGAACATGTTGCCAGAAGGACGGACCACTGATGGACAACCGAAATTTTAGACTGGATTCCAAGGGACAGGAAAAGACCCAGAAGAAGACCGCATGGGAGTTGGATGGATGAATTTCGAAAGCATGCGTGAGTGACACGGAAGAGACTGTCAAAAAAATTTAGCGTATGAAACTTGGATATACCATTGCGGAAGAAACTTGGGGAGACCTTCGTCCAGCCGTGGATTGAAAATGGTTGACAACGATTATATATATATGGTTCAGTTGTTTAAGTAATCGCAGTAAAAACAAGTGGTTCAGTGGCTGGTATGTATATTTTATAACATATGACATGCTAAAGGTTAATAAGGACAGCTGACGCGAGGAATTTTTTCAACATTCAAGATCGGCACGGCTTTTGAAAAAGTAAAAAAAACATTCGGTTTTAAAAAATCTGGTTTTGAAAATCGGTGCTAAGCTCACAACAGAGCATTCTGAGTAACGTTTCCGTTCGCGAATTGTTTTCTAAATAAATCCACTTATTCACTATGAGTTTTTTCTTGTTCCTTATTTCTTCTCCTTTGGTTCACCAGCGCATATGATGAAGTCTCGGGAAAAAAATGGAAATCACTGAGGTTATCTGAGCTGTTCTGAAGGAAATAATTCATTGTTCAATAAAAATGTCTTGATAAAAAGCAGATCATACCAAGAAATGCAGCGAGCACGCATGCGTCTCCCATAAGCTCCTTTTTAGTTCAGTTTTCTATATAAGTAGCCACAGTAAAAACAAGTTTTGGGAGGAGGGGAAGAACAGAGGGTGGAAGAAGCAGTATCAGAAAGGGCAAAAGTTGTCAGAATTTCCAAATGAAATGAATTCTCGAACTACGAGTTATCATTCATCTGAAATACTGAGACCCTGCCAAAGTCATATGCCGACGGTATCTTTGTTGTTCGCACGTACTGAGTGAACCATTCACAATTTATTCAAGATTCTTAACACAATCGTAATCCTCCAATACGCTGTCATCTCCAAGAATCTGAACAAACAACCGATGAGAATCAATCACTGAACTATAGAAGGAGAACATGGAAAATCACACAGCACAATGCCTCATTTGTTATGGAAATAATTTAACTTCCACCATTCGAACGATCCGTTCAACTTTACCAGCCAACATTGTATAGTTCTATCTCATCCACTACACTTCCAAGAAATCTCGTTGGTCCATCTGAAAGCTGGCGCTCTGCCAGGAGGTTGGGGTGAAGAGTTTTGAGTTATGAATTCTTTTTTTATTTTTGTTTATTTATTTGTAGTATTATTACTTTTGCGAAGGTATATCAATGATCACAGCGGAGTAGTGTTCAAGCGTAACATTTTGATGTCCTTATCTGAAGACAGCTTGACTGATTCCTAGAAAGACGGATGTGGCTGTGATCAGAGCTGCGAACATCAGATTTCTACGGATCATAGTGGAAGATTAGGTGTTACTTGGCGTGAAATTTGGTATCTTTTCTTCATCTCCCAAGCGAACTGTGAGGCTGAAAGGGAATTGTTGACCTGTAGAAAGGAGATCTGTCCTTCGGACCATTCCTGAACCATCTCTGTGTGAGAACATCGTCCCTGCGTCCTCCGAATGCGTGATAAACAATCAAAAGTTAGAATCTCAGCAATTACTGCCTCTGTTCATAACAGAATTAAGTGATAAAAACGATTTCTATGTCGTGTGCATTTGTGATAACCAAATTCTCTTTCAGTTGTTTTAACAGATCGCAGTTGTATGATCATGAAAATGGGTATTACTACGAAACAAATTATCTTGTCTTCATCAGGTAACACACGCAAGCTTCACTAGCAAAACATCTTAGTTATCTAGAACATCTATAAGAGCAAAAGAGAAACTTATCGATCTTGCTTATATTATGTAGGATAAATTTACATTTTTCTCATATGCGGATCAGTGGGTAATCTCAAAGAAAAAATAATTTTCTTTAGGTATGACTAATTTATGCAGAACTGTATTAGTATGCCTTGTTCTTGATTTTATCGCTTTTAAATTCAGTGATACGTCAAAAAGATGGAAAAAATCAATGACGAAAATATGGCGGGTTTCCGTTTTCCGGTAGACTTTGGAAAAGATGAAAAATCTTTTATTAATTTTCATCCATTTATTTGTGAACCAGACTGTTGCATGCTGAAAGCAAAAAGAGTTGTTATAATCATAGTTAAATCGAATGATTATTATCATAATATTTACAACCACAATCGAATTTTCATTATCACTATTGCTATTGACGTTGGAAACTCTTAGGACACTTTTGGAATTTTTTTCCTTAACTACAACTTTTGGGAACTCTTAAACAAGATGAACTTATTCTTTTAACTGAAGCTTTTGTCAGGCTATGAATATCTTGCTATTTTGACTTATTATGCTGAAGTCAATATGTTCACCAAAAGTGTCAAAATATAAAACGAAATAATTTATCATTTAAAATATTGTCACGGGGGGACTTGAAACAAGAAATATGATACCGAATTTTTGGTTGTAATGAGCACATCTTTTAAAGCCGTTCTGACGCGAATTAAATTTATCAGAGCTATTCAATGGAACCGGCTAAAAAAACGATCAACCGGTTTTTACAATCGATAAAACATGCACAAATAGACACAGCTACTTAGTTCCATGAGAGGCTAAAAATCCTGTTACGATAGTTAACAAATAGCGCACAAAAAATTTATCATAGCACAAAGAAGGTATCAGAAACAAAAAGATTTCCAAATCGAACAATTAAAAGAAGAAACATAGGAAAGGAAACATGATATAAGTCTACGTATGCTAACAGAAGAATTTTGCATAATGGAAAGTTGAAAATGGGCGAAAACTATTCTGCACGGAAAAGGCTATGCAAAAGCAAAAAGAACTTTTCAAATATGTCTCCCGGAAGCAGTGACAGAGAAAAAAAAATTGCGATCTTATGACAAAGTAAATTTCTCCATCATTTTCCTGCCAGGAGCGGGATTCGAACCTGCAATTCTCTGTTCCGGAACGCCGTGTGCTATCCACTATACTCCACCGGCATGTGCTACCATTGCTATCTACCTTTATCTCATGCGGCATGTCACAGGTTTTCAGTTCCGAAGATATTACTGTAAACGAAAACATGAACTTACGCCCTCTGGTGGCAGACTTGTGCGTTGAGAAAAATTTGAAGTTTAACGAGAAACGTTTTTCAGAGGAAACGTTCTCCAACCAAGAAATATTTTTTCAAATCGGACTCTTAGAAGCAGAGCTATGGACAAAAATAAGATATGTATCTACGCCCCCGGCGGAAAGAGCGTGCATTATTTTAAGAAGCAAGTATTCTATAAAGGTTTTTCGATGTGAGCGATATCGGTCCATGAAAGAATTTTTTCAATCCAGTTTTCAGGAGCTCAGATTTGGCCCCAAATACATTAGAAGCAGAAATAGACACTTACGCCCCCTGGTGGATAAACCATTTTTCAAAAAGTATTAGAAATTATGTGCAAAATATTTTCTATCAGGAGCTGTATCCGATACAGAAATAATTGTTCAAATCGGAGTTTTAAAAGCAGAGATATCGGGAAAACGCAATTTACTTTTACGCCCTAGCGGAAAGTCTATGAATTGAAAATTTTGAAATCATATGGAAAACATTTCCCACCGGAAACTCTAACAAACAAAGAAGGAATTTTTTAAATCGAACTCTTAGAAGCAGAGATATTGACAAAAATAAGATATACATCTACGCCCCTGGCGGAGAAACCATGCATTATTGTAAGAATAAAATATTCCGAAAAAGTTTATCGACGTCACTGGTATCAGTCCATGAAATAATTTTTTCAATCGAGATTTTAGAAGCTCAGATTTTGCTGCAAATGCGTCAGAAGCAGAAATTAAAACTTACGCCCCCTGGTGGCCCATTTTTATCAAAAAATTAGAAATCAGGGGTTGTTTGTATCTGCAGATAGAATTTTTCAAATCCGAGTTTCAGAAGCACGGATATCGGAAATGACATAATTTACCCTTACGTCCCCTAGCGAAAAATCTATGCGCAACTTGAAAAGAAAAAGTGACTATGCCTAAAATAATGTTCGGTATAAATGAAGTGGAAAGGCAAAAACAGTTTTTCAATCGGATGTTTAGAAGCAAATATATGGAATAAAATGTATTTCGGATTCGACATCATTTGCATTTACCCCCTCTGGCGGAGAAATTGTGCGTCGTATAAAGAAACGACATAAAGGATCATCATTCGCACATTTCAAGCTTTCCAATGCAAAAAGAATTTTTGAAATCGAATTAATAGTTGCAGATATATGGTGTCTACAGACGGACCGACGGGAAAACCAATGGCTGCCCCGGTGGCGCAGTGGTCTAAGCGATGGCCTCTGATCATTCGTCCGAACGGGGCCCGGGTTCAAATCCCGTGAGGCATGGATGTTGTGTTTGTCTTACGGCACTGGCTCTCTCCCTTCCCTGGAACCAGTGACCCTAAATTAGGGACGGGCGACTGCTTATAGCCCATTGAGTTGTTCACGGTGGTCGTTAAACCTCCAATAAAAAAAAACAAAAAAAAAACGGTAACATAAGCACGATCTTTTTTACAAAGAACGTGCTCAAAAAACATGAAACGAAGGAATTTATTATTGAAGATATTGTCACGGCGTGACTTGACAGTTGACTGTTAATTTTACTAAAATTGCTAATATCTTGTGTTTGATAGCCAATTATTATGTGTGCGAAATTTTCATTTCGTAGAGCACTAGAGTGTCGTTTTTCTTGGACTTCGCAATTAAACGGAATATTTTGTTGAGTGCGGTCTTTTCAGCAAGACCGACACCGATTTTTATGGATGTCAATTGAATTTTACTGGGGGATAGTATGCAACGGAGGCTATCCCTACCAACAGTGTAGAAGCCTCCAGTTCATGGTGGGACAACAGCTTCGGCAAGAGACGGCATTGTTTTGAAAGATATATTTTTTGATTATATCATTGTTTGAGGGATATTTTTATCGATATCAATTGAAATTTTGTTGAGGAATAGTTTGCGACGTTGACTATCCCCACTAACAGTGTAGAAGCCTCCAGTTTGTGGTGAGGCAGTACCTCTGGTAAGAGTCGGCATTATTTGGGGGTATATATTTTTATTTATATATAATATTGCTTGGGGGGGATGCTTTTATGGATATTTCATTGGGGGATAGCTTGCGACGGAGACTTCCCACCAGCAATGTAAAATCCTCCAGTTTATGGTGGGACAATAGCTCTGATAGGAGACGGCATTGTTTTGGGTAGGGACAGGCTATAGACTTTCGCATGAGTTGTTAAATTTTAAGGGGGAAATTCAGAGTTGATGTCCTAGAAGAAAAAGTAAGTGTTTGAACACAGAGTTGGTGAGCGGAGGATGTCTTGCAATTTGGACGTGGTGCAGGCTGGGACAGTCAGAAGTGTCGCCAGATTAAGAACATTATGGGGTGTGGGTGGAAGCTGAACAGGGCTTCATCTGTTTTACTAACTCGCACTCATCCCCCAAAAGTTCAGACTTTTATAATTGATAGTTTTCGCTTTTAATTTATGTACAATAATTGCTCCTAAATTTAAAACAATTAAATTCTTCTTCTTCTTAGCCTGTTGACACCCCACTACAGGGTATAGACCTCCCCTGGTTTTTCCAACTTCCTCGATCCTTAGCTTCAGTCCACCATTTAGCACCTCTAGGTTTCTAAAAGGTCATCTCTCCACTTTGTTCTCTGGCGCCTTCTTCGTCTCTTTGTATCTCTCGGTTGCCATTCTGTTTTTAATCGTGTCCATCTTTTACTTTTCAGTCTTCCTATATGTCCAGCCCATCTGCACTTCGATTATTTTATTATTTTTATAATATCTATTTTTCCTGTTCTTTCTCTTATAATTTCATTTCTATCACTATATCTTCTTGTTATTCCTAAGATTCTTCTCTATAACTTTCTTACCGATACTTTTATTTTTTACATTGTCCCTCTCTGATACTCCTCGTTTCACTTCCATAAGTAAATACGGGGATAATACATACATTGAAGTTTTCTTTTTAAACACAATGGAAGATCACCGGTTAAATAGTTTTTAAGTACCCAAAAGGCTTGGGAAGCTGTCCAGTCCAGAGAATAATGCCCATCTTGGCCTTGGCTATTTCGGCCTTTTTTAGCACGTCTTTTGTAAAAAAAGATCGTGCTTCTGTTATCGGTATGTCCGTCCGTCCGTCCGTCCGTCCGTCTGTACCCACGATATCTCAGCAATTATTAGTCCGATTTGAAAAATTCTTTTTGCATTGGGAAGATTGAAATATGCAAATGATGATCCTTTATTTCGTTTTTTTTTACGATGTACAATTTTGCCGGTAGAGGGCGTAAATGCAGATGACGTTGAATTCAAAAACACGTTTTATTCCACATATTTGCTTCTAAACATCCGATTGAAAAAAAATTTATATCTTTCGATTCCATTTATATCGAAGAGTATTTTAGATATAGTTACTTTTAAAAATTGCGCATAAATTTTCCGCTAGGGGACGTAAAAGTAAATTACATTTTCCCCGATAACTCTTCTTCGAAAACTCCGATTTGAAATTTTTTTCTTCAGCGGATACATCTCCTGATGGAAAATCTTTTGCATATAATTTCAAATTTTTGGTAAAGAATACTTTGGCCACCAGGGGGCGTAAGTGTTAATTTTTGCTTCTGATGTATTTGCCATAAAATCGTAGCTTCTAAAAGATCGATTAAAAAATTATTTCGTGGGCTGATGCCACTCACTTCGATAAACCTTTTCGGAATATTTTCTTCTTAAAATATTCCACAGTTTCTCCGCCAGGAGGCGTAGATGTACATCTTATTCTTGTCAATATCTCTACTTCTAGGAGTCCGATTTGAAAAATTCCTTCTTTGTTGGACAGTGTTTTCCCTGTGACATGTTTTTCATATAATTTCAAAATTTTCAAGTAATTCATAGACTTTCCGCTAGGGGGCGTAGCGGTAAATTGCGTTTCCCCCTAATCTCTGCTTCTAAATCTCCGATTTGAAACATTCTTTCTGCACCGGATACAGCTCCTGATGGGAAATCGTTTGCACATAATTTCTAATTTTTGTAAAAAATAGTTTGGCCACCAGGGGGCGTAAATATTAATTTTCGCTTCTGTTGTATTTGCAGCAAAATATGAGCTTCTAAATTCTCGATTGAAAAAAACGTCGTTTGTTGACCGATACTACTCATGTCGACAAACCTTTTAGGAAAAATTTTCTTCTCGAAAAAATGCATGGTTTCTGCGCGAGGGGGCGTAGATATATATCTTATTTTTGTCAATATCTCGACTTCTAAGAATCCGATTTAAAAAATTCCTTCTTTGTTGGATAGTGTTTCTAGTGTGACACGTTTTCCTATAAATTCAAAATTTTCAAGTATTTCATAGACTTTCCGCTAGGGGGCGTAAAGGTAAATTGTGTTTTCCCCTATATCTCTGCTTCTAAATCTCCGATCTGAAAAATTCTTTCTGCACCGGATACAGCTCCTGATGGGAAATCGTTTGCACGTAATTTCAAATTTTTGTAAAAAATTGTTTGGCCACCCGGTGGCGTAAGTCTTAATTTCCGCTTTCTGATGTATTTGCAGCAAAATATGAGCTTCTAAAATCTCGATTGAAAAAAAGTCTTTTGTGGACCGATACTACTCATGTCGACAAACATTTTAGGAACATTTTCTTCTTGAAATAATGCATGGTTTCTACGCCAGGGGCGTAGATGTATATCTTATTTTTGTCAATATCTCTACTTCTAAAAGTCCGATTTGAAAAATTCCTTCTTTGTTGGATACTGTTTCCGATGCGAAATGTTTTTCCTATAAATTCAAAATTTTCAAGTAAGTCATAGACTTTCCGCTAGGGCGCAGCAATGGCAAATTGCGTTGTCTGCTCCTAAAACTCCGATTTGAAAAATTCTTCCTGTATCGCATACAAGACCTGACGGAAAATATTTTTCACGTAATTTCTAATGTTTGGTACAGAATGGTTTGGCCACCAGGGGTCATAAGTGTTAATTTCTACTTCTGATGTATTTGTAGCAAAATCTGGGCTCCTGAAAACTCGACTAAAATTTTTTTTCTTGGGCCGATACCGCTCATATGGATAAACCTTTTGTGAATACTTTCTTCCTAAAATAATGCATGGTTTTCTCACCAAGGGACGTAAGTCACATCTTATTTTTGTCGATAACTCTGTTTCTAAGAGTTCGTAAGCTCACGATTCCGTTTACGGCAATATCTGAGGGATTAAAGACCCGATTGAAAAACTTCTTTCTTCCATCAGATACTATTGTTTTCAATACCGGTTCAATTGACTTTGAATATAGCTTTGATAAATTTAATTTGCGTCAGAACGGATTCAAAAGACGTGCTTATTACACCCGAAAATTCGGTGTCATCTTTCTTGTTTTTCTTCCGTTTCATTTTCATTTGGGGTGTAAATCGGTCTAATCTCCCACGCTGACCAAACGGGTTGAGGAACACATTTTTAAGCTTCTGCCAGCTAGGAGAGAAAACGGACTCCCACTGCTTAAGATAGAAAAAAAGAAAAGTAAGTAGAAAAGATTTACCCCCCCCTAACCTTCGAATACTCTAATAGCATTATGAGAAGGAGGAAGAAGAAGAAGAAGAAGTAAGAAGAAAGAAGAGTAGGGACCAGTATTACATGAAGTAAGGCATGGTCAAACAATTAAATTAATTAATTTCATTTCACTTTCAACCATTATAACCCAGAGATCTTCAGTTTTAAGATTAATTTAAGCACAGCATTAATATATTTTTTAAATATTAATCTTTCTTCTTTATCTTCGATGGGTCTTTACGAACACGGAGTTGGCCCCCACAGTTTCTTAGTTGCAATGAGGAATATTGAACAGAGCTGCCGTGTGCTCGCCTTTTTTGTGTTTAGGAAAATTTTGATTTGTGAGCTCTTTTTTAGGACGACCAACAGATTCCATAGTATTGAAGCCAAACTTTTAGTTTTATAGCCCCCGTAATTTAAACAAGGGACAGAGCGAAGGGTGGGTCCTATGTGTTCTCTGTGTACTGGCTGATTGGTCATAAAATTATCGGTAGCATAAAATTATCAAATGTAATCTGCCATTGCCTTTTTTAGCACGTCTTTTGTAAAAAATATTGTGCTTATGTTACCGGTTTGTTCCTCCGTCCGTCTGTCCGTCCTCCTGTGGACACCATATCTCTGCAACTATTAGTCCGATTTGAAAAATTGTTTTTGCATTGGGAAACTTGAAATGCGCGAATCGTGATCTTTCATTTCGGTTTGTTGTTGTTGTTGTTAGGTGCACAATTTCGCCGCTAGAGGGCGTAAATGCAGATGATATCAATTTCAAAATACATTTTATTCCATATATTTGCTTATTTGCTTCTAAACATACGATTAAAAACTTTTTTTTACCTTTCTATTTCACTTATGCCGAACAATACATTATTAGTCATAGTCACTTTTTCAAGTTACATATAGATTTTCCGCTAGGGGCGTAAAAGTAAATTGCTTTTCCCCCGACATCTCTGCTTCGAAAACTCCGATTTGAAAAATTCTTTCTGCAGCGGATACTGCTTCTGATGGGAAATCTTTTGCATATGGTTTCTAATTTTTGGCAAAAAATGGTTTGGCCTCTAGAGGGCGTAAGTGCTAATTTCTGCTTTTGAGGTATTTGCCGCAAAATCTGAGCTTCTAAAATCTCGATTGAAAAAATTTGATCGTTGGCTGACGCCACTCACGTCGACAAACCTTCTTGGAATATTTTCTTCTTAAAATATTGAATGGTTTCTCCGCCAGGAGGCGTAGATGTTTACCTTTATTTTTGTCAATATCTCTGCTTCTAAATTAGAAAATAGTTCAATTGGAAAAGTTCTTTTTTTGTTGGATAGAGTTTCCGTAATTAAAAATTTTCAAGTAATTCAAAGACTTTCCGCTAGTAGGCGTAAAAGTAAATTGCGTTTCCCTTGATATCTCTGCTTCCAAATCTCCGATTTGAAAAATTACTTCTGCACCGGATACAGCTCCTGATGGTAAATCTTTTGCGTATAATTTCTAATTTTTAGTACAAAAATGCTTTGGCCACCAGGCGGCGTAAATCTTAATTTCCGCTTCTATTGTATTTGCTGCAAAACCTTAGCTTCTAAAATCTCGATTGAAAAAAATTCGTTCTTGGACAGATACAACTCACGTCGATAAACCTTTTCGGAATATTTTCTTTTTAAAGTAACGCATGGTTTCTCCGACAGGGGGAACCTTATGTAGATGTATATCTTATTTTTGTCAATATCTCTAAGTGTAAGAGTCCGATTTGAAAAATTCCTTCTTTGTTGGATAGCGTTTCCGGTGCGAAATGTTTGTCCTATAACTTCAAAATTTTTAAGTAATTCATAAAGTTTCGGCTAGGGGGCGTAAAGGTAAATTGCGTTTTCCCCGATATCTCAGCTTCCAAAACTCCGATTTGAAATTTTTTTCCTGTATCTCATACATGATGGAAAATGTTTTGTCCTGATGGAAAATGTTTGCATATAATTTCTGATTTTTGCTCCTTTACAGGAAGTTTAATTTTAGGATTTCGAAACCATTCCGAAATAATCGATATTAATAAATAATAAAAGATGCATTTCTGTTTTTCTTTTTCATGCGGCCCGGCAGACTTATTCCATTTTGTTATGTGGCCACCTAAGCCCGTTTCATTTATCACTTGGCCCGCTATACAGAAAAGGTTGAAGACCCTTGTCTTAAAGGAATGAAGGCTTTGATTTACCAAGTGATATTTTTTTGACCTCGCTCTTAAAGTGTCATAAACCCAGATATGAGCAAACACGGCTATGGTACCTCTTGCTGATGTGAATTACTGTGAGGGGATTTTTTTTTTTTTTTTTTTTTCTACTTTCTGTTTCCTATAGTGCAAAAATTAATGTATACTTCTTCAATTTATGATTCATTGCTGCCAGCTGGAATTTGCAATTAGCCTACGCTTATTTGTAAAAAAGCAGCACACTGCTGACAAATAACACTTTCAGATTGTGATGTGAGAGAAAAAAAAGAATCTTTAGTCAGCGTGAAGTTTGTTCCTTTTTCCTATTCGAAATGGGCGTTTAAGGTTTTGACACCTTAGCACGAAGAAAGCAATCCGCATGACGTAAAAAAAGAAATCCATGTTTATTTTCTACACACGACTTCATCAAATGTGCTACCAGAAGGTATACGATCACGCTCATTTTAGATATTTTGATGTGGCAGTCACGCCTTCTGAAACGGTGGTTTAATGAAATGCATTCATTGCTGGCAGATAAACTTTGAAAAGTTTCGCAAAATCGACTGTTTGGTATTTGATGCGCAAAACTGAATTTTCAAGCTAACTGCGTGTTTTGCATAACATGGATCATATAAAATAATTATTTGAAAGTATTTTTATTCGACAGCATTCTGATAATACAGTAAGAACCGTTTATACATTTCTCACTCATACAGTTTTCTCATGTATACGTAAAATATCGCCTGTCCAAAAATTCTGAATTATCTTTAATATTAAATTTTATTAATTAAACATTAATCGAATTAGCTTCCTTCTCATTCATAATTTAATTTGTGGTGTGAATTAGGAATTCAAACCACGATAATCCCGTTTACCAAACTCTCTTTCAAACTTTCCCGTTTGCCGCGAATTCCCTTTCCAATCATCCCCCCATTTCCTGTCATCCATCTGTTTTTTTACTCTGCGGAATGCGGACGCTTCTCCTGAGCTACTACCTATGGTCAGTTCGGTCGGCAATAACAGCTGACACCTGCCCTTGCTTGACTTTGTCATACCGGATTCTTTCCTTGAGATCTTCGTTTCCATTCTCTTTCCAGACGAATTTACACCCCAAGAAGATATCGTTTCACGATCTGACTGGAATACTATAATTGAAGAGAAATATGAGTTTTGCTTCAAAGATTACGTCACCTGCGATGCGGATTTGGCAACATCATCACTTATGACTGTAGATGAAATAATTGGGAACAAAAAATGCGGTGAATGTGTCTCCAGCGAAAACAGTGGTGACTACCTGGTAAGTGCATCAGCACCAAAATTTATCGATGCACTGAAATCATTTGGCGTCATTATGGACTTCATTTTATAGCAATAAGATTGATAAAAAATAATGCAGGCTCTCAATAGCCTTAAATGTGTAATGTTTCAACTCAGAAGTAAACAACAATAAAAACTAATGATTTTTTTGAAACCATGTTAATGAATACACATATTCTTGTACACTACAGCATATCTCCTTGTGTAAAAAATATCAATCGTAAATGAATTAGAAGTAATGAGCTTTATAATACGTACGTGCGCTATATGTACTACATACTGTATTTACAGGTGCGTAACTCTGCGCAGCGTGATTGAAATCAATGAAGTTAAAAACATAAAAAGTTGTGAAAGAAAGATGATAGCTCAAAATACTAGTACAACAAAACACAAGAAAATACTACAAACTACGTAGCACCCAGTATAAAAACACTAACGGCTACACCATACGTTGCAAAAGAGTAATGTGCTATCATCTAGGGACAGAAATGTGTCACGTTTCGTTTATACGTTGTTTTAATTATGCGTTAATTTTACTTGGTCCATTAAAAACATATGAAAGGTACTTTTTTTAAAACTGAGAGTTTTCGAACTTTCGTAACTGATCCCTTTCTTTTTGCTTACACAACTCATATTTATTGAATGGTAAGTGCAGGGACATGGTAGACTTCGAAATCTGGGCTGGCAAGAATTATTTCTGCTGGTGCAAATTTGATAGCAACTTTATTTAAGAAACAGTGAAAGAAAGAATTTTTAAGGCTTACTGTAACCTGCAAAGGAATTTTCGCTATTCCCCCGGATATATACTCATTAATTTTGAGACTGTCTCGAAGATTTTGCGGTTTTTTGAACTTTTAGCTTTCACAACACAAGCGATTTTTTCCAAGTGTCCGTTACCTTCCGTCTCTCACTATTTGGACTTGGTTTGGACATCGAATCGCTATAACTTACCTTACTTTGGTCACTAGTAAGTTTACTGTTCTCTGCATTGTCTTCTTGATCCTGTGACGTACGAACTTCCACATTTTCAAAACACACAAGTGCTAATTAATTATTTGCATCACGTTCACAAAAGGATTTACCCAAGCAACAGAACGTAAGTACAATATCACTGATTAAAGCCCTATGTGCCGATAGAGAAAGTCTAGAATGCTCGAGGAACCTTAGAAGTGATGAGCCCGGATGTTTCTAGAGTTGGGATTTTTTAAGGAAGAATGGGCACTTTATCGCTGGCGGGTAGCAAGTGCTGGCGGCTTGTCGATTTTCCGAACTACTTGTGGTGATCCGCCTTGTGTTCTCTGAGCCAGAGAACACAAGGCGGGTCACCACAAGTGTGTTCTAAAGATGGACAAACAGATTCTTTTGAATGAATAAATTCTTTCGATTCGACTCACTAAAAAGATTTATTCGGACCGATTCGTTCGTTTCCGTCGTTTGATTCTTCCTGTTTAGAGAACGATCTGTATCTAGGGAATCGATGCTGAGTCGAATCCTTTCGTTCATTTCGGTCAGTGATTCTTGCGGTTTGGAGAACAATTTGTATCTAGAGAAACGATTTTGAGTTGGATCCTTTTGTTCGCTAATTTCCGGTTTAGTAGACGAATTTTAAGTTCAAATTTGCTTTTAATTCTTAAGGAAAACTTGCTCCTCGATTTTCTTATGAGTTTGTTTCGAAACGTCCACATAATTTATTGCATTTGTACACATCTGGATAAGGTAAGATTTTCCAAAGAGAACATGAACCTCACCGAGACACAGAGGTGAAATGTTGACAAATAGTCAAAGTCATCGCTCTTTCCACATTTTTCTTAAATTAACACATAGCAACCAAAAAATTGCATTTCAACACCGCTGGGATCGAACCCCAGATCTCTCGATAACTAGCCGAGTGCGTTCGCCTTACGCCAAGGTGCCAACAATCCACGGCGCTGTGTGTGTCTATCTGTCAGCATCTGACTTCACAAATCCGTCGTAGGGATGGGCTCAGCAACTGAGACGTCTCCATCTGGTGGAGCTTAATGGCACAAGCTATTAAATTATAGCTAATAAATCCAACGGGCGAGGGAAATGGTGAAAATCTTCCAAATACGTGGAGACAATGTGAGTAGACAAAGTCATCGCTCTTTCCACGTTTTTCTTAAATTAACGCACAGCAACCGAAAAATTGTTATCCGGGCACCGCTGGGAACGAATCTCAGATCTCTCGATAACTAGCCGAGTGCGTTCACCTTACGCTAAGGTGGCCAACAATGCAGGGCGCTATATATGTTTATCTGTCAGCATCTGACTTTACAAGTCCGTAGGGACGGGCTTAGCAGCTGAGTCATCTCCATCTGGCGAAGCTTAACGGCACAAGCTATTTAATTAGAGCTAATAATAAATTTTGATATCTAAGAAGAAGCAACTCTGATTGATCCATTCAGAGAATCGGCTCTTTTGAGGAATCGATTTTTTTCAAAAACGATTCGTTCGACATTGACTCAGTTTGCTGATTAGTTTTTTCGAACAAATCGTTCGCGAACGACACATCTCTAGTACTCGTATATCCCTGCGCTTGACCGTGACTTGACGCAGTAGCAAGTTGACCAACGATATTTCCTTCTAGGCAAAAGTTACTCCGTCATGACGACGCTCTCTCCACAGACAAAATAAAACATATTTGCATTTGATCGTCATTATTCTTACGTCAACATATACATTTACTCCAGTGTAAATATTTAGTTTAAAATTTCGCGAAACCCCGGGTGGGAAACTGCTCTAGAATTTCGTAAAATGCAATCGGTATGTACCAGTACTGAGTGCTGGATCAATTTTAAGAACCCGAGTCCGTCCTAATCCGAAGTATATCAGCGCGATCATAAATTTTATATCGCAAAATTGAGCCGGATCAGAACGAGACCGAAACTTGACTTGTTTAAGCATTAAAAATAAAACAAAAACTCTGATCTTCTGATCCCCACTCTCCCTGCTCTAGCATTTAACACATGTCTTCTTCAACTGAAAGTGAGATCAGCAGACCTGTTCTTACAGTATAGCCGCACGATCTTCTTTGATCACAAGTTCCCTGCTGAAATACAGTAAGGTAGCCGGTAAAATCGGGCTAGGCTGCAATCTACTTGCGTTGTTCAATAAAATGGAGAGAGAGAGCTGCCAAGTGGAGAGAAGGAGTGAAATTTCGACGGCCACATCTTCAAATGCCACATCTATATCATCATCATCATCATCATCATCATTGTCAACCATTATCAATCCGCTGCTGGACGAAGGTCTCCCCAAGTTTCTTCCACAACAGTCTGTCTTGTGCCAGTCTCCTTCATGTCACTCCCGCATACTTTCGAATTTCATCCATCCATCTTCCATGTGGTCTTCTTCTGGGTCTTTTCCCTGCTGAAATGCAGTAAGGTATATATATATATATATAAGATGTGGCATTTGCTTATAGTCTTAAGGGTCTGTGTGATTGCATTGTAAATCGGTGTTTGCATAATTTCGTTCCAGGTGAAGGCACAATGGGGGACCTGTCGCAGTTCCAAAGAGGGCAGATTGTAGGAGCCCGTCTGGTTGGTGCGTCGGTAATCATAGTGGCACAGGTATTGGGGGTATTGAGAGGTACCGTGTCGAAGGTCATGACAGCATACAATGTTCACGGCACAACATCATCTGCAAGACACAACTGTGGAAGGGAAACCAAACTCACTGCGAGAGACAGGAGGACATTAAAGAGAATTGTGACCTCAAGGAGGAAGACCACGGCGACGAAAGTGACTACTGAGCTTAATGCACATCTTCAAAACCCAGTGTCGACCCCTACCGTGCGAAGGGAATTGCATAAGTACGATATTTACTGCAGAGCTGCGATTACAAAACCCCTGGTGTCGCAGGTAAATATGAAACGGAGACTACAGTGGTGCCAGGAACATAAAACGTGGACTGTGGATCAATGGAAACATGTCTTGTTTTCCGATGAATCAAGTTGCTCCCTATTCCTCACCACCGGACGAGTTTACGTGTGGAGAACCCCTGCAGAAGCCTACAACCCAGACTGTCTCCTTCCTATGGGGAAGCATGGGGGCGGTTCCGTAATGATTTGGGCCATGATCTCGTGGTTTGCAGAAGGTCCCATTATCACCTTACACGGACGGATCACTAGCGGTGACTATGTCACTCTTTTGGCCGACCATGTGCATTCAATGGCGCAGACATTGTTTCCCTCAGGGGATTGCACCCTTCAAGATGATAATGTTCCGATTCACAGAAATCGAATTGTTCAGTCATGGTTTATGGAACATGAGGATGAAGTTGCACACCTTTCCTGGCCTACACAATCACCGGACTTAAACATCATTGAGCCCCTGTGGTCTGTGTTGGAAAACAGAGCGCGATCCCGTTATCCTCCCCTCGTGCCTCTCAATGAATTGGAGCAGTTTCTCCAGGAAGAATGGTACAACATACTACTTGCCACCATCCAGTACTTGTATGCGTCCATTCCAAAGAGGATTCAAGCAGATTTAAATGCCAAGGGTGCTCCAACACCATATTAGGTGCGTAACACCTACTGTTTCAAGGTGTTTCCATTATTTTGGACAACCCCTGTGTGTGTGTGTGTGTGTGTGTGTGTGTGTGTGTGTGTGTGTGTGTGTGTGTGTGTGTGTGTACTACAAACGGTTTGCTACAAAAACGCACGTACCTACAGAAGATTTCCTCATTAATTCTCTCTTGAAAAAAATCTGTTAGATACTAAATGAAAGATAACTTTTGAAATACGCATTGTTTAAAAAATTCAGTCGTGAGCAAATTTTAACAATTTAAAGGTAAAAGAATTTTAAATAACCAGACTGATTGAATATAGCGTCAAAACCAAGCTCCATTCAACGGATTTTTAAAATTACAGACAATTAATTTCTTTAAAAAAGAAAAAAATCTGGAGTTGTTTGAAGACTCCATTTCTAGCGTAATCACCATGAAGTAAGTTGAAATATGTGCACGTGCCACACAGCAATTTTCCTACAATATTTTTTATAATTTTTGATCAGCGATCGCCTGCTGCACAATGGCATCCCTTCCTTCGTTAGACACCTTTTTAAAGTCTCCTCATTATTTTGACTGATTAATCAGTACTGATAAATAATTGCTTCTTTTAAGGTAAATGTTGGTGGGACACGAATTTCGGAATATCTGTGCCGGGGATTCGCTTTGGTTCTGCGTTAGTCTGTGGATAAGGCTTTGGGGATTCTGGGCCATCTCAGTGAGTATCAGCGTCCCCCTTCAAGATATTTAAAACTGTTGTGTCTCCCTTTGCTCCGGAAGTTGACGAAAGTTTTCAAAGTTTTTCGCTTACCTGGTTTGTTCTTTTTGTGTGTTCAGTTCTACAAAGGTTTGAGAAACCATTTTGTCATCTTCCTCGAAAGGGGTGAGTGATTTTTTCTTTCATTTTGGTTATTGCAAATTGTAGCAGTCCGATTTTTTATTTTTGAATGATGGCGACTTTCGAAGGTGTTAACCCTAACGTGACTCTATAGCGAAGCGCGAATCTATGCAATTCAGCCTGCGTTCCACGAAGTCTGTGTCTCTTGCTGCGTATGTAAATGAGAACACCTCTTCTTCAGGCTCACGGACTCTGTCCTCAAATAAGCCATTGAATGCATCTTCCCACCACCACCACACTCCTTTGCGGAGGTGGTATAATGCACTCCTTTTCTGCTTCTGCTGTAGTTCCATCGGATCTAGTCGTCCCCGAGATATACTCAGGGTTGATGATACTCTACAAATTTTGTTCAGCGACTTATCGTCGGAAGGCCGGGAATTCAGCACAACTATACAACGCCGCTTATATTTTCCTTCGTTGAGAGAAACGCCTTTCTACTTTTATTAGGACGCTGTCTTTGTGCCGAAGCAAAGCATTGCTAACATAAGAACCGATAATTTTGCTATGTCATTTCAGGGAAAGCGCCCAACATAGAAACAAGGAAACGCTTAAATTTTATTTTATTTTTTTCAACGAAATAACGTTTCAGACAGAAAAAAAGCTAAAATGAAGTTAACGATTGTTATTCATAGGTAACAAAATAATTATCCGTTCGTCCCAAAAAATTCAGGCAGAGGTAAAAATGGACCATTTTAAGTGGGTCAAAATAAAAGTAGACCATTTTTCCAGTGGTCCACCGGGATACGTCCCGGTGTCCCGGTAGGTCAATCAGTCCCTGCTGTTAGGTCAGGAAAATGACAAAATTGGAAGTCATCACAATCAGAGCAAAACCCCTGAAATGACAATAGGCTGGAAATGCTATATACACTGAAGTGCCAGAAAAACTGGTACAGACGAGCTGATGCAAAATACATAGCAATGTCACTTATGCGCGTACTCGATTACGTCCGCCAGTGCGTATATAAAGCGATAGACATCCTTGCCAGCTGTCAGAGCTGTTTTCGGCATGAGAATGACAAGTAATAACGATTTAAGTGATATTCAACGTAGTGTCATAGTTGGCGCCCGTGAGATGGGCCATAGTATTTCGGAGGTAGAAACGAAGTTCGGATTTTCACGGACGACCATTGCAAGGGTGTGTACCGTGACTACAAGAATTGCGGCAAAACCTCCAACCTACGATACCAGTGTGGCCGTAAAAAGACATTGGGTGAACGTGACCATCGTCGGCTGTCAAGAATCGTTTCACGCGACACTCTCGCACGTAGCATCGGAATTTAATGCTGGAGCCTCAACAAGCATCAGCGTCCGGACTGTGCAACGTACCCTGCACGATATGGGCTTTGGGAGCCGACGTCCAACTCGAGTCCCATTGATGTGTGCACGACACAGAGCTATGCGCCTCGCTTGCGCACGGCAACACCGCCACTGGACACTTGATGACTGGAAACAAGTAGCCTGGTCTCGAGTCGCATTTTCAGATGTATCGGGCAGATGGAAGGATTCGTGTGTGGCGCAAACGCCATGAAGCCATGGATCCCGCCTGTCAACAGGGAATTGATCCGTAATGGTATGGGGTGTGTTTAGCTGGACTTCACTGGGACCGCTGATTTGTCGACAAACATCTGTGACCGACCAACGCTATGTGTGCATCCTTTCTGGCGAGGTACACTTGCTCATGTCCTGCATTCATGCTGATGGGTTGGGCCTGTTCCAACAGAACAATGCACCTCCACACAAGTGTCGGGACGCCGCATTATGGTTAGAGGAACATTCATCTGAGTTTGTGGTGTTGCCATCCCACCCAAGTCCCCAGATCTGAACGTGATAGAACACATTTGAGATGCCATGCAAAGCGCTATCGAACGCAGGAATCCGAGACCTCGGATTACACCCGGATTGTGGAACGCTCTGCAGGAAGTATGGTGTGTATTGCCTGCAGCATATTTCCAGAAGCTCGTGGAGTCCATGCCCCGTCGTATTTCTGCAGTCCTGTGCTTCCGTGGGGGATCTATCAAGTATTAGACTGGTGTACCAGTTTTTCTGGCACTTCAGTGTATACACACAGTCAAACCTCGATTTAACGAACTTCAAGGGACCAACATTTTTGTACGTAAAAGCGCGCAATTCGCTAAATCGAGGAAGCCTTTGGAATGAAACATTCAAATTAAGCTAGTGTTCATAATAAAATACGTAAGCAGCTATGTTCTCTTTCTTTCAGTGACTAACTTTTCTAGTGCTACAAAACTTTGTCCGTAAACGAGCTGTGTTGTTTAATTTGAGTTCATCAAAACTTTGTCCGTAAACGAGCTATGTTGTTTAATTTGAGCTGTAAATTTAACACTGAGAAGAAAAGAAAAAAAAAAAAGAAAAAAAAAAAGCACGATTTGGTGAAGAATGCCAGGGGTTCAGGAATGGGTACGTAACCATGTGCGTCCCTGACTTCACAGACTGATATTGTTCTGTCTGTAGCTGAAAAAAGAATCTCCAGGGTACTGTAGATTTCCTCCCCCATACCGCCTTTAATTTTCCAGCTTCTCACTAATGCAAGAAAACGTTGCGCTCCTTTGGAACTTGTTGGCCATTTGCTTCCCCCTATAAGAAGCTTACTCTTGATAGTCGGAGGAAAGGCGAACTGATTTACGATTCCGTCAAGCTGTGTCGCAGATGGTGTTCTTTGAAATGCTGGTTAACTGCATACGTAAAATTTTCCTGTTACGCGAAGCTCTCTTTTCAGCTGACTTTTATCGTGAAAATGCTGGTTAGCATAGTTTGGTGGTTTAAAGAAAAAATAAAAAGTGTTCGCTAAATTGAGGAAATGTGTTCGTTAAATCTGGAAACGCCAAGCATTAATTTCCATGTGGTTCCGTCCGGACCACAAAAAATGTACGTAAAATCGCGGAATTCATTAAATCGCAGTCCGTTACAAAGGGGTTTGACTGTATATATATACATTTGAGTTAACGAAAACTTACCCGGCCGGATAATTCTATTGTTTGAACGAAAAGGTGGAAATTTGCACTGACAGCAGCAATTCATGTGCTCATACGTACTATATCCATAGTACAATGGTACGACTTGTGTTTAACATCTGTCTGCTTGTTGGACTTAATTCTTCATCTGACTGGTTAATCAGGATTCAATTAACTATTTTCTGGGAGCCAAAAGATTGATGGAATGTGTTGCGATTTTTTGCCTGAAATGGAATGCGCAAATAATATAAAATAAAATCATTTTCTAAAGCTTTTGCACTTAGAACTTACAAAGGATTTATTTATTTAGATCTTGTGAAATATTTAACTATCTACTGCTTAATACACTAAGAAATTGGGAAGGGCATTGATTTTGAGAGCCGGAAAATGCACTTCTCTTTTCCTTTTTTATAAAGTATCCATAATTCTGACATTAAAAAAAACGCAATTTTGAACTGCTGTTTGATTATTTCGTAAATGTTGCGTAACAAAATTATGGAAAATAAATTATATTTATGAAGTTCGTAAAATTATTTTCTTTTATTTGCCAAATTATCATTAGCATGTACAAGCCTAAAAACCTCTCAGTTTACAAATTTCTGTAACTTATAGTTCAACTGTAAAATTTAAAATTGTATTCAATTAATTATAAAAAAAAATAAAGTTCATTGCACATGCGAATAGATCTTTAACAGTTTTATGGCCGGCATTTTGTGTGGAATCAATGAAATGTTTTGGGGTTATACCTCATATATTTATTACAGTGAAACAGCACCAGCAATAATCCACCGACTGAATTAAACGAAAGGGGCAGGAGAACAACTGCTGCTTAATTGTCCTCAGCCGCGCTTTCTTTCTTCACATTAAGGGCTTTCGTAACACAGCTCGCGTGGATACAAATTTCGTAACACTGCTCCACTGCTAGCTCGGAAAATCAGATCATTTTAATTACTATAAGCAACCAAACTAAAAATGTAGTATATGCAGAATGGTAATATATTGAGATAGTAAATTCCAATAATGGATAATATGTTAATACAATAGATAATGTACTTTGATACCAGTATCATCATCATCATCATTGTCAACCATTATCAGTTCACTGCTGGACGAAGGTCTCCCCAAGTTTCTTCCACAACGGTCTTACTTGTGCCTGTCTCCTCTATGTTACTCCCGCATACTTTCGAATTTCATCCACCTGTCTCACATGGGGTCTTCTTCTGGGTCTTTTCCTGTCCCTTGGGATCCAATCTAAAATTTCGGATGTCCATCGATGGTCTGTCGTCCTTCTGGCAAAATGTCCAGCCCATTGCCATTTCAGGGATTTTACTCTGATCATGATGTCTTCCACTTTTGTCATTTTTCTAATCCACGAGTTCCTCTTCTTATCTCTCCTGGTTACACCAAGCATGCATCTCTCCATGTTCTTTAAGTTGTCTGTAGTCTTTGTATGTCTGTTTAAGTTAAGGTCCGCGTCTCTGCACCATACGTAAGCACTGGAAGGATGCATTGATCAAACACTTTTCTTTTAAGACATTATGGCATATTGCTCTTGAAAATTATGCTGTTTCTTCCAAAAGCTCTCCAGGCAAGTTTTATACGCCGATTAATTTCTTCATCAATGTCACCCTCGCTTGATATCTGCTGTCCAAGATAAATGTAGGTATTGGTTATCTCCAGCTTTTCCCCATCAATTGATAAATCTTCATTTTTTGTAAATGCATTGTACATCACTTTTGCCTTCTGAAAGTTCATTTTTAATCCCACTTCTTTACTCTTGTCAACAAGTTCCTGGGTCATACTCTGCAGCTCTGATGGGGTAGTTGGAAAAATGACTATGTCATCAGCAAAATGAAGCTGAGTTAGATAATCTCCATTAATCTTTATCTCTTTGTTTTCCCAGTTCAGTGATTGAAAGACATTTTCCAATGTGGCATTAAAGGGTTTGGAGGATATAGTGTCACCTTGTCTCACTCCCTTTCCAGTTTTTATGGGTGCTGTATTCTCAAATAGCCGAATCGTTGCACTTGCATTTTCATAGATGTTATTAATAATATTAATGTATGCATCTTCAATACCGCAGGACTTCAAAGCCATTGTAACTGCTGATGCTTTCACCGAATCAAAGGCCTTTTCATAATCGATAAAAGCCATGCATAATGGAAGTTCATATTCCCTCGCTCTTTCAATTAGTTCTCTCAGTACGTGGATATGATTTATAGTGTTGCAGCCACTCCTGAATCCAGCTTGTTCTCTCGGTTGAGCCATGTCCAGTGTCACCTTCAAGCGCTGTGAAATAACTTTAGTGAAGATTTTATAAACCACTGATAGGAGGCTGATAGGTCTGTAGTTTCCTGAGATCCTCAATGTCACCTTTCTTATGTAGCAGGATCACTGTAGCATTGTTCCAATATTCGGGAATCTTCCCTTCATTAAGGCATCGAATAAAAACCTGGGCGAGTACTGTTTCAATTTCTCCACTTGCTTCTTGTATGATGTCTACGGTAATTCCATCTTCTCCTGGCGCTTTTCTCTGTTTCATGTTCTTGATTGCATGTACAACTTTTGCTGGTATACTATCCAATAAGTCCCCGAACTTAGCTAGTTCCACTGCAGATTATTGTTCGCTGCAATACAGATAAATTACCATTACTGTTACCTTAAAAAATGAAAATGAAAGCAAAATAATCAATCCAGGAAGATTCCAGCATAGAATGTTCCCCAATCTGTTTCTTGAGGGTAACGGTGAATTATAGATTCAAATATAACAACATATAGCGGAAATATTTCTGTACTAATGGAAGTAGCGCCATATTGCCGCAAATCCAGCAGCTTTTTAAACGCCCGTTGTCTATGATTAACTATTTTGAAAAGTAAGAAAAAGCAGTGTTTGGATACATTTAAAATATGTTTTTTGATTACGCGCTTTTCCCGGAAATTTTCATCGGGTTTCAGATATGTTCTTCCAAACATTCACATGGCAAAACTCATGCAAAAGTCTTGAATTCCATTGAAATTTTAGTTGGTTCTTAGTGACTCTATGGGGTCCAACTTTTACTTAAAAACTCGATGGGAAAAATGGCCCATATCGAAGGAATGTGTTCAAAAAGGCTGAAATCGAATTAATACTCAGGCACGATCAGCGGAATCAATTGAAATACAGATTTCCACGCCGCTAACTGCTCTCAAAGAAACCAGGTAATTTTCCCCTTAAAAGGTATACTTCTACTTTCTAGCAGGTAAAATTCCCCCTTTTTATGGCCGTAATATAAGGCACAGCGGGAAAACCGAAGCGGGACTTCCTCTCCGACTGAAATTTAGTTTCCCATTTTACAACCGCTTATGACCCCAATATAAGGAATAACGGGAAAAGGCATAAGGCGAAGAGGCAGGGCGGGAAGACACCCTGCATATAACACAGACAAAGTACTCCCCAGTGCAGACACACCCCGTCCCCACTGGACACAAGACACACACTCGTTCGGGGTCGAATCTTTTTGTTGTCAACAAGCCCCCGAAGTGTTTTTACCACTTAATACCGACAGATGGTAAAAACACTGTGAATGCTTCTCCTCGGCTCTGTGATTAAGCCCTAGACTATGTCGTGTAAGTAAGTAAAGCAGCAAAATAGTTGAGCCCAGCAGGATATCGAGAAACATCTGTTTCTTTCTTTACCATTGTGATTAAGAAAAAAAAAAGTTTGACTTGCCTCGGCCTGGCCGTAAGTGTCTGGAATAAAAGCCCGGCCCGTTGCTTTATTCTTTAAACTAAAAAAAGCCCTACCCAGCCTGTGCAGACTACTAATGGTGCTATGGTGCGTACACTAAATTTCGCAAGTATGATAAAAAAAAGAAAAAAAGTATAAGTTACATACTTTATCAAATAAGAGTTTAAAAGCACTCACATTGTTTTGATTCACCTTGTAGGTAATTTGTTCGTGTTGGTCAAAATAATTCCTAGTTGATGCTTTGGAAACTGAAACCCCCTAAAACGGATTTTCCGACACGTGACCGCTTGTTCCAGACCACATACTGATCTATGATTTTCCGACACGTGACCGCTTGTTCCAGACCACATACTGATCTATGATTTTCCGACACGTGACCGCTTGTTCCAGACCACATACTGATCTATGATTTTCCGACACGTGACCGCTTGTTCCAGACCACATACTGATCTTCCGACACGTGACCGACACGTGACCGTTTTTTCCAGACCAGATACAGACCACATACAGACCACATACTGATCATACTGATATATTGTTACGAAGATTTAATACTAGAATTTTAGGCAAAACTATTAAATCTCATTCGCAACTTTTCTTTCGCTTTCGTGTTCCATTTCCTTTGTTTCCACGATGCGTGAGAATATTTTATCTTTGTCCCCCAGTCAGGAGGTATAGCTTGTCAATGGCGCAGTTGGGACGGTTTTTCTAGAATCCATCTGCACTAGTATGACAATGAAAAACCATTTTCAATTTTCGTTTTTGTGCTTGAAGCTTCATGCAGTTAACATTAGCACCCTCGCCATTTTCACTTCAAAGTAACCGAACGGAATGCGGATGTCGTGTATAAATTCAACTTTGAGGCTTTGTGAAGCCGACTCCAGCATTCCCAAAGCGTTTATGGTGGCGAAAGAGTGGTCACTTCCTGGTAGGTAAATTTTCCGGCGAACAAAGGGTGTAGTGGACAGTCAACGCGACGGGTGACAAGGGAGCGGGCGCAAGAAAAGAGGCCAGAGGTGCCTTAAGTGGTTGGCCAGGACGTCTTTAAGCGAGCCGGGGAATTGAGTTTCTCCGCGTGCGCGGGAGATAGACGAGCGAATGACCAAAAGTGATAACTTAAGAAAAGCGGTTCCAAGAGGAAGATTGCTTGCCTGAAGAGAGAGTAAGACAAGAAAAGCTGCGGATAAGTCAAAGAGAAGAATAAATAGTTTTAAAAGGCACTGATGCACTCCATGAATATTTAAGCGCCCTACTTGTTACTTATTATTACTACCAACCAAGCGACAAACTAGTTAACACTACGCCGTCAGCAATGAATGTCAGCTTTAATACTTTTGCCCTTCTAGATTGAATACAGCCGACAGTCTGACCCATATTTGGGTACGAACTCATATTCTGGTTTACAGATTTCAAAATCCGAGTCGGCTTTGAAGGCATGGCTTTAAATCAAAGTCAAGAACCTTCTTTTTCTTTCCATCCGATGAACGCTATATACATAACAAACAGGTTTTTGCTTCGCTAACTTCATCTTGTACAGTAGACGCCAGTAAAACTTCTTAACAATAGATGTGAGAGAAAAAAGGAAACTTATACCACACAAGGTGTTAATCATCTCATACACAAAAGTCCCTCGTCGCAAAGCATTAAAAAGGGCGCCAAAAAATGTTTGGTGTGGGTATGAATTTCTGTATGCCAAAACAACTCCCTCAGACAACATAAATTTCCCATTTCCCGGGTCATAAGTACACCTCATTAGCAGCGGGAATGTGGTGGGCTTGGGCCAGGAAACAATTACCTTTGCCCCCGGGCTGGACTTTCCTGCCGAGGTGATAATGTCTCAATGGCTGTTACGACCATCTTTCCTTCTCTTTGAAGCGTCACGACTCCAAGTAAATGTACTCTCTGCACGCAGACAGAAATTTTCTTTTTACCAAACGGAAACAAATTATGAGGCAAGATTTATTTCGGTTTTTTATTTCATATGGTGAGCTTGGATGTTACAACGTTATTTTTGATGTGGTCATGAACGTATAAATAGCAACGCAACATTTTTTCCTGAAAATGACTTTTGTTTTCTTTCTTCTTCTTCATGCTCCTCGTTTCGCCTAAAACTAAATGTTGTCGTGCAAACTTTCCAGTTTATGTCTTCTTGCGTTACAGTGACGATTTGTTAAACATACTGATTTGATGTCTATTAGAGTTCTCCACGTATAAAAAAAGGGGGAAAAGAAAGGGAAAAAAGGAAAAGAAAGGGGGAAAAGAAAGCGAAACGTGTTTCAGTTTCCTGTTTTCTCCGTACAGTGGAGATTTGAATTCAGTTTTTGTATTATTAAACACCGTGAGTTCTTAAAACATTGGTGGGTCGGTTTTCAGCTTGGCGAGTATACAATGTAAAAAATTCTGAAATTCACGAGCCACTTTGCGCGATTTCTTTCGTGAATTAACGAAGCTTATTTCTGATACAACCTTTTCCGTGAAATATTGGAAAGAAACCTGAATTTCACGGGTTTTTCAAACGCCAGGAAGATTCTGAATTTTCAGAAACCTTTCCGCAATTCCTTTCTTTTATTGACAGTAAATTGCCGTTTTTAAGATGTGTTGACGAAAAATTCTGAATCTTCAGAAACCTTTTCGCAATTACTTTCGCGCATTAACGAAAAAACTCCGTTCTCACTTTTCCGTATCTATATGACGAGAGTTTTCCGGTAATAGGAGCGATTCGTGGGAATAATTGAGGTTTGATTAACTGTTTAACTTCAATCGTCTGACGAAGGATCTGATTTTGAAGTTTCGCAGCGAGATCGGATATTGTGGATAGCATATCACATGAATTTTGATTATTGTGGCACAAGGTATTTCTTCTCCTCTCCCCCATTTTGTGCATTAGGTATTATATAATATACAGTCAAACCCGATTTAACGAACTTCAAGGGACCAACATTCTTGTACGTAAAATCGCGGAATTCGCTAAATCGAGGAAACCTTTGGAATGAAACATTTAAATTAAGTTAGTGTTCATAATAGAATACGTAAGCAGCTCTGTTCTCTTTCTTTCAGTGACTAACTTTTCTAATGCTACCTGTGTTCATCAAAACTGTGTCCGTAAAGGAGCTGTGTTGTTTAATTTGAGCTGTAGATTTAACACTGAGAAGAAAAAAAAAAAAGCACGATTTGGTGAAGAATTCCAGGGGTTCAGGAATGGGTACGTACCATGTGCGTCCCTGACTTCACAGACTGATATTGTTCTGTCTGTAGATGAAATAAAGAATCTCCAGGGTACTCTAGATTTCCTCCCCCATACCGCCTTTAATTTTCCAGCTTCTCACCCATGCAAGAAAACGTTGCGCTCCTTTGGAACTTGTTGGCCATTTGCTTCCTCCTGTAAGAAGCTTACGCTTGATAGTCGGAAGAAAGTCGAACTGATTTACGATTCCGTCAAGCTGTGTCGCAGATGGTGTTCTTTGAAACGCTGGTTAACTTCATACGTAAAATTTTCCTGTCACGTTAAGCTCTCTTTTTAGCTGACTTTTATCGTGAATATGCTGGTTAACATAGTTTGGTGGTTTAAAGAAAGAATGAAAAGTGTTCGCTAAATTCAGGAAATGTGTTCGTTAAATCTGGAAACGCCAAGCATTAATTTCCATGTGGTTCCGTCCAGACCACAAAAAATGTACGTAAAATCGCGGTATACGTTTAATCGCAGTCCATTAAATAGGGGTTTGACTGTCTTGTGTTACTGTAAGAAACCGGGTACTTAATTTATTGTACAGGGGACTGTACGATGTATGTGTAAAGTTTTGGGACACCCTAAGATAAACGCTATTTTAGCTATCAAGAGTAAATTTTATATTTAGAAGTTTTGTGAAATAATACTATAATACAGTATATTTCATCTTTTCTTAAGGATTGAAAGCAATTGTCAGTTTAAAAAGATATCAAGTCCATTATGTTGCTTCGAAAAATCACGATGAAAAAAATATTTAATTTCTGATATGTTTGTTCTCCAGAAAAAATAAAATTATTAGAAACTTATTCAAAAAACAATAAGCTCCACTAGAAAATAAAATGATTAAATCACTCACATTAATGAAAAAAAAATCATCATCTCGCTGTTAGTTTTACCATAAACGTGATTTAGTTTTCTGCGTCTTTCTGGCTCAGTGGTGGAGAAGCAGGTTAGCTGTTGACCCAACCCAAATGACGTCGGTTCGATCTCCACCGCTACGAAAGAGTTATCTGGTGCTAACTAGGGTTGATAAATTTAGTTTCTTCAATTTTGGGAAATTTCTGCATAAATACGGAAAAACCTGAATTGGACTTTTCGAAATTGAACGGAATTTCTAACTACGGAAAAACCTGAAATGGACTTTTCGAAATTGAACGGAATTTCTTACTACGGAAAAACCTGAAATGGACTTTTCGAAATTAAACGGAATTTCTGACTACGGAAAAACCTAAAATGGACTTTTCGAAATTACACGGAATTTCTGACTACGGAAAAACCTGAAATGGACTTTTCGGAATTAAACGGAATTTCTGACTACGGAAAAACCTGAAATGAACTTTTCGGAATTAAACGGAATTTCTGACTACGGAAAAACCTGAAATGGACTTTTCGAAATTAAACGGAATTTCTGACTACAGAAGATCTTTGAAAATACGGAAGTTAATAATAATAAAAAAAGACGCGCCCTTTAAAAAACGGAAGTTTCGTTAAAAGACGGACATTTACCGGCAACTTCGCTGCACGTTATTTTCAGAAATTGTCCGTGAATTCGCACCACTTATTTTTCACAGTATATTTACGAAAATCTATTAGAAGTTTTCATAGTTGACTGAATAAAAATTTAGATATTCATATACATAAAACCCCGAAGCTGTCTAGCACATTTTCTTTTACGTTAGAGGCAACAACAACACAGTTACATTTCACGTCACGAGATATTGTACAACTGTCCTCCCGATTTCCTGCACTAGATTCAATCGTATGTTTTACATAACTGGCTCCCACACAACCAGCGACATCTAATAGATGTCAATATTACATCCACCTGGTCTAGTAAACGTCATGAATGAAATATAGACGTCCAGTGGAATCCTACATGTAGACGCCCATTAGACATCACATATAGATGTCCAGTTGACGTTTATATATAGACGTCCATTAGATATCACATATAAACGTCCAGTGGACGTCCTTAATGGACGAATTCTGGAGCTACCGCATCTGGATGTTCATCGAATGTCATTCATATGACATCTAATGGCCGGCCTTGATGGGTTAACTGTGGAGCCATTCGCGCGTACGCACCTTAAATATCCTGCTTCCACAGTTTCAATTTGCTAAATCAGGCACACACCGTGCATAAATAATAAATAAAGTACGAGACAACTGCGTCAAGCCGAGCAGAAGTTAGAAGTTAATAATAGATTGAAGTTGTTCACTTATTTGCAGTAAGTCGTGTATTATCATTTATTTGTTTATTTTTTGTTTCTCTAGACGTATTTGTCGTTGAGTGAGTTTGTGTAGCAAGCTTTCTCAAAAAAATTAAAGTTGATAGGAAGCTGTTCTGCACAACCTGCCAGGTGCTCTGATTATAGATTTCTAACGAATTCAAATTTTATAAGAATTTCATACAATGTCAAGCAAGGTTGTACATTTGGCTGCAGTCTTGGTGGTGTAATACATTAAGTCAAGTTTTCAGAATACTCATGTATGTACACTGTAAAAAAATTTATGAAATTCACGAACCATTTTTCATGATTCCTTCCTTAAATTAACGAAGCATATTTGATACAACCTTTTCCGTGAAATGACGGGGGGGGGGAGGCATGGATTTCACGGATTTTTCGTACGTCAGCAATTTTCGTACCTTTCTGCAATTCCTTTCTTGTATTTACGGTAAACTGCCGTTTCTACGAGGCAACGGACAATTCTGAAATTTCAGAAACTAAACTTTTCAGCAATTCCTTTCGCATATTAACTGAAAATACTGTTATCACTGTTTCCGTATCCAAAAGACTTAAAAATTCCGGTAATAGGAACGGTTCGAGAGAATACTTGAGGTTTGATTAATTACTAAATTAGTTGTATGATGTTTATGTATCAGTCTGTAAGTCCCTTAAGGCAAAAGTTATTATAGCTATCAAGAGTAAATTTTATACTTAAGAGTTTTGTGAAATACTATGAAGCAGTGCATTCGCCCTTTTCTTAAAGATAATTGCAGTCACTGCCACTTTAAAAAGATCTCGAGTTCCAAAGCATTTTGTTATTTCGAAAAATCACGAAGAAAAGAATACGTAATTTGTAATAAATCCTTCTACATAAAAAATAAAATGTTTATTCAGAAAAATTATAAGGTTCAACAGAAAATAAAATGACTAACTCATTCACATCAATTACAAAAAAAAAAAAAAAAAAAAAAAAAAGCTAAACACCGTGCAATAAGTGCTGTACCTTGCCCGCGAGGGGTGTTAAGGAGGATTTCTCACTCCGTGGGAAGGCACCCGCCTCACGATCCCAAGGACGCTGGTTCAAATCCCGAAAGGAGCGAGTAAGGAAGGATTGGTAGTGTCAGACTGGTACGCTGGAAGGAGAAATTTTCCGTGAATTCACGCCACTTTTTTTTTTTTTTTTTACAGTGTAGCACACATCTAGAAGACTTCTTTTTTTTTTTTTTTTTTTTTTTTTTGGAGGTTTACACGAACGTCTAGATGTAACATGGTAGACAGCCAACAGGCGTTTATTAGACGGGATCTGAAGGGACATTGGACAGCCATTAGATATTCCGATAGCATGTGATGGACATAATCTAGACTTCGATGGACGTCCGTTCAGCGTCTATACGTAACATGGCGGACGTCTAATGACGTCTACTAGATGTGGTTATGTTGTGTGGGATGCTCCTCAGTTGTTTATGACGTACGGAAAGGAAGTCAGCGTTTCGAAAGAGAGAGAGAGAGAGATTCTCTCTCAGCGTGAAAGCGAATAAAAGAAGGTTTAGTTGTAGCGCAGTTTACCAAAAGTGAAGAAGTATGCGTTCAAAGTCAACGGAAGCTCCTTTAGGTAAAAGCTATTTTGGTTTATTAGATAGATAGATAGATAGAGAGAGAGAGAGAGAGAGAGAGAGATAATCTCCTCACTCTGGGTCTGTATGTTGCATAACCCATTCGGAGCACGCAGAGAGGACTACGCTTGGCACAATACCGAAGGACGGAGGCTCAGATCTAGAATCATGCCCGGTCCATCCACGGCATTCAGCAAATCTTGTCCCCATGCGATTACATTAAACACATCGGTATGAAAACAGATATAACAAAGCAACGGGCCGGGTTTTAATTTAGAGAACAAAGCAACGGGCCGGGTTTTTTCCCAGACACTTACTACTGGGCTGGGCCAAGTCGACCCATTCTTTTTATCTCAATGGTAAAGAAAGAAAAAAGTCGTGCTCCCCGATTTCCTGACGTATTTAACTGCTTCGCTGACTTTACCATGACATAGCCCAGGGTGTAATCAGAAAAACAAGAACAGGCACTCACAGTGTTTTTACCATCTGTAGGTATTAAGATGGTAAAACCATTTTAGGGCTTGTTGACAACAAAAAGATTAGAACTCGAGCGAGTGTGTGTGTTATGTAGAGTTGGGAACTGATGGTGTCTACAGTGTGGTGGGGGGTCTGTGTGTGTTTGTATGAGAGAGTCGGACGACATAGATTTTTTCTCCTATCTCTAATCTGTATAGGGATTGACTTTTTTAGCGTTACAGCTTAATAGTTCAGAGAAAGGGAGATTCTGAAAGCGCTTAATCTTCCTTTTTCTCTCTTTTTAAAGTATAACCTTTTTTTTTTTTTTCGATAATTGTCAAAGCTTAGGTAATATTTTTAGGATTACATTCAACTAAATATTTTCAATAATATCTCATTTCATTTTTTAATTTTCACATTTTAATAAAATACAATAAAAAGACAAAATAATACCAAATGGCACATAACGGGCAGAGCTGGGCCTAAACAAGAGCTGCAATTGACGGGCCCGCGATGGACCGGGCCTAATGTCTAATATTTGAAACGGGCCGGGCCGGGCTGGGGCTTAAGCGCACGGGCTTCGGCAGGGCCGGGCTCACCATATTAGGATTGTGCAGACCTCTACTTTGAGGGAGTCTCTGAATATGGTAATCCCACACCACAAAGAAGTTCCAACGGGACGGAGAGGAGGAGTCTCTGAATACAGCATCAGGAAAGACAACTGACGGAAATACAACTGACCCATTTCGCAGATGTTGAATACAAGTGAGCAACACCCATCCTTTCATTTGGCACAAGTGCAACAGTTTTGGCGCAGCTATCCTTTATAAGTATATTTTATTTCAGGTAAGTAGAGGGGTTGGAAAAAGAAATGTGAACACCTGGGAAATTGGCTGCATGTCTTTATTATTAACGTGTTGGACCACCATTTGCCTTTCACATAACTTTCTTGGAGTAGATTCATACAGCTTTTGAATAGTCTCCAGTGGAATGTTGCACCATTCGTTGATCTGAACATCAGCCAATTGCTTCAGAAACGTTGCAGGATAGAATGTTCTTGCTGCTCTGCTCTCCAAAACTGACCACAGTGGTTCGATGATATTGATTCAGCTGGACAGGACAGATATAAGTCAAGTGATTCAGCTGGACAGGACAGATATTGAGGTTCATCTTGGTGCTCCTCAAACCAAGACTGAACTGTTCTGGATGTATGTATGGGCGCATTATCATCTTGAAAAATGGCATCATTGTTGGAAAACAACATTGGGACCATAGGATGCACCTGATCATCTAGAATGTCCAGGTGCTCACTGGCAGTAACTCGACCATGTGGGTAATGATGGAGCCTGCCAAATGCCAACATTTGGCCGCATAAATCATCACAGATCCATCTCCATGTTTGACAGTTGGAACCGGACATTCTAAATTGTACGATAGCTTTGGGGTTCTGCATACATAAACCCGACCTACTGTTGAGAATAATGTAATCATCGGCCCATACCACACCTTTCAAGTCATCAGCTCTCCAGATTTCATGCTCATGATACTATCTATTTCGCACTGTAGGATTGATATCTGGGATTGAAAGTTTAGCAATTGCAGGTGTTCCGTAGATGTTGGCTTTGTGAAGTTCTTCGCAGACTGTTTTCGTGGAAACAAGGTTTTCTAGGTGGATATTGAGTTCTGCTATCACTTTTGCTGCACTTGTTCAGTGTTGTTTGGACACAATTCTTACTAGTGATCAACTTTCATTCTCATCAAGTGTCCCTTTTCTTCCACTGTTCTTCTTCTCCGATGAAGTCTTGTCATGCTTTGTGTACGCAGTTATAACCGTGGAGACAGGTGCTCTTGAAGCACCACACAATTTGGCTGTCATAGTAACAGACGTTCCTGGTAAAAGTGCTCCCACGATCTGACCTCTTTGAAAGTTTGGCAGGTCACCATGACCTCTCATACAAATCGATGCTCAGCAGAACTTGTACAACATGGGCATACAATATAGAGAATGTATACGACAAAGAAAAGATACACAAAAGATAATAACGCTTGTTTCTTTCAGTGTAACCTACACAAATTACATTTATCCCTACAATCATGGTGTTCATATTATTTTGTCTAACCCCTGCAGTTTTTAAATTATACAAGAGCCCTAAAAAGTTCATTCTGGTAGAATCGTTAAATATTTATGCAAGGTAATTATTTTCTTTTTCCTTTTTTCTAAAACCATTCTGAAAAGAAAAAACAGTTTTGTAAAGTAGTCATAGAATTACAGAGAGACAACACGGGTGTCGTACTGTGCCCAAAAATGGTGGCTAGTTTTCGTAAAATCCAAGTGTGACTCAACACGAAATCGAAGGAGGTTACGGGGAATGCACGTCATGGTTTAGATGGCAATCGAGTAGATTGGAAGAAAAAAGGGTTGACCATGCGTATGTGAGTAATCGTACCATTTCTATCTACCATACATTCGTTCCTACAAGAGGAACTTAAATCCGAATCAATAAAATCCGACCGTCAACAAAGTGTAGGCCATCATGTAAATCTTTCTTTCTCTGCGCGGCCGTCATGACTTTGTTAACGACTCGTAATGACAGGGTTTACACTTGCAGACCTGACAGATTAACCGCACTGACCATCTATCCACTCCTCTCCAATCACAAGCGGCTCTTAAATCCCGTAGTGCCTCGACTCCTAATTAGCAATCCCGTATTCTGGAAATGGAGTGTGAGAGGACCATTTCTCCTCCTCGCCCGTGGTCTTTCCCTAATGGAAGCGCACTCTCTACCTAGCTAACCAAATCTCATTATTGCACGCGTTTCTTTATTTTTGGGATAATCATTATCATGCGGACGTCATTTTTGAGCTCGGGCCTTGCTCATGCCTCAAGTGATCCACACCTTTTCTCCCTGTCTGCGTGCTCGGAATGCGAAACCCCTCAGGAAATCATCATTGTAATCCAGATATAACAATAATAAACGCTCCCAGCTCGAACATTGAAGGGAAAAGGGTGTGCTTTAACGTATCACACGTTGTATTTTTTCTTTTTGCTTGTGCTTGTTTTTTATATGTTCCAAGTAATCGGAAGATTTGATATGTTCCACAAATTGGTAATCATCATTTTTCATGTGGAAAGCTGCTGACATAAAAAAATTTGAACGACGCAACATTGAAAGAACATTTTTCACTCGGAAATTTATTTCTACAAACGTAGTGCAGAAATATGAAAGTGAATCTGTAAAACCCATGCTATTAAAGTGGACGCCAAGTAATTTTGCTTCCTATACTTCCAATGGAAAAAGTTTTGTACACATTTCCTTCACAATTAATGTGTTCCCAAAGATGAAAATTTAAACATCGATTAAAATAACTTCATATTATAACTTGGAACACTTAATATTTTCTAAAACATAACCATAATTATATTAAAAATCAATAACTTTTACTTTGGTAGTGTTGAAACCAGAAAAAAGATGGCGCGACCTGTACTTTGATGACGTCAGTAGACAAACAAATGTTGGATTGCATAATTATGGTTATGTTTTAGAAAATGTTAAGTATTCCAAGTTATAAAATGAAGCTATTTTAATCGATGTTCAAATTTTCATCCTTGGGAACGCATTAATTGGGAAAAAAATGTGTACAGAAGTTTTTCCATTGGAAGTATAGGAAGAAAAATTACTTGACGTCCTCCTTAAAGAGTTAGCAGTATGTTACGCCAAAAAGTAGTGCTGCGCCATTTTCTGTTGTAAGATGTACCCTTGTGCTGCGCACGAAACATAAGAAAACATGATGCAATCGGTGAAATACATTCCTCTAGGGAGCGTAAAGTTAAATTGCGAATCGCATCATGTTTTCCAGTTTTGTGCATTACGAAATGTTTCCTTTGCCATAAAAGATGGTGCCGCACCTTTTTCGGGTGCAACATACCGTATCCTCTTTGCACGCTTTTGTAAAAAAAAAAAGATCCTGCTTACGTTATCACTCTGTCCGTCCGTCTGTGCCATATCTCTACAACCATTAGTTCAATTTGAAAAGTTATTTCTGCATTGAGAAGCATGAATGTGAGAACCATGATCCTCGCTTTCAGGTTTTTCTACGATGCCCCACTTCGCCACCAGAGGGCGTAAATGTAGATGCTATCGACTTCAAAACACATTTTATTCAATAGAATTGTTTCTGAACATCCGATTAAAAACACTCTTTCTTCCACTGGATGACATTTATAAAGAAAGCTATTTTGGGTTCAGTTTCTTTTCAAGTAATGCATAGTTTTCCCGCTAGGGGCGTAAAGTTAAATTGCGAATTACCCGATATCTCTGCTTCTAAAAGTCCGATTTGGAAAATTCTATTTACATCGGATAGAGCTCCTGGTGGGAAATGTTTAGCATATAAGTTCAATTTTCTGTGGTTTGGTCACTAGGAGCTTAAGGTATAGTTTTGTTTCTGATACATTTACAACAACATCTGCGCGTGTGAAAGCGTGATTGAAATTTTTTTTTTAGCGGTCAGAAAGCACTCACCACGACAAGCCTTTTTATGATACCTTGTGCAGAAAATAGCGCATAATTTTTCAACAAGGAGGCGTAGATGTATATATTATAATGGGTATGCAAAAGTTTCCGCCGTTTTAAGGAGAAAGGAGGCAGAAACAATCAGGAAACTAGTACACATTTATTCAACGAAATCGTGGCCGTTAGCATCAATCACCTTCCGCCATTTTTCAGGCAACAAATGAATGACCCTTTGATAGAAGCACTCGGGTTTTGAGTTGAAGAACGCGGTGACGAAATTTTCCACATCTGAAACTGTGGTGAATCGCTGTTGGGCTAGGGCATGTTGCATAGAGCGAAACGATAAAAGTCTAAGTGTGCAATGTCCAGGGAGTGAGCAGGGTGCGGTAAAAGCCTCCCAGTGTAACTGTTAAAGGGTTGCTTTTGTGATGGCACCGACACGTGGTCTGGCATTATCGTGTAACAGGATGACCGGGCGGCGTTCTTTACCTGTCCATGGGTGTTTTTGCTCGATTGCGGCGTTCAGTTTCATCAACTGATCGCTATATCGTTGTGCAGTGATTGATTCTCCCGGTTTCAACAGTTCGAAGAACAGAACTCCGTGCATATCCCACCACACGCACAACAGCACCTTTTTCCCGTCAGGGATATCCTGTTATACAGTGGATGTTGATGGCTGGCCTGGGTCGACCCAGGATCGCTTGCGTACGGGATTGTCGCAATAGACCCATTTTTCACCCCTCAGTGACAACCTTCCACAAGAAATCCTCCCCTTGAAACCTCTGCAGCAACGACATGCAGATGCCCAATCGTTGATCAATATTACGCTGCGTTAAAGTATGTGGAACCCACTTACCAATCTTCTGGATCTTCCCCTAGACCTGTAGACGCCGTACCACCGTCGATTGAGCCACTTTCAAACGTGTTGCAAGTTGCGTGGTCCATGGTGTCGCATCCTTTAGCAACAGCGACTCCAGCTCCTCGTCTGCGAGTTCCTGCGGTCTACCTGCACGTGGCTTGACTTCCAAGCTTAGATCACCTTTCTTAAACCTGGAAAACCATTTTCGACACGTCCGCTCACCCGTAACCATTTCGTCATACGCTTGACATATTGAACGGCATGCTTCTTTTTTTTTTTTTTTTTTTTTTTTTTTGATTGAAGGTTTAATGACCACCGTGAGCAACTCAATGGGCTACAAGCAGTCGCCCGTCCCTAATTTAGGGCCACTAGTTCCAGGGAAGGGAGAGAGACAGTGCCGTAAGACAAACACAACATCCTAGCCTCACCGGGATTCAAACCCGGACCCCTTTTGAACGAAGATCAGAGGCCATCGCTTAGACCACTGGGCCGCCGGGGCGGCACCGTATGCTTCACTCGCACTTTTCCTTAAATTAAACATGAATAACAAACAGCGTGACAAATGAACTTTATCGACCGCCATGCTTGGTTTCATGTACGAATTGTTTGCACGGGTGGCTGGCCGGTTTGACCCCTACGGCGCTTGCTAGCGGGGGCGGCAGAAACTTTTGCATACCCCTAAAATTTTAGTCAATATATTTGCTTCTAACAGTCCAATTTATTTATTTTTTTCCTTTTCGGAGAGTATTTTGGGTGCGAAACATTTTGCATGTAATTTTAAAATTTTCTTAACGCACGCTTGTGCTATTCAGATGCATAAGTTCACGTTTTCGTTTTAGCATATTAGCAGCAACATCTGCTCGTCTAAAATTCGTATTGAAAAAATCCTCTTTCGGTCAGATACTACTAACTGACAAAATATTTTGCGTGCATTTATTGTCAAACATACTGCACGATTTTCCCGCTAGAGGCGCAAATGTCTTATTGGTTTTTGTTAATATCTCTGCTTTTAAAAGCCCGATTTAAAATATTCTTCGAACGCCATATGCTACATATTTACTTTGTGAAATACTTTGACTCTACTCGTGGGGTTTTGTGGTTCACAGTTCTGCCGCTAGGTGGTGTTAGTGTGTCATTCTGTTTGACGCTGTATCCGGGTTTCCAAAAATCCTTTTGAAATTTTTTTATGTGTGTTTTGTTTTTATGTTCTTTTCAGTAAAGATGTAGGATATTATCTTCCGGAAATTATGCAGAGTTTACCCGCTAGAGGAAGAAAGGTCAAAACCTTTTTCTCGCTATCTCTGCTTCTAAGAGACGTATTTAACTGTTTTTTTTTTTCTTATTATAGCATTTGCTGTGAAAAATACCTTTCACGTATTTCCTATTTTTCCATGTTTCAAAGTTCTTCATCTGGGAGGCTTAATGTTAGATCATGTTTTCCTCTATGTCTGATTTTCGTCTATTGCTGGACGGTCTCCTCAGGCCTCTACCACAGCTCTTTAGCTTCCGGAAGTCTGCCTGCCCCTTCGAATCCAGTCTGGTATTTCAGTTGTCCAACAGTGACCAGGTCTTCTACCAATATGTTTATGCCATTGCCACTTGAGTGTCTTTACTTTCATCAAGATGTCACTAATTCTTCTCATTTTCTTTTTCCATAAAATCTTTTTCCTATCCTTCTTGGTTACGCTAAGCATGCATTTCTCACAGTGTGGGGTCCAGAAGGCTATCTTACGAAGGCGTCTTCTCCCATCCAAAACATAAACAACAAATAACAATCATAATTTGTGGGAGGATCACACTCACACACACACACACACACACACACACACACACACACACACACACACACACACACACACACACACACACACACGTATAAACTAGCATTGTTGTGGTTTTAAATGATTTTTCCATTAAAAAAATTGCCCTGCCCAGTGTTATTAGGCAGTGGCTTAATATTATTTGTCTGAGATGGGTCCGGGTCACAGATGGAAACGGGTCACGTGTCAGCGAGTCAATGTGTCGACAGTTTCTAACATATCAAACGGGTCGGGTGAAGGTGTTCCGGCCCCGATTTCGACCCGGTTTTATTTCCGTTTTATTTTTGAAAAGAAAAAAGAATATTTCAAAGAAAATGCGTACTGTGGAATTGTGTGCTCGATGCCGGTGCCAGCAAAGTAAAGAATGACTTGTCTTACAAAAATATTGCAGTCTCTTTCATAAAGCAAGGAAAATTCTCACCGGCCGATGATACGGCGCAGACGATAGACTTATCGATACAATATCGTAAAACGGTACTTCCTTTGTGTTTGTTTGCAGTGCGATTGTCCGGAACACGACACAGGCGAATGCCTGTTGCCTGCTTCTCTGGTGATTCCCTCTCTCACACCCCGCGTGTCACATTGTAATACTGAGAGTTACTTTTCACATCGCATCTTTTGCATTGAGCATTCAGAGGTTTTCGTTTGACGTGCTAACATCCCGTTCCATTATATGTCGTGTCGGAATTAATGCTTTATTTGTTAACACGTATGAATTTAATGTTAAGGAGATTGAAAGAAGCGTCACGAGGCCAACAAATACGTATTTGTTGAAAACATAAAGGTGAAGAGTAAATGCTGGAAATTGTTTCGTCTCATTAAAGAACCAGAATGTGTTTCACAGGAACACCGAGTTTCACAAGCTTGATTATGTAAAATTATATATTGAGTTTCGAGTTTATAGTTCAAAGCAGATTTGTCCAGGCCGGGTCCCGGTCGGATCCAGTTATGTGAAGTCCGGATCAGGGTTGGGTCCAAAATTTTTAACCCGTTTCCAACTCTGGTCCAAAGATGGAAACGGGTCACGGATCAACGGATCGATAATTTCTTACGGAGGCAAACGGGTTGGATCAAGAAGTAGTTCCTCACCCTATTTCGACCCGGTTTCATTTCCGTTATATTTTTGAAAAGAAAAAAAAACTTTTTTGAAGAAAAATGCGCACTGGGGAATTTCGTGCTCGATACTGGTGCCCGTGGACTGAAAAATGGTTTATTATGCAAATAAAAGGAAGTGTGTTCTTCCTTCTGAGAGACAATGATGAAAACAACATCAAAGAGAAGTCATCGCTCTTTCCACGTTTATAAGTGTCACGGAAAACATCTCATCAGCCGCCAGTCGTATGCGAGTCTGGAGAATTCGAGGCAGCTGTGGTGCAGTGGTAGCCTGTTCCGCGCGTAACTGGAGGACCCTAGGTTCGATTCCTGGTGGCGGCCGATGATAATTTTTCCGTGACTCACTTATAAACGTGGGAAGAGCGATGACTTCTCTTTGATGTTCCTAATCCACGTCAACTGTGTGTATTAAGGATGAAAACAACATCCACATTTTGGAAACTTTCAACTCTTCATAAGCTTGTGAAAATTGTTGCTGCTGTAAAACCTATTCTGAAGCTTGATATGTTATAAAAAAAAACCCAGAAACTCAAATTAAACATACAACAAGTTACTTAATTAAAAATTTTTGACTGTAGCGCCATCAAAATTAGGTGGAACAGTCTTAATATTAATATTACTGCGAAGGGATTTTTTTACACTTGCAGATGCGTTCGGAAACATGCGTAAAACAAATAGGTTATACCTCGCAAATGAAGGACGGCAGTTTCAGTACTTCCTCTAAGTAAGTGAGTAAATTAAACGTTCCCATGATACATCTGTTTGTTTCCGTATAACCTAAGATACTCCCTGCGGAGAGATTTTTTGAACGCCCTGTATACACATATATGATATTAGAGTTCAAAGCAGATTTTTTCGGGTAGAGTCGGGGTCAGTAACAGAGATCCGGGTCGGGATCAGTAACAGAGATCGGTGTCGGGTTCAATTATGTGATGTCCGGGTCCGGGTCCAAAATGTTTTACCCGTTTTCAACTCTGCTCTGGTCCGGGTTCGGTTACTGGTGGGGTATGAATGACATGCCTGTCCTAGAGCACTGCTGGCTCTCCCTCTTTTCTGCAACCAGCGGCCTCAAATTTGAGACGGAAGACTATTCATAGTCAACTTAGTTGCTCGCAACAATCGCTAACCTCCCAAAGAAACAACAACAAAAGAACATTGCTCCAAGTCTTTAAATCACAACGTGTGAACAACTGAAAAATCATCCATATTTTCACGGCGTTCAATTGTCCACTTTTCAAGGAAACGAACTTGGCGCTTTTTAGATCTCACTTCTAAACGAAATTTTTCACAATAACGTTTGAGCACTTCTACTCAAATAGCTTTTCTGAATCTGAACTACTCGTTTGTTACGTATGATATACACTGTAATGACAAAAGTCATTGGACACCTATAGAAGAGAAACACAACATAGCATTTATTGACATGCATTAGTACCGTGTCGATCCACCTTTGGCCTTAATGCATGCACTGACCCTTCGAGACATGCTTTCGACAAGTTTTTGGAACCCAGTGATACGTATGCGCTTCCATTCAGTACATAATACTGCCGCTTACTGTTGCTTAGTAGTAGGCCTTGGTTCCAAACTTCTTATGCGGCGCTCTAATTCATTCCATAGGTTCTCTATGGGATTAAGATCAGGGCTCTGTGCTGGCCAGTCCACACACGATAAGGAATTATCGTCAAACCACGCCGTAACAGTCCTTGCTTTATGGGACGTAAGTCGTGTCTGTTTTGAGCTCCGTGTTTCGCCGTCTACTGAGTGTGTTTTGTGTGCTCTGTCGTTTAACTTTTGTGCGTGCCTTCAAGACGAAGGTTGTATCTTTCATTTAAGACATCTCCCGAGTCGGTGAGTACTATTTTCAATTAGCTATCAGCACTTTATTTTCTCGACCAGTTGGTCGTTTTTTTACTAAGTTAGGCCTCGCCATCGGCGATGGCGACTGCTGATAAGAGCAGAATTCCCGCTCTCGTCACAGCTTCTCCTACTACGTCGATCCTTATCTCTGACGGAGCAAACCAATCAGCGTCCGTCCTTGATGATAGGGAATATCGTCCTCCTCCTGATGCCTATTGCTCTTCTTCTTCTACGCTTCAACTCTCTGACTCCACCACCCCTCCTGGTGGTGAGGCTATGACGTTCGTTCCTGATGCTACCGATGACGTAATGGATATCTCTGAGGGCGTTGCTTCTCTGCCCTCGGTAGCCTTGCCCAGCGTTGTGTCAGCTCCTTCATCCAGCGCTGCACCTCTGCCTTCCAATGGAGGATTGCCTTCCCGCTCTTATTCTAGCGTTACCTCAGGTGCGTCCCTACCGACGCAATCGACTCGCCTTCCCCTTGCAGATGCCCATGTCCAGATACATGGTGACTCACTTCAATTGGACGTTCCGCACTTCTCACCCGCTGCGCAGGAACTTCACTCCACCCGCGAGTTGGGAGTGTGCCTAGATGCTCTTCCGAATACACCGCTGAAAGTCTATTGTGATACGCTCCTTGCTTTTCTTCCAGCCGGAGCCATTACTCACCTCACCCGCCGGCCGCGGACGGTGATTGTTTATTTCACATCCAAAGAGCATGCAGACACGCTTCTAAACTTTGGTCTTGACCTGGGAGACCACCACCTGGAAGCTGAACCGATTTCCAGGCGCCCTGTTCAGGTCTCCTTGCATCCGGTGCCCCCCGAAATCTCGGATGCGATGATATGTACTGCACTTAGTAAGTGTGGTAAGATTGTTGGTCCTGTTATCACACATTCAGCTGAGCCCAAGGATCCTGCAAATAAGAATGTTCGTAGTTTTCGCCGGAGTGTTCGACTCATCTTTCCATCAGAGGAGCATCTCCGTAAGTTCCCACGGATCCTAAACGTCCGATGTGGGCAGCTCTCCTACAGAATTGACATGCTAACATCAGAACACTGTGCTAATTGCAAAGAACTTGGGCATCAGCGTGCTCGATGCCCCAACAACCAGTATCCAGCTCCCACGGCTTCTACAGTGCCTACCGCCTCTAAGCAGCCTCCTGCTACATCTCGCTCTCGACCTGCACCGTCTTCAAATGTGCCAACTGCCCCAGGGCCGAGTTACACAAAAAGTATATCTACAGCCTCTCGTCCACGAGCGTCTTTTGATGCTGATCTCACCTCCCACCTTCAATTTCCAGTGCTCACCTCACCTATTACTCCTCATCCCGTGGCAACATCGGGAGACTTCGCCGCTGGTTTCCCACCAGTCTTCACTGTTGGTGTCTCCGAGTGTGACGGCGGTGCCGATAACTCCTCTGACTCTGCGTCAGCTTCCCGAGCATCGTCGCTCCCTGGAAAACGAATTTCTGGCACTCGTACAGGTACCCGACGTAAGAGGAAGAAGAAGAAATCTTCCTCTGCGGATGGGCAACCGTTCCGTACTACCAAATCTTCAGGAGATATCTCTCCCTCTCCTGCGCCAACAGAAATTGAAAGGGACACTGATGATGATGGGTCTCCACCTTCGTTTGAGGTCTTTTCAAGTGTTCTCTCCAAATGTGGTGCTCCTTCAGAACCTCTCAATCTTGGAGATTACTATCAGTTTTGCACCCACGCCACGAACCTGGAGTCGACGTATGACTACCTCCGAGAGCGCGAAGACATTCTTCCCGCGCTGCTCCTGCAAGCCGGATGCATTGCTAAGTACCTTCGTGGGTTTGTTCATGACCCCCTGCACCACTCATGGACCCTTGGCTGCGTAAACCGATTACAACAACTCCTGAAAGTTGCTCCGCGACTCCTCCAACCAACGACTGACCAGTCCATTCAAGGTCACGACCCTTAATTGCAGAGGGTTCGCTAGCCCCTAGCGAATGCTCTTGTTATGGAAGACCTCTCGCCCCTCGGGGCCGATCTGTTACTACTACAAGAAACAAACTGCCATTCCTGCACTCTGTTTACTCGCTGGCGTGCTAGCGATTATGTGTTCCATCATGCTTTCCGCTACTCATCTCATGGTGGACTTGCTATCGGAATACATCAACATTTCCGATCCAGAACTTATGCCGAGATTTACTCCAGCAAGTCTCCTTCACAGTTGGCGGAGCTCGATTTCACATCTTTAATGTGTATATTCCATGCACCTCTATTCATTTATCCATCTTGTTCACCAAACTCCGTAAAGCTCTCTCGAAAGTCTCACCTTCGGATCGTGTGCTCTTGGGTGGAGACTTCAATTGCACCCTTGACCCGGCTCTGGATCGCTCTCCTTCGTCACGAGAGCGTCGGACGGATCTCGTCGCACTACTCCATGACCTTGTTGCTGATTTCTCCTTCACCGATGCTTATAGGCGCCTTCATCCACAAGAGACCTCACACACGTGGCGCTCGTCTGGGAGTCAGCTTCCATCAACTGCACGCTTGGATCGGGTTTACGTTTCCACACCGCTTCTTGCGTCTATTACCGAGTTGCAACATCAACCTACTGCTTCCTCAGACCACTGCACGGTCACCCTCACAGTGTTTGTTGCGGCGTCACTCCCTCGGACTGTTCGTCCGTGGACATTTGACTCCAATCTCCTCACTGATCCTGAATTTTGTGCCTCTGTCCGTTCTTTTCTCGCTGCTCGTCGCGCAGGGTTGCATTCCGCACCCTGTACCTTGACGTATTGGCTTCGTGTCAAGCATCAGCTCCTCTTACATATCAAGCAACTTTCCTTCACCATGAAGACTTCTAGTCAGATGCGCCTCGATCACGCCAGGCAGATGCTCACACTGATTGGGTTATCAGATCCGCTTTTTCCAGCATATCAGGCGGAGCTCCAGGCTTTGCTGAAACCTCTTGCGCAGCAAGCACTTTTACGTCTGCGCATTAAACATCTCAATCCGGAGGAATGCACCTATGATTTTCTAACATCAATGGAATCTGCACGTAAGTCTTCTACCTCGCTTCGTCATCTTCGCCTCCCCTCTGGCGAAATCACATCCGATTCGGCAGCGATTTGCTCTCACGTTCGTCAGTTCTATACCACCAAGTTCAGTGAAACTCCTCCCCCTTCTCCCTCTGCTCTCCCCCATCTTCTCAATAACCTACCTCAAGTTCCGTCTCATCTTGCTCCCACCCTGTCTCTTGCACCCACATCCACGGAGGTGTCCGACACCTTCTCTTCCCTTAACCCCCATGCCGCTCCGGGTCCGGACGGCCTCTCTTTTCCTTTTTACCGTGCGTTCTTGCCTCTTTTGTTGCCTTTTCTCCTCTCCGCTTTTTCTGCTGCATTTAACTGCTCCCCCCTCCCGAGGAGTTTCACGGACGCACATGTGGTCCTATTTCCTAAGAAGGGTGACCCTCTTGACTTGGGAAATTGGCGCCCCATTTCTCTTCTCAATCAAGATTATAAACTCTATACTATGCTTCTTTCCCGTCGACTAAACTCTATCCTCCCTCACATCCTTGCTGACTCTCAAACCTATACTGTTCCTGGCCGTTCACTTTCCTCCAATGTTCAACTTCTTCGCGATCTCATTCATCTTGCCAAGACTCATTCTGAACCTCTTGCTCTCCTTTCCTTAGACCTCCGTTCCGCTTTCGATAATATCTCACACGCCTATTTAACACAAACCCTGCTACACTTTGGCTTTCCTCCACAATTTGTCTCCGTTCTTCTCTCAATCTATCGGGATGCCGTTTTCCATGTCAAGACGGCATCTTTTCTCACAGCACATGTTCCCTTCAAGCGGGGAGTTCGTCAGGGCTGCCCGCTTTCTGGTCAACTGTTTGCGATTGCCGTCGAGCCTTTTCTACGCTCTCTGCAAACATCTCTTCTAGCACAACTTCCACCACCAGTTGCCAGCTCACGGCATCACTCAGTCATTTACTCTGCTTATGCAGATGACATCACCGTCTGCATTCGTAGCGACTCACAGTTCCAACTGCTTCGTCGTTTGTTCTCCGCATATGCTTCATGTTCTGCAGCTGAACTGAATACGTCTAAGAGCACTGGATTGTGGTGCGGGTCGTGGTCCAATCGCTTGGATGCTCCATGGGGGGCCACATGGTCATCCACTACCCAACGCTTCCTGGGTGTGCACTTAGGCGCACCACAAGCTACATCCAGTGCAACTCGCTCGGAACTCCATCCTCGCCTCCTCCGCACAGCTGCATTCTGGTGTCGTGCGCAGTTCTGTACGTCCTACTACCAGCGTGCAAATCTCACCAGGACATACCTTCTGTCCATCTGCAAGCATTCTTGGATTGCATCTACGACCCCGCTTTTCTGTCTCCAGGAGGTTACACGCTGCCTTACTCGAGTAATGTGGGCGGGTCATCACTGGATTAACGTCCACAAGCTCTGTGCTCCTCCCTCCTATGGTGGTGCTGGCCTACCTGATGTCCCGCTGTGCTACAAAGCAAGCCGAGTGATCAACTTCATTCACCTTTTCACGGCTCCAGTGGCTTCCGCAGTTCAGGTACGTGACGTTCTTGCCTCCTTGCGTAACCCACATTTTTCCTTTCTTTCTTTAGTTCTCATGGATTGCTGTCCTTTCCCCCCTCCAAACTCCCACCTGCATATTCTGAAGCCCTCATTCACCTTCGCTCTCTCCCCCTCATTCGCTCCCCTCCTCTTCAACTCTAGAGCTTCTTTCTGAACCCCTCTTCTTCAACTCCCTTGTTCATCCCCCCCATCTCCCCCTGTTTTTCATTCCCCTCTTGGCTCCGAGCAGGTGTAGTAACTGTACAAGACCTCACTAACTCGGATCTATCCTGGCGCCCTCTCTCTGGCCTCCCCCTGCTATTCTCTCGTCCCCATCCGCCCATTTGGTCTATGACTCTCTGCTAACTGCACTTCTTTCGCTTTTCCTTGATCTTGTCTCCCCAACCGGTCTCGTCTCTGTCTTTTCTGCCCCTCTTCCGCTGCCGTTTTTCCTCCGACTCACAAACTCGGTTCTTCCTCTCTCCTCTCTCTCCTCTAAATCTCTTTATCGTTTTCTAGTGCACCTTGCCACCCCTTCACCGCTTTCTATTCTGGAGGTTCCCCTGCTTCTCTTCCTCTTGTCTGGGCAGCTGCCCGCTCACCCTTATCTGCCCCTTTTGAAATTAATACCCACTGGCTCTTTTTGCATAATCGCCTCCCTGTTCCGTATTTTCTCTTTCGCATGTCTCTCTCTCTCCTCCCCTCTCTGCTCCTTCTGCGCACAGGAGGCAGACGTTTCTCACGTCTACCTTTACTGTCCCGTCCTGATGCCTCTCCTCCACCAGGCTTTCCGGATTGCCAGTCGCTCTTGTTCTCAAGATCTTCCGTTCACTGCCTACAGACATCTTCTTCTGCGGGCTCATCCACCTACAACTCTTCCTTCAGTATGTGCCTATCTTTTCGTGCTGGTTAAACACGTTATTTACGTATACCTTCAACAACTCCGCAGCATTTCCTCGCCGGTCTCTTTACACCAGGCCAGCGCAGCACTTTTGTGCCATTTTCAAGATCGATTGCTTTCTCGACTCCGCCTGGAGTACCAGTCGGCTTCTTCCAGTCGTCGAGAAGCCACCTTCTATGCTACCTGGGCGCCGGCCGCTCCATGGTTTGCGATTGATTCTGGACTGCTACACCTATCAGAACCCTAGGACATTCTACACCTCCTTTGCTGAGTTCCGTGGCACCCTGGTGGCCCTCCTCCACTCTACGACTCGTGCAATCCACACTACCGTTGAATTGTGAATGCTAATGCCATCTCAGTGTTTTTTCATGCTTACTCGTGTACATTACTTACTTTCACCCCGCCTGTATTATGTTGCTTTGGTGCCCTCGTTAAATAACTTGCACAATTGTGCACGCTGTGTTTTTATCTCATGTATGTAATGTTTTACCTTCACGGCGGTGTTTGTGCTGTTCTTTTTCTAATTGTGTACTATTGTTTCGCCTGTGTTATCCTGTAAATCATGCCCAGCCAATGTCATGTGACACGATGTATTTCTCTTTGTCACTTCTGCAATTTTTTATTCAATAAGCTTTGCTTGCAGCATTTGTTATTCATCCCCATTGTCATTGCAGTGTATATACCATCATGTTTTTAACAGTTTTGTATTATTTCCCAGTGAGATGCCCAATACTGTACGTCTCCCTCTTTATGTTTTCTTATGATAAATTAGAATAAAGCGATTTTGAAACCTTGCTTTATGGCTCGGTGCATTATCCGGCTGCTACCAACATGGCTCGGTTCCATAGTATTGCCACAGAGTTGGTAGGGCATAATTGTCCAGAATATCGAGGTGGACGTGCTGGTTAGCAGGTTTGTCCACGATAACGAATGGCCGGGATCATACCACGAAAAACACACCCACACGAGTACACTACCAGCTCCAAGCTTGACCGTAGGAACAGTGAACTGTGGTAAATAGAGTTCCCCAGGCTACCGCCATATCCACCCCACACAGGGCCATCAGACTGATAGATCGTGTATCTGGATTCATCAGTTCATAGGACCCGTTTCCATTGATCTACGGTTCACGATAAATGTTCTGTACACCATGCTAAACGATGATTAGCATTCCGAGTGGAGATGAAAGGCTAATGAGCAACCGCTCAACCACGGTAACCCATGGAATGAAGTTCTCTGCAAGTGGTACGTGTGCATACTAAGCTTCCAGCATTTTTACTCACCTGTACACTGAGGTCTTATGCAGTACTACGTCGATTAGCTGTAATGATTCTCCTGAGGCTTCGACACCCTCTATCACTGATTTTCTTTGGTCTGCCGGTACGTTTTGCTGCTTCAGGCACGCCATATGTCTTCCATTTATTAACTATATCCAAAACAGTTGACTTGGGTATGTTTAAACGCCTCTTGGTTTCGCTTATGGGCAACCCACTGACATAACACCAACAATCTTTCCTTTCTCCAAGTCAGTTCTCTTCCGCCGCAACATTTTCACTCAGCCTCACACTGAAATATGATCGTGGCCAGTTGCAGGCTTGTTTTTATACCGTTTGCAGCTGTACGGCGCATCTTACCAACGCAGCGGATTCGTTCATTTGCTTTTGAAGGGGTGTCTGGTGACTTTGGTCAGTATAGTGTATATTACTAGACGTACTATGTGACAAGACGCATTCAGTGTACCACTGAGGTGACACATTAATCAAATCGACAATAAAACAGCGTTGAGAGAACAACAGTTCCGGAGTAGGAAGGCGTAGATTCGAACTTACCACCAGCAAAAGTATATGTTATAGTAGAGTTTACAGCGGTAGTTAATTATCTCAGTGCACTTTGTAAACAACTATTAAAACAAAAGTAAATTCTTCTCTCCGATTCAACATATTTTTCGAACATTTGTTCAGTCTTCCTTATTTTTCATATGTTCACGTCACTCACGCCCACAAGCAAGAAAAGGAAAATACAATTTCGAAGAATAATGTTTAGTTTTTGTTGTTCGCTTCTCAGAGACACATAAGATAATGCTGCTCAACGTAAAATCCAATTCTATTGCGTGCAGCTCTCCGCAACAAGCCCGATAGATCTAATAGGTCAGAGTTCGAAGAGACGGGAGAATAATATTACAAAATCCTTCAAAAGCTGGTATTAACACCTCCTTAGTACTAATATAACGCCTGCTATGCGAAGTTGAATCCCCTCAAGTGATGCTGGGATAAGACCTTGAGAGGTTTCTGGAATTGGAGTGAATTCTGTTAAAAATCAATATTTGCTCTGTATTCCATTGTCGCGGCTTGTAGACCATATCTCCATTATTCCGGGACTTTTATTTCTCGAAACTGATACATGTGAGGAAAGAAAGTTTATCAAACCATATCTCTGTAAACAGCTCTAAGTCGTTGTCGTAAAATCGAAATACTGATTTGTTGTACCAATACTTCGACAATTTTTTTATTGGATTAAGAATTTACCAGTTTTTCTGATAAAAAATATTCTTTTTTACATACTGGATTATGAATTTACAAATTTTTCTTATAAAAATAGTTTCTAACCTATATTATTTACTTCTGCTGTAAAATAAAGGAATAATCGTGTTTTAAATACACTGGTTGCAAAAAGTTAGGGATATTGCATGAAATGAAAGATGCATGTGTCAGACTCAAGTAACACGCGTTGAAATAACATCAGTAAGGCTGTGTAACACAAATGAGAATATCATCAGTAAAGCTATGCAACACAAACGAGAATAACATCAGTAAGGCTATATAACACAAACAAGAATAAGACCAGTAAGGCTATGTAACACAAACGAGAATAGCATCAGTAAGGGCGTGAGCATAAACGAGAATAGCATCAGTAAGGGCATGTAACACAAACGATAATAGCATCAATAAGGGCATGTAACACAAACGAGAATATCATCAGTAAGGCTTTGTAACACAAACGAGAATAGCATCAGTAAGGCTATGTAACACAAACGAGAATAGCATCAGTAAGGGCATGTAAAACAAACAAGAATAGCATCAGTAAGGTATGCAACACAAACGAGAATAGCATCAGTAAGGCTATGTAACACAAATGAAAAGGAGTGCGTTTACAAAAACAATTTATTGGGCAATTTCTGCACACAACAGTGTAGCACTGCAACATAGACAAAACGGTAAATTTGGAGAATGTCCATACCTCTGGATTTCAGTAACACCACCTCTGTGTCAAAGAACGTCTTGACCCCTGCGAGGCATACCTGCAATGACATTATTGATGAGTGTCAGGGGTAGCTTGTCCCATATTGCAGGTAAGACGTTATAGAGGTTTGCTAGTGTACTGAGGAATGAATCGTGGTTATCCAGACGTCCCTGTACAGCGTCCCAAATGTTCTCAATAGGATTAATGTCACGAGACCTTGGAGGCATTGGTAACCAGAGTTGGAAACGGGACAAAAATTTCGGACCCGGACAACCCATATCTGGACCCAATCCGACCCGACCGGACGTCCCGACTGGACGTTCCAAACTCAATTTATGTATATATACATATAAACGTAATATACATATTCATCGTAATAACTGCTTGATATTTAATAACTGAAATCCTTTTTCAATAATAAAATTTGGTTACTTGCTAAATTTTAGTGCCACTATTTTGCGTAATCCAGAAGTAATGGCTAACTATGACCGTGACCATGGAGTATATTACAAATGGGAATCATTATTTACGATTACACAAGTGTACTTTTTTAAATGTATTTAAATTGTTCACTCTTTTCACGTTTTGATGGAGGTGCGCATACTTTCATATGGTCCGTTAGATTTTTGGTTCCATAATCTTTTATTACACCGTCGACATTTTTCTTTGTAATTATACACTTTCCACAATTTGAACAACACAGAATTATTCACCGGTTCCTTAATGAGACGAAACAATTCCCAGCATTCACTCTTCCCCTTGTGGTTTTCAACAAGCACGTATTTGTTGGTCTCGACACTTTTCTCAACCTCCTTAATATTAAACCCATCCATATTAACAAAAAAAGTTAATTTCGATATGACATGTCATGGGAATGCGATGTTAGCACATCAATCGAAAACCTCTGAATGCTCGATGTAAAAGATGTGATGTGAAAAGTAACTCTTAGTCATACAGTGAACTTCGCACGGAGAGAGTGAATCAGCTGAGAATCAGGCGAATGGCGTTTGTCTGTACCTTGCCCTGGACAATCGCACTGTAAAAGAACGCAAAGGAAAGATCTTTCTACGATATGGTGTCGGTGTGTCTGACGTCGATCGGTGGAAATCTTCGTTGCTTTAAGAAAGAGAAGACAATATTTTTGCATGGCAAATCATTATTCACTCCGTGGGCACCAGTATCGACTACAGAATTCCACAAAGCGCATTTTTCTTTGAAATATATTTTTCTCTTTTCAAAAATAAAACAGGAAAAAAACCGGGTCAAAATCGGGTCTGGAACACCTTGGCGCGACTCCTTGGATCCACAAGAAATGGTTGACCTGTGACCCGTTTCCATCTCTGGTTGTAACGATTCAATCCCATGATTTTCCAGCTCCTAAAACGCGCTCCAGGCACGGTGTTTGCTTCGAGAAAACGGAATGCATGTCCAATAGCAGCGTGAAACGGTGTCACAATGGTCACAATGATCTCGTTTCGGTCTATTGGAGCTTTCACGTAACCTTGACAAGCATACAAGGAAATACGGCCATTAAAACACACTCCTACCCAAACTGGAACTGACTACCACTGGAAGGGATAGACAGACGGACTGCACATGGTCTGGAAGCATTCGTGAGCCGGATATCCTCCATACGTGTCTTCGTCCAGTATCAGGATAAAGAGCTAAACGGGATTCGTCTGTGAAAAGTACATTGTGCTACTCTGTTTTCCATGACATGTACTGGTGGACCTAGGTACATCTTTGACGATAGTGAGCTGATGTCAGTACTATACATCTCATCGGACTCCTTGTTCTGAGCCCGTAGTCAAGCAGGCGGTTTCGTAGCGTTTGAATACATACTGTGACACCAGAAGCAGCTCAATATGATTCCATGAGTAGACTAGTGGTAATGCTAGGCCTAGAGGTCTGCACTGGCCGGACCAGGTCTACTCATTCCTTTTATCGCAATGATAAAGAAAGAAAAAAGTCGTGTTTCCCGATTTATTGGTCTGTATAACTGTTTTGCTGGCTTTACTTACTTCTATGACATAGCCCAAGACATAATCACAGAGGCAAGGAGAGGTACTCACAGTGTTTTTACCTTCTGCAGGTATTAAGATGATTAAAACGATTTGGGACTTTTTAGCAACAAAAAGATTCGACCCCGAGCGAGTGCGTTATGTGGAGTGGGGGCGGGAGTGTCAGCAGTGAGGTGAGCGAGAGAGAGAGAGAGAGAGAAAGAGAGAGAGAGAGAGTGGGATGACATCGATTTTTTCTCCTATCTCTAATACATATAGGGATTGAGTTTTGTAATGTTACCCCTTGCTGTGTTCAGAGAAAGGGAGATTCTAAACACGCTCAGTCTTTCTCTCTCTCTCTCTCTCTCTCTCTCTTTAGAGGTCGTATTTTTCGATAATTGTCAAAGTTTAGCTAATATTTTTTAGGCTTACATCCAACTAAATATTTTCAATTATATCTCATTTCGTTATTTAATTTTCAAAATTTACACATCACGGGTAGGCCCTGGTCTAAATAATAGCTGCAATTAACGGACCGGGCTAGGCCGAGTGTCTAATATCACCAAATGAGGTTCTTTGCAGACCCCCTAACTTGGCCTTCTCAGAGCACTTACTGTCAGGTAGCGATCTTTCTTCCTGGTGGTTATCCTCGGGCAACCACTCCTGGGTCGATCTGCACCATGCCGTAGAAATCTTGTGACTAGCCGACTCATTACACTTTGCGAAACTCCTACGGCAGTAGTCACATGAATCTACCGTACACTGCCTGTAGCATTCCAACAGCCCTACTTCTGTTATCAGTGCTTAAACATAATTTGGACATCATTTCACGTTAATTCCACCCTGAAGACAAACTTCTGGACCAAACGGTGAAACGATCGGTTTTCCACTTCTCGCAGGGCATTTTTATCGGAGCTCGCACACCACATGCTGTGTAGTCATAATGTTAAATTACATATGACTTAGTTACCCACGATGGAAGTGAAACGTGGAGTATCACAGAATGACAATGTGAAAAAATAAGAGTGTCGGTAAGAAAGTTAGAGAGAAGAATGTTGGGAATGGCAAGAAGAGACATAGAAATGAATTTATACGAGAAATAACAGGAATAATACATGGGCGAGTCACATTATTGTGACCACCAGCTAATATCCAGAATAACCGCCGTGTGCAGCGCGGACGGCAGCTAGACGGGCTTGGAGTGACTCAATTAGGTGCTGGAAAGTGTTCACGGGTGTGTGGAGCCATGCTGACTGCAGTGCATCTCACAGCTGCTGGAGGGTGCGCGGTGGAGGATCCACAGAGCGAACAACACGATTGAGGTGGTCCCACAGATACTCAAGTCTGTGGAAGTAGGTGGCCAGGGAAGTACTTTGAAGTCTTCATCGTACTCTTCCAACCACTCTCGGACATTTCTAGCTGTGTGACTCGTCGCATTGTCGTTCTGGAATATCCCATCCGCCCGAGGGAAAACAATCAGCATGTATGGTTGTACGTGGTCTGCAAGAATGGATTCATAACGAATTCGGTCCGTAGTGCCTTTCACAGGTATGAGTGGACCCAGAGAATGCAACGAAAACATTCCCCCATACCATAACGCTGCCCCCACTAGCTTGTGTTCTATAGAAATAGTTAAAGAGTGTCTGTTCACCGATGTTTCTCGCCTTATACGCCAACGTTCATCCGTTCGATGATGCAGAAAAAGTAACTAATCGAAGAAGGCAATACTTTGCCAATCAGCGGAGTTCCAATTCCGGTACTGCCGTGCAAATGTAAGCCCTTTATGCCGATGAGCCTTCGTTAGCATATTTGCAGTGACCATCCGTCTGCAACGGAGTCCCATACGCGGCAGGGTTCGCTGAACTGTCATTTTAGACACACTTCCGGTAGGCCCCTAGCTGGTTCATTTGGCCAGTGAGTTGCTCCATTGTAGCGTGTTGATCGGCCCTCACGCACCTTCGCAGCCGACGTTTACCTCTTATACCAATGGCACGTGGTGCTCCGCAGTTTCCACGTCGCTTATTCGCAATAGTGCCATTTCTCCAATCACGATACGCTTTAACCACAGCAGCACGCGAACAGTTCAGAAATTGCGCTGTTTCAGAAATACTGCCACCCTTGGCCGCAAAGCTGATAATAATCCCTTTTTGCAAATCTGATAATGATAAATCGCTCTTTTTATCCATGACAGCAACGAATGGTAGGTTTTCAGAATGCCTACTGCACACCTTACATACCTTCCAAGCCAGCTCACGACACGTGCCTTCTTTCATTGGCTACGCGCTGTTGACGTTAAAAGGAGAAGGTGGTCACATTAATGTGATTCGACTGTGTAGATATTACAAAAATAATAAAAGAATCAAAGTGGAGATGGGCTGGACATGTAGGAAGACTGAAATATGATAGATGGACGAAAGAAACTTGGGGAAACCTTGATCCAGCAGTGGATTGATACCCCCCCCTCCAAAAAATCTGGTGCCTCGGAAGTTAGACCTATTCTTGGGTATATTTGGTGCGCTGATTCCGAAAATGGCATCAGTTTTGCCCTATCAGCTCTAGTTTTGGAGATAGGGCATACCCGCCCTGTATGCTGATGTGCAGAAATATTGTTATCTTATGTGCGTAAAGTCACTGTATATTGTTATTTTATTAGTGTAAAGCCAGTGTCTGTTAGTCTAATTGGGAGTTTGTGAACAACTATACAACCAGATAGTGTAATGTGATCTAATTACGTTTGCAGATTGAATAGACGCAATGGATTTCCCCGAAGAAGTTGCTTGAATCATCCAGATGTCTTTTGCTACATTTGTGGCGAGTACACCCTTAAAGAAAGTAGGAAACCTATTTCTGATTTTGTGAAGAGGGCATATCGTGGTTATTTTGGTGTTCAGCTTTGAGACTAAGATAAGTCGTGGGCTCCCCATATTGTATGCAAAATTTGAAAGGGGCATTAACGGCAGTGGACAAATGGAAAAAGGAGCTGGCTGAAATTTGGAATACCAATGGTGTGGGGGAATCTAAAATCCACCATGATGACTGTTATTTTTGTCTTGTCAACATCAACGGCATCAATCGAAGCAATTGGACCTATCCTGACCTCGATTCAGCAAGACGACCGCATCCACACTCAAATGAGGTACCCATTCCATCTTTTATCCACCTACCACAGCTGCCAGAGGATGAGGAATCAAGCATGTCTGACCACATACAAGATAACAGCAGTGGGGAAAATGACGGTGATTTTGCAGGAACTTCATCGAGTGCTCAACCTTTTAACCAACATGAACTGAGTGATCTCATCAGGGATCTGAACCTCTCAAAGGAGTCTTCAGAATTGCTGGCCTCCAGTTTGAATGAAATTAATTTACTTCAATCTGGAGCCAACATTACGTTTTACCGTAGCAGAGAAAAGGATTTGCTGCCCTTTTTCTCTAAGGAAAACAACCTATAGTGTTCTGCAAAGATGTCGGTGGCCTTCTCAAGAAAATGGACCTATCATCATACATGCAAAATGAATGGCGCCTTTCCATTGATAGCTCCAAGCGGAGTTTAAAATGTGTTCCTTTACACAACGGCAACAGATATGGCTCAATTCCAATTAGTCACTCAGCTAGTATGACAGAGACGTACGAGACAATCTTCCTAGTCTTGGAAAACCTGAAGTATAAAGAACATCAATGGATGATTTTTGTAGACCTAAAGTTGGTGAACTTTCTCCTTGGTCAGCAAAGTGACTACACAAAATATCCGTGCTTTATATATGTCTTTGGGACAACAGAACTAAACACGACCACCGGATAAGAAAAGTGTGGCCTCTCAGAAAAGATATGGCAGTTGGAGAACAAAATGTCATTAAGGAACCTTTGGCAAACAGAGAAAAAATCATCCTGCCACCTTTACATATCAAGCTAAGCCTAATGAAACATTTTGTAAAGGTGTTGAACACAGAAGGTTAGTGATTCGGCTATTTATCACGTACATTCCCTAGACTGAGCACGGAAAAACAGAAAGCAGGGATTTTCGATGGTCCCCAGATCAGGCAGCTTATAAACGATCCATATTTCATAGATTCAATGGGCAACATTGAGTCTTGTGCCTGGACTTCGTTTGCTCTAGTTGTCAAAAACTTTCTTATCTACTCTGAATTAGTTGAAGACCTAACTAATAAGCTCGGTTGTAATATGAGCTTCAAGGTCCGTTACCTACACAGCCACATAGATCGCTTTCCAGAAAACCTTGGTGATTTAAGCGAAGAGCAAGATGAAAGATTTCACCAGGGCATAAAAACTATGGAAGACAGATGCCAGGGTAGGTGGGATGCCCATATGTTGGCAGATTATTGCTGGAACCTTCAGCGGGACTATCCTCTTAGATCTCACTCTAGAAAGTCCTATAGAAGACGTTTCCAATATGTTGAATGACTGATCAGTTTATATGCTCTTGTGTTGAGATATACAGATTTAGTAATACGTGCTTGTTTCAGTAGTATGTATATAGTATCAATATTTGCAAAGATCATATAAAAATAGCAGATCATGCGATGTGAGATCCTGAAATTTGACGGACGACCGGTGGAATCAGCATATAAGGTGGATATGCCCTATCTCCAAAACTAGAGCTAATAAGGCAAAACTGATGCCATTTGTGGACTCCGCGCCTCAAATATTACCAAATATATCCAAGATTTTGTAATATGTGCTTATTTAAATAGTATGTAATATTAATAGCATCAATATCTGTCAAAATCATGTCAAAAATAGCAGATCATGCGATGTAGGATCCCGAATTTTGACGGATGACCTACACAGCCACACACAGAATCAGCATATGGGAGGGTATGCCCTATCTCCAAAACTAGAGCTAATAGAGCAAAACTTATGCCATTTTTGGAATCAGCGTACCAAATATTTCCAAGATTAGGTTTAAATTTCAAGGCACCAAAATGTGTGTTGGGAAGTGTAATTGTTGACAGTGATGATATATTAATATGATAGTTTTGTTTTAATAAAAACTACATATATATGATGGTGTTTTTCTGCATTATTTTGCAAAACCAGCTATCCCCTTTGAAAAAAATTCTGAATGAATAACTGTAGCGTGCATGTGTGGTTCAATATTAATTAAATGACAAAATGATTACAAATTTGTTTTTCCTTGAAATAATTATTTCCTTAGTCTCCAAGCAGAAAATGGTTGGGTGGAATGTTATCAGAATCTGTCGGAACTCTCAATAGAGTGTGTCGTGAGAGCAAGAAAAAAAAAAAGAAAAGCATGGAAAGAATAAAGATAACGGTCAAAGAGAAGCCATAACAATCGCGCTGCTCCCTACTTTCAGGAATCCACCGAAAGAGAGCCAGAATTCAGTTTGTTGCCGTGTACTGGACATAATACCCCCAACTGACCATGTAATCCACTGTAGTGGGGTAAGGAGGCTTAGTCAACGTAGAGAAACAAGAAGTCCATCAGTTGGTCTTGGGAAATGACCCCACGGAGGATCACTGAGTTCACAGTTCAATAGACAATTGCTGGCCTATGGATTGACCTCGTATGTTAAGGGATAGAGAAAGCGTCCGGGGATTTAAGGGAGTGAAGGACTGCACTTTATGGAGGCTGTGGAGGAGATTAAACGACTCTGAGGACATCAGTTAACATCAATCTCCTCTCTGTGATGTGTTAAATGAAAAGGCAAACGAAAAGTGAGATGTTTCAGATTCGGAGAAGTTCGACAAATCTGCCGAGATGCGATATGTGAGAATAAAAAAAAAAGCATAAAATTGTTTTCGTTTGATTTATTTATTTTCCATTAAAAAAAATTAATATCGATAAATTGAACCTTCCTGCCAATGTAAACTGATAGAGCTAGAAAGATACATTTCTTGCATAAAAAAATATATTTTTTTACTTCTATCAAAATTTCCAAACTGGAAAATAGAAAAACTAATGGCACGCTTCAAGCGTATGTTATATTAAATACAGATCGATGTTAATAAATATAAAATATACAGAGCTGGGCAAAATAATGAAAACGCCAGTGACAGAAGCATATGTGCCAACTGAAATTGTGGTGAGCGACTATTTGCTCGTAGGCATTTCGTGTTCAACGGATTTTTTGTTCAATGTGGTTGTGTTTTGTGTTCAAAGGCTGCGAATAATCTTTGAAAAATCGGTAGACAACTTTCCAGGAAGGAAAGCTTCAAGTTCCGCGAGTGAAGAAAGTGGACGGAATGTGCTCCTCTCTTTATTCTCAAGAACTGACCATTATGGCTCAATGATATGCAAATCGAGTGACTATGTGGGCTATGACAGATGTTGGTGTTCACGTCACTAGTACTACGTTTTGATGCGTCTTCCCATCATGTTCTGTGAACAAAGTCTGAATCGTGGTATTAGTCTGAACACCCAGAAGATTTACACTTATGGCCTAGATCATTATGACCTCCATGCCTTTCCGAATGGACGCGTCAAACTGCACGCAACAGTGACGTCATCGATCGGCGTGGAATATACAGGGTCATTCACTCGGGACTGAACACTTGTCTTTTTTAATTAACTCACGACTGCGGGCCGCAGGTGGCCTAGTAGGCAACGTTCGTGACTGCTGCGGGAGGGACCTCAGGTTCGATCCCAGGCAGGTACGAACGCTCGATCCACTAAATATCCGCCGTGCGTCGGATGGGCACGTTAAGCCGTCGGACCCCGGGTAGTGGCCCACCGGTAATAAATAAGGGCGTCTTCCTCCCCTTTCTACTTCGTTTCCGTGTCACTTTCCTATCGGGCACTCTTGCACAAATCTCCTAGCTTCCTATTTCTAAGGGTTGTTTAAAACCTGGGGTCAGACACTCCCTTCCTAAAATCCTCTAAATATGATCATGATCATCAACTCACGACTGCAAAGGCACATTTGAATGAAATTAATGTAAAACATACATTGATTCTTTAAAAAAGATTGGCGCAATTATACGGCGACCGGACACCGCACACCAGACACCTATTTAAACTGGATGCAATGGCTCTTCATGGATGGCGTGGGAATTAATTATCACTGGCCCATGCCATTTTACGAGTTTACATAGCCGAATAAATGGAACCATGGTTCTTCAGTAAACTATGCAATGTCCAACAGAGCGGTGTTTTCGGCAAAAAATTTAAAAACATTGACAATATGCCAATCGTTTTGCAAAATCTGGTGGGTGTAACTCGTTCACATCCGTGATACGGTACGGCTTGATCTTTGCCTATTTGGCTGCTTTTTGACATGTCGAATACGATCGTCCAGTCTCTTGGGATAGCCGTCGAATAGATTTTCGTGGGGATGTCCGAAAACCGCTGCTTCACATCCTCTATTGTGTCGTCCGCCATCTGGGGTCGTCAGCCCGTATGTGGGTCCACCAAGCTTCCTGTTCTCTTCGGCTTCTTTGCCAGTTTCGAAATGGTGGCTCTGGAGGGTGGTTTACGTCCACCAAATTTCTTCGGAAAATCCTTCTGACATTGTTTGAAGGAATGGTTACCCAGTGCTGAAGCACAATGAACACACGCTCTGCAATTGAGTACACCATCTTCATTTGACCTCCTTGCTTAAACTGTCTGCGGAGACACGCTGTTCCCCCACCACTACTAGACCGACGGCGCGTCAGTGCGGCGCCACCTAGCTGCCGGAGAGACATTTTATACACAGGTAATGCACGTCGACTGCTTCATCAGGAAATAAATAACCGCTCTGTTCGGGTTTCACGCTCATTGTATATTCCCCATTTCATATATTCCATATAATAAGCGTTCAATACCGAGTGAATCACCCACCCAGCTTCCGGGGAGACATGCTCATAGTATATTCGCCATCTCATATACAATTATTCCACATAATAAGTGTTCAGTCCAGAGTGAATCTTCCTGTTCATAGATGGAATGTCAGGGAGCGTTAGTTCACTAGACGAAGCACGAGCAACGGGGAAAGGATGGACTTGTGGGATTTTCAACGGAGAGTGATTATTGGCGCGAGAAAGGTGGGGTCATACTCTCAGCAACAGCAGGCAGCATTTCTGGATGTTTAGGATCCGCCGTATATAGTAAAGGTACGTAGTGGATGACCAGAAGAGTGACACACATCCATCCATCGTGCCGGAAAGGAGAGGCAGTTACTAGTTGGTAGTCCAGAGGTGAATTCCGGGTGTCATGCGCTATCAAGGACAATAGGCAGTTCACCGTCCTTCAATTTACGAAACATTGCAACCAAAACGATCAAAGAAATATTGTCGACCACACATTCCACAAATACTCTTACGGATGGTCCAAAGGAGTCAGCGCCTGTTCATGTGACCAAGTTGGTCGGCCCTCGTCAACAGCTTCGCCTTCAATGACCATGGAAACACCATTACTGGACATCGGACTACAGGAAGAGAATCCTCTGTTCAGATGAGTCCATGTCGCAGTTCCAAATGGTGATGGATGTGACCGCTTTCAAAGTCGCGTGAGTGAACAGCTGCAAACTCGTATGAAAATTCGGTCGCTTTTCATTAACCCTTTAACTGGCTGGAACGAATTAACTCGGGTTTACCAAAATGGGATGAAATCAACTGGACGAATATATATTTGCTGTCTAAGAAGTGGAGTGAATGTGACTGGGATGAATACATTCAGGATATGTTTAGTACAGTCGGAAACGGGTCAAAATTTTGGCCCCGGACTCGGACGTCACATAATTGGACCCGAACCGGATCTGTAACTGACCCGGACCCGACCCGAAAAAATCTGCTTTGAATTCTAATATCTATCTATCTAATTATAGCAAAAAACCAACTAGAAGTTAAAACCAATAAAAACTTTGAAATTCTAAAGCGCCCAAGGCTGCATTAAAGAAAGATCAAACCACGATACTAAAAAATGCAAAACACTAAGAATTATTTTAAAAAATAATAAAAACATGATAATAAGAAACTAGAGGAAAACAAAACAAACAACTCCCGAGAACGAGCAAAGGAAAAGTTCTAATTACCCCAACCATTCGAGGCAAACGAGCTCCAAACAAGAGCAAACAAATAAACAGAAGAACGCAGGGAAGCAGATCAATGACTGATTCTGCAACGGCTTCGTCAAGGGCAAGCATTAAGAAAACCCCTACCATGGAAGTGTGGGTTTCTGCCATTTCAGTTTGCAATAAGGGCAAATTAAGTTTAGTGTTGAAATTTACCAAATTTTAATTCTGTCAGATTTAAAAGGGATTCCCAAACCAAAAAACCGCAAACTAAAACACATTGCTCGACCTCACACTAATGGTCAAGAAAATCTCAGAAATTAACTCTTAAGAAGTATGTCGAACACCCAAAAAATGTAATCCCAAAGAGAAGAAATACTGAAAAAATGTAAAAACCGACCCAAAGAGGAGGTGAAGAAATAGAGTAATAAATTTTGTAATATGAAAAATTTAATAAAAAATTAATAATAAATTTAAACAAAGATCAAAGAGTATCTTTGAAAATTGCGAATTTAAAACAAAATATTTAAGAAACATATTAGCAAACAGTGCATTTTTACTACTGCACAGCTGAAGAAAGAAATTTTTAAGAAAATGAAAAGGAAAAATAAAACAAATAAAAATCAAGAACAAACCAGAGACAAAACAAAACGAACCTCAAGTGTCCGAAGCAAACGGGCTCCGGAGTAAGCAAAGACAAAAATTACCAAAATAAAAAGATGTCAACCAGAAGAACATAGGGATATAGACCAATGACTGATTCCTTTATGGCTTCGTCAGGGGCAAGCATGAAGAAAATCACTCACTCATCTACAAAAACCAGAATCGTTTGGGTTTCTGCTAATCTAGTGTGCTTTACGGACTAATTAAATTTAAGTTTAAATTCAACTGATGTTAAAAGGAGTAAAAAACCAGTTGGGTGCTTCTTGTGTTTTTTTAGCTATATTTACACATGTTTTCATATACATCTATGGGCATCAAAAAGTTCCTTCGCAGTAATATTAAAGTTGTCGCACCTCATTTTGATGGAGCTATGAAGTCAAAATTTTCGAATTAAGTAATTTGTTGTATGTTTAATTTCATTTTCTGTTGTTTTCATGCTTCAGAATATGTTTCACAGCAACGCCAATTTTTGCGGGCACTAGTATCGAGCACAAAATTCCACAGTGCGCATTTTTTTTTCTTTTTTTTTTTTTTTGCTTTTCAAAAATATAACGGAAATAAACTGGGTCAAATCAGGTCAGGAACACCCTGATCCGACCGGTTTGATCTGCAAGAAACTCTGGTGTTTAGTAGTCCCAACGCTGCTCGAATGAGTGTTCTGAAAGACTGGAGCATCGAAAAGCACTGCTTCCCCCTCCACCACTCCCTTAGATTTTTTACTCAGAGTGGGCATTTAGGGGTATGATTTACAATAATCCTTTGTGACAGATTACTTGATAAAAGGCTGTAGCAATGAAGACGAATGTAAGAAAGATGTTTGAGACACTTATTTTTACGTAGTGGCAAAATGTCCGTGCCAAGGGTCATGGAACATAGAACAAAAGACTAAGAGATTTGATCCGTTTTGACAAGTTTATTTTCGATGCTGCTGATGTGAGATGAGAATGGGAAAGGAGTGAATTTACCGTAGCTTCGTAAAACCTCGCCGATATGACATTTCTGTTCGGGAGCACGAAAATTTTAGTTACCTTTTGGTTTAAGTACATAGGCAGCTTAAAGGGCTAAACCCTTTCACACTGAATGACATATTACTACCCGGAACAACTTTTACAATTTGGCAACAAATAAAATGGCTAGATTGAATGCATATGGTGATAGCCGTAAAAGTAACTGATGTTAGAGATAAGTTCGGGCTCAATTTTAGGAGCCCCGGCCCGCCCGGCTCCAAGTGCCTAAAACCCGTGCCCGGGCCGCTTTCTTTGATTACATGTGTTTGCTGAGCCCAGGCTCTGATTCTTGGAAAATTTTGCTTGTCAAGGCTTGCATTTATGCATTATACACTGGCCAAAGATATGGGTCAAGCAAGGATTGGTTTAGAAATCATTAGTTTAAAAAGTTTAGTTCAGTTAATCCACTTCACAATATTACTACACTGACGGAAAAAAATCCAAACACCACGAAAAAATAGTTGTAGAGGAATGAAATGGCGGCAATACATTTGTATAGGTAACATATTTAATCGATTAAGGTTTCAAGATCACAGCTTATTGTAAGCGCGAGAAGAGCCATTTTAAATGTGAAATGCTGGTACATTAATAACCGGTGTAACCACCAGAATGTTGAATGCAAGCACGCAGACGTTCATGCATTGTGTCGTACAGGTGCTGGATGTCAGTTTGTGGGATGGAGTTCCATGCCTGTTGCACTTGGTTGGTCAATGCAGGGACAGTTAATGCTGGTTAGGGGTGACGCTGGAGTTGTCGTCCAATGATGTCCCATACGTGCTCGTTTGGTGAAACATCTGGTGATCTAGCAGGCCACGGCAGCATGTCGACACTCTGTAGAGCATGATGGGTTACAACAGCGGTATGCGGGAAGCGTTATCCTGTTGGAAAACACCCCCTGGAATGCTGTTCATGAATGGCAGCACAACAGGTTGAATCACCAGACCGACGTACAACTGTTTCGTCAGTGTGCGTGGGATAACCACGAGAGTGCTCCTGCTGTCATAGAAAATTGCTCCCCAGACCATAACTCCAGGTGTAGGTCCAGTGTGTCTTGACCGCAGACAGGTTGGTTGCAGGCGCTCACCTGGCCTCCTTCTAACCAACACACGGCCATCACTGGCACCCAGGCAGAACCGGCTTTCATCAGAAAACACAACAGATCTCCACTCCGTCCTCCAATGAGCTCTAGCTTGACACCACTGACGTCGCAAACTGCAGTGGTTTGGAGTAAGTGGAATGCACGCTACAGGGCGTCTGGCTCGCAGCTGTCCTTCAAGTAACCGATTTGTAACAGTTCGTTGTGTCACTGTGGTGGCAACTGCAGCTCGAATTGCTGCCGCAGACGCGGTACGATGCGCCACGGCCATACGCCGTACACGGCGGTCTTCCCTCTCAGTAGTGCCACGTGGCCGGCCGGAACCCGGTCTTCTTGAGGCAGTACCTTCCCTTGACCACCGCTGCCAACAATCATGCACAGTGGCTACATTCCTGCCAAGTCGTTCTGCAATATTGCGGAAAGAAAATCCACCTTCTCGTAGCCCTATTACACGACCTCGTTCAAACCCCGTGAGCTGTTGATAATGGCTTCTTCGTCTTCTTAAAGGTATTCTTGACTAACATCAACACCCTACGTCGAATCTCAACGATAACTAACGCTCACGAACGTTACAGCGCGTATTTACAGCAAACCTGTTTTGCATGTTCCGAGGGGCGCTACTAGCGACACAGGTATGCGCCGAGCGCGAAATTTGCATAGACGTCATCTTACAGATGTACTCTCACCGCCTACCAACTGTCGTTTATCTAACACAACCCCTTCTTGGTGTTGGGATTTTTTTTTTTTCCGCCAGTGTATGTTTTTAGAAATACTACGCATAAAGCCAAATGTTCTAAAATGTGGATTTGAAAATAAATAAGTAATCAACGTGCCCTTCGACCGTATCAGGGGAATCAGTAATTTTGGTAAAAGCTGAAGAAAAGAAAATCGTTTTGAAACAAAAAATTCAATTCGTTATTTCTTTTTGATTTCTAAATTTACTTTTATTTTGAATAAATTGCATTATAAAACGTACAACGCCGTACAGACAGTTGCAAGTGTTTGAAATTTTGACTCTAGAAAACTAATCTTTGCAATATAATTTACATATATGCTAATTGGTAAAGGTAGTTTAAAGTGATGTAGTAGAATATAAAAAAGCATGTAGGGGAAATTTCCAAAATTAAATAAAAAAAAAAAAAGAACGTAAAAGCATTCCAGACCAGATTATTGTGCATTTTGTAACATTAACAAAGCAGTGCGCTTAATAGTATAATAATCACAATATTATCATATGTGTGTTCAGTTTCCAGATCAAGTTCATCATGAAAAAAAGAGAGAGAGAGAGAGAGAGAATTGCATCTAATGCCTCAGCACTTCAACTTGATCTTCTTTTCTGTAAAACTCGACCTGCAGCAGTAAAAACCAACGTCTCCCCAAAAATCGCGGGAGTGAGGAAATTTAAAAAATAAATAACATTACTTCTAACTGCACAATTTTGGAAATTAATACATCATTTCGAAGATAAGATTCTTGATTTTTAATAAAATACAAGAAATGGAAATGTGATTTTTCCCCAGTTTTTCGATACCAGACCTCCTTAAACTAATCCTTGCTTGGGCCATAGCTTTGGACAATGCATAACGCAAGTCTTGCTAAGCAAAATTTGCCTTGTAATGGCAGCTAGCATAGGAAATTGAAAATCCTCCCACCATGGTAACAAATTCACAATGAAATTCAACACGTGTAATTTAACCGGGCTCGGAATTACACGTGTTGAATTAATGACAGTAATGAAATTCAAGACGTGTAATTCCGAGCCCGGGCCCGGGTTTTTCGGTAGTTAATGAATTCTGAGCTCGTCCGAATCCGGGCCCGAGCTCATCTTTAATTGATGTGGAGTTGTCGAGATTTACACGGGATGGGGATATAGCGAAAGTTGTTGGAGAGTATATTGCGAAACGCGTTGATAAAAAAGCGATTGAGATCAATGTGGTTCAAGAACGAATATAAGCATTGTGAGACTAATGTCTATATTGATACCGCTTGGATATTCTCTCGAGAGGAACAATAAAAAGGAATAATTTTTAAATAGTAAGAACTGATTATTTTAACCTGACAGTTGTGATCTTGGTGAAGTAAAATATATGTTCATGAACATCAGCTGTGGCACATAATTAAGCACTTAAACTTACTGCAACTTAATCATCATACATGCTGATATGTTTGTGAAAACACAAATTTGTCCATGACGTATCGAATCGGCGTCCCCTCACTCTGGAGTAAGTTGCTCTCCCAACTGAGCGACACGGACGGAATGTATTGCTGCATATTTGTCGTCTTGACACGTGCCTTACCTCTGTAGAGTACATCACATTATCTCCCTCCTTTTTTTTTTTACTTTGAAGCGAAGTAGAAATTTTGTCTATTAATTCCAGACGATGTGTAGAACAAACATCACACATTTTTGAAGAACCCGACGGCCAGTACATTCATTTTTACGTTCGGGCGCCAATGTGAAAAATAAATTAATTCTCGCCCCCTCCCTTCGGAGTAAGTTTCTCTCCCAACTAAACTACACGGACGGAATGTATCGGTGCAGATTTCTCGTCTTAACACATGCTTTACCTCTGTAGTTCGTCACATGTTTTATTAAGCGCTTCAAAATTGATCGCAGCGTGAGATCTTATTCAAGATTTAATTCGAACTTTGATTTTGATTGCTAACTTGAACGAAACACTCATCTTTTGCAAGTAAGTGATGATAAATGGTACTGCGAAACGAATTTAAAAGTCGTGCCGAAAATTTAGGATATTCTGTAGTTCTGCTTAACCAAATTTCACCACATTTTACGCCTTCCGAATTAAAAATGTTTGATCTTTATACCACAGGCAAATTATTTGGACGAAACTGCTAGAAACAAAAAGTTTTTCATCAAAAGTTAAGCTCTCGCAGTTTTTATAGAAATATGTTTCAAAGACATGAATCAATACCACAAAATATGCGGTGCTGTTTTCGATTAAAAATTTATTTAACGTGAAAATATTTATCTTCCTTGGAGGCGAAGGAAAATATCTTCACGCTAACTTAAAACACTTTGAATCGAAAACAGTACCCCGCACATTTTATGGTATTGATTCATGTCTTTGAAAACGATTTCTATTAAAATTGTAAGAACTTGAATTTGGATTAAAAAAAACAAAAAAATCTTTTTGTTTCTATTTGTTTCGTAGAGATAATTTTTACCCTGTGGTCGAGTTGTCAGAAGCGTAAGTTTATGGCTAGCTGCCCGAGCACCGTTCGGGTTATAATCTCCGATAAGTCTTGTGTGGTGTGCTTGTCTCACGGTCTTGGCTTCCTCTCTTTTTTGGAGCCACTCACCCCAAATCAGGAACAGACGACTTCATATAACCCTTAGATCTGCTCACCGTGGTCGTTAAACCCTGAAGCAAAAACAACAACAACGAAATGTTTCCTTCTCAAATACCTATCGTAAGCAGTGATATAAAATAAATATTTTTACTTTGCCATTAGGGCTGTGACGTGCTACAGAGGTAAAACACGTGTCAAGATGACAAATCTGCAGCAATATATTCCGTCCGTGTAGCTTAGTTGGGAGAGCAACTTACTCCGGAGGGAGGGAGCACGATTTCGATCTCCGTCACGGAGAAAATTTGTGTTTTCACATTGGCGCGCGAACGTATAAATGGATGATAAATACACAGTTGACGTGGACCAGGAACATCAAATAGAACTCATCGCTCTTTCTACGTTTATAAGTGAGCCACGGAAAAATTTCAAATTAACCGCCACCGAGAATCGAACCCAGAATCTTCCAGTTCCGCGCCGGATATGTTTCCACTGCACACCCTGGGTTCGATTCCCGTTGGCGGCCAATGAGAAATTCTTCCGTGACTCACTTATAAACGTGGAAAGAGCGATGACTTCTATTTGATGCATAAATGGATGTACTGACCTTTGGGTTCTTCGAAAAATATTTGATGTTTGTTCCACGCATCGTCTAGAATGAATGAAAACTGGTTTTTCGCTTCAAAAAGAAAAATAATAAGAGGGAGATGATGTGACGTACTATAGAGGTAACGCACGTGTCAAGACGACAAATCTGCAGAGATGCATTCCGTCCGTGAAGCTTAGTTGGGAGAGCAATTTACTCCGGAGTGTGGGCGCGTGAGTTTTCACAGAGCAAAATAATATCGCTTTTGTCTTGTGTAGACTAAAAATTTATGTGAAAGCACCGTTAGTGGCCTACATTTGTGTACGTCTTACACGCTTTATCATATGAGCTGCGACACAGTACAGTGGGCATTATAGCTTATAAAGAGCTAAACTGTTTACACCGATTTTTTTTGTTTAACACTATATGTCCTCATACCCGCCTATATTTCCCCCGTAGAAAATATTCTTTATTTAAGTTACATTTTCGCGCTATGGTATGCATCTCTATGGAATGCACTCGGGCTTATTTTACAGCAGATACTATTATCAATTTCTCCAGGTCAGAACTATATATCATTTCTTTACAGCCAGATATATCATTTCTTTGGTCAATAGAACTTGACATAAAACTGTATAAAACTTTGAAACATGGATCTGTTCTTTATACAGCCAGATACATCATTTCTGACCTGGAGAAATTGATAGTAGACGTAGACCTTTATACCGCCAGCCAAAGATACTATTATCAATTTCTCCAGGTCAGAACTTTACAGCGAGATATATCATTTCTGACATGGAGAAATTGAGACTTTGCAGCCAGATATATCATATTCAGCCATATACGTCAATTTCTCCAGGTAAGAACTTTACAGGAGAAATTATATTTTTCATATTCAGCCATATATGTATATCAATATATCATATTATACATATGCTGTATATACATATATACGTAGTGCGATCAAAAAGTTCCGAGACTAGGTACGTAGCGCGCCAACAGCTGGCAGAACGCGAATGCGCGAGCAGCGGTCGAGGGCAATGACCTTCGTGAGTCATTGTGCCGAGTGGCGTCCTTCTGTGAACATCGGGAGCTGTGCTATACGATATTTGGTGACCACGTGCAGAACACAGCTGCGATTTCGGTATGGACTGCAAACTAGAGCAGCGAGCGAACATCAAATTGTGCGTCAAACTTGGCAAATCGGGAACGGAGAAGCATGAAATGTTACAGCAGGCTTATGGCACTCGCGCTTCAAGAGCGGCCGAACGGCACTGGAAGGCGACGAGAGGTCAGGGTGATTGTCTACCAACAAAACCCCCGAAAATGTGGGCAAAATTAGGGAACTGGTGCATGAGGATCGTCGGAGTACCATTCAAGACATTGCTACCATCGTCAGTGTGTAATATACGGAACAGTGCAAGAAATTCTGACGCCGGTTTTTAACAAGCACCGCATTGTTGCATGGTTTGCCCCAAAGATTCTGAACCCCAAACAGAAGGCGCTACGTGTCGAACTCTGTCAAGATCTTCGTCAGCAGGTGGTGAATGAACCAACGTTCCTGTCGCGAGTCATGACTGGGGACGAGATTTGGGTCTACGGTTACGACCCGGAGACCAAACAACAGTCGTCGCAGTAGAAGAGCCCGGCATCTCCACTACCGAAGAAGGCCCGACAAGTCCGGAGCGCAACCAAAAGCACGCTCATTGTGTTCTTCGACATTCGTGGGGTTGTGCACCGTTAATTCGTCCCCTAGGGCAAGACCGTCACCGCCCTTTTTTTACTACGATGTTCTGCGGCGTCTTAGGGAAGACATTCGCCGCGAATGCCCTGAAATATGGCGCAGGGGCGGTTTTGTACTCCATCACATCAATGCAGCAGCTCACAGAGCGTTAATAACTCGCCAGTTTTGTAGCCGCAACAGCGTGACTACCCTTTTTCACCCGCCTTACTCGCCGGATTTGGCCCTCTGCGACTTTTTTCTGTTCCCGAAGCTGAAGCTGAAGCTCAAGGGTCGCCGTTTTGAAACCGTGGAGGAGATCCAGCGCGAATCCCAGACGGTGCTTGACACGATTCGCGAACAGGACATCCAGGAAGCGTTCCAACAGTGTCAAAAACGCTGGCAGAGGTGTATCTCTGCCCCAAGGTGACACACGCACACACACACACACACACATATATGTGTGTGTGTGTGTGTCTTACTTATACTTTATTTGTTAGACTCTTTTGTGTGCTGCATTTGTGCTGCTTATGTGTCTATATATATACTCTGACGGGAAAAAAATCCCAACGTCACGAAAAAATAGTTGCAGACGAATGAAATGGCGGCAATACACTTGTATAGATAACATATTTAATCGATTAAGTTTCAAGATCTCAGCTTATTATAAGCGCGAGAAGAGCCATTTTAAATGTGAAATGTTGGTACATTAATAACCGGTGTAACCGCCAGAATGTTGAATGCAAGCACGCAAACGTTCATGCATTGTGTCGTACAGGTGCTGGATGTCAGTTTGTGGGATGGAGTTCCATGCCTGTTGCACTTGGACGGTCAATACAGGGACGGTTAATGCTGGTTGGGGGTGACGCTGGAGTCGTCGTCCAATGATGTCCCATACGTGCTTTCGATTGGTGAAAGATATGGTGATCTAGCAGGCCACTGCAACATGTCGACACTCTGTAGAGCATGATGGGTTACAACAGCGGTATGCGGGCGAAGGTTACCCTGTTGGAAAACACCACCTGGAATGCTGTTCATGAATGGCAGCACAACAGGTTGAATCACCAGACCGACGTACAACTGTGCCGTCAGGGTGCGTGCGATAACTACGAGAGTGCTCCTGCTGTCATAGGAAATTGCTCTTCAGACCATAACTCCAGGTGTAGGACCAGTGTGTCTTGACCGCAGACAGGTTGGTTGCAGGCGCTCACCTGGCTTCCTTCTAACCAACACACGGCCATCACTGGCACCCAGGCAGAACCGGCTTTCATCAGAAAACAACAGATCTCCACTCCGTTATCCAATGAGCTCAAGCTTGACACCTCTGACGTCGCAAACGTCAGTGGTTTGGAGTAAGTGGAATGCACGCTACAGGGCGTCTGGCTCGGAGCTGTCCTTCAAGTAACCGATTTGTAACAGTTCGTTGTGTCACTGTGGTGGCAACTGCAGCTCGAATTGCTGCCGCAGACGCGGTACGATGCGCCACGGCCATACGCCGTACAAGGCGGTCTTCCCTCTCAGTAGTGCCACGTGGGCGGCCGGAACCCGGTCTTATTGAGGCAGTACCTTCCCTTGACCACCGCTGCCAACAATCTTGCACAGTGGCTACATTCCTGCCAAGTCGTTCTGCAATATTGCGGAAAGAAAATCTACCTTCTCGTAGCCATATTACACGACCTCGTTTAAACTCCGTGAGCTGTTGATAATGGCTTATTCGTCTTCTTAAAGGCATTCTTGACTAACATCAATACCCTATACGTCGAATCTCAACAATAACTAACGCTCCCGAACGTTACAGCGTGTATTTACAGCAAACCTGCTTTGCATGTTCCGAGGGGCGCTACTAGCGCCACACGTATGCGCCGAGCGCGAAATTTGCATAGATGTCATCTTACAGATGTACTCTCACCGCCTACCAACTGTCGTTTATCTAACACAACCCCTTCTTGGTGTTGGGATTTTTTTCTGTCAGTGTATATATATATATATATCGTCGGAGAACCATTATATATATATATATATCATCATCATCATCATTGTCAACCATTATCAATCCACTGCTGGACGAAGGTCTCCCCAAGTTTCCTCCACAACGGTCTGTCTTGTGCCAGTCTCCTCCATGTCACTCCCGCATACTTTCGAATTTCATCCACCCATCTTCCATGTGGTCTTCTTCTGGGTCTTTTCCTGTCCCTTGGAATCCAATCTAAAATTTCGGCTGTCCATCGATGGTCTGTTCTTCTGGCAGTATGTCCAATCCATTGCCATTTCAGGGATTTAACTCTGATCATGACGTCTTCCACTCTTGTCATTTTTCGGATCCACGTGTTCCTCTTCTTATCTCTCCTGGTTACACCAAGCATGCTGCTTTGAGTTGTCTGCAGCCTTTGTATGTCTCTTTTAGGAGGTAATATATATATATATATCATCATCATCATTGTCAACCATTATCAATCCACTGCTGGACGAAGGTCTCCCCAAGTTTCCTCCACAACGGTCTGGCTTGTGCCAGTCTCCTCCATGTCACCCCTGCATACTTTCGAATATATATATATATATATATGAAAAACCCTTCAAGATGAAAAATCCTTCTGCCTCTGCAAACTCAACGAGAGTATTTCCACGCTGGTTTCTGTTGCCGTGACCGAATTTACCTACTGAAGTTTCATTCTGTTGCCGTTGCCCTATTTTTGCATTATGGGAGATTTCAATGCAAAAATAGGGCAACGGCAACAGAATGAAACTTCAGTAGGTAAATTCGGTCACGGCAACAGAAACCAGCGTGGAAATACTCTCGTTGAGTTTGCAGAGGCAGAAGGGTTTTTCATCTTGAACTCCTTCTTCAAGAAAAAGCCACACAGGAAATGGACATGGAGACATCCAAATGGGATGACAAGTGAAATTGATTTTATTATGTGTAACAAAAAATTCGTCATAGAAGACTGCAGTGTGCTAAACAAGTTCAACACAGGTAGTGACCATAGATTGGTGAGATGTAAGATGCACCTCAACACTAAACTTGAACGTGGCAAGCTCATAAGACAAACAAAATCTATTGACATAACCAACCTTAAAAAACACCATAATACCTTCAAGTTGGAACAGAAGAACAGGTTCTCTGCTTTAGAAGGCCTAACATCGAAAGAAGTGGACATCTCTGAAGTTAACAGAAAAGTAACCAAAGCTCTTATGGAAACAGCAACAAAATTAGCTGGGTCTAAGAACAAGTTGCATGTAAATAAATTATCAGGAAAAACGAAAATGTTGATGCAAAAAAGAAGAGAGATGAGGACAACTAAAGAAGATGTGACTTCCAAAGTGGAATATATAGAGCTATGCAAGACAGTACGAAAAAGTATCACTGAAGACGTAAGAAAATTCAACTGTGAACTAGTAAGGAAAGCAATTGAAAACAACCAAAGCCTAAAGATAGCAAAGGGATATCTCAGTAAGGGAAGAAAACAGATTATGGCACTGAGAAAAGAAGATGGTTCTGTAACAAGAAATAGAGGCGAAATTTTGACAAGAGTGAAAGATTTCTACTCCAAATTATATGAAAGGGATGATACATGCACTCCAGACATCATGAAAGATACCAGTACCAGAGTTCCTCCAATCCTTCCAGCAGAAGTTGCACATGCAATCAAGAACATGAAGCGGGGAAAAGCTCCAGGAGAAGATGGAATTACTGTAGACATCATACAAGAAGCAAGTGGAGAAATCGAAACAGTACTCGCCCAAATTTTCACTCGATGCCTTAATGAAGGAAAGATTCCTGAAGATTGGAACACCGCTACAATGATCCTGCTACATAAGAAAGGTGACATTGAGGATCTCGGAAACTACAGACCTATCAGCCTCCTATCAGTAGTTTATAAAATCTTCACTAAAGTTCTTTCACACCGCTTGAAGGTAGCACTGGACATGACTCAACCGAGAGAACAAGCTGGATTCAGGAGTGGCTACAGCACAATAGATCATATCCATGTGCTGAGAGAACTAATTGAAAGAGCAAAAGAATATGAACTTCCATTGTGCATGGCTTTTATCGATTATGAAAAAGCCTTTGATTCGGTGAAACCATCAGCAGTTACAATGGCTCTGAAAACCTGCGGTATTGAAGATGCATACATTAATATTATTAATAACATCTATGAAAATGCAAGTGCAAAGATTAGGCTGTTTTAAAATACAACACACATAAAAATTGGAAAGGGAGTGAGACAAGGTGACACCATATCTCCGAAGCTCTTTAATGCCACATTGGAGGGTGTTTTTCAGTCGCTGAGCTGGGAAAACAAGAGGATAAAGATTAATGGAGATTATCTAACCCACCTTCGTTTTGCTGATGACGTAGTCATTTTTGCAACTAGCCCATCAGAGCTGCAGAGTATGATCCAGGAACTTGCTGACAAGAGTAAAGAAGTGGGATTAAAAATGAACTTTCAGAAGACAAAAGTGATGTTCAATGCTTTTACAAGAAATGAAGATTTATCGATTGATGGAGAAAAGCTGGAGATAACAGACACGTACGTTTATCTTGGACAGCAGATATCAAGTGAGGGTCACATTGATGAAGAAATTAATCGGCGTACAAAACTTGCCTGGAGAGCTTTTGGAAGAAACAGTATAATTTTCAAGAGCAATATGCCATTATGTCTTAAAAGAAAAGTGTTTGATCAATGCATCCTTCCAGTGCTTACGTATGGTGCAGAGACGTGGACCTTAACTAAAAGAGACATACAAAGGCTGCAGACAACTCAAAGAAGCATGGAGAGGTGCATACTTGGTGTAACCAGGAGAGATAAGAAGAGGAACTCGTGGATCCGAAAAATGACAAGAGTGGAAGACATCATGATCAGAGTTAAATCCCTGAAATGGCAATGGGCTGGACATACTGCCAGAAGGACAGATCATCGATGGACAGCCGAAATTTTAGATTGGATTCCAAGGGACAGGAAAAGACCCAGAAGAAGACCACATGGGAGATGGGTGGATGAAATTCGAAAGTATGCAGGGGTGACATGGAGGAGACTGGCACAAGACAGACCGTTGTGGAGGAAACTTGGGGAGACCTTCGTCCAGCAGTGGATTGATAATGGTTGACAATGATGATGATGATGATGATATATATATATATATATATATATATATATATTACCTCCCAGATATATCATATTCAGGCATATATATCAATTTCTCCAGGTCAGCAATTTACAGCCAGATACATCATATCTGACCTGGAGAAATTGATAGTAGACCTTTGTACAGCTAGCCAAAGGTCTACTATCAATTTCTCCAGGTTAGAACCTTGCCGAGTGGTGTGTGATGCTGGCTTGGGACCATTCGACCGAGATGGGAGCGGGATCAAGCTTTAGGTGGGGCATGGGCTGTGCGTTCATCTGTTGGATCTGGTGCTGCCCTTTCCCTGGAACCAATGGCCCAAAATTAGGAACGAGTGACTGTTCATAGCTCTTACAGTTACTCGGGGTGGCCGTTAAATCCCTAAACAAATAGTCTGGCCCTTTACATAGATTTTTCCTGGTTCACCTTTCCTCATACTCACTTTTTGTATGTAGAGAGAAACTTGTGTTGACCATCACTCACAATCACCTGCCAAAGCGACAGGTTTTGTAAAGCACGAATGTTACCACCTACAGAAACAACGCATGAGAGATCTTTATTTGGCGGCCATCTACAGAACGCAGCCATGGGCAGCTATTTTTGAGGCGCATAAGATAAGGTATCTGTAATTCGCGGTCACCAGCATACAGAACTTACAGAAAAATCTTACTTAGAAAGTTGTGGAAAGGTAACGAAGATACTGTGAGTTTCAAAATATGAAATACCTGTTTCGTTTTCTCTCTGTGTCATTATTAGCCTTCACATGATTTTAAATTATAGGTTTTACTTGGAGGTCTGTCAAGTTCTTAGAATTTTATATGAAGACGGTACGGTTTTGTATTAACTAGGGTACCCATGCTCGATCTGTAATTGCCCTAAATGAGAGCGTGAAGCCAACGAAGAAGTTCAACCCAACGAACTTAGTGTTCTCACATAGAGGCCGTATTATTTAAGCAGGCTCGATAATCCGACCCAGATGGCGAAAGAACACTTTGAGGATTGAAAGGAGTGACTTTTTTTTATTTTAAGGAAGAAAAAGGACGCGGAGAACGGCAGCGATTTCAAAGTTCAACCGCAGCACTGTTGCTATTGCGTTCGGCTGCTCCTTACCTTCGATTCCCACATCTTGTAGGAACGCCCGTTTTGCGACAACGTGCGTATGTTTCGAACATCTTACCCTACTCACTCTTCTGGCTCGTAGTGAAACATTTAGCAAATAACGTTCCTAAATGACAAAATGGAAGTGAAGAAAGAAAGAACAAGCACTTTACCACAAGCTGCACAAAAAAAGTCAAGTCTCTTTTATTTTATTTTCAGGTGCGAAGGAGAGATATTTTGGTAAACCGAACCACTTTATTAAGCTGTCACATCTCAAGATCATTATTCTTTCACAGAATCGTTGGATTACCTTTTCCCTCTATCTCCACGCTTTAGGTCCCTGCTAATTCTGTTTAGCAACGTACATATTGCAGCGCATTATGGCGAGATAATATTAGCATTATTTGAGCAACATGCAATTGCAGCACTGACAAATCATTTTGGATGCCCGGCTCCCGAGGCACTGCAGGTGGAAACGAACGGTCAAAGAAAATCGTACAGTTACACTATAAAAATAGAGGTCCCTTCCCTACTCCTCATTGGAGAAATACATTGGTTAATTGCAGGAGGAGGAGACAGTGCTAGTGTGGAAAAGGAGGTATTTTTTGTTAATGCTTGAACAGGTTAGCTAGTTTTCGGGCTCGTTCGGGCCCTGGCTCTATCTTGCAATATCAAATTCGGGCTCGGGTGTGCTCGGGCTGATATATCACGGGTTCGAACAGGCTCGGGCTCCGAAAATTGAGCCCGAACTCAGCTTTGGTGGTCGGCCACCCCTTGCTTTCTGGGAGCTGGTACGTCCGTTGATGGTATACTCGCGGTACACCCTTTATACGTTTGCCCTCGGGAACCCTATTGCTCTTACCACTTGGGTGATGGAATGACCCATCTGTCTTGCTCCGACAATGCATTTACTATCAAAGTTGTTCGTTTCACTAACGTTTACCCATGTTCGTCGATAGCAATACACTGTTGAAAAGCAGTATTTGTCATTTTCTTGTAGGACTTCCGTCCACAGTGAGTAGAGTTTTGGTCCCAGCCAACTACAGCGAGATCCCCTTTAGGGCAGGACACAGAAACGGAAGGAATGAGAGCAAGTCTAGCGACTTTGACAGAACAGTTTGTAGTGAGATTAGAGTACAGTAGATGGCGCCACCGTACAAGTACGATGTTGCACATAGAGGGGTGAGAGAATTTCAGGGGGGGGCATAGGAAAGGATACCCATTTAACCAGTGGGTCCAACCTGGGGGCCGTCACTTAACGTGCTCGTCCGATGCACGGCGGATATTCAGCGATTGTTAGTAAATCACACCATCTCTGAAAGATCAGTCCAGGTTCGAACCTGAGGATCTTGCATCGATAGTATGAATCGCTAACCACTAAGCCATCCGCGGCTCACTGTTGAAAAGTCCTGCTGTCGGCCTTATTTATTGCATGCGCTCGGTTTGGGTCAGTTCTACTCTGCGCTGGGGTTGCCCATGTCAACTGCCCATCACCCCTATCTCTAATGTTTTGTGTACTGAGTGTGGAAATAGCGATGTATGTACGAGAGTTGTTGTTGGAGAGAAAAATCTTAAACGTCATTATAAAGCCGTTGAGATCATTGTTCGACGAATGAATACAATAACCGATGAATATAGTGTGTGTGATCGACCTGACTTTCAGGTGGTAGACGAATAAAAGACGTCGATCTGTTCGTAAGTTGTGTTTATTCTTTTTCTGGCCGTTTGATTATAATTTTGACAATATATGACTTATGTGCAGCAAAGTTGGCTACGAACATTAGCAGGTACATAATTTAGCAAGCAAACTTACAGCTCCTTAATATTATTTTTATTTTTTGGGGGGTGAAAGTTTAACGACCACCGTGAGCAACTCACTGGACTATAAGAAGTCGCCCATCCCTAATTTAGGGTCACTAGTTCCGCTCACTCAAGTACCAATCTTAAACTGTACAAAACCACTGACACTGGAAACCCCCCAAAAGAAGTTAAACTAATTCTAGAAATTAACCCAATAATCAAATGTCCCGTTATCATATTCGCAGCCAAGCGTACCGATAACGTAACAGGGCGAATCAAATGACTAACTTTCTCAGCCAGCACTATAAAGGGAGCTAACAGTAACGGGACCCCCTGCGGAACCAGATGAGCACTTCTCTCCTTAAATTTCTTCACCCAACCAATAATAAAACCCATTACCCATTCAACTACTCCTAATTCTATACAGTAGTTACATTAAGTCTCATTTAGGGTCACTGTCCCCAGTGCCGTAAGACAAATACAACATCCATGCCTCACCGGGATTCGAACCCGGGCCCATCTCGGAGGAATGATCAGAAGCCAGCGCTTAGACCACTGCGCCACTGGGGCAGCCTTCTTAAAGTTAATCTTCATAAGTCATAATATGAAGATGACCCCATTAAATTAACCACACAGTGTACATCTAAATAAAAATGTTAGCATATTTAGTGCCTTTTATAAGGAGATGGAGGCATCATTCTGAATTAGTTTGAGATCAACGATAGCAGGGGATCTGCATACCACTGAAGAAACCTACATTGCTGCTCATCTTTGAAAGAGTGAGCAGCACACAAAGTTTCCGAGCCGGTGACCAATACAATAATCGTTATTTCGAGCGTTGAATATCTATTAAAAGTTAAGTGGCCATGTTGCCAAGTGAAAGAACCACATTGTGAAACATAGATGTCTTGATTAAATATGCTGCAGATGTATAAGGGAAAATTACTTAATTACGGAAATGCTTAAAAATCAAGAAGGGTAGCTAGCTTCCTCTCAAACTATAGAATGCTTCAGTAGTTTGTAGTCACGGTTATTTGAATAAATATTTGTTTGTAGTCACGGTCATTAGTTTTATGGTTAGTTTGCATGATTGTATCTGATAAGTTCCAGCAGATTGAGCGTGTGCCTTTCTGATAGTAGAGCTGTAAATGTATAGATAGCAAATACTTTGCAAGGTCCTTTATCTTTCAAGAACTAAGTTGGATCTCAAAAGGGGAAGTGTTTTAGTATGCAATACTTAGCTGAAAATTGTTATGAAAATTGGGTTGTTTGGGAAGAACACTCTTCACATTAGTATTCAAGAGTGGAAGCACACAATGCAGTTTAAATTCATTCTCATATTTAATTGAAAAAATACGAGGTTTCTCCTATTTCCATGCCTGAGACGGAATCGAATGCGTTATCCCTACACAATTCATTCCCAGTATGGCGCAACTGCTTTTGTACTATGAGTACCAAAACTTAAATTACAATTTTGGGGAATTTTCCTGTGGGAAAGGTCCGCTGGCAAACAGATTCCACGGCACATTAACTTGCAAAAGTTCAAGCATTTTTGCTGAATATACAGGGTGACCCATTTGGGTAGGGATAATTTAAAAATGCTGTGGTAACTGCAATTGAAACTTTTGCACCAGTTTCTGGTACATTTTTCAGTACCATACTTTGTCCATTTACAGAATTTGCTCATTGTATGGTTCGCCAGTTTTGGCAGCCTTTACAGCGTAAAATATGAATTTCTTCTTCAAAACCTTTAGGCGATGTTAGTTTCATACATTAAGGAATGAAGGTACGATTGTATAATCCGTTCAACTGAAGAAGAACCACGGCCTTCGTCGACAACAATGGAACCTGTGGTTTTTCTTTAGTTGGGTACGTTGCAAGATAAGGATGTCGTTCACACTGTTGAAGATTCTCTGAGGGGTCTTCGATAATTGCCATGGCTTTGAGCCTCGACTTCCAGTTGCAATAGGTTCGTTTGATGTGGTACCGAAAGTCTGAACTCCGAAGCATTTAGTAAAATTTGTTTGATATGACGTTAATTTTGATTTGAGGCAAAGAGTTTCATATGACGTCACTTTTGATTTGAGCGAGCGAGAGAGAGAGAGAGAGAGAGTCCGTGAGAGAGAGAAAGGGAGAAAGAGAGAGTCCGTGAGAGAGAGAGAGGGAGAGAGAGACTGAGTGAGTGAGTGAGAGAGACAGAGAGTAAGAGATAGAGTGAGTGAGAGAGAGAATGAGGATGAGGGAGAGAGATATAGGGAGTGAGTTAGTGAGAAATAGAGAGAGAGAGAACTGTTAACTGTTAAATATTTACGTAAGAGGGAAATGCAAACAGGGGCGCAACATTTTATGGTTAAATTACCTAGTTACGCCTATTCTGCCTAGATATTTCAACCATAAAATGTTAAAAGTCCGTTTTAAATATAAAGCGCCTTTGCTTGTAGTGGGTTGATGCATAAGATCATGCTATTCCGCATTGCAGGAATGTATTACATCCGAAGGGAATACGGAATCAATCAACTATGTATCACCCCTCCCTCCTCCCATTGTTTAAGATGGTGTCCCAACTTCTGGATAAGCCTGCAATGACATTCTTGAAAAACGTGAAGGTTTTGCTGCGAAGAAATCATCAAGGAAATTCTGGAGATCAACATCATCGTTGAACGTTCTGCCACGGAGTGCATTCGACAGAGATCAGAACAGATGATAATCTGAATGGACGACATCTGGGGAACAGACTGAATGTAGAAGGATATCCCATTTGATGTCCTGAATGGCCACTTTGGTCATGTTTGCACTGTGAGGGTGTGCGTTATCATGTTGGAGAAGAACACCATGGCGCCGATGTGGCCATTTCTGCTGAATTGCTCCCTCCACGCGGCGGAGTTGCTCACAATAGAATGCAGCGTTGATGGTCCGATTCCTCGGCAGCACTTTCCACTGAATACTGCCTTCGAAGTCCCACCAGACACACAACATGATCTTCGCAGGATGAAGGTCATGTTTTGGACGTGGTGTGGGCGTCTTGTTTGGGCTTAACCATTCCCCGATGCCCTAAATTCACGTACAGGCACCACTTTTCATCTTCAGTAACAATACGTAAAAGAAGGGATTTGTGTTGCTGAGAACATTCGTGATAACGGGCGAGCAAGAAACCACATATGGCAACACGCTTATTCTTGTTATCCTGGGTGACAGTGTGCGGCAGCCAAGATCCCAATTTCTGGACCTTTCTCATACGTTCCAGGTGTCGCACCACTGTGGCCTGATCACAGTCCATCTCAGTGGCCAATTCGTGTGTGGTTTGATGCGGATCCAAGTGGATGAGATGGTTCAAACGATCCTCATCAAAGTGAGATGGACGACCTGAGCGCGGAGAGTCGTCGAGGTCAAAAATGCCACCTCGGAACCACTCAAACCATTTGCGGGCTGTCCTCGGAGCAATAGCATCCTCCCCATACGCAGCACAAATTTGTCGAGTAGCTTTGGTGGCTGTGGATCCCTTGTTAAACTCGTAGAGGAGCAGATGGCGGAAATGTTCATTCCTCTCTACTTGACACTCCATACTTCCAGACCTGAAAACTAAAAATCATTATCCACAATCACACGACGCAATATGATTTAGATACACGATATTACTGACTACATTTTGATGTACAACTGGGCATCTGCACTGTCAGTACTGACCTGAGAAACACTCGTGAAATAAAAAGGCATGAACTTATGCATCAACCCAATATCAGATATAATAAGTCAATATTTGGCAGAATCGCCTTCATGAGAGTTTGTCTGGGCATCTACATGATTCCCTTTGCAGACCCTGCAAAGTTCACATCGAGTGCTCAATACTTGCCACGTGTTTTCTAACATCTGAGGAGTGACTGTGCGAACGCTGCAGTATGGAGGTCAAATTCTGCCATACCGATTAGGACCATACAGGGACCTGCTACAGATCTTCTTAGTACCACAACTGGAAAAAGTTGTTCATTTTACAGCAAGACATTTTACCCCGTCGCACTGGAAGTCAGGAACTTCCTCAACAACACGTTCATTGACCATTGCTGTGGCCACGATAGCGCTATTCCTTAGCTTGCAAATTCCCCTGGTCTCCGGACCGCTGGTTCCAGGGAGGGGGAGATCCAGCGCTGTAGGACAAACACACCACCCATGTTTCATTCGCAACACGAATACGGGCCAATCTCGGAGGACTGATCTAAAGCACGCCCTTTAGACCGCTCGACTAACGGGGTTGCGTAACTACCTACGTATCACAGAATCATCCTCTCCCATTTTCATTTAAGCGTCCCGCAGGTGCTCCAACTCGGTTATTAATTTACTTACGTAAAAATGCTTCGATTGAGACAAAACTTTAGTATGTTGTTCCGGAGGTATACTGAACCAATTCTGTTGAATATCATTAACATGGGGTCAAAGGTTAGGACACAGGAGCGAGATTTTTTCCATATCCATATTCCTCATAACTTGAGTTATGATTTCTGGTATTCAAAATACACTTCTGGCCACCCAAAATGCAACACCAAGAAGAAAGCATCCGATTAACCTGGAATTTGTAACATGCGTCGCCCGCGGGAGGACATGCAAACGATTAGCATTGCAGGGCATATGAAAATCATGTGCGCCTGACACGCCACCGAGAAGCACTATAAGAAGGGTGCACAGAAGGCGGCGTGTAAGTAGCGGAAGTGTGTTGTGCTGCCGGACCTGTGCGTGGGAAGTTTCCTGATGCCTCGTCGCAGAATACGGTAGTAATTCTAGCACGTTTCGGAGTTCGACACAGGACGAATAGTGGCTAATCGCGACAGCGGTTTATCGTACCGAGACATCGGCGCCCGTGTGGGACGACATCCAGCCACAGTGAGGCGAGTATGGATTCGGTGGGTGCAGGAGGGACGGACGGACAGGCGTGAGTGATTGCCGCAGCCGCGGCACACCACCTAACGAGAGGACCGGCATGTTGTGCGGTGGGCATTGACGGCTCGCACCGCCACATCACGAAAGTTAGCGCAGTAATTAGGGTGTGTTGCGCAACAACCTGTGTCAGGACGTATCATTCGACATCGTCTGCAGGAGCGGGAACTTGTCGCACGGCACCCATTGCTCCGATTACCATTGACGTTATACCACCGGCGAGTGCGGCGGCAGTGGGCCATTGAACGCCGCACCTGGACTACGGAATGGCACGACATTGTCTTCTTCGACGAATCCCGCTTCTGCTTGCAACACCACGATGAACGGATGCCTTTTTCGTTCGATGCCGCGTGTCGCGACACCGCGGCGAGAGACTGTATGACGCTTGCATTATGCATCGCCATACCGGTTCATCGCCTGGCGTTATGGTTTGGGGCGCAATTGGATATGACACCCGCACCCCTCTGGTACGCATCGCCGGTATACTCAACAGCCACCGCTACATCTCCGACGTTTTGGAGCCTGTAGTCCTCCCTTACCTGCAGGACCTGCCAGCGGCCACGTTTCAACAGGACAATGCGCGTCTGCATGTGGCACGCATCGTGCAACAATAATTCATGGCCCACCAGGTGGCACGCATCGTGCAACAATAATTCACGGCCCACCAGGTGTCACTGCTGCCGTGGTCCGCCTGTTCTCCCGATATGTCGCCCATCGGACACGTCTGGTTGCTGATCGGCAACCGAGTGGCCCGGCAAGCACCACCGGTGGCTACGCCTGATGAACTGTGGCAACGTGTGGAAGCAGCCTGGACCGACATACCCCAAGCCCACATCCAAAGCCTTTTTCGTTCGATGCCGCGGCGTGTAGCGGCCGTTATTGCCAGCCATGGGGGCCACACGAACTATTGATGTCTGCGTGTTCCGCAAGTCACACGGGCCTGTAAGCTCAATCGTTTTATCTTTATATCTGCTGTTATTGTGCATCCAGTAAATCTGGCTTTGCTATCTCGTGTCCTTCTTGGTGTTGCATTTTGTGTGGCCAGCAGTGTAGTATAACTATACTAAAAATCCAAATTTCTTGGCGCAGAATTCAAATAAAATTTCCCAAGCTTTCGCATATCAACCAGATGGCTTTCTCAAGGAAGGTAGACAGCTAACAGCAAACTGGATAATAGAACGTTTCAACAGTTCGAACGCGGTGACTTGACTAGACAATAAATAATTAGGAGCAAATGTGATATTTCGAAGAAACGAGGTCACGTTGGTTGGGCACGCGGCACTATGGTAGAAAACTCAGCATTATTTGAAGAATTGATTCCAAATACGTGGCAACTCCAAAGGTCAAGATTTCCAAAGCCTCTCAGCTGGTCAAGATTTCCAAAGTTTCGCGAATGGCGGTAGATTTGGGTGTGTAGTATGAAGCTAATTTCCTTGCATTTCTGGTATGTTGGAAAGCGTATCATAATCAATGCATTACATGGTTTTACTAACTTGTTTTATTAGTCATGATGGTAACACGTCCTTAATTTGCACACTTAATATCTCCAAAATCTTGATTTCGCTGTTCGTTAGGCTTTAAATATTTTTTAAGGGAAAATCAGTGCTCGAAATGGGCCGGTATTGCACCGGCATTTCTTTTTTTTTTCTGGTATTCCATACCGGCATTTCTTTTTTCTGTTATTCCATACCGGCACTGTTTTCACACATAATTTACATGCCGGCAACAATTTTAGTAGTGGGAACTGCAAAAATAATTTTTTTTTGTCCTTGATTTACGAGAGCGCATTCTTAAACATAGAAACCTTATGTGCCTTGTGCCCTTGAAAAATAGCTCTGTGGGAACCGTAAAGACCGATGAGCCGTTACATTATGACCACTTACATAATAAGCTGTAGGACCCCATTTACCCTGCAAAACAGCGACCACTCGGCGAGGCATCGATTCGATGAGGTGGCGATAGGTATCCTGATGTATCTGGTACCATAATGTCAACAGCAGGTCCTCCAGTTCCCGTAGATTTCGAAGTGGTGGTGATTTAGCGCGAACCCGCTTTTACACGTCGAACCACAAATGTTCGATTGGGTTCATGTCAGGTGAATTTGGAGGTCAGAGCATTAACAGAAAGTCACCAGCATATTCCTTGAACCACTCCTTGACGATTCTGGCAGTGTGGCATGCACATTATCCTGTTGGTAATAGCCATCACCAGCAGGGAACACAGTTGCCATGAATGGGTGAACTTGGTCCGCAACAATGTTCAGACACCTGACAGCTGTCAGGAATTGTGCTATTGGGATAATATGGCCTAAAATGTCATTCCAAGAAAGCATCGTTCACAGCATAACACCGGCGCCGTCAGCCTGTTTCCGTCAAGCGCTGCATCTAGATATCATAGCCTCCGTTGGTAATCGACGTATCTGCGCTCGGCCGTCTACGTGATTTACCAGGAATCTTGATTCGTCAGACCAGGCCACTCTCCTCCAATCATCCACGGTCCAATCTCGATGATCTTGGGCCCATTTCATTCATTGTTGGCGATGACGTGCAGTGAGCATGGGGACCCGGCTGGGTCTTCGGCTACACAGGTCCATGCGCAGAAGGATGTTATGAGCTGTGTGCTGTGACACATTGCCCTGATCACCACTGTTGTAGCTGCGGATGATTTGTCGCACTGTGGCCTTGCGGTAGCTGTGAACAATGCGCGAGTCTCCGCTCCCCTTTAGCATCAGTGAGCTGCGGACGACACACGGCTGGGATACGGTTCGTCGTTTGGCCATCTGTGCACCACTTTTGGTACGTACTCACTACAGCGGCACGTGAACAACCCACAAGCCGCGCCGTTTCAGAGATCGTTGTTTCGAAGCGCCGTGTTTTCACAGTTTGTCCTTTATCAAACTCCGGTAAATTGGCAGCTTTTCCCATTCTGACTCCGAACACTGTGCTAACCGAAAGCCGATCCTTGGGTTGTATTGCTACTGCTCTGTGAACTTCTCGTGCTCCACCGGTTGGCTTCCAGGCGCGCTCATATCTCTAGACTGGGGTTAGTCATAATCAAATGGCTCATCGGTATTATACTATACAGCCTGTGACTATCTGACCCCAGGGGGTTTCGTCTGATCGTATTATTGCGAAGTGTTTTTTTAGGATTTTGAATGGGTGCGGTGTGTGTAATAAATTGCGCTTTCCCTGTTTATCCCACAGTAAGATAGGGTCACAGCTCGGGGTTATTTTCTCAAATTGATTCAAACTCATCAGTTATTAATTTTTTTCACCTCCATGTTGCTGTTTTCATATCCTCTCTACCTCAACTTAGGTTTTCGTCCCTTCCTCCTTTATAGTACAGTGTATTTGTTTATAAATGTTTTGTAGGGTTCATCTTTTCTCAATGATTACCCATTCCAGTACAACCTTGCGTCTTGTGCCTTCTTTGAAATCTCCTTATTTAATGTTCTTCATGATTAAAGGTTTTTCTTTTGCTGGTGACATCGTACACCTTTATTTCTTCAGTGTTTGCTCACAGTTCGAATGGACGACTCAAAGTCGTTTTACCCTGAGAAAGATACTCGTATAAAATTTTGGAAATTCCATGTCCATCCGAGAAAGAGTCACCCGTCTGTTGACAAATGAGAGAGAGAGAGAGAGAGAGGGAGTTTATGTGTTTGAATCTGTAAATGTATAAAATTCTTAATAAGTGCATAATTCTCTTTTGCCAGCTTGCCAGCTACCGCAATAAATGTTTGATGATGACTAAATTTTATTGTTCTATTCCTTTGGAACAAAATACAATAAATTCTTTGGATGACTATATTTTACCTTATATTCTTTTGAGACAAAAGATAATAAATGTTTGATGTTGACTAAATTTTGTTATATTCATTTGGGATGATAATGACCACATTTTTTGTTATATTCATTTGGGATGATAATGACCACATTTTTTGTTATATTCTTTTGAGACAAATGACAATAAATGCTTGAAGATGCCTGCATTTTGCCTTGTATTGGGGGGGATGACAATAAATGCTTGAAGATTTCTACATTCTATGTAATATTCTTTTGGGACAACGATGCTGACTACGTTTTACATTATATTTTTGGGACAATAATGATGACTACATTTTTTTATTGGAGGTTTAACGACCACCGTAAGCAACTCAATGGGCTATACGCAATCGCCCGTCCCTGATTTAGGGCCACTGGTTCCAGGACAGAGAGAGAGAGAGCCAGTGCCGTAAGACAAAAGCAACATCCATGCCTCACCGGGATTCGAACCCGGACTCCTATCGGACGTATAATCACCGAGGCCGCCTACATTTTATGTTATATTCTTTTGGGACAAATGTCAATAAATGCTTGATGATTATAATATTTTATATGATATTATCTTGCAGAAAATGACAATAAATGGTTGTGATAACTAAATTTCATGTTACATTCTTTTGGGGCAAATGCCAATAAATGCTTGATGAGAACTACATTTCATGATATATTTGTTTTTGGACAAATGACAGTAAGTGCTTGATGATGATTGCATTTTATATTATATTCTATTGCAAAAAATGTTAGTAAATGGTTGTGATAGCTAAATATTATGCTATATTCTTTTGGAACAAATAACAATAAATATTTGAGGATGACTAAATTTTATATCATATTCTTTTGGAATAAAGATTATTACATTTTATGTTATATTTATTTGGGACAATGATGATGACTATATTTTACTTTATATTTTCTTGGGACAAATGGCAATAAATGCTTCAGGATGACTAGATTTTATCTTATACTCTTTTCGGACAAAGGTGGTTGCCACATTTTATGTTATTTTCTTTTTGGACAATTGACAATAAATGCTTGAGGATGACCATATTTCATGTTATATTATTTTGTGACAAAGATGATGATTACACTTTACTTTATATTCTAGAACAAATGACAATAAATGCTTGTTGATGACTACATTTTATGTTATATCATATATAAGATACATCAAATGGTAATAAATGCTTGATGGTGACACATATATTTTACGTTATGTTCTTGTAGGACAAATGACGGATCACTGCACTGGAAAATTTGCTGGCATTCCTCTTATCTCTGCAGGTACCATTTCAATAACATCTGAAAAACTCAGACCACCTGCCGTTTTCTTCTAAAGATTTCGCTAATAAATTCTGAATTCGCGTCTGACAGGTTTGATATTTAAAATCTTGTTCTTTTCTAAAAAGCTGGAGATAACTCCGATATATTGTTTTCTTTAAGTCGTAGGCTACATTTCTTCAAACAACTAAATCGATCAAAGCCTTGCTGTCATCCTTGGCACCACAAAGTTAAGATATTCGTTGTGCAATTCATAAAATAGGTTCTAACAACTTCCGGGAAGATTTTATCTCCTTTTTAATATTCTTACTAGGAATGATTCTACTGTCCATCATGTTCGCCTCGTTCCTTTTTATCGCGGTAAAGATCCTTTAATAACTTTATTAATCGTTCCTCTGTTATTAAATAGGAGTCCTTAGTCTTTATCCTACGGTATTTACATTCAAACAATACGACAAAAAAAATAACATTCATCTTGCAGAAATTATGTACTGTCTTCAAACCATTCTTTCCCGTATGTCAAGAAAACATGATCTGTCTGTACAACTTACTTCTTAATCTCCTCCCACAAGTAGGTTTTCCAACATCTTCTTTTCGCTGTGTCTGAGGGAAGATTAAAGACCTTGTAATATATGATCTCTTAAATCGCTTTGCAGTTGCTTGGGTGGTTTCCCAAACATCACGATATTTTCATGTAATGGAATTGCTCGAGGGTGTTTATGAGGAGGAGATGAAGACGAATTGCATCACAGACAGCCAAAATCAACTCCACATTGGTCGATCTTTTTTAGTGCTGACTGAAATTAATAGGTTTATATCTGGAGATCAACCGCCATAGGTATTGTTTCAGGGAATGTGACCTTTTCGGTTTGGGCTGGATTCAATGTCCACGCTCCATTCCCCCAGGAGCTTGTACGCCAGCAATTACCTAAAAGCGTTGTTGTCATAGAACCCTGAATGATGTAAGTGGTTCTACACGGGCACACCCCTTGCAACGATATTTGCTTCTACAAGACCCCCACGACATCACATTTTCAGTTACGCACAGCAAATGGAAAGGTATACATTTTGCTGTCAGCTTAATGACAAAATTCTTAAAAACGCTGCGCCCATGTTTAACCCCGAACTTTATACAATCAGTCAACTGTAGTGGAAGACAATACAGTGATGAACCATATAAGGAAGTATGAGTTTGGTTTGGGTGATATATAAAAACATAAAAATAAAACCTAGACGAAACGTGTTCGGGACTTGACTTGTGTGGTCTGGGAATAAAAGATACAATGCAAACAAAAACATAAAATTAGTAATGAAGGCACTCCGATTTTTCTCTATTTATAACCACTATCTTTCAAACAAGGTACTCAACAAGTAGTAATTACTGAAAAGCATTGCATTTAAAAGGTACAAAAGAAAAGTATTCATTTTAAGTACGCAAGAGCTAAAAATCCCAAACTATCACCAACGAAATGTTCTGCTTATATTTAACCCCGAACTTTTAAGAATCAATCTCTGGTCGTAGATGATAATGTATTACTAGGCTTTATAGAATATTTAATTCCTGTAAGGCTGCAGAGTTGGAGAAAAAGAGAACGAAACGCACCTTAACTTGTGTGGTCCAAAATAAAAACGAGAAAAAATATTATAAATTCTCTGACGAAGACGCATCATCTACAATTCCAGTTTTAAAAATTCATCCATCACTTAACAATTATTTAAAAACAAAACATTTCGGTATAATCATACCTTTAAATTTCCGTACGTTATTACTGAAACGCGAAGTTAAAACGTACAAATTTTCTTTTCTTATTTTAGTTTATTCAAACAAAGTCAAAATCTTTGATTATACAAAACTCCATAGAATGCCCTCATAATCGAATACTATTTCTATAATTTCTTGAAAACCTACGAAAGGATACATATTCTTGTTGAAAATCAAACCTTGTTTTTGTAATTGATAACTTCCCTTATAAAACAATGTTTTTGTGAGAGACACATAAAGATGATGTCACTTTGCAACCAAATGGGAAAACGACGTCATTGTCACTGACGCCAGTCACAAGTACACAAGTAACTAATATGAAGAGTTACTGTTAATGCCACATAAGAGAGAGGGGAGTCCGCTCTTGTTTTTAAACATTTTCCACACCTAAACTTATGTGATCAAATATATACGTCATTAAAAATGACGAATGGTGCACCACTTACATTTAACAGAGAAAGAGCACAAAGAACGGCGAAAAATCATCAACGATTAAAAATATATATATGTTACCGCTAAAGTGCAGAAATTAGTTATTCAACAGATTATCTAGGTAATGTGCAGATTAACTAGGGTGATCCGTTACAGTGCCGAAAATTGTTTCATTTCTCAAATTACCTAGGTAATCTGCAAATTACCTAGATAATCTGCACATTACCTACTAGGCACTCGTTAAAGTGAAAATAAGATCTTTGCTGGAACAACAGCAACGTTTCTGTACGCTTAAATTAACATAATGTTATTTATTTATTTATTTTTCGATATATGCACTCCAGACATCATGAAAGGTACCAGAGTTCTTCCAGTCCTCCCAGCAGAAGTTGCTCATGCAATCAAGAACATGAAGCGGGGGAAAGCTCCAGGAGAAGATGGAATTACTATAGACATCATACAAGAAGCAAGTGGAGAAATTGAAACAGTACTCGCCCAAATTTTTACTCGATGCCTTAATGAAGGGAAGATTCCTGAGGATTGGAACAATGCTACAATGATCCTGCTACATAAAAAAGGTGACATTGAGGATCTCAGGAACTACAGACCTATCAGCCTCCTATCAGTGGTTTATAAAATCTTCACTAAAGTTCTTTCACACCGCTTGAAGGTAACACTGGACATGGCTCAACCGAGAGAACAAGCTGGATTCAGGAGTGGCTACAGCACAATAGATCATATCCATGTACTGAGAGAACTAATTGAAAGAGCGAGGGAATATGAACTTCCATTGTGCATGGCTTTTATCGATTATGAAAAAGCCTTTGATTCGGTGAAACCATCAGCAGTTACCACGGCTCTGAAATCCTGCGGTATTGAAGATGCATACATTAATATTATTAATAACATCTATGAAAATGCAAGTGCAAAGATTCGGCTGTTTGAAAATACAACACACATAAAAATTGGAAAGGGAGTGAGACAAGGTGACACCATATCTCCGAAGCTTTTTAATGCCACATTGGAAAATGTCTTTCAATCACTGAACTGGGAAAACAAAGGGATAAAGATTAATGGAGATTATCTAACCCACCTTCGTTTTGCTGATGACGTAGTCATTTTTGCAACTACCCCATCAGAGCTGCAGAGTATGATCCAGGAACTTGCTGACAAGAGTAAAGAAGTGGGATTAAAAATGAACTTTCAGAAGACAAAAGTGATGTTCAATGCTTTTACAAGAAATGAAGATTTATCGATTGATGGAGAAAAACTGGAGATAACAGATACGTACGTTTATCTTGGACAGCAGATATCAAGTGAGGGTCACATTGATGAAGAAATTAATCGGCGTACAAAACTTGCCTGGAGAGCTTTTGGAAGAAACAGCATAATTTTCAAGAGCAATATGCCATTATGTCTTAAAAGAAAAGTGTTTGATCAATGCATCCTTCCAGTGCTTACGTATGGTGCAGAGACGTGGACCTTAACTAAAAGAGACATACAAAGGCTGCAGACAACTCAAAGAAGCATGGAGAGGTGCATGCTTGGTATAACCAGGAGAGATAAGAAGAGGAACTCGTGGATCCGAAAAATGACGAGAGTGGAAGACATCATGATCAGAGTTAAATCCCTGAAATGGCAATGGGCTGGACATACTGCCAGAAGGACAGACCATAGATGGACAGCCGAGATTTTAGATTGGATTCCAAGGGACAGGAAAAGACCCAGAAAAAGACCACATGGGAGATGGGTGGATGAAATTCGTAAATATGCGGGAGTGACATGGAGGAGACTGGCACAAGACAGACCGTTGTGGAGGAAACTTGGGGAGACCTTCGTCCAGCAGTGGATTGATAATGGTTGACAATGATGATGATGATGATATAAAGAATCAAGTTAATACAATCAATCAACAAATTAGTTGATAGAATCAATCATCAATCAATTAAAAAACTATAACAGAAAGAATCAAACGGTTTAAAATATTATTATAATTAAGGAAATGAATTTGCAAAACATATGATAAAATTATGCTTACTTATTAGTGCAATCTAAAGATTGGTGACACTTTGAATTGCATAGCAATTGGTTTTTGCGACAAGCACACCTATTTGTGGTACATTTAGATTTGCAGTCACATTTTCTGAAACCCTGCCCAGTACCAAAGGATTGTTTTATTGCTGTTTGACGTTAAGATATTTCTACAGCAGGGACATCTTCTTTCGTTAAAAATCTCTCTTTGCAAACACTGAATTCATATTTTGCATACAAATGTTTAAAATACCCGTTTTAGTACCTAGTTTATAAAAGCCATCATCTGTTTTACTAAGAACCACAGCTAAAATCGAGCGGGCATCAGCGCCGACGCCAATTATGAGAAATAAAAACAACCGGCGACGACTAGACGCTGGCGAAACGAAACTAAAAGTGGAGGGAGAGGGGAAGGTGTAGGGAAAGGAAATGAGAGAAACAAACTTTTGAACTTTAACGATACGGAAGCCGTTAATGTGCACATTACCTAGGTAAAATGCGGAAAACTCCTGATTCCGCACGTTAACGGAGCAAATCAGTTAATCTGCAGATTAGCTAGGTAATGTGCACATTAACGGCTTTCGAGCTTTAGTTGTAACATATATATCGTGAGCAAGACTGTGCTCTCCATCGAATGGACAACATCTTTGACGAACGGGATCGATAAAAACATATGCAATGACGCATTACGAAACAGATTGTTCATCAACCTCGCAAGATAACGTTTAGGGTGCATTTTTCTTTTAGTTAGAAACTTCAGACGGATGTACAGAGCAGGGGTGCAACCACGGTAGGTGCTCACATGACTTGAGCCCCCTCTAGAATGGGCGCGGACTGGGGCACCAGGATACCGGGAAAATTCACGGTGAGCCGCCATATTCTGGGCCCGTAGGCCTTATGCCAACTCAAAAAAAAAAAACAAAAAAAAACGACACATATACTTGTATTTCAATAATTTTTGTACCAGGAAACCAAGTTATGCTAAAACGGCAAAGTTTATTTACTACTTGGACGGTCTCAGAAGAAAAAACAAACAAACTACATGGTAAATGGTAAATGTGTTCTCTTGAGTCAAACACTGTGTTTGATGCACTCCCTTCCTTTCTCTGGACTTTAATTTTTTTTTTTTAATTGGGAATTTAACGAACACCGTGAACAACACAATCGGCAGTAAGCAGTAGCCCGTCCCTAATTTAAGGCCGCTGACTCCAGGGAAGGAAGAGAGAGGCAGTACCGCAAGGCAAATACAATATCCATGCTTCACCGGAATTCAAACCCGGACCTATGATCAGAAGCTATTGCTTAGAATGCTGCGCCACCGGGGCGGGGCTGCCATGTTCCAATTTAAGACTCGAACCTTTGGACTGATATCCTCTACCCAGGTCGCTTCTGTGAATTTTTCTTTTTTTCAATTGGAGGTTTAACGACCACCGTGAGCAACTCAGTGGGCTATAAGCAGTCGCCCGTCACTAATTTAGCGCCGCTGGTTCCAGGGAAGGGAGAGAGCCAGCGACGTAAGACAAACACAACATCCATGCCTCTCCTGGATTCAGTGACAACAGTCGCCAAGGTTGAGGGGGTATCGAGGTCTACTGTGTCTAGCGTCATGACAGTATACCGTGTTCATGGCAAAACCTCGTCTTCGAAACACAAGAGATGCCTGAAAACGACCTTGACTGAGAGACAGGAGAGCGTTAAAGAGGATTGTTACCCGCAATAAAAAGAAAACGGCGCCGAAAAAAAGTGCGAAGTTCAATCTGCACCTCCAGACCACAGTATCAACGAGAGCACTGTGCACGGAACTGCAAAAACAAGCTATTCGTGACAGAGCTAGAATCCCAAAACCTCTAATGACCAGGATGAATGCACAACGGCGACGGCAGTGGTGCCAGGAGCATACCACGTGACTGCCGATGCATGGAAGCGTGTAATGTGGTCGGATGAATCCACATTCACACTATTCCCCACCGCAGGACGTGTTTACGTGCGGAGAATTCCATAAGAAGCGTACAACCCTGACTATCTGCTCCCAACAGTGCAGCATTGTGGAGGTTCTGTCATGCTCTGGGCAGTCATATCTTGGTTTTCAACAGGTCCTTTGATCACCTTAAAAGGACGGATGATTGGCAGGGCGTATGAAACCATTTTGGCCGAGCAAGTCCATCCAATGGCTCAGGCATTGTTTCCTGAATGGGATGCCTTCTATCAAGATAATAACGCCCCAATTCACAGAGTTCGGAATGTACAATCATAGTTTCAGGAACATGAGGACGAACTTTCACGCCTTCCTTGTCCTTTCCAATCACCAGACTCAAACATCATCCAGAAGATCCCGCTATCCTCCTCCTGCATCTCTCAAGGACCTGGAGCAGTTTCTGCATGAAGATTGGGGTAACATCCCACTAACAATCATCCAGGATTTGTAAGCGTCCATTCCAAAGAGAGAATTCAAGCGGGTTTGGATGCCAAAGATGGTGCCAGACGCTATTAGGTACGTAAAACCTTCTTTTCCTAGGTGTTCACATTATCCTCTCCAACTCCTTTATGTGCGCCGAAAAGTCAAAAGCTTATGGCAGCTGGGAAGTTTTGGTTATAGTATTTTGCTCAGATGTCCTGCTCAGTAGTTACACTGGGAGCATACGCAAGAGCAATGTGAGGCTGGTGTGAATTATTCTTTCTTTAATTTCCGAGCCGGTTTAGAAAATGAACTACCTTTCTCAATTTTTTTTTTTTGTTTTTTTTTTTACATTTGTAGTGCCCTCCTGAACAACAAAAGAGAAAACTTCAAATGACCGTAAACCAAATTCTTACAGGAAAAATATTTTACTGTAAGCGCCCTCGATGATTTTTTAGGTATAAGTGCATAACAGAGTGAAATGTAAGGGGATAGAAAATAATTTTAATATTATATAGTTCAGTATATCTAAAAGGAAATACAAAATATTTCAACAGCTTTAAGATTTAATCTTCAATTTCAATTTTAGTCATAAATAATCTGTTAATAATAATAATAATAATAATAATATATAAACACTCTGATCCGTCTGCCTCTCTGAAACGCTTGACATCATAGCAACGTCTGTATTGTTGCGCCATCACTTATTGAACAATTCGTGTGTGCTCTCGCGATGTCAAACTGATTGCCTGCTATATAATAGCACGCGATCACTTTTAGATGTCAAGGTGATCGCGTGCTCCTTTAAAAACACTGCATTATTAATGACTCGAGTTCTATTTTTTCGATTTACAAAATTTGAATTGAATTCTTGACATCACAGCAAGTTGAGTTTGCACGCGATCACATTGAGATGTCAAGGTAATCGCGTTCTAATTTTAAAACATTGGATTATTAATGACTCGAGTTCTATTTATCCGGTCTACAAAATTAGAATTAAGATCTTAATATCACGGCAATTTGCGTTTGTATACTGATTTAATTTAGCACAATTCGAATATTAATTTGTATGCTTTAATTATTTTTTTACTTTTTTAATTTAACTAACTTTCCGAGTTTAGTGCTGATTATACATATTATACATTTTGCAAAATATCGGTCTATTTAAACGCTGTAACCTACAGTTGTTAAACAACAAACATTTCACACAGAATGTTATTCATCACGAGGTGCTTTTAAAAACGGAAATAAATAGCATATAATTTTTAGTTCTAACATGAATGAGTTCTTACTATATAAGTTTTTACTATATTTCCTTCCAGAAATCCGGCGTCTATTTGATTTCTTTTCAATCTGGTTCAATTAAAAATTTCACTCCGTCACAGGACAGGCAACATCCGTTGTACATTAATATTTATTTAAAGCTTAAAAACAACCGTCCTAGGACGGGTAATACCCTAATAATAAAAAATAATAATAATAATAATAGTAAAGAACAGGCATTGAAAACAAATGTTATGAAGGCTAAAATCCAGAAAGTCAGTGATAATCCAAAGTGTCAACTTTGTCAAGAAAAAGATGAAACTGTGTCTCATCTAATATGTGAATGTAGCAAAATTGCACAGACAGATTACAAAGTTAGACATGACAGAGTTACACAATTGATTCATTGGTCATTATGCAAAAAGCACAATCTGCCAGCATCTAAAAACTCATGGGAACACAAGGCTGAGAAAGTCATAGAAAATAATGGTCAAGATATTGTGGGATTTCAGAATTCAAACCGATCGACACATAGAACATAATGCACCAGACATAACCGTCATAGAAAATCGGAAAGTCTGTCTAATTGATATAGCGATCCCTGGAGATGCCAGAGTCAATGAAAAAGAATTGGAAAAAATGACTAAATAAATATAGAGACCTGGCCATAGAAGTTACCCGGTTATGGACTAAACACACAACGGTAGTCCTCATTGTCATCGGGGCACTTGGAACAATGTAAAAAAAAATCATGAATCATTTTGAAAAATTGCAGCTTTCTGATATGCCACCTACAGAACTGCAGAAGACAGCTTTACTTGGGACATCATATATTTTACGCCGATTCTTGACTGATACCTAGGTCTCCGGTGGAAACTCGTATCAGTTCAACAATACCAGTCAATGATAATTTGCTGTTTATTTTGTTTGTCAGAGGCTGTGATTCGTATATTTTGAATAAAGAAAATGATAGTAATAATAATAATAATAATATAAACCATCTGCTGTACATGGATGGCCTAAATCCATGCATGCAAAAAGTGCCGCCAAATTGAAACATTGCTGAACACAGTGCAAATATTTAGTGATGATATACAAATGGAATTTGGACTGGAAAAATATGCAGTAATATCCATGCGCCGAAAAAACGTCCAAAATTTGGATGGAATAGAACTAGAAAATGGCACTATTATGAAATCATTGTCAGATAATGAAAATTACAAATACTTTGGGATTCTTGAGTCAGATAACATCTTGCATACAAAAGTCTGATTCAGAGGGAGTACATCATGAGAGTACGAAAAATATTGAAATCAAAACTAAATGGTGGAAATACAATCAAAGCCATAAATAAATGGGCCATTCCAGTAATCAGATACCCACTGGAATAATTGATTGGACCCAAAGTGAATTAGAAATATAGGAAACTTTGAGGCAGAGGACTACTACAGGTACATATAACAGGTGGTAGAGGAATAAAAAGAAGCCTAAATGATTACATCAATAGAAGCCGAGAAAAGCTATTTCGGGCAGTGATAAATGAAAATATATTAAAAACAACAGAAAGCAAGGCTGAATACAAGACAAATCGGTTTGAAAACAGATTAGGTGTCAGGAACAATAGGCCACTGCATTGGCAATTTCTAATGAATATTGAAGAAAAAAGTGACAACAACTTGACTTGGGCATGGCTGAAATTGTGTTTCATCAAGACAGAAACAGGTTCAATTTTTGCTGCACAAGAACAGACATTGCAAACAAATGTTATGAAGGCTAAATCCAGAAAGTCACTGATAATTCAAAGTGTCGACTTTGTCAAGAAAAAGATGAAACTGTGTTTCGTCTTATATGTGAATGTAGCAGAATTGCACTGATTACAAAGGTAGATACGACAGGGTTCCCAAGCAGCCCCTACCACACGTCGATCCCCAAGCAGCCCCTGGTAGTAGTTAGGGTCCACTCGTTGGTCCACAAGCAGTCCATGCTAGTAGCCGGATTCCACACGTTGATCCACAAGCTGTCCCTGGTAGTAGCCGTAGTCACATGATGGTCCACAAGCAGTCCCTGGTAGTAGCCGGAGTCCACACGTTGATCCACAAGCAGTCCCTGGTAGTAGCCGTAGTCACATGAGGGTCCAGAAGTAGTCCCTGGTAGTAGCCGTAGTCACATGATGGTCCAGAAGCAGTTCCTGGTAGTAGCCGGAGTCCACACGTTGATATACAAGCAGACCCTGATAGTAGCTGGAGTCCACATGTCGATCCCCAAGCAGTTCCTGGTAGCAGCTGGACTCCACTCTTTGATTCACAAGCAGTTCCTGGTAGTAGCCGTGGTTACATGATGGTCCGGAAGCAGTCCTTGTTGTAGCCGGAGTCCACACTGTCCTGGTAGTAGCTGGAATCCACATACATGCAGTCTCTGGTAGTAGCCTGAGTCCATACGTTGGTCCACAAGCAGTCCAGCTCAAAATTTCTTCTCATTCATCTCTGTGCAAAATCGTTCTTAACTCCCTCGAATCCCAAGACAGAGTGCCTCTTTTATGACAACTTTGTATATCTTCCTTTCATTCTCTGCCCCCAAAGGAAGATGCTCATGACGTAAGAAGTTGACTGCTCTTAATTGCTGAGGGGCTACCCAGAGCGAGCGATTGTCCTCCGACAATGAGGAATATAAAGGAGGGTGTCCTTTTGTTCGTGGCCGCTCCCACGGTCAGTGAAAGAATGGCTATCCCTACGGATTTCTTAAGCACATTTTTAACTGAAGGCGCCTTTTAACTGCTGTTCGCGCAGAACAACTAAAGTCACTATTTAATTATATTTTAAATATTTCCATATAACACCCTGGTAGTAGCGGAGTCCACATTTTGTTCCACAAGAAGTCCACTAGGGGTCCCAGTTAAACATGCCACATATCATACAACCGCCCCCACCGGCCTGAATATTCGATGCCATGCATGAGGGATCCATAGCATCATGCTGTGCACACAAGTACGGACTCAAGGACTTATCGTGATTCATTGCACCAGCACACTTGCCTCTAATCTTCCATCGTTCAGTCTGCACCAGTACAGTCGTTTACGTAGGTGGATTGTTTTGGGGTAAGGGTGGCGTATAGCGCGTCTGCTCTTTTAACCCATCCGCGCCAGCGTGTGGCGCATTTCGTCGCTGGCGATGTTATTTCTGCTTGACCCATGTTGTACTGGGCTGCCAACTGCGAAACTGTGCATGTGCTAAGCTGATTGTGCTGTACTACGCGTTGCCTCCCATCGTTCACCTCTGGAATCCACCTTTCGCCGCCCTTTGTACCTGCGTCGCCAGTTGGTTGTTTTGCCATTTTGGTACCACTTCCGGTGCACTTTAACCACGGAGGCCCTCAAACAACCAATAAGTGTCGTCTTTGCTGAAATGGACGCACCAACCCTTCCTGCACCCACAATTAGCCTTTCGTAAACTTCAGCAGAGCCTTTGTTTTATCCGTCATGTCCGTAACTTTGCTTTCAACTGAGCTACCATCGTTTTATAAACACCCTTTTAGTGTAGAGTACACGCCCTCCTGCTTGTTAGGCCAGTACTGGGTACAACTCACTTTGCATAAGAGTAGTCGTAATTCAGTGAGTATTATGTATGAACATTGTAGACTCTGTGGTAAAAATGTTAATCGAGCAAAGATGTTTTTAAAGGGACTTACTGTAAAGAACTTCTCCATTTGTCCCATTACTTTTCCTAGTTTCCTGCTAAAAATTGTTGGTTTCATAAACACAGCTCCTCTATCATGTTCCATAATCCGCTGTCTATCGTTTAAAACTCTATGTATTGTCGATTTATTCAAGAGGTATACACATGTCACGTTCACGATCTCCTCTCGAGCTTTAATCTTCTTACCGATATCCATTTTTGTCTCCATCATGACGCTTCGCCCTTTGAAACTAAGACTTCCACCTCACCAACACTCGTAGGCTTCTCAGACATGATTTAGGGCGGAACGGGGCCACCTTACACAAAACCACTGAATGACAAAGACCAAATAGGTAGTAGGAATAATACTGGAGAGATCACTTCTTTAAACGGTTCATTCGACTACCATATTCACGACTACTGTTTTCCACACATTTTAAATTTTTCTGAAATTTCAGTGTTAGGTAACTTAAAATCTCTTACTCTTTCTTACTTTCTTTTCTCTTTTCTCTCCTTCTCTTTTAGAATACTACAAATGACGTGCTCAGACCAGAGATGTCTACTTCCAGAACAAAATTATAAATTACGTACGTAATCATTCAGTTCTTTAATTTTATTTTGTTACTAAACATCAAAAAGGCATCCTTTTTTGGCTTGCTTTCTTTCTTTTTCATTTTAATACTCTCTTTCATTCTGTTCACACTATTTTGAGTTCTGAAATCTCCGTGTTAGGTTGCGGAAAAATTCAGTTGTTTTTTTCCTGATTTTCTTTGCTCTAACTACCTCTTCTTGTTCTAGAAAGTTACAAAAGACGTGCTCAGACTAAAGATGTCTGCTTCCAGAACAAAAATATGGAGTACTCGTACATCTGTAATCATTCACTTTCTGCTTTGTTACTAAATACCAAAGGCACATCGTTTTTGTTTTTATTTTTTTCATTCACTCAGACCAAAGATGTCTGCCTTCAGAACAAAAATATAAAATACTCGTACATCCGTAATCATTCACTTTCTGTTTTGTTACTAAACACCAAAGACACGTCGTTTTTATTTTTATTTTTTTCATTCGACTACTCTATACATGACTGCCGTTTTTCACATATTTTTAAGTTGTTTTGAAATTTCTATTTTAGGTTGGGTAAAATTTTAATTTTTTTTCTCATTTTCTTTGCTCTGGTTAAAAGTTTCTGGTTAAATCGTAAAGAAAATCACAATGGTATCGGCAAAACGAACAACTGATTTAATCAGTGATAGTTAGCACTGAAACGTGCAAGAAAAAATCATGGGCTTCTTCCAGATGTTGATTTGCAATACAATTAAAATCACCTCTTTTTTAAAAAAAACGGTAAAAAGACGTGCTCTAACCAGAGGATTCAGTGTTAAACTCCAGAATAAAAATATAAATTCCATCCACAATTGTTCAGTTCTTTTTTGTTACTGAATACCAAAATGAATTTTTAAAAATGTCTAAAAAAAAACCTTTCGGCAAAATCCTCGCACACAGAAGAAAGGGTGCAGTATTTTGATGATCCTGTTGAAGCCAGGAAGTGCTTGGACTTAATGAAACGTAAGTGCAACGCTTTGCGATTTATGAAATTATGCAAAACGCAAATGCGACAGATTTATTCTGTGCGGCGAAGCCCAATTAAGTATATTTCGTTTTAGGGTTGTATATTTAGATGTGCGCCTGTCCTTATTTACCTCATTTGCTCCTCGCGGGGGTAGAAAAGTAGCAATAAATCATACCATGAGCCATGATTAAGACATAAAGGAACATAGAAGCATGAATGTTAGACTAACTCTAGTGGGCGTGACCCCGTCATACAAATCAGAACGTTATCTTTTGACATAAACATAGTACGTCTGGAGCAAAGAAATAGAGAACAATACCCGAAACAAAGATCAAAATTCTGCTTGTTTAATTGCAGTCCCTCCCTCCCCCTTATCCGTCTTTTTTCCCTCCTGAAACATTTTTGGGAAACATTTGCCTGGAAGAGACCGTGATACAAATATTATAGGATGTAAAACAAAAACCTCGTGTTTTGGGGGAAATATAAGAGAGAGAGGGGGATTGCTGTGCCTTAAGGCCAAAGTTATTTTGTTCTGTTTTCCCCGCATGTAACCTCTGTGTGGTGGCTCAAATATTTTGCCACACACGTTGGAGGCCAAACAAATCGTGAAATAGAAGCAACTGTGCAGGAGATTTTATTCCATCTGCAGGCTCATGGTTAAATGCAGTTCATTAGCTGCCCAAACAAACTTCATTCGCAAATGGTTTTTTGTCCGGGGTTTCAGATGAATAAAGGGAGGGGGTTACTACCTAGTCTCCTCAAAGGCAGAAAATCGACTTCGTTTGCATAGCCGAAGGACATCCACCCCACCCAAGAAAAAGTACAAACTGCCAAATGATTGCGTCATGAAAACTAAAAGCAATATTTGCGTTTTTAACGCAGCACTCCATTTTATTTATCTATTTCCTCTGCGTATAATTTCCCTATGTACTGGGTGTAATACTGAGGAGTTATTTCGTTTGTTCCAAACAAATCTATCTTTGTCATTTAGCCACCGTACTCAATCTGCGTCAGTTCGACCCATTCTCGTATTCTGGTGATATTTTGGGGAATAAAAAGATCCCTACTCAAACTCGTTTTTCCCTTTCTTTTTTTTTCTTTCCGATTCGTTTATTGTAGAACTTTTGTTTTCATAGCAGCCTTCACCGGAAAGTATTTTTTGAAATTCACGAGCCACTTTCCGTGATATCTTTCGTGAATTAACGAAGCATATTTCTGGTACAACCTTTTCCGTGAAATGACGGAAAGAAACCTGAATTTCACGGGTTTTTCGTACCACGAGAAAATTCCCAATTTTCAGAAACCTTGCCGCAATACCTTTCTTATATTGACGGCAAATTACCGTTTCCAAGATGTGTCAACGGAAACTTCTGAATTTACAGAAATCTTTCCGGAATTCTTTTCTTATATTAATGGAAAACTCCATTCTCACTTTTCCGTATTCACATGACGAAAATTTTCCGGTAATAGGAGAGCTTCACGATAATACTTGGAAGTTTGATTAACTCTTAAATTTCAATTGTCTGTCGAAGTATTTGATTTTGAAGTTCTGTAGCGAGATCTGATATTGTGGATAGCATATCGCATGAATTTTGTTTATTGTAGCATAGATTATTTCTGCTCCTCTCTCCCATTTTATGCACCAGCTATTTATTACATATTGTGTTACTGCAAGAAACCGGGCACTTAACTTATTTTACAGTTGATTATATGATGCCTATGTATGAGCCTTTGGACCCCTTAAAACAAAAGCTATTATAGGTATCAAGTGTAAATTTTATATTTAGGAGTTTTGTGAAATAATACTATAAAGCAGAGCATTTCACCTTTTCTTACAGATAATTAAAAATCATTGTCAGTTTAAAAAGATCTCAAGTTCCAAAGCATTATGTTGCTTTGAAAAATAAAGATGAAAAAAATGCTTAATTTGTGAGAAGTAATCCTAAAAAAATATTACAAACCTATTCAAAAAAAGAATAAATTCTAACAAGAAATAAAAATGACTAATTCATCCGCATTAATGACAAAAAATATTTCTTCAACGCGCAATTAGAGATCTACCTTGAACGTGACTGTGGGTGTTATGTCTTTCTGGCTTAGTGGAAAGACGCGGGGCTTCTGGTGAGTTAACACAAACTACCCCGGTTCGAATCCCCCCAGGGGAATGGAGAAAAGAGTTTCTTGTGCCAGAGGGCTGAAAAATTCAGTTTTCGATTTTGCGAAATTTCTGTGTAAATACGGGAAAATCCGAAACGGACTTTTCTGAAATAAACGGAATTACTGAATACGAAAAATCTGTCAAAATACGGGTTAAAAGAAATGGAAGCTTTTAAAAACGGACACCTACCGAACAGCAACTTTGCTGCACGTCATTTTCAGAAATTCTTCTTGAATTCACACCACTTATTTTTTTACAGTGAAGATGAAAGAAAGATATTCAGAATTCGACGCCATGTCCGCTTTGTCGTGTCCTCGCAGGGCAAGTTCAAATGCGCCACAAATAAAGAACACGGTTTATAAGATTTGACAACATAAGCCAATTGTTTTTTACTTTTTTCGTTTTGCTGCTGAATTTGCCACCTATGACTAGAATCTAGTTACGATCTTAATAATAATACTGCTGTATAGTGTATTATTAAGATCGTAATCTTATAATAATACTATAGTTACGATCTTATGCTTTTCCTACCAAATACAGCCAAGATCAGCGTGTTTTTCAAAATATCATAAACATAGGAAGCAAAACATAGCATTTTTATGTCACAGCGGAATACTCATTCATTCTTGTTATATGTTTCAGAACTGAACTACCTGATTCTCTCAATATTTTAATATGTTCATTTTTGATGTATTAGGTTGATGCATAAGTTCATGCCGTTTTGTTCACCACACTACAGGAATGTATTACATCAGAAGGGAAAACGGAATCAATCAACTAGGTATTGCCTCCCATTGTTTACGATGTTGTCCCAACAACTGGATAGATCTGCAATGCCATTCTTGAAAAAACGTGCTGGTTTTGCTGCGAAGAAATCATCAAGGAAATTCTGGAGATCAACATCATTGTTGAATGTTCTGCCACGGAGTGCATTCTACAGAAACCGGAACAGGTGATAGTCTGAAGGGGCGACATCTGGGGAATAGGCCGAATGTGGAAGGATCTCCCATTTCATGTCCTGAATGGCCATTTTGGTCATGTTTGCACTGTGAGTGCGTGCGTTATCATGTTGGATAAGGACACCATGGCGCTCATGTGGCCGTTTCTGCTAAATTTCTCCCTCCAGACGGCGGAGTTGCTCACAATGGAGTGCAGTGTTAATGGTCCGATTCCTCGGCAGCATTTTGCAGTGAATAATGCCTCCCATGTCCAACCAGACACAGATAATCTTCGCAGGATGAAGGTCAGGTTTTGGACGTGGTGTGGGCGTCATGTTTGGGTTTAACCATTCTCTCCGATGCCTGAAATTCACGTAAAGGCACCACTTTTCATCTTCAGTAATAATACGTGACAGAAAGGGTTTGTGTTGCTCAGAACATTCTCGATAACGGGCGAGCAAGGAACCACAGATTGCAACACGCTGATTCTTGTTGTCCTCGGTGAGAGTGAGGCACCCAAGACCCCAATTTCTGGACCTTTCCCATACGCTTGTTAAACTCGTAGAGGAGCAGATGTCGAAAATGTTCATTCCTCTCTACTTGGCCCTCCATACGTCCAGACCTAAAAATCAAAAATCATTAGCAACAATCACACAACGCAATATGATTTAGATACACAATATTTTTTACTACATTTTGATATACAACTGGCCATTTGCACCGTCACTACTGACTTGAGAAACACTCGTGAAATAAAACGGCATGAACTTATTTATCAACCTAATAATTTAAGATCTGGCGTAAGTCTCAACCCAGTCTTTGAATTTCCAATTTCTGTTCCAGCGAATGACTGAAAAACGGATGCGTCAGCAAATAATAAACAGTATTGACGATTAAGAAGATAAACTTTTAGATTCTCACATTTTATTATTTATATACATGTATAAAGATATTAAGCTATATTGTTTATTAAGCTATAACCGACATTGTTGCACCGAAGAAACAGAAGAATGGCACTAAAATAATCCAGTAACTAAAGTAAGACAGAGCAGAGAGACCTACTGGTAAAGGAATGAGAATGGGGCACGGTGGAAGTGTGCTCCGATGCATTTCTACCAACCGCCGTTTAGGTTCCAGCAGAGTGCTTAACTGCGCATGCTCAAATACCTATGAGCGGGCTACAAGAGATTGTGCTCACGGGAAGCAGAATTCAAAGTTGTTCATGAGCTGTGGATGGAAAACTTTGAATGTTTAACTGTAAGGAAGCATAAGATTTTTTCACTGCTGTAATGGTGCATTTCAGAACACATAATAGCGTATTGATTTAACGTGTTTTCAATGTAATCTTCGCAAAGGATTTTGTTAATTGTAAAATTTTTCGTTAATCTAATAAAATTTCCTGAATAATGGAGAGTAGAGCACATGCTCATGTCCTCCTATGGACGAGCAGTCACTCCCAAATCGATATTTAACCAAAAGAGAACTTTAAAATCAAATTCAAACAAGGCTAATAACAAAGCAAATGCACAAAAATAAATCACTTCGACACAAACTTACCAACAAGTGCGAAAGCAAGTGGATTTATGAAAGAAGGCAGTGGCAAGCATTGAGGCACTGTATACCAAATTATTTTTAGAAATCAGTTTTTCAATTTCTGAAGAATCTGTACTTTTATACACATTTATTTTGCACAACAACCTTTTTGCTCTCAAAAGTACAGTAGTTGTTAACATAATTTTGCTTCTTTAAGCACAATTTACTGCTTCCTATATAACTCATCCAGCTTTCTCGCTTCAGTTGTCATCTGTTGGTGTTACTGAATTATGAACAGACGCGACATCGCTTCTAGAGATGAGCACAGGTTCATTTTTTAAGGCCCAGGTCCATCCCAGGCCCTGACATTTAAAGTTTGGTCCGGCCCAGACCTGTTATTGCATTATTTATTACTGGCCCGGGTTTGAACATTTTTTTTTTTAAATTTCCTTATGTGAATAAGGAAAAAATGAAGCATATTGCTTTACTCCTATTTTTATTTTCATATTCTAATAAGAATGTTAGGGCCTACCGCTAATGTCGACCCCTCCTAAATAAAAGAGAGAGAGAGAGTTATTATTATGCGTACCATATTGATATTACAAAATGCCCTTCATTTTGTTTCCTAAGTGCATCAAGTCAATCCGTTTACCTCCGCTCACCTTCATGTTTTCACCGAATGACCAAAAATTCCCATTTTTAGCAGGTCTTTTGTAAAAAATGATCGTGCTTATATTATCGGTTTGTCCCTCCGTCCGTTTTTAGACATCATATCTCTGCAACTATTAGTCCGATTTAAAAAATTAATTTTTGCATTGCAAAGCTCGAAACATGCGAATGATGATCCTTCATTTCGTTTTTTTTTACGATGTAAAATTTCGCCGCTAGAGGGTGTAAATGCAGATGATATCGAATTCAAAAAACGTTTTATTCCATATATTTGCTTCTAAACATCCGATTGAAAAAATTATTTTATCTTTCAATTTCATTCATGTCGAAGAGTATTTTAGGTATAGTTACTTTTTCAAGCTACGCATAGATTATCCGCTAGGGGGCGTAAAAGAAAATTACGTTTTCCCCAATATCTCTGCTTCTAAAACTCCGATTTGAAAAAAATTCTTCAGCGGATGCAGCTCCTGATGGGAAACCTATTGCATATAGTTTCTAAATTTTGGTAAAGAATGATTTAGGCCCCAGGGGGCGTAAGTGTTCATTTTTGCTTCTGAAGTATTTGCCATAAAATCTGAGCTTCTAAAATCTCGACTGAAAAAAGCAATTTCGTGTACCCCTGTCCCTCACGTCCATAAAGCTCTTTGGAATATTTTCTTTTTAAAATATTGTATGGTTCCACCGCCAGGGGGCTTAGAGGTATATCTTATTTTTGTCAATATTTCTGCTTCTAATGGTCCGTTTTGAAAAATATTTCTTTATTGGATAGAGTTTCCGTCGTGACATGTTTCTCATATGATTTCAAAAGTTTCAAGTGATTCATAGACTTTCCGCTACGGGGCGTAAAGGCAAATTGCGTTTCCCCCGATATCTCTGCTTCTAAAACTCCGATTTGAAAAATTATTTCTGCACCCGGCACAGCTCCTGATGGGAAATGCTTTTCATATAATTTCTAATTTTAGTAAAAAATGGTTTGGCCACCAGGGGGCGTAAGCCTTAATTTCCGCTTCCGATGTATTTGCAGAAAAATCTGAGCTTCTAAAATATCGATTAAAAAAAATTTGTATGCGGATCGATTCTACTCATGTCGACAAATCTTTTAGCAATATTTTCTTCTTAAAATAATGCATGGTTTCTACACCAGGTGGCGTAGATGTGTATCTTGTTTTTATCAAAATCTCTACTTCTAAGAGTCAGATTTGAAAAATTTCATATTTGTTGGATACCTTTTCCGATGCGAAATGTTTTTCATATAAATTCAAAATTTTCAAGTAAGTGATAGACTTTCCGCTAGGGGGCGCAAAGGCAAATAGTGTTTTCGGCGTCTTTTCTGCTTCTAAAACTCCGATTTGAAAAATTCTTTCTGTATCGCATACAGCTCCTGATGGAAAATGTTTTCCATATGATTTCTAATATCTAGTAAGGAATGGTTTGGCCACCGGAGGGCATAAGTGTTAATTTCTGCTTTTGATGTATTTGCAGCAAAATCTGAGTTCCTGAAAACTCTACTAAATTCTTTTTTTTCGTGGACCGATACCGCTCACATCGGAAAACCTTTTGAGAATACATTCTTCCTAAAATAATGCATGGTTTTCCCGCCAGGGGCGTAAATGCATATCTTATATGTGTTCATATCGCTGCTTCTAAGAGTCAGTTTTGAAAAATTATTGTTTTGGAGAGCGTTTCCGCTGTGAAATGTTTCTCATATAAATTAAAAATTTTCTTAACGCACAAGTCTGCAACCAGAGGGCGTAAGCTCACGATTCCGCTTACAAGTATTTGCCATAAAATCTGAGCTTCTAAAATCTCGACTGAAAAAAGCAATTTCGTGTACCCCTGTCCCTCACGTCCATAAAGCTTTTTGGAATATTTTCTTTTTAAAATATTGTATGGTTCCACCGCCAGGGGGCTTAGAGGTATATCTTATTTTTGTCAATATTTCTGCTTCTAATGGTCCGTTTTGAAAAATATTTCTTTATTGGATAGAGTTTCCGTCGTGACATGTTTCTCATATGATTTCAAAAGTTTCAAGTGATTCATAGACTTTCCGCTACGGGGCGTAAAGGCAAACTTCTTTCTTCCGTCAGATACTACTGTTTTCTATACCGGTTCCATTGCCTTTCAATAGCTGTGATAAATTTAAGTCAGAACGGATTCAAAAGACGTACTCATTATACCCGAAAATTCGGTATCATCTTTCTTGCTCATATTGTAGCTACATAACTTTAAATTTTAGTGACCAGGAAACTTTATACTATCAGTTTTAATCATATGTAGGAAAAAATATATAATTGTTATTTAAAACACTCACAGATGTTTTGAGTTGAGAAACACGCAATGAACAATAATTAAAAATAATTTTAAGCAAAAAAAAACACAAAAAAACAAGAGAGACTATAGCCTAACCATTCAGTTGTGCGTTTCCCATTACGTTATTTAATTGGGTTAGCAGCGTTAAATAAAATTATTTAAAAAGTGCCTGGGTTTTAGTCAAAAACTAGATATAAGAGCCCGCCGGGGCCCGGATCTGTTTCAGGGCTTTTTGTCATAGCCCAGGTCCGTGCTCATCTCCAATCGCTTTCTCCTGACGCATGAGCTTTTACTACGTACACTTCTGCTTCTCTTCTGTTTAAGAGTTTCGCGCTATTTGCAAAAAGTGACGGAGAACGCTGGGTGAAAGTCTGAAAAGGGCTGAGCAGTAAACTGCAAGTCCGAACCCAAAATTTAGCCGGGCTTTGCTAAATTTCGAGTTCAGGCTTGCCGGGTTTTTCAGATTAAGGGTCTTCCAATTGGGATGCATAAGCACCAGTTTTACAAGCTGGTCTCCGGTGGCGCAGTGGTCTTAGGGCTGGCTTCTCACCATTCGTCCAAAATAAGTCCGGGTTCAAATTCCGGTGAGACGTGAATGTTGTGTTTGTCTCAAGGCACTGGCTCTCTCCCTTCCCTGGAACCAGAGACCCCCCCTCTCATTTTTCCTTTTTCATTAGAGCTTTAGATAGACTACTCTAATGATACAGAATTCTGTTTTACGATTGCATACCAAATTAACTCCAATGACCTTCAAACTAAACAGATTTTTATTCGCGAAGTTTTACAAGTTTCCACCGTGAGAAACTCAATGAGCTATAGCAGTCACCTGTCCCTAATTTAGGGCATCTGACTCCAGGGAAGAGAAAGAGCCAGTGCCGTAAGACAAACACAACATCCTTGCCTCACCGGGAGTCGAACCCGGACCTCTTTCGGACGAATGATCAGAGGCCATCGCTTAGACCACTGCGCCACCGGGGCGGCCACCGAGATTCGAACCCGCACCCAACTCGGACAAATGATCAGATGCCATCGCTTAGACCACTGCCTCACCTAGGCAGCCCAGAGGCCCTAAGTAAGGAACGGTGGCTACTTATAGCCCATTGAGTTTCTCACGGTGGTCGTTAAACTGCCAGACAAAAAAGAAAAAAAAAATACCGTACTCCACTGTAAAAAATAAGTGGTGGGAATTCACGGAAAATTCCTGAAAATAACATGCAGCAAATTTGCCGGTAAGTGTCCGGTTTTTTAACGAAATTTCCGTTTTTAAAAGTTCCCATTTCTACTTCCCTATTTTGATAGATTTTGCGTAGTCAGTAATTCCGTTTATTTCAGAAAAAGTCCGTTTCTGGTTTTTCCGTATTTACAGAATAACAAAAAAAAAAAAAAAAAAAAAAATTGCAAAACCTCCCATTTTGACATTTTTTGTTTGTGCCTGGTGGGGCTCGAATCAGCATCGTTTTCAACTGAAGCCATGCGTGCTTCCCTTTGAGCCAGAAAGCCACGTAAAGCGGCATGAAGTATCAGGTTGAACTTCAACCACGCAATGATTTTTTTTTTTTCTTTTTTTTTACTATTAATGCGAGTGAATTAGTAACTTTATTTTCTGTGGTATCTGATTATTTTTCCGAACAGATTCGCAAGAATTTAATTTTTTTCTGTAGGAGGACTTATTATAAATTTCTTGTTTTTTTTCATGGTGATTTTTCGAAGTAACAGAATGCAATAGAACTTGAGATTCGTTTCAAAAACTGACAATGACTTTCTGTTACGTTTAAGGAAGGGTGAAATGTACTGCTTTATAATATTATTTCACAAAGCTCCTAAACATTCTACCCTGGTGGCGCAGTGGTCTAAGCGATGGATTCTGAGTATTCGTCCGGGATCGGTCTGGGTTCGAATCCCTGTGCGGCATGGATGCTGTGTTTGTCTTACGGCACGAGCTCTCTCCCTTCCCTGGAGCCAGTGGCCTTAAATTAGGGACAGGCAGTTCCGTATAGCTCACTGAGTTGCTCACGGTGGTCGTTAAACCCCCAACTAAAAAAAAATCCCTCCTAAATATAAAATTTATTCTTGATATCTATAATAGCTTTTGCCTTAAGGATTCCACAGACTAATACAGTGGCATCCTACAATCAGCTGTACAATAATTTCATTACCCGGTTTCTTACGACAACACTATACAATCGCTAGTGCATAAAATGGGGGAGAGGAGGAAAAAAGGAATATCCGGTGTCAGAATAACCAAAATTTCATGCGCTATGCTATCCATAATATCCGATTTTGCTACAGAGCTTTAAAATTTCAGATTCTTCGACAGACGGTTGAAATTTCCTAAATCAACCCTCAAGTTAATCAAGTCTCAAATACTCCCATCAATCGCTCCCATTATGTAAAATTTTCCGTCACATGGATACGAAAAAAAAATGAGAACAGAAATTTTCCGTTAATATACGAAAGGAATTGCGGAATTGTTTCTGAAAATTCAGAATTCTCCTGGCGTACGAAAAATCCGTGAAATTCAAGATTTTTCCGTTATTTCACAGAAAATGGCTCGTGAATTTCAGAAATTTTTTTATGGTGTTTGAACTTTGAAAGAATTTTTTAACTACGTTTTAAATTGTGCTTATCTTTTTTTTTTTTTTTTTTTGGTGCTTGCTGAACTTTTGAAAAAAGTAGGAGAGTGCATCAGTTTTTGTATCAACATTTTCACGGCTAATCGATTAATTGATTTACTGAAAGGATATCCAAATTACATAACTTTTTCATCGGAATCGCTCATCGGGAACCCAGTTTTTCTTCTTCTCTTATTCATGTGAGACAATAGATTCTGAAGGTGATAGATCATTTTTTTTTAACTAGAGGTCATTAATTCACCATACTGAAATTTAGGAACTGAAGAATTGGAGACCTGAAAATTCCTCCAGATAATTACAATTTACTCAGATTCATTTAAATTCGCAACATTAATGTTTTTAGAAAAGAAGTAAAACTTTCTGGTTTTGGAATTAAATGATTTTTTAAAACACAATTTCCGTTTCCTCTGTACCGGAAATATTTAAAATTAATGCCCATGAATTAAACAACGACAAGGCTTATTTAAACTAATGCTTTATCATTTCTAAAATAGTTTTGATAGGTTCAGAAGTCACCCTCCAAACTCTTTTAGCAAACAGCCGATAAAGGTAGTAATGAAAACAGTCAATTTTCTAGAAGCCATTAAAACAACCTCATAAACTGCAAAGTTTACTCTTTAGTGTCTTTGAGTAATAGCTCCTATGCATTTTAATCCTGTGATCCTCATGAATGAGATGCGTCTGCTTTATAGGTATCTTAATTCTGCGGTGTTTAAAAAGCTCCCTCGCATCGAAAGAACTTTTTTTTTCTTTTTTGGGGGAAACTGTTCACCGCAGAAATGAGTATTTGACTTTCAGGTCATGTAATCTTCACTTTATTTAATGAAAATGTTAAGTTTAACGCCATCTCATAGCGGTAGCCACCGCTGAAAACTGCGAAAAAACGGAAGCTTCTTTTAAGCTGCGTGCATCGCAAGATTGGTTATATCCGTTTTGGAACTTATCCTTTCCACCATAAACTTCCCTCCTCCAATCGGAAAGTGTTAGTGATAAAAGGAGGCGTGGAAAGTATAGAAGGAGTGCATGTACCAACACCGTTAATGATTTGATGGAAATTGCCCATTTCCGGTGTCATAAAATTAGCAAAACTTTAATACTTTTTTCTTTCTAAACTTGTTTTTGTTTCTCGTAAATATGCTACCTGATGAAAAGTATCCACAAGATTTATGATTTTAACGAAGCCAAAAACACAATGGGTAAAAATATTTAAAGTCGTTAAAAATTTCTAATACGCCTCACAGACGAAGAGGAGAGTGGGGAAAAAAGTTTCAACGTTTCGGAACAAACAGATTATGGCCTTTAATTTAGCCTGCGAAACTAAGAATAAGTGAGAAGGAAATACGTTACCCATTTCTAATCTAATGGCACAGATAGTGCAATTAACGCGAACCAAACACGTTAACTCTTAAATATAAAAAAATCTTGTAATGCCTGGATTCCATCTGTATTTTTTCTTAAAGTTCAGCTTCCAGCTTGATTTCTGTATAACGAAACATATTACTAAGTAATATCGTTTCATATCTTTAATATTTCTGAAGAAATAAAACAGTTTCTAAAAATTTTCAGAAGGTGCTACACTTTGTCCCAAAACCCGGTCTTTTCTAATTTTCTATAACACGGGGTGTCCCGGAAACGTGTAACCAATTTCAAATGATGATAACTTTGGATACAAAACTAATATCAGCATTCTGTTTGTTGCATGTGGTGAGGAATACACTTAAGTTTTCTAGAAGTATACCCAATGGATCCTGCGACGAAAGCACGTATTGTGGAGTGGTTTATTGAAATCCGAAACGAAACGCAGGTTCAGTGGAATTTCAGAACAAAATATGGAAGCAAACCGCCATTGGCGACTTCAGATCTTTTGGGGCTCTAAGCGCTAAAAGATTCAGGGGACCCCTGCCCGTTCTTATCGCCTCGAAAATTTTCATCCGTCAGATTGGCAAAAAGAAAAAAAGAAGGTAAAATCGAATAAAAGTTTTTACGCTTTTTAAAATTCTATTCGATCATCCTTTTATTAGACCGTTTAGTAAGAAACAGTGCTACTAGTGTAATCACTTTGTCTGCCCATCACATCGAACTTTTTGTTTTTAGAGATATTTCAAAAATTATTTTTGCGGCTAATAGGAAATCTAAGGGTATTAAGTTCGGCACTTTAGGGCTGTCCAATCGAAAATTCAAAATATTTAAGTTCTGTTGTGAAAAAACTATTCAACATAAAGGAAAAACTTATTTTTGTGCCTATCAGATTAGGCTTAACTGTTGCTTCTCAAATATCAAATATTTAAATTTTCCAATTAGTTCGTTAATTTCCTGCTGAAGGTGCAAAAATTTGTTTTTCACAGATTTTTCAAAAATTATGTTTGGAAATGATCGGACATAAAAATTAGTAGAAATTTTCCCATTTTAAATTTCACTACTAGTTCATAAATTTTCCGCTACGAGTTCTCAAAAGGGAAATTTTGTAAATTTTAGCTTTGCGCTACGAAGGGATTATTTCAGTTTGAGCAAAAGTTCCTTTCGAGTTTGATACGTTAGGTAAAACGTATTACTTTAACACCTCTTCAGTTGCAAGTTTCTTAGCAAATTTAACGCTAAGGGTGCTGAAAATGAAATTTCGTTAATCGCGTGCAAATTCTCATAAAATTGTAATGCATTTTAATTATAAAACGCGCTCTTTCCATTGCTTCACCTTTGGAAAATCATCTCGTTTTTCTGCATTTTGAGCAAATAGTAGGAAACGAGCATGGTATCAAGCAAAAATAAAATACTTGAAGACATCGGTAATCGGAAAAGTTTTCCACATTAGAAAATACGGGTAAAATGCAATTTATGTACAGTGCTTCACTAGAAAAGATTGGATGACTTTTTGCGGAGGAGTTTTGGCATAGACGAATGCCATGGACCAAGAATGGTGGATAGTAAGAATTTCATCAGTGACTACAGGAAAGTGAGCATGTGAAGAATTTCTTGAAAGCATTTTTTCTCATTATTTTCATCGGAAAATTAAGAAGGTCTGTAACTTTTTTGTTTCGGTTTGTGAAAAGCAAAACAAACTGGCAACTCAATTATACTTTTTCGGGGCCCCTCCAGCTCTGAGGCCCTAGGCGCGTGCCTAGTGCGCCTAATTGGAAATCCGCCACTGCAAACCGCATACAGGTAACAGCATCAGAAAGTGGTACAAGTCATTCGAGGAAATTGGTAGCGTTCTTACAAAAAAGAAAAGCCTTGGACGACCATCGCTGGTTCCAGAAAGGGAGGAAGTTGTGAAACAAATATTCACCCGTAGCCGTCGAAAGTCAATCAGACAAACAGCACGACAGCTGTCCATCCCCAAGTCTTCAGTGCGCAGAGTGTTACTTCAGAGATTGGAAATGCACCCGTACAAACTGCGGATATCCCATCACATAACCTCAGATGATCATGTGAAATGTAAACAGCGTACTGAATCTTTTCTGGGACAAGTCTGTTTCTCGGATAAGTGTACTTTCCATGTTTCTGGAAAGGTTAATAAATAGAATGTGAGAATTTGGGGAATTGAACACCCGCATTGCACAATGGAACATGGAATGCTAGCCTAAAAGTGAATGTTTGGTGTGGCATAATGGTCGACCGTGTTATTGGACCCTTTTTCTTTCAGGAAGCGACCGTGAGGACCGATAATTACCTAAACATGATTGATCAGTTTGTGTATTCCCCGTTGGATGAACTTGCAACTCCGGTCATTTTCCAACCAGCTGGGGAGCCACCTCATTGAGCTTTGATAGTGAGGAGGTCTCTAGATACCACATTTCCCAATCGATGGATTGGGCGTGGTGGTCCCATTGCGTGGGCTCCATCGCTCGCCGAACTTAACACCCTGTGACTTTTTTCAATGGGGATTCATCAAGGGTGAGGTTTACAGCACCCCTGTTGCATACATTACTGACCTAAAAAGGAGGATTACCTACGCTCTGCAATACGTTCATGCGGTCATTCTCGAACGAGCATGGTTGCAACTGGAATACCATTTAGACATTGTTCGGGTGACAAATGGTTCCCATGTCGAATGTCATAAAACTTCTTCATGATCTGTTCTGTGAATTAACAAAAGTTGTGTATTGCGATCATTTATATTAAAACTGTTATGATTATTTGAAATTGGTTACTCCTTTATGGGACACCCTGTATTGTAAGATATTTCTATTTGATACATAATTATTTTTTTATTATTTTTTTAACACCAAAAGACACGCTGATACTCTCAAGAAAAATTTGCAAGTTTTGTGTGATCCCACATCTGATGTATTTCTTTGGAAAACCCAAGCTCAGCACCGAGGTTGCACACATCTTCTTAAGGAACAACCGTACATTTCTAATTTCTTTTCTGTTCTGTTGCTCTTCCCAATCTAAGTGCTTCATTCGGCAGGTAAAGTTTCGTTTTATAGACACGAGAATCTTTCTGAAATTAAAGTATGGCCGCACGGTAGTCGAATGGTCTGAGGCGTTATCTTCGATGAATGGTTATTCATCCAAGATGGGACAGGGTTCGAATCCCTGATGTGGAATGGAGAATGCGCATGTCTGATGACGTTGTATCTGCCCTCTTCCTGGAACCAGTGGCCCTAAGTTAAGGTCGGGCCACTTTTTGTAGCCCTTAGGTTTCTCAAGCAGCCGGCGTATTTCAACAAAGTAGTGCTGGATGTTTTCTGCGCTCCCTAAACAAAAATGTTCATATAGCGGCCGGGTTTTACGAAAGCTACAGCAGTCCCGACCATAAACCTGACACAGGTGATAAGCACCCCTTCTAGCCCTTTATTCTGTGTTTGCTCCATGTCGTAAGGCATAATGAAGAAGGACTATACACCATGACACGGGCGGACATCAGGTCACTGGGTAGAAACAAGTGATTCAAGCATATCTCCCCTTCCTTAGGTTCGTCGCCATTATTATAGTTCTTTTAGCAGGTAATCAGTCAAAGGGTTAGTCTCAATCATCTTCTTAAATCACCTCCTTTTGGATAACAAAGCTAAGGGGGAAACAAAGCTTTCTAAGGAGCAGGTTTGCTTGTTCTAGTCTCATTCGTCCCACTTCTTAGACAGTGAATGCATTCATTTGAGCTGATTTCAATCCATTTTGCTGACCTCGAGTTAATTCTTTGCAGCCGACTATATGGTTAAGTTTGACATCAGGTTAACAGTCCGAGTTGGGTTCAGGTTCCAGTTCCAGATGAGGCATGGTTGGGGCATTTCTCCTACTACTCAAGGCATGTCTTTTGCTGAGTCAATGGCTCGAAGTTAAGGGTATGCCTACCTAAACTTCGCAAAACACGCACATAGGCACGCCGAAATCTGCATTTATGAGAAAATACTGACGCTGGAAAGACATGTAAGTTGTTGAGCTGCAAAGACACAGCATCCCCAAAAATTTACTGCAGAGTTGGTGTTCTTCATGACGAGCTGACGCATCCCCCGAAAAATTACTACACTGTTGATGTCCGTCATCTTAAATTGGACACATGCTTAAAAGCTACTACAATGTTGGTGTTCGTCATCACAAACTGGACTTATTCCAAGAAAATTACCACAGTCTTGGTGTTCGTCATCACGAAATGGACTCATTCCAACAAAGGTACTACAGTGTGGGTGTTCATCACAAATTGGGTACATTCCAACAAAATTACTACACAGTTGGTGTTCGTCATCACGAATTTGACACATGCTAAAAAAGTCAATACAATGCTGGTGTTAGACATCACGGACTGGCTTAAGTAAAACGTTCCAACGCGTGCTTAGGAGTGGATTCCATATGAATTAGTTGCATTTCATCTTCCGCCATAGAACTCATCTTAGAATAGGGCCGCGGGTGGCCTAGTGGGCAACGTTCATGACTGACACGGAAAGGACCTCAGGTTCGATCCCAGGCAGGTACGAACGCTCAATCCACTAAATATCCGCCGTGCGTTGGATGGGCACGTTAAGCCGTCGGACCCCTGGTAATAAATAAAGGCGTCTTCCTCCCCTTTTCTACTTCGCTTCCGTGTCACTTTCCAATCGGGCACTCTAGCTCAAATCTCTTAGCTTCCTATTTCTAAGAGTTGTTTAAGACATGGGGTCAGACACTCCCTTCCTAAAATCCTCTACATATGATCTGATCTGATCATCTTAGAATAGGGATGTGAATGTCAAAGGAAAAGAAACCTGTATGATACAAATTATTACAAAAACATCCATATGGGTTTTATTGCAACGTCTTTTGCACTGAGAAATCCACTCGTAAACGTGGGGAAGCTTTACGTATATCCAGTACTACAACAATAAAAATCGACGACTTTGTTACAATTCGTATCGGCTTAGTGTATAACAGTGCTTCTTATTTACTTAGCGTATTATCATCATTATCCTCAACCACTGTCACCGCTGATGTACGAAGATTTCACCAAGTTTCTTCCACTACTGTCTATTTTGAACCAGTCTCCTTCATGTCACTCAAATATGCTTTCAAATTTCTTCACCCATCTCCCACGTAGTCTTCTTCCGGTTCTTTTTTCTATCCCTTGGTATCTAGTGTAGTATTTCAGTTATTCATAGGTGGTCGGTTCTTCAGTTCTTATAGCAATGTATTCCGCCCATTGCCACTTCAGGGATTTTACTTCGATCATGATATCTTCCACTCTTGTCATTTTCCTGATCCATAACTTCCTTCTTTTATCTTTCCTGGTTACAAGAAGCATGCAGCTCTTCATGCTTCTTTCAGTTGCCTGCAGCTCCGTATGTCTTTTTTAGTCTCTGATCTATGAGTAAGAACTGGAAAGATACATTGATTAAATACTTTTCTTTTAAGACATAATGGTAAATTGCTCATGAAAATTGTACTGTTTTTCCCAAATGCTATCCAACCAAATTTTATATGCCAATTAATTTCTTCATCGATGTGACCCTCGCTTGATATCTGCTGTCCAAAGTAAATGCAGATACCGGTTACTTCTAGATATTCCCATCAATCGATAAATCTTAAGTTCTTGTAAAGGTTTTGTACATCAATTTTGTTTTCTGAAAACGCATTTTTAATCCCAATTCTTTACTCTTGTCAGCAAGTTTTTCGATTGTGCTCTGCAGCTCTAGGGGGTATTTGCAAAAACGGGTTTGGTTCACTTCACGGAAAATCACTTGACCGAAGGGTTACTTTACCGAATAATCACTTCACCGAAAAGTTCATTTCACCGAAAGGTCGTTTCACCGAAAGGTTTACTTCACCGAAAGTTTATTTCACTGAAAAGTTCATTTCGCCGAAAGGTCGTTTTGCCGAAAAGTTCACTTCACCGAAAGATCACTTTATCGGATGTTCACTTCATCGAAACAACGTTTTAACCAGCGGTTAATTTCGATCGAAAGGCAATCTTCTTTTTAAATTGAAACACCAATTTTTTTATTTATTTTTTTATTTATTTTTTTATTTTCGTCAGATGCAACCTAATGTCGATCTCATCCGCAGATTTGTCTCCTTATATCTCAAATATTAGTACTACTTTGAAAACGTGTGTTTCATTGAATAAAGATAAATAGATTAAATAATATAGGTATTTATATATATTACACTAAAATCACTACGTCATTAGCAAAATGGGGTAAAATAATCTCCATGAAAAGCGTAATTTGAAGCACAATGTTATTAGCAGGTTGAAATCAACTATTCTGAAGTTGTTTGACCACCATGAAAGAATAAGCAAGGAGATGTCAACTAAGAGGATTTATTTATCTCAAATGGCAGGCCGAAGGTAGAAGAAAGCAAGGGAAAGATGTTAGGAACAGATTCAGGATTGCCCAATCCTGAATCTGTTCCTAACATCTTTTCCTTGCTTTCTTCTACCTAATAATAGGAATAACCACACTTGGCTCGGATAACAGCGGCAAGACGGAGTGGCATGGACTCATTGAGGCCCTGGAAGGTTGCCCGAGGCACACGTGCACATTCGGACTGCATCAGAGCACGGAGGTCCCGGAGGTGACGTGGTTGTGGGTCGGCACGTCGAACCTATCGATCCAAATAGTCCCACAAGTGCTCTATGGGATTAAGGTGGGGCGATTTAGCCGGCCAAGAGAGAACAGAGACATCCCTGTCTTCTTCCTGGAACCAGTCACACACACACCCTTAGCGATGTGGCACGGCGCACTGTTCTGTTGGTAGACACCATAACCACCAGGGTAATTGTCCAACATGAAGGGTTGCATGTGGTAAGCGAGGATGGATAGGTTGCCTATGGTGTTCAAGGGCCCATCCAGTGGCCCAGTGATCGCAGGTCATACCAGGAAAACATCCCCCAGACATGCACACTGCCACCGCCGGCTTGTACTTGACCGACAAACGTGTCCGGTTTTTGGTTCTCGTGTGTCTGACGCGCCGTATCGGCAACCGCCCGTCACTTCTGTGAAGTAGAAACCTCGATTCATCGGAAAAGGCAACCTTTTCAAAACCACTCTTCTACTGTGCAATGACGGTAGTCCCAATGCGAACTGCAGGCGTCGTTGCCGATGGACCTGGATTAACATGAGCGCCTTGAAGCAGCGTCGACTCGGAAGACCCATGCGTAACAGGGTTCGCTCGACTGTTATCGGGGACAAATACCTGGGTGGCCCCAGCGTTCATTTGCGTGGCCAATAGCTGCACTGTAGCGCCCCGATTGCCTTTTACCAGTCGACGGAGGCGTCGTTCTCCTCTGGGGTTAATGGCCTTTGTGGCTTCACAGTTATCATGTCGAGAAGTACTCGGTGTGCCGGGGTCCATTCTTAAATCACTACCTCTGCCCATTGTGCTTACGTTACGCGCTATGGCTAATCTGTCCTGGCCGGCCGCTTATATCTCCGTGTGGTTGACCTTGTCACGTGCACTCTGTGACCCCCCTGGGAGGCTACACTGTGATTCCTGGGTTGGTCATATTATTCTGATACGACAGTGTGAGGTTTATGACGGTTTTCAATGAAGCTCAAGTGGTGCACCAAGATCGCTACACCAACAGTAAGTAAAACCTAAAATAGTCAATAACTTCGACTGGACCGAAGATATTTCTTTGAGGAGGTAACATCTAAATCTCAGAGGTCATACAAGTGATAAGGGAAATTCCTACTTTAAAGGAAGCAGACGCTCCTCTAAAAGAAGCAGCTGACGGCCAAGCTGTTATCACGCATGATTTGAGGGCGGAGGTTCCCATGTTCATGTTCAACTCCCGCCAAACACCCGTCTTGATTCGGAAGTAATTCCAAGCAGTTGGTTCAGAAGTAGAAAACCCTCTTATAAGTCTGCCCCCTTTCCCTAGAGACTTCGTACTGGGTAGTTCTGTCCCGTCGAAGGTTAAGAGTAAGTCAAACAACCAACTCTTCCACACATGACATATTACCAGCATAAAGGTACATCATGATGTTCTATAGAATACTGCTTTAAACACAACAATAGGGTGTTATCGTGCTTTGCTCGGTAATGGCTTTAGCTGTTTTCTCAGAGATGCACAACAAGAGGATGTGGCGTTGGATTATTCGAGTGGCCTAAGGTCCCATGGCCAGTGCCTTAAATAAGGCCCCGTTGCATGGAGGGCCTTCTGAATCAAGAGGCTCCAACTGTTCATAGTATTAAAACTCCCAGAGGTTTTCATGCTCTTTCAATTTTTAATGCGAAAGTATCAGGTCTATTTCGACTTGATTGTTATATCTGTACACGAAACATAGACGAAGTGATACATAATACAGGCATAAATCAAGCTGTTCTTTCCATATGACATAACCACAGAAATTTGAAAATTTTGTCGTCCTGGAATGGGAATCGAACCCGCATCGCCCGATTTGCGCTCGAGTATACTAACCATTACAACATCCAGGACAGTGAAATCCAAACAACTGAAGCTTTAATCTGAAACGTCAGACTTTTGATTTCACTGCACCAGTCGAAAGAAACGTGCCTCATCATAGTGCAAAGTTAGATCACCAGCAAATGAGAATATATATCTCGTTGAATCACGTGGAATAATTAATATAGACATAAATCAAGCTGGATTTCTTTGTCCTGGGTGGTGTAATGGTTAGCATACTCGAGCGCGAATCGGGAGATGCGGGTTCGATTTCCATTTCGAGAGTTTAAAATTTTAAAATTTCTGTGGTTATATTACATGGGAAAACAGCTTGATTTATGCCTGTATTAATTATTTCATGAGTTTCAACTTGAAGTGATACATAATTGAGGCTCTTTCTGCTACGGGAAAACGCAAACTGTGAAATTTTCTAAGAATTATGAGTCAGACGTATCATCTGCCACTGTGAACCAAGTTCACATCTTTAAAATTTTATTTGCCAGAGAAATGAAGGAAACAAATGTTCTGAAAGAATTTGAAATAAAAAGTTTCGCAAATTTTGAAGATGAGAATCCGTTTTTTGGTGTAAATATGACAAAGATAGTAAGCCAGTGATAGTAATCTCTTTTTCCTTTCATAAAAAGTTTCTGTTAGTTAGTATTGCAAGCAATCCACCAGATTTCTGCACATTATTTCTATTACAACCAACCCTTCTTAAGACGTCTGATTCAGCTGAAAGATCGTTTTTAAAACTGAAACTGATAAAGAAAACTCTTTAAGCGGCCGATGTACCTGAACCAAAATTTGACCAAATTTTTTTGCGCTCCTCAAACAGAACGCTATGGCTAAACAATTCCTTTCCCTCTTTCATCTCAGGAGCATCGACTAAAAAATTTGTCTTTGGTTGTAGGTTCTCCCTTACAGTTCTTAGTCTTGCGGCATGTAGTCTGATTCCCTTATAGTTCTTTGTTCTCTGTTCCATCACCCAAGGAATGATTTGGAAGGAGTAGTTCCCCGGACATTGACATCTTGTCACGGGATAGAAACAAGTTACTCAAACATCTTTTCTCTTCTTTCTTAGGTTCGTCGTCCTTTTTATAGCATTCTTAGCGGAAAAGATAATCAGACAGAAAGGATTAATGAGAATCATACCCCCCAAATGACCACTTAAAATGACAAACCTGAGGTAAAAGTAACGCTTTCTGATGCGCAGGTTCACTCGTTCCTATCGCGTTCGGTCTACATCTTAGACAGCGAATGTATTCGTTCGAGCTGATTTCAGCCTGTTTTGTTAACCCCGAGTTAATTAGTTCCAGCCGGTTAAGGGGTTAAGAAATATGATGAGTGAATCACTGCTTCGTACAGTAGCTGTATGAAGCGCTATAAGAAAGTTCAAAAATGTACCGAAGAGTGAAAATGTTATCACCAGAGGGTCTTTACGCTAATCGAAGTGGCGCTGTGAATGTCATGAAAATTTATGAATAACACCTGATACTGAACTCTCTTAACCAGTGTTAATTTTTGCTCTTCAGACGGGGAAAAACAGCGAACTTGAGCGAGTTTCTCTTCTTCTTGGTTACACAGTCCAAGGACTTGTTATTCAGCAGATGTACTCTGTCTCTTCATTCCTTTCTATTCTTCGCCGTCCTCTTCCTCTCTTACCTTGAATTTTCCCTTCCAATACTTTCAGAATAAGGCCTCCATGGCGCAATGTGTGTGTCCTATCCATAAGATTTTTCTTCTTTTTAACATGTTGATCAGATTCCTGGGTTCTTCCACGCTCTCCAGGACCTTTTCATTAGTCTTTTTATCGAGCCAGCTTATTCTCTCCATTCTTCTATAGCTCCACATCTCAAATGTCTCCAGCTTTTTCACTTCCCTCTGTGTCAATGTACATGTCTCAGAACCGTAGAGAGCTACCGGCCAAACATATGCCTTTAAGATTCTTTTCCTCAGTTTTAGATCTATAGTTTTGGCTGTCAGTAGTCTTTTATTCTCTCTGAAGGCCGTTTTTGCCATTCCCAGTCTCATTCTAATTTCTTTTTCACATCTCGCATCTTCAGTAATAATTTGACCCAAATAGCGAAATGATTTAACTTGTTGGATGCATTGTCCTTCAATGTTAAGAAAAGCCTGTTTTAGAAATGCCAAATGAGTTTGAGAAATACCAAATTGTAATGTACAGAGCATTTCCGAGACGACAACGCTTGTAGGGCGCTCACGGTCAGCTGCGGCTAGTACATTCAAAATGTGGTCCGAGGAGGGAAAAGCATGAACCGCCGACAAGGTGTGGGCCTATCATGGTTCCGCTATACTAGAGGTGAGCGAAGGTTACCATGTATGGTACGAGCCAACAGAAGAGATGCTGTGGTGCAGCTCGCGGGTAATTTGAATGCTAGTGACGAGAGTAATGTGCCAAAACAGACAGTACAGCGAACCCTGATGAAAAAGGGGCTTCGTAGCCGCAGGCCATGCTAACTTCGGTTCATGGTCGAAAGCGTCTACAACGGGCACGCAAGCATTAAAACTGGACCTTGAATGATTGGAAAAAGGTCATCTGGTCCGACGATCGCGTTTTCTGCTGCACCATGTGGACAGCCGGGTACGTGTGCGTCGTTCACCTGGGGAAATGTTGGCATTAGGATACACCGTGGGACAAAAACAAGCCGGTGGAGGATGTGTACTGCTGTGTGAGACATGTTCTGCTGGGAAATCCTGTGTCCATTCATTCATGTGCAGGAAACTATGAAGTATAACACCTACCTAAACATCACTGCAGATCAGGTACATCCTTTCATGGCAACGGTATTCCCCTCTAGTGGTGCCTTCTTTCAGCAGGATAATGAGTCATGCCGCACTGCCCGGTTTGTTGGAGAACGGTTCGCAGAACATGAAGAAGACTTCCAGGCATTGCGCTGGGCGCCAAATTTCCCAGACATCAATCCAATCGAGCATCTGTGGTTTGTGTTGAACGGTAAATCTGACCTGTGGCGGCTCCACCACGTAAGTTACAAGAGTTAACTAAAGCTTCAGCTGGTGATATGTTGGTACCAGATAGCACAAGACACCTTTATAAATCTTGCAGCGCCTACAACTCGCCGCATAAGAGCTGCTTTGGCGGCACGTGGAGGATCACTAGGTGGTCACAGCGTTTTGCTCTTCGGTGCGTGCGTGTGTGTGTGCGTGTGTGTGTTGCAATAAAAAATACAGGTTTTTGAAATTAAGCCTATTTGTAACTGCTACACCGATGAGCAATTATGACCACCTACCTAAGACATTATGACCACCTACCTAAGACATTATGACCACCTACCTAAAACATTATGACCACCTACCTAAGATATTATGACCAATTACCTAAGACATTATGACCACCTACCTAAGACATTATGACCACCTACCTAAGACATTATGACCACCTACCTAAGACATTATGACCACCTACCTAAGACATTATGACCACCTACCTAAGACATTATGACCACCTACCTAAGACATTATGACCACCTACCTAAGATAGCCGTAGGAAACCATTTAGCCCACAAAAGTACGGTCGCACGGCAAGGCATTGATTCGATGAGGTGGCGATAGGCATCCTGGGATATCTTGCACCATAATGTCAACAGCAGGCCCTCCAGATCCCGTACCTTTCGATGTGGCGGTGATTTAGCGAGAACCAGCTTTTCCAAGTTGAATCACAAATGTTTGCTTGGGTTGATGTCAGGTGAATTTGGAGGCCAGGCCATTAACAGGAGGTCACCAACATGTTCCTCGAACCACTCCTTGATGATTCTGGCAATGTGGCATGGCGCATTATCCTGTTGGTAATGGCCATCACCAGCAGGGAACACAGTTGCCTTGGTCCGGAACGATGTTCAGATACCTGACGTCTGTCAGGGTTGTGCTGTTGGGATAATGAGGCCTAAAAGTATCCCATGATAGCATCGCCCAAAACATAACGCCGCCACTGCCGGCCTGTTTCCGCCCAACAGTGAATCCAGATTCCATAGCCTTACAATCAGAACAGGCTGAATTGCAGTGGATCAAGAATACTGGAGAAGCATTTGGTTATAGTCGTAGATTGATTACTTCCATTTACGACAATATCAAAAATAACGTTCAAATTTTGAATAAAAAAGTGAATATAAAGCTTACTTATCAATTCCTTTTTTACCACTTATTACCAATTTGTTAAAGAGAGAATGTGCAGAGCATCAAATATTTTTGGCTGAAACTATCACCGATAATGGTGCTTTATTAACCTACAATGACAACAAGTCAATCTTCCATAAATCGGGCGTATATTGTATCCCGATAATAATGAACCCCAATCAAAAAGATTCTATGTATATAGGTAGTACTAAGAGACGCCTTATTACTCGATTAAAAGAACATGCATACGATTGGGAAAAGAAAAGGCCCAAAAGAGTACTTATTCAATATTGCATCGAACACAATGCTGTACCCGATTGGATAAATGTCAAAATTCTAACATAACTTCGATCTCATAAACACATTCTCACTTCAGAGGCTCTACTTATTGAAAAATATAAAGGGAAGTGTTGTAACAGTAATTCACCTATCGATATTTCACACGCATGGAGATACCTGTCACATCTTGAAAATTAACGTAATATTAAACAGAAGTCAGATAAACTCTGCTTGCTTGATTTGGTCGATCAGCAGGATGAAAACGTCGGCGAAATCCCCACAGATGGCGCTATACAAGAACTGCGCGATAGGGTATAGATGTTCATAGCTTATGCGATGAAGTTAACATACTGTCTTTCATTCAAGCATGTCATATTACATCTGAGTGAATTGTGGAGGACTACGCACTTGTGAACTCTTCCACTGATGAAGGCCTAATATTTGCTGAAACATGTATGGATGCTGGTAGCATGGGTAGAATGTAGATAGGTTCCGTGGTTTTGTCATTTTCAACTTTTAACTTTGTTGACTTTACTTCTCAATAGATTTTAATGTTCTCATTTCATTCGAATTTCACCATTTTATACTTGGTTTTGTACCGTTTAATTCACGTTTCACTCAATTGGTTGTTTTTACCGTTCGTAGTGATATATGTCTTATCGACCGCTGATACTCGTTCACTAGCAGAGGAAGCCGGACGACAATGGAAGTAGGCCTTCTTATCAAAGTTGGGGTAAGTCCGTTTGATTGTGCTGCTTGTAGTTTGCTTTTTGTTAATAATACCAATAACCTGTTGAATTCTGCTTAAAATTGCTAGTATAAACACGTGAAGAACAGTATTTTGCTACTGTAAGTAGTAGTTATAGATTCATTTTCATTAGCCACGTATTATTCACTATGTGCATTTATGCACTTAGGATATTCTAGTTCCATAGCCTCCGTTGGTAATCGGCGTTTCCGCGCTCGGCTGTCTACGTGATGCACCAGGAATCTTGATTCGTCATACCAGGCCACTTTCTTCCAATCATCCACGGTCCAATCTCGATGATCTTGGGGCTCATTGTATGCGCTGTTGGCGATGACGTGCAGTGAGCATGGGGAACCGGCTGGGTCTTCGGCTACACAGGACCATGCGCAGAAGGATGTTATGAACTGTGTGCTGTGACGCATTGCCCTGATCGCCACTGTTGTAGCTGCGGGTGATTTGTTGCACGGTGGCCCTGCTGTAGCTGTGAATAATGCGCAACAGTCTCCGCTCCCCCTCTGGCATCAATGAGCTTCAGACGATACACGGCTGGACGATTGTTCGTTGTTTGGCCATGAGTGTTAAAAGTGTTCCTCGAGCCGTGTCTGCAGGGCCGTAGCCAAACTCTATACTTAGGACAGGCTCAAAAAAACTATATACGTTTTACCTTTTTTTGAGCATTACTAAAATTTTAAAAATTTCCACCCAGACTAAGTATCTTATCTAAGTACATCAGGTACAAAAGTACCATTTTTAATCATTTTGTGAAATAAAAATACATTTATAATCGTTGCTTACCAATAGAAAATCAAAATAGTTGTAGTCGTCGGTTCTTTTGACGATTAAATTTTCTCAAAAGTAAGTCCATGTCAAGAGTTTCTGTGCGATTTTGTTCGAATGCAAAGAAGAGTCAAATTCGACATTCGTTGGTGACACATCAAAAGCCGCTGTGGCCAGTTAATTCTCGTTAAAACTGAAAAGGTAGATTCACAAGTAGCCGTACTACAACCCAAAGTCCTGGCTGTGGCCAATAAATTATAAGTATCTCTGAAGACTACTCTCTGCTTAAAAATGCCATCAAATTGACTGAATTTGGGTATTCTTTCTTCTTGTTCTGTATGAATCTGTTGACTACTGCAATTTTTTCTGGAGATGGAAGTTTGATACCTAAAGTTTGCAAATATTTCACTTGGTCTTAATCAATATTATTGTCTTCAGTACTGGAAACTGCAATTAGGAGTTTTTCATTTTCTACGAATCATTGGCAGGACAGAGATTCGTAGAAAATGCGCAGTCCCACTAGGCAGCAACCACCCTGGCTACGGCTCTGCGTGCCTGGGTGGTTGCTGCCTAGTGGGACTGCGCATTTTCTTGCTGAGACTATTGTCCTCAGAGTGCGCAAGGGCCATAAAAGCTTGTAGGTGATCAGCCGCACGCAGCTGTTATGGATCTCTTCAGACTTACTAAGGGCCCTAATGTGTCCCATCAGAAGGACCTCCAAACCATCAACTGCGCATTTCTTGCTGAGATTATTGTCCGCGGTGTGCGCGAAGGCCATGAAAGCGTGTAGGTGATCAGCCAGCACATGCTGGTAGCACGCAGCTGTTGTGGATCTCTCCAGACATACAAAGGGACCTAATGTGGCCCATGATAAGGACCTCCAAACCATCAAAGAGTCACCACCGCCTTGAACACAGCTGACCTGACTCATCAGCACCCATGGCCTCCTACTGTCGATGTGACACCCGCACGATCCCGTCTGCTCGGTACAGCTGGAAACGGGACTCATCTGACCACACGACGTCTCGCCATTCTGCAGAGGTCCAGTTTTTATATTCTCGGCACCAGGCGAATCGTAATGTCCGATGACGTTCAGTCAACAGTGACACACGAGTAGGTCGTTGGCTCCCACAGCTTACGACGCACCGTTCGCTCGCTGACCCTGCTTGGGCGTCCGACATTTTACCTGGATGTGATTTGCGACGCCATTGCCAAGTAGTCGGTTAGTACGAACCTGTATATTTTACGTCGACACCGGGTCATCAATGGCGTGTGGTAGGACACCGCTTGTAGTTTCTTCAGGTTTCAACTCTAATCGTCAATGGTATACACGCTGTGCACCGTGTATACGGTCGTCCTCGGGAAGCCAAGGGTTTTTACCACAGAACGACTCATCTGTCTTGCGCCGAGAATGCGTCCACGATCAAAGTCCCTCACATCATCACGTTTACCCATGTTTCGTCGTTTGCGATACACTGTTCGAAAGCCTTGCTGCCCGTCTATTTATTGCCTGCGTTTGGTTTGGGTTTGTTCCACTCTGACTGGAGGATGCCCATGTCAACTGCCCATTACCCCAGTGGCATAGCCAGAGGGTGTCGGAGTTGGAGGGTTTGAACCCCCCCCCCCCCCCCCTTGAGGGAAGACTGAGTACGAATTTAAAACATGTTTTTTTTTTTTTTTTTTTTTTTAAATCCCTGAAATGTCAATGGGCTGGACATATTGCCAGAAGGAGGACAGACAATCGATGGACAGCTGAAATTTTAGACTGAATTCCGAGGGACAGGAAAAGACCCAGAAGAAGACCACAGGGGAGATGGGCGAATGAAATTCGAAAGTATGCGGGAGTAACATGGAGGAGACTGGCACAAGACAGACCGTTGTGGAAGAAACTTGGGGAGATCTTAGTCCAGCAGTGGAGGGATAACGGTTCGCAATGATGATGATGATGATATGTGTATACGAGGCTTTCACCAATGAACCAAAACCATGGACCTCCCACACCCCTTAAGAAAATTTTGGCTACGTCACTGCATCGCCCTTATCACTAATGTTTTGTCTACTGAGTGTATTTTATATTTTGAAATTTCCTTTATACGTTTTTTACGGCCATCCCCTAAAAAAGCGTAGAACCCTGGTTCCGCTGTACTTGCTAAAAGATCTAAGACTAACTTCGTTTCGCTACTAATTATAGGAGCCCATCGATTATCGAGTCACCCCCCCCCATCTAACAGTAGGTTATGTTATGACGTACTACAGAGGTAAACCACGTGTTAAGGCGACAAATGCGGAGCAATAATTCTGTCCGTGTAGCTTAGTTGGGAGAGCAACTTACTCAGGAGTGACGAGGTGCGATTTTGATCCCCGTCACGAACAAATTTGTGTTTTCACATTGGCACCCGAACGCAAAAATGGATGTAGTGGCCGTTGGGTTCTTCAAAAAATGTATGATGTTTGTTCCACACATCGTCTAGAATGAACAAAACTTCGTTGTTTGCTTAAAAAAATTAAGAGGGAGATGATGTGACGTACTACAGAGGTAAAGCACGGGTCAAGACGACAAATCTGCAGCAATACATTCCGTCCATGTAGCTTAGTTGGGAGAGCAACTTACTCCGGAGTGAAGAGATTCAATCTCCGTCACGGACAAATTTGTGTTTTCACAATGTACGCCACAGGCTACGGCGTTTGACCTGATGTTTAATCTGTGGACAAGATAGGAATGTTGTGTTTGCCTTTCAGACGCTAGTTCTTTCCATGCCCTGGAACCAGTGGCCCTAAATTAGGGATAGGCTACTCTATAGCTTTAAAAACTTACAAAGAGTCGTTGTACTATATAGGTAGAAAAAAGTTGTTCCATGTCACCCATCTCAAGAGTGAATTTCTGACTGGGCGCAAAGGAAGTTTCGAGTAATTTTGTCTGTGTTGTGCACATGTTTTCCTAACGCGCTGTATATGCGAAAAAGGCCACACATTCATGCCCTCGCATTAGCGACTGTATGTGTGTGTATGTATCTATTTCTATGAGATACGCAATTTCGTTTCTTGCCCATTAGTGCCGTCTCGCCTGGTAGCTTTAATGTATCAATTCTTTTTCCGCTCTGTCTCGTGGTACACGTTTACACATTCTTTTTCATTCGTTCTCCACTTCTGTTCGTTATAATTTTCTCCAGTGGATCGGGAGAAAATTGAAAAGTAAGGTGTGAAAAAGTGATAGCCTTTACTGCCTACTTGACCTCTTCAAAGGAGTTAATGGATTGCGGAAAACATTTCTGCTTCAATGACGATTCTCTCTTCGGCGCATTGCTCTCTAGAGAGAGAGCATCACATGGCGCAAATGATGTTGACTCCTCCCATTTAATGCCACCCCATGCGACTATTCCACCAGTTCCTTCTCGTCCCGTGACCAACTCCACCTCTTCATCAGTGCAGCAGACTCTTCTCCTAAAACCGATCGCTGTGGAGAGGACGAATTCATTCACACTCTCTAACTGCATCAACACCTGTACATTGCTTTCTAAATACATGAAATGAAGTCCGTGAAATGAAAGCATCGATATTCAATTTTGTTTAGTTACTTTTTTTGTATTTTTCTTTCGTCTTTCGCGTTCGTTTATTTCTGAAACTGTTCGTTTTGTAATCAAAGTTAGTAATTCGTCCTTCGAGGGGAAATATTCCCCTATTTTCTTTATATGAGTCTAAGCTGGCATAGTTAGAACTTGTTTTCTGTTCAGATGTTTTAACTGTGTACGTGTGATAGTTGATCGTGCGTGAAAGCTTGATAAACAATCAGGCAAGAAAGTTAGCAAAGCACGGGAAGCCGTCACGGTGGCCGAGAGATGGGAGGTTCTGGTTTCTGACCAATCGGTCGAGATGGGCGCGGGTTCGAGTCACGGATGAAGCATGGATGGTGTGTTTGGCTACTTCCTTTCCTGCCAGGATCGTAATGATAGCCCCTGCAACCCTCCTCCACTCCCCCAGTGCGTAAAAATATTTCACAAAACTTTGACTGAAATTTCATATAAATTTCATATAAGTAGCGGGGATTTTTGACTGCAGCTTTGAAAGAACTATTAAAAAGAAAAACGATTTTTCCTTTTCAGCAAATCATCATTATCATCATCATCATTGTCAACCATTATCAATCTACTGCAGAACGAAGGTCTCCCCAAGTTTCCTCCACAACGGTCTGTCTTGTGCCAGTCTCCTCCATGTTACTCCCGCATACTTTCGAATTTCATCAACCCATCTCCCACCTGTGGTCTTCTTCTGGGTCTTTTTCTGTCCCTTTGAATCCAATCTAAAATTTCGGCTGTCTATCGATGGTCTGTCCTTCTGGCAGTATGTCCAGCCCATTGCCATTTCAGGGATTTAACTCTGATCATGATGTCTTCCACTCTTGTCATTTTTCGGATCCACGAGTTCCTCTTCTTATCTCTCCTGGTTACACCAAGTATGCACCTCTCCATGCTGCTTTGAGTTGTCTGCAGCCTTTGTATGTCTCTTTTAGTTAAGGTCCCCGTCTCTGCACCATACGTAAGCACTGGAAGGATGCATTGATCAAACACTTTTCTTTTAAGACATAATGGCATATTGCTCTTGAAAATTACGCTGTTTCTTCCAAAAGCTCTCCAGGCAAGTTTTGTATGCCGATTAATTTCTTCATCAATGTGACCCTCACTTGATATCTGCTGTCCAAGATAAACGTACGTGTCTGTTATCTCCAGCTTTTCTCCATCAATTGATAAATCTTCATTTCTTGTAAAAGCATTGAACATCACTTTTGTCTTCTGAAAGTTCATTTTTTATTCCACTTCTTTACTGTTGTCAGCAAGTTCCTGGATCATACTCTGCAGCTCTGATGGGGTAATTGCAAAAATGACTACGTCATCAGCAAAACGAACGTGGGTTAGATAATCTCCATTAATCTTTATCCCTTTGTTTTCCCAGTTCAGTGATTGAAAGACATTTTCCAATGTGGCATTAAAGAGCTTCAGAGATATGGTGTCACCTTGTCTCACTCCCTTTCCAATATTTATGTGTGTTGTATTTTCAAACAGCCGAATCTTTGCACTTGCATTTTCATATATGATATTAATAATATTAATGTATGCATCTTCAACACCACAGGATTTCAAAGCCATTGTAACTGCTGATGGTTTGACTGAATCAAAGGCCTTTTCATAATAGATAAAAGCCATGCATAATTAAAGTTCATATTCTCTCGCTCTTTCAATTAGTTCTCTCAGTACGTGGATATGATCTATAGTGCTGTAACCACTCCTGAATCCAGCTTGTTCTCTCGGTTGAGCCATGTCCAGTGTTACCTTCAACCGGTGTGAAAGAACTTTAGTGAAGATTTTATAAACCACTGATAGGAGGCCGATAGGTCTGTAGTTCCTGAGATCCTCAATGCCACCTTTTTTATGTAGCAGGATCATTGTAGCATTGTTCCAATCCTCAGGAATCTTCCCTTCATTAAGGCATCGAGTGAAAATTTGGGCGAGTATTGTTTCGATTTCTCCACTTGCTTCTTGTATGATGTCTACAGTAATTCCATCTTCTCCTGGAGGTTTTCCCCGCTTCATGTTCTTGATTGCCTGTGCAACTTCTGTTGGGAGGACTGGAAAAACTCTGGTACTGGTACCTTTCATGATGTCTGGAGTACATGTATCATCTCTTTCATATAATTTGGAGTAGAAATCTTTCACTCTTGTCAAAATTTCGCCTCTATTTCTTGTTACAGAACCATCTTCTTTTCTCAGTGCCATAATCTGTTTTCTTCCCTTACTGAGATGTCCCTTTGCTATCTTTAGGCTTTGGTTGTTTTCAATTGCTTTCCTCACTAGTTCACAGTTGAATTTCCTTACGTCTTCAGTGATACTTTTTCGTACTGTCTTGCATAGTTTTATATATTTCACTTTGGAAGTCACATCTTCTTTAGTTGTCCTCATCTCTCTTCTTTTTTGCATCAACATTTTGGTTTTTCCTGATAATTTGTTCACATGCAACTTGTTCTTAGACCCAGCTAATTTTGTTGCTGTTTCCATAAGAGCTTTGGTTACTTTTCTGTTAACTTCAGAAATATCCACTTCTTCCGATGTTAGGCCTTCTAAAGCAGAGAATCTGTTCTTCAGTTCCAACTTGAAGGTATTATGGTGTTCTTTAAGGTTGGTTATGTCAATACATTTTGTTTGTCTTATGAGCTTGCCACGTTTGAGTTTAGTGTTGAGGTGCATCTTACATCTCACCAATCTATGGTCACTACCTGTGTTGAACTTGTTTAGCACACTGCAGTCTTCTATGACGAATTTTTTGTTACACATAATAAAATCAATTTCACTTGTCATCCCATTTGGATGTCTCCATGTCCATTTTCTGTGTGGCTTTTTCTTGAAAAAGGAGTTCAAGATGAAAAACCCTTCTGCCTCTGCAAACTCTACGAGAGTATTTCCACGCTGGTTTCTGTTGCCGTGACCGAATTTACCTACCGAAGTTTCATTCTGTTGCCTTTGCCCTATTTTTGCATTGAAATCTCCCATAATTATCTTCAAGTGCTGCTTACCTTTATTATTCAGATGACGAATTTCCTCATAAAATTCTTCAATTTCTTCTTCAGGATGACTTGTGGTGGGCGCATAAGTTTGAATAATATGAGCCTTGTATCTTCTCGAGAGTTGGATAACGAGTCGTGCAGCTCTGTCAGGGGAACTTTCAACTTCTATAACTTTATCCTTCAGTTTCTTGTTTATTATAAATCCAACACCACTAGTTCTGCCAGTATCTGTCCTACGATAGTAGAAGAGATGTCCACTTTTCAGTTCAATGAGATCTTCTCCTTTTCTCCTTACCTCACTTAGCCCGACGATGTCCCACTTGATCCTTTGTAGTTCCTCTTCCAATACAAGAAGCCTTGAATCAGAAGAGGGGGAGCGTCCATTATACGTAGCCAAGGTCAGCATCAGATGGCCGCCTAGTCCGGTCCTCCGGGGATTCTTAGCACCCTCTGCCTTCATGTCGCACTGGCCGCTGCCTTGGCCAGGTACATTCCAGCTGCCGGAGACAGAGGACAAAGATTTAAGTTGTGGAATTATTTTGGAGGTGTTTGGCCATAACTCACCACGCTGGTCAAGCGGGTTGGTGAGTGTGGGATAGCATTTCCTCTAATCCCGATGGTATAGTTATACCGCTATTGGCGGTCGTCAGAGCGCTTTTAGTGGGAACAGGATGCACCACGAGAAGGCGGGGTTGACATTTGTCAAGGAGAGGCTGTGATGTTACGCATCACCTGACCGTAAAATATATTGCAATAAATTTCGCGGTTTCAGTTCATAAAAACTGGATGACGGAAAAGCAGCTACATGAGATCACTTGAGGCCCCTTTTCACAGCCACAACAAGTGCGGAAGAAACATAAATTCAATTAATGAAATTTTTGTACCAATGAGGATAAGGAGTTATGTACAGTATTACAATCGTTTGCACATACCTATGCATCCTTCAGAAAATAATGAACAAACAAATGTTTTTCGCAGGGGCATTTCACTTCGTATAAAATACTGTGGAATGATGTTGAATGTGTTTTTTTATATTCAATGGTAAATAGTTTACGAAACTTAATTGTTACTTATGCTCTATATTTTCGTATAAATTGGAAAAGGCCCTTAGGCACTGCCAGATGTCAGCTACGTGTGATTTTTTTGTTTTGCGTGATCCGTTGTCTGATTGTCGGCCATTTACTTCTTTTCTCGTCATATATCTGATAAATCAATGAAGGAAGAAATATTCCTCATAATACATGGGAAATCGATAGAATATTCAAAACAAACAGAATATAAACTATGAATTTTCTTGTAACACTTACTAGTCATCCATGTAACACCTCTCAGAAAAATTGGAAATTTCATCGCCCTGGAGCGGGAATCGAACCCGCATCTCCCGATTTCCGTTCGAGTTTGAGTGAATGACCAGTAAGTGTTACAAGCAAATTCAGAATTTGTATTCTGTTTGCCTTAAATATTTTATCGATTTCCCACGTACACTGGCGTGCAAAAATTAAGGACCAGACGGTTTTTCGAATGTTACGTCGTGCACAAGTGCTCCACATCGACTCAAATCATACCATAAGATCGTAAAGATGTAAGAATATGGGACAATTGAGCAAAACCGTCCAAACAAGGAATCCAAAGGATACAAAGGCACTTTATTGAAAAGGTAGCTTCGAGCACAACTGGACAGAAGACAGAAACGTCCATGTGACAGGAGGCTGCCAAAAAAATCCAGTCATTAGTAGAGGATATAATCACCCCTGACTGCTTTGCAGGATTTACAACGTCTGTCCATGCTGAGGACGCGGTTGTCAAGGAGCTGTTGAGGAATCGCAGCCCATTCCTCTTCTAGCACCATTCGCAGCTGCGGAATAGTTGCTGGCGGCTGGTGACGTGTGCCAATCGTCTCCCGAGAAGGTCCCACACGTGTTCTATTGCATGTATGTCCGGGGACCTTGCGGGCCAATCCATGCGTTGAATATCTTCACTCTTCAACAGCTCTGCGACAGCCACTGTACGATGAGGTGTAGCGTTGTCGTCTATGAAGAGAAACCCAGGACCCACAGCACCTCTAAACAGACGCACGTGATGCAGGAGAACCTCGGTACAATAGCGGACACCAATGACTGAACCTCCTTGGAAGATGTAGATGTCAGTACGGCTACCAAGCATGATATCACCCCAAACGAGAACTCCGCCACCTCCAAACCGGTCCCTTTCGATGATGTTGGAGGTGTGATTGTGTGTTCCCTGCTCTCTCCAGATGTGTATACGTCCAGAATCGCACGTCCGACTAAATCGGCTCTCATTCCTAAAGAGAACTCCACCCCATTGCTGATGTGTCGAGTTCTTATGTTCCTGGCACCACAGAAACCGCCGTCTCCGATGAGCAGGCATTAATTGTACACACCATACTGGTCGTCGTGCAAATAGACCACCTTTGTGCAGCCTCCTGGCCACGGTAAAACGCGATAACGGATGTCCAGTTGTCTGTTGCATGTGCCTTGAGATTTCTCCCGCTGTCTGCCGTCTGTCTCTTCTCGCCTGTAGGACAATATACCGGTCGTCCGCCGCCGTGGTTGCTCGTGGACGACCACTGCTAAACTCTCGGACAGCTGTTCCTGTCGTTTGAAATGCTCTCCAAGCTCGTGAAAGGATGCTGTGAGCGATCCCGAACTCCTCGGCCACACTAGTTACACTTCGACCTTCTTCCAACTTCCCAATAGCGCGACCTCGGGTAAAGTCATCCAGATGTCGTCTACTGGGTTGCCTGTTGGCCATATGGCACGGTGGCGGCAACTCGACGTCGTTCAAACCGATGTACGCCGTGCAATAGCTTTCACCGAATTGCTGAGCGTACACCGCCCGTGTGCTTTATGCCATTCTGACCCCCACCCCCACCCCATCATGCTGCATATATACGCATGCCCTACCGTACCGGACCCTAGTCTATCTTCTGAGTGGTCTTTCGGTCCGTTCTGCCTGCTCGTTCCGCTGTTATGCTAATTTCTCCTCTTCGTCCTTAATTTTTGCACACCAGTGTACTATGAGGAATATGTCTTCCTTCATTGATTTGTATGTGGTACTGGTGAATTCCGACCTATCCGTTTCTGGATGGGAAATGTGTCAAAATGCATTGAAGAAGTAGAAAGCTTTGACTAGTGAAAATCTGAGGATGTTCGGATTCCTAGGCTAAGTTTGCTCAGTCTCAGTTGTTGTTTTGCGTTTTTTGGCTATTAGCTTTCTATGTGCGACGAAACCTCACCGATCACCCAATTGGTCAGCAGCGCTAAAAATACACTGAAGACAAAGTTTTGGAAGAAACTTCGGGAGATCTTTGTCAGCAAAGAATTTGCTATGCAGAAGATGGATAACATTTCTAATTAATAATGAGGAACTGTACACCAATTATACTTCAAATTGTAAAGCTATGCTAGTAATCCGAATTTATTGGCGTAGAATAGAAATCAAAGTTTCCAAGATTTCGCACATCAACCCGATGGCTTTTTCAAGGAAGGTAGACAGTTTGCTGTCTATACCAGTTTTTGACGTTGAACTACGTCTTCCTTCGCGCTGGGTAGGGGTGACTTCGGGAGTACGGATGCAACGAAAACATGTCATCCTTTGAACGCTTACACCCATGAAACTAATAATCGTAGAGTAATAAATAATACATCATTAGATAGTTTATAGAGTTCCATTTATAAAAAAACAAGTTTCAACCCTTCGATACAGTAGCGTTAGAAAATTAAGCTAAATTTCGGGTGATTTTGTTTCGCCGCACGCCATTTTAAGGTTGATAACTAGTGAATAGGTAATTATAGCGATGACCTCGGCCCCGCATTCCATAGCTGACGATCAGAGCGAACGGGCGTATGTGATCAATCAAAGTAAAGTGGGTTTAAAATTTATTTATTCTTTAGATAAAAAGACATTGGTGACGAAAATTTAGGAAATGCCGAGAAAATCCAGAGAAAATTACCATAAGAACAGACGAAAATTGAAGAAAAAGCTGGAAAAGAATGAGAGGAATCCGAAAAGGCCCGGTAAGGCATCAACTGAAAGGTCACGGGAATGTATAGGGAGCGAAACACATTCGCGCGCCAGGATGTGTTTCGCCCGAGTTCAACTCTAGAGCCACAACCTTCCACTTCAACTACACAAACTGAGCCTGAACAGTAAGAACAGGTGGAGATTGATGTCATCGATCCAAATTTTCAAATTTTCACATAGAGCATGGAATTCCAATGTACATCGGTAGTCTTCACAACTTCGCTGGATAATGAATGTATTACGTCCCAAACCTTTACACAGCCGATGCATTCTGAATCTAGACAAGAACAAGGGCAACAAGAAGAGCACATTAGGCCCGAGACGTATAGCCAAATTTATAACAAGGCAAAGGTAGAATGCCAACTGTCTACCTTCCTTGAGAAAGCCATCTGGTTGCTGTGTGAATGCTTGGAAACTTTGATTTCTATTTTAACCCCAATAAATTCGGATTACTAATATTGTTTTACTATTTTAACCAGTTTTTATTTCTTCGTCTTTCTGTACTGTTTGGATATTGTGACGTACTGCAGAGGTGAAAACAGCACGACATTCTGTCCGCGTAGCTCAGTTGGGAGAGCGACTTACTCCGGAGAGGGAGACACGAGTTCGATGCCTGCCACGGACAAACTTGTATTTTCACGATATGTGCTGTGATATAAAATTCGATGCAAAAATTCAATATTGCACAAAACCATCCTTTATAAATTTCCACTTTCTACTCCAAATTCCTAACGTTATTCTGATATTTTACTGCATACAATGCATGCAGAAATTCAACAGAAAAATTAGCTATCAGTAAGTGTTATCGCAGAACTTGATGATAACTCCCAAGCACTGAAATGGCAGAGTTAGATTTATTGTGGAGGCAAGTGCCCGTCTCCCCTCCCTCCCCATATGGGCGCCCATGAATGGCGCTAAATTAAGGATGGGCGACAGTCCTAAGAGTTGCTCTGGGTGGTCGTCCAGCCCTCGAAGTCTCATCAGCTGCATAAGTCTTTTTTTACTAAGAATTCGGTCGCGAACTCTGCTTTTAGATTTATCATTTCTACGGAAACGAGAGTTGGGCTTCAAGTAATAACCCCATTCCGTGGTCAGAACGAGACGATGTATGAGTGGTCAAAGGAGCATTAGGAGAATAAAATAAAATGGATTCAGTCGGATCAATTGCCCAGATATTACGTCTGAGGGTTACCTCAGTTACTGCGTGATCTGAGGGCTGACTTCTGATCACTCTTCCGTGATGTGTCCGTGTTCGAATCTCGGTGATGCATGGATGTTGTGTTTGTCATACGACACTGGCTCTCTCCGTTCCCTGGATCCAGTGGCATTAAATAAGGGACAGACAACTGCTTATCGTCCATTGAGTTGCTCACTGTGGTATAAACCTCCAAATAAAAAAAAATAATAATAATAATTAAATTCGGTCTAGCTGCATCTCTGAAGTTCCACGCTACGTGTCCATCCTTGCACACGATGCACTCACATGGCATCGGCCTCTTCCAGCAGGACAGTGCGCTTCCCCACAGAGCTGTGGTTATTAGAACATGGTTCGTAGCGTATTCCACAGAAGTCTCCACCAGAGATGGAAACGGGTCATGGGTCACCGAGTCAACGGGTCACCGGGTCGACAATTTCTTGCGGGTCAAACGGGTCTGGTCAAGATGTTCCTGGCCCGATTTCGACCCGGTTATATTTCCGTTTTATTTTTGAATAGAAAAAAAAATGCATTTCAAAGAACCCTTCAGAACTGCAGAGTATGATCCCAGAACTTTCTGAGAAGGGTAAAGAATTGGAATTAAAAATGGGTTTTCAGAAGACAGAACTGATGTACAATGCCCTTACAAGGAATAAAGATTTATCAATTGATGGGGAAGAGCTGGAAATAATCAATTCCTACATTTACCTTGGGCAGCAGATATCAAGCGAGGGTCACATTCATAGGCGCCGACTTCTGAAAATTTTGAGGGCTGCTGAAATTCAAAAGGCAGGTATCGTTTCCAGTGTTGAAATTTTAGATGTTTAAATGGACCTTGCCTTCACTGCAAACGCAAACAAACCGATACATGATTTCATGATAAATATATTACATTGATTTTATAGAAACCAAATTCTTGAACCCCGTTTTAATTCTTCCGATTTAATTTTCTGTAATGTGCCTACAAGAGCTTCTGTAATTTTTTTTTTTTTTTTTTTTTTTGGACAAAATTTGAGCATTTCGTTTGGGACTACTACCAGAAAATCAAACCTATTGCAAAAGGCTGAGATTGGCAGTTTATATCATTTGTCAAAACAGACAGTACAGAAGTAGCGACACCTTTGAGGAGTTCGCTCTAGCAGTAGCAAACAAACTGACGTGTTCAATGTCGGAATGGAACGTACTTCATAATCATTGCAGTGTATTATTTTCCTGACATGTTATTGTTAGCATTAGCGCATAACGCAGCATATATCACAGTGAAACTTTTGCTTTGATCAACAAGTGTAACTTAGAAATCTTCAACCCCACCCCGCCATCATTCATCTTGCAGTCCATGTGAACCGGTTGTTATCGATTTGACATATCACTCCTGCGTGGATTGCCTGGTGTTACTATTGGTGACTGCTTATATGCTCTATTAAGCTAAGGAGAGAAAAAAGCCTCAACAGAATTATGCCAAACAAACAGTAGCAAAAAAAAAACGTTCAAAATTACCCTTTGAACGAGAAAAGATTATTCGCAGTCTCGCTGTGTGTCTTCTGCTCTCGGACGGTCATTCATTACTCCCGATCTGACATTTATGGCTTTATCACCCTACCGAAGCTCATTGCGTGTATGGTCAGCTTCTGACAACTTTCTGATGTGCAAGGAATGCGATTGCGAAAAAAATATCGGTAGTTTTAAACAATCAGGAAGGTAGGGTAAAAACCACAGCCCACACCCCCGATTTCTCGCTTGCTTGGCTGTCCTATTTCTTAAGTGTTTATTCAGTATTGGTAGTTAAAACACGATTTTTTGTAGATATGGATTTGTTTTTATAGAAACTAAATATTTGCACTATATTGCGATTATCTTATTTCATTTTGTGTGAAGTGGAACTAAATATTTAAGTATGAATCCAGTTCATATAACAAAAATTCGGAGGGTGCGGAGCACCCCCAAACGATTTCAAGGGGTTCTCAAGCCCCTGAGCACCCCCGTAGTTGGTGCCAGTGGTCACGTTGATGAAGAAATTAATTGGCGTACAAAACTTGGTTGGGAAACTTTTGGAAGGAACAGTATACAATTTTTAGGAGCAACATGCCATTATGTCTTAAAAGAAAAGTGTTTAATCAATGCATCTTTCCAGTGCGTACGTACGGAGCAGAGACGTGAACCTTAACTGAAAAAGTCATACAAAATCTGCACACAACTGAAAGAAGCATTGGGAGATGTATGCTTGTTGTAATCAGGAGAGATAAGAAGAGGAACACGTGAATAAGGAAAATGACAAGAGTGGAAGACATCATGATCAGAGTAAAATCCCTGAAATGGTAATTAGCTAGACATATTGCCAGGAGAACAAGCCACCGATGACAACCGAAATTTTAGACTGGATTCCAAGGGACAGGAAAACACACAGGAAAAGACAACGTGAGAGATCGATGGATGGAGAAGACTGTCCGAAGACAGTCCGTTGTGGAAGAAATTTGGGGAGACCTTCATCCAGCAGTGGGTTCATAATGATTGACAATGATGGTGATGATTATAGTATATTCAAATTTATAGCTCCTAGCAAATTTGTCTGGGTCGGATCCAATTATGTGACGGCCGGGGCCGGGTCCAAAATTTTTGACCAGCTGGTTTTCACCCTGGAACAGTCCCGTAACCAGAGGCGGGGAGTCAGATGGGGCTAAGCCCCCTGGAACACCCATGACCACATCGTAACAAATTCCGTAGCTCGATTTTTTTAGTCTTTTTTTCTTTTTTTATGATTGAAGATTTAACGACCACAGTGAGCAAGTCGATCGGTTATAAGCGGTCGCCTGTCCTTAATTTAGGGCCATTGGTTCCAGGGAAGGGAGAGAGCCAGTGCCGTAAGACAAACAAAACATCCATGGCTCACCAGGATTCGAACACGGACCCTTTTCAAACGAATGGTCATAAGCTAGTGGCGCTTAGACCGCCGCACCACCGGGGCGGGAAGAATTTTAGTCTTTAAAAAAACTTTTGTACCAAAAATGTAATAAAAATTGTCAATTCTGTTTTAAACAAAGCCGAAATTTAATCCTAGTGCTGCAGTCTTGAAAAAAGAAGTGGCTTGGGGCTCCGAAGACCGGCCCAGGTGTTAACTACTCTAACAAGCATGTGCGGGGATGATGGGGCAAACCTTTGAAATAGAATATAGATACTCTCTTGTATTCATTCCACTGGCTATCACCGAGGTGGTTTTGGTAAAAAAAAAAAATCTACGAATTTGTGCATAACCACCATGAAAACTAAAGTAAATAAAATAAAATAAAGAGAGAGAGAGAGAGAGAAAAAAAAAAAAAAGAAAGAGTAAAAAAACTCGGTTAAGGTTATTTATATTTAAACAAATGTCGATTTCGATGGGTGACGATTGATTAAATACATAAATTTGAAAAAGTTCGCTTCCCTTAGGTAAAAGGTAGCCTGGCGCCGCTAAGCCTTGAAAAAGAGTGGCCTGGGCGCCCCAGGCCTCTACTGCATCCATGATGGCATCATCATAAAACCAAGGGAAGATGTGAAAGGGCAATTCACATTTCGCAAACAGCTTGTAGCGTTCTTAATATTTGAGAACGTGTATTTATGGCTTACTGAACAGTACGTAAAGTGTGTTCTTCTTAAGTTCTTCACTTTAAGTGAAACAGCAGTCTCTTAAGTGCCTTTTATTAAAAAGTTACAGTTCGTCTTTATTCAGCCAACACTCAGTTAGCACTTCACTAATGCAGAAATATAACACACTCTTCAACAGTATTATTACCTTAATCGAATTAATGGGAGTTAGTAAGCAAAAAACTTGATTAATGAAAACTCCAACACTAAATATATAACAATATTGCTGAGATTTAATACAGGAATTTTTGGCAAAAATATTAAATCTCCATTCGTAACATTTCTTTTGCCTCGTGTTCCTTTTTCTTCGTCATAGGGCCATAGGGTCTGATAAAGTTTTATCTTTGTCCCCTAGTCAGGAAATACGGTATTTTAGTTGGCGCGTTATAGACGTATTTTAGTGTTTCATCTCCAAAGGTATCACAATAGTGAAAGCCATTTGCAGAATTCGCTTTTGTGCTTGAAGACTCGTCTTAAACACATCTTCAATATTGCTGAACTTCTTCACAACTACTCGGTTATAACAACCGATTAGTTGTGAAGAAGTTCGTTAACAAAATGCTGCAACCCTTTGAAATGCATGTAAAAGGAAAAACTTGGATTTCGGTACCTCTTCTCAAAACATTTTATCGCTCATAAAAAAGGAATGTGACAACACTCCCATGCTGAATCATGATGGTGTATATTGCATATTTTTAAAACAATTAAACGCCTTGGAACAAGAACTACACTGCTGGCCACCCAAATGCAACACCAAAAAGGACACGAGACAGCAAAGTCAAATTTACTGGACACATAACAACAGATACAAAGATGAAACGATTGAGCTTACAAGCCCGTGCGACTTGCGGAACACGCAGACATCAATAGTTCGTGTGGCCCCCATGGCTGGCAATAACGGCCGCTACACGCCGCGGCATCAAACGAAAGAGGCTTTGGATGTGGGCTTGTGGTATGCCGGTCCAGGCTGCTTCCACACGTTGCCACAGTTCATCAGGCGTAGCCGCGGGTGGTGATTTCCGGGCCACTCGGTTGCCGATCAGCGACCAGACGTGTTCGATGGGCGATATATCGGGAGAACAGGAGGGGCACGGCAGCAGTGACACCTGGTGAGCCGTGAAGAATTGTTGCACGATGCGTGCCACGTGCGGGCGCGCATTGTCCTGTTGAAACGTGGCCGCTGGCAGGTCCTGCAGGTAAGGGAGCACTACAGGCTCCAAAACGTCGGAGATGTAGCGGTGGCTGATGAGTGTATAGGCGATGCGAACCAGAGGGGTGCGGTTGTCATATCCAATTGCGCCCCAAACCATAACGCCAGGCGACGGACCGGTATGGCGATGCATAATGCAGGCGTCATACAGTCTCTCGCCGCGGTGCCGCCACACGCAGGTCCGACCATCGTGGTGTTGCAGGCAGAAGCGGGATTCGTCGGAGAAGACAATGTCGTGCCATTCCGTAGTCCAGGTGCGGCGCTCAACGGCCCACTGCCGCCGCGCTCGCCGGTGGTGTAACGTCAATGGTAATCGGAGCAATGGGCGCCGTGAGACAAGTCCCCGCTCCTGCAGACGACGTCGAACAGTACGTGCTGTCACAGGTTGTTGCGCAACACACCCTAATTGCTGCGCTAACGTTCGTGATGTGGCGGTGCGAGCCGTCAAAGCCCGCGGCACAACATGCCGGTCCTCTCGTTCGGTGGCGTGCCGAGGTTGCGGCAATTTCTCGCGTCAGTCCATCCGTCCCTCCTGCACCCACCGAATCCATACTCGCCTCAATGTGGCTGGATATCGTCCCACACGGGCGCCGATGTCTCAGTACGAAAAACCGCTGTCGCGATAAGCCACTATTCGTTCTCTGTCGAACTCCGAAACGTGCTGGAATGACTGCCGTATTCTGCTGCGACGAAGCACCAGGAAGCTTTCCGCGCACATGTCCGGCAGCACAACACGCTTCCACTACTTACACTCCGTCTTCTGTGCACCCTTCTTATAGTGCTTCTCGGTGGCGTGCCGGGCGCACATGATTTGCAAATGCCCTGCAATGCTAATCGTTTGCATGTCCTCTCGCGGGCGACGCATGCTGCGAATTTCAGGCCAATCGGATGCTTCCTTCTTGGTGTTGCATTTTGGGTGGCCAGCAGTGTATATTATATAGCATGTACCATGCGTCAGTTACGTTCAAAAATTGCTGAACACAAATATGCTATTTAAAATAACTCAGAAGCAAATTCCCTTTCACGGATCGTTAATTCAGGCTCACATCACCCGGACTGGAACGAAGTAAAAAAATTTTTGCTCCTGCATATTCTAAGAAGTCACTATTAATAACCGAAAGTATTTTTATACAAACCTATGGTTCCAGTTGTTGTAATAAAGACTTACCAAGATTCATAGCCTCCCCAATGGCGCAGTGGTCTAAGCGATGGCTTCCGATCATTCGTCCGTCAGGGGTCAGCGTTCGAGTCCCGGTGGGGCATGGATGTTGTGATTGTCTTACGGCACTGGCTGTATCCCTTCCTGGAGTCAGTGGCCCTAAATTAGGGACGGGCGACTTCTTATAGCCCATTGAGTTGCTCACTGTGATCGTTAAATTTCCAATAAAAAAAAAAAAAAAAAAAAAAGATTAATGCCATTACCTTGGAAAATGCTAATTCAAAATTTGTCCATTGGCAGTGTTAATACAGAACACTAACTAATTTGATAATTTAATCTAAAACATTTTCTAGAACAGAGTCTAAATTTGTTGGAATCTAAATATATCTTTGTGCTATAATATGTATACACACATGGTTTATAGTTAATGTCCTAATATTAACATGACTTGTTCCATTCCATTTAATATTTTTATGATAGTATGAGTGTATAATTTATTTACTTAATTTCAATCAACATATTATCGATTTTATAATGCATTGATTGTTTCATTTGATATTGTTATCGATTTAACAGTCCGTTTACGCATGCTCATATTAACGTAATTTACGTCATCGTCTGTTATAATTTGAATCTTTGTTTGATCCATTCTGTTAATTCTCGTACCTGAGGATGGAATGCATGGTGCTCCGAAATATCTTGTACATATGTCTTAGTAATTAAAAGATTATTAGACTGTGAGAGGATATGAACTTTAATTATTATCGTGTAGCGACGGCACTTTGTTTTCTGGACTGACGATTAGCACGATGAATTGAACTTACGCGATTGCGTTGTCGGCAATGGCGTGCAGTGCGCATGAGGACCCGGCTGGGTCTTCGGCTACGCAGGCCCAGGCGCAGAAGGCTGCGATGAACTGTGCGCTGTGACACATTGCCCTGATCACCACTGTTGTAGCTGCGAGTGATTTGTCGCACTGTGGTCGCTGTGAACAATGCGCGACAGTCTCCGCTGTACTCTGGCATCAATGAGCTGCGGACAACAAACGACTGGACGACGGGTCGTCGTTTGGCCATCTGCGCACCACTTTTGATACGTACTCACTGCAGCGGCACGTGAACGGCCCACAAGCCGCGCCATGTCCGCGATCGTAGTTCCGAGGCTCCGTGCCATCACAATTTTTCTTTTATCAAACTCCGATAAATCTGTAGCTCTCCCCATTCTGACTCCGAACACTCTACTAACCGAAAGCCTGTTCTCGGTTTGTATATATACTGCTCTGTGAACTTCACCTGGGTCACCGTTCGGTCTCCTGGCGCGCTTATTTCTCTAGGCTTAGGGGTGTTCATAATGTAACGGCTCATTGGTGTATTCTCGTAAAGACAAAATCGTTGTCTTATTTCGATTAAGTCTGAATAAATTTTTAGCCAGAGAACAGTGAACCCCAAATCGCAATTTAATTAATATGTTTGGTTTCCCTACCGTTTGAAAGTTAGTGTGCTTTTATTACTTTTCTACGTCTGCGGGATAATTCTGTGTTTACGAAACTGAAAAACTAATAGATCTGTATCTCTTTTCCGCTCAATGGCACATGGCAAAAACATCGGGTAAAATTTAAGACGTATTTACGACCAGGTAGTAAATTTGCATGAACCTGACAGACCAAAATAGAACATTAAGCTTAAATGTATTCAGAATTCTAGTATAACAGCAAGATGAATCATCTCCATGGTAAAAACAAATTTTGGAATCTGAAATAGGGTCAGGAGCGAATGAAATGAGTTTTGGTAGCAATTTAAGCCTTCATAACGGTGTATCAGCGACTTGGAGAAAATAGATAAAAACGTTAAGAGCCAGTCAGCGAAAAAGCAGCTTGATTCGGTGTTCAGACAAGTAGCCACATGCAATTTTAAAGCTATGAAATTGTTCTGCGTATTAAAAAAAAAGGTGTCTCCCTGCATAAGTAAAAAATCTTTTTCTTTATACCTTAGTACCATTAAGAATTTGAAAGATTTTTATGATTTTCTTGCTAAAAGACAAGGCGGACAATTGGCCGCAAAAGAACCAGGAAGGGGGAAGGGGCAGCATAAAATTCCGCTTACTAATATACAAAATCGTTCAGCAAGTAGTAAAAAGCATTCCTTATTTTAATACACCGTGCCCACTTCCCTAAAATCATCTGCAAAAAATTTCAATTAAAATGCCACTATCTCACCATTCTCGTTCCTTGGGGGGAGGGGGGGGGGTTAATGACCACCGTGAGCAATTCAGTGGGCTATAAAGCAGTCATGCGTCCCTAATTTAGGGCCACTGGCTCCAGGGAACGGAGAGAACCAGCGACATACGACAAACACAACATCCATTTCTCACCGATATTCGAACCCGGACCCACTTGGACGAATGGTCATAAGCCAGTGCTTAGACCAATGCCCTCCAGGGCGGCCTTGTTACGCTTTGGCGCAACTTGGGAAGGAAATTATGTGTACCGAGATACGTGTTAACGTAGTACTGAATTTTTACCTAGGTATTAATGAAATGGTCTTTGGGTTGGGCCATTTCCACAACTTCTAACCTACAGTGCTCATATCAGCCTATCAATTAAGTTTAACATATAATTTTCATAGAAAATGCAATAATGATGTCATCTGTTGACCTTGATGCTTTTGTTCACCGTCCTTTCAGCATATATTTGGTTACCTCTCATTACATCGGAGATCCGAATTTTTATTCCCTTGTGGCATCACTGGTAGTCGTCAAGTCAGGCAGACTTAGATAAAAACAGAACCGTTGATCTGTATTGGTGTTAAAATAGTTGCGATAGAAGTCAACTAGATCCCTGTTATCAACAAAGTAGTTTGATATTTAAACTGAGCTGTTACGTTATCTGTTCCTGCAGCGATTGCTCTTATCACGACTAGCATTGAGAATTGTCGTCTAACTCGCCAAGCGGTGTGTCGCATTGGAATCATCAACCAAACTTGGACATTTACTTGTAAGTCTCCTTACTTTTGAAGTCATTCTCTGGTAATAACTTTTCGAACCCTAGGTGCAACATTATAGACTTGTAACCGGTGCTTCCATATTTATCAGAAGCGAAATTCAGTAGCCATTTTTAGAGATAGTGAATTGTAGTCATTTTCTTTCAATTCCCGCCATTTGGATGGGCTGGGCAGCGAACAGGCAAAGTACTTCTTTTCCCACGCGTCGCAGCAGAGGGTGTGTTAGATTTATAGTTTTGTCGATGTGAGAAGAATGAAAGTGGACATTATTGCTTCTCCGCCGTCCCAAGCAGCACCAAGCCCTGTAACAGACTCTACAGTCTCCACTAATAACTACAACAGCCTGAAACATAGTTGAAGTCGCCCCGGTCAAAAGCGTGGGCTTTGCTTAATAGCCTGAGTTGATCCTTAACCGAAATCCCGCTTGAGGCATGGTATACACACCGAAGAGACAAAATATTATGACCAGCGTGTCTTTATGCAAATCAAAACAACTGCAAGTAAACGACAACGCGTGTGAAGGTCATGAAACGACATAAATAACGCCTGATACTGAGCTCTGTCAATCAGTGTTGTTCTTCAGATGGGAAAGTAATGGACTTAAGCAACTTTGACAAAGGCCAAATTGTAATGGCCAGGGACTGAGTCAGAGAACTTTCGAGACCGCAAGGGTTTTGCGGAGTGCTCACGGTCTGCTTTGGTTAGTATCTTCAAAAAGTGATCCGAAGAGGCTAAAACCACGAACCGCCAACAAGGTGTATGGCTGACCACGGCTATCGATGCAAGAGATGAGCGAAGTCTGTTCCGGATTGTACGCACCAACAGAAGGCGGCGCAACTCGTCGGTAATTTGAAAACTGGCGACGAGAGTAATGCGTCATAACACACAGTGCATCAAACCCTGCTTTTAAATGCAGCTAAGTAGCCGCAAGCTGCTCCGAGTGCCAATATTAACCTCGGTGCACGTCGAAAGCGCTTACAATGGACACGCGAGCATCAAAATTAACCTTGAATCCTTGGAAAAAGGCCGTCTGGTTCGATGTTGCACAATGTTTCACGGCCTAAAAGGTCGTCTGATTTTCCTGTTGCACCATGTGGACGGCCTAGTACATGTGAGGCGTTTACTTGGGGAAGTGTTGGAACGAAAACCAGCCAGTGAAGGCGGTGTAACGTCTTGGGCAATTAATTATCTGTTGGGTAACCTGGGGCCATGAGCAGGGAAACACGGTACGTTGACCAATGCATGAACATGAATATATAAGTTCATTTTACTGCAAGAAACGAATTCTGTAAAATATATTTAAATGGTTAAGGTTAATAACTATAAGACTTCATAATCAACCATTTTACTTTCACTTGTTTCTGAACTACTTGGTTTTTGTAAAATGTCTGCTTTTAAATTTTGAACTGCTAAACAAATCCTCATAAGCGAATCATAATCACCTGAAATGGCACTTGAGCTTAATTGACTCCGCGGCTGGTCGAGGAGTTTCGGAAGATTCTTCGCGGGATCTCCTTTTTTTTTTGTTTATTGGAGGTTTAACTATCACCTTGAGCAACTCAATGAGCTATAAGCAGTCGCCCGTCCCTAATTTAGAGTCACTAGTTCCAGGGAAGGGAGAGAGCCAGTGCCGTAAGACAAACTCAACATTCATGCCTCACCGGGATTTGAACCCAGACCCCTTTCGGACGAATGATCAGAACTTCAAAAGAGCATTTATTTACAAAAAAAGACAACATACAAACACAAATTTTCACCGGGAAAAAAATTGCACAATAACTCACCGGCAACGACAATAACAACACACAATCAATATCGCAATAAACAGAGTACTCTACAGGAAGAAGCAGACGACATCAGAGCAAGTTGAAGAATAACACACGGCAAGATAAAAAGAAAACAGTTGCACAACAAACAATACATACAGGACAGACCACTAATGAAGCAAGGCGGTAAAGAAAAGTCAGCCGAGTTTGTCAAAACTGTCAAGGGAAAAAAACAAACACACACACGGTCCGACAACAAGCTGCAGCCGAAAAAAACAAAACCTGGTAGTTCGGAGAAATGCGTTGACAAATGGCTGTAAGCCGACGAACAACAAAAATTTACATTTAAAGCGTATCTCGGTCAGTAAGACCGACAGCAACACAGAGAAAAAAACAACCACTAGAAACTAACACCCCGTACCATTAACACAACACACAAAGCACAATATTCAAATAACACCAAGAAATTAACACACAATGCACAATATACAAATAGCACCATGAACACAATAAAGAATGCACAATACACAAATAACACCATGAAAAACTTTGTGAAAAAGAACACAGGAGTTAAACTTGCAGACAAGCATCACCACCAAATAAACTCGGGTCGAAACAGTGAATTCGCACTGTATGCACAGCACTAACCACAAAAATAAACACCGATTACACAAACAAAATCAAGAAACACGTCGGTAAGGTTCAGAACCAACACACAAAAAAAAAACCCTCGGTACCACGCGCCAGCAGTACCCGTTCAGCAAGAAAAAAAAATTAAAACAAAAAAATAAAAACAACCACAACATTAAACACAAAACCGTGCGACAGTAAACTGTGTGAAACCGACGAGTAATAAATATAAAATAGGTGAACGACACCAAAAGCAAACTAGAAAAAAGCCGACACTTGAGCAACAAAAAACAAAACAAAAACACATCAGACAATGTGCATGCCACAGCAAAAATGCAATCAACATCAACAAAACAACATAAAACACCTTGGTAACAGTAAACAATAAACAGAAAATACCAAAACGCTTAGCCGGCACACAAAAAAGTTTGTCGACCAACGGCTTGAGGCCGACGGAAAATAAAATAAAAGAAAAGAAAAAGTCAGTAAACGCTACCGACAACAAATTAACGGGAATGTGTGTGCACGGAAAGCAACAAGAAGATAAACTAAAGGAGACACTAACCCACTGACACAGATCTACGGTATGTACAAAAATTATGCACTAAACAAAAACACCAATAAAAAAAAATAAATATAAATATAATAAACTCTGGCTATGGGAGGAGAGCAATAATGCCTGCAGAAACATGAAACCATGACAAATATGGAGACCAGAGAGAGAAAAAGGCAGGCACATCCTGCCGAACCCGCGCCATGTCATACTCAAGTTGGAGGACCGATCTGATGGATGATCGGTACCTCCTGCACAAAAACACCCGGGCCGGATGATAACGCCGGAGAGAAGCTCGATCCACGCTTGAGTGGTAAAACAAATAAATCGTCAACTTGGCTTGGAGAATGATGAATGCACAAACAGATCTGTGGACATCTACAGGGGGAGAATGGCGTCTGAGGAAATAAAAATGGAACATTGTATGAGGACAAGGGCAAACTTTGGAAAGAAGGGAAAACATAATCGAAAACAAGGGCTGCAACACCAGACAAGAATCATAGGAATGTGACACATCACCAAGTGTAGAACAAAAGAAGCAAAGCGGGGAAGCCAAATGACGAAAACGATGAAGGGTACGCGGAGTGAGCAACCGACGGTGTAGGTGCAGCCAATGAATGTCCCGGGCTTTCGGGGAAGCCAGTGAAGTCGATGGATCACTCCATGTACCTGGAAGATCTGTAGCTGAAACAGAAGGAATTGCTAATGGAGCTGTGAAATTGGTAAGAAAATGCGAATAAAGAAGCTTGGTTGTAACTTGATGGGGTAAAAATGGAGAATCGTTTAAGTAGAGAAGAAAGGGAAGACTGAGCGACGGGGCGGAAGACTGAATGAGGCCAATAGAATTGACAAGTAAAGGATAAAGACGAATAAGACAGGATTGAATAAGACAGAACTGTGCACGATGCTGAGGGGTATCAAGTAACAGAGGGGAAAGGCGATCAAAAGATTTCCAGTGAAGAGAAGAATCAAAAAGTTGAGAAACCTGAACGACGCCACTTGCAAACCAAGTGGAGAAGTTCAGGTACTGAGAATTTGGAGAACGAAGGGCAGAGGAGAAGAAAAGTGGTTCCGCAAGGAGATCGTTAGTCGAAGCTGGGGGAGGCGGACTGGACATAAGGAGTGCCAGAGGGAGAAAACGGTACGGTAAGTAGCGGGAAAGTGATTGGGAATGAGTGGAAAGAGGTCCATGCGGATAAAAGTAGCTAGAGAAAGAAAAGGACTTCGTGGAAAGAGCAAAGTGTCAATTATAGTAATCGAAGAACCGCAAGGAAGGGAAAAAATCCTCAAAAAATGTTGGAGATGGAAAGCGTTCGATTTAAGGGACAAATCCGGAAGGGCAAGACCACCAAAAGAAACCGGAAGGACAAGCGTGGATCGATGAACCCAATGTACGACATCCCAAATAAAATTTGTAAAAAGACATTGAACGTGACGAAGAAAGAGGGGAGGAGGGAAATGAGCAAACCAAGTATGAGAAAGGGCCGGAAGAAGAAAAGCGGAAAGAAGATGCGACCTGCTAAAAAAAGAAAGAAACGGTTTCAAACTGCGAAAAGGGGCAAGGCGTCGATTCATGTCCTGCACCAAAGGGGACCAAGTGGCGGCAGCAACCGCCACCGGGTTCCCGATGAACACTCCAAGAAGTTTGATGACCGTGGTCGACCACCGGGCACCCCAAGGGCGGTCGCCGCGGGACGACCACGAGCCAGCCCACAAGCCAACAGATTTAGAGGTATTAAGGGCTGCACCTGAAATTGAAGCATACTCAGTATAGGTAGATAAAACAACACCAAAAGCCTGTTGGGAACGTAAAAAAAGAGTAAGGTCGTCCGCATAGGCCGACAAAACCACGCGATGGTGCCGTGTGGAGGCCACACCACGCGGAATGCCTGCCAGCAAACGAGATCGAAGGGAAATAAGAAGTGGTTCAAACGTGAGGGCAAACAGTTGACCTGACAGGGGACAACCCTGCCGGATACCGCTTGCAAAAGGAATAGCAGCCGTCATAAAAGAAGAGGTCCGAACACGAAAGTAAGAATGGGAATATAGATTGGAAAGTGCCTGACAGAAAAGGGAAGGAAAGCCAAAGTGACGAAGAACAGAGAAAAGATAAGAATGATGGACAGAATCGAATGCTTGTTTCTGATCTAGGTTAAAAATAGCAAGAGGTTCAGAAAGACGGGAAGCAAGAGAGTGTAAATCACGGATGGTAGTGATGTTAGTTGCAATCGAACGGGAAGGGATCGTATAAGTTTGGTCAGGATGAATAATAAATTGTAGAACAGGGTTAAGGCGAAGAGCCAGAATTTTTGCAAAGATCTTGTAGTCGGTGTTAAGAATCGAGATGGGGCGCCAGTTAGATAGAAGACCAAGATTACCAGTTTTAGGAATTAGGCGGAGAAGAGCAAAAGCAAAGTCAGAAGAAACGAAAGTCGAAGAAGAAAAGATCGAGTTGAAACAAGCAACGAGAAGAGGAAGCAGAGCAGGAAGAAAGGTTTTATAAAAAGAAAGTGGAAGACCGTCAGCCCCAGGGGCGGAGCGGTCATTCAGACTAGAAATGGCAAAACGAACCTCCGAGGGAGAGATCGGTGAAACCAAGGAGGGGGAAAAAAAGGACGGGACCTGAGGAAGATGTGATAATAATGGAGAATTCTCTGCAGGCGGCAGGACCCGCAATCGAAACCGATCAGTGAAGTACTGAAAAGTTCGATCACAGATCTGCACTGGATCAGAAACAGTTGAGCCATCTGGAAGCGAGAGAAAAGAAATGTTGGAACTCAGAGCACGGTGGGATTCAAGATGTCGAAGGTGTTGAAACGGGTCATCATGAAAATGTAACTTGGAAAACTTTAACCGGGTAAGAGACGAAGAAGCAAAGGAAGATAGAATGCTATGAAGTTGTGATTGAAGAGCTGCAAACGATGGATCTGAAGGAGAAAGGAACTGTAGTTTACGGTGAAGAATAGTTAAATCATGAAAGCGGTGAAAACGGGACGAAAAAGAGAACTGACGTGCAAACGATAGGATAGAAAGTTTGGTGGAAAGCCACAGAGCTGCTGGGTCAACCGTGAGAGGAAGTTCAGAAATGGATGAAGAAATAATCGAACGAACTTCGGCCTGAAACGTGGGATCGGAAAGGAGAAAATCATCGAGAGACCAAACCGGGGAGGGGGGGACAGAGAAAGAGGACAAAAATATTTCCAGAAGAACAGGACGATGGTCGGAGGAAACAGAAGGATGATGGGTTACTTCAACAAGGGAGGAGTGGAGGAAACTAGAAACATAAAACCGGTCGAGACGAGCCGCAGCATGCGCTAAGGCGGCCGGAGGAAACCATGTGAATTCACGGGACAGAGGGTGGATGGTACGAAATGCGTCAATGAGACAAAAATTACTAACTAGTTGAGACAGTTGGGAGGAAAGGTTAAGGCGACTCTCCCCGGAACCATCACGGTCAAGACCCGGTTGGAGAGTGCAGTTGAAGTCACCACCAATAAGAACGATTTCAGAAGGAGGAATTTGGGAAAGAAGGGAAATCAAATGCGAAAGAAGAGCATCAGCATCAACCGATGATTGTGGCATATGCAAATTGAAAACATGAAAACGACGGGAAAGATAACTAAAGGAGATACCTTGAAAGGAGCCCAGCAGACTCTGTGACTCAACGATATCTGAAAGAAGAGAATGAAACCGAGTACGGAATGCAATCGCTGTACCGGACCCAATGTGCGTCCGGTAGTTGTGATAAAAAGCGTAGGGCCAGCGTCTCCAGCAGGAATACCCGGTCGCCAAGGAACAGTTCGTCTCCTGGAAGAGGAGGATATCTGTCCTCAGGAAACGAACGTCCTCGAAGACCAAAGCATTCGCGGCTGAAGACGCAAGGCCTCTACAGTTAAAGCAGAGCACATTTAGGGAAGGCATCACTGGGGCGGCTGCATCCAACCTTCCAGTTCTGCCTTCAAAACTTTAAGTAAATACGCCAACCGGCGAGCGTACTGCTCTGTCCCGGATGGCAGATCAACATTTAATAAGAACTCATGCAGGAACGTCAGTTGGGTTAGCATCTCCGGAAGGTGAGAGAGTTTACTTGCTATACAAGGGAGAGTAATCAATTTCGCCCGTCTGGGGCGAGCAATCAAGGCATACAGATCTGTGAATGAGAGGGGAGTTAAGGGCACCTCAATGTCAGCAAACATAGAGGTGATGTCAACCAGAGAGGGGGCAGGAGAGTCGTCATCAGATTCAGCAAATAAAGTTTCTTCAGAATCGGGATCGGTAACGTCCATGGAATCATCGTTCGGCAAACAGGTAAAACGGTTGTAGATGGAAACTGAAGAAGTAACAGGAGCCGGTCCAGGTGAAGGTGACGAGGATGTAGCCGTCTTCCTGGATTTCTGGCGGTCCGAGGAACTCGCACGACGGTTCGCTGAGCCAGGGGAGTTTTGCCTCTTGGTCCGCTGAACCTTGGGGGTGGAGGCCCCTTCAGACGCTGGCAACGGTGGAAATTCCTGCAGGTCAGTGGATGCCGAAGCAACACGGACCACTGGAGGTGATACGATAGAGGTGGAACCAGGATCGGCAGCTGGAACAGATTGAGTGGGGAGGGTGGGGGAAGAGTCCGGAGCGGTGGGCAGAGTCCCCGCTGGAACAGCAGCATCAAGTGATTGAGTTGGAACAGTAGCAGCTGTGGAATGTGGGCATGCCGATGCAAGGTGACCTTCACCCTTGCATCGGAAGCACTGAACGCCAGCAAACAGATTGAAAATGTAGGTCCGGGTTTCAGTTATGAGTTCCAGGGTGGTTGGCCGGTTAACTATTGCTTGTGGGGTTGGAAAGATGACTCTGTATTGACGACGACCGCCCTGAACATGTTTCAGGGGGAGTCGCGAGCAGCAGCTGGGAGGTACTTTGTGGTACCAACCACTCGCCCCATGGTGTTAAGGGCATCAATTAATACCGAGTCAGGCACAGCTGTGGGTACTGGAGACAAGGTGACAGTCACTGGTCTTTGAGCTGCTGCAACTGGTTGGAGATGTACGGAACCAATGTCCAAGCCAAAAGCAAGGATTTTGTCCACTGCCTGTTGATGAGTGAAGTGCACGACAACACCCCCTCCCAAGCGGATAATAGACACAATGCTTTCTCCGGGTACAACTTTAGAAATAGCATTTAAATATTGGGGGAGGGGGGTGTCGCGCAGAGCAGGAACAAATACACTTAAAAGTAAGGCAGACGAAAGTTCCTTACCTTGAGGAGAGTCGAGTGGTAATGTTATCCTTAAAGCGGAAGCAACACGTGTAAACTCTGGTCGCGAAGACACAGAAGCACTATGTAAAGTAGAAGTCGCACTCACAGCCGCGGCGAACGAACGAGACACAGGAATAGAAGAGCTGGGTACCTCTGACCCAGCCTCCGGCAAATTTGTAACCAGCGGTACAGTTGGCGACGAAACCACAACACTATTTGACTGAACACCATTCATGGTGGTCACGGAAGATACAGACGACGAAGAAAGCGCAGAGGAAGGAGATATAGACGGGTATATGGCACTCATGCTGGTGGAGGTAGTAGCCAGCCCGGCTACTAACCCTCGCGGCTCGAGCGTTGCAGCTTGCAACACTCAAGAACAGGCAAAAAACGAAAAAATAAGCACGTACAGCTTGTACGCCTCACTACTTGCGAGGAAGGAACTCAGGTAATAACACACGAACTGTCAAAGAACAAACGCAAAAAAAAAAAAACCACAAACTTCACACGAAACTTCTAATACTGGCAGGAGCTCGAAAAAATGCGACTGATCAATCAGAACTTCAAAAGAGCATTTATTTACAAAAAAAGACAACATACAAACACAAATTTTCACCGGGAAAAAAATTGCACAATAACTCACCGGCAACGACAATAACAACACACAATCAATATCGCAATAAACAGAGTACTCTACAGGAAGAAGCAGACGACATCAGAGCAAGTTGAAGAATAACACACGGCAAGATAAAAAGAAAACAGTTGCACAACAAACAATACATACAGGACAGACCACTAATGAAGCAAGGCGGTAAAGAAAAGTCAGCCGAGTTTGTCAAAACTGTCAAGGGAAAAAAACAAACACACACACGGTCCGACAACAAGCTGCAGCCGAAAAAAACAAAACCTGGTAGTTCGGAGAAATGCGTTGACAAATGGCTGTAAGCCGACGAACAACAAAAATTTACATTTAAAGCGTATCTCGGTCAGTAAGACCGACAGCAACACAGAGAAAAAAACAACCACTAGAAACTAACACCCCGTACCATTAACACAACACACAAAGCACAATATTCAAATAACACCAAGAAATTAACACACAATGCACAATATACAAATAGCACCATGAACACAATAAAGAATGCACAATACACAAATAACACCATGAAAAACTTTGTGAAAAAGAACACAGGAGTTAAACTTGCAGACAAGCATCACCACCAAATAAACTCGGGTCGAAACAGTGAATTCGCACTGTATGCACAGCACTAACCACAAAAATAAACACCGATTACACAAACAAAATCAAGAAACACGTCGGTAAGGTTCAGAACCAACACACAAAAAAAAACCCTCGGTACCACGCGCCAGCAGTACCCGTTCAGCAAGAAAAAAAAAATTAAAACAAAAAAATAAAAACAACCACAACATTAAACACAAAACCGTGCGACAGTAAACTGTGTGAAACCGACGAATAATAAATATAAAATAGGTGAACGACACCAAAAGCAAACTAGAAAAAAAAAGCCGACACTTGAGCAACAAAAACAAAACAAAAACACATCAGACAATGTGCATGCCACAGCAAAAATGCAATCAACATCAACAAAACAACATAAAACACCTTGGTAACAGTAAACAATAAACAGAAAATACCAAAACGCTTAGCCGGCACACAAAAAAGTTTGTCGACCAACGGCTTGAGGCCGACGGAAAATAAAATAAAAAGAAAAGAAAAAGTCAGTAAACGCTACCGACAACAAATTAACGGGAATGTGTGTGCACGGAAAGCAACAAGAAGATAAACTAAAGGAGACACTAACCCACTGACACAGATCTACGGTATGTACAAAAATTATGCACTAAACAAAAACACCAATAAAAAAAAATAAATATAAATATAATAAACTCTGGCTATGGGAGGAGAGCAATAATGCCTGCAGAAACATGAAACCATGACAAATATGGAGACCAGAGAGAGAAAAAGGCAGGCACATCCTGCCGAACCCGCGCCATGTCATACTCAAGTTGGAGGACCGATCTGATGGATGATCGGTACCTCCTGCACAAAAACACCCGGGCCGGATGATAACGCCGGAGAGAAGCTCGATCCACGCTTGAGTGGTAAAACAAATAAATCGTCAACTTCGCTTGGAGAATGATGAATGCACAAACAGAACTGTGGACATCTACAGGGGGAGAATGGCGTCGGAGGAAATAAAAATGGAACATTGTATGAGGACAAGGGCAAACTTTGGAAAGAAGGGAAAACATAATCGAAAACAAGGGCTGCAACACCAGACAAGAATCATAGGAATGTGACACATCACCAAGTGTAGAACAAAAGAAGCAAAGCGGGGAAGCCAAATGACGAAAACGATGAAGGGTACGCGGAGTGAGCAACCGACGGTGTAGGTGCAGCCAATGAATGTCCCGGGCTTTCGGGGAAGCCAGGGAAGTCGATGGATCACTCCATGTACCTGGAAGATCTGTAGCTGAAACAGAAGGAATTGCTAATGGAGCTGTGAAATTGGTAAGAAAATGCGAATAAAGAAGCTTGGCTGTAACTTGATGGGGTAAAAATGGAGAATCGTTTAAGTAGAGAAGAAAGGGAAGACTGAGCGACGGGGCGGAAGACTGAATGAGGCCAATAGAATTGACAAGTAAAGGATAAAGACGAATAAGACAGGATTGAATAAGAAAGAACTGTGCACGATGCTGAGGGGTATCAAGTAACAGAGGGGAAAGGCGATCAAAAGATTTCCAGTGAAGAGAAGAATCAAAAAGTTGAGAAACCTGAACGACGCCACTTGCAAACCAAGTGGAGAAGTTCAGGTACTGAGAATTTGGAGAACGAAGGGCAGAGTTGAAGAAAAGTGGTTCCGCAAGGAGATCGTTAGTCGAAGCTGGGGGGAGGCGGACTGGACATAAGGAGTGCCAGAGGGAGAAAACGGTACGGTAAGTAGCGGGAAAGTGATTGGGAATGAGTGGAAAGAGGTCCATGCGGATAAAAGTAGCTAGAGAAAGAAAAGGAGTTCGTGGAAAGAGCAAAGTGTCAATTATAGTAATCGAAGAACCGCAAGGAAGGGTAAAAATCCTCAAAAAATGTTGGAGATGGAAAGCGTTCGATTTAAGGGACAAATCCGGAAGGGCAAGACCACCAAAAGAAACCGGAAGGACAAGCGTGGATCGATGAACCCAATGTACGACATCCCAAATAAAATTTGTAAAAAGACATTGAACGTGACGAAGAAAGAGGGGAGGAGGGAAATGAGCAAACCAAGTATGAGAAAGGGCCGGAAGAAGAAAAGCGGAAAGAAGATGCGACCTGCTAAAAAAAGAAAGAAACGGTTTCAAACGGCGAAAAGGGGCAAGGCGTCGATTCATGTCCTGCACCAAAGGGGACCAAGTGGCGGCAGCAACCGCCACCGGGTTCCTGATGAACACTCCAAGAAGTTTGATGATCGTGGTCGACCACCGGGCACCCCAAGGGCGGTCGCCGCGGGACGACCACGAGCCAGCCCACAAGCCAACAGATTTAGAGGTATTAAGGGCCGCACCTGAAATTGAAGCATACTCAGTATAGGTAGATAAAACAACACCAAAAGCCTGTTGGGAACGTAAAAAAAGAGTAAGGTCGTCCGCATAGGCCGACAAAACCACGCGATGGTGCCGTGTGGAGGCCACACCACGCGGAATGCCTGCCAGCAAACGAGATCGAAGAGAAATAAGAAGTGGTTCAAACGTGAGGGCAAACAGTTGACCCGACAGGGGACAACCCTGCCGGATACCGCTTGCAAAAGGAATAGCAGCCGTCATAAAAGAAGAGGTCCGAACACGAAAGTAAGAATGGGAATATAGATTGGAAAGTGCCTGACAGAAAAGGGAAGGAAAGCCAAAGTGACGAAGAACAGAGAAAAGATAAGAATGATGGACAGAATCGAATGCTTGTTTCTGATCTAGGTTAAAAATAGCAAGAGGTTCAGAAAGACGGGAAGCAAGAGAGTGTAAATCACGGATGGTAGTGATGTTAGTTGCAATCGAACGGGAAGGGATCGTATAAGTTTGGTCAGGATGAATAATAAATTGTAGAACAGGGTTAAGGCGAAGAGCCAGAATTTTTGCAAAGATCTTGTAGTCGGTGTTAAGAATCGAGATGGGGCGCCAGTTAGATAGAAGACCAAGATTACCAGTTTTAGGAATTAGGCGGAGAAGAGCAAAAGCAAAGTCAGAAGAAACGAAAGTCGAAGAAGAAAAGATCGAGTTGAAACAAGCAACGAGAAGAGGAAGCAGAGCAGGAAGAAAGGTTTTATAAAAAGAAAGTGGAAGACCGTCAGCCCCAGGGGCGGAGCGGTCATTCAGACTAGAAATGGCAAAACGAACCTCCGAGGGAGAGATCGGTGAAACCAAGGAGGGGGAAAAAAAGACGGGACCTGAGGAAGATGTGATAATAATGGAGAATTCTCTGCAGGCGGCAGGACCCGCAATCGAAACCGATCAGTGAAGTACTGAAAAGTTCGATCACAGATCTGCACTGGATCAGAAACAGTTGAGCCATCTGGAAGCGAGAGAAAAGAAATGTTGGAACTCAGAGCACGGTGGGATTCAAGATGTCGAAGGTGTTGAAACGGGTCATCATGAAAATGTAACTTGGAAAACTTTAACCGGGTAAGAGACGAAGAAGCAAAGGAAGATAGAATGCTATGAAGTTGTGATTGAAGAGCTGCAAACGATGGATCTGAAGGAGAAAGGAACTGTAGTTTACGGTGAAGAATAGTTAAATCATGAAAGCGGTGAAAACGGGACGAAAAAGAGAACTGACGTGCAAACGATAGGATAGAAAGTTTGGTGGAAAGCCACAGAGCTGCTGGGTCAACCGTGAGAGGAAGTTCAGAAATGGATGAAGAAATAATCGAACGAACTTCGGCCTGAAACGTGGGATCGGAAAGGAGAAAATCATCGAGAGACCAAACCGGGGAGGGGGGACAGAGAAAGAGGACAAAAATATTTCCAGTAGAACAGGACGATGGTCGGAGGAAACAGAAGGATGATGGGTTACTTCAACAAGGGATGAGTGGAGGAAACTAGAAACATAAAACCGGTCGAGACGAGCCGCAGCATGCGCTAAGGCGGCCGGAGGAAACCATGTGAATTCACGGGACAGAGGGTGGATGGTACGAAATGCGTCAATGAGACAAAAATTACTAACTAGTTGAGACAGTTGGGAGGAAAGGTTAAGGCGACTCTCCCCGGAACCATCACGGTCAAGACCCGGTTGGAGAGTGCAGTTGAAGTCACCACCAATAAGAACGATTTCAGAAGGAGGAATTTGGGAAAGAAGGGAAATCAAATGCGAAAGAAGAGCATCAGCATCAACCGATGATTGTGGCATATGCAAATTGAAAACATGAAAACGACGGGAAAGATAACTAAAGGAGATACCTTGAAAGGAGCCCAGCAGACTCTGTGACTCAACGATATCTGAAAGAAGAGAATGAAACCGAGTACGGAATGCAATCGCTGTACCGGACCCAATGTGCGTCCGGTAGTTGTGATAAAAAGCGTAGGGCCAGCGTCTCCAGCAGGAATACCCGGTCCCCAAGGAACAGTTCGTCTCCTGGAAGAGGAGGATATCTGTCCTCAGGAAACGAACGTCCTCGAAGACCAAAGCATTCGCGGCTGAAGACGCAAGGCCTCTACAGTTAAAGCAGAGCACATTTAGGGAAGGCATCACTGGGGCGGCTGCATCCAACCTTCCAGTTCTGCCTTCAAAACTTTAAGTAAATACGCCAACCGGCGAGCGTACTGCTCTGTCCCGGATGGCAGATCAACATTTAATAAGAACTCATGCAGGAACGTCAGTTGGGTTAGCATCTCCGGAAGGTGAGAGAGTTTACTTGCTATACAAGGGAGAGTAATCAATTTCGCCCGTCTGGGGCGAGCAATCAAGGCATACAGATCTGTGAATGAGAGGGGAGTTAAGGGCACCTCAATGTCAGCAAACATAGAGGTGATGTCAACCAGAGAGGGGGCAGGAGAGTCGTCATCAGATTCAGCAAATAAAGTTTCTTCAGAATCGGGATCGGTAACGTCCATGGAATCATCGTTCGGCAAACAGGTAAAACGGTTGTAGATGGAAACTGAAGAAGTAACAGGAGCCGGTCCAGGTGAAGGTGACGAGGATGTAGCCGTCTTCCTGGATTTCTGGCGGTCCGAGGAACTCGCACGACGGTTCGCTGAGCCAGGGGAGTTTTGCCTCTTGGTCCGCTGAACCTTGGGGGTGGAGGCCCCTTCAGACGCTGGCAACGGGGGAAATTCCTGCAGGTCAGTGGATGCCGAAGCAACACGGACCACTGGAGGTGATACGACAGAGGTGGAACCAGGATCGGCAGCTGGAACAGATTGAGTGGGGAGGGTGGGGGAAGAATCCGGAGCGGTGGGCAGAGTCCCCGCTGGAACAGCAGCATCAAGTGATTGAGTTGGAACAGTAGCAGCTGTGGAATGTGGGCATGCCGATGCAAGGTGACCTTCACCCTTGCATCGGAAGCACTGAACGCCAGCAAACAGATTGAAAATGTAGGTCCGGGTTTCAGTTATGAGTTCCAGGGTGGTTGGCCGGTTAACTATTGCTTGTGGGGTTGGAAAGATGACTCTGTATTGACGACGACCGCCCTGAACATGTTTCAGGGGGGAGTCGCGAGCAGCAGCTGGGAGGTACTTTGTGGTACCAACCACTCGCCCCATGGTGTTAAGGGCATCAATTAATACCGAGTCAGGCACAGCTGTGGGTACTGGAGACAAGGTGACAGTCACTGGTCTTTGAGCTGCTGCAACTGGTTGGAGATGTACGGAACCAATGTCCAAGCCAAAAGCAAGGATTTTGTCCACTGCCTGTTGATGAGTGAAGTGCACGACAACACCCCCTCCCAAGCGGATAATAGACACAATGCTTTCTCCGGGTACAACTTTAGAAATAGCATTTAAATATTGGGGGAGGGGGTGTCGCGCAGAGCAGGAACAAATACACTTAAAAGTAAGGCAGACGAAAGTTCCTTACCTTGAGGAGAGTCGAGTGGTAATGTTATCCTTAAAGCGGAAGCAACACGTGTAAACTCTGGTCGCGAAGACACAGAAGCACTATGTAAAGTAGAAGTCGCACTCACAGCCGCGGCGAACGAACGAGACACAGGAATAGAAGAGCTGGGTACCTCTGACCCAGCCTCCGGCAAATTTGTAACCAGCGGTACAGTTGGCGACGAAACCACAACACTATTTGACTGAACACCATTCATGGTGGTCACGGAAGATACAGACGACGAAGAAAGCGCAGAGGAAGGAGATATAGACGGGTATATGGCACTCATGCTGGTGGAGGTAGTAGCCAGCCCGGCTACTAACCCTCGCGGCTCGAGCGTTGCAGCTTGCAACACTCAAGAACAGGCAAAAAACGAAAAAATAAGCACGTACAGCTTGTACGCCTCACTACTTGCGAGGAAGGAACTCAGGTAATAACACACGAACTGTCAAAGAACAAACGCAAAAAACCCCACAAACTTCACACGAAACTTCTAATACTGGCAGGAGCTCGAAAAAATGCGACTGATCAGTCAGAAGCCAGAGCTTAGACCACGGGGCGGCATATGTCAACTAGATCCCTGTTATCAGTTCGGACGTCCACAGGCAAAAATATTGTGGATGGTGTGTCTTCGTTTTGTTTTCTCCTTTTTTCTTCTTTTAATAGTTAAAAAAAGGTATGAAATATTTCACATTTCTGATGATATTTAGCAAAATCAGAATAATAATAACATCAAGTTCTCGTATTTGTACTACCAAATCTATCGCGTTTTGTAGGTGGTATGATTGGGAGTGTTACAACCTTGAATGCGTGCGTTCATTTGTAGATCTTTATTTCAGAGTGATTAAGTTCGAGTAGCATTTGGGAATAAATTAATGCCTAAATAATAAATATTTTCTGAAGAAAAAAGTGTAAATATATGGAAGATTCCTTTAAATAATTGCACGTTTTCTTTCTGTATCTCAACGAACTTCTAAAAGTAGTTGTCAAAAATAAAAGGGGTTGCAAGAATTAGGACGTACTTTTTAGGGGGAGGTGTCAACAATAGGACAAAACGTGACATGGGGAGGGAGGGAGTCTAAAAATAGTAAAAAATCACGGACGTACTTAATGGACGGCCCCTAAGATTCCTAGATTTTGTCTTAGATTTTCGAATGATTAAGCATTGTACACTTTTCTTAGCGCATCTTCTTTTTTTTTCTTTTTTTTTTTTTTTTTGTTATGCAATGTGAAGCCATAGGGAACTTCGGCCATTAATCGTTCCAAGTGCAAATTGGGAGGTGTGGCTGAATGGTAGTCAAAAGCTGAAACTGTCACGCCGACCCCGCTGTACACATCGAAGTGAAACCTTTACCCATGGCGAGTCACCACTACCTTGAAATCTATTAGTCTACTAGCCTCTGTTTCTGACAAAGTGAAAATCATGTGATACAAAAGTAAAATTATTTCATAAATCCCCCTCTCTCTCTCTCTCTCTCTCTCCACCTAATTATCTATTACTTGCCCAGGCATGTCCTCTGGGTCATGGTGGAACCCCAAGACTATAGTCCATATCGACCCACCCTTAATTTGGCCCTGTCCGACCTGCGTATCCTTTTAACCGTCCTAGGCATTCGCACTACAGTCCAGTGCCAGGCCTCCTTTATTTCTTTTGCCCAACCTGCGTATCCTTTTGACCGTCCCACCGACTCGCACTACAGTCCAGTGCCAGACCTCCTTTATTTCTTTTGCCCAACCTGCGTATCCTTTTGACGGTCAGTGCCAGACCTCCTTTATTTCTTTTGCCCGACCTGCGTATCGTTTTGACGGTCCTAGAGGCTCACACTACAGTCCAGTGCCAGACCTCCTTTACTTCTTTTCCCCGACCTGCGTATCCTTTTAACCGTCCTAGGCATTCGCACTACAGTCCAGTGCCAGGCCTCCTTTATTTCTTTTGCCCGACCCGCGTATCCTTTTGACGGTCCTAGCGACTCGCACTACAGTCCAGTGCCAGACCTCCTTTATTTCCTTTGCTCGACCTGCGTATCCTTTTGACGGCCCTAGCGACTCGCACTCCAGTCCAGTGCCAGACCTCCTTTACTTCTTTTGCCGACCTGCGTATCCTTTTGACGGTCCTAGCGACTCGCACTACAGTTCAGTGCCAGACCTCCTTTATTTCTTTTGCCCGACCTGCGTATCCTTTTGACGGTCCTAGAGACTCGCACTACAGTCCAGTGCCAGAACTCCTTTATTTCTTTTGCCCGACCTGCGTATCCTTTTGACGGTCCTAGCGACTCACACTACAGTCCAGTGCCAGATCTCCTTTATTTCTTTTGCCCGACCTGCGTATCCTTTGAACGGTCCTAGAGGCTCACACTACAGTCCAGTGCCAGACCTCCTTTACTTCTCTTCCCCGACCTGCGTATCCTTTTAACCGTCCTAGGCATTCGCACTACAGTCCAGTGCCAGGCCTCCTTTATTTCTTTTGCCCGACCCGCGTATCCTTTTGACGGTCCTAGCGACTCGCACTACAGTCCAGTGCCAGACCTCCTTTATTTCTTTTACCCGACCTGCGTATCCTTTTGACGGTCCTAGCGACTCGTACTACAGTCCAGTGCCAGACCTCCTTTATTTCTTTTGCCGACATGCGTATACTTTTGACGGTCTTAGCGACTCGCACTACAGTCCAGTGCCAGACCTCCTTTATTTCTTTTGCCGACCTGCGTATTCTTTGACGGTCCTAGCGACTCGTTAAGTGCCAGACCTCCTTTATTTCTTTTGCTCGACCTGCGTATCCTTTTGACGGTCCTAGCGACTCGCACTACAGTCCAGTGCCAGACCTCCTTTATTTCTTTTGCCCGACCTGCGTATCCTTTTGACGGTCCTAGCGACTCGCACTACAGTCCAGTGCCAGACCTCCTTTATTTCTTTTGCCCGACCCGCGTATCCTTTTGACGGCCCTAGCGACTCGCACTACAGTCCAGTGCCAGACCTCCTTTATTTCTTTTGCCGACCTGCGCATTCTTTGACGGTCCTAGCGACTCGTCCAGTGCCAGACCTCCTTTATTTCTTTTGCCCGACCTGCGTATACTTTTGACGGTCCTAGAGACTCGCACTACAGTCCAGTGCTAGACCTCCTTTATTTCTTTTGCCCGTCCTGCGTATCCTTTTGCCCGACCTGTATATCCTTTTGACGGTCCTAGCGACTCGCACTACAGTCCATTGCCAGACCTCCTTTATTTCTTTTGCCGACCTGCGTATAATTTTGACGGTCCTAGCGACTCGCACTACAGTCCAGTGCCAGACCTCCTTTATTTCTTTTGCCCGACCTGCGTATCCTTTTGACGGTCCTAGAGACTCGCACTACAGTCCAGTGCCAGACCTCCTTTATTTCTTTTGCCGACCTGCGTATCCTTTTGACGGTCCTAGCGACTCGCACTACAGTCCAGTGCCAGACCTCCTTTATTTCTTTTGCCCGACCTGCATATCGTTTTAACCGTCCTAGGCATTTGCACTACAGTCCAGTGCATGCCTCCTTTATTTCTTTTGCCCGACCCGCGTATTTTTTTGACGGTCCTAGCAACTCGCACTACAGTCCAGTGCCAGACCTCCTTTATTTCTTTTGCCCGTCCTAGCGACTCGCACTACAGTCCAGTGCCAGACCTCCTTTATTTCTTTTGCCCGACCCCATTTACATCTTTTGCCTGACCTCAATTATCAGCTGCCCTTCCTAACTCCTCTGTCTGGCTAGGGATCTGGGCGTCTTCTGTTTAAATTTGTGTAACCTGGTACCAAGGAATAAAAAGAACCTGTGCCGTTACTATATACACACAGCATCCATGTCTTATCTTGACCCGTACACTTAATCGTCAGTACGAGGAGCCAGAAACCGGCGACTGAAAAGTTGTTGCAATATAAACACTTAAGATAATGTTACAGTCACTTAAAAACACTTCGGAACCGAATCACGAAAGTTTTCTACTGCTAACTGAAAACCGTAATGAAGCACGGAAAATTATCAAAGATTTGTGCTCGCCCCCCAGTCCTTTAATCCCCTTTTCGGAAACAGGCTTTGAAAATGCTCCTCACAAAATGTAACGGTTGAGTTCATCGGGAGGATCTTCTTTATAATTTCTGCTTCTTTTTTACCGCCACATCCTTCGTGAATTATATCCTTTGTGTCGGTGACTTGGACGGTCTCACTCGGATGATCTCTTACACGTGCTTTGAAGCCAACTCGCGATTCTAACTGTTGACGTTAGTTGCGTGATCGAAGCGAGAGGAGGGGGAGGGAGGATAGCAGAGGGAATAGCAATTTTTGGGCGATGACGGGGTTCCATAGACAGAGTGATGCTCGCGCAGGGGTCCGGAGAGAAGTCGTTAGCTTGCTCAAAGCTCGGAACAACACGCGATCATGTCGTAAACCAGAGAATCATTGCTGTCCTAAGAAAAGTGAAGGTTTGCGGTCCGACAACAGAGAACATGGAGGCATTTTTTCGAAAAAGCCCGCAGGTACGATGGTTCCCAAACGATGGAGCCGAGGGTCTATTTAAGAGCGCTGCTCTCCCAAACAGTCGACAGTGTTTGCTACTTTAGGAACTTCATCATTTCCGCGATTGTCCAAGATGTTTTGTGGTGACGAAGCAGACAATAGATCGTTATACGATCACGCTCTAAACGGGCGAAATGTCCCATAACCCAGTAGTTGGAGGCCTCACTGACTCTTTAGTGGAGATTGACCACACAAGTGAAAATGGTATCACGCACTTTGGATACGGTCTGTTAACCTCTCGGTTTATTTCTTTCGTTTCTTTTTCTCTTTACTTCTTTTTTTTTAGCTCACCTGTTAGATAGTTCAAGGTCTGCGGTAGCACCTTCACAGAGTTTTCCCCCTCGTCTTCGTACACTTAACATTGTTATACGTTTTGTGGGAGACAGTCACGAGATAGCAGAATTTCTTTCTTTCGTGGATGCATATGTCTGGAACAAGAACTGATATGGAAACTCGAATCCATGGCTGCTGTCACTGGGTTGAAACGGAAAATAAAAGCGAACTATGTCAATAGTAATTAGACCGATTTAAACAGCATCAGTGATTCCTTTTTAAATGTGCAAAACATACATTGCCTTGTTAACTCCTTTCAGCAAGTTTTTGCACCGTTTGTAATGAATGTAAGGACTGCATTTTTACCATTATTCAAAGCGGAGCAGTAAAAAAATTCTTAGTACGTACTATTTAAGACAACAGTTTAGATATAATTTCATCGAACGGTGTGATGGCTCCCTTCACGTTCGGTTATCAGTCCTTGCTGAACGTATATGGGAAAAGCCAGCGTCCAAACCTCGTAGGTGATTTTGGCCTAAACCTTCCCTTAGGTCGGAAGTCCTACATGAAATTGCCTAGGGTCAGTCAGTCAAACCTCTAAATCACAAGATGGCTAACAGGGTCGGATTAAGGCCTTTGGGCCCATAGGCGTAACCACTGGGGGTCGGGGGTCAGAACCCACCAGATTTTCAGAGTCGGGGATCTTCACACACACACACACACACACACACACATATATATATCATCATCATCATCATTGTCAACCATTATCAATCCACTGCTGGACGAAGGTCTCCCCAAGTTTCCTCCACAACGGTCTGTCTTGTGCATATATATATATATATTTTGCTTAGGTCTCTTCTTAATAGAATGTGAATTCTGAATTTTCATAACTGCTGCGTTGCGCGTTTTGATCTTCAGGTTATTTTGCAACTTTCGTTTTAAATTCTAAAGTTTTTCCTTAGTTTTCAGCTTTGCTCTTCAGTATATATATATATATATATATATATCATCATCATCATCATCATTGTCAACCATTATCAATCCACTGCTGGACGAAGGTCTCCCCAAGTTTCTTCCACACCGGTCTGTCTTGTGCCAGTCTCCTCCATATATATATATATATATGTATATACATGTATATAATGTTGTATGTGATCGCCCCCCCCCCCCTAGATTTTGAAACATGGTTACACCACTGAGTGGGCCCCTATGCTATATCCTCTAAGTGGACTACAAAGGCTAAGATATCTGAGTGGGCCCTCAAAGAACTTATGACAGAGAATCATTATTGAAGTACGTTAAAACATGAAACTGTAGCAGTATGATTCCGATAATTAATAAGAAGTGCATTCTTCAAATTAATAAATCATCTGCAGAGTTTTCATAAAAAATACCTATATTTTCCACAGTTCTCACACGAACATTACTTAAAAAATTAAGATTCTAAGATTTTGTCTTGGAATTTTCAATAGTATACTTTTCTTTGTTATGCAATGTGAAATCACAATCTATTTCACCCATTAACGGTTCCACGTGGAAACAGGGAGATGTGAGTAGATGGTACGGAAAAAGCTGGAACTGTCTCGCAAACTCCGCTGTACACATGAAACGTTTGTCACGAGGGATTTGTTGTTTTGACATCTGTTCGTCTTCTAGGCACTGTTTGTGATCGGGAGAAAATCACACGAGACAAAGCTAAAACTATTTTACTTTTCTCTCAAAATATAAATATATAAGCTGTGTATCATTTGCGATGTAGCGGCATGTCTCCTTGAGTCCTTGGTCATGGTCGGCACCTTGGCTATAGCCCAATTAGACCAGCCCTCTTAATATGGCCCTGATGACTAAGAATTTATATAAAAATTAAACATTTGCGTATGCAGTAGCGTAGCTGGCAATGTCGGGGCTCTGATGCAGAATCATGCTGTGTGCCCCACTGCATGGTTCTGCACCAGGGCCCAAACTTTTGTCGCACTGTGGCCCTGTGGTCGCCGTGAACAATGCGCGACAGTCTCCGCTCCCCTCTGGCATCAATGAGCTGCGGCCGAGACACGGCTAGACGACGGCTCGTCGTTTGGCCATCTGTGCACCACTTTTGATACGTACTCACTACAGCGGCACGTGAACAACCCACAAGCCACGCCGTTTCCGAGGTCGTAGTTTCGAGGCGCCGTGGCATCACAATTTGTCCTCAATCAAACCCCGATAAATCGGCAGCTTTTCCCATTCTGACTCCGAAAACTCTACTAACTGATAGCCGGTCCTCGAGTTGTATATATACTGCTCTGCGGACTTCACCTGCTATATATAACTCCTTTCCTTTAAGACAGCGACCTTGCCTTGCCCTCCTCTTCTCGAAAGCAGTCGTCAGCCACGTCCTGCTCCCTCACTGCCCCGGGAAAGGCTTAATAGCGCTGGTATAGCTTTAGACTTCACTTTCCGTGTTGGAATCCCCTATTTAGTAGTACAAACAATCAGCATAACAATTGGTAATGGCCTTCTTCAGTGAATTTCTATCCACCCAACTCATTCGATCTTTGCCATACCAACATGAAAAAAGGTCCATAAAATTCTCCTCAGTTTTTTGTGGAATTTTCCTTTACCTCATAGTGCTAATCGAACCTATAAACGATTAATAGAATCGGTCTGCTAAGTACATAAAATTTCAAATCGAACCGGCAGCACTGAGACAAATGAAAAATATTTTATTTTCTTCACTCTGTGTTCCTATGACCCTGTGGAGTTGACCACTACACACAAGTAACAACTACTTGATCGATGGATCTATAACTCCTACATGAGTCAACTGTTCTCTTCCGTAAGTACGTTTTGTCCACTTTTAGGTGCTCACTAAATATACGTGAATGTTCATAAATGCAATTCTTTTCTGTATCAGAAAACGAAATGAAAACCATAATATTAATTTTATCTCTCGAAATGAAATATTATCGTGATATTTTATGCCTGCATATTTTATACGTATACGGCGCCTTTCTTTTGTGTGTGTGTGTGTGTGTGTACACAAAAAAAAAAATTAAGTAAAAAATGTAACGCTCTTTTGCAAAGCTTGTTTTTTTTTACCTTTCATAATTAAGGCAACGCTAACTGGACAACCTGTGCGGAAAACAAGAAAAAGAAAAATCATTACCTTCACAAAACACGCTCCTGAGACGCATTCCGAGAGTGTTCTGGGAATTACATATCACGAAATGTGGGGAATTACGCAAATTAATTCCGTACTGTGTACCTTTTACAAATTATCCAAGGAATATTACGAAGGTGAAACATTGATTCCTCTAAAGAAGAAAGAAGCCCATTATGGCATTATTGTAAGAAAAAAAAGTAATAAAAACATCTGCAGCAATCAAAAATTATAAAAGGCCAACTTAAGCCCTACGATGGCTGGTATTTTGTAAAACATTTTCTCCCGTACTATAAACAACAGAATGCTTCAACAAGTCTTGCTCACAATGTTTAAACACGAAGCAAGTGTAGCAGTATTTAGTTTTTGACACCTTCCTTTTCTTCCCTTTTTTACTATTTTTTCTAATCTGAACTCATTTCCTCACTAATTTTCTTAATTTTTCCCAATTGGCCTTCTAACACGGTAACTTGTTAATCAAGCAATCAATTTAATTTAATTTCTACTCAGTTCTAAGCAAAATTCGCGTATCGTGCAAAGGGAACTTCAAGCACTTGTTCGGACCTGTGTTTTGTCCTGTCCGTACTTTGGTTGTCTCGGGACTGTGCCTGCCAGTATTTTAATTCAGATCTCTCATAAAGCCTGCTACAAAAGATTAATATTCACCAAGATGACATACAGAAGATTCTGATACTGTTGAAGAAAGGCGATGACTACCGAGAAAGGGACAGACCCAGCCACCAGAGATGGAAACGGGTCAATGGGTCAACTGTTTCTTACGGGTAAAACGGGTTCCTGACCCCATTTCTACCCGGTTTTATGTTCTTTTTATTTCTTTTCAAGAAATAAAATATTTCACAGAAAAATGCGTACTGTGGAATTTTGTGCTGAATACTGATGCTGTGAAAATACTGATACGGAGTGAAAAATTATTTTTCATATAAAAATATTGCCGTCTCTTTCTTAAAGCAACGAAGATTTCCACCGATTGACGATACGACGCAGACGGAAACTCACCGATACCATATCGTACAGCGGTACTTCTTTGCGGTTGTTTTCAGTGCGATTGTCCGTAGCAAGATACAGGCAAACATCTGTCGCCTGCTTCTCTGGTGATTCACTTTCTCACACCTCACTTGTCACATTGTAAGACTGAGAGTTACTTTTCACATAGCATCTTTTGCATTGGGCATTCAGAGGTTTTAGTTTCACGTGCTAACATCCCGTTCCATAGCGTGTCGTGTCGGAATTAATGCTTTATTCGTTAATATGAATGAATTTAATATTAAGGAGATTGAAAGAGGCGTCGAGGCCAAGAAATATGTACTTATAGAACTTGAAGTATTTTATTCCGTATTTAATGGTGTAACAATTTATAAAAACACACAACGACTAAATGCCGAGCTTTCACGCTCCGAACGGTATGTCACCGTTTAATATGCTACACTGTGTATTACAAGCCAACAACACTGACAAATTTCATGCCCCCTAAGTTCGCATCCTCTAGCTCATATAAAAGGTTGGCCTTCCGTACTCACTTCAGTAAAGCAATCACGATTTGCTCCACCAAAGAAACGAGGGACAGAGAGAAAAAAGAACATCATCAACAAAGGGGTTACTGCTGGATTCTCGGAACGGACTCTGAGATCCATCTCACACAAGATGATAACCACGAATCACAAGACACCACGCCCAAGAGTCTACAACTTACAGTTTGCTGGATCCATCTCATACATCCCAAAATTTTCGTTTGTGTTCAAGAACCTAATAAAGAGCCATGGATTACGCATTGGAATCAAAACACCAATGTCCATTGCCTCAGCAACAACAAATACGCATAAGGACCCCGACATGAATTCTGGAGCAGCGGTGTATGAGATACCATTGGACTATTCAGATGGCTTGTCTCGATCATACATAGGAATGGCCAAGAGATCCCTTACAATTAGCGGGAAAGAACACATAATGGACATTAAAGCAGGCAAAACACAAACAGCGCTATGCAAAGAAATAGCCCAATTTGACGCCGTACCGGTGGGGAAATACATGAAAAGGATCGCTCCATACTAGAAAAAGAGTCAAAATATTCATGCACCCCAACCCTTGCAACGAGAGCCCTTTCCTCGAACTCTTATGTTTTCTTATGATAAATTAGAATAAAGCGATTTTGAAACCTTTCCTCGAACTCTCGGCTGCGTGGAAGATCCTACTGACATAGGATATTAAGGGAGAAGAGAGAGAATGTTTGAAAGGTAGGTCGCGAGACACCGCCCTCCGCGAGATGCAATATCACCTAGATACGCAGTAGATACGCGCTCCAAGATTTCAAATTATTATCGTTCCCGAAGACATTCTTGTGTTCAACGGCCTTGAGAAAGCCTCCCGTTCGGAGTGTGAAAGCTCGGCATTTAGTCGTCGTGTGTTTTTATAAATTGTTACTCCATTAAATATGGAATAAAATACTTCAAGTTGTATAATAATAAGGTGTAGGTTCCATTATTGTAAATATGTACTTGTTGAAAAAAAAAAAAAAAGGGAATGCTGGAAGTTGTTTTGTTTCATTAAGGTGGACGTCAAGTAATTTTACTTCCTATACTTTCAATGGAAAAACTTCTGTACACATTTTCTTCACAATTAATGCGTTCCCAAGGATGAAAATTTGAACATCGATTAAAAGAGCTTCATTTTATAACTTGGAATACTTAATATTTTCTAAAACATAACCATAATTATGCAATCCAGCATTTGTTTGTCGACTGACGTCATCAAAGTGCAGGTCGCGCCATCATTTTTCTGGTTTCCACACCACCAAAGGAAAAGTTATTGATTTTTAATATAATTATGGTTATGTTTTAGAAAATATTAAGTATTCCAAGTTATAAAATGAAGCTATTTTAATCGATCTTCGAATTTTCATCCTTGGGAATGCATTAATTGTGAAGAAAATGTGTACAGAGGTTTTTCCATTGGAAGTATAGGAAGCAAAATTACTTTACGTCCACCTTAAGAAACCAGAATATATTTCACAGCAGCACCTAATTTTCACAAGCTTGTGATGAGTTGAAAGTTTCCAAAATGTGAATGTTGGTTTCATGAGTGTTCCTTCCTTCTGATAAGCAATGATGAAATCAACATCCACATTTTGGAAACTTTCAACTCATGAGATGCTGGTAAAAATTGATGTTGCTGTGAAACATATTCTGAAGCTTGATATGTTATCAAGAAAGCAGCAAAAACTGAAATTAAACATACAAGTTACATAATTCAAATATTTCGACTGTAGCACTATCAAAATTAAACGCAACAGCATTAACACTACTGCGGAGGGACTATTTGGCTCTCGCGGATGTGTTTGAAAACATTATTTACGTTGAAAAAAGTTACGAATGTGTAGTTCAAAGCAAAGTTTTCCCGGTCGGGTCCGTGTCCAAAAAGCATTGACCCTTTTCCAACTCTGCTAGCAACACCATTAGGAGGTTCATTTCTGTGGATCCCCCCATAGTTGGAAAGCCAGGAGAAAGGAGTCAAATGGAAAACTCTTTCATTGTTCGAAGTAAACTTCTCACTGTGCGCAAGTGCAGAGTTTTTTTTTTTTTTTTTTTTGTTTGATTGGAGGTTTAACGACCACCGTGAGCAACTCAATGGGATGTAAGCAGTCGCCTGTTCCTAATTTAAGGTCACTGGTTCCAGGGAAGGGAGAGAGCCAGCGCCGTAAGGCAAACACAACATCCATGCCTGACCGGGATTCGAACCCGGACCCCTTACGGACGAATGATCAGAGGCCAGCGCCTGAGACCACTGCGCCACCGGGGCGGCAGTGCAGAGTTCACCACAGTTCAAGGGTGATGAGAAACTACAAGAAAAGAATACACGTAGAGGGAAAATCCACATTTTTTTCATTATTAATTATAGCAAATAGCAATTGGAAATACATATTTCTAGCACACGTTAAATTAGAGATCAAGAAATTATCTCGCAGGAGATCGGTAAATGAAATCAGACAGCATATTGCAACATCTTGTAGACTTCAAGACAGTGTTGTGGAAAGGACGTGGGAAGTCCTTCTTCCTACAGTTAATCGCAAATAGTTGTAATCGTTAACGATCATTTATATAATAAATACACTGCTGGACAATTGCTAAGGACGGATCATAAACGGCTATATAGCGCATAAAAAAGTAAGTGTGGTTGGATGCCAAGTGAAATAAAATAATGTCAGAATGCCAGGACATTACAAGAAAGACAATTTATTGTGCTCTGAAATCCAGAAGGCTTTGGAACGCCTTCAAGGGACAAACAGGCCATTTTGTGCAGAATACGTAAACGTGAAAAAAATGCAATTACCGTCCGCAGGCGTTCCGGCGTAAGATGTCAATACGGGATATGGCCACCATGGAGGGCGATGCAAGATTCCACACGTCGTGTCATGCTTTGCACAACATTATCAAGCAGCTGTTGGGGTAATTTATCCCATTGCTCTGTCAGTGCACGGATGAGGGTGTCTTTGTTTATTGGAGGGCATTGGCGACCAGCAAGACTCCTCCCTAAAGCGTCCCACACATTTTCAATGGGATTCAGATCTGGAGAACGTGCTGGCCATACGAGGCGTTGAATATCCTCGCTCTCAAGACACTCCTGGACAGCGACTGTTCCAGGACATGTTGCGTTGTCGTCCATGAAAATGAATCTATCACCGACAGCACCACGGAACATGCGAACATGAGGTAGCAGAACATCATTAATGTATCGTCGGCCAGTCATAGTCCCAGTTGGAAGCACATAGAGGGACGTACGGCCATTAATCATGATGCCAGCCCATACCATGACACTACATGTCGGATATCGGTCCCTTTCCTGTATGTTTGCTGGACAATATGCAGTACCACTATCACGCCAGATCAGTTGCCGTCGATAATCAGACGATAGACTGTATCTACTCTCATCTGAGAAGAGGACAGCAGACCAGTCGTTATCAGTCCAATTGCGATGTTGATGGCACCATTGCAAACGGGCGGTACGGTGACGTCTGGACAATTGGATGCACACAACAGGACAGCGGGCGTATAGTCCTCCTTCATGCAAACGTCTAGCGACAGTTTTTCGGGAGATCCGCTTGCCAGTAGCAGCCATAAACTGATTTGCTACCTCACTAGCTGTGCTGCGCCGGTGTCTTTTTGTTGATAGCACTATGTACCGATCTTCTGCAGGTGTGTCGTACTGCAAACACGACCTCCTCAGTGACGTTTGCTACACTCTCCATTTGTTTGAAATGATTTCCAAAGCCTTGAAACAACACTGTGGCTGACGTCGAACTCCCTGGCAACATCTGTTATTTTTCGCCCTTCTTCAATCTTTCCAATAATACGGCCACGCGTAAAATCATCTAGGTGATGTGGGAAAGACATACTGAAAATTGCAAGTTCGTCAATTGATTCTTTCCCTTTCAACTTTGCGTTTGAGCAACAACGGTCAAATCCTTTATATCTCTTATCAGCGCTATGACGTCACGAACAAGTTCGGAAATCCAAAATTTGCATACGCACAACACGTCTTACTGTATCCCGCACTTATGCTAATTTCCACATTTTCCTGCCTTCCATTCTATGGTTGCTATCGTTGCTATTGTCATCCGTCCTTAGCAATTGTCCGGCAGTGTATATACAGTGGCATACCGGAAAAACTTGAGGCCCCAGCAAATAAAATTTTCGAGGGCCTTTTGCAAAAATCTGTTAGCTTTTAATTATTAAAAATTTTGAATTCCATATTATTAACTAGGTTTTGTGGGAATTTTAATAATTCAAATTCTTTAGAACCTAAAGGGATTTTTGTGATACCAAAATTATTGCACTTTATTGCATGAAACACAAATGTGCACGTTGTAATAATTAGTAAAATGACTGCCGAAGTTTTATGCCAACAAAAAATACTGCAAAACGGTTAACACAAAGTTAATCATATCACGCAAATTTTCTTCTTCTAGGAAACTACGGCCAGCTTCTTTGAAACGCCTAATAATCACACTCACACAAAACAACACCTAACTACTGTGTGACAGTGTCTAATGACCTTTTCCGATTTATGCAAAAATTCGAAACATAAGTATGCAAATAAACAAGTGACAACTAAGAATTATGTACTTTTGAATATATATATATATATATATATATATATATACTTCAGGAATCTTCCCTTCATTAAAGCATCGAGTGAAAACTTGGGCGAGTACTGTTTCAATTTCTCCACTTGCTTCTTATATGATGGCTGGGGTAATTCCATCTTTTCCTGGAGCTTCCCCCGTTTCATGTTCTTGATTGCATGTGCAACTTCTGCTGGGAGGACGGCAAGAACTCTGGTACTGGTACCTTTTGTAATGTCTGGAGTACATGTATCATTCCTTTCATATAGTTTTGAGTAAAAATCTTTCACTCTTGTAAAAATTTCACCTCTATTTCTTGTTACAGAACCATCTTCTTTTCTCAGAGCCATAATCTGTTTTCTTCCCTTACTCAGATGTCCCTTTGCTCTCTTGAGGCTTTGGTTGTTTTCAATTGCTTTCTTCACTAGTTCACAGTTGAATTTCCTTACATCTTCGATGATACTTTTTCGTACCGTCTTGCGTAGCTCTATATATTCCGCTTTGGAAGTCACATCTTCTTTAGTTGTCCTCATCTCTCTTCTTTTTTGCATCAACATTTTGGATTTTTTCTGCTAATTTGTTCGTATGCAACTTGTTCTTAGTACCAGCTATTTTTGTTGCTGTTTCCATAACAGCCTTGGTCAGTTTTCTGTTAACTTCAGAGATGTCCATTTCTTCCGACGTTATACCTTCTAGAGCAGAGAATCTGTTCCTCAGTTCAAATTTGAAAGTATTATGATGTTTTTTAAATTGGTCATGTCGATACACTTTGTTTGTTTTAGGAGCTTGCCACGCTCGAGTTTAGTGTTGAGGTGCATCTTACATCCTACCATCCTATGGTCACTACCTGTGTTGAACTTGTTTAGCACACTGCAGTCTTCCATGACAAATTTCTTGTTACACAAAATAAAATCAATTTCACTTGCCAATCTATTGGGATGCCTCCATGTCCATTTCCTTAGCGGTTTTTTCTTGAAAAAGGAGTTCATGATGAAAAACCCTTCTGCAAACTCTACGAGAGTATTTCCCCGCTGATTTCTATTGCCATGACCTAATTCAAATAAAAAAGGTGACATTGAGGATCTCAGGAACTACAGACCTATCAGCCTCCTATCAGTGGTTTATAAAATCTTCACTGAAGTTTTTGCGCACCGCTTGAAGGTCATACTAGACATGGCTCAACCGAGAGAATAAGCTGGATTCAGGAGTGGTTACAGCACTATAGATCATATCCACGTACTGAGAGAACTAATTGAAAGAGCGAGGGAATATGAACTTCCATTGTGCATGGCTTTTATCGATTATGAAAAAGCCTTTGATTCGGTGAAACCATCAGCAGTTACAATGGCTCTGAAATCCTGCGGTATTGAAGATGCATACATTACTATTATTAATAACATCTATGAAAATGCAAGTGCAAAGATTCGTCTATTTGAGAATACCGAACCCATAAAAATTGAAAAGGACGTGAGACAAGGGGACACTATATCTCCCAAACTCTTTAATGCCACATTGGAAAATCTCTTTCAATCACTGAACTGAGAAAACAAAGGGATAAAGATTAATGGAGATTATCTAACTCATCTTCGTTTTGCTGATGACGTAATCATTTTTGCAACTGCCCCATCAGAGCTGCAGAGTATGATCCAGGAACTTGCTGACAAGAGTAAAGAAGTGGGATTAAAAATGAACTTTCAGAAGACAAAAGTTATGTACAATGCTTTTACAAGAAATGAGGATTTATCTATTGATGCGGAAAAGCTGGAGACAACCAATACCTACATTTATCTTGGACAGCAGATATCAAGTGAAGGTCAAATTGATGAAGAAATTAATCACCGTATAAAACTTGCCTGGAGAGCTTTTGGAAGAAACATTATAATTTTCAAGAGCAATATGCCATTATGTCTTAAAAGAAAAGTGTTTGATCAATGCATCCTTCCAGTGCTTACGTATGGTGCAGAGACGTGGGCCTTAACTAAGCGAGATATACAAAGACTGCAGACAACTCAAAACAGCATGGAGAGATGCATGCTTGATGTAATTAGGAGAGAAAAGAAGAGGAACTCGTGGATCAGAAAAATGACAAGAGTGGAAGGCATCATGATCAGAGTAAAATCCCTGAAATGGCAATGGGCTGGACATGTTGCCAGAAAGACAGACCATCGATGGACAGCTGAAATTTTAGACTGGATTCCAAGGGGCCGGAAAAGACCCAGAAGAAGACCACATGTGAGATGGGTGGATGAAATTCGAAAGTATGCGGGAGTAACATGGAGGATACTGGCACAAGACAGATAGTCGTGGAAGAACCTTGGGGAGACCTTCATCCAACAGTGAATTGATAATGGTCGACTGAAGATGATGATGATATATACACTTAAGAGCAATTGAATTAGAGACAGCTGGCGTTATGCAGATGTGGCGCTGTGGGCTGCCCTGTAAACGGAAACGACATGACGTATGCAGCGATCCGACAATATAAGGAGTGATGCGTCGGGAATCAGTAAGAGTCGGACTTAGTATCGGTAAGACGAAGGATCTAAGCGCATTTGATCGTGGGCAAATTGTCGGGGCCCGACGAATGGGTCAAAACGTCTCGGAAGTCGTGCAGGCCCTGGGATTTTCACGAGCCACTGTGTCACGGGTGCACCGTGAGTACATCAAATCAGGTAAAACTATCCCTGTAAGGGCCAGCTGCAGTGGACAACAGCGTGTGGATGAGCGGGGTCATCGTCGGCTAGCTCGCATTGCAACAGTGGATAGACTGGCCACAGCGCAAGAAATAACTCAGCAATTTAACGCTGGTGCACATAAACATGTAAGCAGCCACACTATCCAGAACCATCTCCTTGCTATGGGGTACAGAAGCCATCGTCCCATGAGGGTACCGCTGCTGACTGCACATCACATGGTGCAAAAAATAGCATGGGCGCGGGAACATCGCCACAGGACCCTAGACATGTGGGAAAATGTTGCCTGGACTGATGAGTCGAGATTCACGTTGGTACATGCGGATGCCAGGATGCGAGTACGGCGCAAACCACATGAAGCGATGGATCCTTCTTAAGAGCAGGGTACTCTTCAAGCTGGTGGGAGTGGCATTCTCGTCTGGGGACTATTTGCGTGGACTGAAATGGGCCCTGGTACGTGTGACATTGTCCGTCACAAGTCAACGTTACCGGGATATCCTGGACGACCATTTGCTCGCGTTTGTGCGTCTTCAACATCCAACTGGGGACCTCATCTTGCAACAAGACAATGCACCTTGCCATTGCTCCTGAATTGTATCCGAATGGTTGGATGAAAACTCCACCGACGTGACCTCGCTTCCTTGGCCAGCTAGGTCACCTGACCTCAATCCTATCGAGCACATCTGGGATGCCATCGAGAGAGAGATGCTTGAGGCTCTGACCCCCCCCCTCAATCAAATCTTCGTGAACTGTGGGAGCTTGTTCAGGGGTCGTGGATCCGTATGGCTTCCCAACGCTTCCGGTGTCTTGTCGAGTCCATGCAGAGACGAATCGCCGCCGTCATCAGGGCGAAAGGTGGTGCTACACGTTACTAGGCAGGTATCTCTAATTCAATTGCTCTTAAGTGTATATACGGCTATCTACTGCATCAAGGGTAATCAGTAAATAATTGTAAAAAAAGTGTTCCCAGGTCATCGATTTTGGTACTGAAGTGCCTGTTCAGAAAACGTTAAGTGCCTTTTATCGTTTTATTGGCCTTTGCTGCAATCATGCATATTGTGATCCGAGAAGCGAATCAAGACAGCTAATTTAATTTATTGCTCAAGACGTGTCGGAGAAACAAACTCCTCCTCCTAGCTAAGGGCAGAGAGGTTCATACGGACACATGGGTCTAAGAAAGGAATAGGGGAGAAAGCGATCGCAAAGTGATGGACTCAGAAGGAAGACTTTTTCGGGTCCCCGGACAAGGGCAATACAAGAGAATGAAAATATTACATAGAATTAGAATAAATACGTTAAGAGCGAATAATTAGGAAACAGAATAAGTAACGAGAGAACAGAGAGATTCAAGTAATAATTTGATAAGTTAGTTCCAGGACGACCTGCACTACAAGTTTAAGCAAATAATAAATTAACTGAAGTTTTCTGGTGCGGAAACGATCAGGTACTTCTTGCAGAAGATAAATTTGATTTGCAGTATATGACTTGAAAAAAAAAAGAGTATTAAAAATGGGGATCAACTATGAATTTAAATAAAACAAAATATTTATGCATTGTATGTAATGAAACAAACTTACATCTAGAAGATATCGAAGAAACTGAAAGATGTGATCGTTGCAATTGCCTAGGTATTAAGATAAAGATGCAATGGAATTATGAAACAGAATTACACAGGGAAGAAAAGCTGTTAAACGCTTGAATGGAATCTGGTGGAGTGAAGAATAACCAGAAAAAGGAAATGGGGTGTTTATAATTGCATTGCTGAGAGCATCTTATAATATATCGGGCAGAGGCCTGGCGATTAACAGAAGCGCGTGGAAAGGAAATAACAGCCGTAGAGATGGATGCTTTAAGAAGATCATGTAGAGTGTCAAAAAGACAGGAAATAACGAAAGAAAGCATTAAAGAATTGATGAAATTTAAAAAAAAAACAATTCCAGAAGACATACAGAAGAGACATTTGCGTTGGTTTGGTTATTTAAAAAGAATGATAAATGAAAGACTGCCCAAAATTGCCATGGAATTTAAACCAAACAAACGGGAAAATAGAGCCAGACCAAAAAGAACATGGTCTGATGCAACTAAGAGAGCGCTTAGTCAAAATGGCCTCATGGAAAAATGGTCCCTACGGTCAAGTTTGGGGCTGACAGTGTACTCGTGTGAGGGTGTTTTTCGTGGTATGGTCCCGGCCCATTGGTTATCGTAACCAGAACGTTTACCTCGATATTCTGGACAATTATGACCTATCAACTCTGTGGCAATACTATGGAACCGAGCCCTGTTCGTACCAGCAGGATAACGCACCGAGCCATAAAGCAAGGACTGTTATGGCGTGGTTTGATGATAATTCCGTTTCGTGCATGGAGTGGCCAGCACGGAGCCCTGATCTTAATCCCATAGAGCACCTATGGGATAAATTAAAGCACCGCATAAGAAGTTTGGAACCAAGGCCTATAACTAAGCAACAGTTAGCGGCAGTTAGCGCATACCTATCGCTGTGTTCCAAAACCTTGTTGAAAGCATGTCTCGAAGGGTCATTAAATGCATTAAGGCCAAAGGTGATTTCAGAACCGCTTTAATGTAATAAAACAGAGGAGACGAGCAACATGGAATCGTCTCAAAGAAAACAAAAAAAGAACATGAATGATGCAAACTGATAAAAGCGATGATATGTGTATTGAATGAGTAATGACAAATTTACAACGTGATGGAAACAGAGCAATGCTTGAGGAAGAACAAAATGTTCACAGGCTGGGCACCGCAGTGCGAAAGAGCATCAAGAAGTTAATGCAGAGTGTTAACTCACCGTGATATGTAATGGACTTGGTGTAACAGCGAACCATCGGGTTACTGGCGACCACGTAGCTTAGAAGAAGCTTTCACGGCATGCGGAGATGGCAGACTGATACTCCTGCTGTACCACCGTGCACAGAGTAACGGAAAGCATGGTGAAAGGTGAAGTTCCAAGTGTGTCATCTATGAAAAAGTGTCGAGGAGTGGCAGTTCATCTCTTGCAGAAGGAGTAAGTCGGCCCCAAGAGGCGAGATATCTTCCAGAACGAGAGCGTTAGCGAGGGGTTAGTAAACCCCCTACAATTCATAGTAACGACCTGGAATGGGTAAGTAAGTCCGACGTCGGACGAAGGGCAGCTATGGCAGCTTTCTTAAATGTGTCGAGGCGATTGATGATATCACGACAACACAAGACGTAGTCGGGTTGCTTGGCATTATGCCTGAGGAATTTGAGGATGGAGGTTGCTTGGTCAATGACCTCGGGACGAACTGCTTCAAACTGCTATAGAAAGATGAGAGAAACCTCCCGATTTGTTTTATGAGTGAGAAACTCGTAAAGACCTTCAAAGGAGACAGGTTCTGAAGGAAATGAGGCATTGATAAGCAGAGTCGAGAAATCTTCAAACGTCGGCAGAGGAAGAGTTAGAACGTGACAGGGGAGACTTGGATCTTGCTAGACGGATGGAACGATGTGGGCGGCCAGTCGGAGAAGATGACTTCTTCTTTTTCCACCGGGCCTCGGTACTGGTAGTAGAGCGACGTTAGCCATGGATCGATGACACACGAGATGTGGAATCAGAGGAAAGGTCCACGTCATCGCCGGGAGCAAAAGTGCCGACGGTGAATGTAGCTTGAAGACCTATCGTGTTGTTCTCTGATGGAGAGAGAACACGGTAAAGCAAGGAGAAGTGAAGCGGAGGAAAATCCGACAGTGGAGAAAATAACATCGGAAGAGGCGTGTTGATCGAAGGCTTTAATCAGATTTTCGGCAGAACTGGGTCTAGGAGGTGCAGACGCAGTAGGAGGCATGGCAGCAGAAATGGAGGAAGAGGTAGAATGCTGCCTTGGGGCTGCAGGAGTCAGTGGTTCTGCATGGGTGCAAAGAGCCTGCTGATGGCCGTAAGCCTTTCAGCGTGAGCAATGAGCAGAGGTGAGGTGCTCAATCCGGCGGCGCTCGTTACTGCAACGAACATCGAGGATCCGTAGAAACTTTATGAGATGCTCTTCCGACGGGAAGATGATGTGAGCAGTTCTACGGAAGCCACAGATATCTTTTTCATCGTGGTCAGAGGGGGAAAAGGAGAGAGTCTTCACTGGGTCGACTACTCTGCCGCATCGACTAAGTGCAGCACACAGCATATCATCAGAGATCTCCGGGGGTACCGGATGTAGAGTGACCAGAACAGGACGCTGGGCGATTGAGTAGGCTAAGAGGTGACGATCGCCAATTGAAAGGCCCCGAGACAAGACAAGACAAGCTCGGCATATTCTTTCTTCGAAAAATAAGCAATCACAGTTCGTGGCTTTCGGGTGAGGTGGGTGATGGCACCAGAAGGAAGCATCTTCTTAAGAGCAGAGCTGTACTGCTTCAAAGGAGTGTTGGGCAGCGCATCAAAACAAACCCCCAACTCGAGGGTCGAATGAAGACGTTGACCAGCAGGAGAGTTCTCGGTAATGTCTAATAAGATGGTGTCACCGTTGAGAGTAACGTAAGAATCCATAGGGGGCAGACGAGACGAGACGAGGAGGAAGCCGATGGAATACCAGAGGCAGCCGTAGAATGCATGCGTGCAGAAGCGCCTCCTCTGGAAGGCATTGACGCAGCATGAGACAATGTACTGGAAGAAGAGGCAGTAGAGACTGTAGAGGGAATATTAGTGACGACATCAGAGACGTCCATGAATTTATCATCGCCGGCAGAGGCCAGTGACGTCACATCCACGTTCTTAATGGCAGCGTCGGAGACCTGAGCAGGAGAAGACGCGAAAATTACAGGAGGAAAATTAAGAGGCTCTCCACTAGCAAGCGAAGATGATTGATCGGCTGCGTCTGTCGTTGAAGAGGCAACGCGTGGAGATGCAGCGATGCGGCAGATGCTATAAACAATGGCAAGGGTTAACGAAGAAAACGAGCAGCTCGGTGCCGAAATTAAAACACTGATAATGAAAAAAATGAGCACTCAATAACTCGTGAGGGATCCTAAACGAAAGCACAGACCTTTAACTTCGGCACACACATAGAGGAACAATAATGGGACACACAAAACACGTACGTGAAGCACTTAAACACGGAGCTCGTGAAAACACGTGTAGGCCAAAGATGGCTTCAAAATATCTTTATTCAAGGTAGAAATCAGGAGACGAACTAATAAGGACGTCTTAAAACAAATAAAATACAATCAAAGATCGTTAAACCACTAAAATCTATATACAAATATACAGCATAGTGCACAAGTTGAAAAATGGAGCAAACTCACAGCTCGTGATAAATGATCAGCGACAAGCATGTTTGGGCATCTCCAAACACAACAGAACCAAATTAGGAAGGATTTTAACAAAAACTTATTGCTCATAAGTGCATTGCTGTGCGATTAACAAACTTGTTCAAGAAAATATTGAGAGCTTCATGAGACAACATTTCTCTTGCAAAAAAGTACAATAAGACAGTGAGTTTTAACACACCATAGTTACAAGAATGTACAGTACAAAGCAATTGACAAACTGATCATAAGGCAAATTAATGAAATGATGAATATCAGGAGAAGAACAAACTTGGAACAAACATCAGGAATGGGAGAAGAGGAGAAGAATGGGACATAGAGAGGAACCGATAAAGAGCTGACACCGAGAGAGAGGAAATGGGATGAGCTGAGCCAGAAGTAAGCAAGAAAAGAGGAAATGGGAGAGAAGCAGAAGGAACAAAGGAAAGACCTGAGTGGGAAGCAAAATGAGGAAATTGAGAAATGATAGATGAAAGAATAGAGTCGTAGATGTCACGAGAGGAGGAGGAGAGGAGAAGAGAGGGAGGGAGGCTGGCGAAGGGTCGCCAGGAAAGGTCAGGGTTAGTGAGATCTTTAACTGTTACGACACCTGCTCGGAGCCAGGAAGGATAGGCAAAGTACGGAAGATGAGAGGGGTGAAGAATCGAAGAATAAAAGAGGGGTTCAGCAAGGAGCTCAGTTGTGGAATCAGGTGGAGAACGAGAGAGAGGGAGGGAACGAATGAAAGTTAGAGCTTCACGGTAAACAGGGGGAAGTCGAATGAGGGTGAGGGGTCGGTGGTCCATGAGTAATAAGGAGAGAAAGGAAAAGTTAGTGATGCTCGGGGAGGCGATGACGTCCCTAGCTGAAACGGCATCTGGTACTGGCGACGTGAAGAGACGGAGAAAAGTAGTAATTCTGACGGCCTTGTAGTACTCCTGTGTATCAATGAGTCCGATGCCGCCGTGATCCGGAGGGAGGCAAAGCTTTGTGGCACTGACCCAGTGGTGGCAGGTCCATATCAGAGAAGTAAGACATCGGGTAATTTCATGAAGGCGGAGTTGTAGAGACTTGACACCAAGCCAGGAGTGTGTGCACAAGGAGATTAGGTAAGTTCGAGAGAGGCGAGCTCTCTGGAATAATGATGAGCAGAACTGGGCTCTCCTCCAGGAGGCAGTTGACCTGAGCAAGCTTGGGTGGATAGCATTCCACGTGTAGAGGGGGGCAGCTTGCAAGGAACCAAGATGAACTCCAAGGAAGCGCTGTGAGATGGACGACCAGCTTGCTCCCCAAGGGGTGTCTACACGATGTGCCCATGAGCCACACCATAAATCAGTGCTTTTAGATGAGTTGAGCGCTGCACCGGAGCATGAGGCATAAGCTGCGAATAGACGTTGGAGACACGGAAACTGTGAGTCATGACAGATGCAGATGGTGACATCATCTGCTTTAAAGGATTGGTGTACAGAGCGGAGGAATGGTTCAATTGCGATTGCAAAGAGTTGTCCGGAGAGTGGGCAACCCTGCCGCACTCCCCGGCGGAAGGGAATAGGCGCTGTGAGAAAGGTGGGCAGCTTGACCTGGAGAACGGCGTCTTGATAGAGTGAGAAAAGAAGAGAGACGAAGGAAGGAGGAAAACCGAAGTGAAGGAGTGTAGCCGATAGATAGGAATGTGAGATATTATCAAAAGCGGATTGTTGGTCAAGAGAGAGAAGGACGAGGGGTTCAGAGCGAGATCGGGCAAGATGGATTAGATCATTAAGTAGATGGATATTATGAGAAAGTGAACGTCCGGGAACTGTGTAAGTTTTATTTGGGGAGAGAATGTGAGTGAGAATAGGATTAAGGCGTTGGGAAAGAAGTTTAGTATAAAGTTTATAATCTAGATTTAAGAGGGAGATAGGGCGCCAATTCCCCAGGTCAAGGAGATCACCTTTCTTAAGGAATAGGACAACATATGCTACTGTGAATCGCCTTGGTAGAGGAGAGTGATTGAAAGCAGCAGAAAGTGCAGAAAAGAGAAACGGTAGAAGGAGAGGTAGAAAGGTTTTATAGAAGAGGAAAGTGAGGCCGTCCGGACCAGGTGCGGCACTAGAGTTTAAAGAAGAAAACGTAGAGGATAGTTCAGAGAACGTGGGAGGAAGGAGGAGGGAAGAGACAAGATGGGGAGGAACTTGTGGTAGGTTAGAAAGAAGTGATGCCAAAGCTGAAGAGGATGGCGGAGGAGATTCACAGAACTTCTCTGTATAGAACTTTCGGACCAGGGAACATAGAGTGATTGGATCATCAGACACCTCTCCAGATGGGAGGCGAAGGTGCCGAAGTGAATTCAATGCTGTTCGTGTTTTTTCCATGGATGTAAGGAAATCGTAATTGGATGCGTCTGGCGATAGATGTTGTAGCCGGAGACGTCGTAGAGCTTGTTGAGCCAAAGTAAGGAGGATTGATCACAGTTCTTCTTGATAGTGGCAGAAGAGAGGATCACTTAGGCTTAGGATGGAGAGCATGGAACGGACATGGTTGAGACGCATGTTTTGAAGCGTTTTTGCTTTAAAAGAAAGTTTGCGAACGTGGAGAACGAGTTGCTGTTTAATTTCCAACCAAAAAGTCAGACCACAAGGAGCTGATTGAAGTTGAGGTAGTTTGTCCTCAAGGAAGGAGCGTACTGAAGTACAGAAGTCTGGATCTGTAAGAAGAGTGTCGTCAAGAGTCCATGGACGAATTGTACGGGGTTGTGCTGGAACAGCTTGAACAATAAGAACGATGGCACAATGGTCAGAAGAAGCTGCAGGAGTGATAATAGATTCTGTCACAGCTGTAAGCAGAGTAGATGAGGCGTAGTATCTGTCAAGGCGAGTTGTGTACGGATTTTGAGTATGTTGCGAGCGCCAAGTATGTACATTCGATGAAGGATGGAATTGACGGTGAACATCAATGAATGAGTTGTCGGAGACCACTGACTGAAGAAGATTCACCAAGTTAACACGGCGTTCTCTGGTGGAAGGAGATCGGTCCAGGGTAGGATTCAAAGTGCGATTGAAATCCCCTCCAATTAAAACATGATCTATGGGGGGAATGCGAGACAAGGCACGACGAAGGCGAGTAAAAAGTATTGTCAAGTGGGTTGAAGAGCTTGGAATATAAATATTAAATATATGATAAGATGTGGAAGCTATGGTGAATGATGCACACTGTAATAGGTCTCGACATAAGTTTCGAACCGAAAAAGAGGTAATATTGGAGTTGAAAGTATTGCGGATACCTATAGCTAGACCACTATGGGGTGATAGTTGGTAGGCATGGTGAAATGTGTAGTTCCACTGGCGCCATCGTGAGAATATCGTAGTGGATTGGCAATTTGTCTCTTGTAGTAAGAGAAGATCAGCTCCTAACGGAGTGAGGTCTTCATGTACCAAGGCATTAGAAAATGGTAATGCAAATCCCCTGAAATTAAGTGATACAATCTTGAAGACTTTTTTCCATTAATGCTTGCTGAACAACCTTCACAACAGGAGGAAATGATTTGAGTCGATTAAAATAGGTTTTAGCCCACGGATGTTCCTTGCGAAGGCGGGAGAAGCATTGATTAAAGACTTGGATCTGATCAAGCACTAGAGGGAGAAACGATGCGTACTTTGAGAGTAAAGCATGCGTTGTGGATGGGTCTGTCTTATGTGACAGGTATTGATGTAAATCTTCATATGAAATCGGCCCAGTAGGAACCGAGCCATCCTTAAGGTATTCGACAAGATCCTCAAATTTGAGAGGAAGCTCTTCGTCGGCCTGGACAGAAGAGGTAGCAGCCTTTGATGGTGAATTCTTACGAGAGGCACTACCATTACGGGGAGAGGTATGGGGTGATGCGGCAGTCTGCTTCTTCGGTGGGCGTCTTAGAGAAGAACCACGACGTTTCAGCGAAGGCTCAGTCGAGCTCTCATCAACTCGAGATTCGTGGCCAGAAAATCCGTCATCAGCAGATTTAGAAGTATCGATGATAAGGGCAGTGGAGAAACCCCCTGAAGGGGAACTTCGCTAAAGAATGACGACGCATGGGAAGCGAACAATTAAGTGAGGGAAAATGCAGTTGCTGGTCGAAGGAAGAAGGGTCCGTAGACACGCGTTGACCAACTTCTGCAGTCGACTTTTGTGAAAGTTTCGATTCCGAAGCTTTCTGTGCAGTGGAAGAAGATGTTGCTCGGCTCAGAAGAAGGCCAGAAGTTGTAGGAGAATTATTAGGAGCCTGTGATGCTAGATGTGGGCAATGCACACGTAAATGATTCTCTCCGTGGCAAAAAGTGCAGTGGAGGGAGGTAGTCACTTCAATTCTCCTACGTTGCTGTCCACAACGAACGTTGAGCACCTTTGGGCAGGCGAGCAAATGTTCATCAGATGGAAAGATCACTCTTGCACTTCGACGAAATCCCCCAATGGATTTATCGTCTGGATCTCTCGGCGCGGCTGAAAGAGTAGTAACGGGCCCAACAACTCTGCCGAACTTACTAAGTACAGTGCACAGCGCAACGTCTGATACCTCAGGTGGAACCGGATGAAATGTAACCTAGATGGGACGCTGAGAGACAGGTTCTGGTAGAAGATGGACGTCTTTGAAGGACAAACCTTCTGTCAAGACAAGATCCGCATGCTCTTTAAGAGCAAAATACACCAACACAACTCGAGGTTTTCGAGCCATGTGAGTAATACTGGCTCCAGCTGGAAGTATCTGCTTGAGAGCCATACTATATTCTTTCAACTTTGTGTCTGGGAGCGCATCAAAACACACTCCGAAGTCCATTGTAGAATAGAATTGTTTTCCCGTTGAGGAATCTTCGGGAATATCTATGGTGGCAGTAGTACGAGTCTTGTAGGACTTCTGCAACAAACTTGAAAGTACGAGTCTGGTAGGACTTCTGCAACAAACTTGAAAGGAGCTTTTGTTCCAGTAAGAGCGGCAGAGTATGCCCTAGGAGCAGGACTCGAGCGTGAGGGCTGCAACGCAACCGGCTGTTTGAACTGAGTTGAAGTAGAGGGTAAATTAGCAGCGCTGTCAGACACATCCATGTCTTCACTTAAAGCAATAGAGGGTTGCGCTGCACTGACGTCACTGGTCGAAGCAGGGCAAGAAGCTTGAGCTGTAGTTGAGGAGTCACTTTCCACTTCTAGTGGTTGTGTGACGTCACCTGCAAGCATTGGAGGAGATTGGTCTCGTGTCGAGGAGGAGGAGGCGGCAGGAAATGCCTCGCTGATATGGGCGTGGACATCGCTCTTATCAGCAGCCGCCGCCATTGTTAATGGCGAGGGCTACCTGAGAAATCGACCAGCTCGGTCGACAATTCAAATGATGATAACAGAAAAAATAAACTACTCACCAACTTGGGAGATGTATCAAAACAAAGCACGAACCTTCAGCTTGAAGGAACACGAAAGGAAAATGACGAACCACACGATAAAACACACTGAATAGGCACACAACACGGATCTCAGAAAAGCGTGACTTAGGCCAAAGGTGGACCGACACCGTACTAATGTATGTCAATAAATGAGTTGGTAGGTCATAATTGTCCAGAATATCGAGGTAGACGTGCTGGTTAACAGGTTTGTTCACGATAACCAATGGGCCAGGAATTGATACTACAAATTTCTCAACGATTCCTTTACTATATATATAATAAACTAACACAGCCCTCTTACAGAATAATAAGAAATCCATATAACAGCACAAGAAAAATACGTACATGAAATCAGCAAGTACATGTGTTGGAAAGTTGTGGGAAATCCCTTCATGCTTCATCCAACAGCAGATTGAAATTGTTTTTATTGGCAACGATTATTCGTTCATATGCCCATATTTAGTGAACTCCTCTCCGTGATTGATACGGTGCTAAGCTGTTAACAAAGTTCAAATGACGGTGAAATATGAATGAGTTGTCCAGTAACATGCACTTCAAAACGCACATCGGAAAATTACAGCCTTTTCCCACCTTCTCTCCTTTTGTCAATTTTTTATTCCTGTCAAGGGTGTGCAAATTAACGTAATTTTGCACACGATGGAATTCTAAAATCGATGCCCATTCAAAGTCATCCGGTTCCACCAACCCATTCAGAACCTTCAACAAACAGATCTTCTTCTCCTCCTCACTAATGACGTTATTAATTTCTCTTCTGCTTTCCTGCCTTTTTCTTCCATTCCATGCTCTCTCTCTCTCTCTCTCCCTCTTTCTTTCTTTCTTCCCATCCCTTAGCTTCTTTTTCCTTCGTTTTGTCTTATCAGCTGTTCATCAGTGGTTCAATAGTCATGACTTCGATTGCACCGCATGCATCATGAGCGAATGGAAATGCAAAAGACCTTTTTCCACGATGCAACTTCTTATTACACAATGATTAAACCGACGTAATCGCAGGGGAAAAGTGGCTGGGTTGGTACTATTTGCCGAGACCAACGCCGGATGTATTCGATGCCGGAGGGATACCTTTGGATTGTGAGTCGGGGGAGAACTGCTGAAGGGGAGGGTAGTGAGGGAGCGAGTTAAAAGATGGCATAACGAGGAAGGACAAAATATCCGTGACTGCCTCTTGCAGGCGGGTGAGGATATATAATGTTTATACGGACGGGTTATTCGCTCTCAGATGATTGCGATAACAAGTTGTAATAAGCCCAACGCACAACCACTTGTATAATTGTTACAATTTCGACTTGGTCGTTTGTATTTCTTTCTTGCTTTCTTTTTTTCCCCCAATGTTTTTGTTTTACTTTCCTTTTCTTTTTTTGTAACCATCATGTCTGGGGTGGATCCTACACTGGGGAGGAGGGTGTTGATATAAAATGGCATTAAAGATGATTGGAAGGAGATGGACCCGAATCCGCGCTCAGGAAACTTCAGAAGAATCAGTTAGACTGCTTTTATGAAGCCATGCAGCAAGCAATCCTGGGGAGGGCGCTCTTGTGGAGGAGGGAAGTGAAGTTAAAGAATCTCGGTTTTGGTCATTGGAAATTCGTGTGTCGGTGCCATTGAGAAGGCCAGGTGGTCGTTAGTAGTGCAGTTGGTGGGAAAAAGTCACGCCGACTTCCCGGAGGTAACCTTTGTGCTTTTAAGAGTAGTTTGGAAAAAAAGAGGGTGAAGTCATTTATAATGCCTTGATGGTCATGCGTCTGACTTGCTAACGATAGAGCTCAACACGCATGAGATTACTTTCAGAAATAATAAGTAGGCTAAGGAATGGAACTAACGTGGCGCTATTCTCGAGCGATTTGCTCAAGTCGTTTTATTCCTAAAATAAAAAAAAATCGCTTTTATATTCTCGACGTTGTCATCTCACAGTAAATATTTCTATAGCCAGCAGAAACGCACGCAGTTTTTCCTTTGGTCAGCGAGCAGATTGATGGTACTGAAGATTAATGGAAACTAAAGCTGGTTTCTAGGCTGTGGCGAATTTCGAAGTGCAATAAAACATCCTAGCGATACGATTAGAAGATAAGTGCTCATAAATGTTAAAAAAATTACGAATAAAAATTGTCTTCCCGTTGATTATTTATTCGCGCATAATAAACTGGTATTCTTCAATCTCAGTCAGACAAGGATGTAAGTGATCCACGAGCATGAGCACCGCACTGTCATGATGATGAATATTCTGTGGAATGGGGATTACGACGAGGTAGAGGTCAGCACGGGCCTAGTCGGGGTTTTTTTAGTTTGTTTAGAGAACAAAGCAACGGGCCGGGATTTTTTTCCCCAGACACTTACGGCCGGGCCTGACAGTGCCAAGTCGACCCGTTCTTTTTTGATCGCAATGGTAAAGAAAGAAAAAAGTGGTGTTTCCCGATTTCTTGGTCTGTTTAACTGTTTTGCTGGCTTTACTTATTTCCATGACATAACCCTGGGCGTAATCACGGAGGAGAGGAGGGGCACTCACAGTGTTCTTACCTTCTGTAGGTACTGAGATTGTAAAACCACTTTGGGGGTTGCTGTCAACAAAAAGATTCGATTCGAACGTGTGTGTGTGTGTGTGTGTGTGTGTGAGTGAGTGAAAGACCAGGACGACATCGATTGTTTCTCCTATCCCTAATCTCCGTATAGGGATTGACTTTTATAGTTTTACCACTTACTAGTTAAGAGAAAGGGAGAGTTTGAACGCGCATGGTCTTTCTTTCTCTCTCTCTTTAAAGGTTATATTCTTCGGAAATTGCCAAAGTTTAGTTATAATGTTTAGGTTACATTCAACTAAATATTTTCAACAATATCTCATTTCATTATATAATTTTCACAATTAAATAAAATACAATAGAAAGACAAAATAATACAAAACAGCACATCTCGGGCCGGGCCGAGTGTCTAATATTTGAAACGGCTCGGGCTAGACCGGTCCTTAACCGCACGGGCTTGGGTTAGCCGGGCTCATCAAATAAGGCCCGTACAGACCGCTACGACACGGTGGTTTCCCGTTGTTGTATTCATCAAATGTAAACTGCCAAAAATGCCTTAATTCGCCCGGGTGTGAACGGACCTAGACGGTTCTGTAAAGCCTAAGCGTGCCAATTTTTTATTTTTTTATTTTATCAGGTAGTGTAACGTACTGCGTGACATGACATAAATTACGTACTACAGAGGAGATGAGTCAAATAGAGAATGATGCAGCAATAAAGCTGCCGGAGTAACTCAGTTGGGTAAACAGCCACTCCGGAGTCGGAAGACGTGGCTTCGTATACCACCAAAGGCCAAAGGTTGTATGTTATATTGGCGCCGGAACGATAGTGGATCTGGTTATAAGGTTTAAAAAATCTGTGTGATGAGTCATCCACACAACGCAATTAATACGTTCAAGTTACTTTCAAATAGAAGTCATCGCTCTTTCCACGTTTATGAGTGAGTAATAGAAAGATAGTCATCGGCCGCCACCGGGAATCGAACCCAGGGTCTTCCAGTTACGCGCCGGACAGGCTTCCACTGGACCGCAGCGGCCTTGAAATTCTCCAGACTCACATACGACAAACTGGATTAAGAACATGAAATAGAAGTCATCGCTCTTTCCACGTTTATTGGATTAGGAACATCAAATAGAAATCATCGCACTTTCCACGTTTATTAATCCAGGTCAACTGTGTATTTATTATTCATTTGCCTTCTAGTTATTTGTTCAGTTGCTGCTGTTCATCTGTGGTGAATCCCCAGCATTGTGTGGGGCTCCAAAGAAGCAACCCTGCCATGTGGTTTGGCAGTTTGTCGTTTGTGAGTCTGGAGAATTTCGAGGTCTCAGTTGTGCAGTGGAAGCATGTTCGGCGCATAACTGAAAGACCCTGGGTTCGATTCCCGGTGGCGGCCGATGAGAAATTTTTCCGTGACTCACTTATAAACGCGGAAAGAGCGATGACTTCTATTTGAAGTAGATATGGATATGTCCAAGACCTTAGTGGAGACAGACTTACGTATGACAAGGCGGGAGTTGGCCGAACAGTTGGGGACTACCCACACGAGCATTATATATACCTGCGTCAACATGAGAAGGTGCACAAGAGGGCAGTTTAGGTCAGCCATCAACTCACAGTTGAGCAAAAAGCAAATCGCATACATGCATGCGTTTTCCTGCTTGCACTTGATCAAATTGAACCGTTCTTGAACCGCGTTGTGACAGGTGACGAGAAATGGGTCCTGTATGACAATGTCAGTGCCCAGAAACAGTGGTTGGACCAGAAACATAAGCTCATGCCAAACCCCAAGTTTAAACTCACGTAATAAGGTCCTGATCTGTTTTGCTGGAATATGCGTGGTGTCGTAATTTTTGAGCCGCTACAGAGCAACACCACTATCACCGCCGATGCTCACGTCGAAATCAGGACGGCTGAACCGCAAGGGCGTCCTCCTACAGCAGGATAGAGCAACACCTCACACAGCATGGATGACCTATCACAAGATCAGGGAACTTGCCTGGCAGCTGCTGCCGCTCCCAGCCTACTCCCCGGATATTGACCCAAGCGACTACCACTTTTTGGGTCGTTGAAGCATGCCCTGGACAGACACTGGTTCACCAAATGGGACGATGTCGTACGCTCACTTACTCACTTCTTTGCGTCCAAGCCGCCACAGTTCTACAGGTACGGTATCCAACAGCATGCGATATATATACACTGAAGTGCCAGAAAAACTGGTACAGACGAGCTTATGCAAAATACATAGCAACGTCGCCTATGTGCGAACTCGGCTGCGTCCGCCAGAGCGTATATATACAGCGATAGACATCCTTGCCAGCTGTCAGAGCTGTTTTTGGCATGAGAATGACAAGTAATAACGATTTAAGCGATTTTCAACGCGGTGTCATAGTTGGCGCTCGTGAGATGGGCCATAGTGTTTCGGAGATAGGAACGAAGTTCGGACTTTCACGGACGACCATTGCAAGGGTGTACCGCGACTACGAGAATTCTGGCAAAACCTCCAACCTACGATACCAGTGTGGCCGTAAAAAGACATTGGGTGAACGTGACTATCGTCGGCTATCAAGAATCGTTTCACGCGACACTCTCGCACGTATCATCGGAATTCAGTGCTGGAGCCTCAACAAGCATCAGCGTCCGGACTGCGCAACGTACCCTGCAAGATATGGGCTTTGGGAGCAGACGCCCAACTCGAGTCCCCTTAATGGGTGCATGACACAGAACTATGAGCCTCGCTTGAGCACGGCAACACCGCCACTGGACACTTGATGACTGGAAACAAGTAGCTTGGTCTGACGAGTCGCGTTTCCAACTGTATCGGGCAGATAGAAGGATTCGTGTGTGGCGCAAACCCCATGAAGCCATGGATTCCGCCTGTCAACAGGGAACTGTACCGGCTGGTGGAGGGTCCGTAATGGTATGGGGTGTGTTTAGCTGGATATCACTGGGATACCTGGTACGTCTAAAAACGTCTGTGACCTGCCAATGCTATGTGCGCATCCTTTCTGACGAGGTACACCCGTTCATGTCCTGCATTCATGCTGATGGGTTGGGCCTGTTCCAACAGAACAATGCACCTCCACACAAGTGTCGGGACGCCACACTATGATTAGAGGAGTATTCATCTGAGTTTGGGGTGTTGCCATTCCCACCCAAGTTCCCAGATCCGAACGTGATAGGACGCATTTAGGATGCCATGCAACGCGCTATCGAACAAAGGAATCCGAGACCTCGGAATACACCCGAATTGTTGAACGCTCTGCAGGAAGTATGGTGTGTATTGCCTACAGCATATTTTCAGAAGCTAGTGGAGTCCCTGCTCCGTCGTATTTCTGCAGTCCTGCGCTTCCGTAGGGGTCCTACCAAGTATTAGACTGGTGTGCCGGTTCTTCTGGCACTTCAGTGTATATACACACAAGGTCGAGGCTCATTATTGTGACCACCAGCTAATATCCAGATTAACAGCCGTGTGCAGCGCGGACAGCAAATAGACTGGCTGGGAGTGACTCAATAAGGTGCTGAAAGGTGTTCAGAGGTATGTGCAGCAATGCTGACTGCAGTGCATCCGACAGCTGCTGCAGGGTGCGTGGTGGAGGATCCATAGAGTGAACAAACAACACGATAGATGTGGTCCCACAGACGCTCAATTGGGTTTAAGTCTGGAGAATTGGGGGCTACAGAAGTACTTTGAAGTCTTCATGTTCATCCAACCACTCTCGGACATTTTCTAGCTGTGTGACACGTCCCATTGTCGTGCTGGAAGATCCCATCCGCCCCAGGGAAGACAATCAGCATGCATGGGTGTATGTAGTCTTCAATGATGGATTCATAACGAATTCGGTTCATAGTTCCTTATACAGGTATGAGTGTACCCAGGGAATGCCACGAAATTATTCCCCTCGCCGTAACGCTGCCTCCACCAGCTTGTGTTCTTCCAGCAAGGGTTGAAGAGTGTTTGTTCTCCGAAGTTTCTCGCTTTATACGGCAACGTCATTCCGTTCGATGAAGCAGGAAACGTGACTCATCGGAGAAGACAATCCTTTGCCAATCAGCGGAGTTCCAATTCCGTTACTGCCGTGCAAATGTAAGCCTTTTCTGCCGATGAACCTTCGTTAGCATAGTTGCAGTGAACATTCGTCTGCAACGGAGTACAATACGCAGCACGGTTCGCTGAACTGTCGTTTCAGACACACTCCCGCTAGGCCGTAGCTGGTTCATTTGGCCAGTTAGTTGCTCCATTGTAGCGTGTTCATCGGCCCTCACGCACCTTCGAAGCCGACGGTTACCTCTCATATCACCGCAGTTTGCACGTCGCTTATTCGCAATGAAGCGATTTCTCCAACCACGACACACTTTAACCACACCAGCAAGCGAACAGATCACAAACTGCGCTGTTTCAGAATTACTTCCACCCTTGGCCCGAAAGCCGATAATCATCCCTTTCTCCAAATCTGATAAATCGCTCCTTTTATCCATGACAGCAACGAGTGATATGACAGCAACGAGTCATTTTCATTGTACATCACTTTTGTCTTCTGAAAGTTCATTTTTAATCCCACTTCTTTACTCTTGTCAGCAAGTTCCTGGATCATACTCTGCAGCTCTGATGGGGTAGTTATAAAGATGACTATGTCATGAGCAAAACGAAGGTGGGTTAGATAATCTCCATTAATCTTTATCCCTTTGTTTTTCCAGTTCAGTGATTGAAAGACATTTTCCAATGTGGCATTGAAGAACTTCGGAGATATGGTGTCACCTTGTCTCACTCCCTTTCCAATTTTTATGTGTGTTGTATTTTCAAACAGCCGAATCTTTGCACTTGCATTTTCATAGATGTTATTAATAATATTAATGTATGCATCTTCAATACCGCAGGATTTCAGAGCCATTGTAACTGCTGATGGTTTCACCGAATCAACGGCTTTTTCATAATCGATAAAAGCCATGCCCAATGGAAGTTCATATTCCCTCGCTCTTTCAATTAGTTCTCTCAGTACGTGGATATGATCTATTGTGCTGTAGCCACTCCTGAATCCAGCTTGTTCTCTCGGTTGAGCCATGCCCAGTGTTACCTTCAAGCGGTGTGAATATATATTAAATAATATTTTATATTAAATAATATTTTTATTGTTTTATAACTTTTTTAAACAAAAGTTGTGAATAATGATTCGATAACGGGGACAATGCCATGAATAAATGCTACAAAAATTTATCAAATAAGCAAGACATTTCTGTAAAAATAAGCTTTGTTATAAATTCCAAATAAATGAAAACAAGCAGAGAAGAACATGCAAGAATGCAGAAAGTTTTGTAAATGCTGAGTTTCGGTTTTTTCAAGGACCAGCAAAACACAGCATTAACTTAACTCTACAAAGACCTAGCTGAATAGGGTATAACGTAAAAGCTCGCCGCGCCCGGGTCCCCTCAAACCGGTGTAAGTCGCTCTCCCAACTGCACTACGCGGACATGGGTTCGCGCTGCTATCTGCCTTTATCTCATGTGCGTCCTGAGGTGCAGGCACGTCGCAATGGTTTTCTGCTATGTCATAAATGTAATTTTGGCAAAGAAACCCACAAATCAAAAACCACCTTTTAACTTTGAAAGGTGAAATTAATAATAATCATCAAATATTACATTTACATTTTCAACAAAACAAAACGTACTAAGTTTTCCTGATTTTGTGGACGATGAGTCTTGACCCACATCGACTCATTGTCCATAAAAACAAGAAAACTTAATACGGATTCAAAGACTAAAAAATCATTAAATTTTGACAAAATCCGCGTGGTCTTTGTAAAGATGAATTAATGCTGTGTTTTGCTGGTCCTCGAAAAAGCCGAAGCTCAGCTTTTACAAAACTTTCTGCATTCTTGCATGTTCTTCTCTGCTTGATCGCATTTTTTTTTTTTTCTTGCTCTTGGCTCCCGTTGCACATGCCTCTTGCTTTTGAGTTTTTTTCTGAAAATTCTTCTCTGCTGCTTTTGCGCGTTTGAATTTCAGCGGTATGCATTTTTTTTTTAATTTATTTACTAATTCCTGATGTTTGTTTTCACTTATACATGAGCGTCTGCAGGAAATTTTTCAAGGGAGGTCAAGTGTAATTAATTAAGGTTTGGCTAATATGTAAAAAAAAGTAATTCGTGAAAATGAAAGATTAATACTATTACTACTACTTACTTACTACACTAGAACACTACTACTACTATTTGATGCTGATCTTGAAGAAAGTGTATGTTAGTAATAGTCGTGTATTATGTACATTAGTAACGGTTTTCAAAATAATGAACAGTGTCGAGCAGGGCCACGCCAAGCCTTTTAAGTTCAGTACACAGTACACACCACCCTGAGCGGAACTTGTTTGGGCGTACTACCTTACGGTTTGCTAGGTTTTCCGCTTTCACGTTATCGTTTTCCAATTCCAAATTTCCAATAAAATTGGGATATTAAATTAAACGCCCCAAACTTCATCTTTCCTCTTGGTCCAGTTCTGTGAGTGTAAAATAAAATAAAATAAAATAAAGGGAAAAGTAATTCTACAGGGAGGTCAAGTGACCCCACCTTTCGGCGCCGATGCACTTATATACAGTATATCATCATCATTGTCAACCATTATCAATCCACTGCTGGACGAAGGTTTCCCCAAGTTTCCTCCACAACGCTCTGTCTTATGCCAGTATCCTCCATGTCACTCCCGCATACTTTCGAATTTCATCCACCCATCTTCCATGTGGTCTTCTTCTGGGTCTTTTCCTGTCCCTTGGAATCCAATTTAAAATTTAGGCTGTCCATCGATGGTCTTTTCTTCTGGCAGTATGTCCAGTCCATTGCCATTTCAGGGATTTAACTCTGATCATGATGTCTTCCACTCTTGTCATTTTTCTAATTCATATAAATATATATATATATATATATGTGCAGACAACTCAAAGAAGCATGGAGAGGTGCATGCTTGGTATAACCAGGAGAGATAAGAAGAGGAACTCGTGGATCCGAAAAATGACGAGAGTGGAAGACTGCAGACAACTCAAAGAAGCATGGAGAGGTGCATGCTTGGTATAACCAGGAGAGATAAGAAGAGGAACTCGTGGATCCGAAAAATGACGAGAGTGGAAGACATCATGATCAGAGTTAAATCCCTGAAATGGCAATGGGCTGGACATACTGCCAGAAGGACAGACCATAGATGGACAGCCGAAATTTTAGATTGGATTCCAAGGGACAGGAAAAGACCCAGAAAAAGACCACATGGGAGATGGGTGGATGAAATTCGTAAATATGCGGGAGTGACATGGAGGAGACTGGCACAAGACAGACCGTTGTGGAGGAAACTTGGGGAGACCTTCGTCCAGCAGTGGATTGATAATGGTTGACAATGATGATGATGATGATATATGTGTGAATAATAATCCGATAACTTTGACACTACTATTAATAAATCCTATGGCTATGAATAATGATTTTATAACAGAGATAATATTATAAATAAATGTTGGGAATAATAATCCGATAACCGATATGTACTACCGTAAAAAAATGCTTGAATAACTACCCGATAATAGAACACAAATTTAAATAACTTTTTACCAATATTATAAAAAAATATTAACTGGATCGGAGGGAACTTCAACTTTAGAGAAATGAATGGAACGGGTTAATAGAATCTGTAGAAATACTTTCCAGCTTTTTAAAAAAACTAAATTTGGGCGCGGTTGTTGTTTCGCATTTTCAAGGCAGAAGACAGCTTATGTAAAAAAACAAAAATTATAAAACACGTAACAAGCACAAACAACGAAGCTGAAATAAATTACAGGCATAAAATTTTATGATTAGGTGAATACCACTGATTTCATTTCACAGGCAGTCTCATTCGTTAACGTTGACTGAAAAAGAAAGTTCCATGCGCATCCTAGTTGTGGACCCCCCAATTTGTGGGTAGGTGGCCAGTGATTAAATAAGTAAATGACAGATGAGCGAGTGGATATTTGAGAATTTAGTTTTCTTCTTTCATCTTCATTACATAATTCCTTTCTCTCTCTCGCTCCCTGTCTCATACAGGCATCCAGTTCAAGAAACAAACTTCACGATTCAACAAATCATGATGGATATGCTGACTTGACTGCAACAGAATCCTAAGTGGTGTTTGCACTAGAATCATAATTTGGTCCACCCTCTGACATTGTGTAATGATGGCCCCATGTATCAATGTGGAATTAGTCTCCGGGAAATTATCAGCTAATCAATTATCCAATGTTGAAACACCGCCAGGGACATGAGGCAAACGCAATTCTTTCTCCAAAGTCATTGGATTGCTTGTTTCTTTGTTTGAGGTATAATTACCGACGGAAATGCAGTTCAGATGGGAAAGGCTCTCTAATTAGAGGTGATGCGATTCTGCCTTCACTTTTAACAGTACTGGTTACCCAACTTTGCTTTTTTTTTAGCCTTCCGGCAATGTTCTGGGTCCGCTTGGCTTTGTAAAAGGGTAGAAATGCAAAGGAAAGAAACTGAAAATAAAATCACTGTCTGACTTTTCCATTTCTTGATATCATTACGAGGACTCTCCCCCTAAGAATCCATTCACTTAACTCATGAAAGGCAGAACCTTACTTTTCTTTCAACATCTGTTTCTTAGAGAAGTTAAGAAAGATTAGTACCAACTTGGAGCGAGAGCATAAATCTGCTGATTCTTCGGTATTATTATAGAAATAATTATCTGCAAAACTTTTCCTGTTTCGCTGAAATTAAGTATACTTTGCCCATTTATAAGTGAAATAATTTCAATATTTTCTTCCATACGTTATACTTACTTTGTCTGGATAATCTTAACTGGTGAGTCTTCCTACTTGGTGATAACCTCAAGTGCACCTGCATTGAGATAAAGACAACACAAGCAGTATTCCTTCTAAGCTGCCAATTGCCAATATGCGCCAAACCCAAAGGGGTGGGCAGGTATCAAAACCACTTAGGCAAAAAAATTTCTATTCTCAGTTTCTCTTACTAATGCAGAAGTTGAAACTTGAGAGGCTAAAACTTACTTCCGGAATAAAAACACTGGAAAATAGGAAAAGCATGTTTACTCATAATACACAGTTTCTTTGCATATAAAATTACCAAGGAGAATATGAAACAAAATAACACCTAAATGCGAAACAATTAAATTCAAATAGAACAAGTGCAAAATCGTTCTCATCTGACAGTCCTTTCAAGGAATAAATCGCCTCTCAATTCTCCCCCGCACCCCGAAGACTCGATCGTGGGAATTTTGGACTCCACCATCTTTGAGAGTACTCGGAAAATAGTGTTCACCATTTATGTGACTCAATATCTGCCTCTTTCTCGGAGTGAAATAATCACTAATCCGCATTCTCGCTTTCGCTATCTGCTCGCACGAGGCTACTTTGCAAGAAGCCTTTGAGAATAAAGAGGACAATGAGATGAACTTAGAAGGAGGCGAACGGCATTTAAGAAAAGTGTTGTTTTGACTTTTGAGAGCCCGAATTTTATTTATTTATTATTATTATTGTAGGTAATTGATTTTCGATTTATGAAAATTAATTAGGGATTCGGGAATTTTAATCTAAAATACTTACTGCGTGGAAGAAGTTAAATGGCTGCGCTGCAGCGCGCGCACGCAGCTTAGAGGGAACATTGAACACAAGACCTTTGCAGCTTGGAAGGAACATTGAACACAAGACCTTTGCAGCTTAGAGGGAACATTGAACACAAGACCTTTGCAGCTTGGAAGGAACATTGAACACAAGACCTTTGCAGCTTAGAGGGAACATTGAACACAAGACCTTTGCAGCTTGGAAGGAACATTGAACACAAGACCTTTGCAGCTTGGAAGGAACATTGAACACAAGACCTTTGCAGCTTAGAGGGAACATTGAACACAAGACATTTGCAGCTTAGAGGGAACATTGAACACAAGACCTTTGCAGCTTAGAGGGAACATTGAACACAAGACCTTTGCAGCTTAGAGGGAACATTGAACACAAGACCTTTGCAGCTTAGAGGGAACATTGAACACAAGACCTTTGCAGCTTAGAGGGAACATTGAACACAAGACCTTTGCCTCTTAGAGGGAACATTGAACACAAGACCTTTGCAGCTTAGAGGGAACATTGAATACAAAACCTTTTGCAATGCCCTGCTGCCTCGAACTGGTCAAAAAGCGAATTAGTATTCTGCAACAGTCGAACAATTGATGTGGCTCGTTTTGTTGCAGAGACTATATGATTGAAATTTATGGCTTGGTTTTGTACCCTGTGATATGTTTCGTATTGAAGTGTTGCTTTACACATAGAAGCCGATTACGTGGATTCCACAGGGCCCAGGTACTTATTGAAATCCATCAATGGATGCAGAGCACCCATTAAGTCGATAATAAAACTTAAGGTTCGGCCCCTACCTAAAATTGGGACAGATTCATCGTTTTTGAACTTTTAGTAGGATAACACCCTGATGTTTTTCTTTTCAGTACTTCAATATATAAAACGATTTATTTCAAGGCAAGTGTATGTGTGAAAAGACCTTATATTTAAGTATCTTGAATTTCGGAGGCGGGGGGGCATGAAAGGTTTTGTAGTTTATACAATTATGAGAATATAAAACACTGTAAAATGAATAAAAACTACTCGTATTTGTGAAACACTTCCAAAATCAAGTTTTAGAATCACACACGAACAATGAAGACTCTTTTCAAAAATATACTATATATATATACATACATAAGCATGCATAAACGTGTTGACACACGTAGATATTGTCGCTAAAAAATAAAAACTTGTCGCATACTAAATCATATGCGTAATTTGCGTGTAAATAGAATAAAGCGACGCGTCAATGACGTCTTTCGGGAGACCAACATTAAAGCATGTAACCTACAACTGCAAAAAGTGCGTAAGAAAAATTTAAAGCGTCCATAATTATATATTCGTCCCAGTACTAAAAACTTGTCGCCTACTAAATCGTATGCGTAATTTGCGTGTAATAAAGTTTCACTCTAGACTTTTTTGTAATAAAGTTTCACTCAAGGTTTGTCTATTATCCTTGGTTTTACTCTCGATTTATTACGTGTGTGCGAGCATTCATCGGCTGTGGCTGCTTGTTTAAAGCTTGGTACTCAACTGGACTTCATTTCCAAAGCTTAGTTCTTCATTGTACTTCATGTCCAAAGCTCAGTACTTCATTGGACTTCATGCTCAAAGCTCAATTCTTCATTGGACTTCATGACCAAACTTTGAGCATCCATTCAACTGCATTTCCAAACTTTGAGCAACCATTCGACTTCATATCCAAACTTTGAGTATCCATTAGACTTCATGTCCAAAGCTGGGCACTCCGTTTGACTTCATGTCCAAAGCTAGGCACTCCATTTGACTTCATGTCCAAAGCTGGAGCATCCATTGAAATTCACGTACAAAGCTCGAGCCCCATTGGATTACACACGAAGAATGAAGACACATGAAGATTGGAGATAATCACACACGAAGAATGAAGATTGGAGATAATCACACACGAAGAATGAAGACACATGAAGATTGGTGATAATCACACACGGAGAATGATGACACATGAAGATTGAAGATAATCACACACGGAGAATGATGACACATGAAGATTGAAGATAATCACACACGAAGAATGAAGACTCTTTTCTTGGAAAGAATCACACACGAAGAATGGAGACTCTTTTCTAAAACATATAATTCATACATAAGCATGCATACGTGTAGAGACACGCGTAAATAGAATAAAGTGGAACGTCAATTATGCGTCTATCGGGAGACAAAAATTAAAGCATGTACAACTGCAAAAAGTGCATAAGAAAAATTTAAAGCGTCCTTAATTATATATCCGTCCCAATACTAAAACCCTGTCACCTATTAAATCGTATGTGTAATTTGTGTGTAATAAAATTTCACTCTAGGTTTACTACGTGTGTGCGTACGTAAAGAGCTCGAGTATATATTCGGGTGCATGTCCAAAGCTCGATACTCCAATAGTCTTCATGTCCAAAGCTTGAGCATCCATTCGACTTTCATGTCCAAAGCTCGGTACCTCATTGGACCTCATGTCCAAAGCCCGAGCATCCACTGAAATTTATGTCCAAAGTTTGAGCCCCACAGTGTTTTTGAAAAGTCAGAGTCTATGTCTTTACATCTTTTGTTCTATTCCACGTGGTTGAGATTTATCAGTTATTGGTGTACTGTGCTTCTAACACGTATTAAGTAAATTTGTCAATGAAAACGTTGACGTTTTCGGGCAAAAGAGCACATGATGGAAATCATTACTTTGCCGCCCCGGTGGTACAGTGGTCTAAGCGATGGTCTCTGATCATTCGTCCGAAAGGGGTCCGGGTTCGAATCCCTTGAGGCATGGATGTTGTGTTTGTCTTACGGCACTGGCTCTCTTCCTTCCCTGGAACCAGTGGCCCTAAATTAGGGACGGACGACTGCTTTTAGCCCATTGAGTTGCTCACGGTGGTCGTTAAACCTCCAATAAAAAAAAAAAAAGAAATCATTTCTTTATTAATGAAACAAATAGTCTTTGCCCTGACGCACCCAGGATTTCTTTTTGCGGTGGACCAAAATATTGAAGTTGAAAATAAAAATACCCCGGGGATAACATCTCCCAAAAATACTAGGAAGCGATAAAAATATCTCTGCCATATTAATGTGCGTTTTGATTGATTCGTGAAATATATACAAAAATATATATATAAATAAGCAGTCAATTGTAAAAAACCAAGGATTAAGTAATTTCTCATGCGGAAAAGTCCTGGGCCCCTAGGCCCCTCCCATTAAGCACGTCACTGGGTTTTTGTGCGTGTAAAGCAATTCTCCATCCAATATGTTGAGCAGCAAATAAAACCTAGTACATAAAAAATTTTCTTTACTTACAGAAATTACCGAAGTGGTGCAGCAGTTTCAATCTGCGTTGGAAAGCGTTTCGTAATCAATAATGTGTTTTTACGCTTTCTAACCGTAGGTTAAAGAAGTGTATATGCACCAGCTTTGTCCGTCCGTCTTCCAGCACGTAACTCACGTGAAAATGGTTCGATTTCGACGAAATGTTAGTATGTGGTAGGGGACCACCTGGGGACGAAACCTATGGAAAATAGGCAAAACAGGGTCAAAGGTCAGGACATAGGAGCGGGATCCATTCCATTGCTCTTATGCGTCATAACTTTCGTAAAAATGGTTCGATTTCGATGGAATTTTAGTATGTGGTAGGGGATTTGTTTCATTGACCACCTGGGGACGATTCCTATTGAAAATAAATGAAATGAGGTCAAAGGTCAGGACATAGGAGCGGGATCCATTCCATTGCCTTTATGCATCATAACTTGCGTAAAAATGGCTCGATTTCAATGAAATTTTAGTATGTGGTAAGGAACCACCTGGGTACGAACCCTGTTGAAAATGGGCGAAATGAGGTCAAAGGTCAGGCAGGGCATAAGAGCGGGATTTATTTTATTGCCCTTATGCGTCATAACTTGCGTAAAAAGGGTTCGATTTCGATGAAATTTTGGTATTTGTTAAGGAACCACCTGGGAACGAAACATATTGAAAATGGGCGGAATGGAATCAAAGGTCAGGACATAAAAGAGGGATCCATTTCATTGCCTTTATGCGTCATAACTTGCGTAAAAATAGTTCGATTTCGACGAAATTTTAGTATGTGGTAGGGAGTCACTGGGGACGAACCCTATTGAAAATGGGCGAAATGGGGTCAAAGGTCAGGACACTGGAGTGGGATCCATTTCATTGCCATTGTGAATCATAACTTATATAAAAATGTTTCGATTGCGACAAAACGTTATCATGTTGTTCCGTAGGTATAGTGAACCGGTTCTGTTGAATATCAACGAAATGGGGTCATAGGTCATTGCACAAAAGCAAGATTTATTCCATAGCCATTATTCTCATAACTTGCGTAAACCTGCTTCTATTGCGACAAAACTTTAGTATGTTATTCTTGAGGTATACTGAACCGGTTCTGTTGAATATCATCGAAATGGAGTCAAAGGTCAGGACACAGGAGCGAGATTTATTCCACAGCCATTATCCTCATAACTTGAGTAATAATTTCTTGTATGTTTGAAAGCGTATCATAATCAATGCATTGCATGATTTTACTAACTTTTTCTAGGATATTACATATTTAACGCTGCATGATCATCCCGACCTAAGAACATACACCTAAAATCAAGAGAATTGGGCAAACTCCAAAGGAATTCACGAGGCAGCTTTGTTGCAGAATAAATGGTTCATGATCTCTCATATTATCTTTGGTGTTTAGGAAGAAATATATATTTGCATAAAAATGCAACAAGTACTCTATTAAGAAAAAAGGGAGAAAGATAAAAAGGTCGGAATTTCAGAAACAAAGTACGTTTTTCAGAAAAATGCAAACAAACAAAAAATACACAGGAAAGATGTCACAGAAATCGGCGGAACGCATAGTTAGAGTAAAGGGGTTTCCCATTGCTCTTTTATACATGTTGAAAAACTATGAATGCGTAATGACGTGAAACTCATGTTTCTCACAGAAATATCATTCTTAGCAGCCCGCGCGACTGAAACAAACAAATTTGTTATTCACGGGCACTTAAACAGAAGACGGCGCAGCAATGGCTGTGTTATATAAAGTGGTCATTTCAACCAAATTTTGATGTATAACCTAATACGCATAGGCTAAACACAGATCCTCGTTTCCTTTGAAGAAAAAAAAAGTCAAGCTTTTCTCAAAGTTTGATGTGGTGCAGAAAAAAGTGGTGATTTGGGCAGTTTAATTTGGAAGTCACTAAGCACGAAGGGCCAAGAGATAAGGTAATAGACCAAAATTGAGTTTTTCCTTTCTCCCTTCAAAAGAAAAAAGTCAAATAAATGCAAATAGTATTTGGATGGAATTTTAATGGTGTGATTTGTAAATGTTCTTTAAAAAGCAGAGAGAAGGAGTGGAGAGGACTAAAGAAAATTCAGTCATTGTCTTTTATTCTAATGATGAGTTTTCCTAAAATTTAATTTTTATTCCAGATTCTTACACATTTCATGTCAAAAGTTATAGCAATAAAGATGACAGGGAAAGAGGAGTGGCACTATTTATTTGTCCACCAATCGTAGAATGAAAACTGAAGGAACAACAGTTTGATTATTTGTCTTTTAATAGATTTCTTAGAGATGACGGGCCAAAGGGAAAGTGGGGAACACACCCAAAATCGGTGGAACGGGTATGTAGAGAATGCAATCCATCGGGGCCTCGCTGTAAAGGGGGCCTTAGAATTATTGTAGACTGTTATCTAAATTTACTATCAATGAAACAAGAAAGACGACACCGAATTTTCGGGTGTAATGCGAACGTCTTTTGAATCCGTTATGACGTGAATTAAATTTATCAAAGCCATTTAAAGTCAATGGAACCGGTATGGAAAACAGTAGTATTTGACAGAACAAAGGAGTTTTTCAACCGTTTATTTACTCCCGCAGGTATTGCTGTTAACGAAATTATGAACTTACACCCTCTGGTTGCAGACTTGTGCGTTAAGAAAAAATTTGAAATATATGAGAAACATTTCGCAGCGGAAACGCCTACAACAAAGAAAGAATTTTTGAAATCGGACTTTTAGAAGCAGAGATATCAACAAATATAGGACATGCATCTACGCCCATTGGAAGGAAAGGCATGCATTATTTTAAGAAGAAAGTATTCTCAAAAGGTTTTTTAGTGTGAGCGGTATCGGTCTAGGAAAGAATTTTTTCAGTCGAGTTTTCAGGAGCTCAAATATTGCTGCAAATGCATCAGAAGCAGAAATTAACACTTATTCCCCATGGCAGCTAAACCATTTTTTACCAAATAGCAGAAATTATGTGAAAAACATTTTCCATCGAAAGCTGTATGCGATACAGGAAGAATTTTTCAAATCAGAGTTTCAGCAGCAGAAATATGGGAGAAAACGCAATGTACCTTCCTTAACGCCTCTTAGCGTCTATGAATTACTTGAAATCTGAATTTTTATGAAAAACATTTTGCCCCGGAAGCTCTATCCAACAAAGAAGGAATTTTTCAAATCAGTCTCTTGGAAGTAGATATATTGACAAAAATAAGACATATAGCTAAGCCCCTTGGTGGAGAAACCATGCATTATTTTAAAAAGAAAATATTCCGAAAACGTTTTTCGACGTGAGTAGTATCGATCCACAAACGAAATTTTTTTAATCGAGATTTTAGAAGTACAGATATTGATGCTAATACATCAGGAACGGAAATGAACACTTACGCCCCCTAGTAGCCAAACAGTTCTTTACCAAAAACTAGAAATTATAAGCAAAAAATTTCCCATCAAGAGCTGTATCCGCTGAAGAAAAAATTTTCAAATCGGAGTTTTGGAAGCAGAGATATCGGGGAAAATGCAATTTACTTTTACTCCCTATAGCGGAAAACCTATGCGTAACTTGAAAAACTGACTGCAAATAAAATACTCTTCGACATAAATGGAATCGAAAGGCTAAAGAATATTTTCAATGGGATGTTTAAAAGCAAATATATGGAATAATGCCTGGAGAGCTTTTGGTAGAAACAGCATAATTTTCAAGAGCAATATGCCATTACGCAGAGACGTGGACCTTAACTAAAAGAGACATACAAAGGCTGCAGACAACTCAAAGCAGCATGCAGAGGTGCATGCTTGGTGTAACCAGGAGAGATAAGAAGAGGAACTCGTGGATCGGAAAAATGACAAGAGTGGAAGACACCATGATCAGAGTAAAATCCCTGAAATGGCAATGGGCTGGACATACTGCAAGAAGGACAGACCATCGATGGACAGCCGAAATTTTAGATTGGATTCCAAGGGACAGGAAAAACCCAGAAGAGGACCACATGGGAGATGGGTGGATGAAATTCCAAAGTATGCGGGAGTAACATGGAGGAGATTGGCACAAGACAGACCGTTGTGGAAGAGGCTTGGAGAGACCTTCGTCCAGCAGTGGATTGATAATGGTTGACAATGATGATGATGATGATATGGAATAAAATGCATTTTGAATTCAATCATTTTCACTTACACCTTCTAGCGGCAAAATTTTGCATCGTAAAAATATATATATATGGGACATCGTGGGGCTAAGTGAGGTAAGGAGAAAAGGAGAAGATCTCATCGAACTGAAAAGTGGACATCTCTTCTACTATCGTGGGACAGATACTGGCAGAACTAGTGGTGTTGGATTTATAATAAACAAGAAACTGAAGGATAAAGTTGTAGAAGTTGAAAGTTCCTCTGACAGAGCTGCACGACTTGTTATCCAACTCTCAAAAAGATACCAGGCTCAGATTATTCAAACTTATGCACCCACCACAAGTCATCCTGAAGAAGAAATTGAAGAATTTTATGAGGAAATTTGTCATCTAAATAATAAAGGTAAGCAGCACTTGAAAATAATTATGGGAGATTTCAATGCAAAAATTGGGCAACGGCAACAGAATGAAACTTCAGTAGGTAAATTCGGTCACGGAACAGAAACCAGCGTGGAAATACTCTCGTTGAGTTTGCAGAGGCAGAAGGGATTTTCATCTTGAACTCCTTCTTCAAGAAAAAGCCACACAGGAAATGGACATATAGACATCCAAATGGGACTACAAGTGAAATTGATTTTATTATGTGTAACAAAAAATTCGTCATAGAAGACTGCAGTGTGCTAAACAAGTTCAACACAGGTAGTGACCATAGATTGGTGAGATGTAAGATGCACCACAACACTAAACTTGAACGTGGCAAGCTCATAAGACAAACAAAATCTATTGACATAACCAACCTTAAAAAACACCATAATACCTTCAAGTTGGAACTGAAGAACAGGTTCTCTGCTTTAGAAGGCCTAACATCGGAAGAAGTGGACATCTCTGAAGTTAACAGAAAAGTAACCAAAGCTCTTATGGAAACAGCAACAAAATTAGTTGGGTCTAAGAACAAGTTGCATGTAAATAAATTATCAGGAAAAACGAAAATGTTGATGCAAAAAAGAAGAGAGATGAGAACAACTAAAGAAGATGTGACTTCCAAAGTGGAATATATAGAGCTATGCAAGACAGTACGAAAAAGTATCACTGAAGACGTAAGAAAATTCAACCGTGAACTAGTAAGGAAAGCAATTGAAAACAACCAAAGCCTAAAGATAGCAAAGGGACATCTCAGTAAGGGAAGAAAACAGATTATGGCACTGAGAAAAGAAGATGGTTCTGTAACAAGAAATAGAGGCGAAATTTTGACAAGAGTGAAAGATTTCTACTAAAAATTATATGAAAGGGATGATACATGCACTCCAGACATCATGAAAGATACCAGTACCAGAGTTCCTCCAGTCCTTCCAGCAGAAGTTGCACATGCAATCAAGAACATGAAGCGGGGAAAAGCTCCAGGAGAAGATGGAATTACTGTAGACATCATACAAGAAGCAAGTGGAGAAATCGAAACAGTACTCGCCCAAATTTTCACTCGATGCCTTAATGAAGGAAAGATTCCTGAGGATTGGAACACCGCTACAATGATCCTGCTACATAAGAAAGGTGACATTGAGGATCTCAGGAACTACAGACCTATCAGCCTCCTATCAGTAGTTTGTAAAATCTTCACTAAAGTTCTTTCACACCGCTTGAAGGTAACACTGGACATGGCTCAACCGAGAGAACAAGCTGGATTCAGGAGTGGCTACAGCACAATAGATCATATCCATGTGCTGAGAGAACTAATTGAAAGAGCGAGGGAATATGAACTTCCATTGTGCATGGCTTTTATCGATTATGAAAAAGCCTTTGATTCGGTGAAACCATCAGCAGTTACAATGGCTCTGAAAACCTGCGGTATTGAAGATGCATACATTAATATTATTAATAACATCTATGAAAATGCAAGTGCAAAGATTAGGCTGTTTGAAAATACAACACACATAAAAATTGGAAAGGGAGTGAAACAAGGTGACACCATATCTCCGAAGTTCTTTAATGCCACATTGGAGGGTGTTTTTCAGTCACTGAGCTGGGAAAACAAGGGGATAAAGATTAATGGAGATTATCTAACCCACCTTCGTTTTGCTGATGACGTAGTCATTTTTGCAACTACTCCATCAGAGCTGCAGAGTATGATCCAGGAACTTGCTGACAAGAGTAAAGAAGTGGGATTAAAAATGAACTTTCAGAAGACAAAAGTGATGTTCAATGCTTTTACAAGAAATGAAGATTTATCGATTGATGGAGAAAAGCTGGAGATAACAGACACGTACGTTTATCTTGGACAGCAGATATCAAGTGAGGGTCACATTGATGAAGAAATTAATCGGCGTACAAAACTTGCCTGGAGAGCTTTTGGAAGAAACAGCATAATTTTCAAGAGCAATATGCCATTATGTCTTAAAAGAAAAGTGTTTGATCAATGCATCCTTCCAGTGCTTACGTATGGTGCAGAGACGTGGACCTTAAGTAAAAGAGACATACAAAGGCTGCAGACAACTCAAAGCAGCATGCAGAGGTGCATGCTTGGTGTAACCAGGAGAGATAAGAAGAGGAACTCGTGGATCGGAAAAATGACAAGAGTGGAAGACACCATGATCAGAGTTAAATCCCTGAAATGGCAATGGGCTGGACATACTGCCAGAAGGACAGATCATCGATGGACAGCCGAAATTTTAGATTGAATTCCAAGGGACAGGAAAAGACCCAGAAGAAGACCACATGGGAGATGGGTGGATGAAATTCGAAAGTATGCATGGGTGACATGGAGGAGACTGGCACAAGACAGACCGTTGTGGAGGAAACTTGGGGAGACCTTCGTCCAGCAGTGGATTGATAATGGTTGACAATGATGATGATGATGATATATATATATATATATATATAAGATCGTCATTCGCATGTTTCAAGCTTCTTAATGCAAAAAGAATTTTTGAAATCGGACTAATAGTTGCAGAAATGTCCACAGGCGGGCGGGCGGACGGACGGATAAACCGATAACATAAGCATGATCTTTTTTTACAAGACATTTTAAAAATCATTTTTAAAATAAAGTGAGAGGAGCATACACAGCTGGATTTTGACGAAAATTGTAAAAATTCAGTTCTTACGAGTTAGTGTCTAAACAAAAAGTAAACTTAACGAGGGCATATATGCTTGACTGCTTTTTTTAATTCTGATCTACAAATTAAATACTTGCTAGGGTAAATAGCAGGTTTCAGTTCTTTAAATCAATGCAAAGTAAATACGCATTTTTTACCCAAATGAGCTGTGCTTCTATTAAAGCTATATTAATATCAGCTAAAGAATTCACTAAATTTAGTGCCAGCACATCAGATGATCTTTAGATGAGTTGCGTATTGTTAAAATCTTCTAAAGAAAATTCAAGATCCTAAAGAGTTTTTTCAACACACAGTTGATTGCAATTACAGCGATATTTTCCTAAACTTGATTATACTTTACGGCTATTTTTGACTATACCAAAAACCATAGCTTAGTTATCAGGAGGAAGACAAGCAGAAATTGTAACCTTAAATTAGATATACAACACCATGTCTAAATTTACACTGTGCTTTCTTGTTATCTAACAGCTTTTGCCCCACTCGCAACACATAAATTTAATTGTAAACCATAAGACCCATAAACTACATACAAAAGATGAACTATTAAATCAGACATCGTGTTAGGACAATAAGGACATTTCTTTGTCGTTCTTTTGATCCTTTTGACCACTTGGATCACATGCGCCACGAAACCCCAGAGATCAATCAGTTGGTCATCAAAAATACCCTCAAACTAAATTTCCGGGTAAAACTTGGATTGATCTTTGTCCGGCAGTGAATAGCTACTGTATTGTATTGGCCAAAAAGTAATTGCGGTTTTTTTCTTGTGTAAATGAAAGGCAAATTTTAAATGGGAAACGAAAACTTTAGTCAACCACTTATTGTCCATTTTGTTCGATGATCTTTTGCCATCCCGTAGGCAAGTTCATGATTCTGCGCTCAAAAATGTTTTTGTTGTTGTTGTTTTTTCGCAAAAACCAGTTCTACGAACGATTTGATAGCCTCATCAGCAATGAATATTTTAAAACTCAAGGCGTTTCGCAACGAACGAAATAAATGGTAGTCTGATGGTGCCAGGTCTGGCAAACGTGGTGGATGTGGTAACACATCCCATCCAAGCTGCAACAATTTTTGATGAGTGACCAAACTTGTACGTGGTCTTGCGTTATCATTGTGAAACACATCTTTGCGATTCACCAATTCTGGACGCTTCAGTTAGACTGCATCACTTAATTCATTTAATACAACAAAGCCAGTTTTTTATTGGAAATTTGTGCGTGAGCAATTAAAATGGACTTGCTGAGCTTTAAACCATAACATTATGCTTCATATAAGTTTATTGAGCGCTCCTCCAATATGCACGAGTGCATATGTATATGATTGGTCAATAATGTTTAAATCCAGATGTGTTTAAAATTTAGCGTTTAAATGAGCGTACTGTCGTGTATGGTATAGGGAAGTTCAAATATTTTCCTTAAAAGCTTTGAAACGTAGATTACAAATCATTTTAAGAAAAAATTTATCCTTTTTCTTTTAGAATTTAGAACTCTTTTGTAATGAAGTTTAACGGTGGTTTATCTTTCAAATTTCTTGCGGCTCCGTTTATTTCCCCTTTTTAACAGTGTAGGTATTTTACCAGAAAAAGAATAATATTTGTACTTCGAAAAACGCCGTAGAGTTTCTTTTACAAAATGAAACATCAGAAGTGCAAAGCGTATCTGGAGGATTTCAATTTTCAGGAAAGGTAAAACTGTTTGAATTCAAGAATTGTTAGTATGGAAAATATTAGTTTCTTTGCTGGTCAGAGGAGCATCGAGACAATACTCGTGCTTCGAGCGCTGTTGAAGATCTAGCGTAACAAAGTATGTAGTTCACTTGTTAGGATAATCCCTAAATGCTGCTTCAGTCAGACAAATAAATCTTTCAAGTCTTTACGTTACAGCACTACGAAGAAAACCATAGGTTAACACGATAGGTCAACAGGAATACAAATAACCCTATTGTAATAAAAGTAACAAAGACACTAAACACTGTAAATTCTCAGAAAACTGAGGTCGCGGGTTAAGAAGACAATTAAATTAGAATGTTTTAGTGCGCCCAACCTGTAACATATTGTTTCTCAACAAGAGTTTTCATTGTACTTTCCGTAAGTATTAGCAAGGGTGTAAGCGATTGCTCATGTTCGATCCTTGATAAAGTTTATTACCGAATTAAATGAGACAAATCCCTAGCGCACATGATTTTATAGGTTCTCCTTTAATTTCAACTGCTTTAGGGCTAATTAACTTTCAGTTTCTTCAACGCAGACACAGGGAGAGAGTTTTACCACAACTTTTGAAAACTTTTGCGTATTCATAAGAAATGGCAATTATTAAGACATAAAATGATTTCACTATTCTCTCTGTTGAAGGAAGTTCAACGTAAGCGATTTGGCGAAAAATACAAGAGATTAGAAGAAATGGAAGAGAGAAATGGTAAATTATTTCCGTCGATTTATGTGAAGCGAATTTGTGCTTCCAGCACTTTCGCAATTGGTCAAGAATTGTTACAAAAATTTTCTTAAGAAACTTTCATATACTTTTTCTGCCTCCATTAGTCTTCCCGTAGAGCACGGGCAAAGGAGATGTACAGATTGTATTTGCATATCCTTTCGCCGTGCAGAGCAGAAAAATACTTCGATGAAGCTTTAAGATTTCTGCAGGAACGGACCTGCACTGAAAGGTTTAGCCTTTTGCTCTTGGATTAAAAAAAATCTTTTCGTCAAACAAAACGAAGAATGACTTGTTAAATAATACGACGGCAAAGTTTACCGAATAAAACGAAAGACTCCCTGCACCAATGGATGCAAATCGTCAAGCTGGGGTGTAAGACGAGAGCGTCAAATCAGACGGTTTATTTCTTCAAAGGTTGAAGTGAAATTCCGTTTTCACTTCGTTGGCTTCAGCTACTAAAACAGGTGGGTTTCTTTTTTTTTTTTTTTAGGAAAATGCTTTCGTGAGGTTTTCTGCTTCACAAAACAGAAACCAAAACCAGCTTCTGGTGCCATTCCTTTGTACAGCGGAAATGAGGAATCTCGAAGCATTTGTTCACATATTTTGGGGATAGATGACTACCTCGCTCATACTGAAGTGCAGAAGAGGAAAAGTGCTTACCTTTGTAGCAGAAGGATGTAAGAATAAAAAGGGAGGGTTTTCAGCAAGAAATGGTACGTGTCTCTGCGTGACATTACCTCTAGTACTAAGGTTGCTCTGTTCATTACAGGGCCTTTGTTTCTCTAGCCAGGAGGTCTACAGACATTTTCTGTTGCGGACAACATGCTAAAATGGAATATGACTCGCGGACCACATGAAAGAGAAAAGTAAAAATACGTATGTTTATTATGAATATAAGTTATGAGGTTTTCAATCCTAAAACTGAACTTTCGTAAAAAGAAACGATGCAATTAACATGGTATTTGCACCGATGAGCAATTACATTATGACTACCTACCTAATAAGCTGAAGGACCCCCTATAGCCAGCAAAACAGCAAGAACTCGGCGAGGCATAGATTCGATGAGGTGACGATAGGTTTCCTGGGGTAACTGATACCATAATGTCTACAGCAGGTCCTCCAGTTCCCGTACATTTCGGAGTGGAGGTGATTTAGCGCGAACCAGCTTTTCCAAGTCGAACCACAAATGTTCGATTGAGTTCATGTTAGGTAAATTTGGAAGCCAGGACATCAACATAAAGTCACCAGCATGTTCCTCGAACCATTTCTTGACGATTCTGGCAGTGTGACATGCGCATTATCCTGTTGGTAATGGCCATCACCAGCAGAGAACACAGTTGCCATGAATGGATGAACTTGGTCCGCAACGATGTTCAGATACTAAACAGCTGTCAGGGATTGTGGCATTGGGATAATTTGGCTTAAAGTGTCCTAAGAGAGCATCGTTCAGATCCTAACACCGCCGCCGCCGGCCTGTTTCCGCCCAACAGTGCATCCAGGTGCCGTAGTCCCCGATGGTAATAGGCGTATCCGCACTCGGCCGTCTGTGTGATGCGCCAATAATCATCATTCGTTAGACCAGGCCACTTTCTTCCAATCATCCACGCTCCAATTTCGATTATCTTTGGCCCATTTCATGCGTTGTTGGCGATGACGTGCAGTGAGCATGGGGGCCCGGCTGGGTCTTCGGCTCGGCTGCGATGAAATGTGTGCTGTGAAACATCGCCCTTATAACCACTATTGTAGCTGCGGGTGAATTGTCGCACTTTGGCCCTGCGGTCGGTGTGAGCAATGTGCGACAGTCTCCGCTCCCCTCTGGCATCAATGAGCTCCGGACGACGGTTCGTCGTTTGGCCATCTGTGCACCACATTTGATACGCACTCACTACAGCGGAGCATGAAGAACCCACAAGCCACGCCGTTTTCGAGATCGTAGTTCCATGACGCAACGCCGTGCCATCACAATTTGTCCTTTATCGAACTCCGATAAATCGGCAGCTTTTCCCATTCTACTTCCGAACACTCTACTAACCGAAAACCGGTCCACGCGTTGCATATACTGTATACTGCTCTTTAAACTTCATCTGCGCCACTGTTTGGTCTCCAGGCGTGCTCATTTCTCTAGACTGGGGGTGGTCATAATGGAATTGCTCATCGGTGTATGTTACAAAGAAGTTCGAAGTGGATACCTGACGTACATACATTTTTCAGTACTTACAAGCACCAATTATATAATTTATCGCAGCACGCAGCAGTGCTCATAGAAGATCTGGAGATTCAAATACCATGAACTTAAGATAGATGGATATTCATTTCTCCATTTCAAAAATACATTTTTTTCGATTTTGGAATTGCCTTTGCAGACAACGTCTCGCGGGCCATTAAAAAGTGCTTCGCGGTGCCATGGGCTGAATACCCCAGCTCTAAAGAAGCCTTGCATATAGTTACAAATAAAGTCCCGGAAAACGCTTGATGAAAGTCTAAAACGGGTCGGGCCGTAAAGAGGAAATTCTGAGCCGGGCGCGGCTTCTAAAGTTTGGGCCTTGGCTAGTCCGGGTATTCCAAATTAAGGCCCGTACAGATCTCTACCTGCCTGTATAAATACGACATCTGTTCGACCATAAAACGCTCGGAACGTATTCATCGGCTTATTAATAAATATGAGGCCGTTTGGAAAATAATGGCCGATTTTCTGATGTGCCACATTCAACTCGCGCACAATGTTTGCCGACCAACCCGCTCGCAGCACCATTCGTACGAGTTGAAGGTCAATTCAGACGCCACATACACGCCGTAATCGGCTGAGCTGCAGTCGTTACTACTCGAGTGAGAGTGGTCTGTGCGGCATGTTAGAAAGCAGTGAGTTGCGGTTGATTCTAGTAAATATCTTATATGCACCCAAAACTTTGTGTTTCCGGGTCATGCATTGATAATTCACACCGAAAATGTTATAGTTACAAATAAATATCTTCACTTATGGACCTAAATACCATTTCGCACCTTATAATCCATAGTTGATATGAAGCACATTATTGGTGTGTCAATTCATTTTCTTTGTGGATACACTGATGAGTCCGAACCATATCGAGATTCTTCCAACTATAACTCCATCGGTAGGTGAAACATCTGGCTTTATTCTCTCATTCATGTACATTATTGCTTTATTCTCTCATCCATGTACATTATTGCTTTATTCTCTCATTCCAACACTCTAGATTCTGTTTCATGAGTTCAAATTGGGTCGTAATGTGACACAAACCTATCGTAATGTGGTTGAGGCATGCGGCTAGGAGCTAACGTCTGAACGTACTGTTCCTGGGTGGCTTGAAAAGTTTTGTTCCAGTGACACGAGCTAACAAGATGAGGAGGGCCAAGGAGGACATTCGTCATTGATAACTACGCTCTGAATGCAAATATGGAGGCAAATGCTCGCGTCACATAACAGAACTTGCGAAACAGGGCAATGTTTCGGTGTCAACTATTTCCGAACATCTCCACTAAATTGGTAAGGTCGAGAAGCTCGATACATGGGTCCCACATGAACTAACGGAACATCAGAAACAAAAACGGTTTGAGATGTGCAGTAAATTTCTGTTTCGCAACGAAAAGGAGCCCCCTACTTGATCGCATTGTAACCTGTGATGGAAAGTGGATGCTATACGACAACCATAAGCGATCCAGACAGTAACTGAACCATGGCGAACCACAGAAAGAACATCCTAAACCAAGGTTTACGCCAAAGAAGGTTTTGTTGACAGTGTGGTGGACTGTTCAGTACGTCATGTACTACAGGTTCTTGAACGCTTGTGAGAGCATTACCTCAGTCACATACTGTGAAGAAACTGACCAAACGCACGAGAAGTTGTCTTCCAAACAGCCATCTTTCATGAACAGGAAGGGTCCTATCCTCCTCTATAATAACGCGAGACCACACGTGACTACACGAAGTGAGGTTCGAAACCCTCCCAGATCCAGTCGCCTGAGTTGGCACTTATGGATTTCCACCTATTCATGCATTTTACCAATTACCTCAAAGACAGGACCTTCAGAAACCGAGAGGTGGCAGAAAATGCATTCCGGGACTTTCTTGCATCCAGGGAGCCAGATTTCTTCTGGACTTGCATTGAAGCACTTGTCACTCGCTGGCAGAGGTTCCGGACTGGCATCGAAGCACTTGTCACTCGCTGGCAGAGGTTCCTGACTGGCATTGAAGCACTTGTCACTCTCTGGCAAAGGTTCCGGCTGGCATTGAAGCACTTGTTACTTTCTGGCAAAGGTTCCGGACTGGTATTGAAGCACTAGTCACTCTCTGGCAGAGGTTCCGGACTGGCATTAAAGTACTTATCACTCTCTGGCACAGGTTCCGGACTGGTATTGAAGCACTTGTCACTCTCTGGTAGAGGTTCCGGAACTGCATTGAAGCACTTTTCCGTCGCTGGCAGAAGTATGTAGCTGCTGAAGGCGCCTATTCCGAATAAAACAAGGTTGTGTGATCTGAAGTATGTCAGTTTCATTTTTACCGTCCAAATCGGCCATTATTTTCCGAATGACCTGGTAGATCTATATGAGTACTTCCTTTTTTTATTCTATTTTTTTATTTTCTGCCCGTTGTGTACTAAATACTTAATATTAGAAGTATGCCTTTCATGGTCTCCTTTCGTTCTTTTTTAGAAAATTAATTCTAACATAAATTTAAAAAAAACACGCCCGAGACGTATACTATTTCTGTTTCCCCGAGATTAATTAAGCATTTTTTGCGATGAATTGAGTTTTAAGCACATTAGACATACCTGATACCTTTATGTTTTCTTTCCTTTTCTTTTCTTTTTCTCATCAATAAATTTAAAAAAAAATTACGTGAAATAATTGTTGATCACTACATATTCATTCCCACGCAAAGACGTTGGTGTGTACGCCAAAGTAAAGACAAAAATAATAAAGCATAATAAAATGCTTTGTTGGATGTTAAGCCATGTTAGTTTTATGGGAAACACACTTTTAATTTTTATTCCTTATTATTTTCGTTCTGCAATATAATTTGGTACAACCTTTCCGTGCGTCTTCAATACTTTTAACTGAAGTGAATAATTGGATGACCATTCTTGGTTTCGACGCGGCACAGGTCCATGCCCAGAGTTGATCTCAACACACACCCGCATAACGATTAGAATGCTGTTGAAAAGCATTATGCCTCGTCAGAGCATTGCTGATGGAAGAGATTTAACGAAAAAAAAATCGCCAAACTCCCACTCGATTCCATCTATTTCGTATCAAGAAAGGGTTAAGATGGTGATAATCTTATCATCAATAGCGAGTGTGTATTTCATGACAAGGAACCGTTTAGGAAGGGTGGAACCTAGGCCCCAATTTAATGCAAATCATCGAAGATTCTGCGGTAGATAAAAAACATAAATGCCAAAGAAGTGCAGAACAATGTTTCTGGAGATCTGATGGCTTTGACCTAAAGAGGCCAAACACGATGATCGGTAAAGACGCAGTTCAAACATTGTCACGTAAAATGCTCTTCCTTCATGATTTCAGAACTCACATTAGAATCGTGGCCGTTCCGATGCCCATTCTAATTTATTTGCCCTGAGTCAATGGCCCCTTGAAAGTTCAGCACTGGGAAAAGGAGAAAAAATAAATTTCTAAATTGAAGTAGTACCTATAAAGAGTGGAATCGCGTCTTTCTCCAAATTGGTACCCACTTGATTTACTGCAAGAAATACAGGGTTTATCAGTTTTCTTCATCTCCTTTTTGGCAATTTTAGTCCGAACCAGTCCTAAGGTTAGCCTCTCGAACAAATCTACTCTATTACTTCTGTCACGGTTTTTTTTTTTTCTTGATTTCCGTCGTACCTGCTACTATTTTTTTCCTCACCACCTTTTTCTTGGTCTTCCTACTTTCTTCCCTTTCTCCTCCCTTATTATTATTATTTTTGTATCGGAATATAACGGCTAACATAAGTAACTCTTAGGAATGTAGGTAGTTAGTTACCCGTCCATTTCTCGGACAGCTAGTCAGAAACAAGCGCCCCTGACTACTCGGATACAGAGGAGGTCTTCCTATCTTCTCCACACACGTTCAGTACATTTCAGACAACTCGCTCTCTTAGCTTTTCACTAATTTTTCAAATTCCAAGAGATTTCTTCACGTTCTTATTTCATCTATGCTCTTTCCTCACGTCCTTATTTCTCCAATGCTGTTTCCTTACGCTCTTATTACTTATTTGCCCTCTCCTCACGTCCTTATTGCTTCTACATTCATTCCTCGCGCTCTTATTTCTTTTATGGTCTTTCCTCGCTTTCTTATTTCTTCTATGGTATTTCCTTACGTACTTATTTCTTCTATGCTTTTTCACCATGTTCTTACTTCTTCTATGCTTCTCTCCTGGCATCCTTATTGCTTCTATTCTCTTTCCTCGCGTTCTTATTTCTTCTAAGGCTCTTTTCTAGCGTTCTTACTTCTTCTATGGTCTTTCCTCCCTTTCTTATTTCTTCTATGGTCTTTCCCTACGTACTTATTTCTTCTACGTTTTTTCCTCACTTACTTATTTCTTCTATGTTTTTTCTTCGCGTTCTTACTGCTTTTATGCTCTCTCCTCACGTCCTTACTTCTTTTATGCTCTCTCCTCACGTCCTTATTGCTTCTATGCTCTTTCGTTACGTACTTATTTCTTCTATGCTCTTTTCTGACGTTCTTATTTCCTCTATGGTGTTTCCTCGCGTTCTTATTTCTTCTACGGTCTTTTCTCCAGTACTTATTTCTTCTATGTTTTTTCTTCATGTTCTGACTTCTTTTATGTTCTCTCCTCACGTCCTTAATATAGCTTCTATGATCTTTCCTCTCTTAGTTATTTCTTCTATGCTCTTTTCTGACGTTCTTATTTCTTCTACGGTCTTTTCTCAAGTACTTATTTCTTCCATGTTCTTTCCTCACGTACTTATTTCTTCTATGTTTTTTCTTCATGATCTTCTTCTCGTCTTTTTCCTCACGTCCTTATTGTTTCTTTGCTCTTTCCTCATGACCTTAATTCTTCTATGTTTTTTCTTCATGATCTTCTTCTCGTCTTTTTCCTCACGTCCTTATTGTTTCTTTGCTCTTTCCTCATGACCTTAATTCTTCTATGCACTTTCCTTACGTCTTTATTTCTTCTATGTCCTTTTCTCACGCTCTAATTTCATCCATGCTCTCTTCTCACATCCTTATTTCTTCTATGGCCTTTTCTCACATCCTTATTTTCTCTATGCTCTTTCCTGGCGTGTTTATTTCTTCTACGCTCTTTCCACCCGCCCTTATTTCTTCTATGCTCTTTCCTCACGCCCGTAGTTTTATTGATAATTATCTGCCGCATGGCCGCAGATTTTGTTGGTGTTAATGTTCAGGGTAGAAAAGAAGTTCAAGTTCTCAAAATGAATCGGTAGGGAAGGTGGTACCAGCGAATCTATCCCCATGGCACCAGAATTCGTAGGTACTAAGGGTTAGGGAAGAAGGAACTTCGACTCTTCAAGGTGAACAGTAGAAACAGTTGTACCACTAATGTTCTGCCGCATGGCCAAAGAGCCTGTTGGGGCTAAGGGTCACGACAAGAAGGAATTTCGTCGTTTTTCTTGTGAATCAATAAGTTGTACCAGTAATTCTTTACTGTATGACCACGGTTTCTTTTATGCTAAAAGTCAAGGGAGCAAGAAACTTCGACTCTTCAAGGCGAATCCATATGAGCGGTTGTACCTGTAATTGTCTGCCGTATGACCGCAGGGCTTACTGACGGTAAGAATCGTGGTAGGAAGAAGTTTTATGGGGGAAATGTCAGGAGTTGGATGAACGCTGTGGTTCCTTGAATACTAAAACAGGTGTTTCGTAAGGCAGTTTCCTCACCAAAAATGTCTCGCCTCCCCATTCTCTATCTCTCCATAGAAATTCTGTGAAGAAATCTTCCTCTTCCTGGATGTCTTCTCCTGCCATAATATGTAGAACAAGTGACCATAAATTCACTGTTAATTGCTCACAGAAATCACTAACTCGTCTCCAATATCACGTGAGAGGTGGTACTGCAAATATACTTGAACATTGAAAAAAAAAGAAAACGCAGAACCACAGTGAGATTTAAAAAAATAACTATTAAGGAACAATTGTTGACATAATATATATAGTTCAAAAGCTGGCCCGTCAAACTACTTTTCATCTTCCTCCCCAGTTCATTATGCTTCACTTTCTTTGCACCTGAATAGAGCCCGATCAATGCAGACCTCGGCACAAAACCATAAATATTTACATCAATTTAATAATTTCCAAAAGGTCATATTCAAATGCATTGGTTTTGCGATAATTAAAGTGTAAAGTTTGCGCTACTGCAAAAAAACTATCTATCATTAAGATGCATATTTAAACACTTCGGGGGAGGTCCTAAACCCCAGGTCCCTCCTCCTGGATACGTGCCTGGTTTATCTAAAAAAATTCGAACATATGTTGGTATGCTGAAAAGGTTTTGGGTGTTCAGGGTATTTGTGGATGAGGTTTTTGGATGAAAGCAAGTTTTTCAAAGACTGAGAATGTCTATAGCGAAATATTTAGGCTTTAAATCTAGAATTGAAAGTGGGGAAAGTTTTAAACAAGAAAGATTATACCGAATTTTCGGGTGTAATGAGCAAGTCTTTTGAATCCGTTCTGATGCAAATAAAAACTTTTAAAGCTACTCAAACTCAATGGAACCGCTATGGAAATCAATAGTATCTGACCAAAGAAAGAAGTTTTTTTAATCGGGTTTTTAATTCCGCCGATATTGCTGTAAATGAAATAGTGAACTTACGCCGTCTGGTTGCAGAACTGTGCGTTAAGAAAAATTTGAACTTATCTGAGAAGCATTTCGCAGCGGAAACACTCTCCAAAAAACAACGAATTTTTCAAATCGGACCCTTAAAAGCAGGATATGGACAAATACTGTATAAGATCTGCATCTATGCTCCCTGGCGGGAAAACCGTGCATAATTTTAGGAAGAAAGTATTCTCAAAAGGTTTTTCGATGTGAGCGGTATCGGTCCAAGAAAAAAAAATTTAGTCGAGTTTCAGGAGCACAGATTTTGCTGCAAGTACATCAGAAGCAGAAATTAGCACTTATGTCCCCCTGGTGGCTACACCATTCTTTATCAGATATTAGAAATTATATGAAAAATATTTTCCATCAGGCGCTGTATGCGATACAGGAAGAATTTTTCAAACCGGAGTTTCAGAAGCAGAAATATCAGGGAAAACGCAATTTACCTTTGTGCCTTCTAGCGGAAAGTCTATGATATTCACTTGAGAATTTTGAATTTATATGTAAAACATTTCGCATCGGAAACACTATCCAACAAAGAAAGATTGTTTCAAATCAGGATCATAGAAGGAGAGATATTGACAGAAATAAGATATACATATATGCCCCCTGGCGTAGAAACCATGCATTATTTTAAGAAGAAAATATTCCTGAAAGGTTTGTCAATGTGAGTAGTATCAGTTCACAAACTAATTTTTTTCAATCGAGATTTTAGAAGCTCATATTTTGCTGCAAATACAACAGAAGCGGAAATTAAGACTTACGCCACCTGGTGGCCAACCCATTTTTTACAAAAATTTGAAATTATGTGCAAGGATTTTCCATCAGGAGCTGTATCCTGTGCAGAAAGAATTTTTCAAATCGGGGTTTTAGAAGCAGAGATATCGAGGAAAACATAATTTACCTTTACGCCCCCTAGCGCAAAGTCTATGAATTACTTGAAAATTTTTAAGTTATATGAAAAACATGTCACGTAGGAAATTCGATCCAATAAAGAAATAATTTTTCAAATCGGGCCATTATAAACAGAGACATTAACAAAAATAAGATATACATCTGCGCCCCCTGGCGGAGAAACCATGCAATATTTTAAGAAGAAAATATTCTGAAATGGTTTATCGATTTGAGTGGCATCGGTCCACGTACGAATTTTTCAATCGTGGTTTTAGAAGCTCCGATTTTATGGCAAATACATCAGAAGGAAAAATTAACACTTACGTCCCCTGGTGCCCAAAGTATTCTTTACCAAAAATTAGAAATTATATGCCAAAGATTTTCCATTGGGAGCTGTATCCGCTGAAGAAACAAATTCTCAAATCGGAGCTTTGGGAGAAGAGATATCGGGGGAAACGTAATTTACTTTCACGCCCCCTAGCGGAAAATCTATGGGTAACTTGAAAAAGTAATTATACTTAAAATACTTTTCGACATAAATGGAATCGAAAGATAGGATTTTTTCAGCTGGATGTTTATTAGCAAATATATGGAATAAAATGTATTTTGAATTCTATATAACATCATTTTCCTTTACGCCCTCTAGGGGCAAAGCTGTACATCGTAAAAAAGCCGAATGAAATATCATCATTCGCATATTTCAAGCTTCATAATGCAAAAAAAAAAAAAATCAAATCGGACTAATAGTTACAGAGATATGGTGTCTACAGACGAACGGACAAACCGATAACATGAGCATGATCTTTTTTAACAAAAGACGTGCTAAAAATGGAGTACTGTTGAATTCTTTTACAGTTAAGAATGGTTAGAATAGGAAATATTTTTTTCCAAACTACATGCGGTTAGCATATTTTTTGTCTTGCTTCTTTTCCACCTGCTATCTAAATGCTTCCCTAAACAAGCTAAAGCATAGAAGTTTTAGCACGGGCCACTGAAGCAGTAGCTATTGATATTTTCACAAATCTTGTGCATGGGGAAATGATTCAAAAGTATATCCGTATAATCTGTAACATTAATGAAGACATATGTACACATGTTTTGTGGTTGCGATGGCTGAAATGTAGACCTTATATAAAGGGAAAAGATTGCTCTTTGGGGGGGGGGGGGCGGACTAACGCTCATGTGAGTAACTCACCCGTCCCTAATCCAGAGCCACTGATTACAGGTAAGGGAGAGAGTCAGTGCCAGAAGACAAACAAAGCATCCATGCCTAACCGTGATCCGAACCCATCGCTGACGAATGGTCAGAAGCCATCACTTAGACCACTGCGTAGCCGGCGAATGGTCTACCAACCGGCTATTGCGTTTTGGTAGAAGATACATCTGGTAAAAGATGCTTCAAGGTGATGGAAGATATTTCAGAATGGTGGATGATCCATCTGCCAGCAGCTGAAATTTGGGAATTTGTGCAAATACTATAGCTGCTGTTGATAACTATGCTATATTACCGCGGCCTTATCCGCGAGTCACAACTAAGTCTTATTCACCGTAGAGGGATTAATTTAAATGGCCAAAATCTGCATAATTATTTCACTCCCAAAGTTTTGTCTGCCTAGTCTAGTGGTATCAACGAGGAAGTTTGGTTCCCTAAATAAGGGTCCCCAAGCTCAGGGTCGACAAGTGCATCGCGTTGTGTTTGATAGCATGGGGTCTCCATGCTCTTCCATATTCCGCAAAGAAGTTTAAATTAAAGAAAAAAACAGAGGAACATTGGTAAATACATCACTGAACTGAAAATTTCTACAAAACCTTAGAAAAGGGACTGAGGAACACAGTTAAATTTAAACTTAACTATTTATTCATAAAAAGTGGTCTTAATTCTAGGTACTTGAGTACCTGGAGTTATTTACCTTTAGATAAACATTCTAAGATTATAGTAGACTGTAATATGCAAAAAAAGAAAGTTATTAAATTTTTAAATCGTTAAAATTCACGAACTTACACGGTGCGCTAAAGAAACACATGGTACAAAAAACTATGGCTGAGACCACTGAGAAATTGACCCTGCATAGCACATGTAATGCTATGAGGCATGATTCAGAAATGTATGAGACGGAAAGCATCTTACCCTTTTCTCTATGAGTCGTCGGAGCTCTGTTGACGGACGGTGGTAAAGTACTACGGTGCCTTAGGCTTAGAAAACTCTCAACTCCACGGTAATAGGTATCAAGCTCCTAACTTTTTTTTTTTTTTTTTTAACTTCACGACCTTTCTACCTCGCCAGTTTCTAATTAGCTTTTGACCTCATCTCTTCAGTTTCACTACTGGTCTGCCTCTCATCTTTTTCACTTTTTCTAATCCTTTTTCAGCGTCGAAGGTCCGGCTTCAAGGGGTGTAGCCGCCCGGCCCTCCAAAATGGCGTCGGGTTCTGTCATTGGTCACAGCAGGTCCACCTAGCCTTGCGATTCGCGTTCTTCTTCGACTCCTCTCGTAAAAATCATGGATGCTCCCTCTTTAGAGAACACGACTGGTACTGAAAATCGTGTTCTTTCAGCTGTCATCCCTTTCTTCTACCCTTTTTCTTAACGACCACGCCTAGCTTCCTTCAACACGAGTTTGTCATGTACGAAATTTCCGGCTACTTGCCTTTCTCGGGTTTTTCGCTTTTTCGGGGAATTGACGGGATGCTATACACAGTGTGGGTTTTAAAATGGCTTACACCTCCTTAAGAATTATGACTTCCTTGCTTTAGAAAATACACTAGAAACTAGGCGAAGTGATTGTACCCTGCTTTTCGTGTGCTTGAGAATTTGGACTAATGCATGCCCTCTCCTCTTTTCCCCCATCTGGGTTGCAGCGAGTGTTCCCGGCGAATTGCGGCAAAAAAGAAGAAAAAAAGGAGTTCTATGGCCTAACTTAACCGAAGGCCACTCTAATTATCGGGGGGGGGGGATTAAGAGTCCTTGCTCGACTTCAACTGAAATTCAATTTTAATAAAATTGTTTTTTCTCCTACGTTAATTAATATTCATTGAGGCCTAATCTATATATCGCCTAATATATTAAGTTAAAAAAATATATATATCAACTCAAAAGGAAGAGATTCAGTATCTCTATAATTTCGTGGAATTGAGAATATGGTGGGGCATAAAAGTATCACTATAATTATATTAACTTAAAATTAGGTGAAAGCAATTACTTACACAAACACTTCTTGAGGCTGTCACCATTCCTTCACTCCAACATATTACAAATCGGTTTAGCCAAAACCGATTGTAATATGTTGGAGTGAAGTGACACTATGAAGTGACATATTAACCGGTAATCGGTTTAGGCTAAACTGATTTGTAATATGTTGAAGTGAAGGAATGGTGACAGCCTCAAGAAATGTTTGTGTAAGTAATTGCTTTCACCTAATTTTAAGTTAATATAATTATAGTGATGCTTTTATCCTCACCTTACTCTCAATTCCACGTTTTGACGATAGTAATAGAAAATATAGAGATACTGAATCTCTTCCATTTGAGTATTTCAACGACGTATAATATGTGACTTCCAAACACGGAAGATGTACATGAAATATATGGAATTAAAAAAAAATTGAATGTTACTGGAATACGGAGGATTCTGCGGTAACAGCTATATGATAATCAGGAGGACTGATTCTTAAAAATTAAAAAAGTATATGTGAAAGCACAGAGCTGTGTGTGTGTTACACTCCTTCAAATATACAAATGTACGCGTGTTGAAATTTTTTGTGGTGTGACGTACTACTGGGTGAAAACGTGTCAAGACGACAAATCTGCAGCAAGACATTATGTCCACGTAACTCAGTTGGGAGAGCGACTTACTCCGGAGTGAGGGGACACTTTTTTGTGACGTACTACACGAAATTTTTGTGGTGTGGCGTACTACTGGGTGGAAACATGTGTCAAGACGACAAATCTGTAGTAAGACATTCTGTCCCCGTAACTCAGTTGGGAGAGCGACTTACTCCGGAGTGAGGGGACACTTTTTTGTGACGTACTGCACGAAATTTTTGTGGTGTGACGTACTACTGGGTGGAAACATGTGTCAAGACGACAAATCTGTAGTAAGACATTCTGTCCGCGTAACTCAGTTGGGAGAGCGACTTACTCCGGAGTGAGGGGACACTTTTTTGTGACGTACTACACGAAATTTTTGTGGTGTGACGTACTACTGGGTGGAAACATGTGTCAAGACGACAAATCTGCAGTAAGACATTCTGTCCGCGTAACTCAGTTGGGAGAGCGACTTACTCCGGAGTGAGGGGACACGGATTCGATGTCCGTCGAGGGGACACGGATTCGATGTCCGTCGAGGGGACACGGATTCGATGTCCGTCGAGGGGACATGGATTCGATGTCCGTCGAGGGCAAACTTGTGTTTTCACATAGGCGCCCGATTGTGGAAAATTGATTCACTGGCCGTTGATTTCTTCGACAAATGTGTGATGTTGGTTCCACACATTGTTTGGAATTAATGAAAAATTCCTACTTCGCTTTAAAAAGAAAAAAATTAAGAGGAGGATGATGTGACATACTACAGAGGTGAAAACATGTGTCAAGACGACAAATCTGCTGCAAGGCATTCTGTCCGCGTAGCTCAGTTGTGAGAGCGACTTACTCCGGAGTGAGGAAACAGGGGTCCGATGCCCGTCGCGGACAAACTCGTGTTTTCACATGGGTCTGAGGAAATTTAGGGGGAGGGGGCTATTGGGAGGGGATGTATAAATCCCTGCATACTCATGACTCTGGAAAGGAGAATCATTAGCACCTCTTTTCTCTTTGGACACTTCCCGCCTTTTATTTAACGCTTACTTCTTCTAAGGCAAAACGAAAAACGAAAGGAACTTAGATGAAAAGCACAGAGCGACTGGGAATAATAAAATCATTAAGCTCTTAATATGGCTGGAACTTGTTTCATTTCTCGAAGCTTCACTTCATTCGTGGGGCGGCTGAAACAGTTGGCAGGCGCGTAACACGGAGACATAATGGCCTTGTCACCCCTCTTCGAAGAAGGGATTTTCAAGGAATGCTTTGGGAAATTTAACCGGTGTCTAGTAACATGTATAATACATCGGCACAGCTGGAAGTATCAAGAAAAGAAGATTAGATATTCGACCTCGTGAGACAAAGTATAGCTCAGCCCACACTTGTGATTCCGAATACATTATGCAATCACCGCGAGAGGGGACATTTTAAACGTGAACACCACTGCTGCGAAGTCGGTTTCTACAAAAAGACACACCAACACTGCCTGCCCAAGAACACAGACACCGCTCAACGATGATGGATGTACCGGTGTTGTCTGAGAAAGCATACCGTCTGACCTCTAGCCTTCGCCGGGCAAACAGATAATGACGCTCCGCAGTCGAATGACGGACGATCCGTCTGCTGGCATTTGACGTGTTCTACCTCCACCCAACCTATATGACGCTGAATGCCGGTGACAGAGTATACAGATAAGGCTGAGGAGTCACCACTTCAAAAATGCTTTCTGAGAGTTTTATTTGTTTATTATGAATGCCAAGCAAAGCCCTCTCAACTCATCAGCGCTCGTGAATTCACGATAATTCAGTTGCTTCAAGCAATAATCGATGGAATTTGTCATCCTTTCTGCCAAATCCCGAGACGTGTAAACATTTGACTAGCTTCTCAACTAATACCCTACGCTGGGATAGGGATGTAAGAATCTGGTTGGACAGGGAGGGGATGGGAGGGGATGGTAGGCCGGTGGTGTAGGGAGACCTTTGTTATGTTGCTTCTGGGAAAGATGAAACCTCCGGAATTGCTATTGGGTCAGTAAGACAAGTAACAGCCCGAGGAGTTGGTATTCAATAAAAAGATATTTTTTTTTGTTCCTCTTTAAAAAAAAAATTATTTAGCTCACCACACACGCTTATCATCTTCCCTTCAAAGAAAATCGTTAATGATCAGAAAGAGAAAAAAAATTGTTTTTCAATTTCCGCTTTGGCTGTTAACACCGTCATTCAGTCATAAATATCCTCTATTTTTTTTATAGGTTACTGACAATTGTTTTTATCTTTGCTTTCTCTTTTTCAAGTTGAAGTCTTGAATGTTATCAATTAAATTTCTGATGGTAAATCATTACCTATCGTGAAAATAGCATAAGGCCTACTTTATTTAATGGTTTTTAGGCGTGACAGCGATTATGAAACAGGGGTTGCGCTTTTTAACTTAGTACTAAGGAACTGTTTTTTAATGTACTTGGAAAAGAGGAGCTCAGCAGGGCTTTCTTTCAAAAAAAAAAGAATACGCAGTTTCCCAATGTATGCAACAGTTCGTCTAAGAAGAACAGTTAAGTATGTACTACGCAAGGCCTCAGGCGTGCTGGTAGCGGAGGAGCTGCAACCCCCGTAGCGCAGGACCTGCAACCCCCGTAGCAGAGGACCTGCAACCCCCGTAGCGGAGGACCTGCAACCCCCGTAGCGGAGGACCTGCAACCCCCGTAGCGGAGGACCTGCAACCCCCCGCGATTCGATGGACTCTAAACGTACCGGAGGCCTCAATATTCCTGCAAATAATACTTTCTTCAGCATTCGCTGCAATGTCAAGAAATGCTTTCTTTCCGCATTGCATAACACTTAAAGCTAAATTACTTTCGCGAGGAAAATAGCCCTTACCTATAGCAGCTCCATAACGAATCTTATTATATCTTCACTGCACGGGTGAGACTATAGAAGATTGGTTTGTTTCTTCTTAAATTCCAGCTGGAAGTGGAGGATGTTATCCCTACACCTAATCTTAATTAGTATTTTTCCAGGCCCTCTCAGATCTATAGAACTGGGCAGTAACCCCAATGCCCATTCTTTTTTAGTTGTGTGGTAGAAAGGATCTTTTATCGGTTTCCGAAACCGAGATGTCAGCTAAGTTGTTAAGTAGCAAAATTTCCCTCTAGCAATCAACGCCGTTTTCTAAATTTCGCTTCTATTTTTTGTTACAGTACCATCTCCTTTTCTCAGTGCCATAATCTGCTTTCTTCCCTTGCTAACATGTCCCTTTGCTCTCTTTAGGCTTTGGTTGTTTTCACTTGCTTTTCTCATTAGTTCACAATTGAATTTCTTTATGTCTTCAGTGGTACTTTTTCGCATTGTCTTGCATAGCTCTATATACTCCACTTTGGAAGTTACGTCTTTTTTATTTGTCCTCATCTCCCTTCCCTTTTGCCGGATCCGGACATAATCCCGACAGTCGCTTCCTCGACAAACCAAAAATCCTGACAACATAAAATAACGACAACACCAAAATTCCGACAACCCAAATTCCTAATTTCAGTATTTCATATTATAATAAATCAAGTAATTTATCAAATTTTATTATATAAATATTGATCAAATAATGCTATTAGCTAAAAATAAAGTAATGCTATTAGCTAAAAATAAAGTAATGCTATTAGCTAAAAATAAAGTAATGCTATTAGCTAAATAAAAAATATCACGTCAAAAAGAATTTGAAAAATTATCTGAGATTCCAAATGTAACGTTTAATTAAGGCATGAGCTCATCAGGTGTTTCACTTTCGGGATTTTGGGTAGTCGGGATTTCGGCTGTCAGGATTTTGGCTTGTCGGGATAGTGTCTCTCAGGATTCTGATCCATATCCCTCTTTTGCATCAGCATTTTGGTTTTTCCTGAAATTTTCTTCTCATGTTCAACTCGTTCTTAGTACCACCTATTTATGTTGCTATTTCCATAAAAGCTTTGGTGAGTTCTCTGTTAACTTCAGAAATATCAACTTATTCCGATGTTAGGCCTTCTAAGGCAGAGAATCTGTTCTTGAGTTCCAACTTGAAGGTATTATGATGTTTTTTAAGGTTGGTCATGTCAATACGTTTAGTTTGTCTTATGAGCTTGCCACGTTCGACTTTAATGTTGAGGTGCAGCTTACATCTCACCATTTTATGGTCACTACCTGTGTTGAACTTGTTTAGCACATTGCAGTCTTTGATAACGAACTTCTTGTTACACATAAAAAAATCAATTTCACTTGTCCTATTTGGATGTCTCCGTGTCCATTTCCTATGTGGCTTTTTCTTGAAAACGGAGTTCATGACGAAAAACCTTTCTACTTATGCAAACTCTACGAGAGTATTTCCAGGTTGATTTCTGTTCTCATAACCGAATTTACCAACCGAAATTTCATTCTGTTGTTGTTGCCCTAGTTTTGCATCGAAATCACTCATAATGATCTTCAAGTACTGCTTGCCTTTGTTATTTAGATTCCGAATTTCCTCATAAAATTCTTCAATTTCTTCTTCAGGATGACTTGTGGTGGGTGCATAATCTTCAATAATCTGAGCCTGGTATCTTTTTGAGAGATGGAAAACGAGTCACACAACCCTGTACGAGGAACTTTCAACTTCTAGAATATTGTCCTTTAGTGTTTTGTTTATTATAAATCCAACACCACTGGTTCTGCCAGTATCTGCCCCACGATAGTAAAGAGATGTCCACTTTTCAGTTCAATGAGATCTTCTCCTTTTCTTCTTACCTCGTTTAGCTCCACAATGTCCCAATTGATCTTTTGAAGTTCCTCCTCCAATTCAAGAAGATAGGGATCGTCCGTTGAACGTAGCCAAGGTCAGAATCAGATGGCAGCCTAGTTCGGTCCTCATCCTTAGCGCTCTCTGCCTTCATGTCGCACTGGCCGCTGACTTCGCCAGGTACACTCCAGCTGCCGGAGACTAAGAGCCAAATTTGAAATTGTGGAAACATTTTGAGGGTTGGGGAGGCAGGGGGGCGGGCATAACTCATCAAGCTGGCCAAGCGGGTTAGTGAGTTAGGGAGGATAGCATTTCCTCTCTAACCTCCGTGGTAGTTTTACCGCTATTCGTCGGTCGTCAGAGTTCTATATATATACACTGAAGAACAATTGAATTAGAGACAGCTGGCGTTATGCAAATATGGCGCTGTGGGCGGCCCCGTAACGGAAACGACATGACGTATGCAGCGATCAGACAATATAAAGAGTGATGCGACGGGAATCAGTAAGAGTCGGACGCAGTATGTGTAAGACGAAGGAGCTAAGCACATTTGATCGCGGCCAAATTTTCGGGGCCCGACGAATGGGTCACTCAATCTCGGAAGTCGTGCAGGCATTGGGATTTTCACGAGCCACGGTGTCACGGGTGCACCGTGAGTACATCAAATCCTGTAAACCAAGCGTGTGGATGAGCGGGCTCATCGTCGGCTACCTCACATTGTAACAGCGGATAGACGGTCCACAGTGCAAGAAATCACTTGGCAATTTAACGCTGGTGCACAAAAACGTGTAAGCAGCCACACCATCCAGAACCATCTCCTTGCTATGGGGTACAGAAGCCATCGTCCCACGAGGGAACCGCTGCTGACCGCACATCACAGTATGCAAAGACGTTGGTACATGCGGATGGCAGGATACGTGTACGGCGTAAACCACATGAAGCGATGGATCCTTCTTGCCAGCAGGGTACTCTTCAAGCTGGTGGGGGTGGCATTCTCTTCTGGGGACTGCTTACATGGACTGAAATGGGTCCCCTGGTACGTATGACATTGTCCCTCACAGGTCAACGTTACCGGGATATCGTGGACGACCATTTGCTCCCGTTTGTGTGTCTTCAAAATCCCACTGGGAACCTCATCCTGCAACAAGACAATACACCGTGCCATCGCTCCCGAATTGTATCCGAATAGTTGGATGAACACTTCACCGATGTGACCTCGCTTTTTTGGCCAGCTAGATCACCTGACCTCAATCCCATCGAGCACATCAGTGATGCCATCGAGAGAGATGTTCGAGGCTCTGACCCCCCCTCCATCAAATCTTCGTGAACTGTGAGAGCTTGTCCGGGGGTCGTAAGTTCCGTATGGCTTCCCAACGCTTCCGGTGTCTTGTCGAGTCCATGCCGAGACGAATCGCCACCGTCATCAGGGTGAAAGGTGGTGCTACACGTTACTAGACAGGTATCTCTAATACAATTGCTCTTCAGTGTATATATGATTGCTCCCTTTTCTATTGACTTAGACATTTACACGTGGTAAAATTTAACTGAAAGAAAGTAGAAGCAGAATTTCGATGTCAGTGCAGCTCCACTTGAGCTAAACAATTCTAAAACTTTGTTGCGTTCCTTATGTTCAAACAAATAGTATGTTATATACTGCATTTATCTCTCTCTCTCATATATACTCTCCGTTGCAACTCCAGACTTAAATGTTGTGCTTTGTTTCCATAGCAACGGAAACGGTGTCTTCACAGATGCCGCAGGCGAAAAACACCTACAGTGGGCAAATAAGTATTTGCACGCCTACATTATTTTAAATAAATAAACGTGGAAAGCAATTGGGACGAAATATTTTTAACCATTCGATTAATATCACAATAAACCCACACACACACACATGTTACTTATATTTTCTTTACTAATCACAAGAAATATATATATATATAACAAATGAAAATCTTGTTTTTTCGTGCCAAAAAAAAAGTATCCGCACATTAGTCAAGATAAACAAAACAAGAAACTTTCGAAATTAAAAAATGTTACTGATACTTAGTATGCATGCCTTTTGCTTCGATTACAGCTTGTAATTGCCTGCTCATTGATTCTATTAATTTTCTAGTTGTTTCTACACTGATTTTAAGCCAGTTTTCGCTGAGAGCCTACCTAAGTTGTGTTTTGTTGGAAATTTTCCTTTTCCTCACTTGCAAATCCAACAAATGCGACGAATTATCAATAGGGTTGAAGTCTGGTGGATGTGGGGGCTTTTTCAGTCGATTTTTCACTTTATAAAGCAACCACGACTATTGTTACTTTAACTGTATGTTTAGGATCGTTATCCTGTTGTAAATAGAATGAATCCGCAATTCCCAATTTCGGTGCACTGGCCAATAAATTACCTTGCAATATATCAATATATGTCTAGCATTATATTTTGTCTAGCATTCATATTAATTTCAATATAAGCCCATATTGCCAACTCCATTAAAAGCCAAACATGCCTAAATCATTACTTGACCACCTCCATGTTTTACAGTTAGTCTTAAATTTTTCGTTTCAAGGAAACTTTTTGGCTTTTGCCACACATATTTCTTTCCATCTGAACCGAAATTATTAAACTAGCTTTCATCGGAAAACATCGCATTTTGCCAAAACTTTATTTGATGCCTTCCAAATGGTGTCCCTATGCTGCTTTGCATTTATCTTCTCCGGACGCCCAGATCGCAATTTATTTTCTGCACTACCACTCTCTTTTTTCTTTTTTATTACGTACCGTACACTAGAAAAGTTCAACTTTAACTTCTTACCAATTTCGCAAGAACTTAAACCCCAGTCACGAAGAGTCATAATCCTCTTCAGCATTGGAATAAAAAACTCGTCCTTTTTCTGAGCCGTGCAGCAGAAAAATAACTAAATTGCTACTCCAAAGGTCTTATAATGTGTATTTCAAACAGAGCAAAACTTTCGTTTGTTGGTGATTTGCATAATGTAATGTTTAACTACTTTAAAACAGAGGGTTGTTATGTGTGCTTTTTTGCATAAAATATTAAGATTTTGATTTCTTATATATATAACGAGCTCGTAAGTTATTCTACCAAGCAGTTAGAAAATCGGTTTAAGGCATTCTTCAAGAAACTTAAAATTCCACAAACTAGAAGATATGGGCCTGTATTTCCATTTCTTTTTGCAACGGTTAAGTTTCATAAGGATCCTGTGAAGTTCAGGTTCATAGCTAGTGGAGTAAGGAGTCATAAAAAGAAAATAGATCTTGCTTTTGAAGATGTCTTAAAGAAGGTTTTGAAACACATTAGAAACTGTTCTAACTTGATGTACAGAGATTTTTGGATAATTAATAATAATGCAGAAGTAATTTCTACTATACTCAAAGTTTGTCCCCTAGATATTAATAGTTATGATTTTGAAAACCTATATACTAATCTGCCTCTATCAGATATAATCACTACCTTTAAAGAGCTGTATGCAGAATTTAAACTTAACCAATTTGTTGATGTAGGAACTTGGAACTCTTATCTCAATTGCTGCATAATAAATAACCATATCTTATATAATAATACTCTCTATAAGCAAGGGAACGGTATTCCAATGGGAACATCAACGTCCACGCATATCGCTAATCTATTCCTGTTCTTTAAGGAATATAAATTCATTAAAAATCACCCCACCTGCTCAGATAACTACCTTTACACTTTTAGATATATTGATGATCTGCTGTGTATCAATAATTCAGAAGTTATAGAGAGTGATTTTGATAATATCTATCCTAGCTCTCTTAACTTATGTAAAACCAACCACAGTAATCAGGAACTTGAGTTCCTAGACTTAAGCATTAAGCTCAACAGAGGTAACCCATCTATTAGCCTCTATGATAAAAGAGTTAATTTTCCTTTCAAAGTAATTAAATATCTACACTGGAATAATAACATTTCAACCAAAGTAATTGAGAATGTACTAATTTCTCAGGTCCTAAGAGTTTCAAGAATTTGCAGCAACAATTTGGACTTCAATTACCACATTAATATACTATTAGAAAGTTTTCTAGAGAACGAAATTCCTTCTTCTTTCATCAAAAGAACTTTAAGAAAAATTATTCTGAATAATAGAGTAAGGTTGGCAGATCTGCTTTAATTTTCTACACAGTTAATAATATGATTCTGACCAATCAAAGCCGTAAGGAAGTTGGCTAGAGGATGCCTATTAACTACCTAAAGGAACCTTAGTGCTATGGATGTGACGGTCCTATTAAAACAAAAAATTAAATAATATAAACAAAATCACAAAAAAAGCTTAAAAATCCGTTTATAAAAGAAAATAAAAACAAATAAAAAAGAAAACTAGTTATTCATCACTAGGATAGCTATACTAAAAATAGTAAAACCAACATTAAAATTAATAAGATTCTGATTAATCTATAGAAGCTCACTAAGGTGATTTAATACATGCAAAGATTATTAAATAAACTGCTCGTGTATTTTATAATATTTCTCATGTATTCTGGAGAGTTAATTCTGCTCTTTCTGATCATACAGATCCACAGTCTTATGTTTATATATTTTTTTTTCTCTGGTTAAAATCTCCGCGCGTTGGTTTCTTGCTGTATGAGGAGGCCATCAGCCCCACCCTCACTGCCCCCCAGCGTCTAGGGAGTGGCAGAAGAGGTCAGCCATGTTCTTCTCTTGTGAGGAGAAAAGTTTTTGTAACACAAGAGGTAAGCTCTCTTCCTTGTTTTTGGGTTCTAGGTTTTATAAGTTCAATGTTTGTACTTCATGTACCTTTTCTCTGTCGTTTTTTAGCTTTTCAACTTTTAGGCATTGGTTTGTCTGTTAACATTTTTGCGGGTTTTAACTCTTTCTTTTCTTTGTAACTTTGAGCGTCTTTTGGGGTACCTAGGAACAGAAGATGGCTTAGCTTGTTCCTTTTCTATGCGCTGTCTATGCGCTGTTTTTTCAAAGTAGTTAAGTTCTTAATAACTAATTAATTATGCACTTAAAGCACTGCTGAAATACTTTGTACATATTGCAACTAACTGTTTAAGGTATATAACTTTCACAAAGTTTTCTTTAGTTAATTATTATCTTTAACTTATTCTCGTTTTCGTGTTGTCATAAGTTGTAGAGTAGGGGGTTTTAGACTCAAGTTTTCTTTCAAAAATCTGTTCGTTATAAATTAACATTTCCTTTTTTAATTGCAATGTAAAATTTGGATTTTTTTTGCATTGTTTTTCAGGTTTAAATTCTCTCTCAAACGAACTTGGAATTTCGTTATGGCTGAAAATCATTTCTAATTATTATGTCACTCTCACAGCTTGAGTTCTCTTTAATCTTCTTCTCTCTGTTTAATAGTAACAGATGAAGAGTATGGGTCGGGCCAGGAAGGTTAATGGATGCAAGCGAAATTGTTAACTAGTGCTAGGTCATGCAACTCTAAGGAGGACATGACTTATATATATATTTTTTAAACTATTTTAGGTGGGAATGTTACTTGCATCTATGGCCTTGCAGAAACCCATTTCCAACTAGGTCTTCGTGGAAGTGAGAAAATGCAGAGTTTTTGCTGGTCCTTGATAAAGCCAAGGCTCAGTATTCTCGACACCTTCTACATTCAGTTGTTTTATTTTATTTTTTTATCTTTTTTCCTTTTGATCACACAGGTAGATACATAACCTTTTCTATGTTGTTCTAGGTGTGAGTCAAAATTATATATGTATTTTTTTGCTTAGGTATCTTCTTTATAGAATGTGAATTCTGAATTTTCAAAACTGCTGCGTTGCGCGTTTTGATTTTCAGGTTATTTTGCACCCTTCGTTTTAAATTAAAAAAATTTTTCCTTAGTCTTCAGTTTTGCTCTTTAGTATATATATATATATATATATTTCTTGTGATTAGTAAAAAAACCCAAAAAAAAACCCAAGTGTGTGTGTTTATCGTAAAAGTAATCCAATTGTCAAAAATATTTCATCTCAATTGCTTTCCACGTTTATTTATGCAAAATAATGTAGGGTCTTCAAATATTTTTTTGCTCACTGTACATGAAGTCGCGTTGCGCCGTTATCTCATCCAAAGCATTCTGACATGACGTCAAAATATTACGTAGCTCGATCAAAGTCGTTTTAACATCCGCTTAGAAACACGAAGAAGGAAACGTTACGCCATGAATATTCAATTTATTTTGTCTGTCATGAAGAACCTGTGAGGAATAAGTATCTAGATTTATAAATAATTAAACGCCTTATTTCCTTTACTTCTTTTGTAACCGTGAAGAAGGTACTCAATAAATACGCTGAATCAAGGTCCACGCTTGTTTTTAATTATCATCATCATCATCATTGTCAACCATTATCAATCCACTGCTGGACGAAGGTCTCCCCAAGTTTCCTCCACAACGGTCTGTCTTGTGCCAGTCTCCTCCATGTCACTCCCGCATATTTACGAATTTCATCCACCCATCTCCCATGTGGTCTTTTTCTGGGTCTTTTCCTGTCCCTTGGAATCCAATCTAAAATTTCGGCTGTCCATCTATGGTCTGCCCTTCTGGCAGTATGTCCAGCCCATTGCCATTTCAGGGATTTAACTCTCATAATGATGTCTTCCACTCTCGTCATTTTTCGGATCCACGAGTTCCTCTTCTTATCTCTCCTCTTTACATCAAGCATGCACCTCTCCATGCTTTTTTGAGTTGTCTGCAGCCTTTGTATGTCTCTTTTAGTTAAGGTCCACGTCTCTGCACCATACGTAAGCACTGGAAGGATGCATTGATCAAACACTTTTCTTTTAAGACATAATGGCATATTGCTCTTGAAAATTATGCTGTTTCTTCCAAAAGCTCTCCAGGCAAGTTTTGTACGCCGATTAATTTCTTCATCAATGTGACCCTCACTTGATATCTGCTGTCCAAGATAAACATACGTATCTGTTATCTCCAGCTTTTCTCCATCAATCGATAAATCTTCATTTCTTGTAAAAGCATTGAACATCACTTTTGTCTTCTGAAAGTTCATTTTTAATCCCACTTCTTTACTCTTGTCAGCAAGTTCCTGGATCATACTCTGCAGCTCTGATGGGCTAGTTGCAAAAATGACTACGTCATCAGCAAAACGAAGGTGGGTTAGATAATCTCCATTAATCTTTATCCCTTTGTTTTCCCAGTTCAGTGATTGAAAGACATTTTCCAATGTGGCATTAAAGAGCTTCGGAGATATGGTGTCACCTTGTCTCACTCCCTTTCCAATTTTTATGTGTGTTGTATTTTCAAACAGCCGAATCTTTGCACTTGCATTTTCATAGATGTTATTAATAATATTAATGTATGCATCTTCAATACCACAGGATTTCAGAGCCGTGGTAACTGCTGATGGTTTCACCGAATCAAAGGCTTTTTCATAATCGATAAAAGCCATGCACAATGGAAGTTCATATTCCCTCGCTCTTTCAATTAGTTCTCTCAGTACGTGGATATGATCTATTGTGCTGTAGCCACTCCTGAATCCAGCTTGTTCTCTCGGTTGAGCCATGTCCAGTGTTACCTTCAAGCGGTGTGAAAGAACTTTAGTGAAGATTTTATAAACCACTGATAGGAGTAGTTCCTGAGATCCTCAATGTCACCTTTTTTATGTAGCAGGATCATTGTAGCATTGTTCCAATCCTCAGGAATCTTCCCTTCATTAAGGCATCGAGTGAAAATTTGGGCGAGTACTGTTTCAATTTCTCCACTTGCTTCTTGTATGATGTCTACAGTAATTCCATCTTCTCCTGGAGCTTTCCCCCGCTTCATGTTCTTGATTGCATGAGCAACTTCTGCTGGGAGGACTGGAAGACCTCTGGTACCTTTCATGATGTCTGGAGTACATGTATCATCCCTTTCATATAATTTGGAGTAGAAATCTTTCACTCTTGTCAAAATTTCGCCTCTATTTCTTGTTATAGAACCATCTTCTTTTCTCAGAGCCATAATCTGTTTTCTTCCCTTTCTGAGATGTCCCTTTGCTATCTTAAGGCTTTGGTTGTTTTCAATTGCTTTCCTCACTAGCTCACAGTTGAATTTCCTTACGTCTTCAGTGATACTTTTTCTTACTGTCTTGCATAGCTCTATATATTCCACTTTGGAAGTCACATCTTCTTTAGTTGTCTTCATCTCTCTTCTTTTTTGCGTCAACATTTTGGTTTTTCCTCATAATTTGTTCACATGCAACTTGTTCTTAGACAGAGCTAATTTTGTTGCTGTTTCCATAAGAGCTTTGGTTACTTTTCTGTTAACTTCAGAAATATCCACTTCTTCCGATGTTAGGCCTTCTAAAGCAGAGAATCTGTTCTTCAGTTCCAACTTGAAGGTATTATGGTGTTTTTTAAGGTTGGTTATGTCAATACATGTTGTTTGTCTTATGAGCTTGCCACATTCCAGTTTAGTGTTGAGGTGCATCTTACATCTCACCAATCTATGGTCACTACCTGTGTCGAACTTGTTTAGCACACTGCAGTCTTCTATGACGAAATTTTTGTTACACATAATAAAATCAATTTCACTTGTCTTCCTATTTGGATGTCTCCATGTCCATTTCCTGTGTGGCTTTTTCTTGAAAAAGGAGTTCAAGATGAAAAGTCCTTCTGCCTCTGCAAACTCAACGAGAGTATTTCCACGCTGGTTTCTGTTGCCGTGACCGAATTTACCTACTGAAGTTTCATTCTGTTGCCGGTGCCCTATTTTTGCATTGAAATCTCCCATAATTATCTTTAAGTGCTGCTTACCTTTATTATTTAGATGACGAATTTCCTCATAAAATTCTTCAATTTCTTCTTCAGGATGACTTGTGGTGGGTGCATAAGTTTGAATAATCTGAGCCTGGTATCTTCTCGAGAGTTGGATAACGAGTCGTGCAGCTCTGTCAGAGGAACTTTCAACTTCTACCACTTTATCCTTCAGTTTCTTGTTTATTATAAATCCAACACCACTAGTTCTGCCAGTATCTGTCCCACGATAATAGAAGAGATGTCCACTTTTCAGTTCAATGAGATCTTCTCCTTTTCTCCTTACCTCACTTAGCCCGACGATGTCCCACTTGATCCTTTGGAGTTCCTCTCTCAATTCAAGAAGCCTTGAATCAGAAGATAGGGAGCGACCGTTATAGGTAGCCAAGGTCAGCATCAAACGGCAGCCTAGTCCGGTCCTCCGGGGATTCTTAGCACCCTCTGCCTTCATGTCGCACTGGCCGCTGCCTTGGCCAGGTACATTCCAGCTGCCGGAGACTGAGGGCCAAGATTTAAGTTGTAGAGTCATTTTGGAGGTGTTTGGCCATAACTCACCACGCTGGCCAAGCGGGTTGGTGAGTGTGGGATAGCATTTCCTCTGATCCCGATGGTATAGTTATACCGCTATTGGCGGTCGTCAGAGCCCCTTTAGTGGGAACAGGATGCACCACGAGAAGGCGGGGTTGACATTTGTCAAGGAGAGGCTGTGATGTTACGCATCACCTGACCTTACATCCCGTTTTTAATTATATCATTATGGAACTACAACTCACTCACAGCGAAATTGAACATTTAAAAGTGATTTGTCCCAAGTATATAACCCATGTTTTCCTGTACTTGATCTGTTTATTTGTGTGTATGTTAATTCATTGTGGATACATTGACCCAGTAGTATATATGATTTCTTTAATTTCATAACAACCACTGAAAATAATAACACCAAACGTATTAGCTAACCTACATCACACGTTGGCATAATTTCATCCAGAAAGCAATATCCAATCACTGAACACCTGCCCGATAACACGCAAAGCTGTGCGGACGTCACAAATATTTATCACTCAGTTGACGCTAGTTTTATTCGGTCGCTCATAATAATTTTTGACGGGTTCTGGCAACAATTTACACAATAGTTCGCGGAGCACACTTGTTATTTGACCGCAGCAGATGTTCTAAATCAGAATCATGTTCGTGAAGGCAGGTTCGTATGCTTTTCACCATGTTTGTAGACATTTCTCGTAATGTTACGTCTGCAATGCTTGACGTTGTAGCTTCAGTTTTGGCTTTAAGTAATGGGTGACTTTGTGCTTATTCACAATGTCTTTGAGGTAGCCCCAGAAAAAGAAATCGGGAACACGAATTCCAGGAGGCCACAAAATATTATTAGGTGTGAAACTTAATTCTCGGTCACAGGCACGACACGTTGACAGGAAATAATCCCCATCTTGTTCGATACATTTGAGCCATCGGTCAGGGAGTTGCCGAATGCCACTGCGGAGAAAAACGGGCTGTTTCGAGTTGATAAAGTCATCAATATTAGTGTGGACCTCCTCGACAGAAGTGAAGCGCGTATCACTCAGGGGATGTTGCAGGGAGCGAAAGAGGTTATAATCCGACGGGTCGAAGTCTGGAGAATACGCCGGGTGAGACAAAATCTCCCATCCCATGTCGGTGATCGGGTTTAAAGTCGTTTTCGCGGTGTGAGGACGCGCGTTATCCTGAAGCAACAGGACTGACTTTCTGCTCTTGCCGGTGTATGTCCTTTTCGCCTGCAGTGCGTCACTCACACGAATGAGTTGCTAACAATAACGCTCAGCATTGACCGTTTCACCTGGTTTGAGCAACTCATAGTGTGCGACACCGCGATGATCCCACCATATGCACAGCAACAACTTCCTGGCATGGAGATTCGGTTTGGCGGTATTGGTAGTAGGCTGACCTGGATAAACCCACGATTTGTGCTGCTTTGGATTATCGTAGAGGATCCACTTCTCATCACAGGTCAAAATCTTGTAGAGGAAATCCTTCTTATTGAATCTGGAGAGCAACGACACAGCAACATCGTAGCGCCTAGACTTGTTCGCAGTTGTGAGTTGGTGGGGCACCCAACGGCCCTCCTTGTGAATCCGCCCAAGCTTGTGCAGGCGCTTTGCAATGGCTTGCCGTGTTACTCCGAGTTCCTGGGCGAGCTCTGACTGTGTGCGACAGGGATCCGCGTCCAACAGTTGTTGCAATTCCACATCGTCAACTTTCTGTGGCTGTCCCGGACGTTCTGCATCACGGAGATAAAAATTTCCCTGCTTAGACTGCTGGAACCACTTCTTACACGTACTGTAGGACACTGCAGCCTCATCCAAATCAGCACAGATCATTTGCTTGGCTTCCGGGGCACTTTTTTCCAGCTAAAACGCAAACAATAGGCAGTGCCTCAAATGTTGCTTCTCGAACGACATTGCTTTCACCGTCAACTTTCGTCCCTTCTGTCACTACAGCTGTGAGCGGCTACGGTTGCCTGGAAAGCTGTTGGATGGCGCTGCAATCAGCCATTATCGCACACAGCTATTTGCATTTGCCGACGTTCTATGATCGCTTGCGGTTAGGGGCCGAGAATTAAGTTACACACCTAATACAAATGAGACGATTTAAAAAAATGAAAGGACATGATTTAATGAGATGTACGGCGCATGGTGTCTTCTTGCTAAAACCAGCAATATTGTTAATCCTTTTTTACGGGTGAAATAAATTGAGCTGCTATGTCACGTTATATACCTCATCATGTATCCTCGTATTCCCAAAGTGGGGTGGAGAAGTCGACAATTAGTCTGCCTTCCACTACGTGTTTTGTTCTTTTACACATACACACACACACACACACACACACACACACACACACACACGCGCGCGCGCGCGCGCGCTCGATCACTCACTCAGGCTAACTGTAAACCGCTAATTAAATTACAAAAAATGAAAAGGAGCGAAACATAAGGGAAAATTTACCGAAATACTCTCAGTGGTATAAAACTCAAATGAAATAATATTCGATATTGCCTGGAAAAACGAAGTGTTTCTCAGTCACTGTTCAAATAGCTGTCGCAAATAGGCGGACAGGTCACGTGAGAAGCAAGATGACGCCAAAGGGTGGAAGCTACTGTGGGTCGACAAATAAATTTCTCACGTGCTATCGTACATTTAAGTACGCCTAAATTATGCTTATCACGACATCTGAATCACTCTGAATTTAGCATTTGTTCAAAAATGTAATCACGTTTCTGTATTTAAAGATTATAAGAGCAGTGAACCTCGGCAATGTGAGGTTATTCTCTCAAGATGAAGACTTTTCTATTCTTTTACGGTGGCGCACTATTCTTACGCAGTGGCGCACTTTGTGGAGGTGGCCCAGAAGCCTCGGCCCTTCTCCATGAGGTATCACTTGGTCTTTTGTCATTGGCTGCTTAATTTTAAATATATTTTCGTATGTTTTTAAATATACTAGTCCATAACCCGTGCGACGTACGGTTGAAAAAGCTGTGACTGATTTTTTTCTTGTCATATAACACGAATCGTAATAAAATGCATAACTATAATAAACGGTTGAATTATTAATGGGCAGTCTATAAGATGTGTCATCAACAACAAAATTTTCGTAATATTCCCATTATTTTTTTATTTTTCCAACTATTCGTATACGAATTTAACGTCGACGTTCCTCATTATTGTATAAACATGTGCTTATCCATCGTTGACGGGCTTGCATTGCAGTATTGCGGCATTCTTTCAGTGACCCGAAATGATATCGTGTCTAGATAACTACACAATGGGGTTTAAAATGTGTTTTATTTTGCCAGTTTTGTTGTAACATTTTTTTTTTTGGTATCATCATACTGTATAATCTATACTAATATATAAAGAGAGAAACTTTGTGTGTTTGAGGTGATCTTGAAAACTACTGAACTGATTTGGGTAATTCTTTCCCCGTTGGGAAGCTTATTTCTTTACGGTGGACATAGGCTATTTTCGTTTATTTTTACTATTTTTTTATTTTTTTTTATTATTTTTGTCTGTACTACCAAATCAGATCGCTTTAAAGTAGTTCCCGACTACCCGCGTATCGTTCCGCTTCGTTTACATACAACCTGATCACACCCAAAGCGAAAGAAAGTAGTTCACGATAATATATGGAATTTTTTTTACTAATAACGAAAACTACTGAAGAGATTCGGATGATACTTTCACCGTTGCGAAGCTTACTCCTTTCCGGTGAACATAGGCTATTTTGTTTATCTATACTAATAATACATATATAAAGAGAGAAACTTTGTTTGTGTGTTTGGGGCAATCTCGAAAACTACTGAACCGATTTGGTTCGTTCTTCCACCGTTGGAAAGCTTATTTCTTTCCGGTGGACATAGGCTATTTCGTTTATTTTTTATTATTTTGTACTATTTTTGGTTGTACTACCGCATCAGATTGCTTTCAAGTAGTTCCCGATTTTACCGTTCCGCTTACGGCGGATCGTACAAAGAAATTGCCATGGTATCATAAAAAAAATTACTTATGACAATAAAATTTAGCGATGACAAATCTGTGGGTCAGTAACTTTCATTTTTAAAAAAGTAGTAGGTGTCGCTGGCGGATATTGTATAAAGAAACGGCCTTGCGTTTTAAATATATAGATATTTCACGAATAATTGGAAAATGATGAAGAGATTTTTATCGCTTCCTAGTATTTTGGGAGATGTTCTCTGGAGCGCACTTTTATTTGCATCCTCAATATTTTGGGCCACCGCCATACAGAAATCCTGGGTGCACCACAAGAATCTTATGTGCGTGCATGCGCGCGCGCTTGTGCGTGTGTGTGTGTGAATATTATCAGTTATTTGTCAATTTATAAAAAAATATGAAACCCCAACTCAGGAATCCCAAAAGGAAGAAGCTCTATTTGAAGTTTACACTAGTATTAGTTAAAAATATGGATGCTTTGAAAGTTCAAAAGAAAATTTGATTTCTACAGTTGAGGATTTTGATTCCGAATTTCCTAATGTATGCAAAATTTCTACACCACAGTTTTCTAACTGTGTGTTCAGCGAAATACCAGAGGTTCGTCGAATAACTCCTTGGGGTACCGTGAAACCTTTGAAATATCTATCGTATTTAGTTACTTCACGATACGAAAAGCAACAGACAGAGAACCGAAAGCCGTGGACCGGCTTTCGGTTAGTAAAGTGTTCGGGTTAAGTATGGGAAAAGCTGTCGATTTATCAGAGTTTCATAAAAGACGAATTGTGAAGGCACGACGGATTGTTCACCTGCCGCTGTAATGAGTACGTACCAAAAGTGGTGCACAGATGGTCAAACGACGAACCGACGTTCAGCCGTATGTCGTCAGCAGCTCATTGATGCCAGAGGGGAGCGGAGACTGTCGCGCATTGTTCACAGCGACCGTAGGGCCACAGTGCGACAAATCACCCGCAGCTGCCTGCAACAGTGGCAATCAGGGCAATGTGTCACAGCACACAGTTCATTGCAGCCTTCTGCGCAAGGAACTGCGTAGCCGAAGACCCAGCCGGGTCCCCATGCTCACTGCACGTCATCGCCAACAACGAATGAAATGGGCCCAATATCATCGAGATTGGACCGTGGATGATTGGAAGAAAGTGGCCTGGTCTAACGAATCAAAATTTTTGGTGCATCACTTAGACGGCCGAGCGCTGTCCCCCGATTACCAACGGAGGCTATGGGCACCTGGATGCACTGTTGGGGTGAAATAGACCATCGGCGGCCGTGTTATGCTGTGGGTGATGTTTTCTTGGGACACTTTAGGCCCCATTACCTCAATAGCACAATCCCTGTCAGCTGTCAGGTATCTGAACATCGTTGCGGACCAAGTTCACATATTCATGGCAACTGTGTTCTCTGCTGGTGATGGCCATTACCAACAGGATAATGCGCCATGCCACACTGGCAGAATCGTCAAAGAGTGGTTCCAGGAACATGCTGATCACTTTCTGTTAATGTCCTAGCCTCCAAATTCACCTGACATGAACCCAATCGAACATTTGTGGTTCGACTTTGAAAAGCGGATTCGCGCTAAATCACCACCACCACGAAATGAACGGGAATTGCAGGACCTGCTGTTGACGTTATGGTACAAGATACCCCAGGATACCAATCGCCACCTCATGGAATTGATGCCTCGCCGAGTGGCTGCTGTTCTACGGGCTAAACGGGGTCCTACAGCTTCTTAGGCAGGTGGTCATAATATAATGGCTCATCGATGTATAATAATAAGAATAAATATTATTTTCGAAAAACTAAACAGTCGAAATACTATTGCCGGCGCCATAGTTTAGTAAATATTCACTTTTATTACTCACATATATGTTTATTCATTGATTTTACGACAATAGCATTCATTAATCCACCTACCTAGGTACCGTTCAATGTCAGGAATTAGTAAACCTTATTGTTTGCTTTTATGATTTAATTCCACTCAGTGTGTACCGCACTGAGACTCCGTGTGGTCGTGAGTGGCGACAATAAATGCAATGTGTTGCATGTAAATAAATGCATGCTCTCGAAACACTCGCTTTATTTCACACTGACAAAGATCTTGGCATGCAAAACATGCATAGCATAGATTACGTACAAAGTGTACTCTCTCGAATTTCTTTATATATATACGCCACACTGAATTTTGTGTCACAATGTTGAACGCATCAAACATCAAACAGAAGTCATCGCTCTTTCCACGTTTATAAGTGAGTCACGGAAAAACTATCATTGGCCGTCACCGGGAATCGAACCCGGGTCTTCCAGTTACGCGCCGGACATGCTACCACTGCACCACAGCTGCCTCGAATTATCCAGACTCACATACGACTTACTGCCAAATCACATGGCAAGTTACTTCTTGGAACCCCGCACAATGCTGGGGATTCACCAAAGAGGGTAAGCAGCAACTGAACAAATAACTAGGAGGCGAATGAATAATTAATACACACAATTGACGTGGATAAGGAACATCAAGCAGAAGTCATCGTTCTTTCCACGTTTATAAGTGAGTCACGGAAAAATTCTTATTGGCCGCCACCGGGAATCGAATCCAAGGTCTTCCAGTTACGCGCTGGACATGCTACCACTGCACCACAGCGGCATATTGGTCTCAAAATGTGCGTTGGCATGTTGCACTGGAGCACACTGATATTAGGTTACTACGAAATAGATTGAAAACATGCAAATACGGCCAAGATGTCGTTTTCTCCTTTGAAAACTTATTTCTTGGGGAACACTACCAAAAAAAAAAAAAAAAAAAAAAAAAAAGAAAGAAAGAAAGAAATTAGCGTCAGTGCTTCAGGTAAATTAGTGGAAGCGAAATAAATTCCTGGAAATTACAAGAAATTATTTCTGTGAGAAAGTATGAGTAAAATATGACATCGCTATTGGAAATGTCAGAAAGGTTAACAAAAATCCATTTTCTAATCATCCATCTGTACGAACAGATGCATTAAGACTCGACACCCAATTCTGATATCTATTACATTAAAACATAATCCTTTTATCAGATAATGTCTTATCGGAACAGCTAATTTCATCGGACAACTTCCCCCGGGTGTGGTTATAGGTCTTTGACAATCTTTAACTTGTAGAAACATACTCGAAAACCTTCGTCACCATGGAGCTTTTAGGCAGACGACATGTCGTTAAACAACAGCAGAAATAACCATTTCGTATCATCTGCGTTTAATAACACAGTTTTCTTAATTCGGTTCGATAACATCGGAGTTTGCGTAGCAGGTGTTGAGACTTTGACGAACGCGATGTCTTTCTTGTGTGCGGTAGGCCAATTCGAAAAAGCACGTGTTGGAAACTCAAAACAACAGACGACCGGTCACACACATACACACACTCTCTGTGGTATTGGCAATTTGGCGAAAGCAAATAGCCCAAGGTGCATAAAAAGTGAAGAAATAAGAAGCAGAATATTGGTAGAAGGTGGTGGGGGTATGTAGACTGGAGGTTGGGAAACGGGTGGGATGGGAGCAGGGAGGCGAATAAGCAAGAGAGAGAGAGAGAGAGGGAATCGGTCGGACGCGCGTGGATTCATGTCCTCCGATAATTACCTTAATCTATGTCTTTAATACGCCCGTGGCCCTTGCTACATTTCTTGCCTTGATAATAAGCAGATAGGCCCCAAACGAGTCTCCGTAAAGCGTTCGAGCCAAATGAGATTAAGTCGTCGTCCATGTTCGGAGCCTTATCTGATCCGGAGCAACGATTGTAATTTGCGAAATGCAGCCCCAATGATAGATGCTTGCGTAATGAGAAGGTTCATCACTGACTGAGGGGTGCGGGATGAGGAGGTTGAAAAACTGCAGGGGAAAAGGAGGAGGAGGAGGAAGGTGGGGAATGGGGAGAGGTGGCATTGCGGCCATTAAGCACAGATCCGCCTTTTCGTCGTCCGCTTTTGGTGGTGGGACTTTTTATATATATTTTTTCCCCCTCCTGTTCCCTACGCTCAAAAGAGGGCTCATGATCGTCATAACGATGATCATCATCATTATTTCTATGAGCACGCGGCTCTGAAGCTCAAACGTCCCGCCTAGCGAACTATAGGTATGCATCGAAAGGGTTTTCACTTCGGTAGAGAAGATCGGCCACCGAATGTTTTGGGGGACTTCATCGATTTTTTTTTTAATATTATTCTACGAATTTTATTCAGAAATCGCATGCGAAAAATTAGCATCTCTCATTGTAAGGGGAAGTTTAATATTTTCGCATCCCAACTGGTAATATAGTTCTATTATTTATCGACATAGGGTTATTTCATAACTCTATTACGCTCGCTAATCAAAGATTTTGTCACGTCCAATAAAATCCAAGACATGGTTTTCTGTTACTCTTTATCGTCTCTACATTGGCTTCGAACTCGACGAAGAGTTCCTGTTGATAACTTCACTGTTCGCAGAATTTTATTTTTGTTGTGTTACAAACAAATTCTGAGTATGTGGCTTTCAGGAGCTCTTCTTCTTCTCTAATAAAAAGCCCCGGTACCATTAGAGGTATTAGCACATTTTTATTCCAGCTACGTTTCACGTAGCCTCAAATGTTCTTTAGAGTTCTTCGTATTTTCTAAAACTGCTTCAGACTCGATGAAGTGTTTCTGGATCAAGAGTCCCCGATGCCTTTATTGTTCGTAAAATTTTATTCCTGCTGTGTGTGACGTATATTCTAGATTAACTTTCCTTTTTTAGTTTCTTTCCCTATGTATATCTTGAGTTTATTCCCAGTATTCTTCACGCTTAACGAAATATCTTTTCCCTCAAACGAATACGTTTGGCAACACAATTGAGGTTGAATGAACATGACGCATGTCTGAGTTTTGATAAGAACAAGAGATAAAAACGACGACTGATCTATTGCTTGGGAGCGTTGTAAGAGAGCGATTATTACGAGCGTTGGGTTGTAAACTGATTATTGATAGGAGTGTTGTGATAATGTGTGGTGTGTGGAGCGTTCACTACAATATGCTGTGTTACAATGTGTGTACTACAGCCTGAATAAAGCATCTTTCCGTAAGTTGACTTCTGTTATTTACATGTTTCGTCTGGCCGTTAAGGTTTCTTTCATTTAGGAATTATTTCTTAGTATGTTGATGTGTTAAAACAACGTAGAAGTAAGACGTCGTTATATGTGTACCTCTACGTCGTTATATGTGCACCTCTACGTCGTTATATGTGTACCTCTACGTCGTTATATGTGTACCTCTACGTCGTTATATGTGTTACAAGCAAACTCCGCATCTGTGGTTTTCAGGAGCTTCTCATCGTGTCTAAAAGGGCTTCAGACATGATAAAAAGCTCTCGGCACCATTAAGACACATATTTATTCCAACTGCGTTATACGCAGCCCAAAATTTGTTGCTCTTTGGAGCTCTTCATGGCTTCAGACGCAGTTTATGGATGAAGAGTCGCCAGTGTCTTCAACAGGTTTGTCATATAATAGGCATAGCCTTTTAGGTGCTCTTCGTGGTTTATAAGAAAGCTTCAGACACAACGGAGAGTTTTACGGTGAAGAATTTCCGGTACATTCAGGAGCCATGGCACATTTACGTTCCTGCCCAACCTCGAATCCTAACGGCTTTCAAACGCTCTTTATCTTCCTTAAAATGGCTGCAAGCACGTTGAAGAGCTTCCGGTACCTCCAGTATCTTTTATGACTTTGGTGAGTTTTTATTCTTGCTGAGTTACACACAAACCTTGATTCTGTGGTATCCTGTAAATATTCATTATATCTCAAACGATTTTAGAATTCCCGTAACTTCGGTGATCTTGGGTCATCTTCGTTCTTGCTGTGTTACAGAAAACTCCCGAATTTGAGGCTTTCTGTAACACTTTGAAGTTTTTAAAGATCCTGCATCGCCTCTACAGTGTAAGCCAGTGAACGTGGTTGTATGATGTGGGGCATGTTTACCTGGCAGGAACTTGGACCCGTGGTGCGTGTGGAACAAAGTATGACTGGTGCCCACTATCGTGAATTGCTTGCTGACTCTGTACACTCAGCATTGTTGCATTTTTTCCTGAATGGAGACGGTATCTTCCTAGATGACAATCCGCCGAAGCACTAGTACAATATTAGGCAAGAATAAAAAAACAACACACATTTGGAAAGATTCAGTAGCCTGATCCCATTCCAATACAACGCAAATTATTATCACACACTGTGTATGACAGATTTATAAGTAATAATAAGTTTAATGGGAAGCGAAGTGAAGAAATTTTTAATATCTGAAGTTCACGAAGCTTGTGTTATTCAATAATTGTAGGTTCGACTTCCAGGTATCCCCCACACGGTCCAGTTCACTTTAATCTCAAGATTTGTTGACAAAGAAGGAAACATAACAGAAACGTTTTTGGTTTTCTTCTCCGCATATTTAGAAAAAATGTATTGGAATCATTAAAGAATCTATTGACATCAAAAACTGTAGAGACCAAACATAGGATAATGATGCAAACTTGTCGGATAATTACAGTGGATTACAAGCGACATTTAAAAAACGTATTGTAAAAGCAACCTATGCACCATGCGCTAGTTGTTGTTTTCTTAACAAGCATTGCATTATCTTAACTTTATTCAGAATTTATACGTGTATTTCTCTTTGTCCTGTTGACGACCGAATATGCTCATAAATAGTTTGCCGAACTCTCAATCCATACATACATTATATAGACAAAAGTCACCGGACACCTCTTAAAAAGCCAATGAACGGATCCGCTGCGTTTTTAAGCTGCGCGGTTTACATGCAAACGGTATAAAAACAAGCCTGCAACTGACCGCGATCTTATCGCACTGTGAGGTTGAGTGAAAATGTCGCGGCGGGAGGGAACTGACTTTCAGAAAGGAAAGATTGTTGGGTGTTATATTAGTGGGTTGTCCATAAGAAAAACCGAGATGCGTTTAAACATACCCAAGTCAACTGTTTTGGATGTACTGAATAAGTGGAAGACACATGGCTTGTCTAAAGTAGCAAAACGTACCGACAGACCAAAGGAAATCAGTGATAGAGGACGTCGAAGCCTCAGGAGAGTCGTTACAGCTAATCGACGGAGTACTGCACACGACCTCGGTATACAGGTGAGTAATAATGCTTGAACCTCGGTATGTGCACGTACCATTCGCAGAGAACTTCATTCAGTGGGTTACCGTGGTTGTGTGGCTGCTCATAAGCCTGTCATCGCCACTCGGAATGCTACTCGTCGTTTAGCATGGTGTAAAAAACATTTATCGTGAACCGTAGATCAATGGAAACAGGTCCTACGGACTGATGAATCCAGATACACGATCCAGCAGTGCTCTATGGGATGATCTTAATCCCATAGAGCTCCCTATGGGATGAATTAGAGCGCCGTATAAGAAGTTTGGAACCAAGGCCTAATACTAAGCAACAGTTAAGGGCAGCGTTATGTACTGAATGGAATGGCATACCTATCGCTGTGTTCCAAAACCTTGTCGAAAGCATGTCTCGAAGGGCCAGTGCAGTCAGTGCACTAAGGCCAAAGGTGAACCGACACCGTACTAATGTATGTCAATAAATGCTATGCTGTGTTTCTCTTCTACGTGTCCGGTGACTTTTGTCTTTATAGTGTATAAGGAGAATAAGCTACACCAGATAGGCAGGAGGAGCTGACAGCAGTTTCAGCTTTAAGATAGAATCACAAGAACATCAAGGAAGCATTAATTCAAGTTAGTACGAATGACAATGAAAAACGAATGGATAAATTAGAGGCAGAAAAATTAGCACAATATTTTAATGTATATGAAAAAGCTTTATTAACAGTTTTGTGGGTAAAACCGTTACAAGGAATAAACAGTAAGAGGAAATCGTTACAAGATATACAATCCAATTCAATATAAGGAACAACTCTTCTCATATCTCTTTTTGAATTCATTATGGATGTCAGAAGCAACTTCTAAGTTATTGAGAACGATGTAAATTTACTTACAGAAAAAATTAATAAAAAATTAATTTTTTTAGCAGTACCTTTTTGTAATGCTAACGGTGAACCCTCATTTTTAGCACGTCTTTTGTAAGAAAAGATCATGCTCATGTTATCGGTTTGTCCGTCCGTCCGCCTGTAGACACCATATATCTCTGCAACTATTAGCCCGATTTGAAAAATTCTTTTGCATATGGGAGCTTGAAATATGCGATTGATGATCCTTTATTTCGTTTTTTTTTTTTTTGTTTCTTTTTTTTTTTTATGATGTACAATTTCGCCGTTAGAGGGGGTAATGCAGATGATGTCCAAATCAAAATACATTTTATTCCACATATTTGCTCCTAAACATCCGATTGAAAAAATCTTTTATCTTTCGATTCCATTTATGTAGCAGAGTACTTTAGGTATAGTTACTTTTTCAAGTTACGCATAGATTTTCCGCTAGGGGGCGCAAAAGTAAAGTACGTTTTCCCTGATATCTGTTGTTCTAAAACTACGGTTTGAAATTTTTTTTCTTCAGTGGATATAGCTCCTGATGGAAAGTCTTTTGCATATAATTTTTAATTTTTGGAAAAGCATACTTTGGCTGCCAAGAGGTGTAAGTATTACTTTTTGCTTCTGATATATTTGCTATAAAATTTGAGCATCTAAAATCTCGATTGAAAAAATTATTTCGTGGACCGATGCCACTCACGTCGATAAACGTTTTTCGAATATTTTCTTCTTAAAATATTGCACAGTTTCTCCGCAGGAGGGCGGAGACGTATACTTATTTTTGTCAATACTTCTGCTTCTAATGACCCGATTTGAAAAATTCTTTCTTTATTGGATAGAGTTTCCGGTGTGACATGTTTTTCATATAATTTCAAATTTTTCAAGTAATTCATAGACTTTCCGCTAGAGACGTAAAAATAAATTGCGTCTCCCCCGATATCTCTGCTTCTAAAATTCCTATCTGAAAATTTTTTCCAGCACCGGATACAGCTCCTTATGGGAAATCCTTTACATATAATTTCTAATTTTGGCAAAAAATGGTTTGGCTACCATGGGGCGTAAGTCTTAATTTCTGCTTATGATGTATATGTTGACAAACCTTTTATGAATTTTTCTTCTTAGAATAATACATGGTTTCTACGACAGGGAGCGTAGATATATATTTTATTTTTGTCAATTTCTCTAATTCTAGGAGTCCGATTTGAAAATTCCTTCTTTGTTGGATAGTGTTTCCTAGGCGAAATGTTTTTCATATAATTCAAAATTTTCAAATAAATCATAGACTTTCCGCTAGAGGGCGCGAAGGTAAATTGTGTTTTCTGCATTATTTCTGCTTCTGAAATTCCGATTTGAAAAATTTTTACTGTATGGCATACACAACCCCTGATGGAAAATATTTTTCATATATTTTCTAATGTGTGGTAAAAAATGGTTTGACCACCATGGGAATAAGTGTTAATTTCTGCTTCTGATGTATTTGCAGCAAAATCTGAGCTCCTGAAAACTTGACTAAAAATATTTTTTCCTTGGACCGATACCGCTCATATCGAAAAACCTTTCGAGAATACTTTCTTCCTAAAATAATGCATGGTTTTCTCACCAGGGTCATAAAGTCACATCTTATTTTTGTCAATATCTCTGTTTCTAAGAGTCCGATTTGAAAAATTATTTCTGTGTTGCAGAGCGTTTCCGGTGCGAAATGTTTCTCATATAAATTCATATTTTTCTTAACGCACAAGTCTGCAACTAGAGCGCGTAAACTTACGATTCCGTTTACAGCAATATCTGAGGGATTAAAAACCCGATTGAAAAACATCTTTCTTCCATCAAATACTATTGCCTTCCATACCAGTTTCATTGTCTTGAATAGCTTTGATAAATTTAATTTGCGTCAGAACGGATTCAAAAGACGTGCTTATTACACCCGAAAGTTCGGTGTCATCTATCATGTTTGTATTTATACGGGTTAAATTATTATTTACGTAATTCAGTAAATCAGTTCCATTTATGCCATTTCGCACTTATATTTATCGAAAACGATGCTCTTCAATCATTAGATTATGAATCAATTATTGATAAATTCGCTAAATGGAAATCAAGAAGAGTTTGACTTTAATATGACTGTTACGAATAAATGTATCTAAAATAGCTAAGATATTTCATTTATTTGTGTTCAAAAGAAGAACCTATTCTGTTTGTATGCATGCTCATTACTTGTTCGATTATCTTGACTCATCACTATTCGCGCTGCGTTACACGCAAATCATGGCACTAAGGTATTGTGAAACTTTTCATCTGCAACGACCCTCGCTCATTTTTAGCTCTTACTCAAGGAGAGCTGTCAAATAATTTTGCTTTGGTTCGTTCCGTAGTAGCATCATACACTCGAAGAAAAATAAAAATCAGGTCCTTTTCTAACGATAACAAAGGCAAACAGTTTATTTCGCTAATGCTATGTAGCTTGGGACCTCTCGAAAGGCAGGTTAATGGAATGCTTCATTCACTCCGTTTCCGTCCGTGCTATCGACACTAGACCCAAACTTCGTGGGTTTTTTTTTTTTTTTTTTTTTCGTAAACTGCCGCTGCAACTATACGACGCAATCCCCAACGCTCTCCGAAAAAAAAAAAACGTTTCGTTCACTCTCTAATTTTCACAACCCGACCTCTCTCGTCAAAACTAAGGTCCTGACTCTCTCCCTTCTACTTCAAAAAGTGTCTTTTCTTGTAAACTGCAGGAAATTTCCACTATCGGATTTCCGAGTTAATCTTCCCACACGTGAGGCTTCCTGTCACGCTTTTACGTTTGTGTTTCAGTCTTTAACGAGCCCTCGAGATAATCCCATCGCCACACAAGGCAGGTACAATACACTTCAAGTACTTATGTATTAAGCCGGCAGTAATGCGGCTAATTGCGTGTATCTTACAGCAACAGACTTAATTAAGCATGCTGATTTCGTTCACTCTGCCCCAAATTAGCGTGAACAAAGAAACTCAATATAGGAATTACATAAGCATACATATTTTTTGACCTGACTGCTAGCGAATCTTACATCATCGTTTCTACACAGGGTGAGTCGAAAGTTTTGCAATATTTACATAAGCGCGTGTTCTGCGGCGGGCATGTCACGTGTTTAAACTATTTCAAGTCGCGCACTGCAGTCAGTCGAAAGGGATATAAAGTGGTAGTCGTCGCTGTGAACAGCATCGCATGTAGTCGTTCTGTCTGTGATTGGGACGCCTAAAAGATGAATATCCACAACCGGCTAATTAGGGAACTTTTGCTTTACGAGTTTGAACTCGGCCATAACGCTGCTCAAGCAACACGAAACATTTGTAATGCGAAAGGATCGAATCTCGACGATCAGCCAAGGTCAGGTAGCCCGCGAACCGTCGATTCGGAAGCCGTGTGCCGGGCCGTAGAGGCAAATCCGACAACCAGCAAAAGGAGAATATCAGTCAAGCTAGGAATATCACAGACCACTGTAGTTCGTCATCTTCAGGTCAATGGCCCCCCAGAAGTTCTGACTTAACACCTTGTGACTTTTTCCTGCGGGGGTACGTAAAGGACAAGGTTTTGCCCCTCCCCTTCCTGTTGATCTAGCGGAGCTGAAACAGTGTATCACAGCCACTATCACTGCATTTGATTCAGATATCTTACCTCGTGTTTGGGCGGAAAGGGACTGCCTGCTCGATGTGTGTCGCGTGACTAAGAGTGCACACATAGAACATCTGTGACGGTCTCTAAAAAAACTTGAACCATTCCCCTACAATTCTGTTACAGGTAACATAAAATATCTTACATTGTTCTTCTTTTATAGTGCGTAGAAACTGTATACTTCTTTATGAATCACCCTATAGTTCGGCGACTATGGCCCTAGATGATGGTGGTGATCATTATACCCGGAAAAGAACAAAAAGCAACGCAAGCGATATCCGCCACTTCAACCCCATAATCTTAACAACAGCGGCATATAAGTTGCATGTATGCAATGTGACTGATGAATTTACACTGAAGAGCAATTGAATTAGAGATACCTGTATAGTAACGCGTAGCACCACCTTTTGCCCTGATGACGGCGGTGATTCGTCTCGGCATGGACTCGACAAGACACCGGAAGCGTTGGGACCCCTGAACAAGCTCCCACAGTTCATGAAGATTTGATGGAGGGGGTCAGAGCCTCGAACATCTCTCTTGATGGCATTCCAGATGTGCTCCATGGGATTGAAGTCAGGTGACCTAGCTGGTCAAGGAAGCGAGGTCACGTCGGTGGAGTGTTCATCCAACCATTCGGATACAATTCACGAGCGATGGCACGGTGCATTGTCTTGTTGCACGATGAGGTCCCTAGTGGGATGTTGAAGACGCACAAACGGGAGCAAATGGCCGTCCAGGATATCTCGGTAACGTTGACCTGTGAGGGACGATGTCACACGTACCAGGGGTCCCATTTCAGTCCACGTAAACAGTCCCCAGACGAGCATGCCACCCCCACCAGCTTGAAGAGTACCCTGCTGGCAAGAAGGATTCATCGCTTCATGTGGTTCGCCATACTCGTATCCTGCCATCCGCATGTACCAACGTGAATCTGGACTCATCAGTCCAGGCAACATATTTCCTCATGTCTAGGGTCCAGTGGCGATGTTCCCGCGCCCATGGTAATCTTTGCACTCTATGATGTGCGGTCAGCAGCGGTACCCTCGTGGTACGATGGCTTCTGTACCCCATAGCAAGGAGATGGTTCTGGATGGTGTGGCTGCTTACACGTTTTTGTGCACCAGTATTAAATTGCCGAGTGATTTCTTGCTTGCACTGTGGCCCGTCTATCCGCTGTTACAATGCGAGGTAGCCGACGATTACCCCGCTCATCCACACGCTGTTGTCCACGACAGTTGGCCCTTGCAGGGATGGCTTTACCGGTTTCGATGTACTCACGGTGCACCCGTGCCACAGTGGCTCGCGAAAATCCCAGTACCTGCACGACTTCCAAGATGGAGTGACCCATTCGTCAGGCCCCGACAATTTGCCCACGATCAAATGCGCTTAGATCCTTCGTCTTACCCATACTGTGTCCGACTCTTAGTGATTCTCGTCGCATCACTCCTTATATTGTCGGATCGCTGCATACGTCATGTCGTTTCCGTTTACAGGGCCGCCCACAGCGCCACATTTGCATAACGCCAGCTGTCTCTAATTCAATTGCTCTTCAGTGTATTCACACTGTATATTTGGAACAGTACAGAATGGCAGAACAGTATTTAAATGGAAACTTAATATTCTTAGCATTGGACTCCCTTGTAATCTTCTATTCAAAATTGCTCCAATTAAGCAATTTTAATAAAAATTGATAAAAAATAATTTGCAATAATACTTGAATAACAATAATAACTGATGAAAATAATTAAAATTCTAAAGTGATTTTGAAAATTTTAAGGTCTTTCTTTCTATGTTTCTTTCACCTACTCCTTTCACCGCTAAGGCACTTATTTTCTTAGAGCTATTGGATTGGTGCGAATTAAATGTCCGGCAAAGAACGTGGACGGCGAAAACGGAAAAGTAGGAGAACTTACTTAGGCAAAATAATCCCCCTCGGAATCGACACATAGTTGTCATCTGTCCGGCAAGGCCATGATCCCTGAACGAAAAAAGTCTTGTGGTTGGGACCCGAAGAAGTCATCAACGGCACGTTGAACCTCGTTGTCTGTCGTGAACCCGTACAGGAAGTGGTCCAGGCGACGAAACAGATGATAGTCTGTTTGAGACCAATGCCGGGTAATAAGCAAGATGAGGCAGTGCTTCATAGCCCAAGGCACTTAGGGTCAGCATCGTTCGTTGTGCGACATGAGGGTGAGCGTTGTCCTGGAGCAGAAGAACACCACGTTTGTTGACCAAAGCCGGTTGTTTCTGCAGCGATTTCCGGTGCATCTGGTGTAATTCAGCCAAATAATGTTCTGCAGTGATGGTTTGGTCTCTTTCCAAGAAACTCCGATTAATTATCTCGGCTGTGGACCACGAGACAAGGAGCATCATTTTGTTGGTGTGCAGGGTGACTTAGGATGCCGTCCAGCAGGCTGTGCCTTGGTTAACCATAGTGCAGATTGTTTCCAATTATCATACAAGACCCATTTCTCATCACAGGTGACGATTCGACGCAGTAGAGGTTCCTGTTTATTCCTGGCAAGCAGCGACGTGCAGACTTCCAAACGCCTAGTCTTGTTGGCAGTTGTCAACTCATGCGGCAACCACATGTCCAGCTTTTTCACCTTACCCAGCGCAGCCAGACGCCGAACAACTGTCGTGTGGTGGACACCTACCTACCTGTGCAGCTATCTCACGACACGTTTTTCGGGGATCCGCTTCAACCACACGTAACAGAACATTGTCGGAAACAGCAACAAGTCGGTGACCACGAGTTTAGTTTTGCAGGTCCGTATCTCCGCTTCGAAACTTCACAAACCATCGCCGAATGGTTCGATCGTTGGCTGTATTCTCCCCAAACGCTTTGTTAACGTTTCGAGCGGCAATTCTTGCAGAATGGCCCAGATTAAATTCATACAGGAAGATGACTCTCAAATCTGGCATCTGCATGTTTCTTTTGCAAGCCATGTTACGTCCAAACAAACCACGCCTAAACCTTGTTCTTCAGATAAAATCCTGTGTAGAGGATTTTAGGAAGAGAGTGTCTGACCCCAGGTCTGAAACAACCCTTTGAAATAGGAAGCTAAGAGATTTAGGCTAGAGTGCCCGACAGGTAAGTCACACGGAAGCTAGGTAGATAGGGGGAGGAAGAAGCCCTTATTTGTTACCGGGGGAAGGCGGGCAGTACCCGGGGTCCGACGGCTTAACGTGCCCATCCGATCGGCGGATATTTTGTGGTTCAAGCGTTCGTACCTGCCTGGAATCGAACCTGAGGTTTCTCCGTGGTAGTCACGAAAGTTGACCAGTAGGCCACCCGCAGCCCATCTTGTTTTTTACACACACGTACTACCTATTTATAGTAACTCTGTATGGTAACACCCGCAACACCTGTGGGTAGTTGAATTTCGCTGTGGTGGAGGCCTGTCTCTACTGCTCGTTCGCGCCAGACATTTCATTTAAAGAAACCCAATACATCACTGGACACAGGGATGCACTTGCTCTACGGTAAAGTAGAGAGAGGGGACTGCTTATAGCCCATGGAGTTGCTGACAGTGGTCATTAAACTCCAAAAGAAAAAACAAGAATTTCAGATCTTGTGTTCCGCATTTTTTTTTCATTAATGATTTTAATTGACTCTTGAATTTATGAATTGAGTCCAGCTGTTCTTGCTTTTTACAAATGTTATCAATGATTCTCGTCTTATAAATCTTTTCACTTTTCATTTATACAGTATTTTTTGCTTTCAGGTTAACGACTCCGATGAACATCTAAGGATATAAGAAGTCTCTACTTCCTAATTTAAGGACAATAGTTCTAGAAAAGCGACAAAGCTAGCTACCGTCCTCGGACAGTCTCAGTACCAATGCCTCTATCACGATTCATGGGAGCGGCTCCGACGATTAGCCAGAAGCCCATGCCTCTGATTACTCAGCTGCCGTGGGGGAAGGATTTCAACTAAATTTTAATTTCTTTATAAATCTCTGAAGTTGATTCTTACTTTTCATGAACACTTTTGATTGGCTCTTGCTTGTTTTCTAAATGTTTTCAACTGGCTCTTTCCTTTTGTAAATAGGTTTAATTAGCTTTTGCTTATTTTAAATGTTTCTAGGTGGCTGTTGTTTCCTTCATAAACGTTTTTAGTTGGCTCTTACGTTTTTCTATAAATGTATTCAATCAGTTCTTGTTGTCAAGTACCTTAACTAGCCTTTGCATTTCACATAGGTTTTAATTGGCTCTTGCTTTTCTTTTATCAGTGTTTCCAACTGAATTTTACTTTTTAAAGATGCTTGCAATTGGCTCTTTTTATGCTCGTTTTCAATTGCTTCTTGCTTTTTGTCAATGCTTCCATTTGGTTTTTACTGTTAAAAGCATTTGCAATTACTTCTTGCTTTTTATATATGCTTTTAAATTGTTCTGCTTTTTACCAGAACTTATAACTGTTTTTCTTTTTCTTCTTCTGAAAATGCTTGCGGTTGTCCCTTATTATTTATATGAGCTTTTAATTAGATCTTTGCCTTCTTATCAATATTTCCAACTGGTTTTACTTTCTAAATGTTTCCAACGGTCTCTTTGCTTCTGCTATCAATATTTTCAGTCGGTTTTTACTGTTAAAATTGTCTGCAATTGATTTATTTCTTATATATGTATGTTTCAGTTGGCTCTTGATTTTTTATCAGGGTTTCTAATTGGCTGCTACTGTTTTAAATGTTTCCAATTAGCAACTGGCTATGCACAATCAAAATGTTTTCAATTGGCTTTTGCATTTTTTATATACGTCTTCAATTGGGTATTCTCTTTTTAAAATGTTTCCAACCGGTTCTTGCTTTTTTCAATAAAACGTTGTAATTTATTCTTCACTTCTTAAAAGAAAAATTTATTAATATAAAGGGAAGGATCATCAATGACGCAATGCTTCAGAAAATTAGCAAATGTTGATATTTTCCATTTTAATATTATAAATTTGGGGAAGTTGATCTGCTAAAGAAATGTATATTTCTGCAGTTGAAAATACGGAAATTTTTGGTACGTTACAAGTAATAATAAATGTATCTGAATCTCACTTAAGCAATGTATCTGAATCTCACTTGGAAACATGCAGCTTTGTTTAACATGATAATATTCAACTTTTGAAATTTTTTATCCTACCTACATACATAGAGAGACGAAAGAACTAAATCTTGAAACATCGAAATTTCAGACAACATTAGAAAAAAAAAAAAAAAAAAAAAGCCGGTTTCTGTTTAACGTAACATTTAAATGAAAAATAGTTCCGCTACGAATATATTCTTTAGTGATGGCAACATCAGTAACCGCCGTAAAGTCACATATGGACTTTGGAAGATTTCAACCGATTTTCAGAATAGATTCAGCTGCCAGAACAGGCACCTAAATCTCTTCATACTGAACCAGAAAAGAGGACAACAAAGCAGAAGCGGCCTTAAGATTCTAGCATAGGTAAAAAATGATCCTTGGGCACTCTGTGTGACAGTGGTGCAGTAGAGTCAGAAAAATATCACCGGCACAATTCATGGACGCGAACTGCTTAGTTTATGTTCTTCACTTACCCTGCCCGATAAGATAACAGAGGTCAGTTTTTCCTCTGTGTTTTTCTTCATACAAGTGGAAGACAACAACGCAGATGTTTGAAGGGGGAGACGTTTACGAGGGACAGGGAAATCAGAAGACGGCGGAAGACAGAGGATCACGTAGCATTCCAAAGCGTACGTTTTGTTTCCATCGATAGGCCAGCATGATAACCAGCCGATAATAAATGTTCTTGAACAACGATCACGCGAAGTAGCAGCAATGCCATGGCTTTATCCGGCCAAGTCGTAATTTTACCATTTGTATTGTAAATTTTCGATAAAGCAGGTGAGCTTGAAGATCGATATGACTGAGGATGAAGCATCTTGGATTTGTTCCCTGACCTAACAAATGAGTTTGAGGATTCGGGGGCTATCTCTTTCGAACAAATGACAACTTTCGGAGGTTTAGAAGACTTACAGATGACTTTTTTAGTGGACCGTCACATTCGCCGAAACACAGTATTTTCTTTTCTTTATTTTTGCGTTAGAAATTCGATATAACGCGCTCTTCTCGTATCTGTCATTTTAAAACACACTTCTCTACACCAAAACTTTTGATGGATTAACGCAATGATTTTTTAATGTTGAGGATTATAAGTATTTTTTAATTATCATGAATTATGTTACCCTTTTTGTTTAAACGAAGTTAATGTGTTGATTCGAAAATCGTTGATTCTGTTCGTTATTTTTTATATTCCTTTTTCTTAACCAGATGAGCTGTATACCGTGTTGCTCGGGTACAACGTTTAAGATACGATCGAGCTGACAGCTGGCAAGGATGTCTATCGCTTTATATACGCACTGGCGGACGCAACCGAGTACGCGCATAGGTGACGTTGCTATGTATTTTGCATAAGCTTCTCTGCACCAGTTTTTCCGGCACTTCAGTGTATATATATATACCCACAACAAGAAGAAGCATTTTCAACGGGAGCCAAAAGAAGGATATAAAAACATCATTGTGAACAAGCAGGGAAAAACGGAAGAATGCAGAAAGTTTTGAAAATGCTGAGCTTTGGCTTTATCAAAGATTAGCAAAACACAGCATCAACTCTACATAATATCTGTATTGCTCAAAATGGTTGGTATAAAAACTCCTTTACAAAATATATACAAGCACAAAATAAATACAAAAGCAATAAGTGGGAGAGAATAAGGGGGCTCGCACGCGTTTAAAATATAAATAAATACAAGGTGAAAAGGTGTGAAAAAGATGGAGCTTACAGGCAGCCCAGTTGAACAGTTGTAATGATACGAGTCTTGAGTCCGCTGAAAACAATAATAATTGAAGGTAAAACAGCAAGAGTTCAAAGGTAAGCAATCAATAACAAACCGTGAAGTAAGCACTTAAAGTAAGTCTCACACATAGGCGGATAAGTAGACACAGAACACTATGGCAGAACTCTAATTGCTCGATGATGAAGTGTCTGTCATTAATGCGGGTGAATTAGTTGTTTTATTATATATTGGAACATTATTTTTGTATAGGTTTGTAATAATTTTAATTTTTCTACAGGAGTGAAGTATTTTTTTCACAAGTGAACTATGTTTTTCATCGTGATTTTTCGATGCAACACAATGCTTTCAGATCTTTTTAAACTGACAATGACTTTCGGTTATTTTTAGGAAAAGGTGAGATGTGCTGCTTTATTTCACAAAAATTCATTTCACAAAATTCAGTATTATTTCACAAAATTCCTAAATACAAAAAATTATTCCTGAGAGCTATAATAAGTTTTGTCTTAAAGGACTCATACACATCCAACAATCATCTGCGCAATAATTTAAGTACACGGTTTAGAAACGGTAACCCGATATGCAATAACTGGAGCACAAAATGGGGAAAAGGAAAGAAATATTCTTGGTCTCAATAACCAAACATTTCATGCGATATGCTATCCACAATATCCAATCTCTCTACAAAACTTCAAAGCCAGATCCTCCGACAATTTATTGAAATTTAACAGTTAATCCAACATAAAATATTCCGCGAATTTTTCTTGTTACTATAAATTTTCCGTCATACACTGTAAAAAAAAATTTCTAAAATTCACGGGCCACTTTCCGTGATTTCTTACCTGAATTAACGAAGCATATTTCTGATGCAACTTTTTCCGTGAAATGACGGGGAAAAAAGTCTGAATTTCATGGATATTTCGTACGCCGGAAAAACTCTGAATTTTCAGAAACTTTTCCGCTATTCCTTTCTTACATTGACGATAAATTACCGTTTTCAAGATGTGTTAACGAAAAAATTATGAATTTTCAGAAACCTTTCCGCAGTTCCTTTCTTATGTTGACGGAAAAACTGTTTTCACTTTTTTCATATCCATATGACGAAAAATTTCCGGTAATTGGAGAGATTCACGGGAATACTTGGGGATTTGATTAACTGTTGAATTACCATAGTGGGTCGAAGTATTTGATTTTGAAGTTTTGGGGCGAGATCGGATATTGTGGATGGTATATCGCATGAATTTTGATTATTGTGGCCCAAGATATTTCTTCTCCTCTCCCCATTTTGTGCACCAGCTAGTATATATTGTGTTACCGTAATAAACCGGGTACTTACGTGAAGAGCCGCGGATGGCTTAGTGGTTAGTGTTTCAGACTATCGATGCTGGGTCCCCAGGTTCAAGCCTGGGCTGATTTTACAGAGATGGTGTGATTTACTAACAATCGCTGAATATCCGCCGTGCATCGGACGAGCACGTAAAGTGACGGCCCCCAGGGTGGACCCACTGGTTAAATGGGTATCCTTTCCTATGTCCTCCCTGAAATTCTCTCACCCATCTATGTGCAATATCGTACTTGTACGGTGGCGCCATCTACTGTACTCTAATCTCACTACAAACTGTTCTGTCAAAAGTCGCTAGACTTGCTCTCATTCCTTCCGTTTCTGTGTCCTGCCCAAAAGGCGATCTCGCTGTAGGTGGCTGGGACCTAAACTCTACTACCTGTGGACGGAAGTCCTACATGAAAAAAAAAAAAAATGACAACCGGGTACTTAATTTATTGTACAGGTGATTGTACAGGATTTCTATTTATCAGTCTATGGAGTCCTTAAGACAAAAGCTATATAGCTATGAAGAGTAAATTTTATATTTAGAAGTTCTGTGAAATAATATTTCAAAACAGTACATTACACCTTCTCTTAAAGACAATTGAAAGTCATTCTCGAACTACAAATCATTCTGTTACTTCGAAAAATCACGATGAAAATAATTCGTAATTTGTAAAGAGACCTCCTTCAGAAAAAATAAAATGATTACAAACGTATTAAAAATAATAATCTGCAATAGAAAATAAAATGACTAAATTACACGCATTAATGAAAAAAAATTCCTCATCGCCAATTAGCTTTTCCTTGAACGTGTGTTGTAATGTGACCTTCTACAGAAAAAATAAAATTATTACAAACGTATTCAAAAAAATAATACGCTCGAATAGAAAATAAAATGACGAAATCATTCGCATTGATGTAAAAAAATCATCATCGTGCAATTAGGTTTACCTTGAACGTGAGCCGGATTCCTGTGACTTTCTGGCTCAGTGGTTAAGACACGTGGCTTTAAGCCAAATGGAGTTTGCTCAATTCCCACCACCGCACCGGCGCAAAAGGATTCTTTCGAGGAGGGCTAAAATATTCAGCGTATTGGATTTTGCGAAATTTCTGTCTAAATACGGAAAAACTTGAACAGGTCTTTTCTGAAATAAACGGAATTACTGACTACGGGAAATCTGTGAAAATACGGAAGTTAAAAAAACGGGCACTTCTTTAAAAACGGAACTTTCTTTAAAAGAAGGACACTTACCGGCGGCTTTGCTGCACGTTATTTTCAGAAGTTTTCCGTGAATTCACACCACTTATTTTTTTACATATGGATACGTAAAAACTGAGAACAGACTTTTTCCGTGTATATACCCAGCAAAAACAGTCTCGTTAGGCCAGTACTGGGCCACTGCCGGCATTGGCCCAACACAATGTTGCCGCCGCCCAACCGTCAATAAAATGTCCCGGCGGCCACCACATGGGCCAACAGTTCGGGCCAGCAGCGGGCCAACAGTGGCACCCCCATCAGTTGTCACATGCCAGAACAGGGCCATCAGTTATCCATCACAGGTAGTAGCTGCCACAAACAGCCCTTCAGCGGCCCTGCAAGCACGTGCCATAAATGATGGCTAGCCTAATGCGGTCCGCTAGTTTCCCGGCAGTGGCAGCAGGCAATCACGTGACGTAACTGATGGCTTGCCGAATCTTGTCCGCCAATTTCCAGTAGTAGCCATACAAAAAAAATAATAATGATAAAGGACAACCGCAGTTTCCCAAAGCTACAACTATAGTTGTTTTTTTCGCCTCACGAAACTTGTGCATTATAGCACTGCGCTGGGGAAATTTTCTTTACAGGTCCTGAAAAACACCCGTTTGGATCTGGCTGGAAACGAACCAATGACTGTCTGCGTGGATAGCTGGCGCCCCTAGCAACTGGACTGACTTGCCAGGCACGAGACCTTGCTTGAAGCTTAGCCTCTTTCTTGTGGAACGTGTAACAATGGTTCTCTTTTTAGTTTTACAACATTGCGAGGTATTTTTAATAAATGTCAGTTTCGTATAATTCATAAATTTATTTTTTCAACGTAACGATTGTTTTTTGTTCTTTTTACATTAAGAGAACTTCACTCATTTTCAACGAGTGTACCAACTTAAAGGGGCTTTCCAAAGCTTCGTGCTGTCCTTGTCGTCTTGAAAGGCGATTGTTGAAATATATTTACCTGTTCATGTCACATTCTGTTACATTTTTAACGTTGTTTCTTTGCTTTCCGCTGTCCGAAGCCACATTTGTTTTAAAGAGGAAAGATATTTTATTTTACTTCTAGTTATTTTTAGCAACGAATTCCTCCAGTCTTGTGTATTCAACCCATGAATGAGTACATTATATTCACATAGTGTTTCTTTCCTTTTTTTTTTTTTTTCAAATAATTTATAAATTTTGTACGCGTATAATTCTTATCTTTTTCTTTTTTTCCCAACATAACGATTTTTTAATGTTTTTCCAGGACTTTTGTTTCAAGCGGTTTAGTGTATGTTGAAACGAAATATTACACAGAAATGATTTCCTGTTATTCATGGGAATGGAGTGGGTGTATTTCATGGCTTAATCTGATATCTTCGTCGACGTGGAATTTCATTATAGGAAATTAATTCGCCTCTCTACATATGGCTTTTTTTTTTTCTTAACATCCACTAAAATAACGCAATGGCGATAGCGTCGTCTTCAACTAACTGGTACCACGAGAGACACATCACGCGTTGCTTCTGAGCATGCGCAGTCCCGTTGCTTCCACCTCGTGTTGGGATTGCATCGGTTTGCCAGCTACGGGCCACTAGTGGCACTTGCTTGGCGACCCGCAATTCACGGCGATGCTGCAGGGCCATCAACGGACCGCTACCGTTCCGTGAGAGGCAGATTTCGGTCAGCAGTGATCTATCACTGCCAGCTGGTGGCCAGCAGTTTCCCAAGACTTGTGTTTTTGCTGGGTAGGAAAGGAATTGCGGAAAGGTTTCTGAAAATTCAGAATTTTCCGTTAGCACATCTAAGAACGGCATTTTTTTCTTTTCTTTTTTTTTTTTTTTTGTTAATTTACTGAAATATCACGAATATAAGAAAGGGATTGAGGAAAAGTTTCTGAAATTTTGGAATTTTTCTGGCGTACGAAAATTCCGTGAAATTCAGGTTTCTTTCCGCCATTTCACGGAAAAGGTTGTATTACAAATATGCTCCGTTAATTTACGAAGGGAATGACTGAAAGTGGCTCGTGAATTTCCGTATTTGAATAAACGAACTTCGCATGCAACATTTTCGATTCCAGAGAGCTGTCTCGGAAACGAAACCCTAGTCAAATACATTTTACGATTTTGAATTAAGAATTGAAATTTTGAGGATTTGCTGCATGACTATGAATTGTGAGACCATGCATGTATGCATTAATTTATTACTTTACGCAAAACCTGAAACCACAACATTTTGAAATGAACATTTTTTTTTCAATTAATTTACGGAAATATCACGAATTGTGCCGCGTATAACTTGACTAACATCGGATTGAGCACTGCGTTCGTTCTTTTATTTAAATTCCTATCTTTTGTTTTTAAATCTGGTAATCATTTTTCAGTTCGGGAACCTGTTGCTGATAATGGTTTTTATATAAGTTTATTGAGAACCTGAAACGAAAAAAAACATCAAAAGGAAAAAAGCTGCTTCCGAAAGACCTCCAGTGAAGCTTATTTGTTTGTGGGGCAAGTTAATTACCCGGTTCTACGGCCGATTACATTGTTTGTCCTCCGTGGGAAAAAAGGACGGTTTGCGAAGTTGCTTTATCTTTACATTAAGCCACCATAATCTGATAGTGGCTTCATTAAGTATTGTTGAGCTGGATATCCGCATTTCTATCGATGAATTCATCAAAATCTCTGAAATATTTCCCCAAGAAACCGCACGATTTATCAGATGGCAGCAAGCGTTAGAATGTACTAGCAAAAGAGGTAGCTAATTTTCATCTGCACAAAAATGATTTCTTAAAAAAATGAAAATAATAATAAGTATGTCGAATAAAGAATAACACATTTGTAATTTTAAGCAACCGCATCTTTCTTTAGATAAAGATAATTCTTTAATTCGAGTATTTTCACCCCTTTTTTCTCTCGGGAAAATTATTTATATGACTGTTGCTTAAATTTTACTGCAATGAAATCAATACATAACAATTTAAAAATACCTTAAAATATTATTTATCAATATCGAAAATAAATTAAGAAGTTTTTAGATTATAATTTTTTCCTATTAAATTATGTTCTGACAACTTGATGTAGACTTTTCTGATATATTTATATGCAATAAAGAAAGTTATTGATTTCTTTTACTTGGGAAACGCTGATGAGCTGTCATATAAACATTTAATTTTTGAGTAGTAGTCTTTTTTTTTCGTTTCCACATATAAAACAGTCGAATTCTGGGCCTCGGGTGGCCTAGTGGTTAGCGTTCTTTACTGCCACAGAGGAATCTCTGGTTCGATCCCGGGGAGGTACGAACGCTCGAACCACTAAATATCCACCGTGCATCGGATGGGCACGTTAATACGTCGGACCCTGGGTACTGGCCCTCCGGTAATAAATAAGGGCGTCTTCCTCCTCCTCCTAGTTTCCTATTTCTGAGGGTTGTTTAAGACCTGAGGTCAGATACTCCCTTCCTAAAATCCTCTACAAATGATCTGATCTGATCTGATCACTCGCACCCTGACGTGCCGGTGGCCGAGTGGTTCGAAGCATTGGCTTCTAATCATTCGCCCGCGGTGAGTCCGGGTTCGAATCCGGTTGTGACATGCGTGGTATGTTTGACTAATGGCCCTGATTTTCTCCCTTTCCTCGAATCAGTGGTCCTAAATTAGAGACGGACGCCTGCTTTAGAGCCCATTGAGTTGCTCAGAATGGTCGTTAACCATCTCTCCCCCACCCCACCCTAATAATAACCACAGTCGCATTTTTTAAGTGCTTGGTTAGTAAAAGTTATAAATAAAATGGGCAGAACAGTGCATGTTATTCAGAAATTGAGTAAAATGAAATAGAGATGAGAAATAATTATTAAAACGTTGATGATAAGAAGAGAAATCTCTGGTTGTACGACATGTTATTGCGCTTTTACATAGCATTTCGGCGCCAGAAGTAGGCCTAATACCCTAACCGAAAATTCAAGATTTGTCTAAAACAGATTAAGAAGACATTCTCGATTTACCTTCTTTTTGCTTTTCAGAAAATAAGGAAAGGTCTTTAAGATGTGTGTCTGTAACATGTGACGTACTACTGAGATTAAGCACGTGTCAAGACGATAAATCTCCAGCGATACATTTTGTCGGCGTAGCTTGGTCGGTTAGAGCAACTCCCTCCGGAGCCAGGAGACCGGATTCGATCCTCATCATGTACAAATTCCTGTTTTCACATTGGCGTCAGAATGTAAAAATGCATCTATAACTGGCCGTTAGGGTTATTCGAAAAATGTGTGATCTGCCTTCTCTTCAAAAAATAAATAAATAAATAAAAATAAAATAAAATAAGAGAGAGATGATGTGACGTACTACAGAGATGAAGCACCTGTCAAGACGACAAATATTTCGCGATACATTCCGTCGGTGTAGCTTAATCGGTTAAAGCAATTCCCTCTGGAGCGAGGAAATACGGATTCAAACTCCTTATCGACAAATTCCTGTTTTCACAAATACGTTTACCGTCTAAATGGCAGTCTTAACTGCAAAATCTCTGTTTCACGAGCGGATCCAGGGAACCAAAATTGTCCGGATCTAACAGAAGGATTGTTTGTTTGAAGATTTTTTTGCTTCGGAGAAATTTAATTTTTCTTTTTTTTTTTTTTTTTTTAGCTATGCATCTTTCCCGACAGTATAAAAGTAAATTCCAAGTAAAAAATTTCAGTGTAATAAAAATGGGCAACAGTGCGTCATTGTCAAAACCAGGGTCCGATTAGCCCACCGGGACGCTGGGACATTTCCCGGTGGACCACGCGAGAAATGGCTCACTTTCTGGCATTCTTTTTTGTCTGGGCTTTTCGGAACGAACGAGTAATTATTTTGGTGCTGATGAATAATAATTATTATCTTCATCTGAGCTTGTTTTTCTGTATAAAAAGCTACTTCCTTAAAAAAAAAAGTTTTCTTCTATCTATATCCTGGTTTTTTGCTGTGAAATAACATTCAGAATTCTCTGAACTTATATGAGAAAAGTGCTGCCAGACAAAGCGTGCTATTATAAAGTGATTAAGCTAAAGCTTACTATAACTAAACGTAGGTCGTTGGAATTGGAGCCTAGGGTCTTTCGTAGGGTATACTGGCAGATTCGGACATGGCACTTCCGTACATCGAAATTTTTCTGTCACTTCCGTACAAATGTAATGCTAACTACGCATCGTATTTTAGGTATCCTACAGTCCTACCGTTTTTGTATCGGTTGCGTACAAAAAGGAATTTAACTCTCTTCTACCCAGAAGATGCCTGTGAGTCATCTTTGACCTTGCTCCGTTTGTGTGAACCATTGCTTTAGAAAGAGAAGGGCTGTGTCATTCCTTTGTTGTAGGACGAGTATTTTAAGCCTCAGTTAGCCGCCCCGGTGGCGCAGTGGTATAAGCGATGGCTTCTGACTGATCAGTCGCATTTTTTCGAGCTCCTGCCAGTATTAGAAGTTTCGTGTGAAGTTTGTGGTTTTTTTTTTTGCGTTTGTTCTTTGACAGTTCGTGTGTTATTACCTGAGTTCCTTCCTCGCAAGTAGTGAGGCGTACAAGCTGTACGTGCTTATTTTTCGTTTTTTGCCTGTTCTTGAGTGTTGCAAGCTGCAACGCTCGAGCCGCGAGGGTTAGTAGCCGGGCTGGCTACTACCTCCACCAGCATGAGTGCCATATACCCGTCTATATCTCCTTCCTCTGCGCTTTCTTCGTCGTCTGTATCTTCCGTGACCACCATGAATGGTGTTCAGTCAAATAGTGTTGTGGTTTCGTCGCCAACTGTACCGCTGGTTACAAATTTGCCGGAGGCTGGGTCAGAGGTACCCAGCTCTTCTATTCCTGTGTCTCGTTCGTTCGCCGCGGCTGTGAGTGCGACTTCTACTTTACATAGTGCTTCTGTGTCTTCGCGACCAGAGTTTACACGTGTTGCTTCCGCTTTAAGGATAACATTACCACTCGACTCTCCTCAAGGTAAAGAACTTTCGTCTGCCTTACTTTTAAGTGTATTTGTTCCTGCTCTGCGCGACACCCCCCTCCCCCAATATTTAAATGCTATTTCTAAAGTTGTACCCGGAGAAAGCATTGTGTCTATTATCCGCTTGGGAGGGTGTTGTCGTGCACTTCACTCATCAACAGGCAGTGGACAAAATCCTTGCTTTTGGCTTGGACATTGGTTCCGTACATCTCCAACCAGTTGCAGCAGCTCAAAGACCAGTGACTGTCACCTTGTCTCCAGTACCCACAGCTGTGCCTGACTCGGTATTAATTGATGCCCTTAACACCATGGGGCGAGTGGTTGGTACCACAAAGTACCTCCCAGCTGCTGCTCGCGACTCCCCCCTGAAACATGTTCAGGGCGGTCGTCGTCAATACAGAGTCATCTTTCCAACCCCACAAGCAATAGTTAACCGGCCAACCACCCTGGAACTCATAACTGAAACCCGGACCTACATTTTCAATCTGTTTGCTGGCGTTCAGTGCTTCCGATGCAAGGGTGAAGGTCACCTTGCATTGGCATGCCCACATTCCACAGCTGCTACTGTTCCAACTCAATCACTTGATGCTGCTGTTCCAGCGGGGACTCTGCCCACCGCTCCGGATTCTTCCCCCACCCTCCCCACTCAATCTGTTCCAGCTGCCGATCCTGGTTCCACCTCTGTCGTATCACCTCCAGTGGTCCGTGTTGCTTCGGCATCCACTGACCTGCAGGAATTTCCCCCGTTGCCAGCGTCTGAAGGCCTCCACCCCCAAGGTTCAGCGGACCAAGAGGCAAACTCCCTGGCTCAGCGAACCGTCGTGCGAGTTCCTCGGACCGCCAGAAATCCAGGAAGACGGCTACATCCTCGTCACCTTCACCTGGACCGGCTCCTGTTACTTCTTCAGTTTCCATCTACAACCGTTTTACCTGTTTGCCGAACGATGATTCCATGGACGTTACCGATCCCGATTCTGAAGAAACTTTATTTGCTGAATCTGATGACGACTCTCCTGCCCCCTCTCTGGTTGACATCACCTCTATGTTTGCTGACATTGAGGTGCCCTTAACTCCCCTCTCATTCACAGATCTGTATGCCTTGATTGCTCGCCCCAGACGGGCGAAATTGATTACTCTCCCTTGTATAGCAAGTAAACTCTCTCACCTTCCGGAGATGCTAACCCAACTGACGTTCCTGCATGAGTTCTTATTAAATGTTGATCTGCCATCCGGGACAGAGCAGTACGCTCGCCGGTTGGCGTATTTACTTAAAGTTTTGAAGGCAGAACTGGAAGGTTGGATGCAGCCGCCCCAGTGATGCCTTCCCTAAATGTGCTCTGCTTTAACTGTAGAGGCCTTGCGTCTTCAGCCGCGAATGCTTTGGTCTTCGAGGACGTTCGTTTCCTGAGGACAGATATCCTCCTCTTCCAGGGAGACGAACTGTTCCTTGGCGACCGGGTATTCCTGCTGGAGACGCTGGCCCTACGCTTTTTATCACAACTACCGGACGCACATTGGGTCCGGTACAGCGATTGCATTCCGTACTCGGTTTCATTCTCTTCTTTCAGATATCGTTGAGTCACAGAGTCTGCTGGGCTCCTTTCAAGGTATCTCCTTTAGTTATCTTTCCCGTCGTTTTCATGTTTTCAATTTGCATATGCCACAATCATCGGTTGATGCTGATGCTCTTCTTTCGCATTTGATTTCCCTTCTTTCCCAAATTCCTCCTTCTGAAATCGTTCTTATTGGTGGTGACTTCAACTGCACTCTCCAACCGGGTCTTGACCGTGATGGTTCCGGGGAGAGTCGCCTTAACCTTTCCTCCCAACTGTCTCAACTAGTTAGTAATTTTTGTCTCATTGACGCATTTCGTACCATCCACCCTCTGTCCCGTGAATTCACATGGTTTCCTCCGGCCGCCTTAGCGCATGCTGCGGCTCGTCTCGACCGGTTTTATGTTTCTAGTTTCCTCCACTCCTCCCTTGTTGAAGTAACCCATCATCCTTCTGTTTCCTCCGACCATCGTCCTGTTCTTCTGGAAATATTTTTGTCCTCTTTCTCTGTCCCCCCCTCCCCGGTTTGGTCTCTCGATGATTTTCTCCTTTCCGATCCCACGTTTCAGGCCGAGTTCGTTCGATTATTTCTTCATCCATTTCTGAACTTCCTCTCACGGTTGACCCAGCAGCTCTGTGGCTTTCCACCAAACTTTCTATCCTATCGTTTGCACGTCAGTTCTCTTTTTTCGTCCCGTTTTCACCGCTTTCATGATTTAACTATTCTTCACCGTAAACTACAGTTCCTTTCTCCTTCAGATCCATCGTTTGCAGCTCTTCAATCACAACTTCATAGCATTCTATCTTCCTTTGCTTCTTCGTCTCTTACCCGGTTAAAGTTTTCCAAGTTACATTTTCATGATGACCCGTTTCAACACCTTCGACATCTTGAATCCCACCGTGCTCTGAGTTCCAACATTTCTTTTCTCTCGCTTCCAGATGGCTCAACTGTTTCTGATCCAGTGCAGATCTGTGATCGAACTTTTCAGTACTTCACTGATCGGTTTCGATTGCGGGTCCTGCCGCCTGCAGAGAATTCTCCATTATTATCACATCTTCCTCAGGTCCCGTCTTTTTTTCCCCCTCCTTGGTTTCACCGATCTCTCCCTCGGAGGTTCGTTTTGCCATTTCTAGTCTGAATGACCGCTCCGCCCCTGGGGCTGACGGTCTTCCACTTTCTTTTTATAAAACCTTTCTTCCTGCTCTGCTTCCTCTTCTCGTTGCTTGTTTCAACTCGATCTTTTCTTCTTCGACTTTCGTTTCTTCTGACTTTGCTTTTGCTCTTCTCCGCCTAATTCCTAAAACTGGTAATCTTGGTCTTCTATCCAACTGGCGCCCCATCTCGATTCTTAACACCGACTACAAGATCTTTGCAAAAATTCTGGCTCTTCGCCTTAACCCTGTTCTACAATTTATTATTCATCCTGACCAAACTTATACGATCCCTTCCCGTTCGATTGCAACTAACATCACTACCATCCGTGATTTACACTCTCTTGCTTCCCGTCTTTCTGAACCTCTTGCTATTTTTAACCTAGATCAGAAACAAGCATTCGATTCTGTCCATCATTCTTATCTTTTCTCTGTTCTTCGTCACTTTGGCTTTCCTTCCCTTTTCTGTCAGGCACTTTCCAATCTATATTCCCATTCTTACTTTCGTGTTCGGACCTCTTCTTTTATGACGGCTGCTATTCCTTTTGCAAGCGGTATCCGGCAGGGTTGTCCCCTGTCGGGTCAACTGTTTGCCCTCACGTTTGAACCACTTCTTATTTCCCTTCGATCTCGTTTGCTGGCAGGCATTCCGCGTGGTGTGGCCTCCACACGGCACCATCGCGTGGTTTTGTCGGCCTATGCGGACGACCTTACTCTTTTTTTACGTTCCCAACAGGCTTTTGGTGTTGTTTTATCTACCTATACTGAGTATGCTTCAATTTCAGGTGCGGCCCTTAATACCTCTAAATCTGTTGGCTTGTGGGCTGGCTCGTGGTCGTCCCGCGGCGACCGCCCTTGGGGTGCCCGGTGGTCGACCACGGTCATCAAATTTCTTGGAGTGTTCATCGGGAACCCGGTGGCGGTTGCTGCCGCCACTTGGTCCCCTTTGGTGCAGGACATGAATCGACGCCTTGCCCCTTTTCGCCGTTTGAAACCGTTTCTTTCTTTTTTAGCAGGTCGCATCTTCTTTCCGCTTTTCTTCTTCCGGCCCTTTCTCATACTTGGTTTGCTCATTTCCTCCTCCCCTCTTTCTTCGTCACGTTCAATGTCTTTTTACAAATTTTATTTGGGATGTCGTACATTGGGTTCATCGATCCACGCTTGTCCTTCCGGTTTCTTTTGGTGGTCTTGCCCTTCCGGATTTGTCCCTTAAATCGAACGCTTTCCATCTCCAACATTTTTTGAGGATTTTTTTCCCTTCCTTGCGGTTCTTCGATTACTATAATTGACACTTTGCTCTTTCCACGAAGTCCTTTTCTTTCTCTAGCTACTTTTATCCGCATGGACCTCTTTCCACTCATTCCCAATCACTTTCCCGCTACTTACCGTACCGTTTTCTCCCTCTGGCACTCCTTATGTCCAGTCCGCCTCCCCCAGCTTCGACTAACGATCTCCTTGCGGAACCACTATTCTTCTCCTCTGCCCTTCGTTCTCCAAATTCTCAGTACCTGAACTTCTCCACTTGGTTTGCAAGTGGCGTCGTTCAGGTTTCTCAACTTTTTGATTCTTCTCTTCACTGGAAATCTTTTGATCGCCTTTCCCCTCTGTTACTTGATACCCCTCAGCATCGTGCACAGTTCTGTCTTATTCAATCCTGTCTTATTCGTCTTTATCCTTTACTTGTCAATTCTATTGGCCTCATTCAGTCTTCCGCCCCGTCGCTCAGTCTTCCCTTTCTTCTCTACTTAAACGATTCTCCATTTTTACCCCATCAAGTTACAGCCAAGCTTCTTTATTCGCATTTTCTTACTAATTTCACAGCTCCATTAGCAATTCCTTCTGTTTCAGCTACAGATCTTCCAGGTACATGGAGTGATCCATCGACTTCCCTGGCTTCCCCGAAAGCCCGGGACATTCATTGGCTGCACCTACACCGTCGGTTGCTCACTCCGCGTACCCTTCATCGTTTTCGTCATTTGGCTTCCCCGCTTTGCTTCTTTTGTTCTACACTTGGTGATGTGTCACATTCCTATGATTCTTGTCTGGTGTTGCAGCCCTTGTTTTCGATTATGTTTTCCCTTCTTTCCAAAGTTTGCCCTTGTCCTCATACAATGTTCCATTTTTATTTCCTCCGACGTCATTCTCCCCCTGTAGATGTCCACAGTTCTGTTTGTGCATTCATCATTCTCCAAGCGAAGTTGACGATTTATTTGTTTTACCACTCAAGCGTGGATCGAGCTTCTCTCCGGCGTTATCATCCGGCCCGGGTGTTTTTGTGCAGGAGGTACCGATCATCCATCAGATCGGTCCTCCAACTTGAGTATGACATGGCGCGGGTTCGGCAGGATGTGCTGCCTTTTTCTCTCTCTGGTCTCCATATTTGTCATGGTTTCATGTTTCTACAGGCATTATTGCTCTCCTCCCATAGCCAGAGTTTATTATATTTATATTTTTTTTTTTTTATTGGTGTTTTTGTTTAGTGCATAATTTTTGTACATACCGTAGATCTGTGTCAGTGGGTTAGTGTCTCCTTTAGTTTATCTTCTTGTTGCTTTCCGTGCACACATTCCCGTTAATTTGTTGTCGGTAGCGTTTACTGACTTTTTCTTTTCTTTTATTTTATTTTCCGTCGGCCTCAAGCCGTTGGTCGACAAACTTTTTTGTGTGCCGGCTAAGCGTTTTGGTATTTTCTGTTTATTGTTTACTGTTACCAAGGTGTTTTATGTTGTTTTGTTGATGTTGATTGCATTTTTGCTGTGGCATGCACATTGTCTGATGTGTTTTTGTTTTGTTTTTTGTTGCTCAAGTGTCGGCTTTTTTTCTAGTTTGCTTTTGGTGTCGTTCACCTATTTTATATTTATTACTCGTCGGTTTCACACAGTTTACTGTCGCACGGTTTTGTGTTTAATGTTGTGGTTGTTTTTATTTTTTTGTTTTAATTTTTTTTTTCTTGCTGAACGGGTACTGCTGCCGCGTGGTACCGAGGGTTTTTTGTGTGTTGGTTCTGAACCTTACCGACGTGTTTCTTGATTTTGTTTGTGTAATCGGTGTTTATTTTTGTGGTTAGTGCTGTGCATACAGTGCGAATTCACTGTTTCGACCCGAGTTTATTTGGTGGTGATGCTTGTCTGCAAGTTTAACTCCTGTGTTCTTTTTCACAAAGTTTTTCATGGTGTTATTTGTGTATTGTGCATTCTTTATTGTGTTCATGGTGCTATTTGTATATTGTGCATTGTGTGTTAATTTCTTGGTGTTATTTGAATATTGTGCTTTGTGTGTTGTGTTAATGGTACGGGGTGTTAGTTTCTAGTGGTTGTTTTTTTCTCTGTGTTGCTGTCGGTCTTACTGACCGAGATACGCTTTAAATGTAAATTTTTGTTGTTCGTCGGCTTACAGCCATTTGTCAACGCATTTCTCCGAACTACCAGGTTTTGTTTTTTTTCGGCTGCAGCTTGTTGTCGGACCGTGTGTGTGTGTTTTTTTTTCCCTTGACAGTTTTGACAAACTCGGCTGACTTTTCTTTACCGCCTTGCTTCATTAGTGGTCTGTCCTGTATGTATTGTTTGTTGTGCAACTGTTTTCTTTTTATCTTGCCGTGTGTTATTCTTCAACTTGCTCTGATGTCGTCTGCTTCTTCCTGTAGAGTACTCTGTTTATTGCGATATTGATTGTGTGTTGTTATTGTCGTTGCCGGTGAGTTATTGTGCAATTTTTTTTTCCCGGTGAAAATTTGTGTTTGTATGTTGTCTTTTTTTGTAAATAAATGCTCTTTTGAAGTTCTGACCATTCGTCCGAGAAGGGTCCGGATTCGAATTCCGGTGAGGCATGGATTGGCAGGTTTTCTGATGCACGTGATACAAGTGGTCAAAATTCACCTCTGGACAAAGATCTCTAGAAATGTTCCCCAGAAATTCGTGTTGAAGGTATTTTTGCATTCTTGATGACCAATGGAGTGATCTCTGAAGTATCCTGACGCATGTGATTCAAGGCCAAAAGGATCAAAAGAATCCGAAAGAAATTTCCTTATTCTCCTCGAATGCTCTCAAATTTCATTTGTCGATCAATTTTACACAGTTTTTGGCTCTTCTGGTTTACAATTAAATTTAAGTGTTTGAGTGAAATTTGTGTTGAAGGTAATTTTGCATTCTTGATGACCAATGGAGTGATTTCTGAGGTTTCCTGACGCATGTGATAAAAGTGGTAAACATTCGCCACTGGACAAAGATCTCTAGAAATTTTTACAAGAAATTTGTATTGAAGGTAATTTTGCATTCTTGATGACCAATGGAGTGATCTCTGAGGTTTCCTGACGCATGTGATAAAAGTGGTAAACATTCGCCACTGGACAAAGATCTCTAGAAATTTTTACAAGAAATTTGTATTGAAGGTATTTTTGGGTTCTTGATGACCAATGCAGTAATCTCTGAGGTTTCCTGACGCATGTGATATAAGTGGTCAAAAGAATGAGAAAAAAAATTATTTATTCTCCTCGAATGCTGTCAAATTTCGTTTGTTCATCAATTTTACATAGTTTTTGGTTCTCTGGTTTTCAATTAAATTTAAGTGTTTAAGTGAAATTTGTGTTGAAGGTATTTTTGCGTTCTTGATTACCGATGGAGTGACCTCTGAGGTTTTCTGATGCGTGTAATACAAGTGGTAAAACTTCACCATTGGATAAAGATCTCTTGAAATTTCAGCAAGAAATTTGTGTTGAAGGTAATTTTGGGTTCTTGATGACCAATGGAGTGATCTCTGAGGTTTCCTGACGCATATAATAAAAGTGGTCAAGAGGATCAAAAGAACGAGAAAGAAATTTTCTTATTCTCCTCAAATGCTGTCAAATTTCATTTGTCCATCAATTTTACGTAGTTTTGGGCTCTTCTGGTTTTCAATTAAATTTGAAAACTAAGATTGGGTGCCCATGCTTCTCGTCTGTAATATCAGTTTTTATTTTTGTTTGAATAAAGCTAATTACGTTGCTTTTGTATACATCCACTACTTCAGATTCTTAGACTGAAATATATTACGCAACCCAGAGTATTTAGGAGCTGTTGAATCATGATCATGCTGAATTGTCATTACTGATTATTAGGCTTCGGGTGGGTGAAGATTAAAAACTCCGTTAGTATTTTCAAAGAACAAGGAAGTAAGGATTTAGGCAAAAGAAGATAAAGTTCAAATGTCAACAAAGGTGGGTCCATATCAGAACGAGCACTTGCGTCTTAGGATTCGAAAAAGAGGTGTTGGTCCTCCAGCTTTGCGGAAGTGCGTGCCATCTGGGTACGTCTGTTTCCGGTGATGCAGATAAACACGGATTGTGACATTCCCACAGAATGGAATCTGCAAAACAAAAACATAGCTTTTGTTTGGAAAGGAAAAAATAAATATTTGACTTAACTGACATAAAGGCATTTACAGATAAACAGACTTCATTAGTTGTAGCTGGAAGTCTCAAGATTTAGGCAATTTACGAAATCCGGATGATGAAATGATTCGACACGGTTTCCTACAAATTTCCGTGAGTCTTGCGTAAAAATACAAAGCCTACAGAATCAGGAACTTTAAAATAGCAACATTTTTGGGGAGAAAAGGCATTACAGTAAACTATACTTTTTTTACCGACGTTTTTGAGGAATAATTGAAGATTCAGAAAAGCTGCTTTTGTACGAATATATACATATATACAATGGAACCTCTATTATACGTGTTTCCAGGGGATAGCATTAAAAAACATATAAATGCAAAAACCGAATAAAAAACATGTAAAATATTATTTAAAAAATTTGAATGCCACCAAAAAAGAAGGGGGAAATCACATATTTCTAGATTGCGTTAATTTATAATGTAAGACATACATAGATACATATACTACGAGGGTATGGGAGATTTTACAAGTTTTTACAGTTAATTCTTTTCCAAGTAAGTTTAGTTAGCATGGCTTTCTACGGCGGCGACGATAATTAGCTATAGATTTTTAAAATATTGTTCCAGGGTAATCGTTCTTTGTATTGAAGAGCCAGTTGTTGGAAAACGTGATTTTATCGTTTTATTTGCCTACGCTGCAGTCATGTGCATTGTGATCGGGAAAGGCGCAATCGAGACGGCTGAATTAGTTTATTGCCTTCGAGCTAGGGTTAAAAAGGCTCGGACGGACACAGGAGGTCACGCTAAGAATGAAATAGCGAGAAGGGAGATCGCGAGGTGACTGTGTGTGAGAAGCAGGAACATTTTTGTGGTCTCCGGACTAGGACGGCTAAACTGAATGAAAACTTGCGTAGAATTATAGAGTATGCAAGAAAGCGCAAATAATTAGAAAACAAAATAAGTAGCGAGAGAACTGAGAGATTCAAGTAATAATTTAGTAAAATATTTCAAGTACAACATGCACATATAAGTTTAAGCAAGTTATAAATAATTTGAAACTACAACTTTCTCAACTATTCTCCTGTTATCTGCATTTTCCGGAACGAGTTGCAATTAGGCTTAAGCATCGAACCCGGACCCGGACAGGGCTTGTAAATAAACGAACATAGTACTCTTACACAAGCATTCATCTGTCCATGCTACTTTCAGTTGTCTGCATCTTTTATATACCTTTTCTAGTTAAGGTCCATGTCTCCGTTCCATACGTAAGATCTGGAAGGATGCACTGATTAAACACTTTCGCCAAAATGACCAGGCGGATGACGGTCAGCAAGGTTGCGGTTTAAAGGAGAGAAATTTTCATTTAGTAGAATAGGATAAGATTTGCAAACCGTGAGCAATGTTCGAAAGACGAGAATGGCGGTTTGAAAAGGCAAACACGCATGCACACACATATATATGTATATATGTCTGCTGCCCAGTGGCGTACAAGAACCTCCCCCCCCTGCAAAAAATATTTTCGAGACCCTTTGCAGAAATCCATTAACTTTCAATTACTGAAAACTTTAATTTCCATATCATTAACTAGGTTTTATGGGTGTTTTAATAAATCAAATTCTTTGGAACCTACGAGTATTTTTCAGAAAATCAAAATTATTCCACATTATTGCGTGAAACACAAATGTGTACGTTGTAATTAAAATGATTGCCCTGGTTTCATACCGCTACAAATTACTACAAAATGCTTAGGTCAAACTTAATCATATCATGCAAAATTTATTATTTTAAAGAACTAAGGTGTAATGGTGAAGAATTCTTTGAAATTCCTCACCATTACAGGCACAAAACATAGAACTGTCGTGTGACATTATTTAATGACTTTTCCTATTTATACGAAATGTCACAACATAAGTAAGCAAATAACTGAGTAACGATTAGGAACTGTAGCACAAAAACTTCTTAAATTATATACTCTGGAATATAAAAAACACAATGCCAGAATGTTTTGCACATAGTAAAAAAATGTCTTCTGCCTCTGTTGTATAAAAAGATCTCTGATTCTTCGTTAACTTGAAGAATATATTTTAGTTTATTATATTCTGAAGGATGAGTAATTATGTGCAAACAACTGCAATACATAACACCTTATCCTCGCTAGTATAAAATTCCACTCATTAAACTGATATTTCTTTCATATTTTCTTGTTCACATACATGCAGAGAAAATATTGCAAAGGCTGTGCAAAGGTGCCTCAAGTTCTCTTGAATAAGCTGCTTTCCTATCATTCAGTTTTTATGAACTAAAGCAACGAAAATAATTTCTAAAGATTTTACTTATTTACTGAAAAAAGAAAGCACAAATTGCCTCTCCTTTTAATACTTCAATCCCAGCTGCCTTAATTCTTGGTTATTTCTTTAACCACTTCCATACGAAGTTTCCGCAAAAAAATTGCAATATCTTTCTGCTGAAGTTAGAGGCCCTTTTAACCACGAGCCCCCTCCCGCATTGCGGGGGCTAACAGTACGCCCCTGATGCTGCCTTTGCATGGTTTTTTTTATTTAGGTCCATGATTCTCTGCTCCATAAGTAAAAACTGAGAGGATGCAGGATGCGCTGATTAAACAGTTTTCTTTTAAGACATAATGGTACATTGCTCTTGAAAATTGAACTGTTCCTTCCAAATCCTCTGCAATCAATTTGTATAGCGGTCAAGTTCTTCATCAATTTGACTCTGGTTTGATATCTGTTGCCTAATACTGCTGTTATTCGGTATCGGTCACCTCTGGATTTTTCTCATCAATCGCTAAATCTTCGTTTCTCGTAAATGCATTGCACATCACTTTTGTTTTCTGAAAGTTCATTTTTAATCCCACGTCTTTACTCTTATCAGCAAGTTCCTGAATTACACTCTGCAGCTTTGAGGGATAGTAGCAAAAATTACTATGTGATCAGCGGAACGAAGCAGACTTTTTTACTGAAAAAAGAAAGCAAAACTTATTTATCTGCATTAATCTTTATTCCTTTGTTTTCCAAGTTCAATGATTGAAAAAACATTCTGCAATGTGGCACTCAAGAGTTTGGGAGATATGGTATCACCTTGTCTCACTCCCTTTCAAATTTCTATTGGTGCTGTATCCTCAAATAGCTTTGCACTTACATTTCCTTAGATGTTATTAATAATGTTAATGCACAGTATGTATCTTCAGTATCGCAGGATTTCAAAGACATTATAATTTCTGATGGTTTCACAGAAGCAAAAGCATTTTCATAATCAATAAAAGCCATACATAGTGGTAATTCATATGCCCTCGTTCTTTCAATTAGTTCTCTCAATACACGAATATCATCCATAGTGCTGTAGCCACTCCTGAATACAGCTTGTTCTCTCGGTTGAGCCATATCCAGTGTTATCTTCAAGTGATGAGGAAGAACCTTAGTGAAATCATGAATGTAATACGGGATTACAAAATACAATACAAATTTTGAAGATGACAATCCGTTTTTTGGTGTAAATATGACAAGAATGGTAAGTAAGATAATATCCAAAAACTTGAAAATTTTCGTCGTCCTAGAGTGGGAATCGAACTCGTGTCTCCCAGATAGCGCCCGGGTATGCTACCTACTACACCACCCAAAACGACCAAGTCTCAAGTTTTCGATTAATTTGAATATAATCATCACAGAATTCGCTAGTCGAAGCAACCGGCATTCATGTTTTGCAAATCTGGAGGCTAAGAATCCTATCTCGTGATTGTCCGGAGGAACAGATAAATCATGAGGGGAATACGCGAAAAAAATGGAATTCGAGAATTTAATCCCGTATTCCATTCATGATTTCAGATTAATGTAGCATGCACCTACATTTTGAGCGTTCTTTAAAAAAAATTTAATATAAAATTTATCCCAACACAACTCTTTGCAGGTATTTGGGAATTTAAAGTCAAAATACCTACTGAAATAACCATATTTAAGTGCTGAACAGGTATATAAAAAATTACTCTTAAATTTTGGGCATATAGATGGGCTTTCATTAATAAATAATATATACTATTTTTTAATGAAAGTGTAACCGAAATTAATGTAAAATGAAAAACTAATAGGAAATGAAATGAATGAAAAGTAACATTTTTCATGATTTTTTTCCCCATTTTAGAATTTTTTATGTGGGAAAGATCTCGGGGGCAACTACAAAAGATGTCCGGGTGCCATTAATGATCCACGAGGTACGTATTGCATTGCCCTGAGCTAGTATAGCATGCAAATAAATTACAAATAAATTTCACTTCAGTCATTCAATCAAACCCTTTTGTATCGAGCCCGAATACATCGAATTTATTAACCTGATTTAACTTCAGCAAATCACCGCAAAAGTTTCATTAAAAAATATAGGAAGGACAAAGATTATATCGAACAAAATATAGTATTCATAATATAGAAATCGAACATTTGATTTTCACAATGTCGTTAACTGTTTACAGAACTGGGTCTTCAACTCAATGACGTACTGGACCCCCCTCCCCCTCCCCCGCAAAAATATCTTCAAGGTCCTTTAGCAAAAATCTGTTAAGTTTCAATTACTGAAATTTTTAAATTCCATATCATTAACTAAGTTTTATGAGCGTTTTAATAATTCAAAGTCTTTGGAACCTACAGGTATTTTGTCGCAAAACCAAAATTATAGTAGTTTATTGCGTGTAACACAAATTCTTCACGCTGTAGTTAAAATTATTGCCCTAGTTTTATACCCAATACAAAGTACTACAGAACACTTTCGCCAAAGTTAATCGCATCATGTAAATTTTATTCTTCGTAGAGAAATAAGGCCAGCCTCTTTGAAATTCCTCACGATCACACACACAAAACCGCCATGTGATAGCGTCTGATGATCTTTTCTGATTGATACGAAAATATAAAACGTAAGTAATCAAATGAACAGGCAATAATTACGAATTATGGCACACAAAAAAAGAAGTAAAACTACTTTAATGAAGAGAGAACTTGGTATGAGGGAACTTCGGTATTTTCGTTTAACTCTCACAGGTTTATACTGTTTTATGAAATGGCGACAAAATTTACCGTTCGTTCGCAACTGAGCTCAGAATAATTCACAGAGTTAAAAATGATTAAAACAGCGTAATGTAGCAAATCATTTTAAGATACCGATGAGCAATTTTTAAAATTGAAAAAGATATCAAAAGAAGATTTAGTGAACGTCCAAACGCAGATGATGCAAAGCATATGCGTATGACGAGCTGGAAAAAAACCTTCATCAGTGGTAGGTATATCGACATTAGAGCTCCTAGCATTCCAGTCCAACCCAGTGAACGTCCACACAGCCAGGTACTGTGAAATAAGTACAGTACAGTATATGCATGTATTGAGTTTTACACAGTAGCGCACTCAGCGGGGATGGCCCAGGGGCCCGGGTCCTCGTAATGTGGTGTATCGTTCTTTGTTATTGGCTGCCTATTTTTTAATATACACCGAGTGATCATTGAATTATGACCACCCTATCAAAAGTCGATGCGGCCCGTTGACCTCGTGATTTCCATGAAGGCGCGATTAGTCGACCGAAGTAGAAAATATAAGGTGCGAGTGGGGCAATAGGTAGTAAAATTCCGAGGGTAATAGTAAACCGAAGGACATATTGGACTTCGAGAGAAGACTGATTGTACGAGCTGGGAGTGCGGGTGCCTCAATTTCCCAAACGGCTCAACTGGTGGGTTGTTCGCGAGCCGCCGTATTAAAGTGTGGAGTGGTGCGTGAAAATGGTCAAAGCCGCCCCTGGTGGAGCAGTGGTCTAAGCGACGGCTTCTGATCATTCGCCCGAAAGAGGTCCGGGTTCAAATCCCGGAGAGGCATGGATGTTGTGTTTGTCTTACGGCAATGGCTCTGTCCCTTCCCTGGAACCAGTGGTCCTAAATTAGGAACGAGCGACTGTTTATAACCCATTGAGTTGCTGAAACCTCCAAACAAAAACAAAAAAATAGTCAAACAACGACCCGGAAGCTAAACTGCACAGGACAGCGAAAAGTTAATGTGAGAGGTGAGCACCGGTTCCGACGACTCGTATAGGTCAACAGACGCAGCACTCCTCAACAGTTGACTACTCAATAAAACAGAGGTCAACCCAGAACAGTGTTTGTCATGACCACGAGTCGCACGTTCGCACGTATGGGGCATAACAGCAGACAACCCCGACGACATCATCTTCTAACCACTGTTCATTGGCGCAAAGACACACCTCGTGTAATGATTATGCAAGTTGCACGTTGGATGACTGGAAAAAAGTGTGCTTGTCTGACGAGTCAGGTTTTTTTACTTCACTCCGTGGATGGTCGTGTACACCCATTTCGCGCAAACAACATGAGGCACTCGATTCATCCTGCATAATCTCCACAGTGCAAGCCGGTTGAGGTGGTTGTATGGCGTGGGACATGTTTACCTGGCAGGAACTTAGACTCCCTGGTGCATGTGGAACAACGTACGACTGGTGGCCACTATCGTGAATTGCTTGCTGACTGTACACCCAGCGATGTTGCATTTTTCTCCCGAATAGCGACGGTGTCTTCCAAGATGATAATGCTCAGGGCCGCAGGTTGAATGTTGTGTAGGAATGGTTTGAAGAACACAGTTCAGACTTTCAGCATATCGAATGATCTCCGAACTCTTCTGAACACCAATCCCATAGAGCACTTGTGGGACACTATGGAGCGGCATATCAGGCATATGGATACACCAATCACCTTCATACCTGCATTGAAGGCCTCATTACACACAGCTTGGTTGGCCATACCTCTCAACTGCTTCCGGTATCTTATTCAATCGATGCCACATCAGACAGTTGCTGTACTGAATGTGAAAGGATAATATACGAAGCATTAGGTAGGTGGTCATAATTCAGTGATCATTTAGTGTATTTGCATATGTTATTAAATGTATATTTTTCGAATCATTGGCAAAGAACTTTAATATAACCGATATATTGTGTATATATACAGTATATAATATATGATTGAAGTGCCAAATAGAAATTCCTTCCAAACTATTGACATTCCGTAAGGAGACATACTAATTGAGAACAATGAAAATGAACATGAGAACTGAAAGAACAGAAAGAACATTAAGCTAAGAATAACATTTGGTAATACAAAAACTCTGAATATGAACCTAAGTAACAATGGAAGTGCGTTGACCTATCTCAAAAGGCTGATGTGCACTATTCTCATCAGGGGGATACTATGCACAGGGTGACCTTTCGAACCGAGCAAAGACCTGTAAATAACTTATGATTTATGTATATATACATATGGCTTACCAATATTTTGGGAGATATTTTATCCAGGGTGTTTTATTTTTATAACAACAATATTTTGTATCACTCGTATAAATAAATCCTGGGTGCCTCTGGTTCTACATATCCAGCTGTTTCCTACATGTCCAACTATTTCGTATTTCCAACAATAACGACAGTCTACTTAAGTTCGATGCAAACGAGTTCGACTGTATAAGAAAAAACTCGTGATTTGGATAACTGAAAAATGCAACTTTTATTGCTTCATTTATTCATTTTAACAGAAAACGTTCGCCTTTCGTGGGACTGAAATAAATGTTACACAAACTTTTCTTTGGATAGTAGGAAGAGTAGCGAATTCTTTTGTCTCTTTTAGCGCCTAACGGTTTCTTTTCAGCAGGAGACTTCCTAAACGAAGAATATCCCGTGGTGTTGATATGAACTGCCTAGAGAAAATTTTAGTGCGTATTTCTCGTCTTCAATAACATTTTGCGTAATTTTTATTGCTTTTTTATGACCCCGAATTGTTGAAAAGCAGCAGCTGATTCCTTAATTTCCTATTTGGACTTTTGCCAGCTCATGGGGGGAAAAGGGAGGGTCGGTGAGGAGAATTCGTTCTTGAGGGTGAAAACTCCCCCGCCCTCACCCCTCCACCCGCTCGGTTCCCTTCTTTTGCCCGACGTCATATCGAGTCGCCTGTTATCAAAACTCCTGCCTGTTTTGTTCTGCTGTGCAAAAGATTATTAAATAAATAAATTACTGGGATTTTTATCTTTGGGCTAAATGTGGAGTGAAAAACCCAAGAGTGGTAGCGGGCTCTTTTCTAATTAAAAGCACAAAAACATCGTTCCGCGCAAACAATTTCCCCCCGGTGTAGCTTTTCCTTTGAATTCTGCCAAGGCTTAAACAAAACCCTTAGTCAGAAGTGGACGTGAAAGCGTAGGTGGTACCCCCCCCCCCCTTCGCTAAAAGAAAGCGTACAGCGTTAGCGTAAAAAAAGAAAAAAGGAAGAAAGAAAGAAATGGCAAAACATGAGCTACAAAAGTTCTCTTAATTAAACAATCAAGAGGAAATATAAGTTAATGAAGTTACTTTATCGCTTCGCTGCGGAAATAAAAGAACACGGATTCTCTGAAATAAATGTGGCCAAGTTTCTCAGAGGCAAAAATGTCGGTTCATTATTTCACACTGTCAGGAGGAAACTCTATGTCAGTCGTAATCTAGAAGGCTAAAAATTACTTTTCCAGAAATCGAGATACTGGGGATGACAAGACTTCCATGATATTCCACCTCCCTCCTCTCTCTCTCTCTCTCTCTCTCTCTCTCTTGAGGGCGCAAGTATATGCGGGCAGAATAACTGTTTTCGAATGGGGATCTGATAAGCTTCCCCCAAAAAAGAAAATCACCCCAAAATAATTAAGAAAGTGAATTTGTGTCTTTAAAAAATGCAATGTAAATTTGCTCTTATTCTCTAACAAAAGGAAGCGTTTAACGGAAATTGGCCAGTAGCTCTGAAATTCAGTAAACACTGTCATGTTGTATGAGTGGTGTCGTCCTACTTCCGAACGTGCCATTTCCATACAAATAAATTTCTGTCCCATTTCAGTACACATCCAGGTGCACTAGTGCCATTTCCGTACACAGATGTGATGATCCGTGAGCAGTGATCAAATGTAGAGGATTTTAGGAAGGGAGTGTCTGACCCCAGGTCTTAAACAACCCTTAGAAATAGGAAGCTAGGAGATTTGGGCTAGAGTGCCCGATAGGAAAGTGACACGGAAGCGAGGTAGATAGGGGGAAGACGCCCTTATTTATTACCGGGGGCCAGTACCCGGGTAAGATATGCGTGAAGGAAGACAGAGGATCGGGAGCGTACTGATCGCTCTCGCACCCCTCCCCTTCCACTCCCACTGTGGGAGGATTCACGACTGCTAGAACTTCTAGCCTTAGGAAAAAGATTTTACGAAATCTTTTGCGGAAATTTATACGAAACTGGTTAAAGAAATAGTCTGAAATTTTTGACGGCAGCTTTGAACAAAAAAATATTAAAAAGAAAAGCAGTTTTTTTCCGCGGTTTTGAAATTAAACATCTGCGACGAATACTGAAGACTGTAAAGATAGAGTTAATGAACAGCCTGTTTACTCTTCAGTTTGTATTGCTTTTCCCGCTTACCCTATCATGAGCTCCTATTGGTTGACGAAAACAATGAATGGTGATTTCTATGACGTCGGAGGAACTCGACAGGGAATCAGCATTTACTTTTGTCCTTAGATTCCCCAAGTCTGATACCAGGTTCGGTGAAACTGTATGGAAATGGCACTAACCGATTTGATATGTACGGAAATGGCACGTACGGAAGTGGGAGACAATCGTATGAGTAGAGGCGCAACTAGGGCAAGGAGGCGGTGTTATATCTTTTATTTTGAACAAATTTATTATAAGAATAATCATATGTTATAAACAAATATTTAACCAATTCACCATAGTTATCTTCAAACGTTAATGGGTACCAACGTTACATTCTAATACGGAACACGTGTTAAAGTTACGAACAATGGCACACGTGTTAATGCTATTCACTGGGACACGTGTTACTGTCATCAATGTTAAATACAAGGTGTTAATTTTATTGTTATATTTATTATTATGAACAAATTATAGGTGCATCAATTACAGATCATTTACCGATTAAATTTACTTTATTGTGCCTTTTTATAACTATGGGACTTTTGTTCTACAGTGATCGTATATGGACAAAAACGTGCCCCTTATATGTACTGGCATATAATAAAGCACGGCGTTGTGATTCACCTTTATCCCGTCCCTGGAATGGTGGGGGAGTAAAGGTGCCGCTCGTGAAAGAAATCAGAAACATAAACACATATCTTAGTTTACACATACCTTAACTTATGTCTTGTGTGGTTATAAGGAAAACAAACAGGAATCTTATGTGGAAGTAATTAAAATAGTTTAATACGAGAGAATTAGGAACACTAAGGTACCACGTGCGTGGGTGCAGCCGTTAACAATACCTTACACATAAAATTTACTCTTATTACGATTTTTCTCTATAACGTCTCCGATCATTTCTGCATACATCTATCTATATATATAAGTGCAAAGCTTAGTGATTCATTTTTCTTCCAGTTCCTTTTCTCCTATGCTTTACCTAAATGTTTTACCTAGCTAACTGGGTTTTCATTGTTTTATCATGACCAATACACACGCCACGTGCTCTAAATAGGGTTATGAATTAATTTAAGCAAGTACATGCAATAAAAGGGAAAAGAAAAATAACTTATCTGGTATCTCCATATGTCTTTCAGGTTTTCAACACTGGGCATATACACCTAATTGAGCTGACTGGCGCTATCCGAACTCGGCTCTCCGTTTGACAACGTTGGGCATATTTCATTTCTCTCTCGTCATACTCGGCACTCAATACCCACGTCTGTTCCTTGTCGCTACACGTACTCCACTCCTCTTGACCAGTGAAAAACCCCTGACCTTCTGAGCTTCACCTTGTCCGCTGATGCCAAGGTCACTTGACCTTCTGAGGGGTTCATCTATTCCGTCAGGTGAACGTTACTTCGCTCCCTTCTTGGGAACTGACCCTTCAACTTTTCCGACCCCCTATATCCCCTGGGGCCTAAGTATCGTCTCAAGGCTTGAGATTGCCTCTCGCTATCCCCTGGGGCTATCTATGCACGTGCATGTTGGACTAAATTTATTTTAAATAATTTTATTTCCAACAGCGGCTGTCCCGGGCGCAGCTTAAAATGGGGCGCAATATTGTTGCTTCTATTCCAATTAAAAGTGGAATCGAAGCTTTTGCACTAGTTTCTGGTATATAATTTCCTGACTATACTTCGATATACGACTGAGAGGTAGGAGTCCGAAAAAAAAGCCATATCTGAGGCGACAACAGTGCAAGGAACGACTACAGTGGGCAAAAGAACACATTAAATGGACAGAAGATCGTGAAAGCAAGTTATTTAGAGTGACGAAAATAAGAAATACTTTGGTAATGATTGGGCGAAAATATGCGAGACGTCGAGTGGGAGAAGAGTAACATCCTGACTGTATGGAAGCAAATGTAAAGCACCCAAAAAGCGTTATTATTTTCCTCTCTAGTTTTCACTGTAAAACTAGAGCGGGCCATTAAGAAGCAAGATAATCGTAGCATCTCAAGTAACGTGTCAAGGACCCTGAACAAACTCAAGAATGATCCAGATATTGTGTTTACTCTGACAGTTCGCTCGGTAAGATTGCTGTTCTGAACACCGAAGACTATCGGGAAAAGCTGGAAGAACTTATAATATGTCCCTATCAGACTCCATTCCTCTGCAGCACGATCCGTTGAGTTGCTGGGTGGCGCAGGTGCAATGGCGAGTTTTTTACAACCGTTCCTACCACAAGCAAACAGAGTGCTGAAGGCATCGAAAAAGTTTATAGAAAGGATCGCAAACCTTAAGCTATCATAAAAAGCCTTGTAACATGGGGAGATCCCTAGAAGCCATCTCAAGGACTCTAGACGATCTAGCCGAGTCAAACTACTTCCAGTTCCGTACCAAAGTCTATAGGCAAACAAACGCAGCACGCATGGGATCAGCACTCTCCTGGGTGTTAGCAGAAGCAGTGCTAAGGCCTTTTGAAAATGTGCTCCTCGGCAGACAAGGGCCTAAACCAAGTCTTTGGCTAAGTTACGCAGACGATATATTTTTCGTATAGAAGCATGGGAAAGCAGCACTGAAAATTTTCATAACCTAACTAAACTCGTCCCACCAAGTTCACAGTTGAATATGAAGTGAACGGCTCTCTCCCGTATCTGGACGTCCTGCTTTCAAAAAGAAGATTCCGGAAAAATAGGCACTAAAGTTTTTTACAAATCTTCGTATGTACATAATCCAAATATGCCTGATTCCTTGGGGCCCATGTCACACGAGTATGCACTTTTTCGTCACAACGCATATCGTCTACAGCCTAGTGTCTAAACAGGTAGACATCGAAGAGGAAATAGTCAATTTGAAGAAACTATCTTTTGCTGTAGACTCCGACATGGAACGTGTCGATGGAATTATCCGTAAAGCGCAAGGCAACGGCAAATGTGACGCGCATCAGACCTGAGCGACGAGAAAAGATTCTTGCGGTGAATTCCTTATGTCCCGAGCGTAACTTATACACTACAGAACGCCCTAAAGAAGCATAAACTCGACTTTGCACTTAGAACCCCAAAACCTCTGTCAGCTCTGCTATCGGCGACATGGGACAAAATTGAACTGGACAATCAAGCGGGAGTATATGGGATTCCCTTGGAATTCCTAGACGTTTCTAGGAAAATGCACTGTATATATATATCTATTTCTATAAGAAAGAAAGTGCCTTTGCAGTGAACGTAATTTTAAAGGATTTTAAATATGAAGTAATAATATTTTAAATATTTAGTCTTTTTTTATTGATTTGGCCTCTCAGCCTCTCCTATGAATTAGGGGAGGCAGTAATGGATATCTGCCGCCCCAGTGGCGCAGCGGTTTAAGCGATGGCTTTTAACCATTCGTCCGATTGGGTTCGGGTTCGAATCCCGGTAAGGCATGGATGTTGTGTTTGTCTTACGGCACTGGTTCTTTCCTTTCCCCGGAGACAGTGGCTCAAAATTAGGGACAGGCGACTGCTTATAGCCCATCGAGTTTCAACGGGGGTTGTCCCCCCCCCCTCAAAGGATATCTTTGAAAGGGGGGGCGTTTAATGAACACCATGAGAATCCAGTGCAAAAGGCAGTCGTACGTCACAGATTTGGGGCCACTGGTCCCGTGCCTACTTCATCCTGGTCTCAGGTCCGGAACCAGCTCCAGCGGTTAGCCAGAAGCAAACGCCTCTGACCACTTGTCTACTGGGGCTTCCTTTCGTGTTACCCGTAAAGAACCAGGAGATGTGCTAAGTGGCGACCAGCAAAAAATCCCACTGCAGCCATGAAACACTTGTCAGTTATGCTATATACTTGTGAATTTTTTTTTGCGTTGATTTATTTTGTGTTAGAAAAGTTTTTACATAAGGAGAATCTACCTCCTATAACTTTATTTTGATCACTGCGGTCACTTTTTTCTTTAATATTATCATTCTGTTAACACTAAAACTCTTGTGATTCATGAAACGCCGTACAGAGTGAACAGACTGTAACACGATCATTCGTTTGATATATTGATATATACGAATATGTTTGCGTATAAAACACAGCAATTGCCATTTATGCCTGCATGGCCATCTAAAAGTACCTTTGTCCTGCTTCAAATATGAAAAGTGTAGTAGCGGCGCTAAGCAGTGCTAAGGCCCTTCTACATCCCTGCTACGATGGCCCGAGAGCTACAGCCGTCAGGGAGTCCATTGAAATTCTAACATGCGGCGATACCTCAAACACGGACGTTACAACGGACATCTCCCATGTCTGGTACAAGATTTTCAACATCCAGCAAAAACACTTGCAGGGCGAGCCATGATAAAAGTTTGGTTCGCGCGGGTTTCGCACGTGCCATATTACAATTTTGTTTTTAAGATTCGAGTTATTTTTCAGATTCTGTTGTTGTTTATGCTCCACAGCCTCATGAAGCTGCCTGTGGCAGAAGAAAGCTTGAAATTTTAATGCCGTAGTTGTATTTTCCCTATAATCGGAAAGTGTACTAGTTGTGCAAATATATTAATAAATAAATTATTTGAAGGTGCATCTGAACTCCTGTGTATCTCAACGTGAGATTGCTTAAATTGTAAGAACTTTCTCTGGATGTCTGTTGTACGTCTACATATCTGCACAACTAGAGGGATCAGTACAGCCAAACTTTGTAACCGAATATGAATTACATACACTCAGTTCCAGAAAAAAACATTCGATTTGTTTTTTAAATTTCATTTTAGAGATGACATCTTTTCTTTGCCTACAATAGCTGTTTTGGTTGAAAATAAAAACATGCTCTGGAGTCTCCTCGGTATCCGCGCCTGTGTCTAGCTATCAAACCACAGAGCACTGGTATACTTCATAAGTTCTATCTGTCAGACCATACAAATAATGCCTCACCAGGATCTATCTACTGTACTATATATCAGTCTACTGTACTTATCTATCATTATAAGTTGTATTTATCTATCGGTGTTTAGTTTCGGGGTTTAACGACCCCCACAAGTCTAATGCTACGAGTCCCTAGTTTGCCGCCCCGGTGGCGCAGTGGTCTAAGCGCTGGCTTGTAACCATTCCTCCATGAAGTGTCCGGGTTCGAATCCTGGTGAGGCATGGATGTTGTGTTTGTCTTACGGCACTGGCTCTCTCCCTTCCCTGGAACAAGTGACTGTAAATTAGGGACGGGCGACTGCTTATAGCCCATTGAGTTGCTCACGGTAATCGTTAAAACTCCAATAAAAAAAAATTTTAAAAAAATGAGTCCCTCGTTTCACGCGCATAGCTAATGATTACAGGGTAGAGTCAGAGTTAAAAGGGCTCGCCCCGATTACCGAGTTATTTGAGACATAGGTTTCTGGCCAGTGACTTCGGGTTCGAGTCCCGATGAGGCATAGGTGGTGTATTTGTTCTACAGCCCAGGTTTTCTCTCTTCGCTAGAAGCATTGGCCCCAAATAAGAGACGGGAGAGAGTTTCTAGCCTTTTGAATAGTTCACGGTGTCCAGAAGGGAAAACACAGCATCATGTTTGTCACCTGGGTTTCACCTGACCCCCAACTTTCTAAAAGTCAAAAGCCTGCTTCCTAGACTAACTCATCTGACCACCGTTATATTTTCTATCTGACCAAAAAAAAAAAAAAAAAAACGCTCAAAATTTGTCGAAACTACTAGTCTGCCTTAAATTTTGTAAATATGAGTCAAATTGTAATGATATCAAAATATTTAATAATAATTTTCTTCTTTTATTATCTGTTTAATAATTATTAACAATATATTCATATATTTTTTTATTGGAGGTTTAACGACCACCGTGAGCAACTCAGTGGGCTATAAGCAGTCGCCCGTCTCTAATTTAGGACCACTGGTTCCAGGGAAGGGAGAGAGCCAGCGCCGTAAGACAAGAACAACATCCATGCCTCACCGGGATTCGAACCCGGACCCCTTACGGACGAATGATCAGAGGCCAGCCCCTTAGACCACTGCGCCACCGGAGCGGCTAGGCCATCCTTTAGACCATTGCGCCACCGGGATGGCATATGTTCCTTTGCAGTTTATTTGATTTGGGTGTAGAGGAAGTATGAAAATACTTGGGAGGTGTTCAAGATGATCGAATAAAGATTCAAAAGTTAAAAAAAAATGATTAAAACTCACTGAAACTAATTGTTGGGGATATGCAATACAACTTTATCACAAGCCGCAGTTTTCACGGATTGCCATCCCATTCTGTTAAAGATCTTACCAACGCACTCTTCACGATAACATGTTTAAGTTTTGACAAAGCTGAATAACTCCTGCACAATGCACAAGTAATCGGGCGAAAGAAAAAAAAAATCTCGAAAATAAGCGTTTCTTGACATGAAATCATAAACATGAAAATGAAACTTATTTTTAAAAAAAGTGCATATGTATATAGAGTTGTTAGAAATGACGCATAAAATCCCCTTGAGCACATTTAAGCAAAAAAATACGGTAGTATTTTTCGTTTGAGGGATTATTTTTCGAGATAGCAGTCCCTAAAGTTTTGTGGCGTCATTTTCTTCTTAGCCGCTACTTCAGGCTTCAAAATAAAATAATAATAATAATAATAAAACGAGATTCGTGAAGAAAATTTTCTGGAGGACTTCTGATGTTTGCAAGCGCATAACCACGGCATTCATCCAGACTGATTTACATATCGCATCGCTCTTCGAGGAATTATGCCGTTCAACAGTTTCCTTCGGAATCTTTGCGTTCCCAAGGACATTAGCGTATATTTTTCGAGAATGCGAATAAATATACTGGATTCTGTAATCATTCAAACAAAATACTTCTTCGTTAACCTACACAACATGCAAATGAAGCTAAGAGAGGACTGAGGGATCACTGAAGCTTGTCGAACTCGTAAATTCAGAAGAACCAAGTGTGTAAGAGATAGGTGTTGTGCTGACTGCGTCGTAATTCAACAGTGAATGTGAGGACAATTCTGTTAATATTCTCGTCGCGTCTCGAGAAATATGTACTGTTTGTGACATTCAGAAAAGTTAAGTGAAAGGCATACTTTCTAGAAGAGTAGTGGGATTGTACATCATTTTTTTTTGAATGTACCTAGCAATTCTACGTACTCGGAACGTAAACGGACTAAATGTCATTCCGATAGCAATACCTTTCGACGGCTGGACCAGCGGATGAGGGTAAACTGGCAGCTTAGCACCTACTACATATAGCCACAGAGAACGCGTACGGTCAGTACGAACGATTAATGTAGACGATACAGTACTTACCATGATTCATACTCATTCCACGACTAGCCCACGAGGGATTGCACCACAACAAGCAGGAGTCACTCACACCACCGTGCTCGATATACTCCATGACGAAAGCCTGCATCCATACCATTATTATTCAAGGGTCAATTGTATGCGAGTACTGTGCCACGAAGCCGGTAAGTGGAGACGATGTTTATGTGTTGATATTAATTCTAGTGTAAGGTGTGATAAAATGCATTTAATGTATAGTTATGGTAGTCGGATTTTCCTCGGTATGATTTCTGTTTTCACCTTTTTTCTCCGTCCCATGTATTATAGGATAGCGTGACATAGAGAAAGAGCGGAGACAAGGCATCACAAAAACGTCATATCTGATGCCAGACATACACAGTGAGGCAATTAAGTAATGATACTGAATTTAAAAAAAAAAAATGGAAATGCTGGGAAACTTACGTGAATATATTTATATATTTTATCCGAAGTACATTCGTCCTGCTTAAATATAAGTGAAACGATCAGCCAACGAAAGGAGGGACTTGTAGACATCATCTTTTGGTATGGAGTGAAGAGCTGATGACACAGTTCTGTGTATGTCTTCAACGTCTTGAAAAACTTTTCCTTTTAAAAGCAGTTTTTATTTGGGGAATAGAAAGTAGTCACATGTTGACAAATCTGGAGAATAGGGGGAGGGGGGATGGTTGTGTGCACACACTTGTTTTTTGTGCCAGAAATTATTGTACACTGACCGCTCTGTGCGCGATGCGTTATCGTGAAGAAGAAACCATTACTGGTATTTGTACTAAGACTTGATACCAACAATCCTCTTCCATAATCGTTCCAAAATGAATGTATATGTATTCCTAGTGACATCAGTGACACACGCAGGAGGGGGGGGCGATGCCCCTTCCTTGGGGTGACAAAGTGAAAAATTATTAGGTCGAAGTTTGTAACAAGAAATCACGATACGCGATCTATATGTACTTCTTAATCATGAACCGTATAATTATAGCATACAATAATCATAAAGGAGTAGTTCTGTTAAATAAATTTAGTAAAATTTAACCAGAAAAAGAATTTCATCTACTGCTGCTTCAAATCATTTAACTTTATTGTACTGTAACGTTACTGGTAACTGGATAAGAATAAATGTACAAAAGTCAACCTCCTTAATTGTTATGGCATCTGACTATTTCTCCCTATAAATTTAGGAGGGATCACCCCCACCTTGGAAAAATTCTCTGCACCACGGCCCCAACCCCCTCTCTTGAGAAATTTCTGAATGAGCTACTAAGTGATTCAGAATTACCTTGCATCCTAAAAGCACGAAAACATTGTCTTGATTTTGAATTTCTGAAATCTGATTTTCTTTCCCTTAGATGAATGTTGAGACTTCTAAATTCAAAAAATCATCATTTTCAACCATTATCAATCCATTGCTGGACGAAGGTCTCCCCAAGTTTCTTCCTTAACGGTCTGTCTTGTGCCAGTCTCCTCCATGTCACTCCCGCATATTTTCGAATTTATTCCACCCATCTCCCATGTGGTCTTCTTTTGGGTCTTTTCCTGTCCCTTGGAATCCAGTCTAAAATTTCACCTGTCCATCGATGATCTGTCCTTCTGGCAATATGTCCAGCCCATTGCCATTTCAGGGATTTTACTCTGATCATGATGTCTTCCACTCTTGTCATATTTCGGATCCACGAGTTCCTCTTCTTATCTCTCTTGGTTACACCAAGCATGCACCTCTCCATGTTTTGAGTTGTCTGCAGTCTTTGTATGTCTCTTTTAGTTAAGGTCCACGTCTCTGCAACATATGTAAGCACTGGAAGGATGCATTGATCAAACACTTTTCTTTTAAGACATAATGGCATATTGCTTTTGAAAATTATACTATTTCTTCCAAAAGCTCTCCAGACAAGTTTTATACGCCAATTAATTTCTTCATCAATGTGACCCTCACTTGATATATGCTGTCCAAGATAAATGTAGGTATTGGTTATCTCTAGCTTTTCCCCATCAATCGATGAATCTTCATTTCTTGTAAAAGCATTGTACATCACTTTTGTCTTCTGAAAGTTCATTTTTAATCCCACTTTACTCTTGTCAGCAAGTTCCTGGATCATACTCTGCAGCTCTGATAGGGTAGTTGCAAAAATGACAACGTCGTCAGCAAAACGAAGGTGGGCTAGATAATCTCCATTAATCTTTAGCCCTTTGTTTTCCCTGGTTCAGTAATTGAAAGATATTTTTCAATATGGCATTAAAGAGCTTCGGAGATATGGTGTCACCTTGTCTCACTCCCTTTCCAATTTTTATGTGTGTTGTATTTTCAAACAGTCGAATCTTTGCACTTGCATTTTCATAGATGTTATTAATAATAGTAATGTATGCATCTTCAATACCGCAGGATTTCAAAGTCATTGTAACTGCTGATGGTTTCACCGAATCAAAGGCCTTTTCATAATAGATAAAAAAGCCATGCATAATGGAAGTTCATATTCCCTCGCTCTTTCAATTAGTTCTCTCAGTACGTGGATATGGTCTATAGGGCTGTAGCCACTCCTGAATCCAGCTTGTCCTCTTGGTTGAGCCATGTCCAGTGTCATCTTCAAGCAGTGTGAAAGAACTTTAGTGAAGATTTTATAAACCAGTGATAGGAGGCTGATAGGTCTGTAGTTCTTGAGATCCTCAATGTCACCTTCTTTATGTAGCAGGATCATTGTAGTGTTGTTCCAATCCTCAGGAATCTTCCCTTCATTAAGGCATGGAGTGAAAACTTGGGCGAGTACTGTTTCAATTTCTCCATTTGCTTCTTGTATGATGTCTACGGTAATTCCATCTTCTCCTGGAGCTTTTCCCCGTTTCATGTTCTTGATTGCGGGTGCAACTTCTGCTGGGAGGGATGGAAGAACTCTGGTATCTTTCGTAATATCTGGAGTACATGTATCAACCCTTTCATATAATTTTGAGTAGAATTATTTCCCTCCTGTCAAAATTTCACCTCTATTTCTTGTTACAGAACCATCTTCTTTTCTCAGAGCCATAATTTGTTTTCTTCCCTTACTCAGAAGATCATAATATATATATATATATATATATATATGTGTGTGTGTGTGTGTGTGTGTGTGTGTGTGGCGAATTTTAAGATCATAACGAAAATACTATGTCTAGTCACCTGTCACAATGCTTTGGAAAACATTTTGCATTGTTTCTGTAATCTCCCGGATGTTTTTTTTTCGTACTCCACTCGTGCATATTTCTGGTCGTCTGAAAAAGGCATGATAAACAAAACGAGCACCCCCCCCCCGCACTTTCTCCCCAAATCTTGCACGAAAATTTGACTAATCGTCTTAACACCAATCTCGCATTCCAGCATCCTCAAGGTCACACATTTTTATCCTTTCGCGAACTAAGTTCTGTCGCTAGATGATGTTTGTGTACTTCTGTTTGAAGCTATATGCCTGTATCTCTTCGCTTCTATAAACCCTAATGGAAAATTTTCTTTTTTTACTGTATGCCATTCGCTACAATAAAGATGGGGAGCATTATACCATTAAAAGAATGTAAAGATTTCATCTAGGGGGGAGTAAATATCAAAGTCACTTTCCCGCTATCTCTGCTTCCAGGAGGCGCATTTGAAAAATTATTTCCTTAGTATAACTGCTGAAGAATACTTAGTATAGCTTAGTATAGCTGCTGAAGAATACTTAGTATAGCTGCTGAAGAATACTTAGTATAGCTGCTGAAGAATACTTTTCGCATATTTGCAGCGTTTTCATTTTGCAAAATTGTTCCACTACGGGATGTAAAGTTATGTTTCCCTCTGTATTTCTTTTTGCTTGGTTTGAAACTCTTTTTCTCTGATGTGTTGTTCCTTCTGCTACGAAAAACTTTTAGAGCACAATTTAATCTTCGTAACATACTTTTCAGCCGCTGGTGGGAGTAAGAAGCTGTTTCTGGATGTCTTATCGATTGTAGAAATCCGGTTGACTTTTTTTTTAGTTTTGAAAAAATTTTTCGCGTCGGACAAGATTCAAAAGGCTTGCTGATTACAACAAAAAATTCGCTGTCATCTTTGTTTTTGCTGATATCAGTGCTTCGAAATATTTAAAAGATGAACCATTTTTCAAATTTTTTTACTTCGTGTTGAAATATGTTACATGTTGGAGAATCTATTCTTCTAAAAGCCGGTCTAGAAATTTTCTTTTTTGCGTTCGATAGTAGAAGCATGAGTAAAGCTTTCTGTTTTTTTTTTCTTTGGATCTGCTGTAGATGACGCACTGTTTTCCCGCTAGGTCGCACACTGAGGCGTAGCCAAGAAGAGTGCCCTCGGTGCTGGCACTCCTCTTTCTTGGGATAGTTGAAATCATCATTAATATTTTTGTCTCTTGACAGGTCCAACGGTAACTCAGAAAGTTCTCTTCCTCCAGTTTTCCCTGTCCCTTGCTTCCTCCTTCAATTCTTGATAGCTTCCCGTGCCTATTATATCATCACAGGCATAATTAGTCTTCTCCTTTCTCTTGGTCTCTTTTCTTCAATCTTCCTTTCCATCATTCTTTTCAGTAGGCTGTCTCCTCTTAACACATGCCCTATCCAGTTATTTTTTCTTAAGGTCTTTAGTAAATGCCTTTCTTCTTCAACACTTTGTAATACTTAATCATTGGTAATTTCTTCAATGCGCTTTATTTTTCCCATTCTTCTCCATAACCACATTTCAAATGCCTCCAACATTTCAGCTTCTTTCTTCCCAAGTGACAGTTTCCACGCCCTATAAAGTTGTACTCCAAATATAGCACTTAATAAGACTTTGATTTAAATGTTTATTCATTTTATTAATAAACAAACTTTCCTTGTTACAAAATGCATAGTTTCCGTTATTAATTTCTTTTATTTCCATGTCACATTTTCCATTTTCTTGGATTATGCTACCGAGGTATTTGTTTAGTCTCAATAATTGAAATTATAAATTTCTTCAGTTAAACGCAAAATTTCTTCTTCCGTTTAAACTTATCAGTTTAGGATTAAAAAAAAAAGGCTTCTGCGCATTGCGGCGGAAACGCATCAACATGCAATATCTGTATACTGAATGTGGCGGCAGTGGTTGGAGGAATGTAACTCACATCGCCGTAGTGGGACTAGTGCATTTAGGCGGACATTCGAACGACTCGACCGCTGGATTCGATGTAAATTAAGAAATTTACTTAATTGAAAGGTTCAACATATAGGCTCGAAACCAGACTTCCCCCGAATAGAAAACGAGTGGGACGTTGTTTGCACATAAATGAAGGCTTCTGCATGACTATCTTGCAGTGTCGATGATCTGCGGACTTGGGTCAACGACGTATGCTTAGCAGTACCTCTGAACACCACCTTAATGTCCACTTCTCGATAATAGGAAAAATGCCTACATCTTGTAGCTGTTGACTGGTGTTTTCTTAATTCTGTTAGAAATGTGGGGGGGGGGGTCTTAATTTCATGAAGAAATACCTTAATTTCAGTTAAGCAGTCGACGAAACTAACCAGAACGTTTCCTCTGTTCAAAAACATAACGTTAACTGGCATTGCAAGGACATCGTAGTTTGTTCCCAAAATGGCAAAAGAGGCTGATTGTTCGAAGGAACATGTAACTACGTCCAAGGCAATTTTTTTTTATATAGTGGCGCATTACAGAGTAAGCAACTTTAACTAAACTTTCCAACTAAATCTTAGACACAATTGAAAGAACACCCACCTCATAAAGCATCACATAGGTTAATACGGATATGAGGGTGCACCAGAAAAGTCCTACGACTAGGAACTTTGAAAGGCGTTTCAGGTTCAATGTGTTACTAAATTTTGATATTTTGTTCAGTGTTTAGAATATCAATATTCTGCTCCTCTTAACAAAGAACTTTTTCAGCCATTTTGGGAACACACTATACGATTTCATTGTAATTTTTGGTAGCATTATGCAGCTGAGCTAGGGAAATGTTTTGACTAGTTTTGTCGATTGCTTAATTAAAATCAGGATTTTTCTTCATGAAAATAAAGTCATCATGTTTCTAACAGACGTAAGAAAGCATCAGTTAACAGCGGGTGTATTTTCCTATTTTTAAGATGTGGGCATTTTTATCGTATTTTCGAGAAGTGAGCATCTTTTCCGCGGGCGTTTTTTCTGTGGACATTTCCTCCTCATAATCTCGATGGCCGCGCTGCCGAAATGTAGCCCAATATGGCGTCCATGCGATCCCTCAAGCAACATTATATTGCCTCCTCGGCTATCGTACTCAAGCAATCTCTCTCAAATTAAATCGTTTGTTCCTTACCAACTTGCCTACACGTTCGGTATGTTTCGACTTATTTCATGGTGTGAAATTTTGTATGCCGTGCAGTTTTTTTTTCTTGTCATTATTTGAATTGAAGTTCTTCTAGCATTTGTAGATCATCCCTCACAGCTGTTGTATTTAGGTTTGATTCCTAGTTACAGTCTGTCCCTTTTCATTCAGGAACAAGGGATTTGGGCAGTGCAACGGCTCAGAACCCGAGGTTTCTCTCAATACACACGGACCTCCTACGAGTGGATCTGCAGCATAACTGTGGGTTTTAGCACCTGGAGGGAAGGGGGAAATTCCAAAATGACTGAAATCCATCTATCACCATTAGCATTGTGACAGTGGTTTCTCCTCTTTATGAAAATTAATCCCTTCTTCAATAGCACAACGTTCTTTTGTTTTTTCACATATATTTGAGATAAGTAGGGAAATCTTTTCTCTTCTTAGTTTGTGGTTTCATCTTCTACAGGACCGCAGCATGGACGTCGCCAGTGGAATGCGAGGGCGGGTTGGAGCCCACCCAGAAATTTTTCTTGCCCATACAGTTCAAGATGTGCCATTTTTCGACGTTTTTTTTTTTTTTTCCTTTTCTTTAAAATATAATCTGAACTTTGCCAAGTGGTATGAGTCTGGCGTTTTTCGTAGTGTAGCTCTACGTATTTTCTTCTCGAAAGTGCGTTGTTTACTTCTCCCCAAAAAGGTTATCAAAATAGCATCGCAGAGTCATGAAAATCCAGTTCTCCACTCTTCCAAATATTTCGCTTAAGCCTTTTTCTCATGTGAGTGGATAGGAATTTACTGAGGGATGTTATTGCTAATTAGTCTACTGTTTGTGCTATTAAGTAAAAGATTTCAGACACCGAAAGTGGAGTTTAAAGCTGTGCCAGTGTTATTTATGCCTGCCCAGGGAAATGAGGGGGCCGTGTCAGACAACTGCTTTGGAAGAGAGGAGTGCAAGACAAGTTTGCTGTATTAAAGGAAGGGGAAAGATCAGATGTAGAGGATTTTAGAAAAGGAGTGTCTGACCCCAGGTCTTAAACAACCCTTAGAAATAGGAAGCTAGGCGATTTGAGCTAGAGTGCCCGATAGGAAAGTGACACGGATGCGAAGTAGAAAGGGGGAGGAAGACGCCCTTATTTATTACCGGGGGGAGTATCCGGGATCCGACGGCTTAACGTGCCCATCCGACGCACGGCGGGTATTTAGTGGATCGAGCGTTCGTACCTGCCTGGGATCGAACCTGAGGTCTTCTCCGTGGCAGTCACGAACGTTGCCCACTAGGTCACCCACGGCCTGGAAGGAGATAATATTGTGTCTGCTTGTCTTTATATCCCCTCAAACCTAATCCACGGAAACATGTGTTTTCGGACCCTTCTACGCACGAAGTTTTCTTTTAATCGTGCGTGTTGCTGGTGACAGTGCGTCATCTTTGTTATATGCTACGGAACTTTTCAGGTTTTACTAATTTTATTAAAAACGGATGGACGGAACCCCCCTCCCCCCAAAAAAAACGCCAAATTTTTAATCTTTTTTTATTCAAGTGCAACAGCTTCAAACTTAATGAGTATGTATCGGTGGGGGGGGGTTATGCACAGATTTTTTTGCAGCCTGTAGTAAAAAGCATTAAATTATTTCTATCAAACTTGCCCCAGCAAAAATAATGCTCGCTGACTCTGATTTCAAAGTCAAGTGACGTCCCTGGACCGGGGCAAGCTTTCTGATGCTACGTATCTTTCCCGACAGTGACAGTAGTAAATACCAAGTAAAAAAGTTCGATGAAACTAAAATGGGTACCGGAAGTAGTCAATACCTATGTTGAATTCTGATAATGTGTGCTGTCCCATGAAGTGAGGCAACAATAGTAAATTTCGTTGTTACTCAACAATATATTTTACTAAACTACCGCCGAACGTCATTTCAACACGTTTTACATAAAAGTAACAATATTTCATTGCAATCTGCGTAAATTACTAGAAACTCGTGCTACATGTGAAAAAAGCCATTACAAAAATGCACTTTATGAAAACGGTGCGTCGTAGCGAAGTTTGGCTTCTTCTCGACTGCTCAATGCGGGAGGGTTGCTTGCTGTTGAAGAGAGCTTTGAAATTATGTATAACACAATGGGGTGTAGCCTGTGTTATATATAATCCTAGACCAAAAGTTACCAATCCCTCTCACTAACTCACTTACGATTCGGCTATTCTTTCTATCTTGAAGTCAGGTTTCAGTTTGCGCATGCGCAGATGGACTTTCGTAGCAACATCACATTTCATCGGTATCAGGGTCGTTTCTTACGTTCGTTAAAATATAAATAATATACAATAATAAAAACAAATGTTTTTTGAAAAACTAAACTGCCGCCCGGGTGGCGCAGTGGTCTAAGCTACGGCTTCTGATCATTCGTCCAGAAGAGGTCCGGGTTCGAATCCCGGTGAGGCATGGATGTTTTGTTCGTCTTACGACACTGGCTCTCTCCTTTCTCTGGAACCAGTAGTACTAAATTAGGGACGGGCGACTGCTTATAGCCCATTGAGTTGCTCACGGTGGTTGTTAAACTTCCAATAAAAAAAAAAATAATAATAAGCAATCGACATATTGACAGTTTCCGTGGCAATAGTTTAGTAAATATTTACTTTTGTGACTCACATCTTCTTTCATTGATTTTACGACAATAACATTCATTAATCCACCTACCTGAGTACCTATCTATATCAAGAATTACCAAACCTTATCGTTTGTTATGATTTAATTCCCCTTAGTATGTGCCGGACTGTGGCTCAACGAGCCCGCTTTTCTTTTTGTGTGTGTGTGTGTGTGCGTGTGTGCGTGCCCGTCTCTTGTGTTTTACTGGTTTTCGAGTTTTGAGCGATAAGTTTTGTGTACCTTTTCAGTTTTAAGGTAGTTTTGTTCCGTTCAACCATTACAATTAGCCCTTTCCACATTTGTTGGATTACTACTATCTCCTTTTGAGTGTTTACTCCCTGGCTCTGTTCGCCAACGGCCAGGCCTAACCGGACACGGGTATGACGGTAGTCCCTCCCGTATCAGCGACTGACTCCAGGTCGGCAGCAGAGTCGGTCGGATCTCATCGCCAACAATCTCATGCAATGGATACCTCTGTTCTGCATTCGACTACAATATCCACTTCTGTTTCACTATAGTGTCTGTCTTCCCCGCTCAACTTAGCGGAAATGGATACAACCCCGAGTTGTGCCAGCACGTCTGCTTCTGGCATAATAGACGAAACCAAAGAAACCCTTCCCTCCCGCAGATATACAACTGTGGTGGATCCTGTACCTGTTTCAACCGCTGGCGGTAAGACTTTTCCTCCGATTGTCTCTTCATGTATTTCCCGTTAGAATAATAATCTTACTATTACTGTCCCTGATGATTCACTACTGGATAAAAGATTATGTCTACCCAAAAAACTTAGCGCTTGCTTTTTGAAGATTTACCAAATACAAAGATTAAGGCTTATTCAGTGGCTGTCCAACAGCTTTTGCCTTCAGGTGCCGTAACTCATATGGCTCGCAAGCCACAAACTGTGGTTATTTATTTTTCAAAACTGAAATATGTTGAAAATGTGTTATGTCATTATTATCATCATCATTGTCAACCATTATCAATCCACTGCTGGACGAAGGTCTCCCAAAGTTTCCTCCACAACGGTCTGTCTTGTGCCAGTCTCACCCATGTCACTCCAGCATACTTTCGAATTTCATCCACCCATCTCCCATGTGGTCTTCTTCTGGGTCTTTTCCTGTCCCTTGGAATCCAATCTAAAATTTCGGCTGTCCATCGATGGTCTGTCCTTCTGGCAGTATGTCCAGCCCATTGCCATTTCAGGGATTTAACTCTGATCATGATGTCTTCCACTCTTGTCATTTTTCGGATCCACGAGCTCCTCTTCTTATCTCTCCTGGTTACACCAAGCATACACCTCTCCATGCTTCTTTGAGTTGTATGCAGCCTTTGTATGTCTGTTTTAGTTAAGGTCCACGTCTCTGCACCATACGTAAGCACTGGAATGGTGCATTGATCAAACACTTTTCTTTTAAGACATAATGGCATATTGCTCTTGAAAATTATGCTGTTTCTTCCAAAAGCTCTCTAGGCAAGTTTTGTATGCCGATTAATTTCTTCATCAATGTGACCCTCACTTGATATCTGCTGTCCAAGATAAACGTAGGTGTCTGTTATCTCCAGCTTTTCTCCATCAATCGATAAATCTTCATTTCTTGTCATGTAAGGGTATAAAATTTGATTTCCATCTCACTGCTGCACCCCTTACGTAGCGACCAATTCTTCTGAGCATGTATCCCGTCCCCCAGAAATGTCTTATTATCTACGTGTGGCTGCTTTATCACAAAGAGGCACCATATTGGGGTCTATCAAAAATCTCTCTCTGCAGCACCAAAACGCTGATTCCAAGTACATTCTAAGTTTTCGATGTCAAGCTAAGGTAATTTCTAGCGAAGATAATCTGCTACAATGCCCCACCTCGTTCTCTGTAGTACTTAGTTCAAACATGCACAGGACTGATTGTACTAATAGCGTTGCACTGCTATCACTGCAAGGCCTACGGGCATCAGAAGTCAAGTTGTCCTCATTTCCTTGATCAAACCTTCGGTTTGACTGCTGACGCTTCTCGCCAGTCACTTCTCAACCTGTTTCGTCCGCTTTTCAAGGTAACACTTCTTCCCGTTTACTGCTTCCCAGGCCAGATTCCCCCTTCTACTACAGCGGTTCCGCTTTGCAGATGAAATGGTGCTTCTTCATCTTCTTTCTTCTGACTTTCCTCCATTACGGCAACATCCAGACACTCGTTCAAGTTTACCCACAGAATCACGTTCCCGAACCTGAAGCAGAACTTAGTATTACTTCCTCAACACCTGTGGAGGACCTTTGAAGATTTTAGTGACTGAATTAAAAGGCGTCGCGCGCGCACATACACGCACACACACAAAGCCGTCTCAAAGTCCCCCTCGAGGGGCACCAAGCCCAAGAAATTTCGGTCTTCGAAAGCGAAATCCAGTGATGCCTCTACATTCAACCTCTGCTTTTTGGGACAAACTTGATTCAGAGTAGTTTTGACCAGCCATAAGCATTGCTCTTGCTATATTTTCTGAGCAGCTTTATTCTTAAGTTTTACTGCATCTAATTTAGGTGGTCCTGTTCCTCTTATTAAACTTGAAGTTATTCATGATTCCTAAGGGCGTTAATTTTGACAAAGCTAACTTTATTTCCCTCCATAACGATGCTCTTACAGAAGTTATAACTCAAACCGCACGATTTAAAGTGCGGGTAACTCAAGAATTCCATTCTGATATTTCTTTTCAACCATTGCTTCATTTCCTGTATAATAAGGTACTATATATTCTTCCTTTTGTTAGGGAGCCAGGCACTCACACATCCATGGATATTCAACCTTCGAATAGCGACTCTTAATTGTAGGGGCCTTACGTTTGGTCGTCTTCAAGCAGCATATTCTGTTCCGTTGTCGTCTTCAATTGTACGTCAATTTTTCTCTACCTGGTCACCCAATGGGCAGTGATTCTAATATCTCCCTATTAGCCTGACATCATAGTCATTCCCCTTACACTCTCGAGTGCAATCTCAGTGTATTTATGTTCTACTGCTTTGCAGTTAGCATTGTAGCTGAATCGTTTTATTCAACGTGATCTTCCAACTCTCACTTTAAGCAGCTCTCTGTGCTGCCACCATTTGGGGAAATGTCTGCCCAAACTACCTTTGTACTGAATGTTGTCTTCTGATGCTTATCTTATCGACCTCTGAACACAAGAGTGTTGAATGACCATTTTTCCTGTCTTGTCTTATGCTCAATAATAATAAAAAAAAAAAAAGCCTTTTATTGTGGTGTAATTTAACAAAGTTGACTTGAGTTGCATTTACTGTGATGTTCAGTGTTATATCGCTTCACAAGTTTCCACTCTGTTTGATATATCTGCACGACGCACCTTGACTCCTATGAACTTGCTACAGACAGGTCGGTAACTTTCGATTCTATTAACAACAAATTATCACCTTCCTTTAAATTATGTATACTACACAATTGAGTGCTCCTGCTGTACAGTATCGTCCCATTTAGGCTTATTAATTTCATATTCCCTTATATGTCACTGAAAAAATCGGGAAAAAAATTGATGCTTGAAAGAAAGAAAAAAGCCGATTTCACAAATTCGGTCGTTACAAATTATTTATTCATAGTGTGAGTATTTCAGTACTTGGCCGTACATTGCTGTCACAAATTTTGTCTAGAATTAAAGCAACAAAATGTACAAAATCTGTAGATTCAAACGGACCAAAAGCGTTATGAATTATTTAACACGCGTCCAGGAGACACATCATTAGAAAACTGACTGAATAAAATTTGTTAGCAATTTGTTATTGACGATCAAATGCATCACGTGCTTTCAGTTTCAGACTTCTTTGAGGGGCGAATCTCTGGGATAAAAAAGTTAAAAACGTATCTTTGCGAATATTTTATGAAACTGGCTGAAATTTTAATGAACAGTATAAATCGTTAATAGGAACATAACCTCCAAATTTCGCCTATATCGGTAAATAACTTTTTAAATTAGCCGTCAAAATTTTATTAACCGTCCCTGCGTGTATATTTCTGTTTACCGATGAATTAAAAATTCCATGCCTAATTTTAAAAAAATTGACCAGATCCCAGTGAAATTTTGAGGGACTCCTCTTATTACCAATTCATGGTGTTGATAAAAATTTCAGCCCGTTTCGTTACGATTTGGCAAAGTTCGTTTTTTAATTTTTATGCACAGTTCTCAAAGAATAGAAACACCTATGGATGTGCCGCGACGATAAATGCAGTCACGTGCTTTCAGATTTGGAACAGGATGACGTAGCAAACGACGCTAACTTTATTGATTAGCTTATTAATTAATTCATAACTCGCGAACGGAACAACGTAGGCATCTTAAAACAGTTGCGTTAACCTAGAAATTCCAGTATTAATAAGCTATACAAATTTCACGATACCACAGTTCGGCGTTAGAGAGTTTTTGCTGCTTCAGACAAACAGACGTTTTGTGTTTTATATATAAGATTCTCCTCATCATTGCATACAGTCACCTTTTGTTTACCGGCAAAGTCACCGGTCGTTCTGTTTGGTTTGAATAAAGTAAATTTTGATCTGTACCGGACTGTCGCTTGGTGTGGTCTTGAGTGAGGCGAATAAATGCAATGTGGTGTACGTAAATAAATGTATACTCTCGAATCAGTCGTTTTATTTCGAACCACAAATATCTTGGCATGCGAAAGACGCATAGCATTTTTTTTTTATCATGGGACGGCGGAGTTAGAAATTATGCCTCTCAAGTTAAAAAGTTACTTCCACTCAAACACTACAGTTTTTACTGCGTACTATTGTTCAGAATTATTAGTTCGAAATTATGCCTCTCAAGTTAAAAACATTACTTCTACTTAAATAGTACTCCATGCAGATCTCATTGTGACTTATTATTTAATAATGAGTCGCAATGAGAACTACGAACAACATGGCGCATTGAATTATATATCACCATGAGAACTACGTGGGGAATAAAGTCTCGTTTGTTATAATGATCAAATAAGAACTCAGTGGTGTTTTAAATTGTAAGTCGCCATAAGACCTACATGTTGAAAAAGATTCTAAATCGTTCTTGCAAATAGATAAAACTTTTCAATTGAAATTTTTTCATAATAAGGGTAGGATTTACCCAGATATACCACTAGGCCGCGGCCTAGGGGCCCCAGGCTCTAGAGGGCCCCAGGTGTAGAATCCAGAAAAACTGAGAGCATGGAACAGAAAAAACTTAGAAAAGGGAGGCACCGTTATTTTAATTTACCTGAATAACATTAAGTAGTGGCAATTTTTTATTTTATCTTGAATGATAACTAAAGAAATAAGAACGTAATAATAGCTCTATTACGAGCACGCCAGCGTTCGTCTGAGTGCGATAGAGAGCGCATTTGACGTAAAGTGTAGTTCTTTACATTTTGGATGTGCGATAGAGGGCTCATTCAAAATGTAAAGTGTTGTTCCTGGATAAGCATGAACCTCTTTGACTATGTTTACAAATATTCTGTTATAACCTTTAATTTAATAACAAGTTAAATCAAAATTATTTTTATTTAAATAATACTTATATAACAAATATATACTACCAATTATTATATTTTTAACTTAGAGATAAGTTTATTTGAAAATCTTATAGGAGCAAATTCAAATATGGGTGGCCGGGTGGGGGAGGGCTCATAGAAAATTTGGCTTAGGGCCAAATTTTAAGTTTAAAAATAGGTAATTTCGTTATTCAAAAGTGCCTTTCTAGAAAATTTTCAGAATATATGCACTGAATGCAAAAATATGCTTTTATTCCTCAAAGTGGCTAAATATGCAAAATAACCATTCTTGAACATCTAGATTTTAGCTATGTGTCACGGTGCTGATATCTAAAGAGCTGAAACTTTATATATCATTAACATATTCGTGCCTTGAATGTTTTCTGATTGTTGGCAGTGGCAGACTGGCAACCCATAAACGGCCCTAGAAGCTCATTTTGCGAGCTCTATTTTTGGGAGAAATCAACCCCTCTTGAAAAGCCAAAAAAAAAAAAAAAAAACGGCTTGTCATCATCACCGTGTTTGCTGTTTTAAAGATCTTTTGAACGCAAGTCTATGAATCATTGCAGTTTTTTTGTACAGGTGAAATATTTAATATTTAGGCCTCTTTCTTGAGCCGCAGATCCCTAGTACAAATTAATGTAGGAACAAAATTACTTTGCTTAGAACCAACACATATAAGGTACGTTCTAGAGGTCTGCACGGGCCTAATATGGTGAGCTCGGTCCTGCCTAGGCCCATCAATTGAAGCTCTTATTTAGGCCCGACCCGGCCCTTGATGTGCCATTTGGTATCATTTTGTCTTTCTATTGTAGTTTAAAATGTGAAAATTAAATAATAAAATGAGATATTATTGAAAAATTTTAGTTGAATGTAAGCTTAAGAATGTAAACTATAAACTTTGACAATTATCGAAAAATATAAGCTTTAAAAAGAGAGAAAAGGAATTCAGAATCTCCTTTTCTCTGAACTATAGTAAGCTGTAACACTACAAAAGTCAATCCCTGTACACATTAGGGATAAGAGAAAAAATCGATGCCGTCCGACTCTCTCATACAAACACACACCCACACCCCACTGCAGACATCCTTCGTCCTCCACTCTACACACACACACTCGCTCGCTCAGGGTCGAATCTTTTTGTTGTCAACAAGCCCCAAAATGGTTTCACCATTTTTTTTTTTTTTTTTTAAATTGAGGTTTAACGACCACCGTGAGCAACTCAATGGGCTATTAGCAGTCGGCTGTCCCTAATTTAGGGTCACTGGTTCCAGAGAAGGGAGAGAGCCAGTGACGTAAGACAAACACAACATCCATGTCTCACGGGATTTGAACCCGGATCCCTTTCGCACGAATGATCAGAGGCCATCGCTTAGACCACTGCGCCACTGGGGCGGTTTTACCATCTTAATAACGACAAATTGGTAAAAACACTGAGTGCTTTTCCTTGCTTTTCTGATTGCGTCCTGCTCTATGTCATGGAAGTAAGTAAAGCCAGCGAAACAAACACAAAGAATATCTAACGCATAAAGAAGGCCAACTCTCATAGAGATACGTAAAACAGGCGGCAACAGTGACACCACATCTTAAGAGGTAATATGCTCTGGGGAAAGTTAACATTCATGAGCAAAACACATTAGGAGAACTACGGCAGTGAAGCTCTTCTTTCATCCACGATGGTTTCCTTCGATCTGATGATTATTTGCTTAGAGCAGTTTTTTTGTTGTTTTCTGATATCCCGCCCATTCCTTATTTTGGTGAGAAAAATATGCAATAACATTAGTATTACTATTTAAATTAAAATTCAGCAAATATTACAGTTTGGCCTAAGGATACGTACAAAATGCAGATATTCCCTAGTATTTGGCATTACTGAAAATGTTTCTGAAAAACTGAAGAACAAACAAAAGCCTTAACTATCCCGATTGGCGTAACAAAACTAACATATCCGATTTGCGAAGTGAACCGAGAAGGTAACAATCGCGTGCTGTGTGAGTAGCTCGGCTGACTGTTCTTTACCCAAAGAATTGAAGTCAGATTGAAGTCAACAGAAATACGCATGCGCAGTCTGCTCTGTCTGTTCCGGCTTCAGCCTGTATGTGGCTTCTGTGCGCTGCATTTTAACTCTGAAGATATGGCGGCGCTAGTTACGTCTCGCCGAGCCTTAACTTCTTCTCGTTAGAAATTCTTTGACACGACCATTGCAATAAAAAGAATCTGTCGACTTGGCCCAATTCGGCCGTAAGTGTCTGTGAAAAAGCCCGGCCCGTTGCTTTGCTCTCTAAACTAAAAAAGGGCCCGACCCAGCCTGTGCAAACCTCTAGTACGGTCTCTGAAAAAGGCTATCGAAAATTTTTTACATCATTATGAGTTTTATTGCGATAACTGAATTCAGAAATAGTAGTAGTCTCTTCGCTTTTAGTGAGAACGGAAATCCAAATGTGCCAAAAAAAAAATTATTTTTTTTTCAACACTTACATATCATTAACAAAATAATCACGAAACCATTTCTTGAAAAAATCGAAAATATCCAGAATTGTAGGAATTTCAGCACAAATTTATAAAGTGAGAGAACTTAAAGAACGAGAAAAATAATTTTTATTTATTTTCTTTCAAATGAAGTATTTCTGTTGTGGCTGAAACAGACTTTCCAGATCGGTAGTTCAAGAATTTGTGTAACTGTAAGGCCCCCAAAAAAGTAGTAAATAAAGGGCAATCTTGTGCAAGAAAAAATAAAAAAAAAAGTGTATATACAGGGTTACAAGGAAAGTCCGTGATCAGGTCAATATCATACGAGCTATAGCAGTTAGCGATTTACTTTTTTGTGCAGTTGTATAGAACACCCCTATGGCGCACACAATAACACCACGAGGGGTCCCCTCGCTCCCTTTGGGGGGGGGTGAGGAGGCTATCGCGTCTCCCTTTGCAGATAGGGCGAAAAAAGTCAATTACAAACTTGTTCAGCGAGGCAAAAATAGTTCATAAATGTTTTTGTCAGATAACAAAAAAAGGAAGGAAACTCTCCAAATGCGAAAAAAGCGGAAAGCTATCCTAATCGCTGTGTCCGAAGCATATTTGCATAGATTTCAAATAGGCAGGCCAAAGCCGGACGATACGGATATTCTGGCATACGTATTTGCATATCCCTACAGCAGCACAATGAAGTTGCCCGGGAATGTGGATTAAGCTGACACAAATTGGATTAAGTGTACTACAAATTTTGCACAGGAACCATATGCATCCATATTCGTTTCATTCGCAGCAGGCACTGTGGCCTGGATGTGCGGAGAAAACACTTGATTTTTGTAATGTCATGTTGAATGCTTTAGAAGACGACCAGAGTTTCTGTAAAACATTTTATGTACAGATGAGCCACGCTTTACACGGGATGGCGTTGTAAATACGCTTAATGTACACTACTGGGCACAGAAAAATCCCTATTGGACGAGAGACACACACCATGAAGTGAGGTGGTACACCAACGCTTGGTGTGGCATTTGGGGGAACCAACTTGTAGGACCTTTTTTTAGAACGCCATTCTGAATTGGGAACGATATTTATATCACCCTCAAACGGACGTAACTTATTTCTTGGACAATGTACCATTACAACCTTTATTAAAATGTGGTACCAGTAGGACGGGGCACCACCACATTGAAGTGCACACGTATCAAGATGGCTAAACGATGTGTTTCACCGGAGATGGATAGGACCAGGAGGTCCAGTAGCATGGCCTCCACGCTCACCAGACCTCAGCCCTCTGCACTTTTTCCTTTGGGGCAATCTTAAATCACAGGTGCATGCAACACCACCGCTAAATGTAGCAGATCTGCAGCAGCGTATAGTATCCGCCTGTGCCTCTTATGCTGCAACGCATGCACGGTCGGCTCGTATAGAACGCTTGCAGGCGTGCATCTTTGCTGAAGGGTAAAATTTTGAGTATGCAAACATGTAAGTTGTATTTTCTAAACTAATAGAATCTCTACAATATTATGCATTCACATCTTGTATTAACAGCTTTGTCTAAATACTCGTTGCTTCCGGATGTTTTGATTTCCTTTGAGCCACATTCCCGGTCCCCTTCCACCTTTTTGTTATGGGACAAAAACATTAAGGTACTATTTTTGCCTCGCTGAACAAGTTTGTAATTTACTTTTTTTGCCCTATCTGCAAAGGGGAACGCGACAGCCCCCTCAAGAGAAAGGTGGGCGAGGGGATCCCTCGTGGTGTTATTGTGTGCGCTATAGGGGGTATCCTATATAACTGCACAAGAAGTAAATCGCTAACTGCCATAGTTCGTGAGATATTGGCCTGATCACGGACTTTCCTTGTAACCCTGTGTTCAGTATATAGAGGGTTTCCTATACAACTGCACAAGAAGTAAACCACTAACTGCCATAGTTCGTGAGATATTGGCCTGATCACGGACTTTCCTTGTAACCCTGTGTTCAGTATATAGAGGGTTTCCTATACAACTGCACAAGAAGTAAACCGCTAACTGCCATAGTTCGTGAGATATTGGCCTGATCACGGACTTTCCTTGTAACCCTGTGTTCAGTATATAGAGGGTTTCCTATACAACTGCACAAGAAGTAAACCGCTAACTGCCATAGTTCGTGAGATATTGGCCTGATCACGGACTTTCCTTGTAACCCTGTGTTCAGTATATAGAGGGTTTCCTATACAACTGCACAAGAAGTAAACCGCTAACTGCCATAGTTCGTGAGATATTGGCCTGATCACGGACTTTCCTTGTAACCCTGTGTTCAGTATATAGAGGGTTTCCTATACAACTGCACAAGAAGTAAACCGCTAACTGCCATAGTTCGTGAGATATTGGCCTGATCACGGACTTTCCTTGTAACCCTGTGTTCAGTATATAGAGGGTTTCCTATACAACTGCACAAGAAGTAAATCGCTAACTGCCATAGTTCGTGAGATATTGGCCTGATCAAGGACTTTCCTTGTAACCCTGCATGTATACGTATATCAAAAGCAGCAGCCCTAAACTTTTTACTGAAGGTGAATTCAATGGATTTTGGTGCACAATGAATTTTGAGTTTGTATCTCAGAATAGTGATAGCATATTTGATTAGGCTGTATTCAGTGTTAATCAAATATGTTATCATCTGCAAATATAACTGCGTCTGCAATTGGCAAAAGTGGACTGAGGTACAGGATATCAGTCCAAAGAAGGCGGACTTAAATTTGAAAGTCCAGAAAGGAGAAGCAGGTGTATCAAAGGCAGTATTTGACTCAACGGAACATTTGCTACAAAGGGGTTTTTTTTTTTTTTTTTTTTTTGTTTGTTTTTTCTGAGGTGGTAAACAAATTTTGCCATTTTGGTATAACTTGGTTTTCTTCTACAAGAATATTTAAGTACAAGTTTGTATTCGTATATATTGGGTTGTCGGAAATGTCATGACGTATTTTAGCACCAGATGGCGGTTGGGCAGGTTTGGAAGTACTAGCGACATGCGCAGCTTTATTATCGCTATGGCATTCGACAGGTGCCAGATCTAGCTGCAGTCTAAAAGGAATAGCGAGCGATTTGGTTGATTTGCGAAGATTTGACATCAAGTTGAAGATGGAAGACCAAACTGTGCATTTTCGCCATATTTTACTGTTTTACTGCCGTAAAGGGAAGAACGCGCGTCAAGCTTCTGAAAAGTTGCGTAAAGTGTACGGTGATAATGCTCTAATAGAAAGTCAGTGCTAGCAGTGGTTCGCAAAATTCCGTGCTGGTGATTTTGACCTCAACGATGCTCCTCGGTCGGGGAGGCCCACCGAGGTTGATGACGACCAAATCAAGGCATTGATCTAGTCAAACCCACGTTTTACGACACGAGAGATTGCAGACACATTGAAGTAGCTGGGATACGTAAGCAAGCTCGATGTGTGGGTTCCTCGTGAACTTAAAGAAGCTCAATTGACGGCGCGTATAAACTTCTGCGATATGCTTTTTAAACGTAAAAAACGATCCTTTCTTGAAGCGACTGATAACTGGTGAAGAAAAGTGGATTGTATACAACAATGTGCTGCGCAAACTGTCTTGGTCCCGACGTGCTGCTTTGCCTCAAACGACATCCAAAGCATACATTCATCAGCGGAAGGTTCTGGTATCAGTGTGGTGAGATTTTAAAGGTGTCTTGTTTTTCGAGCTCCTATAACGGAACCAAACAATCAATTCAAATGTGTACTGTCGGCAATTGGACAGTTTTAACGAATCCATCATCCAGAAACGTCCAGAGCTCGTTCATCGTAAAGGTGTTGTGTTCCATCACGACAACGCGAGACCACACACAAGTTTGATCACCCGCCAAAAATTTTGGAGCCTGGGTGGGATGTGTTGACACACCCAGCATACTCGCCTGACCTTGCGCCGTCAGACTTCCACTTGTTTCGCTCTCTTAAACAGTCCTTCCGTGGTATAACGTTCCATTCAGATGAGGCTGTAAATCAGCACCTTGTACAGTTTTTCGCCACGAAAGACTGTTCCTTCTATGAACGAGGCATTCTGCAGCTCAGTGAAAGATGGCAAAAGGTTATCGAACAAAATGGGCATTATATCATTGATTGATCTTTGTTCTTTCCATCAATAATGATCTTTGCAAAACATAGCTAAAATACGTCATGGCTTTTCCGACAACCCAATATATACTTTTTTGATTTAACAAAAGCCCTGCGGCTTAGAATATGGCAGCTCGCCAAAAATTATCCCGATATCCCGGCTGCCCAGACCGCGCCTAATTGTTATTGATATGAAAGGATGATTGGCGAACTAAATTACAAGCCTGTGTCAAATTAAAATGAAATACACTTCGGGCAAACGAAATATTAACAGCGCTGACATATCACTTTCAGGCCGCAATCTGGAAGCAGTACTTCACTAGAAGAAGGGGTCACATTCTCGGTCGCAAATTATGTAAACGTTTCTAGTTAGAAATATTAGAAAATTTAGAAGAATCAGAATATACCAAATTAATGCAGAGATCATATCATAGCCATGATTTATGGTGTTTACGACGAACAAAATCGCCCATCTTGTGAGCAATATTTGGAGACAACAATAAGGTATTTCATTCTGTTTTCTTTCCCTATTGGTATTAATTTCTTATTTTGCATACAATGCGATCAGAAATAAACTGCTATTGATGAGTTGACGTTTCCGCTAAGGTCCATTGGCCTAATATTGTACAATAAATAAAGGAAGCAAAGAGTTTAGTCCAGCAGGTCTTGCAATTATGGTACGGTGGTGGGGAACCCGGAACAACAATGGCAAATGAGAAAATGGTCTTCGTTACTTATAGCTGATAGAAAATGCCGGCCATATCTTGAATACTTTGTAGTACATAAACGTGGGTGTTTGCTTGCATCTTTTGCAACCGAGCATCAATCTGGTCGTGTCCATCATTTCGAATGAGGAGCGCGGTGGTTTTCATTGTTAAAAGTACAAGTTGCTTGGTGGTCAAAGATGCATCTAAAACTTAGTTTAGAAATAAATGAAACTATAGTTGCTATATAAATAGCTTGTGATACAGTGAACGCGGCGAGTATAGAATGAATATGACATTTATCTGATTTGCTTATTGGAGTAGAAACAATGTTCTATTAAACATATTTCGCGGACTCGTTTCGAGATGGAACCCATTTTGGAGATCTATTTATTGACGCAGAGCGAAAGTGCCGCATCAGAAAGGGAAGAGCATTCCTGAAAGACACCCGGAACTCGTTTTGTTTATTCTTATTAATGTGTCAATTGTGTTCGTTTAAGATGTTGAACGGGTCAGCCAATTCTGTATGCGGCCATTAAAGGTGGACACCTTTGCAGGCGGACAGAGCCTGTTGTCAGCTCGTTTCTGCAGTTTCCTTCATCGTGGTGACGCAACAGGGCTTGGCCTCCTCGTGCGACACCATTGTATCCACGCATGAGTAGCTGAGAGAGCCAAAAACGCTAATTATTATCATGCACCCTCAGGGGCTTGATCAGGGGAAAGCACTATTCTTTTAGCGGGTGTCCCCTCAGCATTCTCAACTGCTGCGGCCAGCGGATGTGATGTTGCGTGCCGAACGCTGGTCGCGGTCACCTATCTTAAATATACTGATTAAAAGACGTACCTTTCTTTTTCTTATTCTATTCTTTTTTTGTCTTTCGTTTTCGTCATTGTTTTTCTGCCGTCATAAAAAGATGGAGGCACGGACTTTTCTTCGGGTGTTTGGGAAAGTTAAGAAAAGAAGAAAAGGAAACAGCCGTAAACAAAACCAAAATGGTAGGCTGAATATGTTTGGGCTTCGTCCCGCCCACGGAATCATAGAACTGTCTCTGTGAGTTTATTTTAATTGCCATTCATCCGGGAGTGAGTACATCTGCCCGCAGCAAATGAAAGCTGTAATCTTGGAACATCGAGTGGTTTTGCATATGAAAATGATTGTGTTAGCTGTGCTCGGAGAAACATATGACGATCTAGAAGCGATCTAAGTATTTTAGCTTAACAGTTACACACCAATTTTTAGAATTATTAATAAGAGATTGTGTAGTTCTGTTTCTAAGTGTCATTTAAAGTGTCCTCGAGTGGTCAGAGCCGAGAGGCCTTTGGACGAACACCTTGGGCAAATCTATGGGCTATAAGCAATCCCTAATTTCGGGCCACTGGTTCCAAGCTAGTGCCGTAAAACAAACAAACCCACCATTTATTCTTCTCCCGAGATCCGATCTCGGTTAATGGTTAGAAGCCAAAGCAAAGTACCACCCAGGCACCATGGTGGTCTCTTGATGAGTGGCGAAGTGAAACTTTCTACCTTGGCAGAGCTCGGCCAGGGTCAAAGTCCCGAATGAGGCATCAGCTGTACAACCCATCAACGACGTTGGCTTGCATTCTCGGTGGCGCAGTGCTCTAAGCGCTAGCTTCCGATCATTCGTCAAAGTTGTGCCTGGGTTCGAATCCCGGTGAGGCATGGATGTTGTATTTGTCTTATGGCCTTGGTTGTCTCCCTTCCCTGAAACCAGTGGCCAAAAATTAAATACAGGCGACTGCTTATACCCCATCGAGTTGCGTACGGTGGTCGTTAAACGCACAAACAGCGGCGGCTCTTTTACCTCTCAGCTCTAAGTTAGAGATGGGCAATTGCTTATGCTCTTAGATGCATGTAGTGGTCGTTAGAGTTCGAAACCACCCACCAGAGGCAATCGCAGCATCTTCCCCAAGGAAGGCAAAAATTACAAATGCAAAAAAAGCATACCATTACCCATTTGCAAATTTTCTGTTACCGAAACGTTTGCACACAACAGAAGAATTGAACTGAGTACTAGAAGACTAAGACGCTATAAAAAAGTGATCAGTACTTAAAATTTGGTGTTTCTCTTATCAGTAAAATAAAAAGCCTTGCTGGGGCCCGAAAGATTTTCCAATTTGCTAATGGGCTAAAAACTACCGTTTTGGTTCCCAAATTGTAGACGCACTTGTGATATAATCAGTTGCTCTCTTTATACTACCTTCCATATTTCTGATTTAAATTTAGTATTTAAAAAGAAATCAAATTTTATTTTAAAAAATAATTTTTCACGCGAAAGCTGATTCCTTCGAAAAGCATATTTTCTAACTTGACTTTTCCTTTTGGTCTTCTACAAGGAACGTCGCTGTCTCGCGCGGCCGTTCCTTTCACCACTTATCCCGTTTCCACATCCAGATACTGAAAACCGAAATGTTGAAATGAAATTCCGTTTTTACTGTGTGGTATTTTCTGTTGACTTAAGTTGCTCTGAAGAGAATGTATGAGTAGCGAAGATTTTTTTTCTTTGGGAGTTGAGCGACCACCATGAGCAACTCTTTGGGCTATAAGCAACCACACCCGACCCTAATTTGGGATTAAAACTTCCAGGGAATGGATAAATCCAGCGCTGTAAGGCAATCATATCCATGCCTCATCCGATGCTCGAAGCCGGCTCCATCTTGACCGAATAATCCAAAGCCAGAGATTTAGACCACTGGTCTACCGGGCAGGGACGTAGCCAAGGGGGTGCGAGAGATGGGCTTGAGCCCACTCTGAAATTTGTCTTGCCAACCCAGCTCAAAATGTGCCATTTTTCAGTATATTTAACTTTAAAACACAATGCAGCCCCTACATATTTTCCCCTTGGAAATGCTTTGTTTACGTCTCCAATGAAGGTTATCGAAATAGCATCCGTAAGCCAATGAAAATTCAGTTCTTCACTTTCCCAATTTCTCAATTTAAGCCTCTTTATCATGTTTGTATGGCCAGGGGAGTAATGAGGAGGGTGTATAGGATTTCATTAAGGGGGTCACTACTAATTGCTCTGTTTGTTTTCTTTACAAAATAGAAAATCTCAACATAGAAAGTGGAGTGTGAAGCTACACTAGCGCTCTTAAGACTTCACCGGGCAGTGAAAGTGGCTGACGACTACTTCGTAGGAGAAGAGTGCAAGGCAAAGTCGCTGGCTTGAATGAAGGGAGTTAAGAAGGGGGGAAGGGTTGCGTCGCACAACGTTAAAACTTGATTTCGATAAAGAAAAACGACATTTTCTCTTAAATTAATTGTTCAGGTACAGTACTATTTTCGTAAGCAGAAATGGAAAATTTTGAAAAGCAATTTAAGACAATGCATTCAGAGCAAGCAAAAAGTTGAAGGCGACATCCTATCAACACTTGTATCTTACACCAATTGCGTAATTAGTCAGATCCATGTATGTATGTATGTATGTATCCATCCAAGTGGAGGGGTTAAGAATCGCACGAATTCCTTTGTAGCCGGCAGTGAAAAGCATCAAAGCCCCCCCCCCCCCGGTGACGCAGTGGTCTAAGCGTTGGCTCATGACCAAACGTCCGAGAAGGGTCCGGGTTTGAATCCCGGTGAGGCATGGATGTTGTGCTTGTCTTATGCCACTGACTCTCTTCCTTTCTAGAACCAATGACCTTAAATTAGGGACGGGCGACTGCTTACAGCCCTTTGAGTTGCTCACGGTGGTAGTTAAACCTTCAATCAAAAAAAAAAAAAAAAAAAAGGCATTAAAAATTCGTTCTTTCAGTGTTCGTAAAAAAAAAAAAAATTTGCTATCAAGTTTACCCTACCAAAAATAATGCTCGCCCACCTGTCACCCATCCAGATTTCGAAGTCTGGCGACGTTCCTACTACCGGGACGGCGTCACAAAGTTCAAAAAGTGAAACAGAAAGCTTGGAAGGGCATTTGGAATCGAGGGCGTTCATTAATTAAAACTGATATCAACAGGCTGTACTATATTAGCCGCGAAGCTCTAACTCGGCCAAGCACATACCGGGCTTTGAAAGTTTTACAGAGGGAGAGTCGAAAGTTTTGAAGTATTTGGATCACTTTGTCTTCACACGAACGTTTACGACGAAAGCTGACTAGCATTCAAAGTATAGGCCATCGTGTTGCACCGTAATTAGCCATCTGTCTGCCAGTTCTTCGATTTCGCGGCGGTACCAGTTCTTGTCCTTTGAGGCAAAGAACTCCTTTACCCCAGCTATCACCTCCTCCTGGTTGTTGAAGTGCCGCCATCGAAGGAAGTGGACCATGGACCAAAACAAGTAATAATCCGACGGGGCAAGATCCGGACTATATGCTGGGTGTGGCATCAGTTCGATACCCTCAAGTTCATTAAGTTTTGCGTGGGTCGTTTTTCGCAGTATGAGGCCGAGCGTTGTCCTGCTGTAGAACAGTGCGCTTTCTATTAACCAATACCGGGTACTTCTCCTCCAAAACGACATACATCTCCAGCTGTTCAGAGTTTAGGTTAACATTAATGGTCCGACCACTTGGAGTACATTCGTAATGGACTATCCCTCGAAATTCCACCAGACGCAGAGCATCACCTTCTACTCGAAGCGCCGACGTTTGGCAACTAGCTCAGGAAGCTGGCCCGGGCTCAACTACTGCTGTTGTGTGTGATATGTTGCTGAAAATCTGTGGACACCTGATCAACGTTTTCAGATTTTCATCAACATTATCCACGTTTTTCTTAAAAGAAAAAAAATCGAAGGGGTAATAGTGATAAGTTCAGGAAAGGATGATGATTCTTCCCTGGAGTGATTTGCTGTTAAACTTTTCGAAAACTTAGATTTCGCCTCCCCTGGGTTCGATCTTTGGATCCAGAGAGAAAGTCAAGAAAAAAGTTACAGAAATTCTATTTCTCATCGTTGTTGTTTTTGTTTTTTTTCCTCTGCTTAATGTGCAAAATGGGTGTTTTACTTTTTTAAGGGATAGGAGAGTAGCAAAGGGCTACCCTCCCTCCGATTCAGTATTTATCATCGCTCTGGGGCTAGCCTAGGAATGTTTGGTTAAGTTCCCAAAAATAAACACAGAAATTGTGAAATGATAGTGATTGCTTTCAAAATTACTCAGCCCAGCAGGAGGGAAATGACAGTGCGAAAAATTAAATGACAGTTTGATTAAGTCAGTTAGTCATCTGGTCTCAGACAGGATGACTGAGACCATTGCCTTTGAATGACACTCCTTGCATTCAGGACAGCGTGCACACCAGCACTGGGGAAACCCCAGCCTATCTCACGTATGGAAGAGACCTGGCGTTGCCATATCATTTGATCGGCAGTCCCCGGGTACGTACATATGCTTCTCAGTTGGAATATTGTGACGAGCTCACTGATAGGCTAAACATAGCACTCGAGGCTGTCAATGCAAACCTGGAAAAGGCTGCAGACACACAGGAGAAACAACGAGCAAAGACTGCCGTTGACAAGCATATCACCCTTAATGACAAGGTGTAATATTTCAATTTGTATTGTTTCGGCTCAAGTTAGGAGTAAAGTGAAGCATAACATCATACTAACTAAGACAAAGATACTTTCTTTTTTTTTTTTTGCTTCTTTTTTCCTTCTGCTGGGAAATCAAATTAAGATGAAGACGAGTTTTTGGGTGCTATTTGAATTTTAGAACATAGAATTTGCATATTTTTTTATTTGGGCACAAAGATTCTTTCGATATTCTGTGAGAGTGTGGACACATAAATTTCTTTTGATGTTGTGATTGTTTCAGTGTTTGGTAGGTATTATTTGTATTTTGTGCTGTGGGTAGATTGTTTATTCCTTCAAATGCTAGGAGGCGAATACATTGTCCTTCGGTGTAGTGGTTTATGGTAGTGTGAATTTAGTGTAATTCCAAAGAATTTTTTGGGGGTTTCCTTTGCTACAGTGAGTTAATTTCATTAGGAGTGTTAGTATAATGAAGGTGTAGTGCAAGATTAATAGGGTGTTAGCGTAGCCTTAGATACAGCTACAGCAGTGCTAGTGTTGAGTTTATATAAATATTTCAATTTTTTCTGTGCTGAAGCAAGTGTTAATTGAATTAGTGAAATCATGGATAATGAAGGACAAGGTACCGGAGAAAACGAAGGAGTGAATTGGAGTCTCCCAGGCCTAATGGGACTAGTGAAGGAGTTTTCTGGGAATCCGAGTGGATTGTCAGTGAGAGAGTTCTTTGAGACATTAGAGGATGTGGCACTCGTGGGATGCTGGGGTGCAGAGCAGAAATGTGGTATTGAAACATAGGTGTACAGGAGAGGCCAAACAACTAGTTAGGGACGTGATTGCTCGGTTAGAAGATTTAAGTTATGAGGGGTTAAAAAAGGAACTAATTGAGAGGTTTGCTTCACCTGAATCTGTAACTGTTAAGATGGGAAGATTTCACTCATGCGTACAGAAAAGGGGTGAGACAGTGAGGCAATTTGCAGCTAGGCTAGAACGGGCAGCCTTTAGCTACTTTAATGAAAACATTGGAGCTTTGGCCGAGTTCAGAGACAAGAATGTCTTGGCCCAGTTCATAACAGGAGTGGACCCAAATATTCGTCGCCTGGTTCTGTCCCATCACCCTCAAACCTATAACGAAGCAAAACAGAAGGAAATATTAGAAGAAGAGAATGAAAAGTACATGGCCAGTTTTTCTCGTGGTGTATCCTTTGTAGGAGCGGAGGAAGAAGATAGTCGTGCCCCAAGGTATGGGCTTGGGGAGGAAACGCCTCCAAGTCTCATGATGTTGGCTCTGTGTGACCAAGTTAGAGAACTGGGCAAGCAAGTAGCCACTTTAGCACTTGCTAATGCCAGTACCAGTGAGAAACCACCGAGTGAGGAACAGAGGCACAGCATTTCTCCTGCTAGGAGAGAATCTGGTTTTTCCTCAGCCAGGAGCAGTCACTTCTCACCCACAAGGTACAGGAGAGGTAGGAGACAGGACTATCCAGGAGAAGGCAGGTCGGATAGGTACAGATCCCCTACTCGTCCAATACAGGTAGATTTCCACCACAACATGAGTTAGGATTACGGAAATAGACCCACTTTTCATCGCACGTAACAATTCTCTTGATAAAACTTACATCACGCGGGCTTTCTATGAGTTTCGTGCACACTTCCACTCGGCGGTTTGCTTCAGCTGGCGTCACTTCGTGAGGGGCAATGCGACAGTTCCGGTAGACCTTGCCGAGGTCCTGAAGGTGACGAACCACGGGGGTCTGTGATATGCCCCGCTCGCCTGATAATCTGTGTTCTGGTTGTCGGATTTGCCTTTTCTGCCTGGCGCACGACCTCCGAATCCACGGTTCGCGGTCTACCTGGCCTCGGCTGACCGTCGAAGTTTCTGTCACCTGAGCGAAATTTCTCGAACCATCTGGTTGCGGTGCTGTGGTCCACGGAACCTTCCCCTTTCGCATGACAAATGTTTCGTGTTGCTTGAGCAGCGTTACGGCCGAGTTCAAACTCGTAAAGCAAAAGTTCTCTAATTAACCGGTTGTGGGTGTTCATCTTTTAGGCGTCCCAACCACAGACAGAACTACGACATGCAATGTTGTTCATAGCAACGAATACCATTTTAAATATCTTCCAACTGAGTGCAGTGCACTACTTGAACTAGTTAAAACACGTAACATACCCGTCGCGGCACATGCGTTTATGCAAATATTGCAAAACTTTCGACTAGTTCTCTGTAGTTTCGAACGGTCTGAACACTGCCAGACGTTAAGTTGGAAACATTAAAACTGAGAGGGCCTCCAACTTTGGAAATCGAGCAGGGACAGACTTTCCAAACTTCTACCACTGCAGGTCTCAAATATGACCTCCCAGTGCGGCAAAGGGTAAAGAAAACTTCTATTCTTACATATGGTTTGGGTCATTTGTGCTTGTAGAGGTCATTACATTTTCTGTTTTTTAATGGTTTAGGTGTTTCTATTTAAGGTTCAGCACGAACGTTCTCATTATGATGCTGACAATGCTATTCAAAAGTGTTTTCGACATCAAATTATCTAAGTAACTATTTTTAGCAACTAGAAATATGAAATTTAGTATATAACACAAATATTTGGGATTCACATATTTTAGCCTGTTTATGTATCTAGGGCATGTGTACTGAGAGCTTATGTAGCTTTCCAGTCTCTGCTTATGTGTATAGAAATTTCTCCGAGGAAAGAATTTTTTTTTTACAGATATATAGTGAACGTGGTTAGGTTAGAGAAACCCACGTTCACTAGGTGGGCATGAACATCAGGGAGAAATCATTCGTGCTGGTCATTGAAAAAACCCACAAATGACTGCTCAAAATATCTTCTGCAATTTTTCCAGTACACACACACACACACACACACACACACACCGAGTGATCTCTGAATTATGACCACTCCTATCAAAGGCGGATGCGCACCTTATGGCGTTATGATATCCTAGAGTGTGCGATTAGTCGGCCAACGTAGCATGTATAAGATGTAAGTGGAGCAGTAGTAGTAAAACTCTGATCGGGATGGGTATACGGAAAGATTTATCGGACTTTGAGAAAGGACAGATTGTAAGAGCTCGGACAGTGGGTGCCTCGATATCCCAAACGGCTGAGCCGGTGGGTTGTTCACGAGCCGCTGTAGTTGAAGTGTATCAGGACTAGCGTCAAAATGGCCAAACAACGACTCGGGGAGCAAAAACAATGACCCGGGGTCAAAACTGGTTGATGTGTGAGGTGAGCGTCGGGTCCGACAACTCGTACAGTCCAACAGACGCAGCACTGTCCAATAGTTCCTACCAAATAAAACAGAGGTTAACCCTGAACAGTATCTGTCATGACCCCATGAGTCGCACGCATGGGGATATAAGAGCAGACTACCCCGACGACATCACCTCCTTACCACAGTTCATCGATGCAAAAGACTCGCCTCTTGCAATAATCATGCAAGTTGAATGTCAGATGACTTAAAAAAAAAAGTGTGCCGGTCTGACGAGTCACCTTTTCTGCTCCACTCCGTGGATGGTCGTGTACGTATTTGGCACAAACAACATGAGGCACTCGATCCATCTTCCACGGTCTCCACAGTGCAAGCCAGTGGATGCGGCTCAATGGTGTGGGGCATGTTTATGTGGCAGCAACTTGGACCCCTGGTGCATGTGGAACAACGTATGACTTGTTCCAGTTATTATTGAATTGCTTGCTGACTCTGTACACCTAGTAATGTTGCACTTCTTCCTGAATGGCGACAGTGTCTTCCAAGACAACAATACTCTGAGTCACAGGTCCAATGTTGTTCAGAAATGTAAAAAGAAGCTTAATTCGTGTATGAGTCAATATAAACGACATTGCCGTTTCTACACGATATGATAAAAGACTATGATGGTGACATTAAAACTTTAATTAAAAGGTAGATGGTTTAAATACATTAGCACTTTCGGGTCTACCATAGACCCATCATCAGATTTGAAATAAGCGAACTCAAAGGTTACGTATGGTTATATATCATGAACAATGCCAGATTACAACTTAAAATTTGAGAAACAAAGATATGTAATAGTGGTAAATGTAAATAACCTTTAATAATTGCGTAATTGAACGGGAATATTTATTTTTATGAAATGTAAGGTAATGTAAATATCTTTTAATTGTTGAATTTTAGTGAATATGTGAATAATTAAGAATCCTTGCAGTTTTAGAATATTTTAAAACTAATCGGGGGAAACTTCTTAAGGATATGATTTTTGAATTCTATTTGGGACAGCCAGTAAGTCACCAGAAACGATTAGTTATCGGAAAACTTCCTGGAGTGGACAAAACACAGGTTTTCGTGTATGTATAGCTATTATAGAAGAAGGCTCTTTTTAGAGTTTTAAAGCGACTCATTAGCAAGGACTTCCGTTCTCAAGGAAGACGTCTCCTTCGAGGAGGTGATTAGGAATGGAGTTGGAGACTGAATGGTAAAAAGGTGTTCGGACAGAGGCTTCAGGCTCGTTTTTTGGAAGTAGTGCGGAAGACAATAGGAGAATGAGACTTTGAGGGTAGGAATGATGACGTGTGTTAGGGGAGAATGCGTCTGACGTGAGGAGAGCGAAGCGGCGAGAGGTTAGAAAAAGGAGTAAGTTTTGAGAGGGGAGGTTGTCTCCGCATACGAGCGGTAACCATGAATGAATAGCGAGGAGTTATGGAGCATGAGAGATGGTCTAATCACAGGTGACCAGGAGTAATAATTAAATTAAGCAAAATCACGACTATAAAGGATTTTATCAAATGTCAACTCTCTTCTGTTAAAAGATCTCATAGTCCTCTATTGATGTGTACAGTGCTCAAGGAACCTGTCAATCTTCTGATTCAAACCTATTTCGGTAATATAAGGAAAGAGATAAAACAGCACTGCTACAGATACATATGTGGTATGACGTACTCAATCACAAAACCTGTGCACAAGAGTCAACGCCTTGTGGGAGGGGGGCATTGTTGTTGCAATGATGATATCCATAATTACATTCGTGGGGTTTGGAAGAACCTTATTTTGAACAAACAGTGCCCCCTCCCACAAGGCGTTGACTCTCATGCACAGGTTTTGTGATTGACTACGTCACATATGTATCTTTGTTTCTCAAATTTTAAGTTGTAATCAGTCATTGTTCATGATATATAACCATACGTAACCTTTGAGCTCGATTATTTCAAATCTGATGATGGGTCTATAGTAGACCCGAAAGTGCTAATGTATTTAAGCTATCAACCTTTTAATTAAAGTTTTAATGTCACCATCATCGTCTTTTTTCATATCGTGTAGAAACGGCAACTGTTGTTTATATTGTGCAGAAATGGTTTGAAGAACATAGTTCGGACTTCCAGCATGTCGATTGGCCTCCGGATTCCCCCGATATCAAAAACACTTGTGGGACACTATGGAACGACAAATCAAGCGTATGGATACACCAGTCATTTCCATACCTATTAAGTGGTGAAAAAAGGCCGTATTAAGTGGTGAAAAATCGGAGGGAACGGTGGGAGTTCCCTTGAGAAATTAGTAGGGCGAACAACGATCTTCTAAAAATAGTTATGAACAAAACAGTACATAGAACTTTCAAAATAATAATAGTAATAATATAAACAAAAATGTGCTGCTGGATTATATCAAGGAAATTTGGGCTCGCTGTTTACACAGTCGAATCAGAATAATATGACCACCTACCTAATAATAGGAATAACCACCTTTGGCCCGGATGACAGCGGCGAGACGGCGTGGCATCGACGCAATGAGCCCCTGGAAGGTTGCCCGAGGCACACGTGCCCATTCGGACTGCATCAGAGCATGGAGGTTCCGGAGATGCCGTGGTTGTGGGTCGGCACGTCGAACATGTCCATCCAAATAGTCCCACAAGTGCTCTATGGGATTGTGGTCGGGACATTTCGCCGACCAAGGGAGAATGGAGACATCGCTGTCGTGTTCCTGGAACCAGTCACGCACCCCTTATCGACGTGACATTGCGCATTGTCCTGTTGGTAGACACCATCACCACCAGGGTAAACGCCCAACATGAAAGGATGCATGTGGTCAGCGAGGATGGACAGTAGCCATTGGTGTTCAGAGACCCATTCAGTGGTACCAGCGGTCACGGGTCATACCAGGAAAACATCCCCCAGACATGCGCACTCCACCGCCGGCGTATGCTTGACCAATAAGCGTGTCCGGGTGTCGGTTCTTGTGTGTCTGACGTCATATCCGCCACCGACCGTCACTTCTGTGGAGTAGAAACCTCGATTCGTCGGAGAAGGCAACCTTTTTCCACTCTTCCACTGTCCAATGACGGTAGTCCCATGCGAACTGCAGGCGTCGTTGCCGATGGACCTGGGTTAACATGGGCGTCTTGACGCAGCGTCGACTCCACAGACCCATGCGTAACAAGGTTCGCTCTACTGTTATAGGAGACACGTACTCGGGTGCCCCAGCTTTCATTTGCGTTGTCAATTGCTGCACTGTTGCGCGTCAATTGCCCTTTACCAGTCGACGGAGGCGACGTTCTCTTCTGGGGTTGATGGCCTTTGGGGCTCCACAGTTATGACGTCATGAGGTACTCTGTGTGCCAGCGGTCCATTCTCGGTACACCCTTACTATAGCACCACACGAACAGCCCACGAAGTCTGCTGTTTCTGATAGGCTTCCACTCTTGGCGCGGTGGCCGATGATCATTCCTTTTTGAACGTCCATCAAATCACTAACTCTGCTCACTGTGCTCACGTTACGCACTATGGCTCATCTGTCCTGGTCGGTCGCTTATATATCCATGTGGTTGATCTTGTCACGTGCAGTCTCTGTCGCGCCTGGGCAGGTAGGTTGTGATAACGGAGGTAGTCATATTATTCTGATACGACCGTGTATTTATATCTGTGAATTCTATTTGTAATTTTTACAAGATTTTTAAGTTTTTAAATTTTCTCTCTGATTTTGTAGTTTTCAGAGCTTTTGAACTGATAAAATAATAATTATCCTTCGGACTCTTTAGCTCAAATTTCGTGGGTGCCTAGGGGTGCTCAAATTCAACTGTTTTACTTTCGTGTCATACCGTACATTATCCCATGGGGCTAAATCTTGTACTATTAGCAGTGCTGTAGGTTTGCTTAGAATATTGAAATCAAATTCATTCATAGTGACAATTAGGTACATAGCAGCTGAACAAGGCAGCACTAACTTCCGAGGATAATAGCATACTCTAACTGTTTAAAGTGGTCTCTAACAGCAACGGTTTCTTTGGTAAGTTAAACTTAGAAAGAAACACTCCCTGAGGTGTACCTTTTGTAAGTTTAACCTACCAGGGGTCACTGTTTTTCAGCCATGCAATTAAGAAAAACGAGATTCCTACACCTACCGCGTAACCTGCGCTTTGTGATATAACCGTTTATATGTAAATTTTTTTGGGATGTAAGGTCAGGTGATGCGTAACATCACAGCCTCTCCTTGACAAATGTTAACCCCGCTTCTCGTGGTGCATCCTGTTCCCACTAAAGAGGCTCTGACGACCGCCAATAGCGATATAACTATACCATCGGGATCAGAGGAAATGCTATCCCACACTCAACAACCCGCTTGGCCAGCGTGGTGAGTTATGGCCAAACCCCTCCAAAATGACTCCACAACTTAAATCTTGGCCCTCAGTCTCCGGCAGCTGGAATGTACCTGGCCAAGGCAGCGGCCAGTGCGACATGAAGGCAGAAGGTGCTAAGAATCCCCGGAGGACCGGACTAGGCTGCCATCTGATGCTGACCTTGGTTACGTATAATGGACGCTCCATATCTTCTGATTCAAGGCTTCTTGAATTGGAAGAAGAACTACCAAGGATCAAGTGGTACATCGTCTGGCTATGCGAGGTAAGGAGAAAAGGAGATCTCATTGAACTGAAAAGTGAACATCTCTTCTACTATCGTGGGACAGATACTGGCAGAACTATTGGTGTTGGATTTATAATAAACAACAAACTGAAGGATAAAGTTGTAGAAGTTGAAAGTTCCTCTGACAGAGCTGCACGACTCGTTATCCAACTCTCGAGAAGATACAAAGCTCAGATTATTCAAACTTATGCACCCACCACAAGTCATCCTGAAGAAGAAATTGAAGAATTTTATGAGGTAATTCGTCATCTAAATAATAAAGGTAAGCAGCACTTAAAGATAATTATGGGAGATTTCAATGCAAAAATAGGGCAACGGCAACAGAATGAAACTTCAGTAGGTAAATTCGGTCACGACAACAGAAACCAGCGTGGAAATACTCTCGTTGAGTTTGCAGAGGCAGAAGGGTTTTTCATCTTGAACTCCTTTTTCAAGAAAGTCACACAGGAAATGGACATGGAGACATCCAAATGGGATGACAAGTGAAATTGATTTTATTATGTGTAGCAAAAACTTCGTCATAGAAGATTGCAGTGTGCTAAACAAGCTCAACACAGGTAGTGACCATAGATTGGTGAGATGTAAGATACACCTCAACACTAAACTCGAACGTGGCAAGCTCATAAGACAAACAAAATGTATTCACATAACTAACCTTAAAAAACACCATAATACCTTCAAGTTGGAACTGAAGAACAGAGTCTCTGCTTTAGAAGGCCTAACATCGGAAGAAGTGGATATATCTGAAGTTAACAGAAAAGTAACCAAAGCTCTTATGGAAACAGCAACAAAATTAGCTGGGTCTAAGAACAAGTCGCATGTGAACAAATTATCAGGAAAAACCAAAATGTTGATGCAAAAAAGAAGAGAGATGAGGACAACGAAAGAAGATGTGACTTCCAAAGTGGAATATATATAGCTATGCAAGACAGTACGAAAAAGTATCACTGAAGACGTAAGGAAATTCAACTGTGAACTAGTGAGGAAAGCAATTGAAAACAACCAAAGCCTAAAGATAGCAAAGGGACATCTCCGTAAGAGAAGAAAACAGATAATGGCATTGAGAAAAGAAGATGGTTCTGTAACAAGAAATAGAGGCGAAATTTTGACAAGAGTGAAAGATTTCTACTCCAAATTACATGAAAGGGATTATACATGTACTCCAGACATCATGAATGGTACCAGTACAAGAGTTCTTCCAGTCCTCCCAGCAGAAGTTGCACATGCAATCATGAACATGAAGCGGGGAAAAGCTCCAGGAGAAGATGGAATTACTGTAGACATCATACAAGAAGCAAGTGGAGAAATCGAAACAGTACTCGCCCAAATTTTCACTCGATGCCTTAATGAAGGGAAGATTCCTGAGGATTGGAACAACGCTACAATGATCCTACTACGTAAAATAGGTGATATTGAGGATCTCAGGAACTACAGACCTATCAGTGGTTTATAAAATCTTCACTAAAGTTCTTTCACTCCGATTGAAGATGACACTGATGGACATGGCTCAACGAAGAGAACAAGCTAGATTCAGGAGTGGCTACAGCACAATAGATCGTATCCACGTACTGAGAGAACTAATTGAAAGAGCGAGGGAATATGAACTTCCATTGTGCATGGCTTTTATCGATTATGAAAAAGCCTTTGATTCAGTGAAACCATCAGAAGTTACAATGGCTCTGAAATCATGCGGTATTGAAGATGCATACATTAATATTATTAATAACATCTATGAAAATGCAAGTGCAAAGATTCGGCTGTTTGAAAATACAACACACATAAAAATTGGAAAAGGAGTGAGACAAGGTGACACCATATCTCCGAAGCATTTTAATGACACATTGGAAAATGTCTTTCAATCACTGAACTGGGAAAACAAAGGGATAAAGATTAATGGAGATTATCTAACCCACCTTCGTTTTGCTGATGACGTAGTCATTTTTGCAACTACCCCATCAGAGCTGCAGAGTATGATCCTTGAACTTGCTGACAAGAGTAAAGAAGTGGGATTAAAAATGAACTTTCAGAAGACAAAAGTGATGTTCAATGCTTTTAAAAGAAATGAAGATTTATTGATTGATGGAGAAAAGCTGGAGATAACAGACACGTACGTTTATCTTGGACAGCAGATATCAAGTGAGGGTCACATTGATGAAGAAATTGATCGGCGTACAAAACTTGCCTGGAGAGCTTTTGGAAGAAACAACATAATTTTCAAGAGCAATATGCCATTATGTCTTAAAAGAAAAGTGTTTGATCAATGCATCCTTCCAGTGCTTACGTATGGTGCAGAGACGTGGACCTTAACTAAGAGACATACAAAGGCTGCAGACAACTCAAAGCAGCCTGGAGAGGTGCATGCTTAATGTAACCAGGAGAGATAAGAAGAGGAACTCGTGGATCCGAAAAATGACAAGAGTGGAAGACATCATGATCAGAGTTAAATCCCTGAAATGGCAATGGGCTGGACATACTGTTAGAAGGGCAGACCATCGATGGACAGCCGAAATTTTAGATTGGATTCCAAGGGACAGGAAAAGACCCAGAAGACCACATGGAAGATGGGTGGATGAAATTCGAAAGTATGCGGGGATGACATGGAGGAGACTGGCGCAAGACAGGCCGTTGTGGAGGAAACTTGGGGAGACCTTCGTCCAGCAGTGGATTGATAATGGTTGAAAATGATGATGTGAATTTTAAATTTATTAGGATTTATTTTTTGTTCATAATAATAATAATAATAATATATTACTTGCATCTATGACTTTGCAGAAACCCATTTCCAAATAGGTCTTTGTGGAAGTGAGAAAATGCAGAGTTTTTGCTGGTCCTTGATAATGCCAAGGCTCAGTATTCTCGACACTTTCTACATTCAGTTCTATTTTTTCTCTTTTTACTCACACCGGTCAATACATAACCTTTTCTATGTTGTACTTGGTATGAGTCAAAAAATTTTTTTCTTCAGTCTCTCCTTAAGAGAATGTGAATTCTGAATTTTCATAACTGCTGCGTTGCGCGTTTTGATCTTCAGGTTATTTTGCAACTTTCGTTTTAAATTCTAAAGTTTTTCTTATGTTTTCGGCTTTGCTCTTTAGTATATATATATATATATATATTCTATTAAGAAGAGACTGAAGCAAAAAAAGGGTTTGACTCATACCAAGTACAACATAGAAAATGTTATGTATTGACCGGGGTGAGTAAAAAGAGAAAAAAATAAAACAACTGAATATAGAAAGTGTCGAGAATACTGAGCCTTGGCTTTATCAAGGACCAGCAAAAACTCTGCATTTTCTCACTTCCACAAAGACCTATTTGGAAATGGGTTTCTGCGAAGTCATAGATGCAAGTAATAAGCCCACCAAATTTTTTTTAAATATATATATATAATTAAATAGGCCACAATGGAATACCGTTTTATCACTATTTATTTTAAAAGATTTAAAATGAATCGTGCTAAGACGGTATTCTATTGTAGCCTATTTAATTTCCTTATTCTGTTCACTAAAAACGATCAAATTAGCTTCGAATCAATATTATACCAAATAAAAGTTCCTGTTTTGCTCGTTAAATAAGGGCTCGTTACAAGAGTGTTCTAATGTATTTTTAAGATGTGACTTTCCAAATGAAAAGTTCCTTAATATCGGTACGTTACGACTAAAGATAGATATAAAAAATATCCAATACATTTTGAGATATCAAATAGTTCGTAACGTGTATGACATAAGTTCTTGTTGGTTTGCCATTAACATCCTTCAGGATCAACGTTTCGACACAGTTGGGTTAATTATTCATCGGGATGAAGTTCTTTTTTTTTTTTTTATCGCGATCAGTTGTTCGTAGTTTATTCAACAGGTATTTAAATTCAGGTCATGAGAAGTAACACTGAAAAGGATTAAGTACTTTTGCTTCAGGGATGCAAGATATTATCTATATCAGTTTAGATGGTGTTTCAACATATCTTCATCTCATCGCCATTACTGAAACATTCTGCGAGGAACATCCGTTATCTTTGCATACTAGGAAACATTTACAAATGAACGCTATCTGCATAGATATAGATTCCGTTAATAACTCTTACTTTCATGAACGGACACGTTTGTATCTCTCCGCCATTCAGCCAACTTAAAGGATGAAAAAATGGACGGCCATAAAGAATGGATGATAATTTTCTGTTCTTGTTCTGTGATGATAAATGAGCACTTTGAGCATAAGTTAGCAGAATAGTCTAAACTGAGCGTCACGTGGCGGAAGGGAGTTTGATCCCTTGAATCCCTTCCCACAGCTGAGCCGATGATGGTTATCGAAGACAAATGACAATATCGGAAAACGACAGCACAAATCATAGTAACATTACATTTTGAAAACCTCAGCTGAGATTGAATCTTGAACTACACGCAATATAGTTTAGTCTATCTTTTATTTATCTTGTTTTGAGGTTAAACAACCAGTATGAGAAACTATGGGGGCTATAAGCAGACTCCCGTCCTTAACCCTTCTCTAATTTAGAGCAGCTGGTTCTTGAGAAGGAACAGAGCTAGGGCCACAGACCTCTCTGCGAACTACTTTTTTTTTTTTTGATTGGAGGTTTAACGACCACCGTGAGCAACTCAATGGGCTATAAGCAGTCGCCCGTCCCTAATTTAGGGTCACTGGTTCCAGGGAAGGGAAAGAGCCAGGGCCGTAAGACAAACACAACATCCATGCCTCACCGGGATTCGAACCCGGACCCGTGTCGGACGAATGATCAGAGGCTATCGCTTAGACCACTGCGCCACTGCGAAACTACTTTGGAATATATCTCGTAGAACGCTAGAGCAAACCGCGCAGTAGTAAGGTCCAAGAGCGTGGGCGCGTAGAATTTTTCCACTGGTTGTTAAAATTTTGAAAGCGCTTATCAAGGTGTTTCCTTGAGTTTCGAAATTGTGTGATCATCTAACGCTGTAAGTATTTGCCGGTACTCAACATGGAGAAACAGCTTATAGAGAGGAGAAGAAACTAGAGAAATACGACTGTCATTCCTCTCATCCGGTACTCTCGCCTAGCTCCGGATGGGAATATTTCCCGAAAACCCACTCCTCTAGCCACTTGGTCACTGAAGGGGTTCATCGAGTTTCCGGTGCTCCATTCGGGTTGAACAAAGGCACAACTCTGACGATTAGGAAGAAGCCGCGCCTTCGAGTTAACTCCATATATATCTCAGGTAGCACCAGAAACATTCTGTCGTTTTTTTATGGTAGAAAACAAATATGCAAAAAGTAGGAAGAAACCAGTTCATTCATCAAAGTACTATACCGTGCAAATTAATTGGGACAAGCTATTTTATTCTCAGAATTTTAATGTGATCGCCAGTTGATTTCGGAAACCAACGCAAACCGGTTTTATCAGCAGTGAGGTGGTGTGACTGTTAGAACTTGATAGTAAGAATGTGGTTTGACCGGTTTTAAACAGGAAATAGGCACTTCAGCTTCAGTTGTGAACTTTCGTATGTGACAGGTGGATGTTAGTTTTTGCTCTCTGTGAGTACGTGTTGCTTTCGTGTATTGAAAAATGGATATTTCCCCCAAGGAAGCATGCAAAAATAATTGCTCTGAAGGATCAGACTTATTTGACAGTGAGAGATATCGCTCTACAGTTGGTGTAGGCAAATCAAGTTTATCAAGGCTGCTTACGCGATACAATGCATCTGAATCATCGTCTCCAAAACGGAGAGGTAAATGTGGAAGAAAACGAAAAACAACTCCACGAACCGATAAATATTTAATCAGAAATAGTAAAATGAATCCAAAAAAAACAACCACCGACCTTCAAAGAGATCTATTGGCTAGTGGTTGTGATGTTAGTGATTCAACTGTACGCCGTAGACTTCTGAAAGTTAGCCGGAAGGCAAGAAGACCAAAGAAAAAACAATATTTGAATGCGAAAATGAAGATAAAACGTTTAGCATGGGCCAAAAAATATAAATCATGGACTGCTGACGACTGGAAAAAGGTAATTTTCAGTGATGAAACTCATTTATTTGTGCAGGGTTACCAAGCAAATGTCGTTAGACGAAGCAACTGTGAACCCTTAAGACCTGAGCATGTCAAACAAACTGTAAAACACCCTCTGAAACAGAGGCTTTGGGGTTTTTTCACATCAAATGGCACTGGAAGCTTAGTTCCTGTTCAAGGTATGATGAATTCAGCCAAGTATGTAGAAACATTACAACGTAGGATTGTTCCATTCTTGCAAACTTTTGACGGGACATTTCAACATGACTTGGCCCCATGTCACAATTCGAAATAGGTCAAGAATTTCATGCTGGAAAATCAAATTCATTTGCTTGATTGGCCTGGAAATTCACCAGACTTAAATCCCATAGAAAACTTGTGGAATATTTTGAAGAGACGTTTAGGTAAAATGGACTGTACAACCAAAGAACGCATGATAACGAATGCTATAAAAGTGTGGTTCCACGATTATGAAGTCAAAAATATATGCACTCTATTAGTGGAGTCAATGCCAAAACGAATTCAAGAGATCATTTCTGCCAAAGGAGGACATACTTCATACTAATACAGGTATTTATCAGTATATCAAGGCATAGAATGATATAAAGGCATAGTTTTGAAAAAAAGAGTGATTTTTTACTTTGTCCCAATTAATTTTCACAGTATAGTAGCTACCCTCCCATACATCCTTTTCCCAACGGTAAACAAGCTTATTAACACCGTTTTTGTAAAAGTCACGATCTCTGGAGGTGAAAAAGCTCTCCAACACCTCTTCCAGAGTCTGTTGCAGAACTGTTGATTCCACAGATGATTGTCTAGGCTTAAAAGCTGGCGATAATCCGAAGGACTGATGTCAGGAGAATAAAGATTGGTGCATAAGAAGTTTCCCATCCAAGAATCTTTAACTTGTCACCGGTCACACGTGCGACATGTGACGTTGCATTATCGTGTAGGAACTGAATAACTTTGCGGTTCACTAGCGCTGGCTGTTTTTTCAACAGTGATTCGTCAGCCCTCTGTAGTTGAGCATAATAGACTGCCGCAGTAATTGTCTGCCCGAACGGTAACAGCTCATAGTGAACAATTCCAGTCGTAGTTCACCATACACACAATAAAATCTTCTGCTGATAGATATTGGGCTTTGAGGTCTGTGGCACAGCGTCAGTGGAGGACAACCGATGCTATGATCTCTCGGCATTGATGTACAAGGTCAACTTTTCACGACAGATTAAAAAAACAGTCCAGTAATGGTTCCATTTTTGTAGCGAGAAAGCAATCCTAAGCAAACGGTCAACCGATGATGCTTGGTTGGCAGGTGTCAGGTCATATGGTATCCATTTTCTGAACTTGTTCATTTTCTCAAAAAGATGCAAATGTAAACAAATGGTTTCGTCACTGACATTGTAGTTATACCTGGCATGTCTGAGTAGAATCTACTTCAACTGCAACCTTCAATTCATCGATGACAGATGATCGCACCTCACTTGGCGCATCTTCAAGCGATTCGTCACCAGAAAGCATTTTTTTAAACCATCTTTGAGTGGCGTGATCATTAACAGAACCTTCTCCGAAAGCCTGGCAGATCTTTGCACAGCGTTTGTTCCAAGTTTAAACTCTTACACCATACAAGCAGGAATAACTGTGGTTGGAGTACTCATTTCCAGATCAACAACGCATTCTTCAGAATATAATGAAATGAAGGGTGTTCGCGGGGACGAAGAAACTGAAACCTGCATTATTTATTTATTTATTTATTTTTTTTATATGACAGGGTCAAAAGAAAAAATGTTACTGTGTGCAAAACATTGTGTTAATTGTGTTATCTGTATTCAAGAGCAAATGATTTAATGCTACAACTCTTAGTTGTTAGTTATATATTTGTTTACTTGCGTTCTGCATTTTCGTATAAAGTTATGTGTTTCGTGTGTGTGTGATCGTGAGTTATTTGAGAGTCTGGCCTTAGTTGTCTAAGAGAATAATATTGGCATGATGTGATCAACTTCGGCACAATTGTTTTATAGTGCTCTCTATTGGAATAAAACATTTTAATTACAAAGTCCACATTTGTGTTACGCGCAATAAAGTGCAATAATTTTGGTTTTACGAAAAATACCTGCAGGTCCCAAAGAATTTGAAGTATTAAAACGCCCATAAAACTAAGTAAGTAATATGGAATTTAAAAAAATTCAGTAACTGAACTCTACGGGATTTCCGCAAAACGGCCTCGAAGTTACTTTTTCGGGAAGAGGCGGAAGAGGTTTGAATTTTTCTGTTACGCCACTGGCTCTAATTGATGCAATAAATTAATTCTGTCCGGCGGTACCTCACAGTCACTACCAGAGATGGAAACTGGTCACGGGTCAAGAATTTCCTGCAGGTCAAATGAGTCGGGTCGTGGGTTTCTGATCTCATTTCGACCCGGTTTTATTTTGGAAAAGAAAAATGCGTATTGTGGAATTTTGTGATTGATACTGGTGCCACCAGAATGAAAAATGATTCGTCATACAAAAATATTGCCATCTCTTTCTTAAAGCAAGGAAGATTTCCACCGATAGACGATACCGTATCGTAAAATGATACTTCCTTTGCGTTTGTTTTCAGTGCGGTTGTCCGGAGCATGACACAGGCAAACGCCTGTCGTCTGCTTCTCTGGTGATCCATTCTCTCACATCCCACGTGTCACATTGTAAGGCAGAGTTACTTTTCCATCGCGTCTTTTGCAATGAGCGTTCAAAGGTTTTCGTTTGACTTGCCAACATCCCGTTCCATTTCATGTCGCCTTCGTATTAATGCCTGATTTGTTAATATGGATGAATTTAATATTAAGATTGAAAGAGGCGTCAAAACAAATACGTTTTTGTTGAAAACAAAAAAGGGAAGAGTGGAAGTTGTTTCGTTTCCTTAAGAAACCTGAATATGTTTCACAGCAACGCCAATTTTTAGAAGCTTGTGATGAGTTGAAAGTTTCCAAAATGTGAATGTTAATTTCACGAGGGTCCCTTCATTCTGAGGAGTAAGGATGAAATAAACATCCACATCTTGGAAACTTTCAGCGCATCAGAAGCTGGTGAAAATTGGTGTTGCTGTGAAACATATTCTGAAGCTTTATATGTTATCAAGCAAACAGCAAAAACTGAAATTAAACATACAAGTTACTTAATTAAAAAAATTTTGACTGTAGCACTATCAAAATTAAGTGGAACAGCCTTAATTAACATTACTGCAGAGGGACACTTTGAGTCGCAGATGTGTTTGGAAACATGTAAAACAGCTAGGTTATGTGAAGGGCAACAGTTTCAACACTTTCTGTAAGTGAGTAAATTATATGTTCCTGTATATATACATTTGTATGACTTCTATATAACCTACGATACCCACTGCGGAGATATTTTTTGAACATCCTGTGTATATATATGATTATGTATAATTATAAATTGAATTTCGAATTTATGGTTCAAAGCAGGTTTGTCCGGGTCCAATATATTTGACCTGTTTTCAACTTTGGTTCCTACAGCACTAAGTCCACTGTATTGTTGCACGAGTAGAGAGAGAGAGATAAGTCAACATACCTAAAAAGGTGTAATGATCAGAGAAAAAATGCTGAAAGTGGTAAAATAATATACTTTCAAATTCAATTGGAATAACACAGCTAATCTGATTAGCATTACAAACTTAAGGACAAAGGCAATGCACAAACTGTGTATAATTATGACGTAAAAGTAAGTATTTTGAATTGAATCAATTAAAATCGAGGAACTGTACACCAAAAATACATAAAATAGTAAAACTATATCAGGAATCCGATTTATTGGCGTAAAAATACAAAGTTTCAGACACTTAAAAAATAAGTGGTGTGAATTCACGGAAAATTTCTGAAAATAAAGTGCAACAAAGTTCCCGGTAAATGTCCGTCTTTTAACAAAATTTCCGTTTTCGAAAGCGCCCTTCTTATAAAAACTTCCCTATTTTCAGATTTCTCGTAGTCAGAAATCCCGTTTATTTCAGAAAAGTTCGTTTCAAGTTTTTTCTGTATTTATGCAGAAATTTCGCGAAATCGAAGCAGCTGAATTTCTGCCCGAACATCAGATTCGCAGTGGTGGTGACCTAACCAACGTCGTTTTGGTTTGCTCAACCGATAATGCGCCTCTTAACCGCACTGAGCCAAAAAGACTATGGAATTCGAATCACCCTCATGGTAAAACCAATTGCGCCATGACGCTTTTTTTTTTTTTTTTTTTGTCATTTATGTGAGTGATTTAGTCATTTTATTTTCTGTTGGAGTTTATATTTTTTTGAATGAATTTGTAATAATTACATTTTTTCTGTAGCAGGACCTGTCACAATTTTGTTTTCATCGTGATTTTTCGAAGCAGCAGAATGCTTTGCAACTTGATCTTTTTAAATTGACAATGACTTTCAATTACCTTTAAGAAAGGACGAAATGTACTGTTTTATAGTATCATTCCGCAAAACTCCTAAATATAAAATTTACTCTCGGTAGCTACAACAGCTTTGTGTTAAGGACTTCACAGAATGATACATGGACAATTGGACATCCTATAATCTACTGTGCAATAATTTAAATACAGTCGTACCCGGTTTTTTTACAATAACACGATATACAGGGTGTTTCAGGAAATTTGATATCATTTGAGATGTAAATATCTGAGTAACTAAATAGTCTGGGCAAATGAAACTAAACAGGTTTTATGTTGAGCAAAATAAGATTTATTCATCAATATTTGAATGAGAAATTCAAAGGCATGTGGATTTCATGAACGATTTCACAAGTTTTCAATATGCGTACCACCTGTGTCACGGCACACGTAAAGTTAGTAGTCCAGCTCCTGCCAAACACATTGAAGCATGTCCCTCATGTGCTCAAATGTGGCATGGGGATTTTCTGCACCCCAAATGCGAACATTATGCTTGTTGACTTTGCAATTCGTATGAAATGTGACGTCATCACTGAAAACAAGACTATTTTTCTTCAAGTTTCTCTTGCATATAGACACAGAATTGCTTACGCTTTTGCTTGTCATCTGCTTTTAAGGCCTTTTTTTTTTTTTGGTTGGAGGTTGAAACTTGTGAAATCGTAAATGAAATCCACATACCTTTGAATTTCTCATTCAAATTTTGATGAATAAATCTTATTTTGTTCAACATATTAAGTCTGTTTAGTTTCATTTTCCTAGACGGTTTAGTTACTCAGATATTTACATCTCAAATGATATCAAATCTTCTGAAGCACCCTGTATAATAGCTGGTGCTCAAAATGCGGGAGAGGAGAAGAAACATCCTGTGCCGCAATTACCAAAATTCATCGATATGCTATCCACAATATTCGATCTCACTGCAGAACTTCAAAATCAGATCCTTCGACAAACGATTGAAATCTAACAGTTAATCAAACCTCAAGTATTCCCGCGAATCGCTCCTATTAGCGGAAATTTTTCGTCGTATGGAAACGGAAAAGGTGAGAGCGGAGTTTTCCGTTAACTCTCTCCCATCTCGTCCGCCCATGGCGAATTATTAGGTGTGCAACTTAATTCTCGGCCACAGGCACGACACGTTGATAACAAATTATAGCAAATCGAATACGTACTTAATTAGGGAAATAATCACCTTCGTGTTGGATACATTTGAGCCGTCTGTCAGGGAGCTGGCGAATGCCACTGTGGAAAAAAGGGGGCTGTTTCGAGTTGATAAAGTCGTCAATACTTGTATGGACCTCCTCGACAGAAGTGAAGTGCGTATCACTCAGGTGATGTTGCGCAGGGAGCAAAAAAGATGTGATAATCCGACGGGGCGAAGTCTGGAGAATACGCCGCGTGGGAGAAAATCTCCCATCCCAGATCGGTGATCGTGTTTAAAGTCGTTTTCGCGGTGTGAGGACGCGCGTTATCCTGAAGCAACAGGACCGACTTTCTGCCCTTGCAGGTGTATGGCCTTTTCGCCTCCATTGCGTCACTCACACGAATGATTTGCTGACAATAACGCTCAGCATTGACCGTTTCACCAGGTTTGAGCAACTCATAGTGTACGACACCGCGCTGATCCCGCCATATGCACAGCAACAACTTCCTGGCATGGATATTCGGTTTGGCGGTACTGGTGGTAAGCTGACCTGGATAAACTCACGATTTGCGCCGCTTAGAATTATCGTACAGGATCCACTTCTCATTACAAGTCAAAATCTTGTGGAGGAAATCCTTCTTCTTGAATCTGGAGAGCAAGGACACAGCAACATCGTAGCGCCTAGACTTGTTCGCAGTTGTGAGTTGGTGGGGCACCCAACGGCCCTTCTTGTGAATCCGTCCAAGGTTGTGCAGGCGCTTTGCAATGGCTTGCCATGTTACTTCGAGTTCTTGGGCAAGCTCTAACTGTGTGCGACAGGGATCCGCGTCCAACAGCTGTTCCAGTTCCTCATCAACTTTTTGTTGCTGTCCCGCACGTTCTGCATCACGGAGATCGAAATTTTCCAGCTTAAACCGCTGGGACCACTTCTTACACGTACTATAGGACACCGCAGCCACACCCAAAGCAGCACAGATCATTCGCTGGGCTTCCGCGGCACTTTTTTTTTTAGATGAAACGCGAATAGCAGGCAGTGGCTCAAATGTTGCTTCTCGAACGACATTGCGTTCACCGTCAACTTTCGTTCCTTCTGTCACCATAGCTGTGATAGGTTACGGTCGTATGCAAAGCTGTTGGATGGCGCTGCAATCAGTCATTTTCGCACACAGCTATCTGCATTTGCCGACGTTCTATGATCGCTTGCGGTTAGGGGTCGAGAATTAAGTTGCACACCTAATAAATTCCGCAAAGACGATTATGCGCCCTTGAGGATAGCTGGTAAATTAATGCAGCCATCTTGCCATTCCTCTGCTACCTACGTGAAAGGGACAAAGTGCGTCCGGGGCCCACTTCACAGGGATCCATCTACGCATTTGCGTCCCTAAACATAGGGAGTCTGCCGTAAACCCCAAAAAACCCGCAAACTAGATGACCGGCAGCACCAGGATTCGAACACCCGTCAGAAACGTCCGCCTCCCTCACAGCTGCATAACCAGCTGCGCTATACCCATGATTTTCCGTTAATATACAAAACGAACTGCGGAAAGGTTTCTGAAAATTCAGAATTTTTCATTAACACATCTTAAAAACGGCAATTTACCGTCAATATACGAAATAATTGCGGAAAGGTTTCTGAAAATTCAGAATTTTCCATTAACACATTCTAAAAACGGCAATTTACCGTCAATGTAAGAAAAGAATTGCGGAAAGCTTTCTGAAAATTCAGAATTTTCCATTAACACATCTTAAAAACGGCAATTTACCGTCAATATAAGAAAGAATTGCGGAAAGCTTTCTGAAAATTCAGAATTTTCCACTAACATCTTAAAAACGGTAATTTACCATCAATACAAGAAAGAATTGCGGAAAGGTTTCTGAAAATGCAGAATTTTCCATTAACACATTTTAAAAACGGCAATTTACCGTCAATATAAGAAAGAATTTCGGAAAGGTTTCTGAAAATTCAGAATTTTCCTGGCGTATGAAAAATCCGTGAAATTCGGGTTTCTTTCCGTCATTTCACGAAAAAGGTTGTATCAGAAATGTGCTTCGTTAATTCACGAAAGGAATCATGGAAAGTAACTCTTGCACTTCAGAAAAAATTTTACAGTGAAGCTTTCGGCTTTTTCAAGGAAGGTAGTCAAAAAAATGTTTGACTGTATGAATAAAAAAAGAATGCTGTATTGGAAAAAAAACAAAAAAAGCACTGCAGGTGAAATACATATTTCAGGAGGGGTCCGGTCTCCTAGGACTCTCCCCTTGGCTTTGTACCTGATCATCAGTAAGAATAAGAAAATATTTAAAGTTATTAAGAACGGAAGATTTGCTGCCTAAGTATTTCAATGTTAGAAACAGTGTCAAGGCAATTGTCAACTAAATTACCGGGAGTTGTGTGGTAGTGTAACATTCCACAGCTGAAACATGCAATGCGTAAAGTTTCTACAAGGGCGACGACTCAGTCAATTAACGAATCGGTTCGGAAATTAAAATGCCTGGTGAATATTCAGGAGGGCTATTTATTAAGTGAAGAGTCGATCAACGTATCACTGAAGGGCTACCACTATTCATAGTAACAACACACACACACGGCAAACAAAGATCCTCATTTTCATACAATGTACATAGCTGACAGGTTCACTGAAGTATGACCTTGTGATTAAAAGGTCCGCATCGTGTATTTTATTAATGTGCTCAAATCCAATGCTGCAGCGAAGGACAATTCTTTGTACTTTAATAGCAGTTTATTTTCAAATCCCATTGGACTTAACATTTCCTTACAGCTGTTCTTTGTCTCTGAGCAGAACTCCTTTTTCCCTGTTTGACGTTTACAATTGCTTTCGGATTCTTGCCATGCGTGACGGATAATTGGGTGTCATTATATCTGACTGAAAAATATGGCGTACGTGTTAATGACACTTTCGCTCATTGTCTATTTGTCCTCAGGTTGGACATGTTGCTATGTGTTAAATCTTGCAACATTCTTTATGCAATGGGTGGAATAAATTAAAGCCAAATTGGACGACAGACACGTGCTTTCAGAGATGTATATGATACTTTGGAGATAGTCCTGTTCTGCAATCAGCTGTGTTTTAATTTGTGATGATTCGAAACAACATTTACTACAATTCGAATTTTATTTTATAAAGATTGAGAAAATTAAGGATCGTGAGCTGTTTGGGAAAAAGAGTTATACAATTCGAATCTGGACTTGGTTACGTATGGGGAATTTCGCGTGTAAAAGATTACACCGATGATCCATTCCATTATGAACACCCCCAATCTAGAGAAATGAGCACGCCTGGAGTCCGAACGGTGGCGCAGGTGAAGTTCACAGAGCAGTATATACAAACCGTGGACCGGTTTTCGGTTAGTAGAGTGTTCGGAAGCAGAATGGGAAAAGCTGCCGATTTATCGGAGTTCGATAAAGGACAAATTGTGATGGCACGGCGTTGCGCCATGGAACTACGATCTCGGAAACGGCGTGGCTTGTGGGTTGTTTATGCTCCGCTGTAGTGAGTGCTTATCAAATATGGTGCACAGATGGCCAAACGACAAACCGTCGTCCAGCTGTATGTCGTCCGCAGCTCACTGATGCTAGAGGGGAGCCAGTGAGCTGCCGGGTCGTCCTTCATGCTCACTGCACGTCATCACCAACAATGCATGAAATGGGCCCAAGATCATCCAGATTGGACCGTGGATGATTGGAAGAAAGTAGCCTGGTCTGACAAATCAAGATACCTGGTGCATCACGTTAGACGGCCGAGCGCAGATACGCCGCTCACCAACGGAGGCTATGGAACCTGGATGCACTGTTGGAAGGAAACAGGCCCACGGCGGCGGTGTTATGCTGTGGGCGATGTTCTCTTGGGAAGCTTTAGGCCCCATTATTCCAATAGCGCAATCCCTGAAAGCTGTTAGGTATCTGAACATCGTTGCAGACCAAATTCACCCGCATTCATGGCGACTGTGTTCCCTGCTGGTGATGGCCATTACCAACAGGATAATGCTCCATGCCACACTGCCAGAATCGTCAAGGAGTGGTTCGAGGAACTTTCTGTTAATGCCTGGCCTCCAAATTCACCTGACATGAACCCAATCGAACATTTGTGGTTCGACTTGGAAAAGCGAGTTTGCACTAAATCAACACCACCCCGAAATGTACGGGAACTGGAGGACCTGCTGTTGACATTATGACACCATATATCCCAGGATAATTATCGCCACCTCATCGAATCGATGCCTCGTCGCGTGACCCCTGTTTTGCGGGGTAAAGGCGGTATTACAGCTTATTAGGTATGTGGTAATAATGTAATGTCTCATTGGTGTATGTCCACAGAAATCCCAAAAATTTTATAATTCAGGAACCCTGAATATGAAAAAACAGCGCAAGCATTAACGCCATTACAAAAGATCAATGGAGTGAACTACTTGTGGACAATTAGTGAACAATTCATTTACAACGAATGATTCTTTATCATGAATGGTTCGCCCTCACTGCTATGAGTGATCATTCAGTCACACACACCAGAGTCGTAGCACGTTTAACTTTCTTCCGCCCCGATGAGTTCAGAAACGAATCCCCAATAAGAAAAGTAGTCTTTTTTTGGAGTATAAGACTAGTCTTCTTCCAAAAGTTCGGACCTCGACTTGTACGCTACATGGACTTATCTATTGACTGGTCATTGGAGTTTCTCAATGCGAAAAAAAAAATTATGCCTTAAATTCGTTCGTGATCCGAACACCCAAAAAACAATATTACGTTCATAAGTCATCGCTCTTTCCACGTTTTATAAGTGAGTCACGGAAAAATTCTCATCGGCCGCCACCGGGAAACAAACCCAGGGTCTTCCAGTTACTCGCCGGACATGCGACCACTGCACCACAGCGGCCTCGAATTTTCCAGACTCACATACGACTAACTGCCAAACCACGTGGCAGGTTGCTTCTTGGAGCCCCTCACAGTGCTAGGGATTCACCAAAGATGGTAACCAGCAACTGAATAAATAACTATGAGGTGAATGAATGATTAATACACACAATTGGCGTGGATCAGGAACATCAAACGGTGGAAGGAGCGATGACTTCTGTTTGTTGTTCCTAATCCACGTCAATTGTGTGTATTAATTGTTTAAAAGCTACTGAAACTGATATTTCCGTTCATCAGAAACTTCATTAAAATCGCCGTGACCGGTTTAGAGTGGGTGGTTTGGCGAAGCCGCCAGAACTACGATGGGTACACTCACGCAGTGATGGCCTGGTATCAGTCGTATCGCCAGCAGTCTGCGCATGCGCTTTGAGATCAGCGATGACCAGCGCCTAGCCAAGGCGGTCTTTCCTCGTATTGTCAGTATCTGAATAATACCTTTCAACTGAATTAAAATCAACTATTACTTCCATTTATTATGCTTATCTTCATTGAAACCCAAATCTGGTTTGGCTTCTGATTTCAATCGGACTCTGTGAGAAAGTAGCGAACCATAGCAATAGCTGCAAGCAAGCATTACTCTGATTTAGCACACTTTTTTAGCACGTTTTTTGTAAAAACAGATCATGCTTATGTTACCGGTTTGTCCGTCCGTCCGTCTGTACCCACGACATCTCTGCAACTATTAGTCCGATTTGAAAAATTCATTTTGCATTGGGAAGCTTGAAATATGCGAATGATGATCATTTATTTCGTTTTTTTTTTTTTACGAAGTACAATTTTGCCGCTAGAGGGCGTAAATGCAGATGTCGAATTCAAAAATACGTTTTATTCCACATATTTACTTCTAAACAACCGATTGAAAAAATTATTTTATCTTTCGATTCCATTTATGTAGAAGAGTATTTTAGATGTAGTTACTTTTTCAAATTACGCATAGATTTCCCGCTAGGGGCGTAAAAATAAATTACATTTTCCTCGATAACTCTTCTTCTAAAACTCCGATTTGAAAAAACATTTCCTCAGCGGATACACCTCCTGATGGAAAATCGTTTACATATAATTTCAAACTTTTGGTACAGAATACTTTGGCCACCAGGGGACGTAAGGGTTAATTTTTGCTTTTGATGTATTTGCCATAAAATCTGAACTTCTAAAGTATGGATTGAAAAACTTCTTACGTGGACTGATGCCACTCACATTGATAAACCTTTTCGAAATATTTTATTTTTAAAATATTCCACAGTTTCTGCGATAGGGGGCGTAGATGTATATCTTATTTTTGTCAATATCTCTACTTCTAGGAGTCTGATTTGAAAAAATTCTTCTTTGTTGGATACTGTTTTCAGTGGGCCACGTTTTTCATATTTCAAAATTTTCAAGTAATTCATAGACTTTCCGCTAGGGCGTATAGGTAAATTGCGTTTCCCCCTATATCTCTGCTTCTAAATCTCCGATTTGAAAAATTGTCTCTGCACCGGATACAGCTCCTGAGGGAAATCGTTTGCACATAATTTCTAATTTTGGTAAAAAAAAAAATGGTTTGGCCACCAGGGGGCGTTAATTTTTATTTCCACTTCTGATGTATTTGCAGCAAAATATGAGTTTCTAAATTCTAGACTGAAAAAAACATCGTTTGTAGACCAATACTACTAATGTCGACAAACCTTTTAGGAACATTTTCTTCTTGAAATAATGCATGGTTTCTACGACAGGGGGCCTAGATGTATATCTTATTTTTTGTCAATATCTCTACTTCTAGGAGTCCGATTTGAAAAATTCCTTCTTTGTTGGATAGTGTTTCTGATGCGAAATGTTTTTCCTATGAATTCAAAATTATCAAGTAAATCATAGACTTTCCGCTAAAGAACTCAAAGGTAAATAATTGCGTTTTCTGCGTTATTTCTGCTTCTAAAACTCCGATTTGAAAACTTCTTCCTGTATCGCATACAAGACATAATGGAAAATATTTTTCACATAATTTCTAATGTTTGGTAGAGAATGGTTTGGCCACCAGGGGGCAGTAGTGTTAATTTCTGCTTCTGATGTATTTTTAGCAAAATCTGGGCTCTTGAAAACTCGACTAATTTTTTTTTTCTTGGACGGATACCGCTCATATGGAAAAACTTTTTGAGAATACTTTCTTCCTAAAATGATGCATGGTTTTCCCCACCAGGGGACGTAAAGTCACATCTTATTTTTGTCGATATCTCTGTTTCTAAGAGTCCGATTTGAAAAATTCTTTGTGTTGGAGAGCGTTTCTGGTGCGAAATGTTTCTCATATAAATTCATGTTTTTCTTAACGCACAAGTCTGCAACCAGAGGGCGTGAGCTTACGATTCCGTTTACAGCAATAACTGAGGGATTAAAAACCAGATTGAAAAACTACTTCCTTCCGTCAGATACTATTGTTTTCCATACCGGTTCCATTGACTTTGAATAGCTTTGATAAATTTAATTTGCGTCAGAACGGATACAAAAGACGTGCTTATTACACCCGAAAATTCGGTGTCATCTTTCTTGTTTCATCTTTGCCGGCTTCTCCTTTAGGTCGGCCGGATGGAAAAACGGTAGCGTCAGTTGATAAAAAATTAGCTTACGAAATTCGACTTTTTGCTGAAAAGAAAATTGCTCAAGTTATCTTAATTTCTTTGAATTTCAGTATTTACTGAAACATTCAAAATATATTGTTAGCCTACAGTTTGTGATAACTTTGAACTTCAACGCAAAATGGCTGCCATTAGTAATTTTTTTACTATGAAATCGTGGATGAATGGTTGAAGATTTGATCCATGGTAAAACGTAGTAATGAGGAGAAAAAAAAATGCAATTCTTACTTCAAATATGCCGCAAATTCTTTTGAAATCGCGAAAAACGAATTCAACTGACAAAAATTCCAAAACAGCACTAAAAGAGGTTCAAGATATTGGCATTAGTACTAAAAAAAAAAAGGGGGAATACACTGAACTGAAAATTATATTGGGTTGATGCATAAGTTCGTGCCGTTTTATTTCACGAGTGTTTCCCGGGTCAGTAGTGGCGGTGCAGATGGCCAGTTGTATATCAAAATGTAGCCAGTAATATCCTGTATCTAAATCATATTGCGTTGTGCGATTGTGGCTAATGGCTTTTTGGTATTCAGGTCCGGAATTACGGAGTGTCAAGTACAGAGGAATGTACATTTCCGACATCTGCTCCTCTACGAGTTTAAAAAGGGATCCACACCCGCCGAGGCTAATCGACAAATTTGTGCTGTGTATGGAGAGGATGCTATTGCTCCGAAGACAGTCCGCAAATGGTTTCTACGTTCCGAGGTGGCAATTTTGACCTCAACGGCTCTCCACGCTCAAGTTGTCCATCTCACTTTGCTGAGGAACGTTTGAACCCTCTCATCCACTTGGATCCGCGTCAAACCACACGCGAATTGGCCACTCAGATGGACTGTGATTAGGCCACAGTGGTGCGACACCTAGAACGTTTGGGAAAGGTCCAGAAATTGGGGTTTGGGGTGCCTCACACTCTCACCGAGGACAACAGGAATCAACGTGTTGCCACATGTGGTTCCTTGCTCGCCCGTTATCGAGAATGTTCACAGCAACATAAACCCTTTTTGTGACGTATTGTTACTGGAGATAAAAAATGGTGCCTGTACGTGAATTTCAGGCATCTGAGTGAATGGCTAAGCCCCAACAAGATTCCACCACGTCCAAAACATGACCTTCATTCTGCGAAGATCATGTTGTGTGTCTGGTGGGATATGGAAGGCATTATTCACTGGGAAATGCTACCCAGGAATCGGACCATTAACGCTGCACCCTATTGTGAGCAACTCCGTCGTGTGGAGGTAGCAATTCAGCAGAAACGGCTACATAGATGCCATGGTGTTCTTCTTCAATTTGATAACGCACTCCCTCACAGTGCAAACATGACCGTTCAGGACATGAAATGGGAGATCCTTCCACATCCGGCCTATTTCTCAGATGCCGTCCCTTCAGACTATCGCCTGTTCCGATCTCTGCCGAATGCACTCCGTGGCAGAACGTTCAACAGTGATGTTGATCTCCAGAATTTCCTTGATGATTTCTTCGCAGCAAAACCTTCACGTTTTTTCAAGAATGGCATTTCAGACTTATCCAGGCGTTGGAACACCATCCGTAAACAATGGGGGGGGGTTACTTAGTTGATTGATTCCGTTTTTCCCTTCGGATCTAAAACATTCCTGTAGTGCGGTGAAAAAAACGGCATGAACTGATGCATCAACTCAATATTAAATTTGGCTTTTCATTTACAGGAGGTGAGGACTATCCATGCCCACAATGTGTCATTTGCGGAGAAGTCCTCTCAAACAACAACTTGAAACCTGCACTCTTGTCATGTCATTTAGAAACTAAACACCAAAGTCTTACAAATGAAATAGTTGATTTTTCAAAAGGAAATCCAAAGAACTCAAAGTATCTAATAATAATTCTTACATTTAACTTCGTAATCAAGATAGTGAAAAAGCAATTAAAGCATCATACTTGGTAAGCTACCAAATAGGAAAAGCTGGTGAAGCTTACACAATTGCGGAAAATCTGATTTTACGTGGGCGAAAGCAATTGTCAAGTGCATGTTTGATGGCGATTCTGCAAATAAATATGATATGGTGTAACCCCTTTCTAACAACAGTGTCTCGCCGAATCCATGATATGTCTGAGGATGTTGGATTTATTATTATAGGAAAAAGATGAGGCATACAAAAGTACAATGTACGCTCTGCAGTTAGATGAGACCAGACGTTTTTAATCTACCAATGTTAATTGTATTTGTACAATACCTGAATGATGGTCAAGTGAAGGATAACATGCTGTTTTTCCGGCCGTTAAAAGAGCGCATAACTGGTGAGGACATATTAATTTAATCAGCTCTTATCTGAAGAAAAGCAAATAGGTCTTGCTGTGGAATTTGTACAGATGGGGCAAAATCGATGACATGAAAATTTGTGGGCTTAATTACTCACATCAAAGATATGTATGCGAATATTTCTTTGATGCTTTTAGTATTCAGACATACGCCTTGGCATCAAGACGAATGCCGCAACATTAAAATGTGTGCTCGATGAAGCTATCAAAGCAGTCAACTTTATTCCTTATCATAGTTTTTTCAACGAATATTTTTCGCCTATTTTCAACTTTCTCATTATGTAAAATTCTTCCGCTAGAAGGCGTAGAGTTATGTCACTGTTTTCTTTTAAAAGTTCGATTTCAAAATCTCTCCGTTACTGCTATGAGCAACTTTTTGTGCGTCATTTGTTAATTTTCCTAACGGCGCCCCGGTGGCGCAGTGGTCTAAGCGATGGCCTCTGATCATTCGTCCGTAAGGGGTCCGGGTTCGAATCCCGGTGAGGCATGGATGTTGTGTTTGTCTTACGGCACTGGCTCTCTCCCTTCCCTGGAACCAGTGACCCTAAATTAGGGACGGGCGACTGCATATAACCCATTGAGTTGCTCACGGTGGTCGTTAAACCTCCAATAAAAAAAAAAAATAATAACAATTTTCCTAACATACTTCTTAGCCGCTGGTGGAAGTAAGTTGCTGTTTTGATTTCTAGATGTTTTATCGATTGTAGAAATCCAGTTGATTTTTTTTTCAAACTGGTTACATTGACTTTGAATAACATTGGTAAATTTAATTCGCATCAGAAAGGGTTCAAAAGATGCTCTCATATACAACCGAAAATTCGGTGTTATCTTTTCTCTTCTGAATAGATTATAATTTTACTTTTCGTGTAGGACTCATCACAAATCACATATTTTTTTCCAGCAAAATTTTTCAAAACAACAGAATGTTGTAAAAGTCGAAGATATTTTGACCTGACAATGACTTTCAATTACATTTAAGAAAAGGAAAAATGTATTCATAGTATTATTTCACAAAACCCCTAAATATAACATTTCATCAAACAGAAGTCATCGTTCTTTCCACGTTTATAAGTAAGTTACGGAAAAGTTCTCATTGGCCGCCACTGGGAATCGAAACCAGGGTCTTCTGTCCAGTTACGCGCCGGACATGCTACCAATACACCACAGCGGCCTCTAATTTCTCCAGACTCACATACGACTAACTGCCAAGCCACTTGGCAGGTTGCTTTTTGGAGCCCCGCACAATGCTGAGGATTCAGCAAAGATGGTGAGCAGCAACTGAACAAATAACTAGGAGGCGAATGAATAATTAATACAGACAATTAACGTGGATTAGGACAATTAACGTGGATTTGGGTTCGATTCCCGGTGGCGGCCAATGAGAATTTTTCCGTGACTCACTTATAAACGTGGAAAGAGCGATTACTTCTGTTTGATGTTCCTAATCCCCGTTAATTGTCTATATTAATTATTCATTCTCATCCTAGTTATTTGTTCAGTTGCTGCTTACCACCTTTGGTGAATCCCTAGCATTGTGCGGGGCTCCAAGAAGCAACCTGCCAAGTGGCTTGACATTTTGACATCGTCAGGACACTGATGATGTCACAATGATTTGAATGTTTACGCTCAATTTGTCTTATAGTAGATATTAAAATAAAATATTCAGTTGTGAATAAGCGTTGCTGACTTGTTATACCTTAACATCACAAGTACTGTAGTCATGAAATGCATTGTTATAACTATCCACAATATCCGGTCCCGTTACAAAACCTCAAAATCAGATCCGCCAACTGTCAATTGAAATTTATTAAACCAAACCACGAACCGCTCTTATTACAGGTATTTTTCCGTCACATGGAAAACGAACGAAAAATAAGAACAGAACTCTTTCGTTAATATACGAATTGAATCACGGAAAGGTTCCTTGAAAATTCTTTTCAGGTAACACCTCTTAAAAACGGATATTTTCAGTTTTTAACGGAAGAAATATTAACAGCAATAGTTCTCTCCACTCACGTATGAAAAATCCGTGAATTTTTTTTTTTCCTGTCATTTCAGAGGAAAGACAGTCAAAAATCTTACTGGTGTGCCTAAGTGAGTAAGAGAAAGTAATAAATGGGAGGCAATATATCAACCACAGGATGGATTTCCCTGTTTGGGACACTGAAAGTCGTGGTTAATGAAATGGCATTTTCAAAATACCTTTCTGGCAACTCTGGTACACTTTCGCACCCGTACGTAACCAGGGCAATAGCTTGTTCGTGAGGTAGGAAGGAGTTCTTTTGATTTTGAAACGTGTTTAAGATTCATTAAGTTCCGGGACCTGGTTAAAGCAGCCTCCCCTTCAATGCACTACTTCTTAATACCCCGTAAAAAGAATCAGGTACAGTTTGTCATAAACGTAGTCTTTCTTCTTGGAAGAGCCACGCACGTGTTCCTTCGAACAATGAGCCTCTTTTGGAAAAAAACCTACGATGTCCTTGTAATGTTTGGAGGAAGTGTTCTGACTAGTTTTGTCGATTGCATAGTTGAATTTGAGATTTTTTTTTTGTGAGATTAAAAAACAACCTCGTGTTTCTAACAGAAATAGGGACACATCAGCCAACAGCTGGCGTATTTTCCTATTTTCGAGAAGTGGACGTTTTTCTCTGAGCGTTTTTTGTGGGAGCAATATTTCTGTTGGTATTTTTTTTCCCGTGATCGGAAAAAACCATACCTCTCGGACAAATGGTCAACGCATTCAGCCACAGGGACGGGACGGTTGGGAAGAATTTACATGTTTGATTATTTAATTTCAAGTTGAATACAAAGCTATAATAAGAAAAGAATTCCCTCCAGAAATACGTAAAGGTAAACCACAGCACCTGTTCGGTGTATTTCATCAAGGATTCTTCATTCCTGTTCAAAAGGTTCTTGCCAGCGGATCACGGGAGGGGGGGGGGTCATTCTTGTTCGGCAGGCGTTTTCATTTTACCGCTTAACGGGTTTGTTTTAGCAAATTCTCTTCCTATTGAAGTTCCCGGCGAAGTGTACTATTCTTTACTCCTTACCTCCAGCTATATCGGCAACTAAAGCCTAGTCTTGTTTATTTGCTACCTGAAGCCGTTTTCCGAAAGTAAAGCGCCAGCACCTTGAGGCGTGTAACGTTTAAAACCCACTCTTCTTTGTACTTTTGACTATTTTTCCTTGTGAATTCCCACCGAAAAACAGAAATCCTCCGATACGAATCTAATTTTAGCATCGCCTCTCTTAAGTGGCATTCTTTAACCGCGACAATCGTCCGGTCGTAAAAACTGGAGACTGGAAGTCCCTAATAGAACACCCTCTGTACTTGGACGCAGACTACTTCAAATAAAAGCAATTAGTTCGCCAACAAATTCCGGCGCCGCCTGCACTATAACCCTCACAGTTCAGTAAAGACAGACGTTCAACATGAAAAAAGATCACTAGCGCCGAACGAAACTTTCATGGAACACATCGTCGAATAGGAAAATATTAACAGAACATTTGTATTAAAAATCAACTCTCACGTCATTTCGTTCAGTACAACAACGAACTGAAGCTCATCATTTATTTTGAAATTTTTTAAATATTTTTTTTTTCAATTTATTCGAAGTGAATGGAAAAGGTCGCAATCTGTTGCGTGGTCTAAGAGCTGGTTTCCGATCATTCGTCCGAGATGGATTCGGGTTCGAATTCCGTGAGCCATGGACGTTGTATTGCCTTACGGCACTGGCTCTCTCCCTTACCTGGAACCTGTGGCCCTATATTAGGGACGGGGTACTACTTATAGCCCTTCGAGTTGCTCTCGGTGTTGGTAACATTCCCTCAATGCAAATAGGCCATAAGTCAACTTCAGATACAATAGCTCATCTGGGAAATACCATACTTGTTGGCTTTTCAGGGCCCAGAGCAAAATTTCATTGCGGGTCCTAGAAAATAAATTTCATACATATTTTAATAAAGTTTTTACGTGAAAAATGTCGTCAGTAAAGCACACGCATGAAAAATATATATAAAAAAAATTATCTCAAATTGCTGTTAACTTTAGAAAAAAATCGGTAGCCGATAAGCCGCCACACAAGAAAAGTGCCACACATCCTTCAGCAACTTGGAAAACTGCTGAATGATTTTCCAGTAGGGGCAGTACACAAATTGAATTTCCTCCGAGGAACACATGAATGTGTGGTAGTTTTCAGAGTCTCCTAACGACGGGAAGGAGTTCCTTTGTTTGTCAGAATTTTTAGGCAAAGGTTAGGAAAACTGCCACAAAAGTTTAAGGGGTGGTATAAAAATGTCCATTTCTTGTCCTACATTAAGAATTGAATTAGGAACTCCAAACAAATTTCGAGAAAACGTCCTATGTAAGTCAAGCAAGAATAATTATACTTTGATTTGGGAATTTTTTAAAAGGTAAACGGTAAAAATACCCCCGGAGAAAATACCCCCGAAAACTGAAAAGCGGAAAAAATGCCACCGGAAAAAATACCTCCGGAAGAAATACCCCCAGAACAGACGGTTCACTGTAAACTGCCACACAGGGACACTGATGTGCGGCAGTGTTCCAAGGTGGCAAGTTATCGACAACCCTGCCACACATCTTTCAGCAACTTGGTCACAAAAGTTCAAAGGAGGGGGGGGCTATAAAGATTGCCGTTTCTGGGCCTATATTGAGAACTGAATTGGGAACTCCAAACGAATTTCGAGAAAACGTTCCATGTAAGCCAAGCGAGAATTGTACTTTAATTTGAAGAAATAAATTGCCGAGGATCCGAGGTACACTGGGGGGGAAACCTTAACCCCCAACTTCTGTAATACTGTATTATATTCTGGGCCGCTGGAGTCTGTCAGTGTATATAGGCTGTTCCCCTTTAAGCGCCCGCAGGGTCCGTGAGAGGTTTGGGGGGGGATTCCCCCTAAATGTTAAAATGGACGTAGAGCTGTAAACAGTAGAACCATGCTTTACATAATGATTCTGTACACGACCACGAATTTTCAGGAGGGGGTGAATTCACCCTCCCCCATGTTTCTAAGAGCGCAGACAAGTGTTCAAGGTAAGGGATTTGCTCGTAATTTCTATGCTTCATGCTGTGTTTAATGGCAAACTATGTATGCCCTTCCCCCCTCCCCCAAAAATTTGGTGAAGCCTGTGAAAGGGATACGAGGTGCTTGGTTTGGAGGGCTGTACCCCCAACTTCCGTAATTTTATATTCTGGACCTCCTAGAGTAGGTCAGTGTATCCTTGATGTTACCCCTGAATAGCTCTTAGAAACTCAGGAGGGGGTTACCCCACCCTCTTGAAAATTCGTGGTCGTGTACAGAATTATTATATAAAGCATGGTACTAATGTTTACAGCTCTACGTCCATTTTAACATTTTGGGGGAAGCTCCCCCCAGCTCATGGACCTCGCGTACACTTCAAGGGGAACTTCCTGGATACACTGGCAGATTCCAGCGGCCCAGAATATAATATTACGGAAGTTCAGGGTAGAACCCCCCCCCCCCCCAACCAAGTGTACCTTGGCAATTTATTTCTTCAAATTAAAGTACAATTCTCGCCTGGCTTACATGGAACGTTTTCGCGAAATTCGTTTGGAGTTCCCAATTCAGTTCACAATGTAGGCCCAGAAACAGTAATCTTTATAGCCCCCCCCCACACACACACACACACACATTGAACTTTTTTAGCGAAGTTGCTGAAGATGTGTGGTAGGGTTGCCGGTAAATTGCCACACCGAACGCTGCCACACATTAGTGTTCCTGTGTGGCAGTTTACAGTGAACCGTTTGTTCTGGGGGTATTTCTGCCGGGGATATTTTTTCCGGGGGCATTTTTTCCGCTTTTCAGTTTTCGGGGTATTTTCTCCCGGGGGGGGGGTATTTCTTACCTGCATCCTTTTTAAAACTACGGTTTTTGGCGAAACAACGGAATTACAGCATGACATGCTATGTTCAGAAAAGAACGATAATTTGGGAATTTTTAATAACGGTACGCTTTTAATTGGGCATTAAATATTTACATAGCATGTCAAGTTATTAATATTTCTTTTACATAGCAGAAAATGCTAATTACTAGGCCTTATGCCTAGGCCCTCTTAGCAGTTTTTATTCTACCGATGTCATATTCATAACGTTTACATTAATAGGCCGTAGGCCTTTTACGCTTTCCAACCGTAGGTTGAAGAAGCGTATATGCTCCAGCTTTGTCCTTCCGCACGATAACTCGCGTAAAAACTATTCGATTTCTATGAAATTTTAGTATGGGGTAGGGAAACATCTGGGGACGAACCCTATTGAAAATAGGGTTAATGGGGTCAAAGGTCACGACATAGGAATGGGATTCATTCCATTGCCCTTATGCGTAATTACTTGCGTAAATATCGTTCGATTTCAGTGAAATTTTAGTATGGGGTAAGGGACCACATAAGGACGAACCCTATTGAAAATGGGGTTAATGGGGTCAAAGGTCACGACATCGGCGCGGGATCCATTCCGTTGCCCTTATGCGACATAACTTGTAAAAATGGTTCGATTTCGATGAAATTTCAGTTTATTATAGGGGATCACCTGGGGACGAACCCTTTTGAAAATGGATGAAATAGGGTCAAAGGTCGTTTAGGACAGCGGAGCTGGATCCATTCCTATGCCCTTATGCGCCATAACTCGAGTAAAAATGTTTCGATTTCGATGAAATGTCAGTATATGATAGGGGATCAACTGGGGATAAACCCTATTGAAAATGAGTGAAATGGGGTAAAAGGTCAGGACATTGGAGAGGGATCCATTCCGTTGCTCTTATGCGTAATAACTTTAATAAAAAAAGGGTTCGATTTCGATGAAATTTTAGTATGTGCTAGGGGACCTCCCGGGGACGAGCCCTACTGAAAATGGGTGAACTGGGGTCAAAGGTCTGGACAAAGGAGCGGGATTCATTCCATTGTCCTTGTGCGTCATAACTTACTTAAAGATGCTTCGATTACGACAAAACGTTTTCGTGTTGTTCCGGAGGTATACTGAACCAATTCTGTTTAATGTCATCGAAATGGGGTCAAAGGTCAGCGCACAGGAGCGAGATTTATTCCACAGCCATTATCCTCATAACTTGAGTAATGATTTCTGGTATGTTGGAAAGCGTATAATAATCAATGCATTGCATGATTTTACTAACTTGTTAAGTTTTACATCCACCACGCTGATATTCATAACGTTTACAGAAGTGCTGGTTTATAGCTGAGTTTTCATTTAGGCATTAAATATTAATTCATAGGCCCTGTGCCTAGGTGTAGGGCCTATGAATTAATGTTTAGAGCCAAAGTATATAGAAGCGTAGTATTATTAACTTGATTTGATATTAAACGTTATGAATAAGACATCGGTCGAATAGAAACTGTTAAAAAGGCCTAGGCGTAAGGCCTGTGAATTAATATTTAGTGCCAAAATAAAAGTGCTTATTAAATTGACATGAAGCGTAAATGTTATGGATATGATATCAGTAGAATAAAAGCTGTTAAAAAGGCCCAGGGACTATTAAAGCTTTGATGCCAATGTAAAAGCGCAATATTATTAACTTTACTTGATATGTAAACGTTATGAATATGATATCGATAGAATAAAAACTGTTAAAATGGCCTAGCCATAAGGCCTAGTAATTAATATTTATGCCAAAGTATAAGAGAAATATTAATAACTTGACATGTTGTGTAAATATTTAGTGCCGAAGTAAAAACACGACGTTATTAAAAAATCTCATGTTATCGGTTTTTTTCCGAACATTGCATGAACCATGAGCCATGCTGTAATTCCGTTGTTTCGTCGAAAACCATAGTATTAAAAAAATGTATTAAGTCCCGGCAATTTATTTTCCAAAATTAAGGCGAAATTGTTGCTTGACTTACAGAGAACGTTTTCACGAAATTTATTTGTTTCCAATTCAATTCTCATTATAGGGTCAAGAAACGCAATTTTTCTACGGCCACCTTAAACTTTTGTGGCCAGTTATCCAAATCCCGTTGCGGTGGACTCTGGTCCCTCTACTCTAGTCTATCATGGAAGACGTATTAGTGTCCGGATCCCACACCCCTATCCTCGTATACGTATATTAAAACTGCAGGGTGAAATCTGTCAGTGCTGCCTAAGTGACTTGCAAATACCAAAGGACTAAAGTACTGCATTCTCTTCATTAGTTTCCATTAGCTTTTCATATACAGTAAATATTAAAATCATAACCTGAAGTGTATAAAAAGGCCTGAGGACTTGGTGGTTTGTATGAACCAGCCTGAAAATTCAGACAAACGAAACTCCTTTCCGTCGTTGGAAAACTTAGAAAACTGCCCCACACATTCAAGTTTTTCTTGGAGGGAAAGCAATTTGTGCCCGGCCCCTTAGTGAAAAACTTGGAAGTTTTCCTGTGCGGCAGTTTTACAATGTGTGGCAGTTTTCCAAGTTACTGAAGGATGTGTGGCACTTTTCCCGTATGGCGGTTTACGGTGAACCGAAAAAATCATGTGGATTGAAAGTTCAGAGAGAGAGAGAGAGAGAGAGAGAGAATGAATGAATGAATGAATGAATGAATATAAAGTGCCAAAATTAGATTGAAAAGTACAGAAAAATTACAGAATACAGTGGGATTGAAAAGTACAGAAAAATTTACAGAATACAGTGGGATTGAAAAGTACAGAAAATTTACAGAATAAAGTGGGATTGAAAAGTACAGAAAAAAATACGATTTTCATTCAGGTTGTATTGTGATTGCTATAGAAACTTCTCATAAAAAGGTAATTTCAACTCATCTGCGTAGCGAATGTTTCTCCATACCAAATACTTTTGCGCAGCAAATAATAAAGATTCCTCTAAAATAAATTCGTTTAAATGTTGTTGTTTTTTTTTCCCTGATACATGATTTTGTGATTGATTTTCGATGCAAACTGGAGTGTCCGACAAATAGTGACTATTTTTAATTTTTATACGCAAACAAATTTCCAATACGGTTTTTAAAGTCACTGAAAAATTGACCTTCATATACAACCCAAAAAACAAAACCGATGTTCTTTTTATTATTTTCGAAATTTAAATACCTGGTTTATACAGAAATCATTGAATATATAAAAGTCGGGAGAAAAAAATAGTCAAATTTAATTTGCTATGTTTATGAATGTGGAAAAGTTTAAGGTGGTTATTACAATCATTTGAATTTAAAATGATTATTATAATCACAATTTCAGTGTCTATAACCCCAATTTCATTTGAAACTGGTGAGGGGATTGAAAAGTACAGAAAAAATTATAAAAAAAATATATTTTTTAAGGTCCTCGCGATCCAAAAGTAAAAAAAAAATCAATAATAAATATAAAGAATTCTACCGAAAAATATTTTCTTTTTGTTTCCTAATTTGTGGGGGCCCCGTGAAGGCGCGGGGCCCGGTGCGACTGTCCCGGTTGTCTCTCTGGTCCAGCTGGCTCTACTCGTATGTAAATTACGGTGAACACCCGTTTCCCCTAATCCGTTTTCCCTAATTCCCGTTTGCCCCCAATCGCGTTTCCCCGAAATCGCTTTTACCCGAATTTCCATTCTCCTAATTTCGTTTGCCCTAATCTCGTTTCCTCTAATTCACGTTTGCCCTAAACACATTTACCCCAATCGCGTTTCCCCGAAATCGCTTTTACCCGAATTCCCATTTTCCCTAATCTCGTTTGCCCAAAATCTCGTTTGCCCAAAATCTCGTTTGCCCAAAATCTCGTTTGCCCAAAATCTCGTTTGCCCTAAAACTCGTTTGCCCTAAATCTCGTTTGCCCTAAATCTCGTTTGCCCAAAATCTCGTTTGTCCTAATCTCGTTTCCCCTAATTCACGTTTGCCCTAAACACGCTTACCATAATCGCATTTCCCCGAATTCGCTTTTACCCGAATTTCCGTTTCCCCTAATTTCGTTTGCCCTAATATTGTTTCCCCTAAATCTTGTTTCCCCTAATTCAAGTTTACCCTAAACACGTTTGTCTGTATCAAAGTTTCCCCTAAAAACGTTTCCTGTATCAAGTTTGCTCTAATTCTCCTTTGCCTTGATTCGCGTTTTCCTAAATTTATGTTTTCCCTAATTCAGGTTTGTCTTGATTTTTGTTAAGCAAAATAAAACGTTTCTTTTATCGTCAAAATTCTGGAAAAAAAATCGTTGTGTAACATATATAATTTTTTTATTGTCAAATTCAGGAAAATATATGTATATTTAATTATCATCATCAACCATTATCAACGCACTGCTAGATGAAGATCTCACCAAGTTTCTTCCACAACGGTGTATCTGGACCCAGTCTCTTCCAAGTCACTCCCTCATGATTTCGAATTTCATCCACCCATCTGTCTTGTGGTGTTCTAGGTCTTTTTCTGTTCCTTGGAATCCAGTCTAGAATTTCGGTTGTCCATCGGTGGTCAGTTCCTCTGGCAACTTGTCCATCCGATTGTCTTTTCTGGGATTTCCCTCTGATAATGATATAATTCACTCTTGTCATTTTCTTTATCCATGAGTTCCTCTTATCACCTCTCCTGGTTACACCAAGCATGCATCTTCCATGCTTCTTTCAGTTATCTGCAGTCTTCGTATGCTTTTTTAGTTAAGGTCTACATCTTTGCTCCGTACATAATCACTGGAAGGATGCATTAATTAAACACTTTTTTTTTTTTTGAGACATAATGGCATATTGATCTTGAAAATTGTATTGTTTTTTCCAAAAGCTCTCCATCCGAACAGCGGCGACCCAAGGGTATTTGCAGCCCATTGTACGAGAATATTTTTCAATTTTTATTCATTTTTACATGAAATAAATACCTTTAGCAGCATCATTTTCTATTTCTCGTAAATTAAAATTTTCATAAAACATGAGTCTCATATAAAACTAAAGAAAAAAAAATCTCTGAAGCACTAGTCAGATGACGCTTTGAATAATAATCCAAGAAGTCAGCTTCCTCTCTGTCAATTTACGCAAGTCCGCTTTACCGGTAAAAAAAGTTTTGTCATGTACGATTATAGACATATTACAGCTTCTTTCTTGGAGGGGGCAATTGTTGCATATATATACTAGATGTGCCCACGGCTTCGCTCGCGGTGAAGATATCACTGAAAAACAGGGCTATGATAACACGTGTAATCCGATCCATCCATAACAACTGTAGTTGAATTTCATAGCAACCGATGGAGGAAATTGGCCGAAAGATTAAATGGTCGGCAGTTAGTTTTTCAAGTGAACGAAAATTATAATTAATTTTTAAATAAATTTAAGTACATAATGTTTATTTTATTTTTTGAAAATAATTTATGATGCGCATATATAACATTCTTTGTCTAGTTTCCAGTCGTTATCAAAATAAATTGATTGTCTGAACTGCCGGTTCTCGATAAGCCGACGTACAGGTGTCCGTGCAAGAAACATTTTGCGGACATATGCTAACGCAGAAAAACTGTCGGGGGGGGGAGGGGGGGGGGCATGCGGAAAATATGAAATATAAAGAATTTTTTGTTTTAAAACCTGTCTGGCGACTAAGACCCCGGACAGTTTTTTTGCGTAAGCACATGCCCGGAAAGAATTAGTTGGGCTGTGCTGTGTAAAAGCCGAGAATCTCCCAATTTTTATATGAAATAAAAAAATGCAAATTCTTATATTTTATATTTTTAATATTAAGCCCCCCCCCCCCCTAGGTTGCCTGCCTGCGTTAGCACATGTCCGCAAAAAAAAAAAAAAAAAAAAAACTGTTGACTTGTGTGTATGCGCCGAAAATCTCCCGATTGGTCTGCAAACTCTTTATATTTTATTTTTTCGGTATTCAGCCCCCTTCCCCAGACAGGTTTCCCGCATTTGCACGTGTCCTCAGCTCAGATAATTTGTGGAGTTGTAGTTTGCAATCGTTGAAAATCTCCGGATCGGACCAGAAATTCTTTATATTTTATATTATCGGCGTACCTCCCCCCCCTCCCCCTTCCGACATAGTTCCTGCGTTTGCAGATAATTTATTGAGCTGTAATTTTTAAACCGTAATTCTTCTGTTGAGTTGTAGATTATGAACATTTTTTATGAAGAATTACATTAAATGTAGCAGTTAAGAAAATGCGACATTACGGAAACTTTATGTGATTTAGAAAACCATCCTCTAGGGACGAGGCCACGAAGCGGTCGAAAACGAAGTTTTTATACGGATCCTTAAAATTTTTATGGCCAATTCTCCTACACCCAATCAGTGATGGTGGTAATTTGGGAAAACATTCAAGCCGGACAGACTGACGTCTACTATTAAGGTGGAACTGAATTAGCAAAAGGCATTTCCACTGCTCATCCTTAGTCTCGTACGGAGGGGGTGGGGGAGGATTGGTGCGCTAAGAACTCTTAAAAAGTTGGTCTTCTGCGTTAACTGTTCTAGCGAATGCATTACAATACTATTTCTTGCTTTAATAAACGTTTAGCGCGATGTTAATACTTTATCAGAGGGGGGGTGACGGATACAATGGCTGTTTTAAGGACTATCCGAATAATGGCAATAACCATGTGCACTTTTTTACTTTTTTGCTGGCATGGTGGTCGACATCATCAACAGGAACAGAAAGAATAATTCTCTTCAGGTATCAAAACCCACAGTTTTATTTCGGTTAACAAAAATTAGGCAAATGCGAATTAGGGAAAATTTGATACCAGCAAACGTGATTAGGGAGAACGAGATTTAGGGGAAACTAGATTAGGGCAAACGAAATGAAGGGAAATGGGAATTCGGGTAAAAGCGATTTCGGGGAAACGCGATTGGGGTAAACGTGTTTAGGGCAAACATGAATTAGGGAAACGAGATTTATGGGAAAGGAGATTAAGAGAAACGAAATTAGGGGAAATGGGAATTAGGGTAAAAGCGATTTCGGGGAAACGTCATTGGGGTAAACGAGAATTAGGGGAATCGCGATTTAGGGGAAACGAGATTAGGGGAAACGAGATTAGGGGAAGCGAGATTAGGGGAAGCGAGATTAGGGGAAACGAGATTAGGGGAAACGAGATTAGGGGAAAACGAGATTTAGGGGAAAACGAGATTAGGGCAAACGAAATTAGGGTAAATGGGAATCCGGGTAAAAGCGATTTCGGGAAAATGCGATTGGGGTAAATGTGATTAGGGTAAACGGGAATTAGGGGAAACGGATTAAGGGGAGTGAGGCTACGCGTGAATTACGGTTAGCGGAAAACTCATACACCGGGAAATTCTCAAATCGGTTAACTCCTACATTTCTTTTTCTTTTACCACTAGTAAAACTACTACATCGCGGAAAACTCCTACACCGGAAAACTTCCACATCTTGTCATGTAAAGGAATGCACACAAATTGCATTTCTTTCGAAGATCTTGTCAAAGTGTAAGAGTTTTCCTAGTGACGTAAAAGGGAATGTAATGTCTTGATGACACAGGGTATATGTAGAAACTTTCCAGCTCATTAAATGGCTTTAATATTTGGTATATCATAACATGCAACAAAAAGGGTAACAAAAGTACTTAACGAATAGACCGCAGGCTTTTTCCTAGTAGTAAAGAAAGTTATGTGACTGGCACGTCATTGTATATATATATATGAAAAAAAAATGGTCCAATTGTTATAGCAGGTAAGAAAAAAATTAATTCAGAACACGTGATCGGATCTCCTAAGAATTTAGAGATATCCCTACTGCAGTTATTTTTCAATGAGAGATAAAGCAGACTGCCACATAACAAAAATCTGTTGTTCTCGTTCATCCAGTTTGAACCAGGATTCCCGTCAATCAGATAGGAACAATATTCTTTATACTGAGGGTCCAGATTTGAGTTGGAACCGGGAAAGTGATGCCATCTTCCCACAGCTCTTAAACTCTTCCTGTCTAGGAAGCAACTGTTAATTAGCAGTAAAGTACCGCTGTTTCTTATTTTATTAATAGATGTACGAGTACTATGGAGTCGAACATAGCCTTAAGAATGTACCAATAAAAGAAAAAAAAAATTGAAGGAACTCTGGTTTTCAGAAAGGCCACTTCTTCGGCACTCGTTTTTTAAGAATTAATTAATGGAGAGAAAAAAAAAGAGAAAAGAAGTGTGTCGATGTGCTGAAAAGAAATGTCTCGTTAACTAAAGACCTCATTTTAAATTCTGAAATGCAAATCTGTCAAACGCAAATTCCACAAAACACACGCATGCTAGGCAGCACGCATGTCTGTTCATACGTACGCACGCACGATAGTAACACAAAAAGCAGAAAACACCAAAAAGTTCGCACAGATATACACATTGTATCTCAGGGTACTCAAAGATCCGTGTCGGTCTTCCAAGAGTTCATTTTGTTCTCAGAAATGTTAGATCTGTAAGTGATCTGTACGAACAAAAAATATGTAGGCGTTGAGGGAGTAGTAGGTCGGTCGCCACGGTTCCCAATTTTAGTTCTCAAATACCCGTTTCAGTTGCTATTTGCATATGAAGTGACAAAAAATGTATACAAGTCCATGTAAGAGACTGACCAAAACAAAAGACCGTTGAAGTGTAAATGAAAAGAATGCCAGAACCAAAGTTAGCGCCAAAAAAACTCATTTCCATTGAACTAAATTGGCACGAATTGTCGATGCTGTTAGTTAAAGGATATCTAGAAATTTCTAATGTGGAAACTCGAAAATTTAGGTATGTAACTTGATGTGCTAAATTTAACTAACGAAGAAACAAACTCCGTTCACATATTAGTTGAAGATGATGCGCAAACATAATGTAGCTTCTCCTTTGACAAATTCGCCACCCCGGTGGCGCAGTGGTCTAAGCGATGGCTTAGACCATTCGAACCCGGACACCATTCTTTCGTAATGGGGTCAGGGTTCGAATCCCGGTGAGGCATGAAAGTTATGTTTGCTTTCCGGCACTGACTCTCTCCCTTCCCTGGAACCAGTTGGCCTAAATTAGGGAAGGGCGACTGCATATAATCCGTTGAGTTGCTCACTGCGGTCGTTAAACCTCATGAACTTGGACAATAACTCCAGGTGGTGTAGTCTCTTTAGGATACGTTTTCCTCTTTAAAATGAGCATAAGAGGCAGCTTGGTACCATCTGCACAGTATGCAAGGACAGCAGTATAGTGTGTCTTTTCATGGCACTTGTTTTGATTTCGACTGTTTTGACTTCTTTCATATCAACAGGTTCTGTTTTTTTTTATTTTTCGCTTTTTTTTTTTTTATTGGAGGTTTAACGACCACTGTGAGCAACTCAATGGGCTATAAGCAGTCGCCCGTCCCTAATTTAGGGTCACTGGTTCCAGGGAAGGGAGAGAGCCAGTGCCGTAAGACAAACACAACATCCATGCCTGACCAGGATTCGAACCCGGACCCCTTATGGACGAATGATCATAGGCCAGCGCCTTAGACCACTGCGCCACCGGGGCGGCAGGTTCTGTTGGAAGGCACATCAAAATTGAGAGGCACCTCATCCATGTTTGTAAATTGACTCGATTCCAAATCATATTTTTTTTCCGAAGTTTTGTGACAAAGGAGTGAAACTAGGATTTTATCCTCTTAAGTTGCTGGCATTTTCTGGACTAACTTGGTTCGTGTTCTCATGGCCAATCCTTCTCTCCTCATGAAGTAGAAGCCCCATTTTGGCTTTCCTGTGAAATCAAAAATGTTCATTTCCTTTGCAAACCTTTTTGCCTCATATTGAATATAAGCTTTGTTGACATACGTATCCCACTCTGGCGCTGCTCCAGGGCTTTATCCAGGGGAGCCCGACCTCCTTTTGCCCGGTATAGCGACTCACACAACAATACAGTGCCCAACCTCTTTTACATCTTTTGCCCGACCACTTTATATCCTTCGCCAGATCTCAATCATCAGCCGCCCCTCCCATCTTGGTTGTCTGGCTACGAGCCTGCGCTGCTCCATAATCCAAGTCTTCAGCCTCTGCTCCAAGTTTGACCATTTCGCTGGTTTTCCTCTTAAAGCCCTCTTTTTGTTTGACATCTTGAGGAGTTGTTCTTCCTGTTTTCTCCACTGTCTGATCATACACTCAGTAGGAGGAGGTCCAAACTGTCTCTCTGCATCTTTCTTTATTTCTATGTCCCTTTGCGTAACTGATGACTTTCAACTTGAATTTTGCAGAATGTGACAACCGTTTTATATTTTAGGACATTTTTATGGGGCTAATGGATTAAATTTTGCATCTACACACGCACTGTTTAGGGAGTACTGACTGATCCAGTGCAATGACGCCAAAACGCTACCCCCAGCAACGGGGTTGCAGAGGTACGGATGCTTTCAGAGTTCTCATTGGTTTGTTCAGAATCGGCCGTTAATGAATCGGCAGAATCGGCCCATATATGGGATGTAAGATCAGGTGATGCGTAACATCACAGCCTCTCCTTGACAAATGTCAACCCCGCCTTCTCGTGGTGCATCCTGTTCCCACTAAAGGGTGTCTGACGACCGCCACGTAGCGGTATAACTGTACCATCGGGATTAGAGTATAAATCCTATCCCACACTCACCGACCTGCATGGCTACCGTGGTGAGCTATGGCCAACATCTTCCCCTCCTTCCCCCAAATGATTCCACAGCTCAAACTTTGGCCGCCACCGGCAGCTGGAATGTACCTGGCCAAGGTAACATGCTTGGTGTAACCAGGAAGGATAAGAAGGGAACCTCGTGGATAGGGAAAGTCACCAAAGTGGAAGACATGATCAGAGTAAAATACCTGAAATGGCAACGGGATGGACATGTTGCCAGGAGAACGGAGCGCCGATGGACAGCCAAAATTTTGTAGGCTCGATACCAAGGAACAGAAAAAGACCTAGAATACGACCACGATGCGTGGATGAAATTCTAATGCATGCCGGAGTGACATGGAGGATACTGGCTCAAGATAGACCGTTGTGGAAGAAATTTGGGGAGGCCTTCATCCAGCAGTGGATTGAAAATGGTTGACAATGATGATACTAATAATACTTCAAGGTTTAAGTCTTGTAACTTTATATCGCATGTTTATGACCGGCGACTGAATACTAGTGAAGATATAAGTCATTCTTGGGAGGTCATTCACGCAAAAGAGTCATTCATGAGGACATTCACTTTGCATTCACTCTCCGCTGGTTGCCTCACTACACTCACTAAGCAAATTATTGTACTTTGCTCAAAAGCGCCTGCGAGTGCGAGACCAACCAGAAATTAACAAACCGCTCAAAAGAGCTTGAAGACCTTCACCATTCACGATCGAGCAAGCGAATTCAGAGCTCTTTATACCAACTGTCCTAAAAGAGCAAGAGCTCCGGAGACCAACTCACCGTTCGTTCAAGTATGAATCTCGCCTCGTGGCGAACTATTTGGCCACGTATCGAAATGAACGGTATTTACATGTCATTCCCCTTCGTAAGTTTCGCCATAGCAGATTACTGATAATTACTTAGAGGCGTGCTGTCTCCGTACGATATCATCAAACCAACATCTCTGACTGTACAATAAAAAACTGTATTTACAATAAAAGACATGATTTTAAAATATTTAAAAAATGGCAAGATCTTTCGGGGCTACAATAGCACCCGTCCTCAGGCCACCCAACAGTGCCACAAAGCATAGGGAAGTGCCGCAATATATAACCAGTCTCCCCCGCGAGACCCACAATACATTTGTTCAAAACCGCAGGTGATGCCAATTGAGAAAAACAGCAGAACAAAAGTAATATGTACAAATAATATAATCGATTAATTAAGGTCCTCTTCTTCAGTTTTTTGAATGGGAGAAGTAATTATTCTTCTCCATTGTCTAGGAACAAAAACAGGTAAGTCCAAGTTACAACAGGTATTACCATAAGAGATTATATACAGACTCTCAGTAAAAAAGACAGTTTGTTTGTTTACAATGGAGGAGAGTACTATTGTATTAGGCCAATCGGGAGAGTAACCTCCCTGGCGAACAGCTGTAGTAAATGAAGTAGAAATGCAGTCAGTTCGAAGTGCATATTTATGTTCAGACAATCTAATGTTCAGACTTCTAAGGGTAGAACCTATGTAGTATTTGATATCTTCGTTAGGAGCCGTGGGAAGCAATGGGATACGATATATTCCTGCTTTATTGAAAGTGGCAACTTGATCTCTGTCGTTACGTATGGTAGAAAAAATGTTTTTGGTGCAAATTCCAAATTTAATATTATATTTATTACATACCTTCCGCAATATAGAAACTACGGGAGGGATGAAATCAACTTTACCAACGTATATAGGGGGAACGACTTCCCTTGACAACGTCGTAAATCTTAGTCTTTCAAATTTCTGTAGAAGTTCCCGAAAGAAGCAGGCGGGATATCCAAATGATATGGCCATGTTCTGTATAAGAGCTAGTTCGTCCTGACGTATCTTACGGGTAGAGGAATGAGTAAATGCTCGTTTAATTAAAAAACGTAAGGCTGAAGCTTTGTGTTCCGGGGGGTGCGAAGAGATAAAAGGTATCAGACAAGGTGTGAAGGTCGGTTTTCTATAGACGGATAATTTGATAAGGTTATTTTGCAGATTACTGATTGCTCGCTAACATAGCAGTTGGCACTTTTTAATTCTCGACATTGCTGCTTCTCTTACTGGGAATTCATTTCCAAACTCACCGGAGCGAAAGGAAGTTAAACGTACTGTAACTTCAGTGTGTGTCGCAGTAAATAGCGGATTGGATGATCATTCACAGCGGTGAGAGCGAACCATTCACCATTCAAGTTAAACATGCTACGTACGACTTGAATGTGTGTGTCTCAGTAATGGCAGATTGAATGATGATTCACAGCGCTGAGAGCGAACCATTCAAGTTAAACGTGATGAGACTTCGGTGTGTGTCGTAGTAATGGCGGATTGAATGATCATTTACAACCGTGAGAGCGAATTATTCACCATTCAAGTTAAACGTGCTACGACTTGAATGTGTGTCTCAGAAACAGCGGGTTGGATGATCATTCAGAGCGGTGAAAGCAAACCATTCAAGTTAAACGTCCTACGATGGCCTCTGATCATTCGTCCAAAAGGGGTCCGGGTTCGAATCCCGGAGAGGCATGGTTGTTGTGTTTGTCTTAAAGCACTGGCTCTATCCATTCCCTGGAACCAGTGACCTTTTTTTTTATTATTATTATTTGTTTTATTGGAGGTTTAATGACCACCGTGAGCAACTCAATGGGCTATAAGCAGTCGCCGGTCCGTAATTTAGGGTCACTGGTTCCAGGGAAAGGAGAGAGCCAATGCCATGAGACAAACACAACATCCATGTCTCACCGGGATTCGAACCCGGACCCTCTTGGACGAATGATCAGAAGCCATCTCTTTTACCACTACGCCACTGGGGCGGCCGACCCTAAGTTAGGGACGGGCGACTGCTTATAGCCCATAGAATTGCTCACGGTGGTCGTTAAAACTGCAATAAAAAAAAAAAAGTGCTACGACTTCAGTGTGTGTTGCAGTAATGGCGGATTGAATTATCATTCACAGCGGTGGGAATGAGCCATTTACCATTCACGGTGAAAAAGTCACTCTGTGAACGAATCGCTCACAAATGATTCAGAACTACTGAATACCTCCCATTTCATGCAGTGAAACTTGATATCCTGTTTTAGATCCTGTCAGTAGTTTGTTTTTTTCATACCACGGAACTAAACTATTATTGGATACCTAGCCTTCGTTCCTATAGTAACGTACGTCACCTTCAGCACGTCTTTTGTAAAAAAAAAAAAAAAAAAAAAAATCGCTCTTATGTTATTGGTGTTTCCTTCCGTCGTTGGACACTATACTAGAGATGAGCTCTTTCCCGGGCTCGTCTACGGAAACTGGGCTCGGGCGGGCTCAGGATTTATTAAGAGCCGAAATCCCCGGGCAAGTCCCGAGCTTGGCATTACACGTGTTGAATTTCATTACTGAATTCCTTATACAAGTCATTCATTGTTTATAAGTTACCTTCACGAAAAACTGTAATTAAAAAATAATTCCCTGGATATTATTGTTATAAACTGGTTGCCAAATATTAAAGAATTTCTAGTGTTAAGTGCACAGGTGGTGGCACTTCTAGATCTGTAGCTTAATTTCTTCAGCTATGATTTTGTTTCATTTTTCTGTTGTTGTTTTTTCCGGAAAAAAATCAGCAATCTTATTTAAAGATTTGGAAGATGAGTTTGAAATTCATGATCCTGCATGATCCAGATGAAATTGTGGAATTTCATCTGGATCAGGATCATGAATTTCAAACTGTGGAATTGCGCATGGGAGAAACACACTTTGAAGCTGTGGAATTGTTACCGCGGTGGAAGAATTCTCAATTTCCCAAGCTAGCTGACCTTGCGAGACGAACTACGTATACCAGCCAGTAGTTCTGCTAGCGAGTGAGTGTTTAGTACAGCAGGACAAGTTTTAGAAGAAAGAAGATCAAGGTTAAGAGCTGAAACATATTAGATGCGATTCTTTTTTTAAGGAGTTTCGAGAGGCCTAAATTTTCTGCTGAACTTGCTGGAAACTGCACACACATAGAATAATATCGCGGTTATTACACTATTAAGCGCAAAGCTTTGTTAATGTTACAAAACGCAGAATAATCTAGTCTGGAATGCTCATACTTTTTTTTTCTTTTTGAAATTTTCTTACATGCCTTTTTTATACTCTCTACTACATCACTGTAAACTATCTTTACCAGTTAGCATATACGTAAATTATATTGCAAAGTTTAGCATTCTAGAATCACTTTTTAAAACACGTGCGGCTGTCTGTAAAGAGTTGTATGTTTTGTAATGCAATTTATTCAAAATAAAAGTGAATTTAGAAATCCAAAAGAAATAGCGAATGGAATATTTTGTTTCTAAAAGATTTTCTTATCTTCAGCTTTTGGCAAAATCACTGATTCCCCTGGTATGGTCGAACGGCATGTGCATCGATTATTTATTTATTTTCTAGCCCACGTTTTAGAACAATTGCTTTTATGCAGAGTGTTTCGAAGAACATATTAATATTATGAAGTGGATTAACCGAAGTAAGCTTTTTAAACTGATAATTTTAAAACTTGATTGGGCCATAGCTTTGGCCTGTGCATAATGCAAGCCTTGCTAAGCAAAATTTTTGTAGAACCCGGGCTTAGCAAACACGTGTAATCAGAGAAAGCGGACTGGGCCCGGGCTTACAGGCCTTTGAACCCGGGCTCCTAAAATTGAGCCCGAACTCATCTGTACACTATACCTCTACCATAGGGTCGGATTGGCCCACCGGAGCCTTTTGTCTGGATTTTTCGGAACTAATGAATAATAGTTTTGGTAGCCTGTTTCTCTAAAAAGGAAAATTTCCTTCTATCAATATGTTGGTAGCTTTCTCTGAAACGGCATAGCAAAATGATCTGTACTTTTCTGAGAAAAGCGCCGTCGGACTAAGCATACTGTTATTAATTAACTTAAAGCTAACTAATGTTATGTGTAGGGTGTTGGACTTAGAGCCCAGAGTCATTGGCATGCCCTACACTCCCTTTGTAATCTTGAAGGATATACTAATACCTACCATCCTTACACTCTATCTCCAGACTAACAAGGAGCACAACGCATTATCTCGCAGAGATAATCCGAAATTTGTGTCCTAACCAGATTTTTCTTTAAAAGAAACGATTTACCAGTACTGTTTCATGGGTCAAAATAATGAGTTGCTTTAAAAATGGCGTCTACTCAAGAAAAGGTACCAATTTTATTACGCAGTTGGCGATCAGTGACCAAATGAATATAAACAAGAAAGATAACACCAAATTTTCGGGTGTAATAAGCACTTCTTTTGAATCCGTTCTGACGCAAATTAAATTTATCAAAGCTATTCAAAGTGAATGGAGCCGGTATATGGAAAACAATAGTATCTGACAGAAGAAAGAAGTTTTTCAATCGGGTTTTTAATCCCTCAGTTATTGCTGTAAACTCAATCGTGAGCTTAAGCTCTGTGGTTGCAGACTTGAGTGTTAAGAAAAACATGAATTTACATGAGAAACATTTCGCACCGGAAACGCTCTCCAACACAGAAATAATTTTTCAAATCGGACTCTTAGAAACAGAGATATCGACAAAAACAAGATGTGACTTTACGTCCCCCTGGTGGGGAAACGATGCATTATTTTTAGGAAGAAAGTATTCCCAAAAGGTTTTTCCATATGAGCGGTATCAGTCCAAGAAAAAAAAAAAAAAAATAGCCGAGTTTTCGGGAGCCCAGATTTTGCTACAAATGCATCAGAAGCAGAAATTAACGCTTATGCCCCCTGGTGGCCAAAGCATTCTTTACCAAACATTAGAAATTATGTGAAAAATATTTTCCATCAGGTCTTGTATGCAATACAGGAAGAATTTTTCAAATCGGAGTTTCAGAAGTAGAAATAACGCACAAAACGCAATTTGCCTCCGTGCCCCCTAGTGGAAAGTCTATGATTTACGTGAAAATTTCGAATTTAAAAAAAAAACATTTCGCATCGGAAACACTATCAAACAAAGAAGGAATTTTTCAAATCGGATTCCTAGAAGTAGAGATATTGACAAAAATAAAATATACATCTACGCCCCTGGTGTAGAAACCATGCATTATTTTAAGAAGAAAATGTTCCTAAAAGGTTTGTCGACATGAGTAGTATCAGTCAACAAATGACTTTTTTTTTCAATCGAGATTTTAGAAGTTCATATTTTGTTGCAAATACATCAGAAGCGGAAATTAAGACTTACGCCACCTGGTAGCCGAACCAGTTTTTACAAAAATTTTAAATTATGTGCAAAGTAGTTCCCATCAGGAGGTGTATCCGGTGCAAAAAGAATTTTTCAAATCGGAGATTCAGAAGCAGATATATAGGGGGAAACGCAATTTACCTTTACGCCCCCTAGCGGAAATTCTATGAATTACTTGGAAATTTTGAATTTTATAAGTAAAACATGTCACACTAGAAACACTATCCAACAAAGAAGGAATTTTTTAAATCTGACTCCTAGAAGTCAAGATATTGATAAAAATCAGATGTACATCTACGCCCTCTGGCGGAGAAACTGTGGAATATTTTAGAAAGAAAATATTCCGAAAAGGTTTATCGATGTGAGTGGCATCAGTCCACGAAAGAATTTTTCAATCGATATTTTAGAAGCTCAGATTTTATGGCAAATACATCAGAAGCAAATATAAACGCTTACGCCCCCTGGTGGCCAAAGTATTCTTTACCAAAAATTCGAAATTATAAGCAAAAGATTTTCCATCAGGAAATGTATCCGCTAAAAAATAAAAAAATTCAAATTAGAGTTTTAGAAGAAGAGTTATCGGGAACAATGTAATTTCCTTTTACGCCCCGCTAGTGGAAAATATATGTGTAATTTGAAAACGTAACTATATCTAAAATACTTTTCGACATAAATGGAATCGAAAGATAAAATAATTTTTTCAATCGGATGTTTAGAAGCAAATATGTGGAATAAAACGTAATTTTGAATTCGGCATCATCTGCATTTACGCCCTCTAGCGGCGAAATTGTACATCGTTAAAAAAAACGAAATAAAGGATCATCATTCGCATATTTCAAGCTTCCGAATGCAAAAAGAATTTTTCAAATCGGACTTATAGTTGCAGAGATACCGTGGGTACAGACGGACGGACAAACCTATAACATAAGCACGATCTGTTTTTACAAAAGTCTTGCTAAAAAGGACATGGATATATAGATGTTCTAAATGTTGTACGTACGTACATTATAAAAATAAAGATCTCATTTTCGGTCGCGTTTCTGCAAAATACAAATATTCGTATTTTGGCGACGTCATTGTCACTTCTGTTTTGCTCCATAAAGGCTGTATGTACAGTATACACAGAGGATATTTACTGCGAACAGGAAGGGAAAATTGTGTTAGCCTGAAATAAGTGAGAAGATAATGGTTTGGCAATTAAGCTTGGTCCTTTCTTCGTGGTTACTGTTTTAAAATACCTATTCAGAAATCGTTTATCTGGTGGTCAGCAAGGTTGGAAGGTGTGGGGGTTGAGGGGTGGCATCGTGATGGGACGCTTCCTTTTGTCTTGCCCTAAGTCACCCTTAGGGAGAAGGATCAGCGCCACATGGCTCCCCATTAGTGCGCGGAGTAATACTGATACACAAGAGATATCTTCACGGTGAATCGGTTTCACAGCATTAACAGTGTAATCAGGTTAGCTTTTCCCCGAGTATAGGTATCACCTGTTTTAGGTCCTGTAAGTGGATACCTCACTTTTATTCATTTAACTGCACCGCGTGTTTTAAGTCCCGCAACAGAATACGGTGACCTAAATGGTGGACGAAAGTCTTGATCGTCCATTATTTAAACAAACTAAGTTTCTAAAGATTTTTGTCACAGTGTTGGCTTATGTCCCCATGTACGAGTCATACTTTCATACTTTTCCCAAACTCCATACCTTGTCCTCCCACTTTTTTATATCGATACATGCACCGCAAAATATATTTTTTAAATAGGTTGTGAATCTCTTTAGAAAGCAATTAAATCACTTTCTGTTGCCTGAAACAAACGCACACTCTGAAGGAATTCACCACGGCCATTGCGTTCAGCTTTGCACGTGCTACAGTATGGAGCACTGTGAAGCTCTCGGGAAATTGTGGAAAGTTCAAATCCAATAAATCTGTTTGAGAACAGTGTTATGCAGTGACGTAGCACAGAACTGCTAGTCATCTAGCGAGAAATTATTTAGTGCTACCTTCATTAACAAAAATTGGCTTTGCACACTTTCGATTTACTCAAGTTATGAGGATAATGGCTGTGGAATAAATCTCGCCCCTGTGTCCTGACCTTCGATCCCATTTCGATGATATTCAACAGAACCGGTTCAGTACACTTCTGGAACAATATGAAAACGTTTTGCCTCAATGGAAGCATTTTTAGTCAAGCTATGACGCATAAGGAGAATGGAATGGATCCAGATCCTATGTCCTGACCTTTGACCCCATTTTACCCATTTTCAACAGGGGTTCGTCCCCAGATGGCTCCCTACCACATACCAAAATTTCATCGAAATCGTACCATTTTTACGAAAGTTATGATGCATAAGGGAAATGGAATGGACCCCTCTCCTATGTCCTGCCCTTTGTCCCCATTTCCTCCGTTTTCAATAGGGTTCGTCCACTACCACATACTAAAATTTCATCGAAATCGACCCATTTTTACGCGAGTTATCTATCGTGCGGACAGGCAGACGGATTGACAGACAGACGGACAAAGCTGGAGCATATACGCTTCTTCAACCTACGGTTGAAAAGTGTAGGTTGATGAAGCGATCATCTTTTATTACGCTTTTCAACCTACATTTGAAAAGCGTAATAAAAGATGATCGTGCTTACATGTGTATGTTATCGCGGTTTGTCCGTCCGTCCGTCTGTAGACACGATATCTCTGCAAATATGAGTCCGATTTGAAATATTCTTTATGCATTGGGAAGCTTGAAATATGCGAATGATGATCCTCCATTTCGTTTTTTTTTTTTTTTTTTTTTTTTGCGTTGTACAATTTCGTTGCTAGAGGGCATAAATGCATTTTATGTCCACATATTTGCTTCTAAACATCCAATTGAAAAAATTCAAAAATGCATTTTATTCCACATATTTGCTTCTAAACATCCAATTGAAAAAATTCTTTTATCTTCCTATTCCATTTATGTCGAACAGTATTTTTTATTTTTTTTTTTTTTTTGATTGGAGGTTTAACGACCACCGTGAGCGAGTCAATGGGCTATAAGCAGTCGCCCGTCCCTAATTTCTGGTTCCAGGGAAGGGAGAGAGCCAGTGCCGCAAGACAAACACAACATCCATGCCTCACCGGGATTCGAACCCGTGCCCCTTGCGGACGAATGATCAGAGGCCATCGCTTAGACCACTGCGCCACCGGGACGGCGTCGAACAGTATTTTAGGTATAGTTACTTTTTCAAATTACGCATAGATTTTCCGCTAGGGGTAAAAGTAAATTACGTTTCCCCCGATATCTCTTCTTCTGAAACTCCAAATTGAAAAATGTTTTCTTTAGCGGATACTGCTCCCGATGCAAAATCTTTTGCATATAATTTCTTTGGTAAAGAATACTTTGGCCACCAGGCTGCATATGTGTTAATTTTTGTTTCTGATCTATTTGCCATAAAATCTGAGCTTCTAAAATCTCGATTGAAAAAATTCTTTCGTGGACCGATGTCACTCACGTCGATAAATCTTTTTGGAATATTTTCTTCTTAAAATAATCCATGGTTTCTCCGCCAGGGGCGTAGATGTATATCTTATTTTTGTCAATATCTCTGCTTCTAATGGTCCGATTTGAAAAATTCTTCATTAGATAGTTTTCGGTGTGACCTGTTTTTCATAAAATTTCAAAATTTTCTGGTAATTCATAGGCTTTCCTCTAAGGAGCGTAAAGGTAAATGGCGTGTCCTCTTATATCTCTGCTTCTGAATCTCCGATTTGAAAAATTATTTCTGCACCGGAAACAGCTCCTGATGGGGAAATCCTCTGCATATAATTTCTAATTTTGGGAAAAAATGGTTTGTCCGCCAGGGGACGCAAGTCTTAATTTCCGCTTCTGATGTATTTGCAGCAAAAAATGAGCATCTAAAATCGCGATTGAAAAAAAAACTCGTTTGTGGACCGATACTACTCATGTCGACTAACCTTTTAGGAACATTTTCTTCTTAAAATAATGCATGGTTTCTACGCCATGGGAGGGGTAGATGTATGTCTTACTTTTGTCAATATCTCTACTTCTAGGAGTCTGATTTGAAAAATTCCTTCTTTGTTGGACAGTGTTTCCAATGCGAAATGTTTTTCATGTAAGTTCAAAATTTTCAAGTAAATCATTGACTTTCCGCTAGGGGGCCCAAAGGTAAATTGTGTTTTCTGCGTTTTTTCTACTTCTAAAACTCCGATTTGAAAAATTATTCCTGTATCGCATACAACACTTGACGGAAAATATTTTTCATATAGTTTCTAATGTTTGGTAAAGCATAGCTTGGCCACCACGGGAATAAGTGTTAATTTCTGCTTCTGATGTGTATTTGCAGCAAAATCTGGGCTCCTGAAAACTCGACTAAATTTTTTTTTTTTTTTCTTTGGGCCGGTACCGTTCATATCGAAAAACCTTTTGAGATTACTTTCTTTCTAAAATAATGCATAGTTTTCCCACCAGGGGACGTAAAGTCACATCTTACTTTTGTCAATATTTCTGTTTTTAAGAGTACGTTTTGAAAAATTATTTCTGTGTAGGAGAGCGTTTCCGGTGCTAAATGTTTCTCATATAAATTCATGTTTTTCTTAACGCACAAGTATGCAACCAGAGGGTGTAAGCTCACGATTCCGTTTACAGCAATATCTGACGGTTTAAAAACCCAATTGAAAAACTTTTCTTCCTTCAGATACTATTGTTTTCCATACCGGTTCCATTGACTTTGAATAGCTTTGATAAATTTAATTCGCGCCAGAACGGATCCAAAAGACGTGCTTATTACACCCGAAAATTTGGTGTCATCTTTTTTGTTGACTGTTCAAATCGCAAGTTGCGATTACGGGTCGCCCACTCCGTGGCTGCTCCGTTACGGCTAACATTCCTCCACTGTCCTTTTTCTTCTCTAACGACGAACAGTGTTTAGTCCAAAGTTCCAGATCTATAAACTGCCATTAATCTAGCGTGAAATTATTTGGGAGGTACATTTTAATGAGTTCAAAACTATATAGTTGATGGTTGTTTGACACCTGTCGACACAGCTGAAAAAGATGCATCCATTTACAGCACAATTATAGGGTGCGTGCAAAAGTTCTGCCCGCTTTTGTGATAGATGCAAATTACGATCGGAGTAGTTTCGTCATAGTGACGCTGTGATGCTGAAATTTCGGCCAATAAAGCGTGAAATCATGGACGGTGTAACATGGCCTGCGATAAGGAGCACATTAGACATTGTTTACTGCACGAGTTCGATAAAGGCAGTTCTGCAGTGGCGTTTTGCAGCAACATCTGTCAAGTGAATGGGGAGGATGCAGTTGATGATAGCACATGTCGCCGTTGGTTTCGGAAATTCCGGGAGGGAGACAGAAGCTCTAAAGATTAACCACGTCCTGGACGTCCATCCGTGGTTTCTGACGAGGATGTGGACCAAACCATAACAAATGACCAGCATCCAACCGTTCAAGAATCAGCGGTAACGTTGTCGGTACACAGAACAACAGTCGAAAAACGGATGCATGAGCTTGGGTTCATCACCAGGTTCGATAACTAGATTCCTCACCAGCTTTCTGCAAAGCAACGAGAGAAGAGAATCCGTACCTGTGTTTCTTTGCTTTCTCGTCACAGAAATGAATCGTTTTTGGGGACTAATTGTAACCGGTGATGAGAACTGGGTACTGTACCGTAATGTAAAGCGTCGACGAACTGTGTGCCAAGGTACGGAGTCTGCTTCTTCGTCTTAAAAGGAGGACTGCATGCCAAAAAGGTTTTGAGTGTTTGGTGGGATGCCTAGATAATATTCCACTAGGAGGTGTCTGCCCTTAACCAAACGATAAATGCTGACCTCTACTCCCAACAGTTTGACAGACTGAGAGAACAACTGACATCGAAGCGGCCAGCACTCGTCATTCGCAAAGGCGTGATCCATCATCATAACACCAGATCTCATGCTGCTTTAATCACTCGGCAAAAATTACTGGATTTTGGTTGGGAATTGTTACCTCACCTCGCGTATTCCACTGATCTCGTATCTACGGACTAGCACCTTTTTCGATCGTTACAGAACGCCTTCAGTCTCCAAATCTTCGATGATGTGGACGATGTGAACACTGAATTACATGACTTTTTTTACTCTAAATCATTGGAGTTTTTCCGGCGTGGGGTTCACCTACTCATAGACAGATGACAAGAGGTCATACAGAATGATGGCAATCATGTGAAATCCTAAGTACGTTATTTGTTGTGTTCTCCTTCTTTGTTTGTAGCCTACAAAAAAGGGGAGAACTTGTACAAACACCCAATAAATACGAACAAATAGATATACCGAATATTCTATTACCCACTAAAATGAAGCTAATGGAACAAGGAATCGTTTGCTGTATGATTGGTTGGTAGGCAACAAGTCATGCGCAAGGCTTTTGCGCGGAAGCATTACTTATTGAACACGTCCGGTTACTATAAGCATGCAATTTTTCTTTTATAGACCTGCTGAAAAGACAATTAGTTACAGAGCCTGCTTTAAATAAATGTGTTCTCATTCTCCAGAATATAACTTTAACTGTTGTGCGATGATGAAAGAAATCATTTCTTTTAAAATTGCAACGAATGTAGGAAAATGCGGTTTACATAAATCTCGAGGGCCTTTTTATCCCCACACCCCACTCAGTGCACACCCGATGGTGCTTACGCCACTGGTGACATATTCCGGTTTTTCAAACAGATAAAGAGTCTGAGGAGCTGTTTTGGCAGTTCCTCAAACTCTTTATCTGTTTGAAAAACTGTTAAAGAGTCTGATGAACTACCAAAACAGTTCCTCAGACTCCAAGACCTCGTGCTTTACGCCACCAATAACGATTTTTAGGACGTCTTTAATAAAAAAGATCGTGTTTGTTACCGTTTTGTCGGTCAGTCTGTGGACACCATATCTCAGCAACTATTAGTCAGATTTTAAAAATTCTTTCTGCATTGAGAAGTTTGAAATGTGCAAACGGTGATCCATTATTTCGTTTTTGTTTTTTTTTGTTCATAATATCGCCGCTAGAGGGAGTAAATACAGATGATATCGAATTCAAAATACATTTTATTCCATATATTTGCTTCTAAACAACAGATTGAAAAAAAAAAAAAACTTTACCTTTCCATTCCATTTATGTCAAACACTATTTTAATATAGTCACCTTTTCAAGTTACGCATAGAATTTCCGCTAGGGGGCGTAAAAGTAAATTGCTTTTTTCCTGATATCTCTACTTTTAAAACTCCAATTCGATTTTTTTTTTTTCAGCGGACACAGCTCCTGATGGAAAATCTTTTGCATATAATTTCTAATTTTTGGTAAAGAACGGTTTCGCCACCAGGGGGCCTAAGTGTTAATTTCTGCTTCTGATGTACTTGCCACAAAATCTGAAGTTCTAAAATATTGATTGAAAAAATTCGTTCGTGGACTACTCATGCCGATAAACCTTTTCGGAATGTTCTCCTTAAAATAATGCATCGTTTCACCGTCAGAGGCATAGACGTATGTCTTATTTTTGTTAATATCTCTACTTCTAAGAGTCCGATTTGAATTCCTTCTTTGTTCGATTGCTTCTGGTACGAAACGTTTGTCGTATAATTTCGAAATTTTCAAGTAGTTCATAGACTTTTCGCTAGGGGGCGTTAAGGTAAATTGCGCTTCCCCCGATATTCCTGCTTCTAAAACTCCGATTTGAAAAAGTCTTCCTGTATCTCATACAGCTCTTGATGGAAAATGTTTTGCATATAATTTCTAATATTTTGTAAAGAATGGTTTGGCCCCCAGAGGGCGTAAGCTTAAATTTAAGCTTCTGATGTATTTGCAGCAAAAGCTGAGCTCCTGAAAACTCGATTGAAAAAATTCTTTCGTGGACCGATACCGCTCACGTCGGAAAACCTTTTGAGAATACTTTCTTCTTAAAATAATGCATGGTTTTCCCGCCAGGAAACGTAGATGCATATCTTATATTTGTCGATATTTCTGCTTTTAAGAGTTCGATTTGAAAATTTCTTTGTCGGAGAGCGTTCCTGCTGCGAAATGTTTCTCATATAATTTCAAATTTTCCTTAACGAACAAGTTTGCCACCAAAGGGCGTAAGATCACTTGATGATAGATATTGCTGTTTACAGCAATATCTGTCATCAAGTGTTTACAGCAATATCTGCGCGGAATTAAAACCCGATTGAAAAACTTTTCTTCGGTCAGATACTATTGTTTTCCATACCGGTTCCATTGACTTTGAATAGCTTTGATAAATTTAACCGTGTCAGAACGGATTCAAAAGACTTGCTGATTACAACCGAAAATTCGGCGTCATCTTCCTTGTTTTTTTTTTTTTTTTTACTTAGGACGCAATTGGGATTGTTCCATTTTCGACCTTGCACAGTGTAAAATAAATACAGTATGTTGCCCCTAACTACTCACTTTCTGATAAATTTTCTTTTTCGTTTTTCACTGCATTTCTCAGTTTTTAATCTTCAGTAGCTTCATGTAGATACGTGCTTTTCGATACACTACACCCCTTCGTACGCTGTAACTTACTATTTATTATGTTGTAAAATTTTGTGACCAGTGTGTTTTCTCATTTTTGTACACACCTATGCGAGAAGCAGACGGAAGTACCTCTCAAATCATGAATAATAAATAAGAACCGTGAATAAATCCAACGCTACTAAAATACTGCGTACGAGACTTGGTGTTACGATGAAAAATTTCATTTCTCCTTTCACGGTCAAGAAGTCGTTGACTCATTCCGCAACATTCTTCAGCTCATATTATTGCAAAGTGTTTCGTGCCTGCTATAAAATACAACTGTCTTTCTTTCCAACCCCTCTCCCCCCCTCCCCCAAGCGTCTCTCTCTCTCCGTTTCCTTTGTTTTGAATGATGAGTATCCGCAATAAGTTGCAGAGTTTCACGCCGTTTATGTGCAGTAAAATATATTAAATGTTACTGCTACTTTGTATAAAAAATGACAATTTTTATAGTTTGAATTTATTGTTTCTCCAGCCTGTTTATTTGCCTTTGTTCTTAACAGCGAGCCTTATCTCGCACTTGATTTACTAACATTTGTGTGGCTATCCCTTGTCGGCCAACTCAATAAAGCGGGAAACATTTGTAACAGGCGCTAAAACGTAATTCAGCTCTGTTGTAGTTTAAAACAGATATCTGAAACTGTGTGTCCACAAAGGGGTCATAAAATTTATTTCACAAAAGTATCGGGCATTTTTTCTTTTTAAATCACATGTTTATTGTAAGTGTAACACTTACCACTTCAGCATACCAATATGAGTGCGTTGGCGACACTGGAAAACAAGAAAGATGACACCGAATTTTCGGGTGTAATAAGCACGTCTTTTGAATCCGTTCTGACACAAATGAAATTTATCAAAGCTATTCAAAGTCAATGGAGCCTGTATGGAAAACAATAGTATCTGACGGAAGAAAGAAGTTTTTAAATCGGGTTTTTAATCCCTCAGATATTGCTGTAAACGGAAGCGTGAGTTTACGCCCTCTGGTTGCAGACTTGTGTGTTAAGAAAAACATGAATTTATATGAGAAACATTTCGCACCGGAAACGCTCTCCAACACAGATATAATTTTTCAAAACGGACTCTTAGAAACAGAGATATCGACAGAAACAAGATGTGACTTCACGTCCCCTGGTGGGAAACTATGAATTATTTTAGGAAGAAAGTATTCTCAAAAGGTTTTTTCATATGAGCGGTATCAGTCCAAGAAACAAAAAAAAATTACCTGAGTTTTCAGGAGCCCAGATTTTCCTACAAATACATCGGAAGCAGAAATTTACACTTATGCCACCTGGTGGCCAAACCATTCTTTACCAAACATTAGAAATTATGAGAAAAGTGTTTTTCATCAGGTCTTGTATGCGATACAGGAAGAATTTTTCAAATCGGAGTTTTAGAAGCAGAAAAAACGCAGAAAACGCAATTTGCCTTTGTGCCCCCTAGCTGAAAGTCAATGATTTACTTGAAAATTTTGAATTTTTAGGAAAAACATTTCGCATCGGAAACACTATCCAACAAAGAAGGAATTTTCCAAATCGGACTCCTAGAAGTAGAGATATTGACAAAAATAAAATATACATCTACCCCACCTGGCGTAGAAACCATGCATTATTTTGAGAAGAAAATGTTTCGAAACGGTTTGTCGACATAAGTACTATCGGTCTACAAACTACGTTTTTTTTTTTTTTTTTTTCAATCGAGATTTTAGAAGCTCATATTTTGCTGCAAATACATCAGAAGCGGAAATTAAGATTTACGCCCCTTGGTGGCCAAACCATATTTCACAAAATTTAGAAATTATGTGCACACGATTTCTCATTAGGAGCTGTTTCCGGCGCAGAAAGAATTTTTCAAATCGGAGATTTAGAAACAGAGATATAGAGGTAAACGCAATTTACCTCTACGCCCCCTAGCGGAAAGTCTATGAATTACTTGAACATTTTTAAATTATATGAAAAACGTGTCACACTGAAAACACTATCCAACAAAGAATTTTTTCAAATCGTTTTTCTAGAAGTAGAACTATTGACGAAATTAAGATATATATCTACGCCTCCTGGCGGAGAAACTGTGGAATATTTTAAGAAGAAAATATTCCGAAAAGGTTTATCGATGTGAAAGGCATCAGTCCGCGAAAGAATTTTTTCAATCGATATTTTAGAAGCTCAAAATTTATAGTAAATATATCAGAAATATATATCAGGGATGTAAGGTCAGGTGATGCGTAACATCACAGCCTCTCCTTGACAAATGTCAACCCCGCCTTCTCGTGGTACATCCTGTTCCCACTAAAGGGGCTCTGACGACCGCCAATAGCGGTATAACTATACCATCGGGATTAGAGGAAATGCTATCCCACACTCACCAACCCGCTTGGCCAGCGTGGTGAGTTATGGCCAAACCCCTCCAAAATGACTTCACAACTTAAATCTTGGCCCTCAGTCTCCGGCAGCTGGAATGTACCTGGCCAAGGCAGAGGCCAGTGCGACATGAAGGCAGAGGGTGCTAAGAATCCCCGGAGGACCGGACTAGGCTGCCATCTGATGCTGACCTTGGCTACGTATAACGGACGCTCCCTATCTTCTGATTCAAGACTTCTTGAATTGGAAGAGGAACTACAAAGGATCAAGTGGGACATCGTCGGGCTAAGTGAGGTAAGGAGAAAAGGAGAAGATCTCATTGAACTGAAAAGTGGACATCTCTTCTACTATCGTGGGACAGATACTGGCAGAACTAGTGGTGTTGGATTTATAATAAACAAGAAACTGAAGGATAAAGTTGTAGAAGTTGAAAGTTCCTCTGACAGAGCTGCACGACTCGTTATCCAACTCTCGAGAAGATACCAGGCTCAGATTATTCAAACTTATGCACCCACCACAAGTCATGCTGAAGAAGAAATTGAAGAATTTTATGAGGAAATTCGTGATCTAAATAATAAAGGTAAGCAGCACTTGAAGATAATTATGGGAGATTTCAATGCGAAAATAGGGCAACGGCAACAGAATGAAACTTCAGTAGGTAAATTTGGTCACGGCAACAGAAACCAGCGTGGAAATACTCTCGTAGAGTTTGCAGAGGCAGAAGGCTTTTTCATCTTGAACTCCTTTTTCAAGAAAAAGCCACACAGGAAATGGACATGGAGACATCCAAATGGGACGAAAAGTGAAATTGATTTTATTATGTGTAACAAAAAATTCGTCATAGAAGACTGCAGTGTGCTAAACAAGTTCAACACAGGCAGTGACCATAGATTGGTGAGATGTAAGATGCACCTCAACACTAAACTCGAACGTAGCAAGCTCATAAGACAAACAAAATGTATTGACATAACCAACCTTAAAAAACACCATAATACCTTCAAATTGGAACTGAAGAACAGGTTCTCTGCTTTAGAAGGCCTAACATCGGAAGAAGTGGATATTTCTGAAGTTAACAGGAAAGTAACCAAAGCTCTTATGGAAACAGCAACAAAATTAGCTGGGTCTAAGAACAAATTACATGTGAACAAATTATCAGGAAAAACCAAAATGTTGATGCAAAAAAGAAGAGTGATGAGGACAACTAAAGAAGATGTGACTTCCAAAGTGGAATACATAGAGCTATGCAAGACAGTACGAAAAAGTATCAATGAAGACGTAAGGAAATTCAACTGTGAACTAGTAAGGAAAGCAATTGAAAACAACCAAAGCCTAAAGATAGCAAAGGGACATCTCAGTAAGGGAAAAAAACAGATTATGGCACTGAGAAAAGAAGATGGTTCTGTAACAAGAAATAAAGGCGAAATTTTGACAAGAGTGAAATATTTCTACTCCAAATTATATGAAAGGGATGATACATGTACTCCAGACATCATGAAAGGTACCAGTACCAGAGTTCTTCCAGTCCTTCTAGCAAAAGTTGCACATGCAATCAAGAACATGAAGCGGGGAAAAGCTCCAGGAGAAGATGGAATTACTGTAGACATCATACAAGAAGCAAGTGGAGAAATCGAAACAGTACTCGCCCAAATTTTCACTCGATGCCTTAATGAAGGGAAAATTCCTAAGGATTGGAACAACGCTACAATGATCTTGCTACATAAAAAAGGTGACATTGAGGATCTCAGGAACTACAGACCTATCAGCCTCCTATGAGTGGTTTATAAAATCTTCACTAAAGTTCTTTCACACCGCTTGAAGGTGACACTGGACATGGCTCAACCGAGAGAACAAGCTGGATTCAGGAGTGGCTACAGCACAATAGATCATATCCACGTACTGAGAGAACTAATTGAAAGAGCGAGGGAATATGAACTTCCATTGTGCATGGCTGTTATCGATTATGAAAAAGCCTTTGATTCGGTTAAACCATTAGCAGTTGCAATGGCTCTGAAATCCTGCGGTATTGAAGATGCGTACATTAATATTATTAATAACATCTATGAAAATGCAACTGCAAAGATTCGGCTGTTTGAAAATACAACACACATAAAAATTGGAAAAGGAGTGAGACAAGGTGACACCATATCTCCGAAGCTCTTTAATGCCACATTGGAAAATGTCTTTCAATCACTGAACTGGGAAAACAAAGGATAAAGATTAATGGAGATTATCTAACCCACCTTCGTTTTGCTGATGACATAGTCATTTTTGCAACTACCCCATCAGAGCTGCAGAGTATGATCCAGGAACTTGCTGACAAGAGTAAAGAAGTGGGATTAAAAATGAACTTTCAGAAGACAAAAGTGATGTACAATGCTTTTACAAGAAATGAAGATTTATCGATTGATGATGAAAAGCTAGAGATAACAGACACGTACGTTTATCTTGGACAGCAGATATCAAGTGAGGGTCACATTGATGAAGAAATTAATCGGCGTACAAAACTTGCCTGGAGAGCTTTTGGAAGAAACAGCATAATTTTCAAGAGCAATATGCCATTATGTCTTAAAAGAAAAGTGTTTGATCAATGCATCCTTCCAGTGCTTACGTATGGTGCAGAGACGTGGACCTTAGCTAAAAGAGACATACAAAGGCTGCAGACAACTCAAAAAAGCATGGAGAGGTGCATGCTTGGTGTAACCAGGAGAGATAAGAAGAGGAACTCGTGGATCCGAAAAATGACAAGAGTGGAAGACATCATGATCAGAGTAAATCCCTGAAATGGCAATGGGCTGGACATACTGCCAGAAGGACAGACCATCGATGGACAGCCGAAATTTTAGATTGGATTCCAAGGGACAGGAAAAGACCCAGAAGAAGACCACATGGAAGATGGGTGGATGAAATTCGAAAGTATGCGGGAGTGACATGGAGGAGACTGGCACAAGACAGACCGTTGTGGAGGAAACTTGGGGAGACCTTCGTCCAGCAGTGGATTGATAATGGTTGACAATGATGATGATGATGATATCAGAAACAAAAATTAGACACTTACGCCCAGCACCCTTGGTGGCCAAAGTATTTTTCACCAAAAATTTAAAATTAAATGCAAAAGATTTTCCATCAAGAGGTGTATCCGCGGAAGAAAACATTTTTCAAATCGGAGTTTTAGAAGAAGAGTTATCGGGAAAAATGTAATTTACTTTTACGCCCCCTAGCGGAAAATAATGCGTAATTTGAAAAAGTAACTAAATATCTAAAATAATCTTCGACATAAATGGAATCGAAAGAGAAGATTTTTTTCAATCGGATGTTTAGAAGCAAATATGTGGAATAAAACGTATTTTTTAATTCGACATCATCTGCGTTTACGCCCTCTAGCTGCGAAATTGTACATTGTAAAAAAAAAAAAAAACGAGATGAAGGATCATCATTCGCATATTTCAAGATTCCCAATGCAAAACGAATTTTTGAAATGGCACTAATAGTTGCAGAGATATCGTGGGTACAGACGAACGGACGGATGGACGGACAAACCGATAACACAAGCACGATCTTTTTTAACAAAGGACGTACTAAAAAAGTGATGATTTGGACAGTGGTGTACAAGTCAAAACCACGTTAAACAAACTTACACGAATGCAATCTTTTTTATTATTATTATAAAGCTAAGGTAGAACGATTTTTCATCAGCAGCATCAACAACCATGGGTAATATTTCCGTAGGCGTCTGATACTATGGGGCATCAGATTTTATTAGTCTTTCATTGTTTTACTAGCAGCGTAGCGCATGGACACTCATATGGTAAACTTAGGCATCCTAGGAAAAGCGCATCTGGGGCCGACTTCAGAGGAAACCATCTACGCATTCGCGTTCCCAAACAAGGAGAGTCTGCGGAAAACCCCGGAAAAATCGCAGACTAGATGGTCGGCAGGACGGGATTCGAACACCCGTCAGAAACGTCCACCTCCCAAACATTGCACAGAGACTTAACCAACTGCGCTGTGCCGGTGGTAAAGATTTTTATATATATTTAATTGAAACATGCCTTTATCAATTCCATCCACATAAGACGGAACAGTTACTGTAATTTTTATGCTAGTAGACATTTCTTTTTATTAGATTTTGCATGATTAAAAGTGTGAAGTTTCTTTTGAGGTTCACTGTGGAGATTTTGTTCACAGTATTAAACGACCACCATGTTCGTCTGGGTAATAAAGAGTCACGCGGCCCTTATTTAGGGGCTCTTGTTCCAAGAAAGGGACAGATAGCGCCGTTAGAGGTTCTTTGTCTTACTGGGGACTCGAAGCTCTGATCCAACTTGGATGATTCCAAAAGCCCGTGCGTCTGACCGCTTGACTTCAATTCTATCATTTAATAGTATGTTTAGTTAACTTTCTGGATTCATTCTTAAAACATGTACGTATAACGTAGAAGTCTTTTCGTACTTCTACGTTATTTTAAAAACATAACCATAAGATGAAATAGTTCCTAAATTAAACCTTAACGGCCAGACGAAAGATGTAAACAACAGAAGTCAAACTTACGGAAAAGATGCTTTATTCAAGGTTTTCTCCAACACATCGTAACATGACATAGCACTTCTCATTAAACGCTCCACACAGCTCCACGACACAACGCTCTCCAAGTAACAGTTTACTCGTAGTTTATATCTTTCGTTCTTATCAAAACAGGCATACGTCACGTTCATTCAACCTCAATTATGTTGCCAACAGTATTCGTTTGAGAGAAAAGATATTACGTTAAGTGTGAAGCATAACTGAGAATAAACTCGAGATTTACATAAGGAAAGTTAATTTAGAATATACGTCACACATGTCCAAACCAGCTAAGTCGGTTCTTTTTAGTGCTGTAAGTATTGTTTCTTTAAAGTTAAGTTCTTCTCTGACCTTTTCATGTCCAGTTTGTTCTATTGATTTTCCTTAGGCATTTTGTTTCAAAAGCATTGAGTTTATCCATTTCCTTTTTTCTAAAGATCCAGCATCCTGAGCCACAGAGTACTGTGGGAATTATCGTTTTATAAATCTTTAGTTTGAGTTCTTTACTTAATTTTTTATTGTTCCATTATTTTTCTAGTCTGTCCAACAATTATTGATTCTGTGTTTTATGGTTTCAAAATAGTCAAGATCTTCATTGAGCCTACATAATTAAATTTTTTTACTTGTTCAATGTTATTGTTTCCTACTTTCATTAGAAATGGCAAACCGGCTGCATTAATTGCCTAAACTCCTCCAAAATAATTATAAGGTATGAAATTAAAAAGAACTAAAACCGTGGAGAAAGGTGTATATTTGCATTTTTGTACCTTTTTTGGAAATTTCCCATCCCTCGTATATGCACACACACACACACACACACACACACACACACACACACAGTCGAGTCGCATTATTGTGACCACCTCCGGCGTTTAACGTCACAGCGCGTAATCAGTGAAAGAAGCCACGTGTTGTGAGCTGGATTGGAGGGTATATAAGATGTGCTGTAGGCATCCTGAAAACATATCACTCGTTGCTGTCATGGATAAAAGGAGCCATTTATCCGATTTGCAAAAAGGGATGATTGTCGGCTTTCAGGCCAGCGGTGGTAGTATTTCTGAAACCGTGCAGTTTGTGAACTGTTCGCTTGGTGCTGTGGTCAAAGCGTGTCGTGACTGTAGAAATGGGACCATTGCGAATAAGCCACGTGGAAACTGAGGAGCACCACGTGCCATTGATGTGAGCGGTGAACGTCGGCTTCGAAGGTGCGTGAGGGCCAATCGACACCCAACAGTGGAGCAACTCACTGGCCGAATGAACCAATGGGTTACCGGAAGTGTCTAAAACGTCAGCTCAGCGAACCCTGCTGCGTATGGGGCTCTGATGCAGACGGATAGTCACTGCACCTATACTAACGAAGGTACATCGGCAGAAAAGGCTTACATTTGAACGGCAGTATTGGAATTGTGCATCCGCTGATTGGCAAAGGATTGCCTTTTGTGATGAGTCACGTTTTCTGCTTAATCAAACAGATGGACGTTGGTGTATAAGGCGAGAAACATCGAAGAACACTCTTCAACCATTGCTGGTAGAACACAAGCTGGTGGGGGAAGTGTTATGGTCTGAGGATTGTTTTCGTGCATTCTCTGGGTCCACTCATTCCTGTGGAAGGCACTATGGACCGATTTCGTCATAAATCCATCCTTGCAGACAACTTATACCCATATATGCTGATTGTCTTCCCTGGGGCGGATGGGTCTTCCAGCACGACAGTGCGACGTGTCACACAGCTAGAAATGTCCGAGAGTGGTTGGAAGAGCACAATGAAGACTTCAAAGTACTTCGCTGGACCCCTAATTTCCCAGACTTAAACCCAATTCAGCATCTGTGGGACCACCTCGATCGTGTTGTTCGCTCTACGGATCCTCCACAACGCACCCTCCTGCAGCTGTCAGATGCACTGCAGTCAGCATACCTATGAATAACTTCCAGCACCTTATTGAGTTACTCCCAGTCCGTATAGCTGCTGTCCGCACTGCACGGCGGTAACTCTGGATATTAGCTGGTGGTCATATATATATATATAGGTAAGGAGAAAAGGAGAAAATCTCATTGAACTGAAAAGTGGACATCTCTTCTACTATCGTGGGACAGATACTGGCAGAACTAGTGGTGTTGGATTTATAATAAACAAGAAACTGAAGGATAAAGTTGTAGAAGTTGAAAGTTCCTCTGACAGAGCTGCACGACTCGTTATCCAACTCTCGAGAAGATACCAGACTCAGATTATTCAAACTTATGCACCCACCACAAGTCATGCTGAAGAAGAAATTGAAGAATTTTATGAAGAAATTCGTCATCTAAATAATAAAGGTAAGCAGCACTTAAAGATAATTATAGGATATTTCAATGCAAAAATTGGGCAACGGCAACAGAATGAAACTTCAGTAGGTAAATTCGGTCACGGCAACAGAAACCAGCGTGGAAATACTCTCGTAGAGTTTGCAGAGGCAGAAGGCTTTTTCATCTTGAACTCCTTTTTCAAGAAAAAGCCACACAGGAAATGGACATGGAGACATCCAAATGGAACAACAAGTGAAATTGATTTTATTATGTGTAACAAAAAATTCGTCATAGAAGACTGCAGTGTGCTAAACAAGTTCAACACAGGTAGTGACCATAGATTGGTGAGATGTAAGATGCGCCTCAACACTAAACTCGAACGTAGCAAGCTCATAAGACAAACAAAATGTATTGACATAACCAACCTTAAAAAACACCATAATACCTTCAAATTGGAACTGAAGAACAGATTCTCTGCTTTAGAAGGCCTAACATCGGAAGAAGTGGATATTTCTGAAGTTAACAGAAAAGTAACCAAAGCTGTTATGGAAACAGCAACAAAATTAGCTGGGTCTAAGAACAAGTTGCATGTGAACAAATTATCAAGAAAAACCAAAATGTTAATGTGAAAAAGAAGAGAGATGAGGACAACTAAAGAAGATGCGATTCCCAAAGTGGAATATATAGAGCTATGCAAGACAGTACGAAAAAGTATCACTGAAGACGTAAGGAAATTCAACTGTGAACTAGTAAGGAAAGCAATTGAAAACAACCAAAGCCTAAAGATAGCAAATGGACATCTCAGGAAGGGAAGAAAACAGATTATGGCACTGAGAAAAGAAGATGGGTCTGTAACAAGAAAGATAGGCGAAATTTTGACAAGAGTGAAAGATTTCTACTCCTAATTATATGAAAGGGATGATACAAGTACTCCAGATATCATGAAAGGTACCAGTACCAGAGTTCTTCCAGTCCTCCGAGCAGAAGTTGCACATGCAATCAAGAACATGAAGCGGGGAAAAGCTCCAGGAGAAAATGGAATTACTGTAGACATCATACAAGAAACAGGTGGAGAAATCGAAACAGTACTCGCCCAAATTTTCACTCGATGCCTTAATGAAGGGAAGATTCCGGAGGATTGGAACAACGCTACAATGATCTTGCTACATAAAAAAGGTGACATTGAGGATCTCAGGAACTACAGACCTATCAGCCTCCTATCAGTGGTTTATAAAATCTTCACTAAAGTTCTTTCACACCGCTTGAAGGTGGCACTGGACATGGCTCAACCGAGAGAACAAGCTGGATTCAGGAGTGGCTACAGCGCAATAGATCATATCCACGTACTGAGAGAACTAATTGAAAGAGCGAGGGAATATGAACTTCCATTATGCATGGCTTTTATCGATTATGAAAAAGCCTTTGATTCGGTTAAACCACCAGCAGTTACAATGGCTCTGAAATCCTGCGGTATTGAAGATGCGTACATTAATATTATTAATAACATCTATGAAAATGCAAGTGCAAAGATTCGGCTGTTTGAAAATTCAACACACATAAAAATTGGAAAAGGAGTGAGACAAGGTGACACCATATCTCCGAAGCATTTTAATGACACATTGGAAAATGTCCTTCAATCACTGAACTGGGAAAACAAAGGGATAAAGATTAATGGAGATTATCTAACCCACCTTTCGTTTTGCTGATGACGTAGTCATTTTTGCAACTACCCCATCAGAGCTGCAGAGTATGATCCAGGAACTTGCTGGCAAGAGTAAAGAAGTGGGATTAAAAATGAACTTTCAGAAGACAAAAGTGATGTTCAATGCTTTTACAAGAAATGAAGATTTATCGATTGATGGAGAAAAGCTGGAGATAACAGACACGTACGTTTATCTTGGACAGCAGATATCAAGTGAGGGTCATATTGGTGAAGAAATTAATCGGCGTACAAAACTTGCCTGGAGAGCTTTTGGAAGAAACAGCATAATTTTCAAGAGCAATATGCCATTATGTCTTAAAAGAAAAGTGTTTGATGAATGCATCCTTCCAGTGCTTACGTATGGTGCAGAGACGTGGACCTCAACTAAAAGAGACGTACAAAGGCTACAGACAACTCAAAAAAGCATGGAGAGGTGCATGCTTGGTGTAACCAGGAGAGATAAGAAGAGGAACTCGTGGGTCCGAAAAATGACAAGAGTCGAAGACATCATGATCAGAGTTAAATCCCTGAAATGGCAATGGGTTGGACATACTGCCAGAAGAACAGACCATCGATGGACAGCCGAAATTTTAGATTGGATTCCAAGGGACAGGAAAGGACCCAGAAGAAGACCACATGGAAGATGGGTTGATGAAATTCGAAAGTATACGGGAGTGACATGGAGGAGACTGGCACAAGACAGACCGTTGTGGAGGAAATTGGGGAGACCTTCGTCCAGCAGTGGATTGATAATGGTTGACAATGATGATATATATATATATGTGTCACTTGCAGTAGACATAGAAAAATAACCATAATATACAAGAAAATGTTGAGCAGTGTTTATCATGTACACGAGGGGTGTTCAATAAAAGCCACATTGCAATTAAAGAGAAAAGAATAGCCAGTAAGTCAGTTGATTTCATTGACAAAGAGAGAGAAACTAGACTCCCTTTGACGCTACCATGAAAATTTTGATATGTTTATTCCCTTTAGGATAGCAGTCGTGTGGAGTTCGTGCAAACTAAAAAATATAAATGTATGTTTTTTAAGGATATCAGTGGAAGCGCTTCTGAAGCTGCGTCGCTGGGCTTCAGTTCCTAAATTCACCCCCACCCCTCCAATCCTGCCCTGAACACGAGTTTCAATCTCATAGATGCTACCACGAGAGCCCTGGCTACTTAGAATTGCGATTTCTCAGGGAGAGATTGACTACATGCTTATCCACTTCATTCATATTTTGAATCTGATTTTTAAAATAACAATCAGTGATAGAATAACAAAAATAATGTATGTGCAACGGAAAATAAAAATAAAGCTTTGATAAAAAAAAATATGAAAGCCTCCACGAATCAGGGCCCCGGATAGCTGCCTGGACTACCTGTACCTGGATCCGACTCTGGTTACCATTAGGCTTAGATATGTGGCTATGTCTATGGTCACCGACTCAAACCATTACAAGCGCTTTGGAAAAGCATCTGTTCTGCAGAGATTTAAGGAAGTAGAAAGAGAACCAAATTCTCAAGATTCATTCTTCGAATAGGGTTGGTGTGACTTTGAACAATCACTAAAAAACAGTGGTATGTTTTCACTTAAGATACATGTTTTAAGATATCTTAAAAATTACGCTCACAGGGTGTGCATTAATACTTCTAGTGTTGTATTAGTAACCAGTGATGTAGTTCTAAATTTAAAAAAAAAAAAATGTGAAGAAAAACAATCCAGGAAATAGCCTCTAAATTTTCAAAAGCCTTATGAAATCAGATTTGTTGTTTTTATTATTTAGTATATTTTTCTAAATTTTCATTACTAATTACTTTAACGAATTTATATCAAAATTACTTAATTTGCGCAATTTTTTATAAATACGTAGATCATTTTTTTTTTTTTTTTTTTTTTTGTCTGAGGCAGATTTAGCTGATTAGTCATATTCTGCATAGCTTTGGTCACACCTTTCATCGCCTGGGCCATAGCATTTTAAGACCACAGTGTCTGTATTTTTAGGGAAACAGCCTGAATATTTGCCCTCATCAGAATAAACTTTTTAACATATCGCCGTGTACGGACTAAATCTTTTGCCATTACTTTCACAGCATCCATTTGGTTTTCTTTGGCCATCTTCTTGATGTCATTTATTATCTTCTTTTCTTGCTGTTCCATTTTTTAACATTCTCTGTCAAGATCACGCATTGCCTTGTTCAAAGCCCTTTGGTTCTGACGTAACATTTCGTCAGGCGTCTTGCGACGCCTAAATAAGAATTCTAATGCCATTGTATCTGGTGTAATGAACTAATTTCTGATGACTAATTTAATCCTAAACCTAGTATCCACAGATATGACTAGATCATTTCAAAAGTTTTGCACACTGAGCGTTTCCCGTAGGATAATGCAATCACTCCAATCATTGCGCCAGTTGTAAGTCAGACTTCAGTATAAAAAATTGTGTCTACGTTTGGTGGTTAATTTGTACCTGTTCTGAAAAAATTCTGCCCAGAAATAGAGAAAGAAAGTGAGTCTGGTCAGATCACCTGTAGCAACCAACAATCCTACATTAAAATTAAAATTTTGCAAGGAAAATCCCCAACAGAAATGTCACAGTGCTGTTTTATCTCTTTCCTTATGTTACCGAAATAGGTGTGAATCAGAAGGTTGACAGGTTCCTTGAGCACTGTACACATTGATAGAGTACTAACAGATCATTTAACAGAAGAGAGTTGACATTTGATAAAATCCTTTATTGTCGGGATTTTGCTTAATTTAATTATTACTCCTGGTCACCTGTGATTAAACCATCTCTCATGCTGCATAACTCCTCGCTATTCACTCATGGTTACCGCTCGTACGTGGAGACCAAGGTTAGTGGAGACAACCTCCCCTCTCAAAACTTACTCCTTCCCTTCAACGTCTCGCCGCTTCGCTCTACACACGTCAGACGCCTTATCCCCCAAACACACGTCATCATTCGTACCCTCGAAGTCTCGTTTTCCTATTGTCTTCCGCGCTACTTCCAAAAAACGAGCCTTGAAGCCTCTGTCGGAACACCTTCTTTCCATTCCGTCTCCAACTCCATTCCTAATCACCTCCCCGAAGGACAAGTCTTCCTTGAGAACGGAAGTCCTTCCTAATGAGTCGCTTTAAAACTCTAAAAAAGCCTTCTTTTATAATAGCTATTGTGACGTATATTCTATATTAACTTTCCTTTTTAGTTTCTTTCCCTATGTAAATCTTGAGTTTATTCTCAGTTATTCTTCACTCTTAACGTAATATCTTTTCTCTCAAACGAATACGTTGGGCAACACAATTGAGGTTGAATGCACGTGACGTATGCCTGAGATAAGATAAGAACGAGAGATAAAAATGACGACTAAACTGTTACTTGGCGAGCGTTGTGTTGCAAACTGATTATTGAAAGGAGCGTTGTGAAAAGAGTGTTGTGTTAAGAGTTGTGTGGTGTGTGGAGCGTTTAGTACAATATGCTATGCTATGTTACGATGTGTTGGCTACATCCTGAATAAAGCATCTTTTCCGTAAGTTCGACTTCTGTTGTTTACATGTCTCGTCTGGCCGTTAAGGTTTAATTTTAGGAACTGTTTCTTCGTATAGTGATGTTTTAAATTAACGTAGAAGTCAGACAGACAAGAAGTCAGACAATACTTCTACGTCATACTATCCATACACAAATTCCTGTGTTTTGTCCACTCTCGGAAGTTCGCCGATAACTAATCGTTTCTGGTGACTTACTGGCTCTCAAAAATCATATCCTTAGAAGTTTCACACGATTACTTTTAAAACATTCTAAAACTGCAATGATTCTCTCGAACCACCCCTTGACGATTCTGGCAGTGTGGCATGCCGCATTATGTTGTTTGTAATGGCTATCACGAGCAGGGAACACAGTTGCCATGAATGGGTGAACTTTGTCTGCAACGAAGTTCAGATACCTGACATCTGTCCGGGATAACGTTATTGGGATAATCGGGCCTAAAGTGTCCCAAGAAAACATCGCCCAGAGCAAAACATCGCCGTAGCCGGCCCCAACAGTGCAGCCAGGTGTCATAGCCTCCGTTGGTAATCGACGTATCCGCGCACGACCGTCTACGTGATGCACGAGAAATCTTGATTCGTCAGACCAGGCCACTTTCTTCCAATCATCCACGGCCCAATCTCGATGATCTTGGGCCCATTTCATGCGTTGTTGGCGATGACGTGCAGTGAGCATGGGGACCAGGCTGAATCTTCGGCTACGCAGGCCCATGCGCAGAAACCTGCAATGAACTGTGTGTTGCAACACATTGCCCTGATAACCACTGTTGCAGCTGCGTTTGATTTGTCTCAATGTGGCCCTGCGGGCGCTATGAACAATCTCCACACCCATCTAGCATCAATGAGCTGCGGACTACACACGGATGGATGGCGTTACGTCGTATGATCATCTCTGCACCACTTTTGATACGTACTCACTACAGCGGCACGTGAACAAGCCACGCTGTTTCCGAGGTGCCGTGCCATCACAATTTGTCCTTTATCAAACTCCGATAAATCGGTAGATTTTCCCATTCTGACTCCGAACACTCTACTAACAGAAAACCGGTCCTCGGGTTGTATATCGACTACTCTGTGAACTTCACCTGCGCCACCGTTCGGTCTCCAGACGTGCTCATTTCTCTAGGCTGGGGGTGATCATAATGTAATGGCTCATCAATGTCTACTTCATAGTTCAATGATCGGTGCAGAATCAAAGGGCTACTGCTCGATGGTTTCTGAATCGTAGCACTGAATCTGCGATGACATTCGTATATTAAGGATTTTGAATAAATTAGCCTGGTGAGAACCAGAATAAATTCTCTGGCAACAAATCTCTTAAATTTCGGGGACAATTCAAAAATAGATATTGTACAGCTAGTTGCTGACTTCTTGACCAAAATCTTCATCTGAGACTTCAAAGCGTGGTTCACATACTTTGCCGCCTCGGTGGCGCAGTGGTCTAAGCGATGGCCTCTAATTATTCGTCCGTAAGGGGTACGGGTTCGTATCCCGGTGAGGCATGGATGTTGTGTTTGTCTTACGGCACTGGCTCTCTCCCTTCCCTGGAACCAGTTACCCTAAATTAGGGACGGGCGACTGCTTATAGCCCATTGAGTTGCTCACGGTGGTCGTTAAACCTCCAATCAAAAAAAAAAAAAAAAAAAAAAAAAAACATACTTTGGGACTCATGAGATACATATTAGGCGAAATATTTTTTAGCCAATCGCCTAGTTGTACTGGGATTTCAGGTTGTTAATAAGCAAAACTGGTGAGGAGAAACGGGAAACCTGATATGTATATTTTGAAAATAAACTGTGGAAATTATCCGCTTTATTGGCGTAAGGAATTAAACATTTCTGCCAAGCTGTCGTTCATCAAGGGATGGCTTTCTTAGGGCTGACATGAGAACCAAGGATAGGCTCCGACGCAGACGCATTAATTTTTCCACCTTACAGTATACCAGTACCTTAAATCAATATACTGTATTTCAGTTGTTTCCTACATCCCCAAGAACGCCCCAAGAAAGGCAAGGGAAAAAAAAGGAAAGGCAGGTAGGTCTCTGTTGGCTTAAAGTCCCCCAAGTCTTAACAGCATGCTTACAAGATGATTTAACCAAAGACCTTTAAGATACATTGACTGGAAGTTCTTGTGTAAATGAGTGGCAGCAGCTGGCGACATTTTGATCGCAGAGCTTGTACGGCAAAGCGGATTGTGTCCTATGTAAACAACGTTAATTAAGCTCTTTTACCTTCGCAAAAGAAGAAATTTTACGTTGTTTTAATACTGCGTATTAATTTTTTTCAATGGGGTATAAATTAGACATTGCGCCTTTTAACTTACGATTAATGAAAACATCATTATCCTAATTTTGGGGGATATGAAATAACTGAAGGGAAACGTCGCTTGTCCTACGTGTAAATGTATATTTCGGCTTCAGTTGCTTTCAAACTGCGTGATCAAGTTGCATGAAATTTGTATTTCAAACTCTAAGTAATGTGAAAAATCATTTTAATATGGCCATTTGTTTATTCTTAAGAGAAGTTGCCGAGAACAAAACTTTTAATTTTTGAAGTTTTTCCCCCAGTTTTATGAGTTCGTAATAGCTACTGAACGGAAGAAAAAATAAGTAAAATTACATATATGATTGAAAGAAATTCCCTCTTCATATAATTTAGAGTGTAAACCATTACGAATCTCGAGGATGAAAAGTCTTGGAAAAGAAACACTACTTAGCAAACCATGTGTAGGTTTAACCGGAAACCATCACTTTAAAGCCATACATACTCTGGTGAATGACACAAGGGTCTAGTAAAACCTAAGTCCCTCAGTTTAATATTTAGAGATCATATAAGTGCAAAAGGTTACTATCTAACTATCTTGCACTTAAAATACTAAAACACCTCTATTATTTCAAGGGAAAGATTTGAAAAGTAGAGGAGAAGCCTAGATTGAAACTGCAAGTAACGGTAATTGATACAAGGCTCTAGTAAAAATTAAGTCCCTCAACTTAATATTTAGTGATAAAGTAAGTGCAAAAGGTTACTAGCTAACTATCCTGCACTTAAAATACTAAAACACTTCTATTATTTCAAGGGAAATATTAGAAAATGAGGTGAGAAGCCTGGACGAGATGTGACAGATTCTCGCAGTACAAAGCTGAATTTCAAATGTCGCTCGGTTAACTTTCGGTTTTCCAGTACGTATCTTAAAGGTCTTTGGATTTAACAGACCTCCAATTGCTGATATACGAGTATTTGGACGCTGGGAGATTTCTAAAGGTGTCTTGTAGTATCTGGTACCAACACGTTACAAGCAGATCCTTTTAACTCTTGTATGTTACGTGGTTGAGCAGGCTCTGATCGGATTTGCTGTTCCAACACAGATGCTTGATTTGACTGATGTCTGGGAACTTAGGTGGCCAGGGCAATACTTGGAAGTCTTACTCATATTCCGCAAACCATTCTCGAACAGTCCGGGTTCTGTGGTATAGCGCATTATTCTGCTGTAAGAAGGCACCACAAGAGGGGAATATCATTGCCACGAAAGGATGCAATTGGGCTACAATGGTGTTTAGATCGGTGGTAGACGTCACAGTTTCCTAAGCATGAATGACTGGACCAGTATCCCAGCAGAACGTTGCCCAATGCATGACACTTCCTCCGCCGGCTTGTTTTCATCCCACAGTGCATCATGGTGACAACACACCACAGAGTATACGACGCACACGTACGAGGCCGTCCACACGGGGCAACAAGAAACGAGATTTATCTTACCAGAGGACCTTCTTCCAATCATTCAAGGCCCAGTTTTGATGCTCGTGTGCCCATTGTAGGCACTTTCGACGGTGAACTGGGGTTAGCATGGGCACTCGAAACGGCCTCCGGTTACGAAGCCCTATTTTCAGGATGTTCGATGGATTGTATGTTTTGACACATTACTCTCGTCACCAGCATTAATTTTTTTTTCTGGCAGTTCAACGACCACCGTGTTTAACTCGATGGGCTATAAGCAGTCTCCCGTTCTTAATTTAGGACCACTAGTTCCAGGAAAGGGAGAGAGCCAGTGCCATGAGACAAATACAGCATCCATGCCACATCGAGACTCGAACCCACCTTAGACGAAAGGTCAGAAGCCAGTGCCTAAAGCACTGCGCCAGCATTCAAATTACCGGCGAGTTTCGTCACAGCATCCTTTCTGTTTGCACGTGCCATACAAAATAGCCTTCGCTCACCTCTAGCATCGATGAGCCGTGGTGGGCACGCACCTTGCCAGCGGTTCGTGTCTCCCCCCCCACCCCCGTCTCGGACCACTTTTTGAAGATACTAACCACAGCTGATCGTAAGCATTCAAACGCCTTGCCGTCTCGGAAATGCTCTGACCCAGTCGTCTGGTCATTTGAATTTTGTTTTTGTCAAACTCATTTAAGACCGCTGCCTTTCCCATCTGACGAACAAGACCGATTAACAGAGCTTAGTAGTGTCAGGTGTTATCTATACAGTTTCATGACCTTTAGACGCGCCGTCGTTTATGTGCAGTTACTTTGATTTGCATAAAGAGGCGATGGTCGTAATGTTTTGGCTCTTCGGTGTACGGTATGTCTTACATTATAAAATAGCGTAAGCCAAAACTAAGAGCCTCTGCCTTAACATGACTTTTGTAAGAAAAAGTACATGCTTACAGCATCACTTTGGTCGTCCGTCTGTGGACTCAATCTGACTATAATAGTAAATAGTAATACTGTACTAGTGGTCCGATTTATTGGCGTAGAAAGTAGACACATTAGCGTTTCCAAGCTTTCGCACATCAACCAGATGGCTTTTTCGATGGCTTTTTCCTTGAAAAAGCCATCTGGTTGATGTGCGAAAGCTTGGAAACGCTAATGGGTCTACTTTCTACGCTGAAAAAGACATCTGGTTGATGTGCGAAAGCTGGGAAACGCTAATGTGTCTACTTTCTACGCCAATAAATCGGACCACTAGTACAGTGTTACTATTTACTACTTAATTGGTGTACTGTTCCTTGTTATCAGTCTGACTATAATAGTTGGACCGTATCTCTGCAGCTATTAGTCAGATTTTAAAAACATTTTCTGCATTGGAAAGCTTGAAATGTGAGAACGTTGATTTTTGCTTTCCGGTTTTTTCTTTTTCGTTGTATAACTTCGCCGCTAGAGGGCTTAAATGCAGATGTTATCGAATTCAAAATAAACTTTATTCCATATATTTGCTTCTAAATATCCAATTGTAAAAATTATTTCTTCCTTTGCGATGTCATTTAAAACGAAGACTATTTTTGGTACAGTTTCTGTTTCAAGTAATGCCTACACTTTCCGCTAGGGGTGGTAAAGGTCGCTTGCGATTTCTTCGATATCTCTGCTTCTAAAATTCTTTCTGCATCGGATACAGCTCCTGGTGGGAAATGTTTTGAAATAATTTATAATTTTTGGGCAAGGAATGGTCTCGGTTCCAGGGAGCGTAAGTGTTTATTTCTGTTTTTGATGTATTTGCAGCAAAATCTGTTCTTCTGAAAACTCCATTTAAATCGTTGGCGTACCGATACCGCTCACCTCGGAGAAACCATTTGAAAATACCTTCTACTTAAAATAGTGCAGTTTTTTCGCTGGGGCGTAGATACATATCTTATTTTTGTGGATATCTCGGTTTTTAAGAATCAGATTTTTAAAATTGTTTCTCTATTGAGATCGTTTCTGCTGCGAAATGTTTTATTATATTTCAAATTTTTCTTAACGCACAAGTGTGCCACTAGAGGGCGTAAGTTCACTTTTCCCCTTTACAGCATGTTTGCAGCAAAATCTGCGGCACTAGAGACCCGATTAAGAAAATTCTTCGGTCGTGTACGGACTGCTAGCTATGAAAACGTTTTGTGTATATTTCCTTTCCAAAAGAATACAAAATTTCCCTGCAAGGGGGCGGAAATATTTAATCTGTTTTCAGATCAGTTCAGATCAGATCATATGTAGAGGATTTTAGGAAGGGAGTGTCTGACCCCAGGTCTTGAACAACCCTTAGAAATAGGAAGCTACGAGATTTGGGCTAGAGTGCCCGATAGGAAAGTGACACGGAAGCGAGGTAGAAAGGGGAACGAAGACGCCCTTATTTATTACCGGGTGGCCAGTACCCGCGGTCCGACGGCTTAACGTGCCCATCCGACGCACGGCGGGTATTTAGTAGTTCGAACGTTCGTACCTGCCCAGGATCGAACCTGAGGGCATCCCTATGGCAGTCACGAACGCTGATCACTAGGCCACCCGCGGCCCTTAATCTGTTTTCCTCGATAACTCTGCCTTTTATAGTCCGTTTTTAAAAAAAAAAAAACCTCAACACCGGTTACTTGTGGAACACTACGGAGCTTTTTTTTTGTTTTCGCAATTCTGTCGCTAGGTGGTGTGTGTGTGTACTTCTGTTTGCAGCTGTGTCTCTGCTTCTAAAAACCCTACTGAAACTTTTCTTACCGTAGCCATTCGCTACAATAAAGTTGAGAAACATCCTTTTTAAATAATGCACAGCTTTCCCGCTAGTTGCGTAATGACTAAACCTTTTTCTCGCTATCTCTGCTTTTGAGAGACGTATTTGAAAAACATTTTTCCATAGATTTTGCTACGAAGAATACTTTTCGCATATTTTCAACTTTGACATTAAACAAAAGTTTTACGCGGGGAAGGGGGGCGTACAGTTATACCATGTTTTCTTCTATATTTCTCTTTTTAACTGCTCTATTTGAATATATCTTTGTCTCTGATATATTTCTTCAGCTATAAGAAACATTTTGTGCACCGTGTTAATTTTCGTAACCTACTTTTCAGCCGCTAGTGGAAGTAACTCTTTCTATATTTTATCGCTTGTAGAAATCCGGTTGGTTTTTTTTTTTTTATATAACCGGTTCCATTGACTATGGATAATTTTGAAAAATTTTATTCGCTTTGGAAAAGAATCAAAAGACGTGCTTATTACAATCGAAGATTGTGTGTCATCTTTCATGCTTTCTTTTTGGACGCATTCAAATTTTTAAAATAGTATGCATTCATCTTAAATTTCTTTTATACGTTTTTCACATTTATACGTTTCCTAAGGCCATCCCTAGGAAAACGAATAACTGAGGTTCTCAACACACACACACACATCGTATTTTTTATAACTTGGTGAATAGCTGGTGCTCATTTTTGTCGCTTTAGAAGTTAGCGTCTCAAGAGAGCTTAGTCTGAAGTTGTTACATTCATTGCACATTCTCAGTGAGCATAAGCAAATTTTCAGTTTTTTCAAGCACAATCTTAAGTCAATTATGATGGTTGCAGCTTCTATGAAGGTCGTTTAGACAAAACTGTTAATATTTATTGACATGCCACTTATTTATTGACCATAAGGTGGTCCTTTTTTTTTATATATATATATGAGGGGTTAACGACCACCGTGAGCAACTCCATGGGCTATAAGCAGTCGCCTGTTACTGATCACAGTGTAGGGGGGGGGGGGGATTTAGTGCCGTAAGACAAACTCAACATCCATGCCTCACCAGGATTCGCACCCTAATCCCATCTCGGACAAGTAGTCAAAAGCCAGCGCTTAGACCACTGCAACACCGGGGATGTAACGCTGCCCTTCTATAGTATATTATTACTACAGAGGTGAAAATATGTCAAGACTACAAATCTGCAACGAGACATTTTCTCCGCGTAGCTCAGTTAGGAGAGCGACTTACTCCGGAGTGAGCGGACACGGATTCGATACAAGTCGCGGACAAGTTTTTGTTTTCACAGTATATATAATAAGTGCGTGTGAGTGTGTTACACTTAAAACATAATTTAAAAAATATGAAATACAAACACAGAGACTAAATACCACCGTCCTGTTGTTTTATTGGTGCAAGATGAAGTGATTTATTTACAGCATAATGTAGATTCAAGAAGGAACTTTTCTATATATATTATTAATGCACATACAAGTATGAAAATCATGAGAAAGATAAACATTCAGACAAGCTACGACGGTACAAGACACAGCTCTACACAACATGGTAGCCCTGGTTGACCCTCACAACCTTCGGAGGTCACTGAGGTGCTTAGCTTGAATGATCAGGAAAATATGATAACAGGAGGATTGTTTCGATATTGCTCGAACAGCGCAGGCAGCATTTTATCTTGAAGAAAAATGCATGTTTGATTGCCATAGTTGTAAAAAAAATAGTGCTAGGATAAAAGTATTGATTTACAATAATAGTGAAATTAGTTATTTTATTCACTTTGTGTTTTCACACTTTTGTTATGTAAAATTACTTGTCTGACACTGATCTTTGAATAAAATTATGAATGTGCGAAATCTTTTCCCAAGAAACTTAGCATGAGAACTTTCTTGATATTGTCCGGGCGCTTTAATTCGGGTATAAAATATTTCCCCCATATTTTTACTTATTTTTTGATTATATTGAAGTTCAAGTTATTTTAATCATCATGCTGGATTTTCTCATGAAAAACTGATACCAACGGGGTGAGTTTATTCATAACTTAATGTAAAGAATACCATCACGTAAAATTTAAAGAAGAAACACCGTTGGAAATTTTGAAGTCCGTGTGTAAAACGTATTTGCATAATCCCTAACTGCAATCTGTAGAAGTATGAATATGAAATATTTTTGTCTTTGCATATTTAAAACGATGCCATACAGTGGCGCACCCAGTGGGGGATGCCGAGAGACCTTGCCCATTTCCATGGGGTATCCACTTGATCCTTACTTCTTGGCTGCTTAATTTTAAGTATATTTGTATATGTTTTTAAATACATATTTTACTAATTTACAATGGAAACGCACTAAATAAGTCCATAAATAAATCCTCGATGCGCTACTGATGTCGTATTGGAATTCTTAAAAAAAAAATGTATTATTGTGTACCAAAAAAAAAAAAAAAAATACCCATTTACTCTCCAAAAAGATCTCAATTTTTATTTGTTATAATTAATACGATGATTTATTTTCATCTGTGGTTCTTGAAACATATTCCCATCAACCGATCTGTGACTTTTCAAAATAATTTTTGCCCGTGTTTTTTCATAATTTGGATTTACTGGGTTTTATATTTGCTTTTCCAGATACATCATTTCCTTTAAAATACTGCCAGTTTAATTCACTGAAATAAAAAAAATAAAAGGGCACTTTTTTTAAACTGCGTAAAAACTCTTAATCAAAAGAATAGCTCAGGTAAGACAGAACATATGGCTGCTGACTGGTTAGCTCATAATTAACAATGTTTCTCTTGTTTCAGGTGATTAAAGAACAAAATTTTGCGCGATATGATTGTAAAACTGTTTATTTTAGCAATCCCTGAATTTCACATGTAATTTTTAAACGTCCAGCAGGTAGAGTTGTAAATCAAGTAAGTAAAACCTTGGAACTGTTTTAGTTTAAGATCCTCCGCCCTTACATCACTGTCGGCAGAAAAGCGTTTGATTTCATCATCCGTTCGTCACTCAATTATTATTAATTTTTTTTTCACTTTGCGGGTCTAAAATTCTTAAAAATTGAAAATACGTACTGAGTTGATATTGTTGTGCAGGGGAAAAAATAGAAAAAAAAAATGGAAGTTGGTGATACTGTTTTTGGTATTAAGGTGGACGTCAAGTACAATTATACTTCCAATGGAAAAACTTTTGTACACATTTCCTTCACAATTAGTGTGTTCCCAAGGATTAAAATTTGATCATCGATTAAAATAACTTTATACTATAACATGGAATACTTAATATTTTCTAAAACATAACCATAATTGTATTAAAAATCAATAACTTTTCCTTTGGTGGTGTTGAGACCAGAAAATAGATGGCGCGACCTGTACATTGATGACGTCAGTAGACAAACAAATGTTGGACTGCTTAAATTTTAGAAAATATTAAGTATACTAGGCTATAATATAAAAACATTTTTATCGATGTTCAAATCATCCTTGGCAACGCATTACTTGTGAAGAAAATGGCTACAGAAGTTTGCCCTTTGGAAATACAAGGCAAAGATTTTAGGTGGATCCACCTTAAGACCACTGGTTCCAGGGAATGGAGAGAGCCAGTGTCGTAAAACAAATATCTTGGTTGAATGGCCAGAACACAGCGCCTCGGACTACTCTGCGACCGTGTCGGCGCTGGCTGTTCTATTCGACACTGGCAGGATGATATTTAAAAGGGATGCATTACGTGAAAATCGTTACTTGATTTTTTATTATCCCATATTTTTGTGAATCATTCTTTTTATGTATCCCTACCTTTCAATTTCTTCATTAGTTTCTATACTTTTGATCACCCTTCGCGTTCTGACCTTTAAAAATGTGTATATTAAAAAAATACGTCCTGCAAAATTGGATTCGGCTCGATTTCATTACCATTGAACATTTTGTTAACTCACATCGTGTAAAATATTAGATTTTATTCCTGTAAATCGTGCTTCAACAAATACGTTGTCGATACTTTTGTAATTACCCCTAACTTTTTACGTCAGTTAGGAAATACGACTAGCAATAGGTGCTGAGACTTTTTATTTTTAGTTTATTTATGTAAAATAATAATATTTTCTTTTTTTCCAATCTTCATGACATTCGTCAACTGAAATTAGAAAGGCGTAAGGGTTTTTCTGAAGCTGAGAACTAGTGTGTGTTCCCTCCGCTGAATTTCTTGGCACATGCGCATTTCAAACTGAAATGCTGACCTGCGACTGTTTGCAAATGCATTCGGTTCATTCGCGTTTGTCACAATCACGCACCTGAGTCATTCATTCACACAACAGAGGATTTTAACATCAGCAACATAGATCACATATTTACAATACCACCCTCTCCATGGAACCGGGCTTTCTAAAAACTGAAGCACGAAGAACACAAAAGAACACATATATTCACACGTACAGTCTACAGCGTCTTTTTTTGAGAGGTTTTTTTTTTTTTTCTCAAATTATTTGACAGTGCAGGCACACAAGTAGTTCTTCCCTGCATTTAAAATCAGGTTCGTATGAGATCTGTTCCGTAACGCCATTCCACGGAGAGAAACTGTGGGAGCTCTGAGTAGCTTGGTGTGGCAGTCATTGTTTTTGCGGGAACATATTTCTTTCTTTCTCTCTCTCTCTCGCAGTAGCTCCTTTCTATGGCCGAGAACTTTTCGTCAGAGGGGAGGGGAGTGAGGGTTATGTATCCAAACTACACAATTTTTTTTTTCATCTTAGTTATATATAAATAGCAAATTTAAACAATCTCTGCAGCATCAGGTTTCGAGGTTTTTGTTTTGTTTTTAAACATATACATCTGTACTTTGTTTAGAATATTTGCACACAGTACGAAATAAAAATCACATTATTTAACAAACGACTTCAACTTTTAATATTACACATCACCATCTTAATAGACACTTATTCAAAATATAATTGCTGTTTTGGGGACTATCTCGCATAGAAACGGGCTGGAACTTCGCATAGTAAATGATGTTAGAAAAGAAAAATCTCATCTGATCATAAAAATACTTTAGGAAAATGTTTGCCCTATTTAACTAAAACATCTTAAATTAGGAAAATGTTTGCACTATTTAACTAAAACATCTTAAATTAGGAAAATGTTTGCCCTATTTAACTAAAACATCTTAAAATGACAGAGGAGTGACATCTTTGAAGACAAATAATAATTTTGAATGCCTAAATTTATATTAACTCTTATTAACCAAACGAATTCTATAAATTAAATTCAAATTTGCTGTTTTTAAAAAGTGTTTCGTCTCAGCTATTTATTATTATTCATACAAATATAATACATATGAATGCCATAAATGAGTAATATATTTATCGCCACACTTAAAAACATATCAATCATTATTTTCTTCCAGGAATGTTTTTATTCAGTTATTATTCACGCAAATGGTATATATATACTGTATATATATATATATATATAATGACTGTTCTAAATGACTAAGATATTTATTACCACATTAAAAAGCATATTAATTGTTAAATGTATTTTTTACCTAAAATTTTTTGAACTCGTTATTATTTGAAAGTGAGTAACAAGGCCTTCAATATTCCCCTGCTTCCAGTTGTTTCAGTCAAAAAAATGCGATAGATTTTTACATACAGCAGAGTTATGAAAATCTAAGTGCAAATAGCAAATTTTAAGGCATACTAACGCAGTTTCGTGAACTGAAACAGCTATATATCATAATTTTAAGTTACACTGACAGCGTCTGTGTATTCGAACGAAACTGTTCTAAAACCAACACTTAAGGAACGGCTCAGTTAAGGCAAAGGATAAAAACCTGTGTGTGTACGTTGATGAATGAAAGTGTGAATGGTGGATAGATCGATCTACCTCTGTTACAGTACATCAAAGAAGGAACTGGTAGATTAGCTGCAGTTTTGCCTAAGAAAAGCAATACAAGTATTCAATCACCGCATCTGGCCAGTTTTTATTTACGGACAATCAGTCCTGATCATAAGACTACGAACAACTGTGTAGGAAATTTATTGTAACCTCATTTTTTCTTAATGCAAACTTTGTATCGCGAAGTGTTTAAACCGTGTCTTCCTGATTCGCCTATTCTTGTTGGCCTATTCTTCGTACGTCGAAAGTTAATGGGTTCCGCCATTTTAGGCGAGGAAAGAATTCTTGATTCGCCTATTCTTGTCTCACCTAAAACTTTCGCCTGCTAGAGGGGAGGGATTTACCTGGAGCAAACTTCTTGATTCGCGTATTCTTGTTCGGCCTATTCTTCGTACGTCGAAAGTTAATGGGTTCCACCATTTTAGGCGAGGAAATAATTCTTGATTCGCCTAAAACTTTCACCTGCTAGAGAGGAGGGATTCACCTGGAGCAAACTTCTTGATTCGCCTACGTCGAAAGTTAATGGGGAGAGAAAAGGTTATTATTACATTATTTCGCTTAAGCTTTGACGGAGTGATTTTAAAAAAAAAAGATGCATCTTTACCACCCGTGAATTTTTTTTAATCAAAACACTAAATCTCTCGTGTGTTAAAAAAAAAAAAAAAAAAAAAAGGACAATTTTCCCCGTGAAAAGGTGGATCCCTCCCCTCTAGCAGGCGAAGGTTTCAGGCGAGACAGGCGATTCAAGAATTCTTTCCTCGCCTAAAATGGCGGAACCCATTAACTTTCGACGTACGAAGAATAGGCGAATCAAGAAGTTTGCTCAAGGTGAATCCCTCCCCTCAAGCAGATGAAAATTGTTAGGCGAGACAAGAATAGGCGAATCAAGAATTCTTTCCTCGCCTAAAATGGTGGAACCCATTAACTTTCGACGTACGAAGAATAGGCGAATCAAGAAGTTTGCTCAAGGTGAATCCCTCGTCTCTAGCAGGTGAAAATTGTTAGGCGAGACAAGAATAGGCGAATCAAGAATTCTTTCCTCGCCTAAAATAGCGGAACCCATTAACTTTCGACGTACGATGAATAGGCCAAACAAGAATAGGCGAATCAGGAAGTAACCGTTTAAACTGACGTCAGAATTCTGCTCGATGGGTCCGGCTGCCTAAGGGGACGGCGACTCCTTCAAGGACGGGAGAATCCAGATTGGCGAGTCGGGAGCGAGTGCGCTCTAGAAGTGCCAAGAAAACAATTGGGAACTGGGTCCCGTAACGACGGAACATGAGCGAATGTGACTATACGACGATTGAAGCGATGATCACTGAACAAAATAGTTCTTAAGTTACTTTGACATGTTATATTTGTCCTGAAGAGAATATTTCTTAACTTTCGCTGTCGATTTGCTCGGTTGGTAGTAACCAACATTAGAAAAAAAAAAAAAACCGGAGGAGGTAATGATACAAGGGACCTACGGGGGTAGCCTAAGTAAATATAGGTCGCCTACAAACTGAAAAAACAAAACAGGAAGAGATTGAAGAATTGTATTAGAAAAGGCAGGAAAAGGAAATTTATGGGGGGGGGGGGTATACTTCACTAATATACAGATTCTCAGGTGGTATTCGAACAGACATAAAAGCATACAGAACAAGTGAAACATTTTATCGAATACAGAACGATCGGAAAACCCTTAGAAAATGGTCACATGGAAAAACGGGCAACGAAAATGCTTGAAATCAGTGGTGCGTTGGAACATAGTTGTTCTGGACAAAGTATTGTGGAAATGAGCAATAAAGTGAGAACAGGCAAAGATAGATACATGCAAACATACAAACGTAAGATCTATACAGAAGCAGAGACATACTGCATGCATGCATGCATACGTGCGGTTCGTACATTCATAAACAGAAGCACGCTGACGTACATAGATAAAAACAAAGAGAGAGCTAAAGTACATAATGTACTTAATATGCAAAGAGACAAGGTACTTCATACATACATACATAAAGACAAGGTATACCTTGTCTTTATGCGTATACGCATGTACATAAGAAGAGAAAGTACATACATAAAATGCAGAGATGCCACATACATGCGTTGCAAAAGCGGAATATAAGGCAAGGAAGACACACATAGAGTAACAGAGGGAAATCCACCATACATGGTGACAGAGGAGGATAAGATCACACATACATTAACCCACAGAAGTAGAAACAAATAATGTAATACATCCATCCATTCATACATGAAGATATAAGGTACATGCATACTTAATCATGCAAACACAGAAGGAAATATGGCACATATATACATAGAAAGTAAAAGATAAGGTTGATAGATTGGTAGATGAGAATGCAAGATATCGTTTTTAAGGGCAACGAAGGAAAATTTACAAACAGCCAAATCTTTTTATATACTATATTTCTCAACTAGAAGGCTTCTGTAGTTTTTCGAATTCTAACAGTCATCATTTTTTTTTTTTTTACGAGAACTTGAAACGTTTCACTCATTTTTACCGAGAACAAGAAATTTACTATCGTTTAGTAACCCTTATGACAGCACGCTATAAAGAAAATTAGAAAAATAAAAAATTCTACCTTCACATTTTACAATTAAAGAGCGCGAAAACAATTTTCAAGTTCCAAACTCTGCGTAAGGTTTAAGAACAACGGTGGAACTACGCTAAAAAGTTATGTAACTGTTAAAAAAACTGAATAACGAAAATAATCAGCTTTTTATTTAGCATATTATATCTTGACTAATAAGCAGATGATTTTGAGCTACTCAAATTATTTCCTAAAACGTTAATTTATTTTTATTCAGGAGCCTTTGCCTTTAAACTGAAAAGTTTCTCATAGTGTTTTAAAAATCAACTCAAAAAAAAAAAAAAAAAAAAAAAAAGGACTTGTGATCTCATATCAATATGTCTGTTATTTTTTTTAATGGTTTCTTTATACCAAAGTTATTCACCAGCAACAATGTTAGGCAAGTAGCTGATCCTGCAGAGAATCTGAAGATTTATCATTTGCACCATAGTTGTACATATATCTTCATAGAAAATAATAATGGTACATTTTTGTTCTGAACAAACCAAATGTCTGTGCATTATTTATTGCTACGGTATATTTTGAAGTATTACCCGCCTCACAGTTTCATATACATATATAATATTTTTTATTATTTTTCTCTACAAAAGAAAAGTACTTGTGTGGGATCATGTGTGTGTGTATGTGTGAGGAAATTCCACTGCCTCAAAATTAGTCCAGGCATCGTTTCGGAAGACGGAGTCCAGTCGTCGATTAATCGATTAAAATCACACTATCGTACATTTGTCTCAGATATTAATCGTATCTCAGTCGTTGAGTCCCGAACACAAAGGAGATGTAGCTGAGTCGCTTCCGCCTCCTCCTCCTCCGGTAAAGGAGTTTGGAAACTGAGTCCACAGTTGTGTGCATGAAGCCAGCGTCATTGGGGCCCCTGTATCGTGCCCCACATCCCAGCAGCCGAGGCCCGTTGGCTGTGGTGGAGCCCTATGTCAAGCCATAGCGCCGACCATGCTGTTGGAAGTTGCGAGGCCTAAACCACTGGTACCAAGAGGGAGACCTCCTCCGCTGGAGGAGAGGGACAGACCGGAGAGTCCAGGAGCTGAGTTCATGTGCATGGGGGGCGATGTGACGAAGGAGCCTGCCATCGAGATGGGCATGTTTCCTTGGTGCATGTAATGGTTCATCGTCACTGACATTGAGGGCATGGAACCCAGCTGGCCGGCAGGTCCGAAACCGGAGAAAGGCTTATCCAGAGGTTTCAAACATTCTGGAATAGCTAAGCAGCCTTTCTTCTTCTTGCTTTTGGAAGACAACTTTCGGTTCCGCGTCTGGATGCCTTCTTTTTTCATAGTCAGCGGTCGGTTCACCTGCAAAAAATGAGAAAAAAATATATATATTTAAAATGGATATTTTTTAAGTGACAAGAGTTTCTGCACACATTTGACATTAGAAAAAAATATCACATTATTAACTACAGAACTTTAGATCTGAAACGGAGATTAATATTTTCCAATTTCTCAATGAGGGGTTCTGAAAAATTGACTTATCTTTTATCATTCTTTTAATGCAGGGAGGGGGAGGTCTGAAACTGCGACCAATCTTTTCTCATTGATTAATGCGTGTATTCTGAAACTGCGACTAATATTTTCCAATTATGCAGTGCATGGTTCTGAAAATGTGACATGCCTTTTCTAATTACTTAACACAGGATTTTAGAAAATTGATGCTAATGCTTTCCAATTGCTCAATGCAGGGCTCTGAAAATGTGACCTATATTTTTTATTTAGTTAATGCATGGGGGGGGAGAGTCTGAAACCGAGACTTATGTTTTATCATTGCTTAATGCAGGGTTCTGAAAATGGGGCATATCTTTTCTGTTCATTTAATGCAAAGTGCTGAAACTGTACCTTCTGTCTTTTAGTAACTTATTACTGTCACTAGTTACTACTCATTATCGAATACTGTGTTTTGTAATTGCGATCTAGTTAATGCAAAAGGTTCTGAAACGGGAGGACTTATCTTTTCTTATTATTTAATGTAGGGTTCTGAAATGAGTGCATCTTTTCTATTCAGTTAATGCAGGATTTTTGTAAGTGAAATATTTTCCGATTATTAATGCCAGGGTTCTTAAAATGATTTGTGTCTTACATTTAGTTAACGCAGGGTGGTTTCCGTAACTGTGGCGTATCTTTTCTATTCAGTTAATGCAGGGTTTCAGACACTGCGCTTTGTCTTTGCTAATTACTTAACTCAGGGTTTCCGAAACTACGAATATTTTCCAATTGCTCAATGCAGTGTTCTTTCTATTTACTTAATGCGGGGCTTCTGAAACTGTGCCTATTTTTTTTTTTTTTTCACTGCTTAATGCACGGTGTTCTGAAACTGTGACCTATCTTTTCTTATTGCTTAATGCAGAAGTTCCGAAAGTACGACAAATGTTTTCCAATTATTCAATGCAGGGTTCTGAAAAAGTGGCGTGTTTTTCTATTTATTTAACGCACGGGTTCCGAAAACGTGACTTATCTTTATTCCTTACTTAATGCAGTCTACATGCAAGTAAAAAAAAAAAAATAATTAAAAAAAGAGCATATGGCGTGTCTGTGAAGTTGACTTCGCTGACCAGGGTTTTTTAAAAAATAAAGACATAGTGGAATGATGGGACATCTTAAATATAAATAATTTTAATTAAAAGACATCTGTCGCGACACTTGCTGGGACTTGGACTGCCTGTACTTCTCCAGCTGTGTGAATTCCTAGCTTGGATATCTCGTAATACTCGCACCGTTTGTTTTATCATGCGGCGAGCTTAGAGATCGAAAACGTCGACTACGAATTACTGTTTTAAAAAATAAATGAAACGGTGTCAAAAGATATAATATCAAACATCATTTTAACGATAGAGGCCGAAACAGTACAGTGTTCAAAATAAAACGAAAATTACACTATATTCAACTTCGTTTCATGGAACTAAATATTTGATTTTGTGCAACTATTTTGAGGTAAAAATACGACCGTAAAATTAATTTACTGGAGGTAAGGATACTCTTAACCCAGCTGCTTTGTGTAGAAGATTTTCAGGCAATTTAGGCTCGTAAAATGTTACAAGATTTCTACGTCATTTAAATGACGTAAAAATCTTGTATCTCAGACGAGAGCGAGGTTTGGGGGAAGCGGAAGGGGAGGGAGAAGGTTAGTAGGCGTATGTCGGTAGTCCGGAAGCAAGATTGCGTGCACGTCTGCTATGCTACGGCGACAGGTATGGCGTAGCATTAAAGAACGCTAATTGCCCAGGCCAAGAGCTCAGGTAATGCATCTTAATCGGCCTCCATTGTTTGTTGCACTGGTCATTGCCAGACAAATGGCACCAAAAATGTACCGGACAGGCCGTAAACGAGTGCTTACTGTGGGAAACTGCTCCTCACCCTCCGCCCTAAATGCATATCACTTGCCCCCTGTTTACCAGCACCACGTCGCCTTCCATATTTTATTATTTTTTTCTCCTTTAGGCCAATTAACACTTGACGAGTTCCTCCCCAAGATCCTGCAGGAAGTCTTGATCGCGCTCTGCATCACGCCATTTCCCACCGTAAAACAATGCTAACAAACTACTTGTTGCCATTCACGAAAGCTAAAAGATTCGTTTTGGTGGGCACGGAGCTTCCTCTTAAATGCCCGTGTCGTCAACATATAGCAAAACAAAAGACTATCTTGCTTTGTATGTCCGTGCGTCTGAAAAACCGAACGTTTGAGCTCGGATAGATGCTTTCTACATAGCTACTTTTTTTTTTTTTTTTTTTTTTTTTTTAGTATACTGGTCTTTATTCATTTATGGGAAGAAAATGAACTAACAACCGGGGCTAAATTTTAAATATATTTTTTTTTATTTTGATTGAGGTTTAACTATCACCGTGAGCAACTTCGGTGAACTATAAGTAGTTGCCGGTCCCTAGTTTAGGGCCACTGATTCCAGGAAAGGGAGAACCAGTGCCGTAAGACGAACACAAGATCCCTGCCTCACTAGTATTTCGACCTGCACCCATCTCGGACGAATGATCAGGAAATATCGCTTAGACCACTGCGCCACCAGGGCGTCAAATTTTAAATAAGCCAGGACTACGTAGGTTGATTCAGACATCACCTACCTAAAACTTTGATATCATCATCATCATCAACCATTATCAATCCACTGCTGGACGAAGGTCTCCCCAAGTTTCCTCCACAACGGTCTGTCTTGTGCCAGTCTCCTCCATGTCACCCCTGCATACTTTCGAATTTCATCCACCCATCTCCCATGTGGTCTTCTTCTGGGTCTTTTCCTATCCCTTGGAATCCAATCTAAAATTTCGGCTGTCCATCGATGGTCTGTCCTTCTGGCAGTATGTCCAGCCCATTGCCATTTCAGGGATTTAACTCTGATCATGATGTCTTCCACTCTTGTCATTTTTCGGATCCACGAGTTCCTCTTCTTATCTCTCCTGGTTACACCAAGCATGCACCTCTCCATGCTTCTTTGAGTTGTCTGCAGCCTTTGTATGTCTCTTTTAGTTAAGGTCCACGTCTCTGCACCATACGTAAGCACTGGAAGGATGCATTGATCAAACACTTTTCTTTTAAGACATAATGGCATATTGCTCTTGAAAATTATGCTGTTTCTTCCAAAAGCTCTCCAGGCAAGTTTTGTACGCCGATTAATTTCTTCATCAATGCGACCCTCACTTGATATCTGCTGTCCAAGATAAACGTACGTGTCTGTTATCTCCAGCTTTTCTCCATCAATCGATAAATCTTCATTTCTTGTAAAAGCATTGAACATCACTTTTGTCTTCTGAAAGTTCATTTTTAATCCCACTTCTTTACTCTTGTCAGCAAGTTCCTGGATCATACTCTGCAGCTCTGATGGGGTAGTTGCAAAAATGACTACGTCATCAGCAAAACGAAGGTGGGTTAGATAATCTCCATTAATCTTTATCCCCTTGTTTTCCCAGCTCAGCGACTGAAAAACATCCTCCAATGTGGCATTAAAGAGCTTCGGAGATATGGTGTCACCTTGTCTCACTCCCTTTCCAATTTTTACGTGTGTTGTATTTTCAAACAGCCTAATCTTTGCACTTGCATTTTCATAGATGTTATTAATAATATTAATGTATGCATCTTCAATACCGCAGGTTTTCAGAGCCATTGTAACTGCTGATGGTTTCACCGAATCAAAGGCTTTTTCATAATCGATAAAAGCCATGCACAATGGAAGTTCATATTCCCTCGCTCTTTCAATTAGTTCTCTCAGCACGTGGATATGATCTATTGTGCTGTAGCCACTCCTGAATCCAGCTTGTTCTCTTGGTTGAGCCATGTCCAGTGTTACCTTCAAGCGGTGTAAAAGAACTTTAGTGAAGATTTTATAAACTACTGATAGGTCTGTAGTTTCCAAGATCCTCAATGCCACCTTTCTTATGTAGCAGGATCATTGTAGCGGTGTTCCAATCCTCAGGAATCTTTCCTTCATTAAGGCATCGAGTGAAAATTTGGGGAGTACTGTTTCGATTTCTCCACTTGCTTCTTGTATGATGTCTACAGTAATTCCATCTTCTCCTGGAGCTTTTCCCCGCTTCATGTTCTTGATTGCATGTGCAACTTCTGCTGGAAGGACTGGAGGAACTCTGGTACTGGTATCTTTCATGATGTCTGGAGTGCATGTATCATCTCTTTCATATAATTTGGAGTAGAAATCTTTCACTCTTGTCAAAATTTCGCCTCTATTTCTTGTTACAGAACCATCTTCTTTTCTCAGTGCCATAATCTGTTTTTTCCCCTTACTGAGATGTCCCTTTGCTATCCTTAGGCTTTGGTTGTTTTCAATTGCTTTCCTCACTAGTTCACAGTTGAATTTTCTTACGTCTTCAGTGATACTTTTCCTTACGGTCTTGCATAGCTCTATATATTCCACTTTGGAAGTCACATCTTCTTTAGTTGTCTTCATCTCTCTTCTTTTTTGCATCAACATTTTCGTTTTTCCTGATAATTTATTTACATGCAACTTGTTCTTAGACCCAGCTAATTTTATTGCTGTTTCCATAAGAGCTTTGGTTACTTTTCTGTTAACTTCAGAGATGTCCACTTCTTCCGATGTTAGGCCTTCTAAAGCAGAGAACCTGTTCTTCAGTTCCAACTTGAAGGTATTATGGTGTTTTTTAAGGTTGGTTATGTCAATACATTTGATATATATATATATATATATATATATATATATATATACAAGTGAAATTGATTTTATTATGTGTAACAAAAAATTCGTCATAGAAGACTGCAGTGTGCTAAACAAGTTCAACACAGGTAGTGACCATAGATTGGTGAGATGTAAGATGCACCTCAACACTAAACTTGAACGTGGCAAGCTCATAAGACAAACAAAATCTATTGACATAACCAACCTTAAAAACACCATAATACCTTCAAGTTGGAACTGAAGAACAGGTTCTCTGCTTTAGAAGGCCTAACATCGGAAGAAGTGGACATCTCTGAAGTTAACAGAAAAGTAACCAAAGCTCTTATGGAAACAGCAACAAAATTAGCTGGGTCTAAGAACAAGTTGCATGTAAATAAATTATCAGGAAAAACGAAAATGTTGATGCAAAAAAGAAGAGAGATGAGGACAACTAAAGAAGATGTGACTTCCAAAGTGGAATATATAGAGCTATGCAAGACAGTACGAAAAAGTATCACTGAAGACGTAAGAAAATTCAACTGTGAACTAGTGAGGAAAGCAATTGAAAACAACCAAAGCCTAAAGATAGCAAAGGGACATCTCAGTAAGGGAAGAAAACAGATTATGGCACTGAGAAAAGAAGATGGTTCTGTAACAAGAAATAGAGGCGAAATTTTGACAAGAGTGAAAGATTTCTACTCCAAATTATATGAAAGGGATGATACATGCACTCCAGACATCATGAAAGATACCAGTACCAGAGTTCCTCCAGTCCTTCCAGCAGAAGTTGCACATGCAATCAAGAACATGAAGCGGGGAAAAGCTCCAGGAGAAGATGGAATTACTGTAGACATCATACAAGAAGCAAGTGGAGAAATCGAAACAGTACTCGCCCAAATTTTCACTCGATGCCTTAATGAAGGAAAGATTCCTGAGGATTGGAACACCGCTACAATGATCCTGCTACATAAGAAAGGTGACATTGAGGATCTCGGAAACTACAGACCTATCAGCCTCCTATCAGTAGTTTATAAAATCTTCACTAAAGTTCTTTCACACCGCTTGAAGGTAACACTGGACATGGCTCAACCGAGAGAACAAGCTGGATTCAGGAGTGGCTACAGCACAATAGATCATATCCACGTACTGAGAGAACTAATTGAAAGAGCGAGGGAATATGAACTTCCATTGTGCATGGCTTTTATCGATTATGAAAAAGCCTTTGATTCGGTGAAACCATCAGCAGTTACAATGGCTCTGAAAACCTGCGGTATTGAAGATGCATACATTAATATCATTAATAACATCTATGAAAATGCAAGTGCAAAGATTAGGCTGTTTGAAAATACAACACACGTAAAAATTGGAAAGGGAGTGAGACAAGGTGACACCATATCTCCGAAGCTCTTTTAATGCCACATTGGAGGGTGTTTTTCAGTCGCTGAGCTGGGAAAACAAGGGGATAAAGATTAATGGAGATTATCTAACCCACCTTCGTTTTGCTGATGACGTAGTCATTTTTGCAACTACCCCATCAGAGCTGCAGAGTATGATCCAGGAACTTGCTGACAAGAGTAAAGAAGTGGGATTAAAAATGAACTTTCAGAAGACAAAAGTGATGTTCAATGCTTTTACAAGAAATGAAGATTTATCGATTGATGGAGAAAAGCTGGAGATAACAGACACGTACGTTTATCTTGGACAGCAGATATCTAGTGAGGGTCACATTGATGAAGAAATTAATCGGCGTACAAAACTTGCCTGGAGAGCTTTTTGGAAGAAACAGCATAATTTTCAAGAGCAATATGCCATTATGTCTTAAAAGAAAAGTGTTTGATCAATGCATCCTTCCAGTGCTTACGTATGGTGCAGAGACGTGGACCTTAACTAAAAGAGACATACAAAGGCTGCAGACAACTCAAAGAAGCATGGAGAGGTGCATACTTGGTGTAACCAGGAGAGATAAGAAGAGGAACTCGTGGATCCGAAAAATGACAAGAGTGGAAGACATCATGATCAGAGTTAAACCCTGAAATGGCAATGGGCTGGACATACTGCCAGAAGGACAGATCATCGATGGACAGCCGAAATTTTAGATTGGATTCCAAGGGACAGGAAAAGACCCAGAAGAAGACCACATGGGAGATGGGTGGATGAAATTCGAAAGTATGCAGGGGTGACATGGAGGAGACTGGCACAAGACAGACTGTTGTGGAGGAAACTTGGGGAGACCTTCGTCCAGCAGTGGATTGATAATGGTTGACAATGATGATGATGATGATATATATATATATATATATTTATAGCGAAATTTTGACAAGAGTGAAAGATTTCTACTCCAAATTATATGAAAGAGATGATACATGCACTCCAGACATCATGAAAGATACCAGTACCAGAGTTCCTCCAGTCCTTCCAGCAGAAGTTGCACATGCAATCAAGAACATGAAGCGGGGAAAAGCTCCAGGAGAAGATGGAATTACTGTAGACATCATACAAGAAGCAAGTGGAGAAATCGAAACAGTACTCGCCCAAATTTTCACTCGATGCTTTAATGAAGGAAAGATTCCTGAGGATTGGAACAATGCTAGAATGATCCTGCTACATAAAAAAGGTGACATTGAGGATCTCAGGAACTACAGACCTATCAGCCTCCTATCAGTGGTTTATAAAATCTTCACTAAAGTTCTTTCACACCGCTTGAAGGTAACACTGGACATGGCTCAACCGAGAGAACAAGCTGGATTCAGGAGTGGCTACAGCACAATAGATCATATCCACGTACTGAGGGAACTAATTGAAAGAGCGAGGGAATATGAACTTCCATTGTGCATGGCTTTTATCGATTATGAAAAAGCCTTTGATTCGGTGAAACCATCAGCAGTTACCACGGCTCTGAAATCCTGCGGTATTGAAGATGCATACATTAATATTATTAATAACATCTATGAAAATGCAAGTGCAAAGATTCGGCTGTTTGAAAATACAACACACATAAAAATTGGAAAGGGAGTGAGACAAGGTGACACCATATCTCCGAAGCTCTTTAATGCCACATTGGAAAATGTCTTTCAATCACTGAACTGGGAAAACAAAGGGATAAAGATTAATGGAAATTATCTAACCCACCTTCGTTTTGCTGATGACGTAGTCATTTTTGCAACTAGCCCATCAGAGCTGCAGAGTATGATCCAGGAACTTGCTGACAAGAGTAAAGAAGTGGGATTAAAAATGAACTTTCAGAAGACAAAAGTGATGTTCAATGCTTTTACAAGAAATGAAGATTTATCGATTGATGGAGAAAAACTGGAGATAACAGATACATATGTTTATCTTGGACAGCAGATATCAAGTGAGGGTCACATTGATGAAGAAATTAATCGGCGTACAAAACTTGCCTGGAGAGCTTTTGGAAGAAACAGCATAATTTTCAAGAGCAATATGCCATTATGTCTTAAAAGAAAAGTGTTTGATCAATGCATCCTTCCAGTGCTTACGTATGGTGCAGAGACGTGGACCTTAACTAAAAGAGACATACAAAGGCTGCAGACAACTCAAAGAAGCATGGAGAGGTGCATGCTTGGTATAACCAGGAGAGATAAGAAGAGGAACTCGTGGATCCGAAAAATGACGAGAGTGGAAGACATCATGATCAGAGTTAAATCCCTGAAATGGCAATGGGCTGGACATACTGCCAGAAGGACAGACCATAGATGGACAGCCGAAATTTTAGATTGGATTCCAAGGGACAGGAAAAGACCCAGAAAAAGACCACATGGGAGATGGGTGGATGAAATCCGTAAATATGCGGGAGTGACATGGAGGAGACTGGCACAAGACAGACCGTTGTGGAGGAAACTTGGGGAGACCTTCGTCCAGCAGTGGATTGATAATGGTTGACGATGATGATGATGATATATATATATATATATATATATATATATATATATATATATATATATATATATATATAATTATTTAAAAACTGCAAGGGAACTAAGACTTTTTTTAAAACAATACATAATTTTTTTTTTTCTGATTTGGGGTGCAAGTTGAAAAAAAAAGGCATTAGATTATTAGGTGAATGAACGTCTTTTTACTAAAAAATACATATTTGATGGTGTAAAATGTAATAATCAGCAAACATAAAATTTTAAAACTAAGGGTTTATAATTAAGAAAAAGTTATGAAGACTACATCGATTCGTTATTCATAAAGAAGTCATGTACAAAAAGAATTTTTCAAATCGATCGCAGTGAAACAGTTGTAAGTACGAATATCCGTTTCCGCCGTTAACTGAAAAACGATAGTAGAAAGCGCATTCAATACGTCATTCATAAAGAAATCCTTGGAAGGTTGAAAAATAAAAATCTGTCCAGAAACGGATATATGGTCCGAATAGAACACTCGCTTCCCCCTATAGTTGAAAAAATTTGCTCCACTAGAAGTAGGAAATGAACGCTAATCTTTGACATAGTGATTGGCATGCAATGTAGAAGATTTCAATTCATATTTCAGAAGATATGCTATTACTTCAGTTGCAAATATGAATTTCCGCCCCTTGGGTGGCAGAACTGTGCTTTACAGATAAGTTAAAAGCGAAGCATTCCCCATAATAGTAGTCATTTGACATATGACAAAGGGAACTGTACCGGCTGGTGGTGGGTTCGTAATGGTATGGGGTGTGTTTAGCTGGACTTCACAGGGACCCCTGGTACGTCTACAAACGTCTGTGATCGGCCAATGCTATTTGCGCATCCTTTCTGACGAGGTACACCCGTTCATGTCCTGCATTCAAGCTGATGGGTTGGGCCTTGTGTTGAGGTGCATGTCCAACAGGACAATGCACCTCCACACAAGTGTCGGGACGCAACATTATAGTTAGAGGAGCATTCATCTCAGTTTGGGGTGTTGCCATTCCCACCCAAGTCCCCAGATCTGAACGTGATAGAACACATTTGGGATGCCATGCAACGCGCTATCGAACACAGGAATCCGAGACCTCGGAATACACCCGAATTGTGGAACGCTCTGCAGGAAGTATGGTGTGCATTGCCTACAGCATATTTCCAGAAGCTAGTGGAGTTCATGCCCCGTCGTATTTCTGCAGTCCTGCGCTCCCGTGGGGGACCTACCAAGTATTAGACTGGTGTACCAGTTTTTCTGGCACTTCAGTGTATGTGTACACATCTATACAATCTTTGAGTTAGTCTGCTATAGGGCGCAGCACAGAATAAATTGTAACCGAATAGATCAGATCATATGTAGAGGATTTTCAGAAGGGAGTGTCTGACCCCAGGTCTTAAACAACCTTTAGAAATAGGAAGCTAGGAGATTTGGGCTAGAGTGCCCGATAGGAAAGTGACACGGAAGCGAGGTAGAAAGGGGGTGGAAGACGCCCTTATTTATTACCGGGGGCAGTACCCGGGGCCCGAAGGTTTAACGTGCCCATCCGACGCACGACGGATATTTTGTGGTTCGAGCGTTCGTACATGCCTGGGATCGAACCCGGGGTCTCCTCCGTGGCAGTCACGAACGCTGGCCAGCCGCGGCCTGTAACCGAATAAATATTACATACACTATATACCAGAAAAATGTTCAACTTTTATTTCTAATTTCCTATTGGACGGGGAATTTAAGGGCACAAAATTAAACATGTATAAAAATAAGAGGGGGCAAGGTCACCGTCTGCAACTTGTCATATCCGCCCCCCGCCAAAAATTTCTGGTTCTGCCATTGCCTCATTGCCTATGTGAATTAATTTCAGATTTGGGGACGACTACAAAATACCTTGTGCGCGGGTTTTTATATGCAATCAAAACGCATACATTTAAATAAATGCAAAGTTTAGAGCAAGATTTTGGAAACATAACTGGAGATTTTCAGAGAAAAGCATAAAACGCTTGCGATGAAGTAGCGATTTTCATCTTAATCGTTAGGTAATGAAGTGGAAAAAAAAATGGCTACTGGTAGCTTGACAGCACACGCTAAGGTTGAGGCCCCGGTTCTCAGGGTCGGCCGTTGGCACAGAAGCAGCAGCAGCAACACATTACACGGCGTTGAAGACAGTCCGCGAAAAAACGTTCGCAAGCTCGTCCGTCGGCTGATTACGAATGCTAGAGACGTCCATCGTTTCCGGGCCCACTCCACTGGTCCAACACATCTGCGGCTTTTGTTTGTCACCTGCTAGTGCACTCTCCTAGACAATCACTCATCCTTTCGCCGCACACGCACACATGGGTATATTGTGGATTTCCAAACCCGGATAATCCCCCAGCCAAGAAACCTCCCCTATCATAATGATGGAAAGAAATAATAGTGCATTTGTATTTGTGATAAGAACAAGAACACCACCTAAAAGAAACCCACGTGAAAAGAAAGCTCAATTTTTCATATCCTAAATAAATTAATTACGCACGCACAAGAATAGTCGAAATTCACGAACATTCACAATAGCCTCGCAAAGGAAAACTGGGAGAGGACCCAATCTTAATGCTGGGAATTTTTCCCATACGTATGCCGTCCTATGAAACTTCTGTTTGCCGAATTAAACGAATAGCAACAACGTTGCAGTCAGGCACGTATCCAGGATTTCTGTTTGAGGAGTGGGGTCAGAAACACATATGTGATTGTGTGTGTGTGCAGTATATTGTTTTTCTAACTTCATGAACACATAGAAGTTATTTCTTCATGCCAATTAAGAGTTGCTTAAAATTTCAAAAACCAACTTCTTGTTTTTAATAGTAACCAAGCATTTGATATAAATTTTGTGCACTGGTTATCTACTTACAGGTAATTCAATTAATAATAATAACTTCGTACAAGACCATTTTATACGAAAGCAAACATTCTTTCTTTCCAACAATGCGTTGTTTGTCGAACACACCACACACGCAGTGTTTTCAAGCAATACTCAGGGATGAGGGAGGTGTAATTTAAATCTTCAGGTGCTGTCCTGCGGAGCGTCTGATAAAGCACTATAATTAGAAGTTTTATGGGGAAAGTGTCAGCTGCCAGGAGTTTACTTGACGCGAAGGTCCCTTGGACACTAAAATAGGTGTTTCGTAAGACAGTCCCTCACAATTCCCTATCTCTCCATAGATTTTTGTGAAGAAGTCTCCCTCGTCCTGGATGTCTTCTCCTGTCATAAAATGTCTCGCCTCCCAATTCCCCATCTCTCCATAGAAATTTTGTGAAGGTCTCCCTCGTCCTGGATGTATTCTCCTGTCACAAAAGTCTCGCCTCCCTATTCCCTAGCTCTCTATAGAGGTTCTGTGAAGAAGTGTCCCTCTTCCTGGATGTTTTCTACTGTCACAAAATGCCTCGCCTCCCCATTCTCCATCTCTCCATAGAAATTCTGTGAAGAAGTCTTCCTCGTCCTGGATGTCATCTCCTGTCATAAAATGTCTCACCTCCCCATTCCCTACCGCTACATAGACATTCTGTGAAGTCTCCCTTTTCCTGAATGTCTTTTACTGTCACAAAATGTCTCGCCTCCTCACTCCCTTTTCCATTGAAATTCTGTGAAGTCTGTTGTCTTTCAGGATAACGGGGACCAACAATACATAAAGCAGGAATATTTAAGAATTATCTTCCTCGATGTCTTCTCCTATTATAAAATGTAGAACAAGTAACAGAAATGCACTGCTAATTGTTCGCACAAATTACAAACTCGTCTGCAATATCACGTGGTGAGGGTACTGCAAATGTATATACTTGGACATTGAAAAAAAAAAAAAGAACACAACCACAGTGAGATTTTTAAAAATAACTGTTAAGGCACGATTTTTGGTATAACATGGTTAAAAAGCTGGCCCTTCAAACTACTTTTCATCTTCCACACCGGTTCATTATGCTTCACTTTCGGCGTACCCCAACCCAGCCCGATCAATGCAGACCTCTACATCAAAGCAGAAATATTTACACCAGTTTAATAATTTCCGAAACGTCATGCTCAAATACATTAGTTCTGCGATTATTCAAGTGTAATATTTGTGCTACTGCAAACAACAACAACAACAAAAAACTATAAGATGCGTATTTAAATATTTCGGGGAAAGTCCCAGCGGGTCCCTCCCCTGGATACGTGGTTGGGCGACGTATTTGCGGACGACTTTTTCCCAAACCCAAACAACTGAGCTTAAATAGATAAAATAATCTGTTATTTGACTGGAAGGTGGCATTTACTTTCTTGAGTTTGCCACAAACTCCCTACAGCATTGGACTGCGCGTAATTTCAACAATAATCAAGATAAACTCAGTGGTAGAAATTAATGACGGGGAACTGTACACCAACCATACATAAAATAGTAAAACTATACTAGTAATCCCATTTATTGGCGTAAGAATATAAAATTAAAGACCCTCAAGTGACAACAGGCTGGACATATTGCCATAAGAAATGACCATCGCTGGTCAACTGAAATTCTATACTGGATACCAAGGGGCAAGTAATAATCCAGAAAACCACGTGGGAGATGGTGCATGAAATTCGATACTGTTATATGGAAATGTTTAAACTTTATTTAAATTGTAACTTTTGTTAATTTGTGTGACAACGGCAGCTAGAGAATTCCCAATCAGTTAAAAAGGCGCTCAACAGATCTTGAAAGGTCATTCTCTTGTCGACTGTGGGACCCCCACGAACAAAAGGACACCTCATTTCCCCCGGTCGGACTCTCTTTCAGAGCTCACCAGGGACAATCCGAGTAAGCAATTAAGAGTACAACTTCTTACGTCAAGGGGACAGGTTGTGTAGAGGAATGGAACCGATAGGAGCCAAAAACGGAGGGAGTCTTCTTGGAGGGAAATAGTAGGAAGGTTTTTGCTTGGAGACAAAGCACGGGATGAAGTAGAGAGAGATTTTAGCGGGAATTATATGGAGGAAGTCGCCCGAAACATCCATCACCCGCTGGAAGTATTTACTATTCGATCAGACCAGCCAATATTTCCCCTTTGCCCCGATCTGACGAATATAAAATATGCGCAAAAGAAAACATCTGTCATAACATTCAATTTGTTTAACTATTTATTTATTTGCTTCCCTGCTCCAATGACAGGAACCTGCAAACAACGATTATTCTGATAAGCTGGCGTTACCAACAATATATGAAATTAAACCAAGCCAACAATACCATGCCGGAGCGACATACATATAGAAGAGAACTGATCAAGCCAAGAGTTGTGAAACAGATTTAGGGAGACTTTCATCAGATTTAGGGAGACTTTCGATTGAGAACAGATGATCGATGAACTTCAAGTAAAAAGGCATATACATAGATGCACGTTTGGGGTAACAAAGAAGGATAGCGTACTCATGAATCAGGAAAATGATAAGAGTGGGGGATATCATCATCAAAGTAAAAGACCATTAAGCGGCACTGCGCTGGACATATTGCTAGAACTGACCACAGTAGGACAACAGAAATACTAGACTGGGCACCAAATGGCAGGAAAAGACCCAGAAGGTCACGTGGGAGATATGTGAATGAAATTCGATAGCATGAACATGAAAGGAAACTGCTGAAAGCAGAGAGTTGTGGAAGAGTGCCGAGGTGACCTGAGTGGGCTAAGAACGGTTGATGATGATAAATAAAACAGCCAGTACATACAGACCAGAAATGCCGATTGCTGAATTTACTGGTTCTTCGTTAAAAACTAAATACCAAGTACACACGGCTCAATAAGAATGACATGTGTTGTAAAGCTCCTGCCTAGCGGATTGTTTAGGAAGAAATGGAAGTTTGTCACTCAAAAGTTTTAGCAGCATGTAAGCATCCGAAGTAAAGAGTAGGGGAAGCCACTTTACACGACCACAGACAAATTCAGTTGAGTCCAGTAAGGTCAACAAAGCAAACTAACAGCCATCTCAGCTAACTAATTTTCCAGCAACACAATTTCCAGATTAATTTCACGATCCCCACGAGATCTAAGGCGTCGCCCGTCTGCAATTTAGGGTTAGTGGCTCCAGGGAACGCAGACAACCAGCACTGCGGGAGAAACTCACAATGCCGCCTCCGCCCAACTTGGACGATCAACCGGAATCTCGCGCCTTTGACCACTCGGCGACCGAAGATATTTGAAGGACAATATATAGGGATGCAAGTATCCCCGGGCACTGGAGTAACCATTTTTTTTTCTTTTTTTTTCTTGGGGAAGAGATATATCGTAATACGCTGTATTTATTTTGGATTTCAATACTCTTTGGAACGAAAAAACAAAGCCAACGATGAAATAATATTTGATTAGTAAAAAATCACTTCTACATTTTTAAAAAGAGAGTAGATGGGGGGGGGGCATCGCGGGCTTCAACCAGCTACCCGGTCTGCTCGTACTGGCATCTGGCTCTGGGTATCGTATCAGTTCTTAAGATCTCCCACTGCAGGACCTCTATTAGTATTTATTTGTACATGTCACAGTTTGTGTTCCATTATTTGGCAGCTTGTTTCTGCAGCCAAATAAGTGTGTCCGATCAGATCATGTGCGACAATAATACTCCGTGAATGTTTATTTACCGTTGCTGAGTGACAGCATGGCTTGTCATCGCCAAAAGGGAGCAAAAGAAAGGCCCATTGAAGCAAAAGCCGCCAGCCGTGGTACAGGCGCCTTCCCGTCCGTAGCGGCGACGGCTTCTTCGGAAACGACTCAGTTTCGGAGCGAACATCCCGAGGGGCCGCTTGACTTGACTCAAAGATTCGCGACCATCGCTAATTAAAGAGCGTTTATGAGTTGTTGGGAGTTAGTCGAATTTTGGTTCGGCCATGAATCTGTTGGCATTGCTTCCTGCTGACGTCGATGGCGCTGAGGTTCCACTCAACCATTGAGAGATGGGTTCTTCGGAAAAGTGTTCTTTTTTTTTTTAAAGAGGGAAGGGGGGGGGGAGGAGTGCTGTCGGATTTAGGATTGCTCAGAACTGAGGTTGCTGTGGTAAGTTATGAGTCCTAAGAGAGAAAAACACTTTTTCGCGTTCTTTCCTAAATTGTTCATGTGTTCCAATAGCAATAAATCTCCGTTTCGAAAGCGATACGGGTTGCCCAACGACGGGTCAGATTGGCGCAGGGGATCTGATTTCTCACTTTTTCATCGTTGTCAGTTATTTAATACAACACGGCTATCAGTACGATGTTTAAGCATATTTACGGGAACGCTGCGACAAACAGTGATAAGTGGAAGAAGGAGATGGTGTTGAACTATAGTACAGTAAATCTGAAGTCGCCAAGACACGGGGAAATAAATACATAAATAAATAAATAAATAAATAATAAAAATGTAACATAGACGGGAGACCAAGAGGCGAATCGAAAGGATCCAATCTCCGTGAAAACCGAAGTGAAAATGTGTCGAAAACAGGAATTAATGGAAGAGGTTCACTGTAAACAGCCACACAGGAAAATTGCCACACAGGAAGATTGCCACACAAGAAAACTGCCACAGAGGAGGATTGCCACATGCTTTTCAGCAAGGGGCCGGCAACAAATTGCTGTTCTTCCGAGAAAGGTTCACTGTAAACCGCCACACAGGAAAACTGCCGCACCAGAAAACTGCCGCACCAGAAAACTGCCGCACCAGAAAACTGTCACACAGGAAAACTGTCACACCGGAAAATTGACACACAGGAAAACTGCCACATGCTTTTCATCAATGGGCCGGCCACAAATTGCTGTTCTTCCGAAGAACACTGAATGTGTGGCAGTTTTCCAAGTTTCCGAATTATGTGTGGCAATTTTTCAAGGTGTCTAACGACGGAAAGAGCTCTTTTGTTTGTCTGGTTTTTCGTGTCGGTTCATACAAGTTCAGGGCAACTGGCCACAAAAGTTCAAGAGGGGGACTACAAAGCTCGCCGTTTCTGGGCATATATTGAGAACTGAATTGGGAACTTCCAACGAATTTCGAGAAAACGTTCCATGTAAGCCAAGCGAGAATTGTACTTTAATTTGAAGAAATAAATTGCCGAGGAACACTTGGTTTGGGAGGGGCTCTATCCCCAACTTCTGTAATATTATATTCTGGGCCGCTGGAGTCTGTCAGTGTATCCAGGATGTTTTCCTTGAAGCGTCCGCCAGGTCCGTGACTTGGGGGGGGCTATCCCCCAAAATGTTAAAATGGACGTAGAGCTGTAAACATTAGACCCATGCTTTATGTAATAATTCTGTACACGACCACGAATTTTCAGGAGGGTGGGGTGAATTCACTCTCGCCCAAGTTTTTAAAAGCGCAGACAAGGGTTCAAAGTAAGGGATTTGCTCGCAATTTCTATGCTTCATGTTGTGTTTAGTAGCAGACTATGTATGGACTCCCCCAGAAATTTGGTGAAATCTGTAAAAGGGATACGAGGTGCTTGATTTGGAGGGCTCTACCCCCAACTTCAGTAATTTTATATTCTTGACCGCTAGAGTCGGTCAGTGTATCCTCGATGTTACCCCTGAAGAGCTCTTAGAAACTGTGGTGGGGGGGGTATTCACCCCACCCTCCTGAAAATTCGTGGTCGTGTACAGAATTATTATATAAAGCATTGTACCAATGTTTACAGTTCTACGTCCATTTTAACATTTTGGGAGAAAGCCCCCCCTCCCCAACCTCGCGGACGCTTTAAGAGGAACATCCTGGATACACTGACAGACTCCAGCGGCACAGAATATAATATTACGGAAGTTGCGGGTAGAGATTCCCAAAATCAAGTGTACCTCGGATCCTCGGCAATTTATTTCTTCAAAGTAAAGTAAAATTCTCGCTTGGCTTACATGGAACGTTTTCTCGAAATTCTTTAGAGTTTCTAATTCAGTTCTCAATATAGGCCCAGAAACTGCAATCTTTATAGCCCCCTCCTCCCCCCGTTGAACTTCTGTGGCCCGTTGCCATAAGTATGAACCGACACGAAAATTCAGACAAACAAAAGAGCTCCTTCCCGTCGTTAGGCACCTGGAAAAACTGCCACACATAATTCGGAAACTTGGAAAACTGCCACACATTCAAAGTGTTCCTCGGAGGAACAGCAATTTATGCTCGGCCCCTTAATAAAAAAACATGTGGCAATTTTCCTGTGTGGCGGTTTTCCAAGTTGCTGAAAGACGTGTGGCAGTTTTCCTGTGTGGCGTTCTTCCGGCAACCGTTGCCGAAAACTTCTCTTTTTCAACTAGAAAGTGTAAGAATAGACTCGTATCTCAATCATACAGAATTACATTTAAAGAACAGAAGAAAAGTATCTCTCTCTCTCTCTCTCTCTCTCTCTCTCTCTCTCTCTCTCTCTCTCTCTCTGAGCCCGAACCATAGTAAATATCAGCAGCCCGAGCCCAGTTCGGGCCGGGCTTGACGCGTCCCAGCACTACCCCTAAAATGAAAGCCTCTCTACTCCGCAGCTGCGTACACTTACCCTACTGATTCTAGGACTGAATTCCAGAGACAGCTCTCTTCCGGATATTAGTCGCGCTACACAAAATTAGAACAAAAATCTAAATTTATAATTCGTTTTATCACTGGAATTAAAGAGAACGACATATCCTCGTGTGGCCTCCCACTTCTATTACTAATAACTTGGAAAAAGAAATGCTGAACTGAGGAAATATACCTTCTGATTGTCCACGAGGGTGACGTTAAATAGAGCAACCGTAGTTAATCAATTACTGTCACTACCTGTTGGTCCTTTTCGGAACATCCTGTTTCATGAATTGTTTTGCAGGGACTATTTTTTTTGTCAATGGAAGCGGCACTGATCCTTCCGCGCATTCCGACGGACTCATCACCCTCTTTGAAACGCGCAGCAATACAAACAGAGAAGAAAAGCAGCGCGTGGTGCAGAATACCAATTAAAACCCAGGAGGACCTGCAATCGTATGCTTTGAAAAGATACAGGCCGCTTACAATGAGGGCTTAGTTTCGCCGTTATGGTCACTTTCCGGCTGGGTAGTAATATTAAATGTTGCTTTCCCACCCCTGTCTCCACCCTCCTGCTACGCCATTATCTTTATGTTTGTGTTCATTTCCTTTTCTACACTCCCCTCCTCCTGCTATTAGAGACACTATACCTGTCCATGCATCCTGGGACCACAGCCTGTCCGAGTAACAGGAGCTAGGTAGCAGCACCGACGGCGAGACCTAATTAAAGCTTGTCACTGTTCCTTGTCATTCAAGGCTACCTCCTCCATTGTCTTTGACTTCTCGGTTCTTTTCCTTTTTTATTATTCCGTTAATGGTAGAGAAGGCGAAAAAGGACAAACATGTTGCTTATCAACTTTTAGCTTCATATCTTTAGGGGCAAAGTTTGCCGAGGGAGCAGATTATGCCTATTTAATATACCCAAACGTTCACGTACAGGAAAAACGCCTATAATCTTTTCTATTCCTATTTCTAAACAACCGCTTTAACAGGGGCGTGTCTCTATCTAGGAAATTTTGGTTTTTAGCCTTGCATACCACAGGTCTGCAGGGCTCTTAATTTGGAAATGCCGACTCTGCTACGACTTTCCAATTTACGACCCGTTTCAAACTTTGTGACGTACTACAGAAGTAAAGCACATGTCAAGACAGAAAAATTGCAGCGATAAAATCTGTTGGTGTAGCTTAATTGGGAAAGCATTCGGTTCCGGAGCAGAAAGATGCGGGATCGATCACCGGCAGATTTGTGTTTCACAACTTTCATTCCGCATTCTCCTCCACTTATTTCAAATGACACAAGGCTTCCTCTTAGGTAAGGGTAGCGGAGAGTGCGTTCCTAAATTTTCTTTGATCTCCCAAACAATTTTCTCGTATGCCCATGCGAATTTTCCTCTTGGGCAAGGGTAGCGGAGAGTGCGTTCCTAAATTTTCTTTGATCTCCCAAACAATTTTCTCGTATGCCCATGCGAATTTTCCTCTTGGGCAAGGGTAGCGGAGAGTGCGTTCCTAAATTTTCTTTGATCTCCCAAACAATTTTCTCGTATGCCCATGCGAATTTTCCTCTTGGGCAAGGGTAGCGGAGAGTGCGTTCCTAAATGTTCTTTGATCTCCCAAACAATTTTCTCGTATGCTCATGCGAATTTTAAGCAGCAAATTATCATTTATTATTATATTTTCATTTTGCAACTTCTTAAGGAAGAAGCGAGTAAAATGCATGAAACCATTCTTAAAGAAGTCTGTTCCTGCAACCAATAAACCTTCTGAATTGCTTTAAGTGTGACAGCTTTAGAAATTACATATTATTAATAACTAGAATAATTCACAAGATTTCTTTTCCTGCTGTTCCAGAGGAAGAAATGATCTGACGTGCAACTACAGTGGTCATTGAACCCTCAGCTTTTCACTTATCGACTAAAGTCCTTTCGAGTTACGTCCAGGAAGAATAATTTCGAACTCCCTCTTAGATGAACTCAACGAACTGTCATCTTCTCTCTGTTTGGATGGTGGCCTTCGTTCGGGGCACCTTCCTCCAAAGACGCGTAAGCTGAAATAAATTCCAAATCGCATTTCTCAGTCCTTATCGAAATTCCCTAAGCTTTTCCCGACGTTCAAAACTCAAAAATATCCCTTTGTAACAGCTATTTTATTTGGTAGTAAAAATAATCATTATATTGTTACGAGGGTTTAGGAGTTTTATAAGATTTTAGATTTTTTTTTTTTCAAGTAAGGAATATCTGGCGGTAAGCCTTTTTCAGTCAGCATGGAAATGTTCGAAGAGTCTATCAATGAAGGCAACGGTAATTAGCAAGAACTGTAAAAACGTGTTCCCAGGTAATCGTCCTTTGTGTTAAAGAGCCTGCTCAGAAAACCTGTTTTTTATGGTTTTATTAGCCTACGCAGCTTTTAAGTATACGTTGTGATCCGAAAAGCGCATCGAGACGGCTACATTAGTCAATTGCTCAGGAGGCGTCGGAGAAATGCTCTCCCCTTTGAGCTGGGGGTCGAGAGAGGCTCGGACGACGCAGCAGAAGTCATGCTAAAAAAGCAGAACTTTCGGGGAGGTCTGGTGTGAAAAGGAACAATTTTTTGGATCTCCAGACAAGGACAGCGCAAGAAAATGAAAAGTTACGTAGGCTTAGAGTAAATAAGAAAAGGCAAATAATTAAGAAATACAATAAGTAGCGATGGAACTGACGGATTTAAGTAATAATTTACTAAGAAGAATCCAAGCGAACACCCATTATAATTTTTAGAAAATAATGAATTAATTGAAACTAAGACTTCTGAACTATTGCTTTGATATACATTTTCTGCAACGAGTTCCAATAACATAGGACTTGAGCGGGCCTATAAATGAGAAGAGCCCTATGGCAATATATTTATTGTGGGTGTGGTTTGAAGAATCGAGAGGCGGCAATGTATACCGCGTACCAATAAAATATTTTCGCGTGATACTTTGGACACGTGTGTCGTAAGTTCGTCGTCTCTGCTTTAGAGAAACAAAGCTGCTGTACTGAACTGAACTAAAAGCAATTTGGGGGGGGGGGGGATTGGAGGTTTAACGACCACCGGAGCAACTCAATGGGCTATAAGCAGTCGCCCGTCCCTAATTTAGGGTCACTGGTTCCAGGAAAGAGAGAGAGAGAGAGCCAGTACCGTAAGACAAACACAAAAACCATGCCTCACCGGGATTCGAACCCGGACCCCTTTCGGACGAATGATCAGAGGCCATCGCTTAGACCACTGCGCCACCGGGGGCGGCTAAATGGAATGCAACGCACAGAGAAGTGCCATTTCTCGTAGGAATTCCTCGCACAGATGAGGTTTAGACCTGACTACTACTGCTACAAATGTATAAACGCATTTGTTCTTCCACACTTGACAATAAACAAGTTGGCTTCGATCCCCATATATGTAAACAATACTTCGAACTTGCTCATCTCCGTTGTAGCAACGAATGGCGCCAGAAGTATTGGTCTGGTTTTATGGAGCTGAAAACTTTTTCTTTATGAAAACATTTCTAGGAAAAGGAAGAAAGCCCTGTGATTTAATAGTTTTTTTTTTTTTTTTCTTTTTCTCGATTGGAAATTTAAGGACCACCGCGAGAAACTCAGTGGGCTATACGCCGCAGAGTTGGAAACGGGTCAAGATTTCGGACTCTACCCGGTCCGGACCCGTAAGTGACCCGGATAAATCTGCTTTGAACTATAAATTCGAAACTCTCTCTCTATCTATCTATCTATCTATCTATCTATCTATATATAAGAGCAAAACTGAAGATATATATATATATATATATATATATATTCATCCCAATAACTGCTTGATATTTAATAACTGAAATCCGTTTTTAATAATAAAATTTGGTTACTTACTAAATTTTAGTGCCATTTTTAGTGCCACTATTTTACGTAATCCAGAAGTAACGGCTGACTATGACCATGACCATGACCATGGAGTATATTACAAATGGGAATCATTATTTACGATTACACAGATGTATTTTTTTAAATGTATTTCGATTGTTCACTCTTTCCACGCTTTGATGGAGCTGCGCATACTTTCATGTGGTCCGTTAGATTTTTGGTTCCATAATCTTTTATTACACCGTCGACATCTTTCTTTGTAATTATACACTTTCCACATTTTGAACAACAAGCAACAAAACAGAATTATTCACCGGTTCCTTAGTTCCCAGTTAAGCTACACCGACGAAGTTTGTCGCTGCAACTTTGCCGTATGACACCCCCTCCCCTCCCGTAGCGCTGGGACGGATTCGTAGGTTTCCTGGTCAGCCGGCAAACCACGCTTCAAAAAGCGCACACTGTAGATGACGGAATTCTGACTAATTCCAGACGATATATGGAACGAACATCGCACATTTTTCGTAGAACCCAGCGACCAGGAGATTCATTTTACCGTTATTCATTTTTTGGAGAACCCAACGACCTGGAGATTTATTTTACGTTTAGGCGCCAATATAGCGTAAAAGCTAATTGACGGTGGCGAAAATCGAACCTGCATCCTTTTGCTCCGAAGCCGAATGCTTTCCAGATTAAGTTGCACCGACGAAGTTGGTCGTTGAAACGTTGCCGTCCTGACATGTGCGCTATCTCTGAGGTAGGACGTCACACATGGCAGAAATTTTGCCAAAAAAAATTCTGTTAATGTAGATTTTACCAAACCCTGACGATGTTACACTTACGCAAAAAAAGCCCTTCACAGGTACATACTTGTACGTAGTTATTTATTCAATGCATGTAGACTGGAAACCATGATGGCTTTAACAAGTTACAATTTCTTTGCACTTTTACGTCATATTTTTTTATATTTGTTGTGATAAGGCTGTTTATGAATTTTAGTTTGTAAACTGACAAGGAATACTTCTCTCTCCCTCTCTCTGCTTCTTAAACAATAATTACGAAAATGGTATCTTCCTACAACTCTTAGACATTCACTTAGGCGACTTTCCTCTATTTTATTAAATAGTTAAACATTCATTTTAACAAAAAAAAATAAAAGTTTTTTGTTTTTGTTTTGGAGGTTTAACGACCACCGTGAGCAACTCAGTGGGCTATAAGCAGTCGCCCGTCCCTAATTTAGGGCCACTGGTTCCAGGGAAGGGAGAGATAGCCAGTGCCGTAAGACAAACACAACATCCATGCCTCACTGGAATTGCTCCCGGACCCACCGCGGACGAATGATTAGAAGCTGTTGCTTCAGGCCCGCCATCTTGTATTGTGCCTCCTCTGATTAACCAACGGGCAAGCGTATTTCACAAATTGCTCGGGCAATTTTTGGAACACCGTTCGTGGCTAACGCAAGATATATGATAAATAAAGAGTTCCCTGGTTTCAGGTTTTCATTTTGGACTCTTTAAGTATTTTTTATTACTTAACAAAACTATGGAAGACGCCTTGGTACGACTTTCGCTGCAGATAAAAAATGAAGGGAAAGGTCAATAAAAATTCTGAAACCAGGGAACTCTTTATTTATCATATCTTGCGTTAGCCACAAACGGTGTTCCAAAATGTGCGAAATTGCCAGAGCGATTTGTGAAATACGCTTGCCCGTCGGTTAACAAGAGAAGGCAGCAATACAAGATGGCGAGTCTCGTACAGCCTTAAGATCATTGCGCCACCGGGGCGGCGAAATCGCTTTTTGTAATATTTCTGTGAATTTGAAAAATCTACATACATAGGGGGGGGGGGGGGGGGAGATCACAACAAATATAAAAAAATATGAGTGATGCGTAAAGAAAAGTAGTGTGTGTGCTGAAGTCGATCCTAGCCCCATGAGCTCCTCTCTAAGTTTCGCGATCGATACGTGAGATTTTTGACCAAGAACGGGGAAGGAATCGGTATATTAAATTTCTTGGGTTCTAGCGTGATACTATAATAGGTTGTAGACGAACAGACACACTGTCGAGTTTCTGTTTCTGCTGCGATCAACTAAGGTCGTCTACAAAATACAAAGCCGTGACTTAGAGACTAGTTTCCTCCGTTTGTTGCGTCACTCTCATGTCACCCCGCCTGATTCGTCGGTGTCATGTGTGACGTCATACAGTGGCGCCCATGTGAGTACTTTTAGGGAGGGCAGGGGGGTCTAAAAAATCCTTACCTCCTTCAAGGCTGTCAAACATTTTAGTAAATGTAAAATACAACAAAAATAATTAATACAATCAATCATTAATATCTTATTTTTAAAAATGCTTTAAAAAAGGTTTCGTCTATCTTAGTGTTTTAAATTTATCAAAAATCTAGCTATACCAACTGCTGAGGGGGCTCGCCCCCCCCCTTAAAGTCATACACGACCGCTTTGGAAACCAATCGGAAGCCTTCATTTTCCCGTGACGTCCCTAAAAGAGAGAACTCATCTCTCTAATATCATGGCCTTGTACTTTCTTTTTTTTTTTTTTTTTTGATTGGAGGTTTAACGACCACCGTGAGCAACTCAATGGGCTATAAGCAGTCGCCCGTCCCTAATTTAGGGCCACTGGTTCCAGGGAAGGGAGAGAGCCAGTGCCGTAAGACAAACACAACATCCATGCCTGACCGGGATTCGAACCCGGACCCCTTACGGACGAACGATCAGAGGCCAACGCCTTAGACCACTGCACCACCGGGGCGGCCCTTGTACTTTCTAAACGGCCTTGGATCAACTTATAGAGCAAATGCGGGCTGACAAATATTTCTTATGAATTTGATATTCAGGCCGCCCCGGTGGCGCAGTGGTCTAAGCGATGGCCTCTGATCATTCGTCCGTAAGGGGTCATGGTTCGAATCCCGGTGAGGCATGGATGTTGTGTTTGTCTTACGGCACTGGGTCTCTCCCGTCCTTGGAACCAGTGACCCTAAATTAAGGACGGGCGACTGCTTATAGGTCATTGAGTTGCTCATGGTGGTCGTTAAACCTCCAATTAAAAAAAAAAAAAAAACATTCAGCGCCCCTAACAGCCCTAAATGGGAAATTTGTGATTCAACTTAAAACTTCATGTTGTTCTTCACCATACTTCATCCTCTATCTAGGATAAATCGAATTTTAAGAAAAACCTCACCAACAAAAGTCATTAAATGTTTACAGAGACAGATAATTTATTATGTATTTGTTGTAAATAAACAAGCTAGCTAAACACAACGACCCGGGAAAACCAAAACTTTAATCCTGCAATAATAAGAGTTTACCAAAAGTGTAACAGTTCGAAAGAAAGACAAATTTTCCGGAGCACGTGAATTACCCTTAGAAACAGGTAATTGATCTTTAACAGCAGGTACAATTTCCCCCGTTTTATGGCTGTAATAGATAGTAGAATGGGAATTGCTATTCTATCTGAAATTTGGTCTCCCCTTTTTACAGTCACAAATGACCCCAATATTACAGGCACAGTGGAAAAGGGCGATTTGGAAAAAAAGGCAATCTGAGTAGTATAACCGGTCAGAATGGGGAGACCAAACATCAGTGAAAACCACAGACATGAGAAATAAAACATGTTAAGCTTCGTTTACTCGTTATTGCCATTATTTTGAAACAAAGTAGACTAAAGTAACAATTGTGTTGCTCGTAGAGATGGAGAGATTTCTGCATTAACCCATTCAAGTGTAAGAACGCATCCGCTGTTGCATGGGTTACAGTGGAAAGGTGCACGCGGTTTGCCGTCGGAAAAGTGTCATAACGTAGGTCTCTCCTGTCAACCTATAGGTCTATGCAGATCCCGTACAATCAAAATGCAGCAAAATTGAGAATAAGGATGCAAATCACTCAAAATTTCAATATTAGTTGTCAAGTTCCTGAATTAGTTTCTTGTCTCAATAAAGTTTTTCTTAAAACCCTAAAAACACAGAGAACGATACTGTATATTCATTCCCGAAGGTTCGCGAGGGTAATGTAAAAATCCACAACGGTAGTCGAGTGACCAGAAGCGCGGACCACTAGCTAAACGCCGGATTCAAGCCCCACAGGTGGCATGACTGGCGCACTTCAAGGTCCCTACCTCGAACTGATTGTTCTCTGGCCCCTACCTCGAACTGATTGTTCTAAATTAGAGACTGGCCACTGCTTAGAATAAACGTTTCTGCAAAATTAAAGCAATTGGGCTCATCAGTCGTGGAACATTAGCCACCAGAACGTGTTTTTTTTTTTTTACAAATTTGCCTTGAAAATAACTTCGAAAAGTTTCTGCACCTTTTTCGCAAATTGTCAGTGATTGTCATTCCGTGTGGTAAGTTACACACTACTCGCGCAACAGACAAACGTTTCTACAGCTTAACGGACGTCCAGAGCGCTCGTTATTCTTGACAGATGTTAAAAATGTACAATAAACGTGTGAAGCTCAGTGTTCATCTTTAAAATCCTATTTGCATAATTTAATAAGCGTGTGTACCCAACATTCCGCAAAATTTAATGCAAAGCCTACGTACTATCGGACTTGTACTCAACAAGTAGTAGAAAACAGTCTGAATTTAATATAGCGGATCATATATGGCGAAGATATCAAGTGAGGGTCACATTGATGAAGAAATTAATCGGCGTACAAAACTTGCCTGGAGAGCTTTTGGAAGAAACAGCATAATTTTCAAGAGCAATATGCCATTATGTCTTAAAAGAAAAGTGTTTGATCAATGCATCCTTCCAGTGCTTACGTATGGTGCAGAGACGTGGACCTTAACTAAAAGAGACATACAAAGGCTGCAGACAACTCAAAGTAGCATAGAGAGGTGCATGCTTGGTGTAACTAGGAGAGATAAGAAGAGGAACTCATGGATCCGAAAAATGACAAGAGTGGAAGACATCATGATCAGAGTTAAATCCCTGAAATGGCAATGGGCTGGACATACTGCCAGAAGGACAGATCATCGATGGACAGCCGAAATTTTAGATTGGATTCCAAGGGACAGGAAAAGACCCAGAAGAAGACCACATGGGAGATGGGTGGATGAAATTCGAAAGTATGCAGGGGTGACATGGAGGAGACTGGCACAAGACAGACCGTTGTGGAGGAAACTTGGGGAGACCTTCGTCCAGCAGTGGATTGATAATGGTTGACAATGATGATGATGATGATGATGATATGGCGAAGCAATCTGCTACGCGTTAAGTACATCCGAACATTCAATACTCGGCAATCTTTGAGCAAATGTCGCAAGGAAATTTCACAGATATCTACAGACTTAATGCCATATCAAATGCCTTGGTGTAAAAAAAAAAAAAAAAGAAGTCAATTAGGAGAGTTCCAGTGTTACAATACCATGTTTGTTATACGGTTGCGTCATTCTTTGAAAACGTTTTGCTATTCTGAACACTTTCTTCAGTCGTTTCTCTCTCTCTTTTATGACAGATACTTGCCGTCTGGGAGGTTTTGAGGCACGTACACAAGTATTTCTTCTACAACTTACTAATAAAAAAGGAAAAGAAAAAAAAACCGGCGAAGAAAAGTGATTAATTTCTCTTTCCTGTGTTTCTTGCAGAGGTAATAAGAGGCTCGACATCCAAGTGTTTTTAGACGTCGTCTGAGTCACACGCAAACGAATCAACTTCCGGTGAACAAGTGCTTGTGTTGAAAACGAGGGGTGAAATTTCCAATCAAACCAGAAGTCTGTTAAAATGAACGAACCTCTTTCTTCGTTCTTTATTTATTTTTTTGACTGCTCCTCACGTTTTTCCATTCAGGTAAATTATGATAATTTCTTAAATCTTGAAGTCAACAACTTGGAGTGAATGATTCACTCTTGGAATAATGCGTGAAGTGGTTTCATACCAGATGACAAACCATGCGGATTTTGGCTTTAATTTGTCTTAATCACATTAATTCAGAGAACATTACTAAAAGTTTTAAGCAGTCAATGCGTAGTTGATAAATACACATGACTGAGAACGAACGGCGCAAACATGATCAAAAAAGAATTCAGTAAACACGGCTTTAAGAAGTTATGGTTCAAATATCACTCAGTGTAAGTTTCACCACAGTTTCTAAACAGACAAAGGCAATTCAACTGACAGTTTAATGAAGCTTCGGTCCTACACGCAGGCCTGGTAACAGAACATTTTCTCCTGGGAGGGGCGCTCATGAATTTTTTCAGGGATACAAAGTTCAGTTTTCATTATGTCTAACTGTTATTTGCATTTCCTCAGCTTTCCCCCGAAAGTATGGCTGAATGTAAGTTCGCCTACAAGCCAGATAGCTAAGATTGCCGGAAACTCAGTACAATAATGTTGTTACCAGTAAAGAAGGAGTAAATCACTGATATAAAAAAGAAAGAAAAGAAAAGAACTGGATTTTTCTATTTATACTTAATTCAATACATACAGAATTCTTGTAATTTCTTGCTATATACGCCTTTTACAAGCACAAGGGAGAACGTAAAGCTTCGTTTTGTGAAACAAAATAGTTACAGTAAAATAAAAACTTTATGCAATCCTCTATAACCAGGCTTCTCCTGAAGTTCAGAGGTTTGGTAACTATCGTCCCCTTTCCCCCCATTTCCACTAAGCAGTAAATTCCTCGAAACAAAATTTTAGTTAGCAAAGCCCACAAAGTCTTATAAGTTGTGGTTGGGGCCGCGGGTGGAATAGTGATCAGCGTTCCTGACTGCCATGGAGATAACCTCAGGTTCGATCCTGGGCAGGTACGAACGTTCGAAGCACTAAATACCTGCAGTGCGTCGGATGGGCACGTTAAGCCGTCGGATCCCGGGTACTGGCACCCCGGTAATAAATAAGGGAGTCTTCCTCCCCCTTTCTACCTCGTTTCCGTGTCACTTTCCTATCTGGCACTCTAGCCCAAATCTCCTAGCTTCCTATTTCTAAGGATTGTAGAGGATCAAACACTCCCTTCCTAAAATCCTCTACAAATGATCTGATCTTATTAAGTTATGGTAAGTTAACAATAAAACATGTTAACTACACTTTTCAGGAAGGACAGTGTAAGGCTGCATTTTCTACACTTTCGAAGATCGAACATACTGCTTTCACAGATCCAAGGATTTCAGAAATTGTGGGTCGCTCCGCTTTTCTAGTGTTCAGGACCTTCTTTTTGCCCACTCCGACTTTGTTATTCTAATGTCAGTCTGTTATTCTACTCAGCCAGGGGCATATTTAGAGGGGGGCAAGGGAGCCTTACCCCCGAAAGTGTTTCATTTGTTGTTGTTAAAATGTACCTTACATTAGAAAACAGTGCTTTAATTTAATAAAAATGCACAAAATGCATCAATTAGAACATAATGCTTTAATTGTTTCATCTATTTCTCATTAACTTTTGTTTTGTCAGGTTGGATTTCAAATTTTTTTCTTCTGTCGCCCCTCCCCGGAAAAAAAAATATTTACTCCTCCCCGCATTCAGTCAAACCGTCTTTATTATTCCACTACGCCAAACCGTCTGCGATTCCACTCACCCAAATAGCCTTTGTTACGCCAAACCGTCTCTGTTGGCGTGAAAATGCATATTGTACAAAACGTTAGTCCTCTGAAGGTGTGTGGTATTTGTATTTCAGCGCGTTTACAGACAGATTGCCTTTTCCTACGACTCTACCGTTAGACATCCAAGTTTTCTTTATGAACAGAACCGCACGGAGTTGCATACTAGCTTAGACGTTACACGAGCTGATATCTTCTATAACGATGACATATAACTGTACCGAAAATTGCAATTATAAACAAATAGATAATAAATTAACAATCTGGCAACAACTAAGCAGAAAATTCTGCGCCAAATGAAGAATAAAAGTATGTATCACGAGAGCCTGCCAGTATTTAATCCATATTTTATAATAATAATGATGGGGTTACTTATATACAACTCCTAGTTCATTTTCGAAATTTCCGTTTAAAACTTCTCATAAATAAAATGGATGTGGAATGGATAAAGGCAGAAAATTGCGCTCCTTACCCTTCAGAAAATATTTCCAGACGTGTAGGTTTTCGGCGAGAGAGAGGGGGTTTATTTTCTCAGAATATCATTACATCGCATTTCAACCACAAAAGTATTAAATTCCAGAACCCCGCTAAGTGTAAAGAAGTATTTGGGGGACCGTATGAATACTCTTGAGAGGAGGGGGTAGGGGGTCTGTTTACTTATAAAGAACATGCACAGCAATTTCTATAAAACGCTGGAATTCTGTTCTTAATTGAGAATGACGACTCTATCTTTGAATGGTTTTTCTGCTGCCTTGGGGGCGCTGTTGAATTATTAGTTGCACTGATGCCAGAACCCGAGTTTTAATATTGTGTGTTCCGGAGAACAATGGCCACGGTAATGGCGCGGAAGTAAGAGTACGATATCGGTTGCCAGAGGAACGGGGTGGAATTTCCTTTCGAGAGATGTGGTTCGTCGGTTATTATTGCTGCTCGCGTAAAAGCAAGCACAGTTGTAATGGGAATGCATTGCTTTGAAAGCGGAATTCAGCCAGTGTCACTTATTTTATTGGAATCCTTCTGACTTTTTTTCTACTAATACCATGTTTTTTCTGTCAAAGAACTTGGATTTCCATTGCATCTTTTAGTACACATTTAACCTGCATTTCGATTAAGGAAGAATGGAAAACACACACTTTTTTTTTCACATATTTCTGTAGGGCTTTCCATGCTTTATTTGGTGTATGCTTCGGTACGTCTTTTAGTCTATTCACAACCAGTTTAAAAATAATAAAATCCACGATCAATTTTGTGAAACATTTATTATTGAGAATTGATTGTGAAAAGAAAAACCTATGACCTTGTAATATAATTATTTTTCCTTAAACTTTGTAAATCTCGGAAACTGCCCCAAAGAACTTGATTAGCAGTACATTTTTACAGCAGTGTGTGATAGTCAGGATACAAAGAATTCCCAAGTTCCTTTGCGGCAGATGTGATGCCAAAGCGGTTAGTGTGACATTTAATTAGCTGAACAGCAAGTGGGTGCAGTGTGACCGAGCTCTCGTAGCTAAACAGAAAAACACCAAAGCGGTGCAAAGAGGCCACACTTTTAAGAGCAATGTCGTAACGGTTCTGCCTGGGTGTTAGTGATGGCCATGTGTTGGTTAGAAGGCGGCCAGATGAGCGCCTGCAACCAACCTGTCTGCGGCCGAGACACACTGGACCTACACCTGGAGTTATGGTCTGGGGAGCAATTTCCTCTTATGGTTATCCCACGCACCCTAACGGCACAGTTGTACGTAGGTCTGGTGATTCAACCTGTTGTGCTGCCATTCATGAACAGCATTCCAGGGGTATTTTCCAACAGGATAACGCTCGCCCGTGTACCGTTGTTGTAACCCAACATGCTCTACAGAGTGTCGACATGTTGCCGTGGCCTGCTAGATCACCAGATCTTTCTCCAATCGAGCACGTGTGGGACATCATTGGACAACAACTCCAGCGTCACCCCCAACCAGCATTAACCGTCCCTGTGTTGACCGACCAAGTGCAACAGGCATGGAACTCCATCCCACAAACTGACATCCAGCACCTGTACGACACAATGCATGAAAGTTTGCATGCTTGCATTCAACATTCTGGCGGTTACACCGGTTATTAATGTACCAACATTTCACATTTAAAATTGCTCTTCTCGCGCTCACATTAAGCTATGATCTTGAAATCTTAATCGATTAAATATGTTACCTATACAAATGTATTGCCGCCAATTCATTTCTCTACAACTATTTTTTCGTGGTGTTGGGATTTTTTCTCGTCAGTGTATTTACAAAACATGTCAAATTTGTAATATTTTTCTTTTACTTAATTAATTGATAGGCCCTACACCTCGGCCTTTTTAACAGCTTTTAATCCGCCGACTTCATATTCTTAACGGTTACGTATCAAATCAAGTCAATAGCATTGCGCTTTTACTTAGGCACTAAATATCAAAGTCACAGGCCATACAGGCATAGGCCTTTTTAACAGTTTTTATTCTACCAGTGTCATATTCACAACGCTTACACAGTAAATCAAGTCAATAATATTGTGCGTTTACTTAGGCACGAAATATTAATTCATAGGCCCTAGGCCTTGTTAATAATTTTTACTCTATCAATGCCATATTCACAACGTTTACACACACAAAAATGTAATAATATTGCTGTTTTGCTTAGGCACGAAATATTCGTTCATATGCCCTAGGTCTGGGCGTATAAATTAAATGCCCAAGTAAAAGCGTAATATTAATAACTTGATTTGCTGTGTAAACGTTGTGAATATGGCATTAATAGTCAAAACTATTAAAAAGGCCTAGGGCCTATGAATTAATATTTCATGCCTACGTAAACACCCAAATTATTAACTTGATTTACTGTGTAAACGTTGTGAATATGGCATTGGTAGAATAAAAACGGGTAAAATGGCCTAAGCCTAGGCCTAGGGCCTGTGAATAAATATTTCGTGCTGAAATAAAAGCGCAATATTATTAACTTGATTTGATGTGTAAACGTTGTGAATATGACACTGGTAGAATAAAAACTGCTAAAAATGCCTATGACTTTAATATTTAGTGCCTAAGTAAAAGCGCAATGCTGTTGAATTGATTTGATACGTAAGCGTTATGAATATGAAGTCGGCGGATTAAAAGCTGTTAAAAAGGCCGAGGTGTAGGGCCTGTGAATTAATTAAGCAGAAGAAAAATATTACAAATTTGACATGTTATGTAAGAAGTATTTAATGCCTAAATAAAAGTGCAGCGTTATTAAAAAATCCCACCTTATTGTCCTTTCCTGAACACCGCAATTTTCACTTGGCTTACATGTAACGTTTTCTCGAAATTTGTTCGGAGTTCCCAATTCAATTCTCAATATAGGCCAGGAAACGGCAATCTTTATACCCCCCCCCCTTCCCGGCCTCGACTCGAACTTCTGTGGCCAGTTGTCTAAGTATGAACCGACATGAAAATTCAGACAAACAAAAGAGCTCCTTCCCATCGTTAGGCAACTTGGGAAACTGCCACACATAATTCGGAAGCTTGGGAAACTGCCACACCAGAAAACTGCCACACATTCAAAGTGTTCCTCGGAGGAATAGCAATTTGTGCCCGGACCCTTAATGAAAAGCGTGCGGCAGTTTTCTAAGTTGCTGAAAGATGTGTGGCAGTATTCCTGTGTGGCGGTCTTCCGATAACCGAACCCGGACCCTTTTCGGACGAATGATCAGAGGCCATCGCTTAGACCACTACGCCACCGGGGTCGGCTTAGTATTTCAGTTGGCCAACGTTGTTCAGTAACAATATGTACAGCCCATTGCCACTTTGAGTCTTCACCTTAGCGGTCCTTAAAACCCGAAAGGAGAAAACAAAAAAAAAAAAAAAAAAAAAAAAAGAAAGAAAGAAAGAAAGAAAGAAAACGAAAAGCTGGACATCCTGTAGCTATAGTCTTCACCTTAGCGGTCGTTAAACAGCGGGGGGAATAATGGGAGGGACGACAAATTAGACATCTTGTAGCCATGCCTAGCCCTCAAGCCTCTGAAACCAATTGCAAAGTAGCGAACGTCGGCTATCCTCTTAGAGAAACGTGTGTGTGTGTGTGTGTGTGTGTTTAACGACTACGATGGACATCTAAAAGCCACTGAAAAATTTATGATGAAGCGCCAAGTTAATCCGATGTTCTTTCCTTAAACATCCGTTACAGAAAACTTACTACGAATTTCTGAGAAGTGCTGCATTCGGGAAATTATAAGTTTGTACTTTTTCTGCAAACTACCTAATCAAGTCCCAAAAGAAAAAATATATATATTCTTTTAGATTTTTGCCAATTTTTTGGAATGGTGCAAGATCCGAAGATGCTAATGAAAATCAGGAGTCTTCCTATGGAAAGTTGTGTAACATTATGTAATTATATAAAAACCTGGTTCGTAAAAGATAGCTGGCCTAATAAAGGGACAAAGGTCTCACCTAAGAAATACGAAAATGTGCCATCCACAGCAGAACGCAATTCCCTTTCAACAGCGAGAGATTAGCAAACGTAGAGTTCATATCGCGACTACACTCTGCACACGCGACAAACGATTATTACGTCATCAGCTCGTACGTCACTCGTGAAAACGACACCAGGGCAACAGCGATTAGAGGGAAGAGGGTTGTGGGGTCGAGATCCCGAATGCTTGTAAGCAGAGAAATCCTTTCATGTTCTTCGAGGCATCTTGAGAATGTCGCAGGGCATTAGGCCAGACGAAGCTGGCCGTGACCCGCAAAACCACCCTCCATCATGTACAGTTTGGGTGGTATTAAAAAAAAAGAAACTTGTTCTTACAAATGCACAAGCAAATTGTGCCATAACGCTGGCACAGCAGTTTAGTTTCTCTGGCGTTACTTAAACAAACATATTCATTGCCGTGCATTAAAAATAAGGAGGCAACCTGTTAGACACAGAACCGCATTACGAACTGAAAAAGCACCTAATGAATCATATTTCCGTTAAAGGTAAAAAACGATAATAGAAAGTTTTCTTTCACACACGCACACACACACACATATATATATATATAACAACTGCTGAACGTTGGAGATCCAAAATTATTAATTCCCAGTCCTAAGTGTTTATCTAAATAGGGCCCCATTAAGCAACACAGATATCTTCGTTCCTTTATTTTTATTCGTAGTTGTCCTTTGAGAGGGGAGGGGAGGTCTATGACATCCGCCGGAATCTCCGGGGTCATCCATTGGTAATATGGGGTCACTGGTTCCAGTAGGGGGGGCACAACCGCAGAGGGACAGGAACACCATACATGCTTCATCTGGCACTCGAACGTGGACAGAGCTCAGATGATTAAAAGCCCGCTCCTGTCATTTATGTAAAATTAGTCAGTTTTTTTAAAAAATCCATACAGAACAACTGCAATGATTGGCGATAGCGACACGTTGACATATTCACTCTAATGAGAACAACATCGCAGGACCGGTGGCTGAATGGTCAGAAGCGTAGGTTTCTGATTAGTCCCTGGCGAGAAGTGAGTGGTGCATTCGTCTTACGGTGCCCCTACACTGGAACCGTGCCCCCATTGCAGGTTTATAAATGGCCTGCTTACAGGAGTTCATTCTTCCTTGCACAAGCGATTTCGTAAAACTTGATGCTAATTAAATTTTGTTACTGATGATCAGTGGCGGACTGGGTCTAAAAACATTGCTTGCCAGAAGACAAATGGGGCCCACCCCTCTGTTCAACTCTTGAAATATTTCTACCGTTCTCGTCCCTTCCTTGCTTTTCGTATCCACTATCGAATGGTGACCTTGTAGGAGCCACGATCGAGAAGAGTGTTTTGTAGGACATTTATTAAGAATAATAATGAGGTTATTGCTGTGATTGAAATATAAGACCTAACTGAAGTGATTCTGAAATTCGTCTCAGTACAACGTCTTTCATATTCGCTAGAAGATACGGCAATGATTTGCACATATTGTCTAATGTTTAAGGAGGCCCACCTCATCAGGAGCCCACTTGCCATCGGGCAAGCTGACACCCTGGCCATTCCGCCACTGCTGATTATATACATTTAGATGTGCAAACTGATCATGCGTTTCCAGAGCAGTTTCTTTCGCGAAACTATATCAGGAACTGTTAATCCCCCCCCCCCCAAAAAAAAAATTCTGTTGCACACATATAAAGGTAAATGCTAGTAATCTTCCTACTTTTTTCTTCAACAGATAATGAAAATGCAATAATGAAATTTGTGAAGGAGTGAAGAAGCTATAATAATAAAATTTGTGAAGGAGTGACGCGCACGTCCGCCAAATAAATCCACCATAATGACCTACCAACAATAAAATAAAAACTTACCCCAAAAGAAAGAAAACACCAAATGTACGCGGAACATTACAGGAAAGCAAAGATTATTTCTGAGCGAAGCATTTCTGACTTTTTCTCAACTTTCCTAAATAAACTTTCCTAAAATAAACTATTCTGACTTTTTCTCAACTTTCCTAAATAAACTCATTTCTCTTAACCCCAAGCAGCTGCTCCTGCATGGGGTTAAGAGAAATGAAGGAACAACAAAAAAAAAAAAAAAAAAAAAAACGAAAACACCGTAACGTCAAGCACTTTCATTTTCTGTATAAAAAATGCGTTGGACTATTTTCAGACCGGAATAAAATTTCACATGAATTCGTCGGATTTATGTGGTTCCAGGACTGAGCAACAGGACCAATGATTTTGAATGTGTCTTTTCCATACTCACAATATGCTGCTGTTTAAACACTTCTGCCGCCCACGAGGTGCAGTGGTCTAAGCGCTGGCTTACGATCCAAGCGGATCTGCGCTGAAATTCCGGCGAGACATGGATGTTTTGTCTGTCTTACGGCACTGGCTCTCTCCCTTCCATGGAATCAGCTGCCCTAAATTAGGGACGGGGAAACTGCCCATTGAGTTACTCACGATGGTAGAAAGAAAGAAAACTCACTTATACTGTGGCACAGTGTAATTAACCAAGTTATATTTAAAGACCAAATACAATTCCTTCAACTTCTAGTTAGATGTGCAGACTTTTTTAAAGCAGCAGGTTTGTTTCACAAATATCAGAGCTTTCACGCAGAAAATTTTGATGAATTGTTCCATTCAACTTTTCTGAGCTATATGGTGATTTTTACTCAGAAAGTAATTAATGAAAAAATCTGTACAAATACTGACAAAAGTTCCTGTCTCACAATAGATTCATTTAAACCACCTTTCTAATGATATGAAAACTTTATGCAACTAGGAGAGAAATTATCAGCGAGTGTTTACCTTTACCGTGAAGGTTAACTTTCACCAAGAAGGTTAACTTTCCTTAAACAACTAAGGAGCTGGTTTCACGGAAGCAGAAACAAAATATGAGGTCAGCATAACCAGATTATGATACACAACACTCGGATATAATGACATCCAAGCAAGTCGAACCTTTACTTGAATTCTCTTGCTGAAGAGAAAAGGGCTTGTTCACAAATGTCAACCCCGACTGTTAAAAATGTAATTACAAAAGAAAAATAAATAAAAAAAGAGAAGGATAAAAAAACCCACCTGTTTCATAGATGCACTCCTTTTTAGGCACACAAGGAACATGTATGCGTTTGGGTGAAAGAAATAATTACGTTATGAATCCTTTTTATTCTTACTGTTACAATATTGTGATTTTTTGCTTTCGTGATAATCATCTGTAGAGATGTTTCCTAAATTAATTCGCTATGTAATTCAATAAACTAACATTTAAGAAACAAAGTTCCTCTGAAAGCCAGAGATGCAGGCGAGTCCTCATACCTCACTGCGCTGGGCCCCTGTTTCAAAAATTGATTCTAGAAATTACTTAATCGTTTTTGAACTTCTTTTTATTACACCGAGAAAAACGTTTTGCTAATTCAACAAAAAATTTTGTAGAATTTACAATTGTTTTGTTGAAAAGTATTGTTGATTTAACAAAATTCATTGTTATCACGACAAAACGTTTTGTTGTTTGACAAAATGATTAGGTCGATTTTTGAAAATTTGTTTGATCCAACAAAATAATCATTTTGTCAAATGAACAAAACGTTTTGTTGTGATAACAAAACATTTTGTTAAATCAACAATAATTTTTAACAACATAATTTTCAAAAAAAAATTTGTTGACTGTATATCGACAAAGTTTTTTGTTGAATTAACAAAACGTTTTTCTCAGTGTATTATTGAGAAAGGGATCTTTTGCGTGGGGTTCGTTGCGCCCTCTTACCGGTTAATCTCCAATGCTTCCATTTACGGTACAGTTCCGATTGTGTGTGTGTGTGTGTGTGTGTGTGTGTGTGTGTGTGTGTGAGAGAGAGAGTGAGTGATTGAAGGTTTAATGATTACCATGAAGCAATTCGATGGGCTAGTCGCTCGTCACTAATTTAGTACCACTGGTTCAAGGAAAGGGAGAGAACCAGTGCCATAAGACAAACACAACATCCTTGTCTCAAAGGGATTCGAACTCGGACCCATCACGGACGAATGGTCATAAGCGCCACCGGAGACGGGTGACCACTTACGATTTTCACAAAACCCTTTACTCTTCTGATTGTGCCGCCCCGGTGGCGCAGTGGTCTAAGGCATTGGCCTCTAATCATTCGTCCGAACGGGGTCCGGGTTCGAATCTCGGTGAGGCATGGATGTTGTGTTTGTCTTACGGCACTGGTTCTCTCCCTTCCCTGGAACCAGTGACCCTAAATTAGGGACGGGCGACTGCTTATAGCCCATTGAGTTGCTCACGGTGGTCGTTAAACCTCCAATAAAAAAAAAAAACCCCTTCTGATTGTGCCTTACTTCAAGGTCAAACTCAATATTACTTTAGAAATAGTGCGCATTTTACCATTAATTTGTTTTTATTTTGTGCACTATTTTAGAAAAATTTGTACATTATTAATCAAATTCTACGACTTTCCGATTATTACACAATCAAATTGACTATATAAGGTAAAATATGGAATAGCTCCCTCATTTGATGTGAAGGTTAAATAGAAGGAAACATGAGCACGTATAAACATAAAAATACAGCGAAACTCGGTTATACGTTTTTCACTTTAATACGTAATTCTACGCTAGTCCTGATGTTTTGCTGTAGTTTCTATCGCTTTTATAATTCGGTTTTATGTAATTCATTTACAAGCTTCTTGCGATTGTACTTACATTTTGAATTTTAGATTATCAAATATTCACGGCTCTTTGATTCTATTATACGTAAACCGGTATGTTACAACTCTGAAAGAACTGAGACAGCATTTTTTTCTTTTACTTTTTTTTTTTTTTTTTTTTTTTTTTGGCAGCCGTGAAACATGTAATGCAACTAAAAATTTAGTAAACATTCACAGATCTCTATCTTTCTGTTTTCAAGAAATTTGAAAAAATCAAAGGTTAGTGAATATTTTATTCGGGCACTAATTATTATTAATCAACTAGTGGACAAACAACTTTCAAAAGAGCTGTGCTTGGAAATAAAGAATGTGTAATAAGCAAAATCTAATTCGCATGTACTATCTAGTATTTCAAATGGAGAAAAAAAGCTAGAGATAACAGACACGTACGTTTATCTTGGACAGCAGATATCAAGTGAGGGTCACATTGATGAAGAAATTAATCGGCGTACAAAACTTGCCTGGAAAGCTTTTGGAAGAAACAGAATAAATTTCAAGAGCAATATGCCATTATGTCTTAAAAGAAAAGTGTTTGATCAATGCATCCTTCCAGTGCTTACGTACGGTGCAGAGACGTGGACCTTAACTAAAAGAGACATACAAAGACTGCAGACAACTGAAAGCATGGAGAGGTGCATGCTTGGTGCAACCAGGAGAGATAAGAATTCTAGATCTCGTGGATCAGAAAAATGACGCGAGTGGAAGACATCATGATCAGAGTTAAATCCCTGAAATGGCAATGGGCTGGACATACTGTCAGAAGGACAGACCATCGATGGACAGCCGAAATTTTAGATTGGATTCCAAGGGACAGGAAAAGACCCAGAAGAAGACCAAATGGGAGATGGGTGGATGAAATTCGTAAGTATGCGGGAGTGACGTGGAGGAGACTGGCACAAGATAGACCGTTGTGGAGGAAACTTGGGGAGACCTTCGTCCAGCAGGGTTTTGATAATGGTTGACAATGATGATGATTTCAAAAGTAATGTATTTTTCTTTCTTTTCCATTTACTGAAAATATGAAATCGTGCAGAATTTCTTAACCCAGTTTTCATAATGAAATTAAAATTAAGAGAAATTAATACAAAATGTCAACAAAATAGACATAAACTTAAGGTAGCAAATACAGTATTTATATATGTACGCCTTACTTTAAAAATAACAGCGTGATTTAAAATTGCGAGTTTCCTTCCCGCTCCCCCATTTCTTTCTTTTAGGAGGCATTCAAATTTTTACAATAGCATTTAACATCTTGAAAGTTGTGACGTACTACAAAGGTGAAGCACATGTCAAACGTTAAATCTGCAGCGATGCATTCCGTCGGTGTAGAACAACTGGAGAATTTGTCATTTTCATGTAGGACTTCCGTCCACAGGCAGTAGAGTTTAGGTCCCAGCCACCTACAGCGAGATCGCCTTTTGGGCAGGACACAGAAACGGAAGGAATGAGAGCAAGTCTAGCAACTTTTGACAGAACAGTTTGTAGTGAGATTAGAGTACAGTAGATGGCGCCACCGTACAAGTACGATATTGCACATAGATGGGTGAGAGAATTTCAGGGAGGACATAGGAAAGGATACCCATTTAACCAGTGGGTCCAGCCTGGGGGCCGTCACTTTACGTGCTCGTCCGATGCACGGCGGATATTCAGCGATTGTTAGTAAATCACACCATCTCTGAAAGATCAGCCCAGGCGTGAACCTGGGGAACCAGCATCGATAGTCTGAAACACTAACCACTAAGCCATCCGCGGCTCTATTAGAACAACTGGCTCTGGAATGACGAATATATATACCCTGAGTGGACACTTTATTATGACCACCTGACAGTTTTAAGCAAATGAGCTATGGCTGCACGCTGTTGCCGCCAGAGGGCGAGGCTAGTACAAAGAGGGAAAGCTTAGTGCTTGCGAGAGTAGTAGAAGTGATTTTTGGGTGACGAGATGGGTAAAAAAATGCGATTTGACGGACTTTCAACGTGGGATGATTGTAGGAGCTCGGAGCCATGGAGCGAGTAGCACCGAAACCGCCGCATTCGTGAAATGTTCCAGAGCAGCTGCTGTTAAAGTGTTTAAAGACTAGACTGTCAGCCAAAAAACTGGGTCTCTACCTGCAACGTGTGGTCGTCATCGACTAGTGACTGCTCGGGAGGAACGGAGAGTGTCCAGACTGGTAACAGACAACAGAAGGGCAACAGTGCAGCAAATTATATAGACCATCTTAATCAAGGATCCCCTCAAATGATCTCTGCACGCACTGTTCGCCGTACACTGCATCGGATGGGATATGGCAGCTGAAGTCCTGTTCGAACACCTTTCCTGTTTGCAGTTAACAAGAGAAAAAGTCTCCAGTTCGCACAGGAGAACAAGGATTGGACAGTCTATAATTGGAAACAAATGTGGTCCGATGAATCACGTTTTCAGTTGCACCATGCCGATGGCCGAGTGAGAATTTGGCGGAAACAGCACGAAAGCATGGATCCCAAATGCATTGCTACAACCCTTCAAGCTGGTGAAGGCAACGTTATGGTTTGGGGAATGTTTTCCTGGCATGCTTTGGGCCTTTTAATTCGTGTTGACCAACGTCTGACTGGCACATCATATCTAAACATCGTTGCAGACCAAGTGCATCCTGTCATGTGGATGGTTTATGGCGATGGCTACTTTCAACAAGATAATGCGTCCTGCCATAGTGCTCGTATTGTACAGGATTGGTTTCAGGAACATGCCAGTAAGTTTACTTTGCTTAGGTGGCCCCCACAATCTCCAGGCCTCAACCCCATTGAGAATTTGAGAGATGAAGTTGAACGAGCCATCAGACAGCTGGATCCACAACCCTGCAATCTCACACTCCTGGAAAGTGCTATTCATCAAGCATGGTCTCTGATTCCACAAACCACCTATCAACATCTCGTGGAGTCCGAGCCACGAAGAATCGACGCAGTATTAAAGGCAAAAGGTGGCCCAAAGAAGTATTGAGGTGGTCATAATAAAGTGGCCACTCAGTATATATATATATATATTTTATCTTTAACTTATTCTCGTTTTCGTGCTGTCATAAGTTGTAGAGTAGGGGTTTTAGACTCAAGTTTTCTTTCAAAAATCTGTTCGTTATAAATTAACATTTCCTTTTTTTAATTGCAATGTAAAATTTGGATTTCTTTTGCATTGTTTTCAGGTTTAAATTCTCTCTCAAACGAACTTGGAATTTCGTTATAGCTGAAAATCATTTCCATTTATTATGTCACTCTCACAGCTTGAGTTCTCTTTAATCTTCTTCTCTCTGTTTAATAGTAACAGATGAAGAGCATGGGTCGGGCCATGAAGGTTAATGGATGCAAGCGAAATTGTTAACTAGTGCTAGGTCATGCTACTCTACGGAGGACATGACTTATATATATATATTTTTTAACTATTTTAGGTGGGAATGTTACTTGCATCTATGGCCTTGCAGAAACCCATTTCCAACTAGGTCTTTGTGGAAGTGAGAAAATGCAGAGTTTTTGCTGGTCCTTGATAAGGCCAAGGCTCAGTATTCTCGACACCTTCTACATTCAGTTGTTTTATTTTATTTTTTTATCTTTTCTCCTTTTACTCACACAGGTAGATACATAACCTTTTCTATGTTGTATTAGGTGTGAGTCAAAATTATATATGTATTTTTTTGCTTAGGTATCTTCTTTATAGAATGTGTATTCTGAATTTTCAAAACTGCTGCGTTGCGCGTTTTGATTTTCAGGTTATTTTGCACCCTTCGTTTTAAATTCTAAAATTTTTTCCTTGGTCTTCAGTTTTGCTCTTGAGTATATATATATATATATATATATATATAAACTGAAAACAAAACTCAAACAACAAGCAAAAAAAATTTAAACATCGAAAATCTCTTAACGCGCAAAGCGCTGCAGAGAAGAATTCTTAAAAGTCACAAACTACACCACACAAAAATGCTAGAATAAAACAAAATTAACCAATAACGATGCAAACAAGCAGGGAACAAAAGTAATGAATGAGTTATGGCTTTTTCAGGGTTTATTTGTTAATTTGATGATTTTAATATATCACTTTGTCATAAATATATGAATTTGCTAGAGAGAGAGAGATAGAAAGAGACCGAACCGAACTGAAATTTTAGACTGGATTCCAAGGGACAGAAAAAGACCCAGTAGAAGACCCCATGGGAGATGGATGGAATTCTAAAGCATGCCGGAGTGACATGGAGGAGACAGACAATTGTGGAAGAAACTTGGGGAGACCTTCACCCAGCAGTGGAGTGATAGTGTTAGACGATGATGAGACAGATAGATTGCCGTGTATATCACGTGACATTTTTAGACCCATACATCGGCTACAAATTTTGTTTCGATGGAGAAGTCTCCCGATTTTCTCGGCCCTTATCTCCCCAAAGACTCGACGAAGAAGACTCCCTCTTCCTGGATATCTTCTCCTGTCATAAAATGTAGAACAAATAACCAGAAATGCACTGTTAATTGCTCAGACATATCACTAACTCTTCTTCAATATCGTGCTGATCGGATGACTTAAAATATATTTGGACATTGAAAAAAACAACACAGAACCACAGTGAGATTTTGAAAAGTAACTGCTAAGGCACGAATTTTAGCATAACATAGTTAAAAAGCTGGTCCGTTAAACTACTATTCATCTTTCACCCCGGTTAATTATGCTTCACTTGCCTCGTACCCGAATCCAGGCTGATAAGTGAAGGCCTTTACATCAAACCATAAATATTCACATGAAACTAATGATTTGCAAAAGTATGAGTTTAAATGAATTGCTTTTGGGATATAAGATGAATGTTTAAACATTCCGAGGGGGGGGTCCGGACCTCCAATTCCCTCCCTCTGAATAGGTGCATGCGATTTGATACCGCTATTTTTATAGAGCACTTTAAAACTGGATCAAAAAGCCACATACTTACAGATTTTCAGACTTTCGTTCTTTTATTTTTATTTTTTATTTTTTTGCACGTGCGTGGAGCAATAAAAAAAAAAAAAATCACCAATATATTTTGTTCACAAGTGCGAGTAAAGCCATTTCTCTCTGTTCGCGACAACTTTCGCCATTCAGTAAAACAACGGAAAAATTCTGAAAAATCTTCCTTTACCTGCATAGCCAACGTTTTCGATAAGATGTTGAAAGCTCAAGAATGACAGTAAAGAAATAAAAAAGACGGGGTGGGGAAAAAAAAAAAAAGAGTTACATCAAAGGGCCAACTAATCCTTTGGCTGTCTCAACGGACGTCTCAAGTTTCTTTACTCAGGCGCCAGGGAATCAATTATAAGGGGACTGTCCAGACAGCAGGGTCAGAGCCTGAAGAGTTACCATTAGGCTTTGCCAATGAGGCGGCTCGAGGACGGTGGAGGGGAGTGGGGGAGGATCACGCGACTAAGAAATATAAAGCAAGAAAAAAAACGTCGCGGTGATTTATTCGGTCGTTAATCGTACGTTTAACAGGGACAAGTTGCTGTCGTGGATTTGCTCTTCCTGCAGATAGAGAGAAGTTTGCCAGCGCGTGGTGCATGCACGCTTGCGAGTTGAGCGAATCTTTCTGATATCTGGTTGACGTGTTGTTAATCTCTTCCTTAATTCATTACACTCAGAAGAATGCAGTATATAAATCACCAAACGATCAGTTCAGTAAATAAAGGTTTTTGCTCCAGATTTTAATTTTTATAATGTTCTCGGAAAACAAGTGATATCCGTTGCGCAGAACAACGAAATTAACTCTTTGTCAGACATTTACCTGAAAACAGTAGATCAGCTTGAAATACATGACAAAACTGAAACGTAGCATTGCATGTTGCCTTAGTGGGAAGAAACATTCAAATTTATTAATACCTGAAGTAATTAATGCTAACACATTGCGAATTCAAAAGGCCGAAAATCCAGCTCATTTCTTTAAATGACAGACAGCTTTATAAAAACCATACACGCCGTTGAGATTAATACCAGGACGTGAATGATTAGTTAACTTGGAGAGGAGCATGCTTTTTCTTATCGGGCTGGGAGAGGGGCGAGACTTGAAATTACTACCCCTCGAGTTCAAAAGTTTCCACTCAAACACAGTACGCAGTTTTTATTCTCTCATACCTTGGTTATGGGAAAGTATTATTTTCGTTCAAAAATCTCCCTTCCAGTTTCTGACATAATTTTACTGGAAATGTGGAAGATACCAAAGAGCCAACGGTAAATATCAAAAGTGAAACGTAAAAAATTACGCGAAAGCCAAAAACACAGCACTCTGCAGAATGGAAAACTGACCAGCACAGAACGAACACGTATCAGATAGTGAAAGTAGCAATTGGAAGATGCTTTCGGAGTAGGGCTTGGAAAAATACCGTTCAAGGTTAAAAACTCAAGAGAGACTTTCTGCCAGGCCAGTAGTCAGGATTCTAGAGGTGGGTGGGCCATTATGTCGGGAATATGGGTATGAGGACTGGTGTGCAAAATTAAAGGATAAGTATGGAAAACGCCGAAAATACCCGGGTAGGCAATGCCCCCCCTCCCCCAGCTACGGGCTTGTTTTCTGAGGTACCCCACCCCCTGCTTTAAGAATGAAAAAAGATAAGTCAAAAATTAAAAAACGGTTCAGTTTAAAAATAGCCACGCGCACAAAAATTATACTTTTTTTTTATGCTTTAAAATATTTGATTGATTGTTTTACGTCAGACCTCGAATGTGTCATTTTCAAAACATTGTACTTATTACAATCTCACGAGAGTATGAAACTCGGGTAATAACAATGTGTTGTCGTTACCGCAATTTGTGCACGCTCCCTTCATATCGAAATCCATGCATTCCTACTTAACTATTCCTCGAACTGGACTTTCCCGCGCCCTCTGAAATTAAATTATAGATTGCAAATGTAGTTTTACCTATCATAAGAATGGGTAACTGCTGTTCAGAAAATTCCTATCCATGTAAATTCAGGGATAAAATCTCCGACAAAGAAAATATCAGGCTAGAGGGAATAATTCCTTGATAACTGGCTGACACTTTGATCACAGTAATATTTGCGTTTGAAGGATGTCTTCCCGTGATCGGTTTCCTGTTCATGGCTCAGGTCAGAGCTTTGTTAAAAATAAAAAAAGGAAAGAAGAAAGGAAGGAAAGAAAAAAAAAAGTCCAAAAGTACTTTTCATAAAACAAACGAAACGAAAACTTTCATCTAAAGAAATACCAATGAAAAGAACCTAAATGCCTGTTTTGAAGAAAAAAAGAAGACAGGTCGAAAAATTTGCTTGTATAGAAAAAAAAAAAAAAAAGTCGAACTGGAAAACCGACATCTAAAGAAATAGCAATAAAAAATTGCAGTATGTAAAAAAAAAAAAAAAAAAAGGTAAAGACAAACAAGCCCCTTTGCATATTAACAAACTAATTACGAAAATCGAGAAGAGAGTATGAAGTGATTTGTGAAGAGGTATCATCATCATTAAAACCACTGCTGGACGAAGATCTCCCCAAGCCTCTTCCATAACTTTCTGTCTTGAGACAGTTTCCTTCATGTCAGTCAGGCATGCTTTCGAATTTCATTCACCCATTTCCCACGTGGTCTTCTTCTAAGTCTTTTCCTATAACTTAGGTTTTTTTTTTCATATTCCTATCCTTTCAGGGTTTTTATCATGGTTTTGATATCAACTCTGATCATTTTCCTGATACATGAGCTACTTTTCCTATCTTTCCCGATTTTACCAAATATGCACCTCTCCATGCTTCTCGGAGCTATCCGCAGTTTCTGCATGTTGTGAAACCCAAATTTGACAGTGGCGGAACTCGAAATCGAATCGTTCTGCTCCGTAGCCGAAAGCTTTCTCAATTAAGCTACGCCAACCAGGGCTTATCACTGCTACATGCTGTCTTGACATGCGTCACTTCTGTAGTACGTCACACACACACACACACACGAGAAAGGAGGGAGGCCCGAAATAGCAGGTTTCGGGTTCGCCGCAAACCATGCTTGAATTAACTCTCTGTAGAGGAAGGTATTCTAATTCCAGATGATGTGTGGAAGAAGCCTCACATAGTTTTCGACGCGAAAAAGGAATTCTCATTAATTCCAGACGATGTGTGGAACAAACATCACATATTTTTCTAAGAACCCAACGGCCAGTGGATCCATGGTTACGTTCGGGGGCAAAGGGTTACGTTCGGGGGCAAAGGTGAAACCCAAATTTGGCGGTGGCGGTCTTGAACCTACATCCTTCTGCTGCAGAGCCGAATGCTTTCCGAATTAAGCTACGCCGGCAAGGGCTTATCACTGCTATTTGCAGTCTTGAGATGTTCGCAATCCCCGAGGCAGGCACGTCAGTGAAGGTCCATGTCTTTTTCAGTGAAGGTCCATGTCTCTGATCCCTAAGTACGAACTGGAAAGACGCATACATTAAGAACTTTTAAGCACCCCCAATTTTTTTATGGACTGGATTAAAAATGCGTCCATCTGCAAACGTAACAAAGATTGTAGAACATGTATTTTGTATTCCTCACTCAAACGCTATGTCCAAAGGAAATTTCAGCTTGATGACAACTTCCGGAACGAAGCAGATTACTCATCGAAAACACAAAAGCAGACCTTATGATTAAAGAAAATTTTTCATTGACTTTCTAAGAATTTCACTCATACTTGAAAGTCTGAAAATAGAACCGAAATTTTGAAAAAAAAAATAAAAGTTCCGAAAAGTATGTTTAATTTATTTCTTATTCTGTGCTATGGCTAAATTTTAGTATCCAAAAGCGTTGTGCAGGTGATTTTTGCTGAAATAAGGGAATACATAGATTTATATATTTTGTAGAGACTATGTAAAATCCTTTGTCATACATCGTTCCGCGCGAATGCCGTTTAAAAATCTGGTAACGCCTCCGTGTCACGCACCATAACAATCACCGCTGCCACAAAAAAAGAAAATATCGGAGGATTTGATTACTCTCATAAACGTCAAGAGATGGCGCTAATCAGTAATTAATTGCTTTATTTGAGTTTCAAGTGCCCTTTGGGTAAAACGCAAACAGAGAAGTGTGAAACGAACTGGAAGCTGTGTTCAAGGGTGGCGTGCGCGAAGCGACCCTCTGGAAATCGTGCGCGAAGCGACCCTGTTATATTTCATCGTGGACGAAGCGACCCTGCAAATCGAATCAGTTTACTTACTTATATATACACACACACACACACACAAATCGTAGTCAAATTATTTACATCTAATTAAGTAAGTACTTGCATCTTCCGAATTTTGTAGCTTTTGTCCTAAGTCTAACTTGGTAACATAGCCTAACCCAATGCTTTCAGGCATTTTCTAATGTCTTTAGAATTTCCAAATTGCACAAACAACAATTAAAAGAATTAGGAGAACTTGGTCCAAAAAGGAAGGAAATGTATATATACAAGTAGACTAACGCATTCGCAATATCATGGGGGAATTTGGAAATTCTAAAGTTCTTAAAAAATGCACTGAAAGCATTAAGCTGTGTTACAAAGTTGGACTAAGGGCAAAAGTTACAAAATTCAGATGTAGGTACTTAATTAATGATGCAAATAATTTGACTACGTTGTATTTATATATATATATCTAATGATATTAAAAACTTGCATTAGTATATAAAAGTTGATGTAAGTAATTAATTAATTAGATGTAAATACATAATTTGACTACGATTTGTATATATATATCATCATCATCATCATCATCATTGTCAACCATTATCAATCCACTGCTGGACGAAGGTCTCCCCAAGTTTCCTCCACAACGGTCTGTCTTGTGCCAGTCTCCTCCATGTCACTCCCGCATATTTACGAATTTCATCCACCCATCTCCCATGTGGTCTTTTTCTGGGTCTTTTCCTGTCCCTTGGAATCCAATCTAAAATCTCGGCTGTCCATCTATGGTCTGTCCTTCTGGCAGTATGTCCAGCCCATTGCCATTTCAGGGATTTAACTCTGATCATGATGTCTTCCACTCTCGTCATTTTTCGGATCCACGAGTTCCTCTTCTTATCTCTCCTGGTTATACCAAGCATGCACCTCTCCATGCTTCTTTGAGTTGTCTGCAGCCTTTGTATGTCTCTTTTAGTTAAGGTCCACGTCTCTGCACCATACGTAAGCACTGGAAGGATGCATTGATCAAACACTTTTCTTTTAAGACATAATGGCATATTGCTCTTGAAAATTATGCTGTTTCTTCCAAAAGCTCTCCAGGCAAGTTTTGTACGCCGATTAATTTCTTCATCAATGTGACCCTCACTTGATATCTGCTGTCCAAGATAAACGTACGTATCTGTTATCTCCAGTTTTTCTCCATCAATCGATAAATCTTCATTTCTTGTAAAAGCATTGAACATCACTTTTGTCTTCTGAAAGTTCATTTTTAATCCCACTTCTTTACTCTTGTCAGCAAGTTCCTGGATCATACTCTGCAGCTCTGATGGGGTAGTTGCAAAAATGACTACGTCATCAGCAAAACGAAGGTGGGTTAGATAATCTCCATTAATCTTTATCCCTTTGTTTTCCCAGTTCAGTGATTGAAAGACATTTTCCAATGTGGCATTAAAGAGCTTCGGAGATATGGTGTCACCCTGTCTCACTCCCTTTCCAATTTTTATGTGTGTTGAATTTTCAAACAGCCGAATCTTTGCACTTGCATTTTCATAGATGTTATTAATAATATTAATGTATGCATCTTCAATACCGCAGGATTTCAGAGCCGTGGTAACTGCTGATGGTTTCACCGAATCAAAGGCTTTTTCATAATCGATAAAAGCCATGCACAATGGAAGTTCATATTCCCTCGCTCTTTCAATTAGTTCTCTCAGTACGTGGATATGATCTATTGTGCTGTAGCCACTCCTGAATCCAGCTTGTTCTCTCGGTTGAGCCATGTCCAGTGTTACCTTCAAGCGGTGTGAAAGAACTTTAGTGAAGATTTTATAAACCACTGATAGGAGGCTGATAGGTCTGTAGTTCCTGAGATCCTCAATGTCACCTTTTTTATGTAGCAGGATCATTGTAGCATTGTTCCAATCCTCAGGAATCTTCCCTTCATTAAGGCATCGAGTAAAAATTTGGGCGAGTACTGTTTCAATTTCTCCACTTGCTTCTTGTATGATGTCTATAGTAATTCCATCTTCTCCTGGAGCTTTCCCCGCTTCATGTTCTTGATTGCATGAGCAACTTCTGCTGGGAGGACTGGAAGAACTCTGGTACCTTTCATGATGTCTGGAGTGCATATATCATCCCTTTCATATAGTTTGGAGTAGAAATCTTTCACTCTTGTCAAAATTTCGCCTCTATTTCTTGTTATAGAACCATCTTCTTTTCTCAGAGCCATAATCTGTTTTCTTCCCTTACTGAGATGTCCCTTTGCTATCTTTAGGCTTTGGTTGTTTTCAATTGCTTTCCTCACTAGCTCAATATATATATATATATATATATATATATATAAGTAAAATGATTCGATTAGCAGGGTCGCTTCGTCCACGATCGAAAATAACAGGGTCGCTTCGCGCAGGATTTTCCACAGGGTCGCTTGGCGCACGGTCGCTTCCCGCACGTAATCTGTTCAAGGATCAAACACATACAGACGGTATAGTAAAGAACAAAAAACCAGAAGTTGGGTTTTAAGAGAATTTATACTAGTCAGAGTGTCTCCAGAAGAATGTCTGTCCCCTAGTAAGGCAATTCTTCCTCCCACCCATGCGAAATTTCCAGTGAAGGGAATAAGGTAATGCGCCGCTGGGTTTCGATGGCTTTGAGCGCCGTCGTCGACTGCTGCGACCGGCGCCTGCCAGTAACCTAAGCTCGTCTGCCGCCACACTTTGTTCTTCAAGTCAACAAGGATTTCTTCGAACTCGTAAAAACCGAAACAAAGGGGAAGTTATTGTTACCCAATTTCACTGCAGTGAAAGTTGAAACAGTAGATCACAGATTTCTCTTTGAAACAATAAAGATACTTCTGAGGGAGATTACTTCTACAAAGAAAAACAAAATTGCAGCCCGAAATGGTGGTGCTAAACATCCAGTAACCGCTGATATAGGACAAAGAAAGAAAGAAAACAAGAACATTGTGTACTTAACCAAAATTTTCAGAGCTAAAAACTGATGTGTTGTCAGCTGCATCATTAAATTTTTGGCATGCTTTCTTTCCATCAAATGAAAAATGTTACGAAATAAATTTAATTCATCCGTTATAATCATTCGTCCCTCAAAAATAACTTTCAAGAAAGAATTGCAAACTTTTTTCTTTTTGTTTTGAACACGGAAGTAAAGGTTAGAATATTCGATTCTGGAAAATTTTTAGACTTACTAATTTTGAGATAGCAGAGAAGGTTCACTGTAAACCGCCACACAGTAAAACTGCCACACAAGAAAACTGCCACACCGGAAGATTGCCACGCAAGAAAACTGCCACACCGGGAGATTGCCACACAGGAAAACTGTCACACGCTTTTCATTAAGGGGCAGGGTACAAATTGCTATTCCTCCGAGGAACACTTTGAATGTGTGGCAGTTTTCTAAGTTTCAACATTATGTGTGGCAGTTTCCCAAGGTGCCTAACGATTGGAAGGAGCTCTTTTGTTTGTCTGAATTTCCATATCGGTTCATACTTGGGGCAACTGACCACAGAAGTTCGAGGGGGGGGGTATAAAGATTGCCGTTTCCGGGCCTATATTGAGAATTGAATTGGGAACTCCAAACAAATTTCGAGAAAACGTTCTATGTAAGCCAAGCGAAATTTAATGTGTTCAGAAAAGCACAATAAGGTGGCATTTTTTAATAACGCTGCACCACTTTTACTTAGGCAGTAAATATTTACATAACTTGCCAAATTTGTAATATTTTTCTTTTACTTATTTTACTTAATTAATTGATAGGCCCTACACCTCGGCTTTTTTAACAGCTTTTAATCCGCCGACTTCATATTCATAACGCTTATGTATCAAATCAAGTCATTAGCATTGTGCTTTTACTTAGGCAGTAAATATTAAAGTCGTGACTTTTAAACTTTTCTAAATTCACAAGCTCATCTTCTGATTAAAATTCTTTACACCATTTCCCAAAGAGACAGCCAAAATTCCGTGTGCACCATGCACTTCCGAAACTTCTGAATAGAAAGGCAAAAAGAGTTTATATCTAGTTCATGTGGGACGTTCTTTTGTTTGGAAAGGCCTGCCAACCATAATTCTTTACACCAGTTTTTAAGGAAACATTCAAATTTGATTTACACTACTGTCTTTTCGAAGTTCCTGAAAAGCGATGTAAAAAAAAAAAGCAGTCTCAGTATTTCTTAACTTTAGAACTTTTGTAACTCAAAATGTCATCTGACTATGAATTCTTTATAACAATTGTTTAAGAGGCAGCCTAATGCCATTTGCATCATTATATTTTCAGAGCTCTTGAGTAGGACAGAAAACAGAATTACATCTTGTAATTCTTAACTGGAGAACTTTAACTACAAAAGATCTTCTGGCTATAAAAAATTTTCATAGCAGTTTCGAGAAAAGCAAGAAATTCATTTGCGTCACTGACTTCAAAGCTTCTGATCAGAAAGGTAGAAATCAAATCAAATCGAGTAGCACTTTAAATTTCAACTTCAAAAGATCTGACCATAAATTCTTTGTTCCACTTCACTTCCAAATTTCATTTCCAACATTTGTAACGTATACCTCCCTCCAAATAACCCTTTTTTTTTTTTTTTTTGCCCCCTGTTTCTTATGTAAATTTAGTTACTTCTCTAGGGAAACGTTTTTTCTCACTGAACGACACATTATTTTCACAACTTCGCAACACTGACTGAGTCAGAGCAACATAAAATGATTAGATTGAAAGAGTTAAGAGACAGTGAGAGAGGAGTTGATAGAGAGAGAGAGATAAGAGACAGAGGAGTTTATATATATATATATACTAAAGAGCAAAGCCGAAAACATAAGAAAAACTTTAGAATTTAAAACGAAAGATGCAAAATAACCTGAAGATCAAAACGCGCAACGCAGCAGTTATGAAAATTCAGAATTCACATTCTATTAAGAGACTGAAGGAAAAAAATTTTTTGACTCACACCAAGTACAACATAGAAAAGGTTATGTATTGACCGGTGTGAGTAAAAAGAGAAAAATAAAGTATCTTAATAGAATATATATATATATATATGGGATGTAAGGTCAGGTGATGCGTAACATCATAGCCTCTCCTTGACAAATGCCAACCCCGCCTTCTCGTGGTGCATCCTGTTCCCACTAAAGGGGCTCTGACGACCGCCCATAGCGGTATAACTATACCATCGGGATCAGAGGAAATTCTATCCCACACTCACCAACCCGCTTGGCCAGCGTGGTGAGTTATGGCCAAACCCTCCAAAATGATTCCACAACTTAAATCTTGGCCCTCAGTCTCCGGCAGCTGGAATGTACCTGGCCAAGGCAGCGGCCAGTGCGACATGAAGGCAGAGGGTGCTAAGAATCCCCGGAGGACCGGACTAGGCTGCCATCTGATGCTGACCTTGGCTACTTACAATGGACGCTCCCTATCTTCTGATTCAAGGCTTCTTGAATTGGAAGAGGAACTACAAAGGATCAAGTGGGACATCGTGGGGCTAAGTGAGGTAAGGAGAAAAGGAGAAGATCTCATCGAACTGAAAAGTGGACATCTCTTCTACTATCGTGGGACAGATACTGGCAGAACTAGTGGTGTTGGATTTATAATAAACAAGAAACTGAAGGATAAAGTTGTAGAAGTTGAAAGTTCCTCTGACAGAGCTGCACGACTTGTTATCCAACTCTCGAAAAGATACCAGGCTCAGATTATTCAAACTTATGCACCCACCACAAGTCATCCTGAAGAAGAAATTGAAGAATTTTATGAGGAAATTTGTCATCTAAATAATAAAGGTAAGCAGCACTTGAAAATAATTATGGGAGATTTCAATGCAAAAATAGGGCAACGACAACAGAATGAAACTTCAGTAGGTAAATTCGGTCATGGCAACAGAAACCAGCGTGGAAATACTCTCGTTGAGTTTGCAGAGGCAGAAGGGTTTTTCATCTTGAACTCCTTCTTCAAGAAAAAGCCACACAGGAAATGGACATGGAGACATCCAAATGGGACGACAAGTGAAATTGATTTTATTATGTGTAACAAAAAATTCGTCATAGAAGACTGCAGTGTGCTAAACAAGTTCAACACAGGTAGTGACCATAGATTGGTGAGATGTAAGATGCACCTCAACACCAAACTTGAACGTGGCAAGCTCATAAGACAAACAAAATCTATTGACATAACCAACCTTAAAAAACACCATAATACCTTCAAGTTAGAACTGAAGAACAGGTTCTCTGCTTTAGAAGGCCTAACATCGGAAGAAGTGGACATCTCTGAAGTTAACAGAAAAATAACCAAAGCTCTTATGGAAACAGCAACAAAATTAGCTGGGTCTAAGAACAAGTTGCATGTGAACAAATTATCAGGAAAAACCAAAATGTTGATGCAAAAAAGAAGAGAGATGAGGACAAATAAAGAAGATGTGACTTCCAAAGTGGAATATATAGAGCTATGCAAGACAGTAAGAAAAAGTATCACTGAAGACGTAAGAAAATTCAACTGTGAACTAGTGAGGAAAGCAATTGAAAACAACCAAAGCCTAAAGATAGCAAAGGGACATCTCAGTAAGGGAAGAAAACAGATTATGGCACTGAGAAAAGAAGATGGTTCTGTAACAAGAAATAGAGGCGAAATCTTGACAAGAGTGAAAGATTTCTACTCCAAATTATATGAAAGGGATGATATATGCACTCCAGACATCATGAAAGATACCAGTACCAGAGTTCCTCCAGTCCTTCCAGCAGAAGTTGCACATGCAATCAAGAACATGAAGCGAGGAAAAGCTCCAGGAGAAGATGGAATTACTGTAGACATCATACAAGAAGCAAGTGGAGAAATCGAAACAGTACTCGCCCAAATTTTCACTCGATGCCTTAATGAAGGAAAGATTCCTGAGGATTGGAACACCGCTACAATGATCCTGCTACATAAGAAAGGTGACATTGAGGATCTCGGAAACTACAGACCTATCAGCCTCCTATCAGTAGTTTATAAAATCTTCACTAAAGTTCTTTCACACCGCTTGAAGGTAGCACTAGACATGGCTCAACCGAGAGAACAAGCTGGATTCAGGAGTGGCTACAGCACAATAGATCATATCCACGTGCTGAGAGAACTAATTGAAAGAGCGAGGGAATATGAACTTCCATTGTGCATGGCTTTTATCGATTATGAAAAAGCCTTTGATTCGGTGAAACCATCAGCAGTTACAATGGCTCTGAAAACCTGCGGTATTGAAGATGCATACATTAATATTATTAATAACATCTATGAAAATGCAAGTGCAAAGATTAGGCTGTTTGAAAATACAACACACGTAAAAATTGGAAAGGGAGTGAGACAAGGTGACACCATATCTCCGAAGCTCTTTAATGCCACATTGGAGGGTGTTTTTCAGTCGCTGAGCTGGGAAAACACGGGGATAAAGATTAATGGAGATTATCTAACCCACCTTCGTTTTGCTGATGACGTAGTCATTTTTGCAACTACCCCATCAGAGCTGCAGAGTATGATCCAGGAACTTGCTGACAAGAGTAAAGAAGTGGGATTAAAAATGAACTTTCAGAAGACAAAAGTGATGTTCAATGCTTTTACAAGAAATGAAGATTTATCGATTGATGGAGAAAAGCTGGAGATAACAGACACATACGTTTATCTTGGACAACAGATATCAAGTGAGGGTCACATTGATGAAGAAATTAATCGGCGTACAAAACTTGCCTGGAGAGCTTTTGGAAGAAACAGCATAATTTTCAAGAGCAATATGCCATTATGTCTTAAAAGAAAAGTGTTTGATCAATGCATCCTTCCAGTGCTTACGTATGGTGCAGAGACGTGGACCTTAACTAAAAGAGACATACAAAGGCTGCAGACAACTCAAAGAAGCATGGAGAGGTGCATGCTTGGTGTAACCAGGAGAGATAAGAAGAGGAACTCGTGGATCCGAAAAATGACGAGAGTGGAAGACATCATGATCAGAGTTAAATCCCTGAAATGGCAATGGGCTGGACATACTGCCAGAAGGACAGATCATCGATGGACAGCCGAAATTTTAGATTGGATTCCAAGAGACAGGAAAAGACCCAGAAGAAGACCACGTGGGAGATGGGTGGATGAAATTCGAAAGTATGCAGGGGTGACATGGAGGAGACTGGCACAAGACAGACCGTTGTGGAGGAAACTTGGGGAGACCTTCGTCCAGCAGTGGATTGATAATGGTTGACAATGATGATGATGATGATATATATATATATATATATATATAGAGAGAGAGAGAGAGAGAGAGAGAGAGAGAGAGAGAGAGAGAGAGGAGCTGGTGTAGATTATATTGTTAAACGTTGATATAAAACTTTTTGAGACTTCTGGGATCGACCCTTGTTATGAGATTGATGTTTGTGTTGAAGCCAGAAAGTTTATATTCTGGCAGTAAATATTTTTACAAAATTGGCGGACTAACGTAAGTGAATTGCTGATTCTCTCTCCCTGGCGCTTTGGTTATTTGTTGCTAAAGTATGATTTATGCGCACTGTGGATTAAATGTAATTTATGAACATTGGCCAATTGGCTGGTTGATCATTTAACCATTTAAAACCATTGCAAAGAGTTTAAAACTATACATTATCTTTCAAAAGCTGTTAACGGAAAAACTTATGCGTGTTGAAGCGATTCGGTGTTTCATCAAAGCAACTACTACATTGAAAGCAGTGAAACTTTGACCCTCAGTTTTCTTGGTTGTCTGTCATCCCCACTCCCCCATGATTAGACGAAATGCAGACTAAACTGTAAAGAGGAACAAAAAAATTATAATTCTCGGCAATAGCCGAAAGCAGAAACGAGCAGACCTCGGTGTCTGCCTCGTTCGCGCAAGTGAGAAATGAAAAACTCGAATTCTGCGAATGCCAGTAGTTATATGACAACACAGAGCAAGCAAGCAAGCAAGCAGGCAGCGTTCTTCAGAGTTCCCGGGCAGTTCCGGGGAATGTAAGGCGCGTGTGCGGAAGACGTCCCAGCGTGCACAGCGGAAGGAAGCCGCCAGGGGTGCGGGTGGGGGAAGGGTGGGAGACAGCCCGCATCATGGTGTCAGGTTGGCGACGGACGACAAACATGGCGCCGGAGTTCTGTGATGGCTCTTGTGGGGGTGGATTATGTATGGGGCCTGGGAAAAGGAGGTCCGACCAGGTGACAATCACCCCCGGCATTTGCAGAAATTACAACTGATGAATATTCCATTTGCATCGCGCTGCCTTCAAATTTCGTGCATTTTTCACACTTTTTTTTTTTTTCTGTCAAACTTTTGATTCTTACGTTTTGTAACTTCAGACGTAGATGGTATGCAAAACAGCAGTAGGAATCTTTGTTAGGCCTCCTTTCCTAAACTGTTATTGAAAGAAAAATCGGCAAAATAATACAGTTATAACCCTTGCCGACCGCGAAGTCCCCTCCCCCTCAAAAAAAAAACAAAAAAAAACGAACTCGTGGTTAAAAAAATATATATGGGACATGACGTCACAACTCAACCTATTGCGATGTCCCAAGCATCTTCTTTTTCTTCACCTTTAACAAAACAGATTAAAAGGAAAATGCAATAGATGTCGAAAATGGGACTGCTCATATATTTACGGAAGAGCTGCTGTATACTCTTCTAGCTTTGATCAGTTTGATGATACTCTGAGTAGTACTTACGGTTAGTGCTAGGGTGATTGACGCCCTAAGCAGGCGATCATACTTGAGCTCCCAAAATTTATATTATTCCTTGTGTGGCTAAATATATTGCATTTATTCAATAATTATTTCAAGATGCAAAAATAAAATGCAAACTAAATAGAAAGAAACTAATGGAAACTTCATCCATTTTACGTAAATTAAAATTAAATACAATTTTTTTTATTTTGCGTGCTTTATTGTTCGCAAAATTACCAACAAGTGTCCTGAAATTTATTTCACGAGCAAACTTTCTTGTTCGATTGATAACGTAAATAACCCAACAAGGTTCTTTCCTAAATCCCCGGTAAGAAAAAAAAAATGTTAATAAAGAAAGAAAGAAAAAATAATTCCATAGGAATGAATATAGTAGTATGGCCTCTCATACTCCTGTTCTGATTAGAAAAGTGGTACAATTGCTAACCGCTTGTGCCGTAAGACAAACACAACATCCATGCCTCACCGGGATTCGAACCCGGACCCCTTTCGGACGAATGATCAGAGGCCATAGCTTAGACCCACTGCACCACCGGGGCGCGGCCTTCTGACTATTCGTCCGAGATGAGTCCGGGTTGGAATTTCTGTGAGTTGTGTTTCTTACGGCACTGGCTTTCTCCTTTCCTTGGAACCACTGACCCTAAATTAGGGATGAGAGACTTCTTATAGCCCATCGAGTTGCTTACAGTGGCCGTTAAACCCCCAACTTAAAAAGAAAAAACACTTTGGACATTATAAGCATTGCCACTATTTGTAATAAAAGAAGAGAACGGTCTTAAATGTTTCCATTGAAATACAGAATCCGTTTCCTTTAAAAAATTCGTGCCGCCCTCAGTCGTTGCCTGACTTGCCCAGTACCATAGGGAAGGGCATGGTTTACGGCAGTTTTTCAACATATTTTTCAAATTTGTGCCGCCCTCAGTCGTTGCCTCACTTGCCCAGTACATAGGGAAGGGCATGGTTTACGGCAGTTTTTCAACATATTTTTCAAATTTGTGCCGCCCTCAGTCGTTGCCTCACTTGCCCAGTACATAGGGAAGGGCATGGTTTACGGTAGTTTTTCGACATACACAGGGGCCACGTCGGATATTTTGCAAGCTGATTTATCCAGTCTATAATCAGCACAGGTCTCCGTTTCTCAATAAATAAGAATTCGCAAGTTGTATCAAATATCGGAAGAACACCAGAAAATAAAATAGCCTTTGTTTTTATTTTATTATTTCATTTATTAACTCATTTGATTTTATCAACTTAAAATTATTGCTCCCCCCAAATTTTGGCGTCCTAGGCAGCCGCCTAGTTCGCCTAGTGGTTGAACCGGCCCCTACCACTACTGCACATATACGTGTACTCACAGTCATATGAAACAGGCGCGGACTGAGCCGCCGGGATACCAGAAGAATTCTCGGTGGGCCGCCATATTCTGGACCGGTGGACCTTGTGCTAACTCAAGAAAAAAAAAGTATATTATTTATACTTCAATATTCTTGTCGAAGAAAACCAAGCTATGCTAAAACAGCGAAGTTTTTTTACCACTTCGACGACTTCAAACAACAACAACAACAAAAAATACGTAGTAAATGTTCTACTGAGACAAATACTGTTTCTGATGCCTCCCCCCCCCCCCAAGTCTGCGCCCATGAGGTTTCCTCACAGTGCTCGTGCCGCGCGTTGGTGAAAGGGGAACGTTATTTATTTGTATCATGATATAGCTTCTCGTAATGTTGCATGTCTACCTAGGCATTAAAACCGTATGCTTCGGGTTGTGCCATTTCAGCAACATTTAATCCACAGTACGCTTTTTGTTGTTGTTTGAAGGTTTAACGACCACCGTGAGCAACTCAATGGGCTATAATAAGCAGTCGCCCGTCCCTAATTTAGGGCCACTGGTTCCAGGCAAGGAAGACAGCCAGGGTCGTAAGACAAACACAACATCCATGCCTCACCGGGATTCGAACCCGGACCCCTTTCAGACGAATGATCAGAGGCCATCGCTTAGACCAGGCTACGCGTTTTAGTAAGATTTATATAAAATAATGTCACACCTTTTTACTCAGAGACAAAGCTTTAATCATATAAGGCCCTTGGCCTAGGCCATTTTGGAAACTTTTAATCCACCCTGCTAATATCCATAATGTTTACATTATATTTCATATAAGGAATCGCATCATAGGCGCCGACTATTATAAGGGGGCAAGGTGAATCTTGCCCCTCAATAATTTTACTGGGGGTGGAGGTAGTGCCCACGCAATATTTTCAATCCTGTTTGATTAAATAATCGCTTTAGCCTCATAAGGTGACCCAAGCTCTACTTTATGAGGCCAAAGCGATTTATTTCCGAAAAATTAATAAATGATAAAATAAAAACTTTTTTCTCATTCTCCACATTGCTCATTTGATAAGAAACTGGATTGCCAGCTCCGTATTTTGTTCGACATGATCTCGTGATATGTGGTAACTGTCTAAAGCAATTATCAGAAATAATATAAATAAAAACACACAAACGTATAATATCTGGCGCCTTTATTTATCTATTTGTTTTTTGCGCTCCTTGTTCTTTGTTTCAGTAACCCAGCTAATTTCCCATATTTTTTACTAAACTTTGGAAATAAAATCTCTCTGGATATTTTTATAAAATCACAGGCTGAATTTCATTTTTATAAATTTTAATATTCAGCAAAAGAATATTTCTGTTTTCTTGTTCATTTGCTGATGAGCAATTACAGTTGCGTTTTAAAATATAGGTCGAATCGCACAGTTTATCTTTTTGCTTGCTTTTTTTTTTTTTAATTTCCTCTTTACAATAGAAGGACGAGCTCCTCCCAAGTCTGATCTCTTAATGCCTTCTCCCCCAATAATTTGGAGAAGTCGGCGGCCCTGAACCATATATAAATTGCACTTCGTTTGGAGATTTTGTCGAAATCTAGTTTTCCTACTGGCATAAAAAAATTATGTAAAATCCTAGTGACATAAACTTTTATATAAAACACAAAACGTCTGTTTGTCTGAAGCAGCAAAAACTCTCGAGCGCCGAACTGTGGCATCGTGAAATTTGCATAGCTTATTAATACTGGAATTTCTAGGTCAACGCAACTATTTTAACATATCTACGTTGTTCCGTTCGCGAGATATTAATTAATTAATAAGCTAATCAGTTAAGTCAGCGTCGTTTGCTACGTCATTGTTATCTGTAAGCACGTGACTGCATTCATCGCCGCGTCACATCCACAGGTGTTTCTATTCTTTGACAACTGTGCATAAAAAAGGCAAAAACGAACTTTGCGAAATCTTAACGAAACGGGCTGAAATTTTTATCAACACCATGAATTGGTAATAAGAGGAGTCCCTCAAAATTTCACCGGAATCCGGACAAAACTTGACGGCTAATTAAAAAAGTTATTTACCGATTCAGGCGAAATTTAGAGGCCATGTTCCTATTAACGATTTATGGAGTTCATTAAAATTTCAGCCAGTTTCATAAAATATTTGCAAAGATACGTTTTTAACTTTATCCCAAAGATTCGACCCTCAACGACGTCTGAAACGGAAAGTATGAGATGCATTTGATGCTTCTCACATGTACAGCAGCTGTATGTACTATATATTGTCACCGATGAAGGAGAAATCAAAACTGTTGTGTACGGCCAAGTGCTGAAATAATCGCAATACGAATAAATAATTTGCAATGACCGAATTTGTGAAATCAGCCTTTTTCTTTCTTGCAGGCATCTATTTTTTTCCCCGATTTTTTCAGTGACATATAAGGGAATATGAAATTAATAAGCCTAAATACCGGGCAAAGCCGGATAGTAAAGCTAGTATCAATTACAAATGAAAATATGTATTGCCTAAATAACACACGAAATTTTTATCGTATTTTCTTGAGATTTGAGGAAAAGTTATACCAAGCAGCAGTGGTTTGATAAAATAGAAATATACGTGCGTGCGCCATGTAGGCCTCATGCCACGGCACGTCGGGGACTTGGAAGTTCTTAAAACGTCACTTTTTTTTTTTTCCCTGTGCATATATGCGCTAATCCGTTACCTAAACAAGCGGGCCTGCTAACTACATGGAAGCCAGAATAGGCCGCCCCGGTGGCGCTGTGGTCTAAACGATGGCCTCTGATCATTCGTCCGAAAGGGGTCCGGGTTCGAATCCCGTTGAGGCATGGATGTTGTGTTTGTCTTACGGCACTGGCTCTCTCCCTTCCCTGGAACCAGTGACCCTAAATTAGGGGCGGGCGACTGCTAATAGCCCATTGAGTTGCTCCGGTGGTCGTTAAACCTCCAATCAAAAAAAAAAAAAAAAAAAAAAAAAAAGATGCCAGAATAGTACTTCGCAGCACGTGTGAGAAGTGTTTGTTCTAAAAATTAGTCAATTTAGTTTGTTATCACTTTTACCTTTATTGTCCTGCATGAGGAATTACAGGAAAGAGACAGTTTAGACTGGGTAACATAATTTCATCGTATGCCATCTATAGTGAATCTTACAGTCGCGTTTGTTCAAGAAAATAAGACTGAAATAAATGCATTGACAGCGTTACAGGTTTCTTTGAGATCGTGAGTGGATTATTTCTGCTTTTATCTTTTCCACCCACTCTGAGCTGCAGGCTACCCTACCGACTCTGCCCTCCCCCCCCCCCCTTCCCCAACTCCCTCCCTTGCGAAGGTATGGCTCTGATTTATGGTCTCTGGGAAAATGATCGCAAGGACCCTAGGGACGAAAAGAGAGTGAACAAGCACACTGGGAATTGCTGGCGCTTAAAGCCTTACCCCCAAAAGCCATGCTTCAGTCCTTGTATTACGAAGAAAAGGTATAATTTCTGCGGGCCCTATGCACTTATTTAGCAACCTCACTTTTCATTTGCTCCCGCCCTCCTGTCCGCCGAGAGAAAGAAAAAATAAGGTGTATTCCGAGGGCGCTTGATTGTATTTGTTTTATCAAGGGCGTGTGCACAGTTGTAAGAAGCTGTGCTGGTGTAACGGCGTTTCTGGGGTCCGGCGCCGGTATCATGAACCCTCACAGGCGACTTCGTTTTTATTCAGGTGTACTTTATCTGATATTGAAGCGAGAATGCAACACACACAGACGCGCGGCCACGCGCGTCTGTGTGTGTATTAGTGGAATCTCGGTTATACGTTTTTCACTTTTATACGTAATTCTACTCTTGTCCCGATATTTTACTGTGGTTTCTATCGCTTTTCCAATTCGGTTATAGTAATTCATTTACACGTTGTTGTTTTTTGTTGTTGTTTTTCAATTATACGTTAAATTACAATATTCAGATGAATGAATGAAATACGGGATTACGGCATTGGACAATACAAATTTGGAAGATGTGAATCCGTTTATTGCTGTAAATGTGACATGGATGTTAAGTCATGATATCTGAAAAGTTGAGAATTTCGTCGTCTCGCAGCGGGAATCGAACCAGCGTCTCCCGGATAGCGCCCGAGTATGCTAACCATTACACCACCCAGAACGACCAAGTTCTGATTAATTTAAATACACTAGCGTGCAAAAATTAAGGACTAGACGGTTTTTCAAATGTAACGTCGTGCAGAAGTGCTGTACATCGACTCAAATCATACCATAAGATCCCCAAGATGTAAGAATATGGGACAAGTGAGCAAAACCGTCCAAACAAGAAATCCAAAGGATACAAAGACACTTTATGCAAAAGGTAGCTTCGAGCACAACTGGACAGACGACAGAAACTTTCATATGACAGGCGGCTGCCAAGAAAAATCCAGTCTTTAGTAGGGGATATATCACCCCTGACTGCGTTGCAGGATTTACAACGTCTGTCCATGCTGAGAACGAGGTTGTCAAGGAGCTGTTGAGGCATCGCGGCCCATTCCTCTTATAGCGCCAATCGCAGCTACGGAATCGTTGCTGGCGGCTGGTGACGTGCTGCCAAGCGTCTCCCGAGAAGGTCCCACACGTGTTCGATTGGATTTAGGTCCGGGGACCTTACGGGCCAATCCATGCGTTGAATATCTTCACTCTCCAACAGCTCTGCGACAGCCACTGTACGATGAGGTGTAGCGTTGTCGTCCATGAAGAGGAACTCAGGACCCACAGCACCTCTAAATAGACGCACGTGAGGCAGGAGAACCTCGGTACAATAGCGGAAACCAGTGACTGAACCTCCTTGGAAGATGTGGAAGTCAGTACGGCTACCAAGCATGATACCGCCCCAAACGAGAACTCCGCCACCTCCAAACCGGTCCCTTTCAATGATGTTGGAGGCGTGATTGCGTATTCCCTGCTCTCTCAGATGTGTATACGTCCAGAATCGCACGTCAGACTAAATCGGCTCTCATCCGTAAAGAGAACTCTACCCCATTGCTGATGTGTCCAGTTCTTGTGTTCCTGGCACCACAGAAACCGCCGTCTCCGATGAGCAGGCGTTAATGGCACACATCGTACTGTTCGTCGTGCAAACAGACCACCTTTGTGCAGCCTCCTGGCCAGGGTAAAACGCGATAACGGACGTCCATTTGTCTGTTGCATGTACCTTGCGATTTTTTTCGGTGTCTGCAGTCTGTCTCTTCTTGCCTGTAGGACAATATACCGGTCGTCCGCCGCCGTGGTTGCTCGTGGACGACAACTGCTAAACTCTTGGACAGTTGTTCCTGTCGTTTGAAATGCTCTCCAAGCTCGTAAAACGACGCTGTGAGCGATCCCGAACTCCTCGGCCACATTAGTCACATTTCGAACTTCTTCCAATTTCCCAATGACGCGACCTCGGGTAAAGTCATCCAGATGTCGTCTACTGGATTGCCTGTTGGCCATATCACACGGTGGCAGCAACTCGACGTCGTTCAAACCGATGTACACCGTGCAATAGCTTTCACCGAATTGCTGACTGTACGCCACCCGTGTGCTTTATACCCCCCACGTCATGCTGCATATATGCGCATGCCCTACCGTACCGGACCCTAGTCTATCTCCTGAGTGGTCTTTCGGTCCGTTCTGCCAGGTCGTTCCGCTGTATACTAATTTCTCCTCTTCGTCCTTAATTTTTGCATACCAGTGTATAACCATCACAGGAATCGCTAGTCTAAGCAACCGGCATTCATATATAGCGAATCTAGAGGTTTAGAATTCATTCCCTTGATTTGCCCGGAGGTGTATTTCATTCATTGATATTCTGCGCATCTGGGCAATCACGGGAACAGGGCCGCATTAAGGGGGAGTCTAAAGGGGCTGTAGCCTTGGGGCCCACTATGACCTAGGGCCCAGGAGGCATGATTGAGCAAGCAATAGATAGAGAGAGAGCGAGAGAAGTTTATAAAATAATTTTTCTTTTGTCCCGTATGAGTTCCACTTGGTCAGAAACAGAGTCAGGACGACGAACAGATTTCAATGCAGTGACTCACCAAGGATAAAGCTTTCATGTGTGTACAGCGGGATCGGCGAGACAGTTTCAGCTTTTTCACTACCATCCACCCACAACTCCCAATTTACGCTTGGGACCGTTAATGGCCGCAGTTCCATGTGGCTTCACATTGCACAATAAAAAGATTCACTAAGAAAAGTATAGAATGTTAAATCATTAGAAAACCCAAGACAAAATCCAGGAATCTTAAGAGTTTAACTCATGTTCTTGTGAGAACAATGAAAAATACAATGACTTATTATGTAAACTGTGCATATAATTTAGTAGTTACAGTTTTATGTTTTAAAGGAATTAAGAATAATTTCGCATCACAAGTCTTTTGTGGACCCACCCGAATGTCTTAGCCTAGGGGACCCACTAAGGAATCCGGCCCTGCACGGGAATGAATTCTAAATCTCCAGATTCGCTATACACAATATGAATGCCCGGTTGCTTCGACTAGCGACTCCTGTGAGGGTTATATTCAAATTAATCGGAAACTTGAGACTTGGTCGCTCTGTGTGGTGTAATGATTAGCATACTCGGACGCTGTCCCGGAGACGCGGGTTCGATTCCAGATGAAATTTTGAAGTTTTCGGATATTATCTGACTTAACATCCATGTTATATTTACACCAATAAACGGATTCACATGTTCCAAATTTTTATTGTACAACATTCAGATTATAAAGAATCCACGTTTCTTTGGTTCTTTCATACATACATTAGAGTGTTGCAACTTTGACAGAATTGTGACAGCGTCTTTTTATAGTAATGCCATGAAATAGGTGATGCAACTAAAAATGTACTATATAGTTACACAGTTCTTGATTATATCTGAATTCAAGAACTTTCACAAACAAGGAAATATTAATGAATATTTTACTCGGCACTAACGCTAATTCAACCAGTGGGCAAACTGCTTTGAAAAGAGCGATGTTTGTAAGTAAAAAATGTGTATATGAGTGTTAGATATAAAACAAATCTAATTCGGATTCACTTCCTAGTATTTGAAAGGTAATGTTTTCTTTATTTCATATATTGAAAATATGAAATTGTATAGAATTTCTTAACCCAATTTTTATAATAAAATTTGAATTAAAACCCAATATAAAATCAAAATTGGCTTAAGGTAGTAAACAAAAGTTTTCACATATGTACGTATGCTTGGCTCTATAATTTGCATAATCTAAAATTTAGAGTATCCCCTTCCTTAATTTCGTTTTTGGAGGCATGCAATTCCAAATTTTACAATAGTATTTGACATTTTGAAATTATACATTTTTTTAAGGCTATCCCTAGAAAAACTCATAATCGAGGTTCCACTGCGCGCGCGTGTTTAAAATCTCTGATGTAACGAAACAGGGTTTTCGGATGTATAAGTTGAGTTTTTCCAAAATAAAGCCAAATTTAGGAAGATTTTACATTAGCTGCCACATTAAATTTCGTCAGATTCGGAAAATTAAGCTTCTTGCAGACTCTTTGCAAACAATATCGTTTGTAAATGTTATGAATATTGACGGTTTAGAAGAGTTCAGAAGCATATCTTCGCCTCGTATATTATTAATTTTAATTTGGTCACGTCGGCTAGTGAAAAGCGCAGTCTCTGCCCAAATGACGTTGTTTACTGCTCAGGTATGCGTGAAAAATTTCGTTTCATGCACAGTTAGGCATCAAACGAATTCAGTTTTATTCAGATTCGGGTGAATAATCTCTGCAATTCAGATGCTGATCTTATAAGTCTTTAATAAGCTTTATTCTATTAGAAACACATAAAATGCATATGAGATCGGTAGATTTGATTTGGTTTTCTTTTCTTATTTTTTTTTATGCCCATCCTGCAATTATTCGATTAAAATTTTGTTCCATAAAAAGCCCCGCAACGTGTGTCCTCACAGCCTATGAACAAAATATCTTATTTTTTGGAAGAATTCGTGCCGCAGTTACTAATTAGAAACAATCAGGGATTTTCAGTTACTTTCAAAAGTAAAAACAAAAAAATACCTCAAGGTAAGTGGCATGAAGTATCTTTAGGACAATCACTGCGCATTCTCACCTCTTTCGCTGTTTTGTTCGTTTGCCGCTCTGCCTGTCTGTTTCTGTCAATTTTTATTTTTTGTTTTCAGTTTTGACTGCATCATTCAACTTCGTCAGTCTGGTGCTACATACAGGTTGGAAATTATTTGTTACAATCATAATAAGGGAACTTCAAGACGCTGTCAATGACATATCTGCAGTGGCAATAATATAATTAGCCACCGTTCAAACAGCGTTTCCCAGATCGATCGGCATTGGATGTCAGGGGAGCTCTTTCCCTAAGTGCTTTACTATTATGTTGCATTCATTTTTACTGTGCTTCAGCTCTCAAGTAACCGTTACACGGTAAACGAAAGTGATCCCAGATTACTTAATTACTTTTCCGCTCTCATAACATCAGTTGCCAGTTTCTTCAAAGCAGAGAATAGTGAGGGAGGGAAAAAAAGTTAGTAGGTCGTAGAGGAGACGTTTTGATATTAACGAAAGAGAGCAAGCTCTTCTCTTGAAGCGCGAAACAGAACGAAAGGATGGCAAAGGAAATGCAAAAGAAAATGATCAGAGAAATAAATAAGCAGCGTCATTACTGAAAGAGAAAATAATTAACTAAAACAGTTCCTGCATGGACAACTCACTAATCCGTATTATGCTTTAGCTGACAATAAACAAACTCGAATCGTAGTTATTTTCATCTGTTTCTTCGTGATATATCTTTCACAGACTAAGAATTGCAATTAAATGCAACCAAGAGCGGAAGGAGGAAGCTCTCTACTATGTCTCTCTGATTTTGTCTCTTCCTTTGTCTGAATTGCATTTCTTTGCTCTTGCATTGCCTTTTCTTTTTCGTATGACTAGTTTCCAACTGTTCTCCTTATGAAAATGATTTTTAGCTCAGTAGTGAGGAATGTTAGCTTGATGAACTTCTTCGCTACCCTTCCCTTTAGTTCCCCGATAACATACAGACATGACCAAAACTTCATTTCTTTATTTATTTTTGTTGTTACACGATTCTAAAAAGAAAAGAGTGAAAGACAAAAAAAATGACAATTCATAAAGTCGATCATGTACAAAAACAACAAGGAAGACAAGAAAAAAGGCCAAAAATGGCCTGACATAGCCTTCTACTCCCCCATAAAAGAAAAACAAATTAAACAACACATAGACACATCAAGTCAGACAATTAGAATGTGTTTTACCCCTTTTATTTTTGAATTATTCAAGAAAAGAAATCTGAGTTTCTTTTTTTAAATTATTCAAATTAGTCAGGTCACTGGGTAAAAAATTCCAGTATTGAGGACCTCTGTAATTTAAGTTTAGAAAAGAGTTTTACTTTACTTCAAAAAATAATGAGAGTTGTCCATCCTAAATATAGCAAATTAAAAAAAAATGAAAACTACTATTGAATAATACAATAGCATAAATTTAATATTTAGAAATTTAACGCAATTTTCCGTGTAAACAGAAATGGCACTTAAAATTGATAACAGTGGTATTTATTGCACATATTTTCATATCTTTCGCTTGCGGGTCAGGGTGATACAATGCATACATCTGCCCTCTCTTTCTCTACCTTCAGAGTAACACGAAGAATTTAAGGCCATAATCTTCCCTACTGCTAAAGCAACTTTTCATACCAAACGTACAGGGCATAGAAAAAAAAAGAAAAAAAAAAGAAAGGAGAACGGATCTCGTCAATATGAATGAGACTTAAGGTTCTTCTTGAGTTGGACAGACAATTCAGTTGGACCCAGATGAAAAATTAAGTTGCGTCTGGGAAAGCATTTGTTAAAATCACAAATATGTTACAGCTCACTATAAATTAATGTCATTATTATAAAAAGAATCAAGAAAAGACAGTATTAATGAACTCTGTTAAAACCAAAATGTAAAATTTACGAGATCCGAGCAGCACAGGTAACAGCCGAATGGACCACCTGGCTAAAAAGTCTCTCGAAGAACACTCATATCTTTATTAAATTCTCCCCCAATTTTCTTTGTCCCCAGGGCCGTAGCCAGAAAGAATTTTCGGTGGGGTTGGAAATTCTGAATTTGAAAATTAATTTTCACGGTACGTTATGTACACTGCCGGACAATTGCTAAGGACGGATGACAATAGCAACGATAGCAACCATAAAATGGAAGGCAGGAAAATGTGGAAATTAGCATAAGTGCGGGATACAGTAAGACGTGTTGTGCGTATGCAAATTTTGGATTGCCGAACTTGTTCGTGACGTCATAGCGCTGATAAGAGATATAAAGGATTTGACGCGTATTGACCGTTGTTGTTCAAACGCAAAGTTGAAAGGGAAAGAATCAATTGACGAACTTGCAATTTTCAGTATGTCTTCCCGACATCACCTAGATGATTTTACGCGTGGCCGTACTATTGGCAAGATTGAAGAAGAGCGAAAAATAACAGATGTTGCCAGGGAGTTCGACGTCAGCCACAGTATTGTTTCAAGGCTTTGGAAATCATTTCAAACAAATGGAGAGTGTAGCAAACGTCACGGGGAGGTCGTGTTTGCAGTACGACACCTGCAGAAGATCGGTACATAGTGCTATCAACAAAAAGATACCGGCGCAGCACAGCTAGTGAGGTAGCAAATCAGTTTATGGCTGCTACTGGCAAGCGGATCTCCCGAAAAACTGTCGCCAGACGTTTGCATGAAGGAGGACTGTTGTGTGCATCCCATTGTCCAGGCGTCACCATTTTCCAGACGCCCGTTTGTAATGGTGCCATCAACATCGCAATTGGACTGATAACGACTGGTCTGCTGTCCTCTTCTCAGATGAGAGTAGATACAGTCTATCGTCTGATTGTCGACGACAACTGATCTGGCGTGATAGTGGTACTGCATATTGTCCAGCAATCATACAAGAAAGGGACCGATATCCGACATGTAGTGTCATGGTATGGGCTGGCATCATGATCAATGGCCGTACGTCTCTCTATGTGCTTTCAACTGGGACTATGACTGGCCAACGATACATTAATGATGTTCTGCTACCTCATGTTCGCATGTTACGTGGTGCTGTCGGTGATAGATTCATTTTCATGGACGACAACGCAACATGTCATCGAACAGTCGCTGTCCAGGAGTGTCTTGAGAGCGAGGATATTCAACGCCTCGTATGGCCAGCACGTTCTCCAGATCTGAATCCCATTGAAAATGTGTGGGATGCTTTGGGGAGGAGTCTTGCTGATCGCCAATGCCCTCCAATAAACAAGGACACCCTCATCCGTGCACTGACAGAGGAATGGGATAAAGTACCCCAACAGCTACTTGATAATGTTGTGCAAAGCATGACACGACGTGTGGAATCTTGCATCGCCCTCCATGGTGGCCATATCCCGTATTGACATCTTACGCCGGAACGCCTGCGGACGGTAATTGCATTTTTTCACGTTTACGTATTCTGCACAAAATGGCCTGTTTGTCCCTTGAACACGTTCCAAAGTCTTCTGGATTCCAGAGCACAATAAATTGTCTTTCTTGTAATGTCCTGGCATTCTGACATTATTTTATTACACTTGGCATCCAACCACACTTACTTTTTTATGCGCTATATAGCCGTTTATGATCCGTCCTTAGCAATTGTCCAGCAGTGTATATGTTGAGCATTTTCGCTGTCACATTTCCTTTGCATACGAAATTCTTCTATTTAATATCCGTCATTTTTCAAATATTGACTTTATATGCTATATTACTTAAAATAAAAAAATATAAAAGTTATTATATTTTTGACACATTTTAAACAAAATGTACGATGCCATCACTCTCTTCACGTTATTTTATAATCAACGAATAGCAACTGAAAAATTGTTCATCCGACACCGCTGGGATCGAACCCCAGATCTCTCGATAACTAGCCGAGTGTGTTCGCTTTACGCTACGGTGCCAACAATTCATAGCGCTATTCGTGGTTTATAAAATAACGCGGACAGAGCGATGACATCGTATATTTACATTATCTCCACGTATTTGAAATATGAAAAAAATATATTCAACATTTTAAACAGTTCGGGAAGGGTTTTAACCCTCAAAATCCCTCCCTGTCTACGGCCCTGCTTGTCGCATTTTCTTGATTTCATGCATATTTCGGCCTCTATCTCTCTCTTTTGCTTATTCATTCAGTTTTGTACATATCTCTCCCTGCTTCAGCTGTGCCTGCCCACTTCTGTTTCTCTCTCTATCATTTGTGTACCTTTTATTTTTCTAATTCTTTATTTTTCTTCTGCTGTCTCTTTTTCTTTCTCCATGTCTTTTTATTTTATTCATCTATTTCTCTATATATGCCTTTTTCTGTCTTTTCTCTTCCCTCTGCCTGCTTTCCTATGTGTATTTTGTCCGTATATCTTCATTTTCCTATCACTCCTTCGCTCACTTTCTGTCACTGTGGCTTTCTTCCTCTTTATTTTGGGTCTCTCTCCTACTCCTCCCTGTCTTTGTTTATCACTTTTAAGCAGGGCCGGATTAAGGGGGGGGGGGGTCTAATGGGGTTATAGCCTAAGGGCCCATAATTACCAAGGGCCCCAGGAGGTATGCCTCTACATCACAAGTAATACACAGCTTATATATTATATTTACAGAAAGGAGAACTTTATAAAATAGTTTCAGAATTTTGCCTCGTATGATTTCCATTCGATCGCAAGCAGTGACTAGAAAACAAAAGGATTTCAAGGTAGTGACTCATTAAGGGTAAAACGTTTCATGTTTGTGTGTATAGCGAGGTTGGCGAGACAGTTTCAGCTTTTTCACTACCATCCACCTACGCCTCTCTAGTTGTACTCTACGTTAACTGTCGAGGTCCCCTGTGGCTTCACATTGCATAACAAAAATGATGCACCAAGAAAAGTATAGAATGCTAAAGTATTAAAAATTTCAAGACCAAATCTAGGAATCTTAAGCTTTTAACTCATGTTCTTGTGAGAACAGTGGAAAATATAGTGACTTTTTATGAAAACTCTGCAAGTAATTTATTAGTCTGAAGACTGTATTAAGCATTAATTCTCACAAGTGTATTGCTATAGTTCCGTATTTTAACGGACATCATAATGCTTCTCCGTCAAAAGTTTTTTGATGGCCTACTAAGGCCTTAATCCGGCCCTGCTCTTAATGTTGGTCTCTTTGTGTCTTTCACACTCGTTTTCTCTTTCTCCCACAAGGAAAAGCATAAAGGTAACTGATAAGAAAAGGCAAAAATCTTAGCAACTGCATGCGAACAAAGCTATTTACTAAAGTGGTAAATAAAAATCGGAGTTCAAATCTGTGAGGTCACTTACATTGTGCAGTTTGAAGTATAGACCACAAGCGTTACAGACGGGTTCTCCGTTCTGATTCCTTCTCCATAGAGTCGTCGTCGTCGTTTTGCAGTTCGCACAACTCGTCCCCGCTCTCCTTGCTGCTGACTATTGAAAAAAAAGAAAAATCATAATAATATAATAATGCAACTTCATCCACTTGGAGGAAACAATATGCAATAATACATAATCGCTTATTCATTGTAAGCTCGTCAGTTACTTAAAAATTGCTCCATCAAGCATCAAACAGAAGTAATCGCTCTTTCCACGTCTATAAGTGAGTCACGGAAAAATTCTCATCGGCCGCCACTGGGAATCAAACCCAGGGTCTTCCAGTTACGCTTCGGACATGCTACCATTGCGTAACTGGAAGGCCCTGGGTTCGATTTTCGGTGGCAGCCGATGAGAATTTTTCCGGGACTCACTTATAAACGTGGAAAGAGCGATGACTTCTGTTTGATGTTCCTAATCCACGTCAATTGTGTGTATTAATTAATCATTTAAAAGCTTTGTAAGTCGTTTGTTTTTTGTAAGTTAAACTTTAATACAGTTCTCGTTAATCCCGCTTTGTTACTCTTGTCAGCAAGTTCCTGGATCATACTCTGTACCTTGGAGCCGGTACTTGCGGAAATGACAATCTCGTCAGCCAAGCCCGTTGTCTTCCCAATTCAATGACCGAAAGACTTCCAGCAATGTGGCACTGAAGAGCTTGGGAGATATGGTGTTGCCTTGTACCACTCACTCCGTTTCCAATTTTTATACGTTCTGCGTCCAGTACGTATAAACATATATATACGACTATGTGAAGTGTGCATTTGCATTCTCATAGATGTTATCAATAACAATAAGTACGCATTTTCAATAACACAAGATTACAAAGAGAGCATTAACTAATGATGTTTGCACAGAATCAAAGATTTTTCATGACCAATAAAAGTCGTAAAAAGTGGGAGTTTCATTTAGGTATCAAAAAAAAAAAAAAAAAGGAAAATGAGAAACCCAGCCAGATGAAGGCCACGCGGGAGGTGGGCGGGTGTTAAATTCGAAAGCGTGTCGAAGCGATGATAGTTTTATTTCCAACAGCGACATGGAAGGGAATGTCGTGGAAGAGACCTTCATCCCGCAGTGGATAGATAATGGCTGTTGTTGTTTTTGATTAGGATAATATATATGTACCACCCCTATCAAAAGTGGATGCTGCCCATTGACCACGCGATTCCCAAAAGGGCGCAATTAGTCGACCGACGTAGCATATATAAGGTGTGAGTGGAGCAGTACGTAGCAAAATTCGGAGCGTGATGGGTAAATAAAATTTACCAAACTTTGAGAAAGGACAGATTGTGGGAGCTCAAAGAGCGGGTGCCTGAATTTCCCAAAAGGCTGACAACTGGTGGGTTGTTTGCCCACAGTGTTGTCACTGTCGTGAACGACCCGGTGGGTCCGACGATTTGTATATAGCCGGGTCCGACGATTTGTATATAGCCGGATCCGACGATTTGTATATAGCCGGATCCGACGATTTGTATATAGCCGGGTCCGACGATTTGTATATAGCCGAATCCGACGATTTGTATATAGCCATGTCTGACGATTCGTATATAGCCGGGTCCGACGATTCGTATATAGTGTATATGTCCCCCAGACGCAGCACTGTTCAATAGTTCACTACCCAATACAACGGAGGTCAATACGGAACAGTATCTGCCATGGCCATGTGTCACATGTTCTCACGTATGGGCTATAACAACAGACAAATTACCCCCACGACATCCGCTCGTAACCACAGTTCTTTGGCGTAAAAGACTCGCCTAGTGTAATGATCCTGCAAGATGGACGTCGGATCACTGTGGAAAAATGTGCTGGTCGGACGAGTCGCGTTTTTTTGCTCCACTCCGTCGATGGTCGTGTACGTATTTGGCGCAAAAAACACGAGGCAGTCGATCCATTGTGCACGGTCTCCTCAGTGCAAGAGCCGTTTTATGGTGTGGGGCATGTTTACCTGGCAGGAACTTGGACCCCTTGTGCATGTGAAACAACGTATGACTGGTGCCCACTATCGTGAATTGCTTGCTGACTCTTGTACACCTAGCAATGTTGTACTTTTTCCCGAATGGCGACGATGTCTTCCAAGATGACAATGCGCCAAGCCACAGGTCCAATGTTGTGCAGGAATGGTTTGAGGAGCACAGTTCAGATTTCCAGCATATCGATCGGTCTCCGAACTCGCCCGACATCAATCCCATAGAGCACTTGTGGGACACATGGAAATGGCATATCAGGCATATGGATACACCAATCACCTCCATACCTGCATTAAAGGTCGCGTCACACACATCTTGGATGACCATACCTTCCAACTGCTTCTGGCATCTTACTGAATCGATGCCACGGCTTATTGCTGATCTACGAAGTATTAGGTAAATGGTCCTAATTCAATGATCACTCTGTGTATATACGGAGAGAGAGAGATGCGCATAAAATTCTTCCGTGAGTTATTATTCGTGCCGAGACCAGAGTAGTGATTAACACTTGAACTTAGTTTGAAGCATTAAAAATATACAATGGTTCAGAAAGGAAACAAGGTAACTGACAAGAATGAGAGAAAATACGACCATAAGGTGAGGAGGAGGTCTCTTCCACCAACTAAGTGGCTATGCACACACCATGTTAAATTGAAAGTGAGAGAATGCATTGCATTTCTGTTTCCATATTCAAATGAGTGCAAACTGCAATTTTGCGAGGTCATTACATAGAAATAATTGAAAGTAAAGCTGTCCGTCCCTCAGCACACGTCCTTCTTATTGACCTATGGGAGGATTAGCGGGGAAAACCCGGATATAGGACTGCAATTTGGTTAGTTTTTTTCTTTGATGGGAGCTCCGAAGGGTGAAAGGAGGCGTGGAATGAAAGTACGGGGAGAAATGGAAAATGCTAATGCCGGGGTTCGTCGTCTTGGCCATTCTAGGGCAAGGCAGCTCCGACCGAGTTAAGTGAATCTTCCTCGATTACCTGGAGGTGTCGTCCTCACAGCTGATTACACTTTTTTTTTTTCTTTTTTGCACTCTAAAGCCCAGCCTCCTCATCAACGGGAGGTGGAACATGTTTAAGCGGAGGAAGTGTGTGCTCCTCAGTCTGGAAGACATCATTCATTACGTGGCACTCAACAGCAATTAGCAGGTTTGCAAAGTTTTCCAGCATCCTATTTCGAATGAAAAGCTTCCCATCCCCCTTGTCATGCCAACTGCTCTCTGGGACAAAGGTTACGCTTCCAATTCCACCGACCTCTGCCAACGATGCTCAGTCGTACATCTGGGATGCATTTTGTATTACACTTTTTCTTATTTTGGTTTTTGTCCATCGGTATTTATTCGTTGCGTTAATCTTTTTCTTTTTAATTCATGGGGTAATTCATTACAGATGATTTCATTGTGATGTATCGCTTTATGCAAATACTTTTCTAAGAAATTACGGTACCAGTTGCTCCTGAAAGTAATTGTAGATTTAACTGTTAACAGCGTGCAAAGGCGGCGCAATGAATATCCAGTTTTTCTCTCTGTGAAATATCACGAGGTCAGTCCAAAGCTCACGCTTTCTGCGGTTTTCAGCTGATAACAGTTCCGTGAATAGCCCCCTCCATACGTTTTCTTTTTTTTTTTAAATCAAAATCTGAATCTAAGATGTATTTTTCTTCACGAAACTTCCCAAGTAGCACACCAACGGTGGGCCAACTTCAGCTCAGCGTAAGAGGAAGAGTAATTCGTTGGGTCGCTGTAAGCATGGATCTTTCCCTCAGTTAAACTCCAGACAACCACAGTTTGTTTGGTTGGTTGGAGTTTATTAGCGCAACGGCCTCAATGGGACAAAGAATACCATCAGCCACAATTTGTCACCGGTGAGATTAATTGTTGTATGTATATTGACAGCAAACTAACAAAATTCAGAAGAAATATAAACAGGGCGATAACTATTAAAGAGGTGTTCAAAGCTCTCAGCAGAAATAACTATTGGACAGATTTCAACCAACTTTGGTTTGGTATATATACTTTCCTGCATATGCACTTTCCATTTTCCAAAAAAAAAAAAAAAAAAAAAGTTCAAAATTCTACCGCTAGGGTGAAATTCCTGTCCTCTTATTTTACTCTAAAAGTCTTGCTTTAATTTGCATATTGCATCTAACAAATTTGAAGATGAAATCATACATACGGTTCTACACTATATTGACAAAAGACACCGGACACCCCTTCAAAAGCAAATGAACGGATCCGCTGTCTTGTTCAGATGCGCGCTACAGCTGCAAACGGTATCAAAAACAAGCCTGCAGCTGACCGCAATCATATCGCACTGTGAAGTTGAGTGAAAAGGTCGCGACGGGAGAGAACTGACTTTGAAAACGGAAAGATTGTTGCGTTTTATATTAGTAGGTTGTCCATAAGAGAAACCGAGAGGCATTTAAACATACCCAAATCAACTGTTTTCGATGTACTGAATAAGTGGATGACATATGGCGTGCCTGAAGCAGCAAAACGTACCGACAGACCAAAGAAAATCAGTGATAGAGGACGTCGAAGCCTCAAGAGAGTCGTTACAGCTAATCGACGAAGTACTGCACAAGACCTCAGTGTACAGGTGAGTAAAAATGCTGGAACCTCGGTATGTACACGTACCATTCACAGAGAACTTCATTCCATATGTTACCGTGGTCGTGCGGCTGCTCATAAGCCTTTCATCTCCATTCGGAATGCTACTCGTCGTTTAGCATGGTGTAAAGAACATTTATCGTGGACCGTAGATCAATGGAAACGGGTCCTATGGACTGATGAATCCAGATACATTATCCATCAGTCTGATGGCTGTGTGTGGGTATGGCAGCAGCCGGGAGAACTCTATTTAGCACAGTGTACTTTTCCTACGGTCAAGTTTGGAGCTGGCAGTGTACTCTTGTGGGGGTGTTTTTTGTATTTTCGTGATGTGGTCCCGGCCCATTGGTTATCGTGGACAAACCTGTTAACCAGCATGTCTACTTCGATATTCTGGACAATTATGGCCTATCAACTCTGTGGAAATACTATGGAACCGAGCCTTCTTGGTACCAGCAGAATAATGCACCGAGCCATAAAGTAAGAACTATTACGGCGAGGTTTGACGATAATTCCGTATCGTGTGTGGACTGGCCAGCACAGAGCCCTGATCTTAATCCCATAGAGCACCTATGAGATGAGTTAGAGCGCAGCATAAGAAGTTTGGAACCAAGGCCTACTACTAAGCAACAGTTAGCGGCAGCATTATGTACTGAGTGGAAGCGCATACCTATCGCTGCTTTCCAAAACCTTGTTGAAAGCATGTCTCGAAGGGTCAGTGCATGCATATTAAGGCCAAAGGTGGACGGACACCGTACTAATGTATGTCAATAAATGCTATGTTGTGTTTCTCTTCTAGGTGTCCGGTGACTTTTATATGTCCTCCATCTCGATCCTGTAAAAAATGAATTCGCCGAACAACACACTCGACTGCGGAAAGCAACTGACCTGAGTGGAGTTGTTTCACATTTTGTGAAATTCTGACTTTTAAGACAGCTATGTTGCGAACATAGCCCTGATAAACGAGGCTTTTTGAGTACCCCCCCATAACTAGAAGTCATGGGGGTTCAGATCTGGTGATGAAGATCTGAACTTTGAAAATGATCGGCTAATCATTCTCTCGTCCGAAAAATGTTACTGCAGTACGGCTTGCACATTTAATACGATATGAGAGGATGCACCATCTTGCATAAAGATTGTGGCATTCAATTTTTCTGCTGAAGTGTCTGTATGACACAATCAGGTAAAGTGAGAGCCATGACTCTACACCTTTCGAAGATTTGTGAAAAACGTTTTGCGACTCCTTCACATATCCGAAATTCGTTAGATTGCCTACGTAATATGCAAATCAAGGAGACCGCAGCGTTCAGTTTCACCCAGCGGCTGAATTTTGAACTTTTTAAATTTTTTTCGAAAATCGAAACCGCATACTCAGAAAAGTACGTATACTAAATTTGGCTGAGATTTGTCAGATAGTTCTTTCTACGGAGAGCTCGAACACCTCCTCTTTAATTGTGATCACTCTATATATTATATAAAGCGAAGAAATTTAAGAAGCTGCACACGAAAACTGGAAAAATTTTTTGCGTGTTTATTGGCTGTTCCACTTTGCCATTAAATGAACGTTGATCATTAAGACCAGATATGGAAACGGTTCACGGGTCAACGGGTCGAGTCAAGGTGTTCCTTGCCCGATTTTGACCCGGTTTTATTTCCGTTTTATTTTTGAAAAGATAAAAATATATTCCCAAGAAAAATGCGCGTTGTTAAATTCTGTAGTCGATACTGGTGCCTACGGAGTGAATAATGATTTGCCATGCAAAAATATTGTCGTCTCTTTCTTAAAGCAACGAAGATTTCCACCGAACGACGTCAGACAACACACAGACTCCATATCGTAAAAAGATCCTTCCTTTGCGTTCTTTTACAGTGAGATTGTCCAGGGCAAGGTACAGACAAACGCCATTCGCCTGCTTCTCAGCTGATTCACTCTCGTCGTGCGAAGTTCACTCTATGACTAAGAGTTACTTTTCACATCACATCTTTTACATTGAGCATTCAGAGGTTTTCGATTGATGTGCTAACATCGCATTCCCATGACATGTCATCGAAATTAACTTTTTATTTGTTAATATGGATGGATTTAATATTAAGGAGGTTGAGAAAAGCGTCGAAGCCAACAAACATGTGCTTGTTGAAAACCACAAGGGGAAGAGTGAATGCTGGAAATCGTTTCGTCTCATTAAGGAACCGGTGAATAATTCTGTTTTGTGTTGTTTAATTCTGTGTTGCTTGTTGTTCAAAATGTGGAAAGTGTGTAATTACAAAGAAAGATGTCGACGGTGTAATAAAAGATTATGGAACCAAAAAATCTAACAGGCTTTATGAAAGTATGCGCACCTCCATCAAAACGTGGAAAGAGCGAACAATCTAAATACATTTTAAAAAATGCATTTGTGTAATCGTAAATAATGATTTCCATTTATAATATACTCCATGGTCACGGCCATAGTTGCAAAAACTGACAAATATGCAACAATTGCATCGGACTGAAGTAATTCGCACATCTTCATTACAAAACTTTCAGTGCTCGTCGAATTACAAAGACTACAGTAGGAAGCTCCCTGATAAACAGTAAACCCAGGGAGAAAGGGCGAATGAAACATAACCGCAGTCTGATAAAATCTTTGTAAAATGAATTAGCACAGCTAACCTATACGAAGAAATCCATTTGGGTGACCCAACGACTAAAACACTCCGAGAAAGATTTCTAGCACAAGATCAACACCTTGAATCATTTTTAACTTTGACAGAAGTGGGGCTACGTAGCGTGCGCTATTTTTATACATTCTGGTACCTCAGTACAACTTGAAGTTTGAAATTTCATCATCATTCCTTTTAAACAACCCCTATCTCTCATTTCTATGTTTCCTTCTTTCCCCTGTATGTGTCTGTCTGTTTCTCTCACTTTACTTTCCCTCTCTGTTGCTCTGCCTCTCTCTCCTATTTTACTCTCTGTTGCTCTGCCTCTCTCTCCTATTTCACTCTCTGTTCCCCCTCTTTGTCTATATCTTCCTCTTTACTGCTTTCCTTGTGCACCCCGCATCTGGCATGTTCTAATTCCATGATTGTCTCTCTCCTTTTCCCTTTCCGTTGGCTCGTCACTTTATAATTGCAGAGATTGACTTCTTTCTTCGCTCCCTCCCTCCGCTCTCTCTCTCTCTCTCTCTCCCCATACCACTCGTTATCTCTCCACCTCTCTCCCTTTGTCCCACTCCTTGCCTTTCTCTATTCCCCTATTTCTCTTCTATCCGATCTTACACTTCCTTTCCTCTGACAGCGCTCCCTCTGTTTCTTCCCTTTCCTTTCTCTGTCTCCTATTTCTTACAACCCATTCTGGCATCTCCATTCCAATTTTCTGTATTTCCCCTTATCTCTTCCCCCCACTCCCTCTCTCTTTTAATATTATTAATGAAGACATTATTTCCCTCTCTCTCTCTGCCAGTCTCTTCTTCTCTGCTCCACTTTGTCTCTCTCCGCCCCCTATTTCTCTCTGCACCCTTCTTCCCTTCTCTTCCTCTCCATTCTTCACCCCATATCTTACGTTCTCTCTTTACGTGTTCACCACACGCTGGCACCTTCTTTCTAAATTCCTGTTCTTTATCTATGTCATAACGTCATTATAGAGACTGACTATCTCTCTCTCACTCCCTCTGCCACCGCTCTTGCCTGCATTCCACTATCCCTCTACCTAACTTTGCTTTATTATTTCTTCCTTCTCCGTCCCTATCACTGTCGTTCCATTTCTTGCTCCCCTCTCTTTTAACGTTCTTAATCGAGAGATTAACTCTATTCCTATCTCATTTCTGCCTCTCTCTCTCTCTCTCTCTGCTTAGTTTCGTTCTTTCTTTATCTACCCTCCAGCTCTGTTGCATCCCCTGTTTCCCTCTTCAGTATCTCTTTGCCTCCCTATGCAGGAACAATTTAAACGAATGTTTTCATATAGTTGGACATTTCCTGCGAGTAGGTCGTATAAAAAAAAAAAAAGCTTTTAATCAAATTTTTTGCTGAAGTACTCATATTTAGCCCCCTGTTAATGAAATAAATTCAATTATATTTGTATGACGCTGAGGCATTTATTAAATAATATTTGCTGAATATGAAGTTGAGATTATTTAATTATCATGTCATTTCATCCAACCGCGTCAAGCTACTTATTCGTTCTCCCCGGTTTCCTCCAGTTTTGCGTCAGTTGATAATGGAGCAGACTCACGAAACACGGAAGGACATCACTCAGCCTTTGATATATTATTTTTGAATTTTTGGGGCATCCGCTGTGACAACACTACACTGCAAGTCTGGATCATTGTGTTACTAAGCATTTTAAATGCACGCTTGACCTCAATATCGGATCCTAAGTGTAGAACATTGAAAAGGAAGCTTCGTTTTAAACACTTCGCCGATAGCTAGCGAACATCAACAAAAGAGTTACTTTTACAAATGACACTGTAATGTTATTTAGAATATATGAAATTTTTAAACATATTCATGAAGGCGTGCTATCAAGTATTGTCGGTTCCATTTGATGAATTTATGGGGGATATTTCCATTTCAACAGAAGCACTATCTTTCGCTTGCTTCAAAAAACTTTCTGTGTAGCTTTTATTTATCGAAAATAGTGAACATGTGCGGAAAACCCGGACACAAATCTCCTGAAGTGATTAGGTGACCTGTTGTAACTGAATCGCTCCAAAATGCGCCTTTGTATTTCTTATGGCCCTTGCCAGTTTTCTGAATTTTTCTTTGTTCTTCTTTTCGTAAAATTCTTTCTTACATCCAGAAAGAAACACAGACGCGAGGAAGAAGAGGAGATAAGGAGAAGGTAATATCTCCCAACACACGAGGAGAGAAAGAGATGTAGTTCTTTTAAATATTCAGAGAGAGAGACAGAGAGAGAACGGGGAGAGACAGACAGACAGAGACACGGGGAGAGACAGACAGACAGACAGAGACACGGGGAGAGAGAGAGAGAGAGAGACAGACAGACAGACACAGACACGGGGAGAGACAGACAGACAGAGAGAGAGAGAGGGGGAGAGACAGACAGACAGACACAGACACGGGGAGAGACAGACAGACAGAGAGAGAGAGGGGGAGAGACAGACAGAGAGAGAGAGGGGGGGGGAGAGACAGACAGAGAGAGAGATGGTGTTGCAAAAAATAACGGAGAAAGAAGAAGATAATACTCACATGTACGTGCACAGAAATTCGGAAGAGTTTACACTCTGGTCATACGCAGAGGAAGCAGAAAATAGAGAGAAGAGAGGAACATGGGAAAAAGAGGTAAAAGAGAGAAGAGAGAGCAAATAGACAGAGATAATAGAGATGAGAGAGGAAAAGGAAGAAATGGGAAATCGAGATGAAACAGATAAAGAGTGGGGAGAAAGAGTAGCGAGAAGAGTAGGAAAAAAAGGAAAGAGGGAGCATAAAGAAGGTGCTAGAATAAGATAACAGAAAATATGAGAGAAAGAAGACAGATAAGAAAAGATATGAGACCAGGCGCAGAAAGAGAGTTCAGATGCTATTCTCCGGAGGCTCAGAGAAGTCCCCATCCTAATGAAATCTGATCCTATGTTTATTTATTCTACTGGTTCTCTGTTATCCATGTGTAACGAATAGTGACACACACTCTCTCTCTCTCTCTCTCTCTCTCTCTCTCTCTCTCTCTCTCTCTCTCTAACGTTTAATCTCTTAACCTCCCACAAGTTGTTAATCCCTAAAAAAAATAAATAAAAGGGGAAAATTAAGCGAAGAAGAAAATGTAGATGATAAATATAAGTAGGGAGTACATGAAATTTGTAGCCTAGTACCACGCCATTAAAGAGAAAATTGCACATAAAGGATGTGCAACAACATTGTGTCATTCTATTTTTATTTCATAGTGCACTGATCTTCACTCTGTTCAGTATATAGCTGTTAACTGCCTCCTAAATGAAAAGGCATATTCCCCTTTTTTTTATTTTTTTATTTTTTTAGTAGGCAGTGTTACAGACTGCTTACTGAATATGTGAACGAACGTTCTAGCCTTTCAAATATAAAAGTTCAGCTTTCAGCTATAGGCAACGATTTGGGCGTATCACAGTTTTTCATGTGTTTTTCTGCTCAAATGCATCCATCCTGGAAAACAAAAAACCAGAAAAATATGTTCCTAATACTGTAAGGCAACTTTATCCGCAGTTCCTTTTTGCTCATCCGGATTTAGTTAACACGAAGGGGAAATGCAGACCGTGAACTTAGGAAGGAGCATTGAGCATGGGATGAATCGATGGGTGGTGTGGTGAGGGGATGAGACGACTGCCGTACGTCTGTCATAACACGGTTCAACGGTCAGCGACAGAAGATTTCCCTGTCAAGACGAGGAGAGCTTTCCATGCCGAGTTCGAAGTGTTTGCCCAGCTCGTATGACTTGGTAAGCGAGGAGATACTAAGCCTACTTTGTCCCAGTTAGTTGGCCCGTGTGACAGTTCTGTTCCCGTGCAAAGACAAACTGGAGGAGAACAGTTGCTACGTCCTTCGATGTCAGGACATCCCCGGAAAGACGGCTTTCTTCTGAAACTGAGACAACTGTGTGTTAGCTTCTGTGACGCGTATGGCTGCGCAAAGCTTCACTTGTGATGCGTTTTATTTTCAGAACTTTCACATCACTGTTGGGAAAATATGCCCCGAGGCACATCGGCCATTTCGAATGTTGCCAAGAATTCAATATACAAAAACTAATTAAAGAGTTTTTGTGAGAGTAAATTCATATTTCTCCGATAGGAAGAACATATGAGACTTCTTGGAAATATATATATATATATATATATATATTATTTATTTATATAGGGCTAAAACCCAAACGAGCTTGGAACGGATCCCAGCAGAGAAAACGGGGGAGTATTATCTGGTGTAAGGACTAAAACCCAAACGAGCTTGGAACGGATCCCAGCAGGGAAAATGGAGAAATATTCTCTGATATAAGGGCTAAAACCCAAACGAGCTTGGAACGGATCCCAGCAGGGAAAATGGAGAAATATTCTCTGATATAAGGGCTAAAACCCAAACGAGCTTGGAACGGATCCCAGCAGGGAAAATGGAGAAATATTCTCTGATATAAGGGCTAAAACCCAAACGAGCTTGGAACGGATCCCAGCAGGGAAAACGGAGAAATATTCTGTGATATAAGGGCTAAAACCCAAACGAGCTTGGAACGGATCCCAGCAGGAAAAAGGGAGAAATATTCTCTGATATAAGGGCTAAAACCCAAACGAGCTTGGAACGGATTCCAGCAGGGAAAATGGAGAAATATTCTCTGGTGTAAAGGCTGAAAAATTCAGGGATTTCGATTTTACAAAATTTCTGTATAAATACGGAAAACCTCGAAACGGACTTTGCTTAAATTAACGGAATTATGTCTACGAAAAATCTGTGAAAACAGAGAAGTTAAAAAATAAACGGGAACTTTTGGAAACGGAAATTTCTCTAAAAGACTGACACCTACCGGCAACTTTGCTGCACGTTATTTTCAAAAATTTTCCGTGAACTCACACCACTAATTCTTTACAGTGTGCTTACTCTGAAAACATCCTCTTATTATGTTAACTGCCTTATGCTGAGTCGCTTTGAGCTGGTTTGTTTTCCATTCTGTATTCTGTGAAGCACTGTGTTGTCGGCTTCCACATAACTTTACGTTTTTCTTGATATTTAAACTCTTGGTTAGTTATCTAGTTTTAAAATTATTATTTTTTAATTCGAGAGTTTAAAGACCACCGTGAGCAACTCAATGGACTATAAACACTCGCCCGCCCCTAATTTAGGGTAGCAGGTTCCAGGGAAGGAAAAAAGTCACTGTGGTAAGACGAATACAACATCTCCGTGCATCATCACACTTTCTGCAGCCGTAATGGCACCATGAAGACGGTTTAAAGTATGGTCAAATATGTTCGAATTTTTTTAAACTGCTGCTGATAGTTTCCTTCGGGGGTACTAAAAATGGTACGTATGTGTTCGCTCTTCATCCCAAAGGCATGAAAATTCATCGCGAATTATTATCATCCCCAAATGATAGTTCAAAAGACAAAGGACAAAGGAAAGAAAGAAACAAAGAAGTAAAAAAATAAATAAATAAAAGATGTTGAGACATTGTCGGAGTCATCGCAAAGTTGGGCAAGACCAGAATATCAATCTACTCTAATTGCGTTAAACTTTTTCCTACAATTGAGACTACGTCGATGTATTTTTAGTTTTCTTTGTGACTGAAGCAAATTCGGGCACCCCTGTGGCCTTCCAAGCGATTGAGCGAGAGACCTTTTACAATTGTTCATTATACAACATGTGAATAACTGCGTTGCTTTTTAAAACCGACTTTCCTCTCCAAACTCAATTACGATCAACGATGCGCAATTTCATTGTTGGTATGTCTATGAGTAGATTTTTTAAACAGCGTTTACCAGAAATGGTCAAATTTTTCCGTGAAAAGTTGCGCATTCATCCTTCATTTTCTTCATTTACTTCTTTTACTTTTCTTCTTTTTTACAGAAACGTATTTACATTCAAAGTCAAATGTCAAGGATGATTATGCATTAAACAACAGCTGTTGTTTCACGATCAATTTATCCGAAGGTCAATTTCAGGTATTCCTCAAATCATTGAATACGCTTCATACATGAGAAATTAAAAGGAGGAGGAAACAAACGATCGTTCAGTTTCATATTACTTTCCACTTTTACGTATTATTGTTCTCCGAATTGTCATTTTAAAAAGCTACATGAGTTTCTGTAAGATCAACTTACGCCATTTCTGAATGCTCAGAGGTTTAGTGAATTCTTTTGACACGCGGCGCAATGCAGGAAAAGGAAAGAATTCTTGAACGGTTTCAGTAATGATTGTGTTTTTGAGTTCTATGCCGTAGTGGTTGGTGGACGACGAAGGAGTTTCGCTTCGCAGACAGGCATTCGTCATATACGTAACATGTTACAATGTCAAAACGTATGGTGTGCTTTAAAATGATAAAAACAACAGCTCTACTGTAGCAGTGCAACACTGTAGCCGTAGCACGCACAAAGACAAGGGGAACACCCTTTGGTGCCGGGTCTGGGACAATGGCGTAACTAGCACTACATGCGCCCCCTGAAAAGTTTATTTCAGCACCCCTATGCACAGTAATTCTTCCAGGATTTTAAACTCGAGGGAGGATGTGTTTTTCGCGTTGTATAAATGTGTGTGCTGGAAGTCAGGGAGTGTCTGGAAAAGTAAGGGTTTTACTCAGAGCCCTGTAGTTTTAACTTTTTAAATAATAGATTTCACAATACGCGTAATTGGTTTGTCCAAAACTAAAATAAATCACGCTCTTATAAGACATAGCAGATGCATGCCTGCTGTGAATATATGTTGGCGCCTGTTATGTACATAATATTAGGTGGCCGACTGTTTTCCCACATCGTCCACGCGGAATCCCCATGTGGCCTCGCACTTTTCCTCGGCAGCGCAGAGAGGGCGATTGGAGAGCGATCGAATTAGAACCCGGAGCCAAAGTGCCCAATAGATTCAATCTGTAGGACATCCAGTGTTTCAAAAGTGAAAATCGACATCTATTTAGGCAAAGCTAAATCCACTATGAACTGAGTGGCCACTTTATTATGACCACCTGGCAGTTTTAAGCAAATGAGCTATGCAGTGCCGCCAGAGAGCGAGGCTAGTATAAAAAGGGAAAGCTTGGTGCTTGCGACAGTAGTAGAAGTAATTTTTGGGTGACGAGATGGGTAAAAAATGCGATTTGACGGACTTTCAACGTGGGATGATTGTAGGAGCTCGGAGCCACAGAGCGAGTATCACCGAAACCGCCGCATTCGTGAAATGTTCCAGAGCAGCTGCTGTTAAAGTGTTTAAAGACAAGACTGTCAGCCAAAAAACTGAGTCTCTTCGTGCAACGTGTGGTCGTCATCGTCTAGTGACTGCTTGGGCGGAACGGAGAGTGTCCAGACTGGTAACATACAACAGAAGGGCAACAGTGCAGCAAATTACAGACCATCTTAATCAAGGATCCCCCTCAAATGATCTCTGCACGCACTGTTTGCTGCACACTACATCGGGTGGGATATGGCAGCCAAGGCCTGTTCGAACACCTTTGTTGTCTGCAGTTAACAAGAGAAAACGTCTCCAGTTCGCACAGGAGCTCAAGGATTGGACAGTCTATAATTGGAAATAAATTATGTGGTCCGATGAATCACGTTTTCAGTTGCACCATGCCGTTGGCCGAGTGAGAATTTGGCGGAAACAGCACGAAAGCATTGACCCCAAATGCATTGCTACAACCCTTCAAGCTGGTGGAGGCAACGTTATGGTTTGGGGAATGTTTTCCTGGCATGCATTGGGCCCTTTAATTCGTGTTCATCAACGTCTGACTGGCACATCATATCTAAACATCGTTGTGGACCAAATGCATCCTGTCATGTGGATGGTTTTTCCCAATGGCGATGGCTACTTTCAACAAGATAATGCGTCCCGCCATAGTGCTCGTATTGTACAGGATTGGTTTCAGGAACATGCCAGTGAGTTTACTTTGCGTAGGTGGCCCCCACAATCTCCAGATCTCAACCCCATTGAGAATTTGTGGGATGAAGTTGAACGAGCCATCAGACAGCTAGATCCACAACCCTGCAATCTCACACTCCTGGAAAGTGCTATTCATCAAGCATGGTCTCAGATTCCACAAACCACCTATCAACATCTCGTGGAGTCCATGCCACGAAGAATCGACGTAGTATTAAAGGCAAAAGGTGGACCAACGAAGTACTGAGCGGGTAGTCATAATAAAGTGCCACTCAGTGTATCTTAATGGGAAATATGAATCTTTGGATTAATAATTTGTTTGTTTTTGTGCGTGTTCGGAATTTTTCATGAAACTATAACTGGCTGCTGTGGTTACGCCCCACTGGTCTGGGATTGAATCCTGGGTAGGGATTGGTGAGAAACATCGATGTTGGACAGCGGTTGTTACTCATTCCCGAAACATCGATGTAGCACCAGCGCAAGTTTTTTTTTTTTTTTTTTGTAACTGTGAGGGCATGACTAGAAATTACCCCCTCGAGTTTAAAAAGAAATCGGAAGCACGATTCATTTAGAGACGCCAGTTTGTCTCATTTTCCAGTCTATATGTTGCAAGAGAATTTTGTATTGTCGTTCTCATTTGATCCTTTACATTCTTTATTTCAAAGCAGACGACTAAAAGCGCAAGTCCTCTTTTACCTTGATGCTTTGTATTAGCCGATACCGGCGTGTTTCTTACAGGAACCGATGGGGTTTTGTGGAGGCAGCAGGAGAGTTACGTGAACGCAGGGGGAGGGTGAAAGGGTCTTTTTCGGGGATTCGAAAGCGAGCGGTCGTAGGGGCACGAGTGCAGGAAAGGCCTGAGAAGTTAGAGGGAGGTCTTAAGCTGACCGGCGAAAGGAAAGTTCTTCTCCGCTGGGAGAGAAAGAGACGAGGGAAATGGCCGAAGCACGATTTAGGGAAGAAAATCTCAGTTTGACAGGAGCGGGAATAAATGATAGAAAAAGCTGAGCACAACCTTCTGTACTTAAGTAAAAATAAAAAATAAACTTCATTATAAGAGATTTAAACATGATTGTAAAATAATTATTAGTTATTACTATTAGTTATTTTATTGTCTTCTACCACGCAAGCTTTGCAAGATAATCAAAACTATGTAACATACTAACCAGTTTTTACTTTCTTATAACTGCGTTTTATGAACCTATTGCGATCGTTCAAAAATCGCACTTCTGGTTTCTGGCAAAATTTCACTAAAATTGTCAGAGCTAGGTAAATACCCAAGGGTCAAGTAAATCTAACGTAAAGGTCATATGAATACCGACAGCACGAACACTCTGCAGAAATGCAGAATGAAAAACAGACCAGCCCAGAACGAATGAGTATCAGTAAGTGAACTAACAGTAATCAGTAAGGGTAGGAGTTGGAAGACGTTTTCGGGGTAGGGACTGGAAAAATGCTCAGAAGGCATTTCTGCGACGGAGCACAAATGATAAATGAGCTCTTCATCCCTTTAGCTTATTCGGAAAGAACACGAAAATTAGCCATATTTGCATATTGTTTTACAGTATATGCCTCTCTCCCCTGTTTTGGGAAATTTTTTTGATGCATATCAGGGGTCCACACCTTACAGCGTAGGTTAACTCTCTGTACCTTGGTAAGATCCGCGGAATTCTGTATGCGGCTAACCGAAGTCTTTAAAAAGAAAACACTAACGTGTATAACTTTCTTTTTCAGTTAAAATTTTCAGTAAATTTATTCACACGTTACGCATCTCTCTTTTTACGCCCCTCAGAGCATGAAATTACACCCCTAATATGACCATCTGGGAGAGCAACTGACCCTACTGCCCTCCCGGTAGCTACGGCCCTGCATTGAATGACGCATCAGTATATAGTATCGGTGGAAATATTTGATCCAGGGCCGTATTAAAGGGAGATCTATAGGGTCACACACAGCCTTGGGGCCCACCATGACCGAGGGCCCAGGAAGCATGCCTGGGCAAATAATAGAGGCCGCCCCGGTGGCGCAGTGGTCTAAGCGATGGCCTCTGATCATTCGTCCGAAAGGGGTCCGGGTTCGAATCCCGGTGAGGCATGGATGTGTGTTTGTCTTACGGCACCGGCTCTCTCCCTTCCCTGGAACCAGTGACCCTAAATTAGGGACGGGCGACTGCTTATAGCCATTGAGTTGTTCACGGTGGTCGTTAAACCTCCAATCAAATAAATAAATAAATAATAGATAGATAGACAGAAGGAGGGGGAGAGAGGGAGAGACATATAGGAGAGAGATTCATAAAAGTTTTGTTTTTTGTCTCGTAGGATTTCCACTCGGTCATAAACTGAGGCTGAAAGACGAACAGACTTTTGACTCACCGAGGGTAAAACTTTCATGTCAGCTTTTTCACTACCACCCACCCACACCATCCAATTTGCACTTGGAACCGTAAATAGTCAAAGTCCCCTGTGGCTCCACGTTGTATAACAAAAAAGATACACTAAGAAAAGTATGCAATGCTAAATCAACAGAAAATCCGAGACAAAATCTAGAAATCTTAAGCTTTTTAAAACTCATGTTCTTGTGAGAACTATGAAAAAGACAGTGACTTATAAAAACTCTGCAGATAATTTAGTAGTTAGAGTTTCGTGTTTTAATAGACTTCATAAATCCTAGTCATAAAAGTTCTTTGGGGGCCCACTTAAATGTCTTAACCTACGAGCCCACTAAGACCTTAACCCGGCCCTGGTTTGATGTATCGGTCACTAGCTTTTCACCACTTAGTTCCACTTTAAATGGACATAGAGACCAAAGGGGATACAATGTATTTCTTTTTCGTTTTATTTCAGGGTTTAACGACCATCAAGAGCAAATCCTACAGTCCCCCGTTCCTAATTTGGGGCCACTGGTACCATGGAAATGAGATTCGATGCCGCATAGGGTTTGAGCCCGGACTTATACCACAAACCTACACTGTAAAAAAGAAGTGGTGTAAATTCACGGAAAATTTCTGAAAATAACGTGCCGGTAAGTGTCCGTCTTTTAACGGAATTTCCGTTTTTGTTTTTTTTAACTTCCGTATTTTCACAGATTTTCCGTAGTCAGCAATTCCGTTTAATTCAGAAAAGTCTGCCTTAAGTTTTTCCGTATTTAGACAGAATTTTCGCAAAATCCAACATGTTGAATATTTGAGAATCCTTTGCGCATAACCCAATTTGAGAACCCGAGAGAATCCTTTTGCGCGGTGGTGGGAATCGAGTCCACCGGCCGTTTGATCAGATCAGATCAGATGTAGAGGATTTTAAGAAAGGAGTGCCTGACTCCAGGTCTTAAACAACCCTTAGAAATAGGAAGCTAGATTTCGGTCAGAGTGCCCGATATGAAAGGGACACGCAAGCGAGGTAGAAAGGGGAGGAAGACGCCTTTATTTAGTACCGGGGGCAGTACTCGGGGTCTGACAGCTTAACGTGCCCAACCGACATACAGCGGCCATTCAGTGGTTCCAGCGTTCGTAGCTGCCTCGGATCGAACCTCAGGTTCCTACGTGGCAGTCCCGAACGTTAACCACTAGGCAATCCCCTCCCCCCAGGCCGTTTGGGTTGAAGCCGCAAGTCTTAACCACTCAGCCAGAAAGCCGCACGAATAGGCACACGTTCACAGGAAAACTAATTGGGCGATGATTTTTCCCCCCAGTAACGTGAGTGATTTAGTCATTTTATTTTCTATTGGAGCTTATTTTTTTGAATACGTTTGTAATAATTATATTATTTTCTGTACGAGGTTTTATTAAAAATTAGGTATTTTTTCATAGTGATTTTTCGTAGCAACAGAATGATTTGGAGTTTGAGATTTTTTTCAACTGACAATAACTTTCAATTATTTTTAAGAGAAGGTGCATTGTAGCCTACTGTTTTATAATGCTATTTCATAAAACTTCTAAATATAAAATTTACTCTCGATAGTTATATAGCTTTTGCCTTAAGAATTCCATAGACTGATACATAGACATCGTACAATTACCTGTACGATAAATTAAGTACCCGGTTTATTTATAGGGTAACGCAATATATAATAGCTGGTGCACATATCCGGTGCCACAGTAACCAAAATTCATGCGATATACTGTCCACAATATCCGATTTTCGTACACAACTTCAAAATCAAATACTTCCTCAGGCTATTGAAATTTAACGGTTAATCAAACCCCCCAAGTGTTCCCGTGAATCTGTCCTTTAGCGGAAATTATTCGTCATATGGATACGGAAAAAGTGAGAACGTAGTGTTTTCCGTTAGTATAAGAAAAGAGTTGCAGAAAAGTTTCTGAGAGCTCAGAATTTTCCATTAAGACATCTTGAAAACGGTAATTTACCGTCAATATAATAAAAAAATTGTGGGAAAGCTTCTAAAAATTCAGAATTTTTCTGGCGTACCAAAAAATTCGTGAAATTCAGAGTTTTTTCTGTCATTTCACGGAATATGTTGCATCAGAAATATACGCTTCGTGAATTTCAGAAATTTTTTTAGAGTGTATATCTAGACAACCCTTCCGATCCCTCGACAACCGAGACGGCGCAACATGATTCAGATTAGATGATATTTTATATATCAGATTAGACGATATACTGTATTTACAAAAATCATCAGTTCTATGAAATTTAAATTTTCACTCTTCAGTGGACCTCAGGTGTGAGTTCTCCGCCCTTCGAGAGAGTAGAAAAATTTCTCCAGTGACGAATATCTTTCTTTCTAGGAGGAGAAGAAGAAGAAGAGATATGTCACAATGGGTCTTAATGGCTTATCCTTAATTTTACTATTTTGACATTTGCAGTTGACAGTATCTTTCAGGACATTCTTTGTTTCGTTGAACGCCAGCGTGACTACTCTGTAAGAATTTGCGGTTTAGCGGAATTCTGTGTTGCGGGGTTATGGACCGCGGGAGCCAATTTTTATGGCTATCTAATTGATTTCACAGGCAGAAAGTCTGCATTTCAGCAGCAACATTCTTCGACAAGTTATTGGGTCTACCGTTTATGGTAGGAGAATAACTCTGGTAGGGAATGGGAATTTTTTAAGAGGAGCGATTGCTGATGTGGTGCATTTGCATCGAGGAGTGCACCCGTTGGTATGGAATCCGAAGAGATGATCCGTTAGGCGGAGTGGAGAAAATAGGTAGAAGTGAAGACGTGGATGGTCGAGAGAACAGCCCCCCCCCCCCCCAAGGGGGAAGGAATTTAACAACCACCGTGGACAGCTCTTGAGGATATGAGGAGTCGTCCGTCCCTAATTTTGAGCTACTGGTTTCGGGCATAGGACAAGACAAACACACGATCCATACCCCATTAGAGACTCGATAGCTGTTCCCACTCGAAAAACAAAACAGAAATTAGTGGTTCTGGTTAATCGGAGTCCGGGGGGGGGGGCGAGAAACGGTTTAGAAGTGAAAAAATTGATAGGGACATCGCTCGAGGTAGGAGAAAGTAAGGGGTCTTCGAGTAGAACTTTGATTGTTGGGGAATTGAAAAGCAACAGTTAAGTGAGAACAATACTAAATAATAACCTATTGGGTTGGAAAGAAAGTAATGTCCGATGACAAGGTACCCGAAATCGAAGCCCGGTCCACGGCACGTATTGGACACTGAGATTGCGCCGCACACCGTCATGGCATCAGCAGGTAGGGGGTTTAAGTCAGTGGCAGTTAGCCGTCAGAGGGCGAAGAGTATAAGCGCCAGCCAACATCTTTTGAAGTGGATAAGGAGCACATTTGCCATTGCATGTTGTGTAAGTTTCGTCTCGGTAGTGCCCCCGCAAGTTCTGTAAGGAAAGTTCTGTTCTCACCCCTGCTGAAGCTGGTATCTGTGTGTGTGTTGAAATTCAAAATATTTGCTTGTTGGCGTGTGGTCCTGTTTTATTATGTGACAGACGATTAAATACATACATAAAGGCAAATGCTTAGTTCCAGCCAAACACGCGCGTAATTAGAAAGGCTATTGTCATGTAGTCATAACCAAACAGTGAGTCGTCAAGTGTAAGGAAAATGAAAAAGCTTCGTAGGCGTTAGTAAAGCTTTTAAAAGGCGTTAAAAGACCGGATTTGGGATCTCTGAGTGATAAGTAAGGAGTGAGAAAAAAAAAGTACGGTGAGGCAGTGGTTAAGAATCAATTACTTCTTGTCGATTTGGAAAATAACCGTGAGATATATTTGACAGTTAATGCGGTTTTGTGGTCAGTGAACCGCTCGATTTCGCAGCTTAAACGTTAAAAAAGAACGAATGAAGATAACAAACAAAACACGCTTGCTTAAATGCATTGAATAGGAAGATGAATTGATGGAACGGAAAAGATCTTCAAGGGGGGGCTCATCGAGAACCACCGAACGAAATCGTTTGATACGATGATAAGAAATCGGCACTATTCCTGACGATAGATTTACATGCATCGTGGCTGTTCTCATCTCTATCCATCCCCCTTCACTCGTCTCCCTTCAGTCGCACCACCCTCCCTTGCTATCCTTACAGATGAGACAGTAGTGTGAGAACAGGTACTAACGAGGTGATAATGTAGCACGGTTCTTGTCTGTGCTGCGCAAATAATATTTCTAGGCAGGCGCCTTTGTCTGTATAGATAAGGTGGGTTTGGCTGGAACGTCTGCTGTAAAAATGATCTATTACCCTTGCAGGTTCGCGCGCAACCTTTCAATAGTTCATCAGCTGGGTTCTTCCTCCTCACCTCTTCCACGACTGCAACCTCCTCGCATCCTTGCTGATCCCCCTCTTCCCCCGTGAAAAATCACCCTCCCATTCCACATCTCAAAAAGAAATGAAAAAAAAAATGTGAAAAAAAAAAAAAAAGAAAAAAGAAACAATCCCGCCCTCCACACTTAGTCCCTTTATCCATGGGCAAAACATGTGCAATTACAGACCACAAGCAGAAAGTCTGGTCAAGCCCTCTTGGACGTCAAAAACCGGCTGAGGTAACAAGCTAGATCTTCTCCCTTATTCCCTCCCTCCTACTCGACCCACCTAACTCAAGATATTCCCCCTGAGAAAAGAATGATCCCTCCCTTCTGACACTATCCATCTCTCTGAATATAATCTAAAGCGTGTGTGTGTGTGTGTGTGTGCGCGAGCAACGATCGCCCATGTTTGACGAAGGCATTACAGCACTCGGGTATCAGATAGCGGTTTGGTTGGTTTTCGAGCAACCGATACAGATTTTGTGCAAACTCGTTTTGTTTGCTCTGAAAAGTCCGGGAAGAACGAACGGCCGTACCACGAGCACCAATGATACCGCATCAGGGATGCATAGCATCGTCAGTTTTTCGGTTTTCGTAATCGACACTCAGTAACGGAATAAACGACGAGAATACACGCGACGAGATAGGCTGTTCCTTTCTCTTGCACCCCCCCCCAAGTTTTCGGTATTTGTAATCCGCATTCATGTTAAACGAAATAATTACCACAACATAATTATGTACCACCGTTATACCATCATAAATCCACTTCTGGATGAAGGTCTCCCCAACTTCCTACCTTGAGCCAATTCTCCTCCATGTCAATCCGGAATGCTTTCGAATTTCGTACACCCAACCCGATCTCAAAAGCCTGAAGCCGAGCTCAGACCGCATAATACTGCGGCTCGGGCTTAGAGAGACAGAGAGAGAGAAACCCTTCCTATTTGTTTTTTAATTGTAATTGTGTATGACTTTGCACACGAAACGTTTGTTACGCTTTCTATTGATAAACGGAATTCTTCGGCAAATAGACCAACATCCCCCGGAATAAACAGTCCTCCCGAGTCCGCATTCCTTGGACAATTAGTCAAATGCACTGAAACTTTTTTTGGTCAATTGCACTCAGAAGAAAAAAATAAAAATGCTAAAAGGGTTGCACCAAAGCAACCCTTTTAGCATTTTTATTCTTGGTGCATGAGCTACTTGCAACACACACACACACACACACACACACACACACACACACACACACACTGTTTTTACAAGAAATGAAAATTTATCGATTGTTGGGAAAATGCTAAACTAAAGATAGCCAATACCTGCATTTTTTGGATAGGAGATATCAAGCAAAGGTCATGATGTCACATGAATCGAAGTATAAAACTTGGCTGGAGAGCTTTTGGAAGAAATATAATTTTTAAGAGCAATATGCCATTATGTCTTAAAAGAAAAGTGTTTAACCAATGTATCGTTCTAATTCTTGCTTATGGATCAGGGTCATGGACTTGAACTAACAAATATTATGAATTGGCTGCAAACAGCTCAAAGAACATTAAAGAGATGCATTCTTGGGATAACTAGGTAATAAGAAGACGGATGCGTGGATTATGAGTTGATGGCGCATCATTATCAAAGTGAAGACCCTCAAGTGGCAATGGGCTGGACATATTGCCAGAAGAAAAAATATTTGGGCAACATTCTGCAAATTTACTTAATTGAGATTATACCCAAAATGCTGTAAATCCTCCGTAAGAATTTACGAACGTTATTTGCTTTGGTTTTCCATCAATAATTCGGATCTATTGCTAAGGCACACTGACAGCAATTTGGCGCTTAATTAGCCCTACTACATCGACTAGGACAGTGTTGTCATGATGTAGCCACCGGAAGTACAGGATAAGTACAATCCTGTCGTCCACTGGCTTTGTTTGGTACGTCATATGTTGCAAATGTACAACAAAAATTGCATCAGGCTTTTACGTGGAAAAGAAACGAACTATTTTTCTTAACAATCCTAAAAAAAAATATTCACGATATCATGCTCTAGATTTAGTCATTCATGATCAATTCTATATAAAACTTTTTGTTCTTTTTTTCTTTCTTTTTTTTTTTTTTTTTTACGGTTGTAGTAACGCTCCGCTTCAGCCTCTAGGTGTAAAAAGAGTAGCTTGTCCCTAATTTAGGGCTCCTCGTTCTAGGAAAGGGAAAGAACTATTGCTGCAGGACATGCTCATTATGACTCGAACTCGGAACAACTGAGACAATTAACCGGAAGCCCACGTCCCCAAAATAGCGTTTATAAACACACAAACCACCTGCTTCCATAGTAATTGTGTACTCGAAGAAAAAAGAAAATACGTTCTTTAAAAAAAAAAAAAATGTCTCCACAGGTATGGTGATAAAATTAAAATCAAATAAATTTTAACAAAAAGTAAAAAAAAAAATTCTGCCATGTTTTTTTTTTTTTTTATGGGAACTAAATTTTCGGATTCCCAACGGAAGTATGACAAATACACTTGCGACCGTTATATCGCTTACAGCACAACAAAGAATATGAAACGAAGCCAGGAACAAGAAAAAGTACAACGAAAAAAAAAAATACATGTCCATAGGGCAGCTGATTTCGTCTAAAGACGTGATTTGGTTAGAAATCTGTTTGTTTACTATGTTCTCCCTTAAAAAAATGAAATGTGGAAAAAAAAAAAAAAAAAAAGAATATATAAAAGACAGAGGAAGGAAATAAGAAAAAAGGGAATGAGATCGAGAAGATCTGTCGCCATCGGAGGAGCATATAGGTGGGGGGGGGGCAATGAAATAACTGATGAGTGGCACATTTATCTCTCTAGAAGTGATAAATACATTTATATCTGATCCCGAAAAACATCGATAAAAGCACTGAATTCACAGGCGGCATTCCCGAATCACTAAAGAAAAAGAGGTGAGAATGCCTCCGAAAATTAATTTGCGAGATATTTTTCTTTTTTATACTCAGCAGTTTCTGAAATATAAAATGTTGTTAAAATTCGTGCTGTTGGTATCCATCCTTGAGTCTGTCGATAGCACATTTCTGCGTCTATTAGTAGGTCTTAAAATATTCTATGTTGAGTAGCTTTAACTATGGAGAACGAAGCACAACGTGGGCCGCTAGTAGTAGCGCACAGACAAAACACCCACAGCTGCATAAATACTTAAGTATTCATTTTGATCCATATCCATGCTTGGGCTTCAGTCCCGGAGAAGGAATGAGTGGTGCGCCTGCGCAATAGCAATAGGCTTCGCCTTCCGCAGAACCAGTAGGAACAGCCGACTGTCTGAAGCGATCAGAGTTATTAGTGGTTTTCGTTAAACCCCTAAACAACAGCCACAACAATAATAACACATAAAACTTCATTACTTGCACTCACATCCCGATATTTTCAGAAAAAATTTGGGAGCAGTGAATGATGAACATGGTGAGAGGTTTCATTAAGACATGAAAAATATGGACAAGAGATATCAAGGAAGATGGGATGAAGCCGCAATGGAAGACTACATCTGGAATTTGGTGTAGTAGTGTTAGAGGCAAAGACGATCCAAAGTTAATTTTTAGGACAGATATGCAGTACTTCTTGTCAGTGATGATTTCAGGCATCTTCTCGGGGGTGCTCAGCCCCCCTCCCGAAAATCCATGGACCCCTCCCCCCGTAAGTTTTTGGGCGATCTTCCCTTATATTAAGTCTAATTGTTTTCGTTTATAGCAGAATATTTGGCGAAATTAATTTAAAAACTTAAGAAAATGAGGGAAAATATAATAATAAAAAAACAACAACATCCACATGGACCTCAATCTGAAATTTCTATCATCTTTCAATAAAACATTTTTGAGTCCTCGGCTCCTCGCTGCAGAGACAATTTTTCAAGCACTGACAACGTGGACTACTTCCGCAATAAAACCCTAAATCCACAGAGTAGAGATGTCGTCGTCATCATCATCATATTTTGGAAGCTGGCATTCAGCTTTATTTCAGTCTTCTGGATGACGACTTTCCATGTATACGGCTAAGCCTTAGTGTAGCTAACGTGACATTAGTGCATCCAATACAACAAAATATTTGCTACTTAATTTTTAACACTAGCAAATTATTAGAAATTTTTCCCATAAAAAGGTATTTTCCTCCCTGGTGGTGGGTGGTTTACACACTGTGAAAAAAAAAAAAAATCAAAACACCTCAAACCGGCATCCAAACGGTTACTTAGTTGTGTGTGTGTGTGTGTGTGTTTTTTTTTGTGTGTTTTTTTAATACTATGTGCTAATCTAAAGGGACTGAAACTAAAGGCAGGGGAATGGTTTACACCATACGTTTTCAGATAACACAGTAAGGATTCCTTAATAATCAGAAAGACGCTTGTGGTAAAGCGAGGTAATTTTTACCACTAATGTTTGGGGGAGGGGGATTTCTCCACCTCAGCGTTATCTTATAAGCATCCTCAATATTTTACATAACCCCATGGTGAAATCCATGGTGCATTACTGAATTAAAGCAAAGGTATAACATTTTTACCTTTTTAATCACTTACATGTGTAGATTTCTTGGAATTTGCATTTGTGATATACGAATATACGAGCATAAGAAAATTTTTATACTCTGTTTAAAATTTATATATATATATATATTAGTGTATATGTAAATAATAAAACTGTGATTATATGTATATAATCAGTCAGCAAGTTTTAGCCCCCTCAAAATTTGTAATTGCCCCCGGAAAAAAAACTCTCTGAATGCAACGCTGCTTCTTGTCTTTAATTATTTCAATTCGTGCTGTGTATGGATAGTATTCATGATTTGTACCCTCTTACATCCCATGTCCTATTGACTAATGCATTGTAATACACGTCATACATTATACAACTGCTTAGATTTACACCAATTATCAGGGAGTATCTTTCTTGCTCAGCTATCAGAAGTGCTCCAGACTTCACCATAAGACTTTCGCGAAATTTTTTAAACTTTTAATTAAGCCGTCCCTCGTTTTTTTTTTTTTTTTTCTTTTTTTTTTTTTAGGTTTCAGGGAGTATGTATGACTTCTGTTCCGTTTGATTGATACAACACCAAAGAGTATTAAAATATTGTAAAATCGGAGGATGAAATTGCTTGCAGCATGCTCCTGTGCGTTTTTTTGTTACAGTCGCTCAAGCGCGGAACAAATTGCATTTGTCGCGCATCCGCGACCAAGGGCAAATTAAGTGAAAAATTTGCAGCATGTTTCTCCTTGAAAAGAACCATCATCTTACCCCATTATTTACGTCAATTGCTCCCTAAGTAATCCAGGTAAATGTATTAAGATTACGCATAAATGGCATAATGCATTTATCCTATAGATACTCGACAATAAAACGTGTAGATTGTGCTGCTTGACGATAAAAAGTTGTGCCACGGACATCTCCGATCCTGGTTGTTTATTTACAGAAGTTGGCCCGAATGCTTTCCTGCTTACGCGGAGGAAGTCTGCTCACGTCAGGAAGTTAATAGAATGCTCATTTCGATACCGTGTTGTCGGTAATACTGGGCGTAAATCCACATTGCCTTTACATCCTTCTGTTTCTATTTTAATGGTATTTTAATGCTAAATTCCAAGATTATTAAATGCATTTTTTATTTTTATTCATAGCCGTATGTTAATTTTGGTACAAATAATTGGTATCTCAATTTTGGTATTAATTTTCAAAGTTATTTCTTCTAACTTGAAAAATTATTTAATCGACCAGTTTTTCGTCGAATAAATGTTAGATTATTTTGTAACGAGGCGCGGAATATATGTTGCTAATTAATAGTTGAGAAAATTGTAGTTATAATTGATTTATCATTTGCATAAGCTCATTTTGCAGACTGTCCCGGATTGGTCAAGTAGTAAGATTATTGGCCTAAACATTTCTGTTCTCTCGCTGCTAATCCTGTTTCTTGATTACTTGCTCTTTCGTACTTTCTCTTCTTCTACGTAAGTACTAAATTTTGATTGTCTTTCGCTAACGTTGTCCTGAGATCCACCAAAAAGTGTTCCTCCTCAAATTATCATCTCGCCAGCTATGATTTCACCCTTCCTAGACCTCTGTCTCTGCGCCTCTCCCCTCTCGCTCGAAGGGGAGTGTGCTTCTTTCTGACGCCTATTGAGCAAGAAACTAAATAACTACTCTCGATTACTTTTAGAATCACATTGTACATGATTGCAGCGTAGGCTAATAAAACGATAAAAAACACTTAAAGTAGAAAATAGTATAACTATACTAGTAATCCGAAATTATTGGCGTAGGATAAAAATCAGTCTTCCAAACTTTCGCACATCAACCAGATGGTTTTTTCAAGGAAGATAGCATTCGAGTATAGTTATGCTATTTTCAGTTTCTGTCAATATTTCTTTAACCATTTGGTTGATGGGCGAAAACTTGGAGAACTGATTTTTATCCTATGCCAATAAATTCGGATTACTATTATAGTTATACTATTTTCTACATAGTTGGTGTATAGTTTCCCGTTATTAATAAACACTTAAAGTTTTTTGAAACGGCTCGTCAATACAAAGAAAGGCTCCCTGGGAACACTGTTTCAAAGCTTCTAATAACCTTTGCCGCCTCTGATACGTCGTACCTCTTCGGACATTATAATGCTGATACCTTACTTGAAAAAGAATTAATTCTGAACTCTTGTAAAATCTCTTAAACCCTCGGAACATTTTTTTTGTTTACATTGGGAAGCTTTATCCAATCATTATATGCTAAACATCTCAGCATTTTCTGTCAAGAAGTAATTGCATGTGTTAAATTATTTACGCTTGTTCCATTAATCCGCACATAATCATCTTATTCGCAAAGTGTAGACTACAAGCATTGTGAGAAATTAAGGGAAAACATTTTTTAATCACAATTATTTAATTTTTCTTGTCGAACAAGATTTCCCTGTACTTTGACCCAGCTTCACCACGTAATGTCCAAAATAGTCAAAAAAAAAAAAAAAAAAAAAAAAAAAGGCACGTAATGTCCAAATCGCATGTGGCATCGTCAAAAGTGTTGACGGCCACGGGCTTTTAAAAGTTGCTCCCACACACTTGACAGAAACGATATGGACGCCATGTTGTTGACAAGTTGCGAAGAACTTTGATATATATGGAAAGCGTTCAAACTATCAGGCTTGATGGTTGAATCATACAGTCTGATACAGAAAAATAAGTTGAACCTTTTAACCGGGTGAAAAATCAGAACAGGCGGCGAAACACTGTGGAATACAACGCAGCATGAGCGACACAGAATTGTCACTAAAATTAAATACTACAGTCGTTTTGAATAGTATTGTTATACTATTTAAGACAGAATTGTTCACTAAAATTTACTTACGTAACTATTAAACTGGAGCGCAGCACTGTATTCAAAATGTAATTACTGACATTTAACAAGAACACAAGATAAGAGGAACATCGCGGGTGAAGAAAAATTCGATTACTGGGATATCTTCGCTCCGTCCGACTTCTATTTTCCGAAAAATGTTCTCCATTTTCAAGCTAAAATACAAATATTTATGAAATAAAATATTTAACATCACTGATCAGGAGAAGCGCGAATAGTAAAAAAAAAAAACCCGTACTGTTTCGGGAGAAATCTTCACTCCGTCTAACTTCCGTTTTCGAAAGTATTGAGAGTGTGGTAAAAACGGTTAGATAACAAGAAGGCACAGGAAAATTTGCGTATGGTTTTTGTATATGTTATTCGTAGTTAAAATTTCTCTTTGCCCCCCCTCCTGGAAATAATTAAAACAATGGGCGCCTATGCTGGTGTATGAATGGTAAGTGTTGTCAGTGATTATTTTAATACTCTTTCAGTAATACCAGCGACAATGAACTAATAACTACTCACAGGAATGAAAATGAGGTCGATGGCAACTTGACATAATTCACCGTCGCATCCACAAAAGGGATTCAGTACCTAAAGAATAACACAATGGCAAAAAGAGACCATAAAACGGACATTATGGCAGAATTAGTAGCAATCCGACAAAAAATCGCGTGTTGTGACTAGCTTGTGAGCGCGCTTTATCCTCGATGTCCCGCTTTTGGATGACAGCGAAACAAAAAAGCATACCCAGAGATTTATAAAATATAAAAAAAAGGAGAGAAAAAAAAGGTAATGAAAAATAGTGCTCCTCTGTTATGCAGCGGCATCATCATCCTGCGGTGAATACGGAAAGCAAGTCAGTGACGTAAGAACGAGAGGGTGGGGTTGTGAACTGGGAGTACGAGGGGGGGGGGGGGGGCTGCTTGTCCATGCTGTGTTCACCTGTGCGCAGGGCAATCCGTTCTTTTGCGAGCGAATGCACCTTCACATGCGTTGAGCACAATAGAAGAATATGCCGTGATTCCACGCGCCGATGCGTCTGCCTCTAACCGAATGGCGGTCACACTTTGATGTGCAGCGACTGGCCCACCGAAAGGGGGAGGAGGTAAGAGAAAGGCTGTGGGGGACGACAGTCAGAAAATATAGGACAAATTCCTCGCTAGGATTCCTACGGGCTATACCGGAGGCAGACATCTTGGTCAACCGAAATGCATGACAGCCGACACTATAAGACATTTAAGTCAACTTGTAAACACGCTGTATTAATCGATAAGGTTTGTTTACACGAAATCTTTGCAGGAGAAAATAGCGAAATTACCTATGTAGCTTAACTACAAAACAGACAGGAGAAACAGAAATCTCAATCTTCGCGTGCGGAAAACAGGAAAGCACAATATATTTTGCCATACGGTTCATTACGTTTGCTTCAATCGATTAATCGCGGGGAAACTTTCTCATTAACTCTGACATAGCTCCGAAGAGCTTGTTTCCTGTTGAACAAATTTTATTTGCTCGAAGATTTAAATAATGGCGAGAAGCCATTTATTAACATTGATCAACAGACAGCGTTCAAAGGGACTGAAATATCACTTAAAAATCGATATTTTGTTTATTTTCAAATATTGGTCACCAAACTGAGGGCATGAAAAAAAAATTCCAAGGGTGATGCGAGACTTGAGATTTTCGTAACGAAAATATATTTCTGTGTAAACGTAAATACATTTCTCATTTTCAAACCTCATATCACGAAAGTTGTCTGTAGGTCTAGAGCAGGGGTGCACAACCTTTTTATAAGTGGGGGCCAAGTTTATTTTTACATAATAAGTGGCGGGCCGCAAGTTACCTTTTCACATAGGCACTTGCCAAACCCTACCGCTAAAGCTAATTTTACTATTATCCGAATGACCTATTTTACCAGCAGACAAAAAATGTGTTTCAATACCATTTTTGTGTCCTCTAAATGGTTTAAATCCATTTTTGAAGTTTTTTGGCAAATTGCGTTATTAAGTTATCAAATTACTGATTTACAATCAACTTACTCCTAATTGGAAAAGGTTTAGGGGTATATAAAATAAAATAATACTATCACAAGGTTGTAAAATTTTTATTTTTACAAAAAACAGAATTCTTAACATCAAAGTATATAAAAAATTAAAATCAGTATATCGTCAAACTGACCATCAAATCAAGTAGTAGCCTAATGCTCCTAATGAGATGCTTGGCATTGTTTATTTTTCAATAGTCTGTCAATATCAGGTTCAATGTTAGAGATGGTAATGCGCAAGTTTCCCTCCAATAGTGTATCACTTAAACGGGAACGACACTTTGACTTTATTTGTTTCATCAAAGGAAACGATTGCTCGCATAAGTAGGTACTTCCAAACAACGTTGCCGTTTTTAAAGCATGATCTTTGAGCAATTTCATTTCTTTCGGTAAGTAATTTTTGTAAAATTCTAGGAGAGAAACTTCAGAGTATTTTGTTTTTAACTCATTGTTACACTGAAGATCAATTAATTCCATCTGGAAATCTAGTGGCACTGACGTCAGTAGTGAATGGTAGAGAAAACATATCAAACAAAACCTCAAATTTTCTTATATCTTCAAATCGTCTTTTAAACTCATTGTGAAGGTCCACTACAAGAGATGCATATTTAGCCACATTTACATGGAATTCAGAACTTTCAACAAAACTTTTCATTGTTGGAAAATTTGCTAGTTAACGAAACATTTTTATAATTTTCTTATTTCAACTAGGGCCTACAATAATGGGAAAAAATCTCATCATTCACAATATATATATTCACGTTTTCAATAGTATAAAATATTTATCCGCGGGCCGCATAAACTGACTTTGAGGGCCGCAAGCGGCCCGCGGGCCGCGGGTTGTGTACCCCTGGTCTAGAGCTTCAGTAAATGGGTAAGTTGAAAAACGATCAGAAGGCGTTCAATGTTCTTTTCGATACACTGCTAAAAGTACTTCAAAGCAAGCACTCGAAATGAAATGTGATTCAGCAAAATTTGGAAAACTCAATCTTGGGAAGAATTTTGAGTAAACAATTTCTCACAGTTTATCCGAATTTTGGAGTAGAAACTCTACGTAATATTAAATTTTCGTCGACGTACATTTGTGAAAAAAATGCTTTTAAAATTTAATCACAGGCTGCGTTGAATGTTTTCTGTTAAAGAGTTCTGAAATTCTGAAGAAAAGGCAGCAACATCTGTTACATTAAATTCGCTTTGTTTCTGCTATTTTTTTTTTTATGGTAAATAGCGTTTTTATTGACCTTTTTCGGTAAGAATTTTTTTATTTATTATTTTATTTAAATCACGGGAAAGTAGAACAGCGAATGTGTAAGGATTTCTCAAAAATCCAGTGAAGGAAGTGAAGCTGAAAAGTTTTAGAACTGCTAGTTTAAAAGCATTAACACCAGAACTTTCAGTCACCGTGCCGAAGAAAATGCATTTTATTCACGCTAGCAGAGAGGTTTACACCTCTTATCTCCCATTCAGAACTGCTGTACGAACTCACTATTCCGAAAACATCACAAAACATGTCACGTACTACAGAGGTAAAGCACGTGTCAAGACTACAAATATACAGCGATACATTCTGTCCGTGTAGCTTAGTTGGGAGAGCAACTTACTCCGGAGTGAGGGCGTCGCGGATTCGATCCCCGTTACGGACAAATTTGTGTTTTCACACTGGCGCCCGAACGTAAAAATTGATGCTCTCTGGCCGTCGGGTTCTTCGAAAAATGTGTGCATGTTTGTTCCACATATCGTCTGGAATTAGGAATTAATGAAAAAACTCCTACTTCGCTTCAAACAAAAAAAAAATTAAGAGGGAGATGTGAAGTACGACAGAGGTAAAGCACGTGTCAAGACAACAAATCTGCAGCGATACATTCTGTCAGAGTAGCTTAGGTGGGAGAGCAACTTACTCCGGAGTAAGGGGGAGCAAGTTCTATCTCGTCACGGACAAATTTGTGCTTTGACAAACACTTGATACCCATGTTCATGAAAATTCGACAGTCTACCTATCAAGCTACAGAAGTAAGGATGGAATTTAAAATAACTTCAACACTTTTCTAAGACGATATGACACGAAATAAAACCAAACGATGTATGAAAATTTTCGTGCATATTGTTGATTTCTGGTTTCTTTCCTTTTATAGCAAGCTAATGTTCTTAAGGAAAAAATCAACAATTCGACATATTTATTTATGGAAAACATGCAAAAATAAGACAGTATATTTGATTTCATCGAAAAAAGTAAGTAGGAATTAAATATATGTACAGCGAAACCTCCATATAACGTCATTGCTCGGATAAGGAAAAAGTGACAGTTGTTTGGAGGTGCACGTCGTTCGGAGGTTAAGACGAAGTTTACATTGCTAGTCCGTTGCGTTTGTACAAACGCAGAATAAATTAATAAAGCTTATGTATACAGACAACGGATGCAGTGCTTTCTCCAAACGCTTGATGTAACTGCAACACTGTCCTGAAAGCAGGAACAGAAACCTCATGGACCAAATCTAGAGATACCGCAGCCAACGGGCAACATTCCAGGCACCGGCAACTACTCCCGCAGGCCCTGGATGGCGACTGAAACGTACATGGAAGCTCGTCTCGCGTAGACCTAAACTTTAGCTCCTTTCTTTTCACTTGAGCACACCATTGCACCTGTTGTAATCCAACCCATCCTGCCCGAGGTACACTTCTTTTAATATTATTCTTTGTCCCTATCTTATCCCTCTTTCCGAAATTTCGAAAGAACTATGTAAAAACTCTAAAGGAGATGTCAGTTAAATCTTCTTCAGGACTGATTGGATGTCTGTTGACCGCTGTTAAGATGTTCCGTTGTTCGGAGGTTATCATTAATGTTAATCCTACGGCAGCCGTTCTATGCCAATCAAAACTTCCCGTTGGTTGGAGGTTATCATTAATGTTAATCCTACGGTATAGCCGTTCTACACCAATCAAAACTTGCCGTTGGTCGGAGGTTACCGTTGTTCGGAAGTGTCCGTTAACTGAGGTTTCTCTGTATTAATAAAATAATGAGTTTGTGTTTTTACAACTAAACCCATTCGTCAAGAGTTTCGGAAATTGCAAACCATTAATATTTCACAGAAAAATGTAAATTTTGAAAAGAGATCGCTTTTTAAATTAAATTTCAATACATCGTCATCATCATTAATAAACTATTACTGATGTTAAAAGATAAAAAGCTTGAAGATGTAGTTATTTCAAAACAAATGATTTCAGTTGTACGGAAAACATGCAATTATATACGGAAAGAGGTAATAGAAGTCTTGACGTAATGTCATAGTCCTTTGGCCGAGTGGTCAGAGGAGTGGGCTTCTGATATCATCTTAGCTACTGCCGGGTGGGGCATCGGACGGTGTGCTTACCCTACGATGATAGCTCTCTCTTTCCCAGTGGTCCTAAATTTTGATATTTCAGATGAAGAAAGTGTTCAAAATTTCCAGATGAAAGAAATCGGGAAGAAAAAATATCTTTCAAAAATGAATGGCCAACTTTGAATATGGAAATGGACGGCGCAGTCGTCTAAACAATGGCTTATGACCATTCGTCCGGGATGGGTCCGGGTTCGAATCCTAGGAGGCATGGAGGTGTGTTTGTCTTACGGTGCTGGCTCTCTCCCTTCCCTGGAACCAGTGACCCTAAATTACGGACAGGCGACTTGCTTATAGCCCATTGAGTTGCTTACGGTGGCCGTTAAAACTCCAATGAAAAAAAAAAAAAACATGTAGAAATGTTATTTCAAAATTTGATACAGATGTAGAGTTACTTGCAAGTGAAGATAAACTTTATTTTTGCTTGTGAGGTGTCATTAAAATTAATTGCCCGTTTCGTTCGATAATTTCTTATGTGCGAAAAATTATGAATTTTTAACTTTTTCATCCCCGCAGACAGCTAGCATTAAAAACTTAATGCACAAAACATGCCGCTAATTCAAGAAGAAACGTATATGTGTGTGTGTTTATGGATTGCAATACTCACAATTTACTGCATGTGCGGGGCACGAATAAGATTAATGAATCTCAATACAAAGTATAAATGAAGCGTGTACGTTGCTCAAAGTAAAAAAAAAAAAAAAAAAAAAAAAAAAATGCAGAAAAATTTAGATTTCGTCTCTTGCAGGCAACGACGCCGGAAACAACACTAGTGCTCTCAGAGAAACCGGAATTTCCGCTGACGTCACCGATAACAGATGTTTTAGCTTCAGACGCTAAGCTAGTGTATCCGTGATCTTACGGGCCCAAATTGCTCAACGCCGTTGCAAATCAAAGTTTTACAAATACTGGCTTGCACCGCCGTATGTGACATTTGACGAAAAGATGGAAGGAAGAAAAAAAGAAAAAAAAAGTAATCTATTACAAGCTCCTCTAAAGGGGAAATAATAATAATAATAATAATAATCACGTGTCTACACCGAAAAACCGTTTGATTGATATCCAGAAAATTAATACCAATCAAACATTTTTTTTTTTTTGGAAGACTTTTACACATGCAGTTTTATCCCATTCTGTTAAATTTCAACGTCTGAATTTCTTCTAGCTTTAACAACAGCTTTGTCGCTTCAAATTATTCTGATATATTTTCCCCCTCCAAATTCGAAAACAATTTCATAAATTAAAACAGTCGCTACATTTATGTGAAACTAACTATTCAGAAAACTCATACTGGGAGGCTGGTACTCGAGTGCCTGTTAAATTCGTACAAGCAAGATTGGTACCCATAGAATTCCTGCTTGTCGAATGAATTTCCACCTATCCCCAAGGGAGTATATATCAGTTTCACAACAGGAAAACATTGCTCTTAGGATATTGTCCTTGCTGTATTTTCGTTCAAAGATATCGGTTTTTAAACAGAGCGATTTACTGACCTTTTCTCTGGCACTAAATTTGGGTTTCGGAGAGAGGTGTTTGCAACTCAATTTGAGTGGGCGGGTAGGTGTGTGTATGTAGAGGGGTTAAACCCCGATATGCGGTAAAAAATTTAATTAAAAACTTTAAATTAAAAATGGAAACTCTCGTGTAGAAAAATCACTCATAATTTACTAGTGTTCTATACATTCGATTTTTGAAGGTAAGGTACCCCTGCATAGCTTGGCGGGGACGAGGGGGACAAAAGTCATTAATGATGTTGCTAACTGTACTTTCGATCAAACGAATGTTTCCAACCACACCCACTTGCATGATTTTTCCCTGGAAGAAGATTTGGATTTCCGAAGGGATTTTTTGCTCCTTCACCTGCAGAATGGAAGTAAACTCCTAAGTCGAGTGGGGGTGGATTGTTTGTTGAATCAGATTTGGTCACGCTGAGTAAATTCTGATAGTATAGTAGAGATCTGGTGTATCGTTTTTGAATTGGATGTAGTGTGCGTTCATTGCGGTCTGTCTGCCACAGCAGAGATAATCAGAATGTCTTTTTTCAAAACGTGCACTGGGTCACTCTGAATAGACTATTTAAATTACGTGGACTTTCATATCAGGCGTGGCATTTTGGATTTACAGTTAGCAAACAAATCTTAAAGAGACGTGGGGGAAGGGGGGGAGAGGTATGTGTTACCCCTTCCCCTCAGAGTCAAGAAAGTTAGAATGCTTTTTAAAAATATTTATTGGGGTCACACTGGATAAATCATTAACATTTCAGAAACATTTTGCACGCATGTTCGTGAATTTGTCGTGCATTAAATTGGAAATAAATTCCGCTTCTTAAATCCTTATTTATATTCTCCTGATTTTGTCGGTTACACCAAGCATGAATCCGAATCTTTCTGTGCTTCTCTGAGTTGCCGCAGCCTCAGCGAGCCTTTCTTAGTTAAGGTCTAAGTCTGTGATCCATATACGTAAGAGTATAGGAAAGATGCATAGACTAAATACTTTTTTATACAAATAATGATAAACTGCTCTTAAAAACTGTACTGTTTCTTTCAGATGCAACCCAGCCAAGTTTTATACAAAGAAATTCTAGAGTCTTTTTTCAAAGCTAAAAACAGTGAAAGTTTTCAAGATCAATTTACCACTAGATCTTAAAAATGTTAAATCAGAGTGCGTCCTTCCCATTTTTTACTTACAGATCAGAGACACGGACTTTATAATAATAATGACATCCATAAACTGCAGACCTCAGAAAAGCACGAAGAGATGAATGCTTGGGTAACTGGTAAATTTCCCCACATTGGGAAACTCCTCCATAGAAAAATTCCTCCACATTGGAAAACTTCCCCATAAGAAAATTCCCCCACATTGGAAACCCCTCCCATAGGAAAATTCCCCCACGTAAATCTCCCCCACCTGTATGAGTAAGGGACCGAGCACAAATTGCATTTTAAACAAAGTATGGAATGTGGGGGAGATTTCCGTGGTCACCATTTCCATTTCACGCAGTTTAAAACAAGATGCAGCCGTACAATTAGCCCATGTGTGTGGGGGAAATTTCCGGGGTCGGCGTTTCCACACCTTGAAATTTCCGGGGTGGGCATTCCCCCAACCCTGCCAATCTACTACTTGTATGACCTTTTTTTACCATAAACAGCGGCAAAATTGTGCTAATTGTACCGATGCATCTTGTTTTAAACTGCGTGAAAATGGAATGACGACCCCGAAAATATCTCCCACGTTCGATATTTTGTGTAAAATGCAATTTGTGTACGGTCTCCGACTCAAAAAGGTGAGGGAGTTTTCCAGTGGGGAACTTTACCGTGCATCGCATGCTTTTGAAGTAACCAAGAAAGATACGAAGAGGAACGAATGGATTAGGAAAATAACAAGCGTGGATGACATCATGATCAAAGTAAAGCCCCTCAAGTAGCAATAGGATGGTCATTTTTTTTGACAACTGAAATACTGGACTGGATACAAAGGAACAGGAAAAGACCCAGATCACGCGGGACATAGGTGGATAAAATATGAAAACATGCTAGAGTGAAATGAAAGAGAACTACTCAACACAGAAAGGTGCGTAAGATACTTGGGGAAACTTTTATCCAGCAGTGGATTGTAAATCATTGTAGTTGATGTTGATTTTTGAGTATAAAACAGTGAATGGTCTGAAGCAAAACTGTGTAATCAGATCGTTGTGTAAGACTGAAGGACGCTTTCATAAAATAATTTCGAAGTGCTAAAAATGAATACTGTAAACTCACCAACAACAGATTCTAGACTATAAAACGTGAGAGAAGCACAAATGTGGCTTCAACAACGGGAACGCTGCGAAGGATGCGTATAGGTCTGATTGTGCGTTAAGAAATCGAACAGTGAAAATGTGTGGTCACCAGGGGAATACTGATTGCCGTTGTGGACGATCGGGCAACAAATTACCATACCCGCCCTTCTGGGGACAGCAACGTGCCCTTCCCTCCAGACATGCGTTCTCACGGAGCAGCCGTCACCCTGGGGGCAATGAGACGTTGGTGGGGATGCCCCCCAGCGACGAATGAAAGGGCGAGATGGCGGAAACTGGTCGGCTGATACTAATTGACCAATTTCGCAGATGATAGTGTTGGTGCAACAGTAAAGACTGCAATTGAATGTCGTTTAATGGTGACATTGCTCTTCAAGGAAGAAAGGATGGACCTCAGTGAGAATCAGAACCACTACTGGGTTCTGATTTCGACGAAAATCTGATTCTCTCGTCGAGAATGAAATAAATAGGCCTACCAACTTTGGGTAGGACAATCAAACAGAAAAAGTTCTTCATTTGTCAACAGTCATTTATTAAATTTCTGTTTGATTAATCAAAAAGGAAAAGAATCTTGGAAGGGAAAGTTAACGACCACCGTGAGCAGCGGTGAGGGCTGTAAGCAATCGCCCGTCCCTAATTTAAAAGGCCGCTGATTCCCGGAAAGGGACAGAAGCAGTGCCACCAGACAAGCACACTACCCATGCCTCAGCTGGGATTCAAATCCGGGCCGGCAAACTGTGCAGCAAAAAGAATCTTCGACAAGGAAAGTATGAATTTTCGAAATGAGAGTTTCAAACCGAAAGAATCTTTAAGAATAAACGGGCAATCAAACGGAAAGCAATCGACATAGGTTAAACGGCGAAGATTTTGTCGAATTTTTTTTTCTAAAACCGCATATAAAAAAGAAAAGAAAGAATGAAAAGAAAATAAAGATAAGAAAAGGGATAAGTGTTCATTGTAGTGTCAATCATAATGATACGAGGTCGATATTTATGCCTTTTTGCAACTCATTGCGGTAAATACGAATCAAACGAATAGTTGAGAAGATTAAGTCTCTCAAATTGTTTATCAACGCATACGTCCTGCGTGCAGGTCGTTCCGGATTGATCTTAGATCATCAGCAAATTATTCGCTCTTTCCTATTCATCCTACGATTCAGCTTAATTTATCTTCTATTTCATTTTCTTATTAGGCTTCCCAGTACGGAAACCATTCTTCACCTCTTTCTTCGCTCAATTCTGGAAATCGTCTTTTATGCAACTATCCAATTTGCATTCCCATTCGCTGTCTCCCTTGGGAGCTCAGGGCAACTTTATTTCCTCAACACATCCTACCGCCAGCTTTGTCTCCCACTGAGACTTATTTCTCTCCTCGTGTGTCAGACCTGGCTCCAAGGGCAGGCAAAACGTCCGATGCAACAGAACAATGAAACACGTCCCGAATCGCCTTGGATTACAGTGCACCGTGATTGCAGCGTAGGCCAATAAAACGATTTAAGCACTTAAAGTCTCTTCGTGAATCTAGCTTTACAACTTTTAATTACTCTTACCACCTTTGAGTGGGTCTACGAAGACCCCATCTGCCGGCTGAGCTTGCTTAAAAATGCATTAATACTAAAATCCTTTAAAATATTCGTAACGAAAAAAAAAAAATCCGAATTGGACCTTTAGAAACACAGTTCATACTGCTAATATTTCGAATCTCCCCTAACTGGAAGTTATCCCTTATTAAAAGAATTTTTTGCACTCTGAAGGAAACGCTGAAAAAATAGCCTGAATTCATTCCACCAGGCAGGGTGCATAAAAATAATAATAATAATAAGTTCGGAAATAACTGAGACTTTTTCGTAACTATACGTTAGTTAGGCGTAAAAAGAGTTTTCGAAAAGTCAACCACAGATTTTACAAATTCAAATGTACATACATTTGCGTAGCCTCATATGCGCAACCTCGCAGAAATATGGATTTGAGCCATCCAGGCGCGTTGCTAGATTATATAGGAAAATTTTGGGGAAAGTGGGCTGAACAGGGCTTAATTTTTTTCACTGCCTCGTACTAACCCCATCCCTTTCTTCTGTAATAATAAAAAACTACACAATTTTAAAACTGATAGTTGTAACTTTTAAATCTAAAATTATTTCATTTCATTTACATAACCAATGTAACTCCGGGATCTTTAATTTTAGTACAGTAACTTTAGCACAGCATTAATGCTGATCTTTTCCCCATCTTCGGTGGGGGTTTTGAAAATATGGAGATGTCCCCCAGTTGCTTTGTTGCGGCATTCAGTGTTGAGCGGTAAAAGGTAAAAATACCCCTGAAAACTGAAAAGCGGAAAAAATGCCCAAGGAAAAAATACCCCCAGAACAAATGGTTCACTGTAAACTGCCACACAATAACACTGATGTGTGGCAGTGTTCCGGTGTGGCAATTTACCGGCAACCCTGCCACACATCTTCAGCAACTTAGCTACAAAAGTTCAAGGGGGGGGTCTATAAAGATTTCCGTGTCCGGGCCGGTATTGAGAACTGAATTGGGAACTCCAAACGAATTTCGCGAAAACGTTCCATGTAAGCCAAGAGAGAATTGTACTTTAATTTGAAGAAATAAATTGCCGAGGAGGGGCTCAACCCCTCACTTCCGTAATATTATATTCTGGGCCGCTGGAGTCTGTCAGTATATCCAGGCTGTTCCCCTTGAAGCGCCCGCGAGGTCCGTGAGTTTTGGGGAGGGGGGCATTCCCCCAAAATGCTAAAATGGACGTAGAGCTGTAAACGTTATAATCATGCCGTACATAATGATTCTGTACACGACCACGAATTTTCAGGAGGGTGGGGTGAGTTCACCCTCCCTCAAGTTTCTAAGAGCGCATGCAAGTGTTCAAGGTAAGGGATGTGCTCGCAATTTCTATGCTTGATGTTGTGTTTAAAGGCAAACTATGTATGCCCTTCCCCCTCCCCCAGAAATTTGGTGAAGCCTGTGAAAGGGATACGAGGTGCTTGGTTTGGAGGGCTCTACCCCCAACTTCCGTAATTTTATATTCTGGACCTCTAGAGTCGGTCAGTGTATTCTCGATGTTACCCCTGAATAGCTCTTAGAAACTAGGGGGGGGGGTTACCCCACCCTCCTGAAAATTCGTGGTCGTGTACAGAATCATTATATAAAACATGGTACTAATGTTTACAGCTCTACGTCCATTTTAACATTTTGGGGGAAAGCCCCCCAGCTCATGGACCTCGCGGATACTTCAAGGGGAACTTCCTGGATACACTGGCAGACTCCAGCGGCCCAGAATATAATATTACGGAAGTTCAGGGTAGAGCATCCCCCCCCCCGAACCAAGTGTACCTCGGATCCTCGGCAATTTATTTCTTCAAATTAAAGTACAATTCTCGCTTGGCTTACATGGAACATTTTCGCGAAATTCGTTTGGAGTTCCCAATTCAGTTCTCAATACAGGCCCAGACACGGCAATCCCCCCCTTGAACTTTTGTAGGCAAGTTTTGGAAGATGTGTGTGGTATGGTTGCCGGAACACTGCCACACATCAGTGTTCCCGTGTGGCAGTTTACAGTGAACCGTTTGTGCTGGGGGCATTTTTTCCGGGGGTATTTTCTCCGGGGGTATTTTTACCTACATCCGTTTTGAGCAGTGCTGAAGTAGGTCTGCCTTTCTTCTGCTTAGGAGGATTTTTATTTGTGGCATTTCTTAGGACGATCATCTGATTCACATGCTGACTGTATGGAAGCCAAACTTTTAGTTTTATAGCCCCATAATTTAAAAATGGGATATAGTTCATCCCACGTATTATCTGCGTGCTAGCTTGCTGGTCTGGTACATTAGGGTGACGAATCCACGAGGTGAAAGGCTTCGTAGACAGAAACTCTTAAGTTAAGGGCGATTAAGACCATAAAACGTGAAAGATACACAGCAGGACAAGAAAACTAGCCCTGTAGCACCAAATTCAGCTAACGATCCCATGTCTCCGAGCGTCCAATAGATGTACACGTCCACCAGGCGAACAGAATATTGCCAACTCTTGAAAAGAATCTATGGCTGAAAAATAAACCGCATTGCACATCCGACGATCCTCGGGCGCGTTCTTAAGCTAGAAACATTTGACCATTATAAGCGTCCTTTGGTAGCACATGATGATAATATATAAATTTGTCATCTTTTTTTGTCTTTCTTTATTTTTTTTATGACAAATCATTGATTTGTTCAGACGAATACCCCCCCCCCTGCCACCCCGGAAATGGTCTAACGGCGCCAATAGCGTCATCTATCGCTCGAATTAGGCGTCATACATCACAAAAATGCAGGGAAAGTTTTGCAGATAGTTTCAGCTAACGAGTGCAGAATGATTATTTTCAATACGACTTACAGAAATATCGATATTGTGCAAATCATAAAAACAGTTTTACGCCACCTAACTGGGGAAATGTGCATCACAGAAATTCGAAAGTGTGTGAACTTTCACCCTCCTGGTTAACTCTCTCTCTTTCCCTCAGATACAAAAGCATTTTTCGAAACAGATCGGTGATTTTGCGTCTATTGGCAAACTAACAGACATAAGTGACGCTATTTGCACGATTTTTTTCCCTCCAAAAATCAGGCTACAACACTGAAGTAAACCCCAAAACGAAAGCTAAAATGAGTAAAAAAATCAATAAAATAAACAATAAAAATTTATTTGAAAGCTTAAAAAATTACAACTTCAATATATTATGGGCACTTTTATCTAAAGAAATATTTAAAAATTTACAATTAATTTTCGAAATTCAACCTCTCGATTAGACCAACTATTTTCCTTGATGACAGGACAAAATTTCTCTGGAAAATTACCCGTAAATTTTAAATATTTTGCTAGGTAAAAATGTCCCTGACAGAAATAAGTATTTTAAGCTCAGCCACTACAGAACACATATATTTTTATTGCTACAGAATTACTTCTAGTCATAATTTATGCCAAAAAAATTTCTTATTTTTTAAAATATTTTTAAGGTAAAAAAAAACAGGAATGAAATTTATTTATTTTTTTATTTGAAGCTACCACCATAGAAGAGAGGTGTATTTTATTTTATTTTCATCAAATTTTACTTTTTATGGTGGCTAATGTGAAGAAATATTGTTAGCTGAATTTTTTTTTAGCAAATTCACTTGGCGTAAAACACAGGCATTCTTAATAATTTTTTTTTCTCTCTACTGAGATGCACAAATGCGCGTTTATTGGATCTCACGGAAGAAACTTCGTACGTTAAGTGTGTAATTGTACAGATCGTACGTTAAGTGTGAGATTTAATGCTAAACAGAACTTTTTTATTCAATTGACGTTCGCCATAAATTGCACAAGAGTTATTTTTTCTCCCGTACAACGAAGAAAGGCATCTGCTGTCCGTAAATCCTTCTAACATCGACTTCATACAATGTCACTGCACCAGTTTTTCTTTCAATTCTGAGCAAGGTGATTCGTAAATGAAGGAAGAACAACGAAGGCATTGCGTGATCAGCAAGATAGCGAGCGACAAATAAATAGGGCGATGTCAAACCGCTTTGTTTACGTTTTTCTGTTCCAGTAGTTTGTGCATATGAATCGGAAAATAAAAAGATGTGACGAATTTTTTCCTCTGGGTCAAATGTTGAAGGAAAATCGAATTGTGCAGTCGCCGAAAATTGTCCCCTCAGTGCTCATATACCACACGCTCGGTGTTAAACGTTCTTTACTTAGACGAAGAGAGCGTTGCTTTCCCTATTCGGTTAGAGTTATTTGGAAAGCAGCAATTAGATATGAGAGTAAATTTCATGGTTGACGTTTCCTACAATCGTTCGCTCCTATTTGGGGGAGGGGCAGCCTATTGGCAAAGGAATGCGATGAAATGATTTACTAGCTTTTAAAAAGTAATAAATGTTGTTTGAATAAGGGGTCAGTAAACCATTTTCTACATTTGAATCACATCAAATTAGGACATCCGCGACATTTGCTAAGCATCGGGAAATTCCATCTGAGAAAAAAGAAAACACATCTTTAAACTGAATTTACTTTCTTCATAAGTCCCAGAAGAGAACAAACTATTTTCGAAATAATTTAATAAATGATGGGAATATTTTTATTTTATTCAGATTGCCCCGACGATGGCAGCAGATTGTTGCCAAGTTTCCAAATGAAATTTCATCTGACAACCTAGTAACTTTATCCGAACTATCGGAATGAAAATAGTAGATGGCTGTTGAGATATACCTTTGTCCCCAATTAACACTGCACAAGATAATCTATTTTATTCCAACTGTAAGGCTAACGAGAGTAGATTTAGATTGCCAATCTGTTCGCACTTAATGATTTCTGATGATAGTAGATCGTTGCTGAAATTATAGTTTTGTTCCCAATTAATAACATACCACATATGTGATTACTGCAATAATTCATTTTACGAAGGAAAATTTGGCGCAACGGAATTTAGCGTCTTGGAATTGATCATTCTGCGTGAAAAATAATCATGAGTGTAGACTTGTGACAAATACATATGTAACTAAGTATTGGTAGGCAACAGTGCTAACGTTCATATTCCATAGCCAAATGCAGCCCACTTCGGAAAAGACTAAATAACCCCCTATTTTATCCAAACTGTCAGAATGGCGGCAGTAGATTGTTTCTAAGATTGCCAGTTCGTTCCTACTTAATGATTTCTGATGACAGTTCGTGGTTGTTGAGACCGTGCTTTTGTTACCAAATAATAATGCACCGAATAGTCTATTTTATCCAAACTGTTAGAAAGATGGCTGAATATTGTCGCAATCCTGCTGTTCTTAAATAATGATGTGTTGGCCAGTCCGTTTATTTTATCTAAATTGTCAGTAGAAAATTGCCAGAAAGCTAATTTGTTCCAATTACATATAATAGAGTACCCTGTTCATTCTGTTATATCTATCCACGGAAAGAATAAATTTATTACGTCCGTAGCCGCTTTAACTAAATAGTTCGTATGATGACGGGAGATCGTTGCTGAGATTGTTTTGTTCCCAATTAATCATATGCATCTCAAAATCTACTAATTTCATATAAACTGTCAGGATGATGAAAGTAGATGGTTGTCGAGATTAAGACTTTATTTAGAATTGATAATGCACTGGAGAGTCTATTTTAGCCAAGCTCTCAAGGTGATACTTGTGGATTTTCCCGAGGATTCAGTCCTTTTATTACACCTAAAGCAGATTGTTACTAAAACTGTCGTTTAGTTCCGAATTAAAGATGCATGGTACAGTTTGTTAATGTTATCTAAACTGTCCGGATGATACCAGTAGATTGACTCTAATATTTTCATTTTGTTCCCAATTAATGATACATTGGACAGTCTGTTTTCCTAAAACTGGAATGATGATATCATCATCATTGTCAACCATTATCAATCCACTGCTGGACGAAGGTCTCCCCAAGTTTCCTCCACAACGGTCTGTCTTGTGCCAGTCTCCTCCATGTCACTCCCGCATATTTTCGAATTTCATCCACCCATCTCCCATGTGGTCTTTTTTCTGGGTCTTTTCCTGTCCCTTGGAATCCAATCTAAAATTTCGGCTGTCCATCTATGGTCTGTCCTTCTGGCAGTATGTCCAGCCCATTGCCATTTCAGGGATTTAACTCTGATCATGATGTCTTCCACTCTCGTCATTTTTCGGATCCACGAGTTCCTCTTCTTATCTCTCCTGGTTACACCAAGTATGCACCTCTCCATGCTTTTTTGAGTTGTCTGTAGTCTTTGTATGTCTCTTTTAGTTAAGGTCCACGTCTCTGCACCATACGTAAGCACTGGAAGGATGCATTGATCAAACACTTTTCTTTTAAGACATAATGGCATATTGCTCTTGAAAATTATGCTGTTTCTTCCAAAAGCTCTCCAGGCAAGTTTTATACGCCGATTAATTTCTTCATCAATATGACCCTCACTTGATATCTGCTGTCCAAGATAAACATACGTATCTGTTATCTCCAGTTTTTCTCCATCAATCGATAAATATTCATTTCTTGTAAAAGCATTGAACATCACTTTTGTCTTCTGAAAGTTCATTTTTAATCCCACTTCTTTACTCTTGTCAGCAAGTTCCTGGATCATACTCTGCAGCTCTGATGATATAATAGGAGATTGCTGAGTTTATACTTTTTGTTCCCAATTAATAATGCGCCGGGTAATCTATTTTATCCAAACTATCGCGATTATAATAGTTGATGGTTGTTGATGCTATATTTTTGTTCTCAATTCATAATGGCCGCCCCGGTGGCGCAGTGGTCTAAGGCGCTGGCCTCTGATTGTTCGTCCGTAAGGGGTCCGGGTTCAAATCCCGGTGAGGCATGGATGTTGTGTTTGTCTTACGGCACTGGCTCTCTCCCTTCCCTGGAACCAGTGACCCTAAATTAGGGACGGGCGACTGCTTATAGCCCATTGAGTTGCTCACGGTGGTCGTTAAAAACCTCCAATCAAATCAATTCATAATGCACCGGATTGTCCATTTTATCCAAACTGTCAGAATAATGAGAGAGTAGATTTTTTTAAGATTGCCAATTTGATCCCACTTAGTGATTCGTGATGACAGTATATGGTTTCTGAGATTATATTTATTTTTGTTGCACCACATATAAAATTGTGATTACTGCGACAATTTATTTTAAGGAAAAGGATTAAGTGCAAAGAAATTTAGCGTTCGGTTATAGTGTTTACTCACCGCGTCAAATAACATTAATGTAGACTTGTGGCAAATATGTAACCAAGTTGGTAGGCAACAGTGCTAACGTTCATATTCCATAACCAAACACAGCCCAATTCGGGAAGATTTAATATCCCCTAAAACACCTGCTCCATTGAATACGCAGCAATGCCTGAAGGTGACTCAAAAAGCAAAATGTTGTCGGCTATTTGTTGGAAAAATGCGCGACTATTAACACACAAAGGCACAGACACACATCTTTTTTCACAGACCACTGGCGAATATTTTTGCGTGAGATCGCCGAATTCAGTCTAACACCGTTTTGTTTTGATTTCAGAAAAGAGTAAAAGTCGTCAATTGAGGTATTGGAATACGTGCAGCCATTTAGCGTTCCGAATTGTAAGCTACAGACTTTGCCCATTGAAGTCAGAATAGCAAAAATAATGAATGGTGCTGTCTACAGAGTTCTTATTTTCATAGGAAATAAAAAAGAAACTTATCTCGAAAGGAAAATAAACTAGGGAATTGCAAGACTCACGTTGCAAAAGTATGTCTTAAAAGTTGCAAAAAAAAAAAACGTTTTCTATGTGCAACTTTGCAAGCATTAATAAGCGTCGATTCTCCTTGCCTACAAAACAATATAATACGATTAATCCTGACAGTTGATATAATCCTCGTTGCGTAAGAGAATCTACACAGTATTAAGCTGACCTACTGCATTTGGAGGAACAGAGGATTAAAGTCTTGGAAATTGCGAAACATGTTGACACCCTGAGAAATAAAGGAAAAACTCCTGAAATGCGAGTTCTGTCTCTCAAATTTCCCAAGACCCACGTATTGCATAAATTAAAGGCCCCAGTAAGTTCAGTCTGTGGGGCTGCCACAGATAGTCAGAGTTAATCAGATAGAAGACGTCGGCCTCCCATTAAAAATCTACAAAACAGAGGCGGATTTATAGGGAAGCCGATGAAGCCCAGATGCGGGACCCCGCGATGCTGGAGGGCTCTCCATTTTGCACCTAAAAAGATAGCTATAAATCGAGAAATAAATAATCGCTGTTTTGGGTTTTGGCAGCATGATTCCGCTCGAACTCGAAGCATGTCTTCTTCATGTATGAATTTACTAGCTTAAATGCAGGCTCACTAAAATCGTTTTAAGAGTAATATTACTCAATACTACACTTCAACTGAAGGCAGAAATCTGGGTGTTATTTTTGGCCCTTTTGCTTAGAATGCTATGAAAATTTCGCTCTTTAATTCGGTGTTTAATATAATTGCGTACCTTTTTCTTAAAATTCCTTTTTCCTCATTCAGTTTAGTTTAAAAGGCAGTAACAAGACTGATAAGGTTCGAGTAAAATGGTATTGAAAAAACTATTTTTATGATACACGAAAACTGATCTTATCCATACAAATTTTTAAGATGACAATCCGTTTTTTGGTGCAAATATGGCAAGGATGGTAAGTCAGACAATATCCGAAAACTTGAAAATTTCGTCGTCCTGGAGCGGGAATCGAACCCGCGTCTCCCAGATAGCTCCCGGGTATGCTTGTTTAGCATAATTCCCGCTCCAGGACGACGAAATTTTCAAGTTTTCGGTCAGTATCTGACTTACCATCCTTGTCATATTTACACCAAAAAAACGGATTGTCGTCTTCAGAATTTGTATTATATGATGTAATCCCGTATTTCGTTCATGATAGATCTTATCCATGTTCGGACCGCCTTCGCTGCACAGTTGTCTAAGCGCTGGCTTTTGATCATGATTCCAAGATGGGTCCTGGTTCGAATCTCGTGGGGCATGGATGTTGTATTTGTCTTACCGCTTGGGCTTTCTCAGGTGGACCTAAATTAGAGATTTATGTAGAGGATTTAAGGAAAGGAATGCCTCATCCCAGGTCTTAAACTGCCCTTAGAAGTAGGAAGCTAAGAGACTTGAGCAAGAGTGCCCGACAGGAAAGTCACACTGAAGCACGGCAGAAAGGAGGAGAAAAATGCCCTTATTTATAACCGGGAACCCAGTACTCAGGGTCCAAAAACTAACGTGCTCATCTTGCACACGGGAGATATTTCTTGGTTCGAGAATTCATACTTGCCTGTGCTCGATTCTGAGACTTTTTTCGTGGCAGTCACCAACGTTGACCACTAGGCCATTCGTGGCCCAAAATTAGGCACGGGGGACTGTTTATATAGCCCATCGAGTTGCTCATGGTAGTCGTTCAACCCCCCTCCCCCCCCAAAAAAATTCATGCTAGGACTCTCTTTTGGGTAACTATCAGTGGGGTGGAATCTGATGATATGCGATAGCAGATCCCACGCTGAATATACCGCCAATGTCAATTAAAGTAGTACCATAAACTAATCGTACGTAACATATAAAATGTACGTACTGTGCTTCAGTGACTATCCGTATAAAAGTTACGACTTTTCCTCCGTAACAAAGATTTTTCCCTTGTGACCCGTTATTTCTTCATCATCAGGATGTCACAAAACCCCTAAGTATTAAATTTCGTCTAGATAGCTATAATAGTTTTTGAGTTATGGTGGCAACGAACCGCACATACACACTAGAGATGAGCTCGGGCTTGGACGGGCTCAGAATTCATTAACTACGGAAAAACCCGGGACCGGTACGGGCCCGGGCTCGGAATTACACGTCTTGAATTTCATTACTGTAATTAATTCAACACGTGTAATTCCGAGCCCGGTTGAATTACACGTGTTGAATTTCATTGTGGATTTGTTACCATGGTGCAAGGATTTTCAATTTCCTAAGTTAGCTGCCATTGCAAGACAAAGTTTGCTTAGCAAGACTTGCATTATGCATTTTCCAAAGCTATATAGCCCAAGCAAGGATTAGTTTAAGCAGGTCTGGTATCGAAAAACTCACATTCCCATTTTTTGGTATTTTTTTAAAAATCAAGAGTCTTATCTTTGAAATTATGTATTAATTTCCAAAATTGTGCAGTTAGAAGTATTATTTATTTTTTTAAATTTCCTCACTCCCGCGATTTTTGGGGTAGCGTTGGTTTTTAGTGCAGCAGGTCGAGTTTTAGAGAAAAGAAGATCAAGTTGAAGCGCTGAGGCATTAGATGCAATCCTCTCTCTCTCTTTTCATGAACTTGATCTGGAAACTGCACACACATGATAATATTGTGATTATTATACTATTAAGCGCAAAGCTTTGTTAATGTTACAAAATGCAGAATAATATAATGTGGTCTGGAATGCTTTACGTTCTTTTTTTTTTTTTTTTTTTTTGGAATTTCCCTACACGCTTTTTTTTTATATTCTACTACATCACTCTAAACTACCTTTACCAATTAGCATATATGTAAATTATATTGTAAAGATTAGTTTTCTAGTCAAAAGTTCAAACACTTGCAGCTGTCTGTACGGCGTTGTACGTTTCATAATGCAATTTATTCAAAATAAAAGTAAATTTAGAAATCAAAAAGAAATAACGAATGGAATTTTTGTTTCTAAACGATTTTCTTTTCTTCAGCTGAACTAAACTTTTTAAATTAATGATTTTTAAACTAATCCTTGCTCGGCCATATCTTTGGCCAGTGTACAATGCATAAATGCAAGGCTTGATAAGCAAAAGTTTTCAAGAATCCGGGCCCGGGCTCAGCAAACACATGTAATCAAAGAAAGCGGGCCGGGCCCAGGCTCTAGGCCATTGGATCCGGGCGGGCCCGGGCTCCTAAAATTGAGCCCGAACTCATCTCTAATACACACACATCATCGAGAAAGCAGTTGAATCATATTCGGGGGAAACCCAAAATGTGCATTTCTGTTTAATTATGGAAGTAAATTTTCTTTTGGTTCCCGATTTAAATAAATTAAGGGTTAATAAAGCCCATGGTTTTGTCACGTCCAAGTTGAGCCCTGACAATAATAGGGCAAGGAAACAAAAAATAAGCAGCACCTCCGAATGGCTCTAACTACTACCCGAAAAAGGATAATTTTTCGCCTGATAGTTGTGAGACGAGAAAGAGGTGACATAACTTAAGAATATGTCCAGAGGAAACTCAAACTGATTTCTCAAGTATTTTTAAAACTAGATTCGAACTTTTGCTTTAAAATTGCCTTGCGAATGTTTAGAACTTTATAAGAACTGCAAAATCCTGGGACACAAAATTTTAAATCCCCGTCTTTTGCTTGTAATGATGTCTCTTTATCATCTTTTAGCACTCTTTCAGTAACACCGAATAATTTAATTTTTGATCTGGAGAAGTGTATTGACGACTCCTAATTGAACTAATAAAGTAAGGGAAGTTAAATGTTTCAATGATAAATAAATTCTTTTATCGCTTTCTGTAAAAAAGAAAAAAAAAAAAAGTTAGGAAAAATAGAATAATTTCAGTTGAACGGTCCCTTTCTACTCATCTATTTGATAAAAAAAAAAAAAAAAAGGTGCACACACGGGATAATTAGCAAGCGAAAGTGTTGATGCGGTAAAGAAAAAAAAACGCTCGTAAGGTTTTCAAAATATGAAAACAAACTTACTTACAATTAATAAGAAGGAATTGTACACCAAGTATACTTAAAATAATAAAACTAAACTAGTAATTCGAATTTATTGGCGTAAAATAGAACTCAGAGCTGTCTACTTTCTTTGAAAAAGCGACATGGACAGCTGGACAAAATGAGTTTGAGATATTTTAGCATTTTCCCAGTGCGAAGTGTTTTTCCTATACTTTAAAATGACTCTTAAATGTGATGACGTCAGTTACAGTTTGACCAATGGTCTGCTTCTCCACAAAACATAGATACATTCGTGGAAAGCTGATGTCCTTCCGTTCACATAACACTGCAGTTATATTTTTACCTTCCCCTGTGATCGTTCAATTTTTAACACAGGAAATGACGTACTTAGACTTTAAAGGTTCGTTTTACAGATGGGAGAGCGCACCGCATCGGAAAATATGAAAACAAGACATACTTATATTTAGCCCGGAGATCACGTACTTTCGCCCACGTCCGATTAATGAGGGACACCCTATACACGTATGCCGGTGTCACACGAATAAGTTTATGTCTCGCGAAAGCAGGAAACTGCCGAAGGCCGAGCATCCGCGATCACCCGTTTTACGAGTCGCCTTTGGTCATTTTGATTAAAAGAAAGGAACAAGAAGGAAGGTAAACGAACGGTTACCATTTCCGTCCTTAAGTAATTAGCAAGCCGTCGGCGTGAAAGTCACTTATAGAAGATTTCAATAGGAACCGTAGTCTGGAGTCATTCTCATCACAGAGAAGATATTTAAAACTTCTTTGGGCGTTGGTCCCGAATGAAAACTCGCCATCATTGTTTGGAACTCCTCTATGTTATCCCGCATACAGTAGGACGGTCAATCAGATCTTTAATCATTGTCTCAGGTTTGAAATTTGTTTTAATTGCAGCTCCACTTACGACGCGGAAACTTTGCGTGCGATAAACAATTACTTATGAAATAATTAGCTGCAGCACCAAACTGAAGAAAAAAAAAATGTTTCTCCCTTTTTTCGTCTTTGAATTATGAAATTCAATAGCACGACGACTTTCAAAGAGCTGAAATGGATCGTGTGAGGGATGGCTGGGTTCATGGGAAACCAGGAAAAACTGCTCACTAGGCCACTCAACTGTCTCGAGCGCAATTTGCCTGGGATTCATAAGAACGCAATGCTTTATCTAGATGATTAAACTTTTCAGATGGGTTTTGAAAGGTCCAGTGCACGTGGATCTCTCATTTGCTACAGTGATATCTTAATTTACGAAGTCGATTACTTCAGGGCTATCATACATTGGGTTTACGACAACGATTCATTCATTAAGATCATACCTCTGTTTATCAATCATATCCATTCGTCAGATTCATACTTCAGAGTCCAACCCAATTCATTCTGTGCAGCTCACTGTTTACGACACCAATTTATTCATCACAGTTGTCTGTTTTTACGTTGCCAATTCATTTATTCATCTCAGCCAGCATCGGCACGCGACGACGATTCATTCTTTACTACTATACTTCGGTTTATGATGACGATTCATTCATCTCAGTAGTAAATCGGTAAGATTTATCATTGCAGTCAAACCTTGGATTTTGCTGCAGTGAATGGAAAATCCACTACAATGAAGATCAATGTATGGCCGTAACGATGAGTGAAAAATTAATTACACGGCGATGAATTCATTAAAAATGGTATTTTAGTTTCCGTTGCCTTTTCATATATCATCATACATCTGTTACGGTGTTGTTTGTTCACTGCTGTCACACCACGATACAGATTCTCTTTCTCGTTCCCTGTAGTCACACCACGATGCCGATTCTCTCCCTTATTCACCGTCCTCACGCCACAATGGTGATTTTCTGTCCCTCTCTCCGAATTTCTTTTTCACTGCTGCCACAACATGATGCCGATTCTCTCTCTTCCTCTAATTCGCTGCCGTAATACCACGATGCCGATTCTTTCTCTCCTTCACTGTGTCACACCACGATACCAATTCTCTTTCTCTCGTTCGCTGCTGGCACACCACGATGTCTAACCTCTCTCTCTTCTCTCTTTCGTTCACTGTCGTCATACCACGATGCCAAAAATATTTTCTCTCTCTCTCTCTGGTTCACTTCTGTAACACCACGACGCCGATTCATTCGTCGCAGTCATATATCGGTATGCAATGACATTTTAATTACCATATAACAATATTACCTCAGTTTACGAGTTTGTTCATCGCAATAGTCATAACACAAACTTACGATGCTGAGTCCTTCATTATATTCGTACCTTGGTTTGTGACGCTGAAAAGGAAATTTTAATAAAGCGTCAATTCATTGCAGACGAAATAATGGAAGTTACTTTTTACTCTGATTCCGTGGCCTTGTTATTCTCTCGGTTTGAAATATTTCAGCTTAATTTTAATATACACTGAAGAGCAATCGAATTAGAGACAGCTGACGTTATGCAAATGTGGCGCTGTGGGCTGCCCTGTAAACGGAAACGACATGACGTATGCAGCAATCCGACAATATAAGAAGTGATGCGACGGGAATCAGTAAGAGTCAGACACAGTATGGGTAAGACGAAGGATCTAAGCGCATTTGATCGTGGGCAAATTGTCGGGGCCCAACGAATGGGTCACTCCATCTCGGAAGTCGTGCAGGCACTGGGATTTTCACGGGCCACAGTGCAAGAAATCACTCGGCAATTTAATGCTGGCACACAAAAACGTGTAAGCAGCCACATCATCCAGAACCATCTCCTCGCTATGGGGTACAGAAGCCATCGTCCCACGAGGGTACCGGTGCTGACCGCACATCACAGAATGCAAAGATTAGCATGGGCACGGGAACATCGCCACTGGACCCTAGACATGTGGAAAAATGTTGCCTGGACTGATGAGTCGAGATTCACGTTGGTACATGGGGATGACAGGATACGAGTACGGCGCAAACCACATGAAGCGATGGATCCTTCTTGCCAGCAGGGTACTCTTCAAGCTGGTGGGGGTGGCATTCCAGTCTGGGGACTGTTTACGTGGACTGAAATGGGACCCCTGGTAAGTGTGACATCGTCCCTCACCGGTCAACGTTACCAGGATATCGTGGACGACCATTTGCTCCCGTTTGTGCGTCTTCAACATCCCACTGGGGACCTCATCCTGCAACAAGATAATGCACAGTGCCATCATTCCCGAATTGTATCCGAATGGTTGGATGAACACTCCACCGACGTGACCTCGCTTCCTTGGCCAGTTAGGTCACCTGACCTCAATCCCATCGAGCACATCTGGGATGCCATCGAGAGAGATGACCCCCTCCATCAAATCTTCGCGAACTGTGGGAGCTTGTTCAGGGGTCGTGGATCCGTATGGCTTCCCAACGCTTCCGGTGTCTTGTCGAGTCCATGCCGAGACGAATCTCCGCCATCATCAGGACGAAAGGTGGTGCTACACGTTACTAGACAGGTATCTCTAATTCAATTGCTCTTCGGTGTATATGCAATGTAAAAAAACAAAACAAAGACAGGTGAAATACGTATACTAAAAAATCAAAATACCGAGAAATAAATGTTGTCAGTCAGTTGAATCCCGTAATTTCCTCAACTAATATTTAGTTGATCGTCAACTCAGCTTGGGTGCCAGCTTTTGACTTCCCTTTCATCTAAGTCTGAGTCCAAATTTCAAGACAGGACATAGATACTGCATTGGCTCCAAATTAGGGACAGGAGACCACGTACAGCTTCAGATACTGGGGACTGTTTACGTGGACAGTCCCCAGTATCTGAAGCAGGGTTAGAAAATCCCGAAACAATTTAAAATGCGTCACACGAAGTTCAAAAAGTTACGAAACATTTCGCTCATTCCAGATCAACACGGCCTAACGGTATGACACTTTACTTTCTAGAAGAAGCATATCTTTATACAATCAGAAGCTCAGCGAGTTATGATTGATTTATATGTCTTCCAAATCTACAGAACACTGGAAATGATTCGTTGAAGGACGCTGAAAAAATATTTTACACATTTCATTCTCCTTCGTAAATATATTTAAAGTGAATCGAGTAGTAGTGTGTAATTACTTACCAACCGCCTCTTGGGTTTTATGAGCGGCCTGTTCTGACCGTTCATTTTGTGATATAGACCACAAGCATTGCACAAATAGTGTCCAGTACCATCTCGGCGCCATAGAGGTGTCGACGTTGCACCGCAGTTAACGCACTCTCGACCTTCTGTAACAGAAAGAAATAATAATAAGCAAATTAGGCCTAAAAACTCGCAACTAAAGGAAGCTTAGAAGAGCATTAACGAAAGTAATTGCGTTCACTCGAAACACAGATGGACAAATTATACATGCTTAAGTTCGATTTCCAGATCTTAAACCACTAATGGTGCGTTAATACTTGTGCTTAGGTAAACAGTTATTAATATACTTACTAAAGGTGGCTCCAAGTATGATTCTCCTTCTCCGTTGCTAAATTTTAGCCATCTTTGCTTGTAGCGTGGTTTAAAGAGCAGAGAACTCACAATGACGCGCTTATACTGGCGTTGGTAATTTTTGGCCAAAGCATGGCATAATGGAAAACGAAATACTCTACAGCAAAAAGCGGGGAAGTGGTGTGATGTGCCAGCCCAGCAGGACGCACACGACATAAAGGCAGATAGCCAGCGATAACGAACGTCCGCGTAGCTCAATTGGAAGAGTGACTTATTCCGGAATGAGGGCATCCGGGTTCGAGTCTCGGCGTGGACAAAAATTTACTTCGTTATAGTGGGCATAATACACAAAACACATGAAGTGTTTGGACGACTGATTGACCAAATGGGAGTTATTATCGGTAACATGTGCAGTGCCGTCATGAAAATTATTTTTCTTTGTCAAGAAAACAGCATCTGTGTTTTTCTGTATGATACTCCCGAAGCGCGAGCACAGCAAAAGAATGTGGACGTGCTCTTTTGCCGAATCTTCGTAATATTTGCAAATCAAACGCTTAATATTCTTACGTAGAATATATGTATGACGACACGGTTTTTTCATCTAAACCTCTTCAACTGATTTCTTTTTTCAAACATTTACTTCAAATCCCATACAATGCATTACCATTTAATGAACTTCTATTTTTCTTGGGAGGAAATCCACAATAAAAGCGGCGCTATTTTTTTTTTTTTTTTTTTTAAGATTTTTTATGAACGTTTTCGACAGAAACAAATTCCAGCCATTGTCCAAAAGGTGTTCTTGCCCGTGCGCATATTGTATCGTAGCAGCCGCACTGTAAAAACAAACACCGCCCTCTACAGAACAGTTTTGTGAAAAGTTTATGAAGTGATTCGCATTCAACTTCTCTATTAGAACTTAGAACGCCCTTCTTATTCTTCATGAGAAAATTAAAAAGAAATATTTTATTCCTCACGTTGAAGAAAATGTGCTGCAAGCAGCTTGGTCTATCGTTTTCCTATTGTCAGCTGGTGTGTCAATTCGTTGGGCAGGAGTATTTCCTCCTCCTCAATTAACTACCACATTCATTTTCTTACTCGTGTTCACCATATCCAGTTCATAAACACTAAAAACTCATTCATTCGCTCCCTTGCTACCAGATTCTTTTACGTCCCCCGTTTTATAAAAATGTCTCCCCAATAAGGGTTTTTCTGCAGAAAAAAAGAACCGTGAGTTTCAAACCTCCAGTGCCGGATATAATAATAATAATAATAATAATAATAATAATGAAAGATGAAACAGTAGGTCATGTAATTAGCTTATAAAGAAAAACAGCTCAAAAAGAAAACAGGGAACTCTGAAACAAAAATTGTCGCAATACATCATTGGAAAATATGTAGAAAAGATATGATTTACCATCTGGAACAAAATGATGGAAGCATAAACAAATGTGGAAAATGCTGATTTAGAAAAAAATGAATTTTAAAATCGAAACAGACAAAATTAGAAAATAATAATACATCTAATATTTCTGTGGTTGAAAAGAAAAATAGTTACAATAAGTGACGAGGCCATTTCACTTGAGTTTAACAAAAACAACTTGAAAATACTGTATTACAAAGTAAAGAGTTTTGCAAATTTAAATTTAGCAACTCTGGAAGAAAAGAGCAACAGTTCTTCAGGTAGTGGTAGATGCAATTCTAAGAAAAGTGAAAAAACATCCTGAAAAGATTAGAATTAACAAGAAAACAGCAGAACACGCAAATTGTGTAAAGTGGTAGACTAACGCTGGGAACTTGCCACATCCTTTGAAGACTTGCCACATCCTTTGAAGACTTGCCGCAGCCACATCCTTTGAAGAATTGATTCACAGATTTTTGGGTAGAATCTAAATTCTTTGAAGATCACACACTCATTTTTTTGATTTCTGAGAAGAATTCTAATCCTTTGAAGATCCCTCACATATTCTCAAATTTTAGGGCGGAATCTTAATCCTTCTAGGTCACTGATACTCAAAATTTGGGATAGAGTTCTAATCCTGCGTAGATACTCAGAGTTTTCAATAAAATTCTAATCCTTTGAAGATCCGTCACAGATTATCAGATTTTTGGGTAAAATACTAATCCTTTGAAGATCCCTCACAGATTCTCAAATTTTATTGTAGAATCATGATCCTTCTCACTGTTTCTCAAATTTTGGAATAGGGTCCTAATGCTGCGAAGACCCCTCACAGTCGGTCTAATTTTTTGGTAAATTTCTAATCCTCTGAAGATCCGTCACCGATTCTCAAATCGTTGGGTAGAATATTAATTTTTCGAGGGTGCCACACTGATTCACAGATTTCTGGGTAGAATCCCAGCCTTTTGAATATCCTTCCCTGATTCGCAGATTTTTAGTAAGATCCTTTGCAGATCCCTCCCAGATTCTAAAATTTTAGGGCAGAATCTTAATCCTTCGAGGTCACTGATTCTCAAATTTTGGGACAGAGTCGTAATAATGCGAAGACCCGTAACAGATTCTCAGATTTTTTGGTAAAATTCTATTCCTTTGAAGATCCGTCACCGATTTTCAGATTTTGGAGTAGAATACCAATCTTTTGAAGATCCTTCACTGATTATCAATCAGATTTTTGGGTGAGATTTTAATCCTGGAAGATCGCTCACTGATTTTCAGATTGTTGTGTAAAATCCGCAATACTGATTGACCAAAATCTCCAAACACTCCCGGTGTGGGGTGTAAAAGACTAATAATTAAAAGGAATTACCACATATTTGAAAAAAAAGAAACCTCTTTAATATTAACACTCACCGCGTTATTTCTGTTCTAAGGTTACCAATTACTGCATTCTTTTTTATTAGAAAAATTATTAATTTTAGAAAACGAGGAATTCTTAAACAAAATCAGGAAAAATTTTGCTTTAAAATATATTTTAGAAGCATTATTTCCACTAATGATTGTGAAAAATCCAAAATCGAAACGAGATTGACTATCATTATTGAAAGCAGTGAATCCGAAACAGATTTTTTTCAAGTAGAGATAACAGCCATTTGTAAGATTTTCTCCAATTTTCTTTAAGATTTTTCAAAATAATTTATGAATGATTAATAACAACCGCCAAAGTTAAATAACTTTGCTAGTTCGATATTGTTGAAACGTATAGTTTTCTTCTTTTAATGCAAAAAGGTCACAAAAAAAAAAAAAAAAATCCCGTTGATTATTTTGACCAGCTGTTTTCTGCATCGATATTGAATGCTTCTAAAATAATTCGCAGTTACGACAGTTTCCGTGGCAGAATCATGTTATAGAGACACCTTCTAATATGAAAATAGATCATTAAATCTCGTTTCGGTTTGCTTCACATACTTCAAGATACGCCTAATTTCTCTATAATAATAAAAAAGAAATGCCTCCTGTTTTACGCCTTGATAACGTCCGTAAATGAAACGCGGAACGAAAACAATGAAATGGAAGAAAGGAAGAAAAAAATATTATGGTCATAATTAAACGTGTGTTGAATTATGATGCTGTGAGGGCCTTTCGTGTGAGACCTCCCAAAATGCGCACGCTGATTAATTGTTGTCTCATTTTTATGATTATTTCTTACATCCCCTCCACTACGGTTGCGGTAATTAACTTCTCCTTAAACTACAATACTGAAACCCACCTGATGTGTGTGTGTTTTTCAGATATTGACCCCTATGTCTTTTTTTTTTTTTCAATGTGTTCTTCGATAGAGCATTAGGTGTTTTTTTTTTTTTTTTTTTTTTTTTCGTAGTTTAACGACCACCATGAATAACTCGTAGAGCTGTAAACACTCACCCGTCCCTAATTTGGGGATTTTGGTTCCAGGAAGAATACAGGGTCCATCACCCACATACAGGGCCGTAGCTAGTGGTAAATTCTAGGAGGCTAGTAGTAAAACACCTTCTCTTTTTGTGCTCTTAATTGCACAAAATTAGGAGGTACTATCGCGGGAAGTTTTTTTTTTAAAGAAAGAAATGACTCAAAACTGTAACCGTTTAACCGATGAAGATAAAATTTCGAAATCTAAGGCTACCTTGATAGGAAATCTCAGACAAGGGATTTTTTTCTCCAAAATTATGCACAGTTATTTTATTTTTGTGGTGTTTTTACTTTTTTATCTATCAGTACGAATGCTTTCCTAAACAAGGCAGAAACTATTAAGTATTAACATGGGTTTCTGAAACAATAGATATTGATATTTTCATAAATCTTTTGCATGTTAAAACGATTCAGAAGTATATCTGCAAAATCTGTAACAGACTGAAATGAAGAAATACATACATTCATTTTGCAACTCCAATGAGTGACTTTAATCATATACTTTAAACAAAAAAATCTCAAAAGGAAACTTAGACTGCTATATCATAGACTTCAAATAAAAAAAAAAAAATTAAAACTATTGCGTTATGGCAAGAAGATACTTCAAGGTAAAAACTGAAGAATTCATAGAAATGCTAACTGCTCTTGTCAACTGTGCTATATGATAATAAAAAACACTGATACTTGAAAATTTGAGAATACACACACATATTGTGTTGGGATCTTTTATCAGGGGTGTTCAAAGAAAGTTTGGGATTGTTGGAGGTGTGTATTTGTGTATAAATTCCTGCAACCATATACACTAAGGTACTTTTGTTTTTCAAAAACTCTGCGGTTGTACAAAACAAAGATATCGTTAGTAGGTTAGAAGTAGCTGATGTGAAAGTGGTAAGAAGAATAGCGGGAGAAAAGCAAATAGGCTAAGAAACAAGACAAGAAGACATGCAGCATTAGATTCTAATTTGACAGCTGAATGAGTGAAGCTGAGATCGTTTGAGGACAGACGTCGACGACAAACTTATTAGACACTAGTTGCGAGGTGCCAGCTTATCGACGTAGTGAACTAGAACACAACTTGCTGTTAGTAATAACAGCAGCAATTTTTAACAGGTAGCAAAGTTTGAAATTTTAGAAGGTTTGTGGTGAACAAACAGTAATTTTGTAGTTTTAGGCAAATATCTTTTTGATGGTATTATTGTGTGTCCCCTTTTAATATCAATACACAGGAATGGTAGGCGCATTATTATGTGAAACGAACTGAATATGAACACCAATACTAGTACCATATATATGGAAACTTAGCAGAGGATGACACAAAGAGTACTTGAAAACAGTAGGTACGCCAACCGCTCAGAACTGGGTAGGCTATTAGGGGGCCTAAACATGATAGGTGGGGGAGGGGCAAATTTCGAAGTGCTTGGCAGAAATTTTGGCAAAAAAATCCGTTCATGGTGAAGCCGAGCCAAATGCTTAGAGAAACTATAGTAGATCTTAAAATAAAATATTCAATTGTGAATAAACGTTGCTGATGTATTCTAGCTGATAGTGTTATCACTAGAATTTTTTTTAAAGTGTATACTGTACGCAGTATTTATTCAGTGCATGTAGTGTTGGAACCGTGGATATGAATCTATTAAGAGGTTACTATTTCTTCTTTCTTCGCGATTGTAGCCTACCTACGTCGTTTTATTCTGTCATAAGGCAGTTAAGGAATTTTTGTTTGTAACCTGGCAAGGAATCTATATATATATATCTCCTTTTAAAGTCATAATTACAAAAATGTTGTTTTTCTACTACTCTCTTAGACATTCGCTCAGAGGACTACCTCCATTTCCCAGAAATACAAACACTAAATATAACAAAAAATTCCTTTTATATAACAAGAACATTTCTTAAATTCGAGAAATTCACGTGAGTGTATTAAAGCTCTCTAAAATCTTAGATGGTTGCACCCGCCACTTGTTCTAACTGCTCAAATATTTGGTGGGACTAAATGGTGGGCTCAAAATAATGTTGGGTGTGCTGAAGCCCATCCCAGCCTACCAGTAGCGTCATACCCTGCTTCTCGGGGTTTTTTTTTCGATTGGAGGTTTAACGATCACCGTGAGCAACTCGATAGCAGTCGCCCGTCCCTAATTTAGGGTCACTGGTTCCAGGGAAGGGAGAGAGCCAGTGCCGTAAGACAAACACAACATCCATGCTTTACCGGGATCCGAACCCGGATCCCTTTCGGACGAATGATCAGAGGCCATCGCTTAGACCACTGCGTCACCGGGGCGGCCTTCTCAGGTGCATAATTTGAGATTGACTAATTCATCTGTGATGGTACATCGTTGGAGCATGTGTTGCACGATCTTTTGCAATAAAGGAAATGCAACTCAGTGGATTAAATATCTAGGCTCGACAATGAATGAAAAACGCCAACATCAATTCAAGGAAATTGCTGATATTGAAACAACTACTTGAAAACAGGGACATTACTCCGGATCATTTGTCCGAGCTGGGCCCTGTTTCGTGTACCGGATCAGGCATAGGTAGTGTGTTTGCCTTACAGCTCTGGATTTTTCCCTTCCCAGGAACCACTGACTTTCAATTAGGAAGGGGCGACTGCTCACAGCTTTTTAACGGCTAACTTCCCACAAACAGGAAACCATACGAACTTTTAACACTCCCTCGTGTAGTCATTGTCCCATTCACTACATTAACCCCGAAAACAAATACAATAGACAACTACTCAATGCTGAGATACAAACACAACAATTTTTCGTAGAGTTTACATCCACAGGGAAGGTTTAGACGCAACTACCTATGTCCCACGGGACTTTTGTGCTAAGTATCAGAAATGAAGCTACATTAGATTGGACCTAGAGGCTCAGATGCTACAGAGGGTAAATGAGGAGAGGTAGGAGTGCCAGACTGAAAGCACGAGTCGACAAAATTGGAAGTGCCGGACTATGACGTCACAATGAGCACTTTCTGGAGTCGTAATGGGGGTGTAATGCCCCGTGGCAGACAACTTAACATGCATCTGACGCACGGCAAGTATTTCGTGGTTCTGAGCAACTCAACCCCCTTGGAACCCCGCGATCATCTAGTACGAAGACGGTTGCTCTAGCCGCCAGGACACTCGCTGCCGACATAACTGCACCTTTCAGTCTTACATAGACGTAGAGATGAGCTCCAATGCAAGTTCAGACATAATTGAAACATGTTTACCCATTTTTCGTTGTCCTGTTACTTTCCTTCTCCCTCAGAACTTCTCCCCCTCCCCCCCCCAAATAAATTTAAGACTTGTTAAACAACCGGTTTGAGTGGCAACATTATTTTGTAAGCGATAGGATAGAATCAGTAACTGATAAAACTTTTGTTTGACTAAGTGGTTTAAAAAATTTCATTTTGTGGGAAAACTGTATGTGATAGGCAACTCTGGTCATGATATGTCAAATCAGCTCGTCGAAATAAATAAGAAAGAGTCGACAAGTCTCAAACAATAAAACTGTTTTAAATCTGTGTAATCAGCACTTGTTAATAATGGTATTTTAAGAACACTAAAGTCATAAAAGACAAAGTCTAAAAAGTAATATCTGAGTACTGCTGAATACAAGGCACCATACGCGATGATTTAAAACTTTTCGCACCTTGTATAATAATGGGTGCTCAGGGTTTGTAAAATACCATGTCCGAGATGCCCGGGGCATGTAAATTATTGGCCTGGGCAGGTAAACATGAAATCTACCTGCCCGGGCTGGGCAGCTAGATCACTTCTTTAATTGTATTATGCTCTAGGTCCGGAAATAGAAACCATATGTAGTTTTGCTCCAAATGTTTTTTATAGTCAGCGACGGAATGCATGCCAGGAACTAACCTCCGGTGTTTAGTGACAAAGGGCAAAAACTTTAGCGAAAGGAACATGGAAGAAACACAATTTTTTTTTTTTCAAATACCTGTTTCATCATCATACCATTTCATACCTATTTCAGCATCATCATCTTAAAACTTGAGATACACATTTTCGTGCATTGAGCATAATATGGACCCTTAAAACCGAAATGTAAATCATGTAAAACAAGTTCATCATATTTTATAACTTAACAAATCAGAACCCCCTTTTTTTTTAAATCTTAAAAGATAAAGTTTTCTGATCATCCAGTTTTTACTACCCGGGCAGGTAAACAGTTTACGCACATGCCCACGTGGGCATGTAATTTTTCAGATATTTTTCAAGCCCTGGGTGCTCATTTTCAATATCTTAAATAGGATTTATAACAGAGCAATCAGAATGGCTCTAAATGTTTCTGTGAGGGAATTCCTGAATTAGAACATCGGTTAACTATCGCCGTGTTTTAAGATGATGTTAAGGAAGAAGTTACAGTTTCCTAGACTGTCTGAGAAGTCGAACCGGATGACGGTTTGTATTCCAGAGAATTTTGGTGAAGGATAACGGAAATGCAAAAGAAACGCAGCTGCCTTCCACTTTCATAAGGAGGCCGACGCGTAGAGTTGACCCAAAAGTACAGGTCTGTTGATGTCACTTGTAAAAAAGGCTGAAGGGTGGGGAGCAGGGAGTCAACATTGCTATGTATCAAAATTTTGGCGGTTTAATACACATTTTTTCTCTCAGTCGTATCAAATAATTAACCTACTTCGCAGCAGTCTTAAGACCACGCCGTTTTTCCTCAAAAACGAAGAAAAAAAAAAAAAGCTGCTGCTACAATTTTTTTTCACGATGTTTACAGCGATAAACTCAGTTGTTTTTTTTTTTCGGCTAATACGGACTGTTCCGAGTAAACGGAAAATTTATCGACCTCAGGATAAAAAAAAACTCTGCCTCAGCATTATTAGCTACAGCATCTTATTCTTTGAAGACATAGTGTTGTGCTGGTTTCGGGGTAATTGCATGTTCATTACCTTCCGTAAATCAAGAGTTATGAACCAGTTTGCACTCATTTCCATACTGGTAAAAATAAAGAAATTTCAAAGGGCTCTGGTTGAAATAACTCATCTAAAGGGTGCACGCTCTTGAATGCGGACTATCCAATAAATCTCATCCAAATCACACATATGAGGTCACATGAACTGATAAGTGCGCCATATTTTTCCAAATTAGAAAAAGGTATGCGGAGTGTTTGACAAAAATCATAAATCTATTAATGCACATTGCTAAGATTACACGTTTTTTTTCATGTAAATGGGAAAAGCTGAAATACATAGGATACCGTGTTTAGCAAAGACTCAAGTTGTGTTGTGCTCGTGTAAAACGTCATTGCAATCTTTTATCTCAGCTCGGGTATGTTGCTTCCGTTAGGTTGACCATGTCAGAAAATACATCGGAATCTGCCGTCAAACTAAAAAGGAAAAATAAGTATTATCATCTAATGCCAGAATTCTATGTTTACCATTTGCAAAGTGTTTTTTAAGCCGCCCCGGTGGCACAGTGGTCTAAGCGCTGACTCGTGACCATTCGCCCGAGAAGTGTCTGGGATCGAATCCTGGTGAGGCATGGATGTTGCGTTTGAAGTGGTCTCCTTTGTGGCTGGTTCCGAAAACGTAGCTTTCGCGCCCGTTGCTGCTTTGAGACCCACCCGTTTGGGGTTAAGAGATTAAACAACGTTGCCTCTCCCGCTGATTGTCCTATCTCTGCTTCCAGGAGACGTATTAAAAAAAAATCCTTCCTTAGCATATCTTATGCTATGAAGAATACATTTCGCACGTTTTCATTATTCAAAATTCTCCCGCTAGGTAGCGTAAATTTATATCATGTTTTCATCTATTTCTCTTCTTCTAACTGTTCGACGTGAACATCCCTTTGTCTCTGGTATCTTCCTTCATCTACGAGAAACTTCTTGTGCCCAATTTCTTAATTTTCGTGACATACGTTTCAGCAGATAGTGGAAGAAAGTTTCTATTTCTAAATGTTTTATCGATTGTAAAAATCTGCTTGTTTTTTGTTCTTTTTAATGGATTTCGTTGACTATGAATGATTTTGAAGCATTTTATTCATTTCGGAGAGAGTTCAAAAGATGTGCTTCTAAAGATGCGAAACGATGCACACTCAAAACGAATTGTAATGAAATTACAGTCCACGTGACCCTTTAGGCTGGGCGATTTTAAAACCCATACGATATCTAGCCTCCCTCAAGAAATCAGTGGTGGGAAAACAACACAAAAGGCACGGATACTCTTGGGAAAAGAGGACAGTCAAAGTAGCAACGGCCGCAAAAGCGACGATACCGAATTGTGTTTGTCTTACGGTACTGGCTCTTTCCATTTCCTGGAACCAGTTAGCCTAAGTTTGTGGAGGTGGATAATGTTTAGGGTAAAGGTGAAAAGTTTTTAGAGCATTAGCTAAAGAAGTCTGTGGAGGGGAACAATGTCTGGAAGATGAGTTTGTGGAAGAGAAGAGCAGTGCCTAGGGCGTAGGTTAAAGTTTAAGGAGGGCCTCCCCGGTGGCGCAATGGTCTAAGCAATGGCTTCTGATCTCTCGTCCGAGATGGGTCCGGGTTCGAATCCCGGTGAGGCATGGATGTTGTGTTTGTCTTACGGCGCTGGCTCTATCCGTTCCTTGGAACCAGTGGCCCTAAATTAGGGACGGGCGACTGCTTATAGCCCATTGAGTTGCTCACGGTGGTCGTTAAACCTCGAACAACAAAAAAAAAAAAAAAAAAAAAAATAGAGTTTAAGCAAGAACAGCAATGTCTAGAAGATAGGTTAAAGAAATTTATGTAGGAGGAGGAATGTCTGAAACATAGATTTAACAAGTTTGTGAAAGCAGATCAACGTTTAGAGTAAAAGTTGTAGAAGCACATAGACGCATGAGATGTCTAGACCAGAGCTAGAAATAGTATAAGAAAATGGAGCAATTTCTAGAGAATAGGCTGAAGAAGTTCGTACAGGAGGGGGAGCGATGCTTAGTATACAGTTGAATAAATTTTTGGAGTGCGAGCAACATTTAGAACATATATTATCGTGAAGGTTAAGAGTTTCAGAAAAGATGAGACTGTGTGAAAATACACAAAACAAGAAACATTTTCTGTCATTTCAAGAAGCAGATACATTCGAGAAAATCAATCATATGGCGAACAAATGCATTTCGACTGATTACTCCGAACTGAAGCACAGCTAATCATTGGTACGGAAAATTTTAGATTGCTTTTGACCAATGCTTTGAACATGAAGAGTTTACAGAAAGATGATCGTAAAAACATTTCTGATGAGCCGCACAATGCGCCTTCTCACAAAATTCCTTCGACTTGGGATTTTCCTTCAGAAAATAAATACCTGTCTACCGTTCTCGAAAGAGTAAAACTCAAATGAATCTGGTTTGAAAGCGCTCCAAGTCTTCAGAGAAACGAAATAAAAAAACAAGACTGCAGTTACTTTGAGAGAAAGATTTACATCAACATGTTCGAGCACAGAGTAGATATTACTGAAAGTATGGTTCGAAGATAAGTAAGAGAACAACATCCATTGCCCATGTTGCAAGTCTCCAAAAGTCTTGAGAGATCTTGTTTGCACGTTGCTCAGAAAAACTGACTGCACTGGCAAGGAAAGAAACCTTTTATCGACATATTCAAGGGTGGAATCAACTTTAAGTTTGAAAATATAACCTCCAAAAATAACTATCTCGAGAAGGAGGACATCTATTGAAGTTCAATGACTACCTTTTTTTTTTTACTGTCTGTCTGAATACCTTTTTTCAGATATTATATACAAGCACGTTTAACCTTTAACGTCTTTCACACAATCTGTACATAAATTCAGTTTCTTAGAAAGCTAACATAGCACATGATCTCTACAGTAACATTCCATATCGTCAATGGGTAAAATAACACGATAATTAAAAGAAGTCATTAAGTCACTGAAATCATAACAGCTACGGGCAATATAGATTCATGAATAGAACTAAGGCTTGGGGCTTACATATACAAACACACAGATTGTTAAATTCATGGCAAGGCAGAGGCATGCAAACTGTCCCACTGTTAGCGAAACAAATAAAAAAATAGAAATTAATTCGTTTCATTCAAGGCACTTCTACAACACGGACGATTGGTCGAAATGAATTAGAAGCGAACTGTAAAAAATATGCATCTACGCCAATAGTACACACAATCACACCACAACAGAGATAACAACAACAAAAAAACAACGATCTAATCTAAAAGTATGCATACCAAAGTAACGTTAGCAGGCCGCCATGTTAACAAAGTAGAAAGAAAAGCAGCTACGTTTCAGCTGGCAAATACGACAATAAGCGTGCAGTTTAGAAGCTAGAAGTTAAAAATAAAATAAATAAAAAAAGAGGCATTCAGAACAGAAAAACAAGAAAGAGACAGCGAAGAAATAGAGAAAGAGAGAGAGAGAAAGAAACAGTGTGATCTTACCACAGGGGTTAGAATAGTGGGTATCAGTGTCAGTACTCCACAATACTATGCCGTTGTTAGTCAATGTTCTGCTATAGCCAGACCACAAATTCTTGTCATCTGTAAAAGGAAGGTATCTAGTTCAGAAAAAGTTTATGGTTTGCCAAATGGGGTGCATTTATTGGTTCATTTCTTTCATGCTTTGAAATTAACTTGCTTTCTCTATTTGCCTTTTACAAGACAAGACTTAGTGGTCCGGAATCAAAATAAAACTTAGATTTATTTGAAAATATTTTGTCATTTTTTTTACTGGGGTTTTCGCACTTACGTGTTACAGTAGTAGTTTCCATGTTGGTTTTCTCCCATTTAATGTAGCAACAAGAGAAGCATCGATGGTAGTTCAAACTCATCTCACAATTTCATATGGCGAGAAATAAGTTTCCTCGCTGACAGTCGCCGTATGTTCAACCTCCATCAGAAGCAAAAAACGAACATCAAAGTTTGGACCATCGAGCTGCTTCCTGTTTAATGTCCAAAAGGTTTTAGAATTTTTAGGACTGGTAAATATTCATGTTTTCTGTTATTTCAGGTGTTATACACTGATGATCCAGTATTATGATGGCTGTTTTTTCCATCAGATGGAGTCTCAAAGACCAACAAGGATCTACTGGCTACTGCAGGCATCTCTCGAAGCCCGGAAAACCGGTTTTGTCCCAACAAAGGGAAATATTTCAGACATTTTCCTTGGCTTCTTGTGTTGCCACAGGAAACCAAGTTTGTAAACTACAACCGTTTTTTTCTTCTTGCGACTAAGGGAAAGATCTCAGCCATTTCCGGTGGCTTCTGGTGTTGCCATAGTTACGAGGGAACCCAGTTTGAGAACTACCACTTATTTCGAAGATGCCAGAACAGTATATTTCTGTCCGAACTTACCTCAGGTCGAAAAACATGCATCAGCCGAAAAGTTGAAGCATATTTTAGACAGAAGTTGTTGTGCCACGTGAAATTATGAATTGTTATCCTGCAGATATAAGCATATTATAAAAACACAAAATGTCAATCACCAGTAACAGTAATGCAATTACCCAGCTCGCAGACTAAAATAGCTCATGTATTTTCGTGCGATTTTCTTCCTATGCGAGTTCTTAGCGATTGTCTTGCAGGGTCGGCCATTAGCATACGTAAGCAAGGCGGCGGCTGCTGCGTTAAGCCGGCTTTTACCATAGGCCAGCAAGATGGCCACGGATTTTAATCACATGTTAATTTTTATCATCATCGAATTTTTAATCTGCATTAGCTTTCAAAAAATAAATAAGTAAATGAAGTCAAAATACGCCTTTTCGGTTGTTTTTTTCTACTATTTTCTTTTAGGATGCCATTAAGTGACGCTATAAGGAAACACCCCCCCCTCCACCCCACACACTTTTCTGCTTTGCAGTAAAGATTGGTATCTTTTCTGCCGGCTTTAGAATTAAAAGCGGCAATAACAAATGATGAATGCGTAGTCAATAAAAAAGGGACAGGTATAAGTTTCCTGAGTTGAGTGAAAAGCAAAACGTCTCCGATTTGCCAATTTAAGACGATTACATTTCCCAGGCTTTTGAGAGCAGGCTACAGTGGATCGGCTGGCTAATAATATAAATCTACAAACTGTTCCTTATTAAATGATTGCATAAACTTCTTGGAATCCTAATCACGAAAGAAATTTGAATTACGTTTACAAATAAGCACAGCGTAGGTGGCAGTATGAGATGTTTAGATTACACGTAAGCCTGCAATTTAAACAATATTCAATGACTTACTGCAGGGTTGTTTTTTAATATTATTTTCTAGTAATTGAAAAGAAACAATATTACTCAAACATGATTGCACGTTTTTCAGTCAAAAATACTGGTATGGGCCACCACGACTGTTTTTGCTGGAATTACGAACACTAATATAATTTTCTACAGAAACACATGTCAACTTTTATACGCTGTTCTCTATAGATGAACGGTTTGAGATTCTACAAAAAGTAACTGATACGTAGCACTAATTATGTATTATACCAGTTATGCATTTATTTCGCATCGCACATCAAGAGTGAAACCAATAATTATTTGAGGTGCAGAGCAGTGAATTTGGGAAGGAGAATAGGAACTGTACACGAAGAGTTCGCTAAAGAGTCAAGTATATTACACAGTTTCAAGCTTATACATGATAACAGGCACTATGACACAACTGTGAGATTTAAACGTGAACCTTTCTTTCCCGCTAGTATAACAGCCGCTGCAACCGTCTAAAGCTATAGAAGGTAGCCTAAGACTGTAATTGTCTAAACCAATATCTAATATTGACCGTCTAAGCAGGGCCGGATTAAGACTTTTAATGGGCCCCTTGGCTAAGACATCTGAGTGGGCCTGCAAAGAACTTATGACGGGGGATTATTATATGAAGCCAGTTAAAACAAGAAACTGTAGCAATACGCTTGTGTTAATTAATATACGTAGTGCATTCTTAAAACTAATAAATTATCTGCAGGGTTTTCATACTAAGTTACTGTATTTTCCATTGCTCTCATAAAAACATGAGTTAAAAGTTTAAGATTCCCAGATTTTGTCTTGGATTTTCTAATGATTTAGAAAATCCAAAGAAAAATCTGGGAATTGCATACTTTTCTTAATGCATCTTTTTTGTTATGCAATGTGAAGCCACAATCCCGGCAGAATAGCCTTGTAATTTAACGTAGACCGAATACTAAGCCACCATCTTTTAGGAATAGAAGACTGTGGCTCAGTGTTGGGCCTACGTTAAATTCCAAGACTGTGCTACCTGGGAAGGGACTTCTACCATTAACTGTTCTAAGGGCGAATTGGAAGGTGTGGGTGGATAGTAGAGTCTTGCTGTAAACTACTATAGTAGTGTCTTGCTGTAACCCTCTTAAATGAGCTCTTTCCAGTAGTATTAAATCATGCAAGCCAAATACAAATTGAATGTACTGACCATCAAGCTTGAAATCATGAAAAGAAAATATTGTTTTTTTCTTTCTGACACTCGTAATTAAAAAATTCATGATCAAGGAAAAACTAATAGAAATTCGTTCTTCTGATTTACGGGTAATGGTGTTAAAAACATATCTTTTTTGCAATAAAAGATCGCTAAGGTACCCAAGTGATCTGAGGCACTGGATTAGGATCATTTGTCTCAGATGAACCCGGGTTTGAGTCCCGTTGCCACATAGATAGCGCGCCAGCATGATGGCGCTGACTCTGTCACTTCCTTGGAACCAGTGACCCCGAATCAGGGACTAGCGACTGCTAATAGCCCAAAAAAGTTGCTCATAATGGTCTTTAAACCTCGAAAAAAGTCCAAATTATGATAAGTAAAACATAGGGTTTGCTGTGTTAAGTTTCTAGATTTGTTCAAAAGAATAACAAACAGCAGTTATTATCTGTGTAGGCTCAATTATTGTTTCAGTAAAGGTAAACAATGCTTCGTTTTATTTTTATTTACTTACATTTTGTTTTGCTTCACTGAAAATCAAATGTAAAAAAACTCCATGAATGATTCGGAAACTTGAAACTTGATCATTCTGGGTGGTGTAGTGGTTAGCAGCATACTCGGACGCTATCCGGGAGACGCGGGTTCGATTCCCGCTCCAGCACAACGAAATTTATCAAGATTTCGGAAATTATCTGACTTAACGTCCATGTCATATTTACACCAATCAACGGATTCACGTCTTCCAAATTCGTATTGTAAAAAAAACAAAAAAAAAAACTGTTAATCGGAAACTTTCATTTTTTTCAGATGTTCCTCAGATTTTATGCGTGAGCCTTATAGGACAGTTTATTCACCTTCTTGAATGTATCATAGTTTCCAAATAAGATATTATTTGAAAACTCACACGGGCTTTGATCGTGTCTTTGCGTAGATGTGACAGCATCACCCAACTCCCCCTTACTACTCGAGTATCTGTGCAAACGAATGCTCATATCTAGAGAAAATATTCCCCAAATCTACCTTACCGTATCCGTATTTTACTAAGCAAATAAATAAACCTAAGTTTACATATTTATCATAGGTTTTTAGAGCCCGGTAACTTTTGTTTCATAAGCTATTTTTATGAAAATGTTGCTTCGTTTTATAGGTTCATGGTGATTTATTACCGAGCCACGATGAAATAAATCACCATGAACTTAAATGGTGATTCTTTCATCACATAAGAGCATCTAGCCAGCATTTCTAGTTCAGAATTAAATTAATGAAATCAAAATGCATTTCATTTAAGATTCACTATAAAGATTGTAATTGCTTTGGATAACGTATTTTGTTTAAATATATTACACACAAACCACGGAACTTTCTCTTTTTCACCTATTAAGACTTTTTGGGAAACATTCAAGATAGATACCTAAACAAAATTCCAGCCATTTATTTAAAAGAAAAAAAAAATGTTCTGGGGACATCTGCAGTATTTTCATTTTCAGAAACTTTCCAAATTCTTTTTATACAAAGCCTTATTCCTTGAGTTATTGGTGGTTCTTTTTTTTTTTTATATATATCTCTGATGTACAGGTTGGTAAGAAATATTCGCCCTTTTTAAATACTAACAGGCTTAATTTTTTTAATTTTAGTACTCGTTCTCTTCTCTCTCCTGTCCTCTGCTTCTAAGGTAAATGCAGGGCCGGAGTAAGTTTTTCTTATATGGGAAGGTTAGAATTGTAATTACGCCCCTAAGAGTTTAAAAGTTCAACACCTCTACTCATATAGCACTCAGTGTTTACTTTCTCTGGTCTTAGCGATGGCTTCTGATCATCAGTCCCAGATGGGTTCGAATCCCGGTGAGGCATGGATGTTGTGTTTGTCTTACGGCGCTGGCTCTCTCCCTTCCCTGGAACCAGTGACCCTAAATTAGGGACGGGCGACTGCTTATAGCCCATTGAGTTGCTCACGGTGGTCGTCAAACCTCCAACAAAAAATTAAAAAAAAAAAACCTCTGTTATAAGAAAGTATTATGATCGTTAAAAAGTCTCCTCTCCGGATTTCGACATGATTTTACTAAAAATAAAAAAACTAGGTAGCTACTAAGAAGTCAGTGATAGAAAATATCAAGTAAAACACGAAAGTTATGCGAACTGGTAAAAAGCACTCCGCAGAAATGCGAAAGAAAAACGTACCAGCACAGGCAGAATTAGTAAGATAGTGATCGTAACAATGGGAAGATGCTTTCTGGTTAAGGTTTGGAAAAATTCTGTTCAACGTAAACAAACACTCAGAGGGGCTTTCCGCGACAGAGGCATATCCACATATTGCTTTATATTTTTATACTCCTCTCTCTTCGCTTTTTCCGACAATTACTTTAATGCATATGAAGGGTTCACACAACCGCCGAGACCGAAAGCCCGAAGCTGCTAGGAATGCACTAGATTCATTATATTTACGGGCTTAGAGAGAGAGAGAGAGAGAGAGAGAGAGAGAGAGAGAGAAATAGAGAGACTGAGAGACATTCCTTTTATTTTAAATGTAATATTGTTGTATGATTTTGCATACGACACTTTTCTTAAATTTTCTAGATGACAAAGAGAATTCTTTGGCAACTGGATCTGAGTGAGGACCCGGAAGTGCTACTTATTCTGTCGTTGGGCTGCAAATACCGTAGGCCACGCATCAGTGAATTTCTTCGGAGAAAGGAATGCTTCTTCAAAAACTATAAACACTAGATAATAGATAGCACATCGACCAAATTTTGCCCCCTACCCCCAGCAGCTCTCTAAATGTAATATTGAGCAAATTGTGTAGATTGCAGCGCTTCTCGACCATTCAGAATGACTGGCCGCCGGAAACATTTCAGGAAGAAACGAATGGTTAAAGAAAGACGTGGTGCTGTACTATAGGAAAAGATACACATCCGTTCCTCACATCTTAATTGAGAAAAACATCTGTTAATTGCTGGGAGACGAGAGAGTGAAATTCTGGAAGATGATATTATTAATGCCTAAATGGGTTAATCATAGTTTTCGGGCTCGTTCAGGCCAGTAATACAAAGTTCGGGCTTGGGGTGACATACTTCAGGCTCAAGCTCTTAAAATTGAGCCCAAACTTAGCACTGGTTCATACCTCACGCAGTAGGTTACCGTTTACCTTGGTTACCTGCATGGAATACTGTACACGGTCATATCAGAATAATATGACCACCTACCTAATAATGGGAATAACCATCCTTGGGCCGGATGACAGCGGCGAGGCAATGAGGCCTTGGAAGTTTACCCAAGGCACACGTTCCCATTCGGAATGCATGCAGAAGAGCACAGAGGTCCCCGAGATGACGTGGCTGTATGTTTGCACGTTGAACCTGTCGCTCCAAATAGTCACAGAAGTGCTCCATGAGATTCTGGTCGGGCTTTTTCGCCGGCCAATGGAAAACGGAGACATCGCTGTCGTGTCCCTGGAATCAGCCATACATCCCCTTAGCGAAGTGGCAGGGCGCATTGTTCTGTTGGTAGGCACTATCCCCACCAGGGTAAACGTCCAACATGAAGGGATCCATGTGGTCAGCGAAGATGGACAGGTAGCCATTGGCGTTCAGGTATCCATCCAGTGGTGCCAGCGCTCCCAAGTCATACCACGAAAACATCCCCCAGACATGCACTCGCCGGCCTGTACTTGACTGACAAGCATGTCCGGGTGTTGATTCTCGTGTGTCTGACGCCGTATCCGCCACCGCTCGTCACATCTGTGGAGTAGAAACTTCGATTCGTCGGAGAAGTCAACCTTATTTCCACTCTTCCACTGTCCAATAACGGTAGTCCCATGTGAACTGCAGGCGTCGTTGCCGATGGACATGGGTTAACATGGGTGTCTTGACGCAGCGTCGGCTCCGGAGACTCATGCATAACATGGTTCACTCTACTGTTATCGGGGACACGTACCTGGGTGCCCCAGCGTTTATTTTCGTGGTCAATTGCTGCACTGTTGAGCGTCGATTTCCTTTTACCAGTCGACGGAGGCGACGTTCTCCTCTGGAGTCGATGGCCTTTGGAGCTCCACAGTTATGACGTCGGAAGGTACTCTGTGTGCCAGCGGTCCATCCTTGGCACACACTTACTACAGCACCACGCGAACAGGTCACGAAGTCTGAGATGCTTGCACCCTTGGCGCTGTAGCCGATGATAATTGCTTTTTGAACGTCCATCAAAATACTGCCTCTGCCCATTGTGCTCACGTTACGCACTATGGCTCATCTGTCCTGGCCGGTCGCTTATATTCCCGTGTGGCCGATTTTATCACGTACACTCTGTGACGCGCACTGTGGTTCCGGGGGTGGACGTATTATTCTGATACGACTGACTATAAGGGTAACTAAAATCTTCAAATTTAAAAAAAAAAAAAAAAGGAAAATAATGAGGTACAGTATAAATCTGTTTCTGAGGTACAATTTTTAGTAAATTTATTCTCACGTTGTGCTTTTCGACTTTAGCTACTGCCAAAGGTACCTTTTTTGTTGATTTAAATATCCCGAAAAGAATGAAAGAAAAGAAATTCAGTAAAAAGAGGGATACGTGTGATTAATTTTTCAGTACAAATCGCTTCAGTAATCAGGTTAAACACAGGGAAGGCATATGCAGCGAAAAAACACCAGTAAAGCAAAATACTCGATTTGGAAAGTGTTTTCTGCCGAATTTCATTCACTGCAACCAAGAATGTCCTCTGAGCCATGCATGCATGCATGCACCTGGCTCCCACGAAGCCGATTCATAAAATTCAGATACGTCTGCAGGTGCAGAAATTTCCACTGAATTGAGCCTCAACCGCTTATAGCGTACGACTTTTAATAGACCAATTTCCCCTGCCGCGGACAAGACTCGTCGTACAGGAACGTGAGCATAACGCGAGAGATATGTAACGGATCTGTTGATATAAGAGCAGGTGGAACAGGTTACTGACTCAGAGGCCTAAAAATCTGAGGAAATCCTACCTTCGATTATGTCGTCCGCTAAGCACATTGAAATGTTCAACGCCGGTTAGACTGAGTTTCTAAAATTTCTAATATGACAGACGTATGCAGCAAAGAAAAATACGTATCACAATTTTCAAACTAAGGATTCGCTGACAGAATGGTTCATTGAGAACGTTTTCAGGGCGTCTAGCATGACTGAATTCTCAAGTATGAGAAAAAAACCACAAAACATCTCAATTTAGCGTGCTGCAGACATTTCAAATATTAAAATACCTTTTTTGTGTGACGGTTCTATTGACAAAAGAGCAGCTGGAACAGGTTACTGACTTGGAGGCCTAAAATCTCAGGAAATCCTAGCTTCGATTATGTCGTCCGCTATGCACATTGAAATGCTCCCGCGTCAGTTAAATTGAGTATCCAAAATATATCTAATTTGAAAGACGTTTTCATCAAAGAAATCTATGCATCAGAATTTTTAAACTAAAGATTCGCTGACAAAATTTGCTCATTCAGTACTTTTTCTGGGTGTTTAGCATGATGACTGAACTCTCAGGTATGAGAAAAAGTCATACAAAACGTCTCAATGTATGTTACAGAATACTAAATTTAAATATTAAATTTTAAAATTCTGTATATATTTAAATATCAAATAACTTTTCCACTTCAACTATACACGTCCCTGCCATTAATATCCAGACACCTGCATGTCTAAAAACAATCTGTTATTTATAACAACCATGTTTCTGATCCCTATGCTGCCAGATCTTTGATACCCCAAGGTTCTAATTTAGAACCACAGTTGTTTTCCATATACATTAATTACCTAACTTTTTACATTGATAGCCCTTGTCTCTTGTGCGCTGATGATCTCAAGCTTTATCGCAATGCACAGTCTCTTGATGACTATCTTGCTCTTCAAATTAACACAAATAACTTGCTTTAGTTGTACACATTAAACCATCTCTACTTCAACATCTCCAAATGTCATGTTATTTGCTTTTCGCGGAAAAGAAAAGCAATTCTTTTACTACAAAGCTAGTGACTCTAAGCCAGACAAACAATGTGCAGGACTTGGGAATTACAATTTATTCCAACTTGAGCTTTAAAACCCATATCCGAAGAATTGTACGTTCAGCCTATAGAAATTATAATAGTGGTAATTGTAAATAACCTTTAATAATAGCATAATGGAACGGGAATGTTTATTTTCATGAAATGCAATGTAATGTAAATATCTTTTAATTGTTGAATTTTAATGAATATGTGAATAATTAAGATTCCTTGCAGTTTTAGAATGTTTTAAAAGTAATCGTGGGAAACTTCTACGGATATGATTTTTGAGTTCGATTTGGGAGAGCCAGTAAGTCACCAGAAACGATTAGTTATCGGCGAACTTCCTGGAGTAGACAAAACACAGGTTTTCGTGTATGTATAGCTATTATAGAAGAAGGCTCTTTTTTAGAGTTTTAAAGCGACTCATTAGCAAGGACTTCCGTTCTCAAGGAAGACGTGTCCTTCGAGGAGGTGATTAGGAATGGAGTTGGAGACTGAATGGTAAAAAGGTGTTCGGACAGAGGCTTCAGGCTCGTTTTTTGGAAGTAGTGCGGAAGACAATAGGAGAATGAGACTTTGAGGGTAGGAATAATGACGTGTGTTAGGGGAGAATGCGTCTGACGTGAGGAGAGCGAAGCGGCTTAGAAAAAGGAGGGGTTAGAAAAAGGAGTAAGTTTTGAGAGGGGAGGTTGTCTCCGCATACGAGCGGTAACCATGAATGAATAGCGAGGAGTTATGGAGCATGAGAGATGGTCTAGTCACAGGTGACCAGGAGTAATAATTAAATTAAGCAAAATCCCGACAATAAAGGATTTTATCAAATGTCAACTCTCTTCTGTTAAATGATCTATTAGTAACCCATTAATGTGTACAGTGTTCAAGGAACCTGTCAATCTTCTGATTCAAATCTATTTCGGTAATATAAGGAAAGAGATAAAACAGCATTGCTACAAAATCTTGAAATCATGCGACTTTATAAGTGTTTTTCGAATCCTCGGGCACTTATTCGCATTTTTCAGACTAAGGTCAGGCCTTTACTACAGTATTGTGCGATCATTTGGAGCTTTAACCTCGTAAATAAATGAAATTGGGAAAGTACAAAAAAATATTTCTACGACACCTCGGATATCATCCTCATTGTCAACCATTATCAGTCCACTGCTGGATGAAGGTCTCCAAGTTTCTTTTACAATCAATCTTGAGCCAGTCTCCTCCATGTGACTCCCGCATGCTTTCGAACTTCATCCACCCATCTCCCGTGCGGTCTTCTTCTGGGTCTTTTCCTGTCCTTTGAAATCCAGTCTAAAATTTCAGTTGTCCATCAATGGTCCGTCCTTCTGGCAATATGCCCAGCCCATTGCCAGTTCAGGGATTTTACTCTGATCATGATGACTTCCACTTTTGTCATTTTTCTTATCCACGAGTTATTTTTTCTAATCGTTCTTTATTACACCAAGCATGTGTGTGTCCATGCTTCTTTCAGTTGTCTGCAGTCTTTGTATGTCCTTTTTAGTTAAGGTCCACGTCTCTGCTCCGTACCTAAGCACTATAGGACGCATTTTCCCTTTAAGACATAATGGCATATTGCTCTTAAGAATTGCACTGTTTCTCCCAAAAACTCTCCAACCAAATTTTATTAGCCGATTGATTTCTTCATCAATGCGACTCTCTCTTGGTAAATGTAGTTATCTGTTATCTGCACCTTTCCCCCATCAATCGATAAATTTTCATTTCTTGTAAAAGAATTGCACATCAGTTTTGTTTACTGAAAGTTTATTTTTAATCCCACTTCTTTACTCTTGTCAGCAAGTTCCTGGATCATACTCTGCAGTTCTGAAGCGGCAGTTGCAAAAATGACCACGTCATCGGAAAAAACGAAGGTGAGTTAAATAATCAGCAAAACGAAGGTGAGTTAAATAATCTCCATTAATCTTGATCCCTTTGTTTTCCCAGTTCAATGATTGAAAGACATTTTGCAATGAGGCATTAAAAGAGTTTGGGAGATATTATTATCACCTTGTCTCACTCCCTTTCCAGTTTTTGACATTACAATTTGTTTCGAGTGCATGTGTTTCACATGCTTAGCAATGGGACCATTTTTTTTTTTTATTTTGATTGGAGGTTTAACGACCACCGTGAGCAACTCAATGGGCTATAAGCAGCCGCCCGTCCCTAATTTAGGGTCACTGGTTCCAGGGAAGGGAGAGAGCCAGTGCCGTAAGACAAACACAACATCCATGCCTCACGGGATTCGAACCCGGACCCCTTACGGACGAATAATCATAGGCCAGCTCCTTAGACCACTGCGCCACCGGGGCGGCCATGGTACCATTTGAAGTCATTGACAAAGCAAAAAATAAACCGCGTGCTTTATATAACGATAATCGATTAAAGAAAAAAGGAAGAATCACAATGGCTCCAAAATGCGGAATTGCTTGAAGGGAAAAAAGTGTGAAAAGCGTAACTGTCGAATGTCTTCAATTGATAAGCTTATCTTATAAGTAAGAGATCATCCTGTTCAAAAATGTAGTGGCATAAAAAGGTTAAAATATTAATAAAAATCTTGAGAAATGAGAAAAAATCAACCAAAAGATATATTTTTTTTTCAATATATATATATATATATATATATAACTTTTGATGAGTGTAAACTCTGCCAGTCCTAAGCGTGGGTAAATTATGAAGGAAAGTTACCAAATTTGAAACTCCTAACACTTGTCTGTCCCCACTGCATGTACACTTCTTTTCAGATTAAGGTTAGGAAACGGCCGCAAAAGCCACATTTACCCACCAGTAAGCAAAGGGTGAGTTATGATCAAATGATCATATGTAGAGGATTTTAGGAAGGAAATGTCTGACTCCAGGTCTTAAACAACCTTTAAAAATAGGAAGCTCGGAGATTTGGGCTACAGTGCCCGATAGGAAAGTGACACGGAAGCGAGGTAGAAGACTCCCTTATTTACTACAGGGGGGGGAGGGGGCAGTACCCGGGGTCCGACGGCTTAACGTGTCCATCCAACGCAGAGCGGATATTTAGTGGATCGAGCGTTCCTACCTGCGGTCCTTTCCGTGGCAGTCACGAACGTTGCCCACTAGGCCACCCGCGGCCCAAAGGGTGAGTGAGTTTAACGGACGGACACTTGCCGGAATTTTGCTGCACGTTATTTTAAGAAAGTTTCGGTGAATTCACACCACGTATTTTTTACAGTTTATTTTTTTGAAAAGACATGCTAAAAAGTTGTGAAAAGACAATTACTCACATTTTAAAACTAAGAAAGCAGAAATGAAAACTGCTAAATGTGTAAACGAATTAACTGTGCCTACGCCTATACAAGGTATATAGTGTGGAAGAAATATTCACCGTCCCGGTGGTGCAATCCCGGTGCGGCATGGATGTTGTGTTTGTCTTACGGCGCTGGATCTCTCCCTTCTCTGGGACGGGCGACTGCTTATAGCACTATGAGTTGCTCATGGTAGTTGTTAAACTCGCAATCAAAAAAAAAAAAAAAAAAAAAAGGAAATATTCTTCTCATAATACGTGGCCAATAAATACGTCATGGTAGCTATTGATAAAACAGCAATCAGACATCGCCGAGTTGACTGTAACTACTGTTTCACACGTTACATCAATCACATTAGAAAACTTCATCGCCCTGGAGCGGGAATCGAACGCGCATCTGCCGATTAGCATGCTCGAACAGTAATATCCAGGGCGATGAAGTTTTCTGATGTGATTGTTGTAACGTGTGAAACAGTAGTTGCAGTCAATTCGGCGATGTCCGATTGCTGTGTTGGTTATCATGTCGTGCCTACGCCTTTTTGATGTGAACAGATCCACAGTAAGTTACATTACAAAACAGAGAACGAACCAAAAAAAAAAAAAAAAAAAAAAAAACATCCGTAAGGTGTTGGGACAAACTCTTTTAAAGAATGCTTGACTGTTACACGTGATGTGGGAAATAGTCATTCAGGAAATGGGGGAAAGAGCCGTGGGATTATTAGCGGAAAGATTATTGCTGGTATTTTTATGAATCTCGAATATTTCTTTCCTTTTACAATATTTCTTTCCTTTTACAAGAAAAGTCACTGATAGATGATGTACAAAGGAAATAGTTGGCTTGAAAAATTCAAGCAGAGATTTTCAGTCATAGCGCAAGGCTTGAAAAGAAAGGGAACACCTGACTACTACGGAGTAACGGAAACTACGCGACAGAATTCCACGAACCCGAAGAAAACAGTTACATGCCTGAACAAATATTCATTGCTAAAAAAAAAAAAAATTCCGCATCATATGACCCCCCACCCCCCACCCCCATGCTGACTGGCATGCGAGTCTTTGAAAAAGAAAAGAAGGCTGGATCAAAGTTGTCTGCAACACATATAAAAAGAGAAAGACAAAAAAACAAAAAGGAATTTTTGACGCAGAACAGTGCAGTTTTAAAATTTTTACTTCGGATATAGTGTACAGATATAAGAATAAGGCCTTAGTGGGCCCCTAGGTTAAGACATCTGAGTAAGCCCCCAAAACGTTCGACGGAGAATCATTATTGAAGTCCGTCAAAACACGAAACTGCAGCAATATGCTTGTGATAATTGATATGTAGCGCCTTCTTCAAACTAATAAATAGCCTGCAGAGTTTTCATAAACAGTTACCTTATTTTCCCACTGAATAACGTACAAGTTTGTCCACGCCGGGCATCGAATCCTGATCCCCTTACTCCGGAGTAAGTCGCTCTCCCAACCGAGCTGCGCGGACACGTGCCCTCACTGCTATCTGCCTTTATTTCATGTGCGTCCAGCGGGGCAGGCACGTCATATCTCCCCCCCCCAAAGAAAAGAGGGCCGGGGGCAGGGCCCTCGGGTCAGCCGGGACCATCAGAAAATTTGGTGTGTGGAACGTAACATCACACTGATTTTTTTTTTTGAAGAACTGAAGAAGGGATTCTCATTATTCCTGTCTTGCCGTGTGGAAAGAACATTACTTCATTCCGAGAAACTTAACAGCCGGGTCAACCTGGAAGTTCGGGCGCCAATATAACGTACAAGTTTGTCCACGCCGGGCATCGAATCCGGGTCTGCTCACTCCAGAGTAAGTCGCTCTCCCAACTGGGCTACACGGACTTGTGCACTCACTGCTATCTGCCTTTATCTTGTCTGCGTCCTGCGGGGCAGGCACGTCACAACTGTTCTCACAAGAACATGAGTTAAAAGCTTAAGATTCCTAGATTTTGTCTTGGAATTTTTGATAATTTATCATTGAATATTTTTCTTAGTGCATCGTTTTTGTTATGCAATGTGAAGACACAATGGATTTCGCCGATTAGCGGTTCCAAGTGCAAACGAGGAGGTGTGAGTGGATAGTAGTGAAAAAGCTGACTGTTTCGCCGGCCCCGCTGTACGCAGCGACATAGAACGTTTACTCTTAGTGAGTCACTGCCTTGAAATCTGTTCATTTTCTAACCACTATTTGTGATCGAGTGCAAATCATACGATACAAAACCAAAACTATTTTGCTTCTCTCTATATATAAATATACAAGCTGTATGTTATTTGCATGCCTCCTGGGCCCTTGGTAAAGGTGGGCCCCTAGACTATAGCCCCGTTAGACCCCCCTTTAATCCAGCTCCGAGTGTATTGTTACGTTCTTCAGGGACATAGCGCTAAAACAGCCACTGATTTTGCAAAAAATAATGGGATGGCTTGAAGAAACAGTCCGTAATAGTGCTTTTCATTGGAAACTGCTTAATGTAGAATTTGCATTGCCTTACAATACTGAAACAATGTTTTAGTAAAATAAAATAACAGAAGCATAGAAATTCGGATAATAATATGCATCAGTTTTCGACGCTGAAAGATACAAAATGTAGCTGCGCTGAATGTCGAAGAAGGTGAAAGTGAATCACCGGAAAATCATTTTGAAAGCTTTGAAGGATGTTGTCGGTTCGCGACGTTTGATGTTACACTTATGACTGGTATCTGTTTGTACTCGATGGTATTATAAATCAAACTGCCGTCATTTCTTGCGTGTCTGATTATTTTCTCTACATGCTTCATCGCATTATGTTAAAATGCTGTCTGTTCCTACGTGCAGTGGTGTAGAAGAGCCTTAACGGCGCTAAGACACTATTTTTTAAGGCTTAACTGCGCCAGCATGCTATTTTTCCAGGTCTTGGGGCGTTAACGCACTGTTTTTCAGGCGTAGTGGCGCTAACACACTATTTTTCTAGGCTTAAGGACGCTAAGGCACTATTTTTCTAGAGTTATAGACGCTAATACACTATTTTTCCAGGCATAACTGCGCCTACACACTACTTTTTCAGGCTTAGTGGCGCCAATGAACTATTTTTCCAGGCTTAGTGGAGCTAACGCACTATTTTTCCAGGCATAACTACGCCAACACACTATTTTTTGAGGCTTAGTGCCGCCAATGAACTATTTTTCCAGGCTTAGCGGCGCTAAGGGAGCTTTTCACGGTTAGATAGTTGCAGAAGCTAGGAAAAGAAATTCTTTTAGATGATCAGATATCAAAACAATAAGGAATGCTGTGTTTTATATACATGCACACTCCTATATCCATGTGGGGTGGAACCCGATAATTTCAGGGGGGGGGCAACTTCTCCGAGAGTTAAAAAAAAAAGAAGAAAAAGTAAGAGAAACCGTAGTATATCATCATCATCATCATTGTCAACCATTATCAATCCACTGCTGGACGAAGGTCTCCCCAAGTTTCCTCCACAACGGTCTGTCTTGTGCCAGTCTCCTCCATGTCACCCCTGCATACTTTCGAATTTCATCCACCCATCTCCTATTTGGTCTTCTTCTGGGTCTTTTCCTGTCCCTTGGAATCCAATCTAAAATTTCGGCTGTCCATCGATGATCTGTCCTTCTGGCAGTATGTCCAGCCCATTGCCATTTCAGGGATTTAACTCTGATCATGATGTCTTCCACTCTTGTCATTTTTTTCGGATCCACGAGTTCCTCTTCTTATCTCTCCTGGTTACACCAAGCATGCACCTCTCCATGCTTCTTTGAGTTGTCTGCAGCCTTTGTATGTCTCTTTTAGTTAAGGTCCACGTCTCTGCACCATACGTAAGCACTGGAAGGATGCATTGATCAAACACTTTTCTTTTAAGACATAATGGCATATTGCTCTTGAAAATTATGCTGTTTCTTCCAAAAGCTCTCCAGGCAAGTTTTGTATGCCGATTAATTTCTTCATCAATGTGACCCTCACTTGATATCTGCTGTCCAAGATAAACGTACGTGTCTGTTAACTCCAGCTTTTCTCCATCAATCGATAAATCTTCATTTCTTGTAAAAGCATTGAACATCACTTTTGTCTTCTGAAAGTTCATTTTTAATCCCACTTCTTTACTCTTGTCAGCAAGTTCCTGGATCATACTCTGCAGCTCTGATGGGGTAGTTGCAAAAATGACTACGTCATCAGCAAAACGAAGGTGGGTTAGATAATCTCCATTAATCTTTATCCCCTTGTTTTCCCAGCTCAGCGACTGAAAAACACCCTCCAATGTGGCATTAAAGAGCTTCGGAGATATGGTGTCACCTTGTCTCACTCCCTTTCCAATTTTTACGTGTGTTGTATTTTCAAACAGCCGAATCTTTGCACTTGCATTTTCATAGATGTTATTAATAATATTAATGTATGCATCTTCAATACCGCAGGTTTTCAGAGCCATTGTAACTGCTGATGGTTTCACCGAATCAAAGGCTTTTTCATAATCGATAAAAGCCATGCACAATGGAAGTTCATATTCCCTCGCTCTTTCAATTAGTTCTCTCAGCACGTGGATATGATCTATTGTGCTGTAGCCACTCCTGAATCCAGCTTGTTCTCTCGGTTGAGCCATGTCTAGTGCTACCTTCAAGCGGTGTGAAAGAACTTTAGTGAAGATTTTATAAACTACTGATAGGAGGCTGATAGGTCTGTAGTTTCCGAGATCCTCAATGTCACCTTTCTTATGTAGCAGGATCATTGTAGCGGTGTTCCAATCCTCAGGAATCTTTCCTTCATTAAGGCATCGAGTGAAAATTTGGGCGAGTACTGTTTCGATTTCTCCACTTGCTTCTTGTATGATGTCTACAGTAATTCCATCTTCTCCTGGAGCTTTTCCTCGCTTCATGTTCTTGATTGCATGTGCAACTTCTGCTGGAAGGACTGGAGGAACTCTGGTACTGGTATCTTTCATGATGTCTGGAGTGCATATATCATCCCTTTCATATAATTTGGAGTAGAAATCTTTCACTCTTGTCAAAATTTCGCCTCTATTTCTTGTTACAGAACCATCTTCTTTTCTCAGTGCCATAATCTGTTTTCTTCCCTTACTGAGATGTCCCTTTGCTATCTTTAGGCTTTGGTTGTTTTCAATTGCTTTCCTCACTAGTTCACAGTTGAATTTTCCTTACGTCTTCAGTGATACTTTTTCTTACTGTCTTGCATAGCTCTATATATTCCACTTTGGAAGTCACATCTTCTTTAGTTGTCCTCATCTCTCTTCTTTTTTGCATCAACATTTTGGTTTTTCCTGATAATTTGTTCACATGGAACTTGTTCTTAGACCCAGCTAATTTTGTTGCTGTTTCCATAAGAGCTTTGGTTACTTTTCTGTTAACTTCAGAGATGTCCACTTCTTCCGATGTTAGGCCTTCTAAAGCAGAGAACCTGTTCTTCAGTTCTAACTTGAAGGTATTATGGTGTTTTTAAGGTTGGTTATGTCAATACATTTTGTTTGTCTTATGAGCTTGCTACGTTCGAGTTTAGTGTTGAGGTGCATCTTACATCTCACCAATCTATGGTCACTGCCTGTGTTGAACTTGTTTAGCACACTGCAGTCTTCTATGACGAATTTTTTGTTACACATAATAAAATCAATTTCACTTGTCGTCCCATTTGGATGTCTCCATGTCCATTTCCTGTGTGGCTTTTTCTTGAAGAAGGAGTTCAAGATGAAAAACCCTTCTGCCTCTGCAAACTCAACGAGAGTATTTCCACGCTGGTTTCTGTTGCCATGACCGAATTTACCTACTGAAGTTTCATTCTGTTGCCGTTGCCCTATTTTTGCATTGAAATCTCCCATAATTATTTTCAAGTGCTGCTTACCTTTATTATTTAGATGACAAATTTCCTCATAAAATTCTTCAATTTCTTCTTCAGGATGACTTGTGGTGGGTGCATAAGTTTGAATAATCTGAGCCTGGTATCTTTTCGAGAGTTGGATAACAAGTCGTGCAGCTCTGTCAGAGGAACTTTCAACTTCTACAACTTTATCCTTCAGTTTCTTGTTTATTATAAATCCAACACCACTAGTTCTGCCAGTATCTGTCCCACGATAGTAGAAGAGATGTCCACTTTTCAGTTCGATGAGATCTTCTCCTTTTCTCCTTACCTCACTTAGCCCCCACGATGTCCCACTTGATCCTTTGTAGTTCCTCTTCCAATTCAAGAAGCCTTGAATCAGAAGATAGGGAGCGTCCATTGTAAGTAGCCAAGGTCAGCATCAGATGGCAGCCTAGTCCGGTCCTCCGGGGATTCTTAGCACCCTCTGCCTTCATGTCGCACTGGCCGCTGCCTTGGCCAGGTACATTCCAGCTGCCGGAGACTGAGGGCCAAGATTTAAGTTGTGGAATCATTTTGGAGGGGTTTGGCCATAACTCACCACGCTGGCCAAGCGGGTTGGTGAGTGTGGGATAGAATTTCCTCTGATCCCGATGGTATAGTTATACCGCTATGGGCGGTCGTCAGAGCTCCTTTAGTGGGAACAGGATGCACCACGAGAAGGCGGGGTTGACATTTGTCAAGGAGAGGCTGTGATGTTACGCATCACCTGACCTTGTATATATATGCAAGTATTATAACAAATCATAGTCTACTATTATCAATCCACTGCTGGATGAAGGTCTCTTCAATAACTTTTTGTCTCGAACATATCTGTTCCTAATCACTCCAGCATACCTTCAGAGTTCATCCACCCATCTCCCATGTGGTCTGCATCTAGGTCTACTTGTGCCTCTTCGTCAGATCCAATCTAATATCTCAGTTGTTTAATGATGGTCAGTCAGTTCATATGGCAATATATTCAGCCCATTGCCATTTCAGAATTCTTTAACGATCTTCTTTAAAGTGAAAAACACAACTCTGAGTTAACTTTTCAACTTATTTCTGTAAAACTCAATTTTCAAAGTTGTACTTGAAGCGTTTTCCAGAAAACTGCTAAACGTGGTGAGGGTCTCTAGGAAATTTTCATTAAAAAAAAGTTAACTATATGTGAAATTTTTTTCGAGATATTTACTAAGACCCTACTCCAGTGAGGGGACCATTAAATTCTAGGGGAGGGGTTCCGGACCCCCGTTTTTCCTACCTTCCGCCGCCCATGCCTATATTAACCAAATGATTGCGCTGAAATGATGAGACTAAACAGCTGGATCATGTATCAAATCCTTTATGAGGACAGCAGTTATTAGAATAACGTTATAGGAGGTTTGTTAAGATTACATCACTCAGAGGAAAAACAGAAAAGAAAAATTATACAGAAACGAATGCTGAGTGACAGGAGTTTTATACTTTCGTAGGATATTTGTACTATGTAACGTATACTCTAATTTAATTTTCCTTCTTTTTTTTTTTTTTTGGTTCCTGTTATCTTATGTAAATCTTGGTTTACCCTCCTTAAGCGTTTTCCAAACTTAACACTACATTTTCTCTCTCGCAGAAAGATTTTGTGGCAACTTGATTTGAGATCAAAAGTTGAATGATTTATGTTAACGAGACAGATAAGAGTGATGCTATATCGGAGCTCTCGTGAAAAGTCAGCGAAATTGTGAGATCTTTTTAATTGTCTTAGAGAGAGAGAAAGAATGTTTAGAGAGCTCGATCTGCGTGGATATTGCATGCTTAGAGGTTGACGTTGAATATCATGCTTAAATTGAGAATATGTTGCATCTTGCTGTCGAAGTACTAGATGACTGTGTACGAAGTGAATTCTGTTTTGATGTGCTTACTTGAATACCTATCATGGCAATAAAAGATTGAAATTGTAACTAAACTTGACTTTTCTTTGTTACGCAATTTAGTGCCTAAGTTTGCTTTTAAGTGTTACAGTTAAGCTTTCTGGAGCACCAGTTTAAGCTACGGAACATTTCAGTGCGAAGAGTATTCATATTTAATTAAGTAATGTTAATGATTCTGTGTGTCATAGACATTTAACTGATACCTGCACCCCAAATACTTTTTTTTTTTTTTATTGGATTTTTAACGACCACCGTGAGCAACTCAATGGGATATAAGCAGTCGCCCGTTCCTAATTTAGAGTCGCTGGTTCCAGGGAAGGGAGAGAGCCAGTGCCGTAAGACAAACACAACATCCATGCCTCACCGGGATTCGAACCCGGACCCGGTTCGGACGAATGATCAGAGGCCATCGCTTAGACCATTGCGCCACCGGGGCGGCCCAAATACTTTAAACGCATTACAAGTAAACTAGGAACCGGCTTCCAGCACTAATTAATCTACGTAGCTCATTCTTCTATTGCTAATGGGCAAACACTAAGTATGAGTAAATTTCCTATATCTTAAATACAACGGCGCGTCATACCTGATGTATAGATGTGAAAATATTAGTTACATCTATTCAGGGTTACTAATATTTATTATTTGTACTGAATATCTAAAATCATGGGGAATGACACCGCGTATTTGAAGAACAATTTTACATTCTTAGCGTATGATAACCCTTGTAACATTTTTCTAATTACAATTGCGCTAAGTAATCAATTAAAATAAAAAATTGACAAAAGTAATCGATAATAAAGATTCATTAAAAATGTTTAATAATGAAAGATCGAATCAGATTTCACTTTTGAAAATTTTGCGGGCCTTTCTTTCCAGTTTGTTTTCACCTAATTAATTCATTCACTTTTTTTTTTCATTTAGAACTACAACATAGCCTACATGCCTGATTAGTTTCTGCATATACCCGATCCTATTATGTTTATTCGCCGTATGGTTTTACATATGCGACAAGTTTCTATGCAGACTCGATTGTATTATATTTAACCGTCACTTATCCCTACAAGTACAATTAGAGGCTCATGTTCTCGATCGCATTGTACATAAAATTGCCATCGTTCTCTACACATTTCTGTATCATCATCATCATTGTCAACCATTATCAATCCACTGCTGGACGAAGGTCTCCCCAAGTTTCCTCCACAACGGTCTGTCTTGTGCCAGTCTCCTCCATGTCACCCCTGCATACTTTCGAATTTCATCCACCCATCTCCCATGTGGTCTTCTTCTGGGTCTTTTCCTGTCCCTTGGAATCCAATCTAAAATTTCGGCTGTCCATCGATGGTCTGTTCTTCTGGCAGTATGTCCAGCCCATTGCCATTTCAGGGATTTAACTCTGATCATGATGTCTTCCACTCTTGTCATTTTTTGGATCCACGAGTTCCTCTTCTTATCTCTCCTGGTTACACCAAGCATGCACCTCTCCATGCTTCTTTGAGTTGTCTGCAGCCTTTGTATGTCTCTTTTAGTTAAGGTCCACGTCTCTGCACCATACGTAAGCACTGGAAGGATGCATTGATTAAACACTTTTCTTTTAAGACATAATGGCATATTGCTCTTGAAAATTATGCTGTTTCTTCCAAAAGCTCTCCATCCAAGTTTTGTACGCCGATTAATTTCTTCATCAATGTGACCCTCACTTGATATCTGCTGTCCAAGATAAACGTACGTGTCTGTTATCTCCAGCTTTCCTCCATCAATCGATAAATCTTCATTTCTTGTAAAAGCATTGAACATCACTTTTGTCTTCTGAAAGTTCATTTTTAATCCCACTTCTTTACTCTTGTCAGTAAGTTCCTGGATCATACTCTGCAGCTCTGATGAGGTAGTTGCAAAAATGACTACGTCATCAGCAAAACGAAGGTGGGTTAGATAATCTCCATTAATCTTTATCCCCTTGTTTTCCCAGCTCAGCGACTGAAAGACACCCTCCAATGTGGCATTAAAGAGCTTCGGAGATATGGTGTCACCTTGTCTCACTCCCTTTCCAATTTTTACGTGTGTTGTATTTTCAAACAGCCTAATCTTTGCACTTGCATTTTCATAGATGTTATTAATAATATTAATGTATGCATCTTCAATACCGCAGGTTTTCAGAGCCATTGTAACTGCTGATGGTTTCACCGAATCAAAGGCTTTTTCATAATCGATAAAAGCCATGCACAATGGAAGTTCATATTCCCTCGCTCTTTCAATTAGTTCTCTCAGCACGTGGATATGATCTATTGTGCTGTAGCCACTCCTGAATCCAGCTTGTTCTCTCGGTTGAGCCATGTCCAGTGTTACCTTCAAGCGGTGTGAAAGAACTTTAGTGAAGATTTTATAAACTACTGATAGGAGGCTGATAGGTCTGTAGTTTCCGAGATCCTCAATGTCACCTTTCTTATGTAGCAGGATCATTGTAGCGGTGTTCCAATCCTCAGGAATCTTTCCTTCATTAAGGCATCGAGTGAAAATTTGGGCGAGTACTGTTTCGATTTCTCCACTTGCTTCTTGTATGATGTCTACAGTAATTCCATCTTCTCCTGGAGCTTTTCCTCGCTTCATGTTCTTGATTGCATGTGCAACTTCTGCTGGAAGGACTGGAGGAACTCTGGTACTGGTATCTTTCATGATGTCTGGAGTGCATGTATCATCCCTTTCATATAATTTGGAGTAGAAATCTTTCACTCTTGTCATAATCTGTTATATCCAAACAACACGTGTGCTGCCCCCGTGGCACAGTTGTCTAAACACTGGCTTCTAACAAATCGTCTGAGTTGGGTCTGGGTTCAAATTACGGTGAGGCATGAATGTTGTGTTTGTCTTACGACACTGTCTTTCTCCCTTTCCTGGAACGCAGGCGCCCATCCCTAAATCAGGAGTGGGGGCCTGCTTATGTCCCATTAAGTTGCTCACGGTAGTTGTTAAAACTACAGTCAACAAAAAAAAAACAATTTCTTCCTATTTGACTAATTCCTGTATATCTCAGATCAGATTCTGTCAAACTACGGTCTGTTCCCACATATTTGACTAGCTTTTTTGTATACTGTAAATCATGTTCAACCATTATTCGTTTTTATCTGTAGGACTAGTTTCTATGTATAAGACCGTTGAATGATACCCAACTACCGTCAGTTACCACGAGCGACAGATATCTGTGTATCCTCTAACGTATTATGTGTGCAACCTCCGTCTGTTCCGAAATGTAACGTTCGTGACTGCCACGGAGGAACCTCAGGTTTGATCCCAGGTAGGTAAGAACACTCGAACCACTAAATATCCGCCGTGCGTCGGATGGGCACGTTAAGTCGTCGGACTCCAGGAACTGGTCCCCGGTAATAAAGAAGGGCGTCTTCCTCCCCCTTTCTGCCTCGCTTCCGTGTCACTTTCCTATCGGGCACTCTAGCCCGATCTCCAGCTTCCTATTTCTAAGGGTTGTTTAAGACCTGGGGTCAGACACTCCCTTCCTATATTCCTCTACATATGATCTTATCTGTTTCGATATTCGATATGTGTGATTAGATTCTGAATTGTCCCGATAGCATTATGTTTGGTCATTGTCTGTTTTCCGGGAGTGAGTAGTCTCTCTCTCTCTCTCTCTCTCTCTCTCTATCTCTCTCTCTCTATATATATATATATATATATATATATATATATATATATATATATATATATATATATATATATATATATATATATATATGAGGAAATTTGTCATCTAAATAATAAAGGTAAGCAGCATTTGAAAATAATTATGGGAGATTTCAATGCAAAAATAGGGCAACGGCAACAGAATGAAACTTCAGTAGGTAAATTCGGTCACGGCAACAGAAACCAGCGTGGAAATACTCTCGTAGAGTTTGCAGAGAGCAGAAGGGTTTTACATCTTGAACTCCTTCTTCAAGAAAAAGCCACACAGGAAATGGACATGGAGACATCCAAATGGGACGACAAGTGAAATTGATTTTATTATGTGTAACAAAAAATTCGTCATAGAAGACTGCAGTGTGCTAAACAAGTTCAACACAGGTAGTGACCATAGATTGGTGAGATGTAAGATGCACCTCAACACTAAACTTGAACGTGGCAAGCTCATAAGACAAACAAAATCTATTGACATAACCAACCTTAAAAAACACCATAATACCTTCAAGTTGGAACTGAAGAACAGGTTCTCTGCTTTAGAAGGCCTAACATCAGAAGAAGTGGACATCTCTGAAATTAACAGAAAAGTAACCAAAGCTCTTATGGAAACAGCAACAAAATTAGCTGGGTCTAAGAACAAGTTGCATGTAAATAAATTATCAGGAAAAACGAAAATGTTGATGCAAAAAAGAAAAGAGATGAGGACAACTAAAGAAGATGTGACTTCCAAAGTGGAATATATAGAGCTATACCAAGACAGTAAGAAAAAGTATCACTGAAGACGTAAGAAAATTCAACTGTGAACTAGTGAGGAAAGCAATTGAAAACAACCAAAGCCTAAAGATAGCAAAGGGACATCTCAGTAAGGGAAGAAAACAGATTATGGCACTGAGAAAAGAAGATGGTTCTGTAACAAGAAATAGAGGCGAAATTTTGACAAGAGTGAAAGATTTCTACTCCAAATTATATGAAAGGGATGATACATGCACTCCAGACATCATGAAAGATACCAGTACCAGAGTTCCTCCAGTCCTTCCAGCAGAAGTTGCACATGCAATCAAGAACATGAAGCGGGGAAAAGCTCCAGGAGAAGATGGAATTACTGTAGACATCATACAAGAAGCAAGTGGAGAAATCGAAACAGTGCTCGCCCAAATTTTCACTCGATGCCTTAATGAAGGAAAGATTCCTGAGGATTGGAACACCGCTACAATGATCCTGCTACATAAGAAAGGTGACATTGAGGATCTCGGAAACTACAGACCTATCAGCCTCCTATCAGTAGTTTATAAAATCTTCACTAAAGTTCTTTCACACCGCTTGAAGGTAACACTGGACATGGCTCAACCGAGAGAACAAGCTGGATTCAGGAGTGGCTACAGCACAATAGATCATATCCACGTGCTGAGAGAACTAATTGAAAGAGCGAGGGAATATGAACTTCCATTGTGCATGGCTTTTATCGATTATGAAAAAGCCTTTGATTCGGTGAAACCATCAGCAGTTACAATGGCTCTGAAAACCTGCGGTATTGAAGATGCATACATTAATATTATTAATAACATATATGAAAATGCAAGTGCAAAGATTAGGCTGTTTGAAAATACAACACACGTAAAAATTGGAAAGGGAGTGAGACAAGGTGACACCATATCTCCGAAGCTCTTTAATGCCACATTGGAGGGTGTTTTTCAGTCGCTGAGCTGGGAAAACAAGGGGATAAAGATTAATGGAGATTATCTAACCCACCTTCGTTTTGCTGATGACGTAGTCATTTTTGCAACAACCCCATCAGAGCTGCAGAGTATGATCCAGGAACTTGCTGATAAGAGTAAAGAAGTGGGATTAAAAATGAACTTTCAGAAGACAAAAGTGATGTTCAATGCTTTTACAAAAAATGAAGATTTATCGATTGATGGAGAAAAGCTGGAGATAACAGACACGTACGTTTATCTTGGACAGCAGATATCAAGTGAGGGTCACATTGATGAAGAAATTAATCGGCGTACAAAACTTGGATGGAGAGCTTTTGGAAGAAACAGCATAATTTTCAAGAGCAATATGCCATTATGTCTTAAAAGAAAAGTGTTTGATCAATGCATCCTTCCAGTGCTTACGTATGGTGCAGAGACGTGGACCTTAACTAAAAGAGACATACAAAGGCTGCAGACCACTCAAAGAAGCATGGAGAGGTGCATACTTGGTGTAACCAGGAGAGATAAGAAGAGGAACTCGTGGATCCGAAAAATGACAAGAGTGGAAGACATCATGATCAGAGTTAAATCCCTGAAATGGCAATGGGCTGGACATACTGCCAGAAGGACAGATCATCGATGGACAGCCGAAATTTTAGATTGGATTCCAAGGGACAGGAAAAGACCCAGAAGAAGACCACATGGGAGATGGGTGGATGAAATTCGAAAGTATGCAGGGATGACATGGAGGAGACTGGCACAAGACAGACCGTTGTGGAGGAAACTTGGGGAGACCTTCGTCCAGCAGTGGATTGATAATGGTTGATGATGATGATGATGATGATGATATATATATATCCTAGATCGCATTATGTGAAACATTCGTCTTTTCTCACAAGTGGACGATGTTTTTTTATATATTCTATCAACCGCCATTTGTGTCTACCTGTGCAACTAATTTCCTTTGCTGACAGGATCGCGTTATATTCAGCCACTGCCTCCTGTAAAATGTGACTAGTTTCTGAATGTACTTGATAATAACCATGAAAAACTGCCGTTTCTTCCCACACGTGTGACAAATTCTTGTATATACTCGATATTATAATGTTTATCACTCCCGCATATTTACGAATTTCATCCACCCATCTCCCATGTGGTCTTTTTCTGGGTCTTTTCCTGTCCCTTGGAATCCAATCTAAAATTTCGGCTGTCCATCTATGGTCTGTCCTGGAGGAGACTGGCACAAGACAGACCGTTGTGGAGGAAACTTGGGAGACCTTCGTCCAGCAGTGGATTGATAATGGTTGACAATGATGATGATGATGATAATGTTTATCCGCTGTCTGTTTCTAGATGCGCGACTAGTTTCGGTATACACTCGACTGTACTAAATCGGACCGCCATCTGCTCCCGCGCGATTAGTTTCTCTATGTTATCAATAAAGTCTCATATAAAATCTTTATTAGTCGGTCTCTACGTATCCAATCACCCCTTTATATATAATCTACCTCATTACGTTGAGCTGTCGTCTGTTCCTATTTATGCAAGTAGAATTTGGAGAAAACAACCAAAAGCAGTCAGTTCCTACACACGCGATTAGTTTCTATACATAGAGTTTACCACGTTACATTAAACCGCCGTCTGTTCCAACATACGTGACTACATCTGCATATTTTCTATCGCACTATGTCTAGCCACCGTCTCTTCGTGAGCAGTTTCTGTATATCCGAAATCATATTATATCAACAATGCATCCTTCCAGTTCTTACGTATGGATAAGAGACATGGATCTCAGTTAAACAAGTTAGTAAAATCATGCAATGCATTGATTATGATACGCTTTCCATCATACCAGAAATCATTACTCAAGTTATGAGGATAACGGCTGTGGAATAAATCTCGCTCCGGTGCCTTGACCTTTGACCCCATTTCAATGATATTCAACAGAACCGGTTAAGTATACAAAAGTATACTTAACAAAAGTTTTGTCGCAATCTACAAAAGTTTTGTCGCAATCGAAGCATTTTTACATAATTTATGACGCATAAGGGCAATGGAATGGATCCCGCTTCTATGTCCTGACCTTTGACCCCATTTCGTCCATTTTCAATAGAGTTCGTCCCAAGGTTGTCTCCTACCACATACTAGAATTTCATCGAAATCAAACCATTTTTACTCGAGTTATCGTGCAGACAGACAGACGGACAAAGCTGGCGCATATATACGCTTCTTCAACACTCGGTTGGAAAACGTAAAAAGAACATACTGACAGAAGAATGGAGAGATGCTTGCTTAGTGCAACCAGGAAAGATAAGAAGAGGAACTCGTGGACCAGGAAAGTGACAAAGAGTGGAAGACATCGCCATCAAAGTAAAATCCCTGAAATGGCAATGGTCTGGACAGATTGCTAGAAGAACGGATCACTGATGGACAACTGAAATACAGTATTAGACTGGATATCAAGGAACAGATAAAGACCTAGAAGGTGACCACGAGGAAGATGAGCAGATGAAATTCGAAAGCATGCCGGAGTGACATGGAGGAGACTGGCTCAAGACAGTCAGTCGTGGAAAAAACTTGGGGAGACCTTCATCCAGTAGTGGATTGATAACGATTGACGATGATTATATCAAACAGTTATTCGTTCTGCATACTAAGCAGATTTATATCCAATGCTTACTGGCGTTAGGAAATATTGCGCCCTAATACAGTATGTTAATCAAATTAGTATCTTTTTTGATTGGGGATTTGACAACCACCGTGAGCAACTCAATGGGCTATAAGCAGTCGCCCGTCCCTAATTTAGGGTCACTGGTTCCAGGGAAGGGAGAGAGAGCCAGTGCCGTAAGACAAACACAACATCCATGCCTCACCGGGATTCGAACCCGGATCCCGTTCGGAAGAATGATCAGAGGCCATCGCTTAGACCACTGCGACACCGGGGTGGCAAATTAGTATCGACTCGAGCCTGCATTGTTAAAAAAGTAATTTCATTCTAACGAGCACTCGCGTTCTATAAAATGGAACTGAAGCTCACTTATCACATTGTACATGTACATATGTCGAGCGTTGCCAAAATAACTGTTCTACAGCATGCTGTTTTATCCAAAGGCCACTTTTGCAATAACATACGGAAAAGTTGTACCTTTAGAAACTATAATATAATTGTTTTAAATTAGTCGTTGACTTGAATTTCATCTTTACTCCACTGCAAAATACAAATAGCTTAGCTTAGGTTGTACTTCACTTTAACTTAAAGCTTAACTTAAACATATATGTTCACTTTCAAATAATAGTGCCAGGATGAACTGAACACAAAGTTTGCTTACAGATTTCCACTTTCTTTATTACGGAAGTTGGGAACGTCCAATATTCAACACAAGTCTACGTAACACAATATGCTAGTGATAGTTGTCCCTTTTTGAATAGCAAAGCTCTTTACTCAATACAGACTGCCTCCGCAAGAATAGGCATCACTCACTCATAGTAACATTAACCACCTAAACATAGCATTCGTTTACCATGAATCGCTCGTAACATGGAATATCGGCATCTAACATCCCACATTCTCGTAACATTGAAAATCGTATACTCTCTCTCTCCCCCTCAGTTCTTATCTTAGGAGTCTTTAACTACATAGCTTGACCTTTGATCTTCTGTCAGCGTTGCCAATATAAAATTCATCGGAAGGAACTTTGTGACGTTAAGTCACAAAATATTTAACAAGAAGAAACCAAATTCACGTTAAACAGGAACTCAAAAGGAAGGTTAGAGACAGAGGTGTAGCTAGGAATTTGGGTGCTTATGCTCATACATTAAAAGTGAACCTTAATAAAAAAAAAAAACAATCATAATTTAAAACGCAATAATGATAAAATAATAACAGAAGTTTAATTATTAAAAGTAACTTATACAAAAAATTGCAGTTTTCTCATATACACAATATTATTTTCGGTAATGAAAGTGATTTTTATTACTATTTTCAGTATACATTATAAAAACAAATAAATGTGTAAAAAATCTACAAATAAAATTAACCTGACTTTAATTTTAGACATTGATCAGTAACATCGTCGAAATCTGTTTCTACGCACAGATCATATTCGGGACCAGCCAAAAATCCAGACTCTATCTCTGTCACGTGCAAAACTCATGTCCTGTCCACCAATCGTTTAAGTTGACATCCCGACCAGAGCTTGGCCTTCCACTAGACAAGCTCCTCTTGCCGTGGAATTAAAAATATACGCTCTCTCTCGGGGTTACAACCTGCGGCAACATCAGCTTATGTGTCTCTCGAGGTCATAAGCTGTGGCAACATCGGCTTATATGTTCTCTCTCGGGGTTATAACCTATAGCAACATCAGCTTACATGCTCTCTCTCTCTCTCTCTCTCGGGGTTATAACCTGTAGCAACATCAGCTTATATGCTGTCTCTCGGGGTTATAACCAGTAGAAACATCAGCTTATACGCTCTCTCTCTCAGGGTTATAACCTGTAGCAAAATCAGCTTACATGCTCGCTCTCTCTCGGGTTATAACCTGTAGCAACATCAGCTTATATGTTCTCTCTTGGGGTTATAACCTGAGGTAGCATCAGCTGTGTTTGACGGTCAAGAAAAGGGTTACCTCCCCCCCCCTCCGTAGCCCTGTGACCAAAAGACTTGCCATCAATTTCGGGAGACTGCCCCAGTGGCTCAGAAGTGCTGGCTTTTTACTGTTCATCGGAGTGGGCCCGGGTTCGAGTCCTGGATGGGACATGGATATTGTGTTTGTCTTAAGGTACTGGATCTCACCCTTTCCTGGAACCAGTGGCCCTGAATTAGGGTCGGGCGGCTGCTTATAGCCAACTGAGTCGCTGATGTTGGCAGTTAAATTCCCAAACAATAATAATAAAAACTGGAGAAATAAGAGATCACGTCGTCGCTAAACTACAAAATTCAAATACATACTGAAACAACGAAACTATTCAAATATATAAAAAGTTTGTTCCCACTGCTGTTTTAAACTTATGAGAGTTACTAATTATTATTTATTTAACTATACATCCCATTGCTCCTTCGTTGAAATGGCGCCTATGGCAAGGACCACAATGGCCATACCCTAGTTACGGCCCTCGTTAGAGGTATATGTCACGAGATGTAACTGAATATTTAATGTGATTTTCACTATTCGTGGTCCTTTCAGGAAGGTATTTGTAACCAATACAAATTGGAAGTTGTGATTCTGTCTATTGGTGTAAATTATGACAAGAGTGGTAAATGAAATAATATCCGAAAACTGGAAAATTTCATTGTCCTGGAGCGGGAATCGAAATCACGTCTTCCGGTTTGCTCCCGAGTTTTCTAACCACTACACCACCCAGAACGGCCAAGACTCAAGTTTCCGAGTAATTTGAATTTAACACATCACAGGTATCTCCAGTCGTAGCAATTGCATTCATGAAGCCACGTCATGATATCTGTAACCAATTTGAATTAATCGTTGAGCGTTCTGTTTGGATAATTGTCAGAAAGAAAGTGCATTTTGAGAAAACAGATGCCAGCATACATGAAATAAGCATCCAGTGAGTCGTCTGATCACCTCCGCTGAACAGAAGAAAGAAATATTTCGAAACACGGCGGTTGTGACATGTTACTTGCTGCTTCTCCGGTGGAACGAAATTCTATAGATCATACAACACGTCGTGAGCTGAACTACCCTGTTATCGAACTTTTGCACTTCAACGCGCACCTTCAAACAACCCGCATTTCAGTGTTCCGCCTCAAAACCGAAAGGAATTCGAAATACGACTTCCATTCTGTTTCATGCGTTATCCACAGCAAGGCGACTAAAACAAAGTGTCCGAATGACAAATCAAATTAATCAACCTACTATACCATGAAAGGAAAGCAGAAAGAATGGAAACCGAAGTGACGAAAACAGAATGTCAGGAAGACACTCCGATGATGATAAACTTATCACCGCTTACGTCTAAAAATCATAAAGCGTGAGAGACGTTTAACGAGATTTGGTCACTGATAAAGAAGCAGGCGGGGAACAAAATGCGAATAGCGCATGTTACGATGATATTACAAATCCATTTAGCAGCTTTATGGGAATACATGAAATTGCAAGAACTAAATAGCGATTTACAACGCGCCAACGAAGTCAGAATTTGTACAGCTGTTTCTGCCTATTCTGATGAGAACCGGGAAAGGTCTGAAACAAGAACACCATCCACGCCTCATCCTGGACTACAGCGTGGGCCCAGCTTGAACAGTTAGACAGAAATACGTGCTTTCTGACCTTATGGCTGCCGGGTTGTCAAAAAAAAAAAAAAACAAAAAAAACAATTGAACAATTTTTTGTCGGACGTATAAAGAACATTTTGTGCATATTGGTCACAATTGATGCTTTTCCGAGTAAGGGGCGTAAATATATTTTCTGTGCTACTATGGTTCGCTTCTACTATGTATTTATGTAACTGCTTTATTTTACTTTAACTTTTACTAGTATAGTCACTTTATTAAATTGTTCAAGTATATCCAGTTATGGGTATACATATAATATATACATATTATTATATGGTGAGATATTTCATCCCAAAGTGGATTCAGCGAGGATCTTTGTCGGTCCATAGCTCTTCGTTATACACGGGTTTTACTGTATGCATATCTGTTGCTGGGAGGATTAATCTTTCTTGCGCCGCTCCGGTGACGCAGTGGTCTAAACGCTGGCTTATGATCATTCGTCCGAGATGGGTCTGAGTTCGAATCCCGGTGTGGCATGGATGTTGTGTTTGTCTTACGGCACTGGCTCTCTCCCTTCCCTGGAGTCAGTGGACCTAAATTAGATACGGGCGACTGCTTATAGCCCATTGAGTTGCTCATGGTGGTCGTTAAACCCCCAACCAAAAAAAAAAAAAAAAATTATTATTTCTTGCATATCCTTAAAAAAAAAAAAATATCCGAATGGAATTACCCTCTACTTTTATTCTTTAAGTTTCTGCTGACAAAGGGAGGACTAACGCTACTTATATCTTCTCTTAACTTTCATTCATAGGAACTGGATTTCTAACCGCCCCATCTTCACTTTAAGGCGCTCCTAAAAGCAGGTTTGTCAATCTAAAGTTGCTGCTAGCTGTCTTAACAGTACATAAGTTTTTTTTTTGTTTTTTTTTTTTACATACAATGTGAGCTCAGCCCTCTGGGATCATTCGAGTATTTTACAATGAACAAGTCTTTTGAGTGACAAGAGCATCTGGGAGGTCGAACTAACGTGTCAAGCCCAAGCTGGAAACTAGTTCCACTTACCTTATTGTTGAAGATCATGTGGTGATTTTTATCAGCCTATTATTGAATTAGAAAGATACTGATCGTGAGATTAATGTGCCTCTTAAAACTACTGCTACCAAGTTGGGGAGGAGGAGGGGGGGCAACAGAAACACTTTAAGAACTCTAGGTGTAGTTTTAATTACATTTCAGTTTTCAAGCACGGACAAAAAAAAAAAAAAAAAAAAAACATTCCAATTCTGAAGATTTAACACCGGACTCTATTTTAAAATATACTTAAAGAATAAGAATAGTCTTACTCTTATGCTTTCGGTTAAGTATATTGAAAATTACGTTAAAGGTAAATAAGTCAATAGATCTCAACCGAGCATGTTCTTTATTCTATTTTTAATCGCAAAATCATTCAAAATCGCACACTCTGTTGTAAATGAATTTCAATGGAGGTCAAACTGATTGTCATCACCCCAATAAGTCAATGAATGAAATACGGGATTACACCATTGTACAATACAAATTTGGAAGATGTGAATACGTTTATTGGCGTAAATATGACATGGATGTTAAGTCACACTAAACATCCATCTCATATTTACACCAATAAACGGATTCACATCTTCCAAATTTGTACAACAATAAATCATTTAAATACCACAAAATAATGAAAAGCAATTAAATCTCCCATCATTCAGTTTTCTGAAGTCTGTAAAGCGCATAAATATTGAACAAGCGATCTCAAAATTCAAAATTCCACTTCTTTATTGTAATAAAGCGGATGTATCAATAATTTTAAAAATATTAAAGCCAAAAAGTTTTGAAAAAAAAAAAACATCAAGAAAGACAAACATTTCTCATACAAAAGTTGACAGAGAAAAACATGTAACTATCACACATCCCACTTGACAAAAGTATGACGTACTCTTTTCCTATTATGGAATAACATCTTTTCTGTCAAAAGTGCTCCGACAGAGAAGAAATCAAGAGTTGCAAAAATATTACCTCATTTCTCTCCTGGGCTTATAAATGCAGTATTAGACTTCATGAATCATAAAGATTAGACTTCATGAATCATACAGGTGTGCATGCTTACATATTAATCCTGCCTTCTGTATGCACATTTTTTTTTTCAAACATACAGTAGGTTAGCTGTCTGCACGGGTCTGGTCCTGTCCGTAAAACCTGAATCCGACCCAGCTCGCGAGTTGGGCCTGGGCTTGAAGATTTAGCATTTTGCTACTGGATTAAAGAAAACACGTGTCGACTGGAAAAATGGGGACTGAATTATGACGTTATCAGTCGTGCCTTGTATTTCCTTCTTATTTTCTTCTTAGCCTGTTGACACCCAATGCAGGGAATAGGTCTTCCCCAGTCTTTTCCAACTTCCTCGATCCTTAGCCTCAATCCACCATTTAGCACCTCTAAATTTGTGAAGGTCATCTCTCCATCTTGTCCTCTGGCGCCCCCTTCGTCTCTTTCCATCTCTTGGTTGCCATTCTGTTATTAATCGTGTCCATCTTTCAGTCTTCCAACATGTCCACTTTGATTCTTTTATTATTTTTATAACATCTATTATTTCTGTTCTTTCTCTTATAAGTACATTTCTAACTCTGTGTCTTCTTGTTATGCCCAACATTCTTCTCTCTAACTTTCTTACCAATACTCTTATTTTTTTACATTGTCTTTCTGCGTTAATCACGTTTCACTTCCATAAGTAAATACGGGGTCAATACATGCATTGAAGATTTTTCTTTCCTTTTCCACCCCATACTACTGATTAAAATTAGCAAATAAAATGAAACTAAATTTGATTTTGTAAAAGGAAAGTTCAAAAGGCACTCAAAGTTGAATTCCTCGAAATACATAAACGGTATTTTAAGAGGCATTCCATTGTTTGTTTTTTTTAAATAGAAATGTTACATCTTCTTTTACTGTGGCTCTCCCCTCCCTCCATCACCAACAGTCACACTATTGTTTCCACACAGTTAAAAAACAGAACTCTGAAATGTTGAAACGAAATTCCGTTTTCACTGTGGGATCTGGTTTGCATTCCCCTGAAGAAGGTGCAGGGTTGCGAATAACATCGCAGAGTAAAACGAAAGATATGGAGATGAAACATGAGTCGAGCACTTTTATTAATTAGTAAATGCATGAGACCGAATGAGGAACAAAAAAGCTGAAATTTTAACTGGGTGAAAAATCAGAACATGCGACAAGAAAGTGTGAATATAACGCAGGACGAGCAAGATGAAATTGTTCACTGTAATTTATTAGTATACAGTATAAAGCACACCACTGTACTCACAATATAAAATTACTGAATCCAAAGCAAAATATATTTGTTTTAAAAGACATTGCTTCAAACACAGATTTTTTTTTTTTTTTTATGTGCGCTAGAACAACAGCTCAATTTTCTTCTTGTGTTGCCTTTTCTTCAGCAAATTCTATGGCCCGATTTTGTCTATTGTTGACTCTGCAACTGCACATCAACATTTGCTTAGTTTTTCCTTCTGTTGATATCATTCTCTTCCCATTTCTTCGTCACCTTTTTTCTTATTCTTTTTTTCTTTTATTCCCTCAGATGACAATAATTTATCTATTATGCTGAAAGAACTTTCAGCCTGAAGATCATGAATGCATAATCTTAAAGCTTTCACTACTTTTGATAATTGGTGTAACTTTCAGAATATGAATACTTTTGAACACCATGCATCGATTATAACAAAAACGGAAGTGAACCTTCGTCACTTCCGTTTTTCGAAAACACCCATTCCCTGTTCAAGCTTAAGTGCAAACATTTATGGAGAAAATTAACATTTAACAACAACACAGATATTGAGAACATTGCGCGAAGAAAGAAATAAGATTACGGGAGAAATCTTCGCTTCGACCAACTTCCGTTTTCGGAAAAGTTTCCCTTCCTTTTTAAGCTGAAATGCAGTATTTGTGGAATAAAATGATATTTAAGAGCAATACTGGACAAAAAGAAACATTGCAAGAAACAAAAAAAAAAAAAAAAAAAACACGATTACGGGAGAAATCTTCGCTCCGTCTAACTTCCGTTTTCGAAAGTTTCGAAGGGTGCATTGATATCTAGAATGCCTAAAGTGATAACGGAATCGGAGGAATTCTTCGAATCCACGGAACATTCTCATGCATGAGAACTACAGGGAAATCTTCGCACCGTCTTAACTTCCGTTTTTAGAAATCGTTGCACACAGTTTCATGTTGAAATACAAACATTTATACAATAAAATGATATTTAGCAACAGTACTGGTCACAGGCAACATCGCGAGAAAAAAGAAATTACGATTACGGGGAAAATTTTTCACTCCGTTTAACTTTCGTTTTTGAAAGTTTTGGAAGATGAAATACCGTCTCCAGACGGAAAACGACCCTCACCCCCACCCTAAAAAATTTCACTTCAGTTCTGCATCGATCTTCAGATTTATCCAAATGATGAGAAAAAACAGCGGAATTCCGCCAATCCGCGGAAAACCCTCATGTATGCAATTATAGCTGAAATCAATGAGCCAGGCTGTAAGTTGAAAGAACTAAATGGACATGCCTATAAGTTGTAAGTTTCAAATGGGTCAGACTAAAATTTGGGCAAGTTCCAAACGGGCCGGGCCAAGATACATACATTAATTTTCTACAGATATCTAAGGTAGACAGGTAGACAGATGGTACACAGGTCGGTATGTATAGCTAAGTAGGTATGTCAATAGATATAATAGGCAGGTCCGCTGGTAGGAAGGCAGACAGCTCATTCTAACACCAACATCAAACTCTGTAACATTACATACACCATAAACCCTCCTCAAGAAACAAATCTTGAAATCAAACCAATAATAATCAAAATGGCCGGCCATTATGTTAGCATAAACCCTCCTCAAGAAACAAATCTTGAAATCAAACCAATAATAATCAAATGGCCAGCCATTATGTTAGCATACATTGCCTTCCACCAATCAATAAATTACAGAATGACTTTCTGTTTTCAGCATGGCGCTTGTGGAACTGTTTCTGTTATCTCTCTCACAAGAATTCTAAGCACAAAAAGCAATAAGCTTTTCAGTGAAACGCTGTAGAAGATGACGGAAGACTTTGGTGATACAGGAACATTTACCTTACTTTTACTGTAAGAACTCAGTTCGTATAAAACAATCACGCCTTTATTTCGACAGTTCCTTGGTATAACATGTTTTTTCCAAAGGCAAGTGATAACATGAGCGACTGAGTTAAAAAAATCAACAAGGGATGGGCAGAGAAAAGAGAGAATCGAATTTTTAACAACTGGGCAGACTGCTTAAAATTAGTGGTAATAGTGAAACCCGGACTATATATATCATATGTTCGTTATCGGAACACACTTTTCAGGAATTTAAAAGAGAGATTTTTAATTTCAACATACAGCAAAACTTCCAACAGAGACCCCTCACATACGGGCTCCTTCCAATTACGGACACCGTGTACAGTCCATGTGAAATAGTATGAGTTATTATGGACATTTCCTTTCTTTTTTGCCGACTGTCTCAGATACGGACGCGGATATTGATCAGAGCAATGCATACTCAAAAACTTCCAGTTACGGCCAAGTAACGGATACTACATACCTTTGACTCCTGATAAAAGTCAGTAGTATTCCGCATTTGCCTACCATGCTGATGTTCCTTTTTCGTTAAATTGCTTCCGAGTTTTCGATGGCGTTCTGTTCGGCGTAAGGATGATGAAGCTATGAACCTGATTGCTCATTTTCAAATTCACTTTGAGCACGAAATTATACCAGCAAAAGGCATGTGGTATTTTGATATGGAGTGTGATCACCCCAGACAGCCATGCAGCTCAAACAACGACTCCTCATAAAATGTTCATGAGGGTGTTGGTGAGAGGTCTTGAGGGATTAAAAATCACTCCTCAACAGTTGTTCTTCTGAATTCTTTAAGCCAGCTTTAATGCGTCTCTCTAGAGCATCCCATACATGCTTTATTGGATTCAACGTCTGGGAATGTGAGGGGCCACTCGATTCGACGAATATATTCTTCGAGAAAATAATCAACCGAATGAAAACGATGAGGACGGCCATTATCGTCCATAAGAACAAAATATGGACCGACGGCTCCCCTGAATGGCTTGACATGAGTTCAGGATCTTGTCTCTGTACCTCAGGGCAGTAACAGAGCTATTCTGAAAGACGTGCAGGTCTGTGCGCCCCTTCGTCATGATTGATATACAGACATCACCCTATCGCCACCAGAGTAATCCCTTTCTCTGATGTTAGAAGAAGTGGCTGAATAAAATGGAAATAGCTGAATAGTTGGAGATAACCAATTCTTACATTTATCCTGGGCAGCAGATATCAAGCAAGGGTCACATTGATGAAGAAATTAATCCACGTATAAAACTTAGTTGGAGAGCTTTTGGAAGAAACAGTTGAATTTTTAAGACCAATGTGCCATTTTGTCATATAAGAAGTGTTTAATTAATGCATCCTTCCAGTGCTTACGCACAGAGCACAGACCTAAACCTTAACTAAAACAAGTTAGTAAAATAATGCAATGCATTGATTATGATACGCTTTCCAACATACCAGAAGTCATTAAGTTATTACTCAAGTTATGAAGATAATGGATGTGGAATAAATCTCGCTCCTCTGCCCTGACCTTTGACCCCATTTCGATTATATTAAACAGTATATCTCCATGGTTCAGTATACCCCCGGAACAACATACTAAAGTTTTCTCGTAATAGAAGCATTTTTAGTCAAGTTACGATGATAATGGCTATGGAATAAATCTTGGTCCTGTGCCCTGACCGTCTGATCCTATTTTCATGATATTCAACAGAACCGGTTCAGTGTACCTCCGGAACAACATGATAAAGTTTTGTCACAATCGAAGCATCATTTTTACTTAAGTTATGACGCATAAGGGCGACGGAATGTTGTCCTTTGCCACATACTAAAATTTCATCGAAATCGAACCTCTTTTTACGCGAGTTATCGTGCGTACAGACAGGCAGACAAAGCTGGAGCATATACGCTTTTTCAACCTACAGTTGGAAAGCGTAAACAAGTTAGTAAAATCATGCAATGCATTGATTATGATACGCTTTCCAACATACTTTAAATCATCACTCAAGTCATTACTCAAGTTATGAGGATATAATGGCTGTAGATAAATCTCGTTCCTATGACCTGACCTTTGACCCCATTTCGATGATATTCAACAGAACTGGTAAAGTGTTTTTCCAAAACAACACGATAAAGCTTTGTCTTAATTGAATCATTTTTACGTAAGTTATAACGCATAAGGGCGATGGAATGGATCCCGCTCCTATGTCCTGACCTTCGACCCCATTCAGCCCATTTTCAATAGGGTTCGTCTGTCTCTAGGTGGTCCCTTACCACATACTAAAATTTCATCGAAATCGAAGCATTTTTACGCAAGTTATTACGAATAAGGGCAACGGAATGGATCTCGCTCCTATGTCCTGACCTTACACCCCACTTCGCCCATTTTCAATAAGGTTCGTTCCCAGGTGGTCCCCTAACACACACTAAAATTTCATTGAAATCGAACCATATGTACGCAAGTTAGGATGCATAAGGACAATGAAATGCATCCCGCTCCTATGTCCTGACCTTTGACCCCATTTCGCCCATTTTCAATAGGGTTTGTCCCCCAAGTGGTCCCCTACGACATACTAAAATTTCATCAAAATCGAACCATTTTTACACGAGTTATCGTGCGGACGTTCAGACAGACGGACAAAGCTGGGGAGCATATACGCTTCTTCAACCTACGGTTGGAAGGCGTAAAAAAGACATACAAAGACTGCAGACAACCGAAAGGAGCGTGGAGAGATGCATGATTGGTGTAACCAAGAAAGATAAGAAGAGGAACGCGTGGATAAGGAAAATGAAAAAAGTGGAGGACATCATGATCAGCGTAAAATCCCTGAAAGGGCAATTGGCTGGACATGTTAGAGACAAAATAATAATAATAATAATAAATGTTCCGAGAGTGTTCGTAAATGAGAGGTTTTACTGTAACCTAGAAACAATGCAAAGCTTTTTTAAGGACACCTCTCTTTTACGGACAAAAATACATGTCCCGAGAGTGTCGCTAAATGAGAGGTTTTAATGTATTTTACTTTTCCTTTGGCAGCGTTGTTTCCAAAGAATGTGATAAAATGCATGAGGAGTAAAAGAAAAGAGAGCAAAAGCAGTGAAAATGTCTGCGATTGCGTGACTACAGTCATTGGTGGCGGTTTAACATACGAAGTCGTTATCCATGCGCACGTATTAACAGGTGTGTGCTCATCCCACCACTGTTAGTTAATCACCTTTGACGAACAGCGAACGTCCGCAAGAGTTGCAGTCGGCATAAAACTAAATCGTCAGCATAATTTAAATCATCTCCGTAATGTTGACTTAAATAAGGTGCTTTTCGTGAGGGAGCTCTCGTTTTTTGATTGGTCGCCTCAACCGCCGCTTATGCCGCGTGCAATTACGTCCGCCATGTGAGGCCCGAGGGGAAGAGCGTGGGTTTCGGAAATTAAACTTCGGAAAAAGAACGCGCACACACAAAACTCGTCACGCACCAGACTTGAAAACATCTTTCGCTCGGGTCTACAATAAGTCCATGACCTTAACACACAATCTCCCTGTTTCTTTCCAACTCCCGAAGTTTACCTAAACGAAAAATAAGGAGTTCGCGCAGTTACCACCTTTAATTGCTTTCATCAGGTCGTTAGAGCGAACATTCCCACGCATTTTGAAATGATTTCGACAACTTCGCTCGTCACTGGTGACACATGGTCAACCCACTTCACCATAATTCATTCATCACGATGACTGAACGAAATGCAAATTCTGCAACGCACGAACAGAACGTGATCGAACGAGTTCGTAGCAACAAAAGTGAAGGTATGAATTTCTAGAATGTAACAAAAACCGACGAAAGATTTCTGAGCACCGGATAGCGCGTGATATTAAGTCGAGGTGCCCGATTACACGACATTCCGATTTCACTCATGAAAAAGACTTCATAAAGGGAACAACTTTGTGTATGTATGTGTGTGTGCTGCGTTAAAAATTACGACAAAAACTTATTTGCTGCGTGAAAAAGCAATTATACGTGTCGCTCAGTTGGGCGAGTGTCAGATGTGCGAGCATCTGGCTAACAGTCGAACTTGGCCTCGGGTTTGAGTGCCGGATGAGTTTATGGATCGTGAGCTTGTTCTACGACGATATTTTGATCGTTTACTGGCATCAGTGACTCTAAATTAGGGACGCTGGTTCTGTTTTCCTTTGTCAGGATTGAACGACTACCACGATTAACTCTGAGGACTATAAGCAGTCCACCGTTCCTAATTTGGGGCCACTGACACCAGGAATGGAAGGCAGCCAACAGGCAAGTGATCCATCCATGCCGGGAATCGAACCCTGGCTCATTTCGGGCGCAAGCCAACTTGGCCTCAGGCGAAGCACACTGGTTCTGTCGGAGTCATTACCTTCAAATTAGGGTTGGGAGATTAGAGCTTTAGCTTTAGAAGTTCGTGTGGGAAGCTAACCCCTCCAAAAAAATTTAAAAACATAATTACGGGGTGCTATTTAATTTTATACGCTGCAACATATATGATAAAATTCAGAACCACTATGTGGGAAATCAAATTAATTTCTAAACCTCACAACGACAAAAAAAAAAAAAAAAAAAAAAAACAATTGTTGCACAGTTGGTACAGGATAGGAATATGATGCGTGGCAATTCCAGTGCCAAATGGCCATAGGCGCGAGCTCCGGTCTGATCGTTTGTCTTGGGCTCGAGTCCCTAATGAGACGTGGGCTAAGCTACGCTTCTGCCTCTTTCTGCAGCCAGGAGCTCAAACTTAAGAAGGGCGATTCCATATAGCCTTACGAGCTCACAAGGGACGTTGATCCCCCCAAAAATTGAGAAAATAAAATAAAATTACTGTGCCATTTCATTTCAGACACCATCTCATGACCAAATGCAAAGCGCATCTATGAAATCCAGTTAACTTCTAAGCCCTATTTCGATGACAACCCACGGATGTTGAAAATGCTAGCTAGAATACGGTATCATCACTTGTCAGCACGAAAACGGGAAGGCATATTTGCCGGATTTTCTCTGTCTCTTCAGTCGGTAATGAAAGAGATTGAATTTTTAACGAAAGGTTAGAATACTTCCGGGTAATATGCACATGGTTAGGGTTTTCCACCTTGTAGTTCTGCAGAGCTCTGCCAAGAAGTGCTCCGGGAAGCCACAGAGCCGTGGTTTAAAGTACGTGATAAATAGTTTTATTGCAAAGATCTAACACAGTTGGAACAAAGGTACGATCAAGAACACGGTAGCTACTTTGGAGTACATCGAAAATTAATGGTACAATATTACCGGAATATAAGGTACAGGCATATCACGCTTTGAATTTATCAAACGCTCTTCGCAAATAAAAACTTAGCTGCAAAAAGAGGCGGAAAAGAATGTTTTCAAAACCTCTGATTAGGCAAAAAGCTAAAGCTGGTATGTGTGAAGCTCTGGAAAATGTTTTGCTGAGAAACATGAGCAAAACTTTTGCCATACACACTAGAACGAATCAAAAATATTTCAGGTTTCATTTCTAATAGAAATAAATGTTGCTTTTTTGAACACTGATGAAATTTGGAGAACCAGATCTCGGTTACCACTCTCTTAAACAGACAGTTTTGATTTCTAAAACAAAACGGAATGCTAATATCGAGGGAAAGAGATATTTATGTGGAACAGAATATTATTCCTTACGCGCAGCACAAAATTACCCAAAGAGACAGAGAGAGAAAAGTGAGTTTTGTCACGCCTAGGAGCAAATTAAATATTTAGCTCTTTCTTGGGATTTCATTGAGGTGTATTGTGTCTTAAGAACAAACTAAAAGTCCAAGCTCACCCTTAGGGTTGCTACAAATAGCAATCAGCACGAGGACAAACATATGCCACCATGTGGGAAAGTTCCTATACAGTGCCCCTGAATTTGAAAGCATCACCTTTCTTTTTCTTTGAACAGAATATTACTTCTTAACATTTTTTTTTTAAACGGCGTCCAGCTTATTAAGTGTCGTTCTTTTTCTTTAGGCACAATATCATTTCTCGACTTTGTGCCTCCTAAACAGCGTCGAGCTGATTGGGTGCTATTTCTTTTTCTTTTGATCAGATTATAAAATCTCAAGTTTTTCGCCTTCTGAACAGCGGCAGCCTGATTTGGAGACATTCCTTTTTCTTTAACCAGATTATTATTTCTCAACATTCTTGCCTGTTAAACAACGCCCAGCTGATCAAGTGACATTCCTTTTCTTTGAACAGAATATCACTTTTCAACTTTTTTGCATGCTAAACGATGTCTAGTTGTTGAAATGGCATTCTTTTTTTCTTCGAACAGAACATTATTTCCCAATTATTTTGCCCTCTGAATAGCTTGCAGCTGATTAGGTGCCATTACTTTTTCTTTGATTAGATTTTAATTCCTTCTCAACCTTTTTGCCTGCTGAACAGCGTCCAGTTGATTAGTCACCATTCCTTTCTCTATTACCACATTATTATTTTATTCCTCAACTTTTTTTTTTTTTCTTTAGGCAGAATATTACTTCTCAACATTTTGCTTCTTAAACAATGTCCAGCAGATGAAGTACCATTCTTTTTGTTTCGGTAGGATACTATTGTAATTTTTTTTTCTTCCAAAAATTAGAGCCCAGCCGACTAAGGGCAGTTATTTTTTAATTCGGACATCAAAACTTTTGACTTTCTTCTTAAAAAGTGCTTAAGTGTGAACTGATGAAAAAACTGTTTAAGTGTGAAATTTATCGATTTTGTCAATTCTGCTTCATCCAAAATTCGGAATTAGTTATCGGTTGCACCTTCCCTAAAAATTACAAGAAGGAGCTATTTAAACCAAGGGCTGATAAACTAACTTTAAGCAGCTCCACATTTTAAAATAGGAAACTATAATTAGTCTTGTTGCTACGCTCCATCAATTCCTCCGTTCTTGACTAAATAAACCTTCACACACACACACACACACACACACACACACACACACACACACACACACACACAAATAAAAGACCTTTTTTTTTTTAGCGATTGTGTTCATCGTTCCTCACAAAGCAATGGAAAACTTTAGCGTCTTCTAAAAGCAGATGATGCTATAATACACCTTTTTCGCTTGGGATGTTAAAGGTTATTTCGCAGTGGTCTTCGGTTGATAATGCCTGTTTGATAGCCCTATTGTATAACATTTCGTTGTCATGCTAGGTCACAAAAATAACAAAAAATGTTGAGTACTTCCTTTTTGAAACTCCCCTAGTCTTTCTTCCATCGCAAGAATTGTTGGGGAGGTTGGCGCATTATTGCGTGACGCCAACCTTTCTCTTCGAAGTAATATTATGCCATAGCAGAAGAACTGTAATTTCGCAGAGCTCAAATGATCAGATAATGGTTGAATTAGAATGAGTGGAAAGCATGGTAATTTAATTGTTCCTATCTTTCTTGCATAATTTTTTTCTCTTTAACAATTTTCCTTTGCATGATGCATATTCCATCTTATGTAACAATCTAATCTACTACTTATTCCACATTTTATTTATTTATATTTTTTTGTCAGTGCACGGAGAATTGTGTTGAGTGGGTTTATGTCATTAGGAGAACTTAGAGATACACTTCAAGACAAAACTTTCAACCACATAACAGCTGTTGGTTAGAAAACAACAGGAACATCTGTTGCGCATGCTCCGAGTAGATCTCTTATTTATTGCGTCACCAGGGAGATTTGAGTCTGCACATATATATCTTCCTACTGACTAGGATGAAGAGCTAGGATTTAACCTCGTATTTAAATTACGAGTAACATTCATAATTGATTAATCACACCAATTTTTATTTCTATAATGATTTGTTCTTTATTACTTCCAACATTTGCCTTTGTACTCATTTCCGACTCACCTTCTGCTTTCCATTTAGGAAATGAATGCACATTTTCCTTTGTCATACTTTTCCAAGAGTAGGCCACAAAAAGGAAATGCTATTTCCATCCAGCAGTTCTTTCTAGCGGCAAAGTGGGATAAGGAAGAGCTTCTTTAATGCAAGTTATGTTTTTGTCAGCTACGGTACATTCATTCATATAAATACGTGAAAGTTTTTATTAACTACCGTAAATACCTTGCCTATTTCTGTAACACAATGAGAGACCCTGCAATTGTATTGATAAAAATATTAAGGTATTCATATACCCTAAAATAGTCAAAAATACGAAAAAAAATTTATGGAATTATTTTATTCCCCGTTTTTTCTACTCTCAGGATCTGTAATTGTTTTTTACAGATTCGAAGTAGTTTTCGAGTTTTACTCATTTTTATAAACCCTTATCTACGGAGGAAATGGATTTAAATCTATTTGGTTTTTATTTCACGTGCATCGTTTGGTACATCATGCACTTAGTCAGACCTATATATGAGAGACTAACCACTACGGAACTGCCCAACAAATGTCTCCATGGTAAAACTCAGAACAGCAATGAGAGTTTACAATCCCTGATTTGGAGACGTTGTCTGAAGGAGACATTTGCGGAATGAGCACTTTCAAACTCTCTGTTTGTGATGCTGTATGCCACTTCAATGCTGGGGCAAAAGTAGAATTAGAAATTATTAAAAGATCGGAACTAAATCCAGGAAAATATATGATGAAAGAGGTGAAGAATAGAAACTCACAGCAGCGAGTCAACGACAAAGTACGGACTATGTAAAGCAGAAGCAAAAAGAGGCTTAGAGGACTGAAAAAACCCAAAAGACTGCAAATGTGAATAAAGAGGGCCCCAGCTATGCTACTGGGGCTTTCTAGTGCAGGTTCCTATTCCAGTTCAAGACTCTGACGGACTAAAAACTAATTTTACTTACTTCTCAATCTTTACATCTGTGTTTGAGACACTTAATTTTTTCTATATGAGAAAGGACGACAAACATCATAACTTTGGTTACAACTGCCCAAATTTCAAAATGTGAAATGATTTAGAAAAGTAAGGGATGTCTTAAGGGAATAAACTAAAATCTGCCAGATTGAATGATAATAAGTTATTGTAATGCTCGTCAAAGTTAACAATGGTAGCGAAAAAATGATGTTTCGCTATACGCACACATTGATTTTACCGTAAACGACCAACTATACATATGAACCCTATGATTCCAGTACAATCCCTAGAGATATAAGAGATCCCTTATTTGCCACTAACATTTTTGTTTTCTGATGATTTGAAAATTAGATATCTTGTTTCCAATAAGATCATTAATTAACTTGAAATTAATAAATTATTAATTATGTGTTGAATTTTGTTTTTTATTTGATAAATTGTTTCTAACAACTCATATGAATATGATATACGTGTTTAACATTCCTATAAATCGCATTTAAAAATTGTTTTATTCAGGGTTTATGAATACCTTAATGTAGCGTGATTAGCCTATTATGAATCATATTTACAGTAAACATTCTTAGGTGGAAAGAAAACTGATGCCTACATCTACCTCGAACAACATATATCTAGTAAGGGCCATATCAAAAGAAAAGTTGATAAGCATATAAAACTTGGCTCGAGTGCATTTGGAACAAACACTACACTTTTTAAGAGAAATTTGCCCTTATGTCTTACAAGGAAAAGGTTTAATCGATGCATCCTTTCGGTTCTTACCTATGGATTAGAAACATACAGCTTAACTAAGAACTGCATGCAGAGGCTGAAGGAAACTCTAAGAAGCATGGAGATATTCATGCTTGATGTAAGCAAGAACGATAAGAAAAGGAAATAATGGATCAAGAAAATTACAAGATTTGATGACATCATCATCGAAGTAAAGACCCTCAAGTGACAATGGGCTGGACATAATAAAGCTAGAAGAACTGGCCACCGTTGAAAAACAGAAATACTAAGTTGAATCCAAAGGACATGAAAAACCCCCAAAGAAAACCACGTGGGAAATGGGTAGATAAAGTTAGAATGCATGCCGGAGTGACATGACAGATAATTGCTCAAGACAGAGGATTGTGGAAGAGACTTGGATAGACCTTCATCCAACTGTATATTGAGAATGGTTGATGGTGATGAAGACCTGGTATTACACTTGGAGATCCCATGCCATAAATTGAAAAACAAAAAGCAACCAAACTAGCGATTGACCATGAATCCTGTTCCCATGGAGACCAAGGCCCAACATTAAGAAAAAAAAAAAAAAAAAACCTATGGGGTACAATCATAAATGCATTCCAGATTATAACATTAGCATGAGATGCTTGAAAATGCGTTGTCCTTATGGTATAGCAGTTAACCGTCTCCGACGTATTTCCAAATATGAAGCTTAACAAAAGCTTTTAAAATTTTTTGAGTTCTTCATTGGATATCAGTCTCTGAAAGCATGTAGTGCCAGATATGCTTTAGGAAGTGATTTGGAAATTAAGTAATCATTCATTTCCGTGATATTTCTGATTTTTTTCAACCTTGTAAGAAAGGAAGATGCATCCAAAGACTTTTCGACAGGTCCAACAAAAGAAGCGAGTAGTCTGGTTGTAAGCGCGTACGTCTGGATGTCAAAGGACACCGATTCATGTCCCACTGTAGCCAAATACCTGCCGCGTTTCGGAAGTCACGCTTAGTATTTGGTTCCCGAATAGTTATAAGCAATTCTGTCCTCGTTATGAACAATTTTCACCAAACAATTTCCCGTCACAAAAACAATTCAATCGCCATTTCCTCGCACCTTCAGATAGGACATCTTAACCCATTGTGAATTTGGTAGTATCTAGTTGTGTCGTATCAGCCATCTGGACAGAAGATCCTGAAGTGTACAGTTATAAGTAAAAAAGAACAGCCTCACAAAATCCTCAGGTTTGCAGGTTTTAAAGCATCCCAGCAATATATTCCTGAGATAAATAGGTTGCAAAACGTCCGAGCTACAGGTTTCAAATAAAATCAAATACTGAATACGATCCCGGGGTCTGCAGGCATCAAAATGGTGTTGCAATATAATCCTAAAATGTACAAACGTCAAAATAGCCCAGTCTGGGAGAGAGACGGCTCAATAAAATTCTGAAGTGTACAACTATCAACCGTTTTAGCATTAAAATCCTGAAATATATAGGTATCAAACTGATACGGCAGTATAAACGCGAAATGTACAGCTATCAAAACGATAAACCTGTCAATAAAATCATGAAGTGTGCAGCTATATCAAGCGTTCTAACGATATGGTCTTGAAAAGTACAGGTATGAAACTGATTTAGCAGCATAACCGTGAGATGTACAGCTATAAGAAACGATTAGTCTGAGAGGCTTATCAATAAAATCCTGAAGTGTTCAACCATATCAAACGTCCCAGCAGTATAATCAATATGAGTGTTCAGTGCAATCAATTAACGATCAGTATGAGTGTCCCAGCAATAAAATCTTCAGGAGCACAGTACAAAAAAAGAAACAAAAAATAGCCAGTGAACTAGCAATACAATCCTGAAGTGTACAAACACCAAACTGGCTCAGGAACGCACTTCTGGCAGGGACAGTTGTCAGAAAAAGATCATCCTGAGAGGCAAGGAATAAAGGAAAAGTTCGGGATTCTCCTCTATCTCTGAAAATTTTCAAGTTCTTTGGATTTTTCATTTGGATAACTATCCCTTTAAAGCACTGGTGACAGCTACCACTGAATAGCAGTACTCTAAAAACTGCGAAGTGTTAGAGAAATCAAATTCTACGGTACTTCTAATTTTTTCGAAAAGGTAATATTTAGGTAAAAGATGCTCAGGGAGTTTTTGAGAGATTGAGACCGGTCCAGCAACCTAATCCTGAAGTGTACAAGTAAACTCAGTCTGAGGAGAGGCATCGGGGAAGACTGGGAATGCAAATAGTGTACAGTTCAAGATGTTTGCAAACGGAATCGTGCAATTTACTATGAGAAATGGTCTCAGAAATAACTGCCCTGAAAGGCTAGTCAGAGTTCAGAATTGAATCATTTGGGCTCAGTGCGATAAGAAAATGAATTTAAATTGTTTCTTGATCGCAGTTGTGGAATGAAGGATTATTATTCCTTTCATTCTCTCTTTGACTCGATGTCTTTTTCTACCGGATGAACTTCACCGCCTGTTGATTCGCGTCGCACGTGCGAATTCGAGAACATATGTCCCGCAAGAACGGCACGAAAGATTCTTATCGGGTGCTTTGCATAAAATGCTAATACGGGGGCGGCCCCGGCCGGTAATCTCTAAGCCGCTGACTTTACCTCGTAGAAATGCTATGCGTGAACAATTCAGTTGCTACGGGGAAAGGAACCGATCTTTGCTTTGTGATGCAATGCCGCACCGACGGAATAAATGTGCCCCCCCTTTCTTCTTCTCTGATCTCCTTTATTATTTGATTTCACGCCCATTCCTTTGATACATTTCTAGGGATTTCAACAGGATAAATAAAAACGATGGTTATCTGAACGGCGTCTACGACGTGATGCACAACAAATGCTGTGCTTGGCAAATAACAACAGCTAGATGCACTTCGAGACGGGTTTTGGTTTCGGTTTAACGAGACTGGTAAATAAATCTTGTGAAATAAAGTTATTTATAATGATCATATGAATGGCATCCTGGAAGTGATGCCATTTATTCATTTGTTTATTTAGATTTATACGAGTTTCTTTGTTGTTGTTTTTCATCACAGAAATGTTTATTTTTATTACGCCCGTCTTTGGAAGAAGGTTGCAATTTCGGATGATTATTTTAAATATAATCAAGAGGAATAAAATACTTCTAAGGCAACTGATGCATCGACTAGCAAAGAACAATATCGTATATGTCAGCGTAATGCTTCTAATACATTGCGTGCCGCCTCGGAGGCGCAGTGGTCTAAGCGATGGCTTCTGATCTCTCGTCCGAGATGGGTCCGGGATCGAATCCCGGTGAGGCATGGATGTGGTGTTTATCTTGCGGCACTGGCTCACTCCCTTCCCTGGAATCAGTGGCCCTAAATTTGGGACGGGCGACTGCTTATAGCCCATTGAGTTGCTCACGGTGGTCGTTAAACCCTTAATAATAATAATAATAATAATAATAATAAAAATACATTGCGCGGTGCAGATACTTAGTGAGAATATTCTCAATCCTCCAGATTCGCTGTATGTGAATGCCAGTTGCTTCGACTAGCGAATCCTGTGATGTTTATATTCAAATTAATCGGAAATTTGGTGGTTCTGGATGGTGTAGCTGTTAGCATACTCGGGCGCAAGCCGGGAGTCGCGGATTCGATTCCCGCTACAGGAAAACGAAATTTTCAAGTTTTCGGATATTATCTGACTTACCATTCATCTCATATTTACACCAATAAACGGATTCACAACTTCGAAATTTGTATTGAGAATATTCTCTCTCCCTATAGGATACTCATTGACAAAAAAAAAGTACTAAAAAACAGGCAGATTGTCTTTGCAAATCAAAGATTTGCAACATATGTATATATATATAATCGGTTTATGGCGTCTCACGTCGCCTTCCGATCTCCAAGAGTTTTTTTTTTTTTTTTTTCATGTTTCTCTGTCTAAGCACCAATCTTCCACCACTCCATTTTGACTAAGTGCTCTCTTTATTTCATCAGGGAAGTTTTTCTAGGTCGGCCTCTATTTTTCGTATGTTTGATTTAAATAAGGGCAGTTTTTCATTGGTCATTCTTTTAACATGGCTGCCTGTCTTCCAAAATTGTTTCTTGCACTTCCATCAATTGTTTAATCCTTTCATTCGTTATTTTCTGTCTTCTAGACACTCTACATGATCTTCTCAAAACACCCCTCTCTGCAGCTGTTATTTTCTTTCTATCCGCTTCTGTTAATCACTAGGCCTTAGCCTCATATAGCAAAATGCTTTTAACAATACTATTATAAGTACCCAATTTCCTTTTCCAAGTTATTTCTTCACTCCACCAGATTTGCAACAAATACCTACATTTCTCGACGTACAAAATGTCACACCATAAAGGAATGCACGAAACGAGACAAAACCAACTACACATGTAAGCAAGCATAGGTGGAAAAGAAGTTATTTAATTTCTGAGAGATTGCATGAATGCAGTGGGGGAAGAGACAACGTGATGTGGCCAGGTTGAATTACCGCCATGTTGGGACAATACATTCGGACAACACGGCGTGGGTCGAGTGGAAAAGTCCCCGGAATGGTGTCCTGAGATATCGTTGACCTGTGTCCACAATTAATCAACATTGGGAGGGCGTCGTGAGAGGCGTTAGGTTGTCTGCCGATAACAGCATACACTTTCTTCATTGGGGAGAAAAGTGGCAATCGTTTTGGTCAGGGCAGCAACTGGACACCTTGTCGGCATTATCTGCTGATGTTGGCAGAGTGCGGGAAGACGATATCTGATTGAAACTTGGAATCGGGGCTACCACGGAGGTAAGGCAATAAAACGTGCTGCAAAAGCTCATCGGCATATAGTCGTCCTGGCATTTTACTCACTACGCGTACGATCATGCACTGTTGTTAAAACTTGACAGCACCACAAACCATACATAACACCAAGCTCAGTAGTCGTATGATGCCAATGGATGGCAGCAATATCGGCCCGGTGACTACATCGCTTTTGAACTCTGAAGCAGCTATTGGTGGCGCTGAGACAGAAGCGAGAGACTCGTCGCTGAATACGACATGATTTTCATTCGTCCCGATACACGTTCAACATACAATGAAGAGCAATTGAATTAGAGATACCTGTCAAGTAACGTGTAGCACCACCTTTCGCCTTGATGACGGCGGCGATTCGTCACGGCATGGACTAGACAAGACACCGGAAGCGTTGGGAAGCCATACAGATCCACGACCCCTGAACAAGCTCCCACAGTTCACGAAGATTTGATGGAGGGGGTCAGAGCCTCGAACATCTCTCTCTCGATGACATCCCAGATGTGCTTGATGGGATTGAGGCCAGGTGACCTAGCTGACCAATGAAGCGAGGCCACGTAGGTGGAGTGTTCATCCAACCATTCGGATACAATTCGGGAGCGATGGCACGGTGCATTGTCTTGTTGCAGGATGAGGTCCACAGTGGGATGTTGGAAGACGCACAAATGGTCGTCCAGGATATCCCAGTAACGTTGACCTGTGAGGGACGTTGTCACACGTACCAGGGCTCCCATTTCAGTCCACGTAAACAGTCCCCAGACGAGAATGCCACCCCCACCAGCTTGAAGAGTACCCTGCTGGCACGAAGGATCCATCGTTTCATGTGGTTTGCGCCGTACTCGTGTCCTGCCATCCGCATGTACCAACGTGAATCTCGACTCATCAGTCCAGGCAACATTTTCCCCCATGTCTAGGTTCCAGTGGCGATGTTCCGACGCCCATGCTAATCTTTGCACCCTGTGATGTGCGGTCAGCAGCGGTACCCTCGTGGGACGATGGCTTCTGTACCCCATAGCGAGGAGATGGTTCTGGATGGTGTGGCGGCTTACACGTTTTTGCGCACCAGCGTTAAATTGCAGAGTGATTTCTTGCACTGTGGCCCGTCTATCCGCTGTTACAATGCTAGCTAGCCGACGATGACCCGCGCTCATCCATACGCTGTTGTCCACGGCAGTTGGCCCTTGCAGGGATGGTTTTACCGGATTCGATGTACTCGCGGTGCACCCGTGACACAGTATCTCGTGAAAATCCCAGTGCCTGCACGACTTCCGAGATGGAGTGACCTCAAATGCGCTTAGATCCTTCGTCTTACCCATACTGCGTCCGTTCGACTCTTACTGATTCCGTCGCATCACTCCTTATATTGTTGGATCGCTGTATACGTCATGTCGTTTCCGTTAACAGGGCCGCCCACAGCACCACACTTGCATAACGCTAGCTGTCTCTAATTCAATTGCTCCCAAAACTTGTGGGTAATATTTATCCTTGTCCCTGTAGGATTGTACGCTCATGGTCTGACGAAAGGAAAAATAAAGACCTTTCCTTATGCGTGAACTTGTTCTCGTATTCACGTAGCCTTTACAAATTAACCATAGAAAATGCAAACGGCTGAAAATGGTGAAATATATGCATGTATGTAAACTCACTCTATGAAAACACAAATTTGTCCGTGACGAGCATCGAACTTAGCTCCCCTTCACTCCGGAGCAAGTCGCTCTCCCCACTAAGCTACGCGGACAGAATGTCTCGCTGCAGATTTGTCTTCATGACACATGTTTTCCCCTCAGTAGTACGTCACATCATCTCCCTCTTATTTTCTTTTAAAGCGAAGCAGGAGTTTTTCATTAATTCAAAACAATGTGTGGAACAAACATTACTCATTTTTCGAAGAACCCAACGGCCAGTGGATTCGTTTTCCATAATCGGGTGCCAATGTGAAAACACAAGTTTGCCCGCGACGGGCATCGAACCCATGTATCCCTCTCTCCGGAGTAAGTCGCTCTCCCAACTGAGCTACTCCGACAGAACGTCTCGCTGCAGATTTGTCGTCTTGACACATGCTTTCACCTCTGTAGTACGTCACAACTCTACGAACTGAAAGACTCAGATATTTACCTAAGAAACCGGAGTCGAAATCGCCTCCTAAAAAAAATTAGCTCTGGTATCGAAATTGGCGAAAAACGTATCAACGTAAGAAAACGAGACAGGGTTGTTTCGCCAAGTCAAGACACACACAAAGCATCCGTGGTGTTTGGCACAGAAAGTGTGTGTGTAAGGGGGAGGGGGATGTCAATGTATCACATCTAAGGCCTTGAAGTCTGTTGACAAAAGTGCCCTCTGAATGCCGGACAAAAAATCATCGATACAGTACCTGTCAAAAAAGTTACTCTAATCCAACTGCTTACTTTCCTGGAGGCTTCTTCAGACAATTTGTAAAACGGATGTCTGGTGATATTTGCGTGAATTTTTAAGTACTCACAAAAATACATGTGCTAGCTAGTTAGATTGGCGTTTGCTGAAAACCTTTTTTTTTTTTTTTTTCCCTTTCTTATGCAAATTTTTATTATCGGGTCGCGAGTTGTGTAAATCATTTTACCTGGAGTTCATAAAGGATTTTTCTTTACGCTTGGGAATTTAACGATCACAATGAACAACTCGATGGGCTATATAAGCAGTCTCCCCTTCTTAGTTTAGGGTCACTTGTTCCAGGGAACGGAAATGGACAGTGCAATAAAACAAACCCAACATCCATGCCTCTGTTACAGAGATTTTATACGGTGTTTTAGGATTTCATATAAAATCTCAAAATGCAACCTTTTTCCATCTCGTGCTCCCATTCCTTTGTTTCCCCAAAGCGTGAGAGAAATCTCTCAGAGTCAGTTCCCCATTAAACACCGGATGCACGATTATTTGTTAAGACGACAATGTGTCTGAACTTAGTATATGCACATTGTTTGTTGAACGGAGATTAACTCTATTGCGCCTCTTTTGATGCTTTTCAGGTTTCAATTTCAATGCGGCCGACTAATGGACTAGCTCCTCACATTTTACGTTGAGACTTATGATTTACCGAGGGCGGTGTGGTTCTTTCTCACAGGAAATTTTCGGATATGCTTAAGGGCATTTTTGGGAGACAGGGTAAAAGGAGGCGAGAAGACAGCAGTTGTCTCTAGGTTTAGGAACCGAGCGGTCACGAGAAAGTACGACGAGGTGATTGTCCCAGGGTAGGCTGGGAGGTCTTAGGTGGACCGGGAGGTCAGGGGATTTCACGACAGCGCGAGAGATGGTCGAAAGCGGGACTGAAGAAAAAGGGAATTGGAGTTTTAAGCGGGAGAGTTGGGAAATACAGCACAGCTAACGGACAATCTTTGCAGGCAATTAAATGAAGAAAATAATAAAGTTTCTTAGACATATTTACGAATCGCAAGAATTTTTTGTATACAAATATTATCATTTGGTTATTACGTGTTAATTACTATGATATTCAACTATATAAGAGCTATCATCATCAACCACTACGGGGTTATTAGCAATTACAAGTTAACAACTAGAACAAAGGTAAGAACGAACTTGTTAACACCTCACCGTAATTCGAACCCGGACCCATCTCGGAAGAATGGTCATAAGCTAGCGGTTAGATCATTGCGCCATCGGGACGGCCCATAAAGGATCATACAGAATATGTGTTTGTCAAACTCTCTCTCATAATCATTACATTCCTGCTGAAAGAGGAAATTCATTATTGCAGCTTCAGCTATGGAAACAGAAGAAGCGAAATGGCTGAAAAAGAAAGCATATTTGTGCCTTTTGGGAAGAAAATAAAAGTATTTTATAAAAGGATTCCCAAACTACCGATTATTACCTATCCCCTTGTATTCGTCTGTTGTATTTATATATTTTGTTATTGAAATTTCATTGGCTCGCGATCCACATCTGGCAACAGAGCGCTTGGTATAAACAAAGAAGTCCACCTCGGTTGCCGTGTGGTCAGATGCGTTGATTTCTGGTCATTCGTCCGAGCAGTACCGATGTTGGAGTCCCGGATAAAGCCTGGGCGGGGGTTCTTGTCTTTTGACCCCGAAACCTGTGAGACAGGCGACTGCTTATACGAGTAGCCGTTATAGTTGCTCGGGATGGCCGTTTAACCCTCACCCTAAAAAGAAAAGAAAAAAAAAAAAAAAGAAAAAGAAAAAAAGAGGTCGAAAGGTCGGCTGGCCATATAGAAATCAACCCACGTTAACTGAATTGGCAGCATAGTCCTCAACTGCCAATTTGACTCACTCACACTATGATTTCATATTCTCAAAAGGCTGTCGTGGAACAGCTACACCATTTGTATCACACCTGTGTAATGAGTACCTGCTTTATTTCTTTGCTTATGCACTTAAGCTTGCGAGTGATCTCACTGTGTGTGTTCAAGTGCATGCTTTCATTTCATTTCATTTTTTATTTTTAGTTGTCACATCAAAATACGTGTCATATTTATATTATCGTAACAATTAATGATTGTTGAGACAACTGAGAAGAAAGAGGGAAAAGGCCATTTGCTCTGACTTAGTCCTCTTCTCCCTAAAGGGAAGATTATAATACATTCAGCAAAAGACAAAGCCAGCATGCGATGAACAGTGAAAAATATATTACAGTGAAATATATAAGAGAGAGTTAGTATTAGTTCCTCCCTCCTCATCACCCACCCCTACCCCCTACGTAGTCCGACTCCCCACCATTCACCTGCCCTCAATAATTCTTGGTGCCAAAACAATCAAATAGTCAATAGTTTCCAATTTTACAATTTGGATAAGTAAAGTACAAGTTCAAGATCTCCATCCTTATGTTACGGAGATTTAATTCTAGAATTTAGGCAAATATATTAAACCTCATTTCGCAACTTTTATTTCGCTTTAGTGCTCCTCTCCCTTTGTTTCCATGAAGCGTGAGAGAAATTTCGTTGTGTCACTCCTCCATGAAACATCGGAAACACGGTTTATTTAGAGACTCCTGTTTATCTCATTTTAGAGTATGCGCTTTTGTATTTTGTAGACGGATTGGTATTGTCATGCTTGTTTGATACTTTGCCTTCTTTAGTTTCAAAGTAGCTGATTGAAAGCGCAAGCTCTCTTAATTTCTACCTTGATGCTTTGTATAGCCGATGCCGGCGTGTTTTTCCCGTAAGGCTTCGTGAGGCAAAGGGGTGAGTTTGGTGGAAACAAAGGGGGAGGGGCTAGGCAGTGATATCTAGTATTTGAAAGCAAACGGTCGCAAGGAGGAGAGGAAGGTGCTGGGGGACCTGGTCTTAAGCTCACCAGGGAATGGAGTTTTTCTCCGCAGGGGCAGAAAGGAGACGGGAGAAAATGACCGAAACAGCATTTAGGGAAGGAAATTTGAGTTTCAGGGGAACAGCTAGGAAGAATTACAGAGCTGACGGGCAACCTTTTTGCGATTAAGAAAAGAATAAAGTGCTTCATTAGAGTTTTAAAAGAATTGCAAAAAATTATTAACTATAGCTCGTTTATTGTCTTCAACCATGCAAGCTTTTGCAAGTTAACCTAACCACGTAACACTTATCTAATATAAAACGAATTAGATCTTTAAGTTAATTTGTAAATCAAACCCCTCCAAATACGGACACTTAACTAAAAAAATAAAAAAAAATAAAAAGAATGTCGCTTTCTCAAGAAGTAAAGTTTGCTTGTTGAATTACACTTCCCGTGTGTTTTGCTAGGTGCATCCCGAAACCCATTGGCTGCATTTGATATAGAAATGCTCGAAAGGTAAGCTTCTGTTTTCTTTTTTTTTTTTTTTATTTAGTGTATTTTTAGCTGGAATTACTTAATCAGAGACTTAGCCAGAAATCGGCACAGGGTGAATTTACATGCGAAATGAATGCATTAATCATACACACAGCATTCTAGCTGTAGGAGTAGCAGCAGAAAAGCTGGCTTCCGTCCAGTGGAAAAAAATGAAAATGATCCATACCTATAGCATGCTGACAAAAGTCACGGCAAGGTTCTCTTGAGTTCAGAAACCAATTTTCTAAGGAATAGTTGTGACAATAATATTGCGGAACTCGTAGGCACGACATTTAGAAAGCCGTGCCAAACTGGTTGCAATTTCTCAGAAACTTGTTTTCCTTCGGGCTCCTTTGAAACAATACAATAGTCGAAATTCCTCACCTATTCATGTGTCCCCACCACCCTCGTGACAAGAGTCTACAGAAGTTACCTTACATATAATACCGTAAAAAGATAAAAATGGCCAGTGAAAAATAATCGAATGCATTAATGTAATTTGTAATAAACCCGTGCAGATTTGTACGCATTTGTTATTATTGGCTTCCCACGGAGCAAGGCAATGTACAAAGGCCAACACCCAGTGTTACCAGCTTGAAGGAAAAAAGTCGCTAAATTTAGGGAATTTTGGATTGGCGACAAAAATAGTATTTTGGGATCAAGGGTTAGTAGATGGCAAGGTTATGCTCATCCTGCACCTGCGGTGATTGCTTTGTGACGTCCCTGACCAAATCGCCATCATAAGATCACCTAATCGCCACGTTTCTTTGTATCTGCACCATGGCAGGATGTCGAAATTATTATTCTTAAACCAGCTGGAATAATCTTCATCAATTCTCCCAGATTTTTTAATGCATAACGTTTTCAATTTTTAAATAAAACAATTTGGGGGAACGTTGCCGTGATGCTCTTTCTATTCCTCATAAAGAAATTCTTCATTATATGACAATATGTCCTGCTGTGCGTTTTCCAGTCTAAATTTATATAAAAACAGCAAAAATTCCCCTAGTAACTAAATTAACATATAAAAGAAAAACCGTATTTCAGCCCCTTTACGCAACAAAAATGTGTGGGAGGTATTTTTGAAATATCTGTTACTAAAATAATCACATGACTGTGAATTTCTTCTGCATTTAATGTAAAGTGCTTTTGTTCTGTGTTTGAGTTATAAAAACTGTTGACAAGACATCTTCCTCTATAGCTACAGTTTGGATCTATGATTCACATGTTAGGACGGTGATGTCACTCAATGACGTCACGATTATTCGTCTGCGAGCAAGGTGGGATGAGCAAACCTTACTGTCTATTAATCTTGTTCGGATCTACGATTCACATGTTAGGACGGTGATGTCACTCAGTGACGTCACGATTACTCGTTTGCGAAGAAGGCGGGATGAGCAAACCTTATTGTCTATTAACCTTGTTTTGGGATTAGCTACTTTTTTTAGGGGATTTCGTTATACTTTTGACGATTTCAGGAAATTTTTTATTCACGATTTTAAGCATTTAAAATACGGTTTTTGAATCAGGAAAACACCTTTTTCACTTTCCGTAGTTCTAACACCCGTAACCGTTAATCGTAACTCTTGTAGAATGCAATCATGTTTTCCTCCCGTCTTTGTTTTATATCAGACAAGGGAAGCTCGCCCGTACCCGCTGAGTTTGCCCCCCTTAGATTGTGAATCCGATGGTGGTGGAACTTACTTCAATGTTTCCATTCGCAGAAATATTATATCATTAAAACAAAAGTTATATTTTATCAAAATAAAAATATCAGTGACAAACAACTGAAGAGAAAACATGCTTCTGTTTTACAGGAAATAAATTCTCACCTTCGATGCTATAATTTACTGGTACACCAGATTTTAAATACCAAGTTTTTTCAGCTAGCAATTTAGAAATTGTCACGGTACCCTTTCACCTTTAAGTAAGCTATTGAAGCCATATTAAGTAACAATGGTGTCTCATTCACTTATTTTTACATTATCAATTTAAAATATCAAATAAATGATAATAACAATAATGCATCGTTAAATCTCAAATAACATACAGATAAGTACAAACATTTAACATTTAAATATTTTTGGGGATTTTATATAGCTGATTTGCAGACTTTTAGAATGACTGAGTTTGTAACACTGTCAACACGTACTCATGAAACCAGCAGTAGTCCAGATTGTAATTGACTGCATTTCATAATTGACCCTCTGCTTAAGTTTTTCTCGTACCTATGACATTTCTGTTAGTAGGCTCTGTTACTAAAGAAGCAATTGTTCTTGGACCACGCATATTCTCCAACGTCACTGAACAGCCAGCTGCTGGTTAACTATTGTACGTTTCCATAGCGTAACTAAATATACTGAGAAAATTATTTTTAATAAGTAATTTAATAAGCAAAGGAGATGAAGTCAAAACAACCATTGTGGATTTCCTCCTGACAAGAAGCTATTCAAACATAAAACAATTCAGCATATTAAGAGAAGAAATTTTTGTCTTGAAACTGGGGGATACAACTTCGTCAGTTTCTGTCGAGATCCAGTAAATTAGGATGAGGTTTTTTTCGACGTAATGATCAGTTAACATCATGATCAGTAAACGTTTTGATAAATGAATTTCATGCACATTTTGATCAACTTATGTAAGTATTCCTATAAATCAGGTTATTTTTAAATTGGCGCATACTGGGCCGAGGGTGGCCTAGTGGTAAGCGTTCGTGACTGTCATGGAGATAACCTCAGGTTCGATCCCGGGCAGGTACGAACGTTCGAACCACTAAATACCCGCCGTGTGTCGGATCGGCACGTTAAGCCGTCGGACCGCGGGTACTGGCCCGCCGGTAATAAATAAGGGCGTCTTCCTCCCCCTTTCTACCTCGCTTCCGTTTCACTTTCCTATCGGGCACTCTAGCCCAAATCTCCTAGCTTCCTATTTCGAAGGGTTGTTTAAGACCTGGGGTCAGACACTCCCTTCCTAAAATCCTCTACATATGATCTCATATCATCTGATCTGATCTGGCGCATACTGTTCATAAAATGATTGAGTTCATTTTTTCATTATTGAATTTTATGCTAGTTTTGATGAACTTATTTCCAGAGCCATTAAGTCTCTTATTATTCCTTGTTGGACGCATAGTTATAATTGAAATGATTCGTCAACCATTTTTTAAACAGATTTCATGCATGCTTGATTAACTTATATCAAGATCCTATAAATGTTTCTTTTTCGAAGCTCATTGATCACTGAAATGATCTGCTAACTTTTTGATAAACCCATTCATTACACATGACTTAACTATGCAAATTGAAGTATGATGATGAAGTTCACAATACCCATCTATAACTATAAGCAAACAATTATTAAATGTTTAGTAGAATAGTAGGAAAGTTTAATTTCTGAAGTGAATCTTCAAATATCTAACTTTCGTTATAAAGTTGTCCGAGAACTGTTAACGGATTGAGCAGTTAGCTTGCTTCCGTTTTTAATTGTCGAGCTAACATTGGCTGTTCGTTAAACAGTTGTGCTTTTTCTATTCCTCGACAGTAACTCCTCGCCAATTTTAGTAGTATTGCATTTAAAGACATCTGTGATAGGACTGTGTCTTAATTGCAAGTTACGCAGGCATTAAAAGATCACCCAAAATGTCCGAATGATTACGTTGATGCCAAGGGTGAGAGCGAATAAATAGAGCAGTTTACTCCATTTATTGCATAGGAAATTAAACAGGATTTCCTCCTTCTTTAGTGACTAGGCACTTCATATAAACCAAACTTTGCTCGAATATTCTAGCTTGCATAAAACATCACTAATCGATAGAGGTCGACACTGATATAGTTCAATCGTGAGACTTCTCACATTATACTAACAAAGAAAATAGTTAAAAGTTCAATCTTTAAAATACAAACCATACATAACACATGCTTATGTTTACAAAAATGATGCAAAATCACTGCTGATGTACTGTCTTAAGTATTGTGCTGTGAAATAAGTTATTTCAACTTTCATTTTGATTACATTTTCCTTATAAAACATGACATTTTTCTAATTAATAACATAAGGCAAATAATTTCCATTATAGGTTTTCACAGAAAGTACTAGCAGCACTGAGAAATGGGTTAAGTATGAAAATCATTGGAGAAATGTGTTTTTTTAGTAATGAAGGAAGTTAAGTATCTCAACAGTAAAACTTGAAAAATACCTTAAACGGCGAAAAAAATTCAGGAAATATAACCAGCAAACCCATTAAAAAAAAAATAAGCACTGCCAAAATTACAAAATATGCGAGAAAACGCGCTATAGTTTAATATTTAATTAATACACACTGAAGACAAATGTTAAGGTACATTCCATGTATCGAAAATAAATTTGAAGCACAATTACTTACAAAACTTTTATAAAAACTTTTGCAGAAAAAAAAAAAAAAATGCTTGTAGAACTCCTTGGAATCTACGTGAAACCATCTCGATTTGATAACAGTTGTCCGCTCCTGTGGTGAATAAGAGCCTAAATCACCACAACACACCACAACAGCTTGAATAAATTCATAAAAGCAACTATTTCTTTCTTGTTATTGCAAATTCTAGAGTTATTTTGTGAGACTTTTAGGGAGTAGGATATAATCGAGCAAAGTTGATTGGGTAGAAACATCCCTTATATGAAAATCAAGGGAGAATTTTTCTTTTAGTGATGAAGGTAGTTAAATAGTTCATATTGAAGGAAGTTAAATATGCTTATGCTGTCTTTTCAGCATTCTAACTAGGCTTTTTATGCCACTGCTTACCACTGCAACAGTTGAACTTAACACCCATTTGATTGACCCTCTCTTGCAGTTCCCTGACCCTTTTGCCTGGCGCTGGATTCTGTGATGTGAAAAATAAACGACGTACGTATCTCTATGTTTCATTATTAGCATAATTCGATGAATGATATTATCCAGACGTGCAGCCAGTGTGTTTTTGAGATTATGTTTCGGGTGTAATTTTGACATTTTTTTTTATTATGTTTAATATAAAACAGTAGTATTTCAAGGTCAAATAAGGAGTACTGATTATGTCACAAAGCGTTCTTTATTTTGAGAGTAACATTCTTTCTCGTTAGTCCACTACGCTGAATCTCTCATTTCCAATACTGAACTTTTCCTCTTTTGACTCGTGAAAAAATCAAAAACATCTCACCCGGCCTGAACACGCTTTTACACCTAAGCTGCTTCACCTTAACACGGCGTTTTTATCCATGACAGTTTTTAAACTAAATAGTCATTCCCAAAAGTTACAGGACTTCGAATATATTTTGCTACAGTAAAAAGTAAAAAAAAAAAAAAAAAAAAAAAAAAAGGAGACTTGAAATACGTATATAGTCCGATGATAAAAGAAAGACAAGTTTCATCGGTGATAAAAAAAAAAAAACCATCATTCTTCTTTAGTTATACAGACTACACTTTGATTTTGTGTTCCATTGCGAAACTCTAACCTGCCTTGACACCCAGTGAACTTGGAATGTACCTTATGCTTTTGTCTTCCAGTGCTAACAAAAATGTTAATTACTCATAATACTTTCAATTAAAAAACTCTTTGTAGTTAAAGATGCAATTAATTAGCATATGCAAAGAGAATAACAGGATTAGTTGGCAAGGTGGGAAGAGGTTAAGGAAGTTGAGGTTAAGAGGTGAGTTAGGACAATGCGGGTCCTTCGTGAGGTGCAGTAGGAGGTAACTGAAGAAAAGTACACACACGCCTGGTGTTAGTCGGAGGTTGACAACAATGAAGGAACTTCGCTTACCAGCGCTGGACCTCCCTTTACTCCTAGGCTTGGAGTTACCACTTGAAGAGGCCTGCATGGACGTTGGAATCGTTGTCTTGGCACCGAGCAAAGAGCTGTGAAAGGTATATCCAGTCCCAGAAAAGTCCGCAGAAGATGGTGCTGTCGAGGAAGGACCCGTGACATAGGGAGGATAGGTGGACATATGGTGGTGGTGGGAAGGTTGGTGATGATGGTGGACGGGGGAAAGGGCTGAAGGAAAGGCAGTAGTACCTTCTCTGGGTTTGGAAGAGGCGCAGTTGCTCAGCGCTGACCCTAGCGAGGTGATCATGCTCGGGGTGGGCACTTTTTCTTCACCTGTCGACACCAAGCTTGATCCGCTGCCTCCATAGTCCGCGTTGGTCGCGGACCCGTGTGCTGTGACGTTGTCCGGTGTGGCATCCTTGGGTGGCGTCGGGGGAAAGCTGAAGAGGTGAGGACTAGAATGTGGCGGTAAAGAGCTCGAGGCCGGATGGGCCGGCGCGTGAACTCCCAAGGCACCGGCCGAGGGGCTTCCGTGATGTGCGGGCTTGCTGGAGAAGGGTGAGCACCAGGCTGACCCGTGGGCAGGATGTGGCACCATGGGCTTCGCACTCTCAGGGATCCATGGGTGAAGAGGTGTGTGAAAGTGAGGCCGGCACATTTGACCGCTGGGCATACGAGCTGAAAATAGAAAATATCAGCTATGAGCACAACAACGACCTGTTTTATTGCATTTATGCACTGATACATATCAATACAATTCGAAAAAATCAGATTATTTAATTTTGGGAATATTAGTTTGACTTTTTCTTCTTTAACAGAGCAGTTCCTCCCCCTCCTTCACGTAGCACAAAACTATATGAAATATGAAGAACAATAACATTTAAGTAGCCTTCGGAGTATATTAGCATTATGATTCAGCGATCCATCTTACTATGGAATTGAGACCGAAAAGAAAGGGAGGCGGGCGAGAGAGAGAGAGAGAAAGGAAGACACAAAAGTTAGACAAACACAGAGGAAAAGAAAACGAAAAATATATGCAACTGTAATGCTCTGCAAAGAAGACAAAACAGAAGTGTAAGGCTTTGTGAAGAAGACAAAAACAGAAAAGTGTAAAGCCCTCAAAGAAGACCAAACTGAGAAGTGTAAGAATCTGCGAAAAAGACAAAACAGAGAAGCCAAAGACTACAGAAAAAACAAGACACAGAAGTGCAAAACCATGCGAAGAAGACAAAACAGAGAAGTATAAAGCTCTGAGAAGAAGACAAAGCAGGGAAGTGTAAGGCTCTGCGAAGGAGAAAAGCAGGAAAGTGTAAGGCTCTGCGAAGGAAAAAAAGCAAAAAAATGTAAGGTCTTATGAAGAAGACAAAACAGAGAAGTGTAAGACCCTGCGAAGAAGAGAAAAAGCACTTCTAAGAGCGAGAAAGCAACGAACAGACAGACAGCAAAGTAGGGACAGGAAGAAACACACACACACACGTAGGGGAATAAGTCTAGTTGGTTGGTTAGAGGGATTTCAATTTCATCTGCTAAATATGACTAAACAGCCAGTGCCTGAGGTCAAGGAGCGGGCTTCAGATCCCTCGTCCTACTTGCACCTGAGTTCGGGTCCCGATGTACGCATGTTTGTTCGACCCCTTCATCCGCCAGGACTTTCTACCCAAACTCGGTTTATCTCTGGCAAAAGTCCTTCATGAAGTAGTCTAGCGGGAATGAGGGCTTGTGATAGCACCTGTGGATACTCGTGGCCTGCTATGGGGTTGAGGAAAATATGTGTGTGAGGAAGGTTTTTTCTATCTGTCAAAAGAGATGAAGGATACCCAAAACGAGTGGAAGAGCAAAAGTAAGGTAGCAAAAGGGCAAGCAGCAAGTGCAAGAATGATGACAGATTTGTCGAGAAAAGAAAACTGAACGTGGAGAATAAAAGAGGAAGAAAAAAGTATTTTGACTAAAATAAAATCTTCTTGGACAGCTTTAGTCGAATAACTTTAGACTCTTCTCTGCTACAAAGAGATATTATCCTTATGATCTCAAGAAATCAATGAAGACGAAAAGAGTATCAGCGTCTGTATAACTATGACTGCAATTTCCATTCCACGACTCCGAAGAATCTGAAAGTGACGATGTTTTGCATGTGTGCAGGCTTAGATACCCAAAGAAACAATGGGTTCGGTTTTATACTAACAAAAATTAAAGAACTATATGTCAGAGACTGAAAGTGATTCAGTGACACACAGTTTATAAGGCTCATTTATCACAAAAGAACAAGCACAGAGTAGCGATAATTTATGACAACACTGCCACTACAAAACACTCCAACGAAAAAAACGAAATACATATGTGTGAAGAAATTCCATGACTGAGTAAGAAAAAGGAGCAACACCTAAACGTATTTTTATGGAAGATTTAAATTCAAAGATGAGACAATACAAGTTCAGTAGGCAGATTTGGTTAGGGTACCGCGCAGAGAACCCCTCCCTTCCCTGCCCAAGCGACGAGAAAATGCGATTGATTATATGTAGGGTAAATGAATGAATGCTGTTGCTAAAGGCCGCAGTTTAATTTACAGGTTCAATACAGAAAGTCACGCCACATGTTAAAAGGTAAGAAGAATCTTAAATAGAGATTCTGCTATATTGAAAACAGAAGAAAAATCAAACACAGCCCCAGAGACCTATTGGTCTCTATAGCCTTCACAAATGTCCAAACACGTCTCTAACTGAAATGTTGGGCTCACACAAGTCCACCAGGTGCACAGTCTACTCTATAATCACATCCATATGTTAAACGAACTGATCAAATGAATATGAGTTCCAACCATAGACAACAGTTTCAATTTTTGACATTAAATATGAAACGTTACGTAGCACATCTAACTCTATGAAGATATCCGCTGTCGTTAATTCTTGAAAATATTGCACATCATTTTTAAATACGAGAACGTCACTAGTTCCACGAAGACATCTGCTGCACTATTAAAACGCTATAGCATTTTTAATCACAAGAACACCTCTAATTTTATGGAAATATCTGTTGTCATTAAATCTTACAAACGTTGTACAATAGTTTTGGTCACGAGAGCGCTTCTAACTTTATTAAGACATCTATGCACATTTCTGACCAAAAAATTCTACGACGATACTTGGTGGTTATTAATTAATTCTTTAAGGTATTGTACAGCATTTCTGATATTGAAAACGTCTCTTCGTTGTTAGAAATCTTTGTGACTTTTTTTTTTAATTTATTTTTAGGGGGTAGGGGAGAAATTTCCGAATAACTTCACAATATATATATATTTTTTTAAACTCTGTGGAACGCAGAAAAATTAAAGCTTTTGTGTAACACATTTCGGAGATTGGTGAAACATCCCAGAATAACCGCAATTTGAGCGAAGCGTATATGCAATTTTTTTCGAACGTGTGTAACGACGTTTCGGGATTGAAAAAGGAGCATGAGCACTTTCCTAGGAATTTTGTAATGTTTCTAAGGTGGGTGCAAAATATATCATCATCATCATCATCACCATTGCCAGCCATTACCAATCCATTGCTGGATGAAGGTCTCCCAAGTTTCTTCCACAACGGTCCGTCTTGATCCTGTCTCCTACATGTTACTCTGACATGCTTTCGAATTTCATCCGTCTCCCATGCGGTCTTCTTCTGGGTCTTTCTTTTTGTCCCTTGGAATCCAGTCTAAAATTTCGGTTGTCCATCGGTGGTCCGTCCGTTCTTCTGGCAACATGTCCAGCCCATTGCCATTTTAAGGATTTTTTCTGATCACGACGTCTTCCACTCTTGCCATTTTCCTTATCCACGCGTTCCTCATCTTATCTCTCCTGGTTACACCAAGCATGCATGCTTCTTTTAGTTGTCTGCAGTCTTTGTATGTCTTTTTTAGTTAAGATCCACGTCTCTGCTTCATACGTAAGCACTGGAAGAATGCATTGACTAAACACTTTTCTTTTAAGACGTAATGGCATATTGCTCTCAAAAATTGTACTGTCTCTTCCAAAAGCTATTCATCCAAGTTTTATACTTCGATTAATTTCTTCACAATGTGACAGAGGTAAATAAATGTAGGTAGCTGCTGTCAAAGGTAAATGTAGGTATCGGTAATCTGCAGCTTTTCCCCATTAATCGATAAATATTCATTACTTGTAAAAGTAATGCACATCAGTTTTGTCTTCTGAAAGTCCATTCTTAATACGGCGCGGATTCTTCAGAATTTGTGTGACGTTTCAGAGTTGTGAGTAACTTTTCATAGAATTTCAGTTCCTTTTATGAAATGCTAATGTTAGAAAACCTTTAAGAAAAACCGTAATTTTAAGTCTAATGCGAGGCTGGTGTTTTCCCCTCTCTCTTTTTAGTAATTATCCTAATTGTACTTCTTTTTTGTCGAGTCTTTTTCACTACACTCCAAACAGAGAGGATTGGGGCGAAAAACGAGTGATATTGGTATCAGGTAAATCATAACGGTGGTGCTTTGAGACACTTTCTTTTTTTTTTTTTTTTTTTTAATTGGAGGTTTAACGACTACCGTGAGCAACTCAATGGGCTATAAGCAGTCGCCCGTCCCTAATTTAGGGCCCCTGGTTCTAGGAAAGGGAGAGAGCCAGTGCCGTAAGACAAATACAACATCCATGCCTCACCGGGATTTGAACCCGGACCCCTTTTCGGACGAATGATCAGAAGCCATCGCTTAGACCACTGGGCGGCCTTTTTCTTTCTTCGAAATATTTTAAGTGATACCTAGATGAAAACAGAAATTGAAAAATATGTCGCTCCGTTAAGTAACCATAAAACAAGTAGAATTTCCGAAAAATTAAGGGTAAACCGTAATGCTTGAAGGTTATGTGTATCCTTGTTTTATGGTTGTTGTTTTGTATATTAAAATATATTCGAGCATAAATAAGAATATTTTTACAGAGTAGGGAGTCTATCTTTCTTAAATGGAACTTCTTTCCGATTGAAAAAACAACAACATTTTTCTGTATTGTTCTTCACTAGTGATGAAGCTGTTTTCTACAAGTTGTATGAAGAGTATCTGTGAAAACACCGTCCTTTAAACTTGATTTAAAATTACTTTAGGGACTCAATTTTGATAGATCTTGAAATATATCGTTCGCAATGGAAGTCTATGATAACTTGACTGAGAGATTCTTCTAGCATACACATACAGCTTTCTTTGACATTTTTAATTTCTAGATGAGCCTGAGTACTGTTGTTCTTCTACAGAAACATACTACATAAAAATTTAATACCAAAATCAACTTGATGAATGTTTTTCTTTCTTTCTTTCTTTCTTTTTTTTTTTTTTTTTTTTTTTTGCCGATTGACAACATACAGTCTGCTCTGAAGAATATTCTTTTCTGGTATAAGTATAATAAAAATAACTTTTTTAAAAGAAAATTATTTTAGAGATGATGGTGTTTAATTTTCGTTCAACTAATGTAAAAAGCCAGGGAAAAGTCAAACAAACCAAATCCATTTTCTGACTGCACTTAAACAACCGCCGAATTCCTGAATTTTTTTTTCAGGAATTCGGCGCCAAAATAGCCAATATAGCAACCCTGCAACAAATAGAGCTACTTTAAAAAAATTAAAAACAATTCTTCAAATCACGTGACTTTCCCAGATTTGTTGAAACATTATTCGCTGTAACAGGAGAACTAAGTGTGCCCTGCCTAGAATCAAGTACCTGAATTGACTTAGATTGTGAGAGTTTGCGAAACTGTTAACCGTGAAGTATTTATTACCTTTCTTTAATTTATGCTATTTACACGAATGCTTCTTCTCACACAACGTGCAAAGACAGTGATGATCGCGAAAGGGGTTTTGTTGAGGACAGTTAATGTGATTCGGTTCCCTCTGGCAAATAAAATGAATTCCTTAGTACTTGCTGATTGTGTCTTTATTTAAATCCTTTTCGCATCTCAGCTAACCTGTAATCCACTGAATGTGTCACGTGATGATCAGAGCTGAGGTAAATACAAAGATAAACTACCTGTGTAATTAACCTTTTTGCTTAGCTCTGAATGCTACATATATGAAAGCACATATAAAATCATTTTCAGAATTTATGATTTTAACTTAAGACTAAATGTAGGAAAAGTAGCGAAAGAGCCTACTTTTTAAGAAAAGTCATGTAATTACTTTTCGAAAGAAAAGCACTTGCAGCTGTAGCAAGCTACTTTTTCAAGAATGTAGTTGTAGCAGTAAATAGCTACTTTTAAAAAGTAGCTTTCCAATCACGACTAAAAATAGTTTGCTCTAAAATAAAAAAAAATAGAAAGAGAGAAAGAAACTGCCTCTGTGGATGCTCAGTATAATTTTTCTTACTTAAACAGTGTTCTAAAACAGTTTGGGAAACAATACTCTAAAGTTACGGAATTCCTGAAATCCTAAGAGAATTGTCGGAATGAATTTTAATAGTACTTACTCAACATCTGTGCCCGATCTTCTGCATATCGTTTTGACGCTAACCGACAAAGAATTATATCCTGAATAACTCTATTTCCGGATAATTTAGGGCCATTTTTCGAAGTGGTTTATCCAAGTTCAAGATCTTCTATGCTTAGGAAAAGACTACTTCTAGATGGACACGTTTCCTCCACCTAATCCGCGTTCGTCCAAGTGCATTTTTGAAAGAGATGCCGACACGCAATTTCAGTGATCAAAATACTCCTCGTCTTCAGCTGTCAAACGAATGAAAGGCACAGCTCTTTTCGGAATAACAGATCAAGTGATCAAGAATGCGCTGCTCCGACGTAGTCGGGCCCAACACTGAGGCCGAAAACTCAACATAAAGATGGTAACCGTCCTTGAACACACTGAATGAATGGCTGACTAATGTAATCGGCAAAAAAATTGCTGACGATTATAAGAAAGGACTCTTTTGTTTGCTCAGCGAAGCCCGAACACGCAATCGGAACATGCAAATGCCCTAGCGCGCGGTAGTTATTTATCTGATTAGAACGACTGTTGTGCTTATCGGAACAAACTCCTCTTATCGCTGAACAAGCAACTTCCGATTCATATTGATTCTCTTCACAGACATTAAAGGATAGTGGACATTCGCATAGCGATGCTCCGCAAAAAGAAAATAGCACAAGCCTCGCACGCGAGAGAAGAAGATAAGCTCTGTTCTCTATTGCAATCAGAAGAAATAGATCAAAAACAATTGTCTTTGTACGGATTAGACTTTTTCACCTTCGCTTTTCATATTATAAACTCCAAGTTAATTAGCACTCATAACTGTGAAACGTCTACTTCTCACCGATGGTTATGCTAAGAGAGACCTGAGGCGAACTGGGCCACAGGGCAACGGAAAAATTCGTAATCTTGATTTCACTATGCTTATAGAAGAAATAAAGTAATGCTGTGAACGTTAAAGTTTTAAGGTACACCCATGGGAACTTTCTGGATTGCTTTATGTATTGTGACGTTCTACAAAGGTGACGTACATGTCAAGATGACACGAAGCAGTGCTAACCACTTGTCGGTGTAGCTTAATTGGGAAAGCATTCGGCTTCGGAGCGGAAGAATGCGCTTTTGATACTTAACTTCCTTCATTGATTCCTCGAAAAGCGTGTGATGTCCGTTCCACACATCTGTCCCAAATATACGGCTGCCCAGATTAACCGAGGGCGCAATAACCGGAATCTACTATATATTGCTAGAAGAACTGATTACCGTTGGACAACTGAAATCCTAGACTGGATTGTGCATTCTAAGAGACAGAAAAAGGCTCCAAAGGAGACCATGTGGGAGGTGGGTTGATGAAATTCGACAGCATGTGAAAGTAACACGATGGAAACTGCCTCGAGGCAGAAAATTGTGATAGAGACTTGGAGAGACCTTCATTCAGCAGTGGATTGATAATGATTGATGATGATATACTACATTAATTTTCACACCTTTTTCACTTTCTTATTATAACCTTTAGATGCTTCCGGTGGTTGTTAACCCCTTCCTCAAAAAAAAAAAAAAAAAAAAAAAGCATATGTACCTTAAAATTTCTTGTTGCTTATAGTGAAGAGCATTGCGCCTGATTAATAACCCTGTACATATAATTTTGTTCCGCAATTGTGCCTAAATACTGGCAACTGGAATTTTGCACGTGTTTTACCGTTACTACCAAGGACATTTCTCTAAAAAGCTGTCAGTCTTTATTCCATCTACTGCAACTTTTTCTTCAAGTTACGTCATCCAGCGTCCATTTTGCGTCCGAACGACGTCTCACGAATCGTTTCGCCAGTACATTTATTCCTGCTACATAGAAAATTTAAACCGAGGGGGTCGGGGTGTTGAACGACCACCATAAGCAACTCGTTTGGCTATAGTCACCAGTCCCTAATTTAGCGGCACTCTGTCTCATCTGGGCCCTGGACCACGAACCCGGGACCATGTCAGACGAACGGTCAGAATGCAACGTTTAGATAACTGCGCCACCAGAGAGGCCAAAATTCAGAATTCTGAATAGCATGATTGTAATCCTTTTTCTTTTTTTTTCTGGAAAATCACGGGCGGTATTAATCAAGAGCTAATACATTATTTCTGAGAATTTCCAATTTTTTTTCAAATAATGAATAAAAATGAAAACAAAATTAATCATACTGCTTTTCAGTAATAGAATTTTTTATCTTCGTGATCAATTCATAATTAAAATATGAAAAAAGTATAGGTGATATGTCAGAGGTGTAAGAAAAGTTTTTTTCCTGTCTTTTCAACATTTCCCCTTTCTCGATGCCGCAAACTTTTCAAATGGAAGAGACACCAAAACTTTTATGACATTGTTTCTCAGAAAGCCCAAAGTCAGATCAACGTCCTCAAAAACAAATTTCGTTTTTCACCCGGAAGCCCCCACATCACGAGGTATTCGTCCTAATGGTTGCTAAATGCGATGGATAAAGAGAGAAATCCTTATTTCGAACAGTTTACCAGATCTGACGAAATGTAAAACACAATTTTGCACTCCGCTCTTTTTCAATCTCAAATGGAAAGGTGACAGATCCATTTTTTATACAGCCCAAACGCATTCACTTATAGGCAATATATTTCACAATATAACAGCAACTCTAGTTTAAACTGACATAAATAGAACTGTATGGGAATACGCGTACGTCCCTGTCGTTTCTTCCCCACCTGAAGGGCACGGGGAAATTCAAAGAATAGATGAGGGAAGGAGGGTGGGGATGGAGAAGGAACACGAGAAAGAACGGAAGGAACGCTCTCAAACAGAACAAAGTTAAGATGGAAAGGGAAAAGATAAACCAGAACTTTGGCAAATGTGCATTTTTTTGTTTTATTCTCTTGCGAATAGAGAAAGGATAAACAGCCACGCATATTTTTTCTCCCTTTTCTGCGTTCCTCTGTCATAACACGGCTGGATGCTTACCTTCGGAGTGGATCACACTATTCCCTGTGTTTGCGGGGGTGCTCAAATTGAATCAGACCCCTTATTGATTGAATGACACTCTGAGCGTAAGCGGCTTAGAATGGCAGGGATGGTGCAACACAGTTCCAATAACCACAGGGTGTTTCGGGGTAACAGGATTAAAGGGTGCTCTAGCCCTTGTTGTTATCTCATTACGAAGCTATACGAATACGCATGAATTATAGACATCTCGCCACAGCAGAGGTTTCTCAAATAATAACAATCCACACTCAAACACGAAAGCACGCACCATCACTTTTTGATAACATTCGATTTTGATACCACCGTTACCACCGTAGATTGACAGTATTATCGTAATTTACGTTTTATTCTTTAAAGCTTTTTACTTTTTTATCGTCTTTAAAAATCTGGAATACTGTCGGTAAACCCGGAGTTTTTGACAATTTTTATTTAGCATACTTACGTTCATATGAATATTTTAGAATACACAAATGGAAACGGAATTTTTTATGCTCTTTTAAAAATTCTTTCTGGAAAAACACGTGCTGTTCCATCTACAACTTTTGGAAAATACCGGTCCAGCTATCGTATCTGTGTCAGATGAAGTGTGACGTGATTTGTTTTATGATAGTGCATGACGTATATACTTCTCCGCAAGTCGGGGAAACGTTTCCCAAATACCCGCAGTGGTTCGAAAGTCCAGATAAGCCGTTAGTTTTGGGGAGAAGCTTCTCTTTACAAAAAAAGTATATTTTCTTTAATTGGGGTTCAGTAAGGAGATTGACAATCAAATGATTAAATTAATCTAAACGCACCAAACGAAGGATGATACCACATTCACCGGTGTCACCTTGAAAAGCACGCGTTTCGAAATCAGTCCCAAAAACCTTCGAAAACATTTTCAAACTTGTTACAAAAATTTTCGAAAACATTCTCAAACCTGTTATAAAACTTTCGAAAACATTCCTAAGACAATTACAAAAACTTTCGAAAACATTCTGAAACCTGTTACAAAACTTTCGAAAACATTCTCAAACCTATTACAAAACTTTCGAAAATATTCTCAAACCTATTACAAAACTTTTGAAAACATTATCAAACCTATTACAAAACTTTCGAGAACATTCTTAAGGCAATTACAAAAACTTTCGAGAATATTCTTGAAACAATTACAAAAACTTTCGAAAACGTTCTCAAACCTACCACAAAACTTTCGAAAACATTCTCAAACCTACCACAAAACTTTCGAAAACATTCTCAAATTTACTACAAAACTTTCGAAAACATTCTCAAATTTACTACAAAACTTTCGAAAACATTCTCAAACCTACTATAAAGCTTTCGAAAACATTTTCAAACCTACTACAAAACTTTCGAAAATATTTTCAAACCTACTATAAAACTTTCGAAAACATTCTTAAGAAAACTACAAAAACTTTTGAAAATATTCTTAATCCTGTTACATAAACTTTTGAAAACATTCTCAAGCCTGTTACATAAACTTTCGAAAACATTCTCAAACCTATTACAAAACTTTCGAAAATATTCTCAGACCTGTTGCGAAAACTTTCGAAAACATTCTCAAACCTGTTGTAAAACTTACAAAAACATTCTCAAACCTATTACAAAAGTTTTCAAAAACATTCTCAGGCCTGTTGCAAAAACTTTCAAAAACATTCTCAAACTTTCCATGAATGTTTTTCTTCAACAAAAACAGTCTCAAACCTATTACGAAACTTTCGAAAACGTACTGAAATCTATTACAAAACATTCCAAAAACATTCTCAAAGCTATTACAAAAACTTTCTGAAACTTATTACACCAGTTTAAATTTTTTCTTTTCCCCTTTGAACTTTGCAATCAGTCGGGGTTAATGCCTAATGAAAACTACTGACATTAGAAAACCCGGAAAATGCATGGAAAATCCTTGCTGTGTTTACAGCATCGGAATACAATAAAAAATAAATAAACAGAATTTTAGAAAAGCAGTTGTAGCAGCAGGATTGAATATACATCGTTATGACCACTAGTGGAAAAATAATATTCATATCAAAATCAGAACCCTGTGGTACTGTTTTCCTTCATGTACTCAAACGCAAAGCATAAGACATTCCTACAAATAATCGTGGTTATAACTCGACAGCGCTAAAAGAATTTTTCCTTTCGTATTCTAACACATACAAGAAAGCTGTGCCATTACCATTCCTTTATTATTCTGTCAATAGTCAATACAGTACCTGGTCACACACTGCAACGCACTTCTCCCACTCATGATTTAGTGCCTTGATCCCGGTGGAAAACACAGATTTTTATTTTGTCTTTCCAATCATTCATCTACAGCTGGGAGCACCTCAGAGACAGAGGCATATTGCTTTCCATTAATGTTTTTTTTTTTTTCCCAACAAGTAAATGTCAGTAGGGGTAAGACTTAGAGAATAGGGTGGTACAAAAGCAACGCAAGTCCTGCAGTCTACATAGCGGCCTTCACAATTTCGAAGGTGTGTTTGGAAGTAGGATGATATGATTTTGCAGTTTTCCATGTCTCTTCTCCTTGGTTGCTGCAGAAAGTTACGGTAGCTTATGCGGTTGGCGTAGTACGCACCGCTGATAGCAATGGTCCCATACGTTGCCAGTTGATGGAACGATACGAAACTTCCTGGGAGGCGGGAGAAGATTAGTGTTTCCACATTAGAATTTGTTTTTTAGTCTCTGGGTCAATGCGACGAACGTACTTTTCATCGATTGTAATAATCCTGTACCACGTGTAATGAATGTTCTTAATGAAGAAAGGTGAGTCTCATTAGTACATTATATTGCGTGAGTCAGAATACTGCTTTGATTTTAACTCTTATGTGATGTTCCGGATAGCTAAATATCCCACACAGATATTTCTTAATTACACACTGATTGGCTTGAACGGCCAGTAAATAACAAGTCTATTTACTGACACTTTAACTTCTTTATTTCGTCCAAAATTGGTCACTTTAACCATTAGCACACTTCACCGTATTACTCGTAGCGGATAACAAACACTCTTCAAGTATAGAAAACTTGGTAATAGGTTAATGCTGTAAGCTCGAAGCAATGTAACCAACAACTATTGACGAACTCGAGCCTTAAAACATCTAACTAGAAAAATATATCCAAGAAACAGCACTTAGACGGAAATCAACTAGAAAGCATCTGACCAAAGTCGGCTAGAACGCACCCAGCGAACATACATGGTAAAACATCCTTCTTATTTCTGTTTTTCTCATACGTCATTCTATTCCCGACCTCAATTCAGGTTGCCACAAAACATTCAATCGAGAGAGAAATGTAGCGTTAAGTTTAGAAACAGTCTAAGGAGAACGAACCAAAATTTGCATACATACAAGAACTGAAAGGGAAAAAAAGGTGTTTTACAGTTTACGTCACACAGGAATTTGTCAGATCCGCCGGAAGTATGTTCACATTGAGGAGGCATATCCATTTGCATAATGCCTTTTACTCATCTGTCAATATTCGTAGACCTATAGTGCACTGACCTCTTTTTCTTTCTTCCTTTTTTGTTTTTGTTTTGAGTTTAACGACCACCATGAGCAGCTCTACTGACTAAGCAGTCGCCCATCCCTAATTTAGGGCCACTGATTTCTGATAAGGGGAGAGTCAGTGCCATGAGACAAACACAATCCATGCGTCATGGGTTGTGTGTTTGTCTTATGGCACTAGCTTTCCCTCTTTCCTGAAATCAGTGGCCCTAAATTAGGGACGGGTGACTGTAAGAAACGTCCCTAACATACCAAGACTCATTCGGGACTCAAATGAATGAGTCATGGGTTTGGGTTTAACGACCACCGCGAGCAACTCGGAGCCCATGGGTCAGAAACGGGGTGGCTAGATTCGAGAACAAGAAAGTCCAGGGTCGTAAGCAGCCTCAAATAAAGATAGATAACGATACCAAAAGGTTTCAATATGGCACACTTTTAGTTTTAAAACGCTACAGTGGTGGTAGGGGTTCCTAATGAGAAGCTTACAACTTAATATGCGAAAACTAGAATTATCGACTAGAAAAACAAGGAAAAGAGAGAATTCCTATTGGAAGGGAGTTATACCATGTTAAAAACATTGTTTTCGTCGCAAGTACTTTCATGTTGCAGTTCTCTACAAAACAAAACAAAAATCAAATAACAAATTCATAAACGAGCGGGAGCTCCTACACCTGCAGAAGAAAAGAATTAAAGAGTTACTACTGGAGTGAATTTGTAAGTAGGGGAAGCTATGAAAACTTCTCTCTCTCTCCGGTTGAAGCATGTGTACTGAGTGTAGCGTCGAGTTAAAATTACTATCAGGGGCGTATATAGAATTTCCTTTCCGGGAGAGGGGGGCGACGAAAAACGAAAGTTTTTAAAATCCACCGGAAAAAAATAAAAATGAATGAAAAATTCAAGAAAAAAATTAAAGCTTTTTTTTTTTTTTCTAATGTAAGTCGCATTTTAATCAAAAACATAAAAAATTAAACACTTTCGGGAAGGGTAAGGCCTCTCCTTCCCCTACATACACCTCTGGTTCCTATCGTATGAAACTAAAATATTTTTAGATGAAATACCGCGAGCATTCAGGAGCAAATTGCCATTACACGGAAAGTACAGACAACTATTAAAAGCATGCAGAGGTGCAGAAAAGCTGTGACCAGGAGAGATTAAAAAAGATGCAAATGAATCAGGGAAAATATAAGGGTAACAAGAATCAGGAGAAATATAAGGGTAACAAGAATCAGAATAGGTACAATAACAGTCAAGCACCGGTAGCTTGGGCATATACAAGACTGGCGCAGAATAAGGCTGCACAAAACCCTTAACTAGATACCAAAAAAAAAAAAAAAAACTTAGGAAGCAAGCGACCGCATGGCAGAGGGGTCGATGAATTTAGAATACATGATTATTCAATACACAAGCGGGAGAAAGAACTTCGAACGAGAACTTTTTTTTTTTTTTTTTTTTGTTTCCAGCTATGTGTCAACCTCTCCTCTTTCACACACATACCATAGTTAGAGTGAGCAATAGAAAAATTGTAATGACAGCATTGGCGCACCCAGGAATTCTTGTTCGATGGGGCTCTATATACAAGTATATAGTACACGTACACAATGTGTGTACATATATGTAGTGTACGCCTATAGTTTATATACGGTTGTGGCGTACGTCGCTCTTTGACATGTTCAAAAAATTACATAGTGTCTTCTTCCCAAAGAGATTAAAAGAGACGTACACGTCACAAATTAAACATTTAAAAATATTGTTTTACATGTCCAAAAAATTACAGTGTCTTCTTCCCAAAGCCCCAAATAGATTAAGAGCGACGTACGTCACAAATTAAATATGTTTAAAAAAATTTAATTTAATAAAATTTTTAAAAAATTAAATTTAATCTCTTTGGGGCTTTGGGAAGAAGATACCATGTAATAGAAGACACTATGCAATTTTTTGAACATGTAAAATCCTATTTTTGAATGTTTAACGTAATAGAAAACACTATAATTTTTTGAACATGTAAAATAATGTGTTTGAATGTTTAATTTGTGACGTGCGTCGCTCTTAATCTCTTTTGGGCTTTGGGAAGAAGACCCCCGTGTAATAGAAGACACTATGTAATTTTTTGAGCATGTAAAATAATATTTTTGAATGTTTAATTTGTGACATACGTCGCTCTTAACCTCTTTGGGGCTTTGGGAAGAAGACACTGTAATTTTTTGAACATGTAAAATAATATTTTTGAATGTTTAATTTGTGACGTACGTCGCTCTTAATCTCTTTGGGGCTTTCGGAAGAAGACAGTATGCAATTTTTTGAACATGTAAAATAATATTTTTGAATGTTTAATTTGTGACGTACGTCGCTCTTAATCTCTTTGGGGCTTTCGGAAGAAGACAGTATGCAATTTTTTGAACATGTAAAATAATATTTTTGAATGTTTAATTTCTGACGAACGTCGTTCTTAATCTCCTTGGAAGGGGTTTAAGCCGTCAAAGCCCCCTCCTGGGTGCGTCAATGAATGACAGAAGCTTTTGCTCTTATAAGCATGCGGTTATTATTATTTAGTTTCGGAGTTTTAACGACCCCTATAAGAATCAAAGACTACTTCTCCAATTTAGGTCTACAGGTTTCGAAGAAAAGACACAATATGGCAAACACAGCGCCGATGCCTTATCGGGATTCGAACCTGGGACCAGCCCTGATGATTAACCAGAAACCCACTGCTTTGCTCACTCGGCGACACCTTTCATCTTTTACTTACTTCTTTTCCTTTTCTTCTCCTTCAATTTTTTTCCTTGTGTTTCTCTCCTCTCTCTTTCTGACTTTTTTTTCTTCTCGGAATTTTAAAGTAAACATTCCAAGATATATTTGAAATGCCCATCAAAACTACGAGGAAAATGACATTCAAGATGGTTAAATTTGTCTGCGTTCATGACTTTCTGTCAACCGCGATTTTCTTCATTTAACATTCCCTTCTTGACAAATGGCTCCCCTTTCGTCTTCGTGCCTTCGCCCATTTATTTTGATCCAGAAAATAAACAGCGCCACAACGAACGACGAAAGAAAAAAAAAGAGAGAGACCAAGACCTAAATAAAAACGGCACGGTATATTTGCACTGAACTGTCTAGACATCGGTTTTGGAAGAAATGCAATAAGAAAAGTAAGAAATCTTTAATAACCTAAATGCAATATTCCTACAACATAAATAAAAAAAGAGTCATAACGATATTCCGAGTTTCCAAAAAATCTGACCTTCAGTGAAATTACGTTCCTTCAGGGGTGTATATGGATGTCCATCTAGCGACTTAGCCACCCCCTTGGCCGAGTGGTCAGAAGCGCTGGCTTCTGAACATGCGTCCGAGATGAGCTCTAGTCCCGAATGAGGTATAGGTGTTACGTTAGGCGGATGGTTTTGGTTCTGTCTCTAAGATTACAAAAAGTTATTATTACAAATTTGTAGATTATTCATCCAATTCGACGACTTTCCTTTTAATCGTTTAGGGGTTTAACGACCACCGTGAGCAACTCGACAGTTTACAAATAGTCGCCCGTCCCTAATTTAAGGCCACTGCTTCCAGGGAAGGGAGGGAGCCAGTGTCGTAAGACAAACGCAACATCCATGCCTCACCGGGATCTTAACCCGGACCTATCTCGGACGAATGATCATAAGCTAGCGCTTAGATCACTATGGCACCGCTGCAGCCAACGACTTTTTACCTACGACACAAATAAATTTGCTATTTTGGAAAGTAAGAATTTATGGATAACGTTGAAAGTTCTTTTCTAAATTTAATGGGGTTTTGTAGGATTATTTTCCTGGGTAATTAAATACAGGAAGGGAAAAAAATGTGTCTATGGAGTTATTGTTTATTTTTTTTTTATATTTTTTTTTTACTTCTGGGCCCAATGTACAAATGTAATATGGCAGAAACCCACGTTAACTGGATCTTTGTGGAAATAAGGGGGCAGTTATTTGTGCTGGTCCTTAAAACAGCCACAGATAGCGGACCTCAAGATTTTTTTACATTCGTTCCAATTTTATAAAAATTAAAAGTTGGCTTCCCCAGAATGGACAACAAGTAGTCCACAAGGAATAATACCAGAATTATTCCATAGCTCTGATTTGTTTCTATTTATCCACACGCGCGGTTGATTCTAGAGGTGAGCGTCTGGTGTCACGACTGGTATCTCAGCAACGACGTAACCCAGCTAACCCACCAGTACAACAGCGGTACAGTTCGACCTATTTCCACATGTACCATATGCTGTAATTGCGTCGCCTGGGGGTTCCACAGTCGGAGGCAAACGAAAGTACCCATAATGACGCCCAGTCATCGCAAATAACGCCCTCGCATGGGACAAGGAACGTTGGCAAATGGACCCCCTCGACAGAAGAAAGAAGGTCGTCTGTAGTGATGAGTCCCGTTTCCTGTTGCACCATGCTGATGGCGGGGTTCGCATATGGCGTAAACAGCATGAAGCCTTGTTGGCTGCTCCCGTACTCCTGGTTGCACAGTTGGGGTTCAACAGGCAAGTGGAGGTGGTGTTCTGGTGTGAGAAGCTTTTCCTGAAAAGCTCTAGGTCTAGGTCCTGATGGATGCTACAGGGACATGTTAGCCAATAATCTCCATCCATATCCGAAGGCGGTTTACCTGGAGCACGGTGCCATCATTCAACAGAACAACGCACCATGTCATCGGGCTCGTATAACTACTGAGTGGTTGGAAGAACATGACAACGAGTTCGCCACACTACCTTGGCCCCAAAACTCCCCTGACTGTAACCCAATTGAACATTTGTGGTATATGCTACAAAAGGGTATAAGAACTGCTGATCCTGCTCCACGGAATAAGTGTGAAGTAACGGAGCTGCTGCGTCGGGCATGTGGTAAGTTACGCATGGCGATGTTCGACAACTTGTAAATAGAATCTGTTCCTAGGCGTTTGTGAGCGGTGATTTGCACAAAGAGTTGGGCCCCACGCGTTAAGGTAGGTGTTCCTAATGGTCAGTGTCGTGTGCTTCGAGCTCCTAGATGACCATCCGGCACGTGACATCTCCAGCTCTATACATTGGTGAAAGGTTTTGTTTTTACTGGGGCCCCCGCCATTTTACTGGTTCTAGCCCACCCCACCCCCCAAGTTTCTTAGTCAGGCCCTGCATACACGCATGCATCAATAAATATGTTGAACATTGATAAAGAGGAACAGTACACCAATTAAATAGAAAATAATAACTACACTAGTTATCCGATTTATTGGCGTAGGAATATATACATAAACGTTTCCAAGCTTCAGCACATCAACCAGATGACTTTTTTAAGGAAGTTAGACAGAAACTGCAACTGAATGATAGAACGCTTTAACGAATTGCACGCGATGACTTGACTTAACAATAAAGAGATACAACATCATATTCATTTAAATATACGAGGTATGACGTCGGATGTGCACGCGGAATCCTGGTAGGGAGAAGGCGTTACTTGAAGAACTGGTTCCAAATTCGTTGCAACTTGAGTGAGACGCTATCATTGCAAGTATCAGTACATTTAGGGATAGAGTAGGTAGGTAATTTCTTTATATCATCCCGCTACTCCTATGTGGGATGATATAAAGAAATTACCTACGTACTCTGCAATAATGATAGCGTCTGACTCAAGTTGCAACGAATTTGGAACCAGTTCTTCAAGTAACTCCTTTTCCGTAACAGGATACCGCGTGCACAACCGACGTAATACCACGTATCTTTAAATGAATATAACGTCGTATCTTTTTATTAAGTCAAGTCACCGTGTTCAAATTGTTAAAGCGGTCTATCATTCAGTTACAGTTTCTATCTAACTTCCTTGAAAAAGTCATCCGGGTGCGAAAGCTTAGAAACGTTTATGTATATATTCTTACGCCAATAAATCGGATCACTAGTATGGTTACTATTAAGTGTGCAGCTTAATTCTCGGCCCCTAAACGTAAGCGATCATAGAACGTCGGCAAATGCAAATAGCTGTGTGCGATAATGGCTGATTGCAGCGCCATCCAACAGCTTTCCATACAACCGTAACCACTCACAGCTGTAGTGAGAGAAGGGACGAAAGTTGACGGTAAAAGCAATGTCGTCCTAGAAGCAACATTTGAGGCACTGCCTCCCGTTCGCGTTTCAGCTGAAAAAAGTGCCGCGGAAGCCGAGCAAATGATCTGTGCTGCTTTGGGTGAGGCTGCTGTGTCCTACAGTACGTGTAAGAAGCGGCTTCAGCAGGGAAATTTCGATCTCCGTGATGCAGAACGTCCGGGACCGCCATAGAAAGGTGACGATGAGGAACTGGAACAACTGTTGGACGTGGATCCCTACCGCATACAGTCAGAGCTCGCCCAGGAACTCGGAGTAACACGGCAAGCCATTGCAAAGTGCCTGCACAAGCTTGGACGGATTTACAAGGAGGGCCGTTGGGTGCCCCAGCAACTCACAGCTGCGAACAAGTTTAGACGCTACGATGTTGCTGTGTCCTTGCTCTCCAGATTCAAGAAGATGGATTTCCTCCACAAGATTTTGACATGTGGTGAGAAGTGGATCCTCTACGATAATCCTAATTGGCGCAAATCGTGGGTTTATCCAGGTCAGCTTACCACCAGTACCGCCAAACCGAATATCCGTGCAAGGAAGTTGTTGCTGTGCATATGGTGGCATCAGCGCGGTGTCCGTACTCTATGAGTTGCTCAAAACGGATGAAACTGTCAATGCTGAGCGTTATTGTCAGCAACTCATTCGTGTAAGTGACGCAATGGAGGCGAAAATGCCATACATCGGCAAGGGCAGAAGGTCGGTTCTGTTGCTTCAGGATAACGCGCGTCCTCACACCGCGAAAGCGACTTTAAACACGATCACTGACTTGGGATGGGAGATTTTGTCCCACCCGGCGTATTCTCCAGACTTCGTCCCGTCGGTTTATCACCTCTTTCGCTCCCTGCAGCATCATCTGAGTGATGCGCACTTCACTTCTGTCGAGGAGGTCCACACAAGTATTGATGACTTTATCAACTCGATACAGCCCTCTTTTTTCTGCAGTGTCATTCGGCAGCTCCTGACCGATGGCTCAAATGTATCCAAGACGACGGGGATTATTTCCCTGATTGGGTACGTATTCGATTTGCTGTCAGGGTGTCGTGCCTGTGGCCGAGAATTAAGTTGCACACCTAATATTTTCTATGTTGAAAACATTACGCAATAAATATAAATATGCTGAACATTACATGGTGAGACATTACACAACCTTATCTGACTCGTGCACTAACAATTATGATGTAAGAAGAAATGTTATTCATCGAGTGCTGAACAGAATAAAGGCAGCAAGAGGAAAAAATAAGCGCAAAATTTCGCTATCGTAATTTTCATATCGCTCCCCGATTTTTTTGTAGTTGCTTAAAACTGCTAACTACATTAAAAGAAGCGCACAACTGTAGCGATACTACCAGTAGCCCTTAACTTCCCAGAACTGGCTTACTTGCCAAAGAAACTTCGCCGCTTTCGCGCGGGGTGGCGAATTAGAAAGTCGGAACCGTAAAAAACAAAGACTTCCTGAGGATCGGCAGACATTCGGTAAAGTGTACGTGTCCTTGACTCTGTGCTGTGTGTATGTGTGTTTGTTAGGGAAATTGAGTGTGTGCGGGGAGGGTGCAGAAGGGAGGGGGGGGATTAAGATTGTTATGACTGCATGTATGAGTGTGGCGGTCGGGAGGCCGAGGCGCATCTAATAATCCCGAGCCCGTCTTGCCTTTGTTTCTTCCTAACAAGCCCCGTGAACATAATTCGTCATGTGCCCGATAACCGGCGGTGGTGTTTTTTGTCTGTGGAAGAATTCTGAAAAGGGTATTACAAGTAGTATTTTGTGTGATTCCGGGTGGACGTTATTCAACTTGACTCCAACAAGTAATGTGAGTTAGAGATATCCTGGCTTCTAGTTTTCTTCATTACTCTGTTCAGGTTGAGGTGAATTAACGTTTACAATAGCGTAGAGATAAGGAAAGAAAGAAAAATAAGTAACAATGCGCGTTGTATTTTACTAAGTACCTACTTATCTAAAGTTACCAGCAGCAAGCTGGAAATAAATCACGCCTAACTACGTGCTATCTGAAAACTATACGGTGAAAAATGCCCTCATCTTATTACCAAAAAAATATTTTTTGTTCCATTCAAACGATTTCCCATCCATAGTTGAGCACTTAAAACTTCATTTGAATATGCTGGCTGTATAAAGGAAAATGCCACATTTTCAGGATGAATTCTCATAACATTTATCTAAGGGAAAGCGAATGACACTGCACGTTAAGGCTGGTGACTTTAAACACACACAGACACTCACACATGCATATAAACAACAGAGCATTAAATTGATCTCTAAGGCTTCAAAGTCTAGTTCTTGAAAAGGAAACCTCCACATTATAATCACTGCTGAAGTTAAATCTACTTTGTTATTGATTTACCAAACATCTTTATTTACAGCGATCTTGGCACACAACTCGAGCCACACACACATCAACTAAATTCCTGGTCACACGTTCTTGAATCTGATGCGTCGACGATTTTTGCTCTGGATTCCTATGGGATTGACTAAATTTCCTTAGCACATCACTCTTTAAACAACCACTTCAAAATAACTGCAGCCACCCTACTAGCGACATGTTGTTACTCATCTGCAAAACGTCTTTTTGCTCATGGGTCCTGACACAACCCCCCCCTCTCCTCCCCAGTGTATTAACGGCTGTTATGGCATTTCTATAGTATCCAGGCTTCACTATTAGCAAGCGTCAGAATGAAAAAATAAATAAATAAAACTTATCCGTGCAAAGCCACTCGGGACTTTTTAACAACCCATCACTTATGTCAAATCCTGCCTTTTCGCCGGCCCGGTGGCGCAGTGGTCTAAGCGATGGCCTCTGATCATTCGTCCGAAACGGGTCCAGGTTCGAACCCCGGTGAGGCATGGATGTTGTGTTTGTCTTGCGGCACTGGCTCTCTCCCTTCCCTGGAACCAGTGACCCTAAATAAGGGACGGGCGACTGCTTATAGTTGCTCACAGTGGGGGCGCCGCTAAACCTCCAATCCAATAATAAAAAAAAAATCCTGCCTTTTCACAGAAATGGTGTTTAAAAAAAAAGTGCCCAGCACAGAAAGTTGACTCTCCAAGTTTCACATTACTGATTTTGGCATCAGCAATACGCAAATAACACTGCGCTTTACCCAGTGGCGACATTTGAGCGGGCCCCAGGGCAAAGAACTTATGACTAACAACCATTCTACTGAATTATCTGCAGAGTTCTCAGAATTTCTAAGTCACTGCGTTTTCCATTGCTCTCATAAGAACATTAGTTAAAAGCTTAAGATTCCTAAATTTCGTCTTGGATGTTTTAATGATTTAGCATTGTATACTTCTCTTAGTGCATCTTTTTTGTTATGCAATGTGAAGCCATAGGGCACTTCGACCATTAACGGTTCCAAGTGCAAATTGGGAGTGTGGGTAGATGATGGTAGTGAAATTTGCACAGGCATGCGTCCTGGGACCTTGATCATGTTGGGCCCCCTAAAGACCCCCCCCTCAATCTGGCCCTGACGCCAGTAGAAGAAAAATTGGGTGACCATTAGGTAGGGGGGGGGGGTATCATACGGGAGGAGGTCGCAAATTTTGAAGTGCTTGGCCGAAATTTTCTCAAAAGAAATTCCGTTCATGTAGATTTTACCCGACGCTGTTGATGTTATCCCAGTAAAAAAAGTTTTCAGGTACATGCTGTACGCAGTACTCATTCAGTGTATGTAGTACTAGGAACCATGGATACAAGTCTCCATGGCCTTTAACGAGTTACTACTTCTTCACGATTTTAGTTTACTTAAGGATTTGTTTTTTAATATTTTTAATACTTGCTGTCGTAACGCTGTTTATGAATTTTAGTTTGTAATCTGACAAGGAATCTCTGTCCCTGTCTCTCTCATTTTTTTAAACTGTAGCCATAGCCGTAGCTTGACCAAAAATGGGGTGGGGGCGCACAAATAAGTGTAAACTATTTTTTTTGTTAGAAGGGGGGGGGGGGACTTTTCGGAAATAGTTTCATCGAAAATGCTCCTGTTCAATTGCCATAACTTAGGTGTTATATATATATATATATCCAAAACTACGAAGTGTGCAGGGCTTGGGTTGATTCCCCAATTGAGGATAAAAAAAATATGCCTTTCAAAGCACCTTATACAGTTATCTGATGATGAAAACCATCATCAGATGACTGCATGCTATTGTGCATGGAATGACTACTGGAAAGAAATTTTTACAATGTTTGCTATTGCACAGCGTTGTTCCTTTGGCTGTATGTCACACTTTATAGCATTTAAAAGGTGAACGATTAGTTATTACTTTTTCGAGTTTTTGGAGGCCTGGGCATTAACAGAAAGTCACCAGCATGTGACCTTGAACCACTCCTTGACGATACTGACAGTGTGGCATGGCGCATTATCCTGTTGGCAATGGCCATAACCAGCAGAGAACACAGTTGCTATGAATGGGTTAACTTGGTTCGCAACGATGCTCAGATACCTGACAGCTGTCAGGGATTGTGCTATTGGGATAATGTGGCCTAAATTGTCTCAAGAAAACATCGCCCACAGCATAACACCTCCGCCGCAGGCCTGTTTCCGCCCAACAGGGCATCCAGGCGCCATAGCTTCAGTTGGTAATCGGCGTATCCCCACTCGGCCGTGTACGTGATGCCCCAGGAATCTTGATTTGTCAGACCAGGCCATTTTCTTCCAATTATCCACGGTCCAATCTCGATGATCTTGGGCCCATTTTATGCGTTGTTGGTGATGACGTGCAGTGAGATGGAGACCCGTCTGGGTCTATGGCTACGCATACCCATGCGCAGAAGACTGCGAAGAACTGTGTGCTGTGACACATTGTCATATTCACTACTGTGGGTGATTTGTCGCACTGTGGCCGCTGTGAACAATGCGCAAGTCTCCGCTCCCCTCTGTCATCAATGAGCTCCGGACGATACACGGCTGGACGACGGATCGTCGTTTGGACATTGTGCACCACTTTTGATACGTACTCACTACAGCGGCACGTGAATAACCCGCAAGCAGCGCCGTTTCCGAGATAGTAGTTCCAAGGTGCCGTGCCATCGCAATTTGTCCTTTATCAAACTCCGATAAATCGGCAGCTTTTCCCATTCTGACTCCGAACACTCTACTAACCAAAAGCCTGTCCTCGGGTTGTTTGTATACTGCTCTGTGAACCTCCCCTGCGCCACCGTTTGGTCTCCAGGCGCGCTCATTTTTCTAGGCTGGGGGTGGTCATAATGTAATGGCTTATCGGTGTACATATCACTAAGCTGTTCTCTGATATTCAGAGGTTAGCTCTTCACCGAAAGAACTCACTTTTCCTTTATCAGGCGTATCCAATTACAGCGATCTCGACACACAGCTCGAGCTTCATTGACATCCATCACACGCCGCACGCAAGACCTTTTGTACTTCATACTCATTATCTTTTTAATACCTTCACATAAGTGTTTTCAATGAAACCGATGAATCCACTTTTCTTTTCCTTTCCAGTTTCAGTGTGACTATAACATAACTGATTTTCACTTTAGATTTGCTTACATTTAAATGATTTTACTTTCGCGTTCTTCACGTAAAGATCGACAGATAATCCAGTTTTACCGAAGAGCAGGAGGGACTAAAACCTATCTATTTTGTTCGATAAAACTAGATATTCACAAAATATCAAAGCCCCAAACGTTGCTATCTGCGAACTTATGAGTTCAATGAATTATCAGAAGAAAGATTTACTATCTCTTACTATTTTTAAACAGCATTTTCTGTTTATAATAAAAATTCTAAAGGGTTGTTTTTGTATTTTACGATGATCTCCGGTAAATGAAGTTAAAAAATACTGAAGACATGAAAGGGTTAAAACGTAATTGCCAACAGAAAAGAATCTATTAAAATTTTAGACAATATCAACAATGATGTAGTCGCAGTTCTCCTTAAGTGTTTCTAAATGTTTTCCTTTCATACTGAAGCCATGAGGAGTAGCTATATTTACACTGTTCCATCGTGACCCTTGTACGAGCATGGGTGATAGTTCGCAAAGAGAACTACATCATTAAATGTTAATAACAGACAATTAATTCTCTTATCAAATTCAAAAGTACTGTTTTGCACTTACGATGATTTCAGTGAAACAGAAGTGAATGAATAGGGAACAGCTTTGGGAATAACTTATGTGAATGAATCGAGAGTGGACATGGGTTTAAAGGAATTGGAAGTGCACAGTCGAATAAATGATATAACTGAATCGGGAGTTGAACGGAAAAAATATTGTGAGGGAATCGGGAGTAGGCATGAGATTAAATTACATAAATGAATGTGGAGCAGACAAGGAGATAAATGAAATAAATAACTCGGGACTAGACATGGGAGTAAATGAAGCGAATGAATTGGTACAGATATGAGAGTAAATTAAGTGAACGAATCGGGAGTAGAGAATGGAATAAATGGAGTGAATGAGGCTAGAGTAGACACGCGAATGAATGAAAATAATGGTCGGGTGTAGACATAGGAGTGAATGAATTGGCAGTAAAGATAAGAATAAATGAAGTGAATGAATCGGGACTAGACATGAAAGCGAATGAATTAGTAGACATGGGTGTAAATGAACTGAATGAACTAGTAGATATGGGTGTAAGTGAACTGAATGAATCGAGAGTAGGCATAGGATTAAATTATGCGAATGAAGGAGGAGCAGACATGGGAATAAATGAAATGAATCAATCTGATGTATATGGGAGTAAATGAGGTGAATGAATCGGAAGTAGGCATGGGAAGGAATGGAGTGAATGATTCTGGGCTGGACATGCGAAGAGATGAAAAGAATGAATCGCGGTGCAGATATGAGTGAATGAATCATGGGCGGAGATGAAAACAGATGATGTAAATGAACTGCGAATGAACAATGGAGTAAATGTTATGAGTGAATCGGGTTTAGGCAGGAGAATAAATGAAGTAAATTAATCAGTAGTAGAGATGAGAATAAATGGAATGAATGAGTATGGATTACGAATGCGAATATAATGGATCGGGTGCAGGTATAGGAGTGAATGAATCGAGAGTAGAGACGGTTATAAATGAAGTGAATCAATCGGAATTAAAGATGGGAATAAATGGAGTGTGTGAATCTTTAGTAGACATGGGGATAAAAGGAAAAAAAACCGGATCGGGTATAGATATGGTAGTGAATTATTCGGGCGTAAAGATGGGAATAAGTGAAGTGAATAAATATGGAGTAGACAAAAGTAAATGAATCTGGAGTAGACAAAAGTAAATGAATCTGGAGTAGACATGGAAATAAATGAAGTGGACGAATTTTGCGTAGCTAAAGGAGTAAAGAAGTGAATGAATAGGGAGTAACGATGGGAATAAATGTAGTGAATGAATCTGGAGTAAATATGCGAGAAAATGTAAAGAATGGATCGGGTGCAGATGTGAGAGTGAATGAATCGGAAGTAGAGATGAGAATAAATTAATTAAGAACGAACATGGTTGTAGATATGGGAGCAAAGGAATTGAACGAATCGGGAGTAAGCATGGGAAAAAATGAAGTGAATGAATTGGGACTAGAAGCAGGAATAAATTATGCGAATTTTCATGTCTCGCCTATTAGTAGAGCTCGGTAGAAGGCCTAATATTAAACACAGAATTTTGCCTCCAAAAACTCCGGAATGGGTGGGTGAATCAACTTCAAATTTTGTTACAGACATGGCGCAAATACTTTTACATGGGAAGGGTGCAATGTAATTGTCAAAAAAAATAAAAAAATAAAAATAAAAAGATGAAAAAGTCAACTAAAATTCTGGATCACATCAACAACTATGAAGTCACAGTTTTCCGTAAGTATTTCCAAATGCTTTCTTTTCATAGCCAATAAGCAACATCTGAACGGTTTCGTAGCGACTCTGCTAAAAGTATAGCTGACTGCTTAGCAAGACAATTCTGTGAGCACATGTTCTCTCTGAAAGATGAATAATTAAGAGCAAGGAATAAATAAATAGATAAAATTTCCGATTTTGATTAAATCAATGACTTTTCAGGTGAGGGAAATATATTTTTGGCATTGCAAAGTTTTTCACGCACTTCCCTCTAAGAAGAAAAAAGGGGACGGGGAGGTCTCTGGCTTAAGAAAGTACACCTTCTCCTTGTTCATTTTTCTTAGGCCAAATAAAATTGACGACGCTGATGACAAAGGAAATACTTACGCCTTCTTCAAGCAGTGAGAAATCCAGTTGTTTTTATATGCAGCTCGCCGTCGATATACATGACAATAAGTTACGTACGTGACGTCATATCATGGTCACCGGTCACGTTCAAAGTGTCGAGTGTGCGTCGTTGGGTGATGAATGACGCCGTAATTGTCCAATCGGGTAAGTCCGTGGAGACACGAATGAGCTCTCGACTTTTTGGCATTGTTTTGTTCTGACCAGTGTGACGAGACTTTAAATGCTTTTGATTGCATCAAAGGACTATTTTAATAACTGCTGACAGTCATGAGACTCAGGTGAGCTCGTTTACGTCTGTTGAACTAATATCCGAAACATGCATAGATGTAGATATGTAATAGAAAATGTTCTGCATTGGCATACACATGATGCCTTCCTACGAATGCGATATTTACTCATGTGTCTTGACGAAACTCAGGTTCACTCAGTTTTATATATATAGCAGAAAAACCAAGTAAAAAAAAAAAAACTTTGAAATTCTAAAGCACCCAAGGCTGCACAAAAGAAAGGTAAAAGCATATGCTGATATAATGCTGAAACCAAAGCAAAACAATAAAGGGAAACTGTAAGACAAAATTAAAATAGAGATGCCAAATGCCAAAACTTCCCAACCAAACGAGCATCGGAGCAAACTAGAAACAAAAAAACAAAAAAATAAATTTTCCAAAAGACAGAAGAACACAAGGATTGCAGATCGCATGATAGAGTCTCTTACGGCTTCGTCAAGGGCAAGCATGAAGAAAATCTCTCATATATCAACGAAGACCAGAAAAGTGTGGGTTTCTGCTAATTTAGTTTGCTACAAAGAAAAAAATTAAAGTTAAGAAAAATTTCAACAAATTTAACAGGGACAAATAACCCACTATTAGCAAACCAAATAACATTGCCTGACGCACACTTAACGATAACCGGTCCAAGAGAATTCATGCAAACATCTCAAAAGAAGACGAATACCCACTACAACACAAAACAAGAAGAAAAACATAAACTTATGAAAAGTGAATAGCATTGCCTAAAGAAAATATTTACTTATTCAGAAACAATTGTTCCAACAATTTTAAAATTTCAAAAAATTAATTTTAAAATCACAAGTCAAAGGAGCTGAGAACAAAAAAACTGTTCTAATAGGGGAGATGGAATCCCTAGGACCGAGGTGCAAACCTCAAAGAAGAAAGAGAAAAGCCCAAAACACACAATACCAGCAAGCAGCTAGGCCCTATTTTTTTTGCTTTGGTTTTAGCATTATATCGCTGTTTATATACAGTATATATTATCATTATCATCAACCATGATCAATCCACTGCTGGATTAAGGTCTCCCCAAACTTCTTCCACAATTGTCTGTCTTGGGCCTATCTCTTCCATGTCACTCCAGCATACTTTCGAATTTCATCCTTCCATCTCACATGAGGTCTTCTTCTGGGTCTTTTCCTGTCCCTCGGAATCCAGTCTAAAATTTCGGTTGTCCATCGGTGGTCCGTTCTTATGGCAACATGTCCAGCCCATTGCCATTTCAATGATTTCACTCTGGTCACGATGTCGTCCACTCCTGTCATTTTCCTTATTTACAAGTTCCTCTACTTATCTTTCCTGGTTACACCAAGCAAGGCTTCTTTGAGTTGTCTGCAGTATTTGTATGTCTTTTTCAGTTAAGGTCCATGTCTCTGCTCCATACTTAAGCACTAGCAGGATGCATTGATTAAACACTTTTCTTTTGAGACATAATCGCATACTGCTCTTAGAAATTGCACTGTTTCTTCCAAAAGCTCTCCATCCAAGTTTTATACGCCGATTAATTTCTTCATCAATGTGACCCTCACTCGATATCTGCTGCCCAAGATAAATGTAGAAATCGGTTGTGCCAAGCTTTTCTCCATCAATCGATAAATCTTCGTTTCTTGTAAAAACATTGTACATCACTTTTGTCTCCTGAAAGTTCATTTTTAATCCCACTACTTTACTCTTGTCAGCAAGTTCTTGGATCATACTCTACAGCTCTGAAGGAGTAGTTGCAAAAATGACTACGTCATCAGCAAAATGAAGGTGAGTAAAATAATCTCAATTAGCCTTTATCCTTTTGTTTTCCCAGTTCAATGATTGAAAGACATTTTGAAATGTGGCGTTAGAGAGATATGGTGTCACCTTATCTCACACACTTTCCAATTTTTATTGGTGCTGTATCCTCAAATAACCGAAACCTTTGCACTTGCATTTTCATAGATGTTATTAATAATGCTATTGTATACATCTTCAATACCGCAGGATTTCAAAGCCATTGTTACTGCTGATGGTTTCACGGAATCGAAGGCCTTTTCATAGTCAATGAAAGCCATGCATAATGGGAGTGCATATTCTCTTGTTCTTTCAATTAGTTCTCTCAGTACATGGATGTGATCTATAGTGCTGTAGCCATTTCTGAATCCAGCTTGTTCTCTTGGTTGGGCCATGTCTAAGTGTTACCTCCAAGCGATGTGAAAAAAACTTAGTGAAAATTTTATAAACCACTGAAAGGAGGCTGATGGGCCTATATATATATACATATATCATCACCATTGGCAACCATTATCAATCCACTGTTGGATGAAAGTCTCCCCAAGTTTCTTCCACAACGGTCTCTCTTGTGCCAGTCTCCTCCATGTTACTCCCGCATACTTTCGAATTTCATTCACTCACCCCCATGTGGTCTTCTGGGTCTTTTCCTGTTCCTTGGAATCCAGTCTAGAATTTCGGTTGTCCATCGATGGTTTGTCCTTCTGGCAATATGTCCAGTCCATTGCCATTTCAGGGATTTTGCTCTGATCATGATGTTTTCCACTCTTGTCATTTTTCTGATCCACGTGTTCCTCTTCTTATCCCTCCTGGTTACACCAAGTATGCACCTCTCCATGCTTCTTTGAGTATATCTGTCTGTCTGTCTGTCTGTCTGTCTGTCTGTCTATCTATAGATAGATAGAGAAAGAGAGAGAGGTAGATTTATCGTTTTATTGTGAGAGAAAAAAAATTTCTTCCAAGTTTAATATTCTGAACCCGCATTCCGCTGTAAATTAAAGAAACAAGTTTTCCTTCTATTCAAAACTTTCTGGCTGCGCAACAAAAAAAAATTATATCTACACCAGGTACAAAACAGTACCAAGAATTTTCGTTTGCATCAATAATAACAATAATTTCTCAGTTTTATTTTTTAAATCCTATCAGTCGGCTGTTTTTCAGAAATTATGTACATGATGGTCACGAGGTAATTTTCCTCAGCCCTTTGGCCATAACCTCAAAGCAAAGGAACATGACATTGGGTTTATAAATATTCCAAAAATTTCTTCTAGAAAACCTCATCGTATTTAAAAAATGAAGAAAACACACACAGCTTTTATCCCAAAATCTATTTTCCTGAATACGTGTCGTGCACTGTAAAAATTTTCTGAAATTTACGGGACATTTTCCGCGATTTCTTTCGTAAAGTAATGAAGCATATTCCTAATACAACCTTTTTCGTGAAATGACGGGGGAAAAAATCCCTGAATTTCACGGATTTTTGTACACCAGGAATATTTTGAATTTTCAGAAGACTTTCCGCAATTCTTATCATATGTATAATAACGGAAAATTTCTGTTCTCACTTTTCCTTATGCACACGGCAAAAATTTTTCGTTAATTTTGAGGTTTGATTAACTATTAAATTTCAATCGTCTGTCGGAAAAGCCGATTTTAAAGTACTGTAGCGAGATTGGATATCGTGAGATAGCATATCGCATGAAACTTTGGTTATTGTGGCACGGATATTCCTTCCCGTTTTGGGGCACCAGCTTTGTTACCGTAAGAAACTTTGTACTTAAATTATTGTACAGGTGATTGTACGATGGCTATGTATCGGTCTGAGGACCCCTTAAGACAAAAGCTATAATTGCTAAACGGAATTACTGACTCCGGAAATTCTGTCAAAATACTGAAGTTAAAAGAAACGGAAACTTTAGAAACCGAAATTGTGTTAAAAGACGGACAGCTACCAGCAAAATTGCTGCACGTTATTTTCAGGAATTTCCCTTGAATTCACACCACTTATTTTTTTACAGTGCATTGACTGCAACTTCTTTCAATAGATTAGTAACCCGCATTACATTATTCAGGGACTTTGACCATGCTTGAGAATAATAATGAGATTAATAATGATTATAATTGTACGTAATCCTGGAAAATACACCCGGAAAAGTTATTGATAACAATGGGACAAAAATATTAAGGGACTTCAACAAAATCAAGTCAGATAGCACAGTATTCCTGCCATTACGGTAATGGAAAGAAAATCTAGGTTGGATTAACGATTTAACGATTCCTGGAGATTGAAGGATAGAATAAAAAGAACATGAAATACATCACAAAAGCATTTTGTACTACAGACTGAAATTTTTAGAAACAGAAATTCGACGAACAAGAGAGCCTTAATAATGTCAGTGACAACTGGGGCTCTGGGAGAAATTTACCAAAGTAGATGCAAAAATTCCTACAAAACCTGGACTTCTTCGAAACGACATTAACTCATTGAAATAAAAATCAGTATCCGTTCAGAGCCGGATTATCCTAGTAGCACATACAGGGTGATTGTAAACTCCTTCAACAAAACTAAAGGGGTGATGGTACACATCAAGACGAACAGTATTTGCAATGGAACCTAGGTCCGCATTCCACTCCTAGTGCCAGAAAAAAGCACGTTCGAAAAATGTCCAGCAGGCACACGAAGTTCCAACCAGTGCATGGGAAGCACCAGGTGCAAATCAGGTGCGCTGAACACGTGCGTAGACGATGAGGATCTAACATTTAAAAACACAGTCGAACCCGTTCAGCGATATTACCGTGCGAACATCACATGAGAATTGACGTATACGTCTGACCGGCGCAGCGTACAGTGTGTTCCTGGAGCAAGTACTTCCCGGTCTGTTGCATGATGTTCCGCTCACCACATGGAGGGACATGTGGTTTATGCATGATGTGGCCCGAGCACACTTTGCCACCGAGGTCCGATACTTCCTAAATGCGACATATCGCGGGCGGTGGATTGAACATGGTGGACCTGTGGCTTGGCCTCCACGCTCCCCGGACCTCAATCCACTAGACTTCTTCTTCTGGGGGCACATGAAAACATTGGTGTACGACACACCTGTGGATTCCCTGAAAGTTCTGGTCGCGCGAATCGCCGTTACTGTGGAAAAGATCAGCACCACACCGGGAGTCAACGAGGGGCTGCGACAGTCCTTCATTCGCCGGTGTGGACTGTGCAACGACGCCCTTGGATGCCAGTTTGAGCAGCTCCTTTGAGTCTTTCTCTGATACGACTCATAAATTAGGTATGTCTCTTTGTTTTCATTGTTGAAGGCTCAACGTGGATATGTAACTTCAGTCTTTTCTGGAACTAGGAGTGGAATGCGGCCATAGGTTCCATTGCAAATACTGTTCGTCTTGATGTGTACTATCCCCTCTTTTGTTTTGTTGAAGGAGTTTACAATCACCCTGTATAGCACGTGCTACGAGCCACTACTGGTATGGGCCTCGTGCTGTTGTGTACACTGGTTGTTAGAAAAGTGGAATGTTGCGTCCTATTTTGTAAGCTCTAATTTAAAGCATTATCTACAAGTGCTCGCCGTTTGCTGTGCAGTTCTGTAGTTTTCTTTGTTCCCAATAATCTCACTTAATTGCATGCTTGCAAATGATGTACTTTTATCAAAACGGTTTTTACTTCTGTTGGCTACATCCTTCAAAACCTAACTAGCAGCAGTTAAAAACTTATTGTCCATGCTTCTTTCATTCAAGACTCCATAACAGAACTATGGCATTTAGTGCCCCCCCACAACGTTTAATTTTTTTTTTTTCATTTTTTTTATTTAGACGAAGGAAACTTTGGTAAAACAGGTCATCCGATTCTACAGCGCATTTCTTTGCTTTGGTTTCCCTGTGAGATATAGAAAGAAATGACTAATAAATCAGTAGCACACACACATTTTATGGTATGATCTTTCATATCAGAAGAAAAACAAGTGAAGCAAACTCAATTGAGGATGTAGCATTGGGGGCAGGAGTAGTGAGGAACCTTTAATTCATGATGAGTCTGATTGAAGGTATAGTGCAGTTGGTAACTCTTGTGTCAAAGAATTGGAGACCTTGACAAGAGGAGAGAGTTCTGAACTTATCATGAGCAACTATACTTCGATTCACCCTAAGATGACAGGTACGTGAAACCTATCGCCGCGACTAAAAGTAGTTCTTAACATTTTCCGTGAAAACCAACGCATTTGTTGCCCAGAATCATAATTTATACTGTCCTAGCTGTTTACTTATAAGTACATATAGTTACTTTAGACAAATCTAAAAATGATCAATTTTCAGAAATTAAGTTTTAAAATTAGACCAACGCGGAGATATGCAGTATTTGGGAGACAAGGATGCCAATGAGTTGATGGTGGAAGTGACTGACAGCTGCTAACAGCAGGCCACAGTGAGGAGTGACGCGGATGAACATAAGGCTGATTGAGTGCATATGAACCCGAAGAGTGCGTAGGCTCTTGCACCTTAAACTGCAGTGTCATCTTAAGGCGAATCGAAGTATAGGGCTTTTGTATTATGTGAAACACTGTGTTTAACCTCTGAAATTTAAAGATTGTAGGGTTGAAAAAAAGTATGCTTTATAGTTTCAATAAGCTGAAGTGCAACAAGATTTCCTCCTCTCACTGAATAGTCATGGTACAATATCTTCTTCTTTTGCAGCTTGATTAGTCTTACATCTAGGTAGGGTTGGTGTAACAGATCCACTCTTTTCTGTCTTGTCAACCTGCTTTCTGGTTTCTTCTTTTTCATATGCCAAAATTAAAATAACCCACGAATGAGAGCTGAGTTTGTGCTAAAGAGCACACTACACTGAGGAACAGAAGCACTTTGACCCTAAAATATATTTATATTTAGTGGTTACATATGCCTCGTACCTCCGGCGAAAGCTCCGGATGAGTTCAACCGCTTTTTTCCAAAAAGCCTTTCGGCAACCCCGTTCATAAATCCGCCCGATTTATTTCCAGAAGTGCTGCAAGAACAGGCACTCGAAATGAAATACGATTGAAGTGCGAAACTCATTTCGAAAACTAAAGCTTGGAGTAATTTTGGATGAGATGTCTTCAATACAAATATGAAGTTGTGATTCCGTTTATTGGTGTAAGATATGTATCCAGATTAGCTCAATATATGAATGCCGTTGCTTCGATTGGTGATTCGTGTGATGTGTTAAATTCAAATTACTCGGGAACTTGGTAGCTCTGGGTGGTGTAGTGGTTAGCATACTCGGGCGCAAACTGGGAGAGTTGGGTTCGATTCCCGCTCCACGACGATGAAATTTTCAAGTTTTCGGATATTATTTCACTTTCCACTCTTGTCATTATTTATACCAATAGACGGAATCACAACTTCAAATTTGTACTGGTGCAATCCTGTACTTCACGGGAGTTGTCTTCAAATTTATCAGAAGGCTGGAAAAGTACCGCTACCTGTTTTTATTCTGTTTTTGTCGATATAAGTCTATGAAAAATATTTTTCTAGTTTAATCACAACTATAAACGAAACAAAGGAATCTACTAGATGCTGAAAACGATTTACGTTGCTCTCAACTTTTAAGCCTAGGATTCCAAAACACGTAAGAAACTGCAGCATCGTGCTTCATGCAGATTAAATTCGTTTTGTCTTTTTTTTTTTTTTTTTTTTTTTTTGCTATTTTTACAGTAAATTACAGTTTGATTAACATTTTGTGATACGAAAAATTTAAGCTTTTTATTTGGAATTTTTTATTAAGATTTTGTGTTCACTTTTTAATTTTAAATTACTTTGTGAATAGAATTTCTTGTTGAGAGGAGGCTGACTGACAAGAGAGGGGGACGTGATGCTGAAAAGTTTCGGAATCTTTGCATCACACAGAAGAACTGGGAAATCCTTTATACTTAAATAAATGTACTGAAACGGTAGAATGACAAGATAAGAATCGCGGATCTCAGAATGACAGATAAGAATCGCGGATCTCAGGATGAAAAACATAAGTTTATGACTTGAAATCCCTTCCACAAAATAGAAGAGAGATAATATTGTAGAGTTCACAAATAATATAAATAATACAAATAAAATGTTTCCCTTCGTCTTCGGATCTGTTCCAGACTTAAGCTATTCACGCTATCTAAACTTTATCTCTAGGGCAATTTTCTCCGATCGACTAACTGATTCTTCTGATGACAGCTTGCAGTGAGGGTGGAGAATTCCGCAAGGAGATTTTCCGGGAGATAAGAGAAACCGTGTCTTTCCACACGCTGATCTCATTTTGGCCATCAACGCCTTTATTAACAGTTGTCTGATTTTTTAATTTTTTTTTTTTTTTTTTTTAAGACATGCCTTTACTTCATTTTGGTGAAGAAGTGTGCCGCTGACGTGACTTTCCACACGTAATGTACATTTCGTTCTTGTACTATATATGCTCAGTAACGCATAGCCAAGAAAGCATTTTTTATTTTATTAAGTTTGGCGCTTCACACATGGATTTATGATGTGCTGACAAAATTACGGCATACAGGTTTAGTTCCTCATTTTTCCTTTGATTAGCATTTTTTTTAATACTCGTTTGAAAGCCGTGCTCTGAGAATAAGTACTCTGTTTACGTTTTCGGCAACCATGAATCGCTCCTTTGATATTTTATTCTGAGAATGCGCGTTTTCAATTCGGACCGTGTATTCATCAACCAGATCTTTATGACCAGCAGTCTCACCGAGTGAATGTGCCCCATGTAATGTTTTGTCTCTATTTATAATAATGATTAGCAGTCATTTGTTCTTTAACACTTGTTCATTTTATTTAATTAGCACAAAACATAACTAATCCACTCTGTAACTTGCCAATCTTCTCAATATATTTATAACGCAAACGATACTCAAAGAACACCACCTATTTACACATCCATCATTGTTTACATCTGATTCTCAACTCACGTTGCCAGTTCTCAGTTCTAAAAAAATGCTCTTATCCGTTGCCAGATATGTTACACCCTACAGTACATAGCAGTGTATTACCGTCCAACGCTGAATCTATACAGACAGCACAAGCACGGCGTGTCAGGTCGCCAATGCGAAACTCGTACAATGGAGAAAGGGAAGAACTTATGAAAGTTTGAAAGGAGACTGAGTATATGCGCGAAGCTGGCGAGTGCTGTCATAGTGAAGGTGTGACGGGAATTGTTCGAACAGGGACAGACATCCATTCACCGTGAAGGAAATCGGAAAACGCCACCGGCTGGTTCACAATCTCTCAGTTAAATAAAGACAACAACAAGGGCGCATAGAGAAACGTTCCTGAGCACACGATCCAGCGGACGTTCTTGCAGATGAGCATAAGGCGTTGTCTGACCGAGCATGTGCCCATATTAACTGCCCGTTATCGACAGCTTCGTTTACAGATGGTGTTCGAGCATAATGACTAGAAAACTGGAAAAAAAACCTCGCCAGGTCCGATGAGTCCAAATTCAAGTTGAACATGCTGATAAACGAGTCCGTATTCGAGGCAGTACGGGTGAATAGCTGCACCCAGACAGCACGGTTGGTCGGAAATAGGGGTGAGGTATCATGGAAATGTTTTTATGAACATCACTGGGTCCCCTCAACCCCGTAGAAAGCACCATCACTGCCAAATACTACCTAGACATTGTTACGGACCAAGCGTTGCCCTACATTACGACCATGTATCCAGATGGCGCTGGAATCTTTCAGAAACGCAACGCCTAGTGTCACACGTTCCACAACTAGCAGAAATTATTCTAGGATCACGCTCACGCATTTCGTGTGTTCCCAATTGAATCCTATTGAACATTTGTAAGATTCTTTCCGATTGAATCCTATTGAACATTTGTAAGATTCACTAAAACGCAGAATCTGCTGGTCAACGCCAATGCCTGGCTCCGTCGTCGAACTCCTGGATATTATTCTCTCCAGTTTGTACAGAAATCCTAAGAACACGTTCCGCTGTCTTGTGAAGTTGATGCTCGCCGGGTGCAAGCGGCAATCTCATTGAAAAGCGTTCTAACACACTGTTAGGTAAGTAGTTAATGTTATAGTTCATGAATGCATTGTCACATTGCGATGCAAACATGCAAATTCCTCTTTTACTCATTTTTAATTTGCGGTAGGTCAGGAAAGGAGATACATTGGGATTAATTTAGAAGAGTGTTTTCTAGGAAATTAAAAGTCACTCTTGCTCATCCTAGTCATCTTTACGCGTCACAGATTTGTTATTATATACTTGCAGGACACACTCATACGCCTGTGCGAAGGAGCGACTATTGAAATAGTTGTACAACCTGAAATTGTACTTCAGAAAGATGAGCCAGATGAAATTCATTCAGTACCCAAATTTACCATTGGCTATTTCAAACGTCTCAAGAACATGTGAGTTTAAGCAAGTTATCTGTTTCATAGCCTCAGTTACAGTCAAACTGAATGTTAGAACGGAAGCTAAGTCGTTTCGTGTGGAAGTAGAACCTTTCATAAAATGATCATCCCATACCTATATGTCACAAATTGATGTTGAGACATGCTGGCAAAATATATTAAAAAACAAACGGTATGCAAAAATCTTTTCCCATTTGACAATTTTCTACCTGTTAAAAAATATCAGATAGAGAGTACGATCCAGGAGCTTGCTAGCAAGAGTAAAGAACTGGGATTAAAGACGAACTAACAGAAAACGAAATTGATGTACAATGCTTCAACAAGAGCTTAAGATTTAGAGGTTGATGGGGTAACTTTAGAATTTTGACTGATGCCTACATCCATACCTTGGATAAGAGATATAAAAAAAAAAGGCCTTTGGAAGAATAAATTGATAGGCGCATAAAATTTATCTGGAGTGCATCTGGAAGATGAAGTACAATTTTCAAGAGCAATTTACCATCATGTCTTAAACGAAAAGTGTTTAATCAGTGCATCCTTCCCGTGTTTTCTCATGAATCTTATAAATGGAACTTAACTAAAAATACATGCAAAGGCTGTAGAAAACTCAAAGAAGCATAAAGAGGAGCATGCTTGATATGTTCAAAAAAGATAAGAAAGGAGCTAATGGATCAGGAAGAGTTGATTACATTATGATCAAGGTAGTTAAATCCCTAACATGGAGAAGGGGTGCATATTACTGGAAGAACTAACCACCGCTGAATAGTTGAAATACTAGGCCGTATTCCATGGGAGAGGAAAAGTCTCATAAGATGACCCCATGGGAGAGGAAAAGTCTCATAAAATGACCCCGTGGGAGATAAAGGAATGAAATTCGAAAGTATACTGAAGTGAAATGGAAGACGATGGCTTAGGACAGGAAGTTGTGAAAGCTTTTCTTTGCCTCCGAAACCTACGCCTCGTAGCTTCTTAAATTTCGTTGTCTTTGAAGCACAAGTCTCTACAGTTTCTTGGAGCTTTTCCTTATCGCAACCACATGCTCCTGTGGCTTCCTGCAGATTTTCATCATCCGTAAAACACATGCCTTTTTTGCCTTCTTTAGATCTTCATAATCTCACAAATGTCTCTATGGCGTCTTGAGAATCTTCAACGTCTTTAAAATACAGCCACTGGTGGCTTCTTGTAGATATCCATCGTCTTTCAGATAAATAATTCTGTGGCTTCTTGCTGATCTTCATCATCTCTGAAACAAACCCCGCTGTGCCTTCTTGGTGTTTTTCCTCGTCTCTAAAGCGTACCTGCCTTCTTGGAGTTTTTCCTCGTCTCTAAAGCTGTGTCTAAATTGTGGAGCACTTCATCTCTCTGAAACATGTTTCTGTGGCTTCTTGCAGCTCTACATTATCTTTGACATGCACGCTTTTGATGCTCCTTGTAATTTTTCAGAATATCTTAGACCGATGCATCTGCCTTTTCCAAGAGTTGTATACCCTCTCTGAAACTCTTGCCTCTGTAACTTCTTGGAGCTCTTCGTCGACTCTTAAACTGAAGTCTCTGTGGTTTTCAAAAGTTTTTCATTCCTCATTGAAACCGTTTTGGAAACGATGAATTCAGAATATACCTACGCTTACATTGCCTCATGTTATGGACATTCGTTCTTTCGCTAAAAGTTTAATCACTACCCTATACTTAAAAAATTTCTTTGCATTATTGATTAAAGTAAAACTCAACTTTCTGCACTCCAAAAAATGACATTCCATGGCTGTTCTTTGTGAATTATTTCATCGTTCTTGGATTTAAAAGTTCTTTAACTTCCTACTAAGTGCAGTTAAGAAAACAAACACTCAGTTTTTCGAGTTCACGAACACCTATCACAAAAGGTGAACTACAAATTGTAAATGCTAGTAAACCAATCACAGTATCGAACATTCAGAAACAAGACTAGATTATATTATAAATTTGCAGCAAAATATTTTACGTGTGCTTAAAATTAAACTGGTTTGTGTAAGTAGCAAGTACTGTACTTCAGAAAGCACGAAACCGACGGTAACTTAGATTTTGAACCTTTCACAATAGCAAAAGATTAAAAAAAAAAACCTCCATGTTTAGGGGGTAAAATTAAGTATCTCTGCAGTGTACGTTTAAATCTGTCCGCACACATGTTTCACCAAATTAAGTAAACAGTATATCTGGCTCTTTTATGGAGAAGTAAAAAGCTTAGTAACTTCGCCAAAGTATGTCCATCAACTGCGTGACGTCACATGCGGTAAAAGGCAGTAGCAGTCGAACAAAAAAAGAGGCAAAACAACGATAAAACGGAAAGCGAAATAAATGTGAGACGCTTTCAGCCGCAAGAAAATCACGTTAAAGCATTTTTCCATTGTTCTCTTGAAATGATTCTGCATTTTTCCTTTTTTAATTAGCCTTAATTTAGGAGTATGGCAGCATGTATTTGCTCTGCTATCAGTTACAATGGGGAGGTGGGAGACCATCTCAAAGCTAAGGCCTCTCACAAAAACTCATTACTGTTTGGCAAAATTAGGGCTCGTTTTTCCATTAGTTCCACAGCATTTCTTTCGCGGGGATTTTTTTCGCTCCTCGACGCGGCGTAAATTCAAGCGTACACGTCCAATAATTACTCGCCAACCAAAAAATCGTGGATTCATACTTCTGCATTAACGCTCCCCAAAAATGGGAAGAAGAGGTAGCCCAAATCTCATTAGGCTAGCAGCAAAAACCGATATTTTTCAGAGAGAGCGTACGGATTTGACGGTAGGCCGCTGCTGGCTTCGTCGAGGCCGCGACAGCATGGAGAGAGAGAGAGAAAGCTCGCCCCCAGCTGTCAGCTGAGGGGCTGCTTCTTAGTATGCCTAATCACCTATGGCAGACGAGAAATAAAACACACATCCCGGTTATGCTTAATTATAGAGTACTAGGCCGTTCTCCGTGGCCAGGCTGCTCGTGCGGCAACGCCGGGATAAATCACGGGCTACACGATGAAGCACATGGAGGCTTTTCGGTTCTGTCAACCTTTCGCGATGCTGTACGCACAGTCGATTACATATTGAGAACTGCCCATTCCTTTTCTTTTCTTCTCTTTTTGTTAGCAGAATATACCGGAAGATTTACGAAATGTAAGCATCCTTACAAAGAGGAGACTCCCTTCTGGACAACTTTTATTCCTTTTTCACTGAAGAAATAATTGAAAAGCGAAGGACACAACCCTATACAACTCTCATCGCAGTTTTCCACGCCCAACTAGGGAAATTTTTAAATTATCTCGACAGATTAGTAAACAAAGTGAAATTTCTTTTCCATGAATTCACTTTCGGTTGATCATATGTCAATTCCAGAAAGTCATTATGGAGTAATTTTACGGAATAACTACCAGCAGGGAAGAACGAGCTTTTTACGTATATTGGAATTTTTAACAGACTTTTTTTAAAATCATTTTTATCTTCATAACCGCACTAACAAAACAATTAAAAAGTGGTTTACAAGCAAATGCAAGTTCACGATTTTCTTTTTTTGAATTTTGGAATTGAAAATCTCAACATATTCCTTTTGTTCATTTCTCAAGTAATTTAAATTTCATGGTACCGGACAGAAAATAAATGGTTTACAGTAGACGAGTCGGACTCTCCAAAGGATGAAGGTCGCATTCACATAATAAATCTTCCAAGCTGGGCACAGACAGTATGAGTAAGATTCTTTCTTTAATTCATTTTAGCAAATGTATGAATGAATTCATGCTTTAGCATATTCCCGTCCAGCCTTAAGTTATAATTAATTTGAAGAGTTGTTTTGAGAGTACCATTAAGAAATTACTGAAAAATGTTATGAAAGCGAGCTTCAATATTTTGAGGTCACCGCTAAACTCAGAAACGACTGCGAAATATTTTAATCTTCTTTTCAGTCTTTAATTTATTCAGCGGATCTTTGCAGAAACTTGACATTTCTTTTGGAAGTTAATTTAATACCCGTGTTGATAATACCATGACAACTGTGCCACATTTAAACGAGATCTCCATTTTCAAATTTCGCTGAGATTTAAAAATATGAAGATCTGCAAACGCACCAAATGCATTTCCCTATTGTTGATAGATATTATCAGGGTTACTTTTCTTTTTCTTTCTTTACCTAGGAGCTGTATGATTATATTTAAAAATGTTGTGATTTTAATTTAGAATGCAAGCTGCAGAATTCTCAATGCTTCTTTTTTTCGGAAACATATTCCTTTATTATTAAGAGTGCAACAACTTCCTTTCTCAAATCATAAAAAAACTTTCAAATGTATTTATTTTATATACATGTCAGCCAACGCACTTCTGTGTAATGATGAAGCGAATCGACCTAATAGCATGTATAGAAAAATTTCCTGACAAAGCGCAGAAAAGAAAAAAAAAAAAAAAAAAAATAGAGAGGTGGAGGTCATAAGGGGCCACAGAATTATCAGGGACACGCCTGGCTTTGACACTTTAAAGGCTGTTGAAATGTTAACTCAAAAATAAAAGTTTGCTTTGCTATACAACGCGATTTGAACAACTGGAAGTGATACTGTTCTTTTCTGTCTGAGGTGCAGGTCGACCGAGATGATCCCGGGTTCGAGTCCCGAGTGAGGTATGGGTGGAATGTTTGTCAATCCCTTCCATAGGAACCAGTGGCCCCAAATCATGGACGGGCTTTTATTTCTAGTAGATTTTGTTACTACCAGAAATAAAAGCCTGTCCATGATTTGGGGCCACTCACGGGTGGGCTTTATTTCAAGGAGATTTTTATTTCTAGCATTTTTTTCTAACTATGGCTGTTAAAGTTGCTCATGATGGTAGTTTAACCCCGAAAACAGAAGAAAAGAAAAGAAAAAAAAAGGGGGGGGCGAACGAATGTCAAACTTCTTGACTAGTAAACTGCGCTTCAACAGAAACATTGAAAACAACCCTAAGGAAACATACAGCCAAGGCAGGTCAGTGACCCCGAATTTCGGCAATGGCACCTGCTCTAATTTTGTTTCAAACTTTCGTTGGTTAAAAGAACTCCCCATATTTTTATTTCTAGTTTTTTTTTTCCCCTTAATGCACACTTACCCCGTTAATGTTCTCAAACGTTTGCTGACGGAAGCGAACTCTTCCCAAACGGAAATACAGCCTGTCGCTTCAGCCATCCGAATCTACAAACGAAATCGAAAACGTTGTGTCTTTCTCTGGTTCCACTGAAACCTTTTCTGCAACGAAACCAACATCGAGCCAAGTATAGATTAGGAAATTTTCAGAGGACTTACCCCCTCCCCAGCTTTTTCCAGTCTGTGGTTTCGAATTCGGTAATTAGAGTTTCTAAATATACTTCAACTCCTGTATATCTTCCTTTTTCATTTGTTCGAACAGGGAAAAACATACGGTTGCAGCTCTAAGGGCTTCTTTCGATGATGATACTTTCAATCTCAAATTCTATCACAATTTCCTCTAAGAAAGAGAAATTAGGTAATATGCTGCACCGTAACTCAAGGGAAGGAAAAAAACGTTTCCGATTCCAGAAAAAAGAAATAGAAATTTCTTAGCTTTTTCTTACGTTTCACTATAAAAACTATTAGCAAAGTAAAATAGAACAAGAAAAGAAATTTGTAAATCTCAAACTTCTGCTAAAGTATATTTTCGCGTGCGCGCGTTTGTATGGCATCCATAACTTATTCGGAAGTCGTGGCCAACACTTAAAAATTTGCCAAATCGTTTTTCATTCTTATCTTTGTTTGAAGTGGAAATTCAAAAAGGGTGGCTTACTATTGTTGACTACATATGCTGTTTGAAAGGGAATCACAAAGATAGTTCAGAACGTGCGTGCGTGCGCTACCGTTGGCGTTTGAAAACGTTTTTGTCACTTATGCATCGAGAGAAGCAAAATAATTTCCCCTGTTCGGGCATTTTTATTCCATCGGTGGTCGCAATATTTTCTGGCGAATAACGTACGTCTCTCTTCCGATGTATGCACTGCTTCGAAACCGGTTTCTAACTGGGGAAATTGCTTCACCTACAGCTCATAATAGATTATATAAGGTAGGTTTGTTGGACTCATTTTCATCACATTCCTTCAGAAAGAGAAAATTCGTGTCTTCAGCTTAAGCTAAGAAATAGATGAAACAAAATAGCGGAGTTAGATATTTTAGCACCGAATGGAAAAACGATTAACGTAGTTCATTCAGCCGCATGATAAACTTAAACTCGAAATTTTTTCGGTATTCATGCAGTCTAATGATATTATTACTGCACTCCTAACAAAATTTACACGGATAAAGTGAATAAAACAACGTATATTGGTTATGAGTTTCAGGAAGTAGTACTCACGACGCAATAACTTACTGCAGTGAAAATCGGAATATACAGATTGCATCTTTAAACGTTATACACAGGCAGATCAGGGTTACAGTTCAGTTAGTGAAAAAACGAAAAAAAGGTATTCTAAAAAAAGGGAGAGGGAGTGCTTCAAATAAATGCCCGGCACACATATAATATTATCCTCTTTTCTTTTGTGTACCTCAGTATACACAACTAGCAAAAACATTACTCTGAAAAAAAAGCCAGGAATATTGGTTAAAGGGGGTGGGGGGACTGAATCTCGTTAAGACTAACTTCAAGGGAAAGAAAATTTTCTTCGTTATAGTAAAATCATAAATTTTTATGCATATTCTGCTGAAATACTGCATGTATTATGTGTTAAGCAGAATTGTATGCAATTAGTTTGTTTAACCTAAATACTTAAACATAATAATCTGAGCCTTTTTGCATCTTATTTAGTCTCTAATTGGGATGCTCCTCCCGATCAAAGAATAACAGCTTTCGTTGTCAACGGGTATCAATCTATTTTCTTCTGAGGTTCAAAGGAATTGTTATCTTGTCTTCAATTTTAACCAAATGCTTTAACAACTCAGACAATGCTGAAAGAGTTATGCCAAATACCTCAACAACACCGTCATTTCTCTTTTCCTGGTAGCTAACACTTTCCAAAACATTATATTTCTTCATCCAGCATGAAATGTGGTGCACATTTTTAGTTTATTTTTGAGGGACTAAGGCGTAAGTAAAAAAGATATAATTAAAAAATAAATTCTTTCGCAGAGCAGAAGACATGACAGAATCGCAGGCGCCCCAGTGAGGCGGTAAAACTTCTAACATAACTCTGGGGGTCGGAAAAAAAGCATCCTTACTTGAATGTCTCCAAACTCCATTCGCTATGCCGAAAGAAAGGAAGGAAGGAAGGAGTGATGACACCCTCTCCCCACCTCGTAACGTTCAATGTTTATCGAACAGAAACGATTTGATACTCAAAAGGGTTCACTATTTTGTTGTTCAAGGGCAAATGTAACACTCCGCTTCATAACCTTTGCATGCAATTGGTTTTGGGTTTTGTTTGTACTTCCATTTTTCTCTCCTTAGTAGTAAAAAAAAAAAAAAAATCTAGTTCCTCCTGCTTTAAAATAACATATCATTCGCTGAGTGTTCTTAAAATGTTTTTTGTTTTTTTGGTATTTGAATTAAAAAAAAAAATAGGTGGTGGATACTGTGTAAGTTACAGTAAAAATTGATTTACATTTTTTTTTCTCATTAAAGTTAATAAGTTTTTAATGATTTGCTGCGGAAGTCTGTTCGGAATACGAAAAAAAAAAATCGTTCTGCTGAAATTTTGCTATTTCGGGAATCATAACTACTGCTTTTCTTATACAGGGTAATTCAAAATGATTGCCCCGATTACAAATGACAATAACGTGTTTATGAAGATAAATAGACAGCTGATATCCCTACACAAGAAAGAAGGAAGTTTAGAATTTTATTGGAACCTACTGCTGTGTTGCTATGGTGACGTTCTGTTGTGTTGCTTGGATTGGTCGTTGTGGACAGGACGACAGGGTTTTCTGAAAGTGCCCCCCCCCCCAGGTCTCTGGATCTTACTCCTTGTGACTTCTTTTTGTGTGGGTATGTCAAAGACAATGTGTATGTGCCACCTTTGCCGAGAACACTGCCAGAATTAAAAACGCGCATTCAGCATGCATTGGCATCAGTGACTGCGGACATGCTTCATAATGTATGGTGTAAAATGGATTACCGTTTAGATGTCCGCGTCACCCAGGAGAGTCACATAGAACATTTGTAAGGTACGGAAACAAAATTCCAAACGACCTTCTTTATTGTGCACCAATGTGATCTCTGTATCTCTTTTCATAAACCAGGTATTCTCATTTGTAATCGGGGCAATTATTTTGAAATACTCTGTATATTAATTAAAGTTTTATAGAATCTCTTGTACATAAGAAGTTGTATTTCCATGGGAAAAAATTCCATTATTTTCAACAAATTCGGCTGATTGGGGTTATTTCAACACTCGATATAGATAAAGATGTCACTAAAACGCTCAAACCGGATGCAAAATTTTAGAGTCCATATTTAACGTTTAACCTGGTTACCGACATAATTTCTCCTTAATGCCTTGTTTTGTATTCTTAACGCAAAAACAATATTTTCATTTACTTCATTTTGCGGCTTTATCTTTTTCATGTATGTGATCGCTTTGTCGCTTTTTGCTCTGCTATTTTATATCAAACCTCTTGATATTTAACTACAGAAATGGACGAATCATTTGTGAAACGAATCCAATTTTCTCCTAGAAAGTAGATCGACCAAACACTAACAGTACGAGCACAAAACACTAACCCTATGAGCTCAAAATACCAAAACTATGATCTCAAAACACAAACTCTGTCAGCTCGAAACGCTAGTACTGTGAACTCAAAAAAATAATATTATAAACTCAAAACACTAATACTAGTATGAGCTCATAAGTACTAATAATATGAGATAATAAATACTAATACTACGAGCTCAAAACATTAATACTATGATTCCAAAATACTAATACTGTGAGTTCAGACCACTGATACTATAAGCTCAAAAACTAGAACTATGAGCTCAACAAACTAATACTATGCAACTATGACCTCAAATGTTTAACGTCATTAAATTGAAATAGATAGATAGCCTATACAACGTCCCTCCCCATGCAATAAAAAATATATATTTTTGCTAATGATTCATTTTTAAATGTGAAAATCTTCGAAAATCAAATATATCTATTGCCTCTACTAAGTTTTCAGTAATGTAAAACTGAGAACTTTCAACTTTTCCATCGCATTGAAATTTGAATTTGGATTGCATTGTAGAAGTAATGGTGATCACAAAATCGTTTTAAATTATTTTTCAACTTTTCGATGCCAACACCCTCCCAGTTGCATGAAATTATGAGTTCAAATTTTAAATAGTGTAAAATTCGAATTTTTCTCAAGAATGAGGTTATTTACAGAAATCCCACATGTACACTAACCATACTGAATTTTAAGTGATGTTAAATTTGAGACTCAATTTGTCAGACACATTAAACACAAAGTCGTTTAATTTTTCTACCTCGTTTGGACTTTGTCTATACTGAACGTGACAGTCTTCAGTGACTCAATTCTTGTCATTATTTGTCAACTTTTTTACAAAATTAAACTTTCAATCATATGAAACTGGGAGCTCAACTTTTAAGTAGCATGAAATTAAGATTTTTATGAAAAATGTGGAAATCTATAAAAGATCAAGTTATGTATTACACCCATACTAAATTTTTAATGACGTCAAACAAAGAGCTCAATTTTCCAATAACGTTAAACATAAAATCGTTCAACTTTGTCAAATATAATTGCCCTATAAATATAGTGGTCGTTATAAAATCACTTAAATCTGGTTTTCATCTATTTAATACTATTGTATTTATATGAAATTATACTCTAAACTTTTAAAACAATAAATTTTTTTCATGAATGTGAACTCTGGAGATAATCAACTATATCTACCGACCACATTAAATATTCATTCACCTTAAAACTAGAACTCATCTTTATAAGAATAAAAAAATTCAACTTTTCAACAACATTTCGACTTGGATTGCCTAACGAACGTGTTCTCAGCTTTTCAGTCACATCAGTCATAAGTTGGTCAACTTTTCAATGGTATTTATACTTCGATTCCTAACGAATGTGGATTCAATTTTTCAATCATATTAGCCATAAAATCGTTGAACTCTTCAACAATATTTTAACTTGGATTGTCTAACAAATGTGGATTCAATTTTTAAATTACATTATCATAATATCGTTCAACTTTTCAACGACCTTTGAGTTGGATTGTATAATGAATGCGGAGTCAACTTTTCAGTCACATTAGATACAGGAACGCTCAAATTTTTAACTTTTGTATTTGGATTGCCTAATGAACTTTTCAGTCATGTTACGCATTAAAATCACTGAACTTTTAAACGACATTTCAACTTGAATTGTCCAACGAATGTGGACTCAACATTTTAATCACATTACTCATAGGATCGTTCAACTTTTCAATGGCTTTTGAATTTGAATTGTCTAACGAATGTGGACAACTTTTTAGTCGCATTAGTCATAAAACCGCTCAGCTTTTCAACGATTTTTGAATTTGAATTGTCAAATAAATATGGACTCAACATTTTATTTGCATTAGTCATATGATCGTTCAACTTTTCAACCATGTTAGTCATGAGATTGTTCAACTTTTTTTGTTTTTTACTGTCGAAAAATGTGGACTCACATATGATCGTTCAATTTTTCAACCATATTAGTCATAAGATTGTTCAACTTTTTTTGTTTTTTACTGTCGAAAAATGTGGACTCAAATTTCCAAACACATGTGAATTTGGACTGTCTAAGGAATGTGGACTAATCTTTCCAAACACATGGGAATTTGGACAGTCTAACGAATGTGTTCAATTGATATTTATTTTCCATCTTCTCATGAGAGCTGAACTAAAACTACGAGCAAAACATCAACGTTTTTCTCAAGCATGTAGACATCTAGAGAAAATCAAATACGCCACACTAAACTTTCAGTCTCATGAAATTAAGAAGAAAGCTTTACATCCAAGTGATTTACTTTATAAATATAGAATTTCCTTGAAAATAATTTATAACAGCATCTGTTTACAAGTACGTAGTCTCAGCAAAGTAAGAAAATGTAAAGCAGATAGGAAGCTAGATTGTGGAATCTGAAAGTGCTACTTCGTTAAATTAGAAAAGTGTGCGTTAAAAAAAAAAAAAGTTGGGGAGATTGAGCATAGCAAATAAAAATGCATAGTTCGTGAACTTACCGTGTGGCGGCCTGTAGCTATGCACAGCTCGCGCTGCTGCAGGACTTGCATAGTAACTGGCGGGATTCACAGGATTGCCATTGCTGTCCATTGAGTGAAAAAAAACGTCCACGTCATCGGACGCGAGTAAATTCCCTGAACTGTCTAGGCTGGACCCCATTCTGGGTCCGTCATATGGCCACCGGTGACCCTGACTTTGATCAGCGGCGACGTCCATGGTGATGAGTCGGAACCAGGGACGGACGGGCAGCCGCCGCTGTTACTACATGCAACGAACACACACACACACACTGACTATATCTCCCTCGGAGATGCAGGAAGAGGAGAAGAGGAAGATTCTACGACGAGATCTCCGGTCAGGATGCGGCGATCGCAGGCTCCTCTAACGGGGTGGCTTTTCTCTGCTCAACAGCTGGAAAATCAAGGAAGAAAATATTAGTGTAGGCTTAAGTGCAGCCCAAAACATTAATATACACATATATAACTTAGCTACCACACACTTTCAACACAGCTTAAATAATTCTAGCACAGGTCATGCATGTCCTTCAACGCTGGAATCTGTCTTTAACGGGAAAGCATTCTATCTGAAAAGACATCTGATACACCATAGAATTAATAGTCGCTAACACGTGACAGTCTCATTATTTTTGGCATGAATGTGCAAGTTCACCTTCTTACCATCTCCTCGGAAATTGTTCATACTATAGAGGGAAACAAACCAGCATTCCGTGTTTAGGCATAACAAAATTCAACATATATCCACGTTAGTATAAGAAAAGGTCTGCAAATTCGAGGATATTAATAGGATTTTGGTGACCCTTTTAACACAATTTTTTCTGTCTTTTGGTACTTTACTGATGTTATTTCGAAACGCAAAAAAATACGACGAGCAGCATGGTTTATATCTTACGAAGAGGGAGGGGGGGTTAATGTTCTAAAAACAATGTTAAAAAAATATGACAAGCCGCATGGATGGTTTATATCTTACGAAGAGAAAACAGAGGTTTTTAATGTTCTCAAAACAATGTAAAAAACCATTTAAAACGCATTTTAACTAAGGAAAGAATAATGGTATAAACTTACAGTGTACTAAATGGCATTGTTTCTCGCATAAAATTATATTTTAGAAGCAAGCTGCATTATTATTATTATGGTGTAATGACATGTATAACTATAGTAAGTTAGTGCAATTAAGGCAATGTAAAAAAGTATGAAAACTACAAAGTAGAAATCATTATTGAATATCACTTTAAACGACACTGTTCTTCTACTGAAGAAAAGTATTTTCACCTTCAAAATGCGCAATTATTCCATTACTGAAAACTTTTAGTACATGACACATTTCAGAATTAGGATATACACATGTACACCACAAATGTACGTCCAACTACTAGCAGTACAACATGGAAGAACAATTAAAACAACTGAGTTAAAATCATGGATGATTTCGATTGAAGTTGGTTCATTTCCTGGTAATTAATACTAATAATTACAAGCCCCAACCAAAACCTGCTCTTGAAAATCACAAATACTCCAGGTACTGGGACAATCCTGTCACATACAGACAAGACCATTGACTACAATCGACCTGACATTGTAGTTGTAGGCAAAAAACTGAAGAAATCACAACTAATAGATATAGCGGTTCCGTTTAGAAGAAACATCCGGAGAACAGTGTCTAAAAATATAAATGTACGAGAACCTACGAATGGAAATAGAACATAACACAAATCGTATAAGTTCTCATTTCGGTGGCCACGGTTGTACATCATAACTTGCAAAAAAATCTCGAGAAATTAGGATTATCACACAGAGATTGCTTCACCCAATCCAAAAGGAAGCCATTCCACAGGCCTGCCATATATATATATATATATATATATCACTAAAAAATTCCTGAATTCCCAGGTTTGAAACAAATAACTCTGCCTTTGTTCACCGGCTTAAACCGAGAAAATCGAAAACAACAATAACAATAATCGATTGTCAAATCTTGGAAGCAAAAATACTGGAAACATGATCGTGAAATGCGGGGCAGAACTAATTAATTTCCACGTTGTCAGCAAATTAATTGAAACAATAGTTTCCTAACTATTCCTATGAATGTTATGTGGAATTCTTAGCATGCTGACAATCAGTTATCTAGATATGGATGCAGGCTATAATATTCTGTATATACATATGGGAGATCAGTGCATGAAATTCGAAAGCACGACGGAGTGATATGCAAGATAGTTGCTCAAAATAGAGAATAGCGGACATCCAGGGTCGAAGGGCATCCCCTAAAGTTACTGCACCGGCAAAGTGTTGCCATCGGAGAAAAGTTTAGGGACAAAGTGGCCTAGCTGCATAACTCTAAATTTTGTTGGAGCAAGAAATTACTGTGTCACGATAACAATATGTTTGGCTGCAGCAACAAAACGTTTTATCACGATAACAATACATATTGTTGGATCAAACAAATCCCAAAAATCGACCTAGGCATTTTGTTAAATGAACAAAACGTTTTGTCGTGATAAAATTAAAGTTTGTAGAATCAACAATAATTTTCAGCAAAGTAATTTTGTAAATTGAACAAACATTTTTATAGACTGCATATCGACAAAATTTGTTGGTTGATTCAACAATTTTTTTGCTGAATTAACAAAACATTTTTCTCAGTGTTATCCGTCTACTATTAGAACCAGAATCGCTAAACTTCCAATAAAAAAAATTAAAAAAAAGAGAGATGTGTCCTTCTCTCCTCCAAAAAAGTAGTTCCAAATATTTAAATTTCCCCTTCATTTTCTTGCAGTTCAATAAAAAATCTCAAATTTCGATGATTAAATTCAATTCCACAACCAACTCTCCTTACCAACCCAGTGAGGGTTTTAAACGCGAGTTACTGCCCTCTCATGACAAATTTCAGTTAAGAAAACTTGATGGTCTTTAGAGGATAATAATACACTTGTGCTGTGCAACTAATTAAAAAAATCAAACAGTTCAATACAAATTTGAAGCTGTGATTCCGTCTATTGGTGTAAATTGACAAGAGCGGTAAGTCATATAAAACTTGAAAATTTAATCGTCCTGGAGCGGGAATCGAATCCGCGTCTCCCGGTTTGCGCCCGAGTGTGTTATCCATTACACCACCCAGAACGACCAAGTCTCAAGTTTCCTAGTAATTTGAATATAACACATCACAGGAATCGCCAGCCGAAGCAACGGCATTCATATTTAGCGAATCTGGATGAGTAGAATTCACTGTCTCCCGTGATTGCCCGGAGAAGCAAATAAGCCATGAATACGGAATTACACCGGTGTACAATACAAACTCCAAGTTGTGATTCCGTCTATTGTTGTAAAGTATGACAAGAGTGGTAAGTCATATTAAAAACTGGAAACTTGAGACTTGGTCGTTCTGGGTAGTGTAGTGGTTAGCATACTCGGGGGCAAACCGGGAGACGCGAGTTCAATTCCCACTCCAGGAAAATGAAATGTTCAAGTTTTCGAATATTACAAGACTTACCACTCTTGTCATAATTTACGACAATAGACGGAATCTTCAAGGACATAAAACGAACACTCCGCTTTTCAAGGTCTTGGAAAAGCTTACAAACTGTGGAGAAAAAATTCTACAACTGTACAAACATTTTAACATAAACTTTCATCAGACGAATCTGCATAGCCATTGGAAGGTTTGCATTCAGTTTATCTTGGTCATGTGTATTGGTTATAACAGGACTCCCATTAGAACTCGGTTGCTCGTGATAGCTTTAGGGAAGGGATGAGCATCAACTACGCATAACGAACTGAAAACCCATGTCTTTCCCGGAATTCGAAACCAGATCTCGTCGCCGATGAAGCTAGCTCCCTAACCACATTGCCGCTGGGCGGCGGCTGTTGGTCATGGATGCAGTAGTACGATTTGCTACCGGCATGACATTGAATGATTAACATTACGTCAAGTTCACGTTTAAACTGAATGACGCGGCTGGAACGAAACGACAAGAAAAGTTGATCAGGTGAACACAAGTTTTCCCGCAACAAACGGAATTCCGAAAGAAGCCGCAACAAATGTTTGTTGACGTAATTAATCATCGCTATGTAACGGTTACGACTTCGTAATTGAAAATCTCATTTTCCTATAATCGGATTTTCTGACTATGAAGCAGTCGAGGTAAAAGGTGAACGACTGTTTGCAGGATAACATTTCTAACTTTTGGAGTAAGCAAAACTGAGAGTTTGGATGACAATGAAAAAGTGACAGTTTGTTAAGAAGTAAAAATGGGACCGCAAAACTGAAAAAAAAAAAAAAAAAAAAATTACCAGGGAACTGTCGGGCAGGGAGGGCGGTTGCCCTCCTAGGATCGTCATACCAGGGGCGTAATTTCATATACTGAGGAGCGGAGCGTAAAAAATAGAAATGAGCAGAGTGTAAATAAATGTGCCGAACATTTTAATTAAAAAACAAAGTTATACACTTTAGTAAAAACTTTAGTTAGCTACATCATGGACGGCGGAACCTAACTAATATCTTCAGAGGGGGTCCAAATTCGCCGAGAGCGAAAACAATTTTAAAAATGTAAGGGGAGAAAGAGAGAGAGAGGGAGAGAGAGAGGGAGGGAGAGAGAGAGAGAGAGAGAGATAAAACAACGTCGGTAGATGAGTATATACTCGTACATATCATCAACCATTTTCAATCTACTGCTGGATGTAGGTCTCCCAAAGTACCTTCCACAACTTTCTGTCTTGAACCTGTCTCTTCCAAGTCACTCCAGCAGTCTTTCGTATTTCATCCACATATGGTGCAAAGACATTAATGTCTCTGCTCCATCTACCGCGTGGTATTGTTCTGGGTCTTTTCCAGCTCTTTGATATTATATCTAATATTACAGTTGCTCAAACACGGCCAGTTTTCCTAGCAATATGACAGGCCGAAAACGCACGCACATTCGTCCAGAATTGTTTATCTCCTAGGTGTCAAAACACCAAGAAAGATTTGTGCTCTGTGCACAACAAGTAGTATACTGCTTAATTTGAGTTCGAGTTCATTTGTTCAGTTATTTATTTCTCAGATGTAAATATTTAATAGGTTTTCTGATCTCGAGTAAGACACATTCGGACTCGGGAGGGGGGGGGGAAGAAGAAAGAACTCACAGAGAGAAGGAGAATGACGCCTTCTTCGCCCTGGTTATTGTTTTAAAGATATTTAAAGAATTCTTTAACGATCTTTTTAAAGAGAAAAACAGAGCATTGAATTAACTTTTCAGTATTATTTGTACGAAATCAATTTTCAAAAGTGTACATAAAGAGTTTTAAAAAAAACTGCAAAGCGTGGTGACGGTATCCAGGAAATCGTTAAAAAAAACCTGTGAATTATATGTGAACCACATATTTTTAAGATGTCTCTTGGGTGGACCCCCTCAGTGAGGGGGATCATAGAATTCCAGAGGGGATCTGGACCCCGGCGTCCCCTACCTTCCGCCGCCCATGAGCTACATACACTATTACGCACAGCTAACCCGTTTACAGAACTTACACTGTGAGTTGTCGACCACCCACCACAAATGGATTCATGGAATTGTCCGAAACAGTGAATGAAGGTAAGTAAAACAATGTGCAGATATGTCTGACCTCCGTGACCTTTCCGAATACGTCGTAGGGTTGAAGAGCTAATTTGTCATTTTTGCACCGTAACCGACAGTTTCTCCGAGCGTGTTTAACCTCGAACGAAATTTTTTCAAGTCCTACTCTGAAAATATCTTCCGATTGTTATGTTTACTATCTAATGCTCATTTGTTATGTGCTGGTGTCTTTTCATTCTGGACGTGTTGTGTTATCATTGTTCACCTAATTTTTACGTTCGCTTGATATTTAAAACCGTTGGCTCTCGGACATTCACCTAATTTTTTAAATTTTGAGTAGAATTATGTCGAAAACTGGAAGTGAGATTTTTTTTTAATGAATATTGAGCGAAGCGAGGTCGAAGGCCGAGCGGAGCTCTGTTTACGAGACTCGGGACAATTAGCTGTTCGGGCATAGGTACGAAATGACACATTCGATCACCGTGACTTTTTGCATGCGATTGGACAACGTCCATGGTCAGGTTTTGAAGCCTTCCGATTCCCAAAATTCCGTGTCATTGAAGAATAATCGTCAAAAAACTTGCATTTTTAGGAGTTTTTCCGGGTTTTGAGAAGGGGTCGTTAGTTACCTATCTCCTCCAAAGATCTTCTGCCACAGAGAAAGGGAAGGACATGGTGAGTGACATGGGGTTGTTATCATGGTGATTGGTCGTGCCGTATAAAAATAATGACCAATCAAAAACTGACCAATTTTAATAATAATTGAAAAAATCCGCTCTCTATACGAGACTCGGGACAATTAGTTGTTCGGACATAGTTACGACATGACACATTCGATCACCGTGACTTTTGGCATACGATTGGATATCGTCCATGGTAAGGTTTTGACGCCTTCCGATTACCGGAATTCCGTGTCATTCAGGAATTTAAATTAAAACTAGATGGACTTTTACTTGAACCGTTTCACGAAAGTCGACTCACTAACATTAATTTAAAAAAATCATTTGAATTGAGAAACAAAGAAATGGAAAGACTCCGTCTGTTAGCTCAGCACTTGCTTAATCCATAACAAAAGGAAGTTGGTGTATGTCTGCGTGCGTGTGTGCCTGTCTTTCGCGATACAAAATGAAAAACGTGTTTCCCGATCTGAGTGTGTCTTTCCCCTTTGTTTACATGCAACCTGATCACAACCAACGTGAAGGCGTGAAGGAAAGTAGTTCATGATAAATTTTAGGCATTTTTTTTTTTAGAATGATTCGTAACTTTTGTTCTGGAAGTCATAAATTTTACGCGTTCGTTTTGTAGAATTTGTTATAATAGACGCCTTAATGAGCTTAGATTTTGAAATAGCTTCGCCAAAAATTTGCCAACTGTACTGGAGTTATCGGTTACCGTTGGCGGCTTGTCCTAGTATACTTTCCTATAACGGAGGTATGAGAAAGTAAGAACTGCTTAACTATTTGAGTGGAAGTAAGGAAATTTTAAACTCAGCGGCATACTTTCAAATCTCATCCTTCCAGATAAGAAATGCTTGCTACGTTCCTGCATGTTACAGTATCCTAGTTGCAAAAATGAAGAAAACCTGAGGTTGACTGATTGATTAGTAGCACTTTATTTCCATAAACTGAAAAATATTTCTTTCCAAAGAACTTTGAACTTGTTATTCTAGTTTCAGGAAAACCGAGGTAATCCTCTGTTTTGTTGAATTAGCGTAAATTACTTTTATCCCATCTGCCCAAGTTTTGGATACGCGAGTCAAAGAACTGATTTAGAATATTTATGCTTTCATGTTTGTGATGAATAAGTAATGAAATTATTAATTTCAGTGTTTAAATAGCATCTTGTCTAGCTCAATATTACTTAAACACATTTTTTTACGATTACTTCTTCAACGATTTCACTGACTGGGAGTGAACTTTCCGATAGACATAATATAAGAATGCATATGAAATGCACATTTAATGTACACCTACCATTTTCTTTATCCATAAAAACACTCTATGAAAAGTATTTACAGCACAATCGCCTTTTCTTCCTTGTCAGTGAAATAAAACGCCGCACAAGTTTTTCTGTTTTGTTTTTTGAAGTCATGCACAGATGCACGACGACTCGGTTTTACTTTGTTATACAAATGATACTAAATCGCTACTTACCATATTTTGAGAGACAACACCAAGAGCAGTTTGGGATCTGGATAATTCCTTAATATGAGACAATAAAAAGTGGTTGAGCGTATTTCAGGTTGACATCCATACAAAACTGTTTAACTACACGCTTTCAATTTTATTGCCTCCTCAGTTTTGATAATTTAAGGTAAGGCTTGAGGTTTTTCAGTTTTTTTTTCTTTACATTGTATTCTCTTAAATTTGCATACCCAATCTTTTAATTAAATAAATCAAGTTTTTCTTTTAAGGTAAAGGAGTTGAGACAATAAAAAGTGGTTGAGCGTATTTCAGCTGACATTCATGCACAACTGGTAGAAACTTTCGCACTAACTTATTTCTGTAAATCAAATGACTGGGGAAATGTACATGCAATAAGTATAATGTTAAATAGTTATGTTAACTTGCTAAGTCTATTGCGCGGTTGAAGATAATAAAATAGTAATAGGTAATAATTTTTACGATCTTTTTATATCTTTAAGAAACCTTTATTCTTTTCTTTACTTAATCGCAGAAAACGTTGTTCGTCAGCTCTGTGATCTTTCCTCGCTGTTCCTCTGAAATTCAAATTTCCTTCCCTAAAATCGTGCTTCGGTCATCTCTTCCATGTCCCCCTTCCCCTCGCGGAAAAAAAACTCCGTCCCCGGTCAGCTTGAGAGCTGCTCCCCAACACCCGAGGCCTTTTCCACCTCTCCATGTTGCGACTCTCCGGTTTCAAATCCTAGAAGAGACTCCCTTTGTTCCCTGCAAATTCCCCCCTTTCTCATCACAAAGTCCCCATGGGAAAAACACGCCGGCGTTGGCTAATACAAAACATCAAGGTAATAATTAAGAGGGTTTGCGCCTTCAGTCGGCTGCTTTGAAATGAAGAGGGCGAAAGCACCAAGCGAGCACGACAAAACTAATCCCCTTGCAACATACAAAGGTGCACACTCTAAAATGAGGCAAACTGGCGTCTCTAAATAAACCGTGTCTCCGATGTTTTAATGCGGGATGAGACAGCGAAATTTTCTCACGTTTCGTAGAAACAAAGGAAAAGGAGCACATAAGTGAAATAAAAGTTGTGAGATGATATTTAATATATTTGCCTAAATTCTAGAATTAAATATCCGTAACAATAATAAGTATAGTGAAAACTATTCATGAATATGATTAGCACTGTCAGTTACGTGAGCGAAGCTCTATTAATTTGTAATCCTATATCTCTGTTTCCCATCCTGTCTACAGACCTTTGACTTCCCAGTGTCTAATCTTTTTATTATAAATGAAGAGAAGAAATAATTCCCCATGGAAGAAACTTTTACAAAAAAATATTTCACAAGTAGAAAAATTTATATGTTCACTCATCCCGCAGCCGTTTTTGCAAAATATAGCTTACGATTATTCTAGTATGCTTGAAGTTTATATTATTGGCTAGGATGATCTGCTAAGTTTATATCCATTAAAACAAAGGTCATGAAACTCCTAGAACCAAAGGGAAGCTATTACTTTTGTTTCTTACGAAGAATTTAATTAAATTTGCATGCATTTAAGACTTCTATTTAAACACATAATTCTGAAGGATTTACTGTCGCGAACAACGATATCACTACGGAGTATATTGAAAATCTGAATTTCTCCCAACTTCCTTATAGTCACCTACGGAATAAGTTTCCTCTTACGTCGACACGCATGCACCAACGATTCTCCCCACGTCGAAAACTAGTCAAGATCCTTTCTTTCATCGTAGTGTCAAGAAGCTTTTACGCTTTTTCAGCAACATTTAGAATACCGATCGAAAATCTGGTGTCACTACAACAGAAAAAACGTTGCAAGCAATTCCAAAATTCGTTAAACTACCGTGATTTCTAAGAGACGACGCCATTTCCACTACTTTTGACGTCTTGCAGTGAAGCCGTTTGGACATTTCAGTGAAATTTAGAATGACTAATAAAAAGGCTTTTTGCCTTTCGCTTAAGTTCCATTCGAGCCCATTGGTATCGTGAAAATCGCCTTTTGCATTTCTGAAATCTTGTACTAGACGTTCCTTTAGGGGGGGGTAACCACCACCGTGAGCAACTCAGTGGGATCTAAGCAGTCGCCCGTTTCTAATTTGGGGTTGCTGGTTCCAGAGTGGGGAGAAACAGTAAGGCAAACACAACATCCATGGCTCAGCCGGTATTCGAACCCAGCCGATCTCTGACGAATGATCAGAAGCCTGCGTATGACTTCACCGCCGAGGAAGCTTAAAGGACTTGGAGCAAAACATTATACATAAATTCCATACTTTTTCAAAAAACATTCAGGCAAAATTGCAAATCTCATCGCATGTGTCAATGCACAATACCACCAGGAAGAGTTTGGTACAGAATAAAACGGCGGGGTGATACAGCAATATGTTTTCAAAAAAAAAAAAAAAAAAAAAAAAGGTGTGGAGCACCACCTAGCTGTTTGAAAGTAATTTTGTATCGCATTTTGTATGATTGCCCTCATCAGATGCAATTCAAAAATTTCGGGAATGTTACTAAAAACAATGTAATGGTGATGTCTATCAATTATTCCCCGAAAAGGACAATATTATGTCCTCTATGCGCTTTCCTCTCTCCTAATATATATATATATATATATATTTTTTTTTTTCTGTATCACAGACTCCAGCAATTCTGCTTAAAATGCACGATGTACAACTGTCTCAAGAAATTTAGCACCCAGGGAAGGCATTCATTATGGTCTTTCTGTGACGTTTATTTCACGCCCACGTATCTGAGAAGCGTCTTAAAAAGGGGGAAAATCTGGAAACTGCTATGTTTCCACAGTTGAACTTTATATATATATATAGTTCTGAGCATGCAGATAGATAGATAGATAACAGGGAATCGTGTGCTGACTCAGTAACACATACTCTATATTCTCCTGCATCTCCAGGCAAAGGCGCACAGAACCTGAAAGTGACATCCTTATCGGAAGCTTTTATTGAAGACATGGAGTGATGATATAAGCATATCTCAGCACTCTGTAACTAAGCGAGAGTACAAATCGTGTGCCTGCTTCACTTCGTTTTAGATACCAACCGAGAGTATGATGCTTAAAAATTAGTCTCTTATGAAATCTAAACGAGTTTTAAATTTTTTTCTAATTTCAAGTGCCAAGCACTTTCGTTCTACCAGGAACGGATTAGGAAGATCAAACAATTAATTCAGTAATGCTGTCCACTAAAAAAACACCTTATAAATTCCCTCATGAAAAAAAAAATCTCTCGAATGCTGGATGAAAGGGAACTGTTGAAATATGCATTGCAAAACGAATTCAGTCGTGAAAAAGTTACAACAACAATTATGGTGAAAGCACTTTAAAAAATCCAGTCATGATTGAATGCAGCAGTGTGTGTGTGTGTGTGTGTGTGTGTGTGTGTGTGTGTGCTCATGCCACATAACAATTTCTTACGTAATTAATTTTTATATTTATTGGTCACTAATCATTTTCTACGCTATGGTATTGGTACCTTCTCCTTAAGTAGACGCTTTGTTTTCAAGTCTACCCATCATTTTGGCCCATGAAACTCCATTTTGAACAATGAACCACCATTTTAGCAATGAACCACCGTTTTGAACCATGAACCACCATTTTGATCAGTGATCCACCATTTAGACACATGTGAACTATACTGGTAAACCGTTGTTTCTTCTAAGATAAATGTGCGTGGGAGACGCATTTCGGAATTTCTCTGCTGGAGAATCGCTTTGTGCTCTGTGTCAGTTTGTGGATAAAGGGATGGACATGATGGGTTGCATAATGGGTACTGGTGTCTTCTTCAAAATTAATGGCGTATTGGTCTAAGCGCTGGTTTCTGGGCATTTGTCCGCGATTGGGTTCGGGTTCGAATGCTGGTGAGGCATGGATGTTATGTTCGTCTTATAACACTGGCTCTCTCCCTTCCCTGGAACCAGTGACCCTAAATTAGGGACGGCAACTGTTTATTGTCCCTCGAGTTGCTCACGGAGATCGTTAAACGCCCAACTAATAAAAAAAAAATACAAAATGAAGGTAGGGCATACCAATGACCCTGGACTCCAAGTCCAATGACCTATGTCTAACTGTAGTTAGTCTTAGCCTAATCAATTTACAATGGCATGCTTTGTCTGGCGACACTTTTCTAATATAGGTAAAGAGAATATTGGTATGTCATGTTAGAGCAAAAGCCACAGCATATAGATAGATGGAAGTTTTTTTTTTTTTTTTTTTTAAAGTAGCTTTTCATATAAAAATAAAGTTCAAATGAAGTTAACGATTATTATTCATAAGTATACCAAAAGGATTTCTCGATTTTTCTCGAGTGGTCCACCGGAAATTGTCCCGGCGTTCCGGTGGGCCAAACCGGCCCTGCTCTTTATTAGCAAAAATTCCCACTGCGAGTTCACTTACAGTCTGATTTACGGAGATTATTGCTTTGGGAAAGATGCTTCATAAATATAAAAGTTAATTCCCTGAAAAAAAAATGAAAAAAATGGAGATAGTTTCGAATTGACATGCAAGACTTGCATTACTTTCGCTTCGGCATATTTAGAATCTACAAAATAAATCAACGCCAGTGAATTTAAAAGTAATCTGAAACCATATTTTATTAAAGTTGCTGGCTAGTATTGAAATATGTTTAATTGTTTTCCTTTTATTCAAAGAATTGTTACTTTTTGTCTGACAATAAAAGAGAAACTGAGCAGAAAATTATGATAACGATGATGTAATTTTTTTTAGATCAGTAAGCGTTTCAGACTCTTTTAATTTGTATTAGCATCTTTAAACATGGCATTAGTACATAGTAGTGGGATCACAGTGCGTCTGGTCAAAATGTCGTGTAGTTTCTTATAGTTTAATGTTGCATGTACTGTTGTTGTCACACAGAATCTCAACTGCGTTGCAACTTCTCACAATCAGGAAATTTTTCTGAAGAAGTCATATTAGTCGCTATTAGTAACGTGAGGTATCATTAACAACGATATCACATTATTTCTTTCTATCGCGCGGTTTAACGTGTATTTCCACCCAAGGTCGGACGTAAATATATATTATTTTTTCTCTTCGATTTATAACACATTGCGAGAAAGATAACAAACTTTGATAACACATAAAAATTTCAGTTTTCAATGGTGCTACAAGGTCTGTGTGTTTTCAAAGCCAAATTAGACGTTTCGTTAAATTGCTTATTTTTACACGATGATTCCCAAATCATTCTAACGGATTTTTTAGTGTTACTTTGATATCATTCACAGTGAGAGAATATTTTCTACTTTTATAATCAGAAACCTTTGCAATAATATTCATAATTTTACCGAATCAAGCAGTGAACCTAAATGTAAAGATCTATTACCACTTGCAAGAACTTGAAATATAGGCAACTGCAAAATGATTTCTTCATGAAAATTTAAAATTCGAAAAGTTTTCATGCAAGCATGTTTCAAAGCTAAATGAAAAACAGTTGCTTCCTAACCCTTTTCTCTCTCCTCCTCCGTCATGTAAATTACATCATCATCATCAACCATTATTAATCCACCGCTGGATGAAGGTCTCCCCAAACTTCTTCAGTAACTGTATATTTTCAGCCAGTCTCCTCCGTAAGACTCCGGAATGCTTTCGAATTTCATCCACCCATCGCCCATCTGGTCTTCTCTATATTTTACATTATATGCATACATCATTGTCAACCGCCATCAATCCACTGTTGGATGAAAGTCTCCCCAAGTTACTTTTTCAACGGTCTGTCTTCAGCTAGTCTCCTCCATGTCACTCCCGCATGTTTCCAAATTGCATCCACCCAACTCCCATGTGGTCTTCTTCTGGGTTTTTTCCTGTGCCTTTGAATCCAGTCTAAAATTTCGGTTGACCATCGGTGGTCCGTTCTTCGGGTAATTTGTCCAGCCTATTGCTATTTCAGGGATTTTACTCTGATCATGATGTCTTCCACTCTTGTCATTTTCCTCATTCATGAGTTCCTTTTCTTATCTCTCTTGGATACACCAAGCATGCATCTCCCCATGATTCTTTCAGTTGTCTGCAATCTTTGTATGACATTTTTAGTTAAGGTCCATGTCTCTGCTCCATATGTAAGAACTGGAAGGATGCATTGATTAAACACTTTTCTTTTAAGACATAATGGCATATTGCTCTTAAAAATTGTACTGTTTCTTCCAAAAGCTATCCAACCAAGTTTTATACGCCGATTAATTTCTTCATCAATGTGACCCTCGCTTGGTATCTGCTATACAAGGTAAATGTTGGTATCGGTTATCTCCAGCTTTTCCCCATCAATCAATAAATCATTTCATGTAAAGGTGCATCAGTTTTGTCTTCTGAGAATTCATTTTTAATCCTTTTAATCCCACTTATTTTCTCTAGTCAGCAAGTTCCTGGATGATACTCTGCAGCTCTGAAGGGGTAATTGGTAAAATTACGTGATCAGAATACGATGGTGAATTTAATAATTCCCATTAATCTTTATTCGTTTGTTTTCCCAGTCCAATGAATTATACAGTATATATATATCGTTTGCTGTTTGGACACGAACAATCACCAAATTTTGGTTTCCATAGCACAGCTTCGTTTTTGCAAATTAATGATGAGTAAAAGGGGTCATGCCTAAGATTTATTGTAAAGTGATAGCTTTAAAAAATACCTGGAAAAGTCGTTAACTTATTCGATCATAATGGAAGAACTCTGGTACAAAGCTCAAATTTGACCACAATTGTGGAAACCTGGAGGGCAGTTAACAAGATCTGACCTCAAACAAACCTCTACACAATCCAGGTAAGATTGAACTAACCAACACCACCTCAAATCAAGATTTCATTGTCACATAACCGGCATAAAATTTTTGATCACTTCAACTGATTGCATTAAAGCGTATAACATTTATTCAGTGCATTATGTTTTCATTCAATCGTAATATGTAACTTTAAGAACGCATTTCCAGGTAAAACATGAAACTCCGATTAACTATACTGCGCATGAGATTTATATGTCTCACTTTTTTCTGGGCGGGAAGAGGGGTGCGCTAAACGACCCCCACGAGCAATAACCATAAGACCGCCACTGTGCCCGAGTGGTTTCAGGCCCTGACTTCTGTTAATTCATCCGGCTTCGAGTCCCGGAGCCCCATTAGGAATAGGCGATGCATTTAAGAGCGCCTGCTCGTCCCTTGGCCCTAAATTAGGGACGGACGACTGCTTATAGTCCTGTGAGTTTATACGCCTGATGGTGGTTGTTAAATCAATAAATAAACACATGACTGTAAGCAGTAGGTCGTCACTAACTTGGGGCAGCTGGTTCCAGAGAGTGGTGGGAGAACTAGGGCCGTAAGACAAATACCATTCATACCTTATCCAAGACCTAGGCCTCTGACTACTCGACCCCAGGGGCTGCGCAGGTGACAATGATTCTAGGTTTAGCACAAAATCCTCACACCAACGGCTATCGGTCAAATGGAATGATTTTATTTAACCAATGGTATGCGACAAATGAAATCGACTATACCAAACATTATATAAGCATGAGAAATTCCAAAAAGAAATGTAAAGTAAGAACACGCACAAGTCAAACGTTAAGCTATGTTTAAAAATCGTTCAGTCGCTGAAAAAGCTGTTATCTCATACAATGTTAGTTAAGTTATACGAAACTCGTGAAAAAATTTTACCCTTCCACGTGATAAAGTGTTCTAAACATCATGAAGTTTAACTTTCTTTTTTTTCTAAAACGGAAAGACCAAACATTTTTAACAACTCGTCTCCCTCTTCCTCTCAGAGCGGGTTGAGTTCCTCAAAGACGAATATTCCATTTATGAGGAAGTTAGCGAATTAAAGCAGCAGCCGGCTCGCCACTCCTCTGCTGCATATCGGGACGAAGGACAAAGTGCGTCCGGGGCCGACTTCACAGGAAACCATCTACGCATTGGCGTCCCCAAACACAAGGAGTCTGCGGAAGACCGCGGAAAACCCGTAGACTAGGTGGCCGGCAGGACTGGGATTTTAATAACTAGGTGGCAAAAACTGATCGCACTAATGAAGTTACCCAAGATATCAGAAAAAAACTGATGTAATCTTCTTTTACAGAAAAATGTTATTACTCGGTAAATTTCGAGTGTTTGCAATGCTGTCAGATTTACATAGTATTTATGGCGGCGCAGTTGGCTAAAACACCCTTATCATTATACTGCTTCCTGTCATGACATTCATGAGAAAAAAACAGTGACGCAATTTTTATATTATCAGAAAACAAACATAACTGAATGGCCGATCCATGTGATTTATTTTTATGAAAACGGTACGGTTCAATAAATTTATTTCAATCGATAAAAATTTTCCATATTTATTTGTGGAACGTTTCACAAAATCAACCTGGCAAAATGTTACAGACTTCTCCAAAAAATGTGTGGAATTGTTAGGATTATATTTCCAGACATATATTATAATTTCAGACTTCTCCAAAAATGCTGTGGCAGCTAAGCTCCCCCCTTTTGTGTGTGTGTAACGTACCAGATTCTTTTTTTCTTTTTTTTTTTTTTCTCACACTGAACAGAAAAAATTAGCAAACGTACACCGTTAAAAAATTGTTAGTGGTTGAACCAGAAAGTAGTGCTGTACCACTTTTGAGAGAAAGGTAAACCATTGTGTGATGCATGATACCCTAATATAGAGCATACACCATATTACAGTATCCAACCCGAATGGGGCAAAGTTCGCCCGTTGCGCCATTTTTTTTTATTTTTTTTTTTATGCAATCACACAATGACATACCTTAGTCCCAAAAGGGGTGCAGCTGGTGTACCCTAACATAACATTTTCAACAGTGGTGTAGCACCACTTTTTGGTGCAACCTACTACAAAATGTTTAACAGTGTTGTGTTATTTAATAGACGAACTACTTCTCTTTCTTGCCCTTCATTAAAAAAGTTTTGCAGTCAGTTAACTTTAGAGTGAAAAATCTGAGATGTCAAAACTAGGCTCCAGTGTCGCGGGAATTAGAGAATTATAAAGTTTCAAAAGTTTTTTGACCTCATATGTTCCAATTTCGAAAAAAAAAAAAAAAAAAAAGGCGCATGTTTCGGAGTAAAATCATCGGCAGCTTCTTTCTCTTCAATTCATGTGCAGAAATTGTTAAGGAGATTTAAAACTAGAATTTTAAGTCATAGATATTAAATCTCATTTCGCAACTTTTATTTCGCTTTGTGCTCCATTTCCTTTGTTTCAACGAGGGGTGAGATAATTTCGCTGTGTCACTCCTCTATGAAACATCGGAAGCACGGTTTATTTAGAGACGCCAGTTTGTCTCATTTTCGAGTCTGCGCCTTTGTATTTTGTAGACGGATTAGTATTGTTGTGTTCATTTGATCGTTTGCATTCTTTAATTTCAAAGCAACCGACTGAAAGCGCAAGCCCTCTTAATTTCTGCCTTGATGCTTTGTTTAAGCCGAAGCCGGCGTTTTTCTCATGGGTTTTTGTGGAGGTAAAGGGGTGAGTTTGCATGGAAACAAAGGGGGCCTAAAGGAGTCGATTATAGGAATTGGAGGCGAGCGGTCGCAGGAGGACGAGGGCACAATAATTTAAATATCCGGTTCCTTACAGTAACACAATATATTATATAGCTGGTGCACAAAACGAGGGAGAGGAGAAGAAATATCCGGTGCCACAATAATCAAAATTCATGTGATATGCTATCCACAACAGAACTTCAAAATCAGTTTCTTTGACAGACAATTGAAATTTAACAGTTAATCAAACCTGAAGTATTCCCGTGAATCTCTCCTATTACTAGAATGTTTTCGTTATGTGGATACGGAAAAATTGAAAACGGAGTTTTTCCGTTAATATACGAAAGGAATTGCAGAAAGGTTTTTGAAAATTAAGAATTTTCCTGTCTTACAAAAATCCGTGAAATTCGTTTCTTTCCGTTATTTCACGGAGAAGGTTGTATCAGAAATATGCTTCGTTAATTCACGACAGGAATCGCGGAAACTGGCTCGTGAATTTTATAATTTTTTTTTTTTTTTTTACCTGTAGTAGAAGAACATATCCAGTATTTCACACTGGCATGGCGTAATGTCAGTTTTCACCTCAATGACTTATATTTAACGAAAAACCTACCAGATATAAACTAATTGTGGTAACAGGAATAAAACAGCAAATGTAGATAATTGCTGATATTTTACGAGAGCACTTCAAATTGATAAACATGCATGAAATCTCCTTTTGGAGCAATGTTATTTCTATCCAATACTTTAACGAACCAGAAGAAGCGTCTACTATGTGAATAATTCTTTAACCTTCAATTCTGCCGTTTGATATTATTTTCTGAAAGCGAGTATGCTTTACCATAATTTTTTTTTTTAATTTTTATTATTTTTACAAGAACTTCTTCATATTACAGTGCCTCAGCATTTTCTTTCCAACAAAAAATTTGAAATGGGAGTAGCTCTCAGAGTTGTTTCTTTTTAGTTGATGGTGTATTAAATGTTCACGTTTCTGAATCACAATTGCACATACCAGATATTGAGACTACTATTTTTTCATATTTTTGAATCACATACCAGTACACATTATATTATTAAACGTACATTAAATGTTCATGTTTCTGAATCACATACCAGTGCACATTAGATATGAAAGCTGCATTAAATGTTCATGTTTCTGAATCACATACCAGTGCACATTAGATGTGAAAGCTGCATTAAATGTTCGTTTTCCTGAATCACATACCAGTGCACATTAGATATGAAAGCTACATTAAATGCTCATGTTTTTGAATCACATATCTGTGCACATTATATATTAAAGTTGCATTAAATGTTCACATTTCTAAATCACATACCAGTGCACATGAGATATGAAAGATGCATTAAATGTTCATATTTCTAAATCCCATACCGGTGCACATGAGATATGAAAGATGCATTAAATGTTCATATTTCTGAATCCCATACCGGTGCACATTAGATATTGAGGCTGTATTAAATTATCATATTTGTGAATCACATTATAGTTCAGATCGCATATTGAGGCTGTATTAAATGTTCATATTCCTGAAGCATATACTGACACGTCCAGATATTGATGTTTTATTTAACGCTCATGTTTCTGTATCACACACATGAGCGAATATCTGGACCAAATATTGACGTAATAAGGGCTCATTCTTCTGAAAAACATATCAGCGCAGACCAAATGTTGAGGATGTATTAAATGTTTCTCTTTCTGAATCCCAGACTAGTGTATCCCAAATATAAAATCGAAAGGAATGTCTTGCTGATATATAGATGTTTGTAGAAGTCAGGAGGTTATTCATACTATTATGTTCAGTTTCCCCTGTTTTCTCTTTCATTTTACTTTTTCTCCTCCTTTATTCCCTCTGTCGCGCGCCGTCCATCCCATTGAATGAAATACGGGGGCTTCCAAATGACTTTGTTTGTTGTCTGATGAATAATCATAAATTCCCGATCCAAAATTAACCAGTATGTGATGTTCTATCATCACAGATACCTAGTGGTAAATTACCGACTCTCATTTTGATTAAAAAAACCAAACTGCAAATTACTTACTGCTGTGAAATATTAATTGAGCTGCCCCGATGGCCAAGTGGTCAGAGGTTCTGGTTTCCAATCATTCGTCTGAAATGGGGCCCGGATCCCAGTCCCGGATGAGGCATTTGTCCTATGGCGTTGGCCCCTCTCCCTTTCCTAGAACCAGTGCTCCTAAATTAGGAATGGACGACTGCTTATGACACTAAGAGTTCCTCATGGTGGTCGCTAAACCCCGAAACCAACAAGTGAAAATTTTGTTTTGCTGTAAATATCTGACAAACTTCAGTCACACTTTCTCAGGCACCCAGCGGTAATACCTGCCTTATTTTCCCAGCTACGCTGCTGGAACCAAGAAGCAAACAGTAATCTTGCAATGGCGAACTTCGTTCGGTCACTAATCCGTTCAAATTACAGGTTAAAGTTTGAGGTGCATTCAGACTTGCAGTCTATCCAGAAGCAAACCGAAGACATCACAAATTGTAACCACTGTCAACAGCGGTATCGCATCACTGACTGGACTGCTTCTAATCTCCAGACAGGATTTTAAACCTCTTAATAAATCACTTTTCAATTGATGCATTGATAGTTGAAGCGAAGTCCGTGTCTTTTAGACTTTTTTCTCCGATTCAGGCGTGTCTCGTGACTCCATTGTAACCAATACAAGCTGTAATCACCTCCAACTCCCGAGGATTTAAAAAAATATATTTCACTAGCACTTCCAAGAAAATATGACGTCATAAGACAGGAAACATTTCATCTGGAAACGATCTCAAGGCAAGGGGTCAAGACTCGTAGGTTGATTCACAAGTACGATTACAAGAACTGCATTTCTGATAATATATTTAATAGTTTGAAAAGAATGTAAGAAGTAAAACGCCAATTATTACACTATTTTTTTCAATGCATCACCAAAAATTTTGGACCACCTTTCATGCTTATTCCCGCTGCATAAAATTCTCGTCGCTGCTTCTGAAGCAAAGAATCTTCATTCATTCGTCTGAGATGGAGCAACGGTCTTTGGAGTGAACTTTCAATAGCGTAAATCGGTAAGTGCCAGATTTTATCCCTTCACTTCATGCTGTATCGATTTCCGTTGAGAAGCTTGCTTTTAAACTCGCTGCAATTATCTTCGATTATGTCTTTACCAGCCGTAAACTCCGTTCAGCAACATGTTGAAGTGATATTGCATTTCCCCTGTACACTTCAAAAAACTGCCGAAGAATTATCAGCCGGGAAACTTTCTTTTCCCCTGAACATCAAAAGACCCTTCGTGCAACCTTGCGATCTCAACGTCCCATTCTAATCACCATTTTAAGGTGGACGTCAAGTAATTTTGCTTCCTATACTTCCAATAGAAAAACTTCTGTACACATTTTCTTCACAATTAATGCTTTCCCAAGGATGAAAATTTGAACATCGATTAAAATAGCCTCATTTTATAACTTGGAATACTTAATATTTTCTAAAACATAACCATAATTATGCAATCCAACATTTGTTTGTCTACTGACGTCATCAAAGTACAGGTCGCGCCATCTTTTTTCTGGTTTCAACACCACCAAAGGAAAAGTTATTGATTTTTAATATAATTATGGTTATGTTTTAGAAAATATTAAGTATCAAAAGTTATAATATGAAATTATTTTAATCGATGTTCAAATTTTCATCCTTGGGAACACACTGATTGTGAAGGAAATGTGTACAGAAGCTTTTCCATTGAAAGTGAGGGAAGCAAAATTACTTGACGTCCACCTAAAAGTTCCAAAACACATTGTAATGTGCGCATGCGTCTCCAGACGGAGTAGTGCTGCCATTCAGGTATATTGCTATCTATATTCAGAGCTGTTTCACTCTCCAGAGGCGTGCTTGTAGAAAGACCCATCATGTGTTCTGGGGCTGTAGTCTTGCTGTTATAACTCCTGTTTGGGTTCGACATTTAAGCTTAATTGCAACTCGTTTCAGAACATATATAGCAAAGGAATAGATGAGGAAGTTGCAGTTTCAAATAATTTATTATTTGCTTAAACTTATAGTGCAGGTTTTCCTAAGATTATCGTACTAAATTATTTCTTGAAGCTCTCCATAGACTCGCTATGTATTCTGTTTCCTAATTACTCACTCTTTCGTACTTACTCTAATTTTACGTAACTTTTTATTCTCTTGCGCTGTCCTTCTCGGATATATATTCGAAAAGTGCTCCTTCTCCGACTATAATTCGCGGCCTTTCTCCTGTGACCTCTGTGTTGTCCGAACTTCTCTCGACCCTCCTCTGTTTCCTACCCCTCCCACGAAGGTAAGAGCGTTCCTCTGCTCCAACAGCAATGAAATAATTTAACCCTCTCGATGCGCTTTCGGATCACAATGTACATGATTGCTGCGTAGGTCTATAAAATAGTAAAAGCACTTCAAATATTCCCATGTTGACCGCCGCGACGAAGACTGGCAAAGAAAGACCCACTCTTGAAAGTTCCTAACTTGGAAATTAATTAATTCTGAAACTCCCGTAATAATTGAAACCTTAATTTCTGATCCACAATCGTAAATTTGTTTCTTCAGCAATTACGTATCGTGAAACTACATTTGAAAAAATAGCCTGGCAATCCCTTAATATCCTTCGTGAACATCCTTTGAGACAGCAACACAGCTTTTTTTTCTTATATTAGCAAGGCTTTCAGCTGCGTACGCTTCTAAGATTGTTTGAGCATGAACGCGACAATCTCTGTTTTTGAGCATGCGCAGTGCGATATTTTCCATTCTCTCATATCGCTATGCTTATCTATGGTGTTACTTGCTCTTAAAATTGCATTCATAATAATGTTTTGATGAATTACTTATAGTGGGTCAAGCAATATTTTCCTGCTGAAATGTTTTGATGAACTAAAAATAGTTCATCAAAAGTTTCATCAAATGTTTTTATGAACTAAAAATAGTTCATCAAAAGTTTCATCAAATGTTTTTATGAACTAAAAATAGTTCATCAAAAGTTTCATCAAATGTTTTTATGAACTTTTTGATGAACTATGCTTTGCTGAAAAGTACTCAGCAACAATTATAACTGCAAAAAAAGTACATCCCTGAACATCTGGTTTCCCCTTTCAACGACGCTTCTTATACAGACGTTTTTTTCTTATTCTTCTATTAGTTCATAATTAATTTATGGTACTTGAAAACTGTGTCACTCAGATATGCTTCCCAAATCTAGTGAGCCTTAGCTCTACCGAAAGAACTGTCAATGTCTCCCATCTTCCTGAGTAAAATTTCAAGTCAGGTGTTTCCTGATAAACACAATCTGATAATGTTTAAACGACGGCTAGACTTATCAGATTACATGAATCTCATGAAAGGGAGGGACACAAATTTCGGTATCTTATTGACCTTAAACTAAAATTGGAATGCAATTTCTGAAGGGGGAAAAGGCGCATTTTTCCGGGCAGAAGTTGTTAGGAGATACAATCATTTTTTACAGCTTTACACACGCGCGCAGGGTCACTTAAAAGAATGGAGCTGAAGCTGAAGCAAGTTGGAGATAATCAACACTTTCTTACGATGTGTCGACCTTGGTCTGTACGGCAGTGAGGGAAGGAGAATGGATGAGCCGCACGCCCGCTGAGACACAGTAGGAGGTGGGAAGTGCCCGGTAGACTGTCGTGGAGCTATTGTAGGCGTCCTGCGGAGAAGTCAGTACAACGATAGAGGAAACATTTGTTTGGGAAACCACACGAAAGAGTCCAAGATGGGCAGGTATGCTCCCCCTATTCAAACACTTCACAAGGCATACATTAAGTGAAAAATATAAAATCCAAACAAGCTCTTTTCAAAGTCAACGCGTAGCAAGCAGCTGAACGTTCCCTGAAAAACAAAGCTTGCGGAAGAAATTTTGTGTGAACGCGTGCGAAACGGGAATTATCCAATGGCTGTAAGCAAGACAGAATGGAACTTTTGTGGCGCCCAAGGCGAAATTTTATAGTGTGGCCCTGAGCAAAATTTCATTGTGGGCACCTAGAAAATGCGCCTCATAATTTAATAAAGTCGTTACATGAAAAATGTCGTCCATAAAGAGCACACACTAAAACTATCATTAAGAAAAAGTGATTATCTCAAAGAAGTGTTTACTTTAAGAAAATGACCTTAATATGGATTGAAAGTTGAGAGAGGGGGGGAGATAGAGGAGAGATAGAGAGATAAAGAGTGACAGAGACAGATAGAGTTATATATAGAGAGAAGAGACAGACACATATACATAAAGATAGAGAGAGACAGATAGGTAGGGAGAGATTTATCCTTGTTATTCTCTACGCAATATTATATTTTATCCTTGTTATTCTCTACGCACTATTCTATACTCCTCCCCGAGATATGTTTTAGGTAGGGAGAGACAGATAGATATAGAGAGAAAGCGAGACAGAGTAGGAGAAATAGAAAGAGAGAAAGAGGTAGATAGAGAAAAAGAGAGACAGACAGGGAGAGAGAAATAGAAAGAGAGAAAGAGGTAGACAGAGAAAGAGAGACAAACAGGAAGAGAAATAGAGAGGTAGATAGAGAGACAGGGTGAGAGAAATAGAGAGACAGACAGGGAGAGATAGTAGGTAGATAGAAAGAGAGACGTGAAAGAATAAAAAGTGGTAGATAGAGAAAGATAGACAGACAGGGAGAGGGAGATAGAAAGATGTAGGTAGAGAAAGAGAGAAAGAGGTAGGTGGAGAGGGGGGGAAGAAAGTAGGAGAGAGAGTAAAACGTGTCAAAACCTGCGATATTCTTTCCAGAAAGAAGGAGTTGAGGTTGCAATTTGGTACTTGTAAAAACTTCCTCACATCATGAAAAAAATATAACTTCAACTAATCTGCGTAGCGAATAATATTGCGTAGAGAATAACAAGGATAAAATAAATTCGTTTAAACAGTCTCCCCTCCTCCCCGAGACATGTTTTAGTGATTGATTTTTGATGCAAGGTGGAGTAACTGACAAATTACTGACCTTTTAGACCTTTTATAACAGCGCATATATGTAAATTGACTTTTTTAAATTTCCAGTACTGTTTTAAAAGTCACTGAACAATTGGAATCCATAAATAGTCTAAACACAAGTTTGATATTGTTCTTGTTATTATTATTATTTTTAAATTTAGGTATCTGGTTTACACACATTGTTCAATGTGTAAAAGTCTGGAACCACAAAATGATGTTTCATGAATGCGGAAAAGTTTAGTGTGGTTGTAATGTTCATTTGAAATCTGCAAATCTCAGCGTCTGTACAACGAAGGGCGATAACCTATTTGAAAGTGGGAGTGGGTGGATTGGAAACTAGAAAAAGGCGTTACAAAAAATGCCTCTTTAAGGACTTTGCGCCCCAAAACTTCAAAAGAAATCGTGATAAATATTTAAAAAAAATCCACCCAAAATAATTTTGTTTTTATTGGTTAAACTGCTGGGCCCATTGGAAGGCGCGTGCCTGAAGCGACCGCCAGGGTTGTCCCTGTGGTCCAGCCGGCCCTGGCTGTAAGAATAACATTTATAATTGGATACCTAATACATGATGTTAAGTTTTTGGAATCGGGTAGTAATAAATGGGATGAATATTTAGAATTGAATGGTCAAGAATTAAGTCAATGTTTAGAATCTGGTGGTAATAAATGTGGTCAATAATTACAATTAAGTCAGTATTTTGTTGGAAAGGGCGGGAGGATTTAACGGCCATCGTGAGCAACTCAGTGGGCTACAAAAGCATGTGCACATCCCATATTTAGGCCTACTGGTTCCAGGGAATGGAGAGAGCCAGTGCCGTAAGACAAATGCACCATTCATGCTTCACCCAGACTCATCTATGATGATCGATGCTTAGAAGCCAGCGTCTCCTACACACCCCGCCCCATTCACTGGGGCGGCAAGTCAGTATTTAGAATCAGGTGGGAGTTTAATAAACAGTTATAAATGGATTATCAAGAATTAAATCCATATTTAGAGTTTAGTGGCGAAAGATGTGGTTAGTATTTAGAGTTGGACGTAAAAAAATGAAATCAATATTCCAGATCAGATGGCAAAAGCTATCTATGGTCAATGTTTAGAATTGGATAGTTAAGGATTAACTTAATGTTTATAACGAAGTGGTAAAAAATGAGGTCAGTATTTAGAATTGGTCGTCCAAAAATTAAATCGATATTCAGGATCAGGTGGTAAAATCTATACTTAGTGTTTAAAACTGGAAGACCAAAAATGAAATCAGTATTGAGGATCAGATAATAAAAGCTGTGGTCGATGTTTAGAATTGGACGGCTAAAGATTAATTAATATTTATAATGAAGTGGTAAAAAATGAAGTCAGTATTTAGAATTGGACGTACAAAAATTAAATAAATATTCAAGATCAGTTGGTCAATGTTTAGAATTGGATCGCTAAAGATTAGCTTAATATTTATAATAATGAAGTTGCAGAACATGTGGTCAATATTTTGAAATGGATGATGTATAATTAAACCGATACTCAAAACCAGATCATAAAAGATATGGTCAATGTTCTGAATTGGATAACCAAAATTTAAATATAATTAGGTATGCGCTCAGCATTAGCTGGTCAAAAACTAAGTCAGTATTTGGAATAGAGTGATAAAAAATATCATCAATTTTCAGAAATCAATGAAGCAAGGGAAATTAGATTTACGTGTTCTGCAAAAAAGTTGATGTTTAGAATTGGAAGTCAATGAAGTCATGCAGAAATGTATATTTGGCAATAAGGTCAATATTTATGATTCAATGATTAACGGTAAAGCCAGTGTTTAAAATTAGACGACTAACAAATGATTTAATAGCGTGGACAATTGGTAATCTCCTTTTTTCTTAATTTTTCTTACATGATATATCGGTGACGGTGAAGAAGAACACTCCTAGTCCTAGATTGCGTAATTACTAAATATTATAATTGGCGCTATTCAAGATTTACACGTACCTAAGAACATTTTAAATTGGATGTCCAAAAATTAAATTTGCATGTAGAATTATGTAGTAAAGGATATAACGATTTATTTGGAATTGAGTGATGAAAACTGAAGCTCAAAAAAAAAGGGTCAGAAAAAGTTAACATTTATAATTGGCTGATCAATATGGTAAACCATATTGTCAACAATGAAGTCCACATAATTAGATATGAATGATTAGTTATAAAGTTAAAATCTACATTGTTTGTGCTTTAAACTGAGAAATAGGTGCTGTATAATAAACACAATGTGCACACGTAAGATTTTAAAATAAGCGAAATGAATATTTATAATTGAGTGATCAGCTACCGAAGTGAGTGATAAATGTCTTATATTTGAAAAATTCGAATTCGATCAAACTGAATATTTCTTTAAAAATAAGATGCGGTTGTTGGTTGATTTTAAAATAAGTGCTCATAGTTCAAGGAGATGAGAAGTTCGTTTTGGAGATGGCTCATTACTGAATGAAGCCTTGGGTAATCATGATGGTTTTAACGAAAAGTTTAACAATGTTCGCTGAGAGCTTAGAAAACTCCAAATATATTCCAATCCATTTTCTTTTCTAATCACTGATAATTTCTCATCGAATCATTTTCTTTCTCATGAAAACTCTGTATCAAGAGCTATACCGGATTTAACACAGTAATTATGGTATTCCGCTTGTAGAACTATTCCAGGATGACTGAACTTCAACATGTTTTAACTCAGTAGATTGCAGAGCAAATTTCTTTCCGAACACCTTCAAGAAAAAATGTCCTATTTTATACACTGCCTGTGCAATTTGGACCATCGTAATATAAGAACTCACAGTTGGTTTTTGAATTACAGTTTTGCAAAGCAATAATGTATTAAGACAAGCTGAATTTGAAATTTATCAGCAGCACGAAATATAGCATAACTACATAACAAATAAAGGATGCTATACTTATGTATGTATATAAATAAAGTATATGTTGTTTTTTAAACTTCAAGAATAGTCACCAACCTTTTTTTGTTTTTCTGTTTGGTAGTTTAACGACCACCAACTCAATGGGCTATAAGCAGTCAGTCGCCCGACCCAAATTTAGGACCACTGGTTCCAGGGAAGGAAAAGAGCCAGTGTCGTGAGACAAACACACCATCCATGCCTCACAGGGATTCGAGCCCGGACTCATTTCGGACGAATGGACTCATTTTGGACGATTTCGGCCAGAGCCTCGTACCACACGGCGACAGAAGTGGTTACACACTTTTAACGTAAGTTTCTACAGGATTAGAATTTTTTCTGTTGAGTTTGCTTCCCACTTCCAAAAAAGCTTTGTTCACTTATGCTTTCATGGATGTTGAATTCACATAACTTCGCTGTTTTTTTACCACTTACGTCAGATTTAGAAATAGAAAACTGACTTGGTATATTTCAGCTCCATATTTGTGAAAAAACAAGAGAGAATAAATTTGCATGCTTCAAACAGATTTTATTTGCTTCGCCATCCCTTAAGAGCTCTTTTTATATGTAAGTATTCATGTATAATTATACCGATTAAAGTGTTCTTCTCCATCGGCATAGTATGAAGCGGTTGTTAGAATAAAAGGCCAAGAAAAGTACTGTATTACACATATCTTTTATTTATTACCTCAGAAGTACATGTATACGATGTACGCACACGTATATAATGCTCTTCACAGTGCTAGAATAAAAGCCATGAACTCGTCAATTTTTGTCTCATAACCTTATAAGTTCATTAACAAGGGATGCTCCTTCTGGGCTTGCTGCATTACTTTTTCCAGTTTAACTTTTATCCACAACAATTATTCCAAATAGCTTTACTCGTAGAGGCACTAAAGCTGAAGATGATCATTTCTACGGGTGTGCCCTTCCGTCGACATAGTGCCATGAAGGCTGTGCTAACAGACATACAGATTTATGGGATAGTAGAAATTGGGTAGGCTAAAGCAGGTAGCTCTTTAACTCATTTCCACAAAGACAATAGCCAAGACGGAGTCCGCGACAAAGTAAAATACCTAGTGAACGCCAATTTTCTATCTAGGAAAAATGCGCTATTCACGTTATCTTCTTCAATCTACTTTAGCGTTAGTGTAAGGAAATCAAAATATAGATTTGAAATAAAAGATCATAAAAAGAAATACACTAGAGAAGATTTGTAGAAAGTGAAGAGATTATCTTCGGCCACTGAACTTTAATTGATTCCGATATGAGGAATACCATCCACCTTAAATAAGGTTAATTATGGTTCAAGTAGATTACCATTAAAATATCAGGTTACAGCGAAGTTGGCATAAATAATATTGCTTTTACATTTCTTCTATTCTATGGTAACAAATATTTAACAAAAGGTCTTTTCTTATTCACGAATAAATTCCAAACGGTTGTTATTCCTCACATCACAAAAGTGGAAAAACTCTTTCTAATGTATTTTTCTTGATTTTTTTTTTTTTTCAATCGTGCGCAACAGCTAAATCGAAAAATTGCTTCAGATTTCCTTCTCGAAGAGTACAGTAATGACTCTGAACTTATTGTAGATATAAAAGCACAACATTTTTAACAAGTATCTAAACTCACTTTAGACAGAATCTTGTAGTTCTTTATGTTGCACACATTGCTTAAAATTCATTTATCTTCAAAATTAAATAACTATAACTAAGCGAAGTCCCCTTTGTATGAAAATGGCAGAAGGAGCAGCCATCATTATCCATGTATGAGCTGCACGTGAGAATTATCGATATAAAAGTTGCACGTATAAGTTATCCACCTTATTACATCCCCATTCACCTCTCACGAGCGCACTAAAAAGTTATGCACTAGAATTTAAAATCACTTCTTTCTCCCATTTCGAAAATATGGAAACTTGAGTGTACAGGGAAACTGTTATAACGCCCTTCAGGGGACTTAAAAGTAATGGCCGTTATAGCCGATGGCTGTTACGAACGATCTAAAATAATACTGAAAAACAGATTTGTACTTCAATATTTTTTGTATCAGTAAAAATAGCTTACTTACTTTTTGTACAGCTGTGGTAAGATATTAATTAATCAATAAACTGTACAATATATATAAATATTTTTACTTAAATACGGTTCGCATTAATTAATACAAATACCAATTATTGCCAATTGAGTTCGAGAGATTAAAAACACTGTATGCTGTAATCACTTAAAGAAATCGCGAATTGTCAGTTGCATCATACTTTTTAGTTTCATTTTTTGTACAGTCATTTCTGCTGAATGCACATCAAGGAGAAAATCTCCATCTTCTACACAACATTCGTTTCGAAAAATCGTTGTGAAATTGCAATTGATTCTAAAGCCTTAATTTTTATTTAGACTTAAGATGGCCGTTATAGGCAAGTTTGCCTTTATTTCCATCTTCGTTACAACAGAGTTAAAGGTAATTTCGCCAGAACCAACAGTTTTTGGCTGTTAGATCCGAGCTTGTTATAAGCGAGTTTTACTATACTGTTTCATAGATTATGCTAGCAAATTTGATTAAACTTAGGAAGTCAGAAAAGTAATTTCCTGATTGGATTGAGTGCCCTTGAAAGCGGTTTCTTTCTTTTAAATTTTATCTCAAACTGAGGAAATTCGTATCCTGCAGTGAATTTGAGTTCTCAAATTCTTACTATTCAGTGAATAGCTGATGCTAATTTTTGTACGTTAGAATGATTACTAAAAAGTCAATTCATCCTCAACACATTGTTTCGTTTGGTGTGAGGTTAAACCGACCACCATGAGAAATTCCTTGAGCCATAAGCGATTGGCTGGATCCACACCAATTCGGGGCTAGAGGTTCCTGGGAAGGAAGAGAGCCAACGCCGTAGAACAAGCACAACACCCACGCCTCATCGAGGACTCGAACCCGAGCCCAGCTAGAACGATTACCCAGAAACCAATGTCCCTGACCTGTGACCACTCGGTCACAGAGGAGCATGCATTCTTTCCCCCAAACCTGTTGCTTAAAAGGTTACACTAATTACGAATGTTTCATTTTTTCTTTGTTTTGGGGTTTAACACCTTTCCGTCCCTAATTTAGGGCACCACTTTCAGGGAAGGGAAGAATCAATGTCATGAGGCAAATGCACCTCTCATACCTCATCTGGACTCGAACTTGGTCCCACTTAGACGATTGGCCAAAAGCCTGCTCCTCTGACATCTGGGGTACCAGTGAATATGGTCTTTCATGCAATGTACAAAAAACACGTTAATTATCACCCTGTTTGTTACAAAATGTGAATATGAAATTTTGGATATGTATAATATTTCTATCACAACGACATGCTAGCCAACTTGAAGCTGAAATCTATTGAACTCCAATGTCGGTTTCAACAGCAAACAAATTCTTAATTCATTTAGAAAGGTCACTGTGTAGCCTACTTTTATTACCTGAATAACATTTTGAGAACGAATCTTAGGCATGAAAAAAAGGTTTCGTTATTTCAACTGATATTTTTTGTTTAGAACAATTTGGCATTTCAGATTTGCTTCTTCTCTAAATTAGAGACGGAACAGTGTTTTATTCTAGGCCATTAGAGCAACGAGTTGTAAAATTTAAACAGTGTCTGCAAAGGAGAAAACGTACACATTGTTCTTTTTTATTTATTTCAGCAAATCGTTCAGAACTCCAATGCACGATAGAAGAACTTGCAGAAAACAATAGAAAATGGCCCTAAAAATCAAATTAGTGAATCCATGAAATTCATGTACAACGCATTTCCAAGACAGATCAATAGAACAGAATAATTGCAAGTGTTGAACTCTTATGTTTATCTTGGCTAAATGTGTGATATTAGTTATCATTCCACTGACAAAATTGATGAACGAATAAAGTTAAAAGTTTAATTAGAGAATAATTGCCAGATGAGGAAATTATTTGAGAACTATTATACAAGCAATCTGCAGAAAATACACAAAATCTGCCTGAAACTAAGGCAAGAAAGAAAAATGAACAAGTAAGGTGTTCAGAAAACCAGAAAGGGAAAAGTGTGAACCTGAAAAAAATCAAGAGTTCTTTGGCTATCATTACTAGTGCAGTGACTCATTTGAAAACATAATGGGCATATTACGAGAAAAGCGTCGAACAAGAGAAATATTCAGTTGAGTACCAGATACTGTGAACAACTATATAAAAAAATGAGGCGATTAAATTAAAAAGCATGCAGCACTTATAGTGAAAAAAAAATGTGCAAAATTCAGAGTTTGTCAGAGAGAGAGAAGTATTTTTTCTGTATTAAAAAAACTGAAAATATGAAATTCGAAAGCACGCTGAAGTGACATGGAGAAGGCTGGCTCAAGTCAGAACGCTGTGGAAGACACTTGGGTAGACCTTCATCCAGCAGTGGATTAATAACGGTTAATGCACAGATGACTCTTTCAAATTTATAGTGCAGAGACGAAATCTTTAGCAAGAGTTTAAAATCAGTTACTTATAGTTATACAATTCCCAACACTCAGTAGCACACCTTGAAATAAAAAAGCACCATAGCCGTTACATTACCTGAAACCATTTTATCACGCAATGTTTGATTTCTATTATCTCTTTTTTTAGCAGTGATAAACACATATTGTTTACATCCCCTCCGTCACAAACCGTTTTAGTTCGCAAACATTTTTGGCGTCGCATACAGGAAACACGAAATTTTATTTTCTAATGTTATTCTTTTGCTTTTTATTTAAAATTTAAGTGCAAAAGTTCGATTCTTTAGTTATTTACATTCATTTTAAGAACCCCCAAGTCAGCTGCAAATCAGTTTATTTTCAATCAGGTTCAAAACATTTTGACGCATCCGAATTTAGCATCATTTAATTACCAGACACGCTTTAATCAATTAAAAGAAAGAATATGCGCAAATATCAAGTCTGTCGCTTAGTAATCAGTTCTGAGTTTATGTACGCACCTCTGAAATTTAAACTGATCCAAATATTTCGCAGTAAAATATTTCCTTCTCTTGAGATTCAAAATTCAAGAGCATCTTACGCTAGAAGTTTTTCGTCCCTGGTCCAGGGAAGGTACCAGGACCATAAGTTTGATCACAAATTCACAAATTCCATGTAGTACGAGATTCGAACTCAGACCCAAACGCCCATCCCCCTAATCTGCTAGTCAACAGCGGAAGGTTCCGCCCCATTTTCGTCTCACAGAAGGCACTAAAAAAGACCGCTGCATTCATAAGACTTAAGAAAATTTCATTTCATTCATGTCTTAAGCAGATGCGTAGAAAATACCGTGTTTCTCATGCCAAAGGTAATTCATTTCTGTCAGTTAATAACAGGAATGAAGCGATATTCTACTGTCCTAAAACACGCATTTAGTATCAGTAATTTTTGAGTCAGTATTAAAACAAATTCTTTGGAGAAAAGTAATTACAAATGCGTCAGATTTTTCATTAATTACTCTTAGTTAGATTTGAGTATTTGACATAAATTTTGTCTTCGTCAGCTCTCTCTCTCTCTCTTTTTAAGTGAATATCAATTCATTATAATGTGATTTCAATATTAGAAAGTTTTGAATGCGTCTTCCCACAATCACAGCAATTACCTTTTAATAGGAAGATCATCTATAGGTCTTCATCAGATAAATTCACGCTATGCTCATGACAGAGGATAACATCATCTTTATAATGGTACAATTTGGTGACGTTTAAAAGTCATTCTCACATAAATGACTAAGGTGTACCAAAACATGAAGGAGAATAAATTGCTGCATCATGCCATCTATAAATCGAAGTAATTTTCTGAAATGTAGTGGAATGTCACAGAGGCAACTCTTACAGATGAAGAGGCTGTTTCTCGTATTACAAGCTCAGCTACTATTAACTGCAGTCACTACACTGTAAAGCCACGGTATTCTTTCACAAAAAAAATTTAAGATGTGCCAACATATGAAGGCGAATAAATTGCAACATCATAGTGTCTACAATTTGAAGTAGTCTTCAATTCAGTGAAGTGCTTCAATTAATCAGCTCTTAATTGAGCAATCTATATTGTATACCATGCTCTGCTGCTATTAAATTAATTCCCAAAACGCTCGGAGATATTATGTGGTAAGATTTAAAGCCAAAAAATATTTGCTGAAAAACGTATTACTGAGTTAAATGATGAGCCTTTACTCACAAATTATCTAATACCCGATATGTTTAATTACCGGGCACACGAAGAATTACCAGCCAACACTTGCAGAAGGTTGTTACACTTAAGTGAATGAATTAAATCCTGATCGACAAAACAACGCATTATTTTTCCTGCACATGATCTGAAACCTTCATAAAATTGGTGCCAGTTTTGAAGTACCTCTTTTCTAAACAATGTAGATTTCACAGTTATTTCAGCAGTAAAACTGGCAAAAAATCTTCCTTTACTTAATTGCCAAAATCTCACAATGAAATTAATTTACGTTAGCAAAATAAAAACGGGTGTTTGATCAATAACAGTTGCTTGCTTGTAATAATATGGAGAAAGTTGCCTGTCGTTTAAATAATAACGCTCCGGAACGAAATCCATATATTAGCAAGAAGCATGATATTACAAAAATTATAAATAAATATCACCAAACTTTTCACTGCGTGTACTATCTGTCTGCCTCTCTTACTTAATGCGCTTCTAAAAATAGACGAAAGCGTTTTCCACATATTTCCTTTTCTGAAAATATCGTTATTCGCAGCTTTAACCGCATTTAAGGAAATAATTTTTTAACGCAGTACTTTTTGGTTTGTTAAATTATATAAGGTTTAAAGAGATAGGTATCTAAATGAAAAACTCATATCTGTGGTATATTTTTATGCAATATGCGGCAGTGAAACAGACATTTTAATTGTCGTGGAGAAATTCCAAGTGTTTTAATTCAGCATGCCACGATTTCTCGTCGAGGGAGCGTTATTAATGACATTTCCTTTCCCATTGCCTTTTTCTTTTCTGTATTTCTATGAATTACGTGATTTTCCCCCTAATGGTTGAATGACTGTTATTCTTTTACTCCGAAATATCAAAGTCAAAGAATGAAGGTTAAGCATGCTCCCACCATTTGTAAATAGTTGCTATGCTAACTGGATTAAATCCGATAAAGACAATAGCTGAGCATGCCAATGATTGTCATTAAATTACATAGACACAAATGGGGATACACGTTAACGAGTCACGGAAATGTAGGGAGACATGTGTTTGGCATTAGTGCCATTACAAATGGCTTTGCAAGGCACAGGAAGGTTCACACTGGTGGTTGAAGTGGCACAAAACAGCAGCCGTGATGTGATGGTGGTATTAGTCGATAGTCGAACTTACGTTATATTAAAAACGAAGCATTCAGAGTAACGTGCCCCCCCCCCCATCCGAACTCTACACATCAGCCTCTATGGGGTTTTTTCGTTTGTTTGTTTTTTAATAAAACATACCATGTTTACTCGTTACCTAAAAGTTTCCCGATGGACGCTTCAAATATGCAGAGAATTTTTGAACAAGGTAGAAATTTCAATAAAAAACATTATGAAGTCTCGTCGCTTTATTTTTTATACTTACCAAAAGCAAAGTACTGATGAGCTGGTGCAGGGCTTGAAAAGTATCTGAAATGTCACATGCCCAGCTGGGCATATGCAAAAATGATTTTATCTGCCCAGGTAGCAAAAGCTAGATGCTCAGGAAAAATTTTTCTTTTAAGATAACAATCAAAGCTCTTATTTTTCTTAAGTTAAAAACTGTGAACTTTTTTTTACATATTTTGCATTTCTGTTTTAAGGGTCTGTATTCAAAATGTTAAACGCACGAATGCGTGTGTCTGAAGTTTTAAGATGATGACTCTGAAATTGGTATGACGATGAAATTGTTATTCGAGAAATTTAGTGATTGTTCCTTCCGCTGAAGTTCTAGTTCAATCAGAGGCATGCATCCCGTCGCTGACTATAAGAAATATTTTGGGCGAATGGTTCTAATTTCTGGACCTAGAGCATAATATAATTAAAGAAGTGACATTCTTCTGTCCGTAGCACTCTGTAACAATAATACAACTTCCAGTGATTAGCAGTTAAAAGAAACATGACATGCGATGACTGTCTTTTTTCTTGTAGTAGGAAATTTTACTCCAAACTTTTTTATTTTTAAATCCAGTTGCCCGGTCCGGGGAAATTAGATTTCTTATTTAGCTGCCCAGGCCAATAACTCAGGCCCGTAGCCAGGGGAGGACCAGACCGGGCGGAGCCCCACCTGCGTTTCCTTTTGCCCGTCCCTGAGACTCGCACTACAGTCCAGTGCCCAACCTCTTCTGTATCTTTTGCCCGACCTGTTTTATATCCTTTGGCCGAACTCAGGCATCAGCCGTCCATCCCAACTTCTCTGTCTGACTAAGGGTCTGCAATAACTTACATACCCTGAGCATTTCGGGCATGGTATTTTTCAAAAATTACATTTATTTTCATCCTTAAGCCTGATCTTTCCTGCAGTTCTAGTTTGTTTGTTGTTGTTTTTTCATTAAAAATTACTGGAAGAGATTTTGATTGAAACAAACTTTTATTAGTGAAGGAGAGACGCTTGTCTTCTCTGCGACGCAAAAGACGTTACACTAAAATTTCAATTTCAAAAACTTGACATTAACCTTCTTTTTTTTCTTTTGTTTCTTTTAATTTCCTCTTTTCTTTAGGAATAAAACTTATAACGTACTTTTGTTTTCCTTTAATTTTTTTCCAAATATTTCTTTTAATAGCCCTTTTCAAAAGTGACAAAATACGTTACGTAAACAGCACTTCATAATTTTTCATTTTAAATAATATATATTTGTTTTTATTTCCTGGACAAGAAGACTAGACAAGCGGGATGCTTGTTTCGATCTTTTGAATGAGTGAAATGCTTTTGTCCATATTTTTTACAACCAGGATAGCCACCCGCCTCACTTCGAATTCACATATATGGCAGTTTAAATATTCAGCAGTATATCCTATTAAAAGCATTATTTAATAAAAATTTTAAATATTTTATCGTTCGATATACATTTCTATTTTAGGAATGACTATTTTGCTTTTCACGTTATTTGGGAATCATGTCATAAACTGAGAGTGCAAAGTTCTTAGTGCCTTTAAAAAATAGTCTTTCTGATACAGGGAATTTCCAACTGTGACTGAAACAGGGAGGGGTAATATAAGATAAAGAAAACTTCGTCTTCAAGATAACCTAAATAACAAATGGGGTTTAGAACTTCAAAACAGCGCCTTTATATTTTCTCACTTGAGTATTTATTGCGTATGCCGTCATTAACTGAAAGGCCACGTCTCCGTTTTCCAATGTATGTCGAACAAAAGACAGTGGCATAATACAAATGAACATGAGGTAATAAAAATGATACAGAGGAACGATATCTTCAGGTTTACTTGCAAACTGTAATGCACTTATGCAACGCTTGGAAAGTCAGTTATCGTTGAAAAATGAGAAAACCAGAATTGAAATATCGTTTTAAAAATGAGAAATTGATACGAGTAATTATTTTTTTTGCTTCGTAATAATTTGAGATAAACTGGCGTTCAATTTTTCGTGAACTTCTATTTCGATTTTTATTTCTGATACATGTCCAGTGCTTCTGTTCCACATACAGAACTGGACATGTAGGTGTTTAAAGCCGTTATCACAAAGAATATCAATACTCAACAATTATAGACATGGTGTTATGGAACTAATAAATATTTTATAATTCTTGTTCAACAACTGCTGGTTAGTTGTTAGGGCAAAAAGATGGTAAGGACAAGAGGAAGAAACAAAGAGTCCAATAATTAATATATGGGCTACTTTTTAATAAGATTGCATAAAAGAATATACACCGCCCGGACACTTTATTAAGACCACCCTTACAACATGTACATAAAAACCAACAAACCGTAGGTGGTACAAATGTTGAAGTGACATTTGCATGTAAGAACTGAAATTTTGAAAAGGCCAATCAACTCAAATTTAATAAAAAAAATCTAAATTAGTACTTCGTCTTAGAGATTCGGTTAATAAATGTTATTAAAAAATAGGCGACAGATAGCGAATTCAGTGCATGAGCAGGTTTGGGTGGATATTTAAAAAAAATGTGTTTCCCCAAAATCTAAAGAACATCTGAAGATTAGTTTCAGATGTTCGGAATTCCATAACCTCGCAATTTAATAAGTAACTGATGAAATATTTCGGTGCTCTGGTTATGTAATAAGTAAGAGACGTATCAACTTGGTTTTAGTATATACGCATTCGTAAAACTGTGATTTAAGATTTCATAATGACCGTGATCGTTTCTTTGCTTATGTACATTTTTGGAGTGGATCTAAAAACAAAGGTGAAAAGTAATGCTCGTGAAAATGTTTAACATCGTCGGTAGAAATCTTTGGGAACAGGTAAATAATGAAGCAAATTCTGGTTATTAGACTAATACATATTTTGAATTTCAAAATGACAAGCACAGACTTAGAGAATCGGGAGCTAAAGCCAAATTAAATTTTAAATTCAAAAGTATAAATGTTCAGAAGTGTTCAAAGCATAAGTTTTTCCTTTGGTTACATATTTCTGAATTTAATTCAATAATTCAAGGGGGGGGACTCTTATGTAAACAGAAAGACAAACTTACAAACTTATAGGGTACAAAGTTTTTTTAAGTTTCCTATTTCTGATAAAACATGCAGTTTGCATACAATGCCCATACTTTTGGTTCGCGAACACGTGTGAACAATTCAGTTGTTCCACAGATATTCTCATAAGCTTGACTTTGAGCGTGGGTTATTCCTTGTAGTAACAACAAAGAGTTCTAAGCTATTACTTTACAGTTAAAGCTTCTTTTTTTTAATTTATATGAGAAATTAATCTTTGAATGTAGAACAATTCTTTGCTTACATAAATCTATTAAAACCAGCATTCACTCGGACAACATATTTATGAATACGATATTTTGGAATATTACTTTCAGGATTTTATTCCTTTCCAAAAACATGTGTTTCTACTTTCAACTCCATGCAATGTATATTTTGCCTGGGATGTGTATGTACTGTGTTTGCAGATGAAAGAAGTTAATTTTTATTTATTTATTTTTCCTCGTGTGTGAATTAACACTTCCTGTTTCGATTCAGCGCAGAATAATTGCATATATTTACCCTTACACAACCGCTAAAGATTTTGAAAAAAAAAAAAAAAAAGCAGTATAACCAGCGGAAAATGCAAGCAATGAGACATCTGTATTTGAGAAAGCTGTTTAGTTTATTACATTATGTACTTTGTATTTTCATTTTGTGTGTGTGCACATGGGGTGCTCGTTTAAGCTGTAAAATTTAAAGTGTTGCAGCTACATTTACCACTTTAAGTGAATCTGAGATAAAACGAACCAGAACACTAAACTTCATTTGTCATATGGAATTCAGTTGTCCACTTAGATCCTTTGTATATGTTTATATATCAAAATTTCCTCATATGCTTTTGTGATTAAAAAAATAAAATCTCTCATTTTTCGCTTCCACTTTCACTAAAATAATTAAGTTATACCTTTTTCCTTCAACTGAGCGAGTGGATTTTTTTATATCATTTAAATTGTAATATCTAACCTGGTTATTTAAAATCAAATTCTACCTCCAAAAATAAAAATTCGAACAACACTGCTTGTGAAAAACGAAACAATTTTTCATTATTTGTTAAGTTAAAAAAAAAAAAAAAAAAGGAGTGATTGTTTTAATAATAAAGAGAGGTCTGTGCAGCTTAGTTGCAAATGAAATCTTAAATCAAAAGTATATTTTGACTGTGTATTCAACTTTCTATTAGCCTTGTAATATTCGGTGTTAATTAGCACCGATTGGGCACTAGTGATTAAGATTGCTAGATCTCAGGTGACTGATAAGTGATTGCTTTCTTTAATGACATTTCAAGAAGGGTATTGAAATTTGTAAACAAGTAAAACTATACACGTAAGCGGCATACATACCATTTTTATCAACTAGCCGATTGCGGTCGATGCCTTAGGCGTCGATAAGGTGTAATCAGATGGCGGGAGGAACCGCGACGAGGCCTTCCTTACCCAGCTCACAACCAAACCGTCGTTGCACCGACGCCACCCGTGTGTTCGATGATCCACATGGTCTCCGGTTAATTACAGCACAAAAATATCCAATCCGCAAAGACGAACGAAGGCTATAAAAACCAAAACACCGCGCTAACTGACGACGAAGAAATAGCCTTTTGGTTTATACAGCTGTCCAACGCTGCCCGACAGAGAGAACACAACAACAACACAAAAAAAAAACACACTCAAACTCAACAAAACACACGGACTTCAACTCAGACTACCCGTCCGCACGATGGTCTCGGCCTTTTTGGCAAGGCAAAACGCCGGAGCTTGGCAGCAGGTCTGTGGCGTCACGGGAGAGGGCGGGCAACAAACAAGGGACGCCCTCTACAAAGCAGTTTCTACCAACAACTTTGGTGAATGGGCGTCTGCGACTTGCCATTGTCCAATCATCGATGCATCTGAAAGGTTGTGCTAAAAGGTGTGCTGCGGAAGATGTGAATGCCGATTGGATCGCTCTTTCTTGGCGTTTCGCTGAGTCACGACAACATCCACCTACTCTTCCCCCTTAAAGGGGACCGTCGGAGATGATATTCGGGGATAACAGCCTCAGAAGCCGGGGATGAAGTCTGCCATGTCTGCGTCTGATTTTTTGTTTTCCTCCCCGAGAGAATTCCAGTTCATTACTTCAACCTCTATCGTTGGAGATTCCCAGGAAGGAGTTAATGTTTCAAAACATTGTATTCATAACATTGCAATCTTTTATTACCACCTTTAAATGTAGTTATCTCTACAGTTTGGACAAAGATAATAATGAGCTTTCGAATCTTCCCTAAGCCTACTAAATATAGTCAACAAATCGGTTTATCCAAACACTGATTTTCTCAGGAAATGCTTTGAAATAAAAAACAAATCTGTGACATTAATGAACGGGGAGAGGGGGGGGGGGTAAAACACGTTTTGAACTTCAAACGCGATTTTCATTTTCTCGTCCACTTTTCCAGAAGCACGATTTAATACTAATTCTTTCGGAGCATTAAAAATTCAAATATTTTTTATTTTGGCAGATATAGATATTTATAGTTTTTTTTTAAGAGAAAAGTCTCCTAAATTATCAGTTTAGGGAACTCCAGTTTTAGGTATTCCCTACCGTTTTTATAGGATATGTTAAGTGTGATATCATCAAGAGCTGCCTGCATCAGTTAACACGAAATCATTGCATTTAGTATGTTGTCTATAGTATTTCTGCTGTTACGGGGACTTAGGAGATTTAATAGATTCTAGTATTCATTTCCAAGCAAGGGATTTTCTAGCATAAGTTCAAAGACGCTATCTAGGGGCGCATTGGTGATTACAGGTTGTGGAACCGTGTTTCCCAGGGAATCGTTCTTTGTGTGGTGGGGTCGTTTTAGAAAACCCTAAGTGCATAGATCGTTTTATTAGCCTACGTTGCAATCTTGGGCTTTGTCATCCGCAAGCCATTCCGGACACGAGTGATTACATCAATGGAGTCCGGCGTTTCTGCTCTTCGAGCGAGGACGAGGTCAGAGAGGAAGAGAAAGAAAGAAATCTAGAAAGGGACAGAGATGGGAGGAGGTGATTCTGAGAAGAAGTGCCAGGATTTGGTATCCCCTACGAGGAGATGAGGGAATATGAACGGCTAGGTACCAGAGCTGAGACTGGCAGAGCCCGGGCCCGATTCGTGCTCGGGCTGTAGAATATTTACTGCTGTTCTGGCTCGGGCGGGCTCGGGCTCTTAGAGAGGGAGAGCGAGAGAATTGTTTTTATAGATAAGTGTGATTTTATATGATTTAGCAAATGAGGCACTTTATAGTTGGTAAAGGGAATTCTTCGGTAACTGGTTCTGGTTGGGGAGCGGGCATTCGAGATGTCTATTTATTCCGGGATTGGGTAGAAAATGACATAGGCTGCGCATTAGTGCGTTTCTGCAGAAAAGAAAAAAGTTTTTTCAAGAACTATAGATATTGGATGGTTGATGGCATACCGACAATAATTTACCCCCTATCTACACGCAGTAGCTCCCTGCTATTTCTATTTAGCAACGTACATATTGCAGCGCATTATGGCACGATGGTATTAGCATTATTTGAGCAACATACAATTGCAGCACCGCCCGAACATTTTGGATGCCCGAAGCACTTCAGGTGGAAACGAACGGTGAAAGAAAATCGTACAATTACACTGTAAAAATAGATAGAGGTCCCTTCCCACTCCTCATTTGAGAAATACATTGGTTAATGGCAGGAGGAGGAGAGAGTGGAAGTGTGGAAAAGGAGGTGTTTTTCATTAATGGTTGAACAGGTTATCCAGTTTTCGGACTCGGGCTGATGTACCTCGGGCTCCGAAAATTGAGCCCGAACTGAGCTCTACTAGGTACGTAAAATTTAGAATAAGTAACAAAGAGCGTAGGAATCAAAAATAAGTATCGAACTAAGAGAGTCAAGTAGTAATTTTGTAAGATAATCCCACAGGACAATCCGAATACTGAAATTAGATAGTGGTAAAGAACTTATTTCATATTGTAAATGATTTTGATACTTTTCGTGAAGTACAATTCTTTCGTAGCATCCGCAAATGAATTGCAATTAGATGTGCATACCGACCCCGAACGGGAAGGAAGAGTCGTGTTAACACTGTAGATGAAAACTTTTTTGACACAACTTTAAAAGTTTCGACAACTTCAGATTTAGTGTTCGAAACTTACGTCAATATATCAGAGCAATCTTTAATTCTATTCACAATTATTATATTTTTCTTGTCGACTATAGTTTCGTTGGGCTTTAGTCCTGCTCCATTCGTTCTGAAGAAACTTCGCCAAAGATCAGCGAAATGGTGGTCAACACGAAAAATAAAATAACTGTGAATAACAATTGTTCTCATTAATCTTATAAATCAACACAATGAATCTAGTCTACGATTTGTGATATCATCTGTTTCGCCGAGATTGATTTTGCGCGATATACATATAAGTTCCACCATTTCTTTGATTGGGGGTATAACGACCACCATGAGCAACTCGATGGGCCATAAGTAGTCGCCCGTCCCTAATTTAGGGTCACTGGTTCCAGGGCAGGAAAACAGCCAGTACCGTAAGACAACCACAACATCCATGACACACCGGAATTCGAACCAGGGCCCCATCGTAGACGAACAGTCATAAGCCTGCGCTTAAACCATTGCGCCTCCGGGGGATTGGGGTGTGGGGTCACTATTTCTCTTTTCGCGAACGAAAACACAAGAAACATGATTATGTTATTGAAAAGCTAGAAGAAAATGCATTTTACTTATTTTCTGAGCAGCAAGTCAGTATAGAAAAGGAAAATAAAGGAAAATATCCTAAACAGAAACATTTGTGTCAAATGATATTTTTGCCATGTTGAATTTCTTCCACTAGCGAACTCCACAGTAAAGTGTAAAATTCGTAACGCTTTCTCATAGGAAAAAGAATAAAAGTTGTTCAAGGTACTCGATAGAATTAAAAAAGAAATTGCTTTACTTTGTACGTTGATTTAATATTTATCCCCACTTTAAAATTTAGCTGGCATACGTAACAGAAAAAGAAGCCCGTAATTTATAAGTTGATTAAGATATGGTGCTGGAAAACTGCTCTGATGTTCAAAACACCAAAATGCTCGATTGATGAAAATACTGAGATGAAATTCTAATGAGGTGTCATCAAAAATTCCAAAACTTCACTGATCAAGAAAACGAAAAGACATTCTCTTAATGGTATGTAGTCAGAATATAATGTAAAACTCAAAAGCAAAAAACAAAAAAAATCTGATGAGGTATAATAACTTGCGATGCCGAGACGCTTGATGAGTGACGTGGTCAAGGTTCTATTTCGGTAGGCGATTGGGATCATATCTCACTCTCGTCGTCTTTTCTTCTTCTTCTCGAGCAGCACCCCCCCCTCGGGGGGGAGGTGGGTTACTGACCTTCGACTATTTATAGTAAAAACGAGGCGCTACCCCTAATGTTAGGCCAAAGTTTTCGGGAAAGAGGGAACTGTCAGTTTTACATGGCAATATCTGCACCACTGCAGCATCCGAAATTCTTCGAATCCAGGCCCAACTCAAGCGATTAGCCAGAAGCCCGCGCCTCTGACCACTAAGCCCAATTATCATTGATTATTGATGCGTGTACATCTGTGGAACTGCGTGTGATCGAATATTCGATCACACGGTTAAAATTTGTGTGAATATCTGAGAGTTTCATTGTTCAGTGGATTATTTCCATACCCTTTGAACTCCAGTGAAAGGAAGAATAAAGACGTAGGAATTGCTACGTAAGTCTCTTATTCTGATTCTTAACCCTGGCCGTTGAATTTCTTATTCAAGTTATATTTAACCCTAGCCGTCGAAATTCTTATAGTGATATAAAATATCTGTTCAACGAAGTTCACTACGAACCTTAACTAACAGAAGCTACGTAAATAATCACTTAAATTACTGTATTTAAAGAATTACTTCCACAGGCAGTCATAACACACGCACAGAAAACATAATTTGAACACATAACATACTATGTTATGTGTTCAAATTATGAAACAATATGAAACTGCAAGTGAGAAAATTTCGGAGCGGGTCCAAACGTTTTAGACCCTTCCGTTGAATACGCTTTTAGTTGGAGTGATGAAGATAATGAGAAAAGAAAAACTAATGAGATATAATACTATGTATAAATCCATAAGAAAAAATACCATAAAACAATACCATGAGAAAAAAATATCATGATATAAAATAATATAATGAGAAAAAAATAATACTAAGATACCAAATAGCACCATGATAAAAATTAATGTACCATGATACCAAATAATGTCATCAGAAAAAATAATGCCATGCTATCAAAAATACCATAAGAAAAAAACCCCAAAAAATAATACCATTAGCAAAATCTGATCTACAACGCTAGAATACTTATTTGGTGAAGAAACTGGGATAAAATTCTTAAAATTTTCTGATGAGACAAAACAAATGCACTATTAACTAAAAATCCGAAATAAAATTTTTATGGGATATAGTCAATAACACCAGAGTGCTACTCTGATCAATAAATTGAGAAATAATTCTGATGGTATAAAGTGTACAATTCCGAAATTCTCCGGTGTATTAGAAATTGAGATAGATTCTGTTGGAAAATAGTTAACAACACGAAAATGCTCCATTGATCAAGAAACTGTGTTATAGCCGATGACTACCACCAAATGCATCAGTGATCATGGCACTGAGATAAAACTTAAGAGAAGATGTAGTCCTCAAAGTCGGAACGCTTAATTGACCAAGAAATCTATGCAAAATAAGCCAGCAATGATGTATATGCAAAACAGAGAAGTTAACATTTGCTTAACGAACGAAAAACCATTTACGGAACGCTCTTTCAGAATGCTACTGTTCCCTAATACATCATTTTCCCTCTTTTTGGTAATCATACAAATAATAATAAGGCTGATTCCTCAAAGGAAATTTGTTCTTTATTTCCCTTCGTTTGCAGAATGTAATTGTAAATGAAATACTTTGGCGTTACATTTTTTTTTCTATCCGATCTAGAAATTACTGGGAGATCAGTGACATTAAAAAATGTACAAATAATAAAAATTATTTCACATCTACGTCGATTATAATCAAAAACACCATGGCGGAATTCTGGATGACGATTAGAATTCTTTCGTTCCAACACGAGGCGTGTAGTACCCATATCCAACAGCATTAAATTAATTGTTTGTACGAAATATATAGCTAATGTGTTAAGAGGAAACCGCTTAGCGCTATAATGTAGACAGTTGTATGGCAATAACGAAAAAAAAAAAAAAAAAAAAAAAAAGGAAAAATATCAACACGTATGATGAGCAGTGGGTGTATTTAGAGAACAATTTTGTCATTCTTGTTTGACTTGTCATCTGAAAGACAATAGTGACATATGATTAAAATTCCTTATATTAGACAACTCCTAAATTGTGAAGACGCAGGAATACATTGTGTGTGCTTATATTACTAAAATAAACTGCGAAGGGTTATACTAAGATCTCAGTTTCTCAGCGTACGACTACCATTTTCGTTTTTTTTTTTTTTTTTTCTCTTAAACGCAATATTTAAAACTTTATGAGCTGTCGCTTCGATTTAAAATGTGCAACTACAATAAGTTATTTTTTAACTGTCAGTAAGGAAATAAAAGCGACTCCAGAAATGAACTTTTTCGGTTATGAGCATAAAAGTGACTGCTATAATGGCGAAATTAGTTTTACACAGTGCTGGGACAAGAAAACGTTACAATACTGGGAAAAGATAAAGCGATAGAGTGCTATGAAGAGATATAGTCACAGAGTACTATGAAAAGATAAAGTTGCAGAGTACTATGAAAAGATTAAATTACAAAGCACTCTGAAAGTAAAAGTCGTAGAATAGGTGAAAAGATAGTCACAGAGTATTTTGAAAAAATAAAGTTCGAGCACTGTGAAAAGATAAAGTCCCACAGCCTGTGGAAAAAATGAAGTGGCAGATCTGTAAAATGATAAAGTTGCAGAGTACTCTGAAAAGGAAAGTCACAAAATACTGCGAAAAGCTACAGGAAAAAATTGCAGGCATCTGAAAAGATAAAGTTAAACTAAAAGATAAAATCGCAGGCATCTGAAAAGATAAAGTTAAACTAAAAGATAAAATCGCAGGCATCTGAAAAGATAAAGTTAGAGTACTGTGAAAAGATAAAGTTACAGACCTGTGGAAAGATAAAATTACAAAGTACTCTGAAAAGAAAAAGTCACAGGTTACTCTGAATAGATCAAGTCACCGAATTTTGTGAAAGAAAAAAGTTACGGAGTACTGTGAAAAGATAGTCACAGATGTTGAATTTGTGTTAAGGCTGCCGCTAAGCAGTGCGAGATGTTTCGAAAGACGCTGATGTGGTTTTCAGAAACGTGAAGTTCTTATTTATCTAGGCAACACATATGTTCTTCAACTTATTTTACCTGAGTTTAACTATCTCAGTCTTCCAGGAATTACATCGCACCATAAAAAACTACACTTCATTGAAAAGAAGACTAAGCAAAATTGATCTACAAACAAATAAGCATTAACGTTGCTATTCAATTAATACACAGACATTTTTGTTAGATAAAGTGACATATTATTTACGAGCCGCGTGAACTTCAACGCGATGTTTTTGACTCAAACCTACGAAAGAAACAGAAACATTTTCGAAGATCTGAAACTGATTACAAATTTTTCCATTATTTCTTATGGGAACTCGTGTTTCGATTTTTATTCGGGAAGGGAGGAAAGGATAGTTGACAACTCCATAAGCATCTAAGGCTGAAAGGAATCACCCACCTCTAAGAAGTCAGAGACAGGAAGGTTTCACGACGAGAGCTGTGGGGGAGGGGCTCATTCGAGCCGCCCCCCCTCCCCGAACGATTAGCCACAAAACTTTGCCGTTGGTGATTCGGTCGCTGGAGCGGCATGCCGATTTCCAACGGATTATCAGGACTATATTATTAACGTCGTCAATCATGGCGTGAACGGAGCATGAGTGTGCTTACACTGTGGCGAATTTCCAGTCATCAATAGTACAGTTATCATTTCTATGTGCATCTCGGTGTTTCATAACTACATTTTAATAACTACTTTAGTTTTACCACGAACAGCATGATGTTTCTAAGGAATTTGAAGTGAGCCCTCATTTTTCCAAAATGGTCATATTTAAGAATTTACCACAGAAAGTACAAAACCATTTTTGCTTGAAGCACTGCAAGAAAAAGAAAAGAGTGTCAAAGATTGAAACTTAAAGCTCGTCCCAAATCTCTGTGAAGTCTTGTTATGTGGGTGTTGAAAATTATTCGTTATACCGAGAATACATCATAGAATAACACGTCTCTTTGTTGCCAGCATGCAGACAGCAACAGAGGCGATTCCAGAGGTTTACCATAGGGGGAGGGGGCGGCTGCTCTGGTTTAAAGGAAGATATGTAGAGGAATTTCTCGCGGATAGGTAGGTTTCTCTCTCTCTCACACACACACACTCACACATATTGCCTCTTCTTGGCGTTGCACCGCTTTTTAAAACTTTTCCATCAAAGAAAAAAAAAAGAGTTGTGCGAATTTTTTAAAACACAGAGTGGGAAAAATAACTAAGATCAGCACTATTTTCCTGGTGTTCAATTGCCTGCTTTATGAGGAAACCAGCTCAGTGCTTTTTAAATCTCAAGTTCGGATAGAATATTTCAAAATAAATTTGAGCCTTTCTATCCCGGCGGTTAAATTTAATATAACAGATTTCAGCTTGAATCATCGAATCATTCCTGAGCAATATGACTTGTAATTCCTGTTTAAAATATTCGATCATTCCTTCGCAGTGAATGATTGTTACCTCTGGTGAAAGGAACTTCCATTTACTTCACTTCTTCATTCATTGTCTTATTGGCGATTTTCTCTCGGCAGTTTGTGGAAACATTACATAAAATAAATCACGTCCATTGCTTTTCATGATCTGCCAAAATCTTTGTTTCCTTCATCTCGCAGCTTCCTCTGTTTCTGAGACTGAAGTTTTTGAAAGTTTTTTTTTCTCCCTCTCTCTGAAGCTGGAACAGAACACTTAATCTTCAAATTCACAGCAAATTTTAATCATTATCAAAATTTTCATGAAAATTTGAGTCTTTGTTACTGTGATTTATGAAAATACATTAATTATGTACGATCTTAGCCATTTTAAAAGGGAAAGTCTGTTTTAAGGGGGGTCGCCCCGCACTGGATCCGCTATTGGGCAGCAGAAGAGAACTTATCGATGATTCCAACAAGCACACATCAATAAAAGCAATAATGCTTAGTGATTGTTCCAAAAGCAAAGCGCTTCCCAGAGCAATTGAGCATTGTACGTTGACGAATTGTTTTATCAGGGCCGGATTAAAGCCTTATCGTACCATCTGAGTAGGCTACCAATGCTACGACATCTGTTTAGGCCCCCAAACAACTTATGACAGGAAATCATAATGAAATCCGCTAAAACACGGAACCATAGCACTATGTTTGTGATTATTAATACGTGGTGAATTCTTCAAACTAATACGTAAATTAGCTGCAGAGTTTTCATAATGAGTCACCGTATTTTCCACTGTTCTCACATGAACATGAATTAAAAGCTCAATATTTTCAGATTTCCGTCTTGAAATTTTTAATAATTTGACATTATATACTTTTCCTGGTACATAATTCTTGTTATGCAATGTGTAGTCACGGTGAATCTCGCTCATTAATGGGGTTCCAAGTGCAAACAGAGAGCTATGGGTAGATGGTAGTGAAAAAGCTGAAACTATTCGCCGACCCAGCTGTGTGACATGAAACCTTTACCCTTAGTGAGTCACTACCATGAAATATTTTCGTCTTCCAGCCTCTGTGTGAGACATAGTGGAATTCATACGAGACAAAACTAAAATTATTTAACTTCCACTCTGTATAAATACCATAGGGTAATTAAGCTACGAATTATTTGCTGTATAAAGGTTTGCCTCTTGTGGCCTTAGTAATGGTGGGTCCCTAGGCTGCAGCCTCGTTAGACCCCCTTCCCCTAATCCGGCCCTGTGTTTTATTGCTATATTGCAGTCGTTTTAACTGTACCCTCAGTCCTCATGCAACAGTTAAACGGACAGCGAAAGAGATCTCAGACTACGTAACTGATTTATAGCTCTGGCGTCGCCATGCACCATTTTCTTCAATGCAGATAAGCGAACGGGGAAACGAGAAGAAGAAATCCAGTAGTCGGACATAGTAGGGAGATTTTGACGTAACGAAACAGAGAGGACGCGTCTCTCTCTTTCGGTACTTGGAACGCGAAAGTAAATGGAATACAAAAGGCAATGATTAGGAAAGCAAATAAGTAACGTGATAAATAAAACTGTAAATAAATAACTAAGATAATTCCTGGACAAACCATAATCCTAGAAATAACAAACTTCAGCTGAAAATAAACAAATAGAAAATGCAATTATTTCCAGCTGTTTCTTCGTGACATGTCTTTCGTATATAGTAGATTCAGGTTAATTGAGCCCTGGGTTAATCAGGGCAGCCTACTATTCGGGACAATTCTTGAAGTACATCCCAAATGATCTCTTTGGGACACAGCTTCGCATAATTGGGGCAGCCGCTTTGTTGGGCCAAAGTATTCTCTCGATGTGCCCTAAGTAACTGAATTCTACTGTATTAAAAATTGCAATAGGATCGAACCTAAAACGGGAAGACAAAATCCCAATAACTGTCTCTTACTTTGATAGAATCAACTTTGTGTGCATATAACAAGTAAAAACCCTGCGACAACATTTAGGACGAAAGAACGCTACAAAGAAACTGATTTGTGTATGTTATTTGACTTCATTTCAGAAGCCAATTTCTGGCAGTTAATAGAAACAAGTCATTTTCTGAAAATAACCATCAGCAGCAAGACATTTTCAAATGTCATTTTAAGACTCATCATAATAGACTTAATGCTGTATGGATTGTAGTGTAGTGTGTGTCTGATAAGGGAGTTAGTGCATTCATGTTATGTTACATAAGTTATTTCAAAATATTTGTTCAAAATCGATGCAGCAGAATGTAGTAAGTACGTGACCTTGCTTTCCGTGAAGCATCATGCCTCCCATATAATTGTTACACCTCATTAAATTTCTAATAAATTTTTTTAGGGGTGCTATGTGTGAACACGCGACATGTGTCAGTATATGTATTTCGATTCCATATGCAAGTGATACTAATAAAAAAAGACTACAGTAAATTTTTGAACTAGTAACTTATAGTCATTTTTTTAGCATCTCAGTTGTGATATTTGTCTGACGACTATATCCGATTTCTTGAATTAAAATTTAAGTAAAATGAGTTATCAGTATCGGTTTGACAAAAAGTTTTCACAGCCCGAGTCGACTTTTAAACCGATTCGGCTGTACCGATATAGAAAAATATTGGTCTTACGCCAAAATTTAAAAAATAAATGAAAAATGAATAAAAATAAATATAAATGAAAAATGAATAAAAATAAAAATAAATGAAAAAGGAGTAAAAATAAAAATAAATGAAAAATGAATAAAAATAAAAATAAATGAAAAATGAATAAAAATAAAAATAAATTAATAAATAAAATAAACAACAAAAACTAAAATCAGTAACTGATGAAGTGGATAAACAAAGACATCGCTCTTTCCACGTTTTAGCAACACACAGCAACCGAAAAATTGTTATTCGGTCAAAGCCGGGAATTGAATTCCGGATATCTCGATATCTAATCGAGCGCGTTAGCCTTACACCACGGTGGCCAACAATCCACGACGCTATGTCTGCTTTTCAGTCAGCTTCTGACGTCATAAATCCGTAAAAAAATGATGGCCACTGTAGTGTAAGGCTAACGCGCTCGGCTAGATGTAGAGAAATCCGGGATTCAATTCACCGGCCTTGACCGAATAACAATTTTTCGGTTGCTGTGTGTTGCTAAAACGTGGAAAGAGCGATGTCTATGTTTATTTACTGACGCCACGTATTTGGAGGATTTTCACTTTGGATCTCGCCCTTTGGATTTAACTGCAGTAATTAATATATAGCCAGGGCCGTTAATGCCCACCAGATGGAGACGTCTCAGCAGCTGAGTCTATCTTACGGATTTATGATGTCAGAAGCTGACTGAAAAACACACATAGCACCGTGGATTGTTGGTCACCGTGGTGTAAGGCTAACGCGCTCGGCTAGATATCGAGAGATTCGGGATTCAATTCCCCGGTAGTGAACGAATAACAATTTTTCGGTTGTTGTGTGTTGCTAAAACGTGGAAAGAGCTATGTCTTTGTTTATTTACTGACGCCACGTATTTGGAGGATTTTCACTTTGATAAAGTGGAGCATTATGTGCGTGTCTTTCAGAGGAAGGACCAAAATTCTTTGGTGGTAGCATCCTCGCACGCGTATTTTGCAGGAGCGTATTTAGTAGGAGAGTTTTGGAGGGACGAACACCGTGATCATCTACGGCTTTAAGGAGTTCTCCCCAGTCCTGGTAGCTTAGTGGTATGCGGCGTTGGCTTCTAATCATTCGTCCAAGATGGGTCTGGGTTTGAATCTCGAGTGAGACATTGGTAGTGAGATTGTCGTCTTACAACAAGTTGGTCTTACTGCACTGGCTGTCTCCCCTCCCTGGAACCAGTGGCGCCAAATTTGGGATGCGCGATTTCTTAGCGCCCATTGAGTTGCTCCGGAAGGTGGTTACCCCCCCTCCTTCCCAAGGAGTCGATCTTTCCTAATTTACAGTCGCTGGTCCCATAGAGACTCCTTAAGCTTTAGGACAGAACAAAAGTGGTAAGACAAACACACAGCGTCATACCTTGTACTCGAACTAGGGCTCATCTCAAACTATTAGCCAAAACACCCCATGCTGTCAATGGAACGGTTTTGAGCAGCATCGTTTCTTCTCTGAGAACTATTTTTTTTTTTTTTTTTTTTTTTTGATTGAAGGTTTAAAGACCACCGTGAGCAACTCGATGGGCCATAAGCAATCAACCATCCCTAATTGAGGGCCACTGGTTCCAAGGAAGGGAGAGAGCCATGCCAGTGACGTAAGACAAACGCAACATCCATGCCTCACCAGGATTCGAACCCGGACCCATCACGGGGGAATGGTCAGAAGCTATCGCTTAGACCACTGTGCCACCGGGGGCGGCTGATAATTCCGAAACCAATGATGTTTGCACGTAAATTACGAAAAAAAAAAAAAAAAAAAAAAAAAAAAAAAAGTTATAAAATGTTGTTTTTTAACATGGGCGACCATATAGGGGGCAAGAGGGGGCATTTTCGCTACCCCTGGAAATCAAACCCTGTCTTTTCTGTTCTTGGAAGGTACGACAAAGATTTTAGCGATAACGTTAATTCGAATTCCTAATTTTTCTGTCGAATGCGAGTATATGCAGTAAAAATTGAAAAAAAAACAACGGAAATTTACAGTTGAAAGTAATAAGGAAATTTCTTCTTGCATGTTGAACACCGTACATGCGTGTACAGCACGGAAAAGTATGAAAGGCGAAGAAATGAAAAATATATATGATCCTCTGTAGCAGCTATTCACTAATAGTCAAAGATCCCTCGTAGTTTTACCCAGAATTTTGTTTTGAGGGTATTTTTTCATTCTTGATGATCAAGTGAGTGATTTCTGGGGTTTTGTAGCGCAAGTATGCAAATGTCCGAAAGGAGAGAAAGAATGGCAAAAAAACTTCCTTATCCTGACATGCTGTTTAATTTCATTTATTCACCCTTTTCACGTAGTTTTTAGGTGTTTTGGTTTCCAATTAAATTCATGCCTTGAAAGTGTGATGAAAACGGTTCAACAACAAGAAAACAAAATGGAAATTTGAATATGCTGTTTGTAAAATGAAAATAACAACTTTACCACAATCAAAGGTTTATAGTAGTAACTTATAGTCAGTTTATAGTAGTAACTTATAGTCTGGTTTATAGTAGTAACTTATAGTCATTTATCGACTATAGTTTGCTCAGCATCATCAGGACGAATGGAGAGTAAACATTTAAATCATTGTGACATTATTAGAGTTCTGACGGTCACGGTTTTTGGTGGATTGTTTCCACGTGCTTGAAAGAAATGGAGTCGACGTCATACGTGTATTGTTGACAAGCCTTGAAGAGTTCCGGTATATGTGGAAAACAACATATACCGGAACAAAATCCGTGACCGACTCCATTATGTGATCGACTCAAAATATGACCGTGTTCAACTAAAAATATGGTCGTCGACTCCATTTCTTTCAAGCGCGTGGAAACAACTTACCAAAAACCGTGACCGTCAGAACTCTGACGATGTCACAATGATTTGAATGTTTACGCTCCATTCGTCCTGATGACGCTCTGCGAAACTGTAGTTGATGTATAATAAAAACTATAGTCGATGTATAACGCTCCATTCGTCTTGATGACGCTCTGCGAAACTACGAGTATATATCTACTAAATGCCTGATGAAGCTACCCGGAGGTAGTGAAAGCTAGCATCTTTTGATTCCCTTATTTTCTACGCCTAATAAACGGAGTTCACTTTTTATTTTTGTCTTTCACATTAATTGGGCGTACAGAAACTCGTTTCTTCATCGATCGTATATATATTTGTTAACCCTTTGATTGTTGTAAACGATAATATTTTCATTCTATCTTAACACCACAAGTTCTGTAGTCATAAATTATATATGGTGTTTGCATATATTATTCGTAATTAGAATTTCTATTTTCCCCCTCCTGAAAACTAAGCTACAAGTGCCCATGATTTTTAACAGAAAGTAAAATTACAATTATTTGTAATAATAGTTGCTACAGAATTTTTACAATAACATATCAATGTGTCACACTAACCCATTTTCTCTGAATCCGATACATCACAGTTATCGTCCGAAGAGGGAAAACGGGGAAGACCTTTTCAGAAGTGATTGGAGAGAGGGGGATGCTATCAGCAGTCCCAAGTTAACTGAAATCCCAGAGCCTGCTTTCCCGATTTTGGGAGATAAGGGTGTTGTTGCTCATACTGTGGGCTACATCATTCGAGTTCCAAATCTAATCGTCCATGTTAAGTTTTAGTGCCTTAAGTTTCATCAGATAAAGGATACTGTCTAGCAGAAGCTCTTGGTCTTTGCCTGTTTTCTTTCTTTCTTTCTTTCTTCTTTTTTCTTTTTTTTTTTTTTTTTTTTTTGGCGTGGGGCGGGTCTACGTTCCTCGTACTGATTTCCGTCCGTAAAATTAAATCCATCGCATTAAGATTTTCAAAAGCCAACAATATCTTTACATAAACGAAGCGAAATGACAGGGATTTATGAATCTTTGGCTCTCAATTGTGAAAATGGGAATCCTTATTTCACTACTGATAACCAAGCATCAGATGAGTTAATACCTAAGATAGAGACAGATGGCACAGAACTTTTGCATGTGATGTCTTTTGATGAGCCTCAAAATCATTATGCTGAAGTTATCTCAAGACATTTTTTTTTTAATTACAAACTAGCATTCCTGGAAAAAATAAAGGAGCGTTTCGTCGCTGAAAAAGGAATTTTGAAAATCAAACTTCTAAAAGCACACACGTAGTGTCAAGTAAAATTATATTGTGTGCATATATCGAAAATTCGTGTTAACATTTCCAAAGTAAAAAAGTAAAATTCTCAATATTTATACGATTCTTAAAAGCCGTAAAAGTTAAAATGCTTAAGCAACTTTATTTACAATTAAAAGACGTCTTTCGTAGATCTTGTCTTTTAAATGTACTCTTGACTGTGCAGACCTGAGGATGTGGTCGACGCGGCTACGAAAGATCTAGTCTTTTAATTGTAAATAAATATGTTTGGCTTTTAGGAATCGTGTAAATATTGAGCATTTTACTTTTTTACTTTAAAATTATATTGTTTCGTCGCCTAGTGAGAAAAAAGCACATTATACAACTTTGTACGAAAATATCTGGATAAGAGGTACGGAAAATTTCAGAGATGCCTATAACTATCTGATATATATACACTATCTACCAACAAGTAATTTAACACCCCTGCAATCGACGATATCTGCGGTCCTGATACACGTCACGGCAGTCGCCGTTAAATATCTTGTGGGAAACAACAAAACAACCAGTCGCATGCAAGATGCCACGCAGTTCGGAGCTCTCTGGTTTCGAGAAAGGTGTAATCGTCGGGTATCACAGAAATGGCCGATCCATACGTGACATATCCAGCGAGTTGAAGTACCCAAATTCGACAGTGGCCAACGTGATTGGCAAATGGAAGATGAGAGGTGACTGTTGGAATGTGCCCCGACCCGACAGACCCACAGTACTGGGAGTTAGAGACCGACGGATGCTGGCCAGAGAAATTCGGAAGAACCGCACAAAATCGAAGGGCCGCATCCTCAAGGAGTTTCAACGGGCAACCGGGAGTGTTCTATCGATGAATACCATCCGTAAGGAAGCCCATCTGCTCGGTTATCATGGACGCGCTGCCGCCCACAAGCCTTTCATCACCAAGTCCAATAGCGCTGCTCGGCTAACGTGGTGCAAAGAACGTCGACAGTAGACCGTTGAACAGTGGAAACACGTTCTCTGGAGCGACGAATCAAGGTTCATCCTCTACCTTTCGGATGGCAGGGTCTGGGTTTGGCGTCTGCCTGGAGAACGCCTCCTGCCGGAATGTATTGTGCCAACTGTGAAGTTCGGTGGCGGTGGAATTATGCTATGGGGGTGTTTCTCCTGGTATGGCACGGGACCCTTGGTCGCAATTCCTAGTAGACTCAACGCCGAGACCTACTGCACCATTTTGGATGACCGTGCGCTTCCAACGTTCTGGCAGTTTTACGCGGTGGACCCATGTTACTTTCAGGATGACAATGCCACCTGTCATGTTGCGAGGTCCACCATGACTTATTATGGTGACAATGGGGTTAATCGAATGGACTGACCTGCGTAGAGCCCGGACCTTAACCCTATCGAGCACCTCTGGGACGAGTTGGAGCGTCGACTTAAGGGGTGCCCCCACCGTCCGAAATCGGTGAAGGAACTGACCTGTCTTCTCCAAGCCGAGTGGAAGAAAATACCGCTAGCCGTCGTACAACGCCTGGCTGAGAGTATGCCCTGGAGGGTCGCAGCTGTAATCGCCGCTCGTGGAGGCTCCACCAACTATTGAAGGTGAATAAACTTCGTTTTCCTTTGCTATCACAGGTGCCCAATTACTTGTTGGTAGATAGTGTATATATTTGTTTGTTTAATCAGGCGATTAGAAGCGAAATATTTTGTTTCTGACTTCATAACTTCGTTTTGAGTTTCCGTTCTTATGGAAATTAGTTTCTTATTTATTACAAATGTTCTCTGGCTTAACTCCATGTTATTTTCCCCGGAGAGTTTTTTCAGTTTGGCAGCACTGACACTGGATCAGAGGTCAAAAAACGTAAATACTAATTGTAGAAGGGCAAAGCAGGGCAAACTTAAAATAAGGTCTTGTCGACGGTAAATATATTTTGGAAAGAGAGACTTGAGAGAATCGCATTTTTGAGATAGCGTCCTGTTAACAACAAGTACATTTGATTTAGTGATTTTGCCTCTTAACAGTGTTTATTTTTGTGATATTAACTTATTAGATAGAAGTGCTCTTTGATAGAGGCAATTTGATGTGCATAGTTGTTATATGACTTAAAATCAACTAGTCCGTATTCCAACTAGTGTGTTATACTAGGTACCAGTGAAGAACAAATAAATGTGGGCTAATGTAAGTGGGTTATGTTGATTTATTCCCTCCTTGGCTGTTCGTGCTTTTCTGTATTTACAATTGTATAATATTTACAAAACGAAGTTTATAGCTAAACATTTTAAACGTTACATCTTAAACTTACAAAATACAAACATTAAACATAACCTTAAAATTTCACATGTAGCTAAAAACTTCGCACGTAAATGAAAAATTTATTTACGTTACCTTCCAGAAATTAAGCCATGTAAAACCTTGCATCGCGCAAAGGGAAAAAAGTCATTTGCACACATTACCGCTATCGAATGTAAAATATTTTTTCAACCCAACTTGCCCAAATTATAGATATCGTGGCATACATAAAAAAGGGTTTATACCACCTACCAGGAAATTTTTGCGTCACAGAAATTCAAAAAACATAGTTCATTATCCTCATCTGGAGTGCTTGCTGTCTAGCAACGGTCTTGCAGATCCAGGAATTTTTGAAAATGTGGAGAGTTTTTGCACGATTTTCTTTAATAAAAGACTGATATGTAGGAAAATAATTATAACGTGGATATGTGCGCTTGTGCACAAAACATTTGAAAATTTAAATACACGTTTTATCATTTTCAAAACAGAAAAAGTAAAATGTTTGTCCATATCTAAAAACCTATTAATTTGTTTTTTGATGTGAACCTTATTTGATACCTGTTACTGAAGGTCGTTGTAGGCATCAGTTACTTCTACCGTTGGCAAACGTGAAAGTAACTGATGCTTACATCTACCTTGGAGAACAAATGTCAAGCAAGGGTCACATGGAAGAAGAAATTAATAGGCGTACAATGCTTGGCTAGAGTGCATTTGGAAGAAACAGTGCAATCTTTGGGAGCCATCGGCCGTTATATCTTTACAAAAAAAGGTTCAATGGAAAGTATTCTTCTAGTTCTTACCTATGAATCAAAAACCTTTGCCTTAACACGAAAAGGACGTAGAGACTGCGGACAACTCAAAAAAGCATGGCGAGGTACATGCTTCATTATACCAAAAAAAAAAAAAAAAAAAAATAAGAAAAGGAACTCATGGATAATAAAAAAGAGACATAAGTGGATAAAAATAAAGACCCTCAAGTGGGAATGATCTAGGAATACTGCCAGACAAACTAACCAACGTTGGATAATTAAAATACTAATGTTAAGTGGGTTATGTTAACTTGCAAAAATTTGCGCGGTTGAAGACAATAGAATAGCTAATACTAACATTTTTTCGCAATCCTTTTAAAACTGTTGAAAACATTTATTCTTTTCTTTACCTAATCGCAGAAAAGGTTGTTCTTAGAGCTGGGTTATTTTTCTTCCCTGCTCCTCTCAAACTCAGATTTCCTTCCCTAAATTCTGCTTCGGTCATTTCCTCCCTCTGCTTCTTTTCCCTGAGGAGAAAACCTCTATCTCGCCGGTCAGCTAAAGACCTAATTCCCCACAACACTTCAGGCCTTTCCTGCACTCGTCCTCTGCGACAGCTCGCTTTCAAATCCTTAAAGTCACTCTCCTAGCCCCCCCCCTCCGCCTCCCTTTGTTTCCACCAAACTCACCCCTTTGCCTCACGAAGCCCATGGGGAAAACATGCCGGCAACGGCTAATACAAAGCATCAAGGTAGAAATTAAGAAGGCCAAGGATCAAACGAGCACGACAATACAAATCCGTCTACAAAAATACAAAAGCGCACATACTCTAAAATGAGACAAACTGGCGTCTCTAAATAAACCGTGTCTCCGATGCTCCAATAGAGGAGTGACACAGCGAAATTTCTCTCACGCTTCGTGGAAACAAAGGAAAAGGAGAACGAAAGCGAAATAAAAGTTGCAAAATGAGATTTAATATTAAATCTCCGTAACACTTAGCCTATGGGACTCATGAAGTACACTCTAATTTAATTTCCATTTTTAGTTATCTTTCTCTATATACATTTTGAATTCGTTCTATTTTAGGTTTTCAACCTTATATTTTCTCACTCACTGAATGTTATGTTGGCAGAAGTCTTGAAGTCAAGAGTGAATGACGCGTACATGTTTGACAAGCAAGAACAGGATATAATGTCTGGAGCTACCAGACAAGGTGTGGTGCGTTCGTGGTAGTCTTAGATACTATCTTTAATCTGTAAGTGGTATTTTTCATGCAGATAGTGTCTGTCGATCTGTGGTGTATATATACGCTGAAGATCAATTGAATTAGAGATATACCTGTCTAGTAACGTGTAGCACCACCTTTCGCCATGATGACGGCAGCGATTCGTCTCCGCATGGACTCGACAGCACACCGGAAGCGTTGGGAAGCCATACGGATCCACGACCCCTGAACAAGCTCCCACAGTTCACGAAGATTTGATGGAGGGGGATCAGAGCCTCGAACATCTCCCTCGATGGCATCCCAGATATGCTTGATGGGATTGAGGTCAGGTGACCTAGCAGGCCAAGGAAGTGAGGTCACGTCGGTGGAGTGTTCATCCAACCATTCGGATACAATTCGGGAGTGATGGCACTGTGCATTATCTTGTTGCAAGATGAGGTCCCCATTGGGATGTTGAAGACGCACAATCGGGAGCAAATGGTCGTCCAGGATATCCCGGTAACGTTGATCTGTGAGGGACGATGTCACACGTACCAGGAGTCCCATTTCAGTCCACGTAAACAGTCCCCAGACGAGAAAGCCAACCCCACCAGCTTGAAGAGTACCCTACTGACAAGAAGGATCCATCGCTTCATGTGGTTTGCGCTGTACTCGTATCCTGCCATCCGCATGTACCAATGTGAATCTCGACTTATCAGTCCAGGCAACATTTTCCCACATGTCTAGGGTCCAGTGGCGATGTTCCCGCGCCCATGCTAATCTTTTCACCCTGTGATGTACAGTCAGCAGCGGTACCCTTTGCGGGACGATGGCTTCTGTATCCCATAGCAAGGAGATGGTTCTGGATGGTGTGGCTGCTTACACGTTTTTGTGAACCAGCGTTAAACTGCCGAGTGATTTCTTGCATTGTGGCCCGTCTATCCGCTGTTACAATGCGAGCTAGCCGACGATGACCCCGCTCATCCACACGCTGTTGTCCACAGCAGTTGACCCTTGCATGGATGGTTTTACCGGATTCGATGTACTCACGGTGCACCCGTGACACAGTGGCTCGTGAAAATTCCAGTGCCTGCACGACTTCCGAGATGGAGTGACCCATTCGTCAGGCCCCGACAATTTGCCCACAATCAAATGCGCTTAGATCCTTCGTCTTACTCATACTGCGTCCGACTCTTACTGATTCCCGTCGCATCACTCCTTATATTGTCGTGTCGCTGCATACGTCCTGTCGTTTCCGCATACAGGGCCGCCCACAGCGCCACATTTGCATAACGCCAGCTGTCTCTAATTCAATTGCTCTTCAGTGTACATACTTCATGTTAGTCTCGTCAAACTACTATTGTGTTTACTAATTCACATTAATCAAAGTACATTATTAGGGCTGTTACGAACTAGTTTTTCATGAGTTTTGAAATATCCGAGTGAAGTACTTATGAGATATTGACGGAATAAAAGAACTCAATCATAGAAGTTTAAGGTAGCAGTCTGAAAAGCACGATAATCAAAACAGTACACCAGCTTCCGATGAAGTTGAAAAGTTTATATAATGTATAAGTTAAAATGTTAAAAATAAAGCCATAAGAACTTTCGGTCTTCCTAAAGACCATCATCAGTACTTCCATCTGATGATGTTCTTTAGGAAGACTGAAAGTTCTTATGTTTTTTTAAGCATTTTACAGTACTTCCATCTGATGATGGTCTTAGGAAGACCGAAAGTTCTTATGGCTTTATTTTTAACATTTTACAGTATTTCCATCTGTTGATGGTCTTCAGGAAAACCGAAAGTACTTCCATTTGATGATGGTCTTTAGGAAGACCGAAAGTTCTTATGGCTTTATTTTTAATATTTTACAGTACTTCCATCTGATGATGGTCTTTAGGAAGACCGAATGTACTTCCATTTGATGATGGCCTTTAGGAAGACCGAAAGTGCTTCTATTTGATGATGGTCTTTAGGAAGACCGAAATTTCTTATGGCTTTATTTTTAATATTTTAACTTATACATTAAATAAGTTCTTCGACTTCATCGGCAGCTTGCGTACTGTTTAATTATCGTGCTTTTAAACTGCTACCTTAAACTTTTACGATTGATTCATTCCGCACGAGAGCCTGATGTCTTAAAAGAAGAACTGCAAGTAACTCTTTCTTGAACTTTATTTCAGTGACTCCTGTTTCACTTAAAATGAGTGAATAAGAATAAACTTTACGTAGTGTTCCCAAAGCTACATATACATGTTCTAAACACTATAGAACACTACAGACTTTCGCTGTCCCATAGCCAATACTAGATTGTGGGACAGCGAAAGTGTTAGAAGATCAGGAGATGGGTGGATGAAAATCCGAAATCGTGCAGGAGTAACATGAAAGACAATTGCTCAAGACAGAATGTTGTGGAAGAAACATGGGGGACCTTCATCCAACAAAGGATTGAGAATGGTTGATGATGATGTTGTGAAAACACAGTTTTGTCGGTGACGGAGATCGAAACCGCGTTTACTTGCTCCGGAGTGAGTTGCTCTAACCGACTAAGCTACACCGAAAGAACGTATCGCTGCAGATTTGTCTTGGCACGTGATAGACCTAGTACATCACATCATCTCTCTCTTAATTTTTTTTTTTTTTTTTTTTGAAGAGAAGAAAGAACCTTTCATTAATTCCAGACGATTTGTGGAACGAACATCACGCATTTTTCGAAGAACCCAACTGCCGGAAGATCCAGTTTTACTTCCGCGTGCCAATGTGAAAACAGGAATTTGTAGGTGACGCTGATCGAAACTGCGTCTCCTTGCTCCGGAGTGAGTTGCTCTAACCGACTAAGCTACACCGACGGAATGTTTCGCTGCATATTTGTCGTCTTGTCACGTGCTTCACCTCTGTAGTACGTCACAACTCTTTGCCCCGGAGTGAGTTGCTCTACTAAGCTACACCGACGTAATGTATCGCAGCACATTTGTCGTCATGACACGTACTTCACCTCTGTAGTATGTCACAAATTCGCGAAAGAGAGTCTTCGGTTTTATATTGTTTTTTATATTTATTTTTTTAAACAAAAGAGTAAAATACAGTCGAACTCTTATTCAACGAAGTTGAAAGGAGAGTCAAAACATTCCATATATGCGATCTTCATTATAACGGGACAAATAAAAAAAAGACTATTTTTGGTATTGTATTATGTCAAATTAAAACTAGTTAATCAAACTTTTTATCAATTAATCGAAGGTAAATAATATTTTTGTTATTGAAAACTATAGCTAGAAGAAAATATGAGGGATATCTGCAATAAACAGAAATATTTAACTAATGTAAACATTCAGGTAACTCCTCAAATTTTGAAATTTCATCTGTTGCATTTGATTCGGTGTTTGCACGTTACATCGACAATATGAGTTAACTGTTGCTTGTTTTCTGCGTGTCATGATAGCTGTTTTAAATAACTCCTAGCTTCATCTGACGCATTGGCTAAGATGCTTTCAGGTGCAAAATAAATTTCTGAACAGAGGTTAAGTGTTTGAAAGGTAGCAAGGAAAGGGGTGTGGGTAAAAGATACCATTTACCCAGAAGATGTATGTGTGGCAAGTGGGGGGGGGGCGAAAAAACCAAGTGAAACATTATGTCAACCTTTTTTTATTTATTTATTTATTTTTTGCTAATATCTATGCGGAATTTCGATATATGCAGTCTCTTCAAAAAATATTTTCCGCTATATGAAGTAAAAATAAGAAGATGCTCTAGGTCCACAAATTGGAACCATATGTAGTTTTGCTCTAAGAGCTGTTTATTATAATCAGCCAGGGGATGCATGGCTCTGATGGAACTAGCCTCTGGTGTTTAGTGACAAAGGGCCATCTGTATTAAAACTTTACTTCAAGAAAGAAACATCGCAGAATCACTAAATTTCTCAAATGCCAATTTCATATCGTCTTAAAACTTGAGATGACGCTTCTGTGCATTGAACATTTTAAATACAGACCCTTAAAATGGAAATACAAAACATGTAAAAACAGTTCATAATTTTTAACTAAAAAAAAATGAAGGTTCTGATTTTTTATCTTAAAATATTAATTTTCCTGGGCATCCACCAACATTTACTACCGGACAGTTAAATAATTTCGGCACATGCCCAGCTGGATATGTAACTTTTCAGATATTCTTCAAACCCTGATTATTGGTTTTCAGTGGAAATCATGACTTGTATATGTAAAGCATTTCTTTCGAAATACAGGTTCTCTTGCTTTATTTAGGAATTAGTATGCAACAGCGAGGAATGATTATGATTCACAGCCGGAGCTTAAAATCAGCAACTGTGATTCTAAGCTCCGGTTACATGATAAAGCAGTTATTTCTGAAAGTTTTCCTTTCCCTTTCATTCCCTCTCGCCTTCTTTCGTTTTTCAGTATTTCTGTTAAGGAGTCAGGAATGAACGTGGTGAGTGAATGAACAGGAACGAAACTTAGCTATGAATAAACGGCATAGTATATATAGTGCACACGCTACTAAATCAGGCTCGAGCTCATACGTGTGCTCACTGTATTTTCATCGTTCTCATTAAACGAAATTTTCTGCATAACAGAAAATTAATTTTTTAGGGATACTGAGACCTGGAAATCCACTTTATTAAAGCCTTTGTGTCGGAACAGCGTACACAAACTTTTATTCAGAATCTAAAGCGGAAAAATTAGACTAAAGCAGGATTTTTAACATGAAATCCAAATAAATTTTGAAAAGTATGCTTCTGGTCACACTTCGCTTTTACTTCTGAACTGAGTAACCCTTAACAATCACGACTGAACACAGGCATTATAGAAATCTGTATTAAAAATGCTTTCTTCAGTTTCCTTTAACCTGCATAGTGATATCGTGTTTCTTTTTAAAATAATTTTTCGGACCAAAATATAAGCATGTTAAAGAAATGATAAGGAGTTCTCCCCCCCCCCCTCTTCCATCCGTTTCAGAAGCAAAACATAAATCATTAGGGGATGCCGGAACTAGGAGGAGAAACCAGGAGTACACATTTCATTATTTATAATTGAATGGAAAAAGAAGAATACATACATATTAATTTTTAATCAATAAATTAACTAATTTAAAGAAAAAGCAAGGTCACTATAAAATCCCAAAAGTTTTGTTTGTGTTTATTTCCTGAATTTCAAGAAATAAATCACAATATTGTCAAAAGTTAGAATTAATTTCAGAAAGTGCGCAACACTATTTCATAAAAGAAATCGTCACTCAGACGGCACTAAGCTTTAAGTTCGTCAATTACAACATCGACGTTGATCGATGCTGCAAGATCTTGTTTAGAATACGGTAACATCAAGTTTAGGCGACGGTCTTACGACATTACTGAGCGTAACTTGGATTTAACATGATTTAACTTCGCGAAGAAATGGTTCATAAAAAATGAAGTAACACACACTCATACAGTCACTCACGCGCGCGCGCGCACACACATACACATACATCACAATAAATCATCAGCATAAGGGCAGTAAAGATATTTATTAATTTACTGAAGCATTACGAGATACATTGGTTCCCAGCACTCCATGTAGTTTTGCCTATGACGCGGCTAACTGCAAAAGAATATTTTTCAATTGTACATTTATAGATGCGAAGGTGTGTCTAAACACGAGCAAAATGGTGCATGCGTGAGTGTTTATCCTTTGTGTTTATGCATGTTGTAGAGAGAGAGGGGGAGGAGGATTTTTAGGATTATTGGATCTACAAAAAAGGCAAAACTAGAACCGAAACAAAACACAGAAATCGGAACAGAAGCACAGTCATTCAGTGTGAGAAGCTGACATCTCAACCAATTGAACACCATGTAATTGCTGCGTGCATTTTTGAATTAATTCTTTTCCAGGAAGAGAATATTCTAACGGTAAATTCGAAGGGAGTTATCTACGGCAGTAATCGGTAATCAGAGGTTATAAAAACGTGTTTCCTAGGGAATCGTTCTTTGTATCGAAGAGCCGTTTCAAATCGTTTGCTTAAGTCGTTCTATTAGCCTATGCTGCGATCATGTACATTGTCATCAGAAACGCATTCGAGAGGGCGAAACTGTTTTATTGCGGAGAAGGCGTCTGATGTCATCCCTTTCTAGCAAGAGGGGAGGACGGACGGACAAACGGAGGTGAGAGAGAAGAGAGACGATTTGGGGGAGAGCGAGCTGGAAAAAAGTTAAGGAGAATGGCTTCCCAACTGGGGATAGTGAGTGATAAAGAAAATGAAATAGAACAGAAATTAGGCAGAACGTGCGGATGACAAGTGGAAAATAAAGTAATCATAATTAATTCAGTAATCCATATATAATTCAAGGACACACCCAATAGGGAAATTAGATAGTAAAAAAGAAACTGATTTAACACCGAACCGATCTTAGTACTTTTACGGAACTACAACTTTCTCAGCCATTTATTTGCCACATGTTTTCCGCAATGAGTTGCAAATAGGTATAAACATCGAACTCGAAAGTGTAATACACAATCCGACCTAGTAACGACTCTCTCAGCCATTTGGACACCATGTAATCTAAATCTTGATTTATATTTTGCTCCACCATAAATATCTTTGAGTGACTGTCTGTCCAATTAAAATAATTTAAAAAAGAATTGGCAGTCAGGAAACATTTGAATGCGAACTTCAGAAAACAATCAATCAATTATGAAATAAGACTGTTACGACAATCAGGGGAGTTGGAAAGCGGGATGCAATACACCGAGGCTTCGCTCTTAAGGAGGCCTAAAAATTCTTCTAGAGTATTACCTAAATAATCTAGGGAAAATCGTTTATGAAAAAAAAAATAACGGAGAAACACAGCTTGATTGACCCACACCGCAAAAATTCAGTTGCTACAAGATAGTATTTAAACTAGTCTTAAAGGGGACCTTTTTGCTGGACTGTCTTTTGAATTCTAATGCTCTATAAATGCAATACTTGCTCAGTCATGATGATACAGAAATTTGTAAAAGCTGTCTGGGAGAGAAATTTTTGCAGAGCGCCCAAAAGACCAACAGCACCTATTGTCGAGCCGGCTGTCTTCAGAACTCCAAGATAGGTTCCTCCCAAGAGGACAAAGATCACCGTCTTCATCTTCAGAAAAAGATGGATTTAGACGCAGCTTCCCAAAAGTTGAAAAAACTACAGAGTATGTTCACACATTTTTAGAACGATTTTCCAACAATATAACTAATATTTAAAATAAAATTGTTTCTATCTGATAGCCCTTTCTCTGGAATGAACTTACATTTAGATTTCCAAGATAACAGGGCATTTCTTAAAATTGGTAGTGGTATTTTACTCCACTCCTCTTCCACTGCTTTCCAGAGTCTAATCATTGTTTTAGGTCTGCCAGTTTATAGAAATCGCTCTTTTTAGCAGACTGAAGGTACAATAGTCCATTCGTGACACATCAGGAGACTTTGAAGGAATCTGAGCAAAACGTATAGACTTGACACCCGTCTCTTTTTTCATTTTCCAAGAAATAAAAGTGGTAGATTTGGATGTATGACTGGTAGCCTTATGCTGATGAAGTTCTACTTTTTGAAGGCTCTGTGGGTAAAGGAACGATATTTCTTCTTTAAATAAAAGAAAAAAACTGAAGGTATTTTATTCCCTTGATAAATACAAAAACAAGTCAGTAAAAGGCATTACTTGTTACATAAAGTTGAATAAATTGGACATAGTGTTTAGTGAGGTGTCCAAATTAGCAGACCTCATATTAAACTTTCCATGAACAACTGCAACTGAATAGCGACCAAACCAAGAAACATCGACCCCAATGGGCAATATTACAGGCTCTATCAACCATCCCCGCTGTACCGGGGGCGATTGAAACATACATGGAAGCTGCAGCTCCCCTCACGTATAACTATATTTTTTTTCCTTTTCACTTAAACATACCGCTGTACCAGCCGTAACCTAACCCATTATGCCTTTAGCAATAAATATTTTTGTCCCTGTCTTATCGCTCTTGCCGAAGTACCAAAGGAACAACGTAAAATCCAAGAAACAGGGTGTCTGTTAGATCTCCTTTGGGGCTGATTGGGGACAATTATGTTCGGAGTTTATCGCTAATGTTAATCCTATGGATGCTGTTCGGTACTAACCATAACTTACCGTTGTTCGGAGGTGTCCGTTAATAGAGGTTTCACTATATTCATGTCCAGATTTATAGTGCAAACAACTACACTCTGCGCACTGTGCAATTCAGTGAAGTCGAAATACTCATGACTGTCTAAAGAACAACATATTCTCAATTATTATTCTGCCATTTGAATGACTTCGGAATTCTTTTCGTGATGACTGATGAGCGCAACCAGCTGGTACATGAGTAAGAGGGTATTGTATTAATTTTTGGCCCATAATAACAATTGTGTAATCAGCGAAATAAAAATTAGGCCTTCATAAAATATTAGTTGGGTATATTGCGCATTCAGTTAGTTGGTAAGCAGAATATAACATACGACTGTAGGTGTTAAGTCTTTGTATCTATATAAAACATGTTCAGATATTTCAACACATTTTTTTTTTTTTTTTGTCGGCGTCGGGAGGGTGCCTTGTTTATTGGTTTTGCCCTAGGGCCACGGCAAACCAGGTAGCATCCCTGAAGACGATAAAGTGTTCCGACATTTTTAAACACTAACCCCATGGCATGGAATCGATTCTCGGCTGAGGCACTACATACTATAGTAGTAGTGTTTCAGCCGAGAATCGATTCTATGCCATGACAGGACTACATATTATAGTTCTGTGGTTTCGTTTCCACCCCATTCTTCCCATTTTCGCATGAACCACTGACCTCAAATTAGGAGTGAACTCCTCTCAACTTTTAGTGCTGATGATTTGGAAACCACAGAAAGAACCAATCCGGTACGAATTGGGTTGTGTACAATGTCTTTTCGCATTATGGCAATGGATGTCGTTGGTACAAATTCCAAAGGTTAAGTTTCATTGCAAACACGTGATAATATACTTATTCTGTTGTGTTCATTTGGCGTAGTTTTAATGGAGATACAAAAGAAGTTCGGTGTGATCTGTTCAATTGTGCTCATTTGGTGTGGTTTTAAAGGAATATATCTAGGTAAAAAGAGTTCGGAATTATCTGTTCAGTTGTGTTCATTTGGCCTAGTTTTAAATGAGATATAATGGGAGTTCGGTGTGATCTGTTCAGTTGTGCTCATTTGGCGTAGTTTTAAAGGAATATAAAAAGAGTTCAGAATTATCTGTTCAATTGTGTTCTTTCGGAATAGTTTTAATGGAGATTTAAAAGGAGTTCGGAGTTATCTGTCAAGTTGTGTTCATTTGGCGTAGTTTTAAAGGAGATATAAAAGGAGTTCGGTGCGATCTGTTCAGTTGTGCTCATTTGGCGTAGCTGTTTTGAAAATAGGAGACAAAGAGGTTCGTTTGATCATTTAATGCTCCTTTTTTTTTTCTATCGCGAGGGTAAAAACGTACCACGAGCGTGAAATAAAGATATGTGCTGTGTATGATGTGGAGATTGCTGGCATTCAACTGTTTCAGTATCGGTGCACAAAGTTTCGTCGTGGATATTATTCACTCCCAGACGAACCACGCTCTAGAAGAGCTGATAAAGATGACGACGACCAAATCAAGGAATTAATCCAAAGCAGCCTACACAATATGACCCAAGCAATAGTGCAGGCACTGCAGACATCCAGCCACACTATGGCATTGCTGTTGGCAAAGTTTTGATATGTGAATCGCCTTGAAGTTTGGGTACCGCAAGATTTAAGTGAGAAAAAATTTGTCTACCTCATATCAGTTTGCGATTTACCACGTAAAGGGAATGAGAACGACCCATTTTCTGTAACGGTCATGTCACCGATCCATAAGGAAGAACTTGTTACTAAGGGCTTTTCTTTTCAGCCACAATGCTAAATTGCTCTTGAAAATTAGAATGTTTCTTCCAAATGCACCCCAACAAAGTTTTATACGCCAGTGTATATCAATTTCTTCTTGGATGCTGGTTATCTGTTGTTCGATGTAAGCACAGTTACTTCTAGATTTGCCCTGTCAACTTCTTCACTGCAAAAGTTATGATGTATAACCTAATTTAACTTTCATTTTCAGTTGTCTCTTTCTATGTAAATTTTTTGTTAGTCTTCTTTAAGCATTTCAACCTTAAAGTTATATATGTTTCTCCCTCACTCAATGTTTTGTTGCAACAGTATTGATATCAGAGAGAGTGACGTATGCATGATGACAGAACGAGAGATATAATGTAGGAGCAAGAAGCGAAAAGTGCGATGAGGTGGGATGTTGGGGCGTGCTATTGATAAAGTACTGTAGCAAGTTGTTGTAATTGGTAGATCAGATGTGAACTTGTTGAACCAAAGTTGATAGAGGTTCGATATGCTGTATTGTGCTGATGACATAGTTTTGTTGAAGTTGCGTTCCGGAAGTACCGTGAAGTTACTACAGTTAAGACTGCTTTCCTTGTAAGTTATTTCCAAGACTTTTCTTCTCGCCGTTAGGTGACCTAATTTAGCTCAGTGTGTAATTAGGATTTCCTTTCACTGTAGTCTATCTTCTACCATCATGTTGGGTGGTCACATATTCGACAGGACTGACAGCTTCAAATACTTAGGTTCTACGATAAATTGCACCAATGATGTATCTGCGGAAATAAAAATCCGTGTCGTGGCTGCGAATAGAGCAAGCATTCTATACAACTGCTGAAATCTCGATTCTTATCTCAAGCAACAAAGTTAACCATCTATAAAACTTTAGAAACTTGGGCACTAAGTAGGAAAACTAAACGAATGTTGGATACACCTGAAAGAAAAATTCTCAGAAAAATAACTGACCCAATATGTGACGGTGGACTTGGCGGAAACGCTACAAGAATGAATTATACTTCATTTATAAAGACCTTGCTGTTACTAACATGATTATGTCATCACGACTGAGGTGGGCTTGCCATATAATGCGAATGGAGAAAAATGAAACTCCTAAGAAAGTATTGTTTGAACATCCTGGAGGGCACAGAAGACGTGGACGACCAAAGTGCAGGTGGAAAGATGGAGTAGTGGAGGGCACAAAAAGTCTGGGCTGCCAGAACTGGAAAACAAATAGAGAACAATGGCAAAAACTTGTTGAGGAGACCACTGTTCACACTGAACTGTACAGCCAAAATAAAGAAGTAATTAATATTTGTATATGTAGTAGCTATCAGAGGATTAACAGTACGAAGTTTCAGAGATACAATAGATGTTACGAAGGTAATGTTTTAGGAGTGACATATTAAACGGAAAACATTATAAAGTGACTATGTCATCAGCAAAGCGAAAGTGTGTTAAATAATCCGTGTCAAGAGATGGCCACATCAAAGGAGATATTTTCTGATGCATAAGTCTTGGCTGGAGTGCACTTCAAAGAAATTTTACAATTTTCAATACCAATTCACCCCATCCTTCCATATCTTAAAAACATTAGGGTCTGCGGATAACGAAAGAAACATGGTGAGAGGCATGCTTGGTATAACAAAGAAGGAATGGAAAGTGAAATAGATTTTCCATTAATCTGAGGTGAGTAAACATTTTTACAATATTTCCCCCAATAACCCTGGGTGTAATCGAATTTTTATAATCCTTCGTGACTAATATTCTTATGATTAGTTCATGAAGTATATATTAATGATATAGAACTCATGGATCAAATGATAAGAGTTGATGACATCACGATCAAAGTAAAGACACTCAATTGGGAATGGGCTAGGTATGTTGCTAGAAGAACAGACCGCCGTTGAGCAACTGAAATACTGGATTGAATTCTTAGAAACATGAAAAAAAATAAACAGAAGAAGAGCATGTGGGAAATCAGTGGTTGAAATTCGAAAGCATGCCGTAATCACATGAAACAGAAATGCTCAAAAGAGAGAGTTGTATAAGAGACTTTGAGAGATCTTCAGTCATCAGTTTATATTGGCTGGTAATTTGAGAAAAGGACTTATATCTTCAGTTATTCTATAGCTGATATTGCTTTTGTAGACGGAGTGCATATAATATTTGAAAACAATAAGTAGTTTTTTATCCTTTTTTTCCACCTACCAAAAATGTTTTGCGTTTACAGCAATCATATAGAAATGGTATATATAGTGATAAATGTAACTATATCGTCACGTACACTGTGGAAAAACAGTGCGTTTATAAAATCAGATGTCAGGCGGATAATGATCGCGTTTGTAGTCACCCAGGGTGAAACGAAATTTTCTAATCTGACTCACAAAAACTGAGATATCGTCTACCAAAAAATCAAAATTTGGGCCCACTGCTGAAAAACTTTACACCAAAGGAAGCCGGGAAGATCTTGGAAAATTGTAATAATGATTTCAAACTGAATATTTTAAGTCGGACGATTAGAAACGCAGATATAATTTCAAATGCAAATATATCACGAAGCAGGCCATCGAGAAAGCAATGCATCACCAAACTTGCTTTTTTTTCCCTTACATACACTAGCATACCGCACAAATTTATTCTTCATTTCTTTTCTTATTCTTTACTCCCCGAATAATTCATGTATATTCGAGCCCGGCTCTTTTAAGCTGATTATTTTACGTAGATTTTCTTCTTTTATTGCAAGAAAATATTTATTCTTCAATCTCTCCTGTAGGTTCCTTGATTCAGAGTTATCTCAGTTATTGCAACTCTCAAGCATTTTCAAATTTAACACTCTCTCCACGTTGCAGTTCTTGAGAGTTTTGTAATTAATCATCTTTATCTGTCTATGCCAGCTTCTGGAGATTCTCGAATTCAGCATTACCTTCTCAGTGTAGTTTCCAAGGGCTTCCACATTCAGCTTTCTCTCCCTCTTGCACCTCTCGTGGATTTCCACCCCATTAAGAATATATGAAAAACGTCCTTTTCCCGTTATCCGAACTTAATTAAGTTTAATCTCTTAGTTTATACTAACATTTTCTCTCTTTTCAGTTCTTGAGGGTTCCTAAATGCAGCGTTCTCTTTCTAATGAATCTCCAGAATGTTTCCATATTCAGCATTCACTACCTGTTGCACAACCTGAGGATTCCCAAATTCAGCGTTGCATTAGGAACCCTCAAGAACTGAAAAGAGAGAAAATGTTAGTATAAACTAAGAGATTAAACTTAATTAAGTTCGGATAACGGAAAAAGGAGGGTCTCCATATTCAGCATTCTCTTTCCATTGAATCTTCGGAGGGTTTCCAAATTCAGCTTTCTCTTTCTATTGAATCTACGGAGGGTTTCCAAATTCAGCATTCTCTCGGAGTTATGGCTATCGAGGGTTCCCAAATTCCGTATATTCGGTCCTTTTTACAGTTTCTAAGTCTTCTCTCAAAAAAAAAAAAAAAAAACGAACGAAAACATTCCTATAGCAATCCCCTTCTTATTAAAGTTCCCAAATTCTTTATTCTCTCCTTATTACAGTTTAACGGGAAGTTCCCAAATTCAATAATTTGTCCTTGATGCAGTTTCCAAAAGTTCCCAAAATTCAGCATCTTCTTATTACGGTTAGCAGTCAACATTCTCAATTTACTTACAATTTACTGCAGTTCTCAAATTCAGATTTCTCTCGCTGTTGCAGTTCTGAAAATGCTGTGAAATTCAGCATGCTTTGCTTATTTCAGCTATAAACGATCCAAATTCAGCACTCTTCCGCACTGCAGTTTTCAAAATCAGCGCTGTCTTCCCAGGGCTTCCGCACTGCAGTTTCAAAATCAGCGCTGTCTTCCCAGGCCCCTTGCGATGCTAGTAGACATTCAAGAACAGTCCTGGCAGCGTTGTTACAATGTGACTAGAGCTCTTGAAGCACCTTTCTAAAAATACTGTAGCGGTATTCCTGTGGTTTATCGATAAAACTTGAATCTTCATTCGTACGTTTCTAAATAAACTAATGCTGAATTTTTATTATTACTGTTTCAGTACGTCGAGCATGATTTTAAAACTGAGGAAGTGCCCCAAAGCGTAAGACTTCATTTTACGTTATTAACCCCCCCCCCCCCCAGCAACTAAAAACAAAATGAGTCGTGCAAAGACACCCCGATCGGTTTACTGTTGATAGGTCTTATTTATTTATTTATATTTATGTTAACTGTCATCACACTTATTCCTTATTCCGTTATCCGAACTTAATTAAGTTTAATCTCTTAGTTTATGCTAACATCAACAATAGATTGTAATGTTCTTTGGCATTAATTACCTAAATAAACGTGAAAAAGGTCAGTTAACACCACGTTACGTGAAGCTTGAGTAATTCTCGTAGCTGGTTCGTTTTAGTTGAAACCCGGGGTTGCTTAACCTTCAATTTCCTTAATCAAGCACCAAGAATGTAAATACATCCAAAGTTTCAATGAAAAACAATTTAATACGAATTTCGTATTTTAATTGCATCTCAGGCATGCGACGGAATCACGACGATTACAGTCCAGTAGCTTCAATAGCTGAACAGCACAATGGTTGTATATAATAACAAATAATTTCCAAATCACATTAACTTTGAACGTGATTAAACAACGTGTGAAAGACCTAAACAGCAATATCAAAACTAAAAATCAATCCAACCTAACGAAAGTCAAACCACTCCAAATCAGTTCGTAATCCAACCTAACAGAAGTCAAACTGCGAACATACATTGAAAAACAAACTTCGTGTCTCATCTTTTTAAATACGTCATGCAACCTCAGACCTCATTTGTCGTTGCCAAAACACATTTGGGCGAGAGAGAAATTGTGAACCTTAAGTTTGGAAATTGCTAAAAGAGAGCATACTAAATGTACTTTGATACAGGAACTAAAAGGAAAGTTAACTTAGTGTATAATTTACAATGCATAAATAAGGAGTTTGCTGTTGTTGACAAAACAACGATGCAATCCCCGGAAAAATAGCTGCTCTTCTAGAGGAACTTCACGAAGAAATAACTGGAAGCTCGACCAAAATAATCTCTCTCTCTCTCTCTTTCCCTTTCCTTCTCCCTCTTCCTCTCTTGGTTTTGGAACTATGAGATGAGCTACTTTGGAACTGCGTTATATGCCCATTGCATCTCATTAAAAAGCAAAGTCTTTGCGACAAATCTCAGTAAAATTTTGGACAAGGATAGAAAAAGAGTGAACTATAATTATTTATTAACGAGAAGGCATTGAAGCGTAATACCAAGCTGGCTTGTTAAATGAGAAAACTAGTAAAGCATGACATCAGGTTTCAGAGCCGGTGCTATAAATATTTTTCAAGATCGTTTTCTTTTGTCCATATCTATCGATCTTATCATCTGGAATCCTTTCAAGAATGATAAGTGGTATTCCTTCAGAATCTAAGAATACGAATGATTTTACGTATTTTATGAACGACTTTACAAGTCTGAACAGTTTACTGTAAAAGAACAGCGCACCGACGAACACGTTGTGCTTCAAACTGCAGATTTTTTCTATTTACATTCTTTTTTTTTTTCATGCGAAGCTGAAGGTGGAATTTTACAGATTGTGGAAAAACTCGTGAGGTCGTGCTTTCATATATTTCTTTCCCGAATTTATGGATTGAAGCAACCTCTTAATGGATATAGTGGGTGGGGGGCAGGTCTTGTAGAAGTGGAATCCTTGCTGTAGAACACGCTGAAGTATGTTGTTTCTCTCTCTCTTAGTTTAATGTTGCCCACTCATGAATAATTCACTTGGAAATTGAGTTCAAAGGCACGGCATCCACCAATCAAGTGACGGAATATCTCAGCACATGTGGCCCCTAAGAGAGCACTAGTTCATCCAGAGCCCGCGATCATTGGCTAAGAGATGCTTGTGGCTCATCGGCTGGAAATAGTCGTCTTATCATCATTCCTCATCTAGGAGGAGATGAAGGCGGAGTTTCATTTCGTCTGATGGAATCACTCTCGACCCCAGACTGATTTATGTCTGACTTCAGTGCAGAGCATCGTTAACGTAAATCTTCGATCTCGATACATGGATTTGCATCAGCATCTGCTCTTCTGTGCTTCATATAAAGCGAGCTGTTGAACCCTCTCTTGAGTTTGCTCCCACAAGACGTTCGGAGCATGTAGCTTGATAACAAGCTGATATTAGCTCTCACTAGTTTCATCTAGTTATAAACTCCATGAAAGGGATTTGGAAAAAAAAAATCATTATCTCTCTCTAAAATAAGTATTTCCTTGAACGAGAGCGTGCTGCAGAAATTTCTTTCAAAAATGCGTAATGATGTTAATATATCAACAAACTGGATGTCTAATGTTTAGATAAAAAGAGGCGCCAGATTTAATTCTACTCAACTTTTGTAAATCTCGTTACTTCAAAAATTACTTTGTATCAAAACTAAACTACCGCTTCTTTTTCATTTCTACTAGTCTGTGCCTGAGGCGGTAGCCATGCAAGATGGTGATAGAGGGTGATAGAGGGGGGCAGTAACATCCCCTCCCCCAACCCTCTATGGGGAAGGTTGGAACGATGTTGCTGCTAATGTTGGAAGTGCGCCACGGCAAGTAATTTTTTATTTTGGAAACATACGCTCCTCACATGTAGGTAATTTTCTTACAACTGAAAGTTCACCTCTACCTTTTTTTTTTTTTTTTTTGTCTGGTTTGGAGTTAAAAGATCATGAGAAACTCTAACGCCCGCTATAAGAAGTCACACGTCCTTAATTTGTCCGCAGGGCCACTGGTTCCTGGGAAGGTAAATAGCCAGCACCATCAGAAAAATACGCTACCCAATTTTTGGAGAAGGGGGCAGGTTAACGACCACCGTTGGCAACTCGATGGGCAGTCTCCTGCTCCAAATTTAAGCAGTCTACAACTATACGCAGTCTCTCGTCCCTAATTTAGGATCACTAGTTCCAGGGAAGAGAGAGAGCCAGTACCGTAAGACAAACACAACACAAATGCCTCACCCGTGACTCGAACCCGGACCCATCTTGTACGAATGGTCAGAAGCCTGTGCTTAAACCACTGCACCACAGGAGCAACCTATCCATTCCTGGGCCGGGACTCGAACCAGTGCTCATCTTGAAATAATGGCCAGAAACCAGCGCTCATCTTGAAATAATGGACAGAAACCAGCGCCTTACACTGCTCAACTGCAGGGGTGGCTCTTCCGGTATTTGATATAATTCTTTTCCTCTGTCTAATCTAGATTACAATTGACGATTTTAAAAGCATATCAAGCTATGAAATTAAATTTGCTTTGAATAAATAGAATTCTCCGAATGTATTCAATAAAGAATAGATCAACCTTTCCTCGGACAGGTTCTTACCGATACTCAAGTCACTGCATTAAGCCAATTTCTCAATTGTCTGTGTTGTTGTTGGTTTTCAAGATGCGCAAATTATATATCATGCCCCCGGGCGCCAAGGCTCTCGCTACGCCACTGATGGTTTGTGCCATAGCTATTTCAAAATAATTATCTAATTTTCCGGGAGCTATTGCATTTTTCAAATCATAATCAGTCATTTTTATGCTTACCATTATTAAATGTTTTCAAGAGGTAAAATGTCAATCAAATGATAACAAGGAAAGAAATTGTAAGTTGCATCTTGTGATGGCATAGTCGGTCTGTCCGTTTCTCTCTCCATCTTATCTACCTTCTCTCTGTCTCTATCTCTCTCGTTGACAGTTGCTGCCTTCATTCATCTCTTTCGCCTGCTCTTCTATTGTCTATTCACCCTTCTTTCTCACTCTTTTTGTCTCTCACTCTCCCGGTATTATCTCGCTTTTACTCTCTCAGACAATCTCTCTCTTGCTTCTTTCTTGGATTTATCTCCCTCAATGTTCTTCTCAGTCCCTGTCTCTGCTTCTCTCTTTTGTGACTCTTTCTCTCTCTTTCTCTCTCTCTCTATCTCTGAGTCGCTGTGTCAAACTGTGTGTTCTCTATATCTCCCCTTTCTCTGTCTCTTGCTATTCCTCTTTCTCACTGTTGTTAATTCTCTGTCCATACCTCACTCAGCATGTTGCCCTTCTCTATCTCTCTCTCCTCTTTCTTTCTGCCTGTCTCTTCTATCTTTCTTCTCTTTCTTTCTCACTCTCTTTTCTATCCCTCTCCTTTTTTGCCTCGCTGAACACTGATCTGAAGTAACTTGTTATTCATATTGAGATAAGGAGAAGGACAAATTATTGATTCTATGTGACATGATACTACATTAGGAAAGTATTGATGCTATGTAACGATAATCTATAAAAATAAGTTATTGTTCATACTACAAGGATTAATAATTTATTTTTTATTTCAGCTCTTTGCAAGATAATCTGAATAGTGCTTGGAACTAAAGATCCGCAAGTACCACTGAAGGTTTCAAGATATCGATGAAATACTAGTATGTCAGGTTCTTGACACGGATCATTCACCGCGAAAGGTACACATTAACGAGTTTCTCAGGTTCTGTTTGTAAACAATTTATATTCCCCTTTTACAATGAAAAGGCAAAATTCCGTAAAATAAATTTTATAGCATCTCTGAATCAATTATTATTCAGTGGGGCGAGGAATGCAACTGCATCAAGTTCTGGAACTAAGTGTTCACATAAACCTACTTTAGTTGAAATTTGATTTTGACCCTCATGGACGATTTAAATATATATATATATATATATATATATATATATATATATATGACGGTCCTATTAAAACAAAAAAAATTAAATAATATAAACAAAATCACAAAAAAGCTTAAAAATCTGTTTATAAAAGAAAATAAAAACAAATAAAAAAGAAAACCAGGTATTCATCACTAGGATAGCTATACTAAAAATAGTAAAACCAACATTAAAATTAATAAGATTCTGATTAATCTATAGAAGCTCACTAAGGTGATTTAATACATGCAAAGATTATTAAATAAACTGCTCGTGTATTTTATAATATTTCTCATGTATTCTGGAGAGTTAATTCTGCACATTCTGATCATACAGATCCACAGTCTTAAGTTTATATATTTTTTCTCTGGTTAAAATCTCCGCGCGTTGGTTTCTTGCTGTATGAGGAGGCCATCAGCCCCACCCTCACTGCCCCCCAGCGTCTAGGGAGTGGCGGAAGAGGTCAGCCATGTTCTCCTCTTGTGAGGAGAAAAGTTTTTGTAACTCAAGAGGTAAGCTCTCTTCCTTGTTTTTGGGTTCTAGGTTTTATAAGTTCAATGTTTGTACTTCATGTACCTTTCTCTGTCGTTTTTTAGCTTTTCAGCTTTTAAGCATTGGTTTGTCTGTTAACATTTATGCGGGTTTTAACTCTTACTTTTCTTTGTAACTTTGAGCGTCTTTTGTGGTACCTAGGAACAGAAGATGGCTAAGCTTGTTCCTTTTCTATGCGCTGTCTATGCGCTGTTTTTTCAAAGTAGTTAAGTTCTTAATAACTAATTAATTATGCACTTAAAGCACTGCTGAAATACTTTGTACATATTGCAACTAACTGTTTAAGGTATATAACTTTCACAAAGTTTTCTTTAGTTAATTATTATCTTTAACTTATTCTCGTTTTCGTGCTGTCATAAGTTGTAGAGTAGGGGGTTTTAGACTCAAGTTTTCTTTCAAAAATCTGTTCGTTATAAATTAACATTTCCTTTTTTTAATTGCAATGTAAAATTTGTTTTTCAGGTTTAAATTCTCTCTCAAACGAACTTGGAATTTCGTTATAGCTGAAAATCATTTCTATTTATTATGTCACTCTCACAGCTTGAGTTCTCTTTAATCTTCTTCTCTCTGTTTAATAGTAACAGATGAAGAGCATGGGTCGGGCCATGAAGGTTAATGGATGCAAGCGAAATTGTTAACTAGTGCTAGGTCATGCTACTCTACGGAGGACATGACTTATATATATATTTTTTAAACTATTTTAGGTGGGAATGTTACTTGCATCTATGGCCTTGCAGAAACCCATTTCCAACTAGGTCTTTGTGGAAGTGAGAAAATGCAGAGTTTTTGCTGGTCCTTGATAAAGCCAAGGCTCAGTATTCTCGACACCTTCTACATTCAGTTGTTTTATTTTCTTTTTTTCTTTTCTCCTTTTACTCACGCAGGTAGATACATAACCTTTTCTATGTTGTACTAGGTGTGAGTCAAAATTATATATGTATTTTTTTGCTTAGGTATCTTTATAGTATGTGAATTCTGAATTTTCAAAACTGCTGCGTTGCGCGTTTTGATTTTCAGGTTATTTTGCACCCTTCGTTTTAAATTCTAAAATTTTTTCCTTAGTCTTCAGTTTTGCTCTTAAGTATATATATATATATATATATTCAAATTTACAGCGGGAAATTATTTGTGTTCAATCAGTGATCTTAATTTTCTTTCAAATAGTATGTGAAAATGGGTGGGTAAATTGACTAAGCATACTTTTCCATCTGGCACAAGAGAACGACTTTAGGGCATAATTTGCTTTACTACAGCATCGACAAAAATGCTTTCAAAAACACAAGTGGGTTAATACCTTAAAGGGGCCGTCCATAAAGTACGTCCGAGATTTCAGGGGGATAGAAGAGACAACCGGACCAAATGTGGCATGTGGCAGGTTTAGTAACTCGGACGTCCAGCGGCAAAAATATAAAGGATGGCCTTTCTTCATTTTGTTTTCCCTTTTTTGTTCTTTTAATAGTTAAAAAAATGTATGAAATATTTAAGATTTCTGATGATATTTAGCTAAATCAGAATATTAAGTTCTCGTATTTGTACTACCAAATCTATCATGTTTTGTAGATAGTATAATCGGGATTGTCGCAACCTTGAATGCGTGAGTTCATTTGTAGATCTTTATTTCAGAATGATAAAGTTCGGGTAGCATTTAGGAATAAATTAATGTGTAAATAACAAATATTTTCTGAAGCAAGCAGGTAAATATAGGGAAGATTCCTTTAAATAATTACGTTTTACTTCTGTTTCTCAACGGACTTCTAAACGCAGTCGTCAAAAATAAACCCCCGGTGGTGCAGTGGTCTAAGCGCTGGCTTCTGAGCATTCGTCCGAGATGCGTCCGGGTTCGAATCCCGGTGAGGCATGGATGTTGTGTTAGTTTTACGGCACTAGCTCTCTCCCTACCCTGAAGTCAGTGTCCCTAAATTAGGGTCGGACGGCTGCTTATAGACTAGTTAAGTTGCTTGCGGTGGTCGTTAAACCTTCAATAAAAAAAAAACAAGAAAATTAAGGGGGTTGCGGGGATTAGGACGTACTTTTTTTATGGGGAGGGTTCTCGACAATCGGACAAAATGTGACATGGGGGGGAGTCTAAAAATAGTAAAAAATCACGGACCTACTTTATGGACGGCCTCAAAGTGGTGCGGGACCAACTTGTTAACATGCGGAAAAAGACAAGCCTTTTGGAGTATATGTTCAATACTTTCTGAGCCCGACGTTTGACGATTTAACAAACCCTTCATAAACCACAGATCAGCCGGATTGTTGCGTCTTAGATGATAAGTGTTTTTGTATATATATGGCCAGACATTTCCCAACCATCTCTTTGAAAAGATTTTTAAGATTATGCCGCCGCATTATCTTATCGCAAAAGCTGTTTCCCGAGGAAGAGCACTGCAGATAAATCCGAAATTCGACTCGGCCCAGCCTGTGCTGCGATAGAAGATTCAGTATTTTGCTGCCGAATGAAAAAGTATACATATCGGCTGGAAAAATTAGGATTGGCATGCAACTTAATCATTTGTTCCTTATAATGGCATCTCCATTGTACTGATTTAAATTTCAGCAAATCAAATGAAACCATATGTGATTTCGTAAAAGAAAAGAATCAGATTTGACTTCCCCCGAAAGCTGATTTCCTCGAAATATTTATATGCATTTTAAGTTATATTTCATTGAATTTTTTTTAACAGAAATGTTATGTTCGTAATCGCTCTCTTCCCCATCACCACCACCCTTACTCCAATTCCCATTCATATGCAACGCTGAAATGAAATTTCGTTTTTACTCAGTGATCAACTGTTGGAGATGTTGGCTAAATTACGCTTAAGAAAGCATACAGTGACGAAAATTACTGAGTAAAAAGAAAGGCGTAAAATTGCAATGTGAACCAAACGCAGTCATTAATTATAACTGATTGCAGCTTGCCAGACTACTGTTTATTGGTAGTGTTCTGTAAATATCCGGGCATGCTAAAAAAAAAAACGCAAAGGAGTTTGCGCATCAACTTTCTTTAAAACAAATAAGAAATTATACAAAAATGTGTTATTATAAATCGCTATCTAGTAGCAAACTTTTAATAAGTTTCAAACTAGTGCCTGTTTTTCATTCAGTACTCATGCTTGTGAATAAATTTAATATGTTAGAAGCAGAAAATGTTTTTATTTTCTTTCACATTTTTCTTAATAAGTTTCATTTCTCAGTAGAATTGAGAAATGTTTGTTTCACTGAATTCATCATAAAATTATAACAGATATAACATATTACATAATTTATTTGTGCTAAAATAATATCGAAAGTATGTGTGTTGAATATAATAATTTTGATTTCTAATAATCTTAGATGTTAACTCATAGAAACCTCTTATTGCATAAGTTCTAATTACAATACATACAATTTCGGTAATTCAGTTTTTCTTCCGCAAGAATCATGCCCTGATTTCTGAGGGGGCAATGATATTTCATATCGAGATAAATCATTTTATTCGAGCTGAACAAAAAGCTCCAACTTACGGAGGTTTTTTGCTTCAGCAACCGAGTATATATAACCAGAGTCGGCGCCTGTGTTACTGTTAGTAGAAAGCCAGACAAGGCTTCCGAATTTAAGGTCCGCGCAGATAGCTATCCCTCTGCTATCGCATGAGAACAACGCTTTCTTTATGTCGGAGGTAGACGTAGTTTAGTGATTTTCTACTGTTTGGTCTCACAGCAAATAAAATGCGTGATAAACATCACCCAATACACTAGATTTTTTTTATTTTTTTTTAAATTTTAACAGCAACCCAGCGCGCGAGCGAAACTGTCTTACCTTAACTCTAGACGAATGAACTTCGTCTTCTGGAAAAGCTGTGCCCCTGGAACTTATAACGGAAATGCAAGTTTCTGCATTTGATTATGACGTAGTGCTATGCCCTAGAAAACAATCACGTATTAATCGCTTGCTTTTAGTCCACTAAGTGTTTCTTTGACAGTAACATACCATACGAAGCTAACTAGCACATATACGTGTTTATATCTATAGTTGCCTCCTTCGTTTGATGATTTTGTAATTCTTTCATGTCAGTTCTATAATACATGAAGGTAGGTAGGTGTATGTCGAACTTAAATCTAGTGAAATAGTAAGAGGCGATGCTAGTTACATCCAAATTGTGCTATTCAAACAGTTCGCATTTCAGATTTGCATATTGGAAAACTATGTAATTATTTCTCATCACATAACTTCTCAACTGATCGTTAAGAGTAGGTATTTTATAGTTTAAATATTCATGCAATATTAGATATGCCATTTTAATGAAAAAAACTACTTCGCCTTCACGGCCGGAAACAACCAGAAATCGCACGAGGCGAGATCAGGACTGTAAGCAGGCTGTGGCATGATTTCAATACTGCATTTCGTAAGAAACTGTTGAATACAAGCAGCCACATGTAGGCGGGCTTTATCATGGTGTAGGGTCCACTTGACCACCAGTTCCGGCCGCTTAATCGATATGTCTCGTCGCAGACGCTTCGAGACTGAAATGTAATACTCAACATTGACAGTAATTTGTGAAGGAACGGCATGCTGGTGGACTACACCTTTATGATCAAAGAAAATTATCATCATCACCTCCCCAGCTGATTTTGTTTCGGAGGAGGCGAGCCTGTGCATTTCCAGACACTCGTTGCGCGCTTCGTGAGGGGGTCGAAACAGTGGACCCATGTTTCATCGGCAGTTATTACTGTGTTTAGAAAGTTTGAATTCTTTGCAATCATTTGTTTCTACTCATGACACACCTGAACTCTGGCTAACAACTGTTCTCTCGTCAGGCGATGAGGTACCCATCTGGAGCACACACGAATGACACGATGCAGCAATAATGTGTCGCGTAGAATGCGGAAGGGGATCCAGGAAAACTCGTACACTTTCTTGTCCTGCTGAGCAAAGCGCAAAGGGCGGAAAACTCGTACACCTTCTCAAGTAAGGAGATGTACACAAATTGAGTTTCATTCAGAGATCTTGTCAAAGTGTACGAGTTTTCCTAGCTGAACAAAACGAAATGTACCAGTTTTCCTCAGGATATCAATGGATATGTAAGATCAAAATGACACAAGGTTTATGTAGAACCCTTCTGACTCCCTAAACCTGGAGTTATGATTTTAATATTGCCCATGTGATAACAAGCAATAAAGGCTAATTAGCAGGGGCTCAACGAATCGATCTTCAGGTGCTGATCTTTTCAAAAGATTTTCCATTAGAACCTTGATATTCCGTATTTCTAAACATTTTATTGAACCTAATAAAAGGCACTCAACATATTGTTTTTCACATACTTACGAGCCACCTAGGCCATGGGCCTTTTCAGAAGATATTAAGTTACAACCTAGATACGTATTTCGTATTGTAAACATTTTACGAAACCTAATGAAAAGCACTCAACGAATTATTCCTCAACTCTTTTCAAGCCACCCAGGCCGCGGGCTTTTTTAGAAGATTTTAAGTTAAAACCCTGATATTTCATATTTATCAACATTTTACTAAACCTAATAAAATGCACTCAACGGATTATTCCTCAGCTCTTTACAAGCCACCTAGGACGCGGGCCAACCTAGATATTTAATTCAACCTAGATATTTCGTATTTGTAAACCATTTATAAAACCTAATTAATAAATGGCACTCAACGGATTACGTCTCTCCTATTTACAAGCCACCTAGGCCGCAGGCGTTTTAAGAAAATTTTAAGTTACAACCTAGATATTTAATTCATAGACCCTAGGCCTATAGACCTTTTTAGCAGTTTTTATTCCGTCGAGCTCATGTTCATAACGTTTACGAACCATGTCCAGTTGCTAATATTGCGACTTTATTTTGGCGCAATTATTTATCAATAGGCCGTAGGCCTAGGCACAGGGCCTATGAGTTAATATTCAATGGACAAGTGAAAGCCTAGCTATCAAACACAACACTTATGTTAATGTGGTATTTAAAACTGGGCGGTAGATTTAAAGCTGGTTGAGAGGCCCGCGGCCTAAGTGCCATGTCAAGAGCTGAGAAATAATTTGTTAAGTATACCTTTCGCTAGGTGTAATAAAATATTTACACACACGAAATATCTGGTTTGCAATTTAAAATTTTCTAAAAAGTACCGCGGCCTAGGTGCTTTATAAAGAGCTGACGATTTATCCATTGAGTGCCTTTTATTAGGTTTAGTAAAATGTTGATAAATATGAAATATCAGGGTTTTAACTTAAAATCTTCTAAAAAGGCCCGCGGCCTGGGTGGCTTGAAAACAGTTGAGAAATAATTCGTTGGGTGCTTTTCATTAGGTTTCGTTAAATGTTTACAATACGAAATACGTATCTAGGTTGTAACTTAATATCTTCTAAAAAGGCCCGCGGCTTAGGTGGCTCGTAAGTACGCGAAAAACAATCTGTTGAGTGCCTTTTATTAGGTTTCATGAAATGTTTAGAAATACGGAATATCAAGGTTCTAATGGAAAATCTTCTGAAAAGATCAGCACCTGAAGATCGATTCGTTGAGCCCCTGCTAATTAGCCTTTATTGCTTGTTATCACATGGGCAATATTAAAATCGCAACTCCAGGTTTAGGTAGTCAGAAAGGTTCTACATAAACCTTGAGTCATTTTGATCTTACGTACCCAGTGAGATCCCTAGTAAAACTGGTAGATTTCGTTTTGTTCAGCTGGGAATACTCGCACACTTTGGCAAGATCTCGGAATGAAACGCAATTTGTGTACATTCCCTTACTTGAGAAGGTGTACGAGTTTTCCGCCCTTTGCACTTTTCTCAGCAGGACGAGAAAGTGTACGAATTTTCCGCCACCCTGCGGAAGGCGGACGTTTTTGAAATATTAGTTGACGCCACAATGTCTTCACACGTCATTAGTCGATCTTGCAGGATTGCCCAAGCAGTGTTAATAATGCGCTCCGTGACAACACTTTCAGGTCGGCCAGGCCTAGGAGCGAGTTCTGCTGACAAAACACCCTTTTTTAAACTCATGGTACCATCTAAAAATCGTTGACTCATACGAACATTTATCTTTGTAAGCTTTTTTCATTATATCTACTGTTTCTAGAGCCGTTTTACCCAAACAATAGCAAAATTTCATCGCACAATGCATTTCACTTCTTAACTCTGAATCCCTCACCTCCATATGGCAAAATGCAGACGTACCTTAAACAAATGCGCAATAAAAAAAACAGCAATCGTCTTCCATGGCTAATAACTGTTGCCATGGATGCTTCCTTGATTCAGTTAGTCGTCTGCGTGGTTATTTTCCCTTTTCGCACTGTTGCCAACTCAAAAAAATTTACTCTCAGTTTTTATGGAACGGCCTCTGTAATTTGGGGTCACTGGTTCTAAAAATGGGGAGAGAGTGAAACACAAGATCCATGCTTCACACCGCAGAATTCGAACCCGGACCCACCTCGGACGGATAGTCAGAAGTCAGCGTTTAGGCCATTGGGCCACAGGGGCAGCCACGTACCGTTCGGAGAAGCATGACACTAATTTCTGTGGTTGATAGGATGAAAAAAAAATAAAAATAATAAAAAGGCCCTTTGAAGGACTCTACATTCATTAAGGATTGCTGATAAAATGCATTTTCGGGAAACTGGTCTGTTACTTTATTGCCAGACGTCGTAGTTTGTGGTTCCACGTTATTGAACAAGCCAACAAATCATTTAACACCATCTGTCTATCCTAATATTTTTCTTTCGTTCCGATATCCCTTTCCATCCAACGTACGATGTATATTTTCAAGTAAAATGCAGGCATACCCAGCGTCTCTTTCTATCTATCTTTCTCTCTCTCTCTCTCTATGTGAAGCGACTACCGCATCATAAACACTGCTATTAACGAGCTGTCCCGGCATCCTCTCATCGCTGTAGTTTACTTTAATAATGGGACACAAACTGTGAGTTTCCATTAAGTCCGCCCCTTCTCAAAGACGTGATAGTCCACTATGTCATTAATCACCATTGAAGATATCTTAGACGGAGCCTCGCCCTCGGGCATTTTGGCCAGAATGATTTTTTCTTCTTCTTCTCGGCTCATAATTCAGTGTGTGCATTTTCTCGCACGAATATCCTTGATAGCCTTCAGCGATGTAAGCCTGGTGTTTAATTAGATATTAATAATGAGCGATTAAGAGTGTTAGAGACGAGAGGATTCTTACACAGGGGTGTAGTAATTGGAACACTAGCCCACAGTGTGATAGCATGGTCAATCAAAACGAGACATGACGCCGAACGGGGAAAGCAGATGCCACCAGTTAAATACGGTGGGGGTCAGACCACAGTAGATGTCCACACACACACACACACACACACACACACACCACACACAGGGCAATTGGAAGCAAAGCACACAAAATTTAGGGAATGATGTTCACAGTAAAACGATGCTCCAATAAAGGATAAAGTAAAAGATTTTCTTAGGTCATGGATCTAAAAAGAACCCGAAATCGATTAGAGCGCCTCGTAAATTCGGCGTTTTGCGATTGCATTGCACTCGTATGATAAGAGTCTTGTGATTGCTTCTTAAACTGTGCTGAATGAGGAAACAGAAATTTTAAGGAAAAGATGGGAAATTATAATAAATACCGAATTATAGAGCAAAACGCTCATTACATTATAAGAAAATCTGCCACAAATAACACCCGAGTCTCGCAGCTCAGTTGTAGTATAGTATTAAGGAATATTAATTTCAAAACATGGGTGTTGGACAACCAGCATTTAAGTCAGTAAATTAATACTTGTAGATAAAGTACGTCCAGTTCAGGCTCAAACCCAGAACAGCAAACTTATACCTTACTCTATGCTTTTCTGTTCTCTTTTATTTTTATTTTTAAGAAGAAAAATTCAAAGGGGCACAGTAGCAACTGTGCCGTAACATACAACGTAGAACTACGTCAACTGTCGTTATTTCATGACACTATCTCACTAGTTCTACGTTCCTTAAAGTATTCAGCGAAGGACAGATGACGTAGCTCTACGTTGTAGGTTCAAGGGAAGGGAGAGAGACAATGCCGTAAGACAAACACCACATCCATGCCTCACCAGGATTCGAACCCGCGCCCATCTCGGACGAGTGGTCAGAAGCCAGCGCTTAGAGTACTGCCCTACCGAGGCGACATGGCCTGTTTGGTAGTTTGATATTAATCGAGGGTAGAACCGAAGTATTAACCCCCCCCCCCCTCCCCGTCTATCCCCAGCGGTCGATGATCCATTCTTTTGGTCGCTGACATTTTTTTTTTTTTTTTTTTTTTTTTGCTAATAGCACACAGCATATAATTTGTGTAATTTGTGCCCTGAAAATCCTCGATCGATGCCCGTGCTGGTAAATTGCGAGGAAAGCCATGGGTGGTCTCCAACCCCATAAGTAAATTGGATGTAGGTCAAAACACCCCCAGGAAAAAATATCCCCGGAGAAAATACCCCCGAAAACTGAAAAGCGGAAAAAATGCCCCCGGAAAAAATACCTCCGGAAGAAATACCCCCAGAACAAACGGTTCACTGTAAACTGCCACGCAGGAACACTGATGTGTGGCAGTGTTCCGGTGTGGCAATTTACCGGCAACCCTGCCACACATCTTCAGCAACTTGGCTACAAAAGTTCAAAGGGGGGGGGGGGTCTATAAAGATTGCCGTGTCTGGGCCTACATTGATAACTGAATTGGGAAACGAATTTCGGGAAAACGTTCTATGTAAGCCAAGCGAGAATTGTACTTTAATTTGAAGAAATAAATTGCCGAGGATCCGAGGTACACTTGGTGGGAGGGAGGGGGCTCTGCCCCGAACTTCCGTAATATTATATTCTGGGTCGCTGAAGTCTGTCAGTGTATCCAGGAAGTTCCCCTTGAAGTGTCCGCGAGGTCCATCGGACTTGGGGGGCTTCCCCCAAAATGTTAAAATGCACGTAGAGCTGTAAACATTAGTACCATGTTTTATATAATGATTCTGTACACGACCACGAATTTTCAGGAGGGTGGGTACCCCCCCCGTTTCTAAGAGCTATTTAGGAGTAACATCGATGATACACTGACCGACTCTAGAGGTCCAGAATATAAAATTACGGAAGTTGGGGGTACAGCCCTCGAAACCAAGCACCTCGTATCCCTCTCACAGGCTTCAACAAATTTCTGGGGGAGGGGGAAGGGCATGCATAGTTTACCATTAAACACAACATGAAGCATAGAAATTAGGAGCAAATCCCTTACCTTCAAGACTTGTCTGCGCTCTTAGAAACTTGCACCCCACTCTCCTGAAAATTCGTGGTCATGTAGAGAATCATTATGTAAAGCATGCTTCTAATGTTTACAGCTGTACGGCCATTTCAACATTTTGGGGACCCCCCCCCCCAGCTCACGGACCTTGCGGGCGCTTCAAGGGGAACAGCCTGGATACACTGACAGACTCCAGCGGCCCAGAATCTAATATTACGGAAGTTGGGGGTTGAGCCCCCCCCCTAGTGTACTTCGGGTCCTCGGCAATTTATTTCTTCAAATTAAAGTACAAGTATCGCTTGGCTTACATGGAAAGTTTTCGCGAAATTCGTTTCGCAATTCAGTTATCAATGTAGGCCCAGAAACGGCAATCTTTATCCCCCCCCCTTTGAACTTTTGTAGCCAAGTTGCTGAAAGATGTGTGGCAGGGTTGTTGGTAAAATGCCACACCGGAACACTGCCACACATCAGTGTTCCTGTGTGGCAGTTTACAGTGAACCGTTTGTTCTGGGGGTATTTCTTCCTGGGGTAGTTTTTCCGGGGGTATTTTTTCCGGGGGTATTTTTTCCGGGGGCATTTTTTCCGCTTTTCAGTTTTCGGGGGTATTTTCTCCGGGGGTATTTTTACCGTTTACCAAGTAAATTGCGGCTATAGCCTATAGGAAGGATGACTTAAGTTTTACCCGCAACTCCATAGGTAAACTGCAGCTAAAGCTTATGGCTTAAAGGTCAACTCTCATAGAGATAACGTAAAACAGGCGGCAACAGCGTCATCACATAGATAATATGCTCTGCGGAAAAGTTAACATTCAGGAGCAAAACACGTTGGGGGGAGGGGGCTACGGCAGTGAAGCTTTTCTTTGATCCACGATGGTTTCCTTCAGTCTGATGACTATTTGCTTAATTAGAGAAGTTTTTTGTTGTTGTTGTTGCTTTTTTTCTGATATCCCGCCCATCCCTTATTTTAGTGAGAAAAATATACAATAACATTGGTATTACTATTTAAATTAAATTTCAGCAATTATTACAGTTAGGCCTAAGGATCCGTACAAAATGCAGACATTCCCTAGTATTTGGCATTACCGAAAATATTTCTGAAAAACTGAAGAACAGACAAAAGCCTTAACTAACCCGGTTGGCGTAACAAAACTAACATATCCGATTTGCGAAGTGAATATTGCTACGATTTGCTACCAAGAAGATTACGATCACGTGCTGTGAGTCTGAGTATTTCGGCTGACGGCTGATTGATCTTTACCCAAAGAATTGAAATCAACAGAAATACGCATGCGCAGTCTGTTCCGGCATCAGCCGATCAGCCTGTATGTTGGCTTCTGCGCACCGCATGTTTTCCCTGAAGACATGGCTGCGCTAGTTACGTCTCGCTGAGCCTTAACTTCTTCTCGTTAGATTATGGGAAGGGAAGACAGCACAAAACATAATAGCCTGCATTTGTAGTAATGAAAATCAACTAATATTTCCAAGTTAAATATCTGTTTATATGGTTGCTATAAGAGGAATAAAAAAACAAAAAACTTTTGCCTTACCGATACTGAAGTGAGAAAGATGAAGAATACCGTCATCACATACACAAAACTTGAATATGCCTATTTTTTTTTTTTTTTTTTTTTTTGATTGAAGGTTTAACGACCACCGTGAGCAACTCAATGGGCTATAAGCAGTCGCCCGTCCCTAATTTAGGGTCACTGGTTCCAGGGAAGGGAGAGAGCCAGTGCCGTAAGACAAACACAACATCCATGCCTCACCGGGATTCGAACCCGGACCCCTTTCGGACGAATGATCAGAGGCCATCGCTTAGACCACTGCGCCACCGGGGCAGCAATATGCCTATTTACTACGCTTTAGAGGAAAGCTGAATATAGATAATTTCATTTCTCTTTTAGAAGCCAACCTCAGCTTAACCAAAATTTAATATTTTGAAAAATATGATGCAAATTTCACCAATTCAAGTCTTGTTATAATCCTCCTCCTCTATATTCACTTATTTCCTTAGACAATGTTTCTTTCCTTTGCATGGCAGTTTTAGATTTCCTTCTCCGAGTGATATCATCGGAGCTTTGGATTTTAATATACGTTTGAGTTTGAAAAAGTTTCAGAACTTCTATAAAATTATACGAGCTTGGATGGGAATGATAAAAAGAGTATTAAACCGAGCATGAAAAAACTCGCATGCATTTTTCGTGTGTTCTGTTGATGCCTAGCATTCGGCATTTTTTTTAACTGAAGAAATATTCTTTTCCGTGAGGGTCATGTGACGTATATTCTAAATTAACTTTCCTTTTTAGTTTCTTTCCCTATGTAAATCTTGAGTTTATTCTGTTATACTTCACTCTTAACGTAATATTTTTTCTCTCAAACGAATACGTTTGGCAACACAATTGAGGTTGAATGAATGTGACGTATGCCTGAGTTTTGATAAGAACCAGAGATAAAAACGACGACTAATCTATTGCTTCAGAGCGTTGGGTTGTAAACTGATTATTGAAAGGAGCGTTGTGAAAAGAGCGTTGTGTTAAAGAGTTGTGTAGGGTGTGGAGAGTTTAATGCAATATGCTATGCTACGATGTGTTTGCTACATCCTGAATGAAGCATCTTTTTCCGTAAGTTTGACTTCTGTTGTTTACATGTTTCGTCTGGCCGTTAATGTTTCTTTCATTTAGGAACTATTTCTTAGTATGTTGATGTTTTAAATTAACGTAGAAGTAAGACAAGACTTCTACGTTATAGTCAACAAAGTGCCAGAATTTTCTTCCACAGCAGCGTTTATTATCTTTGATGGACTTTCAGAAATAGCATTTTCAGCTTTTCGCCGCAATTTTCTTGTCTGGTTGCAATGACCTATATAGAACGTCTAAGGATTAAAGGGGATTATTTAGCTGCAATTTACCTATACCCGGTTAAACTATGCAGGAGTTTTTAACAAGATAAAAATTTCAATAAGGTCTGGATGAATGTCTTATCGTTTTATTTTTTTATACTAACGAAAAAAAAAGTATTGGTCAGCAAATGTATGGAAATGACATTTATTTTCATCATTATCCCTGAACTTCCCTGCCGTTCTAGTTTCCGCTTTCTTTACAAATTACTGGAACTGATTTTGCGTGGAGCGAACTGTTAACAGTGAGGGAGCAACACTTCTTTTCTCTGCTCCTTGACAAATGTCAACCCCGCCTTCTCGTGGTGCATCCTATTCCCACTAAAGGGCTCTGACGATCGCCAGTAGTGGTATAACTATACCATCGGGATCAGAGGAAATGCTATCCCACACTCACCAACCTGCTTGGCCAGCGTGGTGAGTTATGGCCCAAACCCCTCAAAGATGCTTACACAATTGCAAAATTGGCCCTCAGTCTCCGGCAGCTGGAATGTACCTGGCCAAGGCAGCGGACAGTGCGACATGAAAGGCAGAGGGTGCTAAGAATCACCGGAGGGCCGGACTACGCTGCCATTTGATGCTGACCTTGTCTACTTACAACGGACGCTCCCTATCTTCTGATTCATGGCTTCTTGAATTGGAAGAGGAACTACAAAGGATCAAGTGGGACATCGTCGGGCTAAGTGAGGTAAGGAGAAAAGGAGAAGATCTCATTGAACTGAAAAGTGGACATCTCTTCTATTATCGTGGGACAGATACTGGCAGAACTAGTGGTGTTGGATTTATAATAAACAAGAAACTGAAGGATAAAGTTGTAGAAGTTGAAAGTTCCTCTGACAGAGCTGCACGACTCGTTATATAACTCTCGAGAAGACACCAGGCCCAGATTATTCAAGCTTATGCACCCACCACAAGTCAACCTGAAGAAGAAATTGAAGTATTTTACGAGGAAATTCGTCATCTAAATAACAAAAGCAAACAGCACTTGAAGATCATTATGGGTGATTTCAATGCAAAAGTAGGGCAACAGCAACAGAATGAAACTTCGATTGGTAAATTCGGTAACGGGAACAGAAATCAACGTGGTAATACTCGCGTACAATTTGCGGAAGCAGAAAGGTTTTTCATCATGAACTCCTTTTTTCAAGAAAAAGCCACACAGGAAATGGACATGGAGACATCCCAATGGGATGACAAGTGAAATTGATTTTATTATGTGTAACAAAAATTTCGCCATCAAAGACTGCAGTGTGCTAAACAAGTTCAACACAGGTAGTGACAAAAGATTATTGAGATGTAAGATGCACCTCAACACTAAACTCGAACGTGGCAAGCTCATAAGACAAACAAAATGTATTGACATAACCAACCTTAAAAAACACCATAATACCTTCACGTTGGAACTGAGGAACAGATTCTCTGCTTTAGAAGGCCTAACATCGGAAGAAGTGGATATTTCTGAAGTTAACAGAGAACTCACCAAGGCTCTTATGGAAACAGCAACAAAAATAGGTGGTACTAAGAACAATTTACATATGAAGAAAATTTCAGGAAAAACAAAAATGTTGATGCAAAAGAGAAGGGAGATTAGGACAAATAAAGACATAACTTCCAACGTGGAATATATAGAGCTATGCCAGACAGTGAGAAAAAGTATCACTGAAGACATAAGAAAATTCAATTGTGAACTAGTGAGGAAAGCAATTGAAAACAACCAGAGCCTGAAGAGAGCAAAATGACATCTCAGTAAAGGGAAGAATACAGATTATGGCTCTGAAAAAGAAGATGGTAATGTAACAAGAAATAGAAGCAAAATTTTGACAAGGGTGAAAGATTTCTATTCAAAACTATATGAAAGGGATGATACATCTATTCCAGACATTACGACAGGTACCAGTGCCAAAGTTCCTCCAATCCTCCCTGCAGAAGTTATATATGCAATTAAGAACATGAAACGGGGAAGAGCTCCAGGAGAAGATGGAATTACCATGGACATTATACAAGAAGCAAGTGGAGAATTTGAAACTACACTAGCCAAAGTTTTCACCAGATTTCTTAATGAAGGGAAGATTCCTGAGGATTGGAACAATGGTACAATGATCCTGCTCCATAAAAAATGTGACGTTGAAGATCTCAGGAACTACAGGTCCATCAGCCTCCTATCAGTGGTTTATAAAATCTTCACTAAGGTTCTTTCACATCGCTTGAAGGTAACACTAGACATGGCCCAACCAAAAGAACAAGCTGGATTCAGGAGTGGCTACAGTACTATAGATCATATCCATGTACTGAGACAACTAATTGAAAGAACAAGAGAATATGAACTCCCATTATGCATGGCTTTTATTGATTATGAAAAGGCTTTCGATTCCGTGAAAACATCAGCAGTAACAGTGGCTTTGAAATCCTGCGGTATTGAAGATGCATACATTAGCATTATTAATATTAATAACATCTATGAAAATGCATGTGCAAAGGTTCGAATATTTGAGGATCAGCACAAATAAGAATTGGAAAAGTAGTGAGACAAGGTGACACCATATCTCCCAAGCTCGTTAACGCCACATTGCAAAATGTCTTTCAATCATTGAACAGGGAAAACAAAGGGATAAAGATTAATGGAGATTACTTAACTAACCTTCGTTTTGTTGATGACGTAGTCATCTTTGCAACTACCCCTTCAGAGCTGCAGAGTATAATCCAAGAACTTGCTGACAAGAGTAAAGAAGTGGGATTAAAAATTAACTTTCAGAAGACAAAAGTGATGTACAATGCTTTTACAAGAAACGAAGATTTATCGATTGATGGAGAAAAGCTTGAGACAACCGATTCCTACATTTATCTTGGGCAGCAGATATCAAGGGAAGGTCACATTGATGAAGAAATTAATCAGCGTATAAAACTTGGATGGAGATCTTTTGGAAGAAACAGTACACTTTTTAAGAGCAGTATGCCATTATGTCTCAAAAGAAAAGTATTTAATCAATGCATCCTGCCAGTGCTTACGTATGGAGCAGAGACATGGACCTTAGCTAAGAAAGACATACAAAGAGTGCGGACAACTGAAAGCATCATGGAGAGATGCATGCTTGATGCAATCAGGAAAGATAAGAAGAGAAACTTGTGGATAAGGAAAACGACAGGAGTGGACGACATCATGACCAGAGTGAAATCACTGAAATGGCAATGGGCTGGACATGTTGCCAGCAGAACGGACCACCGATGGACAACCGAAATTTTAGACTGGATTCCGAGGGACAGGAAAAGACCTAGAAGAAGACTCCATGGGAGATGGATGGATGAAATTAGAAAGTATGTTGGAGTGACATGGAGGAGAAGACAGGCCCAAGACAGACAATTATGGAAGAAATTTGGGGAGACCTTCATGCAGCAGTGGATTGATAATGGTTGATGATGATGATGATGATGAATGTTTTACCCACTCCTCTTCTTGCGATATGATATCCAAAATGGGTGTAGGTAAACTCCCACACCAGTATATTCTCACACTTTGTTCTACTGCTAAGAAAACTGCTACACGGCGGAAAACTTTCACACCAATAGATTCCTACACCTTCTTGTATAAGGGATGTGCACAAATTGCGTTTCGTTCGGGGTTATGAGATGCGAGGGATAGTTTTCCGAATGAAACAAAACGAAATGTACGAGTTTTCCTAGTGATATAAATGTGTACGTAAGATCATAATCACACAAGGTTTTCGTAGAGGTTTATTGTAAACCGCCACACAGAAAAACTTCCACACATTGGAAAACTGCTGCACAGGACAATTGCAACACAGGAAAACTGCCACATGGTTTTCATTAAGGGGTAGTTCACAAATTGCTGTTCTTCTGAGGAACACTTTGAATGTGTGGCAGTTTTTCAAGTTTCCGAATTATGTGCGGCAGTTTTCCAAGTTTCCGAATTATGTGTGGATGTTTTCCAAGGTGCCGAACGACGGGAAGGAGCTCTTTTGTTTGTTTGAATTTTCATGCCGGTTCATACTTAGGGCAACAGGCCACAGAAGTTAAGGGGGGGGGTGAAGATTACTGTTTCTTGGCCTATATTGAGAATTGAATTGGGAACTTCAAACAAATTTCGGGAAAACGTTCTATGTAAGCCAAGCGAGATTTGTTGTGTTCAGAAAGGACGATATGGTGGGATTTTCTAATAACGCTGCACTTTTACTTAGGCACTAAATATTTACAAAACATGTCCAGTTTGTAATATTTTTCTTTTACTTAATTAATTCATAGGCCCTACACCTTAGCCTTTTTAAGAGCTTTTAAACCACCGACTTCATATTCATAACGCTTACGTATCAAATCAAGTCAATAGCATTGCGCTTTTACCTAGACGCTAAATATTAATTTATAAACCCTAGACTTTTTTAACAGGTTTTATTCTCTCAATGGCATATTCACAACGTTTACACAACAAATCAAGTTAATAATATTGTGCTTTTACATAGGCGCGAAATTTTAAATGATAGGCCCTGGCATAAGCTTTTTAACCACTTTTATGCTACCAATGTCATATTCATAACATTTACATATCAAGTTAAGTTAATAGAATTGCGCTTTTAGTTTGGCACTAAATATTAATCATAGGCCCTAGGCCTAGGCCGTTTTAGAAAATTTTAATAAGCGCTATATATGAACTTGTCCTTTTTACCAGTTTTTACTCTGACTGTGTTATTATAACTAGGCTCTTTTACCATTTTTTATTCTGACTGTGATGAATATGACACAGTCAGAATAGTGCATGTGAATTATTATTTCGTGCGCAAGTGAAAGCGCAATATTATTAACTTGATGTGTAAATGTTGTGAATATGATATTAGTAGAATAAAACTGTTTAAAAGTCCTAGGCCTAGGGCCTATAAATTAGTATTTAGTGCCTATATAAAAGCGCAATGCTATTAACTTGATTTCATACGTAAACGTTATGAATATGAAGTCGGCGGATTAAAAGCTGTTAAAAAGGCGAAGGTGTAGGGCCTATGAATTAATTAAGTAAAAGAAAAATATTACAAACTTGATATATTATGTAAATATTTAGTGCCTAAGTAAAAGTGCAGCGTTATTAAAAAATCCCACCTTATCGTCCCTTTCTGAACACAGCATGAGTCATGCTGTAATTCCGTGTTTCGTCGAACACTGTAGTTTTAAGAAATGTACTAAGTCACGGCAATTTATTTCTTTAAATTAAAATACAGTTCTCGCTTGACTTACATAGAACGTTTTCTCGAAATTTGTTTGAAGTTCGCAATTCAATTCTCAATATAGGCCAAGAAACGGTAATCTTTATACCCCCCGCCCTTCCCTATCTTCTTGAATTTTGTGGCCATGAATCGGTATGAAAATTCAGACAAACAAAAGAGCTCCTTCCTGTCGTCAGGCACCTTGAAAAACTGCCGCAGATTCAAAGTGTTCCTGGGAGGAACAGCAATTTGTGCCCGGGTTTTTAATGAAAAATATTTGGCAGTTTTCCTGCTTGGCAATTTTTCTGTGTGGCAGTTTTCCAAGATACTGAAAGATGTGTGGCAGTTTTCCAAGATACTGAAAGATGTGTGGCAGTTTTCGTGTGTGGCGGTTCACCGGCAACCTTATGTAGCAGCTTTCAGACTCGCTAAATCTTGAGTTGTGATTTTAATATTTGGCGTGTTATAACATGCAATAAAAGCTAACCAAAAGAGATTCAACAAATCGGTCTTCAGGTGCTGACAAGGTACCTACACTGTAAAAAAATTACTGTAGATTTTACGGTTTTAAACCGTTTTCCAGGGTGCCAACACAAAACCGTAAAATCTACAGTTTTATGCCGTGTTGGAGCAAAGCTATAGCTTTGCTCCAACACAATCAACACATTCGTTCCAGCCAAATTTTTGTGTTTTCGTGATTATTTGGACTGTGACTCGCTCCAGCCAAATTCTGTGCTGTTTTCTTCATTAAATGCGGTGTTGGAGCAAGGCTACAGCTTTGCTCCAATACGGCATAAAACTGTAGATTTTACGGTTTTGTGTTGGCACCCTGGAAAACGGTTTAAAACCGTATAATCTACAATTTTTTTTACAGTGTACACGGTGCGGGCGTTTTTGGAAGATCTTAAGTTACAACCTAAATATTTTATATTTATAAACCTTTTTAACACTAATAAAAGCCACTCAACGGATCATTTCTGAGCTGTTTAGAAGGCGCCCAAGCCGCGGGCCTTTTTAGATGATCTTAAATTGAAAACCTTGTGTCATTATGATCTTACATACGCATTCATATCACTAGGAGAACTCGCACATTTCGCTTTGGTCAACTAGGAAAACTTTCACACAGGGCCTGCTGGACCATAAGGGCGACCAGGGTGGTCGCCCGGGCCGGCGTCTTCACTGGGCTCCGCAGTTTAGTAAATGAAATCAAATAATATTTTCTACAATTCTGAAGATATATCGTATTTTCTAGAATTTTTTTAGATATTTTTATATTTTCAGTTTGCAATCCTGTCTCCACTTTCAAACAGGTTACTGCGCTTTGTCGTAAAGACACTGAGATTTGCAGATTTCAAATTATTGTTATTCAGATTAGCTAAAGTTAAAAATTTAAAGTGGTTATAATTAACCACCTTAAACGTTTCCACATTCATGAAATAGCAATTTAAATTTCATCATTTTGACTCCCTACTGCATGTTCAACAATGTGATGTGTAAGCCAGATACTTAAATTAAAAATAAAAATAAAAACAGTATTAAAATTATTTTGGGGCTATACAGTATAAGGAGGCCAATTGTTCAGTGGATTTGAAAATAGTACTGGAAATTTAAAAAAAGCAATTTTCCTACATGAGAGCTTGTAAAAGTTAAAAAAAAAAGTAGCTAATTTGTCAGTTATTCCACCTTGCATCAAAAATCAATCACTAAAACATGTACCTGGAAAAATGGTAATCGGAAAAGTCGTCCACAGGAAAAATCTCCCCACGTTCGATATTTTGTGTGAAATGCAATTTGTGCACGGTCCCTGCCTAAAAAAGGTTTCCTATGGGGGACTATTCCGTCCATCTGGAAAATATGTATGTAAACGAATTGATTTAAGAAAGATCCTTATTATTCTCAACGCAAATATATTTGCCATGGGAAAAATATTAACTTCGCAGATTAGCTAAAGTTACATTTTTATCATTTTGTGAGAAATATTATGTAAAAATCACATTGCAACTTAAACCCTTTCTCGCTGGAAAGAAAATCTTAGATTTTAGCACTTTTTACTCTCTCTCTCTCTATCTCTCTTTCCCTCTCTCTTTCTCTTCCCTCCCTCGCTCCCTCTCTTTCTCTGTCTCTCTCTCTCTCTCTCTGTCTCCCTCTCTGTCTGTCTGCTCTGTTTCTCTCTCTTTCTCTCTCTGAACTTTCAATCTATTTTACAGACTTTTTCTTAATCTCACAGCAATTAGAGATAATCATTTTTTCTTATGGTAGCTTTCGTGTCTTCATACTTCACGTAACAACTTTATTGAACTGTAAGATTCATTTTCTAGGGCCCGCAATGAAATTTTCCGGGCCCGCTATAAAATTTCGTCCCTGGCCCCACAAAAGTTCCATCCGGCCCTGCTTCCGCGCTTTGACAAGATCTACGAATGAAACTCAATTTGCATATATCCCCTTGTAGTATGAGAAGGTGCAGAAGTTTACCAGTGTAGGAGTTTTCCGGTGTGGAATTTTATCTGGATCCATTAAAAATATGCTTAACTGAAGTTATGATTTCAGAAATTTGGCATTCACCGATTTTTTTATTTTCCGTTTTTTTTTATAAGACTAATTTCTTTGTCTCTCTCTCACTCTCTCTCTTTTACTGTTCTTTAAAGCTTTTCCTAGTATTTCTTTTAATAGCCTTTTTCAGAAGTAAAAGAATAAGTTACATAAACCGCACTCTATAATTTTTTTTCATTTTGAACTATATTTTTATTTTATTTCCTGAACAAGAAAACTAAACTACCGGGAACGCTTGTTTTTACCTTTTAAATTTCGTGATGCTTTTACACATGATTTTTAGCAACCGGGATAGTATCCCACCCGTGCCAATCCCACTTCGAACAATGGCATTTAAAGAAAAAAATTCTGAAGGCACGATTTTAAAACAACAGTAAAGTTCCCAGCTAGCGGGGTATTCGCCATTTATTTTTGCGTACCACTAGTGGAATTCCCGGCTTTCTAGGAATTCCACGCGGTTTCGCAGGGTAGTACTTCGAAATGCTATAAAACTAACTCTGCTAAAGTACGCAAGCTACGACAGACAGACATCACATAATCCATCTGAAGACATCCACTGACATTGACATACACTAGCGCTGACAGGAGGCGACACTTGGTCGGGTCAGTCCAACCTTATGGGTCTGATTGTCCCCTTTTGGCCTGAGGGACACCAATTAAGTAGGAGTCTATGGCAGACTGAGGCGCCAGGCCCTTCTGGACCCTCCTGGCTTTGTTTCCCGGACTCGGCCGTGGTGCGAAGATGGGTACTTTGTCAAAGTAATCTTTCTGGCTGACAGAGCTAACTCCAGTCAATGTTTCAACCCCCCATAGGTAAACCCACAGACTTCACTGTTTATTGTTCCTTTCACGCTGGCACCCCCGTCGACCTCAACTGGTCAGATGTCCACCTACTGTCCGAATTCAGTGTTGTTTTCTGCACGTAACTCTCCTCTGAGTCATTAGATACACAACGGAGGATGTTTATGAGACACTTTCAAGCCTCCACATGATGGATGATGACGCCCCAGCAGAACGAATCAGTCGCTGATATCTCTTAAACTAACAAAATAATAAAAAAGTGAGGGAAGGAGATATCAATTTCACACCACTTCTACGTAAATAAATAATTTTTCTTTAACCGTGCTATCTTAATTTTAAAAACTTTATTGTATGATGCGTTTTTCAAAACCCCACTGCTGACAAAATTTAACATGGGGAAAATACGAGGCCATCCCGGTGGTGCAGTGGACTGACCTTTGATGGACGGAAAAGTCCCCATCAGGAAAACTCCCCTCATTCGATATTTTGTGTAAACTGCAATTTGTGCAACGGTCCCTGACGGGAAAAAGTGGAGGACTTTTCTGTGGGGAACTTTTCCGGTTACCCTGACCTTTCGCCCGAGCAGACCCGGATTTGTGCCCGGATAAGGGTTCACTGTAAACCGCCATGCAGGAAAAGTACCACATATTGGAAAACTGCCACGTCGGAAAAGTCCCACACAGGAAAACTGCCACGTCGGAAAAGTCCCACACAGGAAAACTGCCACACATTCAAAGTATTTTTCGAAGGAAAAGCAATTTGTGCCCGGCACCTTAATGAAGCAGTTTTCCAATGTGTGGCACTTTTCCTTTGTGGCGGATTACCGGTAACCCAGGAGAATGCATGGCTGGTGCGCCTGCTTCACGGCACTGGCCCCTCCCCAGATCCTTCGGCCCCAAATTAGGGACGGGCGACTGCTCATAGCCACAAGAATTGCTACATTGGTCGTTAAACCTCAACAATAATAAATAATAAAATCTTAGAGGGACCGGAATCATCATTAAACCTATTACTGTACCTTCAATTATTTTTTCAGTATAATAAAGCAAAACATCAAAGCAAAGCGAAACGCTTTTTTATTTTTATTTTGGGTCCTAGCGATCACGGTGAGCAGCTCTTAAAGCTATAATCAGTCGCCATATACCTAATTTAGAGCCACTGGTTCCAGAAAGGAGATCGAGCCCGAGCCACTAGACAAACGCAGCACCCATGCCTCATCCGCGACGGTATGAGGAGGAAATGCCCACAGAAAAAATGCCCACAGAAAAAATGCCCACGGAAAAAACGCCCACGGAAAAAACGCCCTCGGAAAAAACGCCCACGGAAAAAACGCCCACGGAAAAAATACCAACAGGAAAATTGTCCTCTTTTTCGAAAGTAGGAAACAATGACCAACCCGAAAACAGAAAAATACGCCACATGTTCACTGACGTTCTCTCAAGTCTGTTAGAAACACGTCTTTTTTAATTTCATGACTAAAAATCTTAATTTCAACTGAGCAATCGACAAAACCTGGTCAGAACATTTCCCCTGCTCAACAACATGTTACCTAGAATTATAAAGATCTCGAATAGTGTGTTCCTAAAATGGCAGAAGAAGCTCACCGTAAGAAGAAATACAACGAACGACCTTAATATGTGTTAATGTAGAATAAAATATCAAGAGCCAGTAACTATTTTCCTTTTTGGGGCATTAAAAGCCGTGGGTTTAATTGGCATTTTCAAAGTAGGGTTCGGACAACTAGCCACAGGCCCTAAACTTCTTCAAAATACTTTACTAGGTCAGGGTGCAGTCGAAGCCAGGCGCTACCAGGCCACTTTTTTTCAAATCCTAGGAGGGCCAGGCTACTTTATACCTAACTGAAGATCAGACTTTTTAAAATTTACTGTATTTATTCAATCGTTGCTTATCGAAATCGACATTTGTTTTTACATAAATAATATTAACCGAGGTTTTTTTATCTTTCTTCTCTCTCTCTCTCTCTCTCTCTCTTTTTTTCCATGGTGGCTATGCACAAATCTGTAGATCTCTTGCTTACCGAAACCACCTCAGAAATAACCAGTGAATTGAGTGCAGAACAGTATATAATACAGGTACTGTATATATAACGAAGTAAATTTCTCCGTCATTTCTGTCCAAGCCAGGATTCGAACCCGGATCCCCTCATTCCGGAATAAGTCACTCTACCAATTGAGCTACGCGGACGTTTTATTCTGATTCCTATCTGCCTTTATGTCGTGTGCGTCCTTCTGGCAGGTACGTTACATCTCCTGGTACGTTACATCATCTCCCCCTTATTTTTATTTTTTTTTTTTTTTTCGAAGTGCTGGAGAAGGGATTCTCTTATTTTTCCTATCTCGCGGTGTGGAAATAACATCACATTATTGCGAGATTTTGAACGGTCGGGTCATCCGGATAGTTCGGGCGCCATTATAACGAAGTTAATTTCTCCGTCATTTCTGTCCACGCCAGGATTTGAACCCGGATCCCCTCATTCCGGAATAAGTCACTCTACCAATTGAGCTACGCGGACGTTTTATTCTGATTCCTATCTGCCTTTATGTCGTGTGCGTCCTTCTGGCAGGTACGTCACATCTCCTGGTACGTTACATATATACAGTATATGTCCGATTTCAAAGGTCTGTTGCGGCCCCCCTCTTCCCCCGCATACCTTCTGGAGTCGATAACGCGTGGGGGCCCGTCTCTCTTCGGGGCACCAGGCCACTTCTTTTTTCAGTACTATACCACTGTACTAGGTGCAGGCTTATCTCGTACTAATCTGTGCAATTTTTTGTTTGTGCGGTGAGAGTTCTTTTGATTTTATCACGTATCTAAATTTCCGTTGGAAAGCTTCATTTCAGTTACTTTCCCCACTCACTAATAAAAATGCCTTAGGCATAGTTACTGTTCGTGGATGAGCCGTACACGTGGTCTTTCGAACAAGAGCTTCTTCTGCCATTTTGAGAACAAACTACGATGCCCTCGTAATTCTAGGTGTAACGTTATGTGTTTGAGCAAAGAACATGTTCTGAATAGTTTTGTCGATTGCTTAGTTGAAATTACGAGATTTGTTCATGAAATTAAGAAAGACTTCATGTTTCTAACAGACGTTAAAAGACATCAGTTAACAGATAGCTTATTTTCAAGATGTGGGCATTTTCCCCTATTTTTGAGAAGTGGGCATTTTCCCGAGGACATTCTTTCATACACTCATCCGGGACTCGAAACTGGGTTCATCTCGGACGAGGACCATTGCCCATTAGCTCTCCCTTCGGGCCTATAAAACAGCGGGAGGCACCAAATTTTCTATCCTAAATTTTCATACATAATGGCATTTTCATAAAATTCGAAATCTTGTAGAATAGGTTTGGAACTTGACCACTGTAGGTTTCAGGCTTGTTAAAGACGTATACTTTGTGAATGAGAATTCGATGGCATGCTTCCTACTTTTTTTGTTTTTGTTTTACGCAATTAAGTATGCACCAACCAAGTAATCGCATTATTCTACTGGAAAATATACATACTTATCTTCAAGATTTAATAATATTGTTCATTCCTGATTATGTCTGGCTGTACATCCGCACCTTTCTTCCTTTGTTTTTATTACGTTTTCTTTTAATAACCTCTAGAATAGAAGACGATATCTCTGTTTCCCTGGATAATCAATCACCGCAATTCTACCTAAGAGTACTCTGTATATTTTGTTAGCGATCCATCACACAGACTCAATGGAATTTTCTGTCGTAAATGCATCTCTGTTTCGGAGAGATCTCTTACTGAAGTTACGCAGATTGAGAATTCTGATAGTGGAGACACCAAAATGACGATCATAGGATTATGGGAATGATGAATGGCAGTGGTAACCACCAGCCGCAGCTATTGTTAGAGTTATGACAAAGACACAAACATTGTTTCGGCTATCCATACAAGAAGTGCACTCATCATTTATTTGCACTCCGATTGGTAGTTACCAAGCATGCTCAAATGAAGGCAACAACAATTATGCGCTTGCTTCGCTGAATTCTGCCTTCAACTTTGCGAGATTTCTTAGGTGGATGTGAAACAGCAAAAACAACTTGACGTTACAGACATATGAAGCGAACCAATATAGTTTTTAGTTTGCTCATTCGCAGGTAAATGAAAATTGCTAACATTAACGAATTCATATACACTGCTGGTCAAAAGTTAAGCACGGATCACACAAATCATCATAACTCCAAAAATTGCATGAACATATTTATTCAAATTTAACACAGTCAGACATACAAGTCTTAGGTATATATCATACAGAAATTGGGATACTTGATTGCATATCACCCGAACAAACACACTCGTGAAAAAAGGTACCCCCCACCCCCAAAAACAAACAAACCCGGAATAAGAAAAACGTGGTATGAACATCAATTCGCGTTATTACGTAATGTGGCCACCTCTGGCATGAATGCAAGCTGGGCAGCATCGATTTATACCCTCATACCCTCAATAACAAAAATCCAATGAGTGAGACGGCAACAATTGTCATTCACGCACAAGAGCAGTTTGAAGGTCACTGAGGGTTTGAGGAAGGGGTATGAGGGCCGTAATACATCTCTCGAGAGCATCCCATAGATGTTCTATGGGATTCATGTCCGGAGAGTATGTAGGCCACTCCATTCGTTGAATTACTTCGTCATCAAGGTATTGTTCGACCAGTCTAGCTCTGTGTGCACGAACGTTATCATCCATCAAAATTAAATCTTGTTCCATTGGCACCAACATAAGGCTTGACATAGTGGTACATAATCTCATCCCGATACCTTTGAGCAGTAACGGTACCTTCAGGAAACACATGGAGGTCGGTGCGTCCACCTAATGAAAATTCAGCATACAGTTTTTCCACCACCACGGAAAGCATGTTTTTCGATAATATTTTGCGGCTAGTAGTAGGTGCCCACCTCCCTCCAGAAAAATACACGCCTGCTGTCAGATTCCAGGGAAACCCTGGATTCATCTGTGAAAACAACATGGGGCCCATTGTTCTAGGGTTCAACCTACATGCTCTTTAAACCACCTCAGGCGAGCCTGTCTATGACTGGAGGTTAACGGTACACATACGGCTGGTCGCCTGGCATAGAGCCCGGTCTTGTGGAACGGCCTGGAAACAGTTGAGAGTAATACCTGCCTGCTTGTGGATGCCATGTGGTCATAACGCAGAGATGGTGCAGATGCCCTACGGTTCCTTTTGGCTAACAGTTCAAAATAGTGGTCATCTTGTGGTGTTGTATTCCTCGGACGACCTGTAACATGTCGTCTGACAACGGTTTCACTTATTTGGAATTGTATCCACAGCCTTCAGGTGACGCAATGGTGGACATTAAAGAATCTAGCCACTTCGGTGACTGTTTGCCCAGCTTCCATCCGTCCGACAGCTCTTCATCTTTCTGAGTGCTTGAAACGTCTTCTTTGAGACATGTTCAGCACAGTGGGCATTCGTAAATTCTGACCGTGACCTATATTACAATACAAAATATTTCTCTCCACCAATTCTCATTCCGATTGCTTTACTCGTTTTTATTTTATTCGCATTTTTGTGATCAGAACTTAACTTTTGACGACCAGTGTATTTGGCTGCATTTCACTCCTTTCTTTTTAGTTTGTGGGAATGAGTGACGGATGTAATGTTTTTTTGCTTTTAAGGATGTATCTACAGGTGATTGTAAACTCCTTCAACAAAACAAGAGTGGTGATAGTACACCTCAAGACGAACAATATTTGCAATGGAACCTACGACCGCATTCCACTCCTAGTGCCAGAAAAGAGTAAAGTTACATATCCATGTTGAGCCTTCAACAGTGAAACCAAAGAGACATACCTAATTTATAAGTTCATCGCATCAAAGAAGCTGCTCAAAGTGACGTCCAAGGCCGTCGTTGCACAGCCCTCACCAGCGAATGAAGGACTGTTGCACCCTCTCGTAGACTCCCGGTGTGGTGTTGATCTTGTCCACAGCAACAGCGATTCGCGCTACGAGATCTTCCAGGAAGTCCACAGGTGTCTCGTACACCAATGTTTTTATGTGCCCCCAGAAGAAGAAGTCCAGTGGATTGAGGTCCGGGTAGCTTGGAGGCGAAGCTACAGGTCCACCGCGTCCAATCCACCGCCTGGGATACGTCGTATGTGTAGTCCTCCATGCCCTTCACGAATACGTCAATTCTCATGTGGTGTTCGCACGGTAATATCGCTGAAAGAATTCGGTTACGTTTTTAAATGTTTGCTCCTCATAGTCTACGCACATGTTCAGCGCACTTAATTTGCATCTTGTGCTTCTCATACACTAGTTTGAACTCCGTGTGCCTGCTGGACGTTTTTCGAACGTGCTCTTTTCTGGCTCTAAGAGCGGAATAGGGCCCTAGGTTCCATTGCAAATATTGTTCGTCTTGATGCGTACTATCACACTGTATATGTGCAAAATCAGTTTACCTAGAAAACTAACATTAAGTGAAGCTTGATTAACTATTGAAAACCTCGGATAGCTTATACTTAGTGGTGAAATTTAAGAATGTAAATACTCAATTGACTGAACAAGTAAGACTGTACATACTCAAATTTGAACATTTTGTTTAGCCCTTTAAGCACTCTACACAGACATGACATAAGTAAATAGACACCTGGCATAATTTCATTTTTGCTATGTAGTGGAGTCTATATTACATTGCATGCTAGAATTCATTTTAATATATCTTGCAGGACAACGTCAGTGAGTATAGGTGACACCAAACGAATATGCCTCGACTCAAGAGAGCCAAGGAACTAAGCGACTTTCAGAGAGAACGAATCGTAGGGCAATATTCTGGGAGCCAGCCAGCGTCAGATTACTGCAAAATGCAAATTCCCCTTGCCATAGTTAATCGAGTGCTAGTGGAATTCAAGAAGGCAGGCAAGGAAGCAACGGTATCACGTATCGCTCTCCCTGGGCCATCATAGATGTGTCTTCGAGCTGTCAAGCGTTCTATGGAAATCAATCCTCCTAGCAAGACCGCTGAGATTGCAGAACAGATCCAAGTGAGTGCCAAAACTTCTCAGCGGTATCTTCACCGACTTGGCTATCATGGAAGAAGGGCTCGACGTAAACCTCTTTTGCGAGAAGCAAATATTCCTCGCACATTCGCATGAGCGACAGAAATGACTGAGAGACCCTTAGCATTTTGGCACACCATCAAATTTTCTGATGAGTCCCTATATTTACACAATTTTCAGAGAGCGGCAGGGACTGTGTGTGGCGATTGCCCAGCCAGGAATCCAGCTTGAAGCACTTACAGCCAACTGTGAACCATGGCGGTCTTGCAGTCATGTTATAGTGAGTCATATAGATGACTGGTCGTTCAGTCCTCATAGAATGTGAAGGCAATGCACAATATGTGGAGGCAACATCAATGCATAATATATGAAGGCAACATCAATGCATAATATATGAAGGCAACATCAATGACTGAATGATGACTAGTCGTTCAGTCCTAATAGAATGTGAAGGCAATGCACAATATGGGGAGGCAACATCAATGCATAATATGTGAAGGCAACATCAATGACTGAATGATGACTAGTCGTTCAGTCCTCATAGAATGTGAAGGCAATGCACAATATGTGGAGGCGACATAAATGTCCATATATGTGAAAGCAACATCAATGACTGAACGAAGACCGGTCGTTGAGTCCTCATAGAATGTGAAGGCAATGCACAATATGAAGAGGCAACATTAATGCATAATATGTGAAGGCAACACAATGACTGGTTGTTCAGTCCTCATAGAATGTGAATGCAATGCACAAAGTGTGGAGGCAACATCAATGCACAATATGTAAAGGCAACACAATGACTGGTTGTTCAGTCCTCATAGAATGTGAATGCAATGCACAAAGTGTGGAGGCAACATCAATGCACAATATGTAAAGGCATCATCAATGCACAATATGTAAAGGCATCATCAATGCACAATGTGTGGAGGCAACATCAATGCACAATATGTAAAGGCATCATCAATGCACAATGTGTGGAGGCAACATCAATGCACAATATGTAAAGGCATCATCAATGCACAATGTGTGGAGGCAACATCAATGCACAATATGTAAAGGCAACATAAATCACTGAACGATGACTCATCGTTCAGTCCTCATAGAATGTGAAGGCAATGTACAATATGTGGAGGCAACATCAATGCGCAAAAGACCTAAACCATCCTTGAGAGGGTTCTGCTACCAATTTTTCCAGTGGTCAGATGTCAAAGGCTACTTCTTTGTTTATGGAGGATGTCACTCCATGTCATAGGGCAAAACATACCCAAAACGTTACACGAACAAAACGCCGTCGCCCTGGTGGCGCAGTGGTCTAAGCAGTGGTCCCCTGATCATTCGTCCAAAAGGGGTCCGGGTTCGAATCCGGGTGAGGCATGAATGTTGTGTTTGTCTTATGGCACTGGCTCTCTCCCTTCCCTTGAACCAGTGACCCTAAATTAAGGACGGGCGACAGCTTATATCCCATTGAGTTGCTCATGGTGGTCGCTAAACCTCCAATCAAAAAAATAAATAAATAAAATAACGCCATCCAGAAACTGTTGTACCTAAGCCAGAGCCCTGATATGAACCAAGTTGAACACGTGTGGGCCATATTGGACGGAAAATTACGACGGATGCCACAGAAACCAATAAAAAAAGCAAACTTGCTGGCCTTGCTACGTGAAGCCTGTGCTCAAATTCCGCAGAGCACCATTGCTGATTTCATTTCCACAATGCCTGACAGGGTGAAAGCCTTACGTACTGCTAAAGGTATGGCTACAAGATATTATTACATTTAGCTACAACTACAGCTCCTTCCATTCCATGCTGACAGAAAATAAATATTATTAAAAAAACAGGTGTCTATTTACTTATGTCATGCCTGTGTAGTTTATCATATATCACCTGTAGTGTGACACACTCTTCACATATATCAAACTTGGTACTGCTGTAATAATCATCTTCTAATAAGCTCGAGCTTTACAATGAGAAACTCAAAACATCGAACAGTTATCTCAAAAATATTTAGCCGCCCCGGTGCCGCAGTGGTCTAAACGAAGGCTGTATCTACCTTCCCTGGAACCAGTGACCCTAAATTAGGGACGGGCGACTGCTTATAGCCCATTGACTTGCTCACTGTGGTCGTTAAACCTCCAATTCAAATATATATATATATATATATATATATATATATATATATATATGGGCTGGACATACTGCCAGAAGAACAGACCATCGATGGCCAGCCGAAATTTTAGATTGGATTCCAAGGGACAGGAAAAGACCCAGAAGAAGACCACATGGAAGATGGGTGGATGAAATTCGAAAGTATGCGGGAGTGACATGGAGGAGACTGGCACAAGACAGACCGTTGTGGAGGAAACTTGGAGAGACCTTCGTCCAGCAGTGGATTGATAATGGTTGACAATGATGATGATGATGATGATATATATTTAGCGTAAAACAGTAGATAGTGAACGAAAATCAGCTAACCTAACAAAAATCCTTCACAACTCGTAAGCCTATCAGTCAGAAAACGTACAAGGTGTCCATAAAGTATTTCCCACATTACAAAAATTAATATAAAAAAAATCTATGTAAATTAAAATAAAATGGTTGGTAACATAATATAGCAACACTCGATTTTTTTTTTCTTTGTTTCTGTTCTTTAGGTGAGCGCTGCTGCTGAATAAGGGGAGCATTTCATCGATAATGGCTTCCATGCAAGAAAAAGCGGCGTGCGTGCGTCCGTGTTGTTTTTCCATGAGCCCAAATCGGCGGTTACTGTCCAGCGTCATTTCAGAAAAGAGTACAGACCATCACCGCCGGAGAAAAAAAGCGTAAAAGCTTGGTATGAAACGTTTAAAGCGACTTGTAGTGTTGGCGATCTTCCCCGAGTGGACCGACCACCGGTGGATACACAAGAGACAGATGCAGCTGTTCAGGAGACATTTCTGCCAAGTCCCAGAAAATCCTTTCGTCGTGCTTCACTGGGATTCTTCGTGCCACGGCTCACAAAATTTTACACAAACGTCTTCATCTGTATGCTTATATGAGGTACAGATCGTTTAAGCTTTTCAACTTGATGACCTGCCTCGCCGTGCTGCATTTGCGACGGAGATGTTACAGCCATATAGCTCATTATAATGATTATCTGCATGGTGTCTGTTTCTCAGATGAAGCCATATTCTACGCCTCTGATACAGTCGATAAGCACAATGTGCGAATCTGGTGATCAGAAAATCCCCATTATGTCATCAAACAACAGAGGGCTTGCTAGCCCGCAAGTGAATTGTGGTGCGGTCTGATGCATGACAGAATAATCGGACCCTTTTTTTTTACGGAGACCGTCGTAACATGTGACGTGTACCTGGACATGTTGGAACTCTTTCTAGCACCTCAGTTGCATAAACTCCAACCTTCGGTTATTTTCCCAACAAGACAGTGCCCCACCACATAGGTCAATAATCGTTCGTGAGTTCCTGAATGCCACATTTCCGGATTGATAGATTGGCCGTAACGGTCCCATAACACGGTCACTTCGATCGCCCGACATAACTCCTCTAGACTTTTTCCTGTGGGATTATGTGAAAGACCAAGTTTTCCGGATGTTGAAGAGCAGAATATATATATATATATATATATATATATATATATATATATATATTTTTATTGGAGGTTTAACGACTACCGTGAGCAACTCAATGGGCTATAAGCAGTCGCCCGTCCCTAATTTAGGGCCACCGGTTCCAGGGAAGGGAGAGAGAGCCAGTGCAGTAAGACAAACACAACATCCATGCCTCACCGGGATTCGAACCCCTTTCGGACGAATGATCAGAAACCATCGCTTAGACCACTGCGCCACCGGGGCGGCAAGAAGAGCAGAATAGCCGGACGTCATTGGTTCTGTCTCTGCTGAAATGTTAAACAAAACATGGTGAGAAATCGAATATCGCTTAGATGTCCTCCAGGTCACAAATGGCGCCTATGTGGAGGTGTACTGATACTGGAAAAAAAGAAAACTTTACTTGTGCACCATCATTGTCATGCAATTCCTTTCTTGAACCTGTAATACATTTTTTATATTAACTTTTGTAATGTGGGAAAGTCTTATTGAAAACAACCTTCTTATCTCATCTCTGTCCATACGTCACACAACCTCCAACCTCATTTGTCGTTTCCAAAAGGACATTTGGGCGAGAGAGAAAATGTAAACGTTAGGTTTGGAGATAACAAACCAAAATTTACATAGAGACTGGAACTAAAAAGGTAAGTTATATTAGAGTTAGTTACATGGAGTCGAAGAAATATTCAAATTTGAATGAAGGTGTGGGAACAAAAGGGAAATTATTACGCATGAAAAGAAAGATATCTCACATAGGCGAAAAATGCGCTTCTTTAAAATAAACGTTTAGTTTACAAAAATACGATGTGAGTATTTTTTTTTCACTATATTAGCATATTCAAAGTGCGTACACTCTTTTTATACACTTAACGCACGCACGCCTCACCCGTCCACAAGCCTGCCTTCCCCGATACAATAATGTGGTCAGTCCCCTGCGGGCTACAAAAAGTCAGATACCTATAACTGCTGTATTGCGTACCTCGGACTGAAGTATTGATTAAACACAGCGGCTGAGCGAATCCGGTCGTGGGCAGATAGTCGATGCGAGGAAGATGGGGTGGTTCGTCTCCGCTGCTATAGAATGTCTGAGACTTCCGCGTGCTCCCATCGCAAATGTGTACAAGAATCACCTCAGAACTGGCAGCCGCAAGAAAAGATGTGGGCAAAAATGTACAGTTGATGTACAAAGTGAGCGCCGGCAGTTCCATATCGTAATGTCAGAATGAAGGGATGCAGTTGAGATGCAGAGTTTTAGTGTTTAAATGTTTGTAGATATTGTATTTGCATATGCTACAAATAAAACCCTAACATACTTCACTGTCAACATTATTCTTCTTAGTGAAATGTTCCGTAAAGTTTAAGTCTTGTTTCTGATAGTTTAAACATACAGCACAAAATTAGCTAAGCGCCGAATAGAATTTACGGCTAAGTTAAAGTCTTCTTACAGGATCAACTACTGTTTATTGGTCTTTGGTAGGCACTCATAGGTCAGTACAGGATCACAGAATATAATTCCAAGTCGTAATCAATCAATAGTTACTCCAAGAGCTGAATAAGCAAGCGCTGGTAATACACAATAATAGCCAAGTCTCTTTACTTGACAACAGTTTGAGATTTCAATATCCAAAAACTGTAACATTCAACGTAAGCGACTTAATCCAACTCTAACCGTACAACATCAATTCTCATCAATCACCCTCAGAACAAATCTCTCCGATCTCTCTCAACCTCTCCCTCTCTCTCGCGTCGATACGATTGTAAACCGCATTCTTGTCACTGTCGTTTACATAAAGGATGCCTCCCTTCACAAAGACGGGACTCAGTCTCATTGCTGATGTTTGGGGAAGGTCTGGTGTGAGGAGTATTCCAGGGTGTTGGCAGCCCTCGATTGTTCATATCACTCTCCGGATCGGAACCCAATTGAGCGCCATTAGGCGAGTGAGGAATTCGAACTTCAAACTATAGAGGCCTGCATGAGTCAGACCGAACGGGATAAGCTCGCGGACTCGGTGTCAGATGGATCTCGGGGTAACTCTGGCGAATCAACATAAGTAGCTTCTTCGGGTCGGGCGAGCATTTTAATAATCTCATCTCAGATAAAAATCGGGCCTCAACACTACCTTGACTATTATTAGCAAAGACCATATTTCTGGGACAGTTAATGTAACTAGAGTTTAACTGGGACCGCGACACAGAAAATGATACAAATACCCATGAATTTATTGTATTTTGAAATGAAAGTAATTTAATTTAACCACTATTCCTGTGCTTATGCTTAACGATGCTCATTTTAACATTGAATTCGTAACTAGTACTCTTTCTTTTAAGTGCAGGAGCTGCTCCTACCAATTCTTTTAAGATCTGTAGTGCCTACAGATCTTAAATAAAATATAAATGTAAATAAAATATAAATGATCTGCAATAAAATATAAATGTAAAGTAAAAACGTAAAACAACAAATAAAGTGGAGATATGCACTTACTTTCGCATGGCAAAACTGTGCTTTAAAAAAATTAGAAATGCAAAATATTTCACACCATGAATAATCCAACACAAAAGTAATTTATCAGATCGGACTATAAAGGGAAAAGTCATCGAGAAAATGAAATCAGTTAAAAAATCTGTACATAATTTTTTGAAAATATGCGCAAAATCTTATACTTCTTTGAGCGGCGCCTGCCTGAAAAGGCAATTTTCGGCTTCGCGTAGCCAGATTGTGCTCTACCAAAAGTTAGAAATTATATGCAAAATATTCCACTTCAAGAACTCAATGCGATGCAAAAAGAATTTTTTCAAATCGGGCATTTAGAAGCAGATGTATTGCAAAAGTGTAACCCACATTTAGGTACCTTAGCGGGAGTACTGTGCATTAATTTAAGAAACTGTAAGCAAAACGATTTTCGTAGTAAATGGTATCGAAAGAAGAAATAGTTTTCTTAAAAGGATCTGTAGGAGCACTGATATGGAATAAAATATAATTTGGATTCGATAGCAAATGCATTTACGCTCCCCTATCGGCGAAGATATGCTTAGAGAGAAAGAGAGAGAGAGAGAAAGAAAGAAAGTAAGAAAGAGAGAGAGAATGAAAGAAAGGAGAGAGATAGTGAAAGAGAGAGAGAGAGAGAGAGAAGAAGAAAGAAAGAAAGAAAGAGAAGAAAAACAAAAGTACTTGATCATCTTTCTCACAGTTCAGGCTTTCAACATATAGTACAAAGGCCGTTCCATATAAGAACTGAGAGTATTTTTTTATTTTTTTAAGTTGGCAATAGTGCGAAGGGGGAAAATAACCAGGTAGACGACTAACCCAATTAAGGAAATATCTATGGCAACAGTTATTAGCCGTAGCAGACGATTCCGGTTTTGTTATTGCGCAGTTGTTTAAGGTACGTCTGCATTTCGCCATAGAACTATGGAGGTGAGTGATTCAGAGTTAAGAAGTGAAATACGTTGTGCGATAAAATTTTAATAACGTTTTGGGTAAAACGGCTCCAGAAACAGTTGATTTAATAAAAAAGCTTACAAAGATAAATTTTTTGGGTGAGTCGACGATATTTAAATGGCACCATGTTTTCAAAAAAGGGCGTTTGTCGGCAGAACTCGCTCCTAGGCCTAGTCGACCTGAAAGTGTTGTTACGGAGCGTATTGTTAGCACTGTTTGGGCAATCCTGCAAGAACATTGACGATGACGTGTGAAGACATAGCGGCGTCAACTAATATTTCAAAAATGTCGGCATTCCGCATTCTACGTGACAAATTACTTCTGCATCGTGTGTGTTCCAGATGGATACCTCATCACCTGACGAGAGAACAATTGTTAGCCAGAGTTCAGGTATGTCATGAGTGGAAACAAATGATTGCAAAGAATCCAAAGCTTCTAAACACAGTAACAACTGCCGATGAAACATGGGTCCACTATTTCCGAAGCGCGCAATGAGTGTCTGGAAACACACAGGCTCGCCTCCTCCGAAAAAAGTCCGCCAAACCAAATCAGCTGGGAAGGTGATGATGATAATTTTCTTTGATCATAAAAGTGTAGTCTGCCCGCCTGCCGGTTCTCCACAAATTACTGTCAATGCTGAGTATTACATTTCAGTCTTTAAACGTCTGCGACAACACATATCGATTAAGCGACCGGAACTGGTGGGCAAGTGGACCCTACACCATGATAACTCCCGCCCACATGTGGCTGCTTGTGTTCAACAGTTTCTTACGAAATGCAGTATTGAAATTTTGTCACAGCCTGCCTACAGTCCTGACCTCGCTCCGTGCGATTTCTGGTTGTTTCCAACAATGAAGACGAAGTTCTGTGACTCAATATTCAACAGAGATGCTGACGTTATTCAAGCTTCTACAAAATGCCTTAGCCACATGATTTAAAAGGTGGACTGAACGATGGGACCGTTGCATATGATCCGAGGGAAGATACTTTGAAAAAGAATAGTACAGTGGTCGAAGTGGCACAAAGCTACTGTCGGTATGGTGTCGACCATAGATCCACATATTATAAATTAGAGGTTTCCAAACAAATACATACAATTCCACATAAGTGTTGTTGTTTTTTTGCTATTAAAAATTAATGTATATAATATTAAAAAAATGTAATAATTAAAAAAAACCTGCACTAAAGAGTTTGTAGTCTCTTTCAGTCTCAGCTGCTAATCATTTATCAATTTTATCCGTTAAAAATGTCATTTGCCGATTTTTGCGTTAAAATTTGTGCTTTCATCCTAATTTCTTTACGTAGTTTGTGACGGGTTTATAATTTATTACATAACGAGATGGTAAATAATGTTTTTTTAAATGCCGTTATGCTCACTTCCATTTTTGTTACCGGTATGCCATACCGACCCACTTCGAACACTGGAATAATATATATTTTTCTGTACCTATATTTCTTCACTTTGTGTGATTTTACTCTCAGTCTTTATGGAACTGCCGTTGTATTATAACAATGCACATATGAAAAGAATTGGTAAAAACCACAATTTGATTAAGAAAAATAATTAATAAAATATGACAAAGCTAATCAGATAGGTTGAGCAGCTCGTAGCATACCTAATGAATCAGTAAAATAGCAAGATGTGCTGATAAGAAGAAAATAGAAAAATACACAATGAACATTCGAAGTAATACTAGAAAAATTCGAAAATACACTAAAATTTGTGAGAAAAAAGACAATTAGAAAATGTTATTAGAAAATTGGAAACCAGGTTGCCTTCGTCAGGATAGCATCAACTTGGGGAAGTGATTCTTCTGGTGTCAATAAATGACAGGGATTAACAAATGCTCCGGAAATCACTATAAGAAAATCAAAAATTCAGAGTTGGAAACAAAACTTACTAACAAATATGAAGCTTACCGACAAGTTTGAATAAGAAACTTATAGTAAACAGAAAACTTACCAGACAGAAGCTGGATACATCGAAAGAACGAACTTGTCGAGACTGACAACTAGGTTGAAAAGTAAACTCTGATTGAATAAAGTCGATTAAGTTGAAGGAAGAAATATATACCAGGGGGGGGGGGGGGAGTGCGGTTAAGTGAAATAATTAATTGAACAAAAATATATGTGACCTACCCAGGCGAAAGATGTGCGTCATACTAAATGCAAAACTGGGGAAGAGGGACTACATATTTATGCACTTTATTCATATTTTGAATTTGATTTTCAAAATAATAATCAGTGATGGAATAAGAAAAATTAATGCATATGCAACGGAAAATTAAAAACAAACTTCGATTTAAAAAATATCGAAGCATGGGAGCCCTCCATGAACGGGGCAGGGGCCCTAGGCAGCTGCCTGGACACGATTCCAAATATTTAGCATAAGTAATACGTATTAGTAACACTTTATAAATGTAACACATCTATTGAGTGTGAATTATTACCCATTTGCTCTAAGACTGTGTGATGGGCGTTGGAAATTTATTTTGTGTTGTGAATAAGGAATCATAATGATCTACGGGGATAACTTTTATTGTAGCCGGTGCCTAATTGTTTAGTATAAATACCTCTCGAAAGTGTACAAATATTCGTTCCTGTGTACTTTTTCAGTGCTGTTTTTCCCTCTGAGCGGTGTAATATTAACAACCGCTAACTTTATTCTGAGACCTGCCGTCTACACAAAGTCGTCAATCCGTTGTCCAACTGTTTAGTCTCGTCATTTCAGTGCACAGTTTCGGTTAGGAAGGGAGTATGCATGCATGTAAAACCCAGTATTTCATATTTTTTTAATATCTGATTGTCTAAAAGAATTCCTTTGCGCAGCTTCTGCAGCTATCTAACCAAAAAAAAAAAAAAAAAAGTTCCTTAGTGCCGCTTAGCCCAGAAAAATATTGTCTTAGCGACGCTAGAGTTCTTCTACATCACAACGACTTCTGCTCATTTTTTCTCCATAGATGAATCTTTTTGTGAAACTCCGGAGCGATAGAATATAATGCGGGAAAATCAGGAAGTGTCACATAAAATCATAAATCCCTCTAAAAAAGATTTACCAATGAAGAAGCAAGATTTACCTATCGTCCGAAGCGTTTTGAACTTCATTTGTAGCATTTTGTTAAAAAGAAAAAAAGATTTACCTATAGAAAAAATGTAAATATTTTTTTTGGTAAAAGGATTAAAAAAAAAGAAAAAAAAAAGATTTACCTAACGTCCGAAGTGTTTTGAACTTCATCTTTTGTTGACATGGAACTTTTGAAACAGTTCCAAATTACTTAACGGTAATGTTAAAAACCTTAGGCACAAGGTTTGGCCCTTCACCCGCCATCTGAACAATTTTATCTGACTTACTGCTTGAGATAAAGAAGTTTTAAAGAAACAATGCTGATTTTCCTTTTTGCTTTGTGCTTAAAAAAAAAAAGTAGAAAACAAAAAAAGATGAGTACAGAGTGCTCGGAAGAAGAAGAGAGATATTCTACTACATAAACAAATACTTCATGTGGCTATTTGATGAAAAGGAGATGTTTAACATTCTTCATGTAGACGGTTTACTTATTTCAGATTTTTATGAATAAGAGAGCGTACTGGATTAACCCGATTAGGAGAGGTTGAGTATGTAAATACACAGATACTTTGAATCTGCACATGTATCCAAGCTTTGCGTTTGTCTTCCCCACCTCTATCTATAACGAAAAATAACGAGCGCACTTCACACCGAAAGCGCAAATACCTGTGGATTTCCGGAAAATAGTTAACTACAGGATAAACTGTTTTAAACAAAATGTAAATGTTTTATACATACCGTGATGAATTTTATGAAAAAGATAACTTATCGAAGAGATGTATTAGTGAATTAGCAATGTAAACACGTAGCTGATCGAACATGAAATGCTGCTACTTCGTTGTCTAGAAAACAAAAAATAAGGAAGATATCTGTGGTATTTTAACCGATCCTTCCTTGAGGCAATACTCCCCAAAGAAAACCAACATTCCTTTAAAATACAGTGGTTAATGTATTTAGCTTCTTTTGTGGGCTACATTCCCTAGGACAACCGAACAGGAAAGGAAAATGTGGGGAGCGTTCTCCTCGAAGAATGGAAAACAGTAGGGAGTGAGTTGAGGGCAGGAGATGCGTTATCCTGCCCTACTAATCCGTGCTAATCCTTTTAAAGCTCATTAAAAGAAAATAAATACACACAAGGCCATTTCCAGAATGTAACTAATACTTGGCCTTATCAAGCGTAATGAGCAGGTCTTTTGGAGAAAGATTCAGCTGCACACAGAGGGCACACTTAGGACACACTTAGGGCCTCAGGCTATAACTCTGACGTCAAAAATGGACTGAAGCCGGTGTTTCTTTCAGGAATTTTGGACCGGGGGTGGGCAAATGGAACCTTACAGGGGGCAAGTTTTCCATTTGCTATATACAGTCATCATCCTCATTGTCAACCATTATCAATCCACTGCTGGACGAAGGTCTCCCCAAGTTTCTTCCGCAACGGTCTGTGTTGTGCCAGCCTCCTCCATGTTACTATCGCATACTTTCGAATTTCATCCACCCATCTCACATGTGGTCTTCTTCTGGGTCTTTACCTTGTAATCCAGTCTAAAATTTCGGCTGTCCATCGATGGTCTGTCCTGCTGGCAATATGTCCAGCCCGTTGCCATTTCAGGGATTTTACTCTGATCATGATGTCTTCCACTCTCGTCATTTTTCGGATCCACGAGTTCCTCTTCTTATCTCTCCTGGTTATACCAAGCATGCACCTCTCCATGCTTCTTTGAGTTGTCTGTAGTCTTTGTATGTCTCTTTTAGTTAAGGTCCACGTCTCTGCAACATACATAAGCACTGGAAGGATGCATTGATCAAACACTTTTCTTTTAAGATATTATGGCATACTGCTCTTGAAAATTATACTCTTTCTTCCAAAAGCTCTCTAGGCAAGTTTTATACGCCGATTAATTTCTTAATCAATGTGACCCTCACTTGATATCTGCTGTCAAGATAAATGTAGGTATTGGTTATCTCCAGCTTTTTCCCATCAATCGATAAATCTTCCTTTTTTGTAAAAGCATTGTACATCACTTTTGTCTTCTGAAAGTTCATTTTTAATCCCACTTCTTTACTCTTGTGAGCAAGTTCCTGGGTCATACTCTGCAGCTCTGATTGGGTAGTTGCAAAAATATAATTTTTAACTACTATATTTATATATATATAGAAGTAATTATTATGTATCTCACACAGGGGCACATTTAGAGGGGGCCAGGGCCTTGGCCCCCAGAAAGTGTTTCATTTTTTTCTCTCGTTAAAATGCGATTTACATTAGAAAAAAATGCCTTAATTTAATAAAAATGTATCAACTTACATTAGAAAAAAATGCTTAAAATTTTCTTCTATTTTTCATTAACTTTAATTTTGTTCTGGTGGATTCCTCAAAACTTCCATTTTTCGTCCCCCCCTTCTGAAGTAAAATTCTGTATACACCCCTGATATAGTAATTACTTCTTCAAACATTTCAAGAATAAACTCTTTTCAGCTAAACGAGAGGGGGTTCGGGGGTGTGGGGGCAGGCTTGAAATTTTTATGTAATAAAATACATTTAACACACTCTTGATCCTGAATCACGATTCCCAGACAATTAGGTATGATTAGTTTACTTATTATATTTTGAAGAATATCACGCGTCGTAATATACTTTTTAGCAAAATAAACTATAATACTAGAACAAATATTAAAAATAATATAATTGGAGAAATATTTGTAGCATAAAAAAGAAACGAACATTTCTTTTTCATCATAGCCTGAATTTATTAACATTTGGCTCGGTTACCTAAAATGTCTCCGGGGGGGGGAATGATCGTTTCCTGTAGCCCCCCCCCGCCCCGAATGTATGCCTGAAAGAAACACTGACTGAAGCCCACCCTCCGCCTGGAACCGAACTAGTCGTGTGGCTGCCGGCAACGGAATGGTTGTTGCTAAGGAAACCAGTGTGGCCAACAACTACATTCCATTTAACTTCTAGAATGCTTTGTGGCGTAATCTATCAAAACCATTTTTCACTGATGCTGATAATTTTCGCCTCTTTGAGCATTATTTCGCTTTCGAGTTTAATTACTTCAATAGTGAGAAGAAACATTCATCATAATATTTCGCACCTAGCCCTTCTCAGTAGGGGTGATTCCGGAGCTCAAAGTCAGAAGATTAATCATGGGCTAAGTGTCTCATGTGGAGGGGGGAAACTATTTTGAATCGCTTAACAGATTTTGTGTTTATACAGGTTTAACCCGATCCATATATACATAAACATAACACCGCACGACGCTAAAAACCCCCTTACAAAAAGCCACAAGAAGATGAAAAAAGCGTTAAACATCTAATATCGCAAAAGCTACAGCGAAGAGTTTTCAAAAGAAATATTCAAGAGCCAAAATGAAAAAAGCAGGAAGACATATATAAAAAATATATATATAACACATATATAGAAAAATACCTGTGCTATATTATCCTTCAGAAAAAGTTTGAATTTAATAAATGCAAACCCTAAGACAATTAACGCAAATTTAAAACAAAAAACCCTGCAAGAAAGGTGTGCTTTAATTCTTAAAGATTGACATTTAAGTTCAACCTTTTCCAGAAGGAAAACATGGCACAGTTTTTTTTCCCCTAGCTTTCTCCATTTTCTCTTTATTATTTATACGTGGTAACCATAGCAACCTGCCAGCACACTTGTTAATCATGCATGTGTCGTCGGCAATGCGCAGTTTAATAAACGTCGTTTCGTGAACCCCTAAGAAGAGTTTTCGCGCTGCTATTTTTCGAAAAAAATGGATGTAAAGCAGGAACAAAGATGCACCATTAAATTTTCCTGTCGACTTCCCGTCTTATGCAAGAGGCTTATAAAGAAGAATGTTTAGGAAAATCAACAATTTACAGATGACATAAAGAATTTATGGATGGTCGTGAGTCGGTGGCGTTAATCACGCATGAGGAAGACCTTTAACGAGTGTTACAGAGGTAAACATCAATACAGTAGGTGTTATTATACGGGAAGACAGACACAACACCTACCCACTGCCGAGAGGATTTTTGAACGCCCTATATATATATATATATATATACTGTATCATCATTGTCAACCATTATCAGTCCACTGCTGGACGAAGGTCTCCCCAAGTTTCTTCCACAACGGTCTGTTTTGTGCCAGTGTCCTCCATGTTACTCCCGCATACCTTCGAATTTCTTTTACCCATCTCCCATGTGGTCTTCTTCTGGGTCTTTTCCTGTCCCTTGGAGTCCAATCTAAAATTAAAGTTGTCCATCGATAGTCTGTCCTTCTGGCAATATGTCCTGCCCATTGCCATTTCAGGGATTTTACTCTGATCATGATGTCTTCCACTCTTGTCATTTTTCTGATCCACGAGTTCCTCTTCTTATCTCTCCTGGTTACACCAAGCATGCACCACTCCATGCTGCTTTGAGTTGTCTGCAATCTTTGTATGTCTCTTTTAGTTAAGGTCTACGTCTCTGTAATATACGTAAGCACTGGAAGTATGCATTGATCAAACACTTTTCTTTTAAGACATTATGGCATATTGCTCTTGAAAATTATGCTGTTTCTTCCAAAAGCTCTCCAGGCAAGTTTTATACGCCAATTAATTTTTTCATCAATGTGACCTTCACTTTATATCTGCTGTCCAAGATAAATGTAAGTATTGGTTGTCTCCAGCTTTTCCCCAACAACCGATAAATCTTCATTTCTTGTAAAAGCTTTGTACATCACTTTTGTCTTCTGAAAGTTCATTTTTAATCCCCACTTCTTTACTCTTGTCAGGAAGTTCCTGGATCATACTCTGCAGCTCTGATGGGGTAGTTGCAAAAATGACAACGTCATCAGCAAAACGAAGGTGGGTTAGATAATCTCCATTAATCTTTATCCCTTTGTTTTCCCAGTTAAGTGATTGAAAGACATTTTCCAATGTGGCATTAAAGAGCTTCGGAGATATGGTGTCACCTTGTCTCACTCCCTTTCCAATTTTTATGTGTGTTGTATTTTCAAACAGCCGAATCTTTGCACTTGCATTTTCATAGATGTTATTAATAATATTAAAGTATGCATCTTCAATACCGCAGGATTTCAGAGCCATTGTAACTGCTGATGGTTTCACCGAATCAAAGGCTTTTTCATAATCGATAAAAGCCATGCACAATGGAAGTTCATATTCCCTCGCTCTTTCAATTAGTTTTCTCAGTACGTGGATATGATCTATTGTGCTGTAGCCACTCCTGAATCCAGCTTGTTCTACCGGTTGAGCCAAGTCCTGTGTTACCTTCAAGCGGTGTGAAAGCACTTTAGTGAAGATTTTATAAACCACTGATAGGAGGCTGATATGTCTGTTGTTCCTGAGATCCTCAATGTCACCTGTCACCTTTTTTATGTATCAGTATCATCGTAGCATTGTTCCAATTCTCAGGAATCTTCTCTTCTCTAAGGCATCGAGTGAAAACTTGAGCGAGTACTGTTTCAATTTCTCAATTTGCTTCTTGTATGATGTCTACGGTAATTTCATCTTCTCCTGGAGCTTTAACGCGTTTCATGTTCTTGATTGCATGTGCAACTTTTGCTGGGAGGACTGGAAAAGTTCTGGTACTGGTACCTTTCGTAATGTCTGGAGTACATGTATCATTCCTGTCATATAGTTTTTAGTAGAAATCTTTCACTCTTGTCAAAATGTCGCCTACATATACACTGAGTGGCCGCTTTATTATGACCACCTGACAGTTTTAAGCAAATGAGCTATGGCTGCACGCTGTTGCTGCCAGAAGGCGAGGCTAGTATGAAAAGGGAAAGCTTAGTGCTTGCGACAGTAATAGAAGTGATTTTTGGGTAACGAGATGGGTAAAAAATGCGATTTAACGGACTTTCAACGTGGGATGAATGTAGGAGCTCGGAGCCATGCAGCGAATATTACCAAAACCTCCGCATTCGTGAAATGTCCCAGAGCAGCGTTTAAAGACTGGACTGTCAGCCAAACAACTGGGTCTCTACGTGCAACGTGTCGTCGTCATCGACTAGTGACTGCTCGGGCGGAACGGAGAGTGTCCGGACTGGTAACAGACAACAGAAGGGCAACAGTGCAGCAAATTACAGACCTACTTAATCAAGGATCCCTTCAAATGATCTCTGCACGCACTGTTCGCCGTAAACTACATCGGATGGGATATGGCAGCCGAAGGCCCGTTCGAACACCTTTGCTGTCTGCAGTTAACAAGAGAAAACGTCTCCAGTTCGCACATGGATTGGACAGTCGATAATTGGAAACAAATTATGTGGTCCGATGAATCACGTTTTCAGTTGCACCATGCCGATGGCCGAGTGTGAATTTGGTAGAAAAAGCACGAAAGCATGGACCCCAAATGCATTGCTACAACCCTTCAAGCTGGTGGAGGCAACCAGCTTGAAGGGTTGTAGCAATGCATTTGGGGAATGTTTTCCTGGCATGCTTTGGGCCCTTTAATTCGTGTTGATCAACGTCTGACTGGCACATCATATCTAAACATCGTTGCGGATCAAGTGCATCTTGTCATGTGGATGGTTTATCCCAATGGCGATGACTACTTTCAGCAAGATATGTGTCCTGCCAAAGTTCTCATATTGTACAGGATTGGTTTCAGGAACATGCCGGTGAGTTTACTTTGCTTAGGTGGTCCCCACAATCTCCATATCTCAACCCCATTGAGAATTTATGGGATAAAGTTGAACAAGCCATCAGACAGCTGGATCCACAACCCTGCAATCTCACATTCCTGGAAAGTGCTATTCATCGAGCTTGGTCTCAGATCCCACAAACCACCTATGAACATCTCGTGGAGTCCATGCCACGAAGAATCGACGCAGTATTAAAGGCAAAAGGTGGCCCAACGAAGTACTGAGGGGGTGGTCATAATAAAGTGGCCACTCAATGTATATATATATTATAGTTCAAAACAAATTTGTGTGGGCCGAATCAGTTACAGATCCAGGTCTGGTCCGTCTCCAAAATTTTTGACCAGTTTCCAACTCTGGTAGTGGTTAGCTGCGTGGAAATCTATATGACACAAACAAAAGTTTTTAAAAAATAAAATACTAAACAGAGTGTATAACTCTTTTTCAGTAACAATTATCAGTAAATTTATTCATAAGTTGTCCATTTCAACTTTTTTCGCGCCGCTCAGAACAAAAATTTGCACCCCTAGCATGCCCGTTTTGGGAGGGCAACCGCTCTCTTTTCCTGCCGGTAGCTACGTCCATGTTCTCCAACTTTGTCATTGACATTTTTATTCTGTTATTACTGTAACAACCCTCGTCGTTACCTTTACGTCTCTTTATGAATATAATTGTGATCCAACGAGAGTCATCACATATTTATTTGGTTTGGTTCGATCAATCTCAGAAAAGATGGCATCAGTTCCTCCTTATTTTATTACCCCTCTGAGAAAACTGATGTAGGAAGGCTCTGTTCGTTCTGTTTTAGCTGCCTTCGGGTTCGATGTTTAAGCCAAACTGCAGCCGGTTGCAGAAAATATATAGCAAAAGAATCCCAGGTACCACCGCCTTGCAATTTAACGTAGGCCCAACGCTGAGCCACCGTCTTGTATTCCTAACAGACGGTGGCCTAGTGTTTGAGGCTACTTTAAATTGCAAGGCTGTGCTGCCTGGTATAGATGAAAAAGTCGCAGGTTCAATTAATTTATTATTTGCTTAAACTTATAGTGTAGGTCGTACTAGAACTATCTTACTAAATTACTATTCGAATCTCTAAGGTTCTCTCGCTACGTATTCTGTTTCCAATTATTCGCTTTTCCGTATTCACTCTAATTCTACGTAACTTTTCATTCTGTTTCGCTGTCCAGAGACTGGAAAAGTCTTTCTTCTCATACCATCGGTGCTCGAAATGAGCCGGCATACCATCGGTGCTCGAAATATGGCATACCGGAACTTCTTTTCTTCTAGTATTTCATACCGGAACTTCTTTTCTTCTAGTATTTCATACCGGAACTTCTTTTTTTTCTAGTATTTCATACCGGCACTTTTTTATACTCGGAATTCACATACCGTCACTACTTTTAGTAGTGGGAACTGTACAGATTATATTATTATTATTTCTTTTTTTTTTTTTTTTTTTTTGTCCATGACTTACGAGCGCGCAGTCTTAAACATAGAAGAAATAGCTGCGTGAGAACCGCAAAGGGTAGAGGAGCGGTGTACACATGAGCTATATATAAATTCAATCCTTCAAAGGATGCAAATGAAGATACCCACAGCGCATGATCACATCTGGCCCAGGCCTCAGATTATCTCACTAAATATGTCTGTAATTTTTATCATACCATTAATGTAATGTATTCACTTTGAAGAGCTTCTTAATAGAACGAAGAATCGGGAGTAATAGATTAAACACAAATTTTAGTTTTGCAGCAATGAATAAAAAAACCTTTTCCACTTCGGACTCTTTTTTTTTTTTTTTTTTTTTTTTAGGTTGGTGAGATTGCTATTAATTTAAGATTGAGTATTCATTTTGATTGCAGATATTCTAATTGCCCTACTTCCTACTTAATGAAAGTCCCTGTTGGAAGGAAACTGTTTTTTCTGCTCGATACCTTACTGCGTTCAAGTCCAGCTGACTCACTAATGATTAGCCGACGTTCGGAAGTCTCGTTAATCCGTTGGTCCTGGTGCTTAGATATCTGGTTATAAACAAGTATGCAACCTTAGTCCTGGGTGCAACATGAGTAGTCCTTCCTGCAGACAAAGACGGTCTGAATAAAAAAAACATGTTTTTTTTTTCACCAAAAGAATTTCTCCACTTTCCTACCAATTGTGTTTCGACGTTAATACCTAACTAGTTTGGCTACATGTAAACTGCTCTTAAGCGCGCGCCTCTCATTCACACACCGTAAAACGATAATCCCTTGTCCAATCGGAAGTGCAATACTTTGAACTACTTATCTTGACATTTCCCTAAAACTGGAAGGAACCAAAGAATTCCACGTCGGAATGAACATACTAATTCATATTTATAATGATCATTTCTAAACTGGGATTAGAGAATCTTACAATCATATTTTTGGAATTTGGAGAGCTAGGTTTGATAATTTGCCGCCACGGGTGCTAAAGTCTAGCTGATGGGATCGGCTCTTGGGCATTTAAACCAATCTATTTGATTCCACATCTTTATAAGCCTCTGTTCGCCTGTGAAGCTGGTAGTGAGCGGCTTTACTACACTGAAGAGCAATTGAATTAGAGACATATGCAAATGTGGCGCTGTGGGAGGCCCTGTAAACGGAAACGACATGACGTATGCAGCGATCCGACAATATAAGGAGTGATGCGACGGGAATCAGTAAGAGTCGGACACAGTATGGATAAGACGAAGAATCATCAGCGCATTTGATCGTGGGCAAATTGTCGGGGCCCGACGAATGGGTCACTCCATCTCGGAAGTAGTGCAGGCACTGGGATTTTCACGAGCCACTGTGTCATGGGTGCACCGTGAGTTCATCGAATCCGGTAAAACCATCCCTGCAAGGGCCAACTGCCGTGGACAACAGCGTGTGGATGAGCGGGGTCATCGTCGGCTAGTTCGCATTGTAACAGCGGATAGACGGGCCACAGTGCAAGAAATCACTCAGCAATTTAACGCTGGTGCACAAAAACGTGTAAGCAGCCACACCATCCAGAACCATCTCCTCGCTATGGGGTACAGAAGCCATCGTCCCACGAGGGTACCGCTGATGACCGCACATCACAGGGTGAAAATATTAGCATGGCGCGAGAACATCGCCACTGGACCCTAGACATGTGGGAAAATGTTGCCTGGACTGATGAGTCGAAATTCACGTTGGTACATGCGGATGGCAGGATACGAGTACGGCGCAAACCACATGAAGCGATGGATCCTTCTTTGCCAGCAGGGTACTCTTCAAGCTGGTGGGGGTGGCATTCTTGGGGACTGTTTACGTGGACTGAAATGGGACCCCTGGTACGTGTGACATCGTCCCTCACAGGTCAACGTTACCGGGATATCCTGGACGACCATTTGCTCCCGCATGTGCGTCTTCAACATCCCAGTGTGGACTTCATCCTGCAATAAGACAATGCACAGTGCCATCGCTCCCGAATTGTATCCGAATGGTTCGATGAACACTCCACCGACGTGACCTTGCTTCCTTGGCCAGCTAGGTCACCTGACCTCAATCCCATCGAGAGAGATGTTCGAGACTCTGACCCTCCTCCATCAAACCTTCGTGAACTGTGAGAGCTTGTTCAGGGGTCGTGCATTCGTGTGACTTCCCAACGCTTCCGGTGTCTTGTCGAGTCCATGCCGAGACGAATCGCCGCCGTCATCAGGGCGAAAGGTGGTGCTACACGTTACTAGACCAGTATCTCTAATTCAATTGCTCTTCAGTGTATATTATATACCCATATATAATATAGTAATACCCTGAAAGCACTTCCGGCCCTACATTTGTATGACTTTTTCCTTTTTTTTTAATCTGAATCGGCGGTAGAACAAGTTCTTAGAGTTCGGTCAAATATTTAAGAAGAGCCATGTAAATATTTTTCAAATATTAGGCTGTATTATTTCTTTTATTTATTTATTTTCTCTGTTTTTCTCTTTTTTCGTATCTTTTGCCGCTATGGCTGTTTAGAAGATTCAATTTGTAACTTGAGGTAAATTATATAAAATGTAAACTACGAAAAGGGTGTTTCTTTAAAAATTACAGTATTCGTCTAAGTTTGTTTGATTATGAAATCGTTTCATTCGGAATATGTTCTAAATGTTTGAACACTTGGGGGGGGGGGGGACAAAAGTTTAAGGGGCTGGATCTCTAGCACATCGCTTGTTCCCCTTGGCATTGGCTCTGCCAATAACAAAGATGTGAAATCAGCATCCTATTTATACTGATAAGCTCATTAAAATTAATAAATTGGTTAATATTCGTTCAGTGTGTGTAGGAGTGTCTTTCCGGAAGTTCACAACTCTTTTTTTTTTTCACCGGTGTTTTCAGTAAGGTACCCAACACCGAAGTACGAAGAGCTTTGACGCAGACATAGAGCTTCATTTCCGTTCCTGCGGTACGTTGAGCTTTCGTCCAAGGTAAATGAGGGCGCCACTTTCCGTATGCCTACACTATTCAGCCGTTTCAATAAATTGTACAGCAATTCTTACTCTTTAAACTACCTTTCTTTGTGCGCACCACTCGAAAGATATTCAAAGATTAAAGATAACTCTTTTTGCACAACTAAGCTAACAGAATTAAAATAATTAATTAAACTCAGAAGATGAACTTTTTGTTAGAACTCTTTCTAACAAAAAAATCGATCTTTTAGGTCACTTTGTGGGAAAATTTTATTTCGGGTAAACTGGAAACTTCATGAAAAACTGTAGCCTTGGTTGCAACAATCATACGAAATTAAAATTAAGCACACAAAATTTTAAAGCTTAGACGCAGCGGCAAATGCGCAAACTATTATTGCTCACCGCGCAGGAAGTTATTCGACACTAAAGAAATTAAAAAAAAAAAAAATTACATATAATCTTCATTTTAGAATCGGGGATAGTAAGATGAATACGATATACATATGTGTCCCCTGACAACAGAACTGTGCATCGTTAGAACTACAAAATGTTCATCACAAGGAATTAATTCCGATGCAAAAGTAATTTTCTCAGATTGTTTTTAAAGTCGAAAGCAGGAACATGTATGTGCGAATGTAAAGCTTCGCATCACTAGAAGTAAAAGATTTATGCGAAATTCTTCAGTGTTAAGGAACGCTATCCGACATGAAAGGCATTTTTGTTTTTTCAGTCGGACTTTAGGATATGGAAATATGGTTGTGAACGGAAATACACATTTACACCCTTTAGAGAAGAACTAGTTTAACATCAGAAGCAGAACAAAGCGTAATCTAATATTTTAAGCTGCACTAGACCTTACTCTGAGAAACGCTCGACCTAGTCTAAACAGCTGTTTGACCTACTTTAAACTACACTTGCCACAACCCCAAATAACTTTTGAAAGCGTTCAAAGCAATATTTGATAATGATCTGAAGTGCTCTTTATCTTACTGAAACCAGTAAACTACCCAGTAAAAATAACCATTGCCTCTGCTCTAACACAGGGCCGTCACTAGATTTCGAAATCATGGTGAGCGACAGAGGAGCAAGTGTTATTTTTGCCGGGGCAAATTTGATAGCAACTTTATTTATGAAACACTGAAAGAATTTTTTTTTTTAAGTGCTTTTTTCCACTGGCTACAAAGGAATTCATGCAATCTCCAATTGCTTGGATACATACCCATTAATTATGAAACTATCTTGAAATTTCTGCACTTTTTGGAATACAAAAGAATTCAAAGTTTGGGGTGCTTTTTGTTAATGCTCTGTACATCCATTTTTAATAAAATTAGTAAAACCTGATGAGTAACATACCGTATAACAAACATGACACGCTGCCACAAGAGCCCGTAACACGCACAGATTAAAAGAAAATTTTATGCCAAGGAGAATGGTCCGAAAATAAATGTTTTCGTCGATTAGGGTTGAGAAGAAGTAACAACACGCAGACACAATGCCTTCCTCTTGTTTGACTCCCTTCCTTCAAGCCACCAACCTTGTCTTGCGCTCATCTATTCCAAAGCAGTCGTCAGTCACGTCTTGCTCCCTCATTGACCCGGGACAGACTTAAAAGCGCTGGTATAGCTTTAGACTCCACTTTCCGTGTTGGAATCCCATAGTTAGTAGCACAAACAAACAGCAGAGAAATTAGTAATGGCATTCCTCAGTGAATTCCTATTCACCTCTGGCCATATTAAAATAACACAAGTTAGTAAAATCATGCAATGCATCGATTATAATACGCTTTCCAACATACCAGAAATTATTATTCAAGTTATCACTCAAGTTATGAGGATAATGGCTGTGGAATAAATCTCTGTCCTGTGTCCTGACCTTTGATCCCGTTTTGATTATATTCAACAGAACCGGTTCAGTATACCTCCGAAATAACATGATAAAGTTTTGTCGCAATCGAAGCATTTTTACGTAAGTTATGATGCATAAGGTCTATGGAATAGATCCCGCTCCTGTGTCCTAACCTTTCACCCCATTCCGTCCATTTTCAACAGGATTCGTCCCCAGGCAGGCCCCTACAACATACTAACATTTCATCCAAATCGAAGAATTTTTACGTAAGTTATGACGCATAATGGCGATGGAAGGGATTCCGCTCCTACGTCCTGACCTTTGATCCATTTCGCCTATTTTCAATAGGGTTTGTCCCCAGGTCGTCCCCTACCACATACGAAAATTTCATCGAAATCGAACCTTTTTTACGTTAGTTATGACGCATAAGAGCAGTAGAATGGAGCCCGCTCCTATGTCCTAACCTTTGACCCCATTTCGTTCGCTTTCAATAAGGTTCCTTCCCAGGTGTTTCCCTTCCACATACTAAAATTTCATCGAAATCGAACGATTTTTAAGCGAGTTATCGTGCGGACGGACATACGCACACAACGCGTGACGTAATGAGGCAGATGGGAATCGCGACCATCTGCTCTCAAGAGTGTGACGTCATAAAACTTTAATAGGATCCACACACAACGCGTGATGTAATGAGACATATGGCGTGATCGCATCTCAATCGCGAGATTGTGACGTCATAAGATTTCTAAGCATGGGTAACATTAATAGGACGACGCCATGACACTAAAAATGTGGTAATTCGGGGTGGTTATTTATTGCACTAAACGGATATTCTTAAAATCGAGATCAAGCTAAATCGATTTCTAGTACCAGAAGTCGTTAACCTACCAGAAAACATGGTAGGTTAACGACTTTCATCAATATCCTTAGAGCCGTTTTCAAAATAAAATTTACATACATACAAGAATTGCTCCTTTGATAGCATGGGATCAGGGCGATGGAATGGATCCCGATCCTATGTTCTAACCTTTGACCCCATTTCGTCCATTTTCTATAGGGTTCGTCCCCAGGTGGTCCCCTGGCACATACTAAAGTTTCATCGAAATCGAACCATTTTTACGCACGTTATGACGCATAAGGGCAATGGAATGCATCCCGTTCCTATGACCTGACCTTTGGCCCCACTTCACTTATTTTCAATAGGGTTCATTCCCAGGTGGTCCCCATACAATATACTGAATTTGCATCGACATCAAACCATATTTACGCAAGTTATGACGCATAAGAGCAATGGAATGGATCCGGCTCCTATGCCGTGACCTTTGACCCCATTTCGTCCATTTTCAACAGGGTTTGTCCCCAGGTGGTCCCCTACCACATACTAAAATTTCATCGAAATCGAACCATTTTTACGCGAGTTATCGTGCCGACAGACGAACAGACAGACAGACGGACGGACAGACAAAGCTGGAGCATATACGCTTCTTCAACCTATGGTTGGAAAGCGTAAAAAAATGGCTGAAACTAAGGATTTCGAAGAGTGGAGAACAATTGAATTTTCGTGTCCCTACGGGTGCTATTTTGAAAACCTTCGTACGGAGAACTGAACAAAGCACTTCCTACGGGAAAATACGGTGGGCTACACGAAGAAAAGCACCAGACGCATCATTATCAGGCAAAGTTCAGATTATATTTTAAAGTTAAAAAAAATAAAAAAATGGCACATCTTTAACTTGGTGGGTGCCAGGTTGGGTAAGAAAAATTTCAGGGTGAGTTCCAGCCCCCCCCCCTTCATACCCCCCTGGCGATATCCTTGCTCAAACAAGTTTTAACACGCATTATAAACTGCTATTTAAGAAATATTTCAAACAACTTTTTACTCTGGATATACAGGCAGTCCGAAATGTCTAGAACCAATGGGATTTACACTACTTATGCACGTAAAATATGTTTTTCTTTACAGGCAGAAAACTAATGGATTCTGAAGGCACGGGTGTATGCCGTAAAAATCCCAGATCTTCGTAATCTCAGGGAGAGAATTATCGAAGTTTGTGCTGCTATCAATCCCCATACGCTGAGAAGAACCCAAACATGACACGCCGGATAAGAAAATGCTTGCAGCGTCCTGGTGTACACTTGGAGCACTTATTGTAAACGAGAGTAAGCACATGTTGTGCAAATCAACACTGGTTCGAGACTTTTCGGACACCCTGTAGATCTGTGCTTCGTCTAATCTAATTTAAAGTTCTCACATATCGAGATGCCACTTTCAAATGTACCGTAAAACGTGAAGAGCTCGTCAGAAAAGGGCTCTTGCTTGATTTTAACAATCTTAATTCACTAATTATTCTTTTTACATCTCTTCGTGTTGGCGGTCAGTAAGAGTTTTGTGTGTCTATAACAATTATTTTAATGGACACTGATCTAAAATGCTGTACTTAAGTCCAGTCTTCGAAAGTTTTCCATCACATTACTAGAAGAAACACAATTACCCCATCTCTGTAATGTGTGTAAATGAGTAACTGAATAAATCGCTCCAAAGGAACTCTTCCAATTCCTTTGGAATTACCTGCCCTGATTATCAAAAGCTACTAATATTAAAACCAACAGATCACCCACAAAGAATTACAGAAAGGTGCATTATTAGGAAGGACTTCAAAAGAAGCACCCGTGTGAAAGAAAACGGTTGTATGATCAGATAATAAATCAAGGGTTAAAGATGTCATCACACCTATAAAAGCATTCCAGTGGTGTTCTGAACGTGTTGATAGACTAACCCATACTGGTCTAATGGAACACTACGCCAAGTTACCCATAAAAACTTCCATAAAACAAACACGTTGAAGACTGAATGGTTGGTGATACATATTAGAAAGTACGTTGCAACCACTTCAGATAATGAAGACAGAGCAGTGAAAAAACTTAAGGTGTCCTAAAACCAGATATTAGTCCATCACGATGAGCTGACCAATATTATTTAAGAAAGTACGTTGCAACCACTTTAGGTAATGAAGACAGAGAGCAGTAGCCGCCCCGGTGGCGCAGTGGTCTAAGCGATGGCCTCTGATCATTCGTCCGAAAGGGGTCCGGGTTCGAATCCCGGTGAGGCATGGATGTTGTGTTTGTCTTACGGCACTGGCTCTCTCCCTTCCCTGGAACCAGTGACCCTAAATTAGGGACGGGCGACTGCTTATAGCCCATTGAGTTGCTCACGGTGGTCGTTAAACCTCCAATAAAAAAAAACAAAAAAACAGAGAGCAGTAGAAAAAACTTGAGGAGTCCAAAAACCAGATATGAATCCATCACGATGAGCTGACTAATATTACATACGAAAGTACGTTGCAACCACTTTAGGTAATGAAGACAGAGAACAGTGGAAAAAACTTGAGGAGTCCTAATACCAGATATGATTTCATCACGATGAGCTGACCAATATTATTTAAGAAAGTACGTTGCAACCACTTTAGGTAATGAAGACAGAGAGCAGTAGAAAAAACTTGAGAAGTCCTAAAACCAGATATGAATCCATCACGATGAGCTGACTAATATTACATAAGAAAGTACACTGCAACCACTTTAGGTAATGAAGACAGAGAGCAGTGGAAAAAACTTGAGGAGTCCTAAAACCAGATATGAATCCATCACGATGAGCTGACCAATATCTCGCTCATCCTAGCACCGTGCTAATATTAATATTTACCGAAACATCGCTATATGCTCCCTTACCATTCTCTGCTTCACGTCTTGGACTCCACGAAAAAACTAAGCTTGTCTTTTGGTCCTCCATCAACTGTTAGTCTAACAGTCTTATACATGTAGAACCGTTTACAAACATAGGCAATATACTCAGCGAATTTTGCATTTAGGTTTTTACCTGTTATGCAGTAATTTCATGACTTTGTTATCTGAAGTTTGAAAGTACTTGCATAATTTCCTTATTCTGTTTTTCATGTACATTTGCTTTTTAAAGGGGATATACGCCCAGATAAACGATTAATCTTTTTGCAATAATATGGCTTCATAATTTCATTTAGTAAATATGAACATATGACCAGATTTACCAGATGTGTTCTTGTTTTATGATTTTCTATCTTCACCACGTCCCGTTCGCAGTTTTAACGACCTTAGATCCGTTGATGTGTTCGCATTTCTGGACCTGTTCAAAATTTCGAATCTCCAACGAAGTTTCCGACAAGAAGTGAATTTGTACGGCGGAACAAAGAAGTGGATCGGATTTTAACTAAAAAATGTTTTAAAGCCGAAATCTTGAAAGCTGGCAGAATTATGCAACAAAAGACATATCCTGAATGTGAACATGGCAACGGATCGAATCTGATAACGTTAACACTGCGAAAGGGACGAGGTGAACATAGGAAATCATAAAACAAAAACACATTTGGTAAATCTAATCTTATGTTCATACTAAATAAATGAAATTATGAAGCAATAATATTGCAAAATGATTAATTGTTTATCTGGTTGTATATTCTCTTTGAAAAGCAAATGTACAAAGGAAAGTATGCAAATACTTCAAACCTCAAATATGCAATATACATTTATTTATCCAATGGATGTTGTGTGTTAATCAACGGTATTGAACCTTCCTGTGAACAATCTTCCACAACTGTTTATGGGTCATAACCTGAAACAATAAAATTAATATTATTTATTATTTGTAGTCCTGTAATGAAATGCTCAAAAGGAAGATTGATAAATGAAATCAGAAAAATGCTTGAATGCATGCAGATGATTTCAGTTCATTCCGCGCAGTTATGCAGGATATGCAATTAATTAGTATTATCAGAGCACATTCAGGCTAATACGTATTATTATTATAACCTAATTTTTAAATGTAAAGAGGAACCTCACAAGATAAATGCAGAATGCCTGAATAAAGCAGAAAGTCTGCAGCATACACAAATAACGTTAGAAAATAGGGGAAGAAGTCTGTTAAACTAAAATAAACGGGAACAATTTAGCATTAGCCTTAACACAGACCTCTTTTTCTCCCGTTTTTCTAGTTTTTATGCTACCCAAATGAAAAGGAATGACCATATATTGAAATTACTGGGTCTAAAACGTGCCGAACAGAGAGAGAGAGAGAGAGAGAGAGCTCTGGAAGACCTTCGTCCAGTCGTGAATTTATGTTGATGACACACGCATGACCAAATATAAATCCTTTGTCTTATGATTTAATTGGTAGTCTAATCACATTTATGTTGGCACAACAAAAGAGTTGAAAAGCGTGCAGTACAGTATACTTGGTACTAAGCGAGTATGAGAAGAGATTTCTCCTCAGGGTCTTCAATGCTGAGAGACTCGTTCGTACTCCAGCGCTTACTACAGCTACACAGCTGGCAAAAAGGCATTTCACCTACCTTTCGTCTCATTCCTTTGATTTGCTACCGGATATGTCGCGTGACAGCAGGTGATGCACATTTCGTGGAAATTTTATGTGACAGACTTTCATTATACACAGTCTGTCGCCAGCTCCCTTTGATAACAGCTGAGTACACAGAGACAGTAGCAATGTTTTTCTCTGTGGATGCGTATGAAACTAAGTTGCACATTAGCGATGGCACCTTGAAAAAAAGAGAAGAAAAAGAAATGCAGGTGCTCTCAGCAACACCTTTTTCTGTGCACGCCACAGAATTCTTATTTTTTGTCGGAATGCGAAGCTTTTGTTTACAGTACCGCTGCTTCACGAAGGTTTGTAAACAGCTTTGGAAGCAGTTTATATTTATTCCTTTGTTTTAGAAAAACATGGGAATTCAGTGGCGTCGGAACACTTTTTGGACAGCGGGTGCAAGCTGTCGGAGAGCAAAATATTTTATCATGGCACAAAATTGATCGTACTACTGTAAAAGAAGACATGTTGACTTCATTAGGAAAATTTGCTGATTTTTTTTATTTTTTTTTTTTTTTGATTAAACATTCATCTATAAAAAAAGCACTTTCATATTCATATATTTTCTCAATGTAATCTAACTGTACATATAAACGGCGTTACACTATAGATTTTATACTTCCGGTTTGGTACGAATTCCGCAGGGATTACAGCCGTAGACGCTATAATCAGTGTTGCATTCAGATATTTTTTTCCGGAGGAGCAACTACAAGTTTCGAGGGGGCTAAAACCTCCTCATTTGCGATATAAGAGCATTATATGTATATATAACGGTTGATTATATACATATAATCACAATTTTGTTATTTATATATATTAATACACATGAAAATTTTAAATAGAGTACAAAAACTTTCTTATGCTCTTATATATCGCGAATGCAGATTCCAAGAAATCTACACATACGAGTAATTAATTTTGTAAAAATGTTATGCCTTTGCTTTAACTCAGTAATGGACTACGGATTTCACCATGGGGTATTGTAAAATATTGAGGACGTTAGTAAAGGTAAGGCTGTGCTGGAGATAATCCTCTCAAGACATTAGGAGTGGTAAAAATATCTTCGCCTTACTACAAGAGTGTTTTTGATTATTAAGGAATCATTACAGTGTTACCTGAAACCGTATGGTGTAAACCATTCCCCTGCCATTTGGTTTCAGCCCTTTTAGATTATTTAAATTAGCAAATAGTAGTAAAAAACAAAAACTAACCGTTTCGATGCCATTTTGAGATGCCTCGATTTTTTTTTTTTTTTTTTTTGTGTCACAGAGTGTAAACCACCACCGCCACACAAAAAAAATTTCCTTATTATGGGAACAATTTCTAATAATTTGCTATTGTTAAAAATTAGGTAGCAAATATTTTGTTGCATTGGAAGCACTAACGTCACTTAAGCTTCACTGAGGCTTAACCGTATACATGGAAAATCGGCATCCAGAAGACTGAAATAAAACTGAATGCCAGCTTCCAAAATATGACGACATATTGCAATGCAAACATCTCTACTGTGTAGAATTAGGTTTTTTTTGCGGAAGTAGTCCGAGTCGTCAGTGCTCGAAAAATTGCCTCTTTAGCGAGGACTGTTTAATATTTTGTTGAAGGATGATAGAAATTTCAGATTGAAGTCTATGTGGATGTTTTATTTTATTATTATTATGATATTTTCCCTCATTTTCTTATTTTTTTTAAAATAGGTAGCAAATATTTTAAGTTCTCTAAATATTCAATTATAAAAGAACACAATTAGATTAAATATAAGGGTAGATCACCCGAAAACCTACGGGGAGGGGGGGGGGCTAAGCAACCCCGAGAAGATGCCTGAATACATCACTGGCTATAATTAAACATTGAATTAACTTATATCTCATTCCTCACCCTACTTTCATTTCCCCATTTATTTGTACTCATTTTTTTTAAAGGAAGACTAACTTTTTTTCATCTAACGAGACAGAAAACATTGCTGGTCTTCAAAAGGGAACCAGCCCTCTGGACTGCTTAACGGGGCTAGCTATCATTACTTGGCGTCTCAAAAGTGACATTAAAGAAAAAATATATCAGATTTCTAGATAGTTCATGGTAAAAAATGAAGAGCAATATTCAATTTTTATCAAAATGAACTAACCGAATGTTTGAGATTTCCGATCATGAACATATGTAATTTCAAAAGCAAGAAAACTGAGGGGGCAAATGTGATGTTTTGCCCCCACACACATTTGCGTGCTGGGGCAACTGCGCCCTCTGCCTTCGCGGTTCCGATGCAGCTGTGGGAATTTATAGCATCTCGGTTTTTTACGCTGTACAACAAAAATCATTATCCTTTGAAGAACAGTTAAGAAAAAACTGATCCGTTACCCAAGAAACGCATATCGCGCATAAAATCCGTTTATTTCCGTTGTGTAATAAGCACAAAGATTCACCAATCTTTCGCACTTCAGTTAGAGGCTTTTTCAAGGCAGTGTAGGCATAAAAATGCAGGTAATTAGAACACGTAAGGAACAAAGGTGATTTTTGAAAATAACGTAAGGGACATCGAGCATATTACATGAAATTTTATCACATAATTACGCGGCGCGCACCGATGTGTTTTCATCTTTCAATAACGCATGCCAAACCATTGGTAGCTCAGTAGGGACCATTTGTTTCCCTGATGGCAGTCTCTTCAAAGTGCGTGTAAGGGCCAATTCTTCTAATACTATTTCATACAGGAGCGGCCAATGAATGCATGATTTCTCCGGCGAGGTCCGCATTCTGCATGTCCTGGTTGACACTTCGCACGTATTCTTTACGTCTAGTGTCCCAGGATCGCTTTGTCATTCCGATATACACTATATTGAAAAAAGTAACTGGACACCCATTCAAAAGCAAATAAATGGATCCGCTGCGTTGTTAAGATGCGCGGTACAGCTGCAAACAGTATAAAGCAAACCTGTAGCTGACCGCGATCATATCGCCCTGTGAGATTGAGTGCAAATGTCACGGCGGGAGAGAATTGACTTTGAGAAAGGAAAGATTGTTGGGTGTTATATTAGTGGGTTGTCCGTAAGAGAAACCGAGAGGCGTTTAAACATACCCAAATCAACTGTTTTGGATGTACTGAATAAGTGGAAGACACATGGCGTGCCTGAAGCAGCGAAACGTACTGGCAGACCAAAGAAAATCAGTGATAGAGGACGTCGAAGCCTCAGTTACAGCTAATCGACGGAGTACTGCACAACACCTCAGTGTACAGATGAGTAAAAATGCTGGAACCTCGGTATGTACACGTACCATTCTCAAAGAACTTTATTCCATGGGTTACCGAGGCCATGCGGCTGCTCATAAGCCTTTCATCTCCACTCGGAATGTTACTCGTCGTTTAGCATGGTGTAAAGAACATTTATCGTGGACAGTAGATCAATGGAAACGGGTCCTGTGGACTGATGAATCCAGATACACGATCCATCAGTCTGATGGCCGTGTGTGGGTATGGGGGCAGTCGGGAGAACGCTATTTACCACAGTGTATTGTTCCTACGGTCAAGTTTGGAGCTGGCAGTGTTGTTATATTTAAAATTAAACTGTTATAATTAAATGAGCACCAATGTTATTTTTCTAAGCACCAGAGTTATCTTTCACTTAATTTTGTAAATTACTTGTTCACAAAAATACACGGTATCAATACTATATTTCATCATTAATTATCTTTTTAGTTTAATTGTTCTCATAAATTCTCGTTACCAATGCAATTTTTAACCTTGATTAAGTAATTAACTCTAAGCTGCAAATGGTGCCAATGATATAATTAAATGAAATGAAATTATTTAGAATTATTTGCAGTGATCGTCTAATGAAAAGAAACGTGCCCCTTATATGTACGAACATATAAGAAAGCACGGCGTTTTGATTCACCTTTGTCCCGTCACTGGAATGGTGGGGGAATAACGGTACCGCTCGTGAAATAGAAATTAGTAACATACAAACATTCCTTATTTTCAGTCTTGTGTGCGGTTATAATAGTAAGCAGGAATCTTAAGTGGAAGTAACAAAATCGGTTTAATGCTTGTGAATTAGTGGACCATACAAGAACACAGATTTACCACCTGCGTGGGTGTAGCCGTTAACAATACCTTAGTCATAAAATTTCTTATTAGTGCGAATTTTCTCTACTAAGTTCCCGATCATTTCTACACATATATATATATACACGGAGTGGCCACTTTATTATGACCACCTGACAGTTTTAAGCAAATGAGCTATGGCTGCACGCTGTTGTCGCCAGAGGGCGAGGCTAGTATAAAAAGGGAAAGCTCAGTGCTTGCGACAGTAGTAGAAGGGATTTTTGGGGGACGAGATGGGTAAAAAATGCGATTCGCCGGATTTTCAACGTGGGATGACTGTAGGTGCTCGGAGCCATAGAGCGAGTATCACCAAAAACCGCCGCATTCGTGAAATGTTCCAGAGCAGCTGTTGTTAAAGTAATACGATATAACACACTAATGTGTTTTTTTATTCCGTTAATAGGCGTAAAATTACAAAAGTTTCGCGAGCTTTCACTGCCAACGGACAGCTTCTTCAGGTTTCTGAATATAACACGATATAAACACATTAGTATGTTATATCGTATTATTGTAAGTGGCGTACAACCCACAATTTTTTATCTGTTGTTAAAGTGTTTAAAGACTGGACTGTCAGCCAAAAAAACTGGGTCTCTACGTGCAACGTGTGGTCGTCATCGACTAGTGACTGCTCGGGCGGAACGGAGAGTGTCCAGACTGGTAACAGACAACAGAAGGGCAACAGTGCAGCAAATTACAGACCATCTTAATCAAGAATCCCCTCAAATGATATCTGCATGTACTGTTCGCCGTACCCTGCATCAGATGGGATATGACAGCCGAAGGCCTGTTCGAACACCTTTGCTGTCTGCAGTTAACAAGAGAAAACGTCTCCAGTTCGCACAGGAACACAAGGATTGGACAGTCGATAATTGGAAACAAATTATGTGGTCCGATGAATCCCGTTTTCAGTTGCACCATGCCGATGGCAGAGTGAGAATTTGGCGGAAACAGCACGAAAGCATGGACCCCAAATGCATTGCTACAACCCTTCAAGCTGATAAAGGCAACGTTATGCTTTGGGGAATGTTTTCCTGGCATGCCTTGGGCCCTTTAATTCGCGCTGATCAACGTCTGACTGGCACATCATATCTAAACATCGTTTCGGACCAAGTGCATCCTGTCATGGGGATGGTTTATCCCAATGGCTTTCAACAAGATGATGCGTCCTGCCATAGCGCTCGTATTGTACAGGATTGGTTTCAGGAACATGCCGGTGAATTTACTTTGCTTAGGTGGCCCCCACAATGTCCAGATTTCAACCCGATTGAGAATTTGTGGGATGAATTTGAACGAGCCATCAGACAGCTGGATCCACAACCTTGCAATCTCACACTCCTGGAAAGTGCTATTCATCAAGCATGGTCTCAGATTCCACAAACCACCTATCAACATCTCGTGGAGTCTATGCCACGAAGAATCAAAGCAGTATTAAAGGCAAAAGGTGGCCCAACGAAGTACTGAGGAGGTGGTCATCATAAAGTGGCCACTCAGTGTATAAGTGCAATGCTTAGTATCTCTTTACTTTTGGATCCTTTTCTTCTATGCTAAATGGTTTACCTAACTAACTGGGGTTGCCATTGTTTAATCATGACAAATACACACGCCACGTGCTCTAATTAGGGTTTCGATTATCATTAAGCAGGCACATGCAATGAAACAGGGAAAAGAAAAATAACATCTGGATTTTCCAGGACTTGTAATCTTTATCATTGTTAGTCTTGGCATGGAGTTAGTCATTAATGGGAGCATACATCATCTATATCCGCTCTTGCACGTGGCTATTCTGATCACACGGCTCAGCACTAAAAACGATTGTCCGTCTCCAACTGCTACTCGCCAGCTGACTGACCTCTGCTCTTGACCAGTTCACCTCTCTGACCTTTTGGGGTTCACCTCGTTCGCGGAAGCCGGAACAACCGCACCCATGGTCACACGGTACGAGTCCTCCCCTTTAGGCGACGGACCGCACCAATTCTGTGCAACCCCCCGAATTCCCCTGGGGGCTGATCACCGCCTCAAGGAGTGAGATTGCCAAACCGTACTTCGGCACGTCCATGTTGTGCCAACATTTATTGAATAAGTTTTGGTACCCAACAGTGTAGTCGTGTGGAGGTGTTCTTCGTATGGTATGGTCCTGGCCCATAGGCTATTGTGGACAAACCTGTTAACCAGCTCGTCTACCTCGATATTCTGGACAATTATACTCTCCCAACTCTGTGGCAATACTATGGAAGCGAGCATTGTTGGTACCAGCAGGATAATGCACCGAACAAGCCAAAAAGCAAGGACTGTTACGGCGTGGTTTGACGATAATTCCGTATCTTGTGTGAACTGGCCGGCACAGAGCCATGATCTTAATCCCATAGAGCACCTATGGAATGAATTAGAGCGCCGCATAAGAAGTTTGGAACCAAGGCCTACTACTAACTTGCTGACAGCAGTAAAGAAGTTGGATTAATATGAACTTACAAGAGACAAAATTGTTATACAATATATTACGTTTGTACGAATTTTTAAAACATTCATAACCAGTGATTGCACAATTACTTACGTGCACAATAGTATAAATATTTTCATAAGAACATTTCTGATCTTAACGTGTTGTTTCGTGTGAAAATACAAATTTGTCCGCGACGGGCATCGAATGCATGTCTCCTCACTCCGGAGTAAGTCGCTCTCCCAACTGAGCTACGCGGACAGAATGTCTTGCTGCAGATTTGTCGTCTTGACACATGTTTTCACCTCTGTAGTGCGTCACATGAGCTCCCTCGTATTTTTTTGATTTTTTTAAATCTTTTGAAGCAAAGTAGGAATTTTTCATTCATTCCAAACAATATGTGAAACAAACATCATACGTTTTTCGAAGAACCCAACGGTCAGCGGATCCATTTTCTACAACCGGGCGCCAATGCGAAAACACAAGTTTGTCCGCGACGGTCATCCCAGCTGTGTCCCCTCACTCCGGAGTAAGTCGCTCTCCCAACTGAGCTACGCGGACAGAATGTCTCGCTGCAGATTTTTCGTCTTGACACATGTTTTCACTTCTGTAATACGTCACATTCGGTATTAAGAGCTCGGCGAGCCAGATTATAGATAGATTTTGCGATAGTATTTTATAACAGTCCTGAACAGGAATCTACAATATAATCTTCTGATCATCGATCGCTTCATTCTCAGGGTCGTTCGTCCAATGACTTCCTCTTTCGTCGCTTCCGTACCACTGATGCAAGGTCAGAAGCAAACTTGTAATCAAAGCTCTCTTGGACGCTTCTTCCTTTCCCATCGCACGCTCTATTCTACAATACGTTAAACTTGAAAAAAATATTATCTGTATGCATTTCTGCTGGAAGAGGCCAGCCATCGTCTGCAGAATTTCTTCTTAAAGACTAATTCAAAAACTGGACGTGGATCAGGAACATCAAACGGAAATCATCGCTCTTTCCACGTTTATAAGTGATTCTCGGAAAAATTCTCATGGGCAGTAATCACATGTGAATCTGGCGAATTCGAGGCCGCTGTGGTGCAGTGGTAGCATGTCCGGCGCGTAACTGGAAGACCCTGGGTTCGATTCCCGGTGGCTGCCGATGATAATTTTTCCGAGACTCACTTATTAACGTGGAAAGAGCGATGATTTCTGTTTGATGTTCTTAAAGACTGCTGGATCTCTTGACTTTAACAAGAAATCCTGCAGGTGATAGTTAATCTGACCCAGCAGGAAATACATACAGGTAATTTCTTCAAGTTTAACGTTTTCTAGAATAGAGTATGCGACAGGAAAGAAGAAATATTCTGTTCGATGGTCGCGCCCAAGAGAGTTTTGGTTATAGGTTTGTTTCTGACCTTGCCTCGGTGGTAGAAAAGCGACGGAAGATGGCACTCATTGGACGGACGACCCTGAGAATGAAGCAATGGTAAGAATACTATTCTAAATTTCTTTAATATAGTTGTTATAAAACATTACTGCAAAAGTTCTAATACGATTCGTCAAGCTTTTAATACCAAAACAACACGTGAAGAACAGAAATATCCACATGAAAATATTTTACTATTTTCTATATATTTATGTCGGTGCAGAATGCTTTTACAAGAACTGAAGATTTAGAGGTTGATGGAGCACAAAATATATAACTGATGCCAAGGGCCGGATTAAGAGGGGGAAGGGGAGTCTAACTTCCCATTGCATAACCATTAGAGGCCCACCATTACCAAGGGCCTGGGAGGCATGCCGCTGCACCGCAAATAATACGCAGCTTATATACTATCTACCAACAAGTAATTCCACACCCCTGCAATCAACGATATCTGCGGTCCTGATACACGTCACTGCCGGCGCCGTTAAATATCGTGTGGGAAACAACAACGCAACCAGTCGCATGCAAGATGCCACGCAGTTCGGAGCTCTCTGATTTCGAGAAAGGTGTAATCTTCGGGTATCACAGAAATGACCGATCTATACGTGACATATCCAGTGAGTTGAAGTACCCAAAATCGACAGTGGCCTACGTGATTGGCAAGTGGAAGATGAGAGGTGACTGTCGAAATGTGCCCCAACCCAGCAGACCCACAAAACTGGGAGTTACAGACCGACGGGTGCTGGCCAGAGAAATTCGGAAGAACCACACCAAATCGATGGGCCACATCCACGAGGAGTTTCAACAGGCCTCCGGGAGTGTTCTTTCGATGAATACCATCCGTAAGGAAGCCCATCTGCTCGGTTATCATGGACGTGCTGCCGCCCACAAGCCTTTGATCACCAAGTCCAATAGCGCTGCTCGGCTAACGTGGTGCAAAGAACATCGACAGTGGACCGTTGAACAGTGGAAACAGATTCTCTGGAGCGACGAATCAAGGTTCACCCTTTACCGTTCGGATGGCAGGATCTGGGTTTGGCGTCTGCCTGGACAACGCCTCCTGCCGGAATGTGTTGTGCCAACTGTGACGTTTGGCGGCGGTTTTTATGCTAGGGGGTGTTTCTCCTGGTATGGCACGGGACCCTTGGTCGCAATTCCTGGTAGACTCAAAGCCGGGACCTACTGCACCATTTTAGATGACCATGTGCTTCCTACGTTGCGGCAGTTTTACGGGGTGGACCCATGTTACTTTCAGGATGACAATGCCACCTGTCATGTTGCGAGGTCCACCATGGCTTGGTATGGTGACAATGGGGTTAATCGAATGGACTGGCCTGCGCAGAGCCCGGACCTTAACCCTATCGAGCACCTCTGGGACGAGTTGGAGCGTCGACTTAAGGGGTGCCCCCACCGTCCGAAATCGGCGAAGGAACTGACCTGTCTTCTCCAAGCCGAGTGGAAGAAAATACCGCTAGCCGTCGTACAGCGCCTGGTTGGGAGTATGCCCCGGAAGGTCGCAGCTGTAATCGCCGCTCGTGGAGGCTCCACCAACTACTGAAGGTGAATAAACTTCGTTTTCCTTTGCTATCACAGGTGTCCTATTACTTGTTGGGAGATAGTGTATATATTTATATATAGAGAGAACTGTAAAATGGGTTTAGTTTTGTGTCGTATGATTTCCACTATATCACAAAAAGTGGCTAGAAGACAAACAGATTTCAAGGTAATGTGAAGATGTCTATAGGGGCTAAAGCCTTGGGGTCCACCATGGCCAAGGGCCCAGGAGGCATGGCTGGGCAAATCATAAAGAGAGAGATAGAGAGAGAGAAGAAAGAGAGGAGAGAAGAGAGAGAGAGAGAGAGAGAGAGAGAGAGAGAGAGAGAGAGAGAGAGAGAGAGAGAGAGAGAGAGAGAGAGAGAGAGAGAGAGAGGAGATGGGGGTAGGTTTATAAAATCGTGTCACTTTTGCCTTGTATGATTTCCGCGTGATCAGAAACAAAGGCTGGAAGAAAAACAGATTTCAAGACAGTGTCTCACAAAGGGTAAAGGTTTAATGTTGCTGTGTACAGTGGGGTCGGCAAGACAAACAGCACAGAATTTCGACTTTTCACTATCATCTACCCACACCTCCCGATTTGCACTTAGAAACGTTAATTGTCAAGTCCCCTGTGGCTTCACATTGTATAACAAAACAGATGCACTAAGAAAAGTATATAATGCTAAATCATTAGAAAATCCAAGACAAAATCTAGGAATCTGAAGCTTTTAACTCATGTTCTTAAGAGAACAGTGCAAAATACAATGACTTATGAAAATTCTGCTGATAATTTATTAGCTTGAAGAATCACTACGTGCTAATTATCACAAGCATATTGCTACAATTTCGTAATTTAAGAAAATTCATACAATGATTCCCCGTCGTAAGTTTTTTGGGCCCACTCAGATGTCTTAGCATTGGGGCCCACTCAATTGTCTTAGCATTGGGGCCCACTCAATTGTCTTAGCCTAGAAGCCCACTAAGGCCTTAATCCGACCCTCGACGACGGCGCTCCTGGAGGTCGCTAACACAAAGTAGGACAATAATGTTCTGTGTCATCTCATATTCCATTACTTTCCTATACGTAACACCCTATTATTTTTTTTTTCATTGTTCTTTGCAGTTTTGATTTCAGAATATCGATGCTATTTAGCGCCAGATGCCTTTTGAATCCATCTGCTCACTTCGGTGCATCTAATTGGCTTAATTTGCCGTTCAACCACAACACGCAAGAGCAATTTGTTTTTCTTATTTTTTTTATCGTTACTATTTGAGTGGTGATTTTATTGCCTATTAATATTCCAGAATCGTTTGTAGCAAACAGAGAACCCAAGCACAGAGATTTTATTTGAATTGCTAAATAAATTGCTGATTAGATCCTTTATATACTATACATTTTTTTTGTTTGTGTGTTGTTGTTTTTTTACCAGACAGGAAGAGAGGTTATTTGCAATTATCATATAATCTTATTTTTTTCCATGGTCGTCACTGTTTCTTTAAGGAGGGTGGAAAAGAAACGCCTAAAATCCAGTGCAAGAAAACGCATGAGTGTTTTTTGATGGCTTGGCGAGATCTAAAGAGGAATCATCCTGAGTTAGACGTTGTACTCGGAGGTCTGTTTAATAACTCATAAATATACTACATCATTAAATCCGTTGCTCATACAGATTTGGCTAAATTATGTGGGCGTATACGTCTGCGAAATACTCCAGTGGCAGCGATTCGTAATGGAAGTTAGGTCACGATCATTTCAGCATTTCTCATGACGCGTCGGGGAAACCATCTTCGACACTATAGATCAAGGCTTTCGAGTTTTTATGAGAACACAACAAATTTTATTGCCAGAGAATAACTGTACGCCAATTCCAAGATAAAATAAAAATCTAAATAAAAAAAAACAACAACTGTTGACCAGTGTTGAACAATGTCATTAATGTTGAACATAATACGTGAAATGCGAATCAAACGAGTTCCCACTCTTTATTTTACGATCTCACCGCAGTTTACTATGCCAATTTTTTAAAACTTCAATGCTTCGTAAAGAGAGATACAAAAGAGATAAAGAGAAAGTATTTCAGGCATTAATTCCAGAAGAAGGTAACAGAGACATTTACAAGAGGCATCCTGAAAGTAATGCCTCCTCCTTAATAACTTTTGAAATTTTGAAGGGATTTTAATTAAACTGCACTGACATGTACTATGATATGTTGCCAATGTGGGACAAAATATTTTTTCAGAATCAGAAATAAAGGTCATAAATTGCAGAGAAAAGCAGCGAGCCGTAATTGAATTCCTGAAAAAAAAAGGGATTTGAGGCTCCAGAAATCCACAGAAAACTCCTGGCGTTGTATGGAGCTGCCAAAATCGATATCAGCAATGTCCGGAGATGGATGAAAAGGTTTCAAGAGGGAAAAAGTTCAGCATCGGACAAACAACGGAGTGGAAGACTCGCAACTGCAGTGACAGATGACTACAGGCAACGAGCGAAAGACCTCATCACAGCTGATCGACGTGTCAACATGCAGGAGTTGCAAAAATTAACAGTACTCGCTATGTGCAGACACTGAAGAAGCTAAAGGAAGCTATTAGAAGGACAAGACTTGAAATTCCACTTCATAGTGTTGTTTTACACCATGATAACGCATGTCCCCACACCTCAATGGAGACTTTAAAGGCTATTGCCAGAATGGGGTGCCCGGTGATGCCCCAACACCCCTACAGTCCTGATTTGTCTCCCTCAGACTTTTTCGTGTTTGCCTCTTTGAAAAACACCCTTCGTGGGGATCGTTTTGACGATGTGACAGACGTTAAACTGGTTGTGAACTCATGGGTGAAACGACAGCCTCAGGAATTTTTTCCAAAATAGATTTTACAAAACGGCTCAAAGATGGCGGAATTACACTGCCGGACAATTGCTAAGGACGGATGACAATAGCAACGATAGCAACCATAAAATGAAAGGCAGGAAAATGTGGAAATTAGCATAAGTGCGGGATACAGTAAGACGTGTTGTGCGTATGCAAATTTTGGATTGCCGAACTTGTTCGTGACGTCATAGCGCTGATAAGAGATATAAAGGTTCTGACGCGTATTGACCGTTGTTGTTCAAACGCAAAGTTGAAAGGGAAAGAATCAATTGACGAACTTGCAATTTTCAGTATGTCTTCCCGACATCACCTAGATGATTTTACGCGTGGCCGTATTATTGGCAAGATTGAAGAAGGGCGAAAAATAACAGATGTTGCCAGGGAGTTTGACGTCAGCCACAGTGTTGTTTCAAGGCTTTGGAAATCATTTCAAACAAATGGAGAGTGTAGCAAACGTCACGGGGGAGGTCGTGTTCGCAGTTCGACACCTGCAGAAAATCGGTACGTAGTGCTATCAACAAAAAGACACCGGAGCAGCACAGCTAGTGAGGTAGCAAATCAGTTTATGGCTGCTACTGGCAAGCGGATCTCTCGAAAAACTGTCGCCAGACGGTTGCTTGAAGGAGGACTATACGCCCGCCTTCCTGTTGTGTGCATCCCATTGTCCAGACGTCACCGTACCGACCGTTTGCAATGGTGCCATCAACATCGCAATTGGACTGATAACGACAGGTCTGCTGTCCTCTTCTCAGATGAGAGTAGATACAGTCTATCGTCTGATTGTCGACGACAACTGATCCGGCGTGATAGTGGTAGTGCATATTGTCCAGCAAACATACAGGAAAGGGACCGATATCCGACATGTAGTGTCATGGTATGGGCTGGCATCATGATCAATGGCTGTACGTCCCTCTATGTGCTTCCAAATGGGACTATGACTCGCCAACGATACATTAATGATGTTCTGCTACCTCATGTTCGCATGTTCCGTGGTGCTGTCGGTGATAGATTCATTTTCATGGACGACAACGCAACATGCCATCGAACAGTCACTGTCCAGTAGTGTCTTGAGAGCGAGGATATTCAACGCCTCGTATGGCCAGCACGTTCTCCAGATCTGAATCCCATTGAAAATGTGTGGGATGCTTTGGGGAGGAGTCTTGCTGGTCACCAATGCCCTCCAATAAACAAGGACTCCCTCATCCGTGTACTGACAGAGGAATGGGATAAATTACCCCAACAGCTGCTTGATAATGTTGTGCAAAGCATGACACGACGTGTGAAATCTTGCATCGCCCTCCATGGTGGCCATATCCCGTATTGACATCTTACGCCGGAATGCCTGCGGACGGTAATTGCATTTTTCACGTTTACGTATTCTGCACAAAATGGCCTGTTTGTCCCTTGAACACGTTCCAAAGCCTTCTGGATTTCAGAGCACAATAAATTGTCTTTCTTGTAATGTCCTGGCATTCTGACATTATTTTATTTCACTTGGCATCCAACCACACTTACTTTTTTATGCGCTATATAGCCGTTTATGATCCGTCCTTAGCAATTGTCCAGCAGTGTATATAGAAAGTGATGAGCAATACTTTGAATAGGCTAGCATTATTGAAAATATGCCCAAATATTTTGCCACCAAGTTTCACATTTTTGCTGCTACAAATAAAAATCTTATGAAGGACGAGGCATTACTTTCAGGATACCTTTGTAATTGATATCATCTCCCTCGCAACCTATTATTAGCTACACTCGTTTAGCATAAGATCGCAAAGTTTTGAAATTTCAAGATCGTTTCAAACAATGTTTTATAAGCTTTTCTGTAAAATTATTGAATGTGTTATTTTTTATTTATGTTTTATAAGAAATAATTCTTCTTTCGTGTTTGTTTTTTTCCTTCTTTTTTGTAGCAACTGTAGTTTGATGCAAGGTGGGAATGGGAAAAACGAGCGATCCGAGTGACTTCAGAATTTAACGACTACCATGAGCAACTATTGGGTTATAAGCAGTAGCTCTTCCCCAATTTGGGAATGCTGCTTTCAGAGAATGGAGAGACTCGAACCCGTGCACATCTCTGACGGCTAGATAGAAATTATCGCCTCTGAAAGTTTCGACCACTACATTATTATTATTTCCCTTATGAATGAATTCTGTGAAATTTTAATATAAGTAACAAATTCATTTTTTCTTGAATTTTGGCTGCTTTTTATTCTAATTGTGTGGGCTGTTTCTCATTAGCTGAAATGTTACATCGTTTTGTACCAGGGACAAACATAGCTGAAATTTGTAATCCTTTTGTGCTACAGATAGTAGATGCTGTGTTTGTGCCACGGTAAGCCAGTCGCTAAGAAAATCTAAAATTTTAGTCCAAAAATTAAGAAAATCTGAAAATTTTGAATTTTTATTGTGTATTTAGCAAAGCAGGGATGCAAGGTCAGGTGATGCGCAGCATCACAGACTCTCCTTGAGAAATGTCAACCCCGCCTTCTCGTGGTGCATCCTGTTCTCACTAAAAGGGCTCTGACGACCGCCAATAGCGGTATAACTATACCATCGGGATTAGAGGAAATGATATCCCACACTCACCAACCCGCTTGGCCAGTGTGGAGAGTTATGGCTAAACCCCTCCAAAATGACTCCACAACTTAAATCTTGGCCCTCAGTCTCCGGCAGGTGAAATGTACCTGGCCAAGGCAGCGGCCAGTGCGACATGAAGGCAAAGGGTGCTAAGAATCACCGGAGGACCGGACTAGGCTGCCATCTGATGCTGACCTTGGCTACGTATAATGGGCGCTTCCTATCTTCTGATTCAAGGCTTCTTGAATTGGAAGAGGAACTACAAAGGATCAAGTGGGACATCCTCGGGCTAAGTGAGGTAAGGCGAAAAGGAGAAGATCTCATTGAACTGAAAAGTGGACATCTCTTCTACTATCGTGGGACAGATACTGGCAGAACTAGTGGTGTTGGATTTATAATAAACAAGAAACTGAAGGATAAAGTTGTAGAAGTTGAAAGTTCCTCTGACAGAGCTGCACGACTCGTTATCCAACTCTCAAGAAGATACAATGCTCAGATTATTCAAACTTATGCACCAACCACAAGTCATCCTGAAGAAGAAATTGAAGAATTTTATTAGGAAATTCGTCATCTAAATAATAAAGGTAAGCAGCACTTGAAGATAATTATGGGAGATTTCAATGCAAAAATAGGGCAAAAGCAACAGTATGAAACTTCAGTAAGTAAATTTGGTCACGGCAACAGAAACCAGCATGGAAATATTCTCGTAGAGTTTGCAGAGGCAGAAGGGTTTTTCATCAAGAACTCCTCTCTCAAGAAAAAGGCCACACAGGAAATGGACATGGAGACATCCAAATGGGACGACAAGTGAAATTGATTTTATTATGTGTAACAAAAAATTAGTCATCGAAGACTGCAGTGTGCTAAACAAGTTCAACACAGGTAGTGACCATAGATTGGTGAGATGTAAGATGCACCTCAATACTAAACTCGAACGTGGCAAGCTCATAAAACAAAGAAAATGTATTGGTATAACCAAACCTTAAAAAACACCATAATACCTTCAGGTCGGAACTGAAGAACAGATTCTCTGCTTTAGAAGGCCTAACATCGGAAGAAGTGGATATTTCTGAAGTTAACAGAAATGTAACCAAAGCTCTTATGGAAACAGCAAAAAAATTAGCTGGGCCTAAGAAAAAGTTGCATGTGGACAAATTATCAGGAAAAACTAAAATGTTGATGCGAAAAAGAAGAGAGACGAGGACAACTAAACAAGATGTGACATCCAAAGTGGAATATATAGAGCTATGCAAGACAGTACGAAAAAGTATCCTGAAGACGTAATGGAAATTCAACTGTGAACTAGTGAGGAAAGCAATTGAAAGCAACCAAAGCTTAAAGATAGCAAAGGGACATCTCAGTAAATGAAGAAAACAGATTATGGCACTGAGAAAAGAAGATAGTTCTGTAACAAGAAATAGAGGCGAAATTTTAACAAAATAGAAAGATTTCTACTCCAAATTAGGTGAAAGAGATGATACATGTTCTCCAGACACCATGAAAGTACCAGTACCAGAGTTCTTCCAGTCCTTCCAGCAGAAGTTGGACATGCAATCAAGAACATGAAGCGGGGAAAAGCTCCAGGAGAAGATGGAATTACTGTAGACATCATACAAGAAGCAAGTGGAGAAATTGAAACAGTACTCGCCCAAATTTTCCCTCGATGCCTTAATGAAGGGGAGATTCCTGAAAACTGGAAAAACGCTACAATGATCCTGCTACATAAAAAAGGTGACATTGAGGATATAAGGAACTACAGACCTATCAGCCTCCTGTCAGTGGTTTATAAAATCTTCACTAAAGTTCTTTCACACCGGTTGAAGGTAAGACTGGACATGGCTCAACCGAGAGAACAAGCTGGGTTCAATAGTGGGTACAGCACAATAGATCATATCGAAGTACTGAGAGAACTAATTGAAAGAGCGAGGTAATATGAACTGCCATTGTGCATGGTATTTATCGAATATGAAAAGGCCTTTGATTCAGCGAAACCATCAGCAGTTACAATGGCTTTGAAATACTGCGTTATTGAAGAAGCATACATTAATATTATTAACAACATATATGAAAATGCAAGTGCAAAGATTCGGCTTTTGAAAATACAAGACACATAAAAATTGGAAAGGGAGTGAGACAAGGTGACACCATATCTCCCAAGCTCTTTAATGTCACACTGGAAAATGTCTTTCAATTACTGAACTGGGAAAACAAAGGGATAAAGATTAATGGAGATTATCTAATTCACCTTCGTTTTGCTGATGACGTAGTCATTTTTGCAACTACCTCATCAGAGCCGCAGAGTATGATCCAGGAACTTGCTGACAAGAGTAAAGAAGTGGGATTAAAAATGAACTTTCACAAGACAAAAGCGATGTTCAATGCTTTTAGAAGAATGAAGGCCGCCCCGGTGGCGCAGTGGTCTAAGCGACGGCCTCTGATCATTCGTCCGAAAGGGGTCTGGGTTCGAATCCCGTGAGGCATGGATGTTGTGTTTGTCTTACGGCACTGGCTCTCTCCCTTCCCTGGAACCAGTGACCCTAAATTAGGGACGGGCGACTGCTTATAGCCCATTGAGTTGCTCACGGTGGTCGTTAAACCTCCAATCAAAAAAAAAAAAAAAAAAAAAAAAAAAGAAGAAATGAAGATTTATCGATTGATGGGGAAAAGCTGGAGATAGCAGATATGTACGCTTACCTTGGACAGCAGATATCAAGTGAGGCTCACATTGATGAAGAAATTAATCGGCGTACAGAACTTGCCTGGAGAGCTTTTGGAAGAAACAGCATAATTTTCAAGAGCAATATGCCATTATGTCTTAAAAGAAAAGTGTTTGATCAATGCATCCTTCCAGTGCTTACGTATGGTACAGAGACGTAGACCTTAACTAAAAGAGACATACAAAGATTGCAGACAACCCAAAGCAGCATGGAAGTGGTGCATGCTTGGTGTAACCAGGAGAGATAAAAAGAGGAACTCGTGGATCCAGAAAAATGACAAGAGTGGAAGACATCATGATCAGAGTAAAATCCCTGAAATAGCAATGGGCTGGACATATTGCCAGAAGGACAGACTATCGATGGACAACTTTAATTTTAGATTGGACTCCAAGGGACAGGAAAAGACCCAGAAGAAGACCACATGGGAGATGGGTAAATGAAATTCGAAGGTATGCGGGAGTAACATGGAGGACACTGGCACAAGACAGACCGTTGTGGAAGAAACTTGGGGAGACCTTCATCCAGCAGTGGATTGATAATGGTTGACAATGATGATGATGATTTAGCAAAGCAACCGTTTTATAGCGTAGATTTTGCCAAGTCTCAGTGAGTGATTTTCTACGAAAGTGGACAATCAAAATGGCAATAATGTATATTCATGTATGTTGAAGGGGGGGGCAAAATTTCATAACAGGTACTGTTTGTTTTAATGCTCTGTCATGAGGAATCTAGTCTGAAAATTCAAAACATATGGCTTGATCCTAGAATTCAAAGGAGAACTGTGAAACCCGTGCAAAAGCCCAGACAGGCCATGAGCCGGCAGATCACTGTTGACGAATTCAACAGTGCTGTACCGAGGAACATCTCCGAAAGGCTTTCCTATGATTTTGTCCGTGCTCATTTCGTTCACATTCATTTAGTCCAGTTCATTTCGTACAAGAGTTACTCTTCTTATCATTCCTTGTTATGCCAATGTTGTTAACTTCAATTGATACGCGCGTAAATGATATGAACATGATATGGTTAGAATAAAAACTGTCAAAAGGGCCTAGCGCCAATGAATTAATAATTAGTGCCCAAGTAAAAGTGCAATATGATTAACTTCAGTTGATGCGTAAACGTTTTGAATATGACATCGTTAGAATAAAACTTTTAAAAGGCCTATGAACTAATATTTAGTGCCTAAGTAAAATACTTCATATGCAAACGTTATTAATATGACATCGGTAGAAAAAAGCTGTCAAAAGGGCTTAAGCCTAAGGCCTCGTAATTAATATTGAATGCCTAAGTAAAAGCGCAAAGCTATTAACTTGACTTTTTTGTAAACTTTGCGAATACCACATAGGCGAAGAAAAAAGTGTTAAGAAGGCCTACTAATCAGTGTATGGTGCATAAATAGAAGCGCAATATTATTGACATTACTTGTTATGTTAATTTTATGTATATGGGAATGACGGAATGAAAAATTTTAGAAGGGCCTGGAGGTTAGGCCTAATAATTAATATTTTCTGTTTGAGTAATATCGCAATATTCATAATTTGACATGTTACGTAAACGTTATGAACATGAGCACCATGAAATAAAAAATGCCGACGCCGGAAAATTTCCCAGCCTTGTCAGCCGGCTACTTGCAAGACCGCCTGTTACTATAAACTGCTGTGAAAGTCGAAATATTTAGTAAACATCTCAAGTTGCGGTACAAAAAAAAAAAACAACAACAACAACAAAAAAAAAAAAACAGAAATGCCGACTTCGGAAATTTCCACCACACGTTTGTGCTAATTGTACGGCTGCATCTTGTTTTAAACTGCGTGCAAATGGAAATGGTGATCCCGGAAATTTCCCCAACCCCATCCTAAGACTTGTAAGACCATATTTTACTGTAAACTGCATAAAAGACCAAATGCCGACCCCGGAAATTTCCCCCACCCATCCTGCTAATTGTAAGACTGATTTTTATTATTACCTGCGGTGAAAGTTGAAATGCCGACTCCAAAAATTTCCCAAACTGTCATGTGGTTGGCTAAAGACCGCCACGCAGAAAGACTGCTACACAGGAAAACTGCCACACATCTTTCAGCAACTTAGAAAACTACCACATAGGAAAACTGCCATCCAGAAAAACTGCCACACGCTTTTCATTAAGGGGCCGAGCACAAATTGTTATTCCTCCGAGGAACACTTTGAATGTGTACAGTTTTCTGGTGTGGCAGTTTTCCACGTTTCCGAATTATGTGTGGCAGTTTCCCAAGGTGCCTAACAATGGGAAGGAGCTGTTGTGTTTGCCTGAATTTTCATGTCGATTCATACTTAGGGCAACTGGCCACAGAAGTTCGAGGAAGGGGTGGGGTGGGGATTTAAAGATTGCCTTTTCCTGGCCTATATTGAGAATTGAATTGGGAACTCCAAACAAATTTCGAGAAAACGCTCTATGTAAGCCAAGCGAAAATTGCTGTGTTCAGGAAAGGACAATAAGGTGGATTTTTTAATAACGCACTAAACATTTACATAACATGTCAAATTTGTAATATTTTTCTTTTACTTAATTAATTCATAGGCCCTACACCTCGGCTTTTTTAACAGCTTTAAATCCGCCGACTTCATCTTTATAACGTTTATGCATCAAATCAAGTCAATAGCATTGCGCTTTTACATAGGCAGTAAATATTAAAGTCATAGGCCACAGGCATAGGCCTGTTTAGCAGTTTTTATTCTATCAGTGTCATATTCACAACGTTTACACATCAAATCAAGTTAATAATGTTGCGCTTTTATTTAGGCACGAAATCTTTATTCACAGGCCATAGGCCTAGGCTTAGGCTCTTTTACCAGTTTTTATTCTACCAATGTCATATTCACAACGTTTACACAGCGAATCATGTTAATAATATTGCTCTTTTACTTAGGCACGAAATATTTGTTGATAGGCCCTAGGCCTAGGGCCTATCAACAAATATTTCGTGCCTAAGTAAAAGAGCAATATTATTAATTTTTTTTGTGTGTAAACGTTGTGAATATGGCGTTGATAAAGTAAAAACTATTAACAAGAACTAGGCCTAGGGCCAATGAATTAATATTTGGTGCCTAAGTAAAAACGCAATATTATTACATTTATTTGTTGTGTAAACGTTGTGTATATGGCATTGATAAAATAAAAACTACTAAAACGGCCTAGGGCCTATGAATTAATATTTCGTGCCTAAGTAAACCCCAATACTATTAACTAGATTTGCTGCGTAAACGTTGTGAATATGGCATTGGTAGAATAAAAACTGTCAAAAAGGCCTAGGCCTAGGGCCTATGAATTAATATTTCCTGCCTAAGTAAAAGCGCAATATTATTACATTTACTTGTTGTGTAAACGTTATGAATATGTCAATGATAAAGTAAAAACTATTAAAAAGGCCTAGGCCTAGGGCCTATGAATTAATATTTCGTGCCCAAGTAAACGCCCAATATTATTAACTTGATTTTCTGTGTAAACGTTGTGAATATGGCACTGGTAGAATAAAAACTGGTAAAAGGGCCTAAGCCTTGGCCTAGGGCCTGTGAATAAATATTTTGTGCCTAAATAATATTATTAACTTGATTTGATGTTTAAACGTTGTGAATATGACACTGGTAGAATAAAAACTGTTAAAAAGGCCTCTGCCTGTGGCCTATGACTTTAATATTTACTGCCTAAGTAAAAGCGCAATGCTATTGACTTAATTTGATACGTAAGCGTTATGAAGATGAAGTCGGCGGATTAAAAGCTGTTAAAAAGGCCGAGGTGTAGGGCCTATGAATTAATTAAGTAAAAGAAAAATATTACAAATTTGACATGTTATGTAAATATTTTGTGCCTAAGTAAAAGTGCATCGTTATTAAAAATCTCACCTTATTGTCCTTTCCTGAACACAGCAATTTTCGCTTGGCTTACATAGAACGTTTTCTCGAAATTTGTTTGAAATTCCCAATTCAATTCTCAATATAGGCCAGGAAACGGCAATCTTTATGCCCCCCCCCCCATCCCGAACTTCTGAGGCTAGTTGGTTACGTGGGCGAAGCGTACAGCATGTTTGGAAGGTAGGGAGGGGAGGGAGAAATTTTGAGGATTCTTTCGTAACTCATACAAGTTGGTTTTATGGCCACAGTTTACAGTTCGCATTTATAGCTATAAAAAAAATTTTACCAGAAGGAATCTATGAAAGTAAAAAAAAATCATTTGAGCTGTTTAATTTTATTTTATTACTTTTTTTTTTTAATTTGAAATTCATTTGTAACAAATACGAAAATACAGAAAAATTAAGTGAAATACAATTGGAGCCGTCATTCAATTTACAAAGTACATAATAACAAAATTGTACATGTTTGTTTTGAAAATGTGATTTTCAATTGTATTTTACTGCAAACTTTCCCCACAGTTCTTCCCCAGTCTTGTGACTGGGCAATGCCTTATTTAGCATTGGTTCACCACTAAATTAATCTATCTTTGTTGCATAGCTTAAAGCTGTTAAGCATTTTCGCAGGTTTTGTGTTTTTTCAAACTCCGTTATAATATTATTTATTCTTTCGTCTAATTTTATGTAAACTTTTCTCCTTTTTTCCAACAGTTTCTCCTAATTCTTTAGACTTTAGCAAAAACGAGACATATTCGGATTCCTCTTTCAGGGTCTTAATTAAAAAGTGAACATTTGGTTACTTTTTGCCAATAATTCTATTTAATTTCGAATTCCAACCTTCTACTGCATTATTTGTCCTATGGCGCTGACCATGAACATTCCAGATCTCGACAGGAATAATAGAATTATCCATCCATTGTTCAACGAAATAATCAAGAAATGTGGATAACTTACCGTTTTTTGGAGTATCTTCCATTATGATAAGCCATGCATCTTCTACATTTGAAAGTGGTATGTAGGCTAATGCCGAACACATTTTGCATATCTTCCTTATCTCTTCATTTGATTTATATTCCGTCACGAGTCCTACTTCCTGGATTTTTCGCCACAAGCATTGATTGTAGTGAAAATTACAACCAGATATTCTTGTTTGAGAGAAGATCATTTTTATTGCTGAAATTGCTGCTACTTCAAAATCTACTTTTATAACTTTTGGTGTCCATTCTGGGCACCAACTTTTTAATTCGCTAAACAAAGCATAATATGTTTCTTCTCGTTTATCGGGTAATAATGCAAATATCACAGGATAAACATTTGTTTCAAGTGCCGTGCTTCCACAATCAACATGCACAGTATACAATTGTGTGAACTGTTTCGGACAACTCTTGAATGTTCCATCAAAAAAAAAGGTGTCTCCACTTGTCAAAAGATGTTTAACGTTTTCACCTGCGAACACGAGAATTCTTTTCCCATAATTATTTGTAAAATCCAATCGAAGAAAACTTTCGTCGTTCGATAGGTGAAGAACATTTTCAGGAAATACAATATCATTACTTTCTGTAGGGTTTTGAGTACTTCCTAATACTTTTCTTCTTTCTGCACACAGTGAAGTTTTGGCATTTCCATATATTGGTACTTCAGTTACTAGGTCATATCCTCTTGAATAAATATTTCTCATTTCTTCTTGAAAAATCCTATGCACTGGTACTGAAACTTCGTCTCTAACTCTTTTTCTACAGATATCCATTGTCTTTTTTACCCCTATTTCTGCAATATTTGGCACACAAGAATGATCCGTTCGACTTATTATTTCATATTTAAAATTCGTTTTAATACTTCCCCTGCATCTGTTCTTTTTTCTCTTTTGTACATAGCCAACTGATACATTCTTTGCTTTTTCTATGCAATCGGTGTTGGTAGCCATCTGCTATCAAACAAGGTTTTCCATTTCTAGTTGATAACAATTCACCAGATTCCATGACAATATAATATGTTCTTCTGAAGGAAATAATTACAAACACTTCAAATCGCAGCGCACAAATGAACGCACACTGAAACGGACCCGGCTAATGACAACCCCAGTTGGACGTGTTTGTTACACGTGTTCACCAGCCCTGGAGGCGGCCCGGCCCGCACGTGCAAGGGGGATGGCAACCAGGGGGATAACCCAACCGACGAAGAAGTGTACGCTTCGCCCACGATTTTGGGTTGTACGCTTCGCCCACGTACGCTACACCCACTCCACCGGCTAGTTGCCCTAAGTATGAGCCGACATAAAAATTCAGACAAACAAAAGAGCTCCTTCCCATCGTTAGGCACCTTGGGAAACTGCCACACATAATTCGGAAACTTGGAAAACTGCCACACATTCAAAGTGTTCCTCGGAGAAATAGCAATTTGTACCCTGCCCCTTAATGAAAACGTTGTGACAATCTTCCGGTGTGGCAGTTTTCCTGTGTGGCAATCTTCCGGTGTGGCAGTTTCGTTGTGTGGCAGTTTTCTTGTGTGGCAGTTATCCTGTGTGGCGGTTTACAGTGAACCTCTAAGATCGCCTGTTACTATAAATTGGGTAAAGGTCTGAAACATCTGTAGTTTAAGGCCGCGGGTGGCCTAGTGGTCAGCGTTCGTACCTGCCATGGAGATAACCTCAGGTTCGATCCTGGGCAGGTACGTACGTTCGAACCACTAAATACTCGCCGTGTGCCGGATGGGCACGTTAAGCCGTCGAACCCCGGGTACTGACTGGCCCCCCTGTAATAAATAAAGGCGTCTTCCCCTCCCTTTCTACCTTGCTTCCCTGTTACTTTCCTATCGGGCACTCTAGCCTAAATATCCTAGCTTCCTATTTCTAAGGGTTGTTTAAGGCCTAGGGTCAAACACTCCCCTCCTAAAATCCACTACATAGGAACTGATCTGTAGGTTGAGGCAAAAAAAAAAAAAAAAAAAAAAAAGGAAATGCCGATCCCGGAAAATTTCTCCACATATATGTACGGCTGCATCTTGTATTAAACAGCGTGAAAATGAAAATGGTGATCCCAGAAATCTCCACCACATTTGATATTTTGTGTAAATAAAATTGCAATTTGCGCATGGTCGCTGACTGAGGGGGGGGGGGCTTTTCTTAGACATTCAGTCAGAGGACTCACTCTATTTTCCAGAAGTTAACAAAACCAAGTGGTTTGAGGCGTTGTTCTCCAAGTATTCTTCCTACGTGGGCCCCAGTTCGAGTCCGAGATGAGGCGTGTGTCAGGGTGCCTTATGGGGTTTGGTCTGTCTCCCCCACCCGAGCTAGTGGCCCCCAGGAACTACTTATAGCCGTAAGAGCTGTTCGTGGTGGTCGTTTCATCCGTCTCCCCTCAAAAATACTCCAAATTTAACTCTTAGAAATGTGAATATCACACCATATGAATTTTTGTTTTTGTTTACTCCTAGCCAAAGGCGACGCAAACCGCTCAGAACTAGGCGGGTTAATAGAGGGCCTAAGCATGATGGGAAGGAGCCAAAAATTTTGAAGTGTTAGGCAGAAAGTTTAGCAAAAAATCCGCTCATGTGCATTTTACTCTACGCTGATAATGTTATTCCTAGTTAAAAAAGTTTTCAAGTGAATACCAAACAGAAATCATCACTCTTTCCATGTTAATAAGTGAGTCCCGGAAAAATTCTCATCAACCGCCACCGGGAATCGAACCTAGGGTCTTCGAATTACGCACCGGACATGCGGTGAAAGTTGAAAAAAAAACTTTCACCGAATGTCCGGCGCGTAAATTTTAGTTTACTTAGGTTGTTTTTTTGTTTTTCTCTTTCATAAGGCTGTTTATGAATTTTAGTTTATAACCTGAAAAGGAATACCCATTTATTTCCCTCTCTCTTCGTTTAAAACTATAATTAAAAAAATGGTGTGTTTCTACTTCTCTCTCAGAAATATTTTCAGAGGTCTCCCCCCTTTCCCTTAAGTACAAACACTAAATTTAACAAAGAATTTATTTTATATAACAAAATTTCAGTGAATTCTAGAAATTCACATATATTTATCCAAGTTCCCTAGAATAGAATTTTAAATGGTTGCACCAGCCGTATATTCGAACTGTTTAAATATTGGGGAGGGGGGGTGCCTAAAGAATGGGCTATAAGAATAGTTGGGCGGGCTGAAGAACACCCCAACCTACCCGTACCGTCGCCCCTGCCCGTAACGGGAAAATGGTGTCTTCCAGAAATTCCTAAGTCTTTGCGTCATCATCTTTATCGTGAGATGCAAAAATAATTTTTCGAATTAGATTCACAGATATCAGACAGACAGACAAAGTTACACCATAAGCATTTCCATTTTTATAAAAGACGTGCAGGAAAAATTATAAAGGTGCACAAAATGAGCTAATGTGAGACTTTTAAGTAAACATCTGATGTTTCCAATTTCTTTTTGTCGTGAGAGTCATGTGACTGTCTAACTGAAGTACGTAAGCAAAAGGAATGACGGGCAGCAAAATAATAATAATAATAATACCAAAAAAGTATTTGAGGACTTGAGCTTCTCGAAACGGTGCATACGACCACGTCGGCACCGAAGTAGTAGGCTGAAGATTAGTGACCAAGGTGAAAGCTGCTGTCTCGATTCGGCGCGACATGAAGGATGGCTCGGAGTTTAGCCAAGGGCGCCCGACGAAGACAGTCCACAAATCTTATGCTCGGTGGCATAAACGACCTATGACGTGGCGGCCGTATTCCACGCGTTTGCAGAAGAAGCTTCGCCACGAGGGGCCGTTAAAAGTGTGGAGGCAGCCACTCCCCCTATAAAACGCAGGCGCCCTCTTTTCAGACGAGGTCTACCTACCACGAGAAACTGCTGGAGGTTATACCCGGGTTACGTCGAGAAGGGGGAAGGGGCTACAGGGGAAAACGGAATGTCCACTGGGATTTAAACAACACATATCTCTTTTAACGAGGTTTGCGTCGTTACTGAGAGACACGTAAAGCAGTTGATGGGAATGCTGCAGTTTATGACTCTGCTTCGAGAAATCGTGATTCTGCAGTTAAACACCGAGGGGGAGAGAAAATAGGTTTCAAATGAATAAATAGGGTGATTCGAACGGCAAGTTCGTTGCACTGAAGGCGAAGAATTAATTGAAAATTATGCTTTTCTGTGACTAATGTTAGTTTCTCGAAAACACAGGGTATGCTGGTGAACACGCGCTGAACAAACCCGATCTTCTGAACTTTGATCCTCTGCTGTAAGCAGCAAAAATGAGATCAAAAATTTCCTTTTCATGTTATCAGTGCTGAAAATTAAATTTGTTTTCATCTTTCTTCGAAAGAGTGTAATTAGAAAAAAAAAAAATTATGCATTCTGTCGATCACTGAAGAAAAGCGTAAAAGAAAAAAGTAAAACAGCTGAAGAAGAGCGTTGAAACGTACACTCTTCTGACTCGTCAACTTTCAAGAATTGAAATCCGTAAAAAAATTTAATGAACGTTTAATCGATATGTTCGAATTGATTAAATGGATCCAGCATATCGATTAAATTCCTATTTACACAAATGATATATGTCGATTTTAATCGATATCGTATACTACAGTTAAGAAATTTGGCAGTATTTAACCCTCATAACGATTCAAATAAAGTATTTGAGGACCTGAGGGCAGTGGATGCCCTAGTGGTCTACATTCGTGACCGCTACGAAGAGGTCTCAAGTTCGATTCCAGCAAGTAGATCATATCATATGTAGAGGATTTTAGGAAGGGAGTGTCTGACCCCAGGTCTTAAACAACCCTTAGAAATAGGAAGCTAGGAGATTTGGGCTAGAGTGCCCAATAGGAAACTGACACGGAAGCGAGGTAGAAAGGGGTAGGAAGACGCCCTTATTTATTACCGGGAGGCCAGTGCCCGGGGTCCGAAGGCTTAACGTGCCCATCCGACGCACGGCGGGTATTTAGTGGTTCGAGCGTTCGTACCCGCCCAGGATTGAAGGTACGAACTCTCGAACCATTAAATATCCGCCGTGCGTCGAATGGGCACGAAAAATTCCGTTCAATGTTGAGAGAACTTTCTGCGATAGAACACAAATCATTAATTAGTTCTTCATTCCAACGACGTGTTCGGAAAGGTTAGACTAACTATGTGCAAAACATTGTGACACTAAGTGTGTACTTTATATTCAAGAGTAAATAATTTAAGTAATTTTATTCTTTTTGTGCCACAATTCTTAGTTATTTTCTTTCTTTTTTTGTTTACTTATGTTCTATATTTTCGTATAAGTCGAAAGGTCATTAGACATTGTCACGTTACGTGTTTCGTGTGTGTGTTCGTGAGGCATTTCAAAAAGGCTGTCCTTAGTTCTCTAAAAGAATGAAATTTGCATGATATGAATAACTTCGGAGCAAGTGTTTTGTAATACTTTGTATTAGTATAGAACTACGGCAATCCTTGTAATTACAACGTGTACATTTGTGTTACATACAACGAAGTGTAACAATTTTGGTTTTATGAAAAAAAAAAAAAAACTATAGCTTCCAAAGAATTTGAATAATAAAAACGCCCGTACAACGTAGTTAATAATGTGGAATTTAAAAATTCCTGTAATTGAAAGCAAACAGATTTTCACAAAAGAGTCTCGAAAATATTTTTGCGGGAGGCAGCGAATTTTTCAGGTACGCCACTGCTCTTCCCCCAAATTATTAATATACGGTTTCTGTTCTTGGAATTGCTCGCTAATGTTCCTGTTGAACTTCTGGATGCGTGTGTAAGTGGTAAATAAAGGGAAAATGTTCAGAACCTACAGTAGAAAGTAATAATGGAATTTTGCATTCAATGTTGGACCACAGCGTATACAGGGTGATTGTAAACTCCTTCAACATAACAAGAGGGGTGACAATACGCATCAAGATGAACAATATTTGCAATGGTACCTAGGGCCGCATTCCACTCCTAGTGCCCGAAAAGAGTAAATTTACATATCCACGTTGAGCCTTCAACAGTGAAAACAAAGATACATACCTAATTTATGAGTTGCGCAATTCTAATCACATCAGAGAAAGACTAATGAGCTGCTCAAACTGGCGTCCAAGGGCGTCGTTGCACAGCCCACAGCGGCGAATGAAGGACTGTAGCACCCTCTCGTAGACTCCCGGTGTGTGTTGATCTGGTCCGCAGCAACAGCGATTCGCGCGACGAGATCTTCCAGAGAGTCCACAGGTGTCTCGTACACCAATGTTTTCATGTGCCCCCAGAAGAAGATATCCAGGGGATTAAGGTCCGGGGAGCGTGGACGCCAAGCCACAGGTCCACCGCGTCCAATCCACCACCCGGGATATGTCGCATTTAGGAAGTATCGGACCTCGGTGGCAAAGTGTGCTGGGGCCCCATCCTGCTTAAACCACATGTCCTTCCGTGTGGTGAGCGGAACACCCTGCAACAGACCGAGAAGCACTTGCTCCAGGAACATACGATACGTTGCGTCGGTCAGGCGTATACGTGAATTCTCATGTGATGTTCGCACAGTGATATCGCAAAACGTGTTCGGCTACGTTTTTAAATGTTTGCTCTTCATCGTCTACGCACGTGTTCAGCGCACCTGATTTGCATCTTGTGCTTCTCATGCACTGGTTAGAACTCCGTTGTGCTTGCTGGGCGTTTTTCGAACGTGCTCTTTTCTGGCACTAGGAGTGGAAAGCGGCCCTATAGGTTCCATTGCAAATATTGTTCGTCTTGATGTGTACTATCAGCCCTTTTGTTTTGTTGAAGGAGTTTGCAATCACCCTGTGTACGTACAGCACGAAAAACACGAAGGGCAGAGAAATGTAAAATCAGGATACCATTCTTTTCGGCAGCCATTCACTACTTAGATAAAGGTCACCCGCATTTTTTTCGAGAACCTTTTTTTTTTAAGGTATATTTTCCTTCTTGGTGACCGATTGAGTGGTCGCTGGGGTTTCGTGACGTATAGACTCATGTAGTCAAAGGCTCAAATGGACAACGAAGAAATTTCTTTATCGTCCGAAAAAACTGTCTAATTTCATTTTCGCGTCACTTTTGTGTACCTTTTGAGTCTTCTGGATTTCAATTTATTTTATGTGTTTGTGTATGTTATTTGAAGTTACAGCTTCTCCTCCTGAAAACTAAGCTATGAGCACGCATAACTTCCATGATTCGTTTTAACAATACCGTTTAATAGCAAAGTGCTAGGGAAAATAACAGAAAAGTAATTTCGAGTGGCGTATTTCGGGGTATGCAGGTATTTATAGAGCTTTGTGAAATCATAGTGTTGTATATCGATAAATGATTGTTCAAAATAAGGAAAATAAATAACCGTTTACATCTGTATCGTCTCTTTATTTGTCTCTCTCTCTCTCTCTTTTGCCTGTGGATTTCTGGTGGTCCACGAGCATTTACCTCTTCATCAACCTAACAGATAACCCGTACACGTCTTTCCACCAGGCTACACACATGCATTTGCGCCTAAAGTGTTGAGCTGTTATCATTATCTTTAGCCCAGCTGGCATCATCATTCAACGCGAAAAGAAAAAGACGACCAGAGAAAAAAAAAAGAAAGAAAGAAAGAAAAAGATCATAGTGGGGAGGAGCCAGAACAAGCATAGGAAAGATTTGTTTTATTGGATGTTATCGATCCTTCCCTATGTAACATGTTTGGAGCGTTTATCACAACTATTTGGGCGATGATCAAATCTTACTCCCATTCCTGATGTCAAAAGCTGCCAGATCTTTGCCGATCCGTTGATGGGTCCATCTTGATTGGATCTCCCCCCACCCCAGGTGCTGCACCCCGTACTAAATTACCGTTACTGGGGCCGCCATTTCTCTCACATAATTGCTTGAAAAGGCTATAAATTAAAACCACTTCATTTCCATTCGGAAAGCAGGAGTGATACAAAATTCAGCTTTCATTTTTGAATACATTAAGAAAACAAAAAGCAATCGGACAGATTTCTCTTCCTTTCAGAGAATCTATAGAAACAAAATGATGTGTTTAACTACAATATTGTTGTTAAAAAAATTATTTCGGTACAATTCCTATTCCACTATTCCTGAGAATTTAACACTTGAGGTATCTACTATTTATGTAACTCGTTCATGCTTTGGAATTGCTAAAAACTGCGCCATTACGTATTGCGTAATTGTTCCCCTGATCCTTCATTTTTTAAAGACGAAAAAATTTGTCTGTCTTTCACGAGGTCAGTGACATCAGGTATTTCACTAAAAGTTACATTGACATTTTTTTCTGAGATCTACGAGCCATTTTCCGCGATTTCTTTCGTAAATTAACGAAGCACATTTATGATGCAACCCTTTCCGCGAAATGAAGAGAAAAAAACCCTGAATTACATGGATTTTTCGTACGCCGGGTAAATTCTGAATTTTCAGAAACCCTTCAGAAATTTCTTTCTCCGCCCACTCAATCTGGAGTAAGTTGTTCCCCCAACTAAGCTACATAGACGGAATGTATGGCTCCAGATTTGTCGTCTTGACACATGCTTTACCTCTGTAGTACGTCACACCATCTCCTTCTTAATTTTTTTTTTTTTTAAGCGAAAAACGAATTTTCAATAATTCTAGACGATGTGTGGAACAAACATCACAAATTTTCTCATTTTTTGAAGAACCCATCGGTCAGTGCATCCATTTTTACGTTCGGGCGTCAATGTGAAAACCCAAGTTTGTCCGTGACTGAGATCGAATCCGCAACCCCTCACTCCGGAGTAAGTTGCTCTCCCAACTAAGCTACACGGACGGAATGTATCGCTGCAGATTTGTCGTCTTGACACATGCTTTACCTCTGTAGTACGTCACAGTGTTGACGGAAAATTTAAAATATTCAGAAACCTTTCAGCAATTCCTTTCTTATATTGCCGTTTTTAAGACGTGTTCATGGAAAATTATCAATTTTCAGAAACTTTTCGGCACTTCCTTCCGTATATTAACTGGAAAGTTTAGTTTTCCCTTTTTCCGCATCTATATGACGGAAAATTTTCGGTAATAGGAGCAATTCGCGGGAATACTTGAGGTTTGATTAACTATTAAATTGACTATGATGTCTGTGTATCAGTCTGTAGACACTTAACACAAAAGCTACTATCAAGAGTAAAATTATATTTAGGAGTTTTGTGAAATAGTATTATAAAGCAGAACATTTCCCCATTTCTTAAAGATAATTGAAAGTCATTGTCATTTCCAAACGTAATCACAAAATAATAAGCTCCAACAGAAAATAGAATAGCTAGTTCACTCATATTAAAACAAAGAACATTTCATTATCGAGAATCTATCTAATACGTAAGCGGTCTCTACCGGATTTTCTGGCTGAAAAGTAAAATACGTGCTTCCCGTTCAGAAGTTTCAAATCCGTCCAGGGATAAACAGAGGTGGCTCTTTACCTTACTTAGTACGTCGGGAGAGAAAACGACTCAAAAAGTTAAAATTGAAGATTTTGCGAAATTTCAGTAAAAATACGGAAAAACCTGAAAGAGATTTTTCTGGAATAAACGGAATTAACTGACTGCGGAATGTCAAAATCCTAAAGTTAGAACAAATGCAAACATTTTAAACGGAAATTTCGTTCAAAGACAGGCGCTTAATGACAACTTTGCTACACGTTATTTTCAGAAATTTTCAGTGAATTCATACCATTTTTTTTACAATGTACTTTCTGCCATTTTATACTGAATTATACATATTAGTTTTTTTTTATTGAAGGTTTAACGACCACCGTGAGAAACTCAATGGGCTATAAGCAGTCACCCGTCCCTAATTTAGGGCCACTGATTCCAGGGAACGGAGAGAGCCAGTGCCGTAAGACAAACACAAAATCCATACCTTAACGAGATTCGAACCCAGACCCTTAACGGACGAATGGTGATAAGCAATCGCTTAGACCACTGCACCACCAAAACGGCGCATATTAGTTAGCGATACATCGATCCTGTTGGTAAACAGGCATCTAGAGCTCTCTTTATTTTTGGCGGACGTTGAACTTTCTTTAAAAAATGAAACCTCCCGAGAAGTCACATACTGTTTCTTATCTTACGTTGAAATTCCTCTTCCATCAAATAATGTATTTAAACCATCTCAATTTTTTTTTTTAAATTTAATGCATTCTCATTACTTCGTAGATATAGAGAAGGTTAAATTCGCATTGCACCGTTAAAATAATTTGAATTTGTGCTGAGTAAGAAACAGAAAAGTTATAGAATCAGTTTTATACGCTCTCCAACACGCAAATTAACATGTCGAAATGCAGGAAAATTAACATGAATCTGGACCAAAGCTCAGCTAAACTGCGATCGACAAGAATAAAATCATTGTGACTAAACGTTGATTTGTTTATTCGTATAAAATTCACAATGCTTGTCGTCCACATTTTGTGAAATGTCGAAATACGTTCATCGAACTTACATTTCCGCTGGGTTCTATTTGCCAAATAATAACCCCTCACCATCTCTCTTTCTCTCTCTAATCAGGCCCGGCATGTTACCTAACCAGTTCAATGATCGTGTGCTAAACTGTGAATAAATTTCTGAAATTCACCAGCCATTTTCTGTGTTTCCTTTTGTGAATTAACGAAGCATATTATCTTGGACAGCAGATATCAAGTGAGGGTCACATTGATGAAGAAATTAATTGGCGTACAAAACTTGCCTGGAGAGCTTTTGGAAGAAACAGCATAATTTTCAAGAGCAATATGCCATTATGTCTTAAAATAAAAGTGTTTGATCAATGCATCCTTCCAGTGCTTACGTATGGTACAGAGACGTGGACCTTAACTAAAAGAGACATACAAAGACTGCAGACAACTCAAAAAAGCATGGAGAGGTGCATGCTTGGTGTAACCAGGAGAGATAAGAAGAGGAACTCGTGGATCAGAAAAATGACAGAGTGGACGACATCATGATCAGATTTAAATCCCTGAAATGGCAATGGGCTGGACATACTGCCAGAAGGACAGACCATCGATGGGCAGCCGAAATTTTAGATTGGATTCCAAGGGACAGGAAAAGAACCAGGAGAAGACCACATGGGAAATGGGTGAATGAAATTCGAAAGTATGAAGAAGTAACATGGAGGAGACTGGCACAACTGTTTGCATTAACATTAGTCCTTTTATTTTCTGTTGGAGCTCATTATTATACCTTTATGAATAGGTTTATAATACAGAGTGGAAGAAATATTCTTCTTATAATACGTGGCTAATACGTCATGATAATTAACACTGCAATCAGACACAGCAAGAGCAACGGATAGCATGTACAGTACAGCAACTGAAACGGATAATTAATACAGCAAGTGCAACGGATGTCGTGCTTGAACGGTAATCGGGAGATCCGTGTTCGATTATCGCTCCACGGCGGGAATCGAACACGTGAAATAGTAATTACGGTCAATTCAGCTATGTCTGATTGCTATGTTAATTATCATAGGTTTATAATAATTTTAATTTTTCTGTAGGAGGATTTATTATTACGTATATCGATTGATGGAGAAAAGCTTGAGACAACCGATTCCTACATTTATCTTCGGCAGCAGATATCGAGTGAGGGTCACATTGATGACGAAATTAATCAGCTTATAAAACTTGGATGGAGAGCTTTTGGAAGAAACAGTACAATTTTTAAGAGCAGTATGCCATTATGTCTTAAAAGAAAAGTGTTTGATCAATGCATCCTTCCAGTGCTTACGTATGGTGCAGACACGTGGACCTTAACTAAAAGAGACATACAAACGCTGCAGACAACTCAAAGCAGCATGGAGACGTGCATGCTTGGTGTAACCAGGAAAGATAAGAAGAGGAACTTGGGAACAAAGAAAATGACAGGAGTGGACGACATCATGACCAGAGGGAAATCACTGAAATAGCAATGGGCTGGACATGTTACCAGAAGAATGGACCACCGCTCTTCTGGTAATTCAAAATGGGCCATTTTTCAATATACTTAACCTTAAAATATAATCTGGACTCGCCAAGTAATGATAAGTCTTGTGTTTTAAAAACTTTATGTAGCCCTACGTATATTTCTCTAGGACTTACATTGTTTACGTCTCCGTAGAAAGGTTATCAAAATAGCATTCCTAGGGCCATGAAAATTCACTTGTTCTCCACTCTTCCAATTCCTTAGTTTAATCCCCTTTTTCATGTTTGTATGGGCAGGGGGCGAATGAGGAGTTTCACTGAGGGTGGTAATTACTAATTTCTCTGCTGTTTGTTTTCTATACAAAATTGGGGATTTTAACACGAAAAGTGGAGCCTGAAGCTATACTAGCACTCTTAATATTGCCTCGGAACAGTGGAAGTGCAGAAAGTGGCTGACGACTGCTTTGTAGGACAGGAGTGCAAGGCAAAGTCGCTGGCTGGAAGGAAGGAAGCTAAGGAGGGGGGATTATTGTGTCTGCGTGGCACAACGTTAAAACTTGATTTAGATAAACAAAAATGACTTTTTCTTTTAAATAAATTGTTCAAGTATAGTACTATTTTCGTAAGCATAAAGGGAAAATTTTCGAAATTTAAGACAATGCATCCGGAGCAATCATATAGTTGAAAGCGACATTCAACCAACACTTTTTTAGCTTGCACCAGTGCGTAACTAGTCAGATCCATGTATGTATGTATGTATGCGTGTCTAGGTGGAGAAGGTCGGAATTGCACAAATACTTTTGTGGCCGGTAGTGAAAATCATTGAAGTCGATCCGGTGAAGCTGTGGTCTAATCGCTGGGTTATGACCATTCGTCAGAGAAAAGTCCGGGTTCGAATCCCGTGAGGCATGAATGTTGTGTTTGTCTGAGGGCACGTGCTCCTTCCCTTCCCTGGAACCAGTGACTTTAAATTAGGAACGGGCGGCTGCTTACAGACCATTGAGTTGCTCACGTTCGTCGTTTAACTTTCAATTAAAAGAAAAACACACACACACACACACATTAAAAATTCGTTCTTTCAGTGTTTCGTAAAAAAAGAAAAACGTTGTTATTAAGCTTGTCCCGGCCAAAATAATGCTCGCCCATCCGTCGCCTATCCCGAAGTCCAGCGACGTCCCTGTTCAGTCCCCACCAGGGGCAAACGTACAGGATCTGGAAGAGTCAAAATCCAAGATTTTGCGAAATTCCTTTATAAATACGAGAAAACCAAAAAACTGAGTTTTCTTAAACAAACGGAATTACTGACTACGGAAAATCTGTCAAAATACGGAAGTTAGAGGAAACGGGGATTTCTTTAAAAGACAGTTACCTACCAGTAACTTTGCTGCACGTTATAGTTTTAGGAATTTTCGGTAAATGCACACCATTTATTTTTTACAGTGTAAGGGTTGGTATTCAAATTTTGGGTAAGATACACCCAAGCATTACTCATTTTTGCATTTATTTGATCTTTTTCAACAAGAAAAGTTGCGAGTACTTAAAATCAATTTGATATTTGCAGTTGGAGGACATGTACCGGAAATTTCTTCGTTTCGTGGGGCGACAGGTTTTTTTTTTTTTTTTTTTTTTTGGCTTAATTAATTTCCTTGTTGTCGCGGTTGTATTGCACCTAGCGGTAATATTTATTTCAGAACTGATTGATTTTTGACGTGTAGACTTAGTCAGAGGAAGCGAGAAAGCAACAAGGAAGCAGCACTTCGCAGTACCTCGTAAGGTTTCCTCCTACCCCACAGGGGAAGAACTAGACGTGACTACTAGAAATCAATGAGACTTCTGCTCCACGTACGAGAAACTAAGTTACATCAGGTCGCACCTACAGGCTCTGAGAGGAAAGCGAGTAGACGGGTGGGTCAAAATTTAAGAGTACCAGATGAAAAGTCTGCGTCAACATAGTGAGGAGGGCCAGACCATGACGACTCGGAAAGGCACTTTAGGAAGAGAGATCGGAAAAGGGGGGCAGAGATTGCCATATTTTTCACGGGAGGGGCTTATTTTCTGAGTCCGATGGCACCATGTGCCCATCGAATGCACCGCTAGAGTTCAGTAGGATCGAACTGTAGATCGAATCAACAGCAGCTGATTTTTTTTTTTTTTTTTTTTTTGATTGAAGGTTTAACGACCACCGTGAGCAACTCAATGGGCTATAAGCAGTCGCCCGTCCCTAATTTAGGGTCACTGGTTCCAGGGAAGGGAGAGAGCCAGTGCCGTAAGACAAACACAACATCCATGCCTCACCGGGATTCGAACCCGGACCCCTCTCGGACGAATGATCAGAGGCCATCGCTTAGACCACTGCGCCACCGGGGCGGCACAGCAGCTGATTAATGAAGCAAATTTATTTAGTCTTCGCTTTTTATAAAACAACAATTGCCTGGTAAATAAAAAAAAAAAAAAACCCAGAAAACTCTGCACTTTGAAAGTTGGAGGCTATAGCACACCATCGGCATAGCGCAGTTGTTTAAGTCGCTATGCACTATGCGGGAGGCGGACGTTTCTGACGGGTATTCGAATCTCGATCCTGCCGGCGATCTAGTGTGCGGTTTTTCTGGGATTTTTCGCAGATTCCCTGTGTTAGGGGAAGCGAATGCGTGGATGGTTCCCTGTGAAGTCTGTCCCGGACGCACTTTGTCCTTTGGTTCTCCTGGCCAGGGCTCGCACAGGGCTGTTGCGCCATTGAAGAAGAAAAGGCTATAGCACAATCGCATCGGATAATTTAAGTTTTTTGGTGTGATTCAGAGAGAACGGTTAGTAGAGGAAAATAAAGTAGGTTTTAGACCGAGTGGGAAGTGTAACGTCTTGAGAAGAAGATATGTCGGAAATGCAGAAGTACTTTGGAAGCAATGCGCGTCGTCCCAGCGGCGCAATGGTTTAAGCGCTGACTTCTGACCATTCGTCCAAGATGGGTACATGTTCGAATCCGGCGAGACATGGATATTGTGTTTGTCTTACGGCAATGGCTCTCTCCCTTCCCTGGAACCAGTCTCCCTAAATTTCGGACGGACAACTGCTTATAGCCCATCTAGATGCTCATCGTGGGTGGTCGTTAAACCCCACAAACGAGAAAAAAAAAAAAAAGTTGAGAGAGCATGGGAAAAGGGACCCCAGCTTTAAAACTTCCTTTTTTAGAATTAAGGAGGAGGGCAGAGTAAGGAAATCCAATAGTTAAAGTGCGATGAAAATTTGTAGAGATGAGGGGGTGGGGGTGGAAATCACTCCTTTGAGTCAATCCATCTTAAAGGAACAAAAGCAATCAACGGAGGAGGAACAAGAGACGAAAAACCGACCACCAAAGCATAAGCATACCAGCCTTCACCAACCACCCGTTGGGGAGAGAGAAACTACGGGAGCTGGAGGGGCATCAGGTTCTAACCGTTTCACACCAATGTGAAAACCGGAAGACCCGTTTAGTCGTGACACTCATCCAGTGGTCTGTCTAACAGCCACCTTGTTACTTCACAAATACAGTAATTACCACCTGATCCAATGCACCATCTGATCCAAATATTTTCCCTTTGACACAAGCTCAGTGCTCAGTAGTAACTCTCTCCTTATGATCCAGTCAGGGAGTAACAGTGAACAACACTATTATAGGTCTAGAACGCTTAAGAATTTTTAGGGGTGCGGTAGACTACGAGTAGGGTCATTGTCTACCGCACCCCTAAAAAGTTCTTTTGGTTGAGCAGCCGCTTTCTTGAAAACCTTCTTGGTGAGTCTGACAGTAAACTCGTGTTCCAATTCGCCACCAAGTTGATCCCCGAAATCTCGAGAACGGGTCCGCAAGGGGATATGGCCATTCTGAGAGCTCTGTTCTGCACCACCTCGAATCTTCCTTTATGCGCCTACTTATACCTGCTCAGACGGTAGCAGCTTACACGAACACTGTCTTGACGACCGTCTTACACAACAGTATTTTATAGCGCGTTGCAAGGAAGTTTCTTTTATGGAGCTGCTTGTCTGATGTTCTGCCTACACTTTTCATTAGGTAGTTCTGATAGATGGATAGTCGCGCGTATTCTCTTTTTTTGCTGCTGTGATATGTACCATCGAATACTTGCCGATGAAGTCACGGGAAGTACATCCCATGTAAGTTTCCAGCATTACCATTGGCCACCGTGATAGCAATTACATAGTCCCAATATCAGTATCTTCAAACTAAGTATTTATGATTTGTGCTGCGTAGTATGAGGCGTTGTATTGTCGATTCTGTACAAATGACAATATGTAAGACGTACAAAATTATTCAGAATACCAGTGTAGGTCGCATTGCTTCATGCACTGCTGCCAGTTTCCCTAGTTCGTGCCACAAGAAACACGCCCACACGATGATTCCCCCATCTCCAAATTTCACAGTTTGGACCACACACACACACACTCCGGTAGAAAATGTGTCCTCCAGGCATTCTCCGTAAGGAAACACGTCTGTCGGACCGGAAGAGCCCGTAGCGTGTGTTGTCACGCAAGAAAACGGATTCTCTATGTTCTTTGCACCATGCTCCATGCCAATAGCTTGTGGATGCAAATTATCCATGATAATTAAGGATATACAGATCTTCATACGCTGTGGAAAATGCATGCTTGATTGTGATTCCTCTCATTTCTAAACTCAAACCTTGGTATAAATAGAATCTGCTAGTGGATTCAAATCACAGAAATTCTGTCCTGAAAAGTTGAAATCTTTTCAGACCACATCCACTCTTCGCAGTTGGTATTTTTGTTTAAGTGTAATGACACCTCTGGGTTTCCATTTTTTCAATCTGATGAAACAGTACGCACTGATATTTTTCAGACATGAATGTAGCTCTCTTTTCTCTTATAAACTCTGCCAGCTCTTTCTACGAATTCATGTTTTTTTCTGACATTGCAACTGAATTCCAAGCAAAGCACAGTTAGTTGTCTTCTAGGCCAAAGTATTTGCATCTTCATTCGTTGCACTCAATTTTTGTTTCCAGTTACAGAGTAATTTTGCCACTTTTTGTAAGTACTGCATTAGAAAATTCTTTCTACCTGGCTCCAATTTACACGTGTTTTATTCAACCGAAGATCACTCAGTGTAGCAGCAATTGCAATAATAATTGAGGTATTCTTTTTTCCCTCTTTGGTTTAGCGAACCAAAACGAATATCAAAAGCTCGTAGGGGTTGCCCACCCCTAATTTTAAAAAGCTGGCTCCAAGAAGCAATGAAAATCAGAATCGTGGGCCAAAAATAGCATTCACGTTTTACCCGACAAGAAGCTCGGTTGCATTGTAATAAGAATTCAGAAACTGAAACACTTCCTTCTAACGGGCAACATGTTAAGAATTTTTCCTAGCATTCTGAGAAACATGCGCGCGCTACAATTTTACTTGAACTTCTGTAGTACATCTTTAGTTTTTAATATGAACTTTCTCAGTACATCTCAGTTCTGATTATGAACTTTCTTAATACAGGGTGATTCATAAAGAAGTATACAGCTTTAACGCACTATAAAACAAGAACAATGTAAGATATTTTATGTTGCCTGTAACAGAATTGTAGGGGAATGTTTCAAGTTTTTTTAGAGACAGTCACAGATGTTCTATGTGTGCACCCTTAGTCACACGACACACATCGAGCCGGTAATCCATTTCCACCCAAACGCGATACAAGCGGTCGTCCAGGACTTTTAAGTTTGCACAAACAGCCCGTAGTATCAAATATTTTATGCCAATCGTAGATAGATTTTCTGGTTGGAGGTTATTTTCCGAATCGTGATCGAAAATGCCGTTGCACATCAGTTACAGATTCCGTTTTGCTCAATTCAGGAACACGAAACGCCTTCTCCACTGCAGACGCTGCCATTTTGATTGACTAGTCACGTGACGCGCGCTGTCGCCTACGTCACTTCCCTCAGTAGCGAGACACAAACTTTATGAGTATATTTACCTAACGGTTTGCAGTTGTGGTCCATGTCTTCAACTGTTACTGTTTTACAGCATCTAGGAATTGTATACTTCTTCATGAATCACCCTGTACACTGTGGAAAAATTTCTGAAATTCACGAGCTACTTTTCCTGATTACTTTCGTGAATTAAATTTCTGAAATTCACGAGCTACTTTCCGTGATTACTTTCGTGAATTAACGAGCTACTTTCCCTGATTACTTTCGTGAATTAACGAGCTACTTTCTCTGATTGAATTAACGAGCTACTTTCTCTGATTACTTTCGTGAATTAAATTTCTGAAATTCACGAGCTACTTTCCCTGATTACTTTCGTGAATTAAATTTCTGAAATTCACGAGCTACTTTCCCTGATTACTTTCGTGAATTAAATTTCTGAAATTCACCAGCTACTTTCCCTGATTACTTTCGTGAATTAAATTTCTGAAATTCACGAGCTACTTTCCCTGATTACTTTCGTGAATTAAATTTCTGAAATTCACGAGCTACTTTCCCTGATTACTTTCGTGAATTAACGAAGCACATATTTCTGATACAACCTTTTCTGTGAAATGACGGAAACTCCCCTGCATTTCATGGATTTATCGTCGTTCGCCAAGAAAATTCTGAATTCTTAGAAACCTTTCCATAATTCCTTTCGAATATTAACGTAAAAACTCCGTCTCACTTTATCCGTATCCATATGACGAAAATGTTTCGTTAATAGGATCGATTAGCGGGAATTCTTGAGGTTTAATGAAATAATATCAATCACGTCAAAGGAACTGATTTTGAAGTTCTGTAGCGAGATCGAATATTGTGGATAACATATCACAAGAACTGTGGGTTTTGTGATACAGGATTTTTCTCCTCTCCCCCTTTGGGAAACCAGCTATTAATATGTTTTGTGTTACTGTAAGAAACCGAGTACTTAAGTTATTGTACAGGTGAATGCACGATGTCTATGCATCAGTCTGTGGAGCGCTTAAGACAAAAAAGCTATTATAGCTCTCAAGAGTAAATTTTGTATTTAGAAGTCTTGTGAAACACTATAAAACAGTACATTGCACCTTTTCTTAAAGATAATTGAAAGTCATTGTCAGTTGAAAAAGATCTCAAATTTCAAAGCATTCTGTTGCTTCGAAAAATCACGATGAAAAAAATACTTAATTTCTAATGTCTTACTACCGAAAAAATGAAACTACTATAACCGTATAAATAATAATAACAATAATAATAATGTTCTAACAGAAAGTAAAATAACTAAATCATTCGCATTAATGACAAAAAAAAAAGAAATCAATATCTTTCAATTCAAGTTTACCTTGAACGTTGAGTGACTATAGAGTCTTTCTGGCTCCGATTCTGTTGAGCCAACCCAAAAGACTACGGTTCGAGTGCAACCCCCCCCCCCCCCCCCCCGCGCGAGAGGGTTCTCTGGAGTAAAGGCTGAAAATTTCAGCTTCTTTGATTCTACGAAATTTCTGTATAGTGTTTTTTACTGTGTACGTCTTCAGTCGATGATAACTTTAAGAACTGTTTTTAATGACTGCAGCTCTCATTATAAAACTCTTCAGTACGACTTCAGTTCCCGTTGTTAATACTCTTATTACATCTTTATTTCTCATTATGAACCTTCTTAGTTTAACAGACCTTCAGATTTTATTTTCCGAACTCGCTTAGTATGACTTTAGTTGATGTTTTTCCTAAGTGCTTCTCCAAGATATGATAGCCCTTAGGACATCTTGAGTTCTTATTAGGAGCCTTTTTAACATATTTTCATTTCTCGTTTCGAACCCCCTCAATTAATATTCAGTTCATAATAACAGCAAATGCAATTTCATTTGACAATGGCTCTTATGACAATTATTATTCTTAGTACATCTTAAGTTCTTATTCTGAAACACTTTCGCACATCCTCAGTTGAATTTCGCAACAAAATTTTGATATCAGCGAATTTTCAACAAACTGCAGAACTCTTACGTTCTCCTTCAGATAAAACTTCGAAACCTACTTTTCAAAATAACATTGCGAACTCGTCTACTATTGTGCCACTTAATTTCTTTATCTCTCTGTCTCCTGCTTTTGGCACACGCGTTAAATCTTTAGGAAAATATATTATCCGCCCCCTTATTTCGTGACGTTTTTGTGGGTGGTGGACGTTTCTGACGCATGTTAGAACCGCGGTACTGCTCAGGGCTATAAAAGAGAGACTGGGTACTGCTGGTCATCTAGTGGGCCGCGGGTGGCCTAGTGGTCAGCGTTCGTGACTGCAATAGGGATGACCTCAGGTTCGATCCTGGGCAGGTACGAACGTTCGAACCACTAAATACCCGCCGTGCGTCGGATGGGCACGTTAAGCCGTCGCACCCCGGGTACTGGCATCCCAGTAATAAATAAGGACGTCTTCCTCCCCCTTTCTACCTCGCTTCCGTGTCACTTTCCTATCGTGCACTCTAGCCCAAATCTTCTAGCTTCCTATATCTAAGGGTTGTTCAAGACCTGGGGTCAGACACTCCCTTCCTAAAATCCTCTACATATGATCTGTTCTGATCTGGACATCTAGTCTGCGGTTTTCTCGGGATTTCCCACAGACTCCCTGTGTTTGGGGACGCGAATGCGTGGATGGCTCCCGGTGAAGTCGGACCCTGACAAACTTTGTCCTTTGGTCCTCCAGGTTGGGGTTTGGGCGTGGGGCTAACGACCTCACCTCGTCATAAAATCTCTCGTTACGAAATCTCACGAAAAAACTCTTTGAGAAGTCCAGGGCCCACACAAGGCTGTTGAGTCATTGAAGAAGAAGATATTATCCTTAGTTTTGTATTAATGAGGGAATGGGACAACTCAACCAGATCTTCCATGATAACTTCTCCCTGTTTGTACGAATTAGTCATTCAGCGCAATGACTGATTACCGACTCTAAATAATCCAATCATTTAACTTTTTTTTCCTGATTCATTATAATTTAAACATTTTAAACTTTCACCAACATACGTTTTACATACAATTTTCCTCTTTGTTTGTGTTATCAACAATATTTAAAGTTTTTTAATGACTCCCTTTATGGAACAACAAATTTAACATATGTCACCAGTATACCTAAGTTTGCGCGGTTGTATGTTTTTATCTTCCTTCCATACGTTTTGACACCACGGATGGGATATATCTTAGAAAGTCTGACGCACGACATCCTCAAAGAATACAGTGGAAATGTGCGACGATAACTGCTACGTTGTAGAACTACATTCCCAATTCTGAACATCTCTTGTTCCCATAATTGCTTCCTGTTCATGGCACTGATATCTGATTATGTCAATTAAATAACAGGTATCTCATGTTTGTCACCGTGTCCGACCATTTATCGTGCTGTACATAATCGCAACCGCTTTGTCATAATCTACAAAACGCAAAATTAGTGACACTCAGAATTGTTTTTTTCCCCTTTTTAGTAATGAGGTGCGATCTTTCCCTTTTAAACACGCAGCTCACGCTCGTTTAACTAGCTATACTTGAAATTTTATGACGTTGACAAACAGCCTACTCAAAGATGTCATTTCCCCCCGATCTTTAGTTTAACATACTTTTTTGTTTCTTTTACATTGTAACCTTTTCTTGCCGTTCTTATTCTTACTCGCAAAAACACAAAAGCATACTTTTCGAACAACTTAAATTAAAACACCGAAACATAAAGAGTACATCTACGTATATCACTAATTTTACCTCTCTGTTAGGTGTCTGTGATCTCATGTAAATTTGGCTTCTCCTCGTTAAATATTTTCTTACTTAACGGCACATTCTAGACGAGTTTTTCAAAGTTGATATCCTGACAGTGGATCAAAGTTCAATCAAAGGTAAATAAAAGCGTTGAGCAAAAGTTAATGACAGAGCTATGTGTGGAGTACGATCTACTATGTGCTAGACAAAGAGCAATAAGTGTTGTACGATTTGAGCTATGTGGGTTACAACTGGTGACGTCGAGCTATAAATGCCAATAGTGTCATGTTAAGAAAATAGTAATTAGAAGTATTTCCACCTTGCTGTTTGTGACGTACTTATCTCAGATGTGACGCACATGTCAAGACGGCAAAGTTGCCAAGACAAACTTCGTCCGCGTAGCTTAATTGGGAAAGCATTCGGCTCCGGAGCAGAAGGATGCATGTTCGGCTTTCACTACCGGTAAATGGGATTTTACCCTATATTGGCGGCTGAACGTAAAATGAATCTCCTGGCCTTTGGATTCTTCGAAAAAATGTGCGATTTTCCTATAACACACATCATCTGGAATTGGTGAGGATTCCCCCTACTACAGTTGAGCTCTCCTTCAAGCGTGGTTTGCCAGCTGACCCGGAAACCTACCATTCCGTCCCAGCCCTTTCTCAAAGGGGGATATATGCCAGGTGCCTACCTCTGAGGTGACGCACATGTCCGGGCAGCAAAGTTGCGAGACAAACTTCGTCGGTGTAGCTTAATCGGGATAGCATTCGGCTCCGGAGCAGAACGATGCTGGTTCGATTTCGCCACCGGCAAATTGCTTTTTTCGCTGTATGTTACAGGCGAAGTACAAGGTATACAAATCAGTTTTAAACCGTTTTACGACAAAGCAACATGTAATTTGAGAGAAATCAATAATACATTTATGAATCGAAATATACGCCGTCATTATCTATCACCTTCCGCCATCGGTCGGGCCGCTGACGGATTCCAGCCATGAAGAATACTTCGTCGTGTGACGCGATGAAGTCGTCAACCCATTTTTGCACTTCGTCACATGTCCGGAACCGTACAGCAGACAAACCATGTTGCATCGATCGGAACAAATGATAGTCTGAAGGGGTATGTCGGGACTATACGCCGGGTGCTCTAAAACTTCCAAGCCAAGAGTCAACGTTTCCTTGGCCGATTTCATGACATGCGTTGTCATGTAGTAATTTCACGGGACGCAATCCCTTGTCTGTGAATGGACGTTTCCGACAGATTTCCTGTTTCAATCGCAACAATTGTTGCTTGTAGCGATCAGCAGTAACAGTTTGACCCTGTTCCAATAGTTCCCTTCATATCCCACCAGATGCACAGCAGAACTTTCTTGGAGTGAATATTGCGTCTCGGCGTCGAAGTCGTTGCTTCACCTGGGTCTACCCAGTGTTTCTTGCGTTTGGGATTATCATGCCATATCCACGTTTCATCACCCGTAACGATTTTCCACAGGAAAGATTTTCTGTGTTGTTTATTCAACAGATTCAAACACTTCATGACGCGCTCATCCTTGTTCCTCTGGCTCAGGTCATGTGGCACCCATTTTCCTTCCTTCTGAATCTTTCTCATTGCGCGTGAACGATTGGAAATGGTTTGGTGAGTTACCCCAGTTGTTAAGCTAGTTCTTTTTGCGTTTGAGATGAATCTTCATCCAGCAATGCTGGCAATTCCTCATGTGCAACCTTCTGCGGGGCACCGGTACGTTCTCGATCGCTAACACCAAAAGCTCTTGTTTTAAACCGTCTAAACCAAAACTCACACGTGCTTTTCGATACAATATTCTCCCCCAGAACAGAACAGATTGTTGCACATGCTTTTGCAGCACTTTTTTCTTGATGGAATTCGTAACGAATGCAGTGTCGCATAAATACAGTATCGCTTGTCATTTTTCATCTACCTGATGTGCAAGTGCGTTTGACCGTTGGGCAAACTTCTGTGTCACATTTTATACTCTGGACTAGTTACGGTCACGTGGCAACAACGCGAGGAAATGTCGGATATGTAAATTAGCGGTATACGTCACACTAAAAACGCTTTAAAACTTATTTGTACACCTAATATTATTGATGTGTTACATATCTGCCGTGCTTGTTGATTGAATATAGGGACTTTGAAGCTACAAGCAGTAGCGTAGCTAGTAATATTGGGATCCCGGTGCAGAAGCGTGCAGTGGAGCCCCTGTTCCGTAGATATACCGTATAGTCAGCTATGACTAGATGTATTGCCGGGAATTTCAGTTTGCATACGGCATTATCATATATAAAATTCCGGTGGCTAATTACGCAACCAGTACAGAATGCAGAATATGAGGTTCTCACCAGTATTCGGATCAACACTAAAGAAAGTTTCTCCTCCTTGTTTCCTGTTATGCAAAGAGTTCCATCATCTGTGAAACGCTCAATTTCCATGCAAGTTCATTCTCAACTGACAATAAAGAAAGACCACTAAACCGTTTTTCGGACAGTGTGCTTCGTACATACGTTCTGATAAGTTTTAGTTTTGAGAAAGAACAATTAATGCAGACAATTGACGTGGATTAGGAACATCAAACAGAAGTTATCGTTCTTTCAACGTTTATAAGTGAGTCACGGAAAAAATTATCATCGGCGCCACCGGGAATCGAACCCAGGGTCTTCCAGTTACGCGCCGGTCATGCTACCACTGCACCACTGCGGCCTCGAATTCTACAGACTCACATACGACTAACTGCCAAACCACGTGGCAAGTTGCTTCTTGGAGCCCCGCACAATGCTGGGGATTTATTAAAGATGGAAAGCAGCAACTGAACAAATAACTAAGAGGCGTTTATAGAAGACGTGGAAAGACGATGACTTCTGTTTGATGTTCCTAATCCACGTCAATTGTCTGTAGTAATTATTCATTCGCCTCCTAGTTATTTGTTCAGTTGCTGCTTACCATCTTTGGTGAATCCCCAGCATTGTGCAGGGCTCCCAGAGGCAACCTGCCAAGTGGCTTATCAGTTAGTCGTATGCGAGTCTGGAGGAATTCGAGGCCGCAGTGGTAGCATGTCCGGCGCGTAACTGGAAGACCTGGGTTCGATTCTGGTGGCGGCCGATGATAATTTTTCCGTGACTCAGTTATAAACGTGGAAAGAGCGATGACTTCTGTTTGATGTTGAGAAAGAACGTTCTACTGCTGCGGCCATAGACACAGAAATCGTCAAAACCGAAAGGTATGCGAGATGTATTTCAGTTAAACTGCATAAAAGTGCGTGGTTTTGAATTAACAACAGCTCTACAGTTTCTTTTGTTGATAGAGTGAAGTAACTCAACACCGAACGATGCACGGTTACTTGTATATTTGTTATCAATATGGCAGCCGGTAGCTCAGTGGCTTAGTAGCCACCTACTACGCGTGGTGGTACGGAAATGATCGACGGGACAGAACGTGAGAACGAAGCATCATTTTCGACAGATGGCAAGATTAAAAACGACACATGCGCATAAAGACTTATCTTAGAATAAGGCTCAAACGAGGGAAAGAAAAGGCAGGAAAAACACACACATTCTCGGAGTTATTTTCGTAATAATAAAAGTCACTGATTCAACCTGAAAACCGGAGAATGTTCAATAAGCTCAATAATGCACGATAATTACACACCCCAATGGAAGACAAATGCATTTGTCTTCCATTGTCTTATTGTGCGACGAATTTCGTGTGTTTCACCTTTGTCAGTGTCATACCAAAGTCTTTCTGCAACCAGATAGAAATTGTAAGGTTATTATTATATCATATTATCATCATTAGTTTTTCCATTGCTACCTTTCCATAGGTCATCGTTAACCAACAGTGGACCCCTCAACTCAAATGATGGGGCCCAAGTGCAAAGGCACCACCTCTACCTATGGTAGCTGCGTTACTGACTGTACATACGTAAATGTTACAGGCAATAGAGCAACTACCGCTATACTGCCTTGTACATATACTCCTGGATCGTGTTTACTGTAAAATGCATTTACATTGCTTAAGTTTACAGCTTCAACTTCTACAGCAGTGTTAGGAATTCGAATATACGAGTTCTTAAAGCAGCTTAGTTCATTAAATAATCTTAACCTTTAAAGTTATAAATTCATCGAATCCTTGTTATTCTATTCAGCATGCTACGAATCCTTGGGTTCAATGAGCCGAAAAGGTGCGAGGGCCGTTACAGCACATTTAATAAAAAAAAAAAAATGTGATATGAAACAAAAGATATTAATAACGAGAAAGATGACACCGAATTTTCGGGTGTAACGAGCACGTCTTTTGAATCCGTTCTAATGCGAATTAAATCTACCAAAGCTATTCAAAATCAATGGAACCGGTATAGAAAACAGTAGTATCTGACAGAAGAAAAAAAAATCAATCGGGCTTTTAATCCCGCAGATATTGCTGTAAACGGAAATGTCAACTTACGCTCTCTGATGGCATACTTGTGCGTTAAGAAAAATTTGAATTTGTATGAGAAACATTTCGTAGCGGAAACGTTCTCCAACAAAGAAAGAATTTTTCAAGTGGTATCGGTCCACGAAATAATTTTTTCAATCGGGCTTTGAGAAGCTGAGATTTTGATGCAAATACCCACGAAGCAGAAATTTAACGCTTACGCCCCCTGATGACCAAGCTATATTTTATAAAAAATGAGAAATTACAATAAAAAAATTTCCCACCAGAAGCTGTATCCGGTGCTGGAAGAATTTTTTCAAATCGGAATTTTAGAAGCAGAGATATCGGGGAAGGAGCAATTTACCTTTACTCCCCCTAGGGGAAAGTCAATGAATTATTTGAAAATTTTGCCCAACAAAGAAGAATTTTTTTCAAATTGGATCATTAGAAGCAGAGATATTGACAAAAACAAGATGTACATCTACGCCCTCTGGCGGAGAAACTATGCATTATTTTAAAAAGAAAATATTCCAGAAAGGTTTATCTACGTGAGTAGTATTGGTCTACGAAAGAATTTTTTTGATCGAGATTTTAGAAGGTCAGATTTTGGTGCAAATACATTAGAAACAGAAATCAACACTAACGACCCCTGGTGGCCAAACCATATTATACCAAAAATTGGAAATTATATGCAAAATATTTTCCATCACGAGCTGTATCCGCTGATGAAAACATTTTTCAAATCGGAGTTTTAGAAGCAGATATATCTGGGGGAAAGTAATTTTCTTTTACACCCCCTAGCGGAGAGTATATGCGTAACTTGGAAAAGTGACTATGCCTAAAATAATCTTCGACGTGAATGGAATCGAAAAGTAAAAGAATTTTTTCAATCGGATGTTTAGAAGCAAATATATGGATTAGAATGTGTTTTGAATTCGATATCATCTGTATTTACGCCCGCTAGCGGCAACATTTTGCATCGTAAAAAAAAAAAAAAAAAACGAAATAAAGAATTATCATTCGTACATTTCAAGCTTCCTAATACAAAAATAATTTTTCAAATCGGAAGATTAGTTGCAGAGATCCACTCTTCTCATAAGTTAGTTAGTTATTTAGTTAGTGGCAGTTTAGTAAGTGCATAAAAACTTAAGATTCCTAGATTTTGTCTTGAAATTTTTAATAATTTAGCACTGTATACTTTTTTTGGTGCATCTCTTTTGTTATGCAATGTGAAGCTATGGTAGATTTCGCTCATTAACGGTTTCAAGTGCAAGCTGGGAGGTATGGGTGGATGTAGTGTAAAGCTGAAACCGTCCACCAACTCCGCTGCACAAAACGACATGAAACGTTTACCCTTAGTGAGTCACTGCCTTGAAATCTGTTCGTCATCTAGCCTATGTTTGTGAAACAGTGGAAATCAGACGAGACAAAACTAGAACATTTTTTTTTTATTTCTATCTGTGTAAATACATAATCTGAGTATTATTTGCGGTGTGGAGCATCTTCCTGGCCTCTTGATAACGGTGGGCCCCCAGACTATAGCCCCCTTAAACTCCCCCAAATTCGGCCTTGTTCTCAGTTTGAAAACTGGTCTCCCAAAATGTTCGTGCCCAGCGCTCCTAAAAGTGATTAAGACATTATCCCGTGTTTTTAGCAATAAGCACTTTAAAAGTGTTCTGTAAAGTTCAGTAGTTTTCTAACACGCACACACACACACAAACTCAAAATTTCACGCTACCTATTGACAAAATTTTCGTCACAAACGCATGATCTTTAATTACAAAAATCAGACGCAAAAAATTATTTTTAAAGTGACATTTTTAGAAACGAATATAGATTTCCTTTTAGAAACGAATAGATTTTCTATAGGAGGACTTTTTCACAAATTGCATTTTCTTTTTTCATCATGATTTTTCAAAGCAACAAAATGTTTTGGAACTCGAGATTTTTTTTTAAACTGACAATGACTTTCAATTATGTTTTAAAAAGGTGAAATTGTTTTTTTTTTTTTTTTAGTATCATTTCTCATAAAATTTGTAAATATCAAATTTGGTCTCTATATCCGTACTTGCTTTCGAGTAAATCCCCAGACTGATACATTGACGTCATTCATTCTATCACCTGCACGACACTTCCAAGTACCCGCGTTTACCCCAGAACCGCTCTTAATATCGTTAATTTTCAGTCATATGGAGACAGAAAAAGAGAACGGAATGTGTTTCGTTCACATAACCACAGGTAAGTTCCCTGCCTGGAAATTCAGTTTTCTACAATAACACTTCTTAAACAGGTTAGTAAAATCCTGCAATGCATTGATTATGATACGCTTTCCAACATCCCAGAAATCATTACTCAAGTTATGATGATAATGGTTGTGGAATAAATCTCGCTCTTATGTCCTGACCTCTGACCCGATTTCGATGATATCAAACAGAATTGATTCAGTATACTTCCGGAACAACATATTAAAGTTTTGTCGCAATAGAAACATTTTTAATCAAGTTATGAAGATAATGGCTGCGGAATAAATATTGCTCCTGTGCCCTAATCTTTGACTCCATTTCGATGATATTCAACAGAACCGGTTTCGTAATCTCCAGAACATCATGCTAAAGTTTTGTCGCAATCGAAGAATTTTTATGTAAGTTATGACGCATAAGGGCAATGGAATTGATCCCACTCCTACATGTCCTGACCTTTGACCCCATTTCACCCATTTTCAATAGGGTTCCGTCCCCAGGTGGTCCCCTACCATATACTAAAATTTCATCGAAATCGAACCATTTTTACGCTAGTTATCATGCGGACAGACGGACAAAGCTGGAGCATATAAACTTCTTCAACCTACGGTTGAAAAGCGTAAAAAAGGAAATTTTCCATTATTATTCGGAGAAGGATGAATAGAAGTGTTTCTGTCAATTCATGCACGAAACATCAGATAAATTCAGGTTGTTTTCATCATTTTACAGAAAACGTTGAATCGGAAATATTCGTCTTTAATTCACGAAAGAAATCACGGAAAACGGCGCGCAAATTTCAGATACTGTTTTACAGTGTGACGGAAAAACGATCGTCGTGTGCAGCAAGAAATACAGGGAAACTTTGCTTTCCAGCTAAAAATGCAAAGCTAATTTTCGTAGTTCGACATTTTAAACGTGTATAAATAGGTCGTTCAAAAAATAACGAGACTGACGTCAAAACGCCAAAACAAACCCACGCAGAAAAATGCAGATGCCTGTGTCAGAACACCTGCAAGGTCAGTCATGTGACGACTCGCTGTTACAGCGCTCCGCTAGTTCATTGTTGTAGTACACGACGTACAGTTCAGACGTGTTTCTCTAACCTATTGTGGATTTAAAACTGGAGTAAAGAGTAGCTATAAAATTTTGCGTGCGTTTGAATAAAACTGCCACAGAAACGCACGAAATGATTAAAACAGCCTATCAGGAAGATGCTTTGTTTCGTGCAAGAGTTTTTGAGTGGCACAAGAAATCTGCGAATGGTAAAGAGAGTGTCTGGAAGATGCGCTTCGACATCATCTACGGAGGTTAATGTCAATACCATCAAGGCACTGCCGCGGGTAGCCTAGTGGGCAACGTTCGTGGCTGCCACCGAAAGGACCTCAGGTTCGACCTCAGGCAGGTACGAAAGCTCGATCCACTAAATATCCGCCGTGCGTCGGAAAGCACGTTAAGCCGTCGGACCCCGGGTACTGGCCCCCCGGTAATAAATAAGGGCGTCTTCCTCCCCCTTTCTACCTCGCTTCCTTGTCACTTTCTTATCGGGCACTCTAGCCCAAATCTCCTAGCTTCCTATTTCTAAGGGTTGTTTAAGACCTGGGGTCAGACACTCCCTTCCTAAAATCCTCTACATATGATCTGATCTGATCCATCAAGGCACTCCTGCGCGAAGGCCACCGAATGACCACTGAAGAGGTTGCTGATGTGATGCAGATATCCTTTGGTTCCATCGATGACATTGTGAGAAATCGGTTGAAGTACCGAAAAGTTGTTAAAAAGTGGATTCCCCACTTGCTCACAAGGAAAGTCGTGTTATCACTTGTCGCCAACGGAAGCGCAGGCTAAGACGCGAGCCACACTTTTTGGATCGAGTCGTCACATGTGATGAAACATTTTTTCACCATTTCGATCCAGAAACAAAAACAACAGCTCACCCAATGGAAACACCCACAGCGTCCCCGATCCAAGAAAGCAAAGTTTCAAGCAAGTGCAGCGTAGGTCATGCAACTGTTTTTTTTTTTTTCGATAAAAATGGAATTATGTACTACCATGTTGTTTCACATGTGAAAACCGTTACCAGTACCTATTATTTTGAAGTCCTCAAAGGCCCTCTAAAGAAAAAACAAATCCTCAAAACGCTCGTAATATGCACAAACTAGTTGGATTTTTGCGTAAAGATAATGCCCCTGTACATCTTGCTTTGCTTCCTCAGCAGGTTATCCAAGATCTTGGCGTCAAAATGATGGCGCACCTTCCGTATTCACTAGATCTGGCGCCGTGTGATTTCCACCTATTCCCTGAAGTGAAAAAACTAATTCGTGGGCGTCGATTTGTATCAAATAGTGAACTGAACAATGCTGTGATGGGTATCTTGAACCATATGTGGAGGTAGGGCTTGGAACACACCTTCCGGAAGTAGATAGAAAGGTGGGACTGGTCAACACCTCCTAACTATTAGGGGGTGATGGACTGGTGCATTGGACTAGAGGGAGAATACTTTGGAAGTATGTAAGTGTAAGTGCAATACACTTGTGTCCCATGTAATATCAGTCTCGTCACTTTTCGAACGACCCTCGTATATCGTCGTTGTAAGCGTAATGGTTAGCATAATCCGATGCAAAAAGAATTTTTTCGAATCACATTTAAAAATATATATATGTATCACATCTACAGACGGACAAACGGACGGATAAACTAGCATTAAAGAAAGTACTTTCTTTCAAAAGTCATGGTAAAGAAAAAGAGAAAATTTATTTATTTATTATCTTTTTTTTTTTTTTTGAAAACGTTATTACATCTTTCTTGATGTTATATTTGGCATACTGGGGGGGGGGGGTGAAGGGGGAAATGTTTTTCAGCCTTATCGCCACTTCAGTTTAAGGGCAAACCCTATCACGTACCTTCCCAACTTATCTGTTAGCAATTGCAGCCGGAAAGACAGCATTTAATATGCTAGAAGGCAGCTCGATAAGTTGAACTTACGCCTCCAGCCGCATGCAAGAAAAAAAGGCGGCCAAAAAATACTTGTGCCTTTAGTAAAACTGAGTTATTTATTGAATTAGCTTCAGGTGTTCTGTGAAAGCTTCATAAATAATGAGTCTCTGTTTTTCATTACAGAAAAGGTGGTAAAATGAAGAAGAAAACAACATTTGGAGGTCAATAAAGCTTAAGTAGCAAGATGTCCATTACATAATAAGCACTACTATCGTTCGCTGAAGTCTAGAAGAATGGCAAAATTTCGACCGGAATAATAATAACAATAATAAAAAGCATTCCACTTTCTGATATCGAACGTGACTTCAACCACTGCTTCACGTGAAAAGATAGCTGATGGAATGCGAACACGTGGGAAATGCATGATTGCTATGCATTAATAACGATTTATTCGAAATATACTTATCATTTTGAATTGCAATTATACACTGAGTGGCCACTTTATTATGACCACCCCTCAGTACTTCGGTGGGCCACCTTTTGCCTTTAATACTGCGTCGATTCTTCGTGGCATGGACTCCACGAGATGTTGATAGGTGGTTTGTGGAATCTGAGACCATGCTTGATGAATAGCACTTTCCAGGATCGTGAGATTGCAGGTTTGTGGATCCAGCTGTCTGATGGCTCGTTCAACTTCATCCCATATATTCTCAATGGGGTTTAGATCTGGAGATTGTGGGGGCCACCTAAGCAAAGTAAACTCACCGGCATGTTCCTGAAACCAATCTCGTACAATACGAGCACTATGGCAGGACGCATTATCTTGTTGAAAGTAGTCATCGCCATTGGGATAAACCGTCCACATGACAGGATGCACTTGGTCCGCAACGATGTTTAGATACGATGTGCCAGTCAGACGTTTAAAGAGCCCAAAGCATGCCAGAAAAACATTCTGCAAACCATAACGTTGCCTCCACCAGCTTGAAGGGTTGTAGCAATGCATTTGGGGTCCATGCTTTCGTGCTGCTTCCGCCAAATGCTCACTCGTCCATCGGCATGGTGCAACTGAGAACATGATTCAACGGACCACATAATTTATTTCCAATTATCGACTGTCCAATCCTTGTGCTCCTGTGCGAACTGGAGACGTGTTCTCTTGTTAACTGCAGACAGCAAAGGTGTTCGAACAGGCCTTCGGCTGCCATATCCCATCCGATGTAATGTACGGCGAACAGTGCGTCCAGAGATCATTTGAGGAGATCCTTGATTAAGATGGTCTGTAATTTGCTGCACTGTTGCTCTTCCGTTGTCTGTTACCAGTCTGGACACTCTCCGTTCCTTCGGAGCAGTCACTAGATGATGACGACCACACGTTGTACGTAAAGACCCAGTTTTTTGGCTTACAATCCAGTCTTTAAACACTTTAACAACAGCTGCTCTGGAACATTTCACGAATGCGGCGGTTTTGGTGATACTCGCTCCACGGCTCCGAGCTCCTTCAATCATCCCACGTTGAACGTCCGTCAAATTGCATTTTTTACCCATCTCGTCACCCAAAAATCCCTTCTACTACTATCGCAAGCACTAAGCTTTCCCTTTTTATACTAGCCTCGCCCTCTGGCGGCAACAGCGTGCAGCCATAGCTCATTTGCTTAAAACAGTCAGGTGGTCATAATAAAGTGGCCACTCAGTGTATACAGCGGGTTTTATTATCGTTCTTAGGGAAAATATTATTGAATAGGACTATATAAAACTATTTTCATTGAGAATAAAGTCTACCAGTTGTCCCGGAGGAGTAGTGGTCAAAGCGATTGCTTCTGATCATTCGTCCGTGATGGGTCCGAGTTCGAATCCCGGTGAGGTATGGAGTTGTGTTTGTCTTAAGGCACTGGCACTCTCCCTTCCCTGTAACCAGTTACCCAAATTAGGGACGGGCGACTGCCCACTGAGTTGCTCACGGTGGTCGTTAAACCCCGAATCAAAAAAAAAAAAAAAAATCTACCAGGGAATTTAGTGGATATATACCAATGCAATGGATTTTAACTAATTACAAACAATACCCTCTGAGAACGATTTATTAAAAGATGAAAAATATGTACAGATTAAAACCGTAAGTATTTTCAAGGTGACGTTCACCTCATCTTCAGATGAATCAGACACGCCAACATAACATCTTATATACACTGAAGAGCAATTGAATTAGAGACAGCTGGCGTTATGCAAATGTGGCGCTGTGGGCGGCCCTGTAAACGGAAGCGATATATCGTATGTAGCGATCCGACAATATAAGGAGTGATGCGACTGGAATCAGTAAGAGTCGGACGAAGTATGGGTAAGACGAAGGATCTAAGCGCATTTGATCGTGGGCAAATTGTCGGGGCCCGACGAATGGGTCACTCCATCTCGGAAGTCGTGCAGGCACTGGGATTTTCACGAGCCACTGTGTCACGGATCCACCGTGAGTACATCGAATCCGGTAAAGCCATCCCTGAAAGGGTCAACTGCCGTGGACATCAGCGTGTGGATGAGCGGGGTCATCATCGGCTAGCTCGCATTGTAACAGCAGATAAACGAGCCACAGTGCAAGAAATCACTCGGCAATTTAAGGATGATGCACAAAAACATGTAATCAGCCACACCATGCAGAACCATCTCCTCGCTATTTGGTACAGAAGCCATCGTTCCACTAGGGTACCGCTGCTGACCGCACATCACAGGGTGCAAAGATTAGCATGCGCGAGGGAACATCGCCACTGGACCCTAGACATGTGAAAAAATGTTGCCTGGACTGATGAGTCGAGATTCACGTTGATACATGCGGATGGCAGGATACGAGTACGGCGCAATCCACATGAAGCGATGGATCCTTCTTGCCAGCAGGGTACTCTTCAAACTGGTGGAGGTGGCATTCTCGTCTGGGGACTGTTTACGTGGACTGAAATGGGATCCCTGGTACGTGTGACATCGTCCCTCACAGGTCAACGCTACCGGGATATCCTGGACGACCATTTGCTCCAGTTTGTGCGTCTTCAACATCCCACTGGGCACCTCATCCTGCAACAAGACAATGCACCGTGTCATCGCTCCCGAATTGTATCCGTATGGTTTGATGAACACTCCACCGACGTGACCTCGCTTCCTTGGCCAGCTAGGTCACATGACCTCAATCATATCGAGCACATCTGTGATGCCATCGAGAGAGATGACCCCCCCCCCCTCCAACAAATCTTGGTGAACTGTGGGAGCTTGTTCAGGGGTCGTGGATCCGTATGGCTTCCCAACGCTTCCGGTGTCTTGTCGAGTCCATGCCGAGACGAATCGCCGCCGTCATCAGGGCGAAAGGTGGTGCTACACGTTACTAGACAGGTACCTCTAATTCAATTGCTTTTCAGTGTACACTGGCCATGTGCACCATGGGTACGTTACTCAAGGGACACGTGACAAAACAGGATTTTTTGTAAACAACTTATGCAAATCACGATGAAGAAGGTAAGCTGTGAGAACGAGTTATTCCAAATTAAACACATTATGCCACTTGAAACAACAGTTTGTTACGAAACGTATTAATAAGGTGCTCCCCAGTTCCAGACAGTTCATAAAAGCTGTAATCGTTGCACCACTGGTCACCAAAAGCTGTAATATAAATACTTTCCATGCACAGTAGTGAGTGGGCAGAGGCGGGGGTTGCTAATAGTTTAGTGTTCTGCCAGTCTGGGTACATAACTCCAGAGTTGACACTCTTAGTTAGGTTTTTGCTATTTAGGTTAGCTTTTAAGCTATATTTGCGCTCCTGCAAGCGCAAACCTTGCAGAGGCAATAGATTTACCTTTTTAATGGTAGAGAGAGATTAATTCGACGTTAGAGCTATCTGACGTGAGAGTGGTGAAAAGGGCTACCGTAATTTCCCAAGTAATCGCCGCAGATTCCGTGCTAATTTTTGTGCAGAGTGCTGCCATTATGCGAAGATATAATGAAAAAAGTGAAGTAAAAACAGTTAAATTTATTAAAAAACATTTATTCAACTGTGTTCGGTACGATTTAGTCAGTATCGTATTGCACTGAATGAAATAAGTGACGTGAATTCTCGGAAAATTCCTGCAAATAACGTGCAACAAAGTTGCCGGTAGGTGCCCACCTTTTAAAGGAAATTCCCGCTTTAAAAGTTTCCGTTTCTTCTAACATCAATACTTTGGCAGAGTTTCCGGAGTCAGTAACTCCGTTTGTTTCAGAAAAATTCCGATTCCAAGGTTTTCCGTTTTTATACAGAAATTTCGCTAAACCTTTGATTTTGACACTTTTACAGTCCTTTTACCAAACCCCCCCCTAGTTGTGATAAGTTAGCGACAAGGAGGTTATATTACTGGAGACACCACTGGCTCTGCCGACATAGGTCACAGCTAATCTTTGGTGTGACGTGACAAGCAGGCAAACATGAACTAAATTATACCGTTGATGAAACAGTAAGCTTGTGTGTCATTGATAAAGCTTATTGAATTACTCATTTTATCTGTTTATACGCTTAGAAGCTTTTGTTCCATTGCTTTCCAAGCAGCTTCTCTTCTGCGGCTGCGTCGTGCCTGCTCATGACGTCATTTGCAGCACAGACGATGACTTATGGCGGCCAATGCTGCGTGGATAGGAGTGGTGTCTCCAGTAATATAACCTCCTTGGTTAGCAAGCCCTTTCTTTTCGTCCCTAGTGGTGTTTCAATCAAGGACCTTGGAAACGGGAGGAGCGCCTATTACCCGTGAGGCAGAAGACCGGTTACGAAGAGTCCATGTAAAGTAGAAATCTAATCGCTCGATGATGAAATGTTTTTTGCTATTAATGTGGGTGAATTAGTAATTTTATCTTCTCTTGGAGCTCATTTTTCTGAATGCGTTTGTAATAATTTCATTTTTAGGTAGGAAGTCTTATTTTAAATTATGTACTCTTTCATTGTGAATTTTCGAAGCAACAGAATGCTTTGAACTTAAGATCTTTATAAACAAAGACTTTCAATCATGTTTAAGAAAAAATGAAATGTATTGCTTTATAGTATTATTCGCAGATGCTACAGATATTATAGATATTATAAAAATAATAAAAGAATCAAAGTGGAGATGGGCTGGACATATTGCAAGACTGAAATATGGACACGACTAATAACAGAATGGCAACCGAGAGTTTGAAAGAGACGGAGGGGTGCCAAACAACAAGATGGAGAGATAACCTTTAGGAATTCAGAGGTGCTAAATGGTGACTGAGGCTAAGGATCGAGGAAGTTGGAAAATATTAGGGGAGGCCTATACCCTGCATTGGGTGCCAATAGGCTAAGAAGAAGAAGATTATTCACAGAACTCCTAAATATAAAATTTACAATAGATACCTATAATAACTTCTGACTTAAGGAGTCCACAGACTGATACATGGACAAAATGGTGAAGAGGAGAAAGGAATATCCGATGCCACAGTCAGAGTGTCAAATTGTAGACGTACGCGGATAGTTTCCAAATTATAAGCAAATTTTGCAAATAGTTTTTGCTTGCAGTTTAAAACAAATAAAAATGTTATTTACAGCAATTAAAACACTTACTCAAGGCTTTACTCAGACTAACATATTTAATTCTATTTTCACTTAAAGAATGTTCAATTATTTTTCATACGTCCGTCCGTACGATAACTCGCGTAAAAACAGTTCTATTTCGATGAAATTTTAGTATGTGGTAAAAGCCCACCCGGGGACGAACCCTATTGAAAATGAGCGAAATGGGGTCAAAGGTCAGGACATAGGAGCGGGATCCATTCCATGCCCTTATGCGCCATAACTTGCGTAAATATGGTTCGATTTCAATGACATTTTAGTATGTGGTAGGGAACCATCTAGGGACGAACCCTATTTAAAATGGGGTCAAAGGTCAGGACATAGGAGCAGGATCCATTCCATTGCCCTTATGCGCCATAACTTGCGTAAATATGGTTCGATTTCAATGACATTTTAGTATGTGGTAGGGGACCACCAAGGGACGAACCCTATTTAAAATGGGGTCAAAGGTCAGGACATAGGAGCATGATACATTCCACTACCTTTATGCGTCATAACTTGCGTAAATATGGTTCGATTTCAATGACATTTTAGTATGTGATAGGGGATCACCTGGGGAAGAACATTATTAAAGATGGGCGAAACGGAATCGAAGATCAGGACATAAGAGCAGGATCCATTCCATCGCCCTTATGCGTTATAACTTACGTAAAAATGCTCCGACTGAGACAAAACTTTATCAAGTTTCCGGAAGTATACTTTACCGGTTCTGTTTAATGTTATCGAAATGGGGTCAAAGGTCAGGTCATAGGAGCGAGATTTATTCTACAGCCATTATCCTCATAACTTGAGTAATGATTTCTGGTATGTTGGAAAGCGTATCATAATGAATGCATTGCATGATTTTACTAACTTGTTGACTTTTTACCCAGCAGATGACAGCTGTTTTGTGAACCACAAAGCTACTGTCCGTCACTGAAGATGTGTTTAACCATGGTTCAGCAACATGGCAAAGATTTCTACCATCTTTCCTGCCCACCACAAAACCCGGATCTGAACCCAATGGAGCATGTATGGACGTATTAGAAAAACAGATTTGAGAGAAAATTCCTTTTCCGTCAAATCTGAGCCAATTAAAGGACTGTCTGGTGAACGCCTGCTATACTGTAGATGTACTCCAACACCTTGTGAAATCTATCCTAAACCGCAGGCGTGCTGCAATTTGGGTTAAAGAGGGTCCAAACAGGTATTGCATAACAATTTCTAATTCGTGGCCGGTATGTGTATTTATTGGACTAATGCGACTTGTATTATTAATGTTACATCTGCAAACATCTAGTACAGTTCTACACCGAAGGTAGGCAAAGTACGGATTTACTAAATTTAATCTCTTGTATAAAAATTATGCTGGACATGGCTCAACCGAGAGAACAAACTGGATTCAGGAGTGGCTACAGCACTATAGATCATATCCCCGTACTGAGAGAACTAATTGAAAGAGCGAGGGAATATGAACTTTCGTTATGCATGGCTTTTATCGATTATGAAAAGTCCTTTGATTCGGTGAAACCATCAGCAGTTACAATGGCTTTGAAGTCCTGCGCTATTGAAGATGCGTACATTAATATTATTAATAACATCTATAAAGATGCAAGTGCAAGGATTCGGCTATTTGAGAATACAGCACCCATAAAAATTGGAAAGGGAGTAAGACAGGGCGACACTATATCTCTCAAACTCTTTAATGCCACATTGGAAAATGTCTTGCAATCACTGATCTGGGAAAACAAAGGGATAAAGATTAATGGAGATTATCTAAATAACCTTCGTTTTCTGATGACGTAGTCAATTTCGTAACTACCCCATCAGAGCTGCAGAGTATGATCCAGGAACTTGCTGACAAGAGTAAAGAAGTGGAATTAAAATGAACTTTCAGAAGACAAAAGTGATGTGCAGTGCTTTTACAAAAAATGAAGATTTATCGATTGATGGGAAAAAGCTGGAGATAACCAATACCTACATTTTTATCTTGGACAGCAGATATCAAGTGAGGAAGAAATTAATCGACGTATGAAACTTGACTGAAGAGCTTTTGGAAGAAACAGCATAATTTTCAAGAGCAATATGCCATTATGCCTTAAAAGAAAAGTGTTTGATCAATGCATCCTTCCAGTGCCTGCATATGGTGCAGAGACGTGGACCTTAACTAAAAGAGACATACAAAGACTGCAGACAACTCAAAACAGCATGGAGAGATGCATGCTTGGTGTAACCAGGAGAGACAAGAAGAGGAACTCGTGGATCAAAAAAATGACAAGAGTGGAAGACATCATGATCAGAGTAAAATCCCTGAAATGGCAATGGGCTGGACATATTGCCAGAAGGACAGACAGACCATTGATGGAGAGCCGAAATTTTACACTGGATTCCAAGGGACAGGAAAAGACCCAGAAGAAGACCACGTCAGATGGGTGGATGAAATTCGAAAGTATGCGGGAATAGCATAGAGGAGACTGGCATAAGACAGACCTTTGTGGGAGAAACTTGAGGAGACCTTCGTACAGCAGTGGACTGATAATGGTTGACAATGATGATGATGATGATGATATAAATTATGACTACTAAACTTGCGGTGCTAACATAGAATAAAAATACCAACGTTTCTCACAGTAAAATATTTATTTTACATCGACTATAGATCATACATGTTTTATTGCTTTACTCTGGCGACATGTCTTCGTCGGTTGCTATTCTACTGAAAGGCTCTAAGCGATCTTGGTCGAATAACAACTGAGAAAAGACGCCATCTTTTCTGATTGCATTCTAACTGCGAGATTTCATGAACAGAGCTTGTACCTTATTTCATGTTACACAGCCCTACGATACAGAATATTGATGACTTCCTCTCTGACAAAATATTGGCGACTTTTGATGACATGCCGCTGTCATTTGCTGCACGAATTCTACCAGAGGTACGAGCCACCAGTGTTCTTGGTTGTTTTTAGTACCTTTCCCGACTTCAGCTTCGGTAGAGCTGCTGAACGTAGCTTGTATCACATTTACGTAGGATTTTCTGTCTTTACCCACATCTACGACACATAACAGTTGTAACTCTTCTTTGTCATGTTCCGGTGTAATATGTCCCTGTCATTTGTTAATTGCTGGTGGTCTTTATAATTTGTCGTTCACTGGGAGTGTTTTGTGGCCTGTGGCCATTTCTTGCACGAAGTCTACTGGAACGTTCTTCGTTTTTCGAATGCCTTCTGTTTCCACCTTTACTAGAGTAGATCAATTAGATTAGCAATTCTCCATCTGTACACAGTCACAAGACTGTACAGTCAGGGGATATTCAGTCTGCTCATAGTCATACAGTACAATCCATTTCACAGACTGACATTTGCCGATATTACTGGCTTTGCTTTTGGCAACGCTACGGTTAGCGTTTTGAATTGATTTTTGCTTCACAGTTGATGCCGTTGTTGATGAAAGTAATAATACATACGCGCAACAACAACAATGACGTCATCAAGATCGTTATCTTGTTCTCAAAAAAATTTCTTTCTTCTTTTTTCTTTTTTTTTTTAGTTTTTCATTCTTTATTTTTCTTTTCTGTTTTTCTCTTCAAGTAGTTATGCGATCTTTTGGGCACCATCGTTCAAGACTTTTCTCCAATAATACTTTTAATTCAGAAGAACCCCCAGATAACGATTTTAAGTTCTTGTCTGCCTTGTCGCAGACTGATTGCATTTTCAGAGAGTTACGAGCTCATAGTTCTGATGTAGCGCTCTCTCTCTCTCTCTCTCTCTCGGTATCGCTTCTGTTAACCCGACTTACTCATTTCCTTCCCTATTATTTAAAGTCAGCAATAGGCTCAACAATATTTTACCCCTGTGGCCTAACTGTACCTATGGTTTTGAAGATGTGAATCCGTTTTCTGGTGTAAATATGACATGAATGGTAAGTCAGATAATATCCGAAAACTTGATAATTTTGTTGTCCTGGAGCGAGAATCGAACCCGCGTCTCCCGAATATGTTAACTACTAGACATCACCCAGAACGACCAAGTTTCAAGTTTCCAATTAATCTGAATATATCCATCATATGACTTACCATCCATGTCATATTTACTCCAGAAAACGGATTCACATCTTCAAAATTTGTATCGTATGGTGTAATCCCGTATCCCATTCATGGTGTACTTATGGTTTTCCTTATTTTTCATCTTTGGCAACATTTTTCATCTTACGCAACCCCTACCCCTCCTTTTCTTTGTTCGGGGGAGGGGAGGGGCGATTGGCACAATGCTTATTTAGGTACAAGCAGTCTTTTTTCTTTTTTTCAAGTTATTTTTTTTTCGATGTTTTACGACCCTCCACGAGCATATATGGTTATAAGAAGACACTCACTCTTAATATGTGCCACTGGCTCCAAGGAATGGTTGCTGGAAGGACAGGTTGGCTGGAAGATTCAGAAGCCCGCGCCTGGTACCATTTCTATTAATCAGTGCGAATAATTATTTGATATACAACATGAAAGTCTACGGATTATTTCACTTCTGGTAAAACAAAATTGCTGAATAAGGTACTGCTATTATTGCCTCTTTTTAACTTTTCTCATCTTCCTATGCAAATCTTCAATGAAACGGTTTATTTAGATCACTATAAAAGACTACATACACTATATTGACAAAAGTCACCGGACACCCCTTCAAAAGTAAAAGAATGGATCCGCTGCGTTGTTAAGAAGCGCGGTACAGCTGAAAACGGTATGAAAACTAGCCTGCACCTGACCACGATCATATCGCACTGTGAGGTTGCGTGAAAATGTCGTGGCGGGAGAAAACTGACTTTGAGAAAGGAAAGATTGTTGGGTGTCATATTAGTGGATTGTCGATAAGAGAAACCGAGAGGCGTTTTAACATACCAAAGTCAACTGTTTTGGATGTACTGAATAAATGAAAGATACATGGCGTGCCTGAAGCAGCAAAATGTACCGGCAGACCAAAGAAAATCAGTGATAAAGGACGTCGAAGCCTCAGGAGAGTCGCTACAGCTAATTGACGGAGTACTGCACAAGATCTCAGTGTACAGGTAAGTAAAAATGCTGGAACCTCGGTATGTACACTTACCATTCACAGAGAACTTCATTCCATGGGTTACCGTGGTCGTGCGCTTGATCATAAGCCTTTTATCTCCACTCGGAATGTTACTCGTCGTTTAGCATGGTGTAAAGAACATTTATCGTGGACCGTAGATCATTGGAAACAAGTCCTATGGGCTGATGAACCCAGATATATGATCCATCAGTTGGACGGCCGTGTGTGGGTATGGCGGCAGTCGGGGGAACGCTATTTACCACAGTGTACTGTTCTTACAGTCAAGTTTGGAGCTGGCGGTGTACACGTGTGGGGGTGTTTTTCGTGGTGTGGTTCCTGCCGATTGGTTATCGTAGACAAACCTGTTAACCAGCTCATCTACCTCGATATTCTGGGTAATTATGCCCTACTAACTCTGTGGCAATACTATGGAACCGATCCTTGTTGGTACCAGCAGGATAATGCACTGAGCCATAAAGCAAGGACTGTTACGGCGTGGTTTGACGATAATTCCGTTTCGTGTGTAGACTCACCATCACAGAGCCCTGATCTTAATCCCATAGAGCACCTATGGGATGAATTAGAGCGCTGCAAAAGAAGTCTGGAACCAAGGCCTACTACTAAGCAACAGTTAGCAGCAGCATTATGTACTGAATGGAGGCGCATACCTATTGCTGTGATCCAAAACCTTGTCGAAAGCGTGTCTCGAAGGGTCAGTGCATGCATTAAGGCCAAAGGTGGACCGACACCGTACTAATGAATGTCAATAAATGCTATGTTGTGTTTCTTTTCTAGGTGTCTGGTGACTTTTTGTCAATATAGTGTATATGAGATCACAATGCATATATTGTAGTGTCGTACTTTCAGATAATTTTCCAGAACAGAAGCGTCATAAAATATTGAAAAGTTAGCATGATCTATAAGGCAGAGTTTGGTAAATAAACACGCCCCAGAATGATGATGACAAAACGGTAGACTCAACAAAAAGAAGAGTTTTTCTCCCGTGATGCCGTTATTTTCTCGAGCTGCGCTTGTTGCAATTACACCTTTCCTTCATCCCACCTTGATCTAGATTTGCACACCCAATTTTCTCTGTTTTTAGAAAGAGGGCGCTCTGTACGCATCTTTAATCGGTTTCCCACAATCCAGCGTCTAACTCATTGGTATTCATAAACAATTCATGTCATTATATAATGACACAGATGAGAACTTGATACGTAGTTTGACAAAAGTCGCGAGCAGTAGGTGCGTACAGCTTCGCTGTCGAAGACAGAGCCACGAAAGGTAGTATCAGAAACGGGGTGCCTTCTGACGTTCTGGCCTCGGGCAGAACCACATTGTTCCGTGTACAGCGGCCATTAAAAAAGTTCCACGTTCGTGGCTCTTCTGTCTGTAAACGAGCAAGCGAACTCTTGCCAAGCGCGCGCGCACACACACACACTCCACTGGTCGGGGAGCATGCCCTGCTTACGTGATTGTCACCTGCCCTTAATCAGAAGGCAGTCCACAAGGGTCCTTAATGCCTGAGTCGTTCTTGCACGCCGTAATGAACTTGATTAATAGAAGCTCAAGACTTCATTTGAGACGAATGATTCCCAACGGATAGTTTATTTACCCAGCACAGCGCCTAAGGTTTCAAGACTTGTTCGATCCAGCGCGAAGGAAAAAAAAAAAAAAAAAAAAGAGACGGAAAACCCTAATGGGGGGATATTGCAATGATTTAGCAGTTCGAGCCCCTTTCACGATGAGATTCATGTTTGATCGCAAGTCTTAAATACTTGTTTCTTACCCCATTGTCAATACAACTTCACAAACAAGTTAGTAAAATCATGCAATGCATTGATTATGATACGCTTTCCAACATACCAGAAATCATTAACTCAAATTATTACTCAAGTCATGAGGATAATAGCTGTGGAATAAATCTTGCTCCTGTGTCCTGAACTTTGACCCCATTTCGATTATATTCAACAGAATTAGTTCAGTATACCTCCGGAACAACGTACTAAAGTTTTGTCGCAATAGAAACATTTTTAATGAAGTTATCAGGATAACGGCTGTGGAACACATCTCGCTCCAGTGCCCTGAGCTTTGACGCCATTTCGATAATATTCAACAGAACTGGTTCAGCATACCTCCGGAACAACATACTAAAGTTTCGTCGCAATAGAAGCATTTTTAGTTAAGTTATGAGGATAATGGCTGTGGAATAAATCTCGCTCCTGTGTCCTGGCCTTTGACCCCATTTCGATGATATTAAACAAAACCGGTTCAGTACATCTCCGGAACAACATGAGAAAGTTTTGTCACAATCCAACTATTTTTACGTAAGTTATGATGCATAAGAGCAATGGAAGGGATCCCGCTCCTATGTTCTGATCTTTGATCCCATTTTGCCCATTTTCAATAGGGTTCGTCCCCAGGTGGTCCTCTACCACATGCTAAAATTTCATCGAAAGAAATCGAACCATTTTTAAGCGAGTTATCGTGCGGAGGGACGGACGGACAGACAGACAGACAGACAGACGGACGGACAAAGCTGGAGCATATACGCTTCTTCAATCTACGGTTGGAAAACGTAAAAAAGTAATTTATTAATTTTCCCATTATATTTGCCTTTTATTAACCATCAACATGATTTCATGGACTCAGCATGAGCGCTGTTTTAATCTGGTAAAATATCGTCGTTCAGAAAAGATTAAAAGAATATGTTTCTTAAAAATGTACAAATTGACGGGAGGGCGGTCCATTTATACAAAATTGGGCTTATTAGCTTAAGCACACGAACTACAGCAACAGTTCCATTTTTTGAAGTTCCCCTCTGAGAGCTACTGAGCATGATCCAGAAACTTGCGGACAATTGCGAGAAGTGGGATAAATGATGACCTTACACAAAACGAAAAGATGTACAATGCTTTTACACTAACTGCGGACTTAGAAAGTGATGGGACAAATGCAAATGTAACGGATGCCTACCTCTACTTTGGACAACGAGATATCAAGCGAGAGACACATCAGAGAATAAATTGGTAGGCATGAAAAACTTGGTTAAGCTGCACTTGGAAGAAAGAATACAACTTTCATGAGTAATTTACCATTAAAGTGCGCTGTTACGAGGGTTTTAGATTTTGCAAATTTAAGAAGTAATTTACTTCCAAGTAGGGAATATTCAACAGTGTTCTTTCTTTGTCAGTCAGCTTTGGAATATTAAAAGATTTTTTCCGTCAGAGTGGCAATAAAGAATGAGTGCGTGTTAGTACGTGCATTAAGTGCTTCTATTGTTTTATTGGCCTACGCAGTAATTAGTACATTGTGATTTAAAGGCACTATCTGAGGGCTAAATTGTTATTGCTCCTGGAGCCAAGGACGCTTTCTTTCAAGCTAGGGACCGAGCAGAGCCGTAGCTACCGGGTGGGCACCCTCGCAGAATGATCATATCAAAGACGTAGATTCATGCTTTGAGGAGTGTAATAAATAGAAAAGCACAACGTGTGAGTAGATTTTCTGAAAATTGTAATTGAAAAAGAAAGTTATTCATGTCAGTAAAAAAATAGACTTAGAAGTTTTTAAAGACTTTAGTAAGCCACATACAGCATTTCGCGCAATTAACCGGAGTACAGAGTAACCTATACTGCAAGGTGTGAATCCAGGGACGTCGCCGGGTGGGGGTGGGGGGTGGGGGCTTAGCCCAACCTGCCGACCACCCAGTTCAAAGTGTGTGCCATTTTTTAATACATTTAACTTTAAAATATGATCTGCACTTTACCAAGCAATAAGTCTTGTGTTTTACTTCATGTAGTCCTACGTATTTCCCCCTAGGAAGTGCATTGTTTACATCTCCAAAAAAAGTTATCAAAATAGCACCGCTGGGCCATGAAAATTCAGTTGCTCTTCACTTTTCCAATTTCCTAGTTTCAGCCTCTCTTCCAATTCCCTAGTTTCAGCCTAGGGTGGATAGGAATTCACTGAGGGGTTCACTACTAATTGCTCTTTTTCTTTTCTTTACAAAATAGGGGACTCCAACACGAAAAGTGGAGTCTAAAGCTACACTAGCGTCCTAAACATTGCCTCGGGACAGTGAAAGTGCAGAAAGTGGTTGACGACTGTTTTTGTGTGAGAGGAGTGCAAGGCAAAGTCGCTGGCTGAAAGAAAGGAAGTTAAGGAGGGGGTGAGGTGTTGTTTCTGCGGAGAACCACACTTCACCCCCTCCTTAACTAAAATTTGATTTAAATAAACAAAAAAACATGTTTTTTTTAATAAATTGTTCAAGTACAGTACTATTTTAGTAAACAAAAATGGAAAATTTTAAAAAGAAATTTAAGACAATGCATCCAGTGCAAGCAAAAAGTTAAAGGTGACATTCCACCAACACTTGTATCTTACACGCGTGGCATATTTAGTCAGGTCCGTGTATGTATGTGTGTCCAAGTGGAGGGGGAGGGTCGAAATTGCACAAATCCTTTTGTAGCCGGTAGTGAAAAGCATTGAAACCGCCCCGGTGGCGCAGTGATCTAATCGCTAGCTTATGACCATTCGTCAAAGAAGAGTCTGGGTTCGAATCTCGGTGAGACACGGATATTGTATTTGTCTTACGGCACGGGCTCTCTCCCTTCCCTGGAACCAGTGACCTTAACTTAGGGACGGGCGACTGCTTATAGCCCACTGAGTTGCTCACGTTGGTCGTTTAACCTTCCTATAAAAGAAAAAAGAAACACTAAAAATTTTATCTTTCAGAGTTTCGTAAAAAAAAAAAAGAAAAAGTTGCTATCAAGCTTGCCCCACCAAAAATAATGCTCGCCCACCCGTCGCATATCCAGATTTCGAAGTCAAGCGACGCCCCTGTGTGAATCCCTCATATATGCATGAAAGAAAATGTCCGAAGCAGCGGATCTAGGCATACAAAACAAGATACGGATATGCTTAACCTCCGTGACCTTTTCCTATAACGTTATACGGAGCTAATTAGTTAACTGCGCTGTGTCACGGAAGCTCATCTAAGAGTTTAACCTAAAATGGAATTTTCCCAAGCCTTACTCCGAAAGTGTCTTCCTATTACAAATTTGGAAGATGTGAATCCGTTGATTGGTGTAAATATAACATGGATGGTAAGTCAGATAGTATCCGAATTCGTCGTCCGGGAGCGGGAAACGAACCTGCGTCTCCCGGATAGCGCCCGAGTGTACTAACCACTACACCACACAGAACGACCAAGAAGTGATTTCATCCAGCAGTGGATTGAGATGGATTGTGTTTATAATAATGATATACGAATGTGTATACATTAGTTTAAAATAAAAGCGATTTCCCTTTTTAATTATATTAGAAATTCTTTTAAATACGTATATGTATGTGCGAATTATATGTGCATATTATTACTTTCAGGATTTTTTAAAGGAAAACGTCCGCCTTTCTGAATTTCTTTAGCTTTGTTTAAAGCTGAAGAAATTAAAAAAATATATATCTGTGTGTGTGTGTGTGTGTGTGTGTGTGTGTGTGTGTGTGTGTGTGTGTGTGTGTGTGTTTATATATACCCATAATAAAATAATTAGTTTACCGTAGTAATTATAGCTTGTTAGAGGCATGAATTTCTTTCCAAATTAAATATTTTTACTTTGTTTAGGAATCAATGTATTAGAAAGCGGGATTACTTTCCGATTTTAAGTTCAAATCACATGTTGAAAAATAATACATCTGTGTTTATATATACCCATAATATAATTTTTAGAAGGAATTGCGGCTCTTTGAAGAAAAGCCTATTATACTCTCTAAAAAATTTGGTCATTTTTCTTTCTTTGGAATCAATATACAAGGAGGAAGATTACTTTTATATGCTGAAACGACCAGCTATATGCTGAAACGACCGAATTATATGCTGAAACGACCAGCTCTTGTGAAAGCTGTTTTATACTTTTCTGTTGTTTTAGTATTCCTTTCCTTTATTTGAATATTTTCATATAAGACAGACATTTAACCTACAAAATGAATGGGTTACATATACGTTACGCTCATCAGGTTCCAAACCGCGGTTGTCCTTGTGTGTTAATAAATTTCTAAATGAAGTGTATTTTTTCCATGTGACGGAAAAAGCAGTTTTTTTTTTTGTTTTTTTTTAATGGAGGGTAGCCATTTGGCCTGAGCAGAGGCTTCTGACAGAAAAAGACATGGGTGATGGTGTGTTTGTCTTACGGCACTGGCTATCTCCTTTCCTTGGAACCAACAGCCCAAAATTAGGGAAGAGCGACTCCTAAAAGCCTTACGAGTTGCTCATGGTTGTCGTTAGCAAACGCAGACTGGGCCGCCGGGATACCGGGCGAATATGGCCGCCGTATTCTGCGCCGGTAGGCCTTATGCTAACTCAAGAAAAAAAACAACAAAAAAAAAAAACAACATATATACACTATTGTAGAAGAAAACAAAATTATGCTAAAACGGCAAAGTTTGTTTATCACTTTCACGTCTTTAGAAGTATGAGAAAAACGAGAGAGAGAGAGAGAGAGAGAGAAACGTCGCAAAAGTTCTGTTGAGCCAAACACTTGTGTTTGATAAAACCAGCCCCCACCCCCTCTCGACTTTCAAATTTAAGCTTCGTTCCTTTCAGCTGATTTCCTTTACCTCAACCCTCTTTTGCTAAATGCAAGTACAATTAATCTATACAATAAAATTAAATATGCTATCAGTAATGTGGGATAGAAACTCGAAATTCGTTGTGTATGTTAATGCATTGAAGTTCACCTAGGGGTAAAATTTTCGGGTTGCTTTACGTACACGTACCAGCTTTTTTTTTTTTTTTTTTTTTTTTTTGTCTGAACGAAATCTGCATTTGATTTATCTTTCTTTGTTCCTTACACGAATTCTTGAAATTTTGGAAAATCTGTTTCAAGTAGTGCAAAAAGGCTTTTTTTCGTTTGAAAGTAATAAAATAAAAATTATACAAATTTTGAAGATGACAATCCGATCTTTGGTGTAAATATGACAAGGATGGTAAGTCAGTTAACATCCGAAAATATCATCGTCCTGGAGCGGGACTCGAACCCGCGTCTACCAGATAGCGTCCGGGTATGCTAACCACTACACCACCAAGAACGACCAATTCTCAACTTTCCGATTAATTTGAATATAATTATCACAGGATTTGCTAGTCGAAGCAACCGGCATTCATGTATAGCGAATCTGGAGGTTAAGAATCCTATCCCGTGATTGCCCGGAGAAACAGATAAATCATGAAAGAAATACGGGATTACACCATATAATACAAATTTTGAAGATAAATATCCGATTTATATTCAAATTAATCGGAAACTTGCGACTTGGTCGTTCCGGGTAGTATAGTGGTTACCATACCTGGCGGCTATCTGGGAGACGCGGCTTCGAGTCCCGCTCCAGGATGATGAAAGTTTTAAGTTTTCGGATATTATCTGACTTACCATCCTTGTCACATTTACACAAAAAATCGGATTGTCATCTTCAAAATTTCTATGATATGGTGTTATTCCCAATTTCATAAATAAAAATTAAACTTCGCATTCCTTAATTTTTCTCACTTTATAAATTTGCACGAAAATTCTTGCAAGTCAATTCTCAGTGTACATTTTCAATTTTTTTCAAAACTTTTTCCGTAATTATTTTGTGTATGACAGGTAAATCCTAAAAAAGAAAATGATTTTTTTGCACATTTCGATTTCTCTTCTGACTGAAAGCACACAGTATTGCAATTCTGAATTCAACTATCGCAATAAAATTTATAACAATGGAATGAAATCTTTGATAGTCACTCTCAGAGAATGTACCTTGTCTCTGTTGCTTCTCAGCAACGCAAGTAATTTTCTTTCCTTAAATTTCACTAGCAATCTGCGGAACGGAAGTAATTTTCTTTCGTTAAATTTCACTAGGAATCTGCGGACCGGAAGTAATTTTCTTTCGCTAAATTTCACTAGTAATCTGCGGACCGGAAGTAATTTTCTTTCGTTAAATTTCACTAGCAATCTGCGGACCGGAAGTAATTTTCTTTCGTTAAATTTCATAGCAATCTGTGGAACGGAAGTAATTTTCTTTCGTTAAATTTCACTAACAATCTGCGGTACAGGAATATGGGCAAAATGTTGTCAATTGATGATTGTTTCAATACAAAAACTGTAATAATTCGTAGACTCTTGTTGGAAAGATGTTTAAACAGGAAACGATGATGCTGACATACCATTTATTTTAAGAATGGCTCACCTTGATAATTTGCTCATAAAGTGGGCCGCACAAAATCAGCTTCCAGGGCCGTTTATGAATCCGCCATTAGTCGTTAAACACCTTCCAAAATTGCGTTTTCACTTGTAAACTAAACAACCGCTTAAAAGTCATAATTCAAAACGTGTACAGGCATAGCGAAAACCTGCTTCAAAACGTATTTAATATTATTTTCATACCAGTAATATCATTTTTCTACTTAAAATAATCGCTTATTTAAAAACAATGCATGCTAGAAAACACAGACGGTCGCTGCATCTTTGCCTGTTTCCCGGATAATGCTCGTAACTTTAAGAGTTATCACGATACACAATGTCTCGCAAATCTGACACGGGTTTCTCCCTCATTAAAGTTTTAATTTTTCGTCTTTTTTTCAGTAAATATTTTTGGGTTCAGGTATGTGCATAAAACAGATATCATTTTTTCTCCTTTTATTTTCTCTAAAGTCTTTCATGAGCATCTGAAATTAGATGAAAACGCCCAAGTTCGTTCCAAGGAAGGGACGCAACCAAATCCGTTAGCACAAACTGCATATCATCCGGCACCTAAATTCAAATCCACAGAGCATAGTGCCCTAACCATTTGGCCAGGCATCCCCGTCAGCCGAGTGGTCAGAGGCGCTGTATTCTCGCTAATCGTTTGGGATAGGCCGGGGTTCGAACCTCGTGCAAGGGTTGTCCTACGTCTTTGACTCCCCATCCCAGGAACCAGCAGCCTCGAATTAGGGATGGGCGACCACCTATAGACCATTTGCAAGCAGGGAGTCGGCTAGCAGGGAAACCTGCAGGCAGTTTCTTCAGCTGTAAATGTGATTAGAATAAGTTCAATATATTCCTACACGCACTTTATGTAATATTTCTTCCTCCAGCGAGAGGCTAAACTGCAGCTACTGATAAATTTATCGTGGCTTTGCAGTGAAAATTTTTTCATGGATATGTTTTCTGCCAGATTTAAGTGTACGCATCTTACACTCTCTGGACCTCTGCCAAAATTTCTAGGGATGATTTCCCCCAGCTGTCTGTAATTGAAGACAGGAGAATATGTTGGGAATCGAACCCACAGACCCTTGTTAATGACCTGAGCATGGTGAATATTGATCCCACAACCAACTACGCGACTGTGAACAAAGTTCGCAAAGAAATTACTCGTGCTTTTTTTTCTTTTTTTGCATGCCTTTTTTTAAAGGGAGAAAAATAAAAATAAAGACAAGAAGTACAAACTTTTTCAGGATGTATACGTTCATTGACACTTCCCACAAAAGCGATGGAGATGTCGCTAACTTTTTTCTGCCGTCCAACTTTCTATCGCGTTTTTTTTTATCTTTTTTTTTTTTCGTAAAATACATTCCTTTCTTTTTTTCCGGTAGCAGCTCGCACATGTTGGGCGATATTTGATATGAGATTCGAACAACGCAATAAAACCACGCTGTAGAGGTTATATACTAATACTGCTTCAAGTTCAGTAAAATCATCATATTATTTTTCTTCTCTGTAAGGCCAACCATAACATTTCGTTGTCACTAACTCCACACCCGGACGCTAGTAAACGAACGAAGAAGAACACTGACACTTGGAAAAATTTTCCAAAACGAAAAACATCCGGCTTTTAAGATTTTAAAGTTTCAGGTTGGTTGTGATCTAGAATGTTTCTGTTCCTTGAGACTAGAACGGCCTTTCTCTTTTTTGGCTGGAGGGAGGCATATTGATCTTCGTAAGCTATGAGAAAAAATTAATGAAATTCCTATTCTAGAAAATATTACTACTCATGACGATAAATTAAGAGATATCTATAAAGCTTTAAATTTAAAAAATCAGACAAAACTAGAAATCATAATGAATACTCCATTTGTAAATTCCATGTGGAAACAAAAACTTATGATTAAATTGAGTTCACACATCCGCGATCAAAATTTTAAAATTTCACACAACATTATTCCTAATTGTAAATGGTTACATAAATGACAATTATTGTAAACATTGTGGTTTCTTGAAGAACACTGAACACATTTTTGTTGAACGTAATTTTGTAAAAAATATTTTGACATGGTTAAAGAATTACTTAAATTTATAAAGGAAGGTTTTGACTGCAAACAAATCTTATATCATGCACCTTTAAAATATAGTAATTTAAAAAATAATGCAATTCATATCTAATAGCTATTACAAAAATATAATCTCTGGAACAATAGAAATTTAATATCCTTTAATCAGAAATATCGAAATTCGGAGCAAATAAAATGAGCAATAAAATGCGATTTTCGGAGAGTTCTGAAATTTGAAAATGAGAAATATGGTGCAAATAAAACTTTAAAAAATGGATAGCTTTGAAACCGATACTTTATAGAAAAGGTAATGATATTCTGAATAAAGTATTGGAATAAAATAATGTTGAATAAGTCATGAATTCATAGTAAGATCCAGAATAATATATTCATTTCTCATGTGTTGGAAACTGTTTCTCTTCCTGTGGCTATATATTGTTTTTGTACTTTCACTTCCTTTCATTGCTATTTGTTTTGTTATTTTTCCTTTTCTCTCATTTTTTAATAATAACTTCAATATGGATCTCTTTATAGTGCTTGCTCCCTGTTGAGGTGATACTATATAAATTGTATAAAACCGGCTCCGGGTGGCTCCCAACCGCAAAGATGTTTTGACAGATCTGTAGGAAAAATGTATAAGAATATTGCTATGATTTATAAGTACTAAGTGTGAGACTATATCTCTTGGATCCACATGAAATTTAGTTTAAATAGTATATCTCTGAGAAATATTTTAACTTGGTGTTCTTTGGTTTTTTAACCCAAGAACTCGTTTACAGTGTTCCTTACCTATCTATTCTGTAAAATAGCAGCTAAAATAAATTTCTCATTTTTTGATAAATATTTAGGTTTGTCTGAAAGTGAGTAAAAGATGGGTTTAAATGTGATTCAGGAAAAAATAAATAAATCCTTAACAATTCTTTATGAATCCCTCATGGTCGGCTTTCATTAAAGTCGGGCATGAGACATAAAATAAAGAAACAATAACATTTCTCTTTCCCTGTACGGCATACTGTACTGTGCCACAGGGAAGCAAGAGAGCTACAAACTTAAAGTACAGATTTTTGTCAGTAAAACACGTTCGAAATGAAGAAATTAGAGTGGTGAAGTGCAACAAACATGAATTCCATTGGAAAAGAATTAATTCTAAAATATCCTAAACCCTCGTAACGATCCTTGACAACAAAAACAGGAGTAGAACGTGAAGCATATTGCCCACGGAAACGCTGTGAGTTGGCTATTCTATTAATTCCACAATAGCGCACTCTTAGGTTGACTTGGAGTTGTAATTTAGTATCTGCTTTCGTTGTAACAACCAAAAATACCCTATTTTACGGCGTACAAGACAATACTTTTGTCTTCACAAAGTTTAGACTTCGACTTATACGCCACATTGACTTATCTATTGATTGGCCATTGAAATTTTTCTCAATGAGAAAAAAATATATAGTGTTCCTTAAATTTGTTCGTGATCCCAGCACACAATATTACGTTCATAAGAAACCATTCCGAAAGCGTACGAAATAATATATTCCGTTCACTAGGAATTTTTTTTTTTAAAAGCTGCTGAAATTCATATTTCCCTTTCACTGAAATAGCACTGAAATCGTCGTGACCGATTTGGAGTGTCGGATGTTGTATTTCAACTGCATCCTCCTCTTGAGCCCACCAAGACCCCATGGGTGGCATTCACCCTTGGATGTGCAGAACCACCGAAACTATTATACAGTGGGTGCACTTCATTTATCTCGCAATGATTAAACCTCTGAAACACGTCGCTACCACGCAGTTGATTGCCTTGTGACAATCGTGCCGGTATCCGACTGACCATGCGTTTCAAGAACAGCAATAGCCAGCGGCTGGCGAAGGCGGTCTTTTTTCGTTCTGTCAATTTCTCAATGGTATCTCTCAACTGAACTTAAATAAACTATGGCTGCTAGTTATTATGCTTATCTTAATTTATTTCATGTTTCCGACTGTAATCAATGGTAGTTTTGGTTTCTGATTTTAATCAAATTATCCGAGAAAGCAGCGAACGGTAACTCACGCTGCAATCACCTCTCAGATCTGGCACACTTTCGTGACTTTTTTTTTTTCACCTTTGCAAAAGTGTAAAATATAAAGCATTTCTGGTCCGATCGGAAGATTTTCAGCATTTACAAGCTATGTACAACTCGACACATTATCTGAGACCATGTGCCTGCTCAGCAAACCTGTCGTAGGGTGGGGGAGGATCAATACCAAAAGTGTAAAATATAAAGCATTTCTGGTCCGATCGGAAGATTTTCAGCATTTACAAGCTATGTACAACTCGACACATTATCTGAGACCATGTGCCTGCTCAGCAAACCTGTCGTAGGGTGGGGGAGGATCAATACCAAAAGTGTAAAATATAAAGCATTTCTGGTCCGATCGGAAGATTTTCAGCATTTACAAGCTATGTACAACTCGACACATTATCTGATACCATGTGCCTGCTCAGCAAACCTGTCGTAGGGTGGGGGAGGATCAATACCAAAAGTGTAAAATATAAAGCATTTCTGGTCCGATCGGAAGATTTTCAGCATTTACAAGCTATGTACAACTCGACACATTATCTGAGACCATGTGCCTGCTCAGCAAACCTGTCGTAGGGTGGGGGAGGATCAATACCAAAAGTGTAAAATATAAAGCATTTCTGGTCCGATCGGAAGATTTTCAGCATTTACAAGCTATGTACAACTCGACACATTATCTGAGACCATGTGCCTGCTCAGCAAACCTGTCGTAGGGTGGGGGAGGATCAATACCAAAAGTGTAAAATATAAAGCATTTCTGGTCCGATCGGAAGATTTTCAGCATTTACAAGCTATGAACAACTCAACACATTATCTGAGACCATGTGCCTGCTCAGCAAACCTGTCGTAGGGTGGGGGAGGATCAATACCAAAAGTGTAAAATATAAAGCATTTCTGGTCCGACCGGAAGATTTTCAGCATTTACAAGCTATGTACAACTCGACACATTATCTGAGACCATGTGCCTGCTCAGCAAACCTGTCGTAGGGTGGGGGAGGATCAATACCAAAAGTGTAAAATATAAAGCATTTCTGGTCCGATCGGAAGATTTTCAGCATTTACAAGCTATGTACAACTCAACACATTATCTGAGACCATGTGCCTGCTCAGCAAACCTGTCGTATGGTGGGGGAGGATCAATACCAAAAGTGTAAAATATAAAGCATTTCTGGTCCGATCGGAAGATTTTCAGCATTTACAAGCTATGTACAACTCGACACATTATCTGAGACCATGTGCCTGCTCAGCAAACCTGTCGTAGGGTGGGGGAGGATCAATACCAAAAGTGTAAAATGTAAAGCATTTCTGGTCCGATCTGAAGATTTTCAGCACTTACAAGCTATGTACAACTCGACACATTATCTGAGACCATGTGCCTGCTCAGCAAACCTGTCGTAGGGTGGGGGAGGATCAATACCAAAAGTGTAAAATATAAAGCATTTCTGGTCCGATCGGAAGATTTTCAGCATTTACAAGCTATGAACAACTCAACACATTATCTGAGACCATGTGCCTGCTCAGCAAACCTGTCGTAGGGTGGGGGAGGATCAATACCAAAAGTGTAAAATATAAAGCATTTCTGGTCCGACCGGAAGATTTTCAGCATTTACAAGCTATGTACAACTCGACACATTATCTGAGACCATGTGCCTGCTCAGCAAACCTGTCGTAGGGTGGGGGAGGATCAATACCAAAAGTGTAAAATATAAAGCATTTCTGGTCCGATCGGAAGATTTTCAGCATTTACAAGCTATGTACAACTCGACACATTATCTGAGACCATGTGCCTGCTCAGCAAACCTGTCGTAGGGTGGGGGAGGATCAATACCAAAAGTGTAAAATGTAAAGCATTTCTGGTCCGATCTGAAGATTTTCAGCACTTACAAGCTATGTACAACTCGACACATTATCTGAGACCATGTGCCTGCTCAGCAAACCTGTCGTAGGGTGGGGGAGGATCAATACCAAAAGTGTAAAATATAAAGCATTTCTGGTCCGATCGGAAGATTTTCAGCATTTACAAGCTATGAACAACTCAACACATTATCTGAGACCATGTGCCTGCTCAGCAAACCTGTCGTAGGGTGGGGGAGGATCAATACCAAAAGTGTAAAATATAAAGCATTTCTGGTCCGACCGGAAGATTTTCAGCATTTACAAGCTATGTACAACTCGACACATTATCTGAGACCATGTGCCTGCTCAGCAAACCTGTCGTAGGGTGGGGGAGGATCAATACCAAAAGTGTAAAATATAAAGCATTTCTGGTCCGATCGGAAGATTTTCAGCATTTACAAGCTATGTACAACTCAACACATTATCTGAGACCATGTGCCTGCTCAGCAAACCTGTCGTATGGTGGGGGAGGATCAATACCAAAAGTGTAAAATATAAAGCATTTCTGGTCCGATCGGAAGATTTTCAGCATTTACAAGCTATGAACAACTCAACACATTATCTGAGACCATGTGCCTGCTCAGCAAACCTGTCGTAGGGTGGGGGAGGATCAATACCAAAAGTGTAAAATATAAAGCATTTCTGGTCCGATCTGAAGATTTTCAGCATTTACAAGCTATGTACAACTCGACACATTATCTGAGACCATGTGCCTGCTCAGCAAACCTGTCGTAGGGTGGGGGAGGATCAATACCAAAAGTGTAAAATGTAAAGCATTTCTGGTCCGATCTGAAGATTTTCAGCACTTACAAGCTATGTACAACTCGACACATTATCTGAGACCATGTGCCTGCTCAGCAAACCTGTCGTAGGGTGGGGGAGGATCAATACCAAAAGTGTAAAATATAAAGCATTTCTGGTCCGATCGGAAGATTTTCAGCATTTACAAGCTATGTACAACTCGACACATTATCTGAGACCATGTGCCTGCTCAGCAAACCTGTCGTATGGTGGGGGAGGATCAATACCAAAAGTGTAAAATATAAAGCATTTCTGGTCCGATCGGAAGATTTTCAGCATTTACAAGCTATGTACAACTCGACACATTATCTGAGACCATGTGCCTGCTCAGCAAACCTGTCGTAGGGTGGGGGAGGATCAATACCAAAAGTGTAAAATGTAAAGCATTTCTGGTCCGATCTGAAGATTTTCAGCACTTACAAGCTATGTACAACTCGACACATTATCTGAGACCATGTGCCTGCTCAGCAAACCTGTCGTAGGGTGGGGGAGGATCAATACCAAAAGTGTAAAATATAAAGCATTTCTGGTCCGATCGGAAGATTTTCAGCATTTACAAGCTATGTACAACTCGACACATTATCTGAGACCATGTGCCTGCTCAGCAAACCTGTCGTAGGGTGGGGGAGGATCAATATCAAAAGTGTAAAATATAAAGCATTTCTGGTCCGATCGGGAGATTTACAGCCTTTATAAGCTATAACTGAACAAATTATCTGAGGGCATATCACCCTTCCCCCTCCCGATAGGTTTCCTGGGTATGCACATGTCCGCAGAGAGTTTGTTGCGATGTAGTTTGCAAACACTCAAAATCTCCCGATCGGACCAGAAATTCTTTTTATTTTACACTTTTGGTATTACCCCCCCCTCCCCGATAGGTTTCCTGGGTAGGCACATGCCCTCACATAATTTGTTGACTTGTAGCTTGTAAAAGCGCTAAAAATCTCCCGATCAGACTAGAAATTCTTTATATTTCATATTTTGGGTTTTAAGCACACAACCCCCCCCCCCCTCCCAACTAGTTTCCTGGGTTTGCACATATCCACAGAGAATTTGTTTTGCTGTAATTTATAAACTTTGAGAAATATCGTAAATAAGAAAATACTAAATTACGGAAATTTTATGTGTGTCAGATAACCAATCTCGGTAGACGTAGCCACTAAGCAGCCCAGAACGCAATTTTTATACAGCCCCTTAAAACTTTTGTGGCCAGTTCTCTGCTTTGTCTTTGGCCCGAAAATCATGGCAATGTCTAAATTTCTTACTGAAAATGAAATATTAAAAAAAATATTTTATGAACAATAGTTGCTCAAGTAGTGGGGAATATAGTCACAGGAAATCGTTTATGTAGAACAATTTTATAGCACTGGAATGGTAAACAGTAAACTCCCCCACCGGTAAATTCCCCAACGTTCAGTCAATTCCCCCACATCGGACCCCCCCCCCCCCGGTAAATTCCCTCACCTTTTTCAAACAGGGACCGTGCACAAATGAATTTTACTCAAAATACGACTCAAAAAGGTGGGGAAATTTACCGGTGGGGGAGTTTTTCAAGGTGGGGGAATTGACTGAATGTGGGAAAATTTACCGGTGGGGGAATTTTCCGGTGGGGGAGTTCCACTGGAATTCCAATGTGTCCAGTTCTCCGTGTGGCCAGTTCTTCGGTGGCCAGTGGCCACTTCTCCGTACCCGATTTGTTACTGGGAAATAAATTTTACCCCACTTTCTGAAATTTATAACAGCCTCATCGAACGTTTTCGTTTTAATTCAATTTCCTTTCCCGTAGGCTTTATGGTCGCCAAGAGATTTATTCGATTTTATCGGGTGTAAAAATGTTATAAAACGAAAGATGGAAAAATTATCCTCAGACATTACATTCACATATTCGGCACGTATATTCCTAGTACGTTCATCCCCCTAAACACAAGATACTGTTTCGCTTCCCTCCATGGAGGATGTTATCTTAATGCCAAATGTCGTTAGCAGTGTTTTCTCCAAGTGCGTTACTGTTTCCGGTGTGACAAGTGATTTCGACCTTGTGAGCGCCGTCCACGGCGAAGCGTTGGTACCGTGGGTTCCTCAGTAATTGGCCTGCGAATGTGTCCCATATGAATAACCAAATGCAAGAAGCAATGTCCGGTTCGTTCTAAGGAACAACTGTCTGCTGTTCTACTTTCGAAGAGAATTGCCAATCCTTCGCCCGGGGCTCTGCCGACACACGCCAAGAAATGGCGACCATGGAGTCTGCGACGTGACCTTGGTTATAGAAGCATATACTCCCTGAGGAAATTTTGTTTGTGGCGCGTTTACTTCCTCTAAGGCTGCCAGAAGGAACCGCGTTTGCAGCTTAATCCAAGAAAATAACGGGTTAAGCAGTTTGCATTCGGTACCTTCCGAAGTGCATCGCAAGTGAATAAATATCTGCTAAGGAATTACTAGCCGAAAGGCAACGTGATAGATGAAAAGGAGCCCGACAAAAGTATCCCGAAGTAGAAAAACACCAGAGCAAGAGAGCTTTGCTATTTTAGATTTTACATCTTCACAGGCCAAGCAAGCCAGAAGTGGAACGCCCTGGACGATGATACAAAAGATGGATGTGGTCACCAGCAAAAATCGTTTTCCATACCAAGAATTAAATAGCTTTTATAGTGCTACTCTTTCTTTGTTTTATATTAAACAGGGAAAACGGCAAATTCGTACCCGGAAGATTGGTTCCCGACAAACTGGTACCCGGGAGATTGGTACCAGGCAAACTCGTACCCGGGAGATTGGTACCCTTCTGTTGCTACGACGTTACGGGGCACATACAAATTGCGGTAATCGGAAAAGACCCTCACAGGAAAAGTCCCATACATTAGAAAAGTTCCCCGTAGGAAAAGTCCCCCACAGGAAAAGTCCCCCACCTTTTTCAGTCAGGGACCATGCACAAATTGCATTTGACACAAAATATCGAACGTGGGGGAGATTTCCGGGGTCATCATTTCCATTTCCACGCTGTTTAAAACAAGATGCAGCTGAACAACGTGCACAAATATGTGGGGGAAATTCCAGGCTCGGCATTTCAAACATTTATCGCTGTTTATAGTAAAAAAACTGTCTTCCAAGTATTTGGATGAGGTGGGGAAATTCCTGGGTTAGTATCTCCACTGTTACCACGCTTTTTAGTGAAAAACGGTCTTACAATCAGCAGATTGACAGGGTGTGGAAAAATTACGGGGTCGGCATTTCGACTTAGGATGGGGTGGGGGAAATTTCCGGTGTCATCAGTTCTATTTTCATCCACTTTAAAACAACATTCAGCAATACAAGTAGCACAAATATGTGGGGGAAATTATCGGGGTCGGCATTTCAAACCTTTATCGCAGTTTACAGTACTGAAAGTAGATGGATGAGGTGGGGGAAATTTCCGGGTTAGTATTTTGACTGTTACCGCGCTTTTTAGTGAAAAAAGGTCTTACGCTATAAAGCAGGCTGACAGGGTGAAGGAAAATTTCGGGGTCGGCATTTCAAACTTCTACCGTTGTTTAGGGTAAAAATCGGTTTACAATTAACAGGATTGCGTAGGGGAAATTTCTGGGTTAGTATTTCCACTCTTACCGCGGTTTTTAATAGAAAACGGTCTTACAGTAAGCAAGCTGACAGGGTGGGGAGAATTTCCGGGTTAGTATTTGGACTGTTACTGAGGTTTTTAGTGGAAGATTTTCCGACGGGTTCACTGTAAACCGCCACACAGGAAAACTGCCACACCGGAAGATTGCCACACAGGAAAACTGCCACACTTTGAATGTGTGGCAGTTTTCTGGTGTGGCAGTTTTCAAAGTTTCCGAATTATGTGTGGCAGTTTCTCCAGGTGCCTAACGATGGAAAGGAGCTCTTTTGTTTGTCTGAATTTTCATGTCGGTTCATACTTAGGGCAACTGGCCACAGATGTTCGAGGGGAGAGGGGGGGGGGTATAAAGATTGCCGTTTCCTGGCCTATATTGAGAATTGAATTGGGAACTCCAAACAAATTTCGAGAAAACGTTCTGTGTAAGCCAAGCGAAAATTGCTGTGTTCAGGAAAGGACCAATAAGGTGGGATTTTTTAATAAATAAAGCTGCACTTTTACTTAGGCACTACATATTTACATAACATGTCAAATTTGTAATATTTTTTCTTTTTACTTAATTAATTCATAGGCCTTACACCTCGGTTTTTTAACAGCTTTTAATACGCCGACTTCATGTTCATAACGCTTACGTATCAAATCAAGTCATTAAATATTAAAGTCACAGGCCACAGGCATATGCCTTTTTAACAGTTTTTATTCTACCAGTGTCATATTCACAACGTTTACACATCAAATAAAGTTAATAATATTGCGCTTTTATTTAGGCACGAAATATTTATTCACAAGCCCTGAAACGCAACAGCGCCCCAGACCATCACGCTCGGCATGAGACCGGTATGGCGATGTACAATGCGGCCTTCCAGATGCCGTTCACCAAGGTATCTGCGAACAAGGATTCGCTCACCGTGATGCTTTAGATTGAATCTGTACTCGTTAGAAAACACAATATGCTCCCATTCAGCACTCCAGTTTCGACGTTCGCGGCACCACTGCAACCGCTGGCGCCTATGGTTCAGGGTCAAGGGAAGTCGCAGCAATGGACGGCAACAACGAAGCCTCTCTGCAGCAATCGGTTACGAACAGTGCTTGCAGACATCGGGCGATGTGTGCCCCTCCTCCATTGCTGCACAAGTGTCATGGATGATGATGTGCGCGACGTCGCTGCCATACGGTATAAGTGCATGTCTTGCCACTCGGTCGTGCGATTTCGAGCTCCAGACCCTGCACGACGATGCGTACAACCTTCTGCTGTCCATTGACGTCATGTGCGCCTAACGGTAGTTGCGCCTAACGTGTGCAGCAATATCACGGTATGATAAACCACCTTCTCTGAGTTCAATGATTCTACCTCTTTCAAACTCCGTCATGTGTGTGTATGGTTGTCTCGTCCACCTATGAGGCACGTTTACATGTTAACAACTGCGTACGGCCGAGTTTAGCGGTAACAAGTTTGAAAACTTGCTCTCTGTACCCCTTCTTTCATATACTTGGCGTGACGCTTCCGAAGACGTTGCACGCGCCTCACATTAGCATTTGGGGTGCAATTGTAATATTTGCATTTCCCATGGTGCCTTATCCATTTCGCAAATTTCGTGCAAATCCGAGCATTTCTTCATGAAGTTACAATTTCTATTAACAGCAGTGTATATTTTTATGAAAAGTGATATCCAGTAAAAATGATTTTTCCTAGTAACATAAAAGGGTATGTAATATCTTAATGGCATTAAGAGATACGTACAAGTTTTCCGACTCAGTAGGTCTTTATTTATGACTGTAATATTTCGTGTGTATAACAACATGTAATAAAGACTAATGAAAATAGACTTAATGGATGTGTCTTCAGGTGTTTCAAGGAAACTCAAAAGATCAGTCCTCAGTTATTTACAAGCTACCTAAGCCGCGGACCTTTGTGGAACACTTTACGTTAAAATTTAAATATTGGGTATGTATAAACATGCAATAAAAGCTAGTAGAAGGTACTCAACAGGTTGGACTTCAGGCATTTACGAGGTTCTAGGCATTTTTAGCATTTTTTACGCCGCCGTGCTTTTTATTCATAAGGTTTGCATAACAAATCAAGGTTATATACACTGAAGACCAATTGAATTAGAGATACTTGTCTAGTCACGTGTAGCACCACCTTTCGCCCTGATGACGGCGGCGATTCGTCTCGGCATGGACTCGACAAGACACCGGAAGCGTTGGGAAGACATACGGATCCACGACCCCTGAACAAGCTCCCACAGTTCACGAAGATTTGATGGAGGGGGTCAGAGCCTCGAACATCTCTCTCGATGGCATCCCAGATGCGCTCGATGGGATTGAGGTCAGGTGACCTAGCTGGCCAAGGAAGCAAGGTCACGTCGTTGGAGAGTTAATCCAAACATTCGGATACAATTCGGGAGTGATGGTACGGTGCATTGTCTTATTGCAGGATGAGGTTCCCAGTGGGATGTTGAAGACGCACAAACGGGAGCAAATGGTCGTCTAGGATATTCCGGTAACGTTGACCTGTGAGGGACGATGTCACACGTACCAGGGGTCCCATTTCAGTCCACGTAAGCAGTCCTCAGACGAGAATGCCACCCCCACCAGCTTGAAGAGTACCCTGTTGGCAAAGAAGGATCTGTCGCTTCATGTGGTTTGCGCCGTACTCGTATCCTGCCATCCGCATGTACCAACGTAAATCTCGACTCATCAGTCCAGGCAACATTTTTCCACATGTCTAGGGTCCAGTGGCGATGTTCCAGCGCCCATGCTAATCTTTGCACCGTGAGATGTGCGGTCAGCAGCGGTACCCTCGAGGGACTATGACTTCTGTACCCCACAGCGAGGAGATGGTTCTGGATGGTGTGGCTGCTTACACGTTTTTGTGCACCAGCGTTAAATTGCCGAGTGATTTCTTGTACTGTGGGCCCGTCTCTCCGCTGTTACAATGCGAGCTAGCCGACGATGACCCCGCTCATCCACACGCTGTTGTCTACGGCAGTTGGCCCTTGCACGGATGGTTTTACCGGATTCGATGTATTCACGGTACACCCGTGACACAGTGGCTCGTGAAAATCCCAGTGCCTGCACGACTTCCGAGATGGAGTGATCCATGCGTCGGGCCCCGACAATTTGCCCACAATCAAATGCGCTTAGATCCTTCGTCTTACCCATACTGCGGCCGACTTTTACTGATTCCCGGCGCATCACTCCTTATATTGTCGGATCGCTGCATACGTCATGTCGTTTCCGTTTACAGGGCCGCCCACAGCGCCACATTTGCATAATGCCAGCTGTCTCTAATTCAATTGCTCTTCAGTGTAGTATGACACATATACTCAGGCACAAAACGTAAACGTTCAGGTTGTAAAGAAATTTTCGGGAAAATATCGTATGTGGGGCAAGCTTAATGCAAGATACTTTGGACCTGCGATGCCGTAAACTTCCCAGAGTGCGCGAAAAAATAGATTCTAAGGACAAATCGTAAGCCGTTGTGGTGAAGATTAGTTGAATATAGCGATGATACGATGGCGATATCGAAGGAAGGTGTGTGTGCAATATTTCTCTATGAATATTTGAATGGCGTGAAAGTTACAATAGTACTTGGAAAATTGCGAAACGCGTTAGGTGGCGATATTATCGGACAGAGTATACTTGCCATGGCTTCAAAAGCAGATTCAACACTGGTGTACGGGATCCGTCTGACGCGCCTAGAAGTGGCAGACCCAGTAAGGTTGAAGATGATATACTACAACACGTGCTATCGACCAAGTCTGACGCAACACTACGGGAACTGTCAGAGCAACTGAAGACCTTTCATACGACCATCAACACCCGACTTCGGAAGTTGGATATTCGGCTGTGCAAGGATACCCCATGTTCACGGAAATGGTACCCATATTTGCATAGTCATCGGATGCAACAATGGTACTCATACTTGCATAGTTTTGATACAACTGTGCAAATGGTTCCCCATTTGCACAGTTTATCGGATGCGACACTACTCCATTGCTGTTGCTCTGCATGAAACAGAAAAACGGAAGGGCTTTTTGCATCCGTTGGTTACGAGTGACAAAAAATGGGTCACATATGTAAATATTACGCGGCAAAGGCATGGGCCAAGCAGGGACAACTCCCACAGAAGGTCGCTAAGCCACCGCTTCATGGACGGAAGGTGATGCTGTGTTGCTGGTGAGACTGTCAAGGTGTGAATTACTATGAACTCTTACCGCTTAGCAATACCATCACAGCGGCCAACAGTTGGACTGTCTCCATGCAGAGCTGCAAGAAAAGCACGCAGCGTTGATTAATCGTCATGGAGTTTTTTTCTTACAACTATAACGCCCACATGTAGATTTACGGACCCAGCATAAATTGCACGAGCTGGAATGGGAAATATTATCACACCGTCCTTATTCTCCGGGACTTGCCCCGTCAGATTTTCATCTCTTCCGGTCTTAGTAGAATTGTCTCGCTGAGTAAAACTTTGCTATAATGACGATAATGTGAAACGTTGCACGGATAACTTCTTCAACTCCCGCTCGCCAGACTTCTATCGCAATGGGATATTTGAACTCTTAGATCTGTAGAACAAGGTCATTGGTTCCAATGGGGACTACCTGGACGATTAGGTTATGTGTTTTGTACGATTTTTTAGGCTTGGAATACATGCTTCTCTGTTTTGCGGATACTTTCTTTACAACCTGAAAATAAGCCCTAGGCCTCTTTAAGAATTGTTAATCCGCCTTGCTCATATTAACAAGATTGACGTAAAAAATCAAGTTTATAATGTTGCGCTTTTACTCAGGCACCAAACATTAAATACAAGACCCTAGGCCTGGGCCTTTTCATAAATTTTTTATTCCGTCGTTCTCATATTCATAAGGTTTACATAGCAAATCAGATTAACAATGTTGCGCATTTACTCAGGCATCCAACATTAAGTATACACGACCTTGGGCCTGAGCCTTTTTAGAAATTTTTAATAAGCGCAACATTATTAAATTGTCTTGGTGGGTTAGCCTTAGGAATGTGAGCTCAACAGATTAAAAACTGTTAAAAAGGCCGAGGCCTAGGACCTCGGTCTTTTTAACAGTTTTGAACACCTCAAGACTAACCTGTTGAATCTCTTCTGCTAGCTTTTTCAGGTGCCGTGTAAACATCTGACGACTGATCCGTTGAGTCCCTTTTATTAGCTTTTATATGTTATCACATGCTAAATATATAGGTTATAACTTTAAATCTTGGAAAAATGCCTGAGTGCTAGGTGCCTTGCAAGCACCCGAAGACTGATCTGTTAAATTCCTTTTGTTAGCTTTCATCGCATATTCCTACATAAAAAATATATTAAGAGGGGAACTTAAAGTCTTCCAAAACGATCCGCGGCATATGTGCCTTATAAGCAGAGCCCATTTAAGAGGGAGCTACATCCCCGGCGGCTTCGCTTTTTTTCAAAGGGCCCTAGAGCTATGCAGATTGACTGTTTTTTTTTTTTTTTTTTTTTTGCAGATAGCACAGTAAAAACTATATGAAACTGCCTTGTGAAATTGTTTTTCTACTTATTTCCCCTTTTTTAGGAGGAGTCCACAAAAAATATAGTCGCACCCAGTCCATCTTCAAATCTTTCGAAAGCATTACAGATGTTTTCTGTACACACCTGTAATTTGGCGAAATTTCCATACATTTTTTTTTTTTTTTTTGGAGGTTTAGACCCCCGTGAGCAACTCAATGGGCTATAAGCAGTCGCCCGTCCCTAATTTAGGGTCACTGGTTCCAGGGAAGGGAGAGAGCCAGTGCCGTAAGACAAACACAACATCCATGCCTCACGGGATTCGAACCCGGACTCCGTTCGGACGAATGATCAGAGGCCATCGCTTAGACCACTGCGTCACCAGGGCGGCAATTTCCATACATTAAGAATTCGTTTGAATCATGATATTTGCATCGTATTATTTTGTCCACTACTTTAATATAATTTCCACAAGCTGAACCCTGAGGCGTGGGGGTGGGATGGAAATTAAAGCATAATTGAACTGGTGTCCATTTTTCAAACATGCATTTTTGCATTTTCACATTTTCTTGCTACACCGATTCGTTCATGAATCATGGGATACACCCTTGAATATGGCGGGGATAATTTTATGGTCCAGTCTTCATATTTTGGGAATGGTTTTTGCAGGGGATTTTTTATTTTCACCCATAGTGAAATCCTTGATGTGCCACTGATACTGGGCCCCCAAATTACTGCCCAGCCCACGGGCCCCTGTTTCCTTAAATTGGCTCTGCTCGTAAGCGCCCGAAGAATGATCCGTTGAGTCTCTTCTGCTAGCTTCTTTTGCATTTTAGGATATTCCAAATATTAAATTCATTATTTAAGATTTAGTGAGTCGGAGAGCTTCTACATTTCCATTGGCCCATTAAGCTCTTACATACCCCTATTATGTCGATAAGATAACTCCTACATTTCGTTTCGTGCCATTAGGAAAGCACCTACGCTTTGACAAGATCTCCGAATGAAATGCAATTTGTGTACATTCCTTTATACACTGCCTGGCCAAATTAAAATTCGTGCATGCTAATACTTCGTGGAAACACCTTTAGCACGAATTACAGCACGCATTCAGTGTGGCATGTTGTATATGAGTTTATACACTGTCTCCCCACTGATTTGTGGCCAGCTTGGCAGTAACATTTCTCCAGGATCCTTAGTTCATGACGGAAGAGTGGAATTACTCCTTAGATTCCTCTCCAGTATATCGCACAGGCCCTCAATGGGGTTGAGGTCAGGACTTTGTGGTGGCCAATTCAAGTGTGCGAATGATGCCTCGTACTCCTCGAACCAATCTTTCACAATTTAAGAGCGACGAATCGTGGCATTGTCATCCTGGAATAGGCCATTGCCTTCAGGGAAGAAAAATTCCATTGATGGAATAAGGTGGTCATTCAGTATGCTGAGATAGTCACGTGGCTTCATTTTATTGTTGCATAGTGCTGCTGCGCCTAGACCAGCCGAACAGAAGCAACCCCTGATCATAAAACACTTCCTCCCGAGGCCTGTACAGTACAGGAAAGGTCCAATACTTCATGCTGTTCCCTTCGAACCCTGATGCGTCCATCATGTTGGAACAGAGTATACCTCGACTCATCAAGCCATATAACTCTCCCCCGTTGCTCAGCAGTTCAATCTTTATGTTCCGTGGCGAATTGGAGTCTTTTTCTCCGATTACTCTAACTAATCAGTGGTTTCCTTTTTACAACACAGCTGTTTAATCCCAGTTCTTTAAGTTCCCGTCTCATCGTACGAGTGGAAATGGCCTTGCTTCTGCACTTGAGAATGTCGTTTTTTACGATACGATTTCACTAAGCGTTTTAATGATCTTTGGTCACGCGGCTGTTTTCAAGATTGTTTTCCGACCACACATTTTCTGCGAAGTTGATGCTTCACAGCCATCATTCCACGAATTAATAATGCGTTGGACAGTTCGTAATCCGATGCCAGTGATTTCAGTAATCTCCTTGCGGCCTTTGCAACAGGCCCAATAATTTGGCCCTTTGTGAATTCTTTCACATCTTTTCCGCGACAGCGTATAACGTCTTCCGCTATGATCGCTCCGAACTGATGAGCTGCACGCTCATCCCGTTCCATTTAAAGGTTGTATTCGCCGCAGCATTACGCAGCTATTCGAAATGCTTCACCAGTCACACCATCCTCTGTATTTGTATGTTTCCAAGCACACCGCGACTTTTTGTGTGGCCAGGCAGTGTATGAGAAGGTGTGGTTTTCCGCTATGTAGCACTTTTCCTAGCGGCGGAAGAAAGTGTAAGACTTTTCCGCCAACTGTGATTGGATATCCTGGTACTTGAGAAATTGGTACGGGTAAATTTGTAAACATGCAGTTTTATCCCCTTCTGTTCAATTTCAATACTTGAATTTCTTGCTTCAGCATCGGCATCATCGCTTCTAATTATTTCGATACATTTTTTTTCAGACTCGTAAATTATTCTATAAATTGAAGCAATTTCAGCATTTGCGTGAAATTAACTTTTCAGAAAACTCGTACCAGGGAGTTTTGTACCCTACAAACTGGTACACGAGAGACTAGTATCCTGGAACTTGGTTCACTGGAGACTGGTACTGGGTAAACAGTTACACGCTATGAGAAGGAAAGTGATGTTCTTTATTTTTTTTTAAGCTTTGTTTGCATTTTTTGGTTTATATTAAACTCTATTTTAACCACCTAACTTTTAAAGCATATGCATGTCGAACTACGTCATCATCATCATCATCATTGTCAACATTTATGCTAGATGAAGATCTTCCCAAGTTTCTTCTAGAACGATCTATTTTGAGCCAGTCTCCTCCATGACACTCTGGCATGCTTTAGAAATTCATCCACCCATCTCTCATGTGGTTTTCTTTTGGATCTTTTCCTTTCACTTCGTATTTAGTCGAAAATTTCTGCTGTCCGTCGGTGATCCGTTCTTCTAGAAAAATGTCTAGCACATTGCCATTTCAGGTATATTACTCTGATCATGATGTCTTCCGCTCTTGTCATTTTCCTGATCCACGAGTTCCTCTTCTTATCTTTCCTGGTTACACCAAGCATGCATCTCTCCATCTGCTTTCAGTTGTCTGCAGCCTTTGTATGTCTTTTTTAATTAAAGCCCATGTATCTCTACTCGGTACGCAGGAATTGGAGGAATGCATTGATTAAACACTTTTCTTTTAAGACATAATAGTAAATTGTTCTTGAAACTTGGTTGGAGAGCTCTCAACCAAATTTTATACTCCGATTAAAAAATAATAAAAAAAATATTTTTGCAAAAGCTCTCCAACCAAATTTTATACGCCGATTAATTTTTTCATCAACGTGACCCACGCTGGATATCTGTTACTCAAGATAAACGTAGGTATCAGCTAACTCCAGCTTTATCCCATCAATCGAGAAATCTTCATTTCCTGTACAACTATTGTGCCTCAATTTTGTTTTCTGAAAGTTCATTTTTAATTCCATTTCTTTACTCTTGTCAGCAAGTTCCTGGATCATACTCTGCAGCTCTGAAGGGGTAGTTGCAAAAATGAGTATGTCATCAGAAAAATATTTGTATACATACTCATACGTATATCTATTGTGACGCATTTTGTTTGACTCGTGGATTTGTTCTTGGACCACCTGTTCACCGTATGCATAGTGAAACTGCATCGACAAAAAAAAAAAAAAAATGCAGGTAGGCTCAGTTTTGATTGATCCTTCAGTTTGCAACGTAGGACAACGACTTGCAGATCGGGGAGTTGAAATGAGCTAGTCGAGTATGGTTTCAAAGCGTTTATTTAATTTGTTATAGCCAACACAGGTTTATGATATGAAAAGTAGCTTGCATGGTTTTTACAAACAATGCTGAATATATTGCGAACATAAAGTAGATCGAAACACGAATTGCCCAACGTGGTGCTCTGTCTTCTTGTACTTCGTACATTTCTCATCACTTGCTCTTGCCTCTCGTTTTGATTTTCTCCACTTTTGCTTCAGTTCATTCTGCGAATTCCGCGGCATTGTCGAAAATGTCAACCCGTTCACACCAAAACAATTTTTAAAATGTTTCAGTTTAAACACCACTGCGATATATTCTTTATATATTTAAACAGATCTCGTCGAGAGCTTTAAAACGATGTCACGCGCAGTCGTTTTGCACTTATGGTTGTCCAGATAAGCCGCTATATTGTCAAAAGCGTTCACCGGTTAACAAGAAAATAATTTTTAAAATGCTCAGTTCAAACTACTGCGAAATATTCTTCTTGTATTTGAATAGATCTCGTCGAGAGCTTTAAGACGATACCACGCACAGTCTTTTTGCACTCACGGTTGTCTAGATAAACCGCGATATTTTCCAAAAGTGTTCAACGGTTCACAAGAGAACAATTTTTTAAATGTTCAGTTCAAACCACTGCGAAATGTTCTTCTTGTATTTGAATAGATCTCGTCGAGAGCTTTAAAACGATACCACGCACAGTCGTTTTGCACTAACGGTTGTCCAGATAAACCGTGATATTGTCGAAAATGTTCACCGGTTCACAAGAAAACAATTTTAAAAATGTTCAGTTCAAACCACTGCAAAATGCTTTCCATATATTTGAATAGATCTCGTCGAGAGCTTTAAAACGATACCACGCACAGTCGTTTTGCACTAACGGTTGCCCAGATAAACCGTGATATTGTCGAAAATGTTCACCGGTTCACAAGAAAACAATTTTTAAAATGTTCAGTTCAAACCACTGCAAAATGCTTTCCATATATTTGAATAGATCTCGTCGAGAGCTTTAAAACGATACCACGCACAGTCGTTTTGCACTAACGGTTGTCCAGATAAACCGTGATATTGTCGAAAATGTTCACCGGTTCACAAGAAAACAATTTTAAAAATGTTCAGTTCAAACCACTGCAAAATGCTTTCCATATATTTGAATAGATCTCGTTGAGAGCTTTAAAACGATATCACGCACAGTCGTGTTGCGCTCACGGTTGCCGAGATAGACTGAGTCAAACGCGGTGGCACCCCCAGAAATATTACATCGTTTCCCCCACCCACAGGGAGCGAGGGGAGCGTCGCGCGCACGATGTATTGCGCAGTAAGCGAGTTGGACTCCATATTGTATACGAATATGCTAACACGATTAGTGTGCGGCACGTATTATTAACGCTCTAATGATTTCAATTGGGATTGATTTCTGTCACAGGTGGTCGGCCGTAAGTCGCCCCATACTATTCGTGGAGTTAGACCTAGTCCTACGTCAAAATAAAAACGCATTTAAACGTTGATTTTTTTATTCTCCCCAGTTATTGTTTACTGCATATATCCGAAATTTGAAATAAAAAGATTAGCAATAGGTATTACACATGTGAGATCACAGTTGTGCTTGCACGTGAAAGGGCAGAAAGTCGTTTTCCAAAGATATCATTCTGTTTTTCAACGCCCAGTAAAAAGAATTCTAATAGCAGTTTTTCTTTTTTCTTCTTCTCTTTTTTTTTTCCTACAGCCGATAGAAGGTGCTTGTACACTGGCGGCAGCCTTCATGACCTTGATACAGTTGCAGATACCCGCGGGGATTTTGATTCTTTAGGCGATCGCTTCTGTTACTTCCTGAACGATACATCAAAGGCAATCTGACTTGATTCGACGCTTGTTTTTCTTCGCTTATGCTTTTTTATAAAAAGCAGCATTCACTCACTTAATAAAATACTTGTATGACTGCTCTACCAGCTCGTAACTTAGCACTTTTACGACGTTCGAAACCAGCAATAGATATGAAGTATGAAAAACAAACACTAGATGATTGCCAACGATGGGGAGGAATAAAGGGGATGATTTTTTTTATAGGACGTTTGTCTAGGACTTTAATGAAGATGGTTACTGTGTTGCCTCTGTAACATTATCATTATGGGAGTTCCTTCCTGAAGAGACGTCTCATTTCGACTTTCTCCTGGATGAGGTATTAACTTTCTCACACTGCCAGAGCACGAAGTGCTTCGAAACAGGCTTTCGTGAACTTGTTTCTTCTTTTAACTAACAAATATGGGGGCTTTAAGATAGGTGGAAGTGAAAAGTAAATAAAACCTTGCTACAATTAAAAAAAATATTATTAGCAATTATAAATTTCAGAGCTGGAACAAAATCAGTTTTCAAGATGACAATCCGTTTTTTTGGTGTAAATATGACATAGATGTTAAGTCAGATAATATCCGAAAATTTGAAATTTCTGTCGCCCTGGAGCGATTATTGAAACCGAGTCTCCCAGATAGCGCCTCCTCTGATGGTTATATTTAAATTCATCGGAAACTTGAAACTTAATCGTTCTGGGTGATGTAGGGGTTAACATATCCGGACGCTATGCGGGAGACTGGGGTTCAATTCCCGCTCCAGGGCGACGAAATTTTCAAGTTTTCGGATATTTTCCGACTTACTTTTAATTTTCAAGTTTTCGGATATTTACACCCAAAAACGGATTGTCATCTTCAAAATTTGTACGGTATGGTGTAATCCCGTATTCCATTCATAATATCAGTTTTGTTTCTCTCCATCACTTCACCAAAAACTGATTAAAAGGAAGTTTTCATGACCTTGCCGGTGGTAGAGCGGTCAGAAGCACAGGTTTATGGTTAATTGCGTGAGGCGCTGGCTATCTTCATTTCCTGGGAACAGTAATCATAAATCAAGGGCAGGAGACTCTCCATAAACGCACGTACATACACTGTAAAAAATAATTCTGAAATTCACGAGCCACTTTCCGTCATTTTTTTCGTGAATTAACGAAGCATATTTCTGATACAACCTTTTGCATGAAATGACAGAAATAAACCTGAAATTGAAGGTTTTTTTTGTACCACGGGAAAATTCTGAATTTTCAGAAATCTTTCCGCAGTTTCTTTCTTATATTGACGGTAAATCACCGGTTTAGAGATGTGTTAACGAAAAGTTCTGAATTTTCAGGAATCTTTCCGCAATTCCTTTCGTATATTTACGGAAAAACTCCGTTCTCACCTTTTCCGTATGACGAGAAATTACCGGTAATAGAAGCGACTGGTGAGAATACTTGAGGTTTGATAAACTTTTAAATTTCAAACGTCTGTCGAATTTATAAGTTCCGTAGCGAGGTCGGATAATGTGGATAACATATCGCAAGAATTTTGTTTTTTGTGGCACAGGATATTTTTTTCTCCCCTATTTTGTGCACGAGCTATTTAATACACAGGCGGAAAGTGAAAAAAGAACACCAAGAAGGAGACGTCTGATACCAACGAAATTTATACAGCATAATAACGGAATACAGAGGATAACGTGATCAAAACATGATGGCAAAATACAGCTGTATTTGCTGGTAAACTGAAAAATAACATTTCCATGTAACATGGTTAGTACGAGGTTGAACCGCCATGAACTGCGTCACACTGTGCAATTCTGGCATGGAGTCTGCCGTACAGATGTTGGATGTAAGTTTGGGGTATTGAGTTCGAAGCATCCTCAAACTGGACGCGTAAATCGGGGATGGTCGTGGCTGGCCATGGAGACCGGATAAGTCGTTGTCCCATAAAATCCCACACGTGCTCAATGGGGGACAAATCCGGTGAACGTGCAAGCCATGGATGTAGTCTCACACCCTGAAGTGCATGTTGCGTTGCACGTGCCGTGTGTGGGCGTGCTTTATCTTGCTGGAAAACACCACGATGGACCGACCTTACAAATGGCACAACAACGGGCTGAATGATGATGTTGATATAGGAGGTGCTGTTTAACGTACCCAGCACAAACACTACTTGTGTACGGGAGTGATAGCTGATCGCTCCCCACACCAGGAGACCAGGTGTAGGCCATGCGTGTCGCTGGCGGATGCAAGAAGGGTGGAGACGCTCCCCTGTGCGTCTGCGAGCACGCATACGGCAATCGGAGGCTCCCAAGGAGAATATGCTTTCATCGTTGAACACAACAGATCGCCATTGCGTTCACCAGTGCAGACGTCGGAGACACTACTGCAGCCGTTCCTGACGGTGGGCTGGAGTCAGAGGTACACATGCTGGAGTCAGAGATACACATGCTGGAGGCACACGTGTCACGTAGTCTTGCATCCAGTAGACGGTTGCGGATTGTTCGCACAATCACCTCAGGTGCAACGGCAGCTCGGATTTGCGTCGGAGTGGATGTTCTGCTTAAGGACGCCGCTCTTCTTATGCGTCGATCGGTCCGCTCACCAGTCTGTCTGTGACTCCCGGTTCCACGTCTTCTCGTGTGGGAATGTTCCTCGGACCATCTACTCCACCATCGTACCACCACCGATACTTCCCGTCCAAATCGCTCCGCAATACGACGACACGACCACCCGGCCTACGCGGAGTCCGACTATACGACCTCGCTCAAAGTCCGATAACTGCTGAAATCGTACACGTCTTCCATGTTCAGGCATTGCAGCTTCTTCAGGGTCTTCGCACGTGTCCGTACGCCGACGACTGATTAATTCACTTCGCCGTACTCCTTAAATACCATCGACGATAATTTGCATATTATGCATGCAGTGCTGTGGCGTAAGCGCTTACCGGTTGGTCCCGAAATTAACATCACACCTATACATAAACTCGACCCCATTAACATATGTAAATTTCATGATCGTCCGCCAATTCCTTCTTTATGTTCTTTTTACACTTTCCGCCAGTGTATATATAATGCAAGTGCAAAGATTCAGCTATTTGAGAATACAGCACCCATAAAAATTGGAAACGGTGTGAGACAAGGCGACACTATATCTCCCAAACTCTTTAATGCCACTTTGGAAAATGTCTTTCAATCACTGAACTGGAAAAACAAAGGGATAAAGATTAATGGAGATTATCTAACTCACCTTCGTTTTGCTGATGACGTAGTCATTTTTGCAACCGCCCCATCAGAGCTGCAGGGTATGATCCACGAACTTGCTGACAAAATTAAAGAAGTGGGATTAAAACTGAACTTTCAGAAGACAAATGTGATGTACAGTGCTTTTACAAGAAATGAAGATTTATCGATTGATGGGAGAAAGCTGGAGATAACCAATACCTACATTTATCTTGGATAGCAGATATCAAGTGAAGGTCACATTGATGAAGAAATTAATCGGCGTACAAAACTTGCCTGGAGAGCTTTTGGAAGAAACAGTATAATTTTCAAGAGCAATATACCATAATGTCTTAAAAGAAAAGTGTTTGATCAATGCATACTTCCAGTGCTTACGTATGGTGCAGAGACGTGGACCTTAACTAAAAGAGACATACAAAGACTGCAGACAACTCAAAGAAGCATGGAGAGGTGCATGCTGGGTGTAACCAGGAGATATAAGAAGAGGAGCTCGTGGATCCGAAAAATGACAAGAGCGGAAGACATCACGACCAGAGTAAAATCCCTGAAATGGCAACGGGCTGGACATATTTCCAGAAGGACCGACCATCGATGGACAACCGAAATTTTAGACTGGATTCCAAGGGACAGGAAAAGACCCAGAAGAAGACCACATGGGAGATGGGTGGATGAAATTCGAAAGTATGCGGGTGTAATATGGAGGAGACTGGCACAAGACAGACCGTTGTGGAAGAAACTTGGGGATACCTTCGTCCAGCAGTGGATTGATAATGGTTGACAATGATGATGATGATATATACGTGACGGCCAGGTCCGGTCCTGATCTTCCCGATAACATATGGATGTTGCACGCTTTTTTGATGTACCTATAACCACTTGCAGGAATAACCCCACTTACGGTGGGTAAAGATGTGTGAAATTACCTCCGTTGAACGACGAGCTGTCTCGACAATCTTACGACCTACTGGAAAGTAAACAAAATCCAGTCCTCCTCATATATCTCTGAAAGTGTGAAATGTACTTCTCGAACGTTTTCATTTGATATAACTTTACTACACGTATAGTACTTTTCATTTATATTTGATTTTTTTTACGTGAACGACTAGTGATTTGCTCAACAACGCTATGTGGAAGCAGAATTCGCTTCGAACGCCTTCGATTAAGAAAGCAATCGGAGACTATTCTGATGCTCTTAACACTCAGATAGTTGGGACTTTGTACTTCTAGATGGTGTAACGGTTAGCTTGCTCGAACAGAAATCGGGAGATGTGGGTTCGATTCCCGCTCCAGGGAGATAAAGTTTTCAAGTTTTCCGATGTGATTAATACTACATGTGAAGCAGTAAATATAATCAATTCAGAGTTGTCTGATAGTTGTGTTAATTATCTTGATCTTTTTTGTTTAGTGGTTTAACGACCACCATGAGCAAATCTAAGGGCTTTAAGCAATCGTCCGTCCCTAATAAAAGGCCACTGTTTCCAGGGAAGGGAGAGAGCCAGTGCCGTAAATTAATACATGCTTCCTCCAGGGGGGGGGGGGATTCGCTCAAACCAAGGCCATCTCGGACAAACGGTCAGAAGCCAGAGCTTAGATCTCTGCGTTACCGGGGCAGCCAACAATATATACCTAATGATAACCTGGGAGAAACTGTTCGTTGGCAAATCGTTTGCTGCGTGTTAAATACAGAAAACAAGCATATTATATATATATATTCAGTCAAAAAATCACTTCTATATGTTACGTTAGGAAAACGTGAACACTAAGCGTTTATCTGCTACCTAGGATGTCTAACGTATGCTGCAAAATGACCATATAGATGCTTCTTCGAGAAACCCTAAATTATCCGTTTTGAAAATCTTTCTAATTTGTGACTCAGAATGCCAGACGTTGAAAATGTCAAACGATGTGGTTTACCTAAAAAGTGTCAATCATCGGTGAGATTTCGAACTGATGATGTCGCCTATTTTAAGTGTGTGTTTAAGTGGCATACACGGTCACCACAATTTATTTGTCGCAAGATACACGTCAGCGAAGTATATTTACATGTGAAATCAGGGAGATGATACACATTCAACCTCCTTATTAATCATACGTGCGTCAAATCCTGAAATATCGTTTACATATTTAATGTTGCGCATCATTAACCCTGAAACGTCTTGCTTCTATGCAGGTAAGATCTGTTTTCCAGATCAACATCGAGCACTCACGAAAGCTCTATAATCACTTTCCAATTTGCGGGTAGTGGCAGATCTGTGCTTTTATAGATACTGTCTTGGGCACTGTTCTTAAGAACTGTCAGCTCATGTCAGATCTACAGCAGTATTTCGTCATGCTATGATAAGCACGACTGCTCAAAAACCCACTTTATGCCTACCAAATGAGTAGTACTTTGATGGCTTTGTAAGCTCGTTTATTCGTGGTACATCGAAATTTTCAAATTTCTTACCTACTCAAATTTGAAAACTATTTAAGTCACCTCCTGTCTAATCAAGAGCAACTGAACCGCATTTGAGTATGTCGTTCCGTGTTAGAAAGGAAAACAGTTGACATTGGTACAAGCACTATAATAAAAATGTCAACATTTAGCAGCAATGAACATTTCCTTTTCCTGTCGACCGTAGGTTCGATGTGCAATGTGGCCTAGCTTTGTCAGGACGAATGGTACGTAAATATTCAGAATGCGATGATAACATTAACAATGTAAGAAAATAAATGTTCATTGTATATTGGTACATCGTTGACGATTACATTGAGTTTCGAATATGTACATAGAATTCATCCTGATGAAACTGGGCAATGGAATAGAAGAACGTCGGTCGACAAGAAAATAAAATGAAATGTTTGTTGTGATTAAACTTTGATTTCTTTATTCTTATATAGCTAACTTCACAATGTGTGTAGTCTACAATTTATACCATACATTTTGCCTTCCATGATTAATTCTCAATAGAAGAAAGATAGAGAAAGAGGGCAGAAAGAGAGAGAGAGAGAGAGAGAATAAAGAGAGCAGAAAGAGAGAGGCAGGGGAAAAACAAGACAGCAAAAGAGAGAGGGGGATAAAGAGGGCAGCAAGATATAGGCATTAAAGTGGCAGCAAGAGAGAGAGGAACGGAAAGAGGGGAGACGGAGAGAGAGAAATAGGCAGAGAGAGCAAGAGAGAGAGAGAGAGAGAGAGAGAATAAAGAGAGCAGAAAGAGAGAGGCAGGGGAAAAACAAGACAGCAAAAGAGAGAGGGGGATAAAGAGGGCAGCAAGATATAGGCATTAAAGTGGCAGCAAGAGAGAGAGGAACGGAAAGAGGGGAGACGGAGAGAGAGAAATAGGGCAGAGAGAGAGAGAGAGAGAGAGAGAGAGAGAGAGAGAGAGAGAGAGAGAGAATAAAGAGAGCAGAAAGAGAGAGGCAGGGGAAAAACAAGACAGCAAAAGAGAGAGGGGGATAAAGAGGGCAGCAAGATATAGGCATTAAAGTGGCAGCAAGAGAGAGAGGAACGGAAAGAGGGGAGACGGAGAGAGAGAAATAGGGCAGAGAGAGAGAGAGAGAGAGAGAGAGAGAGAGAGAATAAAGAGAGCAGAAAGAGAGAGGCAGGGGAAAAACAAGACAGCAAAAGAGAGAGGGGGATAAAGAAGGCAGCAAGATATAGGCATTAAAGTGGCAGCAAGAGAGAGAGGAACGGAAAGAGGGGAGACGGAGAGAGAGAAATAGGGCAGAGAGAGAGAGAGAGAGAGACAGCACAGAAAGAGAGAAAGAGGGAGGAAGAGGGTAGAGACCGAGAGAGAGAAAGAAACAGAGAGAGAGAGGGGGAGGGACGGAGGGAAAGGTAAAATTAAATTCAGTTCTTTCAGAAGATTATGTTGTTTGGGAGAAAGAACGGGACTTTTAAGATTTCAGTCTGAAATTTTAGGAAGGTTTCAGTATTTAATGAAACAAATCCAAAGTTTGTTTTCAGAAATCATTCTTGTAGGTGCACCGTACCCTCATAGTTGAAGTGCAACCAAAATAAGTAATGATGTTAACCCAGGTGAAACAGCCTTGTAAGGCCCAACATTGAGCCACAGTCTTCTATTCCTAAAAATGGTGGCGGAACAAAGTGAAATTGCAGAACTGTGCTAGGTGGGAAGCTATCTCGTCCCATCCACATGCTGTTGCAGAAATATTAAGGAACCCAATGCGAAATAAATTCTGACCATTACATTGCCAATACCAGTTTGTAGAGTTCACGCTATAGATGGCTCTGAGATCCATCGATTCGTGCTCCTGACACCGTATTCTGACCCATTTAATCAACATTTATTAATTAAAAACTTGATTCATGGGACCAAGTTACCTTTTTCAATCATCGGGGGTCTTGTTTTGGTGTACCAGGGGCCGCAGCAGACAAATTTGTCTTTTCTTAGCAGAGTGTGCGGCACACGAACGAAACGCGCCAATGTGCGGCAGACTGTGTACGCTAAAATTTTCTCCAGATACCGCTGCTCGGTCATCGGGTGCAGTGGAGCCCGAAACCTGCTTGGAAAAATCTGAATGATCTGAGAAATATATCTTCCTTCAACCACACAAAACGAAGTTAAATTACAAAGTCTCCAAGATGCTATCATCCAGTTATTTACGTCTTTGGCAAGTCTCAGGACTTGATTCCCACAGCATCAGCTCCCCTTCTACCTACTGTTCACGATCACGTTACAAGACCAATCATACCTTTCGCCCACCATAACCGCCACAAAATTATATCAGAATTTTCGTCTTCGCAATGCCTTTCCATGATCCATTCCCAACGCATGACCTCAACTTTATCATATCTGGAATGAAGTATAATTAACTAATGCTCTTCCTAAAGAAACTCACGCTGATTGGCTTCATTTATACAACAAGCTTTCTTTCCAGACTGTACTTCACAGGTTTCAGCTTACAACATCTCCCAAATACCGTTACTGCTGCATACCAGGCGATAAACATCATATTTACTCAGCTTATCAAATACTTCCTCCGTTGTTTACCAACGTTTTCGCTCTACTTCCCAAGATTTGTTCTAGCAGTCAGACCCTCCATGAATACCTTTACCTCCTATACCTTCCATCTGTACCACATAGGCCAGTTACACTATCTACCAACAAGTAATTGGACACCCCTGCAATCGATGATATCTGAGGTCCTGATACACGTCACGGCCGCAGCCGTTAAATATCGTGTGGGAAACAACAGCGCAACCAGTCGCATGCAAGATGCCAAGATGTTCGGAGATGCCAAGATGTTCGGAGATGCCAAGATGTTCGGAGCTCTCTGATTTCGAGAAAGGCGTAATCGTTGGGTATAACAGAAATGGCCGATCCATACGTGACATATCCAGCGAGTTGAAGTACCCAAAATCGACAGTGGCCTACGTGATTGGCAAGTGAACGATGAGAGGCGACTGTCGGAATGTGCTCCGACCCGGCAGACAGACAAAACTGGGAGTTAGAGACCGACAGGTGCTGGCCAGAGAAATTCGGAAAAACCGCGCCAAATCGATGGGCCACATCCGCGAGGAGTTTCAACAGGCATCCGGGAGTGTTCTTTCGATGAATACCATCCGTAAGGAAGTCCATCTGCTCGGTTATCATGGACGTGCTGCCGCCCACAAGCCTTTGATCACCAAGTCCAATAGCGCTGCTCGGCTAACGTGGTGCAAAGAACGTCGACAGTGGACCGTTGAACAGTGGAAACAGATTCTCTGGAGCGACGAATCAAGGTTCACCCTCTACCGTTCGGATGGCAGGGTCTGGGGTTGGCGTCTACCTGGAGAACGTTCCTGCCGGAATGTATTGTGCCAACTGTGAAGTTCGGCGGCGGTGGAATTATGCTATGGGGGTGTTTCTCTTGGTATGGCACGGGACCCTTGGTCGCAATTCCTGGTAGACTCAACACCGAGACCTACTGCATCATTTTGGATGACCATGCGCTTCCTACGTTGTGGCAGTTTTACGGGATGGAACCATGGTACTTTCAAGATGACAATGCCACCTGTCATGTTGCGAGGTCCACCATGGCTTGGTATGGTGACAATGGGGTTAATCGAATGGACTGGCCTGCGCATAGCCCGGACCTTAGCCCTATCGAGCACCTCTGGGACGAGTTGGAGTGTCGACTTAAGGGGTGCCCCCACCGTCCGAAATTGGTGAAGGAACTGACTTGTCTTCTCCAAGCCGAGTGGCAGAAAATACCGCTAGCCGTCGTGCAACGCCTGGTTGAGAGTATGCCCCGGAGGGTCGCAGCTGTAATCGCCGCTTGTGGAGGCTCCACCAACTATTGAAGGTGAATAAACTTCGTTTTCCTTTGCTTTCACATGTGTCCAATTACTTGTTGGTAGATAGTGTATATGTGCATACGTTTTTTGTGTTACCCAAGTTTGTCATTTACTTGTTCCCCTTTCATGATGACTCGACCCGCCAAACTGCTGCAATATAATCCGCTCAACTGAAAATGCTGATGTTTTACCGCAGTCGACTAACAGCCAGACTGCAAGTAGAATAAACTGAAGGTTTGCGTAAGAACTGAGGGCCAAAATTTCATAGAGACTGGGCTCCATTTCAATGGCGGTACGGCATCACCAACCATCGTTCACGATTGAGCTCCTAAATTAAAAACTAGCCAAAACTTCCCTTCCAATTTTAGTGTAAAATCTTCCGTGATCTTTCTTTTACCTTGAACGATTTTTGATTTCTGTAACCTCCCTACGTATTAAACTAATATACGGACTCGTATATCATACTCAAGAGTTCTAGTATTCATAAAATACACAAATACAATAAAAAGAAGAAAAAAAAAAACTAAAATTGTGACCATCGAGATAATGTCTGTAAACTTCAAAGAATATTTTTTGTTAACTCATCGCCCTTGCAATATACTCATTTTGTAAATATTAATCATACTTCATCTGTATATGTTGTATCAATGCTTTTGCATGATAGAATAAAGAACATTTCAACTCGCCTGGTAGAGTCACCTCCAATCGCAGTCGCCCTTAAATGTTAACCAGCTCTTTCCGCTCACAAAAAAACCACTAGCTACTTGTTATGTTGTTCGTGCACTAACCATTGTACACCCTCGATACAGTTGTCCTTTCATAGCCTAGAAGATTTGCCGTTTCTGAGATGTTTGCACATGCCTACTTAGCGCCCAATATTAGGCCTCTTTCAAAGTCGCTTGAATCATGAATCTTTAACACTTTGCTACTATCTACTCTTCGTACAGGTCTGAAATATTTGTAGTGAGCTATTTTTAAAGCCATTGAGCGTCATGTCTATGTACGAAAGTAAGGATGGTACGTGTCTGATCGCTTTTGGGTGTTACTAATGATTTCTCACTTCAGTGTACAGTCATTTGTTGAGAAAAAATACCCACACGTAGAATTGCTACTACACTGGTCCTTTCGTAAAAATGGTCTGAAAGCTCACTGGAACATTTCAGGATGTAAAGAAAGTTTCCGGGAAAAAATCGTACGTGACGTGTGTTATGCAAGATACTTCGGGCCTGCGGTGACGTAAACATCCCAGAGTGCTGTGCACGAAAGAATAGATTCTAAGGACAGAACGTATGCTGTTGTGGTGAGGATTTTTTTCACGTGGTGACGATATCGAAGGAAGTTGCGAGTGCAATATTGCTCTATGAATATGTAAATGCCGTGAAAGTTACGAAGGCCCTTGGAAAATTGCGAAATGCGTTTGGTGACGCTATTGTCGGACAGAGTACTTGCTATGACTAGTACAAGAAATTCAACACTGGTGTACGCGATCTGTCGGATGCACCCAGAAGTGGCAGACCCAGTAGGGTAAGACCTCCCATTTGACTATTGGCAAAGGAACTGAAGACCTCTCATTTGACTATTAGCAAAGGAACTGAAGACCTCCCATTTGACTATTGGCAAAGGAACTGAAGACCTCCCATTTGACTACTGGAAAAGGAACTGAAGACCTCCCATTTGATTATTGGCAAAGGAACTGAAGACCTCCGATTTGACTATTGGCAAAGGAACTGAAGACTTCCCATTTGACTATTGGCAAAGGAACTGCAGACCTCCCATTTGACTATTGGCAAAGAAACTGCAGACCTCCCATTTGACTATTGGAAAAGGAACTGAAGACCTCCCATTTGACTATTGGCAAAGGAACTGCAGACCTCCCATTTGACTATTGGCAAAGGAACTGCAGACCTCCCATTTGAATATTGGCAAAGGAACTGCATACCTCCCATTTGACTATTGGCAAAGGAACTGAAGACCGCCTATACTACTATCAACACCCGACTTCGGAAGTTGGGATATTCGTGTAAATTTAGTAAATGGGTACCCCATGCTTTGTCTAACCAGAATCAGACGCAACACTACTCCATTGCTGTTGTTCTGCGTGTAAGTGAAAAACTGGATGGCTTTTTGCATCGGTTGGTCATGGGTGACGAAACATGGGTCACATACGTGATTGTTACGCAACAAAGAGCATGGACCAAGCAGAAGCAACCCCCACAGAAGGTCGCTAAGCCACCTCTTTATGGACGGAAGGTGATGCTGAGTTGCTGGTGGGATTAACGCTTTGTGATTCACTATGAACTCTTACCGCGGAGCAATACCATCACAGCGGCCAACAGTTGGATTGTCTCCATGCTGCGCTACAAGAAAGGCACCCAGCGTTGATTAATTGCAATGGAGTTTTTTCTCACCAGGATAACGCCCATCCACATGTAGATTTACGGACCCAGCAAAAATTGCACGAGCTGGAATGGGAAATATTATCGCACTGTCCTTATTCCCCGAATCTTGCCCCGTTTGATTTTCATCTCGTCCGGTCTTTGTAGAATTTTCTCGTTGAGTAAAACTTTGCTATTGACGATAATGTGAAACGTTGCACGGATAACTTCTTCAACTCACGCTTACCAGACTTCTATCGCAATGGGATATTTCAACTCGTAGATCGGTGGAACAAGGTCATCAGTTCCAATGGGGATTACTTGGGCGATTAGGTTAAGTGTTTTGTACGATTTTTTAATCTCGAAGTACATGCTTCTCTATTTTCCGGAAACTTTCTTTACAACCTGTTAGTTTTGCGGAGATGGGGAAATTGAGCAAAAATTATTGTCTGTTATCTTACATCATCGTTTCATATGAAACTTCCTAAAAGTGAAATGATGAGAAGATTCCGAAAAACGAACAAACATTCAGAAAACGTACTAAATTTGTGTGCTCATACAGATTCGTACATTTTTCTAACTATCCTTTATTTCCCTGCAGGCATTTCCCCAAAACTGCTAACCAAACTATTTTGCGCAAATTCGTTAGATTTTATATAATTCTTAAGCTTGACGACGCTGTTCCATTTTTTTTAATACACTATAACGAAGCAAATTTCTCCGTCATTTTTGTCCACGCCGGGGATCCAACTCGAGTCCGCTCCTTCCGGAACAAGTCGCTCTACCAATTGAGCTACGCAGACTTTCGTTCTCGCTGCTATTTGGCTTTATGTCGTGTGCGTCCTGCGGAGCAGGCGCGTCACAACACGTATTATAACATTTAGAAGTTGGAGAACACAACTTCTAAATATCACTCTGAGACTGAACGTTTTCTAAGTTTAAAGTGTTTTGATTTGGACAACAAGTCGTTTATAAATGTTGCACTCCCTTGATGAATAGTCATTGCTTTCTTTAAAATCAGAGTTGTTTCATTATATAAAAATAGATATTAAAATAGTAAAAGCTGTGTGAGAAAAAAATGGCTAAATAATACTTTTAGGATGTATGAAATTCAACCCATCCCGATCTGCCAGAAGATCGAGATTTTTTTCATAATAATAATTATTATTATTATGTGCTATTGTTGTTTTTCCTACTGATACTCATTTTTGCCTTTCAAAGTTTGCATATCCTTCCATTATATGCAAGATCAAGTCAAAAATTCGGAATTTGGCAGTACCATTTTCTTTTCTCACAAAACTGTATAAGTTAATATCTTCTTACCTTTATTTTTAGCCGGAAAATAAATGCATTGGAATCTGTGGGTTTGAAATTACTAACACATTAACAAAGGGCAATCACTTAATCAGCATTTTCCAAGATAATCTGAAAAGATAAAATTTTCGAATATCAGTATCTTGAGAAGTCATTGCGATGAGTTTTATAAAATGGGTAAATTTACATTTCATACGGCCCTTTACATAAATATGTCATTACTTAACTGACGGAGTAAAATTTGCTAATCGGGTCATTGAAAATCTCTCAATTCTATGAAAAATGTGTATCTTTTACCGGCAATGTCTGAAACGGAATGCCTAGGAAATCTGTAGAATGCCGAAAATGGGACGTCAAAGTTCCTATGGTTCATGGATGGAAATGGTGGTTCGTGGATTAAAAATGATGAGTAGACTTAAAAAAGGTGTCTACTCAAGGTGCATATACCGATACCACTGCGCAGTAGGCAATTAATGACTAAATAAATATAAAAATTAATTGCGTAGGAAAATTGCTATGTGACATGGGCACATTTCAACTTTCAAAACGATCTTCATGATGATTTAGTTTGAAATGATGTTTGCAGGGAACATGTTTTTTTTTTGTTCTTTTTCTGTTAAGTCAAAACCAAATTTTTCAAAAAAATATAACACCTGGTTCGATCCCACATTCAATCATGAGCGAGTTTTAAAGTTCTTTTGTTAAAATTTGTCCAGAGCTGAACTCGTTTTACAACGCATATATACTGCATATATACTGAGAGAACTAATTGAAAGAGCGAGGGAATATGAACTTCCATTGTGCATGGCTTTTATCGATTATGAAAAAGCCTTTGATTCGGTGAAACCATCAGCAGTTACCACGGCTCTGAAATCCTGCGGTATTGAAGATGCATACATTAATATTATTAATAACATCTATGAAAATGCAAGTGCAAAGATTCGGCTGTTTGAAAATACAACACACATAAAAATTGGAAAGGGAGTGAGACAAGGTGACACCATATCTCCGAAGCTCTTTAATGCCACATTGGAAAATGTCTTTCAATCACTGAACTGGGAAAACAAAGAGATAAAGATTAATGGAGATTATCTAACCCACCTTCGTTTTGCTGATGACGTAGTCATTTTTGCAACTACCCCATCAGAGCTGCAGAGTATGATCCAGGAACTTGCTGACAAGAGTAAAGAAGTGGGATTAAAAATGAACTTTCAGAAGACAAAAGTGATGTTCAATGCTTTTACAAGAAATGAAGATTTATCGATTGATGGAGAAAAACTGGAGATAACAGATACATATGTTTATCTTGGACAGCAGATATCAAGTGAGGGTCACATTGATGAAGAAATTAATCGGCGTACAAAACTTGCCTGGAGAGCTTTTGGAAGAAACAGCATAATTTTCAAGAGCAATATGCCATTATGTCTTAAAAGAAAAGTGTTTGATCAATGCATCCTTCCAGTGCTTACGTATGGTGCAGAGACGTGGACCTTAACTAAAAGAGACATACAAAGGCTGCAGACAACTCAAAGAAGCATGGAGAGGTGCATGCTTGGTATAACCAGGAGAGATAAGAAGAGGAACTCGTGGATCCGAAAAATGACGAGAGTGGAAGACATCATGATCAGAGTTAAATCCCTGAAATGGCAATGGGCTGGACATACTGCCAGAAGGACAGACCATAGATGGACAGCCGAAATTTTAGATTGGATTCCAAGGGACAGGAAAAGACCCAGAAAAAGACCACATGGGAGATGGGTGGATGAAATTCGTAAATATGCGGGAGTGACATGGAGGAGACTGGCACAAGACAGACCGTTGTGGAGGAAACTTGGGGAGACCTTCGTCCAGCAGTGGATTGATAATGGTTGACAATGATGATGATGATGATGATATACTGCATAGTTTTTTGATTGAGTGTTTAACGACCACCGGGAGCAACTCAATCAGCTATAAGCAGTTGCCCATCCCTAATAATGCATATTTCAACAGTTTTCTTTAATTGAGTATCTAAGGGAATTTTTTTTTTCATGAGGGAATTTAAAACGTGTTTTGCTGTAGGTATGTGTGTTTTTGTAGTGGATCGCGAGACTAAATTTCCCGTCCTGGTTTGGTCGACCCAATTCGCCCCTGGGTATGGGGTGACTCTCGCAATCTGTTGGTAATTATTATGAGTGTGACAGAAGACGGTTTTTACCGACTTAGAACTACTCGAGGAATTTTGAGCCAACTCTATGCCAGGCCACAATTCACTTTATGTCCAAAGGACTTGCTCAGAGTTGAAGACGTTCTCGTCCATGGCTGCCTTAAGGGGTGGGCCAACGGGGCCGGTGCCCAGGGCCCCCTCCTGAACTGGGCCCCACAACGCCCCAAGAGTCTTATGGGTTTACAAAAAGTCAAACACTTCGACCACTTACCAGCAGTTTTTTTTTTTTTTTTTTAAAGAAAAGAAGAAACACCAATCCAGAAAGTTGGAAGTTCTTCTGCCTTTTTTTAAAACCCTGCTCGTAACTTCGATTTCTCGAGGAGACAGAAGGAAAGTTAGGTATTAGGATAGATAGTTTATGACCAAATAAGAAACAAAGAAAGCTGACATTTGTATTGCTCATACGAAGAAGAGCATATATATTTATCACAGAGGTTTTCCCAACTGGGCTGCTTACATATTTTTTCAATCGTCGCTGTTTAAACAAATAACAATGACGGGGGCCGCATATCTGCTTTTCGTTCGGTGCGTCGTATTGTCTGGAAATGGCGCTGGTTGATTTCTTTCTTTCTTCTGTTTTAATTTAATTTTCGTTGAATAATTTGTAGAATAGGAAAGAAACACTTCATGTAGTTCTACAATTTTTGCCATGTACCACTTTTCATTCAAGTGGTATTTAAAAAGTTACTGGATATTGAATATTTCTTCTAATAGGGATTGCATGGTGATGGTGGTGTATCCAATAATTCTCATACGTTGAATATACACTGAAGAGCAATTGAATTAGAGACAGCTGGCGTTATGCAAATGTGGCGCTGTGGGCGGCCCTGTAAACGGAAACGACATGAGGTATGCAGCGATCCGACAATACAAGGAGTGATGCGACGGGAATCAGTAAGAGTCGGACGCAGTATGGGTAAGACGAAGGATCTAAGCGCATTTGATCGTGGGCAAATTGTCGGGGCCCGACGAATGGGTCACTTCATCTCGGAAGTCGTGCAGGCACTGGGATTTTCACTAGCCACTGTGTCACGGGTGCACCGTGAGTACATCGAATCCGGTAAAACCATCCCTGCAAGGGCCAACTGCCGTGGACAACAGCGTTTGGATGAACGGGGTCATCGTCGGCTAGCTCGCATTGTAAGAGCGGATAGACGGGCCACAGTGCAAGAAATCACTCGGCAAATTAACGCTGGTGCACAAAACCGTGCAAGCAGCCACACCATCCAGAACCATCTCCTCGCTATGGGGTACAGAAGCCATCGTCCCACGAGGGTACCGCTGCTGACCGGACATCACAGGGTGCGAAGATTAACATGGGCGCGGGAACATCACCACTGGACCCTAGACATGCGGATTCACGTTGGTACATGCGGATGTCAGGATACGAGTACGGCGCAAACCACATGAAGCGACGAATCCTTCTTGCCAGGTACTCTTCAAGCTGGTGAGGGTGGCATTCTCGTCTGAGGACTGTTTACGTGGACTAAAATGGGACTTCTGGTACGTGTGACAACGTCCCTCAGAGGTCAACGTTACCGGGATATCCTGGACGACCATTTGATCCCGTTTGTGCGTCTTCAACATCCCACTGGGGACCTCATCATGCAACAAGACAATGCACCGTGCCATCGCTTCCGAATTGTATCCGAATGGTTGGATGTACACTCCATCGACGTGACCTCGCTTCCTTGGCCAGCTAGGTCACCTGACCTCAATCCCATCGAGCACATCTGGGATGCCACCGAGAGAGATATGTTCGAAGCTCTGACCCCCTCCATTAAATCTTCGTGAACTGTGGGAGCTTGTTTGGGGGTCGTGGATCCGTATGGCTTCTCAAAGCTTCCGGTGTCTTGTCGAGTCCATGCCGAGGCGAATCGCCGCCGTCATCAGGACGAAAGGTGGTGCTACACGTTACTAGACAGGTATCTCTAATTCAATTGCTCTTCAGTGTACATCATATCCATGTGGTGGATATAATGTAATAATGCCATATGTGAATAAAAAAATAACCGCATATTTTAATAATACCGTGTGTTATATATTATGTATATATATAAGATTAAGGGCCCCGAAAAGTATTATGGTCCAGGGCCCCCAAAACTCCTCTTAGATCAGCTGCTATCGCTGTCACAGAAAGTGGTCAAAGATTCGTGAGGTGTATGTGCAAGACAAAATGCCAAAATATGAAGTGCTCTTGTGTGAAAAAGACAACTGAATGTAATTCAAAATGCCATTCTAGCCTTCCTTGTTGCAACAAGTAGGTTAGTAGGTAAATGCTAGTTTTTTTCTCTTGTTCTTTCAATAAGAAAGTCGTAGACTTGACTGTATTTCTTCCTTGATTTTCATATACGTCTTTTCAATAAATGCTTTTTCATGATTCTATTTTCATACTTTGTCTAAATAGTCCTTTTCGTTTTATATAATGCCTAGAATTTATATAAAATGACTAAGAAAAGTATATACAATATTAAAATAACAAATATTTCATGTTTTTCCTAAAAAAAGTCACGAATTCTATAGATTTCCTAGGATTTCTGTACAATGCCTGTTGTTCACACATTGCCCGTAACATATCCATTGCAAATTAAAGCTATACTTTTAAATAAATTGCTTTGGATCTACTTTCTTTCATTATCTGATCGGTAATTTGTACGGTTCTTAGCCGTTATTCTAAGATTAAAGCCCCAAAAACAATGTCTGATCTCATAATCAAAAGTCGAAGATGATTATGAAGTCAAACATCTTTATAAGTTGTATGGATTTTTATTTCTGAATAAGCCTTCACAGGCGGGGCGAGCTCAGAAAACAACAACAATAAAAAAACCTTGTTTCACAGTTTTATTACCAAAACCTAGCTGAGAAATTTGGTGAGCATAAAAAGTTCAGAATGGTATGAAGAAATATATTTGAAGCTATTTCATATTAAAAGATATATTATTAGAAGATTTATCGCTATTTCATTTTATATTTAAAGCTATTTTTTATTTAGAAGTATATTGAAGCTATTTATTTTAAAGCAATTTCTAAAAACATCTTCGTTTAATTTTAAGGAAGACAAGTCAGTACAATCCTCATCTGATTAAGAATAAATACCGAAGCAGTGAAAAGAAATGAAACTTCAAACATAAAAGCAGTGAAACTTCCCTGGAGGGCATGCGAAATGAAACATCAATCATTAAAACAGTCTAAATGAGGCTTCCTAAATGAGGCTTCAAACACGAAAACGATTTAAAAGAAACTACAAACATTAAGACAATTAAGCTTCCTCGCAAAGAATGCGAGTACTACCATTCCGAAAAAGAGCTTTTATTTGCAAAATAAATACCATCCATAAGTTTAATGTCTCATTGTAGATGTCGCAGTAAAAAGACATTTTCCTCGTTTCAATTTTTTTTCCTGACATGTATACACATCGATGAGCCACTACATTATGACCACCCTCAGCCTAGAGAAATGAATGCGCCTGGAGACCGAACGGTGGTGCAGGAGAAGTTCACAGAGCAGTATATACACTGAGTGGCCACTTTATCATGACCACCCCCTTAGTACTTCGTTGGGCCACCTTTTGCCTTTACTACTGCGTCGATTCTTCGTGGCATGGAATCCACGAGATGTTGATGGATGGTTTGTAGGACCTGAGACCATGTTTGATGAATAGCACTTTCCAGGAGTGTGAGATTGCAGGGTTGTGGATCCAGCTGTCCGATGGCTCGTTCAACTTCATCCCACAAATTCTCAATGGGGTTAAGACTTGGAGATTGTGGGGGCCACCTAAGCAAAGTAAACTCACCGGCATGTTCCTGAAACCAATCCTGTACAATACGAGCACTATGGCAGGACGCATTATCTTGTTGAAAGTAGCCATCGCCATTGGGATAAACCATTCACATGACAGGATGCACTTGGTTCGCAACGATGTTTAGATATGATGTGCCAGTCAGAGGTTGATCAACACGAATTAAAGGGCGCAAAGCATGCCAGGAAAACATTCCCCAAACCATAACGTTGCCTCTACCAGGTTGAACGGGTTGTAGCAATGCATTTGGGGTCCATGCTTTCGTGCTGTTTACGCCAAATTCGCACTCGGTCATCGGCATGGTGCAACTGAAAACGTGATTCAACGGACCACGTAATTTGTTTCCAATTATAGACTGTCCAATCCTTGTGCTCCTGTGCAAACTGGAGACGTTTTCTCTTGTTAACTGCAGTCAGCAAAGGTGTTCGAACAGGCCTTCGGCTGCCATATTCCATCCGATGAAGTGTACGGCGAACAGTGCGTGCAGAGATCATTTGAGGAGATCCTTGATTAAGATGGTCTGTAATTTGCTGCACCGTTTCCCTTCTGTTGTCTGTTACCAGTCTGGACACTCCCAATCCCGCCCGAGCAGTCACTAGTCGACAACGACCACACGTCGCAAATAGAGACCCAGTTTTTTGGCTGACAATCCAGTCTTTAAACATTTTAACAACAGCTGCTCTGGAACATTTCACAAATGCTGCGGTTTCGGTGATACTCGCTCCATGGCTCCGAGCTCCTACAATCATCCCACGTTGAAAGTCCGTCAAATCGCATTTTTTACCCATCTCGTGACCCGAAAATCACTTCTACTACTGTCGCAAGCACCAAGCTTTCCCTTTTATACTAGCCTCGCCCTCTGGCGGCAACAGCGTGCAGCCATAGCTCATTTGCTTAAAACTGTCAGGTGGTCATAATAAAGTGGCCACTCAGTGTATAAACAACCTGAGGACAGACAGGCTTTCGGAATTAGAAAAATTGCAGATTTATCGGAGTTTGATAAAGGACACATTGTGATGGAACGGCGCCTCGGAACTGCGATCTAGCAAACGGCGCAGGTTGGTTGGTTGTTCACGTGCCGCTGTAGTGAGTACGAATCAAAAGTGGTGCACAAATGGCCAAACGACAAACCGTCGTCCAGCAGTGTGTCCTCCGCAGCTCATTGACGCTAGAGGGGAGCGGAGACTGCCGCGCATTGTTCACAGCGACCGCAGAACCACACTGCGACAAATCACCCGCAGCTACAACAGTGGTGATCAGGGCAATGTGTCACAGCTCACAGTTCATCGCAACCTTCTGCGTATGGTTCTGCGTAGCCAAAGACCCAGCCGAGTTTCCATGCTCACTGCACGTCATCACCAAGAACGCATGAAATGTGCCTAAGATCATCGAGATTGGACCGTGGATGATTGGAAGAAAGTGGCCTGGTCTGACGAATCAAGTTTCCTGTTGCATCATGTAGACGGCCGAGCGCGGATACGCCGATTACCAACGGATGCTGCGGCACGTGGATGCACTGTTGAGCGGGAACAGGTCGGCGGCGGTGGCGTTATGCTGTGGGCGATATTTTCTTGGGACACTTTAGGCCCCATTATCCCAATAGCACAATCCCTGACAGCTGTCAGGTATCCGAACATCGTTGCGGACCAAGTTCACACATTCATGGTGACCGTGCTCCCTGCTGGTGATGGCCATTACCAACAGGATAATGCGCCATACCACACTGCCAGAATCGTCATGGTTCGGGGAACATGTTGGTGACTTTCTGTTAACTCCCTGGCATCCAAGTTTACCTGACATGAACCCAATCGAACATATGTGGTTCGACTTGGAAAAGCGGGTTCTCGCTAAATCACCGCCACCCCGAAATGTACGGGAACTGGAGGACCTGCTGTTGACATTATGGTACCAGATACCCCAGGATACCTATCGCCACCTCATGGAATCGATGCCTCGCCGAGTGGCCGCTGTTTTACGGGCTAAAGGGGGGTCCTACAGCTTATTAGGTAGTGGTCATAATATATTGGCTGATCCGTGTATAAATCTACTAGTTTTATCATTGGATTAGAAGCTGCAAAGGTGTTCTTATGAGCTTATTTTTGCGCTCTCTTAAAATTTTTCTTAATATTCTCACCAAAAAGATATCTTTTGAACCTAATAGTTTCCTTGATTGGGCAGTTTGTTTTATAAATTTTTTTTAAACGAAACGAAAAATAATGTTTTATAATTGATTATTCATCATAGTATTCTGAATTTCAATATGGGCAAAATAATTTATTTCGCAGCATTTCGTTTAAGTGGTCGCAATCTTTAGTTTTCATTTTTGCATAAATGAATTAGTATTTATTTTATGCTCTTCCTTCAGCCTACAATATTTCTTTTGGGATAGACTTTATGTCAGAGGGGGGGGAGAAAGAAAGAAAGAGAGAGTAAATTTCGAACGCGTATCACGAATTCTACACATGAACGTTCACATACGAAAAAGAAATGAAAAAAAATATCACTTACTGCGAATTGTGCCCGTGATGTCTTAGACTGCGAACGTTCATCGCCTTTCCGGTTTATTGTTTAAAACGAACTTTGAGCTCTCTAATTAATAACACGAGTTGCACCCGCCGAATCCGATTTCCTTTTTTATGTCCCTCATCACAATTACAAAGCTGTTCTACTGGATTGGCAAACACCAGTCTCCATATTAATCTGGATTTACAAAGAGCTAGTTTTCTTAACAGGAGTAAGTAGAAAACTAACTTTTTCAAAAGCTCCTGGTCAAGATCACAGCGTGGTGACTAATTAACTGACATTTCCGACTACTAAAGGCTTTTACTCGAGAAGGTGACGAAATATCAAAAAATTTATGCACTTTCAGCAGGTGCTTCAAGTAAAAGAAACCTAATTTTATTACCCAGAGTCAACAAAAAAAAAAAAAAAGAGAGAAAAATACCAGATTTGCATTAACTTTTTCGCAGTGAAAAATTCAAGGATCTTTCTAAAAGTGTTATGACTGAATTTTTATTCTGATAATTAGTATTTCGTGGAAACGCAGTTTCGACGATCATGTTTGAGTTCTTCTAAGGATTATTCTATTGCTTCAGTCATTCATGACCTACTTTTAAATTCACAGTGTTTTTTGGTCACACATTGAATTCAACCGTGTCGAGGATACAACTCTGTGCTGTATATCCAGCGAAGAAAAATGTAAAATACAATATTATAGACATTTTTTGCGAATGTTCCTCTTTTAAATGAGCGTCTATAAAATTAACAACCAGAGCTTTAAACGTCTGCGAACCCCCCCCGAATAATCGGTAGATCAAGTGCAGGATTTATACGGAATGACCAATAATAATAGACCGCTCGGAAAATATTCACTCCCTCTCCAAGCGATTTGAATCACACATTCCAAGCCATTTTAATCACTTACTCCAAGCCATTTTTTAATCATTTCCTGAAAGCCATTTTAATCACTCACTCCAAGCCAGTTTAAGTGAAGGGAACAATACTCTCTGAATTTGGCTCAAGTGAACTCTCTCAATTCAGTCCAAATGAACAATATTCCCGGAATTTGTCAAGATGAAACAATAGCAAAAGAACTTTAGTATTGAGTTTGGCTTGACTGTTTTTTTTTTTCTTCTAGCACCTATAGGGAATTTTAGAAGACCGGAATTAAACTACTTCCTAATTTAACACTTTCAGTACCACACATGCTGTTTCTACAGTTATATCAAATGCCCAAAAGAAGTTCCCCTACATTTTTTTTTAAATCGCTCAAAAGTTTTTAGGCTGTTTGTTTTATTGCTTACGCAATAATTTTATCCGTGGAAAACGTACAGAGGACTTGTTAGGGTGAATGAATGAATGAATGACGGTCCCTAAAGGAATAAAGTAGTTCCTACATCCGGTGATATATTCCTGGATATGGGGTTTGAAACAAGAGGGGAAAGTTCAAGCTTCTCAGATGGAAAAGACAAAGGGTAAGTTAGGAAGTAATAAGAATTTGAATTGTGCACTTTTGCTGGGAGTTGAGTTCAGAAAAAAAAAAAAAAAAAAAAAAATCATGAGCTGACAGCAGGAGGTGGTTCCTCTAACTTTCTTTTGTGCCAATGATTTTTATGATGAAGCAAACCTTTCGGATGTGCGCATCGTTTGGCCCTGAAAGCAGACTTTTTTTCTAAAATTATATTTTGGCTCATCCTTTTCAGCCTTTTTATTGTGTGAACAGAAATCGTGGTTGACTTGCAGCAATCTCTCTATGGAAGTTTTAGTTTTGATACAGTCTTGCTTCATCAGATTCATTCCAAAGATGTTTAAGATCAGGAATATGGGATATTATATTCGTTTTAATGTCTTAACTGAGCTGTAATCATGCAGGTACGAACGGGGCGACCTCTCAATGGAAACTTTGCCATTGCTAAAGTGCTGGCTGTGCACATTTCCTGACACAACGGCAAACAGACATCTAGCAGACACAACTCCACAGTTTCACAGTATATCATACAAAGCTGATGCTCAGAATTAATGCAGAACCAGCCAATGGCTATGGTTCCACAGTGACACTAAAACAACGGATTCCAGAAACAATGAGCTTTATAAGAGGCGTCGAGACTGCTATCATGAGGTAGTATGATGGGAGACTTGATTTCAAACGTTGGTCAGTGAAAACCTGTCCCTGGAAGTATTCTTCAGAAACTTTGACTGGCCAAATGCTGGAAGTATTAAGGAGCGGCGAGCTCTTAACCTGTATCTTAGCCAAGCAGAAAATGTAACCCCCTACTGTATCAGGAAGTATGGGTGCCCATAGCTTATTTTCCAGGAGGGGGCAAACTGAAATTGTGTGTAAATAAAAATAACATTCTCAAATACCATAAACAAATTTCCACTGTTGTCTAACCAACTTTAGTACACACAGAAAAATTTAGTTGAAAAGCAGAACTGAAAAAAAAAAAAAGAAATACATAAAAGAGATGGATAAATGAAATTGGACAGCATGTTGAGACAACAAGGAAATATCTTTCTTGTTCTTTTGAGACTTGCGCCTTTTGCACCCTTGTATCCCATACTCCACGAAATCCCAGGAATCAATCGGTCATCATGAAAGAAAAAAACACCCTCAAGACAAAGTTGTCGAAGAAAGTTAGGGAGATTTTTTGTCAAGCAGTGAATTGCTGCTGAGGAAGATATAATTTTCTTTTCTTTGCTTTTTATACATTTCCATGCCATACGTAATACTTTGTGCTCCAACATACAACAGGAAATTTCAATATTACTGTATTACTTTCGTTTGTAAATTTCTATATCTACTCTAAATTCCAAATTTTGCCTGTTTTGTTGCAGAGATAAGACACATACACATCCTGAAGTTCAACAGGAAAATTAGCCATAACAACTCTTGATTTCGCGAAGAACTTTGTAATACCTCCCCAAAACTGAAATGGCATGATCATATTTCCAGGGATGGGCAAGCCCCCCCCCTCCTCCTCCCTATATGGGTGCCTATGTCAGAAAGAGTCTTTTGACGATTACCCACGTCAAACGCGGTTGACTTCGAAAACCGTGACTTGTCGATCAAACTTGGGACGGGTATGATACCTGTTTCAAGTTTGAGATGACAACTCATTGTGGTCGCTAATGGATTTCACATTCGCCTTTCTAGCTTAATCACATTCTTGTCCGTTTTGAACTTAGGAGGTACAAATGAGCTAACTTGACTGAAGAGCTGCTAAAATAAAGAAGAACCTAATGAGTTTTGTAACAGTGTAAAACACACAAGAACAAAACACTAACTTTACCTTCCAGAGGAAAACACTTTGTTAGAAAACCCGAGAAATGCATGAAAAATATTAGTCTTTTTCTTTATCTCAAAGACTACAGTCTTGTGACGAATATATATAGATTAAGATAATACAACGTAGTTGTCACAAATGTTTATTTTTTCAATCCGACCATGGTTTCGCTGGGTCTAGCTTCATCAGGCCATTCGTCCTGATGAAGCTAGGTCAATACCCAGCCAATCCATGGTCGGCTTTAAAAAATAAGCATTTGTGACAACTACGTTGTATTATCTTAATCTATATATATTAGTCCTTGTTTGAGCATCCGTAATTTTTTAGAATAGGACTTCTAGAACGCGGACATATAGTGACATGTGACGTCCGTTGGTGTGAGAATAGTACGTTTGCGAAATCAGACAATATGTCAATTATATTTGCAAGGAAAAGAACTAACCAATGCTAAAGGATATTATCCATTCTGACTTATTTTCCAATAAGTCAGAATGGATCGTTATACGGAAAATCGAAATTTTTATCTTCTAATGGCCAAATTTTTATCGTAAAATTTGGGAAACTCACGTAAAATTGTTGTCACAGTTACAGCAATGTGAATCAAAAAGAAATTATTTCCAATCTGGATATTAAAAACATGAATGTACTTTCAAATGTACTTTCACGAACACTAGCAGCATACAAAGTGAATCAAGTAAATCAGATATGATGCTGAAAAATTGTCCAACGTTTAAAGCCTTTTAACAAAACGAAAGCGCCGTTCTGTCGCGCAAATAGTAGAATCGCGGGATTCTGGCAAATTGTAGAAATTGGGTCCAGAACTCGGGGTTTGAGTCACGGAGGAGACATATAGATGCATAGGCCCTACAGCGCTCATTCTCTCCTTTTCCTCGAGTCATTAGCGTCAAATTTAGGAGGCGCGACTTGTTGTAAGCTTTGGTGCTTATTCAATTACCGAAATAAACAAACTGAAAAGGAAACCGATCGGTAAGAGATTTTATCAGAAAAATCAAGGGCCGCCCCTGTGGCGCAGTGGTCTAAGCTCTGACTTCTAATCATTCGTCCAAGGTGGGTCCGGGTTCGAATCCAGGTGAGGCATGGATATTGGGTTTGTCTTATGGCACTGGCTTTCTCACTTTCCTGGAACCAGTGGTCCTAAATTAGGGACGGTGACTGCTTATAGTCCACTGAGTTGCTCACGGTGATCGTTAAACCACCAATAAAAACTAAAAAATTAAAGATTAAATACTCTTCAGAAATCCATGAGAATTTCCTAGCCGGCGCAGTGGTCTAAGCGCTGGCTTATGATCATTTGTTCGAGATGGGTCTGGGTTCGAATCCCGATGAGGCATGGTAGACTATAAGCAGTCGCCCGTCCTTAATTTAGGGTCACTGGTTCCAGGGAAGGGAGAAAGCTAGTGTCGTAAGACAAAACAACGTCCATGCCTCACCGGGATTCAAACCCGGACTCTTCACGGACGAATAGTCAGAAGCCAGCGCTTAGACGACTGCGCCACCGCGGACGTTAAACCTTCAATCAATCAAAAGAATTTCAGAAGTGCATGATTTTTAGCAATCAGATTGTGGCACTGAATTTCCTTTAGTTCACACATACACACACACACACACACACTGTTTTCCATATAACGTCTCAGAAAACCTGAAAATGCACGCCCGAACAGAAAGCGGCAGGGGCGGGTTCGATTCCCGCTTCGCGGCTATGTAATTTTCAAGTTTTATGAGAAGATGCCATACGAAGAACAGTAAACAAAATGCATTTTAGTATCTGAATCTGATTGGGGAAAATAATGGAGATTTTTATTAGTTAAACTAAAAATTTAAATTTACGCTATCCTTTTACACCAATGAAGATTCGGAAACGCAAAAAACATTTTACTCATAAGTACAGGTATCTCAGGGTCTTGAGATAGACGGATAGACAAAATGACGGTATTAAGCAAGTACTTTTTCCGAAAGGCATGGTCAAAATGTAGATGTGAAAGCAAATCATCAGGAAAATATAACGTCTTAATGGGAGAGAAATTGAAAATACACGCTTTCTTTTACCAGTAGTAATTTCAGTTCATTATTATTCCTCGAATATGACGGATTCACTGCATACGGATGTCATCCACGGAAATGCCGGAACAAAAGGAGATGTGAAACAAAAAGATTTATTTCAACCACAATTTCATTTGCATTGAATGAAAGCGGTCTCAGAGTGGAAGTGTGTAAACCATTGAATAAAAATAAATTCATTCAATCATGTAGAGATCCACGCACTTCTAGACAACCGTGTAATCTATTTCAGATATTTCTCTTCAGTCTCGTGTAATCACACCGAACAGACAAATGTGAAGGAAGATTATAAGGTATTCTTATCCATTATTCATTGCTATGATCATAAACATAAATACATATTTCTATAAGTTCTTCATATTCGGAACTTTTCTTTGTCTGAAAATTCTCCATGTATATTCGTCATGGGATTAATATTTCCATACGAAAACAATGTCCATTCATTTTATGTAAGACAAGATCAACTCAGATACACAAGGAAAGAACATGGAATAATAGCATTGTTCCTTAAACCACATTATTTGAAAAATGCATACTATGTGCATCCTCAATATTACTTTTATGCTCCAACTCTTACAGAATAAAGATATATTTATTTATTGAACTTACAAAATTAAAATTTACGATGAATTCACAGTTACGAGCAATCTCTTAAATATACAAGGTGTGTCAATAAAATGTCGTAACGCGTAAAAGGAAATTTGGGTAACTTGGACGACACGGTCAAGTACATCAACAAACATATCCATAGCCGTTATGGAGCTGTCAGAAAAGCGTGACACAGAGAACGTGTAGTGGCAAGTGATGTACGTTCAAGTAGTTAGCGGGTAAAAATGGGGTAAATAAACAATACCAAACTCTTCTTGCGGAGTGAGTAGTTGCCGCTTTGAAGCACCCACCATATTCGCCTAATCTAACACCGGTTGACTAATTTGTGTTTCTTCTGATCAAATGAGGGCTGAAAAAGAAGAGATTTGCCGACGTATCGGACATTCAAACGAAAGTGACGACCCAGATGCAGACCAGGAGCGTACTGATAGCCCCTGCAATTCCCGCATTGCGGGGGTCCTCACGGCTGTAAGTGGGCCTCCAGCCTCAGTAAAATATTTTGCAGATATTTTGGCGGAAACTTCTGTTTGAAGAAATAGTCAGAAATTTTTGAGGGCAGCTTCGAATAAAGAAAAGCATTTTTTTTTTTTTCCAGTAAATAAGTAAAATTTTTTGACTCTGGGAGTTGATGGCATAACTGCTGGGATGTTGAAATATGGTGGTGACTCTGTAATTGACTGGTTAACTGAAATTTGCCAGTTGTGCTGGGAGTTAAAAATGACCCCTCGGGATTGGAAGGATGTTGCCATCTTTTCCTTGTATAAGGAAAAAGCTGATCAGACTGACTGCAAGAACTATCGTGGTATTAGCCTACTAAGTGGCCTAGGGAAAGTGTATGTATGGTAAGGTCATTATTGAAAAAGTACGAGGATTTAAATCACAGAAAGTGTGGGATGTTCAGCGTGGTTTTATGCCTGGTAAAGGCTGCACTAACCAAATTTTTGCATTACGCATGATGATTGAAAAAAAAGTATCTGGCTGTTGGTTAGAAAGTTTTTGCTGCCTTCATAGATTTAGAGAAAGCTTACGACCAAGTAAATAGGATTCTATTGTGGAAGGTATTGAATAAATATCGTGTTACTGGGAAACTACTTAATAGTGTAAAAGCCATGTAAGCTGGCAGTAGAGCTTGTGTACGAGTGAATGATGTTTTATCAAAATGATTTTCTATTGCCGCAGGTGTCAGACAAGGATGTGTAATGTCGCCATGGCTGTTTAATATATTTATGGATGCGTGCATGCATGGCTGTTTAATATATTTATGGATCCGTGATTCCAAAATGGACAATACTGGTTTATGTCTTGGTAATATCCGTTTGTGCAGATTGTTGTATGCTGGTGACACCGTCCTGTTGGCAGAGAGCAAGTTCGTTGCTCTCTGCAAACAGCGTATGTTGTCCCTGATGTACGAAGTTTGCATGAAATTCAAACTCAGTATAATTAAGGGAAAAATCAAAGTTATGGTTTTGTGCTAGGAGCTGTTAGTAATAAATGTAATATAAGTCTAAATGGCACAGTGATTGACCAGGTGAATGGGTTTGCATGTTTGACAGAGAGAACAAATTAGATGGTGGAATTAGTAGGCCAGTGAATTCTTCATTGAAAGTTATAGCTGCTTTAGGAGGTTTGCACAGGAATGACGGGTTCTAAAGAGAGGCCCACATGGCTGTGTATGAAAATAATTGTTCCTACTCTGATGTATGGCAGTGAAACCTGGGTATTACAGAAGAAACATAGGAGTAATTTGTGTGTTGGAGAAACATGTTACTTAGGGAAGGGGCTGGGTGTGGCAAGTCACGTTCTAATTGTGTGAGAAATGAAGATGTGTTGCAGTTGTGTAATATGAAGCAAAATGTTGTTAGCAAGGTGGAGACTAATATGCTTCGGTGGTTTGGCCATATTGAAAGAATGAGTAATGAGATGCTTACTAATATTTTTTTTTAGACTGAGTTGCAGGAGGAAAGGCAGAAGGAGGCCAAAGAAGATATGAGATCAGATCAGGAGTGTCTGCACAAGAAAAAGATTACAAGTACACTGTAGAAAAATTATCTGAAATTTCCGAGCCACTTTCCATCATTTCTTTCGCGAATTACCAAAGCATATTTCTGTTACAACTCTTTCCGTGAAATGAAAGAAAGAAACCTGAAATTCAGGGATTTTTCGTACCACGGGAAAATTCTGAATTTTCAGAAACCTTTCCGCAGTTTCTTTTGTATATTAACGGAAAAAGTCCGTTCTCACTTTTTCCGTATCCGTATAACGAGAAATTACCGGTAATAGGAGCGATTGGTGAGATTACTTGAGTTTTGATTAACTTTTAAATTTCAATCGTTTGTCGAATTTTGAAGTTCCGTAGCGAGATCGGATATTGTGGATAGCACATCGCATGAATTTTGTTTATTTTGGCACAGGATATTTTTTCTCCTCTCCCTATTTTGTGCACCAGCTATTTAATATATGTATATATTGAGTTATTTTAAGAAACCGGGTACTTAACTTATTGTACAGATGGTTATACGATGTCTATGTATCAGTCTTTGGACAATTTAAGACAAAAGCTATTATAGCTGTCAAGAGTAAATTTTGTGTTTAGGAGCTTTTTTGGGGGTGAGATAATACTATAAGGAAGTACATTTCACCTGTTTGAAAGATAACTGAAAGTCATTGTCAGTTTAAAAAAATAAAGGTACAAAGCATTTTTATTCTCGAAAATATCACGAATGAAAAATGCTTGATTTGTGAAAAGTCCTCCTATAGAAAAAACAAAAACAAAAGAACATTATTACAAACTATTCAGAAAAAAAGAAAATAATAAGCTCCAACAGAAAATAAAATGACTAAATCACTAAAATCCATGACAAAAAAAAAAAAAAAAATGACAGTAAACGTCTTGAAACACCATACCGCTAACATCCTTCTATTATACAAATTAATTATGAGATGTTTCTTAAGCTTTCTAACCGTAGGTTGAAGAAGCGTATATGGGCCAGCTTTGTACGTCTGTCTGTCTGTCCGCACGGTAAGTCGCGTAAAAATGGTTCGATTTCGATGAAATTCTAGTATAAGTCAGGGAACCATCTGGAGACGAAACCCTATTGAAAATGGGTGCAATGGGATCAAAGGTCAGGACATAGGAGCGGGATCCATTCCATTGCCATTATGCGTCATAACTTGCGTAAAAATGTTTCGATTTCGATGAAATTTTAGTATGTGGTAGGAAACCACCAGGAAACGAACCCTATTGAAAATGTACGCAATGGGGTCATAGGACAGGACATAGGAGCGGGATCCACTCCATCGCCCTTACGCGTCATAACTTCCGTAAAAATGATTCGATTGAGACAAAACTTTATCATGTTGTTCCGGAAGCATACTTGAATGGTTCTGTTGAATATCATCGAAATGGGGTCAAAGGGACAGGGCATAGAAGTGAAAGTTATTCTACAGCCATTATCCTCATAACTTGAGCAATGATTTCTGGTATGTTGAAAAGCGTATCATAATCAATGCATTGCGTGATTTTACTAACTTGTTTGTATTGTAACTACCATTCTATGGCAGATAATCAAGAAATAGAAGGAATATTTCTATGTATTTACAATTTTTTTGTACAGTGTATACGTATATTTGCTGTTCTCCAACAGGGGAATTTTAATATTACTTTCTTCTGTAAATTTCCGCTTTTTCTACTGGCAATTCCCAACGTTTTTTCTGACTTTTCTGCATGCACACCCATACAGAAAGGGCACTGTCCGATTTCTAGGGAAGGACAAATGTCCCCTCATTCCTCCCTATATGGGCGCCCATGCATGTTGTTAAATCTACAGGTCAATCGTTCTCAATCTTTAAAAAAATAATTGTTTCACAGACCAACGATTACTTATTCTGATTATACCTCACACTATCACTGGTTTTTCAGTTGACAAAGAGGTTATAAATCCGAAATGGGTGGACAACACGACGATTGACAAAAACAGGAGTAGAGGGTGGAGCAAATAACCACCAAGCTGTTCAACAGCAGTTAATCTGTCTTGAACAGTTGACGGTTGTAGCTTTCATGAAAAGCTTACCTTTTCGGGGATTCAGAAATTAGGCTGAACTGGAATCACACGAGTATATAAAGCAATCTGCTAAAACAACGCCATATCTTGCAATGCGTTTAAAATCGCTGGAAGTATAGATTAAGTGCTTATTAATACTCACAGAAACAACTATAGGGGACACATGTACATAGAATATTCACTGTCCAACGTTTTGGAACGAACTGAAAAGTAACAACTACTTTCTTTTTCAGCTCACTGAAGTATTTACACATTTTGCGCATTGCAAATAAATTTGTTCACAGGAAAAGATTATATAGCTCTATCAGAAAGTCTTCTAGTCCTCCTTCCTTTCTTGCTGTCATTTTCTAGGCGTTTGAAAACGACAGCAAGATGATAGGACAGTCCTCCTTCCTTTAAAGAAGAAAGTCTTCCAGTCCTCCTTCCTTTCTTGCTGTCATTTTCTAGGCGTTTGAAAATACGAATATTCTGCAGTGTTGTGTGTTCAGAAAAAAAATTATTTAGACCGACATTTGTACATATAATATTACATAAAAATTCAATTATGAGGTATTGACATTGTGTCCACCTGACCAAATACAGTCATGATTAACTTATTTTTTTCACTAATTAAGTTTTTCACTAACTTATTTTTTCACCGTCATCATATACGTATACGCGAGAATTCCTCACAAAAAAGTGAACTATTATCTGAATATTACAATCTCTAGTCTTGAAGACAAACAAGATTTTAATTTCTGACAATTACTTTCACCGAATTTAGTAATGTTATGAATATTTTCCGTGATGTTATATATCGTAGAGAGGTGAGACTGAACCGACATATCAGTTTTGTTTCGAACTTTCTTAAAGTTCAATAGTAATCGGGTATGTTGAAGTTTCGGAATATCGAAGTAACTTTTTCAACAAATGACGCTGAACAGTACAACTTTTTTTTTTTTTTACCATTGAGATAAACTATTCGATGCCGCCCCGGTGGCGCAGTGGTCTAAGCGATGGCCTCTAACTCATTATTCGTCCGAAAGGGGCCCGGGTTCGAATCCCGTGAGGCATGGATGTTGTGTTTGTCTTACGGCACTGGCTCTCTCCCTTCCCTGGAACCAGTGACCCCAAATTAGGGACGGGCGACTGCGTATAGCCCATTGAGTTGCTCACGGTGGTCGTTAAACCTCCAATAAAAAAAAAAAAAAAAACTATTCGATAAAATGACAGCTGAAAACGTAATCTCGATAGAATGATCTTTTGACGAAGTGAACTTTTCGGGGAAGAACCCTTCAATAAATTCAATAAAATGAACCTTTCAGTCTAATGACTCTTTAAGTGAAATGATCCTTTCGATCAGCTGCGTTTCAGTCAAGAGATCTTCAGTGAAATGACCTTTCTATCAAATGAGCAAATAGAATCAGATGTAGCAGATCCCTGGTTTACGATACCCTTATACCCAATAGAAACAGATTTAGCTGATCCCTAGTTTACAACACCCTTTCCTGAAGCGCTGACGCGACTGGAAAATTCCTCTCGGGAAATAGCTGAAATGGTTCTCAATGAAGGTAATCGTAATGATTATAACCTCTTTTTTGCTGGCAGTGGCTTTTGAACCCACATTCTCGGATTTCGGAGCGGCTGTTCTTCCAACTGAACTACGGCGGCAGGTTTATTGCCTTTTCGTTGTCCGCTTGACCCATAGTTTGTAGCGTTTACCTGTAGCTGACGTACTAAAACACTACATAGATCTGAAACTTCACCTACGGTGAAATACGAGTCACTTAAATAAAGTTCAAGTTGTTACTTACAGCTAATCCTTTATTGCTGTTAATAGGCACTTGATCATTTGCACTTCAAGAAGGTGAGATCAACGAAACTTGGGTTAATATCCACAATAACACTTGACTACGAAACACAACACTGTCATTAAAGTAGAACACGTAGCTTTCAAAATACTTAAACGGCAATTAAGTATATAGTGTCGTATCCAAAAGGAGCATTAACGTTCAGCATCAAAATCCCCCTTATTATTTTTTTTTTTTTTCTTTGTCTTTGAAGCGAAGTAAGAATTTTTCATTAATTCCAAACAATGTGTGGAACAAACATCACACATTTTTTTGAAGAACCCAACGGCTAGTGGATCCACTTTCCACAATCGCGCGCCAATGCGAAAACACAAGTTTCGGACATCGAAGTCGTGTCCCCTCACTCCGGAGTAAGTCGCTCTCCCAACTGAGCTGCCAGGACAGATTTTCTCGCTGGAGATTTGTCGTCTTGACACATGTTTTCACCTCTGTAGTACGTCACAACGTCACATCATATCCCTCCTTGAGAAAGGCGGGGACACGTAATCACCCAGCAGGTTTCGGGTACACAGGCAGCAACACTCGTCAAACATTTCATTGCAGACGTATTTATTTATTATTTATACACGTTGTGGAGAAGAACCATCACACAACGTTTTTTTAGTCCTCACGGCGAGGAAATCCTTCTTCATTCGGGCTCCAATATAATCTTTCTTTCGCGAACAATGGGATTCGAATCAATATATTCCTACTCTGGAGTGGCTGTTCTCCCAATTGAACTATGTCGGCAGGCGTATCGTTGCTTAATTGTCCATTCGACTAATACGTAACATGATGACAATGGAGACGGCGTTGTTGACGTGGCTGAGAAAAGTGTTCGTCCAACGACACTGTGAAAATGTGTGACTGACTTTTTAAATGACTAAAGCAGCGTGTATTCACGACGGAACTAGAAATCATATCAGTTCATGAAATCAGAGAGCGACTGCTGCCACAAAAATAATTGTAAATGAGGCAGATGACGCTGTACTCCAAGTCAACCTACGAGTGTACTGTGGAAAGAAGGGTAGCCAACTCACAGCGTCTCCATAGAAAGCAAGAGCGCCAATGGTTTTCTGTCACAGGGTGACAGGACTTGTTGTTGCTTTGGGCCAGGGAAGAGAGAAATGCCGTTTTTTTTGCGGGGGGGGGGGGGGTGAGGGGTTTGAAACGTAAAATTTTGAAGAATATTACCAAGAAAAAATGGAAAGAAAGAGTAAATAGACAAAGTAATCGCTCTTTCCACGTCTCTCTTTAGCTGACAAACAACAACCGAAAAATTGTATTTCGACACCGCTGGGATCGAACCCCAGGTCTCTCGATAACTAGCCGAGTGCGTTCGCCTTACGACAAGAAAGAATGATGGAGGTGGAGGCATAGTTGAACAGAAAGCTAAATCTCTGTTCGTAAGTGACTATGAGATGCTATTCAAAACCTTCCAGGTGATTCGTTGCCGAAAGGGAAGTGCTACCGTGGTGACATTTTAACTACGTGTTGGGAAATACTGCTAAAGAGAAATCCTTGAGCTTGCGCGCGAGAGAAAGAGCTTTCAACATCTTCTCGTTCATTGGTTTTCTTTCAGTATAGGAGTGGTTCCACGATGCTTGCGCTGACAAAAGAGTTTTTGTTTTTGGCGGGATTCTGATGCTCTTGGTTTTTGAGAGGGAAAGAGAGTATGGCTATTGACCACGGTAAGAATGGGATACCACTGAGTGCCAGCGAAGGAGAATACGCGATTAAAGATGGAAAAAATTGGAACCAACGAAGAGGAGTGTAAAATTTTTAAGTATGACCCTTCAGCACCCCCTAGTTTTTGGAGCTTGCTACAGCCATGGGCTCAATCTACATATAACAAGTACAACCCCTGTCGCGGTCGAATTCTCGTATACGACTGCGCTATAGCTAAAGATTAGATAGGACAAATACAGGCATAAGAAGAACAACAACCAAATGCAAGTGTTGCTGAGCCGATCGGCAAAACTGAGCCCATGCGTCGACCCAAGCAACCCAAACATCTTTTGCGAAATACACTACACTTCTTTGCTAATTTTCTTCATTTTTTGTAATTCTTTTGTCTTCAAAGATGTCTCAGAAAAAAAGTAATGCAGAAAACAGAAGAGATGGGACGATTTAATACGTCTACTTTCATCATTGAACTTTTCAACATCGTACAGTACACCGAGCAGGACGTTCGTACATGTTCAAAATGAGATGCGGAGGATGGTCAAAAAGTTATGAATACGCGATACGCAGTTTTAAATAAATTCAATACATTAGACATCAGTCATATTTCACATTACAAACATTATTTTCCCACATAATGTCTACATGAGATTGTAAAATCACATAATGATAAAATACAGAACTTCCGTCGTGCAACTATTCACGAATTTCACAGTTTTCCTTGAAACGGATGTTGAAGACTTTCTTAAGCAAACCTGACAGATGCTACTTGGCATGATTTCTTCACTTTTCATATGGACATTCGGTCTCGCAAGAGTTTTCAAACTGTGCGGCATTTTTTTTCAGGTTTCGTAAAGTCATACTGCCCTTTCCTAAATTGCACCATGCTTCTCTGTTTTTGAAAAGCTCAAATTCCAGTGTTGGCTAAAAAAAAAAAAAAAAAAAAAAAAAAAAGGAATTTCGTTACGTCTAGTTTAGCCGTACTATTTTCACTGAAAAAATCTACTTTTGAAAAGTTTAAATTTTATTGCTGAGAAGTGTTTTTCTTAATATTTAACTTTTAACTCCGGCTTATGTTTGAAAAGGCCTAATTTATCTGTTGACTTGAAAAGAAAATTAGTTTTTTCACTCGCTTAGTCACATTGTTTCCAGCCATTTTTGAGAGAGATGCGATTTCGCTGCTGAGTTGAGAGAAAATATATTTTTTTAGAATTCAGCAACATATCTTTCTCATAAAAATCGATTTTGAAAAGCTAAAATCTCAGTGCTGTATTGAAAGGCAAAGCGATGCTTTCTTTTCCATTTAGCCAAGCAGGTATTAGAAACCGCCCTTTGAAAAGCTCAAATTCCAGTGTTAAGCTAAAAGATATTTTTTCTAGTTATTTAGCTTTTGTGACCTTGGGTTAGTCTGTGGAGCACTATTGTCACACTTGAAGCGCAATGCCCAGGTAAACTAAAAAAATTAATGCTCTACGTGAAAAATCAATTCTTCTAGGCAAACCACCCTAAGCATGCTAATCTTTACGAGTCCGTTGCATACAGACTCAGAAATCTGTTATCTTGTTTATAGAGCACTCGAAACAGCTGTCAGCATTTGTTCTTCAGTTTTCCATCGTACCATAAACAACAATAATCGAAAGTCATGAAAGAAATACGGGATCACACCATATAATACAAATTTTGAAGATGACAATCCGATTTTTGGTGTAAATGTGACAAGGATGGTAAGTCAGATAATATCCGAAAACTTGAAAATTTCATCGTCCTGGAGCAGGACCCGAACCCGCTTCTCCAGCGTCTCCCAGACTAGCGAATTCTGTGATGGTTATACTCAAATTAATCGGAAACTTGAGACTTGGTCGTTCTGGGTGGTGTAGTGGTTAGCATACCCGGGCGCTCTCTGGGAGACGCGGTTTCAAGCCCCGCTCCAGGACGACGAAATTTTCAAGTTTTCGGATATTATCTGACTTACCATCCTTGTCATATTTACACTAAAAAACGGATTGTCATCTTCAAAATTTGTAATAATCCAAAGCTTTTCAGACTAGCATGTTACACTTGTAAACTTTTGAAATTTCTATCATGGAAGGTTTTGTTTAAAAATCTACGATCTCCAATTGAACAAATATGTGACGACCTCACGGATTGCGCAGTGGTCTAAGCGCTACCCATTCGCTCGAGATGGGCCTGGGTTCGAATCCCAGTAAGGAATGGATGTTGTGTTTGGGCACTGGCTCTTTCCCTTCCTGGAACCAGTAGCTCTAAATTAGGGTCGGGCAACTGCTTATAGCCCATAAAGTTGCTCACGGTGGTTGTTCAGCCTCCAAAAAAAAAAAAATTGTATTAATAAAAATAAAAATGTGAAGAATTTGATTTCGTTCTGTCACACTTCAAAAGGTAATGACGTTCCTGTGCATGGGCGCCCATATGGGGGGGGGGGGGGCAAGAGGGGGAATTTTCCCTTCTGTAGATATCGGACCATGGACTTTCAGTTCTTGAAAGGTACAACAGAGATTTTTGTGATAACACTTATTCTGATTACTAATTTTTCTGTAGAATTGGGTGCGTGTGCATGCAGTAAAAATAGGAAGAAATTTGGGAGTTTCCAGTGGAAAAAGTGGAAATTTGCAACAGAAAGTAATAACGAAATTTCCCATCGCGTGTTGGAGAAGAGTACTATGGAAAAATATGAAAGGCGAAAAAATAAAAAATGCATAATTCTCTGCTGCAGCTATTCAGTGCTGAACAAAGATATCTCGAATTTTTTTCCAGAAATTTATCTTGGGGATATTTTTGCATTCTTGATAACCAACTGAGTGATCTCTGCGGTTTCGTGGTGCATGTGGCAGGTTGCCAAAATATAAAAAAGCATGACAAAAAAAATAATTCTTACTGTCCTAACCAGGGGTGTAGAGGGGCCTTAGCGAGGCTTAGCGGAACTAAGTTACCTTTCGTAGTTAGATGGTTGCAAATGATGGGTAAACATTTTTTTAGATGATCATATATTTGAAAATAGCTAATACTGTGTTTTATATACAATCAGAACCGAAATATTCGTATTGCAAGGATGAGATTAAACCGTCTGATCAAACAATAGGATACGAATCATAAGGGTAAAAAGAATGAATGTTGTTTGTTTGTTTCTGTTTTAACTTTCACCGTGAACTACTATAAGGGCTATACGTCGTTGTCCGCACCTGATTTAGGGCAGGGGAAGATCACCACTCATGCTTCATGCGAATTCAGACCACTAACCAGAAGCCAACCCCTCTGACCACTGGTCACCGGGACGGCGTAAAGAGAAGATAAAGCCAATTGCAGAGGGTAGTCCTCAAATTTATTTCAATGCTCGGAGAAAAAACTGCAGAGAGAAATTATTCAGTCATTAAAGCTAAGTGATAGGAATTTTTTGCGTGCGAAGAATATTTTTACGAAACTACCCTTTCTCTTATTCTTTAAGAGTAGCACAACAGATATCTCCTAGAACCTTTAGAAAAAGACACCATAGAATAGTTGTGATTTTATTAGTTATATTTATTCAATGTGACTACATTAATTACATTTATTCAGTGTGAATCAAGTAATAATCACACTGAGCATTTGTAATAATGTAAAATGACAGAGCATTACTTTAAAAAAAATCTCCCTATTTTTTGGGTTGTGACTAGCAAACATTTTTTTTTTACTTTATTAAAAACTGTGATTTAAATAAAAAATAATTAGTAATAAAATTTTATAAAATATACTGAACAATAAAAGCAGAAAATCAGAATTCTAGAATTCTCAATGCTTTAAAAAAATTTGAGGCTCCTTTCCGAGGCCTTTCTACCTAATCAGTTTGCAGCTAATGTACTTTTTTAATTAGAACTACATCACTGGCCCTAACATGCTATCTAGTGTCGTTTATTAATCTTCTTTATGTAGTTTTTGGATCTTCCGGTTTCTAATTAAATTTATATGTTGAGTGTGTGGTAAAAATGGCAAAATAACAAAAAGGCACAGTGAAAATTTACATAGGGTGTTTTATGTGTTCTTCGAAATTAAAATTTCTCTTTGGCCTTTTCTGAAAACTAAGCTACGGATGCCTATGTTTCTGTGGTATAGCTTTTGTTTTAATGCTAATTAGCAATACGAAAATTGATACAGTGTTGTTGACCCCCTTAAAAAAAAAAAAAAAAACTGGCATGAGAGGTATTTAGCTCAAGCCTAGTCAGCATGTGCGGCTTGATAGGACATTGCATAATCTGTTGATATCCTTAGAGTTTTAGACTTGCTGTTGTTTCTTTAATTCACGAGAACAACTCCACTTTTTTTTTTTTTACTACAAGCACCAATATGACTTCGGGCAACACCCGACTGTCTCCGAATGGTCTGCCCACGTTAAAAGTGTTTCCAACTCAGCCGTGTGTTTGAGTGGTTTTTCAAACTCGTTATCTCATCGATATTTATTTCTTCCAAATTTTTTTTGCTCGGTTTGCCAAAACCACTCTTCAGTTCTGAAAGTTACTCTACATACCTGTTCGTTCAACTATAAATTTCAGTTAAAACTCAAACTATAAGGTGAAGACGTCTGAAACGTTACTATAACATGACAAAAGAGTCGTAAGCCTAAGTATGAAAATTGAAAACGTCTGAAACGTAAACATAACATGACAAAGAATTGTAAGCCTTAAGTATGAAAGTCGAAGACGCCTAAAACGTAACTTTAACGTGAGAAAGAGTCGTAAGCCTGAAGTATGAAAGTTGAAGACGTCTAGAACGTAACTATAACAGGAAAAGGAGTCGTGAGCATCAAGTATTAAAGTTGAAGACGTCTAAAACGTAACTTTAATATGTATAACGAAGTAAATTTCTCCGCCATTTTTGTCCACGTCAGGGCTCCAACCCGGGTCCCCTCATTCCGGAATAAGTCACTCTACCAATCTAAGTCACTCTACTTACGCGGACGTTCATTCTGACTGCTATCTACCTTTATGTAGTGTGCGTCCTGCTGGCAGGTACGGCAGCAGTGACACCTGGAGGGCCCTGAAGAATTGTTGCACGATGCGTCCCACGTGCGAGCGCGCATTTTCCTGTTTAAACGTGGCCGTTGGCAGGTCCTGCAGCTAAGGGAGGACTACAGGCTCCAAAAAGGTAGGAGATGCAGCGGTGGCTGTTGAGTGTACCGGCGATGCGTACCAGAGGGGTGCGGGTGTCATATCAAATTTCGCCCCAAACCATAACGCCAGGCGACGGACCAGTATGGCGATGCATAATGCAGGCGTCATACAGTCTCTCGCCGCTGTGCCGCCACACGCGGATCCGACCATCGTGGTGTTGCAGGCAGAAGCGGGATTCGTCGGAGAAGACAATGTCGTGCCATTCCGTAGTCCAGGTGCGGCGTTCAACGGCCCACTGCCGCCGCACTCGCCGGTGATGTTACGTCAATGGTAATCAGGAGCAATGGGCGCCGTGCCACAAGTCCGCGCTCCTGCAGACAACGTCGAACGGTACGTGCTGACACAGGTTGCTGCGCAACACACCCTAATTCCTGCGCTAACGTTCGTGATGTGGCGGTGCGAGCCGTCAATGCCCGCAGCACAACATACCGGTCCTCTCGTTCGGTGGTGTGCCGCGGCTGTGGCAATAGTTCACGTCGGTCCGTCCGTTCCTCCTGCACCCACCGTAGCCATACTAGCCTCACTGTGGCTGAATGTCGTCCCACATGGGTGCCGATGTCTCGGAACGATAAACCGCTGTCGCGATAAGCCTCTATTCGTCCTCTGTCGAACTCCGAAACGTGTTGGAATGACTGCCGTATTCTGCGACAAGGCATCAGGAAGCTTCCCACGCACAGGTCCGGCAGCACAACACACTTCCACTACTTACACCCCGCCTTCTGTGCACCCTTCTTATAGTGCTTCTCGGTGGCGTGGCGGGCGCATATGATTTGCATATGCCCTGCAATGCTAATCGTTTGCATGCCCTCTCGCGGGCGAAGCATGCTGCAAATTTCAAGCCAATCGGATGCTTTCTTCTTGGTGTTGCATTTTGGTTGGCCAGCAGTGTATATGGCTGGATTCAATTCGAAAGCATGCCGGAGTGACATGGAGGAAACGGGACCAAGACAGAAAGTTGTGGAAGAGATTTAGGGAGACATTCATTCTCCAGTGGAATGATAATGGTGGTTGATGATGATGCTCTACGAGTATACACTGTGTACCGAAGCGGCACAGGCAACGAAAGTGATATACATAGCATTTGGGACTGAAGTGACAAGTGAGAGAACCACCTGAAAGTGGTTCCAGAAATTTTGTTGTGACGACGAATCTTTGGATGTGGTCTCACTCAGTGGACGACCACAGGCGCCGGCCTGATGATAACCAGCGGCTCACCACTATTTAGAAAGACACCAAACAAACATATCACATTATTTCCGGAAGGCTCAGCGTAAGTTTTAAAACCATTCTCTTAGCTTTACATGCCATGAGAAAGGCATAGTCTAAGCTCTTGAGTCCCAACTAATTTTCTCATATAACAAAGCGGTTAGCCGTGTTTATGTCGTTGTTCTCACGTCAGCACAAGGAGCCCTTTTGCAGCAACGTGAACACCTGCGATGAAAAGTGGATTCAATATCACACCCCGAAAAGTACCCGATATTGGATGCCGCAAAATGAAAGGACACCCATAAAAGTAAGCCTGCAATAAAAAGTGGATTAAATATCACATCCCGTAAAGTACCCGGCACTGGCTGCCACAAAATGGACGGACACCCATACAAGTAAGACTGCAATAAAAAGTGGATTAAATATCACACCCCGAAAAGTACCCAACACTGGATGCCACAAAATGGAAGGACACCCATACAAGTTAGCCTGCAATAAAAACTGGATTAAATATCACACCCCGAAAAGTACCAGACATTGGCTGCCACAAAATGGACGGACACCCATACATGTAAGCCTGCGATGAAAAGTGGATTCAATATCACACCCCGAAAAGTCCCCGACACAGGCTGCAGCGAAATGGACGGACACCCATACAAATACACCACCTCTGCACCCATGCAAGGTTTTGCTATGTGTGTGTGCGTGTGCGTTTGTGTGCGTTTGTGTGTGTGTGTGGACTGCTAAGGGCATAATGCATTATGAGTTTCTCCCACATCGGAAACCATCACAGCGGACATGCAGTCCTGCCAGCCGCAAATTGCTCAGGATGCACTGATTTACAAGAATAGTACATCGGTTAATCGGAAAGTTTGCTGTTTCTGCAGGACAACGCCAGACCCCCCCCCCGTAGCTAACAGGAGTCTAGGAACAATAAAGTGTCTTCGTCGGGTAACGTTGTATCACCTAGCATGTTCGCCAGGCATATCTCCCTCGGATTACCACCTTTTCGTTACATGTGAACAAGGATTACTCAAGATGCCACGCGTCCTCACGCAGTATGGCTCAAGGGATTCTTATTTTTGGGAAAACCATGTCTTCTTAAAAACTGGTTACGGAAACTGTTTTTCCAAAAATGAAATAGTTATAAAGAAAAGTATGTAGATTTAAAAAAAAAATATGGTTCTAAACTATGTCGACGAAAATAATTTTGTATTTTTGATTCTGCAGTTTACAGATATATTTTACTGAGAAAACGGAACGTTGAGTGGGCTTTAGCCCTCCTCTTTCTAAGTACCTTGCTTTAGCCCACTCTTTAGCCCCTCCAAAAATATTTAATCAGTTGGAACACATGGCGATTGCAACTATCTAAGATTTTAAAGAACTGGGATAAAAGCTTGAATTTTTTGAATTAACAGAAATTTTATTATATAAAAGAATTTTTTCTTAAATTCAGTGCTTGTACTTCGGTGAAATGGAACGAGTGCTCTGAGCGAATGTCTAAGAGAGTAGTAGAAAGACACCCTTTTTGGAATTATGAAATTATAGTTTAAAAAAGGTGAGAGAGTGAGAGAGAGAGAGGACGAGATTTTTTGTTAAATTTCTGCAGGTGATTTCCAAATATGTGCCCCCCCCCGCATTATGCCTAGCCCCTAATACACCCCCCCCAGGTCTCTGAGCTGCTGGCGTCGCCACTGCATGTTACTCGTAATTTTGAATACATATCGCGAAATAAAATTCGGATAAATGATAGTTCCCATGAATGAATACAACGAACCCATCTCCTGTTGGTGTCTGCAGTGAGTAAAACGCAGCGTTAACAAGAGAACGCGTGCACGAAATGGTAAAACTTGCAGGTGGATCAAAATTTTTACCATTATTTTTCACACTGACAGAAATACGTGAAGTCATTGGTTGCATTTCTTTTTTCATTTCGTCCTCCAAGAATATATAAAGCTGAGAACAATAAACAGAGCTGTCTGTATAAGTCAACCAGCCTCCAGGAAAATTAGAAACTCAATGTCCAGGCTCATACAGTAAGAGGGACAAGAAACAGACATTTTAGACAACCAGACCATCGGCCGGCTTCATTTGTTCATACTCATGAGTAATCGAAAGAAAAAAAAAATCTTTGCTCACACACAGAATATTTCAGTAAGTTACAAGAGTGACCCCAAAACGTTTCAGGTTTCCCTAAGCATTTCCTAAAAGCTTGAGATGTAAGAAGAAAACTGACGCTGCTATAGATAAGAATTTTAATTCCGTTAAATAACTGCTTCCCGGATTTCTTTTTATTTTTAGCACGTCTTTTTGGAAAAAGTGCGTGCTTGTGTTATCACCATGCCAGTTCGTCTGTCTTTCGACCATTTTGACACAGTATCTGTGCTCCTATTACTCTGACTTGAAAAAATTCTTTTTCCACTGACAGATTGAGCAGTTAATGCCTTTTCTACGTTTTTTTTTCAATCTTGCCGCTAGGGGAGTAAATGCAAAGGCTATTGAATTCAAAATAGATTTTCTTCCAAATCCTTACTTCTAAAAATCCCCCTCCCCCTCTCTTACCCACCGCTTACAACGAAGACCATTTTCTCAGTTTATCCGTGAGGGGGTGTTTATAAATGTTATATTTGTCAGGATATCCTTTCTCTTAAAAGTCCGATTTGAAAAAATCGTTTTACCACTCACTACTGGGGAATATACGCGCTTTGAAATTTGATACACTGTAAAAAAAAAAAAGTGGTGTGAATTCGTTAAAAATTTCTGAAAATAAAGTGCAGCAAATTTGTCGGTAGGTGTCGGTTTTTTAACGAAATTTCCCTTTTTAAGAGTTCCCGTTTTTTCAACTTTCGTATTTTCACAGGCTTTCCATCGTCGGTAATTCCGTTTATTTCACAAAACACCGTTTAGGGTTTCGCCGTATTTAAACAGAAATTTTGTAAGATCAAAGAACCAGAATTTTTCAGCTCTCACACCAGAGAATTTTCGTCCCCTGGAATTCGTTTTGAGGTCGTTTGGGTTGGCTCAGAAGACACCGCGCGTCTTAAAACAAAAAGACTCGCAAATCGCACTCACGTTCAACGAAAAACTCCATTTCAGCAGCAATGAAATTTTTTGGTCATTAATGCGATTAAATTAGTTATTTTATTTTCTGTTGAGGCCTTTTTTTTGAATAGGTTTATAATATTTTTATCTTTTTCTGTAGGAGGACTTATCACAAATTAAGTTGTTTTTTTTCATCGTGATTTTTCGAAGCAGCAGAATGCTTTGGAACTTGAGATCTTTTTAAACTGACAATGGCTTTCATTATCTTTAAAAAAAATAAAATGTGTCGTTCTATGGTATTATTTCATAAAACTCTTAAATATAAAATTTACTCTGATAGCTGCAATAGCTTGTTTTAAGGACACCACAGATTGATACATACACATCGCACAGTCACCTGTACAGTAACTTAAGTACCCGGTTTCTTATAGTAACACAATACTGTATATATCAGCTGGTCCACAAAATGGGGAATAGGAGAAGAAATATCCTGTGCCACAATAATCGAAATTCATGCCATATGCTATCCACCCTATGTCATCTCGCTACAGAACTTCAAAATCAGATCCTTTGACAGACGACTGAAATTTAATGGCTAATAAAACCTCAAGCATTCCCACGAATCTTTCCTATAACCAGAAATTTTTCGTCATATGGATACGGGAAAAGTGAGAACAGTTTTTCCGTTAATATACGAAAGGAATTGCAGATGTTTCAAAAGCGTTATATTTCTTCCTCTCCTTTGTTTATATTTTGTACTTTATTTCATTATTTTTACTTTTTTTTGGCATGGAAAAATTATTCGCAAGTATAGTAAATTAACGAAAGGAGCGATAAAGCAAAATAAAATCTTCTACCTGCACGAGGGGAAAAAATATGTTTTGTAATTAAACACAGAGGCATTAGATGACGCTTCTGTTATACGCTCCTATTTATGGGGACTAGCTACTGCTCAGATGCATCTCTCCATGCTTCTTTGAGTTAGTTCTCCGCAACCTCCGTCTTTTTTAGTCAAGATTCTTGTATCTTATCATAAGTAACGTCTAAAAGGATGCATTGAGTAAACACTTTTCTTTTCAAACAATGGAATTGCTCATGAGAGCTGCACTGCTTCTTCCCAATGTACACCAGCCAAGTTTTATGCGTCGACTAATTTCTTCTTCGATGTGGCCCTCGCTTGATGACTGTTGTCCAAAGTAGATGTAAGTAAGTAGCTTCTAGATTTGCCCAGTCAACATCTAAATCTTCAATTCTTGCAAACCTTTGGTGTATTTCTTATGTATATCATCGTCGTCAACCATTATCAATTCACTGCTGGATGAAGGTCTCCCCAAGTTTCCTCCACAACGACCTGTCTTGAGCCATTCTCGTCAATTTCACTCCCGCAAGTTTTCGAATTTCCTCCACCCATTACCGACGTGATCTTCGTCTGGATCTCTTCCTGTTCCTTTGTATCCAATCTAAAATTTCGGTTGTCCGCAGATGGTCTGTTCTTCTGGCAATATGTCCAGCCTATTGCAATTTCAGGGATTTTACTTTGGTCACGATGTCTTCCACTCTTGTCATTTTCCGGATACACGAGCTCCTCATCTTATCTCTCCTGGTTACACCAAACATGCATCTCTTTGCAGGCTTCTTTCAGTTATCTGTAGCCTCTTTATATCTACTCCGTACGTAAGAATTGGAAGAATGCATTGATTAAACACTTTTCTTTTAAGACATAATGGTATATTGCTCTTGAAAATTGTACTATTTCTTACCAAAGCCCTCCAACCAAGTTTTATACCTTGATTCATTTCTTCACCCATCGGAGCCTCGCTTGATATCTATTGTCCAAGATAAACCTATAGGTGTCGGTGATCTCCAGCGTTTCCCCGTCAAACGATAAATCTTCGTTTCTTGTAGAAAGCACTGCATATCAATTTTGTTTACTGACGTTCATTTTTAATCCCACTTCTTTACTCTTGTCAGCAAGTTCCTGGATCATTCTTTACAGCTCTGAAGAGGTAAATGCAAAAATGACTACGTCATCAGAAAAACGAAGACGAGTTAAATAATCACCATTAATCTTTATCTTCTTGTTTTCCCAGTTCAAGGATTGCAATCTGTCTTTCCATCATTGAACTGGGAAAACAAGGGGATAAAGATTAATGGAGATTATTTAGCTCACCTTCGTTTCGCTGATGACATAGACATTTGTGTAACTACCCCTTAATAGCTGCAGAGTTTACACATCTGCTGTACAAGTCACGAGATTTTTGAGTTATACATTTGAATATCTTCGATAGTTTAGTAAAGTATCCATCATATTTCATTGTCCTTCAATGACTTCCGTTTGGATATTTATGTACCTTTAAACATGTGGGCGTGTCTGTGCCAGCCCCAAACGCCGTGGGTTTGCGTGAGCATACGTGGAAGTTACGCACGCCATTAATAAATAAATATCATAAGCCGACTCCCATGATTTTTCCTAACTATCCTCCAGAGTGATTCTGTAACCGGGCTATTACATTTGATTGAGAATGCGAAGACCGGAAAGCAGTTTGCTCTGTTGTGCGATAATTGCAGTTTCAATAGCAGAAGCATAAATCATTTAATCATGTGAAACTAAATTTTTGGATGGTGAGTACTAGTTCTTGTTCAAAGTATACATGTCAATTATAGTTGCGAAAAAGTTTAATGACACGCGGAATATTTAAATTACTTGAATGTAAGCTAAAGAACAAACTGGAGCTTTGGCTACAAAACATGTGTGGAAAAACATGCATGAATAAAGGAAGTGCTAATATTAATTCATTTTCACTTTATCATATCACACCTGTATATGAAAATTTTTGTGTTTATTGGGAAGGCACCACACATGTAAATATATTCTAAGAGAACAGAAAGTTAGAAATTAAAAAACAAAGCAAAAATTAATGCTAATTGCATAGAAACTTTTTATGATTTCTCTCGCTCAATGCAAGGTTTATTGTCTCTGAAAAATCAATACTTGTATCAAGGAGGGCCAATTTTATACGATCAATCCATCCATCTTGTTCTAGGTTCGCGACCAGCTACTCCGGAATGCTGTTATGAAAATCTTTCCTCTCCCACATGACGTGAATGTTCAAACCTCTTAACTATGATTTCACTAATTTTGTCTTTTACAGAAGATATACAATACTCTACAGAAGATTGTGACGTACCTGCCAGCAGGACGCACATGACATAAAGGCAGATAGGAATCGGAATACATGTCTGCGTAGCTCAGTTGGTAGAGCTGCTTGTTCCGGAATAAGCGTCCTCGGGTTCGAATCCCGGCGTAGACCAAAAATGACGGAGAAATTTACTTCGTTATAATAGCGCCCGAACTACCCGGGTGACCCGACCGTTCAAAATCTCGCAATGGTGTGATGTTCTTTCCACACCGCGAGATAGGAAAAATCAGAGAATCCCTTCTCCAGTGCTTCGAAAAATAAATGTGTGTGACGTTGCATTCCAAACACCAGATTGACTGGGAGTTCTCAAGTGCACGTTCTACAGTGGTTGTCTGCCTGCAGCGATTCATGGTTACGGCTGATCCGTGGGCCATGCCCCCGGCCCTCTTTCGGGGGGGGGAGATGTGACGTACCTGCCAGCAGGACGCACATGACATAAAGGCAGATAGGAATCAGAATACATGTCTGCGTGGCTCAGTTGGTAGAGCTGCTTGTTCCGGAATAAGCGTCCTCGGGTTCGAATCCCGGCGTAGACCAAAAATGACGGAGAAATTGACTTCGTTATAAGATATACCGTACTATATATATTAACTGAGATTAAACACTTGCATTACTAATCTTGTCATGACACTAAGTTCGTGAAGTATAATAATTACTCTTCATGGTAGTTAGAATAAAAGTTTGGGCAAACTAAGCAGAACAATAGTTAATGGTACCTTATTACTTTGTCGTGTTCATTTTGTCCACATTCACGTCGTCTGGCTCATTTCGTCCACTGTTCATTTCGTCTACTGTTGTTCACTTCGTTCGCTTTTCATTTCGTCCATTGCTCACTTCGTTCGTTGTTCATTTTGTCCGTTATTCCTCTTACCATTATTTACTTCGTCCGCTGTTCAATTTTCCCCACTGTTCGTTTCGTCTGCTGTTAACTTCGACCGTTGTTCATTTTGTTCATTATTTATTTTTTCCACTGTTTACTTCGCCCGCTGTTCATTTTGTCTGTCTACTGTGCTGTTCATTTGTCCACTGTGTACACTACACTATTCATTTTGTCCTCTGTTTAATTCTCCCGGTGTTGCTTTTGTGTTCACTTCGTCGGTTGTTCCTTTTTCCCACTGTTCACTTCGCGTCCACTGTTCTCTTCGTCCGTTGTTCATTTTGTCCATTGTTCACTTCGTCCGTTGTTCATTTTGTCCATTGTTCACTTCGTTCGTTGTACTTTTTGTCCGCTATTTTCTCCCCTACTGTTCACTCTTCGCCCGCTGTTCATTTTTCCGACTGTTCACTCTGTCCTTGTCCGCTGTTCCTTTTTTCCACTTTTCACTTCGTCCACTGTTCATTTTGTCCATTGTTCACTTCGTTCGCTGTTCTTTTTGTCCGTTGTTCCTTTTGTCCACTGTAAACTTCGTCCACTGTTGATTTTGTCCACTGTTGACTTCGCTCGCTGTTCATTTCGTTCAATGTTTACTTCGTCCACTGTTCACATTTCAGAGGTTACCGATAACGGAATCCAAATCAGTTATCGGCAACCTCTGAAATGTGAAAAAAAAAATAAAGGAAAAAAAAAAGATCGTTGTTTCAGTACATGGAATTCTATTTTTAATATCAATGAGCCATTATAATCGTTCACATTTTAACATTTTAAATATGTGAGAAATTTTATCACGTAATATATATCATCATCATCATCATCATCATCAACCATTATCAATCCACTGCTGGACGAAGGTCTCCCCAAGTTTCCTCCACAACGGTCTGTCTTGTGCCAGTCTCCTCCATGTCACTCCCGCATACTTTCGAATTTCATCTACCCATCTCCCATGTGGTCTTCTTCTGGGTCTTTTCCTGTCCCTTGGAATCCAATCTAAAATTTCGGCTGTCCATCGATGATCTGTTCTTCTGGCAGTATGTCCAGCCCATTGCCATTTCAGGGATTTAACTCTGATCATGATGTCTTCCACTCTTGTCATTTTTCGGATCCACGAGTTCCTCTTCTTATCTCTCCTGGTTACACCAAGTATGCACCTCTCCATGCTTCTTTGAGTTGTCTGCAGCCTTTGTATGTCTCTTTTAGTTAAGGTCCACGTCTCTGCACCATACGTAAGCACTGGAAGGATGCATTGATCAAACACTTTTCTTTTAAGACATAATGGCATATTGCTCTTGAAAATTATGCTGTTTCTTCCAAAAGCTCTCCAGGCAAGTTTTGTACGCCGATTAATTTCTTCATCAATGTGACCCTCACTTGATATCTGCTGTCCAAGATAAACGTACGTGTCTGTTATCTCCAGCTTTTCTCCATCAATCGATAAATCTTCATTTCTTGTAAAAGCATTGAACATCACTTTTGTCTTCTGAAAGTTCATTTTTAATCCCACTTCTTTACTCTTGTCAGCAAGTTCCTGGATCGTACTCTGCAATTCTGATGGGCTAGTTGCAAAAATGACTACGTCATCAGCAAAACGAAGGTGGGTTAGATAATCTCCATTAATCTTTATCCCCTTGTTTTCCCAGCTCAGTGACTGAAAAACACCCTCCAATGTGGCATTAAAGAGCTTCGGAGATATGGTGTCACCTTGTCTCACTCCCTTTCCAATTTTTATGTGTGTTGTATTTTCTAACAGCCTAATCTTTGCACTTGCATTTTCATAGATGTTATTAATAATATTAATGTATGCATCTTCAATACCGCAGGTTTTCAGAGCCATTGTAACTGCTGATGGTTTCACCGAATCAAAGGCTTTTTCATAATCGATAAAAGCCATGCACAATGGAAGTTCATATTCCCTCGCTCTTTCAATTAGTTCTCTCAGCACATGGATATGATCTATTGTGCTGTAGCCACTCCTGAATCCAGCTTGTTCTCTCGGTTGAGCCATGTCCAGTGTTACCTTCAAGCGGTGTGAAAGAACTTTAGTGAAGATTTTATAAACTACTGATAGGAGGCTGATAGGTCTGTAGTTTCCGAGATCCTCAATGTCACCTTTCTTATGTAGCAGGATCATTGTAGCGGTTTTCCAATATTCAGAAATCTTTCCTTCATTAAGGCATCGAGTGAAAATTTGGGCGAGTACTGTTTCGATTTCTCCACTTGCTTCTTGTATGATGTCTACAGTAATTCCATCTTCTCCTGGAGCTTTTCCCCGCTTCATGTTCTTGATTGCATGTGCAACTTCTGCTGGAAGGACTGGAGGAACTCTGATACTGGTATCTTTCATGATTTCTGGAGTGCATGTATCATCCCTTTCATATAATTTGGAGTAGAAATTTTTCACTCTTGTCAAAATTTCTGCCTCTATTTCTTGTTACAGAACCATCTTCTTTTCTCAGTGCCATAATCTGTTTTCTTCCCTTACTGAGATGTCCCTTTGCTATCTTTAGGCTTTGGTTGTTTTCAATTGCTTTCCTCACTAGTTCACAGTTGAATTTTCTTACGTCTTCAGTGATACTTTTTCGTACTGTCTTGCATAGCTCTATATATTCCACTTTGGAAGTCACATCTTCTTTAGTTGTCCTCATCTCTCTTCTTTTTTGCATCAACATTTTCGTTTTTCCTGATAATTTATTTACATGCAACTTGTTCTTAGACCCAGCTAATTTTGTTGCTGTTTCCATAAGAGCTTTGGTTACTTTTCTGTTAACTTCAGAGATGTCCACTTCTTCCGATGTTAGGCCTTATAAAGCAGAGAACCTGTTCTTCAGTTCCAACTTGAAGGTATTATGGTGTTTTTTAAGGTTGGTTATGTCAATAGATTTTGTTTGTCTTATGAGCTTGCCACGTTCAAGTTTAGTGTTGAGGTGCATCTTACATCTCACCAATCTATGGTCACTACCTGTGTTGAACTTGTTTAGCACACTGCAGTCTTCTATGACGAATTTTTTGTTACACATAATAAAATCAATTTCACTTGTCGTCCCATTTGGATGTCTCCATGTCCATTTCCTGTGTGGCTTTTTCTTGAAAAAGGAGTTCAAGATGAAAAACCCTTCTGCCTCTGCAAACTCAACGAGAGTATTTCCACGCTGGTTTCTGTTGCCGTGACCGAATTTACCTACTGAAGTTTCATTCTGTTGCCGTTGCCCTATTTTTGCATTGAAATCTCCCATAATTATTTTCAAGTGCTGCTTACCTTTATTATTTAGATGACAAATTTCCTCATAAAATTCTTCAATTTCTTCTTCAGGATGACTTGTGGTGGGTGCATAAGTTTGAATAATCTGAGCCTGGTATCTTTTCGAGAGTTGGATAACAAGCCGTGCAGCTCTGTCAGAGGAACTTTCAACTTCTACAACTTTATCCTTCAGTTTCTTGTTTATTATAAATCCAACACCACTAGTTCTGCCAGTATCTGTCCCACGATAGTAGAAGAGATGTCCACTTTTCAGTTCGATGAGATCTTCTCCTTTTCTCCTTACCTCACTTAGCCCCACGATGTCCCACTTGATCCTTTGTAGTTCCTCTTCCAATTCAAGAAGCCTTGAATCAGAAGATAGGGAGCGTCCATTGTACGTTGCCAAGGTCAGCATCAGATGGCAGCCTAGTCCGGTCCTCCGGGGATTCTTAGCACCCTCTGCCTTCATGTCGCACTGGCCGCTGCCTTGGCCAGGTACATTCCAGCTGCCGGAGACTGAGGGCCAAGATTTAAGTTGTGGAGTCATTTTGGAGGGGTTTGGCCATAACTCACCACGCTGGCCAAGCGGGTTGGTGAGTGTGGGATAGAATTTCCTCTAATCCCGATGGTATAGTTATACCGCTATTGGCGGTCGTCAGAGCCCCTTTAGTAGGAACAGGATGCACAACGAGAAGGTGGGGTTGACATTTGTCAAGGAGAGGCTGTGATGTTACGCATCACCTGACCTTACATCCCACATCCCAATATATATATATATATATATATATTTGAAAAACTGAGTTTCAGCCCACTAGAAATTTAAAACCATGAAATTTATGGTCTTTAAATCTCAGCCTCTTATTTAAAATAATGGAATTCTAAATATTGCTTTGTCACCCCATTAAAATACTTTTCGGAAATAATATCCTTGTGAAATGAGGCGCGGTGTGCATCAAATGGAACTAGAAGTCACATTTCTCGCAATTATATTATTGTAAAGTGAAATACTTGTTGCGGAACAGCACCGAAAATTTCTCTAAACGTTTGAGAAAATAATTTTCCAGAGCAGGCTCGTATCAGCATCATCTACTATTTTATGTATGTTAACAATCTGTGCTGCAGCAGTATTGGTCAGAAGAGCAGTCAATCACGGATTGATTTATTATTAACATCATGTTCGTAAACCCAACTACCACATTAGTCATGAATGATTTGCTTTGCGGTGAATCAAACACATAGTAAACAAAAATTTCTACCGCCACATTAGTCATGAATATAGTCTACCATTGCATCGCATATTAATCACATAACGATCTCAATAACCTCAACGTGAGTCATGAATGCCACCAAATCACAGCTTGGTGCGCTCACATTAAACTTCGTACACTGTTAAAAATAAGTGGTGTGAATTTACGGAAAATTCCCGAAAATACAGCAAAGTTGCTGGAAGGTCTCCGCTTTTAAAGAAATTTCCACTTTAAGAAGTTTTCGTTTCTGATAACGGAAACTGTAGTGTTTAGTTAGGTTTTCCGCTCTCAGTAACTCCGTTTTTTTTTCTTTTTTAAAGAAATGCCAGTTTTGAGTTTTCTCGTTTTTGCACAGAAATTTCTTGAGTTTCCAAAACCATCGATTTTCTAGTCCCTATACAGAAGTAATTTATACTCCCATTTGTTCTAAGCCTAAAGGCACCAGTCGAATTGCATGACTTTTCCTGATGTAGGGAGGAAAGGAATGCTTCCCTTTGCCCAAGGGACCGAGCCCACGACGGTTTGCTCAAAAGTTAAGAGTTCTACCGACTGAGCTAGGCCACAAAAGTTAGGAGTTCTACCGACTGAGCTAGGACACAAAATTTAGGAGTTCTACCGACTGAGCTAGGCCACAAAAGTTAGGAGTTCTACCGACTGAGCTAGGCCACAAAAGTTAGGAGTTCTACCGACTGAGCTAGGCCACAAAAGTTAGGAGTTCTACCGACTGAGCTAGGCCACAAAAGTTAGGAGTTCTACCGACTGAGCTAGGTCACTATAGGCCACGTTTAAAACAGAAACGAAGAGGACTGAATCGCGTGACGATTAAAAAATTGTCGTTGTGTAATGCTGATTAATTAGTTCCACAGGAACTTATCATTTTTCTGAATAGGGTTATAATTATTTTATTTTTTCTGTAGGAGGACCTATCACAAATTACATTTTTTCCATCACCATTGTTCAAAGCCACAGAGCGTTTTGGAACTTGAGATTTTTGTAAACTGACAATAATTTTCAGTGATCTTTCAGAAAAAGTTCAATGTACTGTTTTATAGTATTATTTAACAAAGCTCCCAAATATAAAATTTACCTTTGAGAGTTATAATAGCTCTTGTCTTAAAACGTCCACACACACTGATACGCAGACATCGTACAATCACCTCTACAATAATATAAGTACCAGGATTTTTTTACGCTAACACAATATACAAGGGTTGTACCGAAAGTAATGCAAAAGTGGGCATACGTTTTTTTATTAACTGGCAGAGGTCGTTCAAATTGCACATGTTGGTGGAATAACTCTTTCTCTATACAAAGGTAATACTCAACATAGTCTCCACCACAAGCAATGCATTTGCGCCATCGTTGAACCCAACTCTCGAAACCTCTTTGAAACAATTCAGGTGTGGATTGTTGTACCCACTTCCTCACAACCACTTTCACCTCGTTTATGTATCAAATCGTTGTCCCCACTTCTTCACAACCATTTTCACCTCATCTGTGTATCAAATCGTTGTTCCCACTTCTTCACAACCACTTTCACCTCGTCTGTGTATCAAATCGTTGTCCCCACTTCTTCACAACCACTTTCACCTCGTCTGTGTTTCAAATCGTTGTCCCCACTTATTCACAACCACTTTCACCTCGTCTGTGCATCAAATCGTTGTCCACACTTTTTCATAACCACTTTCACCTCGTCTGTGTATCTAATCGTTGCCCCTACTTCTTCACAACCACTTTCACCTCGTCTGTGTATCAAATCGTTGCCCCCACTTCTTCACAAACACTTTCACCTCGTCTGTGTATCAAATCGTTGTCCACACTTCTTCATAACCACTTTCACCTCGTCTGTGTATCTAATCGTTGCCCCTACTTCTTCACAACCACTTTCACCTCGTCTGTGTATCAAATCGTTGTCCCCACTTCTTCACAACCATTTTCACCTCATCTGTGTATCAAATCGTTGTCCACACTTCTTCACAACCACTTTCACCTCGTCTGTGTATCTAATCGTTGTCCCCACTTCTTCACAACCACTTTCACCTCGTCTGTGTATCAAATCGTTGTCCCCACTTCTTCACAACCACTTTCACCTCGTCTGTGTATCAAATCGTTGTCCACACTTCTTCACAACCACTTTCACCTCGTCTGTGTATCTAATCGTTGCCCCTACTTCTTCACAACCACTTTCACCTCGTCTGTGTATCAAATCGTTGTCCCCACTTCTTCACAACCATTTTCACCTCATCTGTGTATCAAATCGTTGTCCACACTTCTTCACAACCACTTTCACCTCGTCTGTGTATCTAATCGTTGTCCCCACTTCTTCACAACCACTTTCACCTCGTCTGTGTATCAAATCGTTGTCCCCACTTCTTCACAACCACTTTCACCTCGTCTGTGTATCAAATCGTTGTCCACACTTCTTCACAACCACTTTCACCTCGTCTGTGTATCTAATCGTTGTCCCCACTTCTTCACAACCACTTTCACCTCGTCTGTATATCAAATCGTTGCCCCCACTTCTTCACAACCACTTTCACCTCGTCTGTGTATCAAATCGTTGTCCCCGGAGCCTGTAATTCATTGCACCGAGCAGGTGAAAGTCGGAGGGCGCCAGATCTGGGCTGTGCGGTTAATGGGGACCACCGTCCAGCCTAATTTGCTGATCGCCTGATTTGTTGCCAAAGATGTGTGTGGTCTCACATTGTCATGTTGAATGTGGATCCTTTTCAGATTCTTTTTCAGTCTCTTCCTCCTTATGGCTTTTCTAAGCTTTTAGAGTATCTCAATGAACCGCTCACTGGTCACCGTACAGCCACGTTCCGTAAAATCAAGGAGAATGACACCCCTGTCATCCCAAAAAACAGTCACCGTCACTTTCTGTGCTGATCGCTGGCTCCTGAACTTCTTAAGCCTCGGTGAAGATATGTGACGCCATTGCATGGATTGATTCTACGTTTTCGGATCGTAAAGATACGCCCACGTTTCATCCCCTGCCATTAAACCGAAAAAAAAAAAGTGTTTTCATTGGTTTCAAACGCTTCTGGAAGCTCAGAGGAAATTTCTATCCTTCTCTCATTCAAATCTCGTGTTAACTGCGGTGGTACCCACTTTACACACACTTTCCGATACCCTAAATCTTCCACCGTCTTCTATATGGAATTGGGACCAGAGTCCAGTTGTGCACCAAGCTCACGCACGGATTGTAACTCGTCTCTCCGCGCGAATCAATTCATCCTCTCGCTGACAATTCGTGTCAGTGGTCGCCGGTGATGGTCTCCCACAGCGTGGCTTACATTCAATGCTGGTTTCCCCTTCTTTAAACTTCTTCATCCATCTGTGCACATTACTCTTGTCAATGGTGTCATCTCCGTAAACATTCTGTAGCCTTCTATGGATGTCGGACAGCCTGTATATACCCTTCCTTCATTAAGAACTCAAAGACGGCACATTGCTTCTGCTTGGAATCCATTATTTACCTGCAATGAAGAAGAAGGTTTGCTATAGAGGAAAAATACTCTACCAACATGTGCATTTGAACGACCTCTGCCAGTTAACAAAAAAGTTCTGCCCACTTTTGCATTACTTTCGGTACAACTCTCGTATTTACCTGCAATGAAGAAGAAGGGTTACTATAGAGGAAGAGTTACTCTACCAACATGTGCAATTTGAACGACCTCTGTCAGTTAATAAAAAAACTATGCCCACTTTTGAATTACTTTCGGTACAACCCTCGTATTATTCGAATCAGAAATCGTAATGAAGATTATGTTGTGTAGTACCTTTGTATAAAGAAAGAGTTACTCTACCAACATGTGCATTTGAACGACCTCTGTCATTTAATAAAAACGTTATGCCCACTTTTGCATTACTTTCGGTTCAACCCTCATATTTACCTGCAATTAAGAAGAAGGGTTGCTATAGAGGGAGAGTTGCTCTACGAACATGTGCAATATGAACACCTCTGTCAGTCAATAAAAACGTTATGCCCACTTTTGCATTACTTTTGTACAACCCTCGTACAATAGCTGGAGCACAAAATGGGGAAGAAGGGAAGGAATATCCTGTGCCCCAATAACAAAAATTTCATGCGATATGCTATCCACAATATCCGATCTCGCTACAGAACTTCAAAATCATATTCTCCGACAGACGATCGAAATTTATAATTAATAAAATCTTAAGTATTTTCGCAAATCGTTCCTAACACCGGAAATTTTCCGTCGTATGGATGCGGAAAAAGTTGAATAGAATTTAAAGGAACTGTGGAAAGATTTCTGAAAATTCAAAATTTTCCTCGCATACGAAAAATCCGTGAAATTCAGGTTTTTCTCCGTCATTTCACGGAAAAGGTTGTATCAGGAATATGCTTCGTTATTCACGAAAGGAATCACGGAAAATGGCTCGTGAATTTCAGAAATTTTTTGTTCACAGTGTAGTGATAAACCGGTGCATCGTGCAAGGCAAAAACTCATGTAATTTTCAAACACAACTCTACCTATCGAATCGCAATCGAACATAAATCTACCTATCAAGTGCAAGAATAAATTTTCCAACTCACATTTTAGAAGTGCAGATCCTGTTCCAAACACAGAAACACTTTTACGCCCTCCAGCGGGAAAACTGTGCATCACAGAAACTTGACAGTGTATATATGATTCATCTTCATAGTTAGCGCTATCGTGTGAAAAAAGAACTTTTAAATTCGACTGAGAGATGGTAGAGATATGGTATTTACAGACTGGTGGACAGAATAATACTATAAGCACGCATAAGCAGACCTCGTTTACGCTGCACTGTTCGAGAAAAATAAATATCAAGAATCTACGGAAATGATCTTCCTTTCTCCAAGCAGGACACTATAACAGACTTGGAGCTCAACTGACTGAGACAAACGTTCAAGGAACTCATCGAGGAGACAGACGACAAAGATCAGCAGTCAATCAAATGTTGGCGGAAGCACTGCAGAATGGGAGATAGTGACTAACGATGGTAGGCAGGAAAAAAACTATGGCCGAATGCATGTCACGACTTCAGGGATGTCAAAAACCCAGAAAAGAACGATTGCTTATTGCATTGAACAGGCTTGACAACCAAGCAGCACTGTACGAAGTTGATATTGATGAGATACGCAGGAGCTTCTCCAGGTTTACCAGGAAAGAGTAGCCAAAGAAGGGTTGACAGAGCTAGAATAGCAGCCCTTTGAAGAAGATGACTCCACAGAACCTACTCCAGAAAGAAACCTCAGCACAGGAATTTTGACAGAAGGCTTCAGTAAAACATTGGATGGCCTAGATATCTTAAGGGGAAAAGATTTTGATCACGGTACTGCAGTGAAGATAACTGTTGTCGATACTTTCTTCAACTACAATGAAATGCTTTGAGATAAAATGCTTTTCGCAAGGCAGTCCATCCTTGAAGCAGTTTTCAAGAAGGAAGATTGAAAATCGCATGAATGATAAACTGGAGACCGTAGCCTAAGCAGGGAGCTAGAGGGAGCTCAACCTCCCTGCAAAGTAAGCAAGCCCCCACAATGGAAAACAGACGCTGTTGTAAATTATTCTCTGAACTTTTAGTGTTTGGTGACGTATGAAAACGACTATTGTATTTCATTTTACACATAAATAACTTTACCTTATTTCCCTGTGCATTGTATTGGTTAAAAAAACAAGCAACATTGAAATAATACAGTAAGAACGATGAATAACTCAAAACAATTTACTTTTTTTAAGTGAGTCAGTCGAAACAGCTGGGCAATAATTCTGTGTCACATGGGCACCGGACTTGGTGCTGCTAACGGTCAGGAAAGAGAGAAACTCACTTTATTTGCTTTTTGTAAGAAACGTAAAACACAGAACAGTACCTCCCCCCCCACTTCCCTCAAAAAAAGGTGGGGGAGGTGGAAATGTTCAATGTATTTGGGTAAACGACACTATTCGCAATCTTGTTAAGTGATTATGAGATACTAAACTGCTGTTAATCCTCCTGGTGGTCAAGTGTTGCCGTGGGAACGTTTTAGTTAAATGTATCTCTCTCTAGGCGATATAAAACAATGCTAAAAAGAAATCTTTGTGCCGGACAGAGAGAGAATGCTTTCAATTTCTTCCTATTCATCGTTTTTGGTTCAGTATGAGTAATTCTGCAATGCTTGTGTAGAAGAAATGTTTATTTGCGGGAATCTGTGGGCGTTTGGTTTATGAATAGAGAAGGGAGGTGTGACTGTTGACCTCGGTAAGAAGAGGCTGTCTCCGAGCACGAGCGAAGGAGAATGCGCGATTAAAGATGGAGAACAAAGAGTGTAAATTCAGCATCAATAACTCCTCAATGTGATTGCGTGGATCCAAGAAAAGAAACCAGAATGGTTAGTTAAAGTTCAAAAAGTTTTTTCATATCAGTTGAGAGTTATTTTTCCAACAGCAACAACGGCCTTGCAAACAAATCAGCCACCATTAAACACATTCTTTTAGTACAATTTATTTTTAATATTTGAAGACAATTTGAATTTTATTTGTATTATTTTTGGCTTGGAGAAAGCTTTTGCTAATAAAGTAAAATAAGAAAATAAACGAAAATACAGAGCAAAATTTGCACCTTCTTCATTCGTGGATGAATATATTTTGTCGTTGAACACACAGCCGCTCGGTTCTGACATCTAGCTATGGCCTTGGTACTACATTCCCGAAACTAAAACCTATCTTATCTCCCGACATTGCCAAGTTCACCATGTTTGGGGTGCGCCACGCATTGATGAATACCGTGCATTTTTACTTAAGTTTTATTATAATTTCTTCCATTATTATGCATTTGAAAATTTAAAATGCATTCATGAAATCAAATTTGTCTTCTGTATTACTGTATAAGTAACTCAGGAAATCCCTGATATACACTATATTGACAAAAGCCACCGGACACCCCTTCAAAAGCAAATGAATTGATGCGCTACGTTGTTAAGATGCGCGGTACAGCTGCAAACGGTATAAAAACAGGCCTGTGGCTGACCGCGATCATGTCGCCCTGTGAGGTTGAATCAAAATGTCACGGCGGGAGAGAACTGACTTTGAGAAAGGAATGATTCTCGGGTGTTATATTAGTGAGTTGTCCATAAGAGAAAACGAGAGGCGTTTAAACACACCCAAGTCAACTGTTTTGGATGTACTGAATAAATGGAAGACGCATGGCGTGCCTGAAGCAGAAAACGTACCAGCAGAACAAAGAAAATCGGTGATAGAGGACGTCGAAGCCTCAGGAGAGTCGTTGGAGTACTGCACAAGACCTCAGTGTAGAGGTGAATAAAAACGCTGGAACCTCGGTATGTACACGTACCTTTCACAGCGAACTTCATTCCATGGGTTACCATGGTCGTGCGGCTGCTCATAAGCCTTTCATCTCCACTCGGAATGCTACTCATCGTTTGCCATGGTGTAAAGAACATTTATAGTGGACCGTAGATCAATGGAAACGGGTCCTACGGACTGATGAATCCAGATACACGATCCATCAGTCTGATGGCCGTGAGAGGGTATGGTGGCAGCCGGGGGAACGCTACTTCCCACATTGTACTGTTCCTTCGGTCAAGTTTGGAGCTGGCAGTGTAAACGTGTGGGGGTGTTTTTCGTGGTATGGTCCCGGCCCATTGGTTATCGTGGACATACCTGTTAACCAGGTCTACCCCAATATTCTGTATTCTGGACAATTATGCCCTACCAACTCTGTGGCAATACTATGGAACTGAGCCTTGTTGGTACCAGCCGGATAATGCACCGAGCCATAAAGCAACGGCTGTTACGGCGTGGTTTGACAATAATTCCGTATCATGCGGGACTGGCCAGCACAGAGCCAGGATCTTAATCCTATAGAGCACCTATGGGATGAATTAGAGCGCCGCATAAGAAGTTTGGAACCGAGGCCTACTACTAAGCAACAGTTAGCGGCAGCATTGTGTACTGAATGGAAGCGCATACCTATCGCTGTGTTCCAAAACCTTGTCGAAAGCATGCCTCGAAGGGTCAGTGCATGCATTAAGTCCAAACGTAGACCGAAACCGTACTAATATATGTGAATAAATGCTGTTGTGCTTCTCTTCTAGGTGTCCGGTGACTTTTGTCAATATAGTGTGTATTGATAGCAGGAGATAGTTTATGTGTTGGTAACGACGGAATAATAATTCCGTATAAAGTTATAACACTAAAACTCAGACCTCCCATTTTCAAGAATGCTCTTCCAACCCAGCGCTAAACGGGGTACACCTATATACACTGACGGGGGGAAAAATCCCAACACCAAGAAGGGGTTGTGTTAGATAAACAACAGTTGGTAGGCGGTGAGAGTACATCTGTAAGATGACGTCTATGCAAATTTCGCGCTCGGCGCATACGTGTGGTGCTAGCAGCGCCCCTCGGAACATGCAAAGTAGGTTTGCTGTAAATACGCGCTGTAACGTTCGTGAGCGTTACTTATCGTTGAGATTCGACGCAGTGTGTTGATGTTAGTCAACAATTCCTTTAAGAAGACGAAGAAGCCATTATCAACAGCTCACGGAGTTTGAACGAGGTCGTGTAATAGGGCTACGAGAAGGTGGATTTTCTTTCCGCAATATTGCAGAACGACTTGGCAGGAATGTAGCCACTGTGCATGATTGTTGGCAGCGGTGGTCAAGGGAAGGTACTGCTTTAAGAAGACCGGGTTCCGGCCGGTTACGTGGCACTACTGAGAGGGAAGACCGCCGTGTTCGGCGTATGGCCGTGGCGCATCGTACCGCGTCTGCGGCAGCAATTCGAGCTGCAGTTGCCACCACAGTGACACAACGAACTTTTACAAATCGGTTAATTGAAGGACAGCTCCGAGCGAGACGCCCTGTAGCGTGCATTTCACTAACTCCAAACCACTGCCGTTTGCGACGTCAGTGGTGTCAAGTTAGAGCTCATTGGAGGACGGAGTGGAGATCTGTTGTGTTTTCTGATGAAAGCCGGTTCTGCCTGGGTGCCAGTGATGGCCGTGTGTTTGTTAGAAGGAGGCCAGGTGAGCGCCTGCAACCAACCTGTCTGCGGCCGTGACACACTGGACCTACACCTGGAGTTATGGTCTGGGGAGCAATTTCCAATGACAGCAGGAGCACTCTCGTGGTTATCCCACGCACCCTGACGGCACAGTTGTACGCCGGTCTGGTGATTCAACCTGTTGTGCTGCCATTCATGAACAGCATTCCAGGGGGTGTTTTCTAATAGGATAACGCTCGCCCGCATACCGCTGTTGTAACCCAACATGCTCTACAGAGTGTCGACATGTTGCCATGGCCTGCTAGATCACCAGATCTTTCACCAATCGAGCACGTATGGGACATCATTGGACGACAACTCCAGCGTCACCCCCCAACCAGCATTAACCGTCCCTGTATTGACCGACCAAGTGCAACAGGCATGGAACTCTCTCCCACAAACTGACATCTAGCACCTGTACGACACAATGCATGAACGTTTGCGTGCTTGCATTCAACATTCTGGCGGTTACACCGGTTAGTAATGTACCAGCATTTCACATTTAAAATGGCTCTTCTCGCGCTTACATTAAGCTGTGATCTTGAAACCTTAATCGATTAAATATGTTACCTATACAAATGTATTACCGCCATTTCATTCCTCTACAACTATTTTATCGTGGTGTTGGGAATTTTTTTCCGTCAGTGCATATATATATATATTTTTCTCCAGAAGTCGAGCTGAAAATATCTTTTAAAAGATTTTAAACGAAATTTGGTTTTCGCCTTGGTTATAGCCAGTGTTTGTTTTCAACGTATGTTCGCTGGCTGACTTGTTTACGAGCTGTGAGGCTGATTGACGAATTGTATTGGAACGGTTAGTTTGATGTTGCTGTTCATTTATTTCGCTTTGATGATCACGTTTGTTTGATTGGTAAAGATCTAAGTTATTTTCAAGTTTATGTGATTTGAAAGGCATTGGACATTATACTGCCAATTTGTTGTTTATCTACTGGAGCAGTGGTGACGCCAGTAGCTTACTACTGGGTGGGCTATTAGGGGGGGGCACGAATTTTTGAAGTGTTTGATAGAAACTAGGGCAAAGCATTCCGTTCATATACATTTTACACGACGCTGATAAAAGAAGAAAGTTTTCAAGTGAATACTGTACGTAGTATGGAAACCATGTATACGAATTTTCTATGGCAAGTTAATATTTCTTCGCAATTTTAGCTAACTTAGGTCAGGCTTTTTTTTTTTTTTTTTTTTTGTGGCTTTCGTGAGGCGGTTTATGAATTTTATTTTGTAACCTTACAAGGAATATCTATTTCTCTCTGTCTCTCATCTTTGTGAACTATAATTACAAAAATGATGTGTTTCTACTACTCTCTTAGAAATTCGCTCAGGGGGCTCTCTCCATTCCCAGAAGTACAAACACTAAATTCAACAAAAAGTTTATTTTATATAACAAAATTTCAGTGATTAGAGAAATTTCCATACGTTTATCTAAATTCCTTAAAATCTTAGATGTTTGCACCCGCCATACATTCTGACTGCTTAAGTATTAAACGGGGCCCAAAAGGTTGGGCTCAAAGAAAAGTTGAGTGGATTGAAATCCATCCCAGCCCACCCGTAGCGTCGTGCATGTACTGGACTGTATTCATTGTGCGTCTAAGATGGGATAAGAATATGAAATTGTAAGTAAATGGTTTTTCACTAAAGCTCTAGGCATTTTTTAAAGTGACATCCTCTGTGTTTCATTAAGGACATTGAGTATTAAGCTATCCCAAGTTCAACATTTAATTATGCTTCCCTAAATAATGGTGTACTAGATAAACTGACTTTGCACATATAGTGACACTCTCGAAACCTAAGAACACTACCATTGATATTGAATTTATGCTGACAATAACAACAGTAGCTTCACCTTTCTTCTTCTTTTATTTCTTTTCCAGAAACCCGTAGTGCTGATCTATTTCAAAAACAACTAATTTTGCGTGAAACATGTGTGAGGAGTTTAAATGTGGATACTGCCTCACGCAGAGAAAATATTGAAACAGTCAATAGAAAATGTAGCATATTTTTCAAGAAAACATCTTCGAATAATTCATACACTCGACGTGGATCAGAAACACCAAACAGAAGTCATCGCTCTTTCCACGTTAATAAGTGAGTCACGGAAAAATTCTCATCGGCCGCCACCGGGAATCGAGCCCAGGGTCTTCTAGTTATGCGCTGGACATCCTACCACTGCACCACAGCGGCCTCGAATTCTCCAGACTCACATGAAAACCCTGGGTTCGATTCCCGGTGGCTGCCGATGAGAATTTTGTAACATCTTCGATGAAATGATAACTCATATCATATTAATTTCGCTACGGAAATCACTGTGTGACTGAAAGATGCGTTATATAACCCATTCTTCTTATTCTCTCAACAAATCGACAATTTCTGTTGTAATAGAAATGCTTACCTTAATGAGATGTTACCAGAGTTCTTCTAGGTCAGATGAGAAGAAATTTGGTGCGGAAATCAATCCTGTGTACCGCATTTTAATCTCCTTAAGATCTCCTCAAAATAAGCATGACCCCAAAAATTAATTTCTTCAAATACATCAAGGTGGAGAATTGAATTGTCCACAATCTTTAAGAAAATTTTTTTACCGATTTGGAAATCTGCCGACGTCGGTTGTTATGCATAACAGCAGTGGCAAACGCTTGTCCGCCTTAGCTGACCTCATCTCCGACTTGTTTTCCTTCTTACAGGAGAGCAATTCTTCACCCACACGTAACGTTGATTTAAATAATGTCAACAACTGTTTTCTCGAGACTTTCAACTTGGAAATTTTTGAAATCATTCAACACTGCGAATTTATCGTACAGGTGAATTTTGTTGCTCTCTTCATGACACGCAAACACAATCTGCCAATTTTTGTTCACAGTGGAAATGGATTATTTTAGGTGAGACGCGCTCCTGTTAAAAGGGGGCTAGAGGGGCTCAGCCCCCTGCACAGTAAGCGACCCCCCCCTGGAAAATGGATATTATCGTAAATTCTCTAAACTTTTATTTTCAGTGACTTATGAACATTTATTATGTATTTCACTATAAGTATAAACACTTTAGATATTTATTCGTGTATTACACGTCTTTTTAAAAAATCAAAATTGATATGACACAGCACGAACGATGGATGACACAAAAGATAAAAGGAAATTGTTTCTGAAGTGAATCAGCAGAAACAGCTGCGACAATGAATGATTTTGTGCAACATGGGCACTCGACTTACTTGTTGCTGATTAAATGCTTGAGAGTGAGAGGGAAAGAGAGAGCTCTCAACTTCTTCCTGTTCATTGTTTTCGATAAGTAGGAGTGGTTTTGCGATGGGACAGGAGATTTTTATTGGTAAAAATGTGAGAGTTTTCAGTATTTAACTTGGGAACAGAGGTTTGGCTGTTGACCGTGTTAAGAATATTCTATCTCCAAGCACCAGCTAAGGAGAATGTGCGATTAAAGATGGAAAAGAAAGAAAGTGCGGAATTGATATGACACAACACGAACGATGGATGACTCAAAAGATAAAAGGAAATTGTTTCTGAAGTGAATCAGCAGAAACAGCTGCGACAATGAATGATTTTCTGCAACATGGGCACTCGACTTACGTGTTGCTGATTAAATGCTTGAGAGAGAGAAAGAGAGAGAGAGACTTCAACTTCTTCCTGTTCATTGTTTTCGATAAGTAGGAGTGGTTTTGCGATGGGACAGGATGTGTTTATTGGTAAAAATGTGAGAGTTTTCAGTATTTAACTTGGGAACAGAGGTTTGGCTGTTGACCGTGTTAAGAAGATTCTATCTCCAAGCACCAGCGAAGGAGAATGTGCGATTAAAGATGGGAAAGAAAGAAAGTGCCGAAATTCGGCATCAATGACTCTTCGTTGCCACTGTGGGGATCCACGGAAAGAAAGTTTTCATGTTATTTCGGAGTTATCATTCCTCCAGCGATAATGACGGGTGGAAATTACAAATAGAGAGTCTCGAGTTTAGAATCTTTATACGAATTGGAGACGGGCGGAAATTACAAACATAAACCGACTTCCAGAATAGAATCCTTACACAAATTAGAGACCGGCGTACTGGTCTCGAGATTAGAATCCTTACACAAATTGCACAAACTAAACATGACATAAAAGTTTCTCAGTAAAATTTTCAGTGCATAGAAAAGATATGAAAGAAAATAAAAATTTATAATTTTTCATATCAGAAATTTATTACGGAAAATTAACATTTCTAAGGCATTTGACCAGATCCTGTTTGGAGAAACGTATTGTAAGTTCACGTAAAAACCCTTACTTCTGTAATACAACATTTCAATGCCAAATTTAATTGTTATATATATCGTGTACGTTAGAAAACTTATCATGAAAGATAATAACCGTGACGAATAGCACCATAACCAATTACTTTAATGTAGGTAATTTAGAAAAAAGTAGTCTGCTTGTTCTTTATTTAAGTCGTTTAAGGCTATAACGTTCAGAAAATCTTTATCTCACAAATTTCAAATTCTGCACGTACAAAGCATAAAAAAGGTGTTAAAGTGCTACTTATAGAGTCAAATGCAATATGAGTTCCAAGTGAATATTTCTTCTTGACACGTTGAAAAATACTGGAAGTAAAATATGAACTGCCAAGTTAATGTATGAGTAAAAGGAACTGTAAAACTATACTAGTAGTCCGATTTACGCCAATAAATCTGATTATTAGTATAGTTTTATTATTTCATGTGCACATGATGTGCAGTTCCTCGTTAATAAAAGAAACAGAGCTACTACGTCCTGCCTAAGTGAAGTCACCGAAGAAAATAAGAAAATGGTTACTAATTATAGGCAGTACTGTGTTTTGGACAGGAACCTCTACCATATAAATACAGATTTGGTGAAAACATGTGATAAAGTGCAACATATTTCGCATTAAGAAAGAAGAAGGGAATCCGAAGAACTATAAGAATTGCATAAGAGTTGTAGCTGATAAACCAAGAGTGGTAAGGCGGAATATTTTTACATAAAGATGTGGCTTCACTTTCGAAATCATAATAAATAATATCCGCTAAAACTGGAAGCGGTGATACAAGATATTTTGATATAAAGATTGGATTTCATGAAAAAAAAACCGCAACAATAGCTGTTAAAACTACAAATGGTGAAACAGAATATTTTGACATAAAGGTTGGACTTCATGAACGAAAACATAAAAATAGCTGTTAAGTCTTCAAAGGGTAAGACAGAATATTTTGACAAAAATATTAGATTTCACCGGGGTTCAGCTTTTGAGGTCTTTTATTTTTGTAACTAGCTTATGGTGACCTCATGGCGAAAGGCTCCGATAGAATATTTTGTTTGCCCATGAGTTAGTCATTATGTTAGAATCAGTTGAACACTGAAATACTTTAAACAGTGGGAAATGGTTTTTGAAAAACCTAGTCTAAAGATAAAAAAATAAAAAAATTAGCTATCTAGTCTACAGATAAATGTGGTCAAAGTATATAGTAGGTCATGGTCAGTTTAACAGGTGAACAGAAAGAATTGTTAGTACATGATAGGAAAGAAAAAACTATTAATCAAAGAAGATTAGTTTAAATACTCGGGCTCATCTTTACAAAGGTATGGCAGCAGTAAGAGAACAAGTGAGAGCAAGCTAAAATAAAGAGACGTCGGAAGTAATATGTGACAAGAATGTCCCAGTATAAAAGTGAAATAAAAAATATGCCAAACAACTGCATTACCCACTCTGTTACATGGATCAGAAACTGTGGCACCCACGAAGAAAAGAAAAACTACAAAAATGACGGTGATTAATGACGGTGTGTGTGTGTGTGTGTGTGTGTGTGACAGTCAAGAAAATAACAAGAACTGATGACGATCAAGGTAAAATCCCAGAAATGGCAAGGGATGAACATACTGCTAGAAGAATTGACAACCGTTGATCAACTAAAATGCGAGACTAAATTTCAAGAGACAGAAAAAGACAAGGAAGAAGACAACGTGGGGGATTAGTGGATGAAATTCAAAAGCATGTCTGAGGGACATGGGAGAGACAGGCTGAAAACAAAGCTGTCGAAGAAACTTGGGGAGGCCTTCACCCAGCCGTTCGTTGATAATGTTATCTGATGTTGAAGATGATGCGTGTGTGGTGCAAATATTATATATATAACAGAAACCACCAAAATACTGAAAGTTGGAATGATTGATTCTTAGAAACAAAAGAAGAGACCTGATGACCACAGTGAGAAAAGAAAAAAAGAGGAATATAGAACTATGGCAAGCTGTTATCTATGGCTTTATCAAGGGCTAGACACAGATAACACCCTTCATACCCCTATAGAGACCATAAAAAGTGTGGGTTTCTGCGCTATCTAGTCTGCAACAAACGGCAACGAGCCAACCGAAAAAAAAAACGCCAAAATAAGAGAACGATTAAAAATAAAAAATAAATAAAAATAAATTTTAACCCACCCCTAGAAATTAACCTGACCCCCCTCCTAGCAATTAACCTGACCCCCCCCCCCACCCACTCCCTAAAACACCTAAAACTACCCAAAAAAAATAAGAAAAAGGAAATAAATAAAAATGTTTTAAAAATGAGAAAACCACCCCAAAAAATTGAATCCCCACCCCTTCTTCTTTTTAGGTCCACACACCCAACAGACTAAATATGTCTGAGCCCGTATATATATATATATACACACAAGACAAAAAAAGAAAAACACAAAAAAAAAAAAGAAAAAAAAACCGGCTGAACGTAAGCAAGCGATGCAGCTATGACTTGAAGAGTGCAACTGTAATCGTATCAGTTCAGGAAAACTCTGAGAACAGCAAAATGAGAGACTATTTTCGTTTTCAGAATATTCCATCAGCACATTTTTTTTTTTTTTTTCATTTAATCCCACCCAGTTTTTCTGAATAAAATCTCTTTTAATAGCCCCCGCATCGGGGTGGGGTGGAGAAGGTGGAGCTCACGGCTAAGAGGGCCTCTCGCCTCAGCAAAAATATTTCACAAATTTTTTAGCGGAAATTTCATGTGAAACTAATTAAGGAAATTTCCAAGAATTTTGATGACAACTTTGAATGAAGTATCAAAAGGAAAAAGCAATTTTTTTTTCAATAAATAAGCACAATATTCAGAAACCATTTTCGAAGTTTTAGCTAATAAAAACTCGATTATGGGAAAGCAGCTACTCGAGAGGACTTTTAAGTCTTTTTTCACCGCCTAAGCGATAGTTCCTACATACGTATATTAAATGGATAATGTGGAAGAAACATCCGTTAAATGAACGAAATTTTTATACTAATGAGGATAAGGATTTGTACACATTACAGTCGTATGCACATAACTGCGCATCCTTCAGAATATAATGGACTAGACTTTTCATTACGTGAAATATATTGTGGTATGATGTTTAATGTGTTTTCCGTATTCAAGAGTAAATAATCTAAGAAGTTTTGCTATTTTGAGCCAAAATTCCTAATTTTTATTTATTTGCTTACTTATGCTCTGCTTGTACTTTCTATTGATATAAAACTACGGCAGTCATTTTAATTACAACGTGCATATCTGTGTTACACCTAGTTAAGCACAAATTTCACTCTGTTTTTACAAAAAATACTTATAGGTTCTAAAGAATTTGAATTATCAAAACGCTCATAAAAACCTAGTTAAAATATGGAATTTAAAAAGTTCAGTAATTAAAAGCTAATAGATTTTCACAAAAGAACCCCGAAGATATTTTGGGGGGGGGGGGCGAGTTTTTCCAGTACGCCACTGAGAGCCTAATCAACTTTTTAAAAAAGAAATGCCTTTCACCACCATTCCCGCGCACTTTCATCAGTGCTGAAAACAGAAAGAACAAAAGTTGTTGATTAAAAGCTACGAATAGCAAATTAATAATAACAGGATTAAATTTATCATTTGCTTTCTTCGTAGAGAAGCCAAACATCTGTTATTCATAAAGCAATAAAGAATCATTTCTTTTAAAGCAAAATAATTGAAACTCACGACAGCAGCTTTCAGGAAGCATCCATGAGGCGGCATGTAAATTGGCAGGAACCAAAGGTTACCAAATTGCGGTAACCTACTATTTCCTCATGTACTGCACATTCACGACTGTATTATCCGAGCTTCGATGTGCATGAAAGCCATAATCCATAAATGACACCGCTTCGCTAACCCATTGCAAAGTGAGCCCGCGCGGTATATACATCCAAAAACGAGAGAGGCTTTTTCTTTTTTTTCTATTCTGCAAACAATAGGCGAGGAAGCGTCGCAGCGCCGTCGAGTTTTCAGGGCACTGAAAATGAAGCAAGAGTCCTCGAGCACGTCGAATCCATCACTGGACGAAAATCCAGCAGCAGGCTGTGTGAAAACCAGATGTCGCCTGTCTCTCTTCCATGCTAGTCACGTCCAACTTTTGAAGAGAGATACTTCGACCAGAGCTAGGCAGATCTTCTGCCGAATGAAGACCCTCACAACAAACTCCGGTTGCCCAACAGGAAAAGATCAACTGTGAAATCAGTGACGATTAATGTACTCCGCTTTCCCCCTCCACTCCACCCCTATCCCACACCTTTCCTCGCCACCCCACAAGCGGTTATTGCTTCCAATTCGGATCAATAGCGAAACGTAATCGCCAATGTCGCACCGATTTCGGGGGACAATTTTTATTTGTTGACCGTTTACTTATTTCGGAATTGAATAAATTATTCCGAGCGAGAGAGAGAGAGAGAGATCGGTTTGGGGTGGGGAGTAATTAGTCTAGTTGTCAGGGTCGTCGTTATCCCCGAGGCGCCTGTGTTGCAGCTACTATCCAGGAACCTTGGAGAGCAGGCAAAAACAAGGCCGCACTGGCAATTTGTAATCTGCGAGCACGGCTGCTGGGTGAAGTCTTGGTGCTTTCAAGGTAGATAAGTGGCCGGGCTACCGTGTGGACACAGGTCCTGTGTCGGAAGTAATGTAATATCCCCTGACTATCAGACTCTTCTCGGCAGAGCTGATTAAAAGGCGAAGATTATACAAGTGGACAATAAATCTAACGCCGTCTGCCGAAGTCAGACGGCGCAACGTGTCACCTGACTTTCTGGGCGCATATCAGCCGATCAAAGACGGCAGGCAGACCGCAGTTTCAATTAATTTGTCATTCGTTCAGAAAACCATTGCATTTGCTTCGCACATTTTGTTTTATGATTTTTTCGTCAACGCTGTATGATCGGCGTTTTAAATCATTAACATTGTGCTGATAGGAATAATAAAACGGCGCAAAAGTTGTGAAATTCACAAATTTGTCGGTGACGGGGATCGAACCCGCGTCCACAGGCACCCATAGCTTAGTTTTCAGGTGGGGGCAAACAAAAAATTGTTACTACAAATAACATATACAAACACCATATGCAAATTTTCACTCTATCTTTTTGTTATCTAACCATTTTTACCACACTTGGAAATGCACAAAGCCCATTTAAGGAGACAAGGGGGCCCTGGGGCTGGGCAATATTTTGGGCCCCCATATTAGTGGCACATCTAGGATTTCAATATGGGTGGCAGAATAAAAATACCTAGAAGAAAACATTCCCAAAATATGATGAGGAAGCAATTAAGATATCCCCGCCATATTGAAGTGTGCATCCCATAATTCATGGAAGAATCAGTGCTAGCAATAAAATGTAAAAAATATTGGTTGAAAAATGGATACCAGTTCAGTTCTGCTTTAATTGCCTTAATTCCCACCCCAGGGTTCAGCTTGTTGAAATTATATCGAAGTAGTAGACAAAATAATATGATCCAAATATCATGATTCAAATAAATTCTTAATGTATAAAAATTTCCCCCAATTGCAATGCATCCCGGGTTGACTGTATATACGGTAATTTTCGGGCTAGGCGTCGCATCTGAAAAAAATCACTATTTGGAAAATTAATTCGTTGTAAAAGCCGCACCAGGAAAAGCGCTGCACCCAAAAATTTTTAGCCATCAATGTCAGAGCCTCGACAAATTTTAAAAGTCGTTTTATGTCCCACAATTTCATAATCTTTTATTTCTGGTAATTTTAATGAGTGAATTTAAAAATGAAATAAGTGATGGCATTGAAAACAAGTTAGTAAAATCATGCAATGCATTGATTATGATACGCTTCCCAACATACCAGAAATGATTACTCAAGTTATGTGGATAATGGCTGTGGAATAAATCTCGCTCCTGTGTCCTGACCTTTGACCCCATTTCGATGACATTCAACAGAACCGGTTCACTATACCTCCGGAACAACATGATAAAGTTTTGTTGCAAAAGAAGCAGTTTTACGCAAGTTATGACGCATAAGGGCAATGGAATATATCCCGCTCTTATGCCCTGCCTGATTTTTGACCCCATTTCGCCCATTTTCAATAGGGTTCGTGCCCAAGTGGTTCCCTACCACATACTAAAATTTCATCGAAATCGAACCATATTTACGCATGTTATGACGCATAAAGGCAATGGAATGGATCCCGCTTTTATGTCCTGACCTTTGACCCCATTTCGCCCATTTTCAATAGGGTTCGTTCCCAGGTGGTTCCTTACCACATACTAAAATTTGATCGAAATCGAATCATTTTTTCGCAAGTTATGACGCATAAGGGCAATGGAATATATCCCGCTCTTATGCCTTGCCTGACCTTTGATCCCATTTTGCCCATTTTCAATAGGGATTGTGCCCAGGTGGTCCCCTACAATATACTACAATTTCATTGAAATCGAACCATTTTTACGCAAGTTATGACGCATAAAGGCAATGGAATGAATCCAGTAGCTCCTATGTCCTGACCTTTGACCCAATTTCATCCATTTTCAATAGGAATCATCCCCAGGTGGTTCGCTACCACATACTAAAATTTCGTCGAAATCGAACAATTTTTACGCAAGTTATGACGCATAAGAGCAATGGAATGGATCCCGCTCCTATGTCCTGACCTTTGACCCTGCTTCGCCAGTTTTAAATAGGGTTCGTCCCCAGGTAGTCCCTTACCACATACTAAAATTTCGTCGAAATCGAACCATTTTCACGTGAGTTATCGTGCGGACGGACGGACGGACAAAGCTGGAGCATATACGCTTCTTCAACCTACGGTTGGAAAGCGTAAAAACGATTGCTCCTTCCTTTGTCATCTTATTTCTTTATTTGCGCTTAATAGATGTTTTTAGAGGGTGACACTGATTATGAATTCCAGCTTGTAAATATAGTTTTCAAGGCATGAATAACCAGTGTTACTTTTCGTCGAAAACTCTGCTTTCTTCTGTAAGAAAATATCTGAACGAAAGTAAAGTGAGAAATATTAAATACCATTTCTTATAGAAAATTTTATTGTTTTTCGAACCCAGTATGTGTGAAACAAACTGGGTGTGAACTGGATGCGCAGTACGAAGATTATTTTATAGCACAGCAATATCTGTCACAGACAGAGCTGGAACTATCTCACAGAGCACGGTGGTGGGCGCTAAATCTCAGAAAATTAAAAACAAACAAACAAACAAAAAACCACGGCTAACTGATGTGGGAATTCCAACACCTGAATGTAGGATTTCCACGTAAGTTGGCTCCAATAAATTTAGGGCTGCAACCTTAGACGCCTACGACAGAGGACTTTTGAATGTTGCACTTTGATTAAGTTACAGAAGTGTGCATGTTTTGCAGAAAAACTATCAACCTGAGTTTAGAAAACTTCAGTACGACAAGAAGAAAAACGTACAGAATTTTAGGTGAGGTTGCTGCAGTTCAGCAACACCATACTAGAATCCACCACTGATCCTGGGGATGTATCTAGCAAAGCCTCATTAAAGAGGGTTTTTTTTTTTTTTTTTTTGCCAAAGGACAGAACGAAGGGACTCCATTCACCCGACACACAAAACAGCAGCACTTGCAGTTTCTTAATTTTGAGTTGAATGTAATGGACGTTGTGTATGTGTGCTGAGACGGGCGTAGCCCGAAAACCCGAAGCTCAACTCGGGCTCGGGCTACATAATATTTACTGCGGTTTGGGCTCGGGAGGGCTCGGACTGTGAGAGAGAATTTTCTTCTTCTTCTTCTTCTCTCTCTCTCTCTCTCTCTCTCTCTCTCTCTCTTTTTAATGTAATTTTGTATGAGTTAGCATGCGATAATTTTTTTTACACTTCCTAATTGATAAAAATAATTTTTCGGCAACTGGTTTTGGATGGACAGTGAGGAATATTATTCATAGACTATTTATTCCGGCATTGGATAACAAATTCCATAGGTTATACATTAGTGCATTTCTGCGGGAAGGAGAAAAAGCTTTTTCAAGAATTATAGATCCTAGATAGCACGCGCGGACGAAATTTTGTCCCCTACTACCACGCGACAACTCCCTCTTAATGCTATGCAGCAACACACGTATACACTGAGTGGCCACTTTATTATGACCACCTGACAGTTTTAAGCAAATGAGCTATGGCTGCACGCTGTTGCCGCCAGAGGGCGAGGCTAGTATCAAAAGGGAAAGCTTAGTGCTTGCGACAGTAGTAGAAGGGATTTTTGGGTCACGAGATGGGTAAAAATTGCGATTTGACGGACGTTCAACGTGGGGTGATTGTAGGAGCTCGGAGCCATGGAGTGAGTATCACCTAAACCGCCGCATTCGTGAAATGTTCCAGAGCAGCTGTTGTTAAAGTGTTTAAAGACTGGACTGTCAGCCAAAAAACTGGGTCTCTACGCGCAACGTGTGGTCGTCATCGACTAGTGACTGCTCGGGCGGAACGGAGAGTATCCAGACTGGTAACAGACAACAGAAGGGTAACAGTGCAGCAAATTACAGACCATCTTAATCAGGGATCCCCTAAAATGATCTCTGCACGCACTGTTCGCCGTACACTGCATCGGATGGGATATGGCAGCCGAAGGCCTGTTCGAACACCTTTGCTGTCTGCAGTTAACAAGAGAAAACATCTCCACTTCGCACAGGAGCACAAGGATTGGACAGTCGATAATGGGAAACAAATTATGTGGTCCGATGAATCTCGTTTTCAGTTGCACCATGCCTATGGCCGAGGGAGAATTTAGCGGAAACAGCACGAAAGCATGGACCCCAAATGTATTGCTGCAACCCTTTAAGCTGGTGGAGGCAACGTAATGGTTTGGGGAAGGTTTTCCTGGCATGCTTTGCGCCCTTTAATGCGTGTTGATCAACGTCTGACTGGCACATCATATCTAAACATCGTTGCGGACCAAGTGCATCCTGTCATGTGGATGGTTTATCCCAATGGCTACTTTCAACAAGATAATGCGTCCTACCATAGTGCTCGTATTATACAGGATTGGTTTCAGGAACATGCCGGTAAGTTTACTTTGCTTACGTGGCCCCCACAATCTCCAGATCTCAACCCCATTGAGAATTTGTAGGATGAAGTTGGACGAGCCATCAGAGAGCTCTGTATCCACAACCCTACAATGTCACGCTCCTGGAAGGTGCTATTCATCAAGCATGGTCTCGGATTCCACAAACCACCTATCAACATCTCGTGGAGTCCATGCCACGAAGAATCGACGCAGTATTAAAGGCAAAAGGTGGCTCAACGAAGTACTGAGGGGGTGGTTATAATAAAGTGGCCACTCCGTGTATTGCTGCACAGCCCAATTTTTCTGGTTTTCCGGCCCTCCGAAGCATTTCAGGAAGAAACAAAAGGTCAAGGAAAATCGGGCTGTTATACTACAATATATAGAAAGAGCTAAACGTCGCTTCCCCATTCCTCAGTTGAGAAAGACACAGATTAATTTCATGGGGAAGAGAGAATGGAAGTTTGGAAGAGGAGAATTATTATTATTACACTGCTGGACAATTGCTAAGGACGGATCATAAACGGCTATATAGCGCATAAAAAATAATTGTGGTTGGATGCCAAGTGAAATAAAATAATGTCAGAATGCCAGGACATTACAAGAAAAACAATTTATTGTGCTCTGAAATCCAGAAGACTTTGGAACGTGTTCAAGGGACAAACAGGCAAAAAATGCAATTACCGTCCGCAGGCGTAAACGTGAAAAAATGCAATTACCGTCCGCAGGCGTTCCGGCGTAAGATGTCAATACGGGATATGGCCACCATGGAGGGCGATGCAAGATTCCACACGTCGTGTCATGCTTTGCACAACATTATCAAGTAGCTGTTGGGGTAATTTATCCCATTCCTCTGTCAGTGCACGGATGAGGGTGTCCTTGTTTATTGGAGGGCATTGGCGGCCAGCAAGACTCCTCCCCAAAGCATCCCACACATTTTCAATGGGATTCAGATCTGAAAAACGTGCTGGCCATACGAGGCGTTGAATATCCTCGCTCTCAAGACACTCCTGGACAGCGACTGTTCGATGACATGTTGCGTTGTCGTCCATGAAAATGAATCTATCACCGACAGCACCACGGAACATGCGAACATGAGGTAGCAGAACATCATTAATGTATCGTTGGACAGTCATAGTCCCAGTTGGAAGCACATAGAGGAACGTACGGCCATTAATCATGATGCCAGCCCATACCTTGACACTACATGTCGGATATCGGTCCCTTTCCTGTATGTTTGCTGGACAATATGCAGTACCACTATCACGCCAGATCTGTTGTCGTCGACAATCAGACGATAAACTGTATCTACTCTCATCTGAGAAGAGGACAGCAGACCAGTCGTTATCAGTCCAATTGCAATGTTGATGGCACCATTGCAAACGGGCGGTACGGTGACGTCTGGACAATGGGATGCACACAACAGGACTGCGGGCGTATAGTCCTCCTTCATGCAAACGTCTGGCGACAGTTTTTCGGGAGATCCGCTTGCCAGTAGCAGCCATAAACTGATTTGCTACCTCACTAGCTGTGCTGCGCCGGTGTCTTTTTGTTGATAGCACTATGTACCGATCTTCTGCAGGTGTCGTACTGCGAACACGACCTCCCCCGTGACGTTCGCTACACTCTCCATTTGTTTGAAATGATTTCCAAAGCCTTGAAACAACACTGTGGCTGACGTCGAACTCCCTGGCAACATCTGTTATTTTTCGCCCTTCTTCAATCTTGCCAATAATACGGCCACGCGTAAAATCATCTAGGTGATGTCGGGAAGACATACTGAAAATTGCAAGTTCGTCAATTAGTTCTTTCCCTTTCAACTTTGCGTTTGAAAAACAACGGTCAATACGCGTCAAATCCTTTATATCTCTTATCAGCGCTATGACGTCACGAACAAGTTCGGCAATCCAAAATTTGCATACGCACAACACGTCTTACTGTATCCCGCACTTATGCTAATTTCCACATTTTCCTGCCTTCCATTTTATGGTTGCTATCGTTGCTATTGTCATCCGTCGTTAGCAATTGTCCGGCAGTGTATTATTTTATTACTAAAATGGATATCCATAGTTATGAGGCTCGTTCAGGCCCAGGCTTTTTTTTGCAATGTAAAATTCGGGCTCGGACTCTTAAAATTGAGCCCGAACTCAGCACTGGTGTGTGTGTGTGTGTGTGTGTGTGTGTGTGTGTGCGCGCGAGCGCGCGTGTGGGATGCGAGTGAAAAGGACACGCCGAAGGATGTTTGATAGTTAGCTAAGCTTTGTACACACACAATTTCTGAAGTCTTTTGCTGCGTTTTTCGTTTGCGTCATCAGCTTCATTTTTTAACACTAAACCTAGTAAAGTTTCCTGTAAAGTGGTGGATCATGCAATATATATTTACTGAATTTTATGTGCGTAATTTGTTTTTCTGCGTCATTCCAACCAATGATTTTTCCGATATCTCTAGAAGTTCTCGAATCTTGCGTTCACTTTGGATGAAGGCAATTAAGAATGGTGGCAATGATTTTGTTTGCGCAGATCATGAGAAAAACGCTATGACACTTGGATAGAGTTCATGATGTTGAAACATCTAGGGTGTTAATTCTTTATTTCTTCGCTTCTCTACTCAAGCTTTCGGTGAATTAATTTTTTTTTATTTTCTGTATTAAAATTTTTCTGTCGGGTATAGTAGGCACAGATTTGAAATATTAAAATAGGTTTGAAAAAATTACATAAACTGTTAACAACTTCAAACAACGCATAAACCCCCCTCCCCAGTTCAGATGATAAGACAAGTTTAGCTGATGACAAGACACGCTCTGATCGTGTGAGGAACGGAGATGTGTAATGAGAAGCGAAGTACGTTTATAAGATGATGACAAAGATTCTTAGGTTATTTGGCCATGTTGAAAGAAAGAGTAGTGGAATGCTTAGTGAGAGAATTTATTTAGCCCAAGTGGTAGGAAAGAAAGGTGGAGGAAGGTCAAGGAAACCATGGGAGGACCAGATTCAGGAATGTCTACATCAGAAAAAGATAATGAGTATCAAGTACAAGTCTTTTGTGAGATGAGTTATGGTTGTCGGTGAAGCTCGAGTTATGTGCTCTCAGCGTAAATGGAGATGTCTGGCACATCAACAGTAAGTATAATCTAACCGCATAAGTTTTAAACTTTAATGCTGCAGATGAGCTTTCTTTGAGGAACTAACCTCTGAACCTCAGAGAAAAGCTTAATGATATGCATGTACCACGATGATTTCTGACCAACATCTTATCTAGAGATAAGATGGCTCGGGGTTAGGCTAAACTATTCCATCCTTAAGAGAATGCTGTAGTAAGAGTATAAAATGTACCTTTGGCCCAAACAGCTACGCAGCAAAGAAGGAAATATAACAAAATGAAACGAATAACAAAAAGAAAGTAAATAAATAAAACCCATCTCTACAAACAAAATTACCACCAAGAAGCGAAAACAAATCCTACACTGTTAAAAAATGTGTGGTAAGTTGCACCAAAAAGTGGTGCTACACCAGCTGCACCACTTTCTGAGAAAAGATGTACCGCTGTGTGTTGCAAACAAAACTCCAAAACAGTTTGCAACCTTGTACAATAGCGTAGTGCAAAGTGGCACCATTTTGTTGGGTTTTATTTGCACCACACAGTGGTACATCTTTTCTCAGAAAGTGGTGCAGCTGGTGTAGCACCACGTTTTGGTGCAATCTACAACAAAACTTTTAACAGTGTATTCGCGTGGGAAAACAAATAGGAAAATTCAAACTATAGGCAGTCCTTGAAAAGAATAAAGCAAATTAAGTGTCTTTAGTTTTATTAAACTTCATTTTTAACTCTGAAGAGACTTACTTATTTTATTGTATGACGTATACTCTAAATTAACTTGCATTTTATTAACTTGCATTGCCTTTCTCTATGTTAATTTTGAGTTCTTTCTCTTTTAGCATTTCAACCATAACGTTATATTTTCTTATTCACTGAATGTTATGTTGGCAGCAGTCTTGAAGTCAAGAATGAAAGACGTGCACATGTTTGACAAGCGAAGAACAAGATAAAATGTCTGGATCTATCAGACACGGTGTGGTGCGTTAGTGATAGTCGTGGAACCTGTCCTAATCTGTAAGCGTCTGTCGATCTGAGGTGTATTATTATCATTTTCAACCATTATCAATCCACTGCTGAATAAAGGTCTCCCCAAGTTTCTACCACAACTGTCTGTCTTGAGCTAGTCATCTCTAAGCCACTCCTGCGCGCTATCGAATTTCATCCACCCATCTTCCACGTGGTCTTCTTTTGGGTCTTTTCCGGTCCGTTTGAATCCAGTCCAAAATTTTGGTTGTCAATCGGTGGTCCGTCCTTCTGCCAATATGTCCAGCCCATTGCCATTTGAAGGTTTTTATTCTGATCATGATGCCTTCCACTCTTGTTATTTTTTTTATCCACGAATTCCTCTTTTTATCTTTCCTGGTTACACCAAGCATGCATCACTCCAGGCTTCTTTCAGTTGCTTGCAGTCTTTGTATTGTCTGCAGTCTTGTATTTTTTTACGCTTTCCAACCGTAGGTTGAAGAAGCGTATATGCTCCAGCTTTGTCCATCCGTCCGTCCGTCGGCATGATAACTCGCGTAAAAATGGTTCGATTTCGATGAAATTTTAGTATGTGGTAGGGCACCACCTGGGGACAAACCCTATTGAAAATGGACGAAATGGGGTTAAAGGTCACGGCATAGGAGCGGGGTCCATTCCATTGCCCTTATGCGTCATAACTTGCGTAAATATGGTTCGATGTCGATGAAATTTAAGCATATTGTAGGGGATCACCTGGGAATGAACCCTATTGAAAATGGGTGAAGTGGGGTCAAAGGTCAGGATATAGGAGCGGGATGCATGCCATTGCCCTTATGCGTCATAACTCACGTAAAAATTCTTCGATTTGGATGAAATGTTAGTATGTTGTAGTTGCCTACCTATAAAATGGACAAAATTGGGTAAACGAATTCTATTGAAAATGGGCGAAATGGGGTCAATGGTTAGGACACAGGAGCGGGATCTATTCCATAGCCCTCATGCATCATAACTTACGTAAAAATGCTTCGATTGCGACAAAACGTTATCATGTTATTTCGGAGGTATACTGAACCGGCTCTGTAGAATATCATCGAAATGGGATCAAAGGTCAGGGCACAGGACAGAGGTTTATTCCACAGCCATTATCCTCATAATTTGAGTAATGATTTCTGGTATGTTGGAAAGCGTATTATAATCAATGCATTGCATGATTTTACTAACTTGTTCTTTTTCTGTGGTGTATGTATTTCATATTAGTCTTTTCAAACTACTACTGCGTTTATCAATTCACATTAATTTGACAAAGTGCCTGTAGCTCTTTGTTATTTTGACTAAGTGCCTATTGTTGTTATTGAAGCTATGACTTAAAAGTTCCTTCATTTGTAAAGTGCGGCTGAATAAAAGACGAACTGCATGTAAATCTTTCTTGAACTTTATTTGAGTGACTCTGTTTCACTTAAAGTGAGTGAATAAGAAGAACAAACTTTACGTACTGTTCCCAAAGCCACAAATACACGTTTCAAATATAAAGAACGCTAGAATTGGTAATGCTACACAAAAAGTTTTATAGGAAAAAAATACGCAATGATGCGTGTTATAAAAATATTATAGCCTGAGGTAATTTGTTCTTTTATAACTAACAGCTATTAGTTTTGTAGCAATGTAAAAACTAATTACAAATAGATATTAGTTTTTACATTGTTTCTAGGAAATATTTGTTACCAGAAATATACTACAATAGCAGGTCCTTTGTTTACATTTTACAGTCAGCTAAAAGGGAAATTTGCAACGGCCGTTAAGGCACTTCAGCAACGCTCATAGTCACTGGTGGTGCTCAAAAGCGATAAAGCATTTTCCGTTAGAGGAATTTTTATACCTAAGAAGTTTATAGAACCAATGATAAGCAATCGTTTAACAGTGGCACAACTAACCACAGCACGGAAAGTAAAAGTGTTCAAACGGCAAACACTGAGTTCCCAACCTTTACGGCGTCACTAGTTGTTTCCTTCAGGGCAAAGGGAACGCGGATCGTTCAAGAGAAACGAACCTAAGGCGGAGTAGCGCGCATAGGAGGGTTTTGATTTGAATCTACCGCGGGTCGAAGGCGGCGAGAAGGATTAGCCACAGGAAAGAAGGAATGATAAAGATCGATAATCAGGAAGCATATAGTGAGATAAGAAAAAGAGTAATTAAATAACCACGACAACTGCAAGACAAACTATTAAGGGTATGCAAAAGTTTCCGCCGTTTTAAGGAGAAAGGAGAGAGGGACAATTAGGAAACCAGTACACATGTATTGAACGAAATATTGGCAGTTAGCATCAATGACCTTTTGCCATTTTTCAGGCAACAAATGAATGCCCCTCTGTTAGTAGGATTCGGGTTTTGAGCCGAAGAACGCAGTGAAGAAATTTTCCACTTTTGGAACTGAGGTGGACCGCTGTTGGGCTAGGGAATGTTGCATAGAGCGAACAGATGAAAGCCTGAGGGTGCAGTGTCCAGGGAGTAAGCCGGGTGAGGTAAAACCTCCCAGTGTAATTGTTCAAGGGTTGATTTCGTTGTGGCACCGACATGTGGTCTGGCATTATCGTGTAACAGGCTGATTGGGCGGCGTCCATTACCTGTCCATGGGCGTTTCTGCTTAATTGCGGCGTTCAGTTTCATCAACTGATCACTATATCGTTGTGCAGTGATTATTTCGCCCGATTTCAACAGTTCGAAGAACAGCACTCCATGCATATCCCACCACACACACACAACAGCAGCTTTCCCCTGTGGATATCCTGTTTTGCAGTGGATGCTGATGGCTGGCCTGGGTCGACCCAGAATCGCCCGCTTACGGGGTTGTCGCAATAGACCCATTTTTTATCCCCGGTGACCACCTTCCACAAGAAATTCTTCCCTTGAAACCTCTTCAGCAACGACATGCAGATGCCCAATCGTTGACCAATATTACGCTCCGTTAAAGTATGCGGAACACACATACCAATCTTCTGGATCTTCCCAAGGCCTGTAGACACCGTACCACCGTCGATTGGGCCACTTTCAAACGTTTCGCCAGTTGCGTGGTCGATTGTGTGGCAACCTCTTGCAAGAGCGATTCCAGCTCCTCGTCTGCGAGTTTCTGCGGTCTACCTGCACGTGCCTTGTCTTCCAAGTTTGGATCACCTTTCTTAAACCTGGCAAACCATTCTCGACACGCCCGCTTACCCATAACCGTTTGGCCATACGCCTGACACATTGAACCGTATGCTTCTCTCGCACTTTTCCCTAAATTAAACATGAATAACAAACAGTGCTGCAAATGAACTTTATCGACCGCCATGCTTGGCTTCATGTACGAACAGACAGCACGGGTCGCCGGTCGGTTAGACCCTTACAGCGCCAGCTAGCGGGGGCGGCGGATACTTTTGCATACCCCTAATACAATTGGTATAATAATAAGCCTTAACTTCAACTAAGCACAACTGAAAGTGATAACTGTCTAGGTATCTACATTGCGTTTTCGTGTCTTGTATTATTTCATCAACTTAAGAGTTGCAAATAATTCGAAGCCAAATTTGGCGAGGAAAATCCAGCAGATACGACAGAGTCAGAATCATGCATCATTTGGAACTCGAGCTTGGTCCCAGCTAGGTTATCAATGTTGTACCGTAAAATCTCAAGGCCCCCCAGCAAAGAATATTTTCGAGGCTCTTTGGCGAAAATCTATTAACTTCCCATTACTGAAAATTTTAACTCCCATATTATTAACTAGGCTTTACGGACGTTTAAATAAATCAAATTCTTTAGAACCTGAAAGTAGTTTTCGTAAAACCAAAATTATAACACTGTATCGCGCGAAACAAAAATATGCACGTTGTAATTAAAATGATTGCCCTAGTTTACACTGATACATAGTACTACAAAAAAACTTACGCCAAAGTTAATTATATCATGCAGATTTTATTCTTTTAGAGAACTAAGGCCAGCCTCCTTTAAATGTCTCATGATCACACGTACAAAACATGTAACTGCCACGTGATAATGGCTAATGACCTTTTCTGGTTAAAAGCAAATAAATAAATCATAATTCAAAATTGTAGAATAAAAAACTCAAAACTACTTAATTAACCATTGATTATGAAAAAAAAAACTTTACATAATGAACTAATGTTTCGCACATAGCAAAAAAAAAAAAAAAAAAAAAAATTCGCTTGTCTCTGTTATATACATGTATATAACAAGTCTCTGCTTCCTTCGCTCCGGCGAATAACACCTTTTAGTTCATTATATCCTGAAGTATGCGTAGTTATGTGCAAAGAACTGGAATACATAACATCTTCTCCTCATCGGTATAAAAATTCCACACTTTGAACTGATATTTCTTTCACATTTTCTAGTTAATTAATATGCATTCATAGGAATCACTGCTGTGGATGTGAAAAGGGGCCTCAAGTCCTCTGGAATAACGGCTTTCTCGTCATCCAGTTTTTATGAACTAAAGCAACAAAAATGATTTCTAAAAATGTTGCTTATTTACTAAAATAAAAAGGCAAACATTTCTTTTTTTTAATACTTCATTCAAAGCAGCCTAAATTCCGGCCTATTTCTTTAACCAGTTTTATATAAAGTTACTGTTAGGGGCGCTCTCTTAGCCGTGAGACCCCCCCCGCCTCGATGCGGGGATCTATCAGTAATTAGTCATCTGCAATTGTTACGAAACTTAGTCCTCGAAACAAAAAGAGAGTTAAAGCATTAAGTTAAAATATAACAGCAAACCTTTCTTAAATCTCCTTTTTGCTCGAAACAGGTTATCCATTAGAATTTGGCACTCAGGAACATGAACTACAAAGACATGTTTTCACTAACCGATGCATTGACAACTGAAGTCACCGGGTATTGGCATCGATCGGACATTTTGCAATGAGGAACTAGTCGGCCACTTTCCTGCATATTCAAGAGAGCGTGTCCCAGCGAAGATGTTATCGGTTCTTCAATAATTAGAAAGTATTTATTGATGAGCGCACGACAGCCATGGGACGGAGAAGAAGACGTGGCCGTTTAGACTTTCAAGCGTCACGCAATTTCCATCGAACACAGTACCCTATCCCCACCAATGGAAGAATTCCACCTGTTCAGACATATAGGAACAAGGAATACACAGCAAAAACTGCCCCTTCTAACTGCAATTATTCAGGTAAAAATAAATGTGGAAGTAGAAACACGTGTTCTGTTCACGCTCTAGATGGAAGTGGGAAAATGGAAATCTCGGAGTGAAGAAGAAACGTTTTGTCCGCTATTACTTTTAGCAAAATGAAACTAACGGCATGCAAAATAATGCAAAGCAGATAATTAATGAGAGAGAGAGGAACCGAATGTGAATCTGTGGTGTTTATCTCACAAAATCTGAAATTTAATTCTTTTAAAATACTTTCCTTCCAATTTACAAATGTTTACCTCTCCTATGTTTCTAGAGTAGGGGAATAACTACAAGTGTAGGACAGAATAATGTGAACACCACGCTCAAAGACGTGACTTTTAATGTAGTTGCGTACGTCGCAATATGCATAGTTATCCACCACTTTTTGGTTCTAATAGCTTTGTTTAAAACCTCAAGGTCCTGTTTACGTGTACTTAAAGTGTCTTTTTGCAAAAATTCTTTCAGAGTGACGACGAAATGAGTGACCTAACGGACTTCGAAGGAGGGCTAATTTTTGGTGGACGGCTAGTTGGTGCCTCCGTGACAACAGTCGCCAGGGTAGTTGGGGTATCGAGAGCTACTGTGTTTAGCGTCATGACAGCATACCGTGTTCGTGTCAAAACCTCGTCTGCGAAATACAAGAGCGGCGAGGTTTTGACACGTCTGCGAAATACAAGAGAGGATTGTTACCCGTGATAAGAAGAACACGGGCCGCGGTTGGCCTAGTCGTCAGCGTTCGTGACTGCCATAGGGATGACCTCAGGTTCGATCCTGGACAGGCACGAACGTTCGAACCACTAAATACCCGCCGTGCGTCGGATGGGCACGTTAAGCCGTCGGACCCCGGGTACTGGTCCCCCGGTAATAAATAAGAGCGTCTTCCTCCCCCTTTTCTACCTCGCTTCCGTGTTACTTTCCTATCAGGCACTCTAGCCCAAATCTCCTGACTTCCTATTTCTAAGGGTTGTTCAAGACCTGGGGTCAGACACTCCCTTCCTAAAATCCTCTACATATGATATATATATGATATAAAAAGAACACGGCGCCGAAAATTAGTGCGGAGCTCAATCTGCGTCTCCAGACCCCAGTATCAACAAAAACAGTGCACAGGGAACTGCATAAACATGATATTCATTGCAGAGTTGCTATTACAAAACCTTTGGTGACCCGGGTGAATGCGCAACGGCGACGGCAGTAATGCCAGGAGCATACAACGTGGACTGCCGATGCATGGAAGCGTGTAATGTGGTCGGATGAGTCCACATTCACACTATTCCCCACCGCATGACGTGTTTACCTGTATAGAACACTGTCAGAAGCGTACAACCCAGACTGTCTGCTCCCAACAGTGCAGTATGGCGGTGGCTCTGTCATGCTCTGGGTAGATATATCGTGGTTTTCAGTAGGTATCTTGATCACCTTGAGAGGACGGATGACTGGCAGGACGTATGAAACCATTTTGGCCGACCAACCAATAGCTCAGGCATTGTTTCCTGCAGGGGATGCCATCTATCAAGATGATAACACAGAGCTCGGAATGTCCAATCATGGTTTGAGGAACATGACAACGAACTCTCATACCTTTCTTGGCATCCCGAGTCAACAGACATAAATATTATCAAGCCACTGTGGTCTGTGTTGGAAAACAGGATAAGATCCCATTATCCTCCTCCTGTATCTCTCAAGGACCTGAAGCAGTTTCTTCATGAAGAATGGTGTAACATCCCACTAACCACCATCCAGGATTTGTATGCATGCATTCCAAGAAGGATTCAGGCGGTTTTGAATGCCCAAGGGCGTCCCACACCCTTTTGGGTATTTAAAACCTTCTTTTCCTAGGTATTCATATTATTCTGTCCAACCCCTGTATATCGTATGAGGCAGAGAACTTATCTGCTTCCACGGCCTGGAAACTGAGGAGGCTCCCTTGTTTTTCGGCGAGGTACTATAATGTTACTTTATAACATTATAGTACGATTCATAAAACAATAGGTAGTGTTTTAACCCTTTCTGCCCTCATGGTACTTAAGAGTACCACGTTGGTCTTTTTACCTTTACGGACTGAAAACATCATCACTGCCGGATGGAACGTCCAAGTACCGATATAAGGAAGTTTGTACACAGGTTACCAAATGGTTCGGCATGCAAACTTGCCTCGTTCACGTGCGAAACCGTTTATAATGGATGCGTGCATGTGTCGACGGACATACTGGAACCTGAGTAGTGCCCGTAAGTTTGTTTTTCTGTAAGTTGCGGTGTATTGCGGTTTCATGGTCAAGGAATTTAGGGTTCGATTGCATACACTTACTTAAGTCATCTGAATGTTACATATTGGTCTGTTATTTTACAATACGCTTTGTGACACTAATAAAACTCTGTGGTGTTCAGAAGTAGCGCCAGGACGTAGACATGCATACCGTCGAATTATACACTGGTGTGCAAAAATTAAGGACGAAGAGGAGAAATTAGCATAACAGCGGAACGAGCAGGCAGAACGGACCGAAAGACCACTCAGGAGATAGACTAGGGTACGGTACGGTAGGGCATGCGCATATATGCAGCATGACGTGGGGGGTGGGTGTCGGAAGGGTATAGAGCACACGGGTGGTGTACGCTCAGCAATTCGGTGAAAGCTATTGCACGGTGTACATCGGTTTGAAAGACGTCGAGTTGCTCCCACCGTGTGATATGGCCAACAGGCAATCCAGTAGACGACATCAGGATGACTTTACCCGAGGTCGCGTCATTGGGAAGTTGGAAGAAGGTCGAAGTGTGACTAGTGTGCCCGAGGAGTTCGGGATCGCTCACAACATCGTTTCACGAGATTGGAGAGCATTTCAAACGACAGGAACAGCTGTCCGAGAGTTTAGCAGTGGTCGTTCACTAGCAACCACGGCGGCGGACGACCGGTATATTGTCCTACAGGCGAGAACACAGACAGACGGCAGACAGCGGGAGAAATCGCAAGGCACATGCAACAGACAACTGGACGTCCGTTATCGCGTTTTACCGTGGCCAGGAGGCTGCAAAAAGGTGGTCTATTTGCACGACGACCAGTACGATGTGTGCCATTAAAGCCTGCTCATCGGTAACGGTGGTTTTTGTGGTGCCAGGAACACAAGAACTGGACACATCAGCAATGGGGTCGAGTTCTCTTTACGGATGATAGCCGATTTAGTCTGACGAGCGATTCAGGACGTATACACATCTAGAGGGAGCAGAGAACACACAATCACACCTCCAACATCATCGAAAGGGACCGGTTTGGAGGTGATGGAGTTCTAGTTTGGGGCGGTATCATGCTTGGTAGCCGTACTGACCTCCACATCTTTTACCTACGGTCGTAAGGGTACTTCTGCGTGCCACTAGTCAACACACTGTGACATATTATAAGTCCAAGATGGGTCCGAGTTCGAATCTCGGATGAAGTATGGCTCATGTGTTTGTCTTATGGCACTGGCTCGCTCCCTTCTCTGAAACCAGTGGCCCAAAATTAGGTGTTAAGTTTTTAGGTCTTAAGAGTGCAACTATGTGTGAAAATGTCAGTTTAACTCCAACTTTAACATTACATGAAGCTTGATTCGTTTTAATTGAAACCCTGGACAGCGTAACAATTAATACCATTAACTGAACACAGCAATATCACAGAGAGAGAGGGGTATTTACAGTTAACCTTTCATTTATGTCAGCACATCAGAAGTCACTTCAACAGCAAGGAAGCACCTTTTGATATACACTTCAATCGAGCTCGTAACATCAGGCTTTGAACATATAGCATCGACTACAATCAACTTCACAACTCGTAATCCAGCCAGTCAGCGAATATTCATTGGAAACAACCTTTCTTATCTCAACTTTTTACATAAGTCACACAGCCTCAGACCTTATTTGTCTTTGCAAAAATACATTCAGGCGAGAGAGAAAATGTAAACGTTAAGTGTGGAAAATGTTTAAAGAGAATGAACTAAATTTACATAGAGACCGGTGAATTCTTATTGCCCACTGAGTTACTCTCGTTGGTCTATAAATCCTAAACAAAGAGAGAGAGAGAAAAAAGAAGAATCTACGTCGAAGCAAAAGTTCTGTTCATTTTTGTTAGAAGCAGTAACAGTGGAGGAAATGCAATACGCACCCACTGTGGGAAGTGCAAAAAGTTCGCCATAGTGAAAAGCATAATGAAAAATCATGATTGTCCCGACCGGACTTTTGAAATATTGATACGGAATAAAGGAAAAATCAAGCTAGGTAGTCATATACATTAAAACCCCTAGCGACGAGACTGGACATCGACAAAAAGAACAAATATTAGTAGAACGGATTATCTTTCTTATACCCCAAGCTTCCCGACAGAAAAGCAATTTCTCAAAGCGGACAAATCCCTGCAGAAATGTAGAATCAGCAGCGTGACAGACGGACGGACATACCAATACAAATAGTACGGACTTTTATTATATTCGCCGTATGTAAAACGGCATGCTGGAAATGTACAATGTAAATAACTTTATGAAACAACTATACCCTTTACAGAAGAAAACCGACTGAAGTTTTCGTGGTTCCATCATGCTCTCACTACCGCAGCTGCTCTAAGCGACTATTTAAAGGGCATCTCAGTAATGGATCTGGCTGCCTTCAGACTGAAGAGCGAAACAGTTACAGAAAGAAACACATTTTCATTAAAAAGCTCCAAGGTAATTATTTCTCAGAACATAGTGATGAAGGTCAGTAGGAGTACGACAACAAATCAGTGTGAGCAAAAACTACCTCATCGGTGCTTTACATACATTTTTGTTGGATTCATTCTGGCTCAAGCGGGATTTATATTTTCAAATTAGTGGTCATCGCGTCATCTATCTCATAACCACAACATGTGTGCATTTGATAAATCTTTCCAGTAACATGCGACTATCCGCTGTGAGCAAAGATGTCGTAATGTCAGTTGTTCAAGACAAGTTTGATTTTTTTTTCTAGCCATTTTCCTCACATCTCATGTTGGTTAAAAACCAGGTCCTTTAGCTTCTCAACTTGTTTCCCTCTAATATTACACAACAACGTATACAGTATATTGTATAATCTGATTAGTTTTTCTATCAATGTTTTTTTTATTCAAAACATGGACTTTATTTCCTTATTCATTGTTTTACTCTCCGGTTATATAAAAATTATGCCCTCCGTAAATAGTTATTATATGCTCAAAAACACACTGAAGGGAAGCAGTCACCGAAGTAACATAGATCTTACGAGTCTCGGATTTAATTCTCTGTGTAGCACAGTCAAAGTGTTAACACCATTACTAAACTTCACGGAATGAAATAACAACCCTATGTCGAAGTTAATAATGAGGAACTATACACCAACTATGCAGAAAACAGTATAACTATGCCAATAATCCGAATTTATTGGGATTAAAATCAGTTTTCCAAGCTTTCGCACATCAACCGAAGGAAGATAGACAGGAAATGGTTGACCTTCCTTGAAAAAGCCATCCAATTGATGTGCGAAAGCTTGGAAAACTGATTTTCATCCTACGCCAATAAATTCGGACTACTAGTATAATTATACTGCTTCCTATGTCGAAGATTTACTGCATAGAATTTAACACATTTGTAGCTGTAGTAAACGCGGACGGAAGCAAAGTCCCAATCCGTCGATTAACCCTTTCACCGGCTGGAACGAATTAACTCGGGGTTAGATAAATGGGATGAAATCAGCTTGAACAGATATAATCGCTGTCTAAGAAGTTGGAAGGACCCTGCAGGAATGATATTACCTGTGCAACTAAAGCGGGATAATGGGGATAATGCTGATCCTTTCTGACAATACCTGCTGATAAAGATAAATCGATGGTGGCGGACTAAAAAAGAAGTGAAAAAATGTTTGAATCACTTGTTTCCGCCCAGTGTCATGATGTCCGAGTCAGGAGGACTATGCCTTGGGTCATGGAACAGAGAATAAAAGGCTTGAAAGAAGCACTTGTAACCAATTGGTGATAAACACTCCCTTCTAGTATATGACTATACGCAATCATACCTGTTTCATTATCATATGATCTGTGCTTCTGAAATGAGAAAGGAAAGGGAATTACTTTGTCGTAGCTTTCGTTAAACCCGTCCTCTATGTGAAGATTTCTGTTTGATAGAGCAGAAAATTTTGATCACCATTTGGTTCGGGCACATCGGCCGCTTAAAGGGTTAAAGAGATTTATGCAGGGTGTTAAGAAAAGGAATGTCTGACCCGGGTCCAGGGGCGGATTGGGTACACAAAACCTGGCCGGGAAGTTTAGTCTTATGGTCCAACACAGAAACACGCGTACCCACAGGGGAACACCTCATAAATTCCCTCGTGTAAAAAATTCTGTTAACTCCTTGATGAAAGAAAGAGAACTGTTGAAATATGCTTGTAATAAAACTAATTCAGTCGTGAACAAATTTCAGCAGCAATTTAAGGGTGAAAGAATTTTAAAAATCCACTCACGATTTAATGAAACAGTATTTCAAACCATGCTCAAAACCGGTTGCCGTATCAAATAATTATATTTATTTAGTCCCTGATCGTCTACTGCGCAACGGTATTAGTACCACCTCTTTGAAGAGACGCGTTTCTTAAGTCTACCCATAATTTTGACTCATGAACTACCATTTTGATCCATGAGCCATTATTGGTAAATCGTTGTTTCTTTTAAGATGAATATGAGGGAGACACGGATTTCGGAACAACTCTGCTGAAGACTCACTTTGTTCTCTATGTCTGTACGTGGATAAGAGTGTGGGATGATGGACCATCAAATTTGTTACTAGAGTAGTGCTTCCTTCAAGTTTACAAAAGGAGGGCAGGACACACCAATGTCACTTTGGCTCCAAGTCCAACAATCTATACGCTTAACTGTAGTTACAATGTTATTTATTTATAACATCGTGCTCGGTTCAGCGGCAAATTTTTCACTGAAGTAGAGAGAATTTTGCTTTGTCATTTTAGAGCAAACGGCCAACATATATGTATATAGACAGAAAGAAATGCCATTCCTTTAAAGACAACAGCGTTTAGACAGATACATTATATAACTCTCAAAGGAAGTTAACGATTTTTATTTATAAGTACCAAAATAATTATTCGTTCTGTCCAAACAATCCAGACAAAGAAGATACAAGCAATAGTGGGCCATTTCTCGAGTGGTCCACCGGAAAATATCCCGGTAGGCCAATCCGCCCCTGGCCGGGTTTTAAACAACCCTTAGTTAGAAGTAGGAAACTAGGGAATTTGGGCTAGACTGTCTTACAGGAAAGTCATACGGAAGCGAGAAAGAAAGGGGAAGGAAGACCACCTTATTTATACAACGGAGGCCAGCACCCGGAGTCCGACAACATAACGTGCCCATCCGACGCAAGGCGGATATTTGGTAGTTTGAGCGTTTGTATCCGCCTGGGATCGATCCCAAGACTTTCCGTGACTGTCACGAACTTTGTCCACTAGACCATTCGCGCAACCTCCCCCCGGTCGCTTTAAGTTGTGTAGTCCCAGTGTTTATATTGGTTAGCATGACTTGACTGACTTCCCAAAGGAAGAAAAACTCATGGAAGTTCAGATGTCACGTTCAGTGTAAAAACGCTATGACTTTTTGGCCAACACAATACTTTGAGCACTTTTACTACTTTTTCGAGCATATATTAGTTCACAAGGGTTGTTTTTAAATTTTAGCATTGTTGATTGAAAGTAAAATATTAATTAATATGTAATAACAATAATACATAACAAAAGTTCGTCACCAATAGTTTTTGGGCAGAGCTGAACTTGTATTTTTTAAAGACTGGTTTACAAAAAAGCTTCGCTCTGTCCAGAAAATAACAGATTCTTCATTGGGATCCAATACCACATTATTATTGTACAACCTAAAATTACAGTTGTGGAGGATGACGCAAAAATGACATCTGAGAAAAAGTGCGTGAAGCCACTGAAACTGTGGACGAAATTTTTGCTGGCTGTTCTCTCCTTGCTAAAAAAAAAAAAAAAAAAAGAAAGAAAGAAAGAAAGAAAATATGCTTAAACAGCTACGATCAAGTAGCTGGGATCTGTAAGGACTTAGTTAGGCTTGACGATAAACATGTCCTAATTCAGAGCTATCGTCGACCTTTTTACAAATACAATGCAGAACTTTTACTTGAAAATCAAAATTACACCACGAACAAAACTGTATATCACCTCAGATCAGACAAAGGTCACAATCATCCTGATATGATAACAGTAGACAAAATTTGGAGACAATTAATTAATAGATGTGGCAGTTCCTTTTACAGAGAACATCCGAACAAAAGTGTTTGAGAAAATCACGAAGTAGTCTAACCTATACGAATGGAAATCCAAAGAATCTGGAAAAAGAATATGACACAGATCCTGATAATAATTATCGTTTTGGAAATAATTGTACTTACAATCCATTCTGCTGTGCTACCATATTACAGGAAAACTCCTGAATTTCCAGGAGATTAATAACTTTAGCTTTTTTTTTTTTTTTTTTATGATTCAATGGAAAAGGAATTAACGACCAACCGTGAGCAACTCTGAGAGCTATATGCAGTCGCCCTTCCCTAATTCAGGCCCACTGGTTCTTACTAAGGAAGAAACCCGTCACCGTAGGAGAAGTACGACATTCATGTCTGTGCCCGGACCCAGCACAGATGACCGGTCAGAGAAGCCAACGCCTCAGACCACTCTGCCACCTTCTGATTTTTGATTACCGGCTCTGGCCTGAAAATAAAGAATGATAAAAGAAAAAGAAGGTGCTGCCAGGAAAGCGCTGCCAGGTAATTATTCTGAAATAGAGAGGAAAATACACTCAGTAGACAAAACATTAGAGATAAGGGGTGATAGGCAGTTGACATGGGCATCCCCCGCGCAGAGTGGAACAGACCCAAACTAAACGCAGGCAATAAATAAGCGGGTAGATGGGCTCCCCAAGAGTGTTAGGCCGCTGGTGGCCTAGTGGTCAACGTTCGTGTCTGACACGGAGAAGACCTCGGATTCGATCCCAGCAAGGTACGAACGCTCTAACCACTAAATATCCGCCGTGCGTCGGATGGGCATGTTAAGACGTCGGGCCTTGGGTACTGGATCCCCGGTAATCAATAAGGGCGTCTTCCTTCCCCTTTCTACCTCGCATCCGTGCCATTTTCCTATCGGGCTCTGGCCAAATCTCCTAGTTTCCTATTTCTAAAGGTTGTTTAAGACCTGGGATAAGATACTCCCTTCCTAAAATCCGCTACATATGATCTGATTTGATCTTTCCAACAGTGCATCTGAATTGACGAACATGGATAAACGCGGTGATCTGAGCGACTTTGATCGTGGACGCATTGTCGGAGCCAGACAGATGGGCCATCCTATCGCACAAGTGCTGAGAAACCTAGGTTTCCCGAGGAAAACCGTATATTTTCATTTTCATTTCATTTCATTTTTATTTTCAGTTGTGACTATATACACCAAAAGCAGTACCATAATAATAACAGTGTAACATAGGAACTACAGTGTAACTAGTGACAACTGGGAAGCACGAGGGAAAAAGCCTGAATTGGCCTAACATAGCCATCGGCACCCATAATAAAAGTTCGGATTAAGGCCTTAATGGGCCCCAAATGTGGAATAAAACGTATTTTTGAATTCGACATCATCTGCATTTACGCCCTCTACCGGCGAAATTGTACATCGTAAAAAAAAAACGAAATAAAGGATCATCATTTGCATATTTCAAGCTTCCCAATGCAAAAAGAATTTTTCAAATCGGACTAATAGTTGCTGAGATATCGTGGGGACGGACGGACAAACCGATAACAGAAGCACGATCTTTTTTTACAAAAGACGTGCTAAAAATAAAAATAATATGGCTGTCACTTCACAAGTACTTTTTTAAAGTTCTTTTGTCTAGGTGTTCAACGACCACCGTGAGCAACTTGATGGACTATAAGCAGTCGCTCTTCTCTAATTGGGGCCACTGGCTCCAGGGAATGGAGAAAACCAGTACCGTAACACAAACACAACATCCGTGCCTCAGCAGGATTCGAACCCAGACCCATCTCGGACGAATGGTCAGAAGCCAACGTTTAGACCAAACCACCGCGCCACTGGGACGGCATGTTAATATTTCAGCATCACTAGTCGTAAATTTAAGAGTTATTTCTTTGGTATCTGTACCATGTCCACTGGTCGTACCAAAAGTCACTTTCGTCAACAGTAAGCCATATTGAAGCGCCAAAGGAGACAGGGCAGATAACACTGCTAAATCCAGGAATCTTATGCAGCAGAAAAGTCCCATTATTTAAGCTAGTTTCTAGGTGCTCCGGATGGTTGACAATCACTAACCTCGCATATAATAGCGCAAAATCTGCAGCACACCTTTTCATTACTAACACTATAGATGACATTATTTTATACGATCATTGACTATTTTTCTTGTTACATTCGCAGCCATACGTCGAGCAGAAAACCCACGAGATGTTCCTTTTCTTTTTTATCGTTCTCCCATGCTTGTCTTTTTCTCAGTAGTTTATATTTCACATCAGCGGAAAAACTATCGTTCAGCATTTTCATTTAATGTGTCAGGTTGGACTTCATATTTCTGGAAATGGCGCCATTCGCCGTGGCTTGCATTTCCACGATTTTTTTTTTAAGCAGTCGTTTCATGAGGAAAAAATGGTGAAGCTTCTTTTTTCTTCACGATCCCAATATATATCCCTTAAAAGCCATTTCACGTGGGTTTGAACGTCAGAGCAGTTGTTGTAATGTATTCGCATTCCTTAATGGCTTCATTAGCGACCGATTCCGAGGTTTAATTTATCGAGGAATAAATTAGAAGTAACGAGGCTAAATGACGCCATTAATATGCCGCGGGTCTTCTAGTCGTTTGACTTCGCAGAGTGCCAAAAACCAAGGTCGCCACCAGGTTACCAAACGCTCATTTTTTTTCTTTTTCTGGTTGCTGTAAAAAAGCAAGAAAAAATAAATAAATAAAATGAGGAAAAAAGGCGTGTGTATGTATGTCCAGGCACTCGTTTCAGCGTGCTACCTGCCAAAGTGAGAATCTCGGAGGAATGAAGACCCGCAATTGGGCCCCCCACCGAAAATGACCCAGCTTTTTTTTTTTTTTTTTTTTTTTACTTTTTTTTCATGTTGTTTGATGACAGCTTTCTCAGGGAGCAGGCCTCATGCCGTGCGAAGATTAACTGTTTATCACTGCACTCAAATTTTACGAGAGTAACTAAGCGTTTTTGTAACAGCAGTATAATGTTTGCTCAGAAGAAAATTTAATTAGAGTTCTGAAGTTGGGAGGAAATTACTGACGGAGAGAAACAGAGTGATCTCGAAATTTTTTTCTGATACTGAAGGGTGATACAGGAAAGAAATCGAAGCGAAGGTGATACAGGGAAATATCGATTTCCGAAACACAGTTTTGAAAATCACTTTCAGATTACTAAAAAAAAAAAAAAAAATAAAGTATCTGATTACAGAAACTTTAACCCTATAGTTCGCCAATTCCAAGGCTGGAAATACGGAAGAACATGTGAGAAAAAGTGAAAAAGATGTATATTTGCTAGAATAAAATGTGTAGTTGCTAGAGTAATATGTGTAGTTGCTAGAATAATATATGTAGTTGCTAGAATAATATATGCAATTGTTAGAATAATATGCGTAGCTGCTAGAACAAGATGTGTAGTTGCTAGAATAATATGTGTAGGTGCTAAAATAATATGGATAATTACAATGTGTAATTGATGAAATAATGTGTGCAGTTGCTGAAATATGGATAGTCGCTACAATTATATGTATAACTGTTAGAATTATATGTGCAGTTACTAGAATAATACATGGTCGAGTCACATTATTGTGGCCACCAGATAATATCCAGAGTAACCGCCGTGTGCAGCGCCGACAGCAGCTAGACGGGCTGGGAGGGATTCAATAAGGTGCTGGAAGGTGTTCACAGATATGTGGAGCCATGCTGACTGCAGTGCATCTGACAGCTGCTGGAGGGTGCGTGGTGGTGGATCCACAGAGCGAACAACACGATCGAGGTGGTCCCACAGATGCTCAATTGGGTTTAAGTTTGGGGAATCAAGGGGCCAGGGAAGTACTTCGAAGTTTTCATTGTGCTCTTCCAACCACTCTCGAACATTTCTAGCTGTGTGACACGTCGCATTGACGTGCTGGAAGATCCCATCTGCCCCAGCGAAGACAATCAGTATGTATCGGTGTACGTGGTCTACAAGAATGGATTCATAACGAATTCGGTCCATAGTGCTTTCCACAGGTATGAGGAGACCCAGATAACGCCACGAAAACATTCTCCATACCATAACGCTGCCCCCACCAGCTTGTGTTCTTCCAGCAGTGCTTGAAGAGTGTTTGTTCTCCGATGTTTCCCACAATATACGCCAACGTCCATCCGTTCGATAAAGCAGAAAACGTGACTCATCGGAGGAGGAATTCCTTGGCCAATCAGTGGAGGTCCAATTCCGATACTGCCGTGCAAATGTAAGCCTTTTGTGCCCATGCACCTTCGTTAGCATAGGTGCAATGACCATCCGTCTGCATCGGAGCCCCATACGCAACAGGGTTCGCTGAACTGTCGTTTGGGACACACTCCGGTAGCCCCTTGGTTCATTCGGCCAGTGAGTTGCTCCACTATAGCGTGTCGATCGTCCCTCACGCATTTTCGAAGCCGACGTTCACCTCTTTCATCAATGGCACGTTGTGCTCCGCAGTTTCCATATCGCTTATTCGCAAGGGTGCCATTTCTCCAATCATGATACACTTTAACCACAGCAGTACGCGAACAGTTCACAAACTGCGCTGTTTCAGAAATACTGCCACCCTTGGCGCGAAAGCAGATCATCATCCCTTTTTGCAAATCTGATAAATCGATCCTTTTATCCATGACAGCAATGAGTGATATGTTTTCAAAATGCCTACAGCACACCATATATACCTTTCAAGCCAGCTCACGACACTTGCCTTCTTTCATTGGCTACGTGCTATTGACGTCAAAAGTATGAGGTTGCCACAATAATGTGACTCGACTGTGCATATGTAGTTGCTAAAGATAATGTACAGAGATTCGCGCACAGCTATCAGAAATAGCGTAGCCGAAACAGATGAATTTGATGTGAGATTTAGAGCAGGGTTGGCATTAACCACTTCTTATTTGACATTGTTTTACATGTGGCAACAGCAGAAGCGATGGAAGTGTCACCGTGGACCTTGTTGCTTGTGCAGATGACGTGACGTAAAAGCAGCAGTCAGAAATCTAGAAAATTGGAAAAGAGAAGAAAGTGTTCGAAGATTGGGTTCTTGCACATGAAATGTACACTTTCAGCAGGCGGACAAGTTCTATCTTTCCAGCGGAATAGTGTCGTCCGAAAACGTCATATGGCATACGTCACATATCATCATCGCTCTTGACACTGGAGACATTCTAATTGCACACTTTTTGTTCTCAATCACTTCATCTGGAGTCCTAGGTGATGGCGTTGATGAATCTGCGTCGCAACTGACGCAATCTTAGAAGCTAAACTTATCTTCGCTTTCAATTATAGTGCCTATAAATGAAGTATACAACTGCAGCATGCTATTAAAAAAATACGATTGCAAAAAACTTACTTTAAACGTCAAGAGACGTGTCAAGTGTAAAAGTTTGTAAGCCAGATGATAGATGGCGCCTGGTGTCTCATGTAATGAAAAATATTATCAAACACAGAATACAACAGACATGGCTTCTCCAGTGGAGAAAGCAGTGTGGGTGTTTTGGTTTGCGGAGTCAAAATTTCTAACAAGAGTTCAGCGTAAGTTCAGAACGGAGTACAAGAGACAGCCGCCGACACGAAGGCGCATCGAACATTTGGTAAATAAATTCAAAACAACAGGAAGTGTCTTGAAAGACCAAAAGCACTGGGAGACCTTCCATTTGGGACGAAGAGGTGGAAGACGTGCGTAAGACTTGTATAAGGAGCTCGAACAATAGGTTAGAATAATTCGCATTTCCACAACTCCAGGATATTCAATACATCATTTTCCAGCCAGATGGAGCTCCTCCGCACTGGTCTTTAGATGTACGCAGATATTTGGACCACCATTTTCCAGGGCGTTGGATTGGACGTGGGGGTCCGACGGCATGGCCACCCCGTTCTCCTAATATTACTCCATGTGATTTTTTCTTTGGGGCTTTATCAAGGACATTCTGTACAAGAAAAAGGCTGCATCTATCACTGAGCTCAAAGAACGTATTACTGTAGCCTTACTCCTTGTTACACCTGACATTCTGCAGCTTACATGGGTGGAACTGAACTATCGTTTAAACATCCTGCGAGCAACCAACGGAGCACACGTGGAGACCTAACATTAAAAAAAACAGTTACCATGTGTTCCGACATTAAAAGTAAGTTCTCATTTATTGTAGTTTTTTTTTTGTTTTTTGTTTTGTTTTTCAATAGCATACTGAAGTTGTATACTTCATTTAAGGACACCCTGCAGTATTCTAGTCATATCACTCTGAAGGAAAGAGTCTAATATGACAATGTCAAGCAGAAGAAGGTGTGTACTGCAGATGCCAACTAAACTGACCATTGGTAACTTAGGAAGAACGCACGCGCTCCGTGAAGTTAGTCATACAGCAGGTGGATGACACGAAATACGGACAGTGAAAGGCGAAAGGGGTAGGGAGCGGATTTTGGAAAACGGAATTCACGTGGTTTGTATTTCTAATTCACGACACCACAGCACCACAATTTAATGTATAATTAAGAAGAAAGCAAATTCTATTAGCGTATGATAGAAAAAAAGTGACATTAAGGGCAATTGCGAATTTTTGGGATCTGCGACATGGGATTTTTGGGATATGCGGCACATATCAGGGAGAAACGCATAAAAGGGGTTTAACGACATTTCCTACTGTGCATGAAAAAATTAATTTTTTCTCTTTTGCTAAATTTCGGTGTATTTTAATTCCTTTACTTTATATCTTTGCATTAATCCGAAAAAGACAGTTCGCGGTCCAGGTGGCGAAGTGGTGTACGTGCTGGCTTCGAGAACGCCCGAGATGGGCTCGAACTCCAGATGAGTCATGCGTGGTGTATTTGTCTAACGCTGCTGGTGGTTCCTTTGAACCAGTGGAATAAAATTAGTGACAGGTGACTATTTTATCTCTTTTTTTTTTTTTTTTTGAATTGGAGGTTTAACGACCACCGTGAGCAGCTCTATGGGCTATAAGCAGTTGCCCGTCCCTAATTACGGCCACTGGTTCCAGAGAAGAGAGCCAGGGCCGTAAGAAAAACACAACGTCCATGCCTCACCGGGATTCGAACCCGGACCCGTCCCAGACGAATGATCAGGAGCCATCGCTTAGATTACTGCACCACCTGGGCGGTTATTTTGCATTTATCAACTATCATCATCATCATAATTGTAAACCACTATCAATCCACTGCTAGACGAAGTTCTCCCCACGTTTCTTCCACAACGGTCTGTTTTGTGCCAATCTCCTCCCTGTTACTCCCGCATACTTTCGAATTTCATCTACCCATCTCCTATGTGGTCTTCTTCTGAGTCTTTTCCTGTCCCTTGGAGTCATATCTAAAATTCAAGTTGTCCATCGATGGTCTGTCCTTCTGGCAATATGTCCAGCCCATTGCCATTTCAGTGATTTTACTCTGATCATGATGTCTTCCACTCTTGTCATTTTCCTGATCCACGAGTTACTCTTCTTATCTCTCCTGGTTACACCAAGCATGCACCTCTCCATACTATTTGAGTTGTCTGCAGCCTTTGCATATCGCTTTTAGTTAAGGTCCACGTCTCTGCACCATACGTAAGCACTGGAAGGATGCATTGATCAAACACTTTTGTTTTAAGACATAATGGCATATTGCTCTTGAAAATTATACTGTTTCTTCCAAAAGCTCTCCAGGCAAGTTTTATACGCCGATTAATTTCTTTATCAATGTGAGCCTCACTTGATATCTGCTGTCCAAGATAAATGTAGGTATTTGCTATCTCCAGCTTTTCCCCATCAATCGACGAATCTTCATTTCTTGTAAAAGCATTGTGCATCACTTTTGTCTTCTGAAAGTTCATTTTTAATCCCACTTCTTTACTCTTGTCAGCAAGTTCCTGGATCATACTCTGCAGCTCTGATGGGGTAGCTGCAAAAATGACTACGTCATCAGCAAAATAAAGGTGAGTTAGATAATCTCCATTAATTTTTATCTCTTTGTTTTCCAAGTTCAGTGATTGAAACACATTTTCCAATCTGGCATTAAAGTGCTTGGCAGATATGGTGTCACATTGTTTCACTCCCTTTCCAATTTTTATGGGTGCTGTATTCTCAAATAGCAGAATCTTTGCACTTGCATTTTCATAGATGTTGTTAATAACATAAATGTATGCATCTTCAATACCGCAGGATTTCAAAGTCATTGTAACTGCTGATGGTTTCACCGAATCAAAGGCCTTTTCATAATCGATAAAAGCCACGCATAATGGAAGTTCATATTCCCTCGCTCTTTCAATTAGTTCTCTCAATACGCGGATATGATCTCTAGTGCTGTAGCCACTCCTGAATCCAGCTTGTTCTCTCGGTTGAGCCATGTCCAGTGTCACCTTCAAGCGGTGTGAAAGAACTTTAGCGAAAATTTTATGAACCACTGATAGGAGGCTGATAGGTTTGTAGTTCTTGAGATCCTCAATGTCACCTTTTTTATGTTGCAGGATCATTGTAGCATTGTTCCAATCCTCAGGAATCTTCCCTTCATTAAGGAATCGAGTGAAAACTTGAGCGAGTACTATTTCAATTTCTTCACTTGCTTCTTTTATGATGTCTACGGGAATTCCACCTTCTCTTGGAGGTTTTCCTCGTTTCATGTTCTTGATTGCAAGTGCAACTTCTGCTGGGAGGACTGGAAGAACACTGGTACCTTTTGTAATGTCTGGAGTACATGTACCATCCCTTTCATATAGTTTTGAGTAGAAATCTTTCACTCTTGTCAAAATTTTACCTTTATTTCTTGTTACAGAACCATCTTTTTTCTCAGAGCCATAATATGTTTTCTTCTCTTACTCAGATGACCCTTTGCTCTCTTCAGGCTTTGGTTGTTTTCAATTGCTATCCTCACTAGTTCACAGTTGAATTTCTTTACATCTTCAGTGATACTTTTTCGTACTGTCTTGCATAGCTCTATATATTCCATTTTGGAAATCATATCTCCTTTAGTTGTCCTCATCTCTCTTCTTTTTTGCATCAGAATTTTGGGTTTTCCTGGTAATTTGTTCGTATGCAACTTGTTCTTAGTACCAGCTATTTTTGTTGCTGTTTCCGTAAGAGCCTTGGTTAGTTTTCTGTTAACTTCAGAGATGTCCACTTCTTCCGACGTTAGACCTTCTAGAGCATAAAATCTGTTTCTCAGTTCCAATTTTGAAGGTATTATGATGTTTTTTTAAGTTTGGTCATGCCAATACACTTTGTTTGTTTTATGAGCTTGCCACGCTCGAGTTTAGCATTGAGGTGCATCTTACATCTTACCATTCCATACGATTCGAGCCAAAAACAATTTCATCATTAGAAATGAAAACACAATAAAAAAAACAACAACACCTAAGAATAAAAGAAGGAAATGTACACACCTAAGAAAACAACACCACCTAAGAATCAATGAAGGAATTTTTCAACCCTTACGCTAGACAATCCACTACGGGTGTGAAAGGATTATCTATCTAGCTTAAGGGTTCAAAAATTCAAACTTTGAAACGGACTGTTCTGAAATAAAAGGAATCACTGAAAATCTGTGAAAATACGGAAGTTAAAAAAAAAAACAAACAAAAAAAAAACGGGCGCTTTTAAAACCGGAACTTTCGTTAATAAACGTACACTTACCGGCAAATTTGCTGCACGTTATTTTCAGAAATTTTCCGTGAATTCACATCACTTATTTTTTCACAGTGTACCGAGAGGACCGTTTACACCCGTGACGTCAAGGAGGGTGACACGGAAGTTAAAAAAATGGGGAATTGGGTATAGTATCGGGAAGTGGACGTCCGCCAGTTTTTGAAAATTTCGTGAATGATGTTGCAGTTGCCAGTGTCAACAGGTCCCCAAGCCGGAGCGCACTCTCACACATCGGCGCCAGAGGAATTTCTCAGTCGAACATTCAGCCATGAACGCATGAACTCCTGATATTTCTTGTTTTATAAATAAGATTAAGCAAAATTCAACTGAAACTGTTCCTTTTTTTTTTTCACTCTTCTAACAAGAGCGATAAAAAAATCTTATGAAATCTTCGTTGTTCTGAAATTAAGTATTTAATATCATTGAGCATGTTTTATAAACTGATAAATTTTATTAAAACCACATTAGATTACTAAACTGCGTTTGAAACCTTTTAGGAACGAATATTTGAGCGCCAACGTAGTTATAATTTCCCACCATTTTTCGCATATTTCGTACAAAACTGCATTCACAACACCGTATCCAGTGCATCATATTGGAAATGTTATTAGAAGATTGAATTTTAGCACACTTTGAGAAAACTAGGAACTAATAATCGGCCTATGAATATCTAGTCAATTTCTTTTATTCGAGGTTTAACGACCACCGTGAGCAACTCAATAGGCTGTACGCAGTCGCCCGTCCTTAATTTTGCGCCACTGGTTCCAGGGAAGAGAGAGAGCCAATAGGTGCTCTACGGGATTAATTCCATAGGTGCTCTACGGGATTAAGATTATGGCTCTGTGCTGGCCAGTCCACACACGATGCGGCATTATCGTCAAACCACGAAGTAACAATCCTTGATTTATGGCTCGGTGCATTATCCTGCTGGTACCAACAAGGCTCGGTTCCATAGTATAGCCAGAGTTGGTAGGGCATAATTGTCCAGAATATCGAGATAGACGTGCTGGTTAACAGGTTTATCCACGATAACCAATGGGGCGGGACCATACTACGAAACCCCCCCCCACACACACACACACGAGTACACTGCCAGCTCCAGACTTGACCATAGGAACAGTACACTGTGGTTAATAGCGTTCCCCGGCTGGACACGGCCATCAGATTGATGGATCGTGTATCTGGATTCATAAGTCTATAGGACCCGTTTCCATTGATCTACGGTTCACGATAAATGTGCCTTACGCCATGCTAAACTATGAGTAGCATTCCGAGTGGAGATGAAAGGCTTATGAGCAGCAGCACGACAACGGTAACCCATGGAATGAAGTTCTTTGCGAATGGTACGTGCACATACCGAGGTTCCAGCATTTTGACTTACCTGTACACCGAGGTGTTGTGCAGTGCTCCGTTGATTAGCTGTAACGACTCTTCTGAGGCTGCGACGTCCTCTATCACTGATTTTTTTTTTTTTTTTTTTTTTTTTGGTCTGCCGGTTCGTTTTGCTGCTTCAGGAACTCCACGTGTTATCCACTTAATCAGTACACCCAAAACATTTGACTTGGGTATGTTTAAACGCCTCTAGGTTTCTCTTATGGACAACCCACTAATATAACACCCAACAATCTTTCCTTTCTCAAAGTCAGTTCTCTTCCACCGCGACATTTTCACTCAACCTCACAGTGCGATATGATCGCGGGCAAGTGCAGGCTTGTTTTTATAGCGTTTGCAGCTGTACCGCGCATCTTAACAACGCAGCGGATCCGTTCATTTGCTTTTGAAGGGGTGTCCGATGACTTTTGTCAGTATAGTGTATTTTTCCTTTCAAGTGGTATTTTATTTTTGGGAAGAGAAAAATCGCAGGAACCGAGCTCTGGCGAATAAGGTGGCTGTTAGACCTGTTTAATGCGGTGCTTAGTAAGAAACTGTTTGCACAAGTTGCAATGAATGGGAAGGAGCGTTGTCATGGTGAAGTTGCCAAGCGCCTTATGCAATGGCGCCCTTTTGCGACGAACTGCGTTTCCCTCAAATGCCGCAAAAACGTGACAGTAGTGCTGCTTGTTGATTATCTGACCTGATGGAGGGCATGTATTATGCCCAATTCCTTTATGATTTAAAAAAATAATAAGGAAATAGCATCGTCTTGACATTGCTACGCCTCTGTAGTGCTTTGGGGGGGGGTCTGAGAGAGTTTGGGGTCTTGTACTGCGAAAACTGGGCCTTGGTTTCGAGGTCATATACCCACGATCGTCTCCAGTTATGATAGATTTTGAAAAGTTTTTGTTATTTTCGACGCAGTCAAGTAGGCCACTAGCAGCTGAAACACGGGCCTGTTTTTGCATAGCTGAGAGCGATTTTGGCCCAAATTTGGCTGCGACGCGTCTCAAACCCAAATTGCTCGTAAGAATCGACTGAAATGAACCGAAACCAATGTTGAAGTCTGCAGATAACTCACGAATTGTGATTCGGCGTTTTTTTCGCACAGCTGTTCGCGCAAGTTCGACATTGTTTTCACTTTTGTTGGTTGCGGGGCTTCCAGACCGTTCATCACTCTCAACACTTTCGCGATCATCTTTAAAACGTTCATACCATTCATAAACTTGTGCATGACTCATACAATAATCCCCATAGACTTTCTGTAACTTTGAGTATGCGTCTTCGCAAGTTTCGTCAAGTTTTTGCAAATTCGTTGATCAGTTTTTTCCGACATGACGCTACTGTTACGATAAAAATTCGGACGAGCAAGGGAGATGTGAGTCACAGCACATACGCAGTAGCTTTCAAGGTCAACTTGTTCTAAACCACTTCCTTCTATGTCGCTCGATTCCGAACTTATGTAACCAGTCTGGATACTTTTTTGATCACACCTCGTAAAACTATTTTGACTATTTTAGAGAACAAAATGTTCCGCCAGAACTTCATGGTATGTGACTTACTACAGAGGTGAAAACAAGACGACAAATCTGCAGCGAGACATTCTGTCCGTGTAGCTCAGTTGAGAGAGCGACTTACTCCGGAGTTAGGGGACACGAATTCGATGCCCGTCATGGGCAAACACGTGTTTTCACATTGTCGCCCGATTGTGGAAAATGGATACACTGACCATTGGGTTCTTCGTAAAATCTGTGATGTTTGTTCCACACATTGTTTGGAATTAATGAAAAATTCCTGCTTTGCTTCAAAGAGAAAAAAAAATAAAAAAAAATTGAGAGGGAGATGGTGTGACGTACTACAGAAGTGAAAACATGTGTCAAGAAGACAAATCTGCAGCGAGACATTCTGTCCGCGTAGCTCAGTTGGGAGAGCGACAAGTACTTCATATTAATTATCTTTTTCTCTTTCACGTATTCCTCAATCTGTTTCTCTCATGAGTTCTTCGGCCTTCATCTACTTTTCTGCCACTTGGGGTGAAATTTTTTTATTTACTGTTTTTTTATCCTAGGAATTCCATTTTTTCATTCGCTTCTTATATCAACAGAGCAAGTTTAGACATTTCTATTGTACAAATTTACTACTTCTTCATTTTATAGGCTCGTACAATTTTAATTTTTCTCCTTCATTTTTCAATAGAGTAATTTTCCCAGATTTTTTTATTTGTTTTGTTTTTGTAAGGAAGAGTAAAATGTTTTGCCGTCTCGTGTAAACACAACAACTTTTTTGGCCAAACATCACGAGTAGGCCAAACATCATGAGTCAGACGTTGGATCTCGAATAATCTTTTTACTTAAATTTAACGTGAAACAATAACTTTCCTTACTACACTACAACTTTAATTTCTCGTCATATCAGAAATAAATCTTTCACTTCATCATATTTCACAAACGTGCACTTACTTTACAGACACAAACTTGAAGCTGTGTTATTAGCATATTAAAGGTTGTTAATCTCCTTTTCATTTGATCTGACACCAGTGCTGTCATCTTTTAATGCCAGATACCTGACATCTTCGGCATACAAATCGAACAGATGTCGTGATAAAATACGTCCTTGACCAACTCCCATTTCAGTTTCGAACAACTCTGTATTATCTGCATTTGTTCTTTCAGTTACTTCGTAATCATGGTACAGATGTTTGATAAATTCAATTACGTGAACTTGGAAAAAATATCACGTTTATTTACTGTTGGTTTTTTTAACAGTTTGTCTTGCTGTTCTCAATAACAAAGCGTCGAAATGATATGCGATAATAAGCTAAGCAGCGGTTTGAAAATATTTATGTTTCTCATAATCAGTGTCATAAGAAATTTCCTAAAATTAAGAAACAATAACACAAACGTTAGTTCGGATTTTTTTTTTCATAACATTATTATCTGGTATCTTTATATTTGAGTGTGTGTGTGTGTGTGTGTGTGATGAATGCACGAAAATTATTTCATATAGCTTCACATTTGTCTGTGTGCTTGAAGGAATGAAAACTGCTTCCTTTTACTAAAGTGACGACCGATGAGTTTTTCCTATTTTTACAAGTATTTTAGCTGTTTCATGAATGCGAGTATGCACTACAGTATGCGTATTTGAATACTCCGAATTAATTTGCTTGGGATATCATAAATATCGGAGAATTTTTCTAATTTTATTTCTTTTATTACTTTCGATTTTTTTCTTTATAACGGAAGGGATTCAGGATCACAGAGTTCTTATTCAGAAGATACGGTAACATTTTGACATTTTGTTAGAATTTTGAAAAATGCCATTGCAATGTCTTCTGATTTTTTTTTTTTTTTTTTTTACTGTTTCAAACAAGTTGTTTAATGACAAAATTTATGGAGTAATTTGTTACATTAAAGTCGGGACTGAACTTTTGTTTTAAGGATGAGATCGCATTGTCTCTTTTTTTGTTGCATTAGTTTGTTTTTCGGATTTCTCTTTGATAAAATCTTCGTACTTTCTTAAAGTAAAGTTTGGCTTCTTTAGGAAAATTCTGACATCTTTTGATTCTTTTCTTAATCAGATCGAGAAGAATATGGTTTGACCAAATGGTGATCACAGCAGAGTGCAGTGATGAGAAATAGTCCAGGAAAGATCAAGATGCAAAAGTTCATATTGACCTTAATCCAGCGGTGGATTGATCAGAGGAGTGAGAAAAAGAATACCAGAAACCCCTTTACCGAAATCATAATTATTGTTAGCTGTTCTGATTGTACTGATACGTAATGGAGACTATTAATATAATAATGGTTGTCTGTTCTTTATCAATTACTGTTAACTGTTCTGATAGTACTGATACATAGTGATAACTGTGATAATGTTTTTTTTAATTGTTTTATCTATGAATGTTAGCTGTTCTCATTATACTGATACATTATGTAACTGGGATAGTGCTTGTCTGTCCTTTGTCTGTTTCAATAATGGTTGTCTGTTCTTTATCTATTAATGTTAACTCTTCTGAGAGTACTGATACATAATGATAACTGTGATAATGTTTTTTTTAATTGTTTTATCTATGAATGTTAGCTGTTCTCATTATACTGATACATTATGTAACTGGGATAGTGCTTGTCTGTCCTTTGTCTGTTTCAATAATGGTTGTTTGTTCTTTATCAATTACTGTTAACTGTTCTGATAGTACTGATACATAATGATAACTGTGATAATGTTTTTTTTAAATTGTTTTATCTATGAATGTTAGCTGTTCTCATTATACTGATACATTATGTAACTGGGATAGTGCTTGTCTGTCCTTTCTCTGTTAACTGTTCTGATAGTACTGATACATAATGATAACTGTGATAATGTTTTTTCTAATTGTTTTATCTATGAATGTTAGCTGTTCTCATTATACTGATACATTATGTAACTGGGATAGTGCTTGTCTGTTTCAATAATGGTTGTCTGTTCTTTATCTATTACTGTTAACTGTTCTGATTGTACTGATACATAATGATAACTGTCTGTGATAATGCTTGTTTGTTTGTTTTTTTATCTGTGATTGTTAGCTGTTCTCATTATACTGATACGTTATGTAACTAAGATAATGCTTGTCTTTTCTTCATCTGTTTTATCTATTACTGTTAAATCTTCTGATTATACTGATAATGTAACTTGGATAATCCTTGTCTGTTTTTATCTACAATATTTTATCTATTACTGTTAGATCTTTTGATTATACTGATAATGTAACTGGAATTAATGCTGTTCGTATCTATTTAATTGCCTGTTCTTATCTATTGCCTGCTCGTATATCTGTATATATATATGTTACTGTTAGCTGTTCTGATTGTACTAATGCTTAATGGTAACTGTGCTAATGATTCTTTGTTTTTCATCTATGCCTCTTATCTGTTCTGATTATACTGATACATAATGTCAATCGGATAATGCTTGCCTGTTCTATATCGGTTTTTCTATTTCTGTTAAATCTTCTGATTGTACTGATAATGTAACTGAGCTTGTCTGTTCTTTATGTGTTTTATTTATTACTAATAGACCTTCTGATTGTACTAATAATGTAACTGGGATAATGCTTGTCTATTCTTCATTTACACATTCTTTTAAATTTTTTTTTAGAATATGACAAGAATTTCAAAGGTTAAAAATTAACAAACTCCAGAAGTGTTAATTCTGCCTCTCAGGGGAGTAATGTACTGGACACCTGGTCAGACAAGAAATAGAGTGTTAATCAAAGTTTACGATGTTATAATCATAAATTTATCAAATTTCTAGGAAAATAAGAATTAGAGAAATTTTTTTTAAGTACATAATTTCGAACTTCCGATGCAGAAGAAGTGAATGTGTTGACATAGCAAATACTAGGTCACTTATTCATTTGAACAGGAAATGGGTGTTTGGTTGCCATGCTTCTTACTGTGTGATGGAAGGAAACACTAGTTCGGACAACGATTAATATCTCTTGTTCAGAAGTGTCGCAATTCTCCTATTCCTCAGCAATAATCAACTTACAGCAGAATGAAGATCTCTCCACAAAATTTTCCATCGCGATCTTACCACGGCTCTTCTCATGCACTGTACACCAGTCGTAATCGTTACTTCATCACACCATCTTCTTCTTGGTCTTTTTCTATCACGTGATAACTTTTTGGCTTTTATATCTGTTCACTACCTGTTCTTGTATCTAGCAAGGCGGGGAGACAATCACCATTTCAACTTCTTCATAAAACAGTAGCTAATATCTGTGACACGTGTGCTTGACCCGATTCAACCTTTTGTCTTTCCCGTTCTCAGTGAGGAGCATGCTATCCACCAGTATGTTTCTTTCGAATTAATTAATAACGAGAAACTGCACACCAACTATATATAAGATAGTAAAACTATATTTGCATTCCGATTTCTTTGCGTAAAATAGAAATATACATTTCCAAGCTTTTGCACATCAACTAGATGGCTTTTTCAAGGATGGTAGACGCGGTGATTTGATCAGACAATAAACAAACGGATGAGAATGTAATTTTCATTGAAAGATACGAAGCGTCACGTCGGTTTTGGCACACGCTATCTTAGAAGGAAAAAGTGTGAAAACACTAATTTGTCCGTGACGGAAATCGTGCCCTCTTCACTCCGGAGTAAGTTGCCCTCCCAACTAAGCTACACAGACAGAATGTATCACTGCAGATTTATAGTCTTGACACGTGCTTTACCTCTGTAGTACGTCACAAAAGACGTTATTTGAAGAACTAGTTCCAAATTTATGGCAACTCAGAGAGACGCTACCATTACAAGCCTCAGTGTTGGTAATAATCTCCAAGTTTTCTCTGATGACTCTAGATTTAGGGTTGGAGTCGAAAGCTAATTTCTTTGCATCAGCCCACATAGGAGCAGCAGGCTTGGGCTTGACTTCTGTGGATAAAGTTAATTTCTTTGCATCAGCCCACATAGGAGCAGCAGGCTTGGGCTTGACTTCTGTGGATAAAGTTAATTTCTTTACATCAGCCCACATAAGAGCAGCAGGCTTGGGCTTGACTTCTGTGGATAAAGTTAATTTCTTTACATCAGCCCACATAGGAGCAGCAGGCTCCGGCTTGACTTCTGTGGATAAAGCTAATTTTTTTACATCGTCCCACATAGGAGCAGCAGGCTTGGGCTTGACTTCTGTGGATAAAGTTAATTTCTTTGCATCAGCCCACATAGGAGCAGCAGGCTCCGGCTTGACTTCTGTGGATAAAGCTAATTTTTTTACATCGTCCCACATAGGAGCAGCAGGCTTGGGCTTGACTTCTGTGCATAAAGTTAATTTCTTTGCATCAGCCCACATAGGAGCAGCAGGCTTGGGCTTGAATTCTGTGGATAAAGTTAATTTCTTTGCATCAGCCCACATAGGAGCAGCAGGCTCGGGCTTGGCTTCTGTGGATAAAGCTAATTTTCTTTACATTGTCCCACATAGGAGCAGCAGGCTTGGGCTTGACTTCTGTGCATAAAGTTAATTTCTTTGCATCAGCCCACATAGGAGCAGCAGGCTTGGGCTTGAATTCTGTGGATAAAGTTAATTTCTTTACATCAGCCCACATAGGAGCAGCAGGCTTGGGCTTGACTTCTGTAGATAAAGTTAATTTCTTTACATCAGCCCACATAGGAGCAGCAGGCTTGGGCTTGACTTCTGTGGATACAGTTAATTTCTTTACATCAGCCCACATAGGAGCAGCAGGCTTGGGCTTGACTTCTGTGGATAAAGCTAATTTTCTTTACATCGTCCCACATAGGAGCAGCAGGCTTGGGCTTGACTTCTGTGGATAAAGTCAATTTCTTTGCATCAGCCCACATAGGAGCAGCAGGCTTGGGCTTGACTTCTGTGGATAAAGTTAATTTCTTTACATCAGCCCACATAGGAGCAGCAGGCTTGGGCTTGACTTCTGTGGATACAGTTAATTTCTTTCACATCAGCCCACATAGGAGCAGCAGGCTCCGGCTTGACTTCTGTGGATACAGTTAATTTCTTTACATCAGCCCACATAAGAGCAGCAGGCTTGGGCTTGACTTCTGTGGATAAAGTTAATTTCTTTACATCAGCCCACATAAGGAGCAGCAGGCTTGGGCTTGACTTCTGTGTATAAAGTTAATTTCTTTACATCAGCCCACATAAGAGCAGCAGGCTTGGGCTTGACTTCTGTGGATAAAGTTAATTTCTTTACATCAGCCCACATAAGAGCAGCAGGCTTGGGCTTGACTTCTGTGGATACAGTTAATTTCTTTACATCAGCCCACATAAGAGCAGCAGGCTCCGGCTTGACTTCTGTGGATAAAGCTAATATTTTTACATCAGCCCACATAGGAGCAGCAGGCTTGGGCTTGACTTCTGTGGATAAAGTTAATTTCTTTGCATCAGCCCACATAGGAGCAGCAGGCTCGGGCTTGACTTCTGTGGATAAAGCTAATTTCTTTACATTGTCCCACATAGGAGCAGCAGGCTTGGGCTTGACTTCTGTGGATAAAGTCAATTTCTTTGCATCAGCCCACATAGAAGCAGCAGGCTTGGGCTTGACTTCTATGGATAAAGTTAATTTCTTTGCATCAGCCCACATAGGAGCAGCAGGCTTGGGCTTGACTTCTGTGGATAAAGCTAATTTCTTTCCATCAGCCCACATAGGAGCAGCAGGCTCCGGCTTGACTTCTGTGGATAAAGCTAATTTTTTTACATCGTCCCACATAGGAGCAGCAGGCTTGGGCTTGACTTCTGTGGATAAAGTCAATTTCTTTGCATCAGCCCTCATAGGAGCAGCAGGCTTGGGCTTGACTTCTGTGGATAAGGCACTGGTTACTTTACCGTCCTTTTGTCTCTTTTGACATGGACTGTCACTAAAGAAATTTTGACTAAGACGAGAGTTACGTAAAGAAGAGCTGAGAGAAGCACCCGGGTATTACACTAGTGACGTATCTAACTCAAGGATGACGCACATGTCCAGAAGGCAAAGTTGCAGCGGTAAGTTTCGTTGGTGTAGTTTAATTGTGAAAACTACTGGCTCAGAAGGCGTGGATTTGAATGCCACCACCGGAAAATGCTCTTGCTTCGTTACACACTCAGAGACCGAAAGACAAGGAATGAGTCACAGATATTAGTCACCACATTAACAAGTCAAAAGGAAGAAGGGCGAACACACTGCCCAGGTACAAGGACAGAAGATGGACAGATATTGTAACCTAATGACGATTTGCGAAATGGTGACACTTTTTGAGGGTTGCATAAAGAATAATGGAGAGGAGAATACTGGTATTACACTGAGAGACCGAAAGACAAATGAAAGGATTAGATCAAGGTCACGTGTGAAAGATATTATTCACTATACAGTAAAAGTCAAAAGATTGGCGGATCGCTTTGACTGATACAGCGACAGGAAATAGACAGAGACGGCAACCGAATGATTCCCACATGAATTCAAAACATGAAGATGAAGACCAAGAATTAGATGTGATGAAATAAAGATGACGGCTGGACTGCAGTGGATGAGAACAGTTGATAAAATTAATGAAGGAAAACTACACCCAGCCATTGGCGCACCCACGGAGAGGGCTTTGGGGACTTAAGCCCTCCAAAGAGATTAAGAACGAATTACGTCACAAATTAAACATTCAAAAATATTATTTTACGTGTTCGAAAATTACACAGTGTCTGACTATTACATGGTGTCTTCTTCCCAAAGTCATAAACAGATTAAGAGCAACGTACGCCAGATATTAAACATTCAAAAATATTATTTTACATACTCAAAAAAATTACATAGCGTCTGACATAGTGTCTTCTTCCCAAAGTCATAAACAGATTAAGAGTGACGTAAGTCACAAATTAAGCGTTCAAAAATATTATTTTACATGTTGAAAAAACTACATAGTGTCTTCTATTACACTGGGTCTTCCACCAAAAGCCCCAAAGAGATTAAGAGCAACGTACGCCAGATATTAAACATTCAAAAATATTATTTTACATGTTCAAAAAATTACACAGTGTCTTCTATTACATGGTGTCTTGTCTTTTTTTGTTTTGATTGGAGGTTCAGCGACCACCGTGAGCAACTCAATGGGCCATAAGCAAATTTAGAGTTCCTGGCTCCAGGGCAAGGAGAGAGCCAGTGCTGTAAGACAAACACAACATCCATGCCTCACCGGGATTCGAACCCGGACCCCTTTCGGACAAATGATCAGAAGCCATCGCTCAGACCACTGGGACGGCGTGTTTTCTTTCCAAAGCCCCGAAAGATTAAGTGCGACGTACGTAACAACCATATATAAACTACAGGCATATACTGTACATATGTGCACACACTGCGCACGTATAATATAAATGTACGCACATTATGTACGTATACTATATATATACACTGAAGAGCAATTGAATTAGAGACAGCTGGCATTATGCAAATGTGGCGCTGTGGGCGGCCCTGTAAACGGAAGCGGCATGACGTATGCAGCGATCCGTCAATATATGCAGTGATACGACGGGAATCAGTAAGAGTCGGACGCGGTATGGGTAAGACGAAGGATCTAAGCGCATTTGATCGTGGACAAATTGTCGGGGCTTTACAAAATTGTCGGGGTTTTACCATCTCGGAAGTCGTGCAGGAACTGGGATTTTATTCAATTGCTCTTCAGTGTATATATATAGTATACGAGCCACTGTGTCACGGGTGCACCGTGAGTACATCGAATCCGGTAAAACCATCCCTGCAAAGGCCAACTGTCGTGGACAACAGCGTGTGGATGAGTGGGATCATTGTCGGCTAGCTCGCATTGTTACAGCGGATAGACGGGTCACAGTGCAAGAAATCACTCGGCAATTTAAAGCTGGTGCACAAAAAAGTGTAAGCAGCCACACCATCCAGAACCATCTCCTCGCTATGGGATACAGAAGCCATCGTCCCACGAGGGTACCGCTGCTAACCGCACATCACAGGGTGCTATACTACACTGGCATGTGTGAGAGCACATGGCAGTGTAGTATAGTGGATAGCACTCCAAGCTCCGGAGCCGAGAGTTGTGGGTTCGAATCCCGCCCGTGGCATAAAAATGATGGAGAAATTTGCTTCGTCATACAGTGCGTGTAATTATTGGGTAGTTATATAAAACAATTTTTCTTTCACGGTTTTAAATTAATCCGAGTATGGCTCCGACCCCTGGAAGCTGCAGTGACCTCTCTGTACACAAAGCAAATTGACGGAATAGTGTCGTCGGAATCGCGGAAATGAAGGACCTAAACAGCTTACAGGGAGAGGAAGAATGAGAAGCACAATATCTGTATCATGATGGACTTTGAGGAGAGAAATTTTAGCTACAAAAATCGTATTACAAAGTTTAAAGATGTAACATGAAAAATTAATCAAATAAAATCCTAACATAACACAGAGTGGTTCTTTGTTTTTGTCTTCCGTAAAGTCTGCGACATCTTCATAACGTATTCACATCACTAATTACTAAAGTTGCCTGCGACATCACTAAAGTTGCCTGCGACATCTTCATAACGTATTCACATCACTAATTACTTTTCCCTTGATATCGATCAAAGGGCATCAATCCGTGAAGAGTCATATATTCAAATATGATTCTTCACATTTGTCATTTTCGGGAAAGCTATTTCCGCTCTACAATGCGTAACAGGTAAAGGCAAATATTTCCTGAACGTCTCTTCGGCGTTACGGAAAACAGATTTCAGTTTGTTTTTCTTACAAATGTTGACTCATTTTAACGTTGATGGATTTAGAATATTAAAGAACATCTTTGCGAACCGTTGAGCTACTGATGTCGCCTATACTTCCCACTGAAGCAAAAAGTTAATTATCGCTCAAACTTCCTAATTTTGATTTTTAAAAGTTTTTTTTTTTTTTTGCGTGAACCAAACTGACGGTCTAAGCATTCTGGCATTGTGTCAAGGAGCGAATTTCCAACAGCTGGAATCTATTTCATTAAGCTTGCAGAGAGAGAGAAACAGAGATTCCAAGTAAAAAATTACGATGTAACGAAAATAGGTAACGGACGTAGTCAAAACCATTGTTGAAATCTGATTTTGGCATGATATCCCTCGAAGTGACGCAACAATAGTAACCTTCATTGTTTTCATTGTTACTCAAGAATATATTTTACTAAACTATCATCGAAGATTATATCATCACATCTTACATTAACGTAACAATATCTCATTGTATACAAATTACGAGAATATCATGCTTAATGTGATAAAAGCCATTACAAAAATACATTTTGATACTGTGAAGACGGTACGTCGTAACAAAATTTGGTTTCCTCTCGATTCTCCAAATGGGATTACCAGCTATTGACGAAGGCTTTAAAATGATGAATAAGTCTCACTAACACACTTGCGATTCAGAATTTGTTTCTGTCTTGAGATCAGATTTTAGCTTACGTGTACGCAGATGGATTTTCATTGCTACATCATATGGCATCGGTGTCAGGGTCGTTTCTTACGTTCGTCTAAATCTGAATAATAATAATAATAATAATAATAAATATTGTTTTTGAAAAACTGAACAGTCGAAATGCTTACAATTGCCCCGCTATAGTTTAGTAAATATTTACTTTTATGACTCATACACTATATTGACAAAAGTCAATGGACACCTAGAAGAGAAACACAACATAGCATTTATTGATATGCATTAGTACGGTGTCGGTTCACCTTTGGATTTGATGCATGCACTGACCCTTCGAGACATGCTTTCGACAAGGTTTTGGAACACAGCGACAGATATGCGCTTCCGTTCAGTACATAATGCTACCGCTAACTGTTGCTTAGTAGTAGGCCTTGGTTCCAAACTTCTTATGCGCCGCTGTAATTCATCCCATAGGTGTTCTATGGGATTAAGATCAGGGCTCTATGCTGGCCAGTCCACACACGATACGGAATTATCGCCAAACCACGCAGTAACAGTCCTTGCTGTACGACTCGGTGCATTTTCCTGCTGGTACCAACAAGGCTCGTTTCCATAGTATTGCCACAGAGTTGGCAGGGCATAATTGTCCAGAACATCGAGGTAGACGTGCTGGTTAACAGGTTTGTCCACGATAACTAATGGACCGGGACCATACCCCGAAGAACACCCCCACACGAGGACATTGCCAGCTCCAATCTTGACCGTAGGAACAGTAGTACACTGTGGGAAGTAGCGTTCCCCCTGGTCCCTGGCATTCACACACACGGCCGTCAGACTGATGGATCGTATATCTGGGTTCATCAGCCCATAGGACTTGTTTCCATTGATCTACGGTCCACGATAAATGTTCTTTACACCATGGCAAATGTCGAGTAGCATTCCGAGTGGAGATGAAAGGCTTATGAGCAGCCGCGCAGACCACGGTAACCTATGGAATGAAGTTCTCTGCGAATGTTACTTGTGCATACCGAGGTTCCAGCATTTTTACTCACATGTACACTGAGGTCTTGTGAAGTACTACATCGATTAGCTGTAACGACTATCCTGAGGTTTCGACGTCCTCTATCACTGATTTTCTTTGGTGTGCCGGTACGTTTTGTTGTTTCAGGCACGCCATGTGTCTTCCACTAATTCAGTACATCCAAAACAGTTGACTTGGGTATGTTTAAACGCTTCTCGGTTTCTCTTATGGACAACCCACTAATATAGCACCCAACAATCTTTCCTTTCTCAAAGTCAGTTCTCTCCGGCCGCGACATTTTCACTCAACCTCACAGTGCGATATGATCGCGGCCAGCTGCAGGCTTGTTTCTATATTGTTTTCAGCTGTACCACGCATCTTAACAACGCAGAGGATCCGTTCATTTGCTTTTTAAGCGGTGTCCGGTGACTTTTGTCAATACAGTGTACATCTTCTTTCATTGGTTTTACGAAAATAACATTTATTAATCTACATACCTAAGTATCTCACAATATCATACTAAGTGGAATTAAATCATAACAACAAACAATAAGGTTAGTAAACCTTATTGTTTGTTGTTATGATTTAATTCCACTTAGTATGTACCGGACTGGTGCTCGGTGTGGTCGTGAGTGAGGCGAATGTGCTGTTATTGTTTGTTGTTATTACTTAATTCCACTTAATATGTACCGGACTGTGGCTCGGTGTTGTTGTGAGTGAGGCGAATGTGTTGTTATGATTTATTTCCAATTACTATGTACCGGGCTGTGGCTCCGTGTTGTCGTGAGTGAGGCGAATGTGTTGTTATTGTTTGTTGTTATCATTTAATTCCACTTAGTATTATGTACCGGACTGTGGCTCCGTGTGGTCGTGAGTGAGGCGATAAGCATAAGAAACCAATTTGAGAATACAGTCTTCTTGAGTTATTCTAAACGCATTCACACATTCTTTCCTTCGCAAAAATACTGAACATACATGTGTAATAGCATATGACAGCGCGGCCTGCAAAATTAAAACGTCGTAAAATAAAGGAAGCAAAAATTTGTCTCGCTTGCAAAAATTTTGTGCTAATGTTTTAGGAATTAACCTCGTGTAAAACTTAGGTTTATGGCCTGGGTTGGGGCTCCGGATGAAGAATGGGTTGTTTTAAAGCGTTGGTTCTCTGCTTTTCTTGAACCCTAAATTGGACCAAAGAAGGAAGAAATGTTCTTCATAATACATGGTGTAACGGTTAGCATACCTGAACGGTAATCGGGAGATGCGGGTTCGCTTCCCGCTCCTGCGCGGTGAAATTTTCAAGTTTTCTAAGAGGTGTTACGTGGATGATCAGTAAGGTATTCAGAATTAATATTCTGTTTACTTTGAATATCCTAAACTGGACTTTCCTTCACAAGACGGCTTTCCGAAAACTACTTACTTCGCAGTACTCTACGTAGTATGAACGCATCATTTTGTCTTCTGATGATCATTATGTCATTTGTATTATCTATCAGTCAGAGTAACGACTGAACAACGTGTTTTCAGGACAACATTCACTGAATATTTTAAAATTTGTATGTGTGTGTTCTGACTGTTTAAGTGAATGTTTTCCAAAGCATTGTATATATTTTTTATTTTTTGAAAAAAAAAAAAAAAAAAACACGGTCACGTAATTTACGAATTTACATTGTTTCAAAATTTGTCAAAATCAGAATGGAGCGAAGTAGTTTTAATACTTTTATTTAATACTTTTTAGGCAGTTTCCCTCATCCATTGGCTAAAACAAATTAGTTTTTTTGCTGGGGCTCAGTTTCATTTTATTTATATATTTATGTATTTATTTATTATTTTTTGATGGTGGGCGTTACTGTATGCATAAGTAAAAAATTATCGATTAGCAGTCCATCTGAGAACATCGATATCAAAAAAACATCATGTTACATAAAAAAAATCTTCTTTAAAATCATTCGGAATTTATTTACTGTTTTCTTATTTCTTCCTGTATTGTAAGTATTGTGAGGCATGCAATGATATCGTCTCTCAAGATTTGCCACGAATTTGGAACCAGTTCTTCAAATGACGCCTTTATCTTTTAAGATATGTAGCGTGCCACCTACGTGACGTCTAATGTCTTTGAATGAAAGCCACATTCGCATTCATTTGTTTACTGTCTAGTCAAGTCACAGCGTTGAAATTGTTGAAGCGTTCTGTTAATCAGATTGTAGGTTTCTGTCTACCAACTACAAAAAACCATCTGGTCGTTGTGCGAAACCTTTTTTTTTTTTTTTTTTTTGTTTATTGGAAGTTTAACGTCCACCGTGAGTAACTCAGTTGGCTATAAGCAGTCGCCCGTCCCTAATTTAGGGCCACTGGTTCCAGGGAAGGGAGAGAGCTAGGGCCGTAAGACAAACACAACATCCAGGCATCACAGAGATTCGAACCCGGACCCATTTAGGGTGAATGATCAGAAGCCATCGCTTAGACAACTACGCCACGCGGCTGCGAAATCTTGGAAACATTTATTTCTATTTTTACGACAATAAATCGGATTGCTAAATATAACTTTACTATTTTATAGATAGAAATTTATCTTTTTTTTTTTGAAAAAATAAAACTTTAATGAATCGTCGCAAACATGCATAAATTTAGTTCGACCATACGATGTGGTTTTTTTTTCCACCATCCGCAAATGTAATCTGCAAGATGCCAGCCGAAAAGGATATCTATCGTCTTCGGAATTCTTCTACTCCAATGTACCAGTAGTACTGGTTTAGAAAATTTTGATTTCTTAAAATTAAGCTTTCGGCATGATATTTTGACCATCGATATGAACTTATGTATCGATCTGTCTTTCTTTTCCAACAGCACGAAAGGGAATTGCTGCAGGATCATTTGAATAAACAGCAGTCAGGATTCTAGAATGACCAAGAGCCAGTATTTTAATACAGGGTGTCTCATATAAAACGCAATCCATCCATTAAATATCTGCAAATAAGGAATTATCGATAAGAACACCGTACTGCAAGCTTTAATCGACTCGTCCAATAACAGGACACACACACCTCCGACGCAATAGATCCGTCGCAGCAGCCATTACGACGTTGCCAGTGTGTTTTCAGCGAGGTGCGAGCGTCAAGATGGTTTTTAAACAACCGAGTTTTTAGCGTTGGAGCTTATTTCTGCACGCGAGCTGTTACTGCAGTACAACAACCTTTTCGGCGTAAGTACCCAGAGGGAACAGTTCCGAATAAGACATTCATATTTAGGGTGGTGACAAAATTCAAATAGACAGGTTCCGTGATCGACAAGGAACAAACACTACGAGCCATCCATTCTCCTTTGAGGACACCATTAGTGTCGAACGATACCAGCATTTGCTGATGCAGTTTATTGCACCCTTAGAAATGGACGAACGAAACGGTTAGATACAGCATAACGGTGCAACATCACACTTCGCTAACACAAGCACCACTCTCTTGAAGGAATTTTTCAGTGATCGCGTCAACAGTCGTGGTTTTTGGCCACCCAAATCATCTGACTTGTCTCAGTGGGGTTTTTTTAATCTGGGGTTACCTCATGGAAACTGTTTATAAAAACAAGCCACGAACACTGACGAAACTGACGGTCAATATTGAACAAACTGTGGCAAATATCCGTCCAGAAACTTTGTAAAAAGTAGAAAGAAATACTGTTAAAATGGTATATTCAGGCAGAAGGTGGCCACTTACAGCACTTACTGTAACATTTCATGTATATATGCATTCATTCATATATACTTACCTACTAGTTTCTTACATTATACCGATTGGTGAGTTTTTCCGTTCTTACAATCGGGTTGCGTTTTATATGGGACAGACAGCCGGTATCTTTAGCGAGGAAGTGAAATAATTTTTAGCGTTAAATTTTGGCTAGAGTAACAAGGACGAAGTGAAGTTTTTCTCAGTAACTGCAAGATCCGAAAATAATACTTTATTTTTTTTTTTTTTTTGCTTTTTGCATTTAAAGCCATTTAAATTAACGTTGCTGCACATCGGTCTAAGATCAGATCAGATCATATGTAGAGGATTTTAGGAAAGAAGCGTCTGACTAAAACAAATCTCAGAAACAGGAAGCTAGAAAGATCTGGGCTAGAGTTCCCGGTAGGAAAGTGATACCGAAGCGAGGTAGAAAGGGGGATAAAGTCGCCCTTATTGATTACCTGGGGGCGAGTTTTTGATTACTCAGAGCCGACGGCTTAACGTGCTTATCCGACGCACGACGAATTTTTACTGGTTCGAGCGTTCGGACTTGCCTGGGATCGAACCTGAGGTTTCTCCGTAGCAGTCACGAACGTTGACCACTAGGCCATTCGCAGCCCCGTAGTGGTCTAAGCGCTGGCCTCAGACCATTCGTACGAGATGTGTCCGGGTCCGAATCCAAATCCTGGAGAGGTATGACTGTTGTATTTGCCTTTCCGCACTGGCTCTCTCACATCCTGGAACCAGTGGCTTTAAATTAGTGATGGGCGACTGCTTATAGCTCATCGAGTTGCTCACGGTTATCGTCCCCCCCCCCCCCAAGAATAATGACTTTTATATTTCTTTAACCGCATCGATAATTCGACAATCCGGTAATCAGGTAAAGGAAATCTGGGTGGGGATTTCGATCAATCTTCAGATACATTTAGCCAGCATATTCTCGACATGAAATCCATTTGAAAATGCCATTCTTTCTACGATGATAATGAAGAAAGATTTTAAAGCAAAACTTTTTATTTCAGAAATGAGGGGAGCAAGGCCTTGAGCATGTAGCTATCAAAAAATATAAATAAAGGGAATAATTACGCTAACATATTTATCCTGACTGTGATAAAAATTAGTCATTTTCTTTTTTCTAAACAGGTTTCGAAAAGTATTTCCTTTTATGTTATCAAGTTTTGGTGATGGAGAAAAACAAAAAATATATTGCGACAAAGTTCAGACATTATGAGCTTAGGCTTATTTGGAGTCTTCGCTGCAGTTTATTCTTTAGTATACTCAAACACTTACGTAGATCTCGAAAAAAAAAAAAAAAAAAAAGAAAAGAAAAGATCCTAGGATTTTACGATCATCATTTTGTGATGAAGAAATGCTGCGTTTACTACCTTCACAGATAATAAACTTTGGGTGTCGTGACGAGTCAAACAAAACTGCGATAGAAAAAACAATAAACGCTGGAGTAAAAAGAACAGAAACATCTTGAAAAACTTGGGAGATAACTTTTTTTTTTTTGTTTACTTTGCTGCTGGTCATCTTAGAGTAAAAGATCAAAATAAATAACAAAGGTCACCATAAGAGAATTTTGACAGAAAAGGAAGAACAACACTGAAGAACTCATTATAATACGTGAGCAATCTTAAATTGATTTGAAGTACTTTTATGGTGCAATAAAGTTAGGGAAAATAAGATCGAAAGAAAAAAGGATGAAAGAAAACTGCATTTTCTGCAAGTAAAAGTCTTATGATTGCACTGAATTAGGCCTCATTGCTTATTATAAAACTACTCAAGAGAGCTTTCACCATTTAAGTTGCTTTTATGTGATATAATCAAATAGAAATAAAAAAAATGCTACTCACTTGCTCATGCCCTCACACGCATATGCTTTGTGCATTTATGCATGCATACACACGCACACATACCTAGTGACATACAAAATGAACAAAATTAAATTAAATTATCAGACTGGTAGTCCAAGTAAAAATTAATTTGATTTTTACTTCTCCAAGCTACGGAAGCCAGCATCGAAATGAACGTGTAGTACGTTCTTTCAGTTTCATACTTGCTTTTCTGTCTGTCTTTCTTTCAGTTTTTCTCTATGTACGTCTCCATCGTTTGCACAAATACTCTCTCTCTCTCTCTCTCTCTCTCTCTCTCTCTCTCTTTCTCTAATTTTCAGCGTTTCCTCCATCTGTTCTAACTTTCTTTCGGTATGTCGCGCATTCTTGCTATTTCTCTCTCTCTCTCTCTCTCTCTCTCTCTCTGACACATCTTTTCTCACTGTCTGGGACACATCTTTTCTCTGTACTTTGTACACACACCTTTTCTTTCGCTTTATCTCACACACACACATGGCTTTTCCTTCGCTCTCTCCCACACATATCTTTTACAGCTATATCTTAGTCACACTTTTTCTGTGCTTCACACATTGACTTATTTTTGTTCAAAATGTGCATGAAGAACAAGTCCTTCATGCATTCTCACTTCCTAGTCTTTCCAATTTGCACTCTTGTTCTTTTTCTTGCAAATACCCTTTTCTTTACAGCTTTTCTCTCTTCATTCTTTTACCCGGACTTATCTATTCTCGATTTCAATTTCTTCCTCAGTCATTTTCATTCTTTCTACATCCTTTGTTACCTCTTTTTCTCTTTCTCCCCTCTTCCCTCTCTTTCTCTCTCTTGCTCATGAACAGTTCATTCCTCAATCTGCGTGTCTTCCCATCCTTTATTTAGCTGAAAAGATGTTTACTAATTGCTCTATTTGCGGTTCTCTGAAATTGCTGGAACTGTATCAGTGTTTGCTTTGCGAACTTTTTCTGCACTATACCGATGGTTTTCCTGCCGAATAAAATAACTTATATGGCTTATTACTTCAAGGAATTCACACATCGTGTCCCTTGAATTACTGACTTCGAAAAAATGTATTCTTGCTAAACTGATAACAATCCTGTGCTAATTATTGGTAAACAGTTATTTTCTTTTATAGAATGAAGTTTACACCGTCCAGGCACGTTCGAAATATTTTATTTTTCGGCATAACACACTAGCGCTTTCGAAACTATTTTAAGATAGAGATCCTTTCAAAAACACACTATTCAAAATACTCCTTGAGGTTATAACGGTAAGTAATATATTTACGTGATGGTTATGATCAGGAACACTAAGGCGCGTGTTTGATTTAAATATCAAATTGTTGTAGAAGTTAGCTATAAAGAGCAGTTGCGGTTTTTGATGAAGGTGAGATATATTAACATAGCAACATGTTATAGTTTTTGTTATGATTTCTTCGTCAGTTCACGAAAAATAGTCACTTCGTTAATCAGGTGTCTCCAAGGATGGGGTAGTGTAATAGGGGATCCATCATTACAGCAAGCATTTGTAAATCTATGTATTACTACTGTTTCGCCATATCCAAGAGACCAAAAATTAGTGTATCCAGTTATACGGGATATGTCATCCCATAACGGAAAGAATTGTTCGTCCGTGCCTAGACGGCATAACCTTTATTCTGCAGATATAATCCCGTGCGTAATCAATCTCGCCGAGTGTATGACTTGACTTCGTAAAAGTGTATGACTTCGTAAAAAATCATCATTAAAGTGAAGTATTCGTGATTAATACAAACTAAGTTGAATTTATGTGTCATTAACATCAACCAAAATCATCAACCATTAAAATGAAGTTTTCACCACTAGGGTCCACTAGACGGAGTTTGCCTACCAAAAATTTATGCTAAAATTAAGGTTTCCTGGCGTCAGCAACCACTAACACCAAATGTTCCCCGTTAGAATACTGTAAAAAAGTTTATCTACTGTTAACATCAGCTGAATGGAAGGTTGCCCTAAATCATCAACTACTAAACCAAGTGTTCGCTAATAACACACACCAAACAGAGCTTGCCTACCACCAACACCTGCCGAAACGAAGACTGCCCGTCATCTGCAACTAACCAAAAAGAAGAGTCTGCTATCAAACGCAGTGTATCCACCATTGACATCAACTAAAACTAAGACTACCCATATTAACAACGGCTTAAACAAAATAGACTTTCCCCGTCATTTATCCTTAATCAAAATTTACCCATCATTACGATTATTTAACAAAGCGTTTCCGTTCAGCACCTACAAGAGAACAAAGTTCATCAATCATTATCATTAAATAAAGCGAGGTCGGAATGAGTTTCTAAAATGAATTCCTTCCTATCACACTTATCTTCTAATAAAACGAAAAGTTCTAATTTTATCATGTAATAATGTGGACAATCCAGGGCAGAATCATAAAATTTATCAACCTCGCAACGATGTCAGACAGTCGTAAAATCACAGGTTGTTGAGAACGCGTCATTCGACCTTGAGTCAACGAATGACAAACATTAACACACTTTCATTTTATCATCTTCGTAATAGTTCCGCTAAATGATATAATCAGCTCTTCATGCGAAAAATAGCATTTTATCCCAATGAATATCTGTCATCGTCTGAAACAAGACAGTTTCAATATCTTTTACGCTTTCGGATGAATTACTTAGGCCTTTAGCGTTGATGTCCACAGCGAAATCGTCAAGACACCGAAGCGATCATTTCATAACAAAGTCTAGACAAGTCTGAAAATCTAGCACTTAGGCGACCAATGCGTTGCGGGTAATTACATGCATATAGTGAACTTTATGAAAAGCTTGCTTTCAGAAGATCTTATCCTTTAGTTTGCTGATGATAGTCTCTTGCCATTAACTAATTGAGAAACCATGACTGCACGAGGCAATTTACAACGATTCACACGAACGTACGTTCGGTTTATGTTTAGCTAAGTAGTAGCTTTATAAGCATTCTAATCACAGTCCTTTCGCTTTATAGTGTAATTGATTATTTTCATTTTTCCTACTCCTGATTTAAGATTTTCTTGAATACTTGTTGAAACCAAATAGGCGCAGCAATTGGCAACAATTTCTACCTGTGTACACTATAAAAAATTTTCCTGAAATTTATGAGCCATTTTCCGTTATTTCCTTCTTAAATTAACGAAGCATATTCCTGATTCAACCTTTTCCGTAAAATGACGAAAAAATCCCCCAAAAATTCAACGAATTTTTCAAACGTGAATTGATAAAAATACTCCTGTGTTCATCTTTTTCCGGTAAATAACGGAAAATTGCCATCTTAAAGAGGTCTTAGAGAAAAATTCCGAACTTTCAGAAAATGTCATGCAATTTCTTTCGTATATGAACGGAAAAAATCCGTTAACTTTTCCGGTATCGATATGATGAAAAATTTCCTGTAATAGAATCAGGTCGCAGGAATATTCGAAGTTTGATTAACTATTAAATTGCACTCGTCTGTCGCAGGACCTGTACCCATGGGGCACCTGCTATTGTACATTGCGCTGCGGGTACTTAAAGTATCCTACAAGTTATTGTATGACGTATATATACAGGGGCTAGACAGAATAATGTGAACACCTAGGAAAAGAAAGTTTTACGTACCAAGTAGGGTGTGGGATACCCTTTGCCATTCAAAACCGCTTGAATCCTCCTTGGAATGAACGCATACAAATCCTGGATGGTGGTTAGTGGGATGTTGCACCATTCTTCATGTAGAAACTGCTCCAGGTCCTTGAGAGATACAGGAAAAGGATAACGGGATCTTGCTCTGTATTCCAACCCAGACCACAGTGGCTCGATGGTGTTTATATCTGGTGATTGGGGAGGCCAAAAAGGTGTGAAAGTTCGTCCTCATGTTTCTCAAACTATGATAGTACATTTCAAGTTCTGTGAATTCGGGCGTTATTATTTAGTAAATAGGAACCGTACACCAACTATACTAAAAATAATATAACTATACTATTAACCCGAATTTCTTGGCGTAAATATAAAATCGAAAGTTTCCAAGCTTTCGCACATCAACCAGATGGCCTTTTCAAGGAAGGTAGACAGCAAACTGAATAACAGAACGCTTCAACAATTTAAACGCGGTAAAAATCCCGTGTTTAAATTGTTAAAGCGTTCTGTTATCCAGTGTGCTGTCAACCTTCCTTGAGGAAGCGATCTGGTTGATGTGCGAATTTGAGGGGAAGTGGGAAACTTTTGAACTGGAAGAGGAGTAATTTGAAGTCTAGCCATTCCAGATAAGAAAAACGTGATCTAACTCTGCTGATACGCATTCGTTTCGTGCTGGTTCGTTTTTCATTTTGCACTTCCACTGAGTGTCGTATTGTCAGCATTCACGTAACTTTTACGTTTAATTGGATATTTACCTAGTTTTCACATTTTTATTAAAATTGCGTCAAACCGGCAGGGCGATTTTTGGGTGATCATAATACTTTATTACAGGGGCGTAGCCAGAAATTTCTTAAGGGGAGAGGGGCGTCCCGTGGGTTTGGTTCATTGGTGAAAGCCTCATATATACTTATACATGTATATCGATTTAAATTCGTGCTCAATCTCTCCTGAAGGAGGGGGTCCGGACTCGAGGATCCCTCCTCCCGGGTACGCCAATGCTTTATGATAAACCAGGTATGAAAAAGTACAAACTGAGCACTCTTTGAGTGAAATGGGGAACGTTTGAACTCCGAAGGGGTGTAATTTCTGGTCTCGCCCTCCCAGAGAAGCTTGCTCTGTCATTGCGTAGGCGCAAAGCATCGGGTGAAATATTATTGAGTCCTGCCGGTTTACTCGCTTTGTGGGAATTATTGGCGAATGTAGTGCATGAAATACACCCCAGACCTCACTTATTTCTTATTTTCTACGATCAGGAGCCACATATTTATTCATTTCATAGCGTTCTCCGTCTGAATAGATTATATCGTTCAAACGAACTCTCCGCCCACCCAGCTTGTGACATTTACTCTAATTTAACTTTCCCTTTTTTACTTTCTCTATTGAAAATTTGAGTTAATTTTCCTTAGCGTTTCTGAAACTTAAAGTTATATCTTCTTTCGGGCAAGAGTATGGTTGGTAACATCTCGAGGTCGGAACATATGACATGTGTATGGTCCGATGAGAACTGGAAGATGTACAATGTTTGAGCACTAGCAAGTGTGTGGAGATTTTTTTTTAATTTTTTTTTTTTATTTTTTTTATTAGAGGTTTAACGACCACCGTGAGCAACTCAATGGGCTATAAGCAATATCTCGTCCCTAATTTTGGGCCACTAGTTCCAGGGAAGGAAGAGAGCCAGTGCCGTAAGCCAAACACAACATCCATGAGTCACCGGGATTCAAACCGAGACCCCTTTCGGACGAATGATTAGATACCATAGTTTAGACCACTGCGCCACCGGGAGGAGGGGGGGGCTACGTGGAGATGGTAGTATGATGATATAATAGTAGTTGCGGAAGTTCAGTTACCTGAAGTTGGGATTTCTTGACGTCTGCGTATTAACTTTTTTTTTTTTTTTTTTATTGTTGGTTCAAGAACCACCGTGAGTTACTCATTGAGATATTAGCAGTCGCCCGTCCCTAATTTAGGGCCGGGGGCAGCAGGTGGTCTACTGGTTAACGTTAGTGACAGCCACGGAGAATACCTTGGATTGAGTTCCAGGAACAAACGCTCGAACCACTAAATATCCGCCGTGCGTCGGATGGGCACGTTAAGCCGTCGGACCCCGGGTACTGGCCCGCCGATAATAAATAAGGGCGCCTTCCTCCCCCTTTCAATCTCACTTCGGTGTCACTTTCCTATCGGTTACTCTAGCCCAAATCTCCTAGCTTCCTATTTCTAAGGGTTGTTTAAAACCTGGGGTCAGACACTCCCTTCCTAAAGTCCTTTACATATGATCTGATCTAATTTAGGACCACTGGTTCCAGGGAAGGGAGAGATCCAGGGCCGTAAGACAAATACTACATCCATGCCTCACCGGGATTCCAATCCGGACCCATCTCTGACGAATGATCAGAAGCCATCGCTTAGACCACTGCCCAACAGGAGCGGCTATTATATTTAGTGTTGGTGTTTTGTTTTACATTAACCAAGTTCCTTCACACTAACTAGATTACGTCAATAATATTGTTGAAGAGTGAGTTGTGCTAAAGGAGTTTTGGCTGAATAAAGACCAACTGTAAGTAACTTCTTCTCGACGTTTTCTTCAATGATTTCTGTTTCACTGTAGGGGAAGTTATTGAGAACCGATTTATGTAGAGTTCAGTAAGCTATACATACACGAACATTGCAAACTCAAGATGTGCCATTTTCAATTTTTTTAACTTCAAAATATTAACTGCAGTTTGCCAAGTAATAATGAGTCTCGTGTTTTTCGTCACGTAGCTCTACGTATCTTCGCCTAGGGGGTGCGTGGTTTACTTCTCTGTAAAATGATTATCAAAATAGCATCCGCAGGGCCACGAAAATTTGGTCGTTCTGCACTTTTCCAAATCCTTAGTGTAAGCCTTTTTTCATGTTAGGCTGGATAGGGATTCACTGAGGGAGGTCGCTGCCAACTGCTCTGCTGCTTGTTTGTTCTACTAAGTAGGGATTCCAACACGGAAAGTTGAGTCTAAAGCTATACCAGTGCTCTTAAGCCTGCATTGGAACAATGTGGGAGTAGGACGTGCAACCTTGGTGTCAGACAACTGCTTTGGAAAAGAGGAGTGCAAGACAAGTTTGCTAACTTGAAGGAAGGGAGTTAAGGAGGGAAGGTATTGTGCCTGCATGTCTTTATTTTTCCTCAACCTTAATTCCCGGAAACATGTGCTTTCGGACCCTTCTTCTACGCATAAAATTTTCCTTTAATCAGTGCATGCTACCAGGGCCTTATTTATGCCTAGGCCTGCAAGGCCCGGGACTAGAGCTTCGCGTTTTAGGGGCCCGAAAATAGCAATACAAGAAAAAATTAAGCTTTTCTTTATTAATTAATTATTATGAATGGAAAAAGAACGTTTTTTTGGGGGGAGAGGGGAGTCTTTTTTTTACCTGAAAGGAAGATGAATGTGTAAACTTGACCTTGGCAACTTAACTCTGATGATTGTTTCTTTTTTCTTTTTATGTATATATATATAATGTCAAGTATTATCAATCCACTGCTGGATGAAGGTCTTCCCATGTTTCTTCCAGGACGGTCTATCTTGTGCCAGTCTTCTCCATGTCACTCTCACATGCTTTCGAATTCACACACACACACACACACACACACACAACTTACTTTTGGTCTTCAAAATCACAAACATATTGATTGCTTGGAAAAGTCAGAACCTTGGGAACTTGTAAAAAGCTGATTTATAAGGAGTCCATTTAATCACAAATTTGAATAATGGATAAGGCAGGAAAATCACACTTCTTTTCATCTGAAACTTGCAGATGAAATACAAATGTGCTATATTCCTATATACACTAATGCACCTTTTGAGAGAGGCTTTGCATTACTAAGACGCTTTGTAGAAGCTTTGGGCATTTCATATCGTAAAGTATCAGATTTTAAAATTACTTGGTTCTAAATTAAGTGAGTTAATGAGCTGAATAATGTGCTTTTATGAGTGTGAGAATTATCCTGTTATGCATGTTTGCTAAAATCTAAGTATCATTCCACTGTTAATAGAATTATTCTACTATAATATTGAATACATCACAGGTGATTAATCAGCTACATGAAAGTTCACCTTGCCCTCAAAAAATCAGTCTGTTCCAAGTCTAAATAATGTTCATCGGTTAAAAATAAAATTAAAAGGGGTGAATAACTTAACATCTGTTGATATTTAATTTATCACGTAATTAACTGCGAAACTACCAATACTAAACTACTAAATAGTGTTTTACTTACCCGTCTATATTTTTAAGTGCGAATTTCCTTGGTAATATTAAGATTTAATAAAAATAGATGTTGTTTATTATTTTTCCCGCACAGTGTCCCATTTATTAAGTTAACTTTTAAATTAACTGATAATATTTAGGGACAGCAAATGGACTTACTCTTTCAAGAATGTGGATAGGTGTATGTGTGCGTGGGGGTGGGGGTGGGGCATAAACTTTTGCACTGCCTGGGGCCCGGTTCTGTGTAAATCGGGCCTTGCGTTCTACTGGTGCTGGTGGCAGTGTGTCATGTTTGTGATACAAGTATTTAACTCTTCAAGTTTTGAAAACTTATTTTGTCAAAAATGGATGGACGGAACACAACCCTCCCCAAATTTGTATTCCTTTGTATTCCAAGAAGTGCAACAGCTCCAAACTTAATGAGTATGTATCCCCCGCCTCCCGGGGGGGGGGCATGGGGGTAAGATTTCACACACGCACACACACACACACACACACACACACACACAAGTGTGCGCGAATTTCCTTGCAGCCCTTACAAAAAATTATTAAAAATTATTTCCATCAAACTTGTCCCGGTAAAAATAATCCACGACTATCCATCGCCCACTCTGATTTTGAAGTCTAGTGACGTCCTGGGTCTGAGTACTTTTATTCTGTCAATTCATATATTCTGGCACAAGTTTGAATACAATACATTCAGATCATTTAAACGCGGATTGTATTTCGAGACATTTTCCCATTTAAGAGACATTTGTTGTAAAAATAAAAACGACGTGTTTGTACCTGTTATTATGCGTAAATTTGTTGACCCTAAAATTGATTTGAGCTTCCTTGTGAACTCCGAAAACCAGAAAAAAGTGAAGACATGCAAAGCTCCCCCTAACAAGAACAAACCCCATAGATAAAAAAAAAAAATTCTTACTTCGTTGTATAAATAAAATAACTATCGTTTCAAAACAATGCAATTCGAAGAATAATTTTTTTCATCGTTCGTTTCCAATACAATGGTTAATAACTAATTTCCATTCCGTTCAAAAAGCCTTACATACAACACGAGCCTTTATAAGCGTTCTTACCTGGCTTCCTGGGCAATTATGATCACATTTTGAGGGCACTAAAAAGAAAGAAGCAGCGAAAGAAAAAAATGAAATCTGAAGCAGTTATTGATGGTTTAGAAGCACTTGATGGTGAAGTTTATGGGAGGGAGGTCGGGCGGGAGGACCTTCCTTTTCGCCATCGCTTGTTAGCTCTAATTGCAGTTATGAAAGACCTTGAGAATAGACTCATTCTAGAGTTTATGTTGTTTTTTTATGTGAGATGGTGTGTTTGTGTGCGCAGTTTTCAGCTCTGAGGCCGTTAATTATAATTCCCAGGTACTAGCTTGAAAAGAGGAGCGGCCATCGCCCCGGCTAACGTCTTATATGAAAGCTTCTTCCGTTTAAAGCTCCCCTCCCCCGAACTTTTCCTACATCAAAAGTGATTTGTTCAGATTTTTTTGTTTCTTTTTTCTCTCTGAACGTTTTTACTCATCCATGAATTTCCACGTCAGTTTTTCTCCTTACTAGACATACTTCCTACATTGAAGCTCTCTAGGAAGTTACATGAATAGCAGCTTTTGTCTTAGTTGCGTAGCCTACTTCTTATTTGCCGATATTCGATGAGGGTGGAAAGAAGTAGCCGTCCGCTTGCCCATCCATCCTCCACCCACCCACCCTCATGGCCTTCCTACCTTTTCACAAACACTTCTTCGCCAGACCAGTCAGTCACTCTGTGCCTTTCTCATCTATGAACTCTTTCTCTGGCAGTGTACGCCAAAGGTACTTGACCTTAGCGTCTCCAATTATGACCCTCTACTGCTGTGCTATTTTTGACTCCTTCTATTATAAAGATTTCGTATTCCTTATTAAAAAAAAATGGTGTTAGAGTTCATTAGTAGGATCGACTGGTGTTGCAGCGGTGGTGGTTCGTGCCAGCTTCGAAACAAAGACAGTTCCGCATGAGATTCATTGTCAATGATCAGACCCTGCCGACCGAAACGTTTATGTCTGTCGACGACGCTGACGAAAACAGACTACAGGTATCGTGGCAGTTTGTTATGTCTGCAGCAAAATGGTGTTAGCTACAGAGAAAAAGGAAAATTTAATTGAAACACCTTAAATATCATATCTAGCTAGCCAACAACCCATCTGCTTCGTTATTGTTTTATCTGTCTGCGAACCAATCTATCTAACTACATTTCTGTCTATCTAACTAGTGTGCTACCTATCTGCTAACTTCATTTACTTAGCTGAGATTTTATCTAACTACTACGCTATTCATTTATTTATCTAATTACTGTTTCATTGACATATCTGCTGTACTTATCTCTATCCATCTAATCTACCTAACTTCAGTTCTTTCTACGTATATCTGTCCATCTAACTAGTCTGCTACTTATCTGTCTGATCTATCAAAGACATTGTTATTTTATCTAACTACTATTGCTCATTTGTCAACCTATCTATCTATAGTTGTCTGTATCCGTCCATCTAACATGTGCGTTTCAGTGCCGTAGCTAGTGGAGGTCCAGATCGGGGGTGCCCGACCTGCGTTCTCTTTTGCCAGTCCTACCGACTCACACTACAGTCCTGTGCACGACCACTTTTACATCTTTTGCCCGATTTCCTTTAAATTCCTTGCACGACTTCCTTTAAATCTTTTGCCCAATTTCCTTTAAATTCCTTGCCAGACCTCCTTTAAATCTTTTGCCCCATTTCCTTTAAATTTCTTGCCCAACCTCCTTTAAATCTTTTGCCCCGTTTCCTTTAAATTCCTTTGCCCGACCTCCTTTAAATCTTTTACCCCGTTTCCTTTAAATTCCTTTCCCGACCTCCTTTAAAGTCCTCTCCCGACCTCCTTTAAATCTTTTGCCCGACCTCAGACATCTGCCTTCCCTCACAACTACTCTGTCTGGCTACAAGCCTGGTGTGTTACTCACTTGTCTGCTTCATTACTATTTTACCTATATATACCACGCAACTCATCTGCTTACTCATTCTTGTTCTATCTATCCACATCTATTGTGAGAACTATCCACCTATCTCACTACTTGTTTACATGTCTGGCTGTTTACCTCACTACTTACCTGTGTATCAGTAAATCGGTAGATACCTAGATAGGTAAATAAACGGCAAATTAATTGACTGGTCAGACTGACTTATTTAATTATGGATCTATCAGTTTACTGTTATACCCACCTATTCTTCTGAGGAATGTTCACCTCTCAATCTATCCATTTGCTTCGCTATTCATCTGCCTGCTTTGTCATTGTCCTATCTATGTATTTCATTCATTACCTGTTTGTCTCTCTCTACTACTCTCTATCAATCTATCTACCATAAATCGATAGATGCATAGTTATATAAGTAGATGAATAGAAGAAAAATAGACGTATATAACTATACTTTACAGCTTTTTCATCAATTTACCATTCTATCCACCTGTTCTTTTGACGAGTGCTCAACAATCTATCTACAGTTAATCAGACTACTTCATTTGTTTTCTGTCTATTTCTCCACGCGTTTGTCTACCTGATTACGTCACTACTTGTCTCTATCTGTAAATCGATTGACACGTGGTTAGATAGACTGATCGATTTGTCTAACTATACATCTATGGATTTACTATTCCATTCCACCTATAAATCTGATGTGAGTTCCTCAGTCTATCTACTGTGCTACTCATCTTCCAACGTCTTCACTGATCATTTTTCAGCCTCTTTTCTTTGATCATTTATTTGCCTCTTTCTACCTATCTGTTTGTATCTTTATCTACTTCACTACATAATTATCTCTATCTATAAATCGATGGATTCATAGATGGAGAGATAAATAGAATGCAGATTTGTCAATTTATCGATTTAATATTCTGTTCGTGTGATAGGTGCTCATCTATCTCTCCATTTATCTAGAACAAGCGCCGTAGGACAGACACGCCGTCCGTGCCTTGTTCGGGATTCGAGCCCGATCCCAGCTTGGATTATCAGCCTAGGGCCCGCGCCTCTAACCACCAGGGTGGCATATTGTCTGCTTTATTTATCTATTTTGTTGTTGTTTTGTTTTTGGAGTATAATGACTGCAGTGACCTGGCTGCCTCAGAAGTGACTCACATGTTAAAACAACAAGTTGCAGCGATAAGTCTTCGTTGGTGTAGTTCAAGCTGTAGTACATCTGGCTCTGGAGAAGAAAGATGTGATTCGAACCCTATCACCAGCGTATTTGGGCTTTCATGCTATAAGCTACTCTAAGAGCTATTAGCAGGCACCCGTCCCTAATTTAGAGCTCCTAGCTTCATGGAAAGGAGAGAGCCAGCGCCGTAAAACAAGCACACCTCTTCATGCCTTATTCAGGGCTGGTACGACCAGCCAGAGACCTACGCCTTTGAGCACTCGGCCACTGGGTAGGCCTTGGTGCTTGTCTACGAATAAGAAGAATAACGTAACAGAGATAGAAGTACAAAGGAAGAGAAAACGGAGTGGAAACGTCTATTCAATAGCGCGATCGTGTGTGTGTATGTGAGGGAAAGTGTAAATACTGGTGCTAATTTCCAGCTGGGCTCCAAAGAAAAAAAGCTGTATCCATTAGTGCATACCACTGTTTGGAGAAGTAAATGAACCGACCAAAGCGCTACACATATCTACAGTGACAAGCAGCAAAGTGATGTTATGGTGTAAATGAATGTGAAATCCTACAGGTGTGGCGTTGAGGGTGACAGAGGAGAAACGGTCTATGACATAAGGTCCACGGCGATGACATCTCCGAGACCTCCCTGCCTGCCACTTTATTGGAAATCAGACATGCATCAAATATAGCAGACTCTTTTCTCTTTTTTATTTTTCCATGACGACTCGTCCCAGACTTGCAAACTGGGCCAACGAACTTTTACACGCAATCCTGCGATGCTCGACTTATCTCCATGGAAACCAGGCCATGTACACTACGTTGACGCTACTAATAGTCTTCCTATAACAGCTCCAAGTGGGAGAAAATTATTATTGGTCTTTAAAAGGCAATTTAAATTCATCATTTCATCACCTTGCATGCGAATTAAAGAAAGGGATGCTTACCATAGAAAATAGCGGAATTCTACGATTAGAGATATGCATGAATAGAATAGACTTTATAATCCACAATTTAGCTGTTTTATATTAAAACAGTTACAGTTTAAAAACATATTTTAATAAAAGTCTAGATGGAAACAGAAAAGCTTTGCTATCAAATTGGCGCGTGTTAAGGATAGGATCGCTCTCAATGTGAAGAAATAGATTGCTATGTTGGCTAGCATATGTAACCTTTATCATGATGGCAATTTACGTATGATGATAGCTTTGGACTCTGATATGAACACGTTGATAGTTTTTCTCAAAATTTTGTCTCAGAAATTGACATGTGGACAGCTGTGGACCCTGATATGAACAGCATGACAGTTCTCTCTAAAAGATTGTCTTGGAAAGTGAGACTCAAGAAATCTCCTAATGAAAGCGGGCTTCTAGGATACAGCTTCGATTCTTCGTGAATACAGTTTATGAAGATTGACATAAACACGAACATGGAACCACCCTCACAGCACAGAATATTTCGTATATGCTACAAGTACGTAACCCCGAAACATTGAGACTTTTCAGATACGTTGCGCAATGTAACAGTAATGTTTCAGAAACCTTACGGTTACGTTAAAATGTCCTCAAACGTTACATAACTTTGAAACATAACCGATGTTACTGTTACGTATTTGAAAGCTATTTGTAACTTCGTTACATTACTGTTACGTATTTGAAAGATATTTGAGACATCATCATATTACTGTTACGTATTTACTACGTTAAACATTAAAGTTTTAATAAACTTTGTAAAATCACAATAAAAAATATTACACTCGACAGCTGTTTCAAAAGCAACAACAGTCGTATTACAAGTTGTTTACGTTTTCACAGGTTCAACGCAGTCCCCTGTCCATTGGGAACAGTGGCGGCGTTTATATATTGGTAACAAAAGAAATAAAAATCGGTCCCAAATGAGGGTATCGAATTTTTATTATACATGTGGAATAGACTATATTTCAGCGTAAACAAGAAAGAAAATCAAATTCGTCATTTCTCTAAATACCTACCAATACAAAATTTCTCAGCTTCAAGTAAAAAAAAAAACACATGCTGGTATAGTATAATAATACAACACAGCCACTAACTTATATTTTATAAAATGCTTTTTAGAATTTAAAAATTATAATAATTATAATAATCAATGTCTTATTTTTAGGGGATTTTGAATCTCACACACACACACAAAAAAAAAAAAAAAAAAAAAAAAAAAAAAAAAAAGAGGATGAAATGTTAAATCAACTAACTAGCTAACTCGAGTACGACAGCATCACCAAAGAATATGCCAGCAGCACGTGGAAATACGACCACGGAAATACGCTTCGGTGAAATGGCATAAATGCGTATGCGCATCCACGCCGTTGCCAAACCAAAAATTTTAAATATCGCCGGAATGTAACATCAAGGTAGCAATTATGTACAATGGAAAGTATAAAACAGCAGTATCGGTGAATGCTGTTTTTAACGTAACCGTAATGTACAAATGTTCCAAAATAGATGTTGTTGAAACGTAATTGTAAGATATTTCTGAAAGTGTAACGAAAATGAGAGATTGTATCATTATTGATACATATCTGAAACATTTTGCGCTGTATGGGCAATTATAGTTTATTTGGTGACTTCCCTGAAGTTTAACATGAGCACAACAGAGTTCGTATTTTTGTTTCTTTGCTTCGGGGTTAAGTCAAGCCATGGAGTCGTGCTTTGCTTATTTAGTGATCATATCATGGTACAGAAGTTTGATTACGCGTGAAGAACAGACAAATAGATGACATCAGAAGTTTCTCTAAATTGTTGCGAGTCTTCTTAAGATTGGTTTACTTTATTTTTCTCTTGTGAGCTAGGAAGTTAATCCTCCCCCACGAGCTAACTCCCCCACCAGCACCCCCACGTGTTAAAAAAATACCTCACTAATTTGCCATTGCGAATGGCATGGGTGTGAAGCAGAAACAAGTCAAACATTTCACGTTGCTGTGATAAAATCAGTGCTTGGTTAATACTTGCGTTACTTGTAATGCCTTTTCAAACTGAAAAACGGACTTTATTTCACGTAGAAAGCAGCACTTACATACTTAACTGTTCCAGTCATTGAGATGACAGTCACATCTATCGCTCCTAAGAATTAAAAAGCATTTATTTCAGTTTGTCAACAAATGAAAGATTCCATAATGAACTCTTATTAGTAGACACAATTATGGCTCAGTTACAGGATTCTGAGATCGGAAAACGATATAAGATGTCATTCGTATCTTGTCTTGCAGAATAGTTAACGTCCATAGATGGTAATGAGCACGGCTCTTAACATGAACAGCACATGCCCACAAAAAATGCGGAATTCAGCTAACAGTACAACAATGTGTGAAAAGATAATAAAGCGCAAAAGGTGCGGAAATAATTTCCAAAATAAAAGACTGAACTAATAAAAATGTGTTAACTATAAATGCCCCTTCGACCGATTCCATTCAAAATCTAGCCTCGTTTCATTTGTTTCGCCGAAAATTTGTAAGCTCTGTTAACCCTTAATATCTTTACTTCATGTTCCAGCCAGCAAGTCTCTTTCGGCATGATTCCAGCTATACAAAGCTGTGGAGTAACAATATGCAACCTTTGGTCAAGTTTCGAATTACTGGACTAAAGAATCGGAATTATAGAACATGTGGAGAGGCTGTCTTCCTTCTGAATAAAAACACTAATCTTGATGCAGAGTTGTAAACCTCTGTCTAGAAGGTACAGACAGAGAGGAGAAAAAGTGAACATAAAGTAGGAAGGAAAATCAGAATCCACAAACCAAGAAAACTTTAGAGATAAGAATTTAGTCCATCAGTGAACTGACCTTGAATGGCAAGAGAAAGGACTTTCTGAATGCTGCCACTCGGTACTAATGAGGAGCAACGAACAAAAAAAGAAGCAAATTCTAGAAGCTGAAAAAGCAAATTCTAGCTAAAGAAGCAAATTCAAATTCAATTCAATTCAGTTCCAGAAGCTAATTCAATTTAATTCAATTCTAGAAGCCAATTCCATTCAATTCTAATTCAATTCTATTCTATTCAATTAATTCTAGAAGCTAATTCAATACAATTCTAGAAGCTAATTCAATTCAATTCTAGAAGCTAATTCAATTCAATTCTAATTCAATTTAATTCTATTCTAATTCAATTCTATTCGATTCAATTCAATTCTAGAATTTAAAGAAGCAATTCTAGCTAAAGAAGCAACTCGCCGATTCAATTCTAAAGAAGCAGTTTCAAATTCTTTAAACTGAAGAAGCAAATTCAAGCTTCTTCAGTTTACAAATGGAAAGTTAAATTGCTTATTTTGGGGCAGTTTTACTTGTTGTAAACGGATAATGACTTTTGTAATTTTTGGATTTTAACGTACTTTTAATAATTAAAGACTTGTGCTTTTAATATTTATACACTCCAGGTTTAGGTTTACTTTTTTAAAATAGCTGGTCTGTTTGTTTTCTTGCTTTCCTTTTTTTTTTTTTTTATGAGCAATGTTTCAGACTTGAAATTTCCAATGAGTTTTGAGTACGCCTTCCCGAAAAATCTATTAAATGGATAACCGCAAATTTGCAATTTCAGTTTCTCTGACAGTCTGTCTGTCAGCATACTACTATTGAATTTATTAGAAATGTACCAGACTTAAAAAATTGGTGAAAATTTCCGTGTAGGTACACTTATCAGGTAACATATTGAGTAAACGCGAAATTTGTTTTGTTTCATCTGTCTGTGAACAAACACACACACACACACACACACACACACACACACATCTGCACGCGCGCATTTCTTTAGTTCTTGAGTAATATTTAAACTTGGAAAGTTTAAAAGCGCAAAAAATATAAAAATAAAAGTATGTGCACCATGGACGCCAATAGCTTAGTTTACAGGAGGGGAAAAAACATTGAAATTGTAAACACAATAGCATCATATGTAAACTCCCACTGTGCTGTCTTCATCCTCTAAACACTTTTACTACCCGCACCTAGATAATTAATTAAAAACCTGAAGAGACCTCAAAATTACATTTAAAAAAAAAGATAGATGAAGTTCGATAATGTGTTGGAACTATAAGAAAAGTTTTGGATGCTCTTTTGAGCATTGCGCCATTCTGCTATTTTTGTCCCATGCACCACAAAACCTTAGTGATCATTCGATTGATCATGAAGAAGAATAAAAACACCCCTAAGGCAAAGTTCTGGAAAAAAACTTGGGGAACTTTTTGTCTAGCAGTATAAGGCTGTTGTAGAGGATGCGTGATATATATATATATATATCATCATCATCATCATCATCATCATTGTCAACCATTATCAATCCACTGCTGGACGAAGGTCTCCCCAAGTTTTCTCCACAACGGTCTGTCTTGTGCCAGTCTCCTCCATGTCACTCCCGCATACTTTCGAATTTCATCCACCCATCTTCCATGTGGTCTTCTTCTGGGTCTTTTCCTGTCCCTTGGAATCCAATCTAAAATATATATATATCATTTCTTTGTCTTTCCACACTGCTCTATTCTGTACTCATTTATGCTGTGATCCAACATGCATTTGCAAATTTCAAATTTTTTTACTTTCTGCTGAAGATTCTCAATGTTTCTACTGAACGTACACAACTTCAAAAAATCAACATAAAGTGTAACAATCAGAATTATCAAACAGAAGTAATCGCTTTTTCCACGGTGATAAACGAGTCACGGAAAAATTCTCATTATCAACGTGGAAAGAGCAATGACCTCTGTTTGATGTTCCTAATCCACGTCAATTGTGTGTATTAATTATTCATTCGCCTCCTAGTTATTTGTTCAGTTGCTGCTTACCATCTTTGGTAAATCCCCAGCATTGTGCGGGGCTTCAAGAAGCAACCTGCCATGTGGTTTGGCAGTTAATTACTTGTGAGTCTGTAGAATTCGAAGCCGCAGTGGTAGCATGTCCGGCGCGTAAGTGGAAGACTCTGGGTTCGATTCGCGGTGGCGGCCGATGAGAAATTTTCTGTGACTCACTTATCAACGTGGAAAGAGCAATGACTTCTGTTTGGTGTTCCTGATCCACGTCGAGTGTATGAAATAATCAGAATTATTGTTATGGCGAAAATCTTTATAGTGCCTCCCAAAAATTGAAATGACACACATTAATGTTCTGTCATCCGTTTTTTGAGTAGTGAAGACGTGAAAACCTATTGAAATTCATCGTCGAATGAAGTTGCAGTATGGTGATGCATGTCTGTCGCCCCAGCAAGTGTGCGAATGGACTGGGAAGTTCCAAACGGCGTGAGTTCTGTGACAGATTCTCCTCGATCAGGTTAGGCATACAGAGTAGTGACTCCAGAGTAGTGACTCCAGAGTCCATTAGAGCGATTGAAGGCATTGTGATTGGAAATAGCTGAGTGACAGTGGATTAAATAGCCGCACGTTTGAACATCAGTCATGGCCCAGCGCACCACATTATCCATCCTATGCTCCAGTTCAACAAAGTGTCTGTAACATGGGTGCCACGCCAGCTGACTCAAGAATTGAACTAATGACGTGTTGATGTCAGGCAAGAACCTTTGCGGCTCTTTGAAGTAGAAGGTAGTAGCTTCCTACAGAGAACTGTTACTGGAGATGAAACCTGGGTTCACTATGTCAGCCATAAACCAAGAGAGCGAACCAGGAATGGCGCCATCCCTCCTCATCAAAACCGAAGAAGTTCCACGCACTCAGCCAGCTGCAGGGAAGGTTATGCTGACTCTGATTTGGAATGAACGATGCGTAATTTTGAAGCTCTGCATGCCCAGGGGGAACACTCTAACCAGTGACACGTATGCAGATCTTATCAGGAATCATCTTCGACCTGCCATCAAATCCAAATGACGTAGGAGTACTTCGACCTGCCACAAATCCAAATGACGTAGGATCAAATCCATAATCCACGTAGGAGTACTGGGGGGGGGGGGTCTTGTTTCAACAAGACAACGCTCGACCCCATACTGCCCGTTCGACGGTTGCAACCATACAAGACCTGCACTTCGAGTGTCTTCCACATCCGCCGTATTCACCAGACCATGTCCCAAGTGATTACACATTTTGGACCACTCAAAGATGTGATGGGAGGAAAGACTTTGGCATCCGATGAAAAGGCGCAGCAGGTGGTGCACCAGTGGCTACACACGCGATCGAAATATTTTTTTCTACAGGAATCTATGCACTTTGTAGGCGCTGGAGGACTGTTACTGCGCAAAATGGAGATTGAAAAATGATACAGGTGTGTACCACTTTTGTTCAATAAATTGAAAGAAAAATTATTTATGGTTTTCATTTGAGTCTCTCTCTCTCTCTCTCTCTCCCTGAGGTGACTCACATGTCAAGACGGCAAAGTTGCAGCGACAAACTTCATCGGTGTAGCTTAATTGGGAAAGCATTCGGCTCCCGAGCAGTAGGATTCAATTTCCGCCATCGGCAAATGGATTTTACGCTATAACCTTTGCAAGAGGCTTCATCGTAGGGCTACGTACTGATGGTTGGTCCCTGCGTCGCATAGCGGCGTAACCGAATCTGAGTGCAGCCGCTTTCGGACGAATGTGGCGATAGAGTTAGGAAGAAAGTGACGTATATTCCCGCGGTGGGGCCATAGGCTGACGTCAAAATACCTCGATTGCGGAATTCGACGGCGAGCCGTAGCTGCTCCACAATCCACGTAGAATAACATTAGACGACAAGTACAGGTAGCTATGGACATCCTCGTACAGACACGGACTATGAACCGCAGACTGGATGAGGCAGGTTAGCGCTCTCGCCAGGCATTACAACTATTACTCACTGCAGCACATCGGCACGCGAGGTTCCAGACATGCGTAGTGGTGCGAATGGAACAATGCTGTATTTCAGCGATGAGTCTTGCTTCGATCGCAGATTGCAGTTCGAAAACGACGTGGCCACTAGGTGGATCTTGCTGCCATCCATGAGCGTTATACTGCTTCTAGTCCTGATGCCATGGTTAGAAGCGTAACCAGGTTCAACAGGCGTTCACCGCTCGCTCACATAGTGGGTACAATGATAGCACAACGTTATGTCGATGAGTTGCTGCATCCCGCTTTGTTGCCGTATCTCTGTGATCTCCCTGATGTTGGGTTTCAACAACACAACGCCCTCCTATACACACTCCCAACATCAGAAGACAGTGCCAAGTGCTTCCCTACTCTGCTCGATCCAATGAATTCTCACTAGTAGACAACGTGTCGGACGTAACTGCCAGACAACTCAGTACCTCTGTACGACTTCCTTGTAGTGTCGTTGAAATCTGGGCACAAGTCAACGACGCATGGTCAAGGATATCTCAGGATACCATCCAAGGACTTTTCCACTCGATGCCACGCTGTTTTTCTGAATTTATAAGTCCAACACGGCGATCACACGACCTACTAACTTATGCCACATTACACTGCCTCCTTGCCCATTGCATTCGTTTAATTCCTCAGAAATGAAGTTCCTTCTTTCCGACGCATTTGTCTATAAGTGTGTCCAGTTTCGTCTCATTTTGTGCATTCCTTCATGGTGTGATATTTTCTATGTCCAGCAGTGTAACTTACCCAACTCAAAACCGGTAGTGAAGCACTGCATATATCGCGAGAGCGGCGTGCAATTACACGACGTACAAGAAAAAATACCGATCACCGATGGAATAGCAATTCTCAGTCACCCCGGTGGCGCAGTGGTGGTCTAAGCGATGGCCTCTGATCATTCGTCCAAAAAGGGTCCGGGTTCGAATCCCGGTGAGGCGTTGATGTTGTGTTTGCCTTACGGCACCGCCCTCTCCCTTCCCTGGAACCAGTGGCCCTAAATTAGGGACATCCGACTGATTATAGCCCATTGAGTTGCTCACGGTGGTCGTTAAACCTCCAATAAAAAAACAATAATACTAATTCTCAAATAAGGAAAGCTGTTTTACTCCAACGTGACATTTTTCTTTTTTACTATTTCAATTGGAGGTTTAACGACCACAGCGAGCAACTCAATTGGCTATAAGCAGTCTCCCGTCTCTAATTTAGAGCCACTGGTTCCAGGGAAGGGAGAGAGCCAGTGCCGTAAGACAAACACAACATCCACGCCTCACTGGAATTCGGACCCGGACCCCTTTCGGAGGTATGACCAGAAGTCATCGTTAAACCACTGCGCCATCGGGGCGGCCAGGAACATTTTCAATCAGTCTGCAATGGAAGAACACGCACGCACGTTCAAGCTCATAAACGCGTTCAAAATTGTCGCTCTGGCTCCGATAAAAGTAACATATATATATATATATATTTTTTTTTTGCTTTCAATATTTTTGCTTTCAGCAAGCCCCTTTAAGATTTCAACTTGAAACCGATCACTGCTACTCGGACAACAATAAAAAAAGCAAAAAAATATCCGCATTTTGAAGTATCTACTACGATATCCGGATGAGTTATGACACACACACACACACACACACACACATATACACACACGCATGCACATTCTCTGCTCTTGTTATGGATACTGCTTCCTTTTCCATTCCATTCATTTAATTCCTCAGAAATTAAGTCACTTCTTTTCCACGTATTTGTCTACAAGTGTGTCATGTTTCGTCTCATTTCGTCCATTCCTTTATGGTGTGACATTTTCTACGTCGAGCAGTGTGACTTACCCGACTGAAAACCGGTAGCGAAGCACTGCATGTATCGTGAGAGCGACGTGCAGTTGTCACAAGAAAAAATGTCGATCACCGATGGAATAACGATTTCCAAATAAGGGAAAGCTGTTTTACTGCAACGTGACAGGGACATTTTCAATCAGTATGCAATGGAAGAACACGCACGCACGTTTAAACTCATACACGCGTTCAAGATTGTCTCTCTGGCTACGATAAAAACAGCACAGTAAATATTTTTGCTTTCAGCAAGCCCCTTTTAAGAATTCAACTTGAAATCGGTCACTGCTACTTGGACAACAACAATAATAATAATAAAAAAAAAGCCACCTGCCGCAATTTGAAGTATCTACCACGATGTCCGGATGAGTTATGACTGCCACAGACACAGACACACTCACACACACACACACACACATTCTCTGCTCTTGTTATAGATCCCAATGTAAATATGGAGGATTTCAACTCTATTAAAGAAGTCTTCAAAGTCGTGTGACGAATGAGAAAAGGTTTACATTATATCATATACAAATGAATGCTTCGAATTACAATGACCCCGACTTTGCGTCTCAGCCTTCACAAACAAATTGAAGCGTGACATTATGATTGTACGCCATCATGTAATGTCTTTTCTTTGTTTTCACAGCAAAGTTTTCCTTTTTGTAATCTTTTTTATTTCTTGAATTTGCAAAAGTTAAGGGAAAGGCACAATGACATAAAGCAACAATTTTAGATGAAGGCATTCCTGAAAAAAAAAAAAAATAAATAAATAAATAAATAAAACTCTCAACCTAAGCACGGAAACAAAGAAAAACAAATGCTTTTTATCAAAGGATTATCAGATATGGAAACATACGACAAAATGTTATTCCATACTCGGCTTAGTATTCTGCTGCCGAATCAGTATATGGTTTATCTGTGTTCAACAGAGAAAGATTAGCTGGCTTAGTTGGCAATAGTTTATTTAATGATAGTGATTACAGAGTTCCTAGCTTCGTTGTTTTTCAACAAATGTTTTTGTCCATACATGATAAAAATTTGCAAAAGCAGAATAACAATATGTTATTGTTATTAATGTCACGTACACTACTAACGCCATAACGCATGCACTGTTGCATTTCTACAATTCATTTGGATGGTCTGACTTCTCAAGAGCACTCGATATGCGTGACACTAATGGTAATATTAGATTGTTAGCATTGTATACCAAAACATCATTGTCTGTTAACGGCTCATTATTAGTAGCCAGCAACGTAGCTATTAAAACACCGTTTAGCAGGCACGTTCTCTCAGGAAAGCAGGCCTCTTGAAAGTCAGTACAGCTTCCTGATCGCAGTAGTGTGAACCGTAGAAAGTGCAGAAAGAAATGTCCCAAGAAAATGAAAAGGAATTCCGTAGAAAGATAAAGATACTTTAAGTTGGACAAGACCCAGTTTAAAATTTCCTTTCTTTTTTTCGCCTATTGTTCAAAAATAGAAGTTGGAACCCGAAAGTTTTCAGTGATCAAGGCTTCTTGAACAAGGAAGGAAGAGGAACTTATGGTTCAGAAAATGGCAACAGTGGAAGACGTTACGATCAAGGTTAGAACTCTAAAATGACAATGAGCTAGACATACTGCCAGAACTGACTACTAATTAGATTGATAATGGTTCATTATATATATATATATATATATACACTCAACCAACACCAAAAGACAGAATCTGAATAAACAAATATAAAACACCGAAACTTATTTAATACATAAATGTGGTAAAAAGTCCCTACTCCGGGCTGAATAGGGCATAAAATCCAAACAAAAATCGAAAGTATATTATAAAACTCACCGCGGTGAAGCCAGCACTTTTCATAGTAACAATGCATACCTCAATGCCGAAAAACAAATATACTGAGCCGATACAATCTGAACAGTTCCCTTCAGGGAAGCACCTGTTCACCAAGTGACCTTTTGAACAGGACAAGAGTGTGACTATGGTCAAAAGACTGTCCCAGTGCTCCCTATATCACCAAACGGAACCACCAAATGGAAGAACATCACTGAGCGGTATGAATAGAAACGTATATCCCTACTGTTAAACTGAGGAGACTTTGGCGCTATCTCTACAACTACAATGCAAAACTTATTACTAAGTAAATGTTTGAGAATATACTGTATATATATAAATAGGGATGTAAGGTCAGGTGATGCGTAACATCACAGCCTCTCCTTGACAAATGTCAACCCCGCCTTCTCGTGGTACATCCTGTTCCCACTAAAGGGGCTCTGACGACCGCCAATAGCGGTATAACTATACCATCGGGATTAGAGGAAATGCTATCCCACACTCACCAACCCGCTTGGCCAGCGTGGTGAGTTATGGCCAAACCCCTCCAAAATGACTCCACAACTTAAATCTTGGCCCTCAGTCTCCGGCAGCTGGAATGTACCTGGCCAAGGCAGCGGCCAGTGCGACATGAAGGCAGAGGGTGCTAAGAATCCCCGGAGGACCGGACTAGGCTGCCATCTGATGCTGACCTTGGCTACGTACAACGGACGCTCCCTATCTTCTGATTCAAGGCTTCTTGAATTGGAAGAGGAACTACAAAGGATCAAGTGGGACATCGTCGGGCTAAGTGAGGTAAGGAGAAAAGGAGAAGATCTCATTGAACTGAAAAGTGGACATCTCTTCTACTATCGTGGGACAGATACTGGCAGAACTAGTGGTGTTGGATTTATAATAAACAAGAAACTGAAGGATAAAGTGGTAGAAGTTGAAAGTTACTCTGACAGAGCTGCACGACTCGTTATCCAACTCTCGAGAAGATACCAGGCTCAGATTATTCAAACTTATGCACCCACCACAAGTCATGCTGAAGAAGAAATTGAAGAATTTTATGAGGAAATTCGTGATCTAAATAATAAAGGTAAGCAGCACTTGAAGATAATTATGGGAGATTTCAATGCAAAAATAGGGCAACGGCAACAGAATGAAACTGCAGTAGGTAAATTCGGTCATGGCAACAGAAACCAGCGTGGAAATACTCTCGTAGAGTTTGCAGAGGCAGAAGGGTTTTTCATCTTGAACTCCTTTTTCAAGAAAAAAGCCACACAGGAAATGGACATGGAGACATCCAAATGGGACGACAAGTGAAATTGATTTTATTATGTGTAACAAAAAATTCGTCATCGAAGACTGCAGTGTGCTAAACAAGTTCAACACAGGCAGTGACCATAGATTGGTGAGATGTAAGATGCACCTCAACACTAAACTCGAACGTAGCAAGCTCATAAGACAAACAAAATGTATTGACATAACCAACCTTAAAAAACACCATAATACCTTCAAATTGGAACTGAAGAACAGATTCTCTGCTTTAGAAGGCCTAACATCGGAAGAAGTGGATATTTCTGAAGTTAACAGAAAAGTAACCAAAGCTCTTATGGAAACAGCAACAAAATTAGCTGGGTCTAAGAACAAATTGCATGTGAACAAATTATCAGGAAAAACCAAAATGTTGATGCAAAAAAGAAGAGTGATGAGGACAACTAAAGAAGATGTGACTTCCAAAGTGGAATATATAGAGCTATGCAAGACAGTACGAAAAAGTATCACTGAAGACGTAAGGAAATTCAACTGTGAACTAGTAAGGAAAGCAATTGAAAACAACCAAAGCCTGAAGAGAGCAAAGATACATCTGAGTAAGGGGAAAAAACAGATTATGGCACTGAGAAAAGAAGATGGTTCTGTAACAAGAAATAGAGGCGAAATTTTGACAAGAGTGAAAGATTTCTACTCCAAATTATATGAAAGGGATGATACATGTACTCCAGACATCATGAAAGGTACCAGTACCAGAGTTCTTCCAGTCCTTCCAGCAGAAGTTGCACATGCAATCAAGAACATGAAGCGGGGAAAAGCTCCAGGAGAAGATGGAATTACTATAGACATCATACAAGAAGCAAGTGGAGAAATCGAAACAGTACTCGCCCAAATTTTCACTCGATGTCTTAATGAAGGGAAAATTCCTGAGGATTGGAACAACGCTACAATGATCTTGCTACATAAAAAAGGTGACATTGAGGATCTCAGGAACTACAGACCTATCAGCCTCCTATCAGTGGTTTATAAAATCTTCACTAAAGTTCTTTCACACCGCTTGAAGGTGACACTGGACATGGCTCAACCGAGAGAACAAGCTGGATTCAGGAGTGGCTACAGCACAATAGATCATATCCACGTACTGAGAGAACTAATTGAAAGAGCGAGGGAATATGAACTTCCATTGTGCATGGCTTTTATCGATTATGAAAAAGCCTTTGATTCGGTGAAACCATCAGCAGTTGCAATGGCTCTGAAATCCTGCGGTATTGAAGATGCATACATTAATATTATTAATAACATCTATTAAAATGCAAGTGCAAAGATTCGGCTGTTTGAAAATACAACACACATAAAAATTGGAAAAGGAGTGAGACAAGGTGACACCATATCTCCGAAGCTCTTTAATGCCACATTGGAAAATGTCTTTCAATCACTGAACTGGGAAAACAAAGGGATAAAGATTAATGGAGATTATCTAACCCACCTTCGTTTTGCTGATGACATAGTCATTTTTGCAACTACCCCATCAGAGCTACAGAGTATGATCCAGGAACTTGCTGACAAGAGTAAAGAAGTGGGATTAAAAATGAACTTTCAGAAGACAAAAGTGATGTACAATGCTTTTACAAGAAATGAAGATTTATCGATTGATGGAGAAAAGCTGGAGATAACAGACACGTACGTTTATCTTGGACAGCAGATATCAAGTGAGGGTCACATTGGTGAAGAAATTAATCGGCGTACAAAACTTGCCTGGAGAGCTTTTGGAAGAAACAGCATAATTTTCAAGAGCAATATGCCATTATGTCTTAAAAGAAAAGTGTTTGATCAATGCATCCTTCCAGTGCTTACGTATGGTGCAGAGACATGGACCTTAGCTAAAAGAGACATACAAAGGCTGCAGATAACTCAAAGAGGCATGGAGAGGTGCATGCTTGGTGTAACCAAGAGAGATAAGAAGAGGAACACGTGGATCCGAAAAATGACAAGAGTGGAAGACATCATGATCAGAGTTAAATCCCTGAAATTTCAATGGGCTGGACATACTGCCAGAAGAACAGACCATCGATGGACAGCCGAAATTTTAGATTGGATTCCAAGGGACAGGAAAAGACCCAGAAGAAGACCACATGGAAGATGGGTGGATGAAATTCGAAAGTATGCGGGAGTGACATGGAGGAGACTGGCACAAGACAGACCGTTGTGGAGGAAACTTGGGGAGACCTTCGTCCAGCAGTGGATTGATAATGGTTGACAATGATGATGATGATGATATAAATACAGATTTAGAAATCACATTGTTGCACAATGAAGAAGGAAGTTTAGAATTTTATATACACTGGCGGAAAGTGAAAAAAGAACACCAAGGAGGAATTGGCGGACGATCATGAAATTTACATATGTTAATGGAGTCGAGGTTACGTAGGTGTGATGTTAATTTCGGGACCAACCGGTGAGCGCTTACGCCACAGCACGGCATAATATGCAAATTATCGTCGGTGGTATTTAAGGAGTACGGCGAAGTGAATGTAATCAGTCGTCGGCGTACGGACACGTGCGAAGACCCTGAAGAAGCTGCAATGCCTGGACATGGAAGACGTGTACGATTTCAGCAGTTATCGGACTTTGAGCGAGGTCGTCTAGTCGGACTCCGCGAGGCCGGGTGGTCGTATCGTCGTATTGCGGAGCGAATTGGACGGGAAGTATCGGTGGTGGTACGATGGCGGCGTAGATGGTCCGAGGAACATTCTCACACGAGAAGACGTAGAACCGGGGGTCACAGACGGACTGATGAGCGGGCCGATCGACGCATGAGAAGAGCGGCGTTGTAAAGCAGAACATCCAGTACGACGCAAATCCGAGCTGCCGTTGCTCCTGAGGTGACTGTGCGAAAAATCCGCAACCGTCTACTGGTTGCAGGACTACGTGCACGTGTGCCTCTGGCATGTGTACCTCTGACTCCAGCCCACCGTCAGGAACGGCTGCAGTGGTGTCGCCAACGTCTGCACTGGCGTTTCTTCTTCTTCGATTTACGCGTCCAGGTTGAGGATGCTTGGAACTCAATACCCCGAACTTACATCCAACATCTGTACGACAGACTCCATGCCAGAATTGCACAGTGTGACGCAGTTCATGGCGGTTCAAACTCGTACTAACCACGTTACATGGAAATGTTATTTTTCAGTTTACCAGCAAATACAGCTGTATTTTGCCATAATGTTTTGATTACGTTATCCTCTGTATTCCGTTATTATGCTGTATAAATTTCGTTGGTATCAGACGTCTCCTTCTTGGTGTTCTTTTTTCACTTTCCGCCAGTGTATATACGACGTACTATTAAGAAGAGGCAGATGCAAAAAAATCTTTATCTGGTACTAAAACAACTAAGAAATACTCAAAAACCAACAGGTATGAGTAAAAAAGGAGATAAAGTTATAGCAACCTGAATGTAGAAAGTGTCGAGAATGCCGAGCCTTGGCTTTATCAAGGACCAGTAAAACTCTGCATTTTCTTACTTCCACAAAGACCTATTTGGAAATGGGTTTCTGCAAAGCCATAGATGCAAGTTTAAAGCCCACAAAATATTTTTATAATTAACATAACTTCCTCAGAGTTGCATGAGGAATCATTTTAGTTAAAGTTTTTGCATGCATCTATAACTTTCCTTGCCCAACCCACGCTCGTCATCTGCCACAAAAAACAGAAAAACGATTACAAAAACCACAAGTTGTGAGAGTGTCTGAATAAGCCATTAGAATTATTCAGCTAAAAAACACGTTGCCAAGCAACCTAGCCGCCTAAGAAAGATTTTAAACATAAATAACAGTACCAAAGTACTACAAAGTATTATGCTTTGTGGTGAAAAAAGCTTTATCCAAAATGCCATAAAATAAAAAAAAAGAATAAAATTTTTTTATACTGAGGTTCCTAAAAGGAAACAGGATTTTGGTACCCACAACTTACTCAACAAGAAAAAAATAATAATAAAAATAAAAAGGTGGGAAAAAATTATATGAAGTTAACAATTAGTTGCGATATTTACAAATATTCCAGTAGTGCTTTAAGAGTATAATCATGTAGATATTATGTTCCTACCAACAATGAAAAAACATCGTTGACAACAAGAACAATAAAACGACTAACTACTCAAACAAAGAGCCCCAAATCACGCTAATATTCCAAGTTAAGTGAAAGAGAAAAAACTCAAGAAGTTAGTAAAATCCTAATTCTTGATGCTAAAAAACTAAAATTTCTGCCAAGAATGTTCATTAATTAAACTTAGAACGAAGTAAGATTTAGAACAAAGATGAGAGCTTACCTTCCAAGCCACACTTGCAGCTCAAGTGTTAAAAACATGACCGAACTCTCTCCTCGGCCGCTCCCAGAAGCAGGGGTTGGTGTAGGAGGTTCCCAACTTTACTCCGCATAAAAGATCCTGCCCGTTAAATTTCTACCAAGAGAATTATACAACTAAGAATGAAGTCCTGCTTGTCCACTGGACAAGCAGGACTTCATTATTATATTTAACTTCACTGGACAAGCAGGACTTCATTATTATATTTAACTTCACTGGACAAGCAGGACTTCATTATTATATTATAGGACTTCATAATAATTATTCTACTCTATCTGGACATTGTCCAGATAGAATAGAATAATATATATATAATAGAACTCGTCTTGATATGGACACTATTAAATGTCGATAAGTGGCTTGGGATATATTAGCCCAAAAGCGATGAATTGCACCCTACAGCTTTGAAGGCTTGATGGTAGCGGATCCAGCTGTCCGATGCCCCTTTCGACTTGATCCCACAAATGCTCCATTCGATTAAGATTAGGTGATTGAGGAGGCCAGGGTAGCAGGGAAAAGTATCCGTGATGCTCCTGAAACCATTCGCGTACGATGTGAGCATTATGACATGGAGCATTGTTCTGCTGGAAGTATCCATCTCCATTGGGATAAACCACCAACATAACAGGGTGGACTTGGTTGGAAACGATATTTAAGTACCTTCGGGTGATCAGACGTTGTTCCACACGAATCAAAGAGCCCAAACACTCCCACGAAAACATGCCCCAGACCATAACATTGACTCCACCAGCTAGAAGCGGTGTGACGGTGAAAGATGGATCAATGTTTTCGTTCTGCTGTCTTCATATCTTCACTATTTCATCTGCATGATGTAGTAGAAAACGTGATTCGTCGGACCATATTATTCTTTCCCACTCATTTATTCTCCGATTCTTACGTTCCTAAGCGTATTGGAGGCGTTTCTTCTTCTTCGCTGCAGAAAGCAATAGCTTATGGATAGGTCGTGTGCTTGTGTAGTCTATACGATGTGACGTGCTGCGAACTGTACATTGAGAGGCCACCAGACTTGGTCCCTGATTCAGATTATCTGCAATATAACGAATTGTTGCCCGTCTGTCGGACTGAACAATTCTGCCTACTCTCTGCTCAACTCGAGCATCCAGTAGCCGTTCACGACCACACGCCTTGCGTTCAGACCCAGTTTTTTGACTGGTGGCCCACTCTCTGTAAACCACAACAATTGCCGCCCTCGAACATTCCTTATGTGCAGCCATTTTGCTAATGCTCGCGGCAACGCGTTGAATACTTACGGTCGCTCCATGTTCAAAGTCTGTCTTTCATGCCTTCAGCGTTCCCTTTCTGTACCGATTCAGCCATCTTACATCAGCAGCATATGAGGGATAGCTACTTTGCATAAAATGGTCTGGTGATCACAATAATTTGGCCACTCAGTGTATGTTGCAGAGCTTTTGGAAGAAACAGTATAATTTTCAGGTGCAGTTTACCGTTATATCTTAACAGAAAAGTATTTAATGAACGCATCTTTCCAGTTTTTACTTATGGAGCAAAAATGTGGACTTTAACTAAGCGAGATATTCAGAGGCTGCAAACAACTCAAAGACCATTGAGAGATGCATGCTTGGTGTATTCAGGGAAATTGGATGAGGAATGCATGTACTGTATAAGGGAAATAACAAAAGCTAATGACATTATGATCAAAGTGAAGACCTCAAGTGGAAAATTCACGAAAAAATAAAAAGTGATCATTGTGTGACGTTGAGTATGTTGGAATGTGAGCTTGGTGTCCTCAAATTTTAGTGCAGGATTTGGAAAGGGAAAAAGTTTGTGCTCATTTTGTTCCGCACGCAGTGTCAGACGACCAGAAACATACACTAGTGGAGTCCGAAAAAGACATCCTGGAGACCGTAGAAACAATGCAAAATTTTCTCTAAAGCATTTTGGCAGGTGACGAGACATGGTGTTTTCATTATGATCCTGAAACGAAGCGTCACAGTGCTCAGTGGTAATCGCCACTGTCACCCAAAGGAAAGAAGATCAGGTTACAGAAGTCCAAAATCAAGACAATGCTCGTGTGGTTTTACGACAGCAAGGGAATTCTGCATCACGAGTTTTTTTGTTTTTTTATTCGAGGTTTAACGACCACCTTGAGCAACTCAATGGGCTATAGGCAGTCGCCCGTCCCTAATTTACGGTCACTGGTTCCAGGGAAGGGAGAGAGCCAAACACAACATCCATGCCTGACCAAACACAACATCCATACAAACACAACATCACAACATCCATGCCTGACCGGGATTCGAACCCGGACCCCTTTCGGACGAATGATCAGACGAATGTAAGACAAACACAACATCCATGCCTGACCGGGATTCGAACCCGGACCCCTTTCGGACGAGGCCATCGCCTTAGACAACTGCGCCACCGGGGCGGCATCACGAGTTCATTCCTCAAGGTGCAACTGTAACTGGTAATGCTTACATATTCATTTCCGAACGGTTGTGGAAGAGGATTGAATTGTTCGTGTCGGGCCGGAGTACAAAAACAGACAATGGTCCTTTCTTCACGATAACGCGCACAGATCAGTCAGTGTACAGCAATTTCTTGTACGAAACTCAGTTTATCTATTTCCAAGATTTGCTACAGTGTGACTACTTTCTATTCCCTAAGTTAAAGCTGCCTATGAAAGGAAAAGTTTAAGACATTGTGAAGACATACAAAGAACTGTGACATCAGCTCTTCACTCCATACCAAAAGATGACCTCCGCAAGTATTTCCTTTTGTTGGACGATCGTGCCACTTCTTGTATTAACACAGGAGGAATGTACTTCGAATAAATATGAAGGCACGCAAAGAACTGTGACATCAGCTTTTCACTCCATACCAAAAGATGACCTCTGCAAGTCCTTCCTTTCGTTGGCTGATCGTGCCACTTCTTTTATTAACACAAAAGGAATGTACTTCGAATAAATATGAAGACATACAAAGAACTGTGACATCAGCTATTCACTCCATACCAACAAATGACCTCTTCAAGTCTTTCCTTTCGTTGGCTGATCGTGCCACTTCTTGTATTAACGCAGGAGGAATGCACTTCGAATAAATATAAAGACAAACAAAGAACTGTGACATCAGCACTTCACTCCATACCAAAAGATGACCTCTGTAAGTCCTTCCTTTCTTTGGCTAATCGTGCCACTTCTTGTATTAACACAGGAGGAATGTACTTTGGATAAATATGAAGACATACACAGAACTGTGACATCAGCTCTTCACTCCATATCAAAAGATGACCTCTGGAAGTCCTTCCTTTCGTTGGATGATCGTGCCACTTCTTGTATTAACACAGGAGGAATGTACTTCGAATAAATATGAAGGCACGCAAAGAACTGTGACATCAGCTTTTCACTCCATACCAAAAGATGACCTCTGCAAGTCCTTCCTTTCGTTGGCTGATCGTGCCACTTCTTTTATTAACACAAAAGGAATGTACTTCGAATAAATATGAAGACATACAAAGAACTGTGACATCAGCTATTCACTCCATACCAACAAATGACCTCTTCAAGTCTTTCCTTTCGTTGGCTGATCGTGCCACTTCTTGTATTAACGCAGGAGGAATGCACTTCGAATAAATATAAAGACAAACAAAGAACTGTGACATCAGCACTTCACTCCATACCAAAAGATGACCTCTGTAAGTCCTTCCTTTCTTTGGCTAATCGTGCCACTTCTTGTATTAACACAGGAGGAATGTACTTTGGATAAATATGAAGACATACACAGAACTGTGACATCAGCTCTTCACTCCATATCAAAAGATGACCTCTGGAAGTCCTTCCTTTTGTTGGATGATCGTGCCACTTCTTGTATTAACACAGGAGGAATGTACTTCGAATAAATATGAAGACATACACAGAACTGTGACATCAGCTCTTCACTCCATACCAAAAGATGACCTCTGGAAGTCCTTCCTTTCGTTGGCTGATCGTGCCACTTCTTGTATTAACACAGGAGGAATGTACTTCGAATAAATATGAAGACATACACAGAACTGTGACATCAGCTCTTCACTCCATACCAAAAGATGACCTCTGGAAGTCCTTCCTTTCTTTGGCTGATCGTGCCAATTCTTGTATTAACACAGGAGGACTGTACTTCGAGTAAATACGAAGACATACACAGAACTGTGACATCAGCTCTTCAGTCCATACCAACAGATGACCTCTTCAAGTCCTTCCTTTCTTTGGCTGATCGTGCCACTTCTGGTATTAACACAGGAGGAATGTACTTCGAGTAAATACGAATACATACAAAGAACTGTGACATCAGCTCTTCACTTCATACCAACAGGTGACGTCTGAAAATCCTTCATTACCTGATCGTGCCACTTTTTGTATTAACGCAGGAGGAATGTACTTCGAATGAAATACATTAACGTAAGTTTTCTTCCTTTTTCATTGAGAAATAAATAAATCTTATTATTTAATTTCCCAATGTGTATTTTTTCAAAAAAATTAGGGTAGTCACTTTAAAATATTTGCAAAGATTTTAAAAATGTCCCTCGTATGAGGTATTATACCTGATTTTCGAAATCAAGTGAAAAAATCAGCCCCCTTTTTCTTTCTTTTTGTTTTGCCAAAACTGTCCTAACTGTGTGAATTTTAAAAAAATACAGTGTTTCCAATGACGGTATTTAACGTTTTAAAGCTCAAAATTCACATTCATAAACTGTTCCTTTTCCTTTCTTTCAGGGGTGTGGATAAGAAGGGCGAAGTTTAGGCCAGGCGGGATAGAGCAGTTTAATAATAATAATAATAATAATAATAATAATGTGGTACTAGATAATAAACAATGAGGTATTAGATAATAAACAATACAAATTGTATTGGGACCGTGAGATTAAAACAGACGTAATCTCAATCATCCAGACATAGTGCTGTATGACAAAAGGCAGAAGGAATCAGTCATTATCGACATGTCGGTGCTGATGGACCGTAATATTCAGAATACCTATTCAAAAAAAAAAAAAAAAAAAAATCAACAAATATGTGGAACTGGCTGCGGAGATTAAACACATGTGGAAGCTGAAAAAGTTCACATACGTCCACTGATTATCTCTGCAACTGGTATAATTCCTCAGACTCTTATAACTCAGCTTGATGCTTAAGGTCTACAACAACTAAGGCCCCAAATCAAAGAAGTAGTAATTCTTGATATGTGCCACATCGTACGACGATTTTTAAACCATGAGTGACTATGTCTTTACTTGACTTTATGTCCGTACTGACAAGTGGACCATCCTACAGATGTCATTGCTATAGATGAGAAAAATGAAATAAAAATGATAATAGAAGTCAAGAAATAGAACAGGATCTCCATATGTCCCAGACAAAACATTTTTTAAGGCTTTAGAGAGTCATACAGGAAGAGTTTTGTCCTAATGAAATATATACCTGAAATAAATTAACACTCCATGGAGGCCACAAAACGTTCTTTTTTTTTTTTCAAAACCACATGCGGTTTTTATTTATCCCCAAGTTACGATTGTAACAATTGTTCTAGCTTCATAGTCCCAAATCTCCAGGAGGAAAATCTTTGTGATAAACTCCCTTCAAATTCAAACTAACAAGATAAAAAATCACTTTTCCTCTCAAAGAAGCTGTAAAAGAAGAAATAAAACGATTTGCGAAGAAGCAAATCGAAGAAAATAAAATCCATTTTTCCTCCAACTTGTAGCATAAGAAGACGCCAAGGGGAAAAGTTTGCGTGACACTGTAACTATGTAGCGTTTGTGGCATAGGTCCTGTTTCCCCGTTGACAATCATGGAAGCGATGGCATGTAAGGTTTTGCACGCACGCCACCAGCATCACCACAGAGAAAAGCAACGGTTCAGCTCTGATTCCTTCCTTGCCCGTTCTTTAATCAGCGTTCCTCTTTCGAGATTTGAAAACAGCATAGCAGAAAGCTTTTGTGTATACCGAAAAGCAACTAAAAATCATTCAAATGTGCTCATGCTGGAATTATATTTTTTATGACGAGAAAAAGAATAACTTTAAAAAAAGTATGTGTTCGATTTTTGGGGCCGATGTATACAAAGTAAAGCCAATATACAGTCGAACCTGGTTAAACCTCTGTAATTTGTTCAACACGTTGAACTGGCGGTAAGCAAGGGTGGCGGTTTAAATGAATGTGAGGTATTAATTACTTGCGAAATAATATTTATTTTAGATACTAATTGTTATGGTTCAAACTAATGCCATAACATAAATTTCACTGTAAAACACTCTTCTGACTAAAACGTTAACTGGTGCAGCAACTTGCTTCACTATAAAGCACTTTTCTGACTAAAGTGTAAACCTCCTGCAATTACTTGTTCATTGTAAAGCACTCTTCTGACTAAAGCTTAACCTGCTACAGTGACCTGCTTCACGGTAAAACTCTCCTCTGACTAAAGTGTAAACCAGCTGCAGTAACTACAGCTTACAACTTCCGCATTTAACGGGAAACCGTATACTCCTGAAAGGAAACTCATTTTTCCGTACTTTTTCTATATCACTATACTATGAGGACAATCTGTTCCCGCTTCTAATATTTCCTTTTCTCTCCTGCCAAAATGCGCAGCGCGCTGTGGGTTCAGGAATCGAAACCTAGATAGGACTTCATCGCCGTCGTCGTCGTGCTGCAGTAACGTGTTCATTGTAAAACCCTCTTCCGACTAAAGCCTAAACCTGATACAGTAACTTGGTTCACTCTAAAGCACTCCTCTGACTAAAGTGTAAACCTTCTGCAGTAACTTGTACACTGTAAAACACTCATATGACTAAAGTTTAAATCTGCTGCAATAACTTGCTCATTGTAAAGCACTCTTCTGACTAAAGCGTAAACCTGCTACAGTGACTTGCTTCACTGAAAAGATTACTGAATTATTTTATCCCGGATAGCTTCCCTTCGCCACAGCTTTTAATTAATAAGAATCAACAATTAAATACTAGAAAACTAACGGGGTGCCGCTCCAGGGGCGCAGTGGTCTGAGTGCTGACTTTTGACCATTCGTCAGAGGTGGGTTCGGGTTCTATTCCCGGTGAGGCGTGGATGTTGTCTTACGGTTCTGGCTCTCTCCCTTCCATGGAACCAGTCACACTAAATTGGGGATGGGCGACATTTATACCCATCGAGTTGTTCACCGTGGTTGTTAAACACCCAATAATAATAATAATAATATTACTAATAAAACACCATAACGGCCAAAAAATGGAAAATCTTACAAGCTCAGTCTCTTAATTCGTCCACAAGGAGTCGTACGGCAAGAACAGTATTCTCAGTCAAATAGTTTGGTCGTAGTATGTATGCAGCGACACAATCCTGTATCAGCAATACATAAAAATACTGGATTTGTTTGTTCGATACTTTAGCAATTCACAGCGATTTACAACGTCGTGCTCCGACACGGCATTATCATAAATAGTCGTCAACGTTTAGTAAAAAAAGTAAGTCTCTAGAATAACAGAGCGTAAGCATTCAATGAGAGCCTGTGTGATTACTCAAGTCAGCGTGAATTCATAAATACCTCAAATCAAATCTCTTGTACCAACCAAATCTCCGTAGAAATCAAATCCTCCTATACAAATCAAATCCCTCGATACATTTCAAAACAGCAGCCCTTATCATTCACTTTCTAATGTCATTACACTTCTGACCTGTCGTAAGGTTGCCAATCCACAAATTCATTAAGAGAGAAGACGTAGCGTTCAGATTGCAAAACGCTTAACGAGGATAAACCAAAATTTACCTACGAAGACAGGAACTTAAAAGAAAGGTTAAATTAGAGTATACGTCACAATAGGTTCATATGACTAACTGTAAGGTAAAATCAGTAACGTACCGAAAAAATTCGACTCCACCCCCATGAAACATATCGTTTGGCGAAAATTCATTACCTTTATATTCGACCATGGCCCTACATGCCTACAAAGTTTCGTGGTTCTGTTGCTGTCAGTGTGTCCGGAATGCGAACTGATAGCACCTTTTTGCTAGCCTTAACTTTGAAATACAATAGCTCTTGAAGTATCGCCAGAATCGAAAATCGGCTTATTTCAGCGTGTTTCCCGAACAATTCTCTATAAACGATGTAAATTTCGTATCTTTGTGTTCAACAATTTTTGCGCTGCGAGCTAAGAAAGCGCGAGTGTCGCGAAATTTCTAAAACACCGGCGACAACGCCAGTCACTTTTTCTTTTTTCATAATAGAGAGATTTTAGTATTAATTCATATTCGTGTAAGGTTGGCCAGCATTTAGATGTTAGAAGATGATTTCAAAGGCGGCAATCGGTGATTAGAATTTGCAAAGCAGTGTTACCAGGAAGCCTTTCTTTGTATTTAAGATTCGTTTCATAAAATCTTAATTAAGTTCTTTTTCATTGGCCTGCTCTGCAATCATGTACATTGCGACGATCAATCACAAAATTTAAGGTAGCAATCTTAAAAGCACGATAATTAAAACACTACGCAGGCTTCCGATGAAGTGAAGAACTTATTTAATGTATAAGTTAAAAGATTAAAAATAAAGCCATTAGAACTTTCGGTCTTCCTAAAGACCATCATCAGATGGAAGTACTGAAAGACCATTTTTGGGTGGGGAGAGATATAAGTAACCTACAAGCGTGACGTACAGAACAGCTGATCACGTCGTCAATCCAAATATGATGATTTTAAATCGATATATGACTACATACAATCAAATGGTCAAAAAAAAGACGTAAAAAAGGAGTAAATGAATGAAGGCAAATACAGAAAATAAGGAGGCAATCTTACGCAACTTACCTACAATAACCGGATAATATGGGTTTTTTTTTGTTTTTTTTTTTAATATATATATTAAATATTTTCATTCTCCACTACTGGAGGGGAAAGTTTTAATAGTTGTGTACAAGGTTTTGGTATATAGACTGGAGTATTGTCATAACAACATGAAGTTCCATGTTCAGCAATTATCAAACTTTCGGTGAATAATAAGGAGGAGATAGTACGTGGTGTTGTAATGATCTTTGCCTCTTTCCAATTAGGATAATGTTGTCCTTCGTTCACTAGTCTTTCAAGGGCAGTGTTTGATAGGCCATTCTTAACAGCATATTTATGTTCGTTGAGCCTAATTCCCAATGACCTTTTGGTTGATCCGATGTATTGGCTGCAAGGGGGAATTTGATTCAAACTATCAAGTGGGATAGTGTATACACCAAATTTGTTAACCTCTGGAACCAGGTCACGATCTTTCTTGATCGAAGTAAAAATATTGGTGGTACGTATCCCAAAGTCAAGATTGAATGGTTTACAAATATTTTTACGGATTGAGGAGACGTGCTTTTAAGATTGCTAATTTAAGTTTTTGTGATTGACTCATTCCGCACGAGAACCTGATATTTTGATGTACATTGTGATCTGCAAAGCGCATTCGAGTCATCTTTTTTGTTTTGTTTTTTTTTCGAGGAGGCGACGGACGCTCACTTTTCCTTTTGAGCTAGGGATGGACACAGAGGTCTACGAGAGAGCTGGCGAAATGATGATTTTAAAAGGAACACTTTTGGCTTCTCCGGGCAAATTTTTATACGGCCCCTTAAAAATTTTGTGGCCACTTCTCTTACACCCAGCTAACTCGAAAAACAAGCATTGGTGCCTACCACATATAAATGAAGAAAATAATTCTTCATTTATACGTGGTAGGCACCAATGCTGGTTTTATGCTTTCGCACACATCCATAATCACCAAATCATGGCTATAGAGGAATATTCCACGGATTATTGGAATATTCTTCTAGCCACGAGTTGGCTTAATTCCATGTATTTACTTCATTCAGAAAACATGAAAATTTTCGCTGTCCTGGAGTGGGAATCGAACCCTCGTCTCCCGATTTCCGGTCGAGCATGCTAGTCATCACACTGCCCAGGAAAAGGAAATCCCAAGCAACTGAACATATATACAGGGTTACAAGGAAAACCCTTGTTCAGGCCAATATCTCACGAACTATAGCAGTTAGCGATTTACTTCTTGTGCAGTTGTATAGGAAACCCTCTATGGCGCACACAATAACACCACGAGGAATCCCCTTGCCCCCTTTTGGGGTATTGAGGGCTCTATCTCTCCCCTCTTTGCAGATAGGGCGAAAAAGTTAAATACAAACTTTTTCAGCGAGACAAAAATAGTACATAAACGTTTTTGTCCCATAACAAAAGATGGAATGGGACCGGGAATGTGGCCCAAGAAAATCACAACATCCGGAAGCAACGACAGGGTATTTAGACAAGAACTTATTACTTTAAAACTTATCTAAACTGGAAAGTTCTATGTAAATGTAAGCACAAAGGAAAAGTTTTCCTACAAACCTTATCAACAGTTCTTGTTCTGAAATAAAACGCAGTTCCTTGACACATTCAATATCAGACTTTGATGTCCAATACAGTAAGAAATACACTGAGACAAGGAGAAATAGCATAAAGTGGCGAAACACTCATGCAATAGGAAGACTGTGTGTACATCTAATTGACTTGCGTACGTGGCAAAGCTTACGACTTTCCGTCACTGGTTCACGAAGTGTTGGCATACCGACCACGCATATCATTTTTGTATTCTGACGACGGAGCAGAAAGCACATTTGAAATCCATGCAAATATGCTTCGGACACAGCGACTCAGGTAGCTTTACGCTTTTTCGCATTTGGAGAGTCCCCTTCCATCTTTTGTTATGGGATAAAAACTTTTATGTGCTATTTTTGGCTCGCTGAACACTTTTGTAATTGACTTTTTTGCCCTAACTGCAAAGGTGGGCGCGATAGCCGCCTCAAACCCCCCACCCTCCAAAAAGAGGGCGAGAGTTGTTTATAGGAGGTTTCCTATATACAACTGCACAAGAAGTAAATCGCCTGAGATATTCGCCTGATCACGGACTTTCCTTGTAACCCTGTATATCTAATTACCATCAGATTTGCGCTTGTCGAAGCTGTTCAGTTGCTTGAGATTACCTTGTCCTGTGTGTGTGCTCGACAGGAAATCGGGAGGTGTGGGTTCGATTTCGACTCCTGCGGGCAGCGAAATTTTTCAAGTTTTCTGAATGAAGTAAATACATGGAATAAAGTGAAAATATGCCAATAATCCATGGAATAATCCTCTAGCCATGATTTGGTGATTGTGGATGTGTGCGGGGTCATAAAACCAGCAATAAAGAACAGATTTCATACCGCAACTGCTTTTAATACCTTCTGTGAGAAACAATTCATGTGTACCATTCGCAACGAGTTTCATCTATAGACATAAACAGTGAACCCGAAAAGACCATATCTCCCGTCCTCGCTACAATATATCTCATTATGTGCTTTTAATTTTCGTTTCATTAATATTTTTTTTTTCTGATAGCATCAGTTTAATTGCTTTAATCGCTTGGAAAAAGCGCTATTTTGAGAAATGAAAAATTGGCATACTTGTACGAAAATTAGGATATGCTTTGCTAATTCTTCCTTCAGAACGATGGTTTTTGAGTCTTAAAGTTGACTACAATTCATATGACATTGCTTTAGGAGACTAAGTAGCAAGACAACAACGTGCTGAGAGAATTAAGTAGCAATTGATTTCCTCAGATTTTTCAATGTGTTGTTCGCTCTGCATCATCAAAACATTTTTTTTTCAATGAGTCTGAATCTTACAGGTTAAAGAACGTTAAGACGGCAAAAATGCATTTCCTGCCTTTTCGGTGAAACTTGTTTTCTTTGTCTCACATCTTCCTGTAATCTTGGCAATGTTAAAAGAAAACGCAGATTTGGGGGAGAATTTATTTACTTATTTATTTATTTCCAGAAATGAACCGATGATGGTTGTGATGATGCTTCGGAATCTTGATTTTTCTGTCTGTTGCCCAGGCGAACTTCCTTTCTTTAAGTGCTATCTTTTGTTCGAGGACATTATCCGGCGATTTAATCTGTTCCTAGAAGTCAGATCGAGATAGATGTGACACTCAAATTCACAGCATCTATTTGATTTCGGTCGAATTTCGGGAACTTCGAAAGCCCGATTTCTTCTCAGGTTGTTTTTTATCTCGACGCGCGATTTGTTGCTTTTGATGTCCAACCGTCTTCACGTTTCGGAGAAATCAATAATCCGGGGCGTTTTCGGACATAGATCGGTAAACTTCAAACATCCATTTCAGAGTCTTCTGCCTTTTGTCTCGATAGCGATCGCGAGACGCTTCCTGGCATTAATGGCTCCGGCCCCAGATCGTAAGACCGAGGCAGGTTGCTCGCGTGCATGGGACGGATTTGCGATGACGGATTCCCGGACGACCGACACTGGTTAGCGACACTTGGGGACTGTAATTCGCCACTTGCATGACTGACATAACACTTTGCAACCAGGCTCCGATCCGAATGTAATTCAATTGTACGAACTCGTGATTGTTCGTTACGTATCTGATCATCGTCAACGGACACTGAAACAATACCCACCAGCGGGTGAACGGAGTGACTAATTGGGAAGCCATCAATCACTGAGAACTCCTCCCATTTTCTTTCTTACTCTACCTGATAAAATTTTGCGACAGTTCACACGTTCGTTTTTATTACATTCCCTTTGTCCTTTTCAGTCCGTTTGTCTTCCCCGTGCTTCTCAAACAGAGCTTCCCTCTCTTATCCATCCATCATAATAGAGAAAAATATTCAGTTACTCTTTATAACACCAGCAGAAAGCAACATTGTTATTTTGCTTACATCAAAACATGAATAAATTCAGCAAAGCTGATCTCCTTATACAGGAGCGGATTGGATCAATAAAACTACGCCGGGAATTTTAGTCTTGTGGTCCACTACAGAAACATACGTGCCCACAGAGGAACACCTCATCAATTCCCTCATGAAAAACAAATCTGTTAACCCTTGGATGAAAGAAAACAGTTGAAATATGCATTGTGAAACTAATTTAGTCATGAAAAATGTAAATTGAAAAATAATTTTAAAAATCCACTCAATGTAGCATATCAAACCATACCCAAAAGCGGGTGTTATAATAGATATTGTTACGACCCACCCCCACCATTAATTTAGCAATTAATGGGCGTGGTGGATGTATGGAATTAATTAAGTATTAATTATGTTCGAGGCTTTATCGGAGTTTAAAAGTGTAAACAGCAGAGAAAGTTTTATCTGGGGACAGGACAGAAAGGAGGCGAAGAATTCTCCCTCGGGCTGGGTGGTCTGGAGTTTAGCGCTCTGTTAGGTCCTAAATTGTAGGTTGTCGCTGATGTGCCAGTCTAAACAGTGAAAGAGGTGCGTTCCGAAGCGGGCCACTTGTAGAAATGAATGAAAATAGGGGACAAGAGGTTGGACGAATAATCATAAATTCGTCGATTGTTTAGGGCATTTTCGAGAACAATTGCTCTCTGCGTGGTCCGTGCAGAAAAATAAGATTTCGCTCTTGGCGTGAAAATAAGGAAGAAAGTTTAGTTGTCTGTACGCTCTCCGATGTGAAAGGCTGGATTGGATGCCTTGGATCTGCTATAAGAATTGGGATAAATGTAGCAGTGAACCTCCCCGCATTTGGTAAGAAACGGAGAAGCAACAACTCAGGGCAGCTGGAGAGGCCAGTTTGCCAAAGACAGCGGAATGCCAATATCCGCGTGATAAAGCAGCAATTTCTAGGCTAGGAGCCTAATGGAAATAAGCGACTGGTTGGCCCAGTGAAAGCAAAGTTTCTGAGGAATTGAGAAGTCTGCGAGTTGACAGTGGTCATTCAAATGAGAAGCGAAGCCAAGCCGAAGCTCTGATTCGAGTCCAACTACAGCAGTGTGGAATCATCATACTCTCCCTGAAGCGGCAAAAGAGGCGAGTTGGTCCTGCGGGGCGAAGCGAAGCCCCCATGTGTGTGGCTACGTAAGCAGCGCAGCCACTACGTGTAAGCGCGACGGGATAAAGCCGGCGCAAGGAAAATTGTCAGCTTAAGAGCAGTGGCTTGGATACCAAAAAATATACAGGTGAAATGTTAAATCACAGTTTGGATTAATTCGTGACAGTATCCATGTAAGTAGGAACATTTTTGTTTTTATTATTACATCTGCTACGCAATTAAGTGAGGAAGTGAACTGTAGTAAGACTGAACTGTGGAATTTAAGTTCATTAAAACTATCTAGCGGGAACAGAGTTAGGTCAAAGATGACCCAACGCTTATGATCAGCATACAACTAATTTTTAGTCGAATATGTGCCATTGTTATGTTATGTCTTTGTAGCCAATTAAATGTTCGTGTAGTGCAGTCAGCGAAGTCATGGAACACATTATTTATGTGTACGCATTTGATTGATTCGAATTGTTTAAGTGTATTGATTCGAATTGTTTAAGTGTATTGATTCGAATTGTTTAAGTGTATGCCCATATAAAACAGTTTTCTCGCCAAGAACTACGTCGAAGGACCGCGGAGAAGAAATATAATAAATTGCCCGGCTACTGCTGTTAAATTGATTGACCGCGGTGAAATAGCGGCCGAGACCGTTACATTGGTGGTCAGCGACGGGATCGAGACCACGAACGTTACATTTGGTGGCAGCGGCCGAGGTCGTAACATTTTGGTTGACAGCGGTGGGATAATAACCCACTGTCGTAACAATATTATATTTATCTGGTTACTGATCGTCTACTACGCAGCACCTTTTCTTATCTGGGAGGAGGGACATGAAGTTACGTCCCTTAGAGTTCAAAATTATGCCCCCTTCGAGTTTCACTCAAATAATACGTGGTTTTTACTTTTTCACACACCGCCGTTATGGGAAAGTATTATGATCGTTCAAAAATCCCATTTCAGGTTTTCGATATATTTTTTCTTAAAAATGTAAAAACTAGGTAAATACCCAAAAAAACACAGGTGGTAAATACCAAATAAAGCGTAAACGTTATCTGAACATCGACAACAAAACATCCAGAGAAATGCAGAACGAAAAACAATCCACCGCAGAACGAATGAGTATGAGATACTGAACAATAGGATAAAGCTTTAGGGTAGGGCTTGGAAAAAATTCCATTCAAGCTTAAACGCTCTGAGACGGACTACAAATGATTAATTATCTCTTCATCCCAACGACATGTTCGGAAAGGTCATGCAGGTCAGACATATCAGCATATTGTTTTCTATGCCTGCATTCACTGTTTTGGAAAATTCCTTTCGTGGATATGACATGCTCTCACCTCATAGTGTATGTTAATCTGTACCCTGGTTAACTGCATGGAATACTGTATGAGAATAACCAGTCTTTAAAAAGAAAATACTGAGGGGTGTAACTTTCTTTTTCAGTTACAATTTAAATTTTTTACGTCTCCCAAAGCATGAATTTACGCCCCTGAAATAACAATTCTGGGAGGGCAATCGCCTTCTCTGCTCTCTGCAAAAAAACAAGTTTCTCCGTGACGAAGATCGAAACCGCGCGCCCTCACTTCGGAGTAAGTTGCTCTCCCAACTAAGCTACACGGACGGAATGTATCGCTGCAGGTTTGTCGTCTTGACACGTGTTTTTCTCTGTAGTACGTCACGTCATCTCCCTCTAATTTTTCTTTTCTTTATTTTCTTATCTTTCCTTCTTTTTTTTTTTTTTTTGCAAGCGAAGAACGAAAAAAATTCCAGACGATGTGTGGAACAAAAATTACACATTTTTCGAAGAACCCAATGCCCAGCACATCCATTTTTACGTTCGGGCGTTAATGTGGAAAAAACAAATTTGTCCGTGACGGGAATCGAACCCACGACCCTCACTCCGGAGTAAGCTGCTCTCCCAACTAAGCTACACGGACCAAATGTATCGCTGCATATTTGTCGTACTGACACGTGCTTTACCCCCGTAGTACGTCACACCTACCAGTAGCTACGAACCTGCTATTGCGCAACGGTATTCGTAACACCTCCTTGAATACACGCTTTTCTTAAGTCTACGCTTAAGTTCTTTCTTAAGTCTACGCTTAAGTTATTAAGTCTTTTCTTAAGTCTACGCTGAAGTTCTTAAGTCTCCGCTTTAGTCTACGCATAAGTTCTTTCTTAAGTCTACGCATAAGTTCTTTCTTAAGTCTACGCATAAGTTCTTTCTTAAGTCTACGCATAAGTTCTTTCTTAAGTCTACGCATAAGTTCTTTCTTAAGTCTACGCTTTAGTCTACGCATAAGTTCTTTCCTAAGTCTACGCTTTAGTCTACGCATAAGTCCTTTCTTAAGTCTACGCTTTAGTCTACGCATAAGTTCTTTCCTTAGTCTACGCATAAGACTAAGGAAAGAACTTATAGTTCTTTCCTTAGTCTTATGCGTAGTTCTTAAGTCTCTTCTTAAGACTTAAGAACTACGCTTAAGTTCTTAAGTCTCTTCTTAAGTCTACGCTTATGTTTACGCATAAGTTCTTAAGTCTCTTCTTAAGTCTACGCTTATGTTTACGCATAAGTTATTTCTTAAGTCTACGCATATGTTTACGCATAAGTTCTTTCTTAAGTCTACGCCTTTCTTAAGTCTACGCTTTTCTTAACTCTACGCAATTATTTCTTAAGTCTACGCTTTTTTTAAGTCTACGCTTAAGTTCTTAAGTCTACCTTTCTTAAGTCTAAGCTTAAGTTATTTCTTAAGTCTACGCTTTTTTTAAGTCTACCTTTCTTAAGTCTACGCTTAAGTTATTTCTTAAGTCTACGCTTAAGTTCTTAAGTCTACCTTTCTTAAGTCTGCACTTATTATTTCTTAAGTCTACGCAATTATTTCTTAAGTCTACGCTTTTCTTAAGTCTACGCTTAAGTTCTTAAGTCTACCTTTCTTAAGTCTACGCTTAAGTTCTTAAGTCTACTTTTCTTATGTCTACGCTTATTATTTCTTAAGTCTACGCTTTTCTTAAGTCTACTCATGAACTACCACTTAGATTCATGAACCAGTATCGATAAATCGTTGCTTCTTTTAAGATAACTGTGGGTGGAACACGGACTTCGTAACATTTCTGCCGAATAATTGCTTTCTGCTCTATGTCTGTACGGACATTAATAAGGGTGTGGGGTTGATGAACCATCAAATTCTTATTAGTACCTCGAAGATTACAAAAGGACGGTAGGGCCTACCAATGTTCCCTTGGCCTACACTTCACCGTAGTTAAATATTATACGGTATATAATCCAACACCTCCGCTGAACCATGGTTAGCTTAATGTATTTATAACAGTGCAAATTTTTTACTGAAGTAGAGAGAATTTTCTTTTGTCATTTCACATCAAACACCGGACATATACGTAGATAGAAGGAAACGCAGATTTTTTTTAAGACAATAATTCTTTAGACAGGTATGAAGCTCAAATGAAATTAACGATTCTTACTCATAAGAACCAAAATAATTATTCGACTTTTTCAAAAAAAAAAAAAAAAAAAATCCAGACAAAGAGGATACAAGAAAGTGGGCTATTTCTCGAGTAGTTCAACGAGGAATATCCTGGCGTCTGGGTGGGTCAATCCATCTCTGTCCCTATATGTGTTTTCGAAACTGTAACGCCACTCCACTGAACACTTTAACAATTCTCAACTGTTGTCAACCCCTGTTATACGACGCAAATATAAAAGGTATCCAGGTCTTGTGACGCTCTATGTAAAGTACAAGGTAAGTTTTTTTTCTTTTTTTTTTTAATTTCAAACATGTCCGACGTATCATCATTATCAACCATTATCAATCCACTGCTGGACGAAGATCTCCCCAAGTTTCTTCCACAACAGTCTGTCTTGTGCCAGTCTCCTCCATGTCACTCCCGCATACTTTAGAATTTCATCCACCCATCTCCCATGAGGTCTTCTTCTGGGTCTTTTCCTGTCCCTCGGAATCCAGTCTAAAATTTCGGCTGTCCATCGATGGTCTGTCCTTCTGGCAATATGTCCAGCCCATTGCCATTTCAGGGATTTTACTCTGATCATGATGTCTTCCACTCTTGTCATTTTTCTGATCCACGAGTTCCTCTTCTTATCTCTCCTGGTTACACCAAGCATGCACCTCCCCATGGTCTTTGAGTTGTCTGTAGTCTTCGTATGTCTCTTTTAGTTAAGATCCACGCCTCTGCGCCATACGTAAGCACTGGAAGGACGCATTGATCAAATGCTTTTCTTTTAAGACATAATGGCATATTGCTCTTGAAAATTGCACTGTTTCTTCCAAATGCTCTCCAGGGAAGTTTTATATTAGCTTCTCGGCCTATCAGCTAAGATCAAAGTGTAGTAAGGGCTAGGTGAGGATTTCTGTAGGGTGATCGAGAGTTTGTACCAGGACATACAGACCTCGATCATCACGAAAGAAGGCCTCAGTGACGCCCTTGATCTAAGCAGCTACGTGAGACAGGACTGTCCGCTCAGCGGGATCCTTTTTATCTATAGTATTGATCCCCTGATGAGACAGCTTCAAAGTGAAGACACTGATCAACACCGAGTCCTCGCCTACGCTGACGATCTAGTCATCATTGCCGGCACCAAGGAAGAACTCCAATGCCAACTAAACCTTGCGGAGGAGCTTGCTGGAAAGGCTGGGCTATCCTTCAACCCTGCCAAGTGCGCCACCCTCCCCCTTTCGGGAACAACACCCGTGGGTGCGCGTACCACCTCCCTCGTGCTCCGCGGGCAAACCGTTAGACATCTTGCCGATAATGAAGCCTACAAGTATGCTCGGTAAGCCCGTTGGCTTCAATATATGTCCAAACATCAGTAGCCTCCAGGATGCTGCTGCTAGAGCAATCCAACTCACTCGGAGCAAGTTGAGCCCTTGGCAAGAACTTAATGCACTAAGGGCCTTCTTTTTCTCGAGTTTGAGGACCGGTGTCTACCAAAAAATGGACTGGAAGGGCCTGGATGATCTGCTACGACCGGAGCTCAAAGACCTGCTCCGTGTTCTCACTGAGGCGTCAAATGACTACCTCTATGGGAGCAGACAACTCGGCTGCTGTGGGATCCCGAACCTAGCTGAGGATGCGGACTTGCAGGCCACTGATAATGCCTACAAGCTCCTATCCTCGCGAGACTTCCTGATCCGAAAGTTCGCGATGGAGGATCTCAAGAAAAACACCAGGAGGATAATCCAGCGTGAACCCAGCCTGAGGATCTTGGTAAGTATCTTTGAGGGCACGTTGACGTGGACTATCGGAGAACCAGCAATATCGCTGCTGACGCGTGGACTTCGGTCCGAAGGGCTGCCACCCGACTTAAGATTACGTGGCAATTCCCGACGGAACACTCCCCAACCGTTCAGTGGCATGGAGCTGTAATCCTAATTCGACAGAGGAACCAACTACTACTCACTACAGCGGCATGTGAACAACGCACAAGCCGCGCAGTTTCCGAGATCGTAGTTCCGAGGTGCCGTACCATCACAATTTGTCCTTTATCAAACTCCCAATAAATCGGCAGCTTTCTCCATTCTGACTCCGAACACTGTACTAACCGAAAGCCGGTCCTCTGGTTGTATACATATTTCTCTGTGAACTTCACCTGCGCCACCGTTCGGATATCATAAGATGGAAATATTGATGGGGGCGGGCTTACTATTTTGTGGTTTGCTCCGGACGCAGAAATGCTTAGTTATATCTCCCTTAATCATTAAAAGTTGTTGGACTTAACCTACAAAAATTCATGCTTTTCCTGTGGCCAGCTCAGTGCTGGTTGCTCCAGCGTTAGTAAAAATAAAAATCTTTTCAAATTGGTTCCAAATAAAAGAACACTCAACATCGTTCCCCCAGAGGCTCTTCAAGGATAAACTTACTTACGCTTCGAATTAACTGCACATTACGCTTATAACAACACAATAGAACAAATGTAGATGAAATACTGCTGGTTTAAGCCATTTGCGCCAGTACGAGTACAGGTTTCGTTCGGTTTTTTTTTTCTGTGTTTTTGTTTTGTTTTGTTTGTTATTTTTTTATTACCGGAACACATTTCAGATAAGTGTTTCCATACAATACACTGAAGAGCAATTGAATTAGAGACAGCTGGCGTTATGCATATGTAGCGCTGTGGGCGCCCCTGTAAACGGAAACGACATGACGTATGCAGCGATCCGACAATATAAGGAGTGATGCGACGGGAATCAGTAAGAGTCAGACGCAGTATGGGTAAAACGATGGATCTAAGCGCATTTGATCGTGGGCAAATAGTCGGGGCCCGACGAATAGGCCACTCCATCTCGGACGTCGTGCAGGCACTGGGGTTTTCACGAGCCAGTGTTTCACGGGTGCATCGTGAGTACATCGGATCCGGTAAACCCTTCCTTGCAAGGGCCAATTGTCGTGGACAACAGCGTGTGGATGAGCGGGGTCATCGTCGGCTAGCTCGCATTGTAAGAGCGGATAGACGGGCCACAGTGCAAGAAATCCCTCTGCAATTTAACGCTGGTGCACAAAAACATGTAAGCAGCCACACCATCCAGAACCATCTCCTCGCTATGGGGTACAGAAGCCATCGTCCCACGAGGGTACCGCTGCTGACCGCACATCACAGGGTGCAAAGATTAGCATGGGCGCGGAAACATCGCCACTGGACCCTAGATATGTGGGAAAATGTTGCCCGGACTGATGAGTCGAGATTCACGTTGGTACATGCGGATGGCAGGATACGAGTACGGCGCAAACCACATGAAGCGATAGATTCTTCTTGCCAGCAGGGTACTCTTCTAGCTAGTGGGGGTGGCATTCTCGTCTGGGGACTGTTTACGTGGACTGAAATGGGACCACTGGTACGTGTGACATCGTCCCTCACAGGCCAACGTTACCGGGTTATCCTGGACGACCATTTGCTCCCGTTTGTGCGCCTGCAACATCCCACTGGGGACCTCATCCTGCAACAAGACAATGCACCGTGCCATCGCTGCCGAATTGTATTCGAATGGTTGGATGAACACTCCACTGACGTGACCTCGCTTCCTTGGCCAGCTAGGTCACCTGACCTCAATCCCGTCGAGCACATCTGGGATGCCGTCGAGAGAGATGTTCGAGGCTCTGACTCTCCCCCATCAAATCTTCGTGAACTGTGGGAGCTTGTTCAGGGGTCGTGGATCCGTATGGCTTCACAACGCATCCGGTGTCTTGTCGAGTCCATGCCGAGGCGAATCGCCGCCGTCATCAGGACGAAAGGTGGCGCTACACGTTACTAGACAGGTATGTCTAATTCAATTGCTCCTCAGTGTATATCCTATTCAGTAAATCTAGGGAAACACTCACCCAGAAGCTAGTTCATACATTTTTTATTGAACCTGGGCATCGCCGGGTACCTCGGCTGGTAATATTAAGAAAAATAATAACATTCATTATTTTAATAGTATTATATGTACAGTGTATTATGGGGACAGTAATTTTACATTCACGTTAAATGTTATCCATGAACCGGCAAAAACTGGTTCTTTAAAGTTATCTTCTTTGTAAAAATGTTCTACGTACGCCTCACTTACTTTTCAACTAGAAATAACAATTCAAAACTTCTGTTTGTTTGTTTTTATTCTTTTATTGGAAAGCGGTTTGGGCTCATAACCACATACTTTAGCATCTAAGCTTACAAGTAGTTGCCATTCTCTAATATAGAGCCAATGGTTCCGTGGAAGGGACCGAGATAGAGCGTTAGTACAGGCACAGTATCCGTCCCTTAACCGGGACTCGATAACAGACCGATTAACCAGAATCTCGCGCTATAACCACTGGACTACCGCGACGATATTTTTGGCAGTAGTTCCGGTGGTCAATGGTCTGAAGCGCTAGGTTCTGATCATTTGTCCGATAATATTACATTCTTAGTAATAGAAAAATATCTAATGATAAATAAAGTATTCCTATATTATTAATCCCGCAATCGTGATTCCCAAATTTTGACCCCTTGAAAGGAAATAAATCCGAATTAATCATTCAGGTGAAAGCTGCCATGGTGAGTCATTATTATACTAAGAAATATAGTTTTAAGAAAAAAATCCATCACCCAATAAATTTGGACTCTAGGGCTTTTCTTTTTCTCAACGTGGCTCATAATTTCTTTCATAAGAAATACATACATTCGCTCCTCTTAGAAGGATAAATTATCTGAGGAACAGAAATATGTCTATATTTCGAATTTTCTGAAAACTGGGACTGCATTTTGAACCAGCACAACAGTTTTCCCAAATTTGTTTAAATAATTTTATCACAAAACCTTCAAAACAGGAGCGTACATAAAAAAAATTTCGGGGGAAGGGGGAGACGACAAAATATGGAAGTTTTTGAAATCCGCCAGAACAAAATAAAAGTTAATGAAAAATAGAAGAATTTTTTTCAATGTAAGTTAATGCATTTTTATTAAATTAAAGCATTTTTAAAGTCGCCTTTTAACCAAAAAAAAAAAAAAAAAAAATGAAACACTTTCATCTCTCCTCTTGCCCCTCTGAATACGCCCCAGCATCCAAAGCTTTATGATTTATTCCTCCACTAGTCACAATAAAAATAACACAAAAGATCATTTCGACTGTTCAATGAGCAGAAAACAAGAAAAAATGCGATGTTTGCCAGGGGATATTTTTTAAACCAGATTTTCCACAAACGGTATGTTTGTATTAACTATTCCGTTTGTTATTAACACAGTTTCTTCAGTCTTGTGCATGAACTCAGTTGCTATAATTTAACCTTTACTGGTGAATCATTCCACCGTCGTTCAGCAGCGTGTGATGTCATCAGAAGATGCAGTATTAGAAATGAAAAAGTAAGAGCAGAAGTTAAAGTAAAAGAGGCTGCAAAGAAAGTTCTAGAAGCAAGATTGTGCTGATATGATCATGCTTTGAGAAGAGAGCTACGAACCTGGAGAGCTAGAAGAAGATCTAAAACGAGATAGGAGAACTGTGTCAAGAACAACGAACGTGTAGCTACCTGGACAGCTAGAAGAAGATCTAAGATGAGATGGAAGGACTGTGTCAACAGCAACGAATATGGAGGCTACTCAGACAGCCAGAAGAAGATCTCAGATGATATAGAAGGACTGTGTCAAGAACAACGAAGGTGGAGCTACCTGGACAGCTAGAAGAAGATCTACGATGAGATGGAAGGACTGTGTCAACAGCAATGAATATGGAGGCTACCCAGACAGCCATAAGAAGATCTAAGATGATATAGAAGGGCTGTGTCAAGAACAACGAACGTGGAGCTACCCGGACAGCTAGAAGAAGATCTAAAGTGAGATGGAAGGACTGTGTCAACAGCAACGAATATGGAGGCTACCCAGACAGCCAGAAGAAGATCTAAGATGATATAGAAGGACTGTGTCAAGAACAACGAAAGTGGAGCTAACTGGACAGCTAGAAGATCTAAGATGATATGGAAGGACTGTGTCAACAACAGCATGAAGGGGAAGGAATTGGAGAGCTGACACAAGACGGAAAGCTTTTGGAGAAGGAGAATACCCAGCAGATGTCCTACTTAGCTAACGGACTGATCATGCTGCAAAAAAAGACCGGAGGAATTTGTAGGGGGGGGAATTTATCAACCACCGTAATGATCTACACTCGCGGCAAGGACAACCTGAATATGGAGTGGAAAGTACCGAGTGTGTACTTCCACTGCATAACATAGTTCCAGTCTTAAAGCTTGCATTCGAGCTTGATCTGGAACTTAAACAGTATATAGTTATTCAAAACGTTGTACGTATGTAAATTAAAAAAAAAGATCTCAGTTTCCTTCGCGTTTCTAAAAATGCAGATATTCGTGTTTTGGTGACGTCATTTTCATCAGTGGTTAGCCATGTATGTTTAGAGAGGCAAACCCGGAGAATACTTAGCGGTTGAACGGCAAGCGGACAGTTAAATGGTTTTGGGGACACTAAGCGCTGCTCCTTTCTTGGTGAGGAAGAAATCCCTGATAGACGGATCAAGCAGAAGTTTCCATTTGTTCTGCCCCCCGACACAGTGGCACACCCTCAGAGTTTGTAGGATAGTCCCCGACACAGTAGGCCACCCCCAGAAATCGTGGGATGGTCCCCGACACTAATTGGGATTAGTGCCGAGATATGCTGAACAAATCATAAGATGCTTTTTCAGTCAAAAGCATTTAGCAACTTCCACTTAATAGTCAGGTTAAGTTTGGCCCTGTGTACTGGGGACAAATTTAAACTGACAATGGAGTGCCTAGTTTAGGTCCTCCGCTTCGGGGAAATGATTTGGCGTCGTAAGGAAGACGCACAGTTTATGCTTCATCCGGGAACCTAAATCGTGCCCTTGAGTCAGAAGCCGTCTCCTCTGATCACTCGATCACCGGGTAGTCCAGAGGATTGCATAAGAAGGAAAGTAAAGGCAGGACTTCTAAATCACATAATTCCGATGATTAGGCAGGTGTGTCAGGCATCTTATTTAAAAATGAAAAAGATTTCTCAAGTAGACTATTTTCGTAATAAAGAATGACAAAGGCGTGCTATTGTATTGAAGAGCGATGCATTTTTACACTAAGAAAAATTGCGCATTTGCTGCCTAATGCGGTCCACACTTTTGGTACTTAATACCAGCAGAGTTTGTGCGTTCGTCACAATGTTCAAATCAATTGTTTAGGATAACTACGACTTTAATACATTGAAGCAATGACCGATAACTTTTGTACATAAGTTAATCAGAAGAGTGAAGTACGGGGAAATGGACACAAGATTTTGTATACTTGTGTGCACTTGAAGTTTTAGCCAACAGCCGTGTTCGACCACAGTGTCCAGGTAGGACCAAATCTGTCCCAAAGACTGCTCAGGCTGTGAGTACTTCAATCGTCAATCATCTGCAATACCACGTATGAGCGTTTATATAATGGGAAAGTAGCCCATTACAAAGTACAATGTAATACGATTAACTTTCCTTTGTTGTTGGAGGTTTAACGACAACGGTGAGCAACTCAGCGGGCTATAAGAAGTCGCCCGTTCCTAATTTAGGGCCACTGGTTCCAGGGAAAGGAGAAAGCTAGTGCCGCAAGGCAAACACAGCATCCGTGCCTCACCGGGATTCGAACCCGGACCCTCTCAGAGAAATGGTCAGAAGCCATCGCTTAGACCACTGCGCCACCGGGGCAGCTACGATTGCTTTCTACCAAAATCATAGATATCTATGTGTATAGCGTAAAAGACGTTTGTTGGCAGCGAGAATCGAACCGCATCCTTTTGCTCCGAAGCCGAATTCTTTCCGAAGTAAGCCACGCCGACGAAGTGTGTCCCTGTAGATTTTCCAGATTGACATGTGCGTCGCCTTTGAGGTAGGTACTACGTCATATGCGTTAATTTAACTAAATTATATGATAAAGAAAAAGCTGTGTTCGTTATATAAATTAAGATCATTCGTTATTTGAACTCGATCTATTGACACGAATATGTCGCCAGCACCATTTCAAAGCATAGACGGGAATTTCCCTCGAGTTTTCATTGACTGAAATTGCTCTTTGGTTTCCAGTATGATTCGGGCAGCTTTAAACATGTTTGTTACGACTGTTTCAGGAAATCGTGCCCGTATTTGATCTCGACGTGTCTATCTCGAAGTAGCATCTCCGATGAAGTTCTGTTTGCAAATTGCTTTATCTTCCATGGGCGCCGTGGAAGGAGGGTGGAACTTAAATTGCTGTTTCCCACCCTATCCCACACTCCACCCTTGTGCCTGCGTCTCTAGGCTCTTGGGCTCACCTGGAGAGCCCCTTCAGAGCAGGACTTGCATCGACTGGTGTCGTGGCCGTTACAAATTTCTATTGTTATCAGCACGTTCTGGCATAGAGTTTTGCTGACGATGCAGAGGACCTTCAATCCACTGCGCTCTCTCCGCGGACAACCAACAGAATGGGCAAAAAAGAAAAAGGAAAAAAGAAAAAAATCGAAAAAAGGAAGTTGGATCTCTTGTTGTCGCGGCCTATAATGAACCAATATCAAACAAGTCAGTAAACCTCCATTTATATGCCTCGTTACTGCATGTTTTATTTGCACGTTTTGAAGACACCATTTCATTTTGAGATCGCCGTAATGACGTACAAACGTCCAGATTCGTGAATAAATACCGTAGATTATACTAAAGAAACAAAACTAAACTTAAGAACTTATAAAATGAAAATGAATACACTCATTTCTATGAAAAACATAAAGGAGACAAGCTGCGCAGCCCCGGTGGCGTAGCGGTCTAAGCGATGGATTCTGATATTTCGTCTGAGTTGGATCTGGGTTCGAATCCCAGTTAGGCATAGATGTTGTGTTTGTCTTACATCATTGTATCTCTCCAATCCCAGGAACCAGTGGCCCTACATTAGAGATGGGCAGCTGCTTATAGCCCATTGTGTTTCTCACGGTGGTCATTAAACCCCATACCCCCCCCCAAAAGAGTCAAGCTGCGACTTTCGTTTTTACAGGATATGTTCATTAAGTAATATGTAGGTCCTTTCAAAAGTTTTACACACTGCGCAGGCGTTGCCCATAGGATGATGCAATCGCTCCAATCGTTGGGCCAGTTGTGAATCAGACTTCAGTATACAAAGTTGTGTCTACGTTTGCTGGATAATTTGTTCCTGTTGCGAAAAATTCTGCCTAGAAATGGAGGAAGAAAGCGAGTCGGGTCAAATCTCGCGTAGCGACAAGAGCTCTTACATTGAAATTAAAACTTTGCGAGAAAAATCCTCTACCGAAATTCATAAAGCTTTGTGTGAAGTTTGTGGGGTTAGTGTAGTAGATTGTAGCACAGTGTCACGGTGGGCTTCTTGTTCCTGCCGAGTTTGGGAAAGCATTCAAGACGACCCAAGAAGCGGACGGCCATCAGATGCAACGGACGACACTTCTGTGGTTGTCGTCAACAGCATTTTGGGAGAAGATCGACGGAAGACACGTGAAGAGACTGAATATGAAGCAAACATGTCTACCGCTTCAGTTTTCAGAATCCTAACTGAAAAATTACAGAAGAGAAAAAGTGGCTGCCAAATGGGTTCCGCATAATCTGAGTGAAGAGCAGCAAGCAGTTCGCAAAGGGATTGCAGAAGAATTGCTTCAGCGGTACGAAACAAAAGGCGAGCAGTTTTTAGACAGAATTGTTGCTACAGAGGAAACTTGAATACGAGATTTTGGACCAGAACTGAAATCTCAGTCCGCTCGGTGGAAACATTCAGAATCACCTCTCCAGAAAAAATTCCTCCGCCAACAATTGAAGGTTAAGTTGATGATGATTATGGCCTATGATAAGATTGGAGTGATAGAAACAGACCGAGTGCCCGAGGGGAACACTGTAACAGCGGAATACTGCAGAAGATTTCTACAAAATGTTTTACGCCCAAAGATTCCCCAGAGAAGGCCCGACATGCTTGAAGCTGGTGCCATCATTTCGCACAACGCGAGACAGCATGTTGCCCGTAAAGTAAAAGACATTCTGAAAAAAGTATGAATGAGTATTGCTTCCCTACGCGCCATACAATCCTGACATGAGCTTAACAGACTATGACTTGTTCTCAAAACCGAAGAAGCCACTCAGCGGGAGACGATTCAGGATGCTTCCAATGATTTGAAGTGATTCGACGCCTCAACAATGGAGGTGTCCTGACTGGAATACAAGACTTGCCCTAATATTGGGTCGCTGTCATAAAGGAACATGGAGATTACTTCGAAGGCTTGTAAACCTTTGTTATGAAATAAATTCGTTTTTAAAGAGATAACCCACAGTGTGTAAAACTTTTGAAATTACCCTCTCACATATCCAATGATTCGCATCTCAGTGTAATACGTACCAGGTGCGTCGATGTATCTAATAATCAACGTGGCCACGACTGGCTTGCATCGCCTGCTGTACGAGCCGAGGCATAAAATCAAATACTGTGTGAATGGTGTCTTGCGGCATAGCCAACCAGGCTGTATTGGTCCGCTCCCAAAGTTCGTCAGGAGTTGCTGGCGGACGATCGCACACATATCGTTTTAACATGTCCCAAAGATTTTATATGGGGGACAAATCCGGCGATCTAGTTGACTATGAACGTTGTTTTCCATGAAGAAGGTACGTGTTGTCGCCCCATCATGCGGTGTGACATTGTCCTGCTGAAATATAACTCATTGACTTCCTACAGGTACGGAAGAGAGATAGGACACAGAATGTCATTGACGAAACGGGCACTGGTTATGGTGGTACAGACTTTCCCGAGAGGTGATCTGCTTTCGTATCCGATAGCACCATAGGCCATAATGCGTTGGTGTGGCATGCCAGGTCCGAAGACACTCTTCTCCACGCCTCTTCCCCTGTCGTCGGCGGATAGAGATGCGACCATCATTATTGCCTAAAAAGAAGCGGGTTTCCTCCGAGAACACGATATTTTACCATTCGTCACACTACTCCTTTCGTTCGATGCACTGTTGCAGCCTGGTAGTTCGTTACTGCGGTGTCAAAAGTAGCCCGAAGAGAGTTCGACGAGCCTGCAATCCGAACTATAATAACCGACAACGTACTGTTACAGCTGACATGGAAGAATGCATTACAGTTCGCCAAAGCTGCGCCAACGCTGTTGGTGATGCAGAATGGTCATTCAAAGACATCCTCATGAGATGACGTTTGTCCCTTGGCGTTTTCTATGCACATCTAGAACCTTCTCTTCGTGCCCTAAGCCCTTCTTCATACCATTTCTTGCATATTCTTACTACGATGGACAAATTACGCCCCACACGACTGCCAGTCTCCCGGAGGGAAACATTGCAGCCTCTCATGGCAAAAATGCGACCTTGATCGAACTCGCTGATGTGACTGTACAAGACATCATCATGACTCGTCGACTTGCACGACGACGAGTCATACACGGCTGACCAGGCACTGACCTTCCGCCCGAGTAACGCGGCGCTTATAACAAAAAATGGCCGGTTTCCGGTCTATGATGTTGCGCTATATGATTTGCTTAGATGCGCTACGCATGGACCTATGACGCCGAAAAGCTAATCATTTTGAGATATTACCTGATTTGCTTGTCCTGTAAAAATCAAAGTCGTAACTCGACTCCTTTCAAGTATTCTGTTTGTGTGTATGTGTGTGTGTGTGTGTGTGAACGTGAGTGTATATCAGTGCTGAGACGTCCGAGCCCGAAAGCCGGAAGCGGCCTCGGGCTCTGAGATAGAGAGAGATAATTTGCTTGCTTTTTCTTTTAGTGTGATTTTGTATGATTTAGCACACGAGAACTTTTTGCACTTTCAAGTTGTTAAAGAGAATTCTTCGTCAACTGGGTCTAGATGGGGAGTAGGAATTCGGTAGGGCTATCCATTCCTGGCTTGTGTAACAAATACCATAGGCCATGAATTACTGGATTTCTTCGAAGGAAAAGTTTCTTTAAGAACTATAGATAGCAGATAGGGAGTGGGAACTCGGTAGGGCTATTCATTCCGGGCTCAGGTAACAAATACCATAGGCCATGAATTAATGGATTTCTGCGGAGGAAAAGTTTCTTTAAGAACTATAGATGTAGATGGGGAGTGGAAACTCGGCAGGGCTATTCATTCCGGGCTTGAGTAACAAATACTATAGGCCATGAATTAATGGATTTCTGCGGAGGAAAAGTTTCTTTAAGGACTATAGATAGTAGATGAGGAGTGGGAACTTGGCAGGGCTATTCATTCCGGGCTTGAGTAACAAATACCATAGGCCATGAATTACTGCATTTCTGAGAAAGAAAAGTTTCTTTAAGAACTATAGATAGTAGATGAGGAGTGGGAACTCGGCAGGGCTATTCATTCCGGGTTTGTGTAGCAAATATCATAGGCCATGAATTAATGGATTTCTGCGGAGGAAAAGTTTCCTTAAGAACTATAGATAGTACGCTGAAGAGCAATTGAATTAGAGATACCTGTCTAGTAACATGTAGCACCACCTTTCGTCCTGATGGCGGCGGCGATTCGTCTCGGCATGGACTCGACAAGACACCGGAAGCGTTGGGAAACCGTACGGTTCCACGACCCCTGAACAAGCTCCCACAGTTCACGAAGATTTGAAGGAGGGGGTCAGAGCCTCGAACATCTCTCTCGATGGCATTCCAGATGTGCTTGATGGGATTGAGGTCAGGTGACCTAGCTGGCCAAGGAAGCGACGTCGCGTCGGTGGAGTGTTCATCCAACCATTCGGATACAATTCGGGAGCGATGGCACGGTGCATTGTCTTGTTGCAGGATGAGGTCCCCAGTGGAATGTTGAAGACGCAAAAACGGGAGCAAATGGTCGTCCAGGATATCCCGGTAACGTTGACCTGTGATGGACGATGTCACACGTACCAGGGGTCCCATTTCAGTCCACGTAAACAGTCTCCAGACGAGAATGCCAAACCTACCAGCTTGAAGAGCACCCTGCTGGCAAGAAGAATCCATCGCTTCATATGGTTTGCGCCGTACTCGCATCCTGCCATCCGCATGTACCAACATGAATCTCGACTCATCAGTCCAGGCAACATTTTCCCACATGTCTAGGGTCCAGTGGCGATGTTCCCGCGCCCATGCTTATGTACGGTCAGCAGCGTTTCCTTCGTGGGACGATGGCTTCTGTACCCCATACCGAGCAGATGGTTCTGGATGGTGTAGCTGCTTTCACGTTTTTGTGCGCCAGCGTTAAATTGCCAAGTGATTTCTTGCACTGTGGCCCGTCTACCCGCTGTTACAATGCGAGCTAGCCGACGCTGACCCCGCTCATTCACACGCTGTTGTCCACGGCAGTTGGCCCTTGCAGGGATGGTTTTACCGGATTCGATGTACTCACGGTGCACCCGTGACACAGTAGCTCGTGAAAATCCCAGTGCCTGCACGACTTCCGAGATGGAGTGACCCATTCGTCGGGCCCCGACAATTTGCCCACGATTAAATGCGCTTATATCCTTCGTCTTGCCCATACTGCGTCCGACTCTTACTGATTCCTGTCGGATCACTCCTTATATTGTCGGATCGCTGCATACGTCATGTCGTTTCCGTTTACAGGGCCACCCACAGCGCCACATTTGCATAAAGCCAGCTGTCTCTAATTCAATTGCTCTGCAGTGTAGATGGGGAGTGGAAACTCGGTAGGGCTTTTCATTCCGAGCTTGGATAACAAATACCATAGGCCATGAATTAATGGATTTCTGCAAAGGAAAAATTTCTTCAAAAACGATAGATAATGTAGTAGATAACACGCTGACGCAATTTTGCCCCATACCTCCACGCTGCAGCTCCCTGCTATTTCTATTTCTGTTGAGCAACGTACGACGTAGATTGCTGCTGCGGTGCCTGAGTTTTCCTGATTTCCTGCCCCCCGAAGCATTTGAGGAAGAAGAAAATGGCCAAAGAAACTATAGAAATAGATAGACGTCCGTTGCCTACCCCGCAGTTGAGATAGACATTGGTTAATTGCACGGGGAGGAAAGAGTAGAAGTCTGGAAGAGAAGATAAAGAGTAGAAGTCTGAAAGAGAAGATGTTTTTAATGCCTAAACAGTTTAATCATAGTTTGCGGGCTCGTTCGGGCCCGGTCTGTATCTTGAGATATAAAATTCGGGCTCGGACGGGCTCGGGCTAACATACTTCGGGCTAGGACGGGCTCGAGCTAACATACTTCGGGCTGTGACGGGCTCGGGCTCTTACAATTGAGCTCGAACTCAGCTCTGGTGTATATTTCCATCCCAGTTTGGCCACATTTTAAATATTGAATGAAATCAACATTTAGGATGTTCTGGAGAAGTTTGGGAGACGAACTCCAATAAAATTTAGGAACTGCACCAGGAAATGCCCTTTGGGAATATAAATCGAATATAAGTAACCCAGACTCACGAGAAAACAGCAGCATAGTTTCAACGCTTCAGAGAAACTTGCTTCAGACCCCCCTATTTTTGAAAAAATAAAACATTGCAGAAAAAATTGAAAAGTAGAAATTATTTCAATCCGATAAGCGGTGCTATCATATCAACAGACAGAAAACACTAGGTCGAAAGTTTTTGTTGCGTTTATTGTGATTTCACACACAAAAAATAGTGTTTTCAAAATGGAGACATCACTCTCACAAACAGAAAGGAAACGCAATAACGCGAGCATGTTTTGATATTTGGTCAAGCCATGAGCAAAACCTACACACTTACCTGGTAAAATCTCTGCGTGCTCATCGCCTATCACTGTTACGCCTACCAAGGAAAACTGAATACTCGAGGCAGTTGTTTCAAAACAGAAATAGATTCTAAAATCCAACATCCTAAATGTAGCCAAACCTTAAAACTCATCTATAAAACATAGCGATGACACGGAAACCACTAGAATTAATGTACTAGGACTACCGTTGGTATCATATACGAACTACAACCTAATCCAGATGCCTGATTTCAGCACAGAATCAGATATCGCTGAGTAAAGTATGTCTGGATATGTTTTAAAACCGGTCAATATGAAAATACTACCTAAAATTGCTCAGGCAAGTGTTGCATACAAATTTTTTTTAAAATTTTTAACAAGAGATTAATATTTCTTATCTTATTTTCATCTTTTGTGACCTTTCCTTTTTTCGAAAATCATCCATTACTGAAGTAATAGGTTCTTTGCATAGATTTCTTGCATCAACTTAAACATGTCGCTCTCTTTCTAAGTTAGTTCCCCATTAACGCTTAAGAGACCATGCCACAACCCAATGACGTCTGCCAAAATGAGAAAATCATTGCGCATTAGTTCCCCTAAGCTTTTAAGAGACCACGCCATACTCCATTGATGCCATAGAAGATGAGAGAATCGTTGTAATAATCCGTTCTCTGTATAGATTCCCTTCATCTTCTTAACCCTTTAAGCGGCCGATGTTTTTTTGTTGTTGTTGGGGCTTAACAACCACCGTGAGCTACTCGATGAGGAATAAGCTGTCTCCCGTCCCTAATTTAGGGCCATTGATTCCAAGGAAGGGAGATAAACAGTGCTGTAAGACAAACACAACATTCATACCTCACCTGGCGGGATTCGAACTGGGACCCATCCCAGACGAATGGTCAGAAGCCAGCGCTTATACAACTGTGCTACCGGGGCAGTTTATTCTCTCTTTCCTGATCAAGGGCAGGGTGGAGAAGCGCTAGTCCTCTTAACACGAACATCATGCCACTGGACAAAAATAAGTGACTCAAACATCCTCTCGCTCCTTTCTTAGGTTCGTCGTTATAGTCTTTCTAACAGGTGATCAATTAGAACGGATCAGTGTTAATCATCCCCCTCAATTACTACTTTGAATAACAAAGCTAAGAGGGAAAACAACGCTTTCGGATGCTGAAGCAGACTCGTTCCATTCGCGTTCTGCCCACTTCTTAGACAGCGAATATATTCGTTGGAGCTGATTTCATCCTATTTTGCTACACCGAGTTAATTCGTTCCAGCCAGTGAAAGGGTTAAGTATGTTGTTCACTAAATTAGCTTCCTTAAATGCTGAAGATACTATGCTGTAACGACCCTCGCTCTTTTTTTATCTTTTTCTCCACATAGCTGCGATCCTGCTAGAGCTGTCACATAATTTTGTTGGTTTGTTCCATAGAATCATACCATCAAAAACATAGAATTCGGACCCTTCGTAACAATAACAAAAAAGAACAGTTTATTTCACTAAAATTTATGTGGCTTGGGATTTATCGAAGGGCAGGTTAATGGAATGTTCGATTGGCTTTGTCTCCGTCCGTGCTATATATATGGACATTAGACTCGAACTTCCTGCTTCCCGTAAACCGCCGCTGCAGCTACGCGACGCAGTACTGACGGTGCTCTCCGAAAACAAATCGTTCGCTCCGACGCCAAATTCACGACCGGACCTCTCTCGCTCTGGAAAACTAAGGTCCCGTCTCCCTCTCTCTTCCATCTCCAAAGTGTCCCTTCTCCCTTAAAATCTCCACTCAAACTTAATAGGGTTTCGGAGTTAATTCTCACCTACGTGGATCTACCGGCAAAAACCCTTAAGCTTGTGTTTCTCTCCTTAACGCGCCCTTGAAATAATCCCATTGCCACACAAGACAGGTACAATACACTTCAAATACTCGGATATACTTATGTTCCAAACCGACGGTATTACGGCTAATTTCGTGTATCAGACACCAACAGTCTTTAAAACATCTGATTTCGTCCGCTCTGCCCCAAAATGGCGCGAACAAAAAAACCCCACGTGGGAACGAACATATGAGTACATATTTATAATTATTTTTTATGATCTGGGGGCAAGCGAATCTTGCACATGACAAACCCTATGAATACCTTATGGGAGAATCGTTGCATAATCCGTTCTCTGCATAGATCCACTTCATCTTCTTGAGTATGTTGCTCTCCAAGTTAGATTCCCTCAACTCTTAAGAGACCATGCCATACCACATTGACGCCTTAAAAATATGAAAAATCGTACCCCTCAAGATGAAGTCTGAGGTTTTTTCTTCAGGTCATTCGTCTGAATTAGACCCGGGGTTCAGGCACGGTTGGTTTGCGTGTCTTTCTACGCAGGCACTCTCCCTCACTGGAACCAGTGACTCCAAATTAGGGATGGTCGATTACTCATAGCCCAAAAGAAACGCAACGAAGTCCTTACCTACGTCAATACAATATACACAATCCGTTGGGAGTTAAGCACGAAAAATAAAAATGAAATTGCTGCATACAACCGACCAATTTATATTATGCTGCATGCTGGTACCGTACGTGATGCACATATGTACATGCTAATCATTTTTTTTTTAAATATATATTTGGGTGAATTTTCGGCTGCTCAACTCACGTTAAAAGTATGATCAATTTGATGAACGAAGAGGGGCGCAAAATACTGCTGCTGGAGGGGCTCATGCCCTGTGAATACCTCTTGTGGTTGCGCCCCTGCAGGCAACTGTTACATGAACAATTATCCCACCCGTGTGTATTTCTTTCCACGCATGATGCTGTACCTAATAAAGTCCTGACGTTAATGTAATGTATTTACTTTCTGACAGTGGACTTGGATTAAATACCATCGAATGCATGGCATATAAAAATTTCTTTTTTCAAATTAATAAGGTTTCAGGGTCCCGTTAACGAGAATTTCGAGTGCGAGATTTTACCGAATGAAAATGTTTGCGACTCTTGAGGAAGACCAGGCTAGCACCGATCATCTGATTATAATTTATTTCCCAACGAAGCAGATTGGATATAATCGCACATGTGGGTAACCAACCGGTAATCGAACCCATTCCTTATCGGTGATAGGCGCGAAGGACATGTCTTTGTGACACCACATTTCCTGTCACTTACAGAGTAGAAACAAAGATTAAGGGCATTTTATTTTATAGAGTTTCGTTTTATTTACTTCTTTTTCTCATAGGCATAAGTCGTTTAACCTCAAGTAATAGGACTGCGTAATCGGACTACAATGCTAATGCTTAATACTCAACAGTCTTTTTGTTGTTGTTGTTTTGTTTCTCCTTTCTTTTTTTTTCTTTTTTTATGGAAGGTGTAAACGGAATGAGGAAGCACCTCAATGTTTCGAACACAGCAAGTTATTTTCACAGATGAAAACGTGGATAAGGTACCTTCGATTTTTTAATTCACGTAGTTAGACAGCATAGCGTGTTTGTTAGTACCAAGGAAAAGATATAAGTTGAAGATAAATTTAACCACGAAAGGAATAACGACACAAAAATAAAAGAAAAGGGATAAAATCTTGTTTCGTAAACACACACACACACATCACACTCTGATGCCTAGAATCAAAAACGCACGAGCTCGCGCAAGTTCTATGTGGTCATAATTCCCCACTCACTCACATCTACTGTAGTTCCTATTTTGGGTCATGGGCATAGATTTGCTCCAAAAGTTGAAGGGAACCGAAACACTTTTACGATTAAACGAAATATTTAACGCTCTGATTATTCAAGCTAACGCACCCAAGGTGACACCATATCTCCCAAACTCTTTAATGCCACACTGTAAAATGTCTTTCAATCATTGAACTAGGAAAACAATGGGATAAAGATTAATGGAGATTATTTAACTCACCTTCATTTTGCTGGGGACGTATGTCATTTTTGCAACTGTCCCTTCAGAACTGAAGAGTATGATCTAGGAGCTTACTGACAATTGTAAAAGAAGTGGAATTAAAAATGAGCATTGAGAAATCAAAACTGATGTACAATGCTTCTACAAGAAATGAAGATTTTGCGATTGATGGAGAAAAGCTAGAGATAACCGACACCTACAGTACATTTACCTTCGACAGAAGGTATCAAGTGAGGGTCACATTCAGAAAGAAATTATTCGGGGTATAAAACTTGGTTGGAGAGCTTTTGGAAGAAACAGTTCTAAGAGCAATGTACCATTATGTTTTAAAAGAAAAGTTTTTAATCAATGCACCCTTCCAGTGCTTACGTACGGAGCAGACACTTACCTAAAAAATAACCTTTAACTAAAAATGACATACAAAGACTGCAGACAACTGAAAGAAGAATGGAGAGATGTATGCTTAGTGTACCAGAAAACATAAGAAGAGGTATTAATGGATAAGGAAAATGACAAGAGTGAAAGGCATCATGATTAGGGTAAAATCCCTGAAATGGCAATGGGCTGGACATATTGCCAGAGCAACGGGCCACCGATGGACCAACCGCAATTCTAGACTGGATTCTAAGGGACAGAAAGAGACCCAGAAGACGACTACGTGGTAGATGGGCGATTGAAATTCGAAAGCATGCCGGAGTGACATGGAAGAGACTGGCTCAAGACAGACCGTTGTGGAAGAAATTTGGGGAGACTTTCATCCAGCAGTGGATTGCTAATGATTAATGATGATGATATATGCTGTATATATCATCATCATCATTGTCAACCATTATCATTCCACTGCTGGACGAAGTTCTCCCCAAGTTTCCTCCACAACGGCCTGTCTTGTGCCAGTCTCCTCCATGTCACTCCCGCATACTTTCGAATTTCATCCACCCATCTCCCATGTGGTCTTCTTCTAGGTCTTTTCTTGTTCCTTGGAATTCAATCTAAAATTTCGGCTGTCCATCGATGGTCTGTCCTTCTGGCAGTATGTCCAGCCCATTGCCATTTCAGGGATTTAACTCTGATCATAATGTCTTCCACTCTTGTCATTTTTCGAATCAACGAGTTCCTCTTCTTATCTCTCCTGGTTTCACCAAGCATGCACCTCTCCATGCTATTTTGAGTTGTCTGCAGCCTTTGTATGTCTCTTTTAGTTAAGGTCCACGTCTCTGCACCATACGTAAGCACTGGAAGGATGCATTGATCAAACACTTTTCTTTTAAGACATAATGGCATATTGCTCTTGAAAATTATACTCTTTCTTCCAAAAGCTCTCCAGGCAAGTTTTGTACGCCGATTAATTTCTTCATGAATGTGACCTTCACTTGATATCTGCTGTATATATATTTATTTTGCAACTTTCGTTTTAAATTCTAAAGTTTTTCCTTAGTTTTCAGTTTTGCTCTTCAGTATATATATATATATATATATTTGTTAACTTCATATAATTTGTCCAAAGCAACATTTAAAGTTTTTATTATTTTTTTGTTCTTGTGATGTCCGTTTTTTTTTCGGAAGTTGTGGTTACAAAATTCCTGTTCACTCTACTAACTCTGTTAAAAATTTTAATCTGTTGTTTCTTATTTATGGCATTTTAGGTAAACCTTTTGTTCACCACAAAGAATAAGACTTAGTAGTACTTTTAGTACTGTTCTTAAAGTTTAAATTCTCTCTCAGATGACTTTGTTGCTCAGCACCGTGTTTTAACTGAATAATTCTGATGATTTGTTCAGACCCTCTCACAACTTGTGATTTTGTAATCGTTATTCTGTTTTTTGTAGCAGATGACGAGTGTGGGTTGGGCCAGGAAAGTTATAGATGCATGCAAAAACTTTGACTAAATTATTCTACCTGCAATTCTGAGGAGGTTTTGCTAATTAAAAAACTTTTTGGTGGGCTTTATTCTTGCACCTATGGCTTTGCAGAAACCCATTTCCAACTAGGTCTTTGTGGAAGTGAGAAAATGCAGAGTTTTTGCTGGTCCTTGATAAAGCCAAGGATTGGCATTCTCGACACTTTCTACATTCAGTTTTGCTATTACTTTATTTTATTGTTTACTCATGCCTGTTGGGCTTTGAAGTTTTTCTATACTGTTTTAGTTCTTGTTAAATAATGTTTTTATTTTTTTACGGTCTATACTTGGTAGTGTGTGAGTTCTGAATATTCATAACTGCTGCGTTGCTCGTCATGATCTTCAGGTATTTTTTGGCAATTTTAGTTTAAATTTTGTTAGGTGTTAAATTTAGTCTTTGACTCTGCTCTTATGTATATATATATATATATATATATATATATATATATACAGGACAAGGTGACACCATATCTCCGAAGCTCTTTAATGCCACATTGGAAAATGTCTTTCAATCACTGAACTGGGAAAACAAAGGGATAAAGATTAATGGAGATTATCTAACCCACCTTCGTTTTGCTGATGACATAGTAATTTTTGCAACTACCCCATCAGAGCTACAGAGTATGATCCAGGAACTTGCTGACAAGAGTAAAGAAGTGGGATTAAAAATGAACTTTCAGAAGACAAAAGTGATGTACAATGCTTTTACAAGAAATGAAGATTTATCAATTGATGGAGAAAAGCTGGAGATAACAGACACGTACGTTTATCTTGGACAGCAGATATCAAGTGAGGGTCACATTGGTGAAGAAATTAATCGGCGTACAAAACTTGCCTGGAGAGCTTTTGGAAGAAACAGCATAATTTTCAAGAGCAATATGCCATTATGTCTTAAAAGAAAAGTGTTTGATCAATGCATCCTTCCAGTGCTTACGTATGGTGCAGAGACGTGGACCTTAGCTAAAAGAGACATACAAAGGCTGCAGACAACTCAAACGAGCATGGAGAGGTGCATGCTTGGTGTAACCAGGAGAGATAAGAAGAGGAACACGTGGATCCGAAAAATGACAAGAGTGGAAGACATCATGATCAGAGTTAAATCCCTGAAATGGCAATGGGCTGGACATACTGCCAGAAGGACAGACCATCGATGGACAGCCGGAATTTTAGATTGGATTCCAAGGGACAGGAAAAGACCCAGAAGAAGACCACATGGGAGATGGGTGGATGAAATTCGAAAGTATGCGGGAGTGACATGGAGGAGACTGGCACAAGACAGACCGTTGTGGAGGAAACTTGGGGAGACCTTCGTCCAGCAGTGGATTGATAATGGTCGATGATGATGATGATGATGATACAGTATATACCAGTATATCTATATATATATATATATTGGGGGAAGAGATTAACGACCACTGTGAGCAATTCCGTGGGCTACTATAAGCAGTCGCTTGCTGGTATTTTAGGGCCATTATTTCCAGGGAAGAGAGAGAGCCAGTTTAAAAAACAAATGTAACATGCATGCCTCCCCGGGACTTGAACCTGGACTCTTTGTCTGTCTGTCTGTCTCTCTCCCTTTCTGTATACTAGAGAATGATGCAGTTATAAGGGTTTTCCAACGTCTATCTGTTGGAGTTAAGTATACTTTATTACACCATAAGAATATAATAGCCGCCGAGAATATAATAGAAATACAATAAAGAATATAATAGTCCCTATTAACGGGTGGGGAAAGGGGTTGCCGTGAGACACATACACCGCCCATGTGGATTCGGTCCCCATCTTGAAAGAAAAACTAGAAGGCAACGCCTCGAACCACTTGGGCATCGGGACGGCAGATTGAAACTGTAACTGAGAAGTAACATAATTTGCGTAAGAGATGTTACGTTTAACCTTGCTGAGGATACACGTCGCAAATAATCTGGCAAAAAATTAGCCAGTGACAGATCAGGTAAATGTGAAAATGTACATAGTAGTTGTTGCCGTGAGTTTCAACTTGGAATGGTTGTCTCTTTAAACAATGAGTTATTGAATGCATATTGAAATAATGAGTGCTTTAATATCCATTCTATAAACTAACATACCGAGCTGAAAATTTGTGCTGAATTACAACTTCAGCTGTGTGTTTCGAGAATGTTGCGCCACACCCCCAGATCAAATATTAACACTAGAGGTCTGCACCGGCCCAGCCCGGGCTATTTTTATTTATCAATTAAGTGAAAATTTCCGGGCCGGGCCTGTACTGGAAGGTTTGGCATTTTGTTCTTCGATTTAAAAAAAAAAATCGTTTCGTCTCACAAAACCAAGACTGACTTGTTAAATAACCAGATGGTGAAGTTCACGGAATGAAACGAAAGACTCCATCCGCCGCCGAATGCATTGATTAATTACAGCTAAAATCTTCAAAACCAGCTGTAAGATAAGAGTCTGAAATGAGACGGTTTATTTCTTTAAAGGCTTAAAGCGAGTTTTGTTGTTTTAAGCGACTAAAACACATGGCCTTTTTTTCTTCTCCGAGAAAAGTTTACATGGACAGGTTTTTTTCAGCTACACGAAACCAAAACGAGCTTGTGGCGCCAACGTCGAAACGGAGGACCCCGGTGAGGAGACTAACGTCGGCATTCGACGACAGGAATCTTATGACGATCTACGCAAAGCCCGTTCGGCTTACGATGGCACAACTTAGCTGAGGCAGCTTATCTCCACCCCCACCCCACCCCCTCTTTGTTAGCAGCGCACGTCATCTGGCTATGAAGCTGTAGAGATGAAGAAAACGCGTCACTAGACCACGAAAACTAGAAACGGGTAACTTAGTCCGAAGAATGGATATTAAATTGTGTTTTCAGTGTACAGTCGTGCCCGTTTGTAACGAAGCCATTTATTGCAGATTTGCGGTTATTTAGCGGAGGAATTGCCATATTCCTTGATTTAAAAACAAAACTGCATGATAGACTATTTATCCATAAGGAAGTAAAAATTCTCAGTCACGGAAATTCCCGTGTTGTAAAATCTGTTGTTGCTTTCCAGAAGGGGTGTTCAGTAGATTGTGGTGGAAATGAAAAAGCAGTTAAGGGTTTGCCGCGGCAACGGAAGGAAACGCTTATCCCTGAGCATTCAGAGATGGCGTTGAAGAAGCAGATACTAAACTTTTTCAAACCGGGACAAAATTTGAGCAGAACGAACTAAACGACGGATGAGCGTTCCAAAACTTTAGCACTGCCAACTATGGCGTAGTTGTTTCAAGTTCGCTTCCAGAAGATGCTGAGATCGTGTCCAATGGAGGAGTACTGACATTTCGGGCTCTGACACTAAGTAAGAAAATGCCACTACAGGACTTACATCATCGGCTGCATATGGAGTATCTTCATCGAACACCGTTGCAAGATATTTGATATCACACAACATGTATATTTCAGTGCAGCCGAAAACGGATTCTATAGAAAAAATAAAAATCTCCTGGGTTGCAAAGAAGAAGCAAGATTCTTTAGATTCGTGGATATTAATAGAGTTAGAGTCTAAAGTGATTTTTTCTGTCCATATGAACTGCGTACAAACGTATGTACTGCTGTTGTATACAAGGGTTGTACCCAAACTAATGCAAAAGTGGGCATAACTTTTTTAGCACGACTTTTGTAAAAAAAGATCGTGCTTATGTTATCGGCTTGTCCGGCCGTCTGTACCCACGGTATCTCTGCAACTATTAGTCCGATTTGAAAAATTCTTTTTGCATTCGAAAGCTTGAAATATGCGAATGATGATCCTTCATTTCGTTTTTTTTTTTTTTACGATGTACAATTTCGCCGCTAGAGGGCGTAAATGCAGATGATGTCGAATTCAAAAATACGTTTCATTCCACATATTTGCTTCTAAACATCCGATTGAAAAAAATATTTTATCTTTCGATTCCATTTATGTCGAAGAGTATTTTGGAATTTTGGATATAGTTTCTTTTTCAAATTACGAATAGATTTTCCGCTAGGGGGCGTAAAAGTAAATTGCATTTCCCCCGATATCTCTTCTTCTAAAACTCCGATTTGAAAAAACTTTTTTTCAGCGGATACATCTCCTGATGCACAATCTTTTGCATATAATTTCGAATTTTTGGTAAAGAATACTTTGGCCACCAGGGGGCGTAAGTGTTAATTTTCGCTTCTGATGTATTTGCCATAAAATCTGAGCTTCTAAAATATCGATAGAAAAAATTCTTTCGTGGACTGATGCCAGTCAAATCGATAAACCTTTTCGGAATATTTTCTTCCTAAAATATTCCACAGTTTCTCCGCCAGGGGGCGTAGATGTATATCTTATTTTTGTCAATATCTCGACTTCTAGGAGTCCGATTTGAAGAATTCCTTCTTTGTTGGATAGTGTTTTCCGTGTCGCATGTTTTCCATATAACTTCAAAATTTTCAAGTAATTTATAGACTTTCTGCTAGGGGGCGTAAAGGTAAATTGCGTTTTCCCCTATATCTCTGCTTCTAAATCTCCGATCAGAAAAATTCTTTCTGCACCGGATACAACTCCTGATGGGAAATCGTTTGCACATAATTTCTAATTTTTTTAAAAAATGGTTTGGCCACCAGGGGGCACAAACCTTAATTTCCGCGTCTGGTGTATTTGCAGCAAAATATGAGCTTCTAAATTCTCGATTGAAAATAACATTGTTTGTAGACCGATACTACTCATGTCGACAAACCTTTTAGAAACATTTTCTTCTTAAAATAATGCACGGTTTCTACGCCAGGGGGCGTAGATGTATATTTTATTTTTGTCAATATCTCGACTTCTAATAGTCCGATTTAAAAAATTCCTTCCTTGTTGGATAGTGTTTCTAGTGTGACATGTTTTTCATATAAATTCGAAATTTTGAAGTAATTCATAGACTTTCCGCTAGGGGCGTAAAGGTAAATTGCGTTTTCCCCTATATCTCTGCTTCTAAATCTGCGATCTGAAAATTTTTTTCTGCACCGGATACAGCTCCTGATGGGAAGTCGTTTGCACGTAATTTCAAATTTTTTGTAAAAAATTGTTTGGCCACCAGGTGGCGCAAGTCTTAATTTCCGCTTCTGATGTACTTGCAGCAAAACATGAGCTTCTAAAATCTCGATTGAAAAAAGTCTTTTGTGGACCGATACTACTCATGTCGACAAACATTTTAGGAACATTTTCTTCTTGAAATAATGCATAGTTTCCACGCCAGGGGACGTAAAGTCACATCTTATTTTTGTCGATATCTCTGTTTCTAAGAGTTCGTAAGCTCAAGATTCCGTTTACAGCAATATCTGAGGGATTAAACACCCGATTGAAAAACTTCTTTCTTTCGTCAGATACTAATGTTTTCCATACCGGTTCGATTGACTTTGAATAGCTTTGATAAATTTAATTTGCGTCAGAACGAATTCAAAAGACGTACTTATTATACCCGAAAATTCGGTGTCATCTTTCTTGTTATTAACTGACAGAGGTCGTTCGAATTGCACATGTTGGTAGAGTAACTATCACTATACGTATATGTAACCCTTCTTCATTGCAGGTAAATAATGGATTCCAAGCAGAAGCAATGTACCGTCATTGAGTTCTTGACGAAGGAAGGGTGCAGGCTGTCCGACATCCACAGAAAACTACATAATGTTTACGGAGATGGCACCATTGACAAGAGCAATGTGCACAGATAGATGATTGTATTTAAAGGAAAGCAAACCAGCATTGAAGACAAACCACACAGTGGGAGACCATCATCTGCGACCACTGACACAAATCATCAGCGAGTGGATGAATTGATTCGCGCTGAGAGACGAGTCACAATCCGTGCGTAAGCTTGGTGCACAACTGGACTTTGGTCATAATACCATACAGAATAAGATAATGGAAGACTTAGGGTATCGGAAAGTGTGTGCAAAGTGGGTACCTCGTCATTTGACACCCGATTTTAAGGAGAGAAGGCTGGAAAGCTACTCTGATCTGCTGGAAGCGTCTGAAACCAACGAAGACACGTTTTATTTTGGATCTGGTGACAGGGGATGAAACCTGGGAGTATCTTTACCATCAGGAAACGAAGAATCAATCCATGGAATCGCGTCACACCTCTTCACCAAGGCTTAAGAAGTTCAATAGTCAGCGATCAGCAGCAATAGTGACTGTTTTTTTTTTTTTTTTTTTTTTTTTTTTTTGAATGACAGAGGTGCCATTCTCCTTGATTAACTGGAACGTGGCAGTACCGCGAGCAGCGAGCAGTGCGTTGAGACCCTCAAGTAGCTTAGAGAAGCCATAAGAAGGAACAGATCGAATAGGAATCTGAAGAGGATCCACATTCACCATGACAATGCGAGACCACACACATTTTTGGCAACAAATCAGGTGATCAACAAATTAGGCTGGTAGGTGGTCCCCCATCCACCATACAGCGCAAATCTGGCGCCCTCCGACTTCCACCTGTTCGGTCCAATGGAGGAAAGTCTCCGGGGACAAAGATTTTATGACACAGATGAGGTAAAAATGGCGTGAAGAAGTGAGTAGAACAGTTCACACCTGAATTTTTTCAAAGAGGATTCGAGAGTTGGGTTCAGCGATGGAGCAAATGCACCGCATGTGATGGGGACTACGTTAATTAGCCCCTTTGTATAGACGAAGAGTTACTCTAGCAACTTGTGCAATTTGAACGGCCTCTGTCAGTTAATAAAAAAAGTATGCTTCCTTTTGCATTACTTTCGGTACAACCCTCGTACAAATATGACGTAGTGCTACTGTATTTAATCAACCACTGCATTTTTTATAAAAAAGGTATGCGCATAACGATGTTTGCATCAGATCCTTACGTCTTTCTTATAATCGGGCGGAAATGTATTTATGCTATAAAATAACGAAATCATGGAAATATGAAGAACAAAGTCTAGGAGGAAAGAGAAAATGCGTATTCATACATTATGAAGAAATAATGGCATAAAAATAAGAAACGTGTGTGTAAGAGAGAGTGCGTATGAATTCATAAGTATGCATGCAACTTTGTGAAACTATCCAAAAGCATGCGCTCAGAATAAAGAGTACAAAACAGTAGTAGAAAAGTGCTGAGAAATTTTGATACAGCGTGTAACGTATACTCTAACACAATTTTATTTTTTAGTTGATGTTATATGTAATTTTAGTTGATGTTATATGTAATTTTATTTTTTAGTTGATGTTATATGTAATGTTCTCCTCAAGCAATTTCCAAACTTAACGTTTATATTTTCTGTTTCGCCCGAATCTCTCTTTGGCAACAAGTACTCAGTTCAGTTGTTGAGTGATGTACAATTTGTAGATAAAAGGATAATATATGAAGTTGTTGACAATGTATATTCGCTAGCTTCTCTAGTTAATTAATATAGATCTATAGGAACTATTGCTGTGGCAGTGAAAAGGGCTTCAAGTCTTCTGAAATAGCTGCTTTCTCGTCAACCAGTTTTTGTAAACTAAAGCGAAAACTGATTTCTTGAAGATTTTTCTTATTTCATCATCATCATCATTGTCAACCATTATCAATCCACTGCTGGACGAAGGTCTCCCCAAGTTTCCTCCACAACGGTCTGTCTTGTGCCAGTCTCCTCCATGTCACTCCCGCATATTTACGAATTTCATCCACCCATCTCCCATGTGGTCTTTTTCTGGGTCTTTTCCTGTCCCTTGGAATCCAATCTAAAATTTCGGCTGTCCATCTATGGTCTGTCCTTCTGGCAGTATGTCCAGCCCATTGCCATTTCAGGGATTTAACTCTGATCATGATGTCTTCCACTCTCGTCATTTTTCGGATCCACGAGTTCCTCTTCTTATCTCTCCTGGTTATACCAAGTATGCACCTCTCCATGCTTCTTTGAGTTGTCTGCAGCCTTTGTATGTCTCTTTTAGTTAAGGTCCACGTCTCTGCACCATACGTAAGCACTGGAAGGATGCATTGATCAAACACTTTTCTTTTAAGACATAATGGCATATTGCTCTTGAAAATTATGCTGTTTCTTCCAAAAGCTCTCCAGGCAAGTTTTGTACGCCGATTAATTTCTTCATCAATGTGACCCTCACTTGATATCTGCTGTCCAAGATAAACATACGTATCTGTTATCTCCAGTTTTTCTCCATCAATCGATAAATCTTCATTTCTTGTAAAAGCATTTTCTTATTTACTAGGGAAAAAACCCTCAAAAATTGCTTTTCTTTTTAATACGTCATTCAAAGCTGGCGTCCAAAATTCCTGGCTATTTATTTAACCAGTTTCATATGAAGTTCCTGCAAAATTTTTGAAAAATCCGTCTGCTGTTGCTAGAGCCCATCTTAGCTGTGAGCACTCCCCCCCCCCTCTCCGCATTTCGGGAGTTGTGGGGGTTATCAGTACGCCCATGACGTCAGCACGTCCTGTTTTACAATAGTGTAATGAATTTTATATTCTGATTAAAAGTTTTGTGTTCTGACATCTTGCCCCCGCTGTCATAAAATAGTTCCGCCGCCCCTGGTATACATACATGTTCTTTTGCCTGTACTTTTGCGCGCGTGCGTTCGTGTGTAGCTGAATTTCTGGTATTAAACAGAAGCTCTCCGAATGCAAATAATGAGAACTCAAGGAAGGGAAGCGTAGTAGAAAACAAAACAAAGCAAAAAAAAAAAAAAGTAGTCGATTATGCATACATGTCGAAGTGTGACTGTCCTTTGCAAATGACAAGCGAGGAAGACCCAACAGCAGCAAGAAAAAAAAAAAAAGATATTCATTTCTTCGTAAATTCCGAGCAAACCAATAATCCGCGTGGTTTTTCGGGTAGGATCAGTTCACACCGTCCTCGCATGGGATGCTTTCAAAACAAAATGCCAGGGTGCGTAACCATGTCACGATACAAAAGTGTCCAAAACAATTTGTGACGTCTGCTGAGGAAGATCCCCCTGATAGCACCTGCAGGGAAGAATTCTCGTAGATCCCGCACATTGATTTCTTCAACTGCTCGCCGCCATACCGCGAATGACTCGGAACAATGCACATAGTCTCGCTTTCTGGGCAGATAAACCCTTTGATACTCTGAAATTTGTCTCCTTAGTATGCCCCCCCCTCGAATCCACAACTGTCACCCCCCTGTCTACTTCTCTCCTCGAACAGAAGCATCCATATCAGTAGCGAAATACTTTATCGCGTGTCGCGTTCTGTGATTGCGGCGAATCACAGGCAACATCGAAGATAAAAAAAAAATCACTTGCGTCGTAAAAGAACAATTCACGGGGGCTGAAAACAAACAGAATAAATCTTCTTAGCTCGACCATGGCCTCCAGGTTGATTTTGAGCAGCAATTCGCCACACTTAAAAAGAACTGCGCTGCAGGTGAGCGCCTGTAAATGATTCAGAATCGAACATTGATATTCTCGTCTTTTCTTCTTGTTGATTCCTTGTTTTGATTGACTTTTTATTTTTCGTGCGGAATCAAGTGTGCATAATGTACCGCGCTGTGTACGTACCTGAGACCACGGAATTGTTTAAAATGCTGAGATTCAATAAAAAGATTTCTTTGAGAGGGCATTTTTTCTGCATTTACAGCTTTAAGCAGCTCATGTCGCGTAACGACGAATGTCATATCTGTGTGGCTTCTGTATGGCTACATCTGATAGCTCACTCGTATATCCCTCTTATCTGGTATCACATCGTTAGAAATCACATTTTATTGGTAGATCTGTCTACAGCTTTGTAAAATTTAGATGTTTTACCTTTCTGATCAAAACTAGTTTTTTTTTTTTTTTTTTTCCTTATCGAGAAGTTTAAAAAAAATGCCAGCAAGTGCTTTTTTATTTTAATCTGAACTGTTTTTATTTTTTCATTTTTTTACAGCTAAGAAGGGAAAACTAGAAAAAAAATCAAGAACTGTCAGTAAAATAACTTTTCGGTGCTGCTTGAAACACTAATTTATCGCTGATCCAGATTAAGCTGGCCTAGTGTTTACCACTTATCTGTGATCCAGATGAATCTCGCCTTAAGACTTCAAATTATCTCTGATCCAGATGGAGCTGGCATAGTGTGTATGGCTTCAGCTTATCTCTAATCGGAAAAACTGGCCTAATATTTACGATTTCGCTTATCTGTGATCCAGATGAAGCTGGCCTAGTGTTTACTATTTCAGCTTATATCTTATCCAAATGAAGCTTGCCTAATCTTTAATTCTTCGACATGTCTCTGATCCAGATGAAAATCAGAAATCAGATCATATGTAGAGGATTTTAGGAAGGAGTGTCTGACCTTAGGCCTTAAACAAACCTTAGAAATAGGAAACTAGGAGATGGACTAGAGTGCCTGTCGGAAAGTGACACGGAAGCGAGGCAGAAAGGGGGAGGAAGACTCCTTTATTTATTACGGGGGAGCCAGTGCCCGGGGTCCGACGGCTTCACGTGCCCATCCGACGCACGGCGGATATTTAGTGATTTCGAGCGTTCGTACCTGCCTGGGATCGAACCTGAGGTCTCCGTGGCAGTCGCTAACGTTGACCACTTGGCCACCAGCGGCCCCTGATCCAGATGAAGTTGGCGTCGTGTGTAAGACTTCAGATTATTTGAGATCCAGATGAATCTGGTCTCGTGTTTAAGACTTCATCTAACCTGTAATCCTCGTGTTTATTAAGACTTCAGCTTATCTGTGATCCAGAGGAAACTGGGATAGTGTTTATGACTTCAGCTTATCTGTAATTCAGATGAAACTGTCCTAGTATTCACGACTTCAGCTTATCTGTAATCTAGATGAAACTGGTCTCGTGTTTACAATTTCGATTTATCTGTGACCCAAATGAAGATGGAAGAGTGTTTACGACTTCAGCCTGTCTATGATGCAGATAAAATGACTCAGCTATTACTACTAGAGCCTGTCTATGATGCAGGTAAAATGGCTCAGCGATTACGATTTCGGCCTGTCTATGATGCACGTAAAATGACTCAGCGTTTACGACTTCAGCCTGTCTATGGTGCAAGTAAAATGACTCAGCGGTCACGACTTCAGCCTGTTTATGATGCAGGTAAAATGACTCAGCGGTTACGACTGCAGCCTGTCTATGATGCAGGTAAAATGGCTCAGCGGTAACGACTTCAGCCTGTCTATGATGCAGATAAAATGACTCGGCGGTTACGACTTCAGTTTACCAGTGATCCAAATGAAACTGGCTCACTAGTTACGACTTCAGCCTTCCCCTGACCTAAGTAGACCAGAAGTTACGGCTTCAACTTATCTTTGACACAGATGGAGCTGATCTATTACTTTAACTTCAGCTTATGTTTAATACAGAATGAAGATTCCTAGTGGTTACGGCTTAGCTGTCTCTGGCCCAGATATAGCCAGCCCATTGGTTGCGACTTCAGCTTATCTCTGATCCAGAGGAAGATGTTCCAATGGCTATAACTTAACTAATTTCTGATCTACATAAAATTTGCCTTGTAATTGCAACTTTTCATGCCGAGGTCCTCGGTTCTCGTGCTGTTGAAACATAGTTCTGTTTATTATTCCGTTCTTGTTTTCCCTAATCCCTTCAACTTTCAGCTATAAATTGAGCATGACAACCTCTCTTAACTTTCGACGTTCACGGTGGCGTTAAACTGTAAAAAGAAAACCCGATAAAGTAAAGAAAAAATATATTTTCATTTATTATTGTTTTTTCATGTACCCATCATTCTCTCACACTAGCATCTGAGGCTCATTCACAACAATCGTAAGTTACATAGGGAGTATAAGAGCTCATGAACACCATTCCGGTTATTTGAAATAGAAAAAAGGTGCGAATATTCTTAATAAAATCCGGATGATAGCTTTTTATCACAGAAGAGCTTTATTTTTTTACATAGTCGTAGCAGACATTGCGAAACAACAACTGCTTTACAATATTTATTTAAAAAATTGTTCTATGTAACTGTGTGTTGCAAAAGGGCAGCCGAAATATTAACCGATTTAGTTTTTTCCTCAATCGTTGAAGAGGGAATAAGAGTATGCATTTGACATAGGACTACAGCAAGCAATCTGCAGATGCAGGATATTTAACAAGTTAGTAAAATCATGCACTGAATTGATTATGGTACGCTTTCCAACATACCAGAAATCGCGCGCAGACAAACCGTCCTCCCTACCCTGACTACTGATTCGTTCAGTATACCTCCGGAACAACATACTAATGTTTTGTCGCAATATAAGCATTTTACGCAAGTTATGAGGATAATGGCTGTGTAATAAATCTCGCTCCTGTGCCCTGACCTTTGATTCCATTTCAATGATATTCATCAAAACGAGTTCAATACACCTCCGAAACAACACGCTAAAGTTTTGTTGCAATCGAAGCGTTTTTACGTAAGTTATGACGCATAAGGCCGATGGAATGGATCCCGCTCTTATTTTCTGACCTTTGATCCCATTTCGCCCATTTTCAATAGGGTTCGTCCCCAGGTTGTCCTCTACCACATACTAAAATTTCATCGAAATCGAACCATTTTCATGCGAGTTACCGTGCCGACAGACGGACAAAGCTGGAGCATATACGCTTCTTCAACCTACGGTTAGAAAGCGTAAAAAGTAATTAATTCATTTTTCCATTATATTTGCCTACGGTTGGAAAGCGTAGAAAAGAGTAGCAAAAGCTTTCCTGTATCAGTTAAATGATTCTAGCGTATGTCTGTCTATCGTTATTTTTATTTTTTTCTAATATATAAACATATGGAAATGGCTATAAGGATTCACGTGCCCCAAATTTTGGTTCACCGGTTCAGTCATAGGGAAGAAATTGTCCAACCTTTGTCTTCATACGACCATATCACCACCGCTGGCATGTTTCCAATGAATCGTGCAGTGCGGTTGCAAATGTTTTCCTACGCAGCGTCTAATACCGATACGTCCGTAGTAGCAGTTGGAACCTGGACTCATCAGACCAGAAGGCAATGTCCAGTCACAATACGTCAGTCGTTCAATGTCCAGTCACGAGGCTCTTGTTTACGCTTTCTAGCCGTAGGTTGAAGAAGCGTATATGCTCCAGCTTTGTCCGACTGTCCGTCCGCACGATAACTCACGTAAAAATGGTTCGATTTCGATAAAATTGTAGTATGTGGTATGGTACCACCTGGGGACGAACCCTATTGAAAATGGGCGAAATGGTGTCAAAAGTCAGGACATCAGAGCAAGATGCATTCCATTGCCCTTATGCGTCATAACTTGCGTAAATATGGTTCGATTTCAATGAAATTTTAGTATATGGTAGGGGACCACTTGGGGACAAACCTCATTGAAAATGGGCGAAGTGGGGTCAAAGGTCAGGATATAGGAGCGTGATGCATTCCATTGACTTTAGGCGCCATAACTTGCGTAAAAATTGTTCGATTTCGATTAAATTTTAGTATGTGGTAGGGAACTACCTGGGAACGAACCCTAGTGAAAATGGGCGAAATGAGGTTAAAGGTCAGAACATAGGAGCGGGATGCATTCCATTGCCTTTATGCGTCATAAACTTGCGTAAAAATGGTTCGATTTCGATTAAATTTTAGTATGTGGTAAGGGACCACCTGGGGACGAACAATACTGAAAATGGCGCAATAGGGTCAAAGGTCAGGACTGTAGTGGCTAGAATAGATAGTGTGTCGTGCGCTTCTTCAGACGGGTTCTTGAAATCATGAAATCACAGAGGGCGTTGAAGACAGCTTCGATGCTATTGCTGTGAACTACGCTCATGGATATATGTGCTTCTCGTTCCGTGGAGTATAGTAATTTCACTAAAATTTTACCGAACAATATCTTTTTCGTTATCCTGTAGTTATACTAAAAATGATTAATATCATGCATGAACAGATATAAGTGAATATTTTTCCAAATGGGGATTTTGGGGAAGCTTCGTCAACTTTAATCGGGAAATGCATAATCTCACTTTGAATCTACGCGTTATAAGGCTGATAAGTACAAATACATTATTGGACACAAATTTTCTCCCTAATTATATGTCCAATTAAACATTTGAATTTACGTGACTTTCCGGTAAAATTTTAACAATTATATGCCCCTTAGAATGATCGATCGTTCATGAGAATTCCAGGAAACATCTCTTTCTCAGTAAGACTTTTAAATTGCTGTCCCGTTCGTATCTCGCTGGCGATTAAAAGATAAAAGTAATGAAACTCACTGTTATCCCAAAAACAAAATTTTATTGGTAAATTGAAACATAAAAAACATCGCTTGAGATCCGATTTTATTAAACCCTGGATCGAATAATACTATTGGTAACTTGTTCAAAACTATTTCAGAAATAACTATATTTCTCGCAACAAATCCAAACAGAAATTTAGTAAATGTAAAGTATGTGCCACATTAGTGACTTGATAATGTGATACATGCTGCATGAAGTTTACAGAAGAAATTAAAATTCACGGCACTGATTTACTTATACAATATATAAGGGGAGCATGGAGCCCTCGCCCCCGAAAATGTGATTTTTTTTATAATTCTTTAAATAACATTAAAAAACATGTACTCACCATCTTACCTTAGATAAAAACAAAAAAAAAAATTCGTTTTTTTTTTTCATATTCATTTTGCACTGGTGGATTTTAAACCTCCCTCCCCCCCCCGAAAAGTTAGACGCAGGGTAGTGTATGTCTTCTGTTTCGCTCAACTTAATCTTTTTGGCAGGTTGCACAATGTTATGCTTAATTTTACGTTGTTTTGGTAAGCGTTTGGTTAAATATTCAGGGAGATTTGGGGAAATTGTGGGCAGAGCATTACCTAAAAGTACTGGCTGAGTTCTGGGCGTTAATATTATTTCACCAATTATAATTATTTCCAGAAAATTATTTATTTCCAGAAAACGTTCATAAAAATGATGTTCACATACTACACACTTCTGTTCTAGCTGTTTGTCACCCCGAGGAATTGCCTTGCCTCATTTATCGGCACGGAAATCACAGTTACTCTTTGTTTACAAGATCTGTAACCACTGTTACATCCAGGTTCAAAACACGTTCTCAACGTTACACTCTTATTATTACTTCTTTTCATGATCGATCTAACAAATAAATTACTTTTTTACTCGCTATCCACCAAACACGCCATAGAAAAGTATGCTAACGTTTCGAAATCATAGCATCGAAGCTCGCAAGGAGCGCCATCTAGCGGTTTAATGAAAAGAGGGAACTGAAATTTAAATAGTGAGGCGTTATCGCGCAGAACACTATCTCTTCTAGCTACTATAGTCAGGACATAGGAGCGGGATCCATTCCACCGCCCTTATTCGTTATAACTTACGTAAAAATGCATCGATTGAGACAAAACTTTATCATGTTGTTCCGGAAGTATACTTTACCGGTTCTGTTGAATATCATCGAAATGGGTCAAATGTCAGGTCATAGGAGCGAGATTTTTTCTACAACCATTATCCTCATAACTTGAGTAATGATTTCTGGTATGTTGGAAAGCGTATCATAATGAATGCATTGCATGATTTTACTAACTTGTTTTAATTTCTGTATTTTCACAAATTTTCCGTAGTAATTAATTCGGTTTAAAGTTTTTCCGTATTTAGGCAGAAATTTCGCAAAATCCAACACGCTTAATATTTCAGCTCTAACGCGAGAGAATCCTTTTGCACCGATTGTGAAGATCAAGCCCGTGCAGTTTAGGTTGATGCCGCGCGTCTTAACCACTTAGGCAAAATGCGACAGTAACCAGGCTCACGTTCAAGGTAAAACTTAATTGCGCGATGCGAGTGATTTAGTCATTTTATTTTCTATTAGAACTTGTTATTTTTTTTTAATTCGTTTCTAATAATTTAATTCTTCCTGTAGGAGGCTTTATTACAAATTGCGTATTTTTTCATCGTGATTTTTCGAAGCAACAGAATGATTTGGAGTTTGCGATCTTTTTTCAACTGACAATAACAGTTGAAAAAAAATAACAGTTGCATAATGATGTCATTTTTCGTCCAGTCTCTCAGTCGAAGCAGTTTTACTGCACCACATTTGAAAAGCGATATGAAACATTTTACACCGTCTGACAAAGTTCTAGGACAGTGGGGTGAGTATTACTCTAATAATGGTAGTGGTAAAAATATGTTCTATGGGTCAAATTGTAACTGTGTTTTCCCTCTCTTGCAGGACACATGAAGATCTAAGAAAGTGCAGACCTGTTCAATTCTGAAGACTGTTAATAGAAGGTACCCCAAAGACCATTGTCATGGATTTGAACAGAGAGCTGAGAGTAAACATCAAGTTTTGCTGCAAATCCAAGAAGTCAGCAATGGAGACCTTCGAAATGATCAAAACTGTTTACGGTGATAATGCCCTATCCCGCGGTCGCCTTTTTGAATGGTATGCTCGCTTTTCCGATGGAAGGGAAGACTTTGGGAATGACCCAAGGATTAGAAGTCTGTCAATTAGCCGTTCTGAGGAAACGGTGGAGAAAGTTCGCGCTCTGGTGCAGTCAGACCGTCGAATAACAGAACGGATGAACCTTCTTATCGATGCACCATTTTGATGGCTCCGCTAAATGTATGAAACACTTTTTGAATTCATTTTTACCGGAACACTGTTCATTTTCGCGGTAACGGTTTTCATGATATCCTGAACAGTCATGAAACGTCGTCCTTTCAACGCCAATTTCACTTTGGGGAGCAGGACGTAATCGGCGGGAGCTAAGTCCGGGGAGTAGGGTGAATGGTTGAGCCTGGGTACTCCGGACTTGGTGAGAAACTGTGTCACCAACAGTGCCGGGTGGGCAGGCGCGTTTTCATCCAGAAAGAACCAACTTCCACGCGCTCGCAAGTGCGGCCTCACACGATGAATTCTCCTCCGTAGGCGATCAAGAACTTGCAGGTAGAAGGCACTGGTAATTGTTGCGTCCTCCGGAAGCCATGCCCTGTGAATGATGCCGCTGCTGTCAAAAAACGTGATCGGTACTGTTGGTGACGCAGTTCCTCACCAAGTCCGGAGTACCCAGGCTCAACCATTCACCCTACTCCCCGGACTTAGCTCCCGCCGATTACGTCCTGCTCCCCAAAGTGAAATTGGCGTTGAAAGGACGACGTTTCATGACTGTTCAGGACATCAAGAAAACCGCTACCGCGGAAATGAACAGTGTTCCGGTAAAAATGAATTCAAAAGTGTTTCACACATTTAGTGGAGCGATCAAAATGGTGCATCGATAAGAAGGGGAATACTTTGAAGAACCATATCTACAAATGGACTCAGTGCATTAAACTTTTCTCGTAACAGCAGCTGTCTTGGAACTTTATTTTCAGACAGTGTATTTCAACTTATGGCAATAACTGAATGTGCATAACAGTAGTTTTTTACACTGAGGTATTTTCCAAACTATATGCATGGTACATACGCAAGAAAGAATTTTCGATTAGAGCACTCTGTTCAGTTCATTTTGTGTTCAATATTGCCGATCGATGATCATCTACTAGTAGAGGAATTTATACATTCCCAACGCCTCTCCAACACCCTCTCCCCATTCCTTAGACATCTCCCATAAAATATCTCAACACCTCTCCATTTGAAGGTGTGTAATAACGCACACACAGATATGAATGCTTCTTAATTCTTAAGTGCGTCTCTTTTATTATCTACAGCATATTTCTCAATAGCAGTTTACCATTTACACGAATTCTCCAGCTCTACCTTGAAGTACGTTATACCATATGATAATACAATTATGTTTCTTTCTTTTTCTTTAATTTAAAGTGTGGTACCTGCAAAACTTATGCACGCATCTCTTTATTTTAGTCTTTTACAGATCTTGCAGATATACTTCTGAACCATTTCAGCATGTTCAAGATTTGAGAAAGTAGCAATATTTGCCTGTTTCGACAACTCATGTTGATACTTCTTTGCTTTAGTATTCTTTACGGAAGCATTTGGACTTAAGAGATAAAAAATGAAAACGACACAAAAATGAAGCATTCTTCTATAGCTTAGGAAAAAAAGATTCCCTTCTTCAATCATTCTTAACTAACTATAAAAAATTCAACACTTTCCCAGTTTTGAAGTTTTCCCCATTAATAGACTAAATATTTCAGTATAAAGCATTTTTAGCATTCGAAAAATTTATTATGATCGCTCCACCCCTCTGAAATTTTTACCCTATCCCAACTTTTTCAGCACCCTACTAGTTTGAAATTCCTGGAAAAAACTCCTCTACTAGTATCTGCTGAAAAGAAATTTCCTTGCTGGCTTCGAAAAAACATTTTTAAGAAATAATGCAAAAAATCATGACTTACCAAATTTACGCTTGTACACTTCATAAGGTATCCTCAAACTTTGCATTTATCCTAAAATGAAGAAAATCAGTTTGTAATCAATGAAAGATACCGGCAACAAAGAAGAAAGAGAACAAATATAGACATAAATGCAGTGTAAAAAAAATCTGTAATAGAATGCATACACTAAAAAAGAAAAAAAAAGGGGGAGAGGAGGCAAGGGGACAGCTCAACATTTTTGAAAACGTGATGCAAGAAATCTCAACAAATGTCGTACACGTTTTTGAAGAAGTTCGAAACGTTTTGCAGGTAGGATTTTGTTGAATGCTTCACCATAGACATGGAAAATTTCGAAAAAGTGGTAAGCAAAAGTGCACATGCACCTCACACCAAAGACACGGATTGACAAGAATTCTGAGGGAGTGTATAGCGAAATTCCGAAATATTGTACAAATCTATGCAGTAAACATTTGCATGTTTCTTAGTGAAAGAAATTGATATAGCCAAAATTTGTAAATCTTACACTGAACTCAGAAATACAGGGTGATTCATAAAGAAGTATACAGTTTCCAGATGCTGTAAAACAGTAACAGTTGAAGACACGGACCACAACTGCGAACCGTTAGGTAGATGTACTCATAAAGTTTGTGTCCCGCTACTGAGGGAAGTGACGTAGCCGATAGAGCGCGTGTCACGTGACTAGTAATTCGACGAGCATCTTCCTCACCGATGGATTGGACGAGCCGCGGACTACAACATGCCAACCAGAAGTCCTGACTTAACACCTTGTGACTTTTTCCTGTGGGGGTACGTAAAGGACAAGGCATTCGCTCCTCCTCTTCCTGTTGATCTAGCGGAGCTGAAGCAGCGTATCACAGCCACTATCACTGCACTTGATTCAGATATCTTACCTCGCGTTTGGGTGGAAATGGATTACCGACTCGATGTGTGTCGTGTGATTAAGGGTGCACACACAGAACATCTGTGACTGTCTCTAAAAGAACTTGAAATATTCCCCTACAATTCTGTTACACGTAACATAAAATATCTTACATTGTTCTTGTTTTATAGTGCGTTGAAACTGTATACTTCTTCAAGAATCATCCTGTATTTTACTAAAGGGCTGGGGGTGGTAGCCTTTCGTCAAATAAACTGAAATTCTGTGAAAAATTACTCCCAACTCTGAAAACAGGAATTTGTTGGCGACGGGGATCGAAACTGCGTCTCATCGCTCAACAGATGCTGAATTAGGTTTAAGTCTGGGCAGTTAGGGGACCAGGAAAGTACTTTGAAGTCTTTATCGTACCCTCCCAACCACTCTCGGACATTTCTAGCTGTGTGACACGTCGCATTGTCGTGCACGAAGATCCCATCCCCCTCAGGTAAGACAATCAGCATGTATGGGTGTACGTAGTCTGCAAGGATGGATTCATAACGCATACGGTCCATAGTGCCTTCGACAGGTATGAGTGAACCCAGCGAATGCCACGAAAACATTCCCCAGACCATAACGCTGCCCCCGCCAGTTTGTGTTCTGCCAGCAATGGTTAAAGCGTGTTTGTTTTCGATGTTTCTCGCCTTAGACGCCAACGTCCATCCGTTCGATGAAGCAGAAAACGTATCTCATCGGTGAAGGCAATCATTTGACAATCAGCGGAGATTCAATCAGTGGCGCACCCAGGAATTTTTGTTGGAGGGGCTATGTATATTAGTATACGTACATAATATGTGTATATACACTGAAGAGCAATTGAATTATAAATACCTCTCTAGTAACGTGTAGCACCACCTTTCGTCCTGATGGCGGCGGCAATTTGTCTCCGCATGGACTCGACAAGACACCGGAAGCGTTGGGAAACCGTACGGATCCACGACCCCTGAACAAGCTCCCACAGTTCACGAAGACTTGATGGAGGGGGTCAGAGCCTCGAACAACTCTCTCGATGGTATCCCAGATGTGCTCGATGGGAATGAGGTGAGATGACCTAGCTGGCCAAGGAAGCGAGGTCGCGTCGGCGGAGGGTTCATCCAACCAGCCGGATACAATTCGGGAGCGATGGCACGGTGCATTGTCTTGTTGCAGGATGAGGTCCCCAGTGGGATGTTGAAGACACACAAACGGGAGCAAATGGTCGTCCAGGATATCCCGGTAACGTTGACCTGTAAAGGGACGATGTCACACATACCAGGGGTCCCATTTCAGTCCACGTAAATAGTCCCCAGACGAGAATGCCACACCCACCAGCTCGAAGAGTACCCTGCTGGCAAGAAGGATCAATCGCTTCATGTCCACATGTACCAAGGTGAATCTCGACTCATCAGTCCAGGCAAAATTTTTCCACATGTCTAGGGTCCAGTGGTGATGTTCCCGCGCCCACACTAATCTTTGCACCCAGTGATGTGCGGTCAGCAGCGGTACCCTCGTGGGACGATGGCTTCTGTACCCCATAGCGAGGAGATGGTTCTGGATGGTGTGGTTGCTTACACGTTTTTGTGCACAAGCGTTAAATTACAGAGTGATTTCTTGCACTGCGGCCCGTCTATCCGCTGTTACAATTCGAGCTAGCCGACATTGACCCCGCTCATCCACAGCTGTTGTCCACTGCAGTTGGCCCTTGCAGGGAAGGTTTTACCGGATCCGATGTACTCACGATGAACCCGTGAAACACTGGCTCGTGAAAACCCCAGTCCCTGCACGACGTCCGAGATGGATTGACCCATTCGTCGGGCCCCGACAATTTGCCCACGATCAAATGCGCTGAGATCCTGCGTCTTACCCATACTGCGTCCGACTCTTACTGATTCCCTTCGCATCACTCCTTATATTGTCGGATCGCTGCATACGTCATGTCGTTTCCGTTTACAGGGCCGCCCACAGCGCAACATTAGCACAACGCCAGCTGTCTCTAATTCAATTGCTCTTCAGTGTATATATACACTGGTGTGCAAAAGTTAAGGACGAAGAGGAGAAATTAGCATAACAGCGAAACGAGCAGACAGAACGGACCCAAAGACCACTCAGGAGATAGACTAGGGTCCGGTATGGTAGGGCATGCGCATATATGCAGTATGATGTTGTGTGGCGGGGAGTGTCGGTAGGGTATAAAGCACACGGGCGGTGTACGCTCAGCAATTCGGCGAAAGCTATTGCACGGTGTACATCGGTTTGAACGACGTCCCCCTGTGATATGGCCAACAGGCAATCCAGAAGACGACATCTGGATGACTTTACCCGAGGTCGCGTCATTGGGAATATGGAAGAAGGTCGAAGTGTGACTAGTGTGGTCGAGGAGTTTGGGATCGCTCATAGCATCGTATCACGAACTTGGAGAGCATTTCAAAAGACAGGAACAGCTGTCCGAGAGTTCAGCAGTGGTCGTCCACGAGCAACCACGGCGGCGGATGACCGGTATATTGTCCTACAGGCGAGAAGAGACAGACAGCAGACAGCAAGATTAATCGCAAGGCACATGCAACAGACAACTGGACGTCCGTTATCGCGTTTTACCGTGGTCAGGAGGCTGCACAAAGCTGGTCGCTGGTCTATTTGCACGACGACCAGTACGGTGTGTGCCATTAACGCCTGCTTATCGGAGACTGCGGTTTCTGTGGTGCCAGGAACACAAGAACTAGACATATCAGCAATGGGTCCAGTTCTCTTTACAGATGAGAGCTGATTTAGTCTGACGAGCGATTCTGGACGTATACACATCTGGAGAGAGCAGGGAACACGCAATCACATCTACAACATCATCGAAAGGGACCGGTTTGGAGGTGGGGGAATTCTCGTTTGGGGCGGTATCATGCTTGGTAGCCGTACGGACCTCCACATCTTCCAAGGAGGTACAGTCGCTGGTGTCCCCTATTGTACCGAGGTTCACCTGCCTCACGTGCGTCTGTTTAGAGGTGCTGTGGGTCCTGAGTTCCTCTTCATGGACGACAACGCTACATCTCATCATACAGTGGCTGTCGCAGAGCTGTTGGAGAGTGAAGGAAGATATTCAACGCATGGATTGGCCCGCAAAGTCCCCGGACCTAAATCCAATCGAACACGTGGGGGACCTTCTCGGGAGACGCTTGGCAGCACGTCACCAGCCGTCAGCAACGATTCCGCAGCTGCGATTGGCGCTACAAGAGGAATGGGCCGCGATGCCTCAACAGCTCCTTGACAACTTCGTTCTCAGCATGGACAGACGTTGTAAATCCTGCAACGCAGTCAGGGGTGATCATATCCCCTACTAAAGATACTAAAGACTGGATTTTTCTTGGCAGGCCCCTGTCACATGAACGTTTCTGTCTTCTGTTCAGTTGTGCTCGAAACTACCTTTTCAGTAAAGTGCCTTTGTATCCTTTGGATTCCTTGTTTGGACGGTTTTGTTCACTTGTCCCATATTCTTACATCTTGGGGACCTTATGGTATGATTTGAGTCTATGTGGAGCATTTCTGCACGACGTTACATTCGAAAAACCATCTCGTCCTTCATTTTTGCACGCCATAGTGTACGCCTATAGTTTATATACGGTTGTGACATACGTCGCTCAATCTCTTTGGGGCTTTGGGGGGAAGACATTACATGTATGTCAGACACTATGTAATTTTTTGAACATGTACAATAATATTTTTGAATGCGCCAATGGGTTCAGTTCCGATACTGCAGTGCAAATGTAAGCCTTTTCTGCCGACGCACCTTCGTTAGCATAGGTGCAGTGACAATCCATCTGCATACGCAGCACGGTTCGCTGAACTGTGGTTTTAGACACTTCCGGTAGCACCCTTGTTCCTTCGGCCAGTGAGTTGTTCCACTGTAGCGTGTCGATCGGCCCTCACACACTTTCGAAGCCGTCGTTCAATTCTCACATCAATAACACGTGGTGCTCAGCAGTTTGCACGTCATTTATTAGCAATGGTGCTATTTCTCCAATCAAGATACACATTAACCACAGCAACACGCGAATAGTACACAAACTGCGCTGTTTCAGAAATGCTGCCACTCTTGGCCCGAAAGCCGATAATAATCCCTTTTTGCAAATCTGATAAATCACTCCTTTTCTCCATGACAGCAACGAGTGATATGTTTTCAGAAATGATCAAATGTTCATATGTAGAGGATTTTAGGAAGGGAGTGTCTGACCCCAGGTCTTAAATAACCCTTAGAAATAGGAAGCTAGGAGATTTGGGCTAGAGTGCCCGATACGAAAGTGACACGGAAGCGAGGTAGAAAGGGGAGGAAGACGCCCTTATTTTTAACCGGGGGGGGGCACCCGGGGTCCGACGGCTTAAAGTGCCCATCTGACGCACGGCGGATATTTGGTGGATCGAGCGTTCGTACCTGCCTGGGATCGAACCTGAGATCTTCTCCATGGCAGTCGCAAACGTTGCCCACTAGGCAACCCGCAGCATATATATTTTCAAATACGCCCCTGTATGTAGAGGATTTTAGGAAGGGAGTGACTGACCGCAGGTCTTAAACAACCTTTAGAAATAGGAAGCTAGGAGATTTGGGCTAGAGTACCCGATAAGAAAGTCATACGGAAGTGAGGTAGAAAGGGGGAGGAAGACGCTCTTATTTATTACCGGGGGAGGGGGCAGTACCCAGGGTCTAACGGCTTAACGTGCCCATCCGACGCACGATGGGTATTTAGTGGTTCGAGCGTTCGTACCTGCCCAGGATCGAACCTGAGGTTATCTCCATGGCAGTTACGAACGCTGACCACTAGGGCACCCGCGGCCCGTATATTTTCAGAATGCCTAAAGCACACCTTACATACCATCCAAATCAACTCACGGCACGTGCCTCCTTTCATTGGCTACGCGCTGTTGACCTCAAAAGTAGGAGGTGGTCACAATAATGTAACGTATGAAATGACGTAGATGACGCACTACTGAGGTGACGCACGAGTTAAATCGACAATGAAGCAGCGATAAGCTTGCCGGCGTAGTTCAGTTCGGAGAGCAGCCACTCCGGAGTCAGAAGGTATTGGTTTGAATTCCACTTTCGAAATAAAAGAAGGGTTATAATCTATAGATAAAGTATGTTGTTATACAGCATTCTTTCATAACACATAAGAGTTCCGAAATATCTTATGAAAGGGCACATATTCAGTCGTCCTTTTATGAGATATTTCTGAAGGAAAACATATTCAGTACAGTCGATGGTAAATTAACTTATGGGTCTACCGAAAAGAGTTTTATTCGTAAAGTATAAGCCTGGTGATGAAACTATCAATCTTAGTTGGTTGTATGGGAATTTTGCTTAACTAATAGAGGATATTTATCTTCCCATTCACATGAAAATCTTTTTAAAAGATGCTCCTACCTCCAATTGTTGGCAACTCAAATCGTGTCTGGAAAGATACAGCAAAAATCAAACTTTTGTATAACCTAGGTTAAGCAGAAGTTTGATGCTACTTGCAAATTTTGTATGTGTTAATGTTTGCAAGACCACAACTGGAAAATTAAGCGTAGCACTCTTCATACTACGCATACCACAGTTGCCTTCGCACTGAATGTGAACTGGTATCACCGAGGCTGACTGTGTGTTGCCGACGAATGCGGTAGTAGCTAACTAACACGGCCAACTCGACGCTGTGTGTTGAAATTTTACCCCCTAACTGGCTTAAATCCAAGACATGCCGTTTCTTTGTAACCACGTTTCACTCAATATGTTATGTCATTGAAGCTATTCACTGTGCTGCTATTTTTAAAGCACTGCTGTTACTACATTTCTCCCTTCCTCGCAGTAATCGCTCTCAATAAAAGAAAGCGATAATACCGAGTCTATTTACTGGGATCTGGTATTAGCTTAATCCAAAAATGTTTAAATAGTCACCAGCAATTTCATGTTGTAATGGAGATTTAAATAAGAAGTTTCAAAAAGTAGCAATATAAAATTTGGTTCCTCGGCGCTCATCTCATATTTTTACTCAGATGTATCAAAATCCAATATTTCGAAAGGTAAAATCTTTCTCGTTTTCTCTCTGGACGTCAGCCGCTATATCACGATTGTTTAGGATTTCTCTTGCCTAAGATACGATTTTTTTATGCATAGCATATTTTGTGTCTCTTATCATCCAACTGGGACCCAAAATATTTCAGTACCTTCGTATGCATGAGTCAGTGTATGCTTCTTTTCTGAGACAAAATATTTTGGATTTCAGTACCCAGCTTGATGATACAAAACACAGCATATGATTTCCATCACTCATGATGTTGCTAAAGGAACTGACCACCGCTGGACAACTGAAATATTAGATTAGTTACCAGCGGGAAAAAAAGAACCCAAGACCACATGGAAGATGAGTGGATGAACCGGGAGAAACTGGCTCAAGCCGTGTAGTTGCGGGACAAACTTGAGGAAAACTTCATCCAGCAGTGGACTAATAATGGTTGATGTTGTATCATCGTCATTATCAACCCGCTGCTGGATGCAGGTCTCCCAAGTTTCTTCCGAAACGGTTTGACTTGAGTTAGTCTCCTCCATGTCGATCTGGCATGCTTTCGAATCCCATCTCTTACGTGATCTTCTTCTGGGTCTTTTCCTGTCCTTTAGTATCCAGTCTAAAATTTCGGTTGTTCACAGATGGTCCGTTCCCCTGACAATATGTCCAGCTCATTTCCATTTCAATTATTTTCTCTGATCATGATGTCTCCCACTTTTGTCATTTTCCTTATCCACGAGTTCCTCTTCTTATCTTTTCTGGTTACACCGAACATACATCTATTCAGGCTTCTTGTCTGTAGCCTTTGTATGTGTTTTTTTAATTCAAGTCTAAATCTCTGATCCTTCTTAAGAACTGGAAGGACGTATTGATTAAACACTTTTCCTTTAAGACGTAATGAAATGCTCTTGAAAATTGTGCTGTTTTTTCCAAAAACTCTCCAACCAAGTTTTACACGTCGAATAATTTTTCCATCAATGTGACCCTCGCTTGATATCTGTTGCCCAAGGTAAGTGTAGATATCGGTTACCTCTAGATTTCCCCCATCAACCGATAAATCTTCATTTCTTGTAAAAGCATTGTACATCAATTTGGTTTTCTGAAAGTTCATTTTTAATCCCACTTCTTTACTCTTGTAAGCAAGTTGCTGGATCATGCTCTGCAGCTCAAAAGGGGTAGTTGCAAAATTGATTGTCATCAGCGAAACGAAGCTGAGTTAAAGAGTCTTCATTAATATTATTAGATGGACTGCCCACTGCTGAACAACTGAAATATTAGACTGGGTACCAACGGACATGGCAGATAGGAGGATGAATTTCGAAAGCATGATGGGTTGACATGGAGAAGATTGTTTCAAGACAGGAAGAAACTTGAGGAAACTTTAATCCAGCAGTGGATTGATAATGGTTGGCAATGGTGTGCTCGTACATATGCTCATTGTAACCAATAAAGGTAGGAAAAGGAACTCATGGATCAAGAAAATGATAAGAGTGGATGACATCATGATCAAAGTAATGACTCAAGTAACAATGAGTTTGAACATATTGCTAGAAATGACTACCGTTAGACACTTGGAATCTAGACTGGATACCAAGGGGTGCATTGTAAACTGTCACACAGGAAAACTGCTACACATCTTTCAGCAACTTGGAAAATTGCCACACATTAGAAACACAGACAAACTGCCACATGTTTTACATTACGGGGCGGGGCACAAATTGCTGTTCCTGCGAGGAACACTTTGAATGTGTGGCAGTTTTCCAAGTTTCTGAATTATGTGTGGCAGTTTTCCAAGGTGCCTGTTGGAAGACCATAAAGACCATGTTGAAGTCTTCTTCTAGGTCTAACATGTGTAGGTGAAATTCGAAAGCATGCTGGAGTGACATGGAGAATATGCTCAAGACAGAAAATACATACGGTGGATACTGGCTCAAGAGAGAAAAATTTGGGGGAGATCTTCATCCTGCATTTAATTAAGAATTTCCATGATATATTATATTATATTATATTATATTATATTATATTATATTATATTATATTATATTATATTATATTATATTATTTGAGCCTTTATATTAGGATCGTTTAATTTAATAAAAAAATTCCAGCTGGATTCTTTGAGCATTATAACAGATAATTCGCCTTTGAAAAGTTCATGTGCACTTTCAAAATGCAGGATTGACAGTGATTAAAACAAACAAATTAACATAAATCTATTTTCATTCATTCTACTTACTCAAGTCATTTCTGCATCCTTCATATGCTTACTGGCTGCTTTCTCTCAAATGTTTGTGGAAATGTTACATCAAACGATTTTTCAGCTCTGATAAAAAAATTTAAAGCCCCGAAACTTCCAACTTATTTTTGTGTAATGTTATTGCTGTTTAAACCGTTGCCCCATGTAAGATGTGAGGATGTGTGCTACATTTGCAGTAGCGCAGTCTCAAATTTTTTTTAAATTTCCCTAAATCCATATTACTAAAGTGTGTAGGGGCCGCCCCGGTGGCCCCTAGTCTAAGCGATGGCTTCTGATAATTCGTCCGAGATGGGTCCGGGTTCGAATCCCGTGAGGCATGGATGTTGTGTTTGTCTTATGGCGCTGGCTCTCTCCGTTTCCCAGAACCAGTGGTCCTAAATTAGGGACTGGTGACTGCTTATAGCCCATTGAGTTGTTCACGGTGGTTGTTGAACCTTCAACTCCCCCTCCCCCTAAAGTACCACCCTCTTTAATATTTGCAATTACTAGTTGCAACGAAGGGGAAAAACCATCTCGGAACAACAGAGAGAACAACAGTTTCTCACTTGGAACGTGAATCCAAGAGGTCGACGAAAGTACTGTAAGAGGGCCGGTGTTGGTCTATTATGACAAGCCCCCTTCGGGTTTGATGCTTAAGCCTAATGTCAGCTCGTTGCGGAAAATATACAACAAAAGAATAGTTGAGAAAATTGTAGTTTCATATATTCTGTTAGTTGCTAAAACTTATATGTGCAGGTTGTCCTAGAATTACTTTACTAAGTTATAAATTAATGTTTCTGCCCACTCCTGATTTTTCTGTTTTCTAACTATACTCGCTCTCTCATCATCCCGCGATTTCTGTTCGGGCACTCTTCTGTTTTTTCGGACCACCGTCCCAGCCTCTCCCCTCAGCTCGAAGAGGAGAGCGTCGCCTTCTGAACAATAAACTCACGTAACAGTTTGGTTGTACTTTTCGGATCACAATGTACATGATTGCAGGGTAGGCCAATAAAGCGATTGAAGGCACTTAACGTTTTCGAACTGCCTCTTCAATACAAAGAACGACTTCCAGTAATTTACCAATTTAGCTAATTACCGTTACCGCGATAGACACCTCGTCGAACATTCCTATGCTGACTGAGAAAAACTTAACGCTAAATAGTTCCTTACTTGGAAAAGAATTAATTCTAAAATCTTGAGAATCTCTTAAACAATCGTAACAGTACCTTGCAGCCTGACCTCCTGGACACCCATTTGACAAGACTACTTTTCCTTTCTGTCTTGCGTATTTTTTTTTTGGGGGGGGGGGAGTCCCCTACGGTTTCAACGACCACCGTGAACAATTCTATGGACTATATAAGCAGTCGCCCATACCTCTTTTGGGGTCGGGCCCCTGATGGACTAGTGGTCAACGTTCGTGACTGCCACGGAGGAACCTCAGGTTCGATCCAGTGCAGGTACGAACGCTCGAATAACTAAATATCCGCCGTGTGTCGGATGGGCACTTTAAGCCCAGGGCTTCGGGTACGGGCTCCCCGGTAATAAATAAGGGCGTCTTCCTCCCCCTTTCTAACTCGCTTCCGTGACACTTTCCTGTCGGGCATTCTAGTCCAAATCTCTTAGCTTCCTATTTCTAAGGGTTGTTTAAGACCTGGGGTCAAACACTCCCTTCCTAAAATCCTCTACATCTGATATGATCTTCTGGGGTCACTGACTCTAGTCCAGGCGTGGACTGGGCCACCGGGACATGCGGAAAATTCCCGGTGGGCCGCCGTCCTCTGGGCCGGCAGGCCCCATGCTAAGCCACTAAAAAACATCTAGATTGTTGTGTACTTCGCTGGATGGTTGTAGAAGAAATTAAGTTATGCTGTAAGCGTCAAGGCATTAAGGTTCAGATATGGAACATTTCTGGGCTGATTAACGTACACATGTGCGTTCTTTCTGGATCTGCGTCTGATTTACTACTTTTCGGACTTTACATTGGCATGAATTCTTGAACTGCAGTTTTGAAAAAAGTTTCTTCAGCCAGAATGTTTTTTGTTCTGTTTTTTCATTTTCAAGTTATTAAATAAGCGTTAATTTTTGCACTCTCGAATTTCTGTCATTCCGTAAAAAATGTAAATTCTTATGAAATTTTTGTGAATTTTAAAAATTTTCAATTTATGGTGAGTTTTTTTTTTTTTATTTTGAAAAAAACCTTAATTTCGGATCATTTGGATTTCCTTTTTTCACTGAAGACACTCTCAGAATCGTAAATTCAACTGCATTAGCGAAATTCGTAAGAGTGAAATGAAATCTACGTTGCCCCGGTGGTGCGGTCTAAGCGATGGCTCATGACCATTCGTCCGAGATGGGTTCAAATCCCCGTGAGGCATGGATGTTGCGTTTGTCTTACGGCACTCTCTCGGCTCTCTCTCTTCCCTGGAACCAGTGGCCGTAAATTAGGGATGGGCGACTGCTTATAGCCCACCGAGTTGCTCACGGTGGTCGTTAAATCCCCAACCAAAAAGAAAAAAAAATCTATAATCTGTCTGACTTAGGGAAGGCAACATGTCTGTGCTACAGCAGCGAAAGTAGTATTTTCTTTAATAATAAGTTTCACTTGCGATACCTAATACTGCTTCAGAAAAATCGGTAAAATAGAATTTACTGATTATTGTCAACACAAACGCTGCAGAAATTCTTAGGACCGTATTGAAAAGACGTTTAAGCCTTTAACGACCACAACGCCCAGACCGCCCGTACATATAAACGACTATAGCTACCCGAAACGCTTGCCCAAAGTGAGTCAGATTTCCTACCTCCTTTGGCACGCCATATGAGGAATCAGCTGGAGTCACCCTCAGTCACCGTTGTTGTTATTAAACTAAGAGAAACAAGATTTTTGGGTGGTGGCCGTTAAAGGGTTAAACAAGAAATGGTGATGGTGATTGGTGATACACTGTAAGAAATAAGTGGTGTGAATTCATGGAAAATTTCTGAAAATAACTTGCAGCAAAGTTGCCGGTAGATATCCGTCTTTTTCAGAAATTTCTGTTTTTAAAAGTGCCCGTTTATTTTAACTTCCGCATTTTCACGTAGACAGAAATTCCGTTTATTTCAGAAAAATCCATTAAAAGTTTTTCCGTATTTAAATTGAAAATCTGCAAAATCGATTACCCTTTATATCACTTACCCCAGATAATCCTTCCTCTGAAGTCAGGATCGAACCCCCATCGTTAGAGCTGGCTCAACAGGTAACTAGCGCTTTTAACAACTGAGCCACAAACGCTGGGCAATCGGAGTCACGTACATCGTAAAATGAATTCCGCGACGATGAAATTTTGTTTTTCGTCATTTTTTTTAATAGGTTTCTAATTTTTTTTAATAGGTTTCTAATTTTTTTTCCTCTAGAAGGACTCTACAAATTAAGCATTTTTTCATCGTGATTTTTCGAAGCAACAAAATGCTTTGCAACTTGATTTTTTTAAACTGACAATAACTGTTGCCTTTAAAAAAAGTGAAATGTACTCTTTATAGTATTATTTCACAAAAAAAAGCAAAAAAAAAATATCTATAATAGCTTTTGTCTTAAGTTGTGCAAATACTGATATATAGACGTCCTTTAATCGACTGTACAATAAGTTAAATACCTGGTTTCTTAGAGTAACGCAATATATGTATAATAAATAGCTGCTGCACAAAATAGGGAGGAGGAGAAGAAATATCCTGTGCCACAATAAACAAAATTCATGCGATATGCTATCCACAATATCCGATCTCGCTACGGAACTTCAAAATTGAAATTTAAAAGTTAATCAAACCCTCAGGTATTCTCACCAATCGCTCCTATTACCGAGAATTTGTCATCATATAGATACAGAAAAAGTGAGAACGGAGATTTTCCGTTCATATACGAAAGGAGCTACAGAAAGGTTTCTGAAAAATCAGAATTTTCCGTTAACACATCTCTAAACTGGTAATTTACCGTCAATATAAGAAAGAAACTGCGAAAAGGTTTCTGAAAATTCAGAATTTTCTCGTCTTAGGAAAAATCCGTTACATTCAGGTTTCTTTCTGTCATTTCACGGAAAAGGTTGTTTCAGAAATATGCTTCGTTAATTCACGGAAGAACTGACGGAAACTTGCCAGTGATTTTCAGAAAAATTCTTACAGTATTAAGGTAGGTATACCGTAATAATTCTTTGAAAATCGTGGGCCTCAAAAAAATTTACTTCCAGGGCCGTTTATAGTTCGTCAGTCCGCCACTGCTCCAAAAAGGTGGGAGAGCCAGTATCATAAATAAGACATGCGTACCACCCATGCGTCACTCGGGATTCGGGCCCGGACCCATCTCGGACGAATGGTCAGAGTAGAGCGTTTAGGCCACTGTGCCACCAGGGAGGCCGACACCGTACTCACCAACCTATTAATGGCAGATGGAATGATACCTGCAGGCCCCTTAGCCGAGTGCAGACAAATATGGTCTGACTAGAGGATCGCCGCAGTTGCTTGTGAAATTTTATCCATCAATGTATTTCTACGTGTAATTACCTAGAACGTTTAGTATAGATATGCTTATCTGTCGACAGAGCATTCCCTCCTTTAGGCCAAGTGCATCCTCTTCCAAGGGACCGTCTGTCAGCGAGCTGAAAGCACCGAAGTGCGAAAGAATATCTTGGGAGGAATCCCCTTGTCTCGACGGGGAAAGGAAGGAATTAGAGGTAAAAAAACCAAACGAAATCACGAATGAACTCAGCAGCCATTGGGAATGCAAGCCATGCGCTTCACGATACGGGCGAGTCACAACAGCGTTATTGTTCTAATTTGACAGCTCCGTAGGCGAACTGACAGCAATCGGGCAACAGTAGTTCCTATTATCCAAGGAAACTGGTTTGCGTTTGAGTTTTTGACAAGCTGCACTTAAAAAGGAGCCGCTGACAGGGCTGCACGGAGCCAAATAATATGGGAGCCATTAGATAACAATTTACAACCTGCCGTTGTTTTGCACTAGGTGTCGGCAAATTCATGTCATCAGCTAATGACTAGATCTATCAAGACTTAGCAGTTAAACACACACGATATGAATGTTTACCCTGAAGAATAATGTTCTCTAGGGAACAATTCTATCAAGATTCGGATAATAGGAATCCTGCTATTTCACGCAGCTCAATGGAAGTAGTCCATGATGAAATAGAAAAAAAAAACGCCGTTGGTTCTGAAAGTTGACGATTTAAATTTAAAATATTTACGGTGATATGTGAACGGCCCGATTGAATTCCAAACTAAACTGAAGTTTTGAATAAATGGCATTAAAAAAAAACAAGAAGAAAAACAAGAATGGATATTTGAAGAGTCCTTTCGAATGATTTCATTTACCTGTTGGTAGGAAATTTATTTTATTGTACACTTCACACGCACAAGTGAATGGTTAATTTCATTGTCTATTTCAAGTTTCCATCCACTTGTAGGAATTTTATTTCTTTGTGAGAAACTTATTTCATTTTAAATTCCGATCATGGGACATTTATTTCATGGTCAATTTCGAATTTTTATCTATTAGTGGGAATTTTATTTCGGTTCACTGTAAACCGCCACACAGGAAAACTGCCACACATTGGAAAACTTCCACACAGGAAAACTGCCACATGCTTCCTGTGTGGCGGAAGACCGCCAAACAGGAAGACTGCCACACAGGAAAACTGCCACACATCTTCCAGCAACTTACAAAACTGTCACACATCGGAAAACTTCCATACAGGAAAACTGCCACACGCTTTTCATTAAGGGGCTGGGCACAAATTGCTATTCCTCCGAGGAATACTTTGAATGAGTGGCAGTTTTCTTGTGTGGTGGCTTACAGTGAACCGCTTTTTCATTAAGGGGCAGGGCACAAATTGCTGTTCCTCCGAGGAACACTAAATGGGTAACAGTTTTTCAAGTTTCCGAATTATGTGTGCAGTTTTTCAAGTTTCGGAATTTTCCAAGATGCCTAACGACGGGAAGGAACTCTTTTGGGATGTAGGTAAAAATACCCCCGGAGAAAATACCCCTGAAAACTTAAAAAATTCCCTCGGAGGAAATACCCTCAGAGCAAACGGTTCACTGTAAACTGCCACACAGGAACACTGATGTGTGGCAATTTACTGGAAATCCTGCCACACATCTTTCAGTAACATGGCCACAAAAGTTCAAGGGGGGGGGGAGCTACAAAGATTGCCGTTTCTGGGCCTATATTGAGAACTGAATTGAGAACTCCAAACGAATTTCGCGAAAACGTTTCATGAAAGCCAAGCGAGAATTGTACTTTAATTTGAAGAAATAAATTGCCGAGAATACGAGGTATACTTGGTGGGGGGGTCTACCCCCAACTTCCGTAATATTATATTCTGGACAGCTGGAGTCTGTCAATGCATCCAGGATGTTCCCCTTGAAGCGTCCGTGAGGTCCGTGAGTTGGGGGACGCTTTCCCCAAATTGTTAAAATGGACGTAGAGCTGTAAACATTAGTATCATGCTTTATATAATGATTCTGTACACGACCACGAATTTTCAGGAGGGTGGGGAATTTCCTCCAGTTTCTAAGAGCTCTTCAGGGGTAACATCGAGGATAAACTGACGGACTCCACAGGTCCAGAATATAAAATTACGGAAGTTGGGGGTAGAGCCCTCGAAACCAAGTACCTCGTATCCCTTTTACAGACTTCACCAAATTTCTGGGGGAGGGGGGAAGGGCATACATAGTTTGTCACTAAACACAACATGAAGCACAGAAATTGCGAGCAAATCCCTTACCTTGAACACTTGTCTGCTCTCTTAGAAACTTGGGGGAGGGTGAATTCACCCCACTCTCCTGAAAATTTGTGGTCGTGTACAGAATCATTATATAAAGCAAGGTTCTAAATGTTTACAGCTCTACGTCCATTTTAACATTTTGGGGGAAAGTCCCCCACCCAAAGCTCACGGACTTCACGGACACTTCAAGGGGAACATCCTAGATTCACTGACAGATTCCAGCTGCCCAGAATATGATATTACGGAAGTTGGGGGTAGAGCCCCCCAAACCAAGTATACCTCGGATCCTCGGCAATTTATTTCTTCAAATTAAAGTACAATTCTCGCTTGGCTTACATGGAACGTTTTCTCGAAATTCGTTTGGAGTTCCCAATTCAGTTCTCAATATAGGCCCAAAAACGGCAATCTTTACAGCTCCTCCCCCCCCTGATCTTTTGTGGCTAAGTTGCTGAAAGATGTGTGGCAGGGTTGCTCTGAACACTGCCACACATCAGTGTTCTTGTGTGGCAGTTTACAGTGAACTGTTTGTTCTGTGGGTATTTTTTCCCGGGTGCATTTTTACCGCTTTTCAATTTTCAGGGGCATTTTCTCTGCGGGTATTTTTTCCCGGGGGTATTTTTATCGTTTACCCTCTTTTGTATGTCTGAATTTTCAGGCTGGTTCATACGAGTTTAGGGCAACTGATCACACAAGTTTACTTGGAGGGGAGGGGGTGTTAGAAAATTGACGTTTCTTGGCCTCCATTGAGAATTGAATTGGGAGCTACTCCAAACAAATTTCGAGAAAACGTCTTATGTAAGCTAAGCGAGAACTAAACCTTAATTTGAAAAAATAAATTGTAGTGACTCAGTACATTACTTAAAGCTACAGTGTTCGGCGAAACAACAGAATTACAACACGACTCATCCTGTGTTCAGATAAGGACGATAAGGTGGGATTTTTAATAACTCTGGGCGTTCACTTAGGCATTAAATATTTACATAACATGTCAAGTTTGTAATATTTTTCTTTTACTTAATTAATTCATAGGCCCTACACCTTGGCCTTTTAATAGCTTTTAATCCGCCGACTTCATATTCATAACGTTTACGTATCAACTCAAGTTAATAGCATTACTCTTTTACATAGGCATTAAATATTAATTTATAGGCCCTAAGCCTTTTTACAATTTTTATTCTACCAATGGCATATTCATAACGTTCACATATTAAGGCAAACTAGCTTTTACTTAGACAATAAATATTAATTCATAGGCCCTAGGCCTAGGCTTTTTAAACAATTTTTATTCTACCAATGTCATAGTCACAACATTTACACATCAAATCAAGTTAATAATATTGCGCTTTTACCTAGGCATGAAATATTAATTCACAGGCCCTAGGCGTAGGCATGAAATATTAATTCACAGGCCTACACTCTTACCAGTTTTCATTCTGACTGTGTCATATTCATAATTTTTACATTTCGGCACAAGTTAATATGTTGTGCTTATTAAAATTTTCTAAAAAGGCCTAGACCTACGGCCTATGAACTGATATTTAGTGCATAAGTAAAAACGCAATGCTATTAACTTGATATGTAAAGGTTATGAATATGACATAGAATAAAAACTGGTATTAGGGCCTAGACTCAGGGCGTACGAAATAATATATAGTGCCTAAGTAAAAGCGCAATATTAACTTAATTTGATGTGTAAACGTTGTGAATATGACATCGTTAAAATAGAAACTGGTAAAAGGGCCTATGCCTAAAGCCTATGAATTAATATTTAGTGCCTGAGTAAAAGCACAATGCTATTGACTTGATTTTATACGTAAACGTTATGAATATGAAGTCAGCGGATTAAAAGCTGTTGAAAAGACCAAGGTGTAGGGCCTATGAATTAATTGGTAAACGGTAAAAATACCTCCGGGAAAAAATACCCCCGGAGAAAATACCCCCGAAAACTGAAAAGCGGAAAAAATGCCCCGGGAAAAAATATCCCCGAAAGAAATACCCCCAGAACAAAGAACAAGCGGTTCACTGTAACAGGAACACTGATGTGTGGCAGTGTTCCGGTGTGGCAATTTACCGGCAACCCTGCCACATATCTTTCAGCAACTTGGCCACAAAAGTTCAAAGAGGGGGGGGGGGTATAAAGATTGCCGTTTCTGGGCCTATATTGAGAACTGAATTGGGAACTCCAAACGAATTTCGCGAAAACGTTCCATGTAAGCCAAGCGAGAATTGTACTTTAATTTGAAGAAAAAATTGCCGAGGATCCGAGATACACTTGGAGGGGGGGCTCAACCCCCAACTTCCGTAATATTATATTCTGGGCAGCTGAAGCCTGTCAGTGTATACAGGCTGTTCCCCTTGAAGCGCCCGCGAGGTCCGTGAGCTTTGGGAAGGGGGGTCCCCCAAAATGTTAAAATGGACGTAGAGCTGTAAACATTAGAACCATGCTTTACATAATGATTCTGTACACGACCACACATTTTCAGGAGGGTGGCGTGAATTAACCCTACCCCAAGTTTCTAAGAGCGCAGACAAGTGTTCAAGGTAAAGGATTTGCTCGCAATTTCTATGCTTCATGTTGTGTTTAATGGCAAACTATGTATGCCCTTCCCCCTCCCCCAGAAATTTGGTGAGGCCTGTGAAAGGGATACGAGGTGCTTGGTTTGGACGGCTCTACCCCCAACTTCCGTAATTTTATATTCTGGACCTCTAGAGTCGGTCAGTGTATCCTTGATGTTACCCCTGAATAGCTCTTAGGAACTGGTTGTGTGTGTGTGTGTGGGGGGGTTACCCCACCCTCCTGAAAATTCGTGGTCGGGTACAGAATCATTATATAAAGCATGATACTAATGTTTACAGCTCTACGTCCATTTTAACATTTTGGGGAAAGCGTCCCCCCAGCTCACGGACCTCACGGACGCTTCAAGGGAAACATCCTGGATGCATTGACAGACTCCAGCTGTCCAGAATACAATATTACGGAAGTTGGGGGGTAGAGCCCCCCCCACTAAGTATACCTCGGATACTCGGCAATTGATTTCTTCAAATTAAAGTACAATTCTCGCTTGGCTTACATGGAACGTTTTCTCGAAATTCGTTTGGAGTTCCCAATTCAGTTCTCAATATAGGCCCAGAAACGGCTATCTTTATAACCCCCCCCCCCCCCTTCCCCTTGAACTTTTGTAGCCAAGTTGCTGAAGATGTGGGGCAGGGTTGCTGGTAAATTGCCACATCGGAAATCGGAACACTGCCACACATCTGTGTTCCTGTGTGGCAGTTTACAGTGAACCGTTTGTTCTGGGGGTATTTCTTCCGGGGGTATTTTTTCCGGGGGCATTTTTTCCGCTTTTCAGTTTTCGGGGGTATTTTCTCCGGGGGTATTTTTCCCGGGGGTATTTTTTACCTACATCCGAATTAATTACGTAATAGAAAAAATTACAAACTTGGGTTTATGTATCAACGTATCAACCACAAACTTGACATGTTATGTAAATTTTTAATGCCTAAGTGAACGCCCAGAGTTATTAAAAAATCTCACCTTATCGTCCTTTTCTGAACACAGGATGAATCATGCTGTAGTTCCGTTGTTTCGTCGAACACTGTAGTTTTAAGAAATGTACTAAGTCACTGCTATTTATTTTTTTAAAGTACAGTTCCCGCTTGGCTTACACAGAACGTTTTCTTGAAATTTGTTTGGAGTTCTCAATTCAATTCTCAATGGAGTCCAAGAAACGGCAATCTTTCTACCCCCCCCCCTCCCTCTCCCGCAAACTTTTGTGATCAGTTGCCCTAAACTCGTATGAACCAGCCTGAAAATTCAGACAAACAAAAGAGCTCCTCCCCGTCGTTAGGCACCTTGGAAAACTGCCACACATACATAATTCGAAAAACTTGGAAGACTGCACCACCGGAAAATTGCCACACGTTCAAAGTGTTACTCAAAGGAACAGCAATTTGCGCCCGGCTCCTTAATGAAAAACATGTGGCAGTTTTCCTGTGTGGCAATTCTCCTGTGTCGCAGTTTTCCAATGTGTGGGAGTTTTCCGTGTCGCTGAAAGACGTGTGGCAGTTTTTCTGTGTGGCGGTTTTCCGGCAACCGTATGAACCGGCATGAAAATTTCGACAAAGGAAAGAGCTACTTCTGGTCGTTAGGCACCTTGGAAAAGCAGACATAATTCGGATACTTGGAAAATCGCCACACATTCAAGGTGTTCCTTAAAGGAACAGGAATTTGTACCCGGTCCCTTAATGGAACACATGTGGCAGCTTTCCTGTGTGGCAATTCTCCTGTGTGGTAATTTTCCAATGTGTGGCAGCTTTCCTGTGTGGCAATTCTCCTGTGTGGTAATTTTCCAATGTGTGGCAGTTTTGCTGTGTGGCGGTTTACAGTGAACCGTGCGACCAATGGTCACACTCCTATTTGTAATAATGTTTGCATTCCATATTTCCTCTATTCGAAGCATATTAATGGTAGCAGTTTTGACAATGAAAAACATTATATCTGCCAATTTCACCACGTTATATCACCCATTTTTCGGAAGTTAGAGATTGCTTTAAATTTCGTATATGTTTACCAGTGCATCCGCAACAGAATTTCGGGGAATATTATTGGCCGGGAAGGGGTGGGGGATTTTGGTGATCCCGCAGTGAGGAAGCGACAATTGCTGGCTGGGCTGACGACAGATAGCTGCTGGTTGTCACTCTCTTCGACCGTGGACCCCTGGGCTTCTTCTGTTACCCCTAATAACCAGCGAAGTGACCCGAAGTAAATAGTCCCCCTGGGGGTCATATTGTGCATTCTATGGCCTGGGAGGGGAGCGCCAAGTTATAAGGCTATAACAAGCGGATAGGCAAAAGGGGAGGCAGCTGCACCGCCCAAGCCACGAGACAGGCTTTTGTGAGTGGCCCTTTGTTCCAACGGCGACACCCAACGCATCTCGGGCACCAAGCCCGGCTTATCTGCGGCCATCTCGGCGGAGAAATCTCGCGCGCGACTCCGAGACAGACTATCGCCACTCAGCATCTTTTCCGAGGACATTAGGGATATGAAGTTTAGATGCGACATCCTGAGATTCGGACGGGCGGACGTGGAGACAACTCCGGAGAAGCTTTCTTTGCGAGCAGCCATGTGTCGAACTCTCAGGATCTGGACTTGTCGCCAAAGCAGCGGCAGACCTTTTGTCCGCGTGACATGAAGGCATCTTCCGAAAAACTCGAGCCACGTAAATGTCTTCCTTTTTCTTGTTTTGCCTCCCTCCCGACTTCCCTTCATATTTAGTATTTTTTTTTTTTCGCTCTTTTTCTCTTAGGAGAACGGGGTCGCAAGGGGTTACTCGTTATCATAAAGCAGAGGGCAAACTAAACGGATGTCGCCTCGGGAATATCGGATGAACACCGAAGGATGATTTTCACCGAGAACTTGAGGAAACGTCAAATTTTTTTTAACGGCGCATTTCGAAGAGGTGGAATTCTTAGATTTAACGGTAATAATGAAAATGCATGTACAAGGTGTCAGGATTTTTTTTTTTTTTTCAATTGGGGGTTTTAGGACCACAGTGAGCAACTCGCTGGGCTATAAGCAGTAGCCTGTTCCTAATTTAGGGCTGCTGAATCTAGGGAAGGACGGGATTCAAACCCGGACCCATCTCGGACAAACAGTCAGAAACCAACGCTTTTACCACTGCGTCAGTGAGGCGGCAGAAACGTTATTTTAATCTTTTTGCACTCGGTGGCCGAGTAATGAGAGGCGTAAGTTTCTGGCCAGTCATTCGAGTTGGGCCTGGCTTGGATTCACGGATGAAACATGGATAGGAAGAAAAATCTATTTCTAAGTCTGCTTGTGGGTGAACAAGGTCAATATATCACAGTTCGGGCTCCAGTTGCCGGTAAACCGTCACACATCTTTCAGCAACTTAGAAAAGTGTCACACATCGGAAAACAGCCACACAGGAAAACTGCTACATGTTTTTCGTTAAGTGGCCGGGTACAAGTTTCTTTTCCTCCGAGAAATACTTCCCAGCAAGCCACCAGTTGGCAGTGATGGGTCACTGCTGGTGAAAACTACCGCTCACGGTTGGCGGCAGCTCCATCAGTTGGCAGCCATTGATGGCCCTGCAGCATCGCCGTGAATTGCGGGCCTCCAAACAAGTGCCACTAGTGGCCCGTAGCTGGGAACGGAAGCAACCCGAACACGAGGTGGAAGGAACGGGACTGCGCATGCGCAGGAGCAACACGTGCTGTGTCTCTCGTGGTACCAGTTAGTTGAAGACGACGCTATCGCCATCGTGTTATTTTAGCGGATGTTAAGAAAAAAACCCACATGTAGATAGGCGAATTAATTTCCTAATGAAGTGCCAAGTCGACGAAGATTACTGTCGGAAGAAAAATATATAAATAATTATTAAGGAGCTGTAAGAAATAGTCAATCACTCTCATGTATTTATAGAAACTCAGTTTGTAGCAAAATTCTTGCACTAACACACAAAGAATTGAGAATACAGACAGCCATGAAAAACACCCACTTCATTCCCATGATAACAAGAAATAATTTATGTGTAATCTTCCGTTTTAACATTCCCTAAACCGCTTGAAACAAAAGTCCCGACAAAACGATAAAAATTCGTTATGTTGGGAAACAAAAAATAAGAATTATACACGTACAAAATTTATCAATTATTTGAAAAAAAAAAAAAAAAAAGCAAAACTATGGGGATACAATGTACTCACTCATGGATTGAATACACGAGATCGGAGGTTTTCGCTGCTAAAAATAACGACAAGTAAAATAAAATATATTTCCTACTCAGAACAAATGTAGCTTCGGACCGCCGAAAGGAAAGATACAACGTTAAAAATGTAACAGAATGTGACATGAACGGGTAAGTATATAAATTAAACAATCGCCTTTCAAAACCATAAGGACAGTACAAAACTTTGGAAAGTGCCTTTAAGTTGGCCCACTCGTTAAAAATGAGTGGTTCCCTTAAAGTAAATAAAAACAATCGTTATGTTGAAAAATTAAATTTATGAATTATATGAAACTGACATTTTTGAAAAATAACTCGCAATATTGTAAAATTAAAAAGAGAACCGTTCGTTTCACATCACGCTGGAAAGAGGCTTAGCTTTAAGCAAAGGCTCGTGCGTGTCAAACCAGTCTAGTGGGTAGAGTGCTCGCTTCACAAGCAGATTGTTAGTTCGTTTCCAGTCAGATCTGAAAGGGCGTATTTCAGGACCTGTTGAAAAAGTTTCGCCGCCGCAGTGACGTGATGCAGAAGTTTCGTAAGGGTTAAAAAAGTAGTTATGGCTTTGGTAAGCTGCGGTTATCTTTTTTCTTTTTTTTCCTTCTTATGGCTACAACTGGGAAATTGGCGAACAAGATTCTGCAAGCCATTGGTTACGTCACGTGATTGCCGGCTGCCGCTGCAGGGAAACTAGCGGACCACAATATGCCAGCCATCATTTATGGCACGTGCTTGCAGGGCCGCGTGTGGCAGCCACTGCCTGTGATGGATAACTGATGGCCTTGTTTTGGCATGTGCCAACTGGTTGCCAGCTGCTGGCCCATATGGTGGCCGCTGGGACATTTTATTGACGGTTGGGCAGCGGCAACACAGTGCTGGGCCACGGCTGGCTGCCGGTGTTTGCTTGGGTGCTGCTGGCCCAGCAAAACTGTTTTTGCTGGGTTTGAATGTGTGGCAGTTTTCCAAGTTTTCGAATTATGTGTGGCAGTTTTTCAAGGTGCCTAACGACGGGAAGGAGCTCTTTTGTTTGTCTTTATTTTCAGGTCGGTTCATACGACTTTAGAGCAACTGGACACAAAAGTTTAAGGGGGTGTAAAGATTGCCATTTCTTGGCCTCATTAAGAATTGAATTGGGAACTCCAAGCAAATTTCGAGAAAACGTTTTAAGTAAGCCAAGCGAGAATTGCACTTTAATTTGAAGAAATATAGTGTCGTGACTTAGCACATTTTTAAAAACTACCGTGTTCGACGAAACAACGGAATTGCAGAATGACTCATATGCTGTGTTCAAAAAAAGATAAGATGGGATTTTTTTAATAACTCTGCGCTTTTACTTAGGCAATAAATATTTACATAACACGTAAGTTATTAATATTCCTTTTACTTAATTCAGAAGCTCTAGACCTAAGCCTTTTTAACAGCTTTTAATCCGCAGACTTCATATTCATAACTTTTAGTAATCGAAAAAGTCCCCCTCAGTAAAACTACCCCACATTCGGAAAAATCCCCCACCTTTTTCAGTCAGGGACCGTGCAAAAATTGCAGTTTACACAAAATATGGAATGTGGGGGAGATTTCCTTGGTCATTATATTCATTTTCACGCTTGTTAGAACAAGATGCAGCCGCATCATATTCATTTTCACGCTTTTTAGAACAAGATGCAGCCGTACAACGAGCACAAATATGTGGGAGAAATTTCAGGGGTCATCATTTCCACTTTTACCGCGGTTTGTAGTAAAAATCAGTCTTACAGTTAGCTGGACGGGGTGGGGGAAATTTCCGGGGTCGGCATTTCGACTTCTACGCAGTTTATAGTAAAAATAGGTCCTACAAGTAGCTGCATGGGGTGTGGCAAGTGTTAACAAGTTCTTTAGTATCTTGTTCTAGTTCTTAACTTGTAATTCTTAATAAGCCTGTAGTGGTTGATGATGATAGTAATTAACACGTAATAACCAAATGATAATAATTGTATGCTTGTATGCAAATAATTCTTGCGATTCGTAAATATGTTAAGAAACTTTTATTCTTTTCTTCATTTAATTGCCTGTAAAGGTTGTCCGTTAGCTGTGCTATATTTCCCAACTCTCCCGCTTAAAACTCCAATTCCTTCTTTCTTAAGTCCTGCTTTCCTTTATCTCTCGCGCTGTCGTGAAATCCCCTGACCTCCCGGTCCACCTAAGACCTACCCTGTCTACCCTGGGGCAATCACCTCGTCGTACTTTTCGTGGCCGATCGCTTCCTAAACCTAGAGACAACTGTCTTCTCGCCTCCTTCTACCTTGTTTCCCAAAAATGCCTTTAAGCATATCCGAAAATTCCCTGTGAGAAAGAACCACACCGCCCTCGGTAAATCATAAGTCTCAAAGTAAAATGTGAGAGGCTAGTCATTCGTCGGCCGCATTGAAATTGAAATCTGAAAAGCATCAAAAGAGGCGCGATAGAGTTAATCTCCATTCAACAAACAATGTGCAAATACTAAGCATAGACAAAATGTCGTCTTAGTAAATAACCGTGCATCCGGTGTCTAATGGGGAACTGACTCTCAAAAATTTCTCTCACGCTTTGTGAAAACAAAGGAAGTGGATCACGCGATGGAATAAAAGTTGCATTTTGAGATTTTATATGAAATCCTAAAACCCGGTATAAAATCTCTGTAACAGATGTTTCCGGTTTAGTATTTTGACTGTTACCGCGGTTTTTAGTGAAAAACGGTCTTACAATTAGCGGGCTGACAGGGTGGGGAAATTTCCGGCGTCGGCATTTCGATTTTCACCGCAGTTTACAGTAAAAAATAGTCTTACAATTAGCAGGATGGGGCAGGGACGTCGCCAAGGGGGTTCAGCCCACCCTGAGAATTGTCTTACCCACCCTACCGCCCACCCAGTTCAAAATAAGCCATGTTTTAATCTTTCTGACTTCAAAATATAATCTGGACTGTGCCAAGAGATCGTCATCATCATCATCATCATTGGCAACCATTATCAATCCACTGCTGGATGAAGGTCTCCCCAAGTTTCTTCCACAACGGCCTGTCTTGTGCCAGTCTCCTCCATGTTACTCCCGCATACTTCCGAATTTCATCCACCCATCTCCCATGTGGACTTCTTCTGGGTCTTTTCCTGTCCCTTGGAATCCGATCTAAAATTTCAACTGTCCATCGATGGTCTGTCCTTCTGGCAGTATGTCCAGCCCATTGCCATTTCAGAGATTTAACTCTGATCATGATGTCTTCCACTCTTGTCATTTTTCGGATCCACGAGTTCCTCTTTTTATCTGTCCTGGTTACGCCAAGCATGCACCTCTCCATGCTACTTTGAGTTGTCTGCAGTCTTTGTAGATCTCTTTTAGTTAAGGTCCACGTCTCTGCACGATACGTAAGCACTGGAAGGATAGACCTACGTATTTTCTCCCAGAAAGTGCGTTTTTCATTCTCCGTAGAAAGATTATCCAAATAGCATCCGTAGGGCCATGAAAAATTCAACTGTTCTCCAATCTTCTAGATTCTCAATTTAAGCTTTTTTGTAAGTTAGTATGATCAGGGGCGCGGCGCCGGTAGCGCAGTGGTCTAAGCAATGGCTTCTGACCATCCGTCGGAGATGGGTTCGGGTTGAATCCCGTTGAGGCATGGATGTTTTGCTTGTTTTACGACACTAGCTCTCTGTCTTCCCTGGAATCAATAGCCCTAAATAACCAGATACCAGATCATACGTAGAAGATTTTTTTTCTTTTTTTTTTTTATTGGAGTTTTAACGACCACCGTGAGCAACTCAATGGGCTATAAGCAGTCGCCCGTCCCTAATTTAGGGTCACTGGTTCCAGGGAAGGGAGAGAGCCAGTGCCGTAAGACAAACACAACATCCATGCCTGATAGGGATTCGAACCCGGACCCCTTACGGACGAATGATCAGAGGCCAGCGCCTTAGACCACTGCGCCACCGGGGCGGCGTAGAAGATTTTATGAAGGGAGTGTGTGACCCCAGGTCTTAAACAACCTTTAGAAATAGGAAGCCATGAGATTTGGGCTAGGCTGCCCGATGGGAAAGTGACACTGAAGCGAGTAGAAAGAGGGAGGAAGACGCCCTTATTTCTTACCGGGTGGCCGTAAATAAGGGACGGGCGACTCCTTATAACCCATTGAGTTGCTCACGGTAGTCGTTACCCTAAATCAAAAAAAAAAAAAAAAAAAAAAGAAGATCAGGGGTGAATGAAGAGGGTGAATGGGAATTCACTGAGGTCATTAGTTATTGCTCTGCTGTTAGCTTGTGCTAATAAGTAGGATATTCTAATACGGAATGTGGAGTCTAAAGCTATACCAGCGCTGTGCTGTTGAGTCTGCCTTAGGACAATGGGGTAGTAGGAAGTAAGTGACGACTGCTTTGTAAGAGATGAGTGCAAGACAAGGTTGCTGGCTTGAAGGAAAAGAGTTAAGGAGGGGAATTATTGTCGTAGTGTCCTTATTTCCCTTCAACCCTGATCCAGAAAAACATTTACTTTATGATCTTTGTCCTAGGTATGAATTTTTTTCAATCAGGGCGTGTTCCTGGTGATGTTCATTGAATGGGTATGTAACTCTTTAGGTTTTACTAATTTTATTAAAAGTGGGGACGAAACATTAGCAGTTGGAGAAATTTTAAGACAGTTCCAGGATTAATGAGTATGTAACCGGGAAACAAGGGAAGGGGGGGTGATTGCACGAATACCTTTGAAGCCTGTAGTAAAAAGCATTACAGATTCGTTCTTTCAGTGTTTTGTAAATCAAGTTGCTATCCACTTGCCCTAGTAAAAATAATACTCACCCACCCTGACCAAGAAGTCTAGCGACGTTCCTGGGGTAGCGAAAATTTCCGGGGTTGGCATTTCGACTTTTACGCAGTTTACAACAAGATGAAGCCGTACAAATAGCACCAACATGTGGGAGATTAATGCTCATGTCCATAATTCTATTCTTGTGGCAGATTAATGCTCATGTCCATAACGTTTACGTAACATTTCAAATTATCAATATTGCGATAATACTCAGGCAGAAAATATTATTAGGTCTAACGTCTATGCCCTTCTAAAAGTTTTCATTCCGTCATTCGCATATTCCTAAAATTTACATAACAAGTAATGTGAATAATATTGGGCTTCTGCTTATGCACCATGTATTAATTAATAGGCCGTAGGCTTAGGCCTTCTTAGCACTTTTCTTCGCCTATGTGATATTCGTAAAGTTTGCAAAAAAGTCAAGTTATTGCGACTTTACTTATGCATTCAATATCAATTACTAGGCCTTAGGCCTAGGCCCTATTGATAGTTTTTATTCTACAGATGTCATAGTAATAACGTTTACATTACAAGTCAAGATAATAATCTTTTGCTTAAGCACTGAATATTAGTTCATAGGCCCGAGCTCTAGGCCTTTTTAACAGTTTTTATTCTAACGATGTCATATTCATAACGTTCATGCATGAACTAAAGTTAATCATATTGCATTTTTACTTAGACACTAATTATTAATTCTAGGCCTAGAGCCTAGTAATTAATATTGAATGCCTAAGTAAAATCGCAAAGCTATTAACTTGACTTTTTTGTAAACTTTACGAATATCACCCAAGCGAAGAAAAAAGTGTTGAAAAGCCCTAGGCCTACGGCCTACGAATGAATGTATGGTGCATAAGTAGAAGCGCAATATTATTGACATCACTTGTTATGTAAATTTTAGGAATATGGGAATGACGGAATGAAAACTTTTAGAAGGCCCTAGACAAGTAATAACGATTTAAGCGATTTTCAACGCGGTGTCATAGTTAACGCTCGTGAGATGGGCCATAGTATTTCGGAGGTAGAAACGAAGTTCGGATTTTTACGGACGACCATTGCAAGGGTGTACCGTGAGTACAAGAATTCCGGCAAAACCTTCAACCTACGATACCAGTGTGGCCGTAAAAAGACATTGGGAAAACGTGACCATCGTCGGCTGTCAAGAATCGTTTCATCATCGGAATTCAATGCTGGAGCCTCAACAAGCATCAGCGTCCGGACTGTGCAACGTACCCTGCACGATATGGGCTTTGGGAGCCGACGCCCAACTCGAGTCCCTTTGATGGGTGCACGACGCAGAGCTATGGGCCTCGCTTGGGCACGGCAACACCGCCACTGGACACTTGATGAATGGAAACAAGTAGCCTGGTCTGACGAGTCGCGTTTCCAACTGCATCGGGCAGATGGAAGGATTCGTGTGTGGCGCAAAGCCCATAAAGTCATGGATCCCACCTGTCAACAGGGGACTGTACCGTCTGGTGGGGGTGGCCCGTAATGGTATGGGGGTGTTTAGCTGGACTTCACTGGAAACTCTGGTACGTCTATAAACGTCTGTGACCGGCCAACGCTATGTGCGCATCCTTTCTGACGAGGTACACCTGTTCATGTCCTGCATACATGCTGATGGGTTGGGCCTGTTCCAACAGGACAATGCACCTCCACACAAGTGTCGGGACGCCACATTATGGTTAGAGGAGCATTCATCTGAGTTTGGGGTGTTGCCATTCCCACCCAAGTCCCCAGATATGAGCGTGATAGAACACATTTGGGATGCCATGCAACGCCCTATCAAACACAGGAATCCGAGACCTCGGAATACACCCGAATTGTGGAACGCTCTTCAGGAAGTATGGTGTGCATTGCCTATATCATACAATGTATTTCCAGAAGCTAGTGGAGTCCATGCCCCATCGTATTTCTGCAGTCCAGCGCTCCCGTGGGGGACCTACCAAGTATTACACTAGTGTACCAGTTTTTCTGGCACTTCAGTGTATTCAACTGCAACTGGCAAAAGCAGACTGAAGTACGGAATATGAGCCCAAAGAAACAGGGCTTAAATTTGGAATTCGAGAAAGGGAAAAGGGTGTACCAAAACAGTGTTTGGCTCAACAGACCATTTGCTACGTAGTTTGTTTTTCTTTTTCTTAATTTTTTTTTTTCTTCTGAAGCCGTCGAAGTGGTAAACAAACTTTGCCGTCTTAGTATAACTTTGTTTTCTTCAACAAGAATATTGATGAAGTACAAGTATATATTTATCTTTTTTGCACTTGAGTTAGCAGAAGGTCTACCGATCTAGAATATAGCGGCCCATCGGGAGTTCTCCCAGTATCCCGACGCCCCAGCCCGCCCCTGCTCACAGCGGGAGCACACCTTTGCGACGTAAAATCCCAAATACTAACGAAAGAGCTAACACGGTGTTTCAAGTGAGTTATTGCAAAAGAATAATCTTTCAGTTTTGTTCTTTATTTTATGAAAAAATCAATTTCTTTGCTTTCTTTTTTTTTTTTTTTTTTTTTTCAGAGAACCTTAATTTCTTACTATATTTGAAAATGGTGTAGGCACTAAATTTCTTTCTCAAATTCAAAAAAACGTATGGAGTGTTTGAAAATCAAAGAGGGACGAAATCAGTGGTTTCCTCGGTTTTTCTGCAGGAACAACATGAGAACAAAAAATTTCATCAGACTTTTACACAACTTCCAGCGGATAGCTCGTCTCTGCTATAAGTTTATAGTTCTGAGAGGACATGTGATACAAGGCTCTTGCAGTCCTTTCTCCGTCACACATAAAACCGAATCTTTTCTACGTACATACTTCTTTCTGCTACGTAGATGATTTTTTTCCGCTGTGTTTTGTAAGATTTTGATAATACCATGCCTACTTTAATATACGTACTTGTGTGAATCAATGTTTCCCAACGTGACTTTCATAAAGAATAAATACCGAACAAGACTAATTTTATCACGAATAAATATTTTTGTGAACAGATTTTATATATAACATGATTTTTGTGTACAGGAAACATCGAACAATTCTGATTTTTTTTTAAGAGTAAATACCGAACAAGAGTAATTTCATAAAGATTTTCAACAACGCACAACTGTTTAAGCTTATCAGGTCCTTTAATCACCCGATTTATAGAAATTAATCATTTAAGAAAATGATGATCATCATATTTTTGTTTTTCGTTTTGTACTTAAAAAATACTTTAGTGTTTTATGCAACCCCAGTGAGTACGTTTATATCTTCTTACTGGATTTTTAAAATAACATTAATATTAACATCGCAGAGAGAAGTGGCTGAACTTCAGTCGCTAATTTAGCTCGGCTGCTATCTCTTGGTCTAAGACACAGTTGGAATGTACCAATTGAAAAGTGTTCTTTGCTTCGACGAATTAGCCAATGGAAAAAACAAATGTGTTGTATTTCTTCGATATGGACTGTAAATTAAATATGTTAAAATTCTCAATTTCTTTATCTTCATTCATAGATAAATCGATTCTGAGTATAAGACGAGACTAGAACAAATATAGTTAGTGCTCCGAAATTCTGTAACTACATTTTGTCAAACAAAATATTAAAGAAAAAAGGAAATATTAAAAGGAAAAAAAAAAAAAGGTATTTCGTATTTTTTAGATTCGGTATAAAGTTGAATTTTGTGAGCTTATTGAGATGTGACTTCAAAGTGGAATATATATAGAGCTATGCAAGGCGGTACGAAAAAGTATCACTGAAGATGTAAAGAAATTCAACCGTGAACTCGTGAAGAAAGCACTTTAAAACAACCAAAGCTTGAAGAGAGCAAAGGGACATATGAGTAAGGAAAGAAAACAGATCATAACTCTGAGAAAAGAAGAAATACAGGTGAAATTTTGACAAGAGTGAAAGGTTTCTACTTAAAACTATATATGAAAGGGATGATACATGTACTCCAGATATTACGAAAAGTGGTGTCGGAACAACAATTTTTCAGTTGCTACGCGTTGTTCATAAAATAACGTGGACAGAGCGATGACATCGTTTATTTCTAGTACCAGAGTTCTTTCAGTCCTCCCAGCAGAAGTTGCACATGCAATCAAGAACATGAAACGCGGAAAAGCTCCAGGAGAAGATGGAATTACCGTAGAAATCATACAAGAAGCAAGTGGAGAAATCGAAACAGTACTCGCCCAAATTTGCACTCGACGCCTTAATGAAGGGAAGTTTCCTGAGGATTGGAACAATGCTACAATGATCCTGCTACATAAGAAAGGTGACACTGAGGATATCAGAAACTACATACCTATCAGCCTCCTATCAGTGGTTTATAAAATATTCACTAAAGTTCTTTCACAACGCTTGAAGATGACACTGTACATGGCTCAACCGAGAGAACAAGGTGGATTCAGGTGAGGCTACAGCACTGTAGATCCTATCCACGTACTGAGAAAACTAATTGAAAGAGTGAGGGAATATGAACTTCCATTATGCATGGCTTTTATCGATTATGAAAAAGGCCTTTGATTTAATGAAACCATTAGCAGTTACAATGGCTTTGAAGTCTTGCGGTATTGAAGATGCATACATTAATATTATTAATAACATCTATGAAAATGCAAGTGCAAAGATTCGGCTATTTGAGAATACAGCACCCATAAAAATTGGAAAGGAAGTGAGACAAGGTGGCACTGTATCTCCCAAACTCTTTAATCCTACATTGGAAAATGTCTTTCAATCACTGAACTGGGAAAACAAAGGGATAAAGATAAATGGAGATTATCTAACTTACCTTCGTTTTGCTGATGACGTAGTGTTTTTTGCAATTACCCCATCAGAGCTGCAGAGTATGACCCAGGAACTTGCTGACAAGAGTAAAGAAGCGGGATTACAAATGAGCTTTCAGAAGACAAAAGTGATGTACAATGCTTTTACAAAAAAACGAAGATTTATCGATTGATGGGTAAAAGCTGGAGATAACCAATACCTACATTTATCTTGGACAGCAGATATCAAGTGAGGGTCACATTGATGAAGATATTAATCGGCGTATAAAACTTACCTGGAGCGCTTTTGGAAGAAACAGTATAATTTTCACGAACAGTATGCTATTATGTCTTAAAAGGAAAGTGTTTGATCAATGCATCCTTCCAGTGCTTACGTATGGTGCAGAGACGTGGACCTTAACTAAAAGCGATATACAAAGGCTGCAGACAACTCAAATAGTATGGAGAGGTGCATGCTTGGTGTAACCAGGAGAGATAAGAAGAGTAACTCGTGGATCAGGAAAATGACAAGAGTGGAAGACATCATGATCAGAGTAAAATCACTGAAATGGCAATGGGCTGGACATATTGCCAGAAGGACAGACCATCGATGGACAGCCGAAGTTTTAGACTGGATTCCAAAAGACAGGAAAAGACCCAGAAGAAGACCACATGTGTGGTGGGTGGATGGAATTCGAAAATATGCGGGAGTAACATAGAGGAGACTGGCACAAAACAGACCGTTGTGGAAGAAACTTGGGGAGTGGATTAATAATGGTTGACAGTAATGATGATGATGATGATATATATATATACAGTATATACACTATATTGACAAAAGTCTCCGGACACCCCTTCAAAAGCAAATGAACTTATCCGCTGCGTTGTTAAGTTGTGCGGCACAGCTGCAAACGGTATAAAAGAGAACTGACTTTGAGAAAAGAAAGATTGCTGGGTGTTATATTAGTGGGTTGTCCACAAGAGAAGACGAAAAGTGTTTACACATACTCAAGTCAACTGTTTTGGATGTACTGAATAATTGGAAGACACATGGTGTTCCTGAAGCAGCAAAATGTTTCTGCAGACCAAAGAAGATCAGTGGTAATGGACGTCGGAGCCTCAGGAAAGTCGTTACAGCTAATCCACGGAGTACTGCACAAGACCTCAGTGTACAGGTGAGTAACAATGCTGGAAGAACTTCATTCCATGAGTTACCGTGGTGGTGCGCTGCTCATAGGCCTTTCATCTCCACTCGGAATGTTACCCGTCACTTATCATGGTGTAAAGAACATTTATCGTGGACTGTAGATCACTGGAAACTGGTTCTATGGACTGATGAATCCAGATACCCGATCCATCAGCCTAATGGCCGTGTGTAGGTATAGCGGCAGCCCGGAGAACGCTATTTACCACAGTGTACTGTTCCTACGGTCAAATTTGGAGCTGGCAGTGTACTCGTCTGAGGGTGTTTTTCGTGGCATTGTCCCGGCCCATTGGTTATCGTGAACAAACCTGTTAATTAGCACGTCTACCTAGACGTTTCGGACAATTATGCCCTACTAACTCTGTGGCAATACTGTGGAACAAAGCCTTGTTGGTACCAGCAGAATAATGCACCGAGCCGTAAAGCAAAGACTGTTACGGCGTGGTTTGACGATATGTCCTTATGATGTGTAGACTGGCCAGCACAGAGCCTTGATCTTAATCCCATAGAGCACCCATGGGATGAATTAAAGCGCTGCATAAGAAGTTTGGAGCCATGGCCTACTAGTAAGCAGCAGTCAGCAACAGTATTATGTACTGGATGGAAGCGCATACCTATCGCTGTGTTCCAAAACCTTGTAAAAAGCATGTCTCGAAGGGTCAGTGCATGCATTAAGGCCAAAGGTGTACCGACACCGTTCTAATATATGCCAATAAATTCTATGTTGTGTTTATCTTCTAGGTGTTCATTTAGTATGAAATTACGCCCCTGGTTTGACCAGCCTGGGAGGGTAACACCCCCACCCTGCATTCCCGGTAACTATGGCCCTGGCATCCAGACCCTTTCTTTCTCTCAAGCGCGAGGAAAGAACTAAACGAAAACCCGTGAGTGTAAACACCATTTATGATATCATGTACAATTTGAATATTTACGTGCCATTCGTACTGATGAAGCTAAGTCAGAACAGAGCGAAATCTTGGTCGACTTGAAAAAATTAAATATTTGTGACAAACGTTATATTGTGTTAATATATCTGCCTCCACTGTCCATTTTATCGCATCGGCAGACGTGCACGCTCTTGCCGCCATCTTAGCAGTCTGCGTTTACTGGTTCTGCCTTTTTGGAAGATGTTTTATTATTATTTGATTCCTTCAGAAATGTCTCTTGACGAAGAACTAATCAACGCTGTGCAAAGAAATCCAATTCTATACGGAAATGTTCATAAACACTATTACAATAGTGTGCTGAAACAAAACGTGTGGAAGGAAGTTGCAGAAAATTTTGCTGAATCTGGTAAGTGAAATATGACTCTTTTAGGCTTTTCAGGTTTAATAAAAATATTTTCAGTTAAAATATACATACACAAGTAAGATCGCGTTCGTAAGTCACTACATATCGCTGCTATTGGAATATGTTAATACTAGATGAAAGCCCGTCATTAATGACGGGGAAAAATAAGATTTTATGATACAGAAGTTTTTGAGTTAAAATTTATGATATTGAGTTTTTGAGTATTACGTCAATAGATTCTGAAAATTTTCCGAGCAGTCGGTTATGGAATTTGGTACGACTGGCTGTTTGTTTGTTATGTGTTGTGTAAAATCTTTAGTCCCTATTTCGTCAACACTTTCTTGTACACAACATTTTTCGTATACACTGGCTGTGAACCCTGCATCAATTTCCCCTGTTCTTTTCCGCGAATTATTTTTATCTTGACGTCGTCAGATCGTCGTACTCTTGACGTTGCCATATACAAATGGCTAAACACCAGTTCAGGTAGTGAACAAAAATTCCTGATGTAAAGTTTTTGTATCTCTAAAGATTTGACCGTGTGACGTAGCGCATCTCTGACGTCATGTGAGAATGATTCGGATTAGGGAGCGTCACACCAGCAGCTGTGTTCTTTGTTGCTATGGCAACAGAACAAAATAATATACGCGTGGACTGTGCGCCTGTAGGTGATGACGTCAGCTACACGAAAAGCTAAGCGTGGTTTCACAAACATGTGTTTCTCAGTTGTTGCTATGGCGACTTGAAAGGGGCACGGAGGAGGAGGGCTGTAGCTAATTATATATTAGGATATTCTATGTATTTTTTCTTTTTTGTAGAATTTAATTATCAGCCGCGACCTGCGCAACCACCACTACTTCTTCGTCACTGCTATTATCATTCATCGTGCAAATTATATCAAAGTTAATAAAATAATTTTATGACACTTGTGTAATTACAATACGTGCAACACTACTTCCAGCGCGATGGACATCTTCCGAATGAACGATTCTGATTTCCTCTGCGTAGTTCCAACCAAGTGCGTGGACAAAGTAGTTTTCCGCTCCGAGGTAGTGTGTGACAACCTTGATTCCTGAACCTTTGCCCATAAAACCTCAGAAACGAACTAGGTGTTAAGGATAAGATAAAATGTATTAATTGATAAGTGTTATTTTCTTAGATCAATCAAAACAATCAGCAAAGCAAAGCTCTTTAATTATCTACTTTCTCATCACTTATCGACCATGTTCTGTTTTGAAAGCAGGAGGTCAAGGCCAAAAAAGCTTCAGCACAAATTCCCACTGTTAGAGAGTCATTAGTAAACACTTAGGTAATGATTCTCGTTCAACCAGTGTTGTTTTCCGAGGCAAGTACCCGCTCACCATTCATAATAGTTTCGAGTCTTTGAGGCATAAATCCTACTAGTCGGGGGAAAACTAGGAGAAAAAACAAAAAAGAGAGGCACCCATTACAGCTCTTTATGGATGGATGAGACGTTAGTTTGTTCCTCGTCCCTTATGCAAATAATACAGAGCCTATTATTTAAATCTGTTTGCATCTGAAACTGCGGAACGCTTCGTGGTTGGTTTAACAGCTGAACCGAGACAGCAGTATCTCGTATTTGGGATCCATGTCATAGGGCATCATGATCCAACGAGCCTGCGACATCGATGCCGGCAAGCACGCGGAGGAATTCCGCTCTTGAAAGAATGGAGTTCCAACTCCCGTGGGCTTTTTCCTTTTCATCCACTACGTCTCATTCATCGAGGGGATCAAATTGGACGATGTTTAATGACTGTTGCAGAACAGAAAGGGAACTTGAACGGCCTAAGAATATGAAATTCGCCTCCCGTTGTGGGTTGGGGGAAGGGAGGCTTGGAAGAGAAGGGGGAGGGAGGTGCAGAACCGAATAGCAAAGAAAGGGTCTCACGCCTGACCATAAGAATTCATGACAGCAAACCTTAGTTGCTACCGTATGCTATTGTCATGTCTTCGTTATTAATGCCGTCAATTACCTGTATTCGATGCCGAGGCCGCGGAGTATACATTATATGTTAATACTCGGGCCTGTTCCAGAGGACTCCAAAGACAATGAAGTGGGGATGGCTTGTGGAACAGGAAGATGACAACGTGAGGTGCATGCCGATGGTGTTCAACGAGGTGCCATTATGTCGTTCCCAATGTCTTCTCCGAATGGAGATCTAAACAGAAGGCGCATGGGTGTCTTTTGATCAGAGGCAGCTTCCCGGAGCCGCGTACTTGTTCGCCGGGACCATTATCTTTTATTCTGGATAACGTCAAACGGTCGAAAATTAGGACTAGGGCCTCTAATGGGATTTCGGGGAAAATTTTTTTAAGACGTTCGTAATCCATGTTCGGCGTAATGTAAATGAGATGGACGACACTAGAGTAAGCACGATTGCCAAAAGACTAATCCCAGCTCCTGGAACTGTGATTTATGCCGACACTCACGCTTATGTATCAGGTGTTACTGTTGAGGATTAAGATACGAGTCCCACAAAATTTTTATCTTGGAATTCTTTTCGGACGCGATGTTACGGAAAGAAAGGCGAGATGAACCTGAAACGTAATTCTAAACACTCATTTGTTTTATGGAAGAAATCATTCAAAAACTTAGATAAAGAATGCAATTGATTTCGATTTTTTTTTATTCATGCGCAATAAAAAATATTTATAAATAAAGTAAAAGCACTTTTTAAATATTAATTTTTGAATTTTAGAAAAAAAAATATTCAGCTTTTTTTCGCTGATTATACAGATTTTTGATCAAGCCAAATATAATTTACAAATCTCAAAAATCGCCACTTTAGTCATATAGTACAGTAGAATAAAACGAAGACCTGGAAACCGATGGAAATCACTGCTAAATCCGTTTTTGGGGTGAAAAATTCCACCATATAAAATATGCTCACGTGATAATATGCATGTACGTACTGTATATATTATGTGTCCATAACAGCTGGACTTGAAATATTTACTTAGTGAACTACAGTAATACAAATTAAAATAAAATAAGCATGAATGCACAGTAACAGCGAATCCTGAAGCAGACATCATGTGGAAACATTTTTTAAAAAAGATACTCCCAAGGCACAACCCCTTGGAGCGGATAGCGGAGAGGGTCTTTTGCATAACTCACTTGTAGAGCATTTGACCTAGTCCCACCCCATTGCTTTTCTGTCGACATTCTTCTACTAGCACACCAAGTTTCGTTCTATATGCCATCATTTCAATTCCTCCATTCCAGGACAGTGCGCTGCTCACTTTTCTTAACCTCGTTAGACATAGAATTTCATTAAATTTTTTAACTTCATTTGTTTAAAGTGATCATCTTACCTTTTCATTTGCTCGTCAAATCCAGGGATTTCAAACAATTAAACTAGCTTTGAATTAACATTATACAATAAAAAAAAAGTTCTTGATTTGCCCATTAAATCAGGGATCTCGCTAAATACGGGCTCGTTATAAGCGGCTTCTATCTACAGTATTTTTTAAAATTCTCACTTCCTTCTTGTTAAAATTCTCACTTCCTTCTTTCTTTCAAAATTAAAACATCTTTTTGCAAGGCAAATCATAAAAGAACTACGCATGAGTGTAGCAAGTTAATTGAGAAATTTTCGGATTCTTACAGCAAATCAACGAAAGACAAAGAATTTAATGTAATCTAAATATGAAATCCTTCATGCTCAAATAGATCAAGTGGTCTCAAATAAGTAAACACCCAAGAAGAAATTAACGAAACCTGAAAAGAAATTTCCTTGCGATTAAATGGATCAACTGAGTGAAAAATTAAATAATATAAGAGAATATAATGAATTTAAAGAAGAAATCCATGGTATTCAGATTGATTAATTGGTTGTCAAAACGAGTAAAGAAAACAATGAATAATTTAATCTGCTGAAACTTATGTACAAAGAGATTAAGCAAATGCAGCCGTCCCGGTGGCACAGTGGTGTAAGCACTGGCTTCTGACCATTCGTCCGAGATGGGCCCGGGTTCGAATCCCGGTGAAGCATGGATGTTGTGTTTGTCTTACGGCACTGGCTCTTTCCCTTACCTGGAACAAGTGACCTTAAATTAGGGACGGGCGACTGCTTATAGCCCATTGAGTTGCTCACGGTGGTGTTTAACCCCCAACACACAAAAGAGAAAAAGGAAGAAACGATTGCAAAAGTGAGTGAAAAATTAACTGCAAGCAAAGAGTTTTTTCCAATCTTAAGACTAAATCACTCGTGTCCATACAATCACATATTTGCCAAAGCAATGAGTTTAATGTAATATGCGAACAAAATCCTTCATGTTTAAACACAATAAGTGGTTGCCAAAATGAGTTAAGATGAGAAGAGTCTTCATCGAGTCCTAATCCAGACACGTACGTGTCTTGCCTGCATATATACACTATATTGACAAAAGTCACCGGACACGCCTTCAAAAGCAAATGAACAGATCCGCTGCGTTGTTAAGATGCGCGGTACAGCTGCAAACGGTATAAAAACAAGCCTGCAGCTGACCGCGATTATATCGCACAGTGAAGTTGAGTGAAAATATCGCTGAACTGACTTTGAGAAAGGAAAGATTGTTGGGTGTTATATTAGTGGGTTGTCCATAAGAGAAACCGAGAGGCGTTTAAACATACCCAAGTCAACTGTTTTGGATGTACTGAATAAGTGGAAGACACATGGCGTGTCTGAAGTAGCAAAACGTACCGGCAGACCAAGGAAAATTAGTGATTTAAGACTTCGAAGCCTCAGGAGAGTCGTTACAGCTAATCGACGGAGTACTGCACAAGACCTCGGTGTACAGGTGAGTAAAAATTCTGGAACCTCGGTATGTACACGTACCATTCGCAGAGAACTTCATTCCATATGTTACCGTAGTCGTGCGGCTGCTCATCAGCTTTTTATTTCCACTCGGAATGCTACTCGTCGTTTAGCATTGTGTAAAGAACATTTATCGTGGACCGTAAATCAATGGAAATGGGTCCCATGGACTGATGAATCCAGATACACGATCCATCAGTCTGATGTGTGTGTGTGTGTGTATGGCGGCAGCCGGGGGAATACTATTTGCCACTTTTGTTTACTGAAATCACCTAAGAAATAGCCAGTGAAGGGGTATATATATTCGATCTCAAAGGTTTGTTTCTCCCCTACCCGCATAACTATTGGATTTGACAACACCTGGTCCGATCTTCGGAGCTCCAGGCCACTTCTTCTTACAGTACTGCCCCCTGATTAGCCCTCAGAGTTGTTCATGGCGGTCATTAAGCCCAGAAACAAAACCTAAATAAGTAATAATAACTGAAAGGACAAAGCAAATTAAAGAAATTAGAGAATTAGGTACTAATTGTTGCTGATATCGTTGAAGTATGTAATCAAAATGTTACTGGTATTCTTTAAAAAAAATATGGAAAGACAGAAACTGTATCCTAAGAAACACTTTTTATTTTCAATAATTTCTAGACAGTACAGCTTCCTTTTAAGACGGACGTTCAATTAAAGTTTTTCATTGCGTTCACATGTCTAAAAAAGATCGAAGAAAGTAAAAGCAAGAAAGATGACACCGAATTTTCGGGTGTAATAAGCACGTCTTTTGAATCCGTTCTGACGCAAATTAAATTTATCAAAGCTATTCAAAGTCAATGGAACCCGTATAGAAAACAATAGTATCTGACGAAAGAAAGAAGTTTTTCAATCGGTTTTTCAATCCCTCAGATGTTGCTATAAACGGAATCGTGAGCTTACGCCCTCTGGTTGCAGACTTGTGCGTTAAGAAAAACATGAATTTATATGAGAAACATTTCGCACCGGAAACGCTCTCCAACACAAAGAATTTTTCAAATCGGACTCTTAGAAACAGAGATATCAACAAAAATAAGATGTGACTTTACGTCCCCTGGTGGGAAAACCATGCATTATTTTAGGAAGAAAGTATTCTCAAAAGGTTTTTCCGTATGAGCGGCATCGGTCCAAGAAAAAAAAAAAAAACAAATAGTCGAGTTTTCAGGAGCCCAGATTTTGCTACAAATACATCAGAAGCAGAAATTAACACTTATGCCCCCTGGTGGCCAAACCATTCTTTACTAAACATTAGAAATTATGTGAAAAATATTTTCCATCAGGTCTTGTGTGCGATACAGGAAGGATTTTTCAAATCAGAGCTTTAACGCAGGAAACGCAGTTTACCTTTGTGCCTCCTAGCGGAAAGTCTATGATTTACTTGAAAATTTTGAATTTATAGGAAAAACATTTCGCATCGGAAACACTATCCAACAAAGAAGGAATTTTTCAAATTGGACTCCTAGAAGTAGAGAAATTGACAAAAATAAGATATACATCTACGCCCCCTGGGGCATAAACCATGCATTATTTCAAGAAAAAATGTTCCTAAAAGGTTTGTCGACATGAGTAGTATCGGTCAACAAATGACTTTTTTGCAATCGAGAATTTAGAAGCTCATATTTGGCTGCAAATGCATCAAAAGCGGAAATTAAGACTTACGCCATCTGGTGGCCAAAACATTTTTTACAAAAATTAGAAATTACGTGCAAAAGATTTCCCATCGGGAGCTGTATCCGGTGTAGAAAGCATTTTTCAAATCCGAGATTTCGAAGCTGAGATATAAGGGGAAAAGCAATTTACCTTTACGCCCCCTAGCGGAAAATCTATGAATTACTTGAAAATTTTGAAATTATATGAAAAACATGTCACACTGGAAACACTATCCAACAAAAAAGGAATTTTTCAAATCGGATTCCTAGAAGTAGAGATATTGACAAAAATATGATATACATTTACGCCCCCTGGCGTAGAAACTGTGGAATATTTTAAGAAGAAAATATTGCAAAAAGGTTTATCTATGGGAGTGACATCAGTCCACGAAAGAATTTTTTCAATCGATATTTTAGAAGTTCAGATTTTATGGCAAATACGTCAGAAGCAAAAATTAACGCTTACGCCCCCTGGTGGCCAAAGTATACTTTACCAAAAATTTGAAATTATATGCAAAAGATTTTCCATTAGGAGCTGTATCCGCTGAAAAAAAAATTTCAAAACGGAGTTTTAGAAGAAGAGTTATCGGAAAAAATGTAATTTACTTTTACGCCCCCTAGCGGAAAATCTATGCGTAATTTAAAAAAGTAATTATATCTAAAATACTCTTCGACATAAATGGAATCGAAAGATATTAAATTTTTTCAATCGGATGTGCAAATATGTGGAATAAAACGTATTTTTGAATTCGACATCATCTGCATTTACGCCCTCTAGCGGCGAAATTGTACATCGTAAAAAAACGAAATAAAGGATCATCATTAGCATATTTCAAGCTTCTTAATGCAAAAATAATTTTTCCAATCGGAATAATAGTTGCAGAGATATCGTGGGTACAAACGGACAGACGGACGGACAAACCGGTAACATAAGCACGATCTTTTTTTACAAAAGACGTGCTAAAAACCGAGGTGCTTAGTTATTCAGTGGTCGAGGAGGGGAGAAGAGGGAGATTCTAGACTCTAGTACTTCTAGGACTGTGTACAAATCTCGGGTCAGGACGTGAATATTCTTTCTGTCCGTCCAGCGTGGTTCTCTCCATTCCTTGGAGCCCGTGTCTCTAAATTTGGGAAGGGCGACACCTTATAGCTCTAGATGCTCTGTCGTTAACTGTCCCTTAAAGAAATGAACTGATTAACATTAACAATTACGTTTTTGTAGACGGAATTAAAATTTTGGCATCAATATAAGAAAATCTCTCGTTCTCTATCTCTCTCTAGTATGCAGCAATATTAATACTATTCCTGCTTTCTACAATGTACCAGTACTGCCTGGCACCTGCGTAGAATCGTATAAAGACCGGGCAGGGGGGGGCTTGTCCCTGTCGACATTTTCTTATATAGGGATCGTCCCGCTTTACCTTTGGGTTTTTAGTTTGTCACCCATCATACTATGCCTCCCTAAATTATTCAGTTTCAGAAGCTAGACTTATTTTTAGAAGTTAGATAAAAATTCAGAATAGCTGTGTACCACATTTTTCTAATACCAAATACATCGTCGTGATATTATTTTTGTTTTCATACCAATGTATTTAACGTAATCGGTGTATGACGTGGGCGGACAGGTAGATAATGATCCGAGCTCTAAGCCGCCTGTTCTGCACTGTACCATTCCTAATCCTCTTCACATGCTCCGGATGTCTTATGCAATCTGCAGACCCACAGTGACCCTTTTATATTATCATATTATTGCATGCCATTCAACTACAGCTTCGGTTTGATGATTTCCAAACCACAGTGAAATTGGCAGTAGGCCGCAAAGATAATTCTTTAAATATACGAGTATCATCATCATTGTCAACCATTATCAATTCACTGCTGGTTGAAGGTCTCCCTAAATTTCTTTCACAACTGTTTGTCTTCAGCCTGTTTTCTCCATGTTACTCCGACATGCCTTCGAATTTCATCCATCAATCTTTCATACGTTCTTCTTCTGGGTCTTTTTCTGTGCCTTGGAATCCAGTCTAAAATTTCAGTTGCCTATCGGTGGTCCATTCTTCTGGCAACATGTCCAACCCATTGCCATTTCAAAGATTTTACTCTGATCATGATGTTTTCCACTCTTGTCATTTTCCTTATTCACGAGTTCCTCTTCTTATCCTACCTGGTTACACCAATCATTCATCTCTCCATGCTTCTTTCAATTGTCTGCAGCCTTTGTATGTTTTTTTTAGTTAAGGTCCATGTCTCTGCTCCATATGTAAGAACTGGAAGAATGCATTGATTGAACACTTCCCTTTTAAAACATAATGGAATATTGCTCTTAAAAATTGTTCTGTTTCTTCCAAAAGCTCTCCAACCAAGTTTTATACGCCGATTAATTTCCTCATAAATGTGACCCTTGCTTGATATTTGTTGCCCAAGGTAAATGTAGGTATCGGTTACCTCAAGATTTCCCTCATAAACTGCAAAATCTTCCTTTTTTTATATAAAACCATTGCACATAGTTTTGTCTTTTTAAGGTTCATTTTTAATCCCACTTCTTCACTCTTTTCAGCAAGTACTAGATCATACTCTGCATCCCCACACCCTCCCACAATTTTGGTACAAGTCTATGCCCATGCTTCGTGGTTATGTGGTTATACACAGTTCCGAGCTGCAATATATTCACGAATCTCTATTTTTTGTGACAGACATTAAAGCAAAGGTAATAAAAATTCATTAAAAACATAACTGTTACCTACAATTTGTTACTTGATTATGTATTTATTCCGTATGTTATCTTAAGAAAAGCTCACAGATATGGTGCTGTAAATTGCTGTTTATTCAATCTATAGGTCGAAGACTGCTTGTTTAACTGTCGATGAACATTGACTTTACGAGAACAAGAAAGCATAAAAGCAGAACGTGTCATTATTTAAATGAAAGAAATACAGACCAGTTGTGGTCCCTATTTTTAAAGAAAACAAAATAGAGAATGGTGTGTTCGATTCCGAACTGAAGAAAAAAGGCTCCATGAAAAATTAATTGGCAAAATTAAACATGGTGTTTGGTAAACCGCAAAGATGTACAATGTTTGGCGGCTTAGCGATGTGTCACAATTGCTTCATCACTACGACGTCTTGTACGTATTGCATTGACTTCGTCTTCCGCCTGATCATTTAACTATAATCGACAGGCCCTCGAGCGGCGGCGGTATGTCTTTGATCTCTATTTCTCTTCCCCCATTCCATTGATCAACTGTAAATAATGACTTAATCTGTTCCCAGAATAAATCAGTACCTAAGAAATTGCCGATTCAAGCGCTCTGAGCATGTGGAGAAGATTTTGTATTAAATATTGTCTGATAACAATCAGAACACGAAGTGATACTGTTATCTACCTTCATTTTTTTAATATCTTTCGAAATGTAATATAAGAGCCGACTCTTCAGTGTTTTTTCATGGTTATAGAATTTGTATGCAAAAATGTAGAAATTTGTATGCAAAAATGTATCTCCCACGTAATTCATACATGTGCTATGATATTCCAGGGTAAGAATCATAATAAGCTCAGGAGAACAGCTGGTAGGAAATTTCCCTTACAGCATAATTTGTCCTGTACATAATATCCGAACTCACTTTATTGTCGTACGAAAATGATTATTAAAGATATAGAATAAAGAACTATATTTTTATTGCCACAAAATTTGGACCCAACTGCTATGTCTTATACATTGTGACTTCATAACTTGACATTTCTTGAAATTTCAAGTATTTATTAAATGAAAACAGAAAAGCAATGTTAAGGTTTCTTGTTTTACATACAATACAACGTTAAGATGTAATCCTATTTCTCAGTTCTTTGTGGTATCGCAATATAAGTCTCCCAGTCTCGCAGCAAACACACACACACACACACACACACACACTGACATTGTGAACGATCAGATCATATGAGGATTTTAGAAAGAGAGTGTCTGACCCCAGGTCTCAAACAACCCTTAGAAATAGGAAGCTAGGAGATTTGGGGTAAAGTGTCCGATAGGAAAGTGACGCGGAAGAGAGGTAGGAAAGGGGAGAAGGAAGCACTTATTTATTACCGGAGCCCAGTACCCGGGGTCAGGCGGCTTAACATGTCCATCCGACGCACGGCGGATGTTTAGTGGTTCGAGCGTTCGTACCTGCCTGGGATCGAACCTCAGGTTACTCCGTGGCAGTTACGAACGTTGACCACTAGGCCATCCACGGCCCACATTGTGAACGAAATCATGCAGACGATTAACGTTCCAGATCGGAAGCTTCTATCGTTTCACACTGTGAAAATTTTTCTGAAATTCACGAGCCACTTTTTTTCAATTCCTTTCGTGAATTAGTGAAGCATATTTCTGATACAACTTTTTCCTTGAAATAGCAGAAAGAAATCTGAATTTTACTGAATTTTTGTACGCCAGGAAAATTCTTAATTTTCAGAAACCTTTCCGCAGTTCCTTTTGTATATTAGCGGGAAAACTCCGCTTTCACTTTCTCCCGTATCCATATGACGAAAAATTTTCGGTCATCGGAGCGATTCGTGGGAAGACTTGAGGTCTGATTAACTATTAAATTTCAATTATATGTCCAAGGATCTGATTTTGAAGTTCTGAAGCGTGATCGGATATTGTGAATAGCATATCGCATGAATTTTGGTTATTGTGACACAGGACATTTCTTTCCCTCTTCCCCAGTTTTGTGCACCAGCAATTATATATTATGTTAGCGTAAGAAACCAGGTACTTAAATTATTGTACAGGTGATTGTACAATGTCTATGTATCAGCCTGTGGATCACTTAAGACAAAAGCTATTATAGCTATCAAATTTTATATTCAAGAGTTTTGTGAAATAATACTAAAGTAGTACATTTCCCGTTTCTTAAAGATAATTCAAAGCCAATTGCAATTTTAAAAAGATAAAGTTCCAAATCGTGATTTGCTCCGAAAAAACGCGTTGAAAAAAACACTTAATTTGTGATAAATCCTCCTACAGAAAAAAAAAAAAAAAAAGACTACTGCACACCTATTAAAAAAAATAATAAACACCAACAGAAAATAAAATGACTAAATCGCTCATATTAACGACAATAAAAAATCATCATCGCGCAATTAGTTTCACCATGAACATGATTTAAATTTCCGAGTGTTTCTGGCTCAGTGGTTAAAAAGCGCTTTTGCTGTTGCGCCAACCCAAACTACGTCGGTCGATCCCCACCGGTGCGAAAGGATTATGTAATGTAAGAGCTGAACTCTGATTTTGTGAAGTTTCTGTATAAATAAGGAAAAGTCTGAGGCGTACTTTTCTGGAAAAAAACAAACGGAATTACTGACTGCGGAAAATCTGTGAAAATACGGGTTAAAAAAAAACAAAAAAAACGGAAACTTTAAAAAACAGAAATTTTGTTAATAGAAGGACACCAACCGGCAAATTTGCTGCACGTTATTTTCAGAAATTTTCCGTGAATTCGCACCAATTATTTTTTATAGTGTAGCTTCAAGTTGCGTTCATCACGTGCCCTGAAAAACGCTCTTACATATCCACAGCTTCTTGACTGGATTCGGGTGTGCATCTGATAGCGCTTGTGTGTCGCCTTCCAGCATGATCCGTCTGTTGCTGAATGAAGGTTCTCTAAAACCTCTTCCACAACTGTGCCTTCAGTATTTCTCCCTTTCAGAAAGGAGCCTGCGACCTTGGGCGGTCGCTAGGAAACCAAAAGTAGCTAGGTTCCAGAACCAGAGGGGAGGATGAAAATTCATGAGGGGGGGGGGGGGGTGCGTTCAACTACAAAATATATTTTCCCACGAATGCAGATGCTAGTTTTGCTTTGTTTTTTCGCTCCTTTTGTTAATTTACTTCACTAGCGTATAATTTCTTCGTGTCAAAAACTAAAAAAAAAAAAATAAAGTGAAATACAAAATATGAAAAAAGAAGAGAAAGAAAACCTCAACTCTCTTGAAATATTAAAAAAAATAACATTGTCTGAAGTTGCTTAATGGTGGTTTAGTTTCACGTTCTTTATTGCAAGCGGCAAAATAACTCCCAACCAAAACGGAAAACTATTTAGTGTTTTTCTTTTATATTCTGTCCCTTTTCGTTGGATCCATGCAATGGCATTGGTGTCGTATTTCGACTAGTTCTACTCCTCTTCTTAGGGTTCCACTTTTTCTCCATCTTTAATCGTGCATTTTATTTCGCTGATATTCGAAAGTAGCCGCTTTTTACATTAGTCAAAAGCCAAATCTCCCCTACTCACTCAAAAACCAAGAGAGCTTAGATTCTCCCCAACAAATCCCTTATTTTTTCCCCACAAAAAGGATAATAAAACCACTCGTATTTACAGCAAAGCAATAAACAGAAAAATTTGAACACACACACACACACTCTCTCTCTCGCACAAAGATTCATCAATATTTTCTAAAACCTAGAGGAATACATTTAGATAAAACTTCTCCACAACACTTCTTTGTAGGCAGTTAACTGCAAAGAACTTTTTAAACTGCAGCTTAGCATTTCATAACCTCTTTATCCAGTGACAAACAGTGTTTTTAGTCTTCAGCGCAATTACTCCTCCTCTTTCGCCTCTTTTACTTTTTATAATGTTCTTCCAAATTTTATGTATCTGCTTAAATAAAAAGTTATTCTCTCTTCTCTGATCCTTGACACCAACAACGCCTGTGCCCATGCGGCAGAAAATTATTTGCACAGCGATTCCTTCTGATTCACATCGAGAAGTCATTTCTTCTGAGTTATTCTCGCTCACCCTGTAGCATCTCAATTTTGTTTTGTTTTTAAACGAAACTGCAATAGGCGAATAGATAAAGTAAAGTATTTATGCTTATAATGAAAACAAAGGTCTTTTTCAGAAACCACCGACCAAAGAATTTACAGCAATGTCCATTTATCAAGGGGGGGGGGGGGGCTTGCTTGCCTTGTAGGAGAATGATGATCCCCTTATTCCCTGCTGTGACCAAAAAAAAAAATTCTTTTTACTCTCCAAACATCCTGAATTCATCAGTGCGTCGATTAATTTAGTTTCAAAGTCATTTCACGGGAAATCGCTCCATGTCGGAACCTTAATTAAAAAAATTGCTCAGTTAGATTGAGATGTGGAGACTGTGGAGGATGCTGCTATTGATATAGTAGTACCGGAACTATGACAAGTCAACCCTAGCATTCCGACGTTAAGCACTATCTTGCTCCGAGCCTATTCTCATCCGAGTACAATGCTGCTATAATGGGATGTACCTGAAAGGCAATGATTTTCAAATATTGTACCAAGAAACCGAAGCCCAGAGTGTGCGGTGGAAGTTCTCCCTACACCATTACAGCGACAGAACCAACCTTCGTTATGAATTCTAGCAAGGGAGTAAGATAAATATATGGACTCATGAGGTTTTCCCCATATTTGTCCGCCCAGTGGAACAAAAAGTTACAGAAACCAGACGTCCCTTTTCCAGTGTAATGCAACCGAGTTTCAGTTTCTTATCTCAATGGAACTGCTGTTTCTAAAAGTTATTTCAAAATTTTGGAAACTCTGGGCATCTTACCTACTACTCCGCATCAGTGAAAATTTATGGGGTTTTGATATGACTCTTTCACTATCACTGCTAAACTCAGCTGATATTTAACCGACTGCAGTCCGTCTGTTGGGGTGTGTAAGCCTAGTCCGTTCCTATATTCCACTTCCATGAACGAGTCCATCACAGAGCTGCAGTCGGCTAGAAGTTTTTCGAATGTTTGATCATTTCCGACAGCCCTGACCCTTGCATAGTCTTATGCGATAAGAACACCAAGGTTGTAGTTTCCGTGCTACCCATGCGAACATGTCTGACGTAAATTATCATGCCACATTTCAAGGAGACTAAATCCTTCGTCTTGCCAAATGTCCCGCTGAATCTCTCTCTATATCTCTCTCTCACACACACACACACACAACTCTTAGGTACAGTTCCTCCAACTTAAGAAGAACCATTATCTCCTCAGTGAATTCCACTCTGAGCTGATAGTTTGTTTTACGGACTCATGAAAGCAACACTTTCACGCCGTCCTTACGTTCTCAAAGAAGTGAAGAAGAGCATTTGATGAGTATAGTATTAGGTTATATAGATGATTAAAACAAACAAGCAGCCTGCTAATGTAAATTTCCCAAGCACGCTTTTAGCATCAACCTTGAAATAGACGTGCAGCCGCTTAATTGGGCCAAAGTGTTGTAGCCTCGGTGTGCACGGAATTAACCGGAATAATCTTCTGTATGGCGATTAACTTCAACACTCGTTGCCGATATCTGGCGAGGAAGCAACGCACCGAATTCAAATAAGCAAAAACACCAGTATAAAATTTCATTTAATAAATTTCATCAATATTTTTTATTGTGCCATTCAATTAATCCGCCCCACAAGATATTTTACAAGACACTTCGTAAGGTGTGTTTTGTAGTGAATGGGAATAACGGGCTATATTTAAACGATTAAAATTCAAACTTTGGAAACGCTCCCTGCCTTTCGAATTTGAGCACGGTTTTTAGAAGTAGGCGCCTATGTACGGTACCAGGCAAGAGAAGTATACAGAAATATTGAAAATTTGTGAGCGTTCAGGATTCACTCCAGTGAACTTTTTCTATGCGTCTACTTAATATGCTTTTCGCTCCCTGATTTTGCTGGTGAGTCTAAATAAGTCTCGAGGATTTCCTCGGACAGTAGAATGCTAAAGCAATGAAAGTACATACTGATTAAAACAATTAATGATCATTGACGAACATTTTCGGGGGTGGGGTGGGGACTACAGAATTTACCAGTAGTGAATGGGAATAACGGGCTGAGAACCGATATTTAAGCGATTAAAATTCAAACTTTGGAAACGCTCCCTGCCTTTCGAATTTGAGCACGGTTTTTAGAAGTAGGCGCCTATGTACGGTACCAGGCAAGAGAAGTATACAGAAATATTGAAAATTTGTGAGCGTTCAGGATTCACTCCAGTGAACTTTTCCTATGCTTCTACTTAATATGCTTTTCGCTCCCTGATTTTGCTGGTGAGTCTAAATAAGTCTCGAGGATTTTCTCGGACAGTAGAATGCTAAAGCAATGAAAGTACATACTGATTAAAACAATTAATGATCATTGACGAACATTTTCGGGGGTGGGGTGGGGACTACAGAATTTACCAGTAGTGAATGGGAATAACGGGCTGAGAACCGATATTTAAGCGATTAAAATTCAAACTTTGGAAACGCTCCCTGCCTTTCGAATTTGAGCACGGTTTTTAGAAGTAGGCGCCTATGTACGGTACCAGGCAAGAGAAGTATACAGAAATATTGAAAATTTGTGAGCGTTCAGGATTCACTCCAGTGAACTTTTCCTATGCTTCTACTTAATATGCTTTTCGCTCCCTGATTTTGCTGGTGAGTCTAAATAAGTCTCGAGGATTTTCTCGGACAGTAGAATGCTAAAGCAATGAAAGTACATACTGATTAAAACAATTAATGATCATTGACGAACATTTTCGGGGGAGGGATTACATAATTTACCATTTCTTTTATTCCAGTTCTAAGAAGAAGCAAACACGAAGCAGATAAAAAAGAAAAGAGAAATTAAACTTCCCCAGTGGAAACGTGGAGTTATCGAGCGTATCGAAGCGACGAGGCATTCAATCGTCTCGGGAAATAGCATAGATACATCATTGTAACTATAGGTTCGTAATGTTGCTTCGCGGGTTTGGTACCCAGTTGCTTGTCCACGAGTCTATGCCGGTGTCTTTAACGGCCATGTCTCTTGAACCACAAGACGTACAATTATGCCATTCGTCAACACTAGAGGCTCTTTTACGAAACCTCCCAGCGAATGCTAATTTCCGGCCAGATATTCATCGGCGTGTCACATAATAATTGATTTCTCTCTGTAGGCTTTTTATCAGTCCGATCATTTTTTATGTATCCTTTTGTCGGAGTCCGATGAGACAGGATAAATGTTTGGGAATTATTCCTTACCTTGTACTACACGAGAGAGGCAGACCATGGAATAATATATATGTATTTCCTGAACATACCAATTACAATTTTCGCGAGAAAAAAAATATATATGTTCCAAAAAAAAAAAAAAAATAAGAAAGAAAAATGTGTTGATTCGCAGATCTTGGACGTTCACAGCAAGTAAATCATGGAAACGTGATATTTCAAAAGCCACTAAAGCAAACAACTTGCTGCATTCCTGAAAAACATAGGAAATGAAAGTTTGCATCCTAAATTTTCATTGAATTTTTTCTGTTCAAAAAACTATTAGTATAGTGAAATTTTTAATTGAAAAAATCTTCGAAATATAATGTATCATTCTTAAGCTCTTTTTTTTTTTTAAAAAAAGCTGCACTTTCTTACACTTATTAGTTGACTTCCAATATGCATCCAAGCGCTCTTGAAAGCATGCTCTTTCACAAGTTGATATATACATACCGTATACAATAAATCTTTTTAATAGGAGTAAGCAGAGATTTATTCACTCCCTAACCCCACTCCAACACCCCCACCCACACGCACACACAAGCTTAAGATTCCTCCATTTGAAGTTGTATAGCGCGCGCGCACACACACACACACGCACACAGCGAAGAAGTTAAATAACCCCTCCAAAATATCAGTACAGCAAAAAACTTTGAAAATCTAAGGGTGCATGAAGAATTGAATTTTCAAGAGCAAATGCTAACAAAACTGCAAACACAAAAACTGTCGTAAACCAAAGCCATGTTAAAATTTTAGTAAATCGAAAAACTAATAAAAAAATTGCTTCAGAAAGAGATGGAAGGATTGCAGAAGATTTTGATAGCTGCCATTTTGGCTTTTTTTAAGGGCCGTTACAAGCCCTTACATTTTACTTAGAGTAAAAAGACAGCTAAAAAGCAAAATAACTTTCTCGAAAGGCAGAGAGAGAGAGAGAGAGAGAGGAGTAAGGGCATGCAGAGGGATTTCAGTTTCCAAGATGTGCATGATGCGCGCGCGTGCTCCAGGCATGCTAGACGTGGCAAGCTAAGCAGAGGCTTTCTTCTGTGACTTCAATATAAGACGAGGAGAAATACTTGATGAGTGCACATGCGCAGGAGGGATGCACTATCATTGCAGTAACGCCAGTAGATGACAACAAGCGATGTGAGAAAAAAGAATGCTGGATGCGCTCACGAAGAGAGAAAATCGCGTTCAAAGAAGCAAAAATATGCTTAGGAACAACTTAATTTTGAAAGAAGGTGTAGACTAATGCAAAGTAATTGCGTACAGAAGTACAGACAAATATTTAAGATATTGGGATACTGATTTTTAAAATAAACATGGTACGCAGTAGTTTCCCTGCACACTTGCGATACACGTCACTGATGTTTGATTAGGAAACGATTTGCCTTGTAGAAAGGTGTCCAGGTGCTTGAAGAAGAGATAGTTTGTAGGGGACAGATCAGGTGAATACGGCGCATGAGGTAAGGTTTCGTATCTCAACTGGTGCAGCTTTTGGAGCGTCTGGTACAAAACGTGGGGTCTCGCGTTATCATGGAGAAGTATGGGCTCGTGGCGATTGACTAATGCCGGCTGTTTATACTGTAGAAAAATGTCCAGATGCTTGAAGTTTAGTTTATAGGGAACAGATCAGGTGAATAAAGCGGATGAGGTAAGGTTTCGTACCTTAACTGGTAAAAAGTATGGGCTCGTAGTGAATGATTAATATCAGCTTTTCGGTCAACAGATTTCCATGCATAATATCAAGTTCTTGGAACTACTTGTCTGACGTGATAGTTTGACCAGGCTGTTAGAAGGGTCGGTGGATTACGTCACCTGCGGACCACCAAGCAGTGGCGTACTGGAAAAACTCGCCCACCCCCACGCCGCAGAAAATATCTTAGAGGCCCTTTCGCAAAAAACTGTTAGATTTCAATACCTCAAAATTTTAAATTCTATATTATTAACTAGGGTTTATGGGCGTTTCAATAATTAAAATTCTTTGGAACCTACAGGTATTTTTCGTAAAACCAAAATTGTTGCGCTTTATTGCGTGTAACTGAAATTCTGCACAGTTTAGTTAAAATGATTGCCCTAGTTTTATACCAATAGAAAGTACCACAAAACACTTTCGCCCAAAAATAATCGCATCATGCAAATTGTATTTATTTAGAGAACTAAGGCCAGCCTCTTTAAATGCCTTAAGATCACACACACAAAACACGTAACTGCCGTGTAATAGCGTCTGATGAACTTTACTGATTTACACGAAAATACAGAAGGTAAGAAAGCAAATGAACAGGTAATAATTACGAGTTGTGGCATGAAAATGGAAGGAAAACTACTTAAATTATTATTTTTTTTTCTTTTTTGATTGAAAGTTGAACGACCACCAGAGCAACTCAATGGCGTATAAGCACTCACCAGTCCCTAATTTAGGGCCACTGGTTCCAGGGAAGGGAGAGAACCAGTACCGTAAGACAAACACATCCATGTCTCACGGGATTCGAACCCGGACCCCTTCTCGTACGAATGGTTATGAGCCAGAACTTTGACCACTGTGCCACCGGGGCAGCTGTTTCCTCTTAGATATAAACACACACACACACACACACACACACACACACACACACACACACACACACACACACACACACACACTTAACCAAATCAAGCCGCGGATGGCTTAGTGGTTAGCGAGTCAGACTATCAATGCAAGGTCCTCATGTTCGAACCTGGGCTGATCTTTCTTAGATGGTGTGATTTACTAACAATCGCAGAATATCCGCCGTTCATCGGAACGTTAAGTGATGGCCCGCAGGCTGGACCCTCTGGTTAAATGGGTATCCTTTCCTATGCCCCCCCCCTGAAATTCTCTCACCCCTCTATGTGCAACATCGTACTTGTACGGTGGCGCCATCTACTGTACTCTAATCTCACTAAAAACTGTTCTGTCAAAGTCGCTAGACTTGCTCTCATTCCTTCCATTTCTATGTCCTGCCCAAAAGGCAATCTCGCTGTAGTTGGCTGGGACCTAAACTCTACTCACTGTGGACGGAAGTACTACAAGAAAATGACAAATACACTTAACCAAATGCCACAATGTTTTGCACATAAAATTTTTTTTTCTCTTGATTCTCTTATAAAAAATGAAACAGGTTTCTGTTTCTTCTTTCCCGCGAAGAACACCTTTCAGTTTATTATATCCTGAAGGATGCGTAGTTATGTGTAAACAACTATAATACACGACACCTTATCTTCATTAGTACAAAAATTTCATTCACTGAACTGATATTTCTTTCACATTCTCTTGTTAATACATACATGCATAAGAACTGTTGTAGTAGCTGTGAAAAAGAGGCGTCAAGTCCTCTGGAATAACTGCTTTCCCATATACTGAAAACGCGAAATTAATTACTAAATATTTTAATTATGTATTGGAAAAAATATATAAAATTGCCGTCCTCTTTAATACTTCATTCAAAGCAGATGAAAAAAATTACTTGCTATTACTTTAATTAGCTTTATATGGAGTTTCCACAAAGAAAATTGTAAAATCTTTTTGTGATGCTAGAGGCTCTCCTCGCTGTGAGGCACACAAACCCCCTGCGATTCTGGGCTTGCGGGGGGCTATCAGTACGCGCCTGGCACCAAACACTGACCATCGTCTTCCTGGAATGGAACACCGGCTTCGGGGGTGTGTTTCGGGGCTTCAAGGTTGTCAAGCCATTTCGCCGAATGTTGGCGATTGTACAGCATTCATTTCTTATCACTCGTGAAAAGGCTCCTCAAAATGTTGTTCGTTGGTTTGCGGGCATGCAGAGAAGTGCAGACACCAAACTGTCGTGTTTGGTGTCTGTTCGGTTTACTAACTTGGGTGGCCCCATTTATCCATCTCCTTCACTTGGCCTATGTCGGAAAATAGTTGCATGGTGTAGTACGAGTTCCTCGCGAAGTTATCGATCTGTTTGACGTGGATTGCATTCAATCAAAGCGTCCAACACAGCACCACCGATAGCTCCTTCTGGTCTACCGCATGGTTCATTTTCGAGGCTCATATAGCCAGACCGGAATGTAGCAAACCAACACTGTAAAAAATGTTCTGAAATTCACGTGCCACTCTCTCCGTGGTTTCTTTCGTGAATTAACGAAGCATATTTATGATACAACTTTTTCCGTGAAATGACGGAAAAAACTGAATTTCGCGAATTTTTCTTACTCCAGAAAAATTCTGAATTTTGAGAAACCTTTCCACAATTCCTTTCTTATATTGACGGGAATTTGCGGTTTTTAAGATGTCTTAACGGAAAATTCTGAGTTTTCAGAAATCTTTTCTTAATTCCTTTCTAATGTTACCGGAAAAACACCGTTCTCACTTTTTCCGTAGCCATATGACGAAAAATTTCCGGTAATAGGAGAGAGTCACGCGAATATTTGGTGGTTTGATTAACTGTGAAATTTCAATAGTCTGTCGAAGTATTTGATTTTAAATTTCTTTAGCGAGATCAGATATTGTGGATGGTATATCGCATAAATTTTGATTATTTTGGCACAGGATATTTCTTCTCCTCTTCCCCATTTTGTGCACCAACTATTATAAATTGTGTTACCGTAAGAAACTGGGTACTAAATTTGTTGTACAGGTGATTGTATGATGTCTGTGTATCAGTCTGTGGAATCCTTAAGACAAAAGCTATCTATATAGCTATATCAAGAGTAATATTTATATTTAGAAGTTTTGTGAAATGATGTTATAAAACAGTACATTTCCCCCTTCTTTTAAGATAATTAAAAGTCATTGTCAGTTGAAGAAAAAAAAATCTCAAACTACAAATCATTCTGTTGCTTCGAAAAAAAAAATCACGATGAAAAAAGCACTTAATTTGTAGTAAGTCATCCTACAGAAGAAAATTACATTATTATAACCGCATTGAAAAAACTAATAATGTTCTAACAGAAAATTAAATGACTAAATCATTCGCATTAATCAGAATTAGAAAAAATATATATATATTACCTTTCAATTCAAGTTTACCTGGAACGTGTGCTTGAATTGAAATGTAATATGGAGTCTTGGTTTGGCTAAACAGAATCCGAGCCAGAAAAAACAAAACAAAAAAAACACGTCGGTTCGAGTCAAAACGCGCGCGAAAAGATTATCTGGAATAACGGCTGAAGAATTCAGCCTCTTCGCTAACAAAAAACCACGATGAAAAAAATACGTGATTTGTAATGTGACCTCTTACAGGAAAGCTTAAATCATTAGAAACGTATTCAAGAAAGTAATAGGCCTAAGCTTCAGAAGAAAATACATGACGGAAAAAAAAAATCCCAACACCAAGAAGGGGTTGTGTTAGATAAACGACAGTTGGTAGGCGGTGAGAGTACATCTGTAAGATGACGTCTATGCAAATTTCGCGCCCGGCGCATACGTGTGGCGCTAGTAGCGCTCCTTGGAACATGCAAAGCAGGTTTGCTGTAAATACGCGCTATAACCAAAGAATATATAACGCGTGAAGAAGGCCAACTCTCATAGAGATAACGTAAAACAGACGACAACAGCGCCATCACATCTTAAGAGGTAATGTACTGTGCCGGAAAGTTAACATTCAGGAGCAAAACACGTTAGGGGGACTACGGCAGTGAAGCTTTTCTTTGATCCACGATGGGTTTTTTCCATCCGATGACTATTTGCTTAGAGCAGTTTTTTTTTTTTTTTGTTCTGTTTTCTGATATCCCGCCCATCCCTTATTTTGGTGAGAAAAATATGCAATATCATTAGTATTACTATTTAAATTAAATTTTAGCAAATATTATAGTTAGGCCTAAAGATCCGTACAAAATGCAGACATTCCTCAGTATTTGGCATTACTGAAAATGTTTCTGAAAAACTGAAGAACAAACAAAAGCCTTAACTAACCCGATTGGCGTAACAAAACTAACATATCCGATTTGCGAAGTTATTATGCTACCGAGAAGGTAACAATCACGTGTTGTGGCCTGTGAGTAGCTCGGCTGACTGTTCTTTACCCAAAGAATTGAAGTCAACAGAAATACGCATGCGCAGTCTGCTCCGGCATCAGCCTGTATGTTGGCTTCTGTGCACTGCATTTTAACTCTTAAGATATGGCGGCGCTAGTTACGTCTCGCCGAGCCTTAACTTCTTCTCAGTTAGATATTCTTTGCTATAACGTTCGTGAGCGTTAGTTATCGTTGAGATTCGACGTAGTGTGCTGATGTTAGTCAAGAATGCCTTTAAGAAGACGAAGAAGCCATTATCAAGAGCTCACGGAGTTTGAACGAGGTCGTGTAATAGTGCTACGAGAAGGTGGATTTTCTTTCCGCAATATTGCAGAACGACTTGGCGGGAATGTAGCCACTGTGCATGATTGTTGGCAGCGGTGGTCAAGGGAAGGTACTGCCTGAAGAAGACCGGGTTCCGGCCGGCCACGTGGCACTACTGAGAGGGAAGACCGCCGTGTACGGCGTATGGCTGTGGCGCATCGTACCGCGTCTGCGGCAGCAATTCGAGCTGCAGTTGCCACCACAGCGACACAACGAACTGTTACAAATCGGTTACTTGAAGGACAGCTCCGAGCCAGACGCCCTGTAGCGTGCATTCCACTTACTCCAAACCACTGCCGTTTGCGACGTCAGTGGTGTCAAGCTAGAGCTCATTAGAGGACGGAGTGGAGATCTGTTGTGTTTTCTGATGAAAGCCGGTTCTGCCTGTGTACCAGTGATGGCCGTGTGTTGGTTAGAAGGAGGCCAGGTGAGCGCCTGCAACCAACCTGTCTGCGGCCGAGACACACTGGACCTACACCTGGAGTTATGGTCTGGGGAGCAATTTCCTATGACAGCAGGAGCACTCTCGTGGTTATCCCACGCACCCTGACGGCACAGTTGTACGTCGGTCTGGTGATTCAACCTGTTGTGCTGCCATTTATGAACAGCATTCTAGGTGGTGTTTTCCAACAGGATAACGCTCGCCCGCATACCGCTGTGGTAACCCAACATGCTCTACAGAGTGTCGACATGTTGCCGTGGCCTGCTAGATCACCAGATCTTTCACCAATCGAGCACGTATGGGACATCATTGGACGACAACTCCAGCGTCACCCCCAACCAGCATTAACCGTCCCTGTATTGACCGACCAAGTGCAACAGGCATCGAACTCCATCCCACAAACTGACATCCAGCACCTGTACGACACAATGCATGAACGTTTGCGTGCTTGCATTCAACATTCTGGCGGTTACACCGGTTATTAATGTACCAGCATTTCACATTTAAAATGGCTCTTCTCGCGCTTACATTAAGCTGTGATCTTGAAACCTTAATCGATTAAATATGTTACCTATACAAATGTATTACCGCCATTTCATTCCTCTACAACTATTTTTTCGTGGTGTTGGGATTTTTTCCGTCAGTGTATAATGGCTAAATCACTCGCATCAACGGAAAAAAAAAAAAAATTCCTCATCTCCCAATTCGTTTAACCTTGAACGTGAGTCTGGCTCCTGTTACATTTTATCACGTCTTTTGCAAAAAAAGATCGTGCTTCTGTTATCGGTTTGTCCGTCCGTCCGTCCGTCTGTACCCACGCTATCTCTGCAATTATTAGTCCGATTTGAAAAATTCTTTTTGCATTGGGAAGTTTGAAATATGCAAATAATGATCCTTTATTTTGTTTGTTTTTTTACGATGTACAATTTCGCCGGTAGAGGGCGTAAATGCAGATGATGTCGAATTCAAAAATAAGTTTTATTCCACATATTTGCTTCTAAACATCCGATTGAAAAAAAAATATCTTTCGATTCCATTTATGTCGAAGAGTATTTTAGATATAGTTATTTTTTCAAATTATGCATAGATTTTCCGCTAGGAGGCGTAAAAGTACATTACATTTCCCCCGATAACTCTTCTTCTAAAACTCCGATTTGAATTTTTTTATTTTCAGCGGATGCATCTCCGGATGGAAAATCTTTTGCATATAATTTCAACTTTTTGGTAAAGAATACTTTAGCCACAAGCGTAAGTGTTAATTTTTGTTTCTGATGTATTTGCCTTAAAATCTCAGCTTCTAAAATATCGATTAAAAAAATTCTTTCGTGGACTGATGCCACTCACATCCATAAACCTTTTCGGAATATTTTCTTAAAATATTCCACAGTTTCTCCACCAGGTGGCGTAGATGTATATCTTATTTTTGTGAATATATCTACTTCTAGGAGTCCGATTTAAAAAATTCCTTCTTTGTTGGATAGTGTTTTCAGTGTGACATGTTTTCATATAATTTCAAAATTTTCAAGTAATTCATAGATTTTCCGCTAGGAGGCGTAGCGGTAAATTGCGTTTCCCCCTATATCTATGCTTCTAAATCTCCGATTTGAAAAATTCTTTCTGCACTGGATACAGATCCTGATGTGAAATCGTTTGCACATAATTTCAATTTTTGTAAAAAAATAGTTTGGCCACCAGGGGGCGTAAATCTTAATTTCCGCTTCTGTTGTATTTTTCAGCAAAATATGAGCTTCTAACTTCTGGACTGAAAAAAACGTTGTTTGTTGACCGATACTACTCATGTCGAAAAACCTTTAGAAACATTTTCTTCTTAAAATAGTGCATGTTTTCTACGCCAGGGGGCGTAGATGTGTATCTTATTTTTGTCAATATCTCTACTTCTAGGAGTCCGATTTGAAAAATTCCTTCTTTGTTGGATAGTGTTTTCCGTGTGACATGATTTTTCATATAATTTCAAAATTTTCAACTAGTTCATAGACTTTCTGCTCGGGGGCGTAACGGTAAATTGCGTTTCCCTATATCTCTGCTTCTAAATCTCCGATTTGAAAAATTCTTTCTGCACCGGATACAGCTCCTGATGGGAAATCGTTTGCACATAATTTCTAATTTTTGTAAAAAAAATAGTTTGGCCACCAGGGGGGCGTAAATCTTAATTTCCGCTTCTGTTTATTTGCAGCAAAATATGAGCTTCTAAATTCTCGATTGAAAAAAAAACGTTGTTTGTTGACCGATACTACTCATGTCGACAAATCTTTTAGAAACATTTTCTTCTTAAAATAGTGCATAGTTTCTGCGCCAGGGGGCGTAGATGTGTATCTTATTTTTGTCAATATCTCTACTTCTAAGAGTCCGATTTGGAAAATTCCTTCTTTGTTAGATAGTGTTTCTAGTGTTACATGTGGTTCATATAATTTCAAAATTTTCAAGTAATTCATAGACTTTCCGCTAGGGGGCGTAAATGTAAATTGCGTTTTCCCCTATATCTCTGCTTTTAAATCTCCGATTTGAAAAATTCTTTCTGCACCGGATACAGCTCCTGATGGGAAATCGTTTGCACATATTTTCTAATTTTTGTAAGAAATGGTTTGGCCACCAGTTGGCGTAAGTCTTAATTTCCACTTCTGTTGTATTTGCAGCAAAATATGAGCTTCTAAAATCTCAATTGCAAAAAGTCGTGTTTACCGATAATACTCATATCGACAAACCTTTTATGAAAATTTTCTTCTTGTGAAAAAATACATGGTTTCTACGCCAGGGGGCGAAGATGTATATCTTATTTTTGTCAATATCTCTATTTCTAAGAAAGTTCGATTTAAAAAATCCTTCTTTGTTGGATAGTGTTTCCGATGCGAAATGTTTTTCCTATAAATTCAAAATTTTCAAGTAAATCATAGACTTTCCGCTAGGAGGCACAAAGGTAAATTGCATTTTCTGCGTTATTTCTGCTCCTAAAGCTCTGATTTGAAAAATTCTTCCTGTATCGCATACAAGACCTCATGGAAAATATTTTTCACATAATTTCTAATGTTTGGTAAAGAATGGTTTAGCCACCGGGGGTCATAAGTGTTAATTTCTGCTTCCGAAGTATTTGTTGCAAAAAATCTGGGCTCCTGAAAACTCGACTAATTTTTTTTTTCTTCGACCGATACCGCCCATATGGATAAACCTTTTGAGAATACTTTCTTCCTAAAATAATGCATGGTTTTTCCTCCCGGGCACGTAAAGTCACATCTTATTTTTGTCGATATTTCTGTTTCTAAGAGTTCGTAAGCTCACGATTCCGTTTACAGCAATATCTGAGGGATTAAAAACCCGATTGAAAATCTTCTTTCTTTAGTCTGATCTATTGTTTTCCATACCGGTTCCATTGACTTTGAATAGCTTTGATAAATTTAATTTGCGTCAGAACGGATTCAAAAGACGTGCTTATTATACCCGAAAATTCGGTGTCATCTTTCTTGTTTGCTTTGCGATCAAGACGCGCGTCTTCAACGCAAACGGCGTGGGTTTGATCCCAATCGCTGGAACAAAAGAATTCTCTCACGGAAGGGCTGAAATATTCAGCATGTTGGGCTTTGCGAAATTTCTGTCTAAATACGGAAAAACTTGAAGCGAACTTTTCTGAAATAAATGGAATTACTGACTACGAAAAATCTGTGAAAATACGGAAGTTAAAAAAAAACCGGGCACTTTTAAAAACAGAAATTTCTTTCAAAAACTTACTTTAACCGGCAACTTTGCTGTACGTTATTTTCAGAAATATGCCGTGAATTCACACCACTTATTTCTCACAGTGAATGCTGTATCTCGTGTTCTCTAAAGACGCTTTCCTCAAGTGCTGTAGTGATGTTGCGTGCTGCCTCCGATACACTGTATCTATATACACATTTAAGAAAATAACACGAATTGGAGTCTGGTTCATCGTCATCTTCACTGTAGTGCAACCGCTTGGAACATCAGTAACGAAATGGTTAGTGCTATCTGTATAGGCAGCAATTTTGACGCTTTAAATCTACATAACAAGTCACAACTCGTTGTATGTTTATTCTTAAATTACCTGCCAACTACATGAATCCTCATAACCCGTTATTTCATCTGCAACAATTTAACATAAACACCATTTTTTTCAAAAGGCAATAAGCATCAAATATGCGTTATAAGTAAGGACTCAGAAAATATCTCGAGATGAATACTGTAATATATAACATTTTTAAAGCGGTATGTACGTGTGTGTGTGTGTGTGCAAATCAGAGTAAGACAAATATAATGACAAAAGGAACAGAGCAGAGGCGTGAAAAAAGGACAAATATAATATAAGAAAGGAACAGGAAAGACAAATATAATATACTAAAAGAACAGAGCAGAGGCATTTCTACGCCCGGGGCAACCATAAAATGTCGCGTCCCCATCTGCATTTCCCTCTTATGTAAATATATTACCAATTTAAGAGTTCTCTCTCTTTCTTTCTCTCAAATCAAAATTGACGTCATATCGAACTCTTTCTCTCAAATCAAAATTAATGTCTATAACGAAGTGAATTTCTCCGTCATTTTGGGTCTACGCCGGGATTAGAACCCGGATCCCCTCATTCCGGAATAAGTCACTCTACCAATTGAGCTACGCGGACGTTTTATTCTGATTCCTATCTGCCTCTATGTCGTGTGCGTCCTTCGGGCAGGTACGTCACATCTCCTGGTACGTTACATGTCATATCAAACTCAAATCAAATTGACGTCATATCAAACAACTTTTGATAATTAATAAGAAGGAACTGTACACCAATTATGGAATAAATAGCAAAACTATACTAGTAATCCGATTTATTGGCATAGGAATACACAAATAAGCGTTTCCAAGCTTTCACACATCAAAAGGTTGGAAGCGCTTATTTGTATATTCCTACGCCAATAAATCGCATTACTGTACTCGGAGCAAGGCTAACCTGACAAAGCAGTTAAAGTTACGGAGTGCGTACTTCCACTGCATAATATAGTTCCAGTTGAAAAGCCCGTGTTCGAGTTTAAACTGAGACCTAAGAAGGATATGTATATGTTCTAAATGTTGTACGTACGTACATTATAAAAATAAAAATCCCAGTTTCGGTTGCGTTTCTAAAAAAATACAAATATTCGCATTTTGGCGACGTCATTGTCACTTCTGTTTTGCTTCGGAGAGACTATACATTATAAACGGAGGATATTTCCTGCGAGCGGGGGAGGGGGGGGGAGAACTGTGTTAACATGAGGGTAAGTGGGGAGATAATGGTTTGGCGATAAGCTTGCTCCTTTCTTCGTGGTTACTGTTTTAAAATACTCATTCAGGAATTGTTTGTCTGGTGGGCCACGGTGGCCTAGTGGTCAGGGTTCGTGACTGCCATGGAAATAACCTCAGGTTCGATCCTGGGCAGGTACGAACGTTGGAACCACTAAATACCCGCCGTGCGTCGGACAGGAACGTTAAGCCGTCGGACACCGGGTACTGACTGACTGGCCCCCGGCACTCTAGCCCAAATCTCCTAGCTTCCTATTTCTAAGGTTTAAAGACCTGGGGTTAGACACTTCCTAAAATCCTCTACATATGATCTGATCTGATCTACTAGAGCATTGAATGGGCACGTTAAGCCTTCTCACCCCCGGTAGGAAATAAGGGCGTCTTCTACCTCGCTTCCGTGTCACTTTCCTATCGGGCACTCTAGCCCAAATCTCCTAGCTTCCTATTTCTAAGGGTTGTTTAAAGACCTGTGGTTAGACACTCCCTTCCTAAAATCCTCTACATATGATCTGATCTGATCTACTAGAGCATTGAATGGGAACGTTAAGCCTTCTGACCCCCGGTAGTAAATAAGGGCGTCTTCTACCTCGCTTCCGTGTCACTTTCCTATCGGGCACTCTAGCCCAAATCTCCTAGCTTCCTGTTTCTAAGGGTTGTTTAAGACCTGGGGTTAGACACTCCCTTCCTAAAATCCTCTACATATGATCTGATCTGATCTACTAGAGCATTGAATGGGCACGTTAAGCCTTCTGACCCCCGGTAGTAAATAAGGGCGTCTTCTACCTCGCTTCCGTGTCACTTTCCTATCGGGCACTCTAGCCCAAATCTCCTAGCTTCCTGTTTCTAAGGGTTGTTTAAGACCTGGGGTCAGACACTCCCTTCCTAAAATCCTCTACATATGATCTGATCTGATCTACTAGAGCATTGAATGGGCACGTTAAGCCTTCTGACCCCCGGTAGTAAATAAGGGCGTCTTCTACCTCGCTTCCGTGTCACTTTCCTATCGGGCACTCTAGCCCAAATCTCCTAGCTTCCTGTTTCTAAGGGTTGTTTAAGACCTGGGGTCAGACACTCCCTTCCTAAAATCCTCTACATATGATCTGATCTGATCTACTAGAGCATTGAATGGGAACGTTAAGCCTTCTGACCCCCGGTAGTAAATAAGGGCGTCTTCTACCTCGCTTCCGTGTCACTTTCCTATCCGGCACTCTAGCCCAAATCTCCTAGCTTCCTATTTCTAAGGGTTGTTTAAGACCTGGGGTTAGACACTCCCTTCCTAAAATCCTCTACATATGATCTGATCTGATCTACTAGAGCATTGAATGGGCACGTTAAGCCTTCTGACCCCCGGTAGTAAATAAGGGCGTCTTCTACCTCGTTTCCGTGTCACTTTCCTATCGGGCACTCTAGCCCAAATCTCCTAGCTTCCTGTTTCTAAGGGTTGTTTAAGACCTGTGGTTAGACACTCCCTTCCTAAAATCCTCTACATATGATCTGATCTGATCTACTAGAGCATTGAATGGGCACGTTAAGCCTTCTGACCCCCGGTAGTAAATAAGGGCGTCTTCTACCTCGCTTCCGTGTCACTTTCCTATCGGGCACTCTAGCCCAAATCTCCTAGCTTCCTGTTTCTAAGGGTTGTTTAAGACCTGGGATCAGACACTCCCTTCCTAAAATCCTCTACATATGATCTGATCTGATCTACTATAGCATTGAATGGGCACGTTAAGCCTTCTGACCCCCGGTAGTAAATAAGGGCGTCTTCTACCTCGCTTCCGTGTCACTTTCCTATCGGGCACTCTAGCCCAAATCTCCTAACTTCCTGTTTCTAAGGGTTGTTTAAGACCTGGGGTTAGACACTCCCTTCCTAAAATCCTCTACATATGATCTGATCTGATCTACTAGAGCATTGAATGGGAACGTTAAGCCTTCTGACCCCCGGTGTAAATAAGGGCGTCTTCTACCTCGCTTCCGTGTCACTTTCCTATCGGGCACTGTAGCCCAAATCTCCTAGCTTCCTATTTCTAAGGGTTGTTTAAGACCTGGGGTTAGACACTCCCTTCCTAAAATCCTCTACATATGATCTGATCTGATCTACTAGAGCATTGAATGGGAACGTTAAGCCTTCTGACCCCCGGTAGTAAATAAGGGCGTCTTCTACCTCGCTTCCGTGTGACTTTCCTATCCGGCACTCTAGCCCAAATCTCCTAGCTTCCTGTTTCTAAGGGTTGTTTAAGACCTGTGGTTAGACACTCCCTTCCTAAAATCCTCTACATATGATCTGATCTGATCTACTAGAGCATTGAATGGGCACGTTAAGCCTTCTGACCCCCGGTAGTAAATAAGGGCGTCTTCTACCTCGCTTCCGTGTGACTTTCCTATCGGGCACTGTAGCCCAAATCTCCTAGCTTCTTATTTCTAAGGGTTGTTTAAGACCTGGGGTCAGACACTCCCTTCCTAAAATCCTCTACATATGATCTGATCTGATCTACTAGAGCATTGAATGGGAACGTTAAGCCTTCTGACCCCCGGTAGTAAATAAGGGCGTCTTCTACCTCGCTTCCGTGTCACTTTCCTATCGGGCACTCTAGCCCAAATCTCCTAGCTTCCTGTTTCTAAGGGTTGTTTAAGACCTGGGGTCAGACACTCCCTTCCTAAAATCCTCTACATATGATCTGATCTGATCTACTAGAGCATTGAATGGGAACGTTAAGCCTTCTGACCCCCGGTAGTAAATAAGGGCGTCTTCTACCTCGCTTCCGTGTCACTTTCCTATCGGGCACTCTAGCCCAAATCTCCTAGCTTCCTGTTTCTAAGGGTTGTTTAAGACCTGGGATCAGACACTCCCTTCCTAAAATCCTCTACATATGATCTGATCTGATCTACTATAGCATTGAATGGGCACGTTAAGCCTTCTGACCCCCGGTAGTAAATAAGGGCGTCTTCTACCTCGCTTCCGTGTCACTTTCCTATCGGGCATTCTAGCCCAAATCTCCTAGCTTCCTATTTCTAAGGGTTGTTTAAGACCTGGGGTTAGACACTCCCTTCCTAAAATCCTCTACATATGATCTGATCTGATCTACTAGAGCATTGAATGGGAACGTTAAGCCTTCTGACCCCCGGTAGTAAATAAGGGCGTCTTCTACCTCGCTTCCGTGTCACTTTCCTATCGGGCACTCTAGCCCAAATCTCCTAGCTTCCTATTTCTAAGTGTTGTTTAAGACCTGGGGTTAGACACTCCCTTCCTAAAATCCTCTACATATGATCTGATCTGATCTACTAGAGCATTGAATGGGCACGTTAAGCCTTCTGACCCCCGGTAGTAAATAAGGGCGTCTTCTACCTCGCTTCCGTGTCACTTTCCTATCGGGCACTCTAGCCCAAATCTCCTAGCTTCCTGTTTCTAAGGGTTGTTTAAGACCTGTGGTTAGACACTCCCTTCCTAAAATCCTCTACATATGATCTGATCTGATCTACTAGAGCATTGAATGGGCACGTTAAGCCTTCTGACCCCCGGTAGTAAATAAGGGCGTCTTCTACCTCGCTTCCGTGTCACTTTCCTATCGGGCATTCTAGCCCAAATCTCCTAGCTTCCTGTTTCTAAGGGTTGTTTAAGACCTGTGGTTAGACACTCCCTTCCTAAAATCCTCTACATATGATCTGATCTGATCTACTAGAGCATTGAATGGGCACGTTAAGCCTTCTGACCCCCGGTAGTAAATAAGGGCGTCTTCTACCTCGCTTCCGTGTCACTTTCCTATCGGGCATTCTAGCCCAAATCTCCTAGCTTCCTGTTTCTAAGGGTTGTTTAAGACCTGTGGTTAGACACTCCTTCCTAAAATCCTCTACATATGATCTGATCTGATCTACTAGAGCATTGAATGGGCACGTTTAGCCTTCTGACTCCCGGTAGTAAATAAGGGCGTCTTCTACCTCGCTTCCGTGTCACTTTCCTATCGGGCATTCTAGCCCAAATCTCCTAGCTTCCTGTTTCTAAGGGTTGTTTAAGACCTGGGGTTAGACACTCCCTTCCTAAAATCCTCTACATATGATCAGATGCCGGTCTGGTGGTCAGCAAGGTTGAGAAGGTGTAGAGGTTGAGGGGTGACATCGTGATGGAATGCGGGAAGCTTCCATTTGACTTGTCTTAAGTCACCCTTAAAGAGAAGGATCCGCGCCACATGGCACCCTATTAGTGCGCGGAGAAATAGTGATGCCCAAGATATATCTTGTTGGTGAATCGGTTTCACAGCATTAACAGTGTAATCAGGCTAGCTTTGCCCCGAGTATAATATAGTTTTACTATTTATATCTTTTGCTAAATGCTTCGGGGTTCATAACTTCGGTACCACATCAAACGAACCTAATGAAACTGACAGTTGACGCTCACAACCATGGCAATTATCGAATAGCCCCCAAAGAATCTTCAACAATGTGAACGACATCCTTATCTTGCGACGTGCCCAACTAAAGAAAAACCGCATGCTCCATTGTTGTCGACGAAGGCTGTGGTTCTTCTTTAGTTGAACGAAGTATACAACCGCACCTTCATTCCTTTGTGTAAGCAACTAACGTCGCCTAAATATTTTGAAGAAGATATGAAGATTTTACCCTGTAAAGGCTACCGAAACTGGCAAACCATACTGTGAACAAATTCTATAAATGGACATGTGACAAAGCATGGAGCTAAAAAATGTACCAGAAACTGGTGCAAACGTTTCAATTACAGTTTTAATCATATTTCTAGCAGTGATTTTTGCACCCGGGGCAATTAGCCCTCCTGCCCTGCCCTAGTTACGCTTCTGGAACAAAGCCAAATCTCAAAAATAAAAAAATAAATAAAAACGTGTAGAAAAAGGTAGTAAGAGAAGGTCTGCAGAAAAGCAGAGACCGATGTCCATGGCTTTATCAAGGACCAACATGGACAACACTCTCTCCTCTCCACAGAGACCTAGAAATGGGTTTCTGCTACGACGAACTTGCAGAGTTAAAAATGCTAACTATAGGCCAAATTCTCAAGTTAAAAAATACAACAGAAAAAGCTTCAATTAAACACAGACTCCCTCAAATGATTTAAAAGCCAAGCTCCTTACTAAAAATATAATTTCTCAATTTATAAAGATACATTACAAATTTGTCGTACCTGGCCCAACCCATCAAAAAGACTCTTCGTTAAGACAACGATTGACAAAAAAAATTAAAAAGCTTAACAAACAGTTAGAATATTTACAGCAAATATTTCACATTTTGAGAGTCTATACCCTTAACATGCATCTGTGATACTTCTAATATTGAAGCGCCTTAACTTTATGGTCCAGATAACCAGCACAAAATCCTTGATTACACATTGAGCAATGGCTTCCTAAAGGCCAGAAGAGAGTAGTCTTTACTTAAGTACAAATGTCTTTATTTGGTCTTGAAAGCACACCACTTAGATAAATCGCCAACGATAATATTCGGCAACTAACGGGTTACCTTAAAACAGTCAATAGCACTACACGACAAACAAATGCAACAAACTGAACCTCTGTAACGTGATGCTCAGAGTGTCTCAGTCCCAATACAACTTCATCGAAATATATATATAGGTCGTCTTGAAGGTACAGAGTACAACGCAAGCCTGCACTAACCTGCCCAGCCTTATCACTGCTCACTCCGCACTTATGTACATCGTTCTTATCTTGTCAAAACATACACACGTCACTCAGACCTGAGTTCAAGACTGTTGCCACATAACATTCTGTGAGTGAGAAAATAAGATTGAAACGCTTAAAGGGAACTGTGAAAACACAAGTTTGTCCGTGACGAGGATCACTCCGGAGTAAGTTGCTCTCCCAACTAAGCTACACGGACGGAATGTATCGCTGCAGATTTGTCGTCTTGACAGATTTGTGTCGCTGCAGATTTGTGTACTTTAACTGTGTAGTACGTCACAGAACATACTCAAAATTTAAATAGGAAAAGAAACTAAAAATGAAAGATAAATTAAAATGTATGTCATAAATGTGAATATGATTGAGCATTGTGGCCTTTGACGAATGTGAAAAGCAAGAAAATTATTCCGGGGTAACGTTTAGGGAAATAATGTAAAGACATTCCGATTAGCAGAAGAGAAAAGTGGAATGGATATATTAGAGACACTGCAGAGGGAAGCAAGTGGGAAAAAATGAGCCTGTCTTTATACGTATAATGAAAGACAGAAAGAGCGGTCGAACTCTCTTTGCGGCTTTTGCTTACAAGAGGCAGCGCAATTTTGTGGAAACATCCCCTAAGAACAAAAATAATGAAATACAAGACGACTAAGAACAACAACAACGGAGTAATCTGTGAAAGACTGCTGATGCGCGAATCGAATCCGCTTAAGATAGCATCTCTCATGGAGGCTGCTACCCCGTCCTCCCTTACTTCCCTTTTGACTTGGGAGATCCCACAGTGGAGTTCATCGAGTTCTGTGATCCCCATTACCACGACCAATGAATCAGATGAAGGAGGGAGGAGGCGATAAAGAAAAACTTCATCCATTAAAATTCCAGTAATCGGACAAAGCCATCAACACCCTAGAAAGAAAGGAGATCAGAATGCAGATTACAGTTACGGTCATCAATAGATGATTGGCTCACAAGAAGAGTTTTATTTTTTTTTTCTCATTTCGCATGAGATAAATACATACTGCGTTGAAAATGTCCACAAAATATGCATATATTGTTTCTGGTAATGATTTACAAGAGGTCATGGTGATGTGCTTTGCACTTCCGTTTCCTCCCACTTTTCAAATATACGATGTTGCAGAAAATTCACCCCTGTAAGCACTGTATTATGTTAAGTTTGTGTTGCCTTAAATTTACCTGGGTGACCATGAAACCATTTACAATTTAGATTCGTAAAACATTTCCGTGTGTAATATCATAATAATGCTGGTTCGAAACAACGATGGTTTTTTTTTTAATTTTTACACACAAAAAACCATCCGTAAACTAAAAGAACTTACGAAATTGTAAGCTCAGTATGTTTCGACCTAACTAAAGTTTGTGTCTTTATCAGGGCTTGATCCTCATGAAGGCACTAACTTCAGTTGTTTTGTGTCTTCATCAGAAGCAAGTCCTGATGAAGACATAACTTTAGTCAAAACTTTAGCCTGTACACATAACTCATTCGGTTAAAACATGTTGAGCTTATACTTTTGTAAACATGTTTAGCTTATAATTTTGCAAGTTTTTAGTTTACGGATGATATGTGCGCAAAATTAAAAAATCGTCGTTTCCAACCAGCTTTATCATTTACAATTTGTTCTCTGAAGGGAATTAAAACCTCTGTCAGTTCAAGTTGAAAGCGCTTATTGCCTAGTATAGATTCATTTAAATCATTACCTTTTCTAACTTTTCGACGATTTTGGTGATGGGCTGGACATATTGCAAGGAGAACTGACAACCGGTGGGCAACCGAAATACTAGACTGTATGCCAATCGACGGGAAAAGACCCAGAAGAAGACCACTTGGGAGATGGGCGGATGAAACTCGAAAGCATGCGGAAATAACATGGAAGAGTTGCTGAAAACTGGGAATTGAGGAAGAAATTTGCGGAGGCCATTCGTCAGTAGATTGAAAATGGTTGTTGCTACTGAGGATGATATATAGGCAAAGGCTATTGAAAGAAAGAGTATTTGTGACTGGGTCAAACGTAACAGTGATTTTAAATTTCTGTATTTGTTAGTATTTTATTATTGGTGGCTGAGAAAATATTGCAGGAAACTCCTTCATTTCTCTGGGCACCAGTCTGACTCTTTTTCTTCTTGCAGTTTACGGATTCCTTTGTCGGCAAAGATAAAGTCAACTTGGGGCCGACATTTATTAGAAAATTAATTGGCTTGATTGGTGTAGTCTGTGTCTCAGTTGGTGAGAGATTTCCACGAAATCTGTTGTCTCTTAGTTCTATCAGGTGACCACGAATGCATTTGCCGTTTCCGGAAACTGAGACCAAGTAACACACATACGTAGTAGAAAAGCAATTTATTCATCAAATAATTACCATGGGCTTTAACAACGTTCTGCTAACGTGTTAACAACTTATACAAACCTCTGCGATAAAATGCCTAATCATGAGAAGAGAAAACGTTTTGGACGGCAGCGTGTAGCTTATCAAAACTAGAGAAGTCGTGTGAAAGAAACAAGTGATAGTCCGAAGGAGAGAGGTCTGGTGAGTAAGCTGAATGACATAAAAGCTCCCACCCAAGTTTTTTCATAGTGTTTCTGGTCAATGAAGGGGGGGGGGGGCACGAGTGCTATCTTGAAGTAGCAGAACTCACTTTCTGTTGACCAGTGCTGCTTCCTTCGTTTTCAGGTCCTCATACACACGTTTCAGTTGTTCACAGCACACTGTAGCGTTGATCGTTTGGCCGCTTTGCAAGAGTCCATAATGAACAACACCACATGCTGTCCACCATACACTCAGCATAACTTTACGTGGATACAGTGCTGGCTTCGATGTGTGAGGAATTTAGTCACTGGTGGACAACCAACGTTTGGAACGCTTTGGGGGTGCTGTACAGTACCCACCTCTCGTCACATGCAAGTACCCTATCCAAAAATGGTTCCTTGACATAACGAGACAGCAATGTAAGACAAGCTGACACACGTTGCTGTTTGTTCAGTACAGACAATTCGTGGGCGACCCACTTAGACAATTTGTATGCCTAACCGATTGCATGCAGATGTCTTCTGACAATTTCATCACTAACACCAAATGACTGGGCTAGTTCCTGACATGTTTGACCTGCTCAGTAGCAATTTTTAGAGCTTCTGTATCGAGACAGACAGGACAACCACTCCGGGCTTTTTTTACGTCTCATTCAAAACCGATTCCGAGTTGTGCGTTCCTTCACAGCATCTGCTCCGAATGCTGAGCAATTAATACCCACAATTGACGTGGATTAGGAACATCAAACAGAAGTCGTTGCTCTTTCTACGTTTATAAGTGAGTCACGGAAAAATTATCATCGGCCGCCACCGGGAATCGAACCCAGGGTCTTCCACTTACGCGCCGGACATGCTACCACTGCACCACAGCGGCCTCCAAGAAGCAACCTGCCATGTGGTTTGGCAGTTCGTTGTATGTGAGTCTGGTGAATTCGAGGCCGCTGTGGTGCAGTGGTAGCATGTCCGGCGCGTAACAGGAAGACCCTGGGTTTGATTCCCGGTGGCGGCCGTCGATAATTTTTCCGTGACTCACTTATAAACGTGAAAAGAGCGATGATTTCTGTTTGAGGAATGCTGAGCAAATGCAACGAGTTTTTCAGCAGCAGATGAACTGAGTTTAAATTCGTATAAAAGACACCCATGAATAATCTTCACTAAGACTCGTACCGCCATTTCAATCGCACGTCTTTCCACTACCAAACTGCCTACTTATATGCGCAGAGCATCGCGGGATTTCAGCTGACGATATACCGCGGGAAGAACGCCATTTCTCCGCAAATTCAATCATAACAAGGTGTTTCCTTTGCTCCCTCGAAAAATGGCAAATACTTTTGTCACTAAACTGTAAGATTCAATATGTTCAACTAAATTATAAGATTTAATATACTACTAAATTAGAAGATACAAAATGTTATTAAAGTATACAATATGCTCACGACTAACTTTCACATTACCAAACTTTCTTCTTTGACAGAACACATGTGTATTACAACTGAGAGAGAGAGAGAGAGAGAGAGAGAGAGAGAGAGAGAGAGCATGGCCGACAGCGCAAGATATTTTCTTCTGCCTTTTCTACAAGTTTTCGAAATGGATCCGATTTTAGGGTCTCATTTATTATTCGAGGTCAGATCAGTCAGATCGACTGAGATTTTTATTAACTGATCCGTATAAAATGAAAGCATACAGGAAAAAAGAATGCGTCCATAAAAGGATTATAGAACACACAAACCACAGAAAACAAAAACCGATACATATCGATATTAGTATGTCACAAAAAGTCGATAATACAACCCAATGGCACTAATCTCTTGAGCAAGCTTAGCGACTGGACCAAACATTGCACTTTATTTTTTCGGTAGTGTTCTGCCTTTGTTATACTTCTTCTACTGATGCAATTTTGTGAATTCCGCTTGCGAATACGCACGCACACACACAGAAATTAGTCCAAGAGAAAAATATCTACAGCAAAGGTACCAGAACAAAATTCCAGTTAAAACAATGAAAAATAAACGCGCGGATCAACAATGTTGTATAATTCGTGAAACTGTTAAAAATTGAATTTATAACCGTAACTTACGCACTAAGTGATAAAACGAAAACTATGCTCATAAGAAGTATAAGTTTAAAGTCCAACATTGTACTTCCGCATCATCGTAAGAGTCGCACCTGAGAAAAATCTTTATTTCAGAAACAAATTCGTTGTAAAAGCTGAATAAACCCCACACCACAAAACATTTTACCCTCTTTGACATGGGCACCCATATATATAGGAGAGAGCATTTCCCCTCCCCTGAAAATCGGAACATGCCCTTTCTGTTCTTTGAAGGTGCTACCCAAATTTTCTCAATAACAGCCATTCTGATTGCTCTTTTTCTTTTTTAGAACTTCTGGACGCGTGTTTATACAGTAAAAATATGGAAAATGTTGGGAATTTTAATATAGAAAAAACTGAAAATACAGTAGAAAGTAATTATATTTCCAGTGCCGAGTTTAGAGTTACCAGGGCCCTGCGCACAGCGTCGGTTTTGGGGCGCCCCTCACTTTGCCGGGCATCTTTAAAATATAACCCGCGCACTTTTACCCTCTCCAGCACCAATGTATAAAATAAGTATTGTAATCGCAAAAAAAAAAAAAAAAAAAAAATGACTTCCAGATTTCAAGGGCCTCCCCAGAACATTATTTGACTATTTTTATGGTGGTGGCAGTCTGTGTGTGTGTGTGTGTGTGTGTGTGTGGTGTGTTGTCCCCATAATTCAAAAACTACTATAGCTGTCAAGGCGAAATTTAATACTGAGGGCTTTTGTGACACCCTGATGGAAAGAAAATGGCAGAAGTCAAAAGTGGAAAGCCTTTTATTAAGGAAGAAAAGTAGGAACATTTATAAAGATGACAACGGAATCACAGTGCTTTAACATATTACGTAAGGTTAGTTTATGGTAATGCTTTAATTGACATTTATATTACATGCGGTGTGGGATTTTTTTGTCGCATATCGTCAGATTCCACTCCACTGACAGTTCCCTTGAGAACAGTCTAAACATGAATGAAATATATTCCTGCACCTCGTAAAACACGTTTTTTAATGTTATTTTACTAGTACGAGAACAGTCTTGTGATTACCTCTTAAACTAAACTTAATGGAGGCTAAAGGAATTTCAAGGAAGAAATGGGGAGTCATACATAAGACCGAACTGAAGAGCTAAATGTTGATTACATTTTAAGAAGACTGGCAAGAAATAACACCCCAATTTCTAAGCTCAGTTGTAATGTAGTATTAAGTAATATTACTTGTAATGTCCGTAGAAGTATAGCCGTCTGAACGCTGCATAAATCAGTCCTTAAATACTTCGGCTACAGTGAAAAATAGGAGGGACCCAAGAAACTTCAGAAAATGCTACTTACGATTAGTCTTCATTCAGACAAATATGCTTTGGCACTTCAACAGGACGTAAAATTTACAACTTTAGTATTTTAAATCAACGAATGTAACACTTGATTAAGAAAACAATACCAACACTAAAGTAGAATACGCAGCCTTCAAATAACTCAAACTTCAATTAAACAGCGTCTCTCCCACAATTAGCATTATAAATTCCATCATCTCCCTCCAGCCTTTTGCTGCTGCTCAAACATTACATGACGTTCAATTCTCATCTGACACGTACACACGTCATACGTACTGACTTCAAGGTGTTGCCAACCATACTCATGCGAGAGAGAAGATATCACGTTCAGTTTACGATTAGTTTTCATTCAGACAAATATGCTTTGGCACTTCAACAGGACGTAAATACAATTCTCGTGAACTTACGCCCTCTGGCTTTACACTTGTGTGTTAAGAAAAATGTTAAATTATATCAGAATCATTTCGCAGCGGAAACACCCTCCAACAAAGAAATAATTTTTCAAATCGGACTCTTAGAAACAGAGATATCGACACATATAAGATATGCATCTACGCCTACAGGCGAGAAAAACATGCATTATTTTAAGAAGAAAGTATTCCCGAAATGTTTTTCGATGTGAGCGATATTGGTCCAGGAAAGAATATTTTCAGTCGAGTTTTCAGGAGCTCAGATTAACATTAATGCCCCCTGGTGGCCAAACCATTCTTCACCAAATATTATAAATTATATAAAAAACATTTCCTATCAGGAGCTGTATGCGATACAGGAAGAATTTTTCAAAACGGTGTTTTAGAAGCAGAAATATCGGGGGAAACGAAATTTAGCCTAACGCCCCCTAGCAGAAAGTCTATGTGTTACTTAAAATTTTGAAATTACATGAAAAACATTTTGCACCGGAAACGCTATCCAATAAAGAAGTAATTTTTCAAATCGGACTTTTAGAAGTAGACATATTGACAAAAATAAGATTTCTACGCCCCCTGGTGGAGAAACCAAGCATTATTTTAAGAAGAAAATATTCCGAAAAGGTTTATCGACGTGAGTAGTATCAGCATACAAACGATTTTTTTTCCATCGAGATGTTAGAAGCTCCGATTTTGTAGTAAATACATCAGAAGCAGAAATTAAACTTTGTTCCCTGTTGGCCGAACCATTCTTTACAAAAAATTAGAAATATATGCAAAATATTTCCCATCTGGAGCTGTATCCATTGAAGAAAAAAATAATCAAATCGGAGATTTAGAAGCAGTGATATCGGGGAAAACGCAATTGATTTTTACGCCCCTTAGCGGAATATCTATGCGTAACATGAAAAAGTGACTGTACCAAAAAATACTCTTCCACATAAATGGAATAAATCGAAAGGTAAAACAATTTTTTCAATCGGATGTTTCGAAGTAAATATATGGAATGAGATGTACTTTGAATTCCATATCATCTGCATTTACGCCTTCTAGGGGCGAAGTTGTGCATCATAAAAAAAAAAAAAAAAAAAAGAAAGAAAGGATCATCATTCGCATATTTCAAGCTTCCCGATGCAAAAAGAATTTTTCAAATCGGACTAATAGTTGCAGAGATACGGTGTTCACAAGCAGGCGGACAAACCGATAGCATAAGCCGACCTTTTTTTACAAAAAGACGTGCTAAAAAAAAATTCCTTATTGTTCTAACATGTTAAATTTCCTTTATCTTTTTTATGTAGTTTTGGGTCTTCTGGTTTCCAATTAAGTTCATGTGATTAGAGTGTGATTAAAACGGTTAGATAACAAGAAGACACAAGGAAATTCGCATAGAGTGTGTATGTATGTTATTCGTAGTTACAATTTTACTTTGCTCCCCCCTGAAAATTAAGCTACGGGCCCATGCTCTTAGCCATCATATCTCTGCTTCGATAAATTATATCGTAACAAGTTTGGATCACTACCTGAAACATCTCAAGAGTTTTAAAATAATTTTTCGTAAAATCTTTTAAGTTATTTTCGCGCAATTTATTGCGGTAAAATAGAAATGAAATGCATGATGGCATTGAAAATTTCGATTGTTCTCTCTTTCCTTTATTATCTTGTTTTTTTCGCTCTGTAAATACAGTTTGTATGACATGAATTGGTGGTGTTATTTTTAGTCGGGAAACTTATTTGTGCGGTCAAAAAAATTCAGAAATATGAAACAAGAATGTCTGCTAGAAGAATGTACATGCAAAAAGTGTAAATAAAAGGATGAATGAAGCAGAAACGTGCTGGAAAGAAGAAAAGAAATAAAATCTGTTTTAAATATTTTTACTACCTGTGTGAAAACCACGAATGCTATTTTTGATATGTTTTAACCCTGTTTTGTGGAACATTAAAATTTCAGTAGGTTGTGACATGACAACAAACATGGGATAACTGCTACAAAATCCCGTTACTTATATTTGGCTTTTCAGTTACTGCTGAACATGTACGAGAGAAATGACCCCGAATTCCATCATGAACAGTAGTCGATGTTCTTGGCTTTAAACTCGCAGCTAGGGAGGGGACGAAAGAGAGAAATAATCCAAAAGGCAGCAATTTCCCTGTGATTTAAAACTTTTTCTCAGTGCAGTTTGTAAGGAAAGTGGAAAAGACAATTCACTGGGTAAAATGGCAGTAATGGATCTTCCTATCGTTTTCAATAACTTGTAGGTATAAACGAATGGTTCAAAAACAGGGTTACATTCATGTTTATTTACTGTGAGAGTGTTATCGCATACAAACTTACAATTACTGTTTGCTGAGCAGTTGTTTAGAAAAAAAATTCGGGGTAAGCGCCGCAGAGTGGGAAAACCGCACTTTTTCCTTTTTTTTTTTTTAAATCATGGAGCAGTGGTCTAAGCGTTGGCTTATGACCTTTCGTCAAGAAGGGTCCGGGTTCGAATCCCAGTGAGGCATGGATGTTGTATTTTCCTTACTGACCTGGCTCTCTCCCTTCCCTGGAGTCAGTGGCCATAAATTAGGGACGGGCAACTGCCTTTAGCGCATTGAGTTGCTCACGATGAGCGTTAAACCTCCAACAAAAAAAAAAAAAAAAAGAAGAAGAACAGTTTGAAATCATACAAAACTTACTGCTTGGTAATCACTTAAAAACTGCATGAAATTTGCAGTGAATAATAATAATGAAAAGTGAAAAAGATGATACTCGTACTTAGCAAAAAAATAATTTAAAATGAACATGCGTTTTTCTTATTTGCTCCATTAGGATTCAATATTTGAAAATTACATGAACATGCAGACCTGAAGGAAATTTTTGTAAACGAAGTCCAGTGGAAGTAAGTCAAAACAAAAATATCGTTTTGTCCTTTTTTAAGCTCTGCCATCTATAAAAATAATGCTTCAATGATGTAATTCTAAGAAAAAAAAGTGCCTTAGTGGTGAACGCGTTAGTTAAAACAAACTTAGAGAAAGGCCTTAAAATTTTCAAAAGGAATTTAGAATTTGATTTGTTGATTTTATCTGTTAGTATTTTCATTAAAGTTTTATTACTAATTATTTTCATCATTTTTTTTTAATTGCTTAATTAACTTTTAAATAAAATTTTCGTGGGAGTCAGATTCTAAGAATGTTAAGATACTGTTCTGTTATTCTGTACAGTTCCAAATATTCAGTGTGAATAATATGTGTCAATCACATTGAATATACACTATATTGACAAAAGTCACCTGACACCTAGAAGAGAAACACAACATAGCATTTATTGACACACATTAGTATGGTATCGGTCCACCATTGGCCTTAATGCATGTACTGACATTTCGAGACATGCTTTTGACAAGGTTTTGGAACACAGCGATAGGTATACGCTTCCGTTCAGTACTACTGCTGCCGTTAACTGTTGCTTAGTAATAGGCCTTGGTTCCAAACTTCTTATACTGTGCTCTAATTCATCACATAGGTGCTCTGTGGGATTAAGATCAGAGATCTGTTCTGGCCAGTCCACACACGAGACAGAATTCTCGTCAAACCACGTTGCAACAGTCCTTGCTTTATGGCTCGGTGCATTATCCTGCTGGTACCAACAAATCTCGGTTCTATAGTATTGCCACAGAGTTGGTAAGCCATAATTGTCCAGAATATCGACGTAGACATGCTGGTTAACAGGTTTGTCCACGATAACCAATGGGCTGGGACCATACCACGAAAAACGCCCCCACAAAAGTACACTGCCAGCTCCAAACTTGACATTAGGAAAAGTGCACTGTGGTAAATAGCGTTCTCCCGGCTGCCGCCGTACCCACACACTGCCATCAGACTGATGAATCGTGTGTCTGGATTCATCAGTCCGTAGGACCCGCTCCCATTGATCTACTGTCCACGATAAATGTTCTTTACACTACGCTAAACGATAAGTACACTGAGAGAAAAAGTTTGTTTGAAACAACAAAATAATTTTGTTGAGCTGTTTTGTCGATTTATTTTGTTGCTTTAGCAAGACTCCATCGGAATCGTTTTGTTGGCAACACAAAATTATTTTGTTGGCTGTATTTTGTTAATTCAACTATATTGAGGTGGCATCGACCTTACGCCGATGCGCACGTGATTACTAGCTACTCCATACGGGCACTACCAGACTACCACTGACCAGAAGAATCTCGTTTTGCGCTTAAGATTTCGCTTTGAATTATGGCTGACTACGAAGTAAGTGCATTGTTAGAAGACTGGGAACTGTCAACTCTGATAGAGACATTCAGAGGTAAAAATTTCTAATATATCTTAATAATTCCGACGTATTTTTATGCTAGTGCTTATTGTGTATCATTTTTGTTGAATTCAGTGAATTTTAGTGATAATTTGGTCTCGCTTTGTAGACTCATAATTACATTGAACACGATAGAGTCCGCCTTTTATTAGATGCACAGGGGCACATATTAAATTTAAACCCAGATTTCTGATAAATCAATAATACATTTCTTATAACGGCCTGCGGTTCCTGATCGTGGAATTCCCTGAGTCCACTCATATCTGTGGAAGGCACTAAGGACCGAATTCGTCATGAATCCATCCATCCATCCTTGCAGACCACGTAAACCCATACATGCTGATTGTCTTCCCTGGGTCGGATGGGATCTTCCAGTACGACAATGCGACGTATCACACAGCTAGAAATGTCCGAGAGTGGTTGGAAGAGCACGACGAATACTTCAAAGTACTTTCCTGACACCCTAATTCCCTAGACTTAAACCCAATTGAGCACCTGTGGGACCACCTCGATCGTGTTGTTCGCTCTATGGATCCTCCACCACGCACCCTTCAGAAGCTGTCAAATGCACTGCAGTTAGCATAGCTCCACATACTGTGAACACCTTCCAGCACCTTACTGAGTCACTCCCAGCTCGTCAAGCTGCTGTCCGCACTGCACACGGCGGCTACTCTGGATATTTGCTGGTGATCACAATGATGTGACTCGACCGTGCAAAGTTATTCAGAGCAGGAGATTAAGACACATTGTACATAAAAAGAGTATCAGTTATTCCATCAGACTCAAATTTGTCATTCAGTTTTAAATCAATTTTTTATGTCATTAAATCAACCTGACGGTAAAATTTGCCCTGTTTTTTCTTTTTTACTTTTTTTTTCAAGGTCTATCATAAGTTGCTTAATTTAAGAAATGAACAAAAATAACTCTAATTTAAAGAAATGAACTAAAATAGCTCAAGATACTGGCTCTAAGAATTTGTGACGTACTACAAAGGTAACCCGCATGTCAACACGGTAAGTTGCAGTGATAAACTCTTGCCGGAGTAGCTTACTTGGGAAAGCATTCGGTTCCGGAGAAGATAAATGTGTGTTCCGGTGCGGCCACCGGCAAAATTTGGGTTTTCACAAATTGTAGATTCACAGAAATCTTTTATTCTTGTATATATTTCGAAACAGGTAACAGTATTATTCTGAACGCGAGGAACATGAGGCAATGAAGGAAAGGAATCAAAGATTAAACTCAGATAGAAAGGAAAAGCAGAGGCAATGATTTAAGGCCTGCCGTTACTCGAACAGCACAAACGTAATCGAAACAAAAATTATCTGAGCAAAAAATTAAGACCGCAGTATACTTAGTGAAAAATTTCCAGCCGTTTCATGAGATTCAAATTTTACTATACAGAAAATGATTTTCTATATGAGACTGTTTACAGAATGTACTTTTACTTATATAGTCTGATTTAGTGACGACTAATTATATGTTCTTTGCCGATATTCAAGAGTCTTTGATTGATGCTCACAGGAGTCTTTGATAAATCTCAATTGTGAAAAGCAACACTTATGAAGTTTAAATACAATTAGAATATCTTATATGCAAGGCCAGGCACAGCTAGTTTTGTTTTGCTTTTCAATTTTGCTGATGTAATCAAATATCGATTTATTTAAAAACTTTGGATACTAAAAATAGGCGATCTTCATTGGAAATATCTATTCTCCGCGTTTTGTGCTACGTATGAAGAAATTATGCTTGAAAGACGAGATTATACGGCATGAAGAATACCAGGAACTCTGTCTGATCTCCTTTCAAAAAGTCGCAGAACGAAACGAAACTGTCTCGGAGTTGGACATTTTCGCTAAAACCAGGGTCGTCTGTCTATCACGGTTCATTGAGACGGAACGCGGACAAATGAAACATATAATGAACGAGCAGGAGAAGATGTTCCTGCGTGAATTCTCTCACATGGACTCATCCTCGGATACGTTTCTCACGATGTACACTAAATGGTCGTAACGATAAGTTTATGTATAAAGGCTTTGTCTGTGCTATTATTGACAAATCAATTTTATCATCCATCCAGTTTTATTTTTGGTCCATCTAGCGTCATCAACATGTCAGTTCAACTAGAACATATCCCATTTACTCTAATCATGGCCATCATTATTTCCCCACACAGGAGGATGACCAAATATTCGAAGAAGGCACCAAGAGATATCCAATCATCTTTTCAAAGTCACTATTTCGATTCGATCTCAACGACCTCTACTTCGTGGTACGCTTGAAAAACATCGGCGGTGTGCTTTTCGGTATCCAAATACGGAAGTGTTGATCGGAGACGTATGGCAGACGAACTTCTTGTAAATAAAATTAAAGCGACCAAGCATAGAGATTTTGGAGAGATAATCCTCAAGGCCAGGCATGTAACCAGAAAACATAATTGAGGCAGAAGGAATTACTTTATTTCTACGTTTTGCGTTCTGGTCTCTCGACTCATTACCTTACGATTAAATACATATATTCTGAAATGAGGTATGTTCGAATATATTGTGAAAGACTATAACTACCCACTAGGGTTCTAAGCTAGAACCAATCCAGATAACAGCAAAAATGACTTGCAAGAAACGTTCAGTATTGATTTTATTAACGCCTATACGACTCATATACCAGCACGGGGCAGTACATTGTAAAAAATAAGTGGAGTGATTTCACAGAATTTTTTTTGAAAATAACATGCAGCAAAGTTGCCCGTAGGTGTCAGCCTTTTTCAGAAAATACCGTTTTTAAAACTTCCGTATTTTCAAAGGTTTTTCTAGTCAGAAATTCCGTTTCTTTCAGAAAAAATCCATTTCAGGTTTTCCCGTATTTAAACTGAAATTCCGCCAAACCGACGACCTTGCATTTTTTAGCCTTACTCCATATAATCCTTCTGCTGCAGTCGGGATTGACCCCCCCGTCATTTGGGTTGGTTCAATAGGTAATGCACACCTTTAACCACTGAGCCACAAAAGCTTGGAAATTTGAATCACGTACATCGTAAAACCGATTGCGCGACGATGATTTTTTTTTTTTTTTAATTATTGTGAGTGATTTACTCATTTTATTTTCTGTTGGAGCTTATTTTTCTGAATAGGTTTCTAATATATATATCTTTTTTTCTCTAGGAGGACTTTTCACAAATTAAGCCTTTTTTCATCGTGATTTTTCGAAGCAACAAAATGCTTTGCAACTTGATTTTTTTAAACTGACAATGACTGTTGTCTTTAAAAAAGGTGAAATGTACTTTTTATAAGTTAGTATTATTTCACACACAAAAACAACAACAACAAAAAGAACTCCTAAATACAAAATTTTGCTCTTGATACCTGTAATAGCTTTTGTCTTAAGTTGTGCATAGACTGATACATAGACATCGCTTAATCATCTGTACAATAAGTTAAGTATCTGGTTTCCTACTGTAACGCAATATACACTCACGGACAATGCAATTTGTGCACGAAGAAGGAAGCATCGGATTCACCTGAAATTTTATGGACGTAATGATACAGATGAATGATACACATGATGGCAAAAACAGAGCTGCGGGACAATTACAGTTGGATTTGTCGCACGCGGTCCGGTCATTTTCAATAGCGCGTTGCACTGCCTCGTGCGGCGATACATACTGCAATACGGCCCGACATCGCTGCATGGAGGCGAACAGACGCCTGATGTTGTACTGCGGCAGACTGGCCCACACGTGTTGGACGGTGTGCTCCAAATCCCGCATAGTGCTGCACGCGGCAGCTGGCGTTTCAACTGGTCCCACACATGCTCGATAGAAGACATGTCCGGGGAGCGGGCAGTCCATGGAAGTGTCTGGACATGACTTAGGAAGTTCTGGTCACCCCGAGCCGTGTGCGGGGGGGGGGGGGGGGGCATTATCTGTTGGTATAGCACACCTGGAATCCCGGCCAGGAATGATAGCACATGGGGTCGTAGGATCTCACCCACATACCGCTGGCCCGTCAATGATCCACGTACCACTATACTTGAGCTGATCGGCTATCGTAGGCAATGGCTCCCAGACCATAATGCCAGCATTGGGGGAGGTGTGGAGCTCGATAGCGCGGTTGGGATTGTGCCGTTAACCCGGAGACCTCCACACCTGGATACGATGATAGGGAAAAGGAGAAGAAATATCCTGTGCCACAATAAACAAAATGCATGCGATATGCTATCTACAATATCCGATCTCGCTACGGAACTTCAAAATTCGACAGACGATTGAAATTTAAAAGTTAATCAAAACTCAAGTATTCTCCTCAATCGCTCTTATTACCGGTAATTTCTCTTCATACGGATAAGGAAAAAGTGAGAACGGAGTTTTTCCGTTAATATGCGAAAGGAATTACGAAAGGGTTTCTGAAAATTCAGAACTTTCCCGTGGTACGGAAAAAACTGTGAAATTCATGTTTCTTTCTTTCATTTCACGGAAAAGGTTGTATCAGAAATATGCTTCCTAATTCACGAAAAAAGTGGCGGAAAGTGGCTCGTGAATTTCCGAAAAATGTTTGCAGTGTATTTAATAGCAAGGCCTGATTACCGCACAGGTCAGAAGACCCGGGGCCCCTGTTTAACAGCCCATCCCCTTTAAAACTGCTTCTAAAAATACCCTAATCATTGTTGAACTTATTATTATAACTATTGCAATTAATATTACGAAACAGAGAGGGAGTCTCAATTTTCACAAAACGCTTTGCTACTCTTCTCTGCAGTTGCTTCCTCACCTAAAAATTGCAGTCAATTAGCTTTAGAATTTATTACAAAATCGAAGATTATTAAAATTTAGTGCAAATTCGAAGATTATAAATCAAATCCTATTAATTTTCAACTGTTACACAGTAAAATTTGCTATATTGAATGAAATACGAAGTAGATATCTCATTCGATGCAAAAATTAAATAGGAAAAAAATAGGCATACATATAGCATGTCGTGTGTAACGTGATTTTTCAAGCCTATACATTGGTGAAAGATTTTGTTTTGATAGGGGCCCAGCCATTTTCCTGGCCCCTCGATCCTTGATATCTTAGTCGGGCCTTGCTTAAGAGGGTGGTTGCGATTGAACCTCTCTCGAAAACGATGTTTATGAAATTTTAGAACTTCATTCAGAGCTAGATAATTTTAAAATAAAAGAGAAATTCGTTTTTGCGTTATAGATTTGAAATAATCATGTAGATTGTATGATTATGACATGATAAACAGATGGAATTGTTTTTCACATTCTATTCCATTGTGTAAAATATATTTTGGTTTTATGCTAAATGTGATAATCAAAAGGAGACAATGGTTATTACAATGTTGGGATGTTTATGAACATGCCAATATTTATACATCTGTGCATTATTTTTGCATAGATGTATAAATTATTGGGATTTTACTTTCATATTTCTTTTTCGATAATTATAAAATCCTAAAACATTCATATCATAGATTATTTCACAATATTTCAAAGCCGTTAACTGAATGTGTGTGTGTGTGCGTGCGCGGGCACACACGAAACATTTTAGTAGATTATTACTGATTTAACTTTTAATAGGCACAAGAATATTGGCTAAGTCAAACTCTTGTGAAATAACAAATATGCCGCATTTAAGCTAACAAGTTGAACAAACGTAATCACGACACCTTGCACACCTTAGACAACTCAACTTCTTTTTCTTATTGTCGTCTGTCTTCAGTGTTGCCACAAATAACACTAAAGCTTGGGAGTACAGACATGACGTAAAGTTCAGGAAGTATAACGAGAGGTAACCATTATTACATAAAAGACAGCAAACAAAATGCTTTTGTTAAAATAGGAAATATACTGTATGTAACAACGCTAATAATTTGAAAACTTTTCCTTGTTTCTCTAAAATATTTTTTTTTTATTTAACTAAGTTGCTTTCTTCAGTGTTCAGAAAGAAGCAAAAAACTCCAACAGAATAGTTTACTATTTGCGACGGAAAGAAATAAAAAAAATAAATAAAAAAAACTTTTGAGTATTCTGTAAAGAAACATTATTACTTTCATGAAGGTATAACAGGGATGGCTCTTAGTTTATGCTTACGAAAGTGATGGTCAATAATATAATTTATAGGCTATGGTAGGCAACGCAAAATTATATAACGAAAATCGACATTCTTTTGCGTTATACAGCCACGTCTCTTAAACTACAGAGTTTTACACAAATATATGAACATATGGTCAGGTGATGCGTAACATCACAGCCTCTCCTTGACAAATGTCATCCCAGCCTTCTCGTGGTGCATCCTGTTCCCACTAAAGGGGCTCTGACGACCTCCAATAGCGGTATAACTATACCATCGGGATTAGAAGAAATGCTATCCCACACTCACCAACCCGCTTGCCCAGCGTGGTGAGTTATGGCCAAACCCCTCCAAAATGACTCCACAACTTAAATCTTGGCCCTCAGTCTCCGGCAGCTGGAATGTACCTGGCCAAGGCAGCGGCCAGTGCGACATGAAGGCAGAGGGTTCTAAGAATCCCCGGAGAACCGGACTAGGCTGCCATCTGATGCTGACCTTGGCTACGTATAATGGACGCTCCCTATCTTCTGATTCAAGGTTTCTTGAATTGGAAGAGGAACTACAAAGGATCAAGTGGGACATCGTCGGGCTAAGTGAGGTAAGGAGAAAAGGAGAAGATCTCATTGAACTGAAAAGTGGACATCTCTTCTACTATCGTGGGACAGATACTGGCAGAACTAGTGGTTTTGGATTTATAATAAACAAGAAACTGAAGGATAAAGTTGTAGAAATTAAAAGTTCCTCTGACAGAGCTGCACGACTCGTTATCCAACTCTCGAGAAGATACCAGGCTCAGATTATTCAAGCTTATGCACCCACCACAAGTCATCCTGAAGAAGAAATTGAAGAATTTTATGAGGAAATTCGTCATCTAAATACACTGCCGGACAATTGCTAAGGACGGATGACAATAGCAACGATAGCAAACATAAAATGGAAGGCAGGAAAATGTGGAAATTAGCATAAGTGCGGGATACAGTAAGACGTGTTGTGCGTATGCAAATTTTGGATTGCTGAACTTGTTCGTGACGTCATAGCGCTGATAAGAGATATAAAGGATTTGACGCGTATTGACCGTTGTTGTTCAAACGCAAAGTTGAAAGGGAAAGAATCAATTGACGAACTTGCAATTTTCAGTATGTCTTCCCGACATCACCTAGATGATTTTACGCGTGGCCGTATTATTGGCAAAGATTGAAGAAGGGCGAAAAATAACAGATGTTGCCAGGGAGTTCGAAGTCAGCCGCAGTGTTCTTTCAAGGCTTTGGAAATCATTTCAAACAAATGGAGAGTGTAGCAAACATCACGGGGGAGGTCGTGTTCGCAGTACGACACCTGCAGAAGATCGGTACATAGTGCTATCAACAAAAAGACACCGGCGCAGCACAGCTAGTGAGGTAGCAAATCAGTTTATGGCTGCTACTGGCAAGCTGATCTCCCGAAAAACTGACGCCAGACGTTTGCATGAAGGAGGACTATACGCCCGCCGTCCTGTTGTGTGCATCCCATTGTCCAGACGTCACCGTACCACCCGTTTGCAATGGTGCCATCAATATCGCAATTGGACTGATAACGACTGGTCTGCTGTCCTCTTCTCAGATGAGAGTAGATACGGTCTATCGTCTGATTGTCGACGACAACTGATCTGGGATGATAGTGGTACTGCATATTGTCCAGCAAACATACAGGAAAGGGACCGATATCCGACATGTAGTGTCATGGTATGGGCTGGCATCATGATCAATGGCCGTACGTCCCTCTATGTGCTTCCAACTGGGACTATGACTGGCCAACGATACATTAATGATGTTCTGCTACCTCATGTTCGCATGTTCCGTGGTGCTGTCGGTGATAGATTCATTTTCATGGACGACAACGCAACATGTCATCGAACAGTCGCTGTCCAGGAGTGTCTTGAGAGCGAGGATATTCAACGCCTCGTATGGCCAGCACGTTCTCCAGATCTGAATCCCATTGAAAATGTGTGGGATGCTTTGGGGAGGAGTCTTGCTGGTCGCCAATGCCCTCCAATAAACAAGGACACCCTCATCCGTGCACTGACAGAGGAATGGGATAAATTACCCCAACAGCTACTTGATAATGTCGTGCAGAGCATGACACGACGTGTGGAATCTTGCATCGCCCTCCATGGTGGCCATATCCCGTATTGACATCTTACGCCGGAACGCCTGCGGACGGTAATTGCATTTTTTTCACGTTTACGTATTCTGCACAAAATGGCCTGTTTGTCCCTTGAACACGTTCCAAAGCCTTCTGGATTTCAGAGCACAATAAATTGTCTTTCTTGTAATGTCCTGGCATTCTGACATTATTTTATTCCACTTGGCATCCAACCACACTTACTTTTTTATTCGCTATGTAGCCGTTTATGATCCGTCCTTAGCAATTGTCCAGCAGTGTAATAAAGGTAAGCAGCATTTGAAGATAATTATGGGAGATTTCAATGCAAAAATAGGGCAACGGCAACAGAATGAAACTTCAGTAGGTAAATTCGGTCACGGCAACAGAAACCAGCGTGGAAATACTCTCGTTGAGTTTGCAGAAGCAGAAGGGGTTTTCATCTTGAACTCCCTTTTCAAGAAGAAGCCACATAGGAAATGGACATGGAGACATCCAAATGGAACGACAAGTGAAATTGATTTTATTATGTGTAACAAAAAATTCGTCATAGAAAACTACAGTGTGCTAAACAAATTCAACACAGGTAGTGACCATAGATTGGTGAGATGTAAGATGCACCTCAACACTAAACTTGAACGTGGCAAGCTCATAAGATAAACAAAATGTATTGACATAACCAACCTTCAAAAACACCATAATACCTTCAAGTTGGAACTGAAGAACAGATTCTCTGCTTTAGAAGGCCAAACATCGGAAGAAGTGGATATTTATGAAGTTAACAGAAAAGTAACCAAAGCTCTTATGGAAAAAGCAACAAAATTAGCTGGGTCTAAGAACAAGTTGCATGTGAACAAATTATCAGGAAAAACCAAAATGTTGATGCAAAAAAGAAGAGAGATGAGAACAACTACAGGAGATGTGACTTCCAAAGTGGATTACATAGAGCTATGCAAGACAGTACGAAAAAGTATCACTGAAGACGTAAGGAAATTCAACTGTGAACTAGTGAGGAAAGCAATTGAAAACAACCAAAGCCTAAAGATAGCAAAGGGACATCTCAGTAAAGGAAGAAAACAGATTGTGGCACTGAGAAAAGAAAATGGTTCTGTAACAAGAAATAGAGGCGAAATTTTGACAAGAGTGAAAGATTTCTACTCCAAATTATATGAAAGGGATGATACATGTACTCCAGACATCATGAAAGGTACCAGTACCAGAGTTCTTCCAGTCTTTCCAGCAGTTGCACATGCAATCAAGAACATGAAGCGGGGAAAAGCTCCAGGAGAATATGGAATTACTATAGACATCATACAAGAAGCAAGTGGAGAAATCGAAACAGTACTCGCCCAAATTTTCACTCGATGCCTTAATGAAGGGATGATTCCTGAGGATTGGAACAACGCTACAATGATCCTGCTACATAAAAAAGATGACATTGAGGATATCGGGAACTACAGACCTATCAGCCTCCTATCAGTGGTTTATAAAATCCTTACTAAAGTTCTTTCACACCGCTTGAAAGTCACACTGGACATGGCTCAACCGCGAGAGCAAGCTGGATTCAGGAGCGGCTACAGCACAATAGATCATATCCACGTACTGAGAGAACTAATTGAAAGAGCGAGAGAATATGAACTTCCATTGTGCATGGCTTTTATCGATTATGAAAAAGCCTTTGATTCGGTGAAACCATCAGCAGTTACAATGGCTCTGAAATCGTGCGGTATTGAAGATGCATACATTAATATTATTAATAACATCTATGAAAATGCAAGTGCAAAGATTCGGCTGTTTGAGAATACAACACACATAAAAATTGGAAAGGGAGTGAGACAAGGTGCCACCATATCTCCGAAGCTCTTTAATGCCACATTGGAGGGTGTTTTTCAGTCGCTGAGCTGGGAAAACAAGGGGATAAAGATTATTTGAGATTGTCTGACCCACCTTCGTTTTGCTGATGACGTAGTCATTTTTGCAACTACCTCATTAGAGCTACAGAGTATGATCCAGGAACTTGCCGACAAGAGGAAAGAAGTGGGATTAAAAATGAACTTTCAGAAGACAAAAGTGATGTTCAATGCTTTTTCAGGAAATGAAGATTAATCGATTGATGGAGAAAAGCTGGAGATAACAGACACGTACGTTTATCTTGGACAGCAGATATCAAGTGAGGGTCACATTGATGAAGAAATTAATCGGCGTACAAAACTTGCCTGGTGAGCTTTTGGAAGAAACAGAATAATTTTCAAGAGCAATATGCCATTATGTCTTAAAAGAAAAGTGTTTGATCAATGCATCCTTCCAGTGCTTACGTATGGTGCAGAGACGTGGACCTTAACTAAAAGAGACACACAAAGGCTGCAGACAACTCAAAAAAGCATGGAGAAGTGCATGGTTGGTGTAACCAGGAGAGATAAGAAGAGGAACTCGTTGATTCGAAAAATGACAAGAGTGGAAGACATTATGATCAGAGTTAAATCCCTGAAATGGCAATGGGCTGGACATACTGCCAGAAGGACAGACCATCGACGGACAGCCGAAATTTTAGATTGGATTCCAAGGGACAGGAAAAGACCCAGAAGAAGACCACATGAGAAATGGGTGGATAACATTCGAAAGTTTGCGGGAGTGACATGGAGGAGACTGGCACAAGACAGACCGTTGTGGAGGAAACTTGGGGAGACCTTCGTCCAGCAGTGGATTGATAATGGTTGACAATGATGATGATGATGATGATATGAACATATAGTATGTGATGATATTTGTATCAGAAATTCATGTTTTTTAATGCATGCTACTTTAAAGAAAATAGAAAGCTAAGTTTCTAAAGGTATTTATTTTTGATACTTATATGAAAAAACAAAAAATAAAGAATATTTCTGTTATAAGGGCGCGGCAAACTTGAGCTGTCACCCGGGCAGCAGGTGACCGTGGCGCCTTCCAGCACTGACGCATATTAAAAATCATTGGTGTACATAAAAGTGTCGCGTGGGATTTTACGGAGAATCTTAAAAATGCCTTCACTATTAGAAAGTATTTCTGGTGTTCCCTTACCAGAGCGCAATTCCAGCGTAAGTATTTCTAGTTGGTTTGTTTTTCTTTTCGATCGCAGCAAAAACAAACTGTATCGATATACAACCATATCTTTTAACAAAATGAGTGACTGAATTTACTGAAATCTTTAAGGGTATTTGAAAATATTTTCTTCCCAGAATACAGAAATCCGAATTGATTTTTCTTGAATTCCATCCTTATTCACAATCGACCCTTTTCCAGAAGAAATTGTGTTTATCATGTCTTTTAAACCAATGCTTTGTAGGGAATTTTGAAGATGTGACTCCGTTTTTTGGCGTAAATATGACATGGATGGTAAGTCAGATAATATCCGAAAAACCACCTTTCGTCGTTCTGAAGCGGGAATCGAACCCACATCTTCCGGATAGCGCCCGAGTATGCTAATATGAATATTGGCGTACTCATGAATCATTCATGAATCATGAATCCATTCATAATCCATGCTATGTAAGGAAATTTATTTATACTGTTACGAGCAGTGCTCGAAATGGAAATTATGAATCATTCATGAATCCATTCATGATTCATGCTATGTAAGGACATTTCTTTATACTGTTACGAGCAGTGCTCGAAATGGAAATTATGAATCATTCATGATTCATGCTATGTAAGGAAACTTCTTTAGACTGTTACGAGCAGTGCACGAAATGGAAATTATGAATCATTCACGAATCCATTCATGATTCATGCTATGTAAGGAAATTTCTTTACACTGTTACGAGCAGTGCTCGAAATGGAAATTCTGAAGTACCGGTAGGATTATATTTAGCTAAAATTTCCCCGGAAAAAATATCTTCGCCAGAAAATCTCCAAAACTGAAAAAGAAATAAACTCCTTTGTTTGAAAATGTACAATAATTGACAATTCCGTGGAATACTACTGCACCGTAAGTCAGAAACGGTAAACAGAAACAATGACGGTCGATTTCAGTTTGTTGATTTGTGGATTCAGGGAGCACTTCTTATGCTACACAGAACACTGAGGGTTAGATTTGTTCATAACGATGAATTTCTATTCCGGGATCAACGGATTAACGAGACTCCCGAACCTCCGCTAATCATTAGTGATTCAACTGGACTTGAACATAGAACTTTAAGGTCCCGAGCCGAGAAGGCAGTCCCCTTCCAATAGGGACTTTCATGAAGTAGAAAGTCGGGCAATTAGAATCTCCACAATCGGAATGAATATTCAGTCTTAAATTATTAAGCAATCTCACGTCGTCCAGAGAAAAAACTAAGTCCGAAGTTGAATCTATTACTCCCAATTCTTCATTCTATCAAGAAGCTCTTCAAATTGATTATATCAAATAAATGACATAATAGAAATTATAGACATCTTGAGTGAATGATCTTGGGCAGCTTCATTTTCATCCTGCGAAGGATTGAACTAATAAATCATGTATACACCACTCTCCCTAACCTTTACGGTTCCTACACAGCCAGTGGCGTAACTACCACCCCCGCAGCTGGGGGAAGGGGGGGGTAAAGAAGGGGCGTACTGCAGCTGCCAGTTATAGTTTTATGAAAGAATTCGAACACGCACAATAATTAAGCCAAAGATTCATATTTGGCTTTAAGATATATTTAGCTTTGCCTAAATAAATGCCTAGTTTCACTTTGAAAACACTGAATGTCCTACACATTGAAAGTGTTCGGTTCTTTGACTTCGGGTTGTAATACAATTGCTCTGCAATGGGTTGTAAATAATACGATCGCTCTCCAATCGCCCTCTCTCTGCGCTGATGAGGAAAAACGCGAGGCCACAGTGGGATTCCCCTTGGAGGATGTGGAAAACCTAGGATTACGTGCACGACAAGAGTCAACATTTATTCCCAGCAACCGCAGATCTGCCATGTGTAAGACAGTGATTTCTTCAAGTGATTTATTTTAGTTTTGGACAAAGCAATTACACGTATTGTCAATTCGTTTCTAACAATAAGTAGGAAACTTTCAACGGTGATGCTTTCTTTGTCAGGCTTCATCGCAGCAGTCGGCATGGGAATATTCGAAGATGTTATCTGTCAGGACGGGAATAAGAATTAGGTGTTAGTACGTAAGCTAAGTGCTTTTATTGTTTTATTGCCTACTCATCAATATTGCACATTCTGATCAGAAAAGCACATCCAGACGGCTAACTGAGTTTATTGCTCAGGAGGCATCGGAGAGGTCCGAAGACAGGAAGGTCGAGAAACGATCAGAGGGCAGAGAGGTGACACTAGGGAAGCAGATGTTATGGGTAGAAGTTTCGAAGTGCGAATGGAGTTGGGCATGGTCTCCGGGAAGTTCAACGCCGGAAAATGAAAAGCTACGCAGAATTAGAGTAAGTACGAAAGAGCGAATAATTAGGAAAGAGAATAAGCAGCAAGAGGGCAGAAAATATTAAGTAATAATTTACTAACACCGATCCGAGACAACCTGCATTATAAATTTAAGCAAATAATAAATTAGTTGAAATTGCAACTTTCTCATCTATTTCTTTGCTATATATTTCACGCAACGAGCTGCAACTAGGCTTCAGTATCGAACCCGAACGGAGATATAAACGAACAGAGCCCTCTAACAATATACGAATATCACGTTTAGTCAACGCTTTAAATATATGATTTTGGAATTTATTTATGTGAAAGTGTTTTATACAGTATGTAAACCGAAAGGTAATAAATGCAAAGGGTTAATATAAATCTCACGAGTCGTTGTGGTCATTTTAACTCCACCCCCACCCCCACCCCTAATCCGGGAGCTTTCTGTAAAGTACCACGGCTCTTGTGGTAAAAACAAAGGGGGGGGGGGGGGGGTGTTCGATCTGAGGTTCTTTGCTGATACGGTACTTACCCCCCCCCCCCCCTATTTTTTTTCTGAAGAACTGCTCAGTAAACAGCAATTGTTAGTTTGTGTATGATATCACCCTCTCAGTAAATAGCCATGAATTTTCCCTCTTTTTAAATCGTACATTTATTTCCGCCGCTAGGTTATTGAGAATGAGAGGAAGATCCAACACCGCCATCCTCCCCCTACTGATTTGTCTTTTCCACTTTATTTACAAAACGGCATTGAGCAAAAGTTTGAGAACACACCAAATCTATAACAAATACCGAATTTCAGTGTTACTGTGCTACTAAATTTAAATGAATGAGAAAGAAAGAATGGTGGTGTTGGGGAACATTTCGTTTAAACATGGTCTGCAGCAACTTAAACGTCAAATATAAATAACAGGAATTTGTAGCAGTGATCCCACGTTTCTGTTATGTCACAACTTATAGTAAGTCTGCGAATTTAGTTTTGCTCCACAAAACAGGGTTTAAACGTATCAAAAATATTGCTTGCGCACAGGCTGTGAAAGAATTGGTTTCTTGTTTCTTCTTTCAGTACGTTTTTGGCTCATTAATCCGTTTATTTATACCTCTTTCATTCTTCTGAAAGAATTTAATATCTTTCTCTTTATATTCATCCAAATATTTTTTGATAGCACAAAACAGTTATTCAGCTAATAACACCATTAAATCATCCCGTGAAATGCGTATTTAGAAGCTGAAAATCATAATCAATATCACCCTCTAAGAACGACTATCAACCACAAATAAATAACATCACAACCGAAAGAACATTTCGAATTTTCAATGCCATCATCCATTTCATATTTATATTAGGTAATTAACTTACCGAAAATAACTTACAAAAATATTTTGAAATTATGGAAACATGACTTTAAAATATTCAGGTAGTTAAGATACTGATCGAAAAGTGTAAAGATGCTATCTTTCGAATCTCTTACATCGGTGGCTTAAAATTCACAAAGTTTTGCCGTGTGGCGCTTAGGCTGATGTGGCTATTACAACATCTTTGTTTCCTAAATAGCGATTTATGTAACGTTCTGTTCTTATGCCTTTTGCGATGCGGCACTGAGTCTAAAAATTACGGTATACTTTCCGTTTCTTCGGAGACATCAGTTAGCTTTATCTTCCCCATGAAAAAAATTATGACAATGGATATGAAAGACATGCACAAATTTCCTTTTCCTGGGACTTTGAAGAATTTTAAATTCTGGGTCTACACAAATCATTGAAGTAACTTCAGGCACAGCTTCAAGGAAGAGCCATCCAGTTATAAATATATATTAAACTAAGGAAAAAGTCCTTAAGGAAAAGGAAATTTGTGAAATTTATCTTAAGGAAAAGGAAAATTGAAAGGAAATTCCTTAAGAAAAAGGAATTTGAAATTTTTAAATATACCAAGGAAAAAATCATTAGGTTCATTAATTTCTTGCTTATACACCGATTTCACACTGAACTTAAGACTCCACGAATTTCAGTCGCAAATTAAACTGTAGGGTCAAAATTTCTTTTCATATTTCTGAAAAAAATCGAAATATACAAAATCTCAAGAAATGAAATTTTTTCACCTTGCCATATCGTGAGTTGAATTGTCTAAGTCCTTATGGTCTTTGCTCGAGTCTAATTTAGGGTAATCGGTTTCAGGAGAAAGGTTCAAGATAGCAGGGATATTGTCAAGGGGTGTTTCCTAGGAGTCCAAACCTTCCCCAAATTCCTTAAATTCCTTATGATCTTAAATTCCTTAAGATTACACAAATTTATCTTTAAGGAAATTTGAAAGGAAATTTCTTAAGAAAAAGAAATTTGAAATTTTTAAATATACTTAGGAAAAAGTCCGTAGGTGCATTAATTTCTTGCTTTTACACCGAATTCACACAAAAATTGAAACTCCACGAATTTCAGCCGCAAATTAAACTGTAGGATCAAAATTTCTTTCTATATTTCTGAAAAAAATTGCAATATACAAAATTTCAGAAAATTAAATTTTTTCACCTTGCCATATCGTGAGTTGAGTTGTCTAAGCCCTTATGGCCCTTGCTCGAGTCTAATTTAGGGTAATTGGTTTCAGGAGAAAGGTTCAATAGCAGGGATATTGTCAAGGGGTGTTGCCTAGGAGTCCAAAAAATTCCCGAAAATTTTCACCTGCAGTATATTTTTTATTTGTTTGCATACAGCCATTTCAGAATATGTAATATTACTAAGTAATAACATATATTTTGGCAGTTGTTTATCTTCTTAATTTTGTAAGATTAATCAGATTAGCTGTATCTTACAGAGAAAAAAGTTGTGACAGCGTAATATGTATATAGGCATAGAAATCTCCATCGTTACAACACGCTATTCACCTATGCACATAAATTTACAAAAAGTTTTTTCATCTCATGATTACTTCTCTATTCCACACATTCTTCGTTCAACGCAGACTAATTATTCTCTTGTGACTCACTGCTAGCGCGGCCAAAACATACAAGCTATTCGAGGAAGTAATGCCGCGTTCAGTAAAAAATTATCTGACCGGGAAGTAACGAAATTTACATGAGAAGCAAATTCGAAAGGAAGGCTAAGTTAAAGGTATACGTCACTACGTTCTGAAGAAGAATTTTTGTTCTTCCAGCTTTTCTCAAAAACATTTAGATTCATTTCATATGACGCACTTAAGTTTTCTTGTCCTGATCTTCCGAGGAAGAATCTATGGTCTTTCAGTGTTCAATAATTTTTTCCGTTGTTTTCATAAGTCCGACATATATCACACCTGCGTTACATCCTGAAGAACTTTAGGTCTTCACGCTTTTTGCAAAATTGTTTCACTTTTTACCGTATGTACGACACAAACACACACAGGTTTTCTTGTTATGATATGCTGAAGAAGAGTTTTTTTATTTTTTTTTTGTCTTCCATATTTTTAGTAAAAATACTTCCTTGCTTATTGTGAGGCTAACATATATACGATCTTTCTTTTACTCATGTTCTCAAACAGAATATTAAGTCTTCTAAGTATTCCTTAACATACTCGTAAAATCAATTTTTCTTTCTTTACAGGAAATGTGTCACATTCTCCTGTGACACCACATGTAATTTTCAAGTTTTTTGATGTAATGGAAGTTACATGTAAAACAGTAAAACTGTGAATTCAAGCGTTCCTGATTGCTAGGTTAATAACCCTGCTTTTACAAAAACTGAAGATTTAGAGGTTCATGGGTCGAATTTAGAAGTAACTCGTGCATATACCTTCCTTGAACAACAGATGTAAAGCAAGGACTAGAGATAAGAAGGAGTTAACAGACGTACGAAGCTTGGCAGGAGAGCATTTGGAAGAAACAATTTTCAAGAGCAATTTACCATTATGTCTTAAAAGAAAAGGGTTCAGTAAATGACCCTTTAATTCTTATTTATGGATCAGAAACTTGGACATTAGCTAAAAAAAAAAAAAATACAAGGGATGCGGACAAATAAAAAAACATATGATACATGCTTTGGGTAACCAATAAAGATAGGATAAGGGAATCTTGGATAAAAAAAAATGACAAGAGCGGATGACATTATAATTAAAGAAAAACCCTCTAGAGGAACAGGACATATTGCTAGAATATTTGACCAACGCTGGATAACTGAAACACTTGACTGATGCCAAGGGACTAGAAAAAAGCTCTGAAGACTACATGTAAAAAGGGTGGATTAAACAAAGACTACGTGTAAAACGGATGCGTTAAACTCAAAAGCATGCCGGAGTGACATTGAAAAGTACTGCTCTAGGTAGAGAGTTGTTGAAGAGACTTTGGTAGACCTTCATCCCAAGTGGATCGATAATGGTTGATGATAATGCTTCGGGTAAATGAAGATCAAGATATGGTAAAACTTAATCAGTACGACATTTACTTAATCTTATTGAGAGCTCTATTATTTCTATTACGAATCTTATTTAGAGCTCTATTATTTCTATTACTGCGTTTAAATAAACAGACGTCAGAGGGATAAATTTTTGTAATTTAATGAACACTAGCGGAGATACCTTGCGTTTCCCGGGTTTAACAAAAAATACATGAATAAGTTTCTGGGCCAGAGCTTTCCGAACAGTTTTCTTGGATTTTGGATTGATTTGTCCAATACATTGTTACTTTTTCCGGGAATTTTGGAACTCACGCTGTTGAGGGCTGTCAGCTTCTTTTAATAATTTGACTTTGTTGGATTTTGAATTGATTTGTTAAATAAAAAAAAAACCCCAAAAATCTATTGAAGTTAAAATTGCATATAAACATAGAAGTTTATAATATGCAAGATAATAAGGATCAGGTAGATTACATCAAAATGATCACAAAAATGAATTCTAAATCCGTTTTAATGGTGTAAAATAATAAAGTAAACAGACAGCAAGTTTTCACCACTAACGGGTGGCTTCATCAGGCATAACTGAGATAAACGCCGTAAATAACAAACAGAAAATAAAGAAATTCTGAGTAATTCAAACTTAAATATATAATATAAGTTGATTAACGCTTATGTCATGCCTCGTGAAATCATCAAACATGGTAGATATGTCTCATGCAGAACCGACAGGCTAGCATGGGTGATGATGTGGATCTTTTATTAGTATGCGCCAGATATAGGGGGAATTAGTTGGTATTTCTTCATTGCAGGCATCCGTGATGGTTACAGTTGATGTTTCTACATTGCAGGCATCTGTGTAACTATCACAGATATAGGGGAAATCAGTTAATGTTTCTTCATTGCATCGAACCCTGCAATAAAAACATCAACTGTAGCCATCACGGATGCCTGCAATGACGAAACATCAACTGATTTCCCCTATATCTGTGATGGTTACACGGATGTTTGCAATGAAGAAATATCAACTGATTTCCCCTATATATGTGATGGTTACACGGATGCCTGCAATGAAGAAACATTAACTGTAACCATCACGGATGCCTGCAAGGAAGAAACATCAACTGATTTCCCTATATCTGGCGCATGCTAATAAAAGATCCACGTCATCGCCCATGCTAGCTTATGGGTTCTGCATGAGACATATCTACCATGTTTGATGATTTCACGAGACATGACATAAGCTTTAATCAACTTTTATTATATATTTAAGTTTGAATTACTCAGAATTTCTTTACTTTTTGTTTGTTGTTTACGGCGTTTATCTCAGTTATGCCTGATGAAGCCACCCGTTAGTGGTGAAAACTTGCTGTCTGTTTACTTTATTATTTTACACCATTAAAACGGATTTAGAATTCATTTTTGTGATGAAATTTATAATAGTTAACTGAAATTCATTTGAATGCGAGAAAATTCCCATTTGTCCCTTTATTGCAGCAATTATATCAAATATAATATTTTAAAATTAACTGGTACCTTCATGCACTAAACAAAAATTATCACAAAGTGTCAAAGGGGTGAAATCAGGGGAGAGATTGGGGTGTCCAGGTTTCATAGTAGCCTATATCTTTCACAGAGTTTTAGGGAGTAACTACGAAAAATTTGTTCTAGATCGGTCAAAGGATTTAGGAGTTCATAGTGAACATTCATACAAACATTATATTATATATAAAGAGAGATTTTAGAGCCGCCCCGGTGGCGCAGTGGTCTAAGGCATTGGCCTCTGATCATTCGTCCGACGGGGTCCGGATTCGAATCCCGGTGAGGCATGGATGTTGTGTTTGTCTTACGGCACTGGCTCTCTCCCTTCCCTGGAACCAGTGACCCTAAATTAGGGACGGGCGACTGCTTATAGCCCATTGAGTTGCTCACGGTGGTCGTTAAATCTCCAATCAAAAACGTTAAAGCATCACTGAAAACATCTTTCAGTACCCGACGCATGAAAACTTCAGCATACAAACTGAAAATGAATAGTGTTAAAATGCGTCTTTGCAGAACAGCTCTCCAACTTTTTCAACTCTTTGCTCGTCACATTGGTTGTTCAGTATTTTCTCTTCCGAATGATGTGAAAAGAACTTTTAAAATATTCTGTTTTTACTTTGGTCCAAAGTACGTCACGCGGCGAATGAAAAATTTCCATCAACTGCTTGACTCATGGGAAAATATTATTTAGTATCTGAACAAAAAGTGTCAGACAGCTGGATTTAAAAGCAAAAGTATGGATTTCTGCTAATGACTTCGCAATTTTCAAAACAAAAGGCAACTGTTCCTTGGTAATTGATAAATTCTAAATGGTTTTTGTAATTGATATTACTATTATTCTACACACATCACGATGCTTAATGGAATACTATTGAGAGATCAAATCCACTCATTTGAGGTATTACAGATTTGATTTATAGATATCCATGCCATTTCTATTCATTTTCCTTTTATTTTTCATGAGTTACTAAATTAACTCTTAGAAAAGAACTTTAAAATATGAGCATATAAAATTGATGTGCTGAAACTATCTTTGACAGAGAGATACGTATATTTTTCTGACATTTTCTTTAAAAAGTATGATTATTAGAAGTCTGCGCAGGATTGGCCGGGCAGGGGAAACAGTTAAAATAAAAAATTCGGGTTTAGCTGGGCCAGGGAGGGAAGATTTAGCATCTTGCTACTGGATTCAAGAAAAAATATGTTCGCAGGCAAAAATTGGGACTGAATTGTGAAATAACCTTTTTGATTCAAATTAGCAAATGAAATGACTTCGTAACAGAAATAAATAATATTTAATTTACCCTCGAAAGCTGATTTCATCAAAATGCATATAATTTGGGAGACATTTAAATCTTTTAGTAAAAATTTTACTGTGTTGCAGTCTCTCTCTTCTCTTGTCTGCTGATTTTGGGAGAAATATATTAAATGGGACAGTATATATATCGCGCCCGCGTGCGCGCGCTGTAGCAGATGACCTATAAATCGATTAATTAGAATCAGGCTGAGTTAATAACTTGCAGCTGGGAATTCGACCTTGATTGACAAGTGTAGTAATTTTGTTGATTTTAAAAGAAATCCATCGATATGTCTTGATTGATATCGAAATTTCTCAGGTAGACTTGATATAACATTAGACGGTTTAAATATTGTAACCCTACAGTAATTTTGGTTTGCCAAAGATTGCAACGTTCATTGCATTTTCTTTAGCACGTGATCATGCTTCTGTTATCGATTTTTCCGTCCGTCTGTAGACACCATATCTCTGCAACTGTTAGTCCGATTTGAAAAGTTATTTTTGCACTGGGAAGCCCAAAATGTGCGAATGATGATTCTTTGTTTCGTTTTTTTTTGTTTTTTTCACGATGCACAATTTTGCCGCTAGAGAGCGTAAATGCACATGGTATCGAATTCAGAACACATTTTTCTCCATATCTGTGCTTCTAAGCGTCCGATTGAATTATTTTTTTACTTCTCCATTCCATTTATGTCGAAGAGTATTTTAGCTATAGTCACTTTTTTTAGTTATATATAAATTTTCCTCTAGGGGGCGTAAAAGTAAATTGCGTTTTCCCGATATCTCTACTTCTGAAACTCCGATTTGGAAAGTTTTTACTTCAGCTTACAGCTCCTGATGGAAAATCTTTTTCATATAATTTCAAATTTTTGGTAAAGAACGGTTTGGCCAACAGGGGCGTAAGTGTTAATTGCTTCTGATGTATTTGCAGCAAAATCTGAGCTTCTAAAATCTTGATTGAAGAAAATTCCTTTGCCGACCGATACTACTTACGTCGATAAACCGTTTCGGAATATTTTCTTTTTAAAATAATGTATGGTTTCTCCGCCAGGCCACATAGATATATATCTTATTTTTGCCAATATATTTACTTCTAAGAGTCCGATTTGAAAAATTCCTTCTTTGTTGGATAGCGTTTTCGGTGCAAAATGTTTTTCATATAATTTCAAATTTTTCAAGTAACTCGTAGACTTTCCGCTAGTGGTCGTTAAGGTAAATTGTGTTTTTTCCGGTATTTCTGCTTCTAAAACTACGATTTGAAAAATTCTTCCTGTATCGCATACAGCTCCTGATGGGAAATGTTTTTCATATAATTTCCAATACTTGGTAAAGAATGTCTTGGCCACTTAATCTCTGCTTCTGATGTATTTGCAGCAAAATCTGAGCTCCTGAAAAGTCGACTGAAAAAATTCTTTCCTGGACCGATACCGCTCACATCGAAAAACCTTTTGAGAATACTTTCTTCTTAAAATAACGCACGTTTTTCCCTCCAGAGGGCGTGGATGCACATCTTATATTTGTCAATATCTCTGCTTCTAAAAGTCCGATTCGAAAAATTATTTCTTTGTTGGACAGCGTTTCCGCTGTGAAATGTTTCTCATATAATTTCAAATTTTTCTTAATGCACAAGTCTGCAACCAGAAGGCGTAAGTTCACGATTCCGTTCTCAGCAGTATCTGCGCGATTAAAAACCCGATTGGGAAACTTCTTTCTTCGGTCAGATACTACAGCTTGTTATACCGGTTCCGTTTACTTTGAATAGCTTTGATGAATTTAATTCGCGTCAGAACGGATTCAAAAGGCGTGCTTATTACACACGAAAATTCGGTGTCATCTTTCTTGTTTGTTTTTTTCCTCAAAGCGAGTAGTGTACTGAAAGCGAGTAGTGTACTGCAAATGGTTCTCAAAGTTTTGCGTCAATTGTTCGCATAACGGCTAAAAAATATGAGCAAATATTTTTCCAAATTTCTCAAATTAGGTGTCTAAAACTGGAAATTCTCCTCCTGACGAATTCAGTCAATTTTGGAGTATAGATGAATAATTCTTTTTGTATTACACGGAAAAGTCGCACACAAAAGTACTTTCTTTGGTGGTAAACGACTTCTGCTGCTTGACTTTGCATATTCTTGCAATTAGTTAACAAACCAGATAACCAGATCCTCCATCCAGATGAACCATATCCTCAGAATTTCAGTGCAAGTTTCTCATGAAGCCATTTTGAAAGTCATAGGATGGAATTTTAAATAACAGGTATTCTCTACACAGCGCGCAATAGTTTGGACGTACTTCATATTGTACTTCATGGGTTGACCACAGTAGAACATTGGTCTGCGCTACTCGGATTCCTCAGATCGCACCCATTAACAATTGTGTAACACCCCATGACCCACTAATAACCGAGCCTGCCCCTCATTTTCTTTTGGTCAGTGAAAGACAAATTTTCTACAGCAATATAATCGAAACAAAATTAGAGACAGTATAAGTGAATCGAAATATGTTATACAGCAACACAACAATGGAGGAATTTCTCAGAATCTTGAGTTTACTGTAACATACAGCACGGGCGTCCGAACTCAATAATTATGGGGAGGGGGGGGGTGTCCTCCGGGACTTAAAGCAATAAAAAACGTAGAATATATATGTATTTACTCGTACATATCATCATCAACCGCTATCAATCCACTGCTGGATGGTGACCTCCCAAAGTCTCTTCCACAACTTTATGTCTTGAGCATATTTCTTCCAAGTCACTCTAACATGCTTTCGAATCAGGTGGTGTTCTTCTGGGTCTTCTCCTCCCCTTGGTGTCCATTCTAATATTTCAGTTGTCCATCGGTGATGAGTTCTAGCAATATATCCAGCTCATTGCCGCTTGAGAATTTTTAACGATATCCTTTAAAGTGAGGAACACAACGTTGAGTTAACTTTTCAACTTGTTTGGGCAAAATCAGTTTCCAAAATTGTACTTGAAGCGTTTTCCAGAAAGCTGCGAAACGTGGTGACGGTCTCCACGAAATCTTCATAAAAAGAAAAAAAAAAACCGTTAAATCATATGTGAGCCACAAATTTTTAGGATGTTTTGTGTCCCTTATCGTCCACCGCCCGTGACATAGAGTTTCAAGGCTGTAACTTTTAAAGCAAAAGCTGTGGTAAACCCCCCCCCCCCCCCCAAAAAAAAAAAGAAAAAAAAGGAAGAAAGAAAAGAAAGGGAAAAAAAGAGTATGATCACGATCTCAACGTACGATCATGGCAAAAGCGTTTGTTCCTTCCAAAATAAATAAATAAATATACCGAAAGTGTACTATGGTACTTTTTATAAGTAATTTATGCTATACATCCTTTCCATGCCAATATTTTGTGAGCGTGAGATAAAACGAGTGATTTGAGAGTACACATTTATTTGCGTCCTTCACGACCACACCGAGCCACAATCCGGTACATACTAAGTGGAATTCAATCATAACAACAAACAATAAGGTTTACTAATTCCTGACATTGAGCGGTATTTAGGTAGGTGGAATAAATGAATGTAATTGTCGTAAAACCAATGAAAGAAGATATGTGGCCCATAAAAGTAAATATTTACTAAACTATGGCGGTGATAATAGCAAGTACTGCAAAGACAATATTTATTTTAATTATATATTATTGAGATTTAGACGAACGTAAGAAACGACCCTGACACCGATGAAATGTGTAGCTACGAAAGTCCATCTGCGCATGCGCAAGCTGAAATCTGACCTTAAGATAGACAGAGAAGCTGAATCGCAAGTGTGACATGAATGGGGATTGGAAACTTCTTATACACAGTAGAATATCTACAAGTTACACTGCATCGTGTTACACATCATTTTAAATAGCTTTCGTCAATAGAAGGTAACTCTCTACCCTTGGGGGCGTCGAGACGAAGCCAAATTTTGCTACGACGCATACTTTGCGCTACTGTCGAGAAAGTTGCATACCATTATGCATTTTCGTAATGGCTTTGACCACATTTAGCACCAGATTCGCGTAATTTACGCACAGTGCAATAACTTACTGTTACGTTTATGTAAAACGTGATGAAATAATTAACATTCAGTGATAGTTTAGTAAAATATATTGTTGAGCAACAGTGAAAGTAACTATTGTTGCGTTACTTCCAGAGATAGAAACGGGTCGACAATTTCTTGCGGGTCCAACGGGTAGGGTCAAGGTGTTCCTGACCCGATTTTGACCCGGTTTTATTCCCGCTTTATTTTTGAAAAGAGAAAAATATATTCCAAAGAAAAATGCGCGTTGTGGAATTCTGTAGTCGATATTGGTGCACACGGAGTGAATAATGAGTTGCCATGCAAAAATATTGTCGTCTCTTTCTTAAGGCAACGAAGATTTCCACCGATCGATGTTAAACACACTACACCATATCGTAAAAATATACTTCCTTTGCGTTCCTTTACAGTGAGATTGTCCAGGACAATATATAGGCAAACGCCATTCGCCTGCTTCTCAGCTGATTCATTCTCTCCGTGCGAAGTTCACTGTATGACTAAGAGTTACTTTTCACATCGCATTCAGAGGTTTTCGATTGATGTGTTAACATTCCGTTCCCATGACATGTCATGTCGAAATTAACTCCTTATTTGTAAATATGGATGGATTTAATATTAAGAAGGTTGAGAAAGGCGTCGAGGCCAACAAATGCGTGCTTGTTGAAAACAACAAGGGGAAGAGTGAATGATGGAAATTGTTTCGTCTCATTAAGGAACCGGTGAATAATTCTGTGTTGTTTGGTCTTGCTTGTTGTTCAAAATGTGGAAAGTGCGTAATTACTCCATCAAAGCGTGGAAAGAGTGAACAATCTAAATACATTTAAAAAATACATTTGTGTAATCGTAAATAATGATTCCCATTTGTAATATACTCCATGGTCACGGTCATATAGTCAGCCATTACTTCTGGATTACGCAAAATAGTGGCACTAAAATTTAGCAAGTAACCAAATTTTATTATCAAAAAAGGATTTCAGTTATTAAATATCAAGCAGTAATTGGGATGAATATATATATTACGTTTATATATATATATATATATATATATATATATATATATATATATATATATATATATATATATAAATTGAATTTCTAGTTCAAAGCATATTTGCCTGGGTCAGTTACGGGTCCGGATCGGATCCAGTTATGGGACGTCCGGATTCGAAATTTTTGACCCCTTTCCAACTTTGGTTACTTCATGGTACAGCATTTAAAAACCATATTTAAACAATGGTTTTGACGATTTCCGTTACCCATTTTCGTTACATCGAATTTTTTTACTTGGGATTTACTTTACTACTCTCAGGAAAAATGCATAGCATAAATAAAAAGAACTGAATGGGCAAAAACAAATAGTGAATAGTTGCACAAAGGCAAAATGCAAGAGGTATGTACACCAAAACGCATAAAGAAATGCTCTCTGTCTTACGAACAATTAAAGGTACCCTAAAACAAATCTAGTGTACCAGACGAGAAGCGTTGGAAACGCCATGGGTAATCCTGTTCATGTTCCAGGAGAAAAAATCGAGTTCTAAAGCTTTGGAGGACCTTGAAGCCTAACATTTAATATTTCATATGCATGTAGAAATGACATGCATTTATTAATCAGGATTTCTGCTACACGGAAGCCTGAAGCTGTTATTTTGTTCAATATCAATTTTCAGCATACATACGGCATGATAAACAACCTAAATAATTGAGGCGTATCCAAAAAGAGTTCATAAACAGGTAATGTAATTTCTTTTTGTAAATATGCCGATGTCACGAATAATGCAGAAATTTCGCGAAACAACGTCCAAGCTATCTATCCATTTGCAATAAGTTCTACAGAAAAATTGTTTTATGGAGGAAAAGACAGCTGAACGTTTGATGTGTTTTGATTTCAATAATTTACAGGAAGTTAAGTCGAAAAGTTTTATCAACGTTTTTAAAAATTCGTATGATTCATCGTTGCACAAATTTCAGAAAATATAAATAAAAGATTTATAATTGATGCCTTATTTATTTTCTCGGCTCAGATGTACACACTGTCACGTCATTTCAAACATGGCGTTTGTTCTGTTATTGTACATGTCAAATGAATAAGAATGCGTCTAGGAATGGAAATAAAAAAGCAAGTGTCCTGGATGCTTTTTATATATTTTTTTCTATTTTTTTTATTTATATTTTTTTATATTTATTATTTTTTAGGTTTTGGGGCGCGAGGACCTCAAAAAGATATTTTTATAACTTTTCTTTTTTTTTGGTTTCCAACCTCCTCCCACACACACACTTTCAAACAGGTTACAGCCCTTCGTTGTACACACGCTGAAATTTGTAGATTTTAAATGAATGTTATAACCACCTTAAATTTTTCCGCATTCATGCTATAGCAAATTAAATTTCATCATTTTGTGGTTCCTTCATTTATATATTGAAAAATGTGTGCGTAAAACAGATGTAAATTAAAAAACAAAACAAAAAGAAGAATATCAAACTTGTTTTTGGAGTATACACGAAGGCCAATTGTTCAGTGACTTTTAAAACAGCACTTGAAATTTAAAAAAAAAGGGCACTTTTCATATATGCCCGCATATAAAAGTTAAAAGGTCCCGAATTTGTGAGTTATTCCACCTTCCATCAAAACTCAGTAACTAAAACATGTATCAGGAGAAAAAAAAAAAAAAAAAAAAGAAAAAAAAAGTATTTCAGCGACTTTACTTTAGTGGAATTTTTGTTATTCTCTGCGCAAAAGTATTGTCAACGCAGATTAGTTGAAATCATCCTTTTATCATATTGTAAGGAATCTATCAAGTACGAAATCTTCATATTCAGACTTGTAAGGACGTTTTTAGTTTTTACAAGTATCACAATGAGAAACCTCACCTCCTTCTGCCCTGAAAGAAAATTGCACATTTTGACACTTTACACACTCTCTCTCTCTCTCTCTTCTCTCTCTCTCTCTCTCTCTCTCTCTCTCTCTCTCTCTCTCTCTCTCTCTCTCTCTCTCTCTGTCTCTCTCTCTCTCTCTCTCTCTGAACTTTCAATCCATAAAGGTATTTATTTCTCTTAAGCTTAAAGCAAAGACTTCTTTGAGATATTCATTCTTTATGAGAGTTTTCGTGTGTGTTCTTTATGGACGACATTTTCATGAAACGACTTTATTAAAATATGAAATTATTTTTTAGGTCCTGCAATGAAATTTTGTTCAGGGCCCCGTTATCAAATTTCGCCATGAGCCCGGCAATGAAAATTCGCTCTTGGCCCCGCAAAAGTTCCACCCGGTCTTGGAAGCGTCCTGCAAGTTTTTTGCTTTTCTCTGTAATTCTTCGGAGTATCAAATGTAAGTAAAATTCTAAAGACTTGTTGAACTTTACGAAGACCAAACCACGTGCGAATAATTGCATGAGGACTGGGGAAACATGTCTCTCTTTCTTAAGTAGGGACCGCCCCCCCCCCTCACCTTTTGGCTTTAGTTTTTCACACAACATGCTATTCTTCCTTCAATTTTTTCAATTTCAAAAACTTCTTATTTCCAGAATTAAAATTAAAATTAAGAATAATTAAGTTCTGCATTTTTCAAATACCAAAGACGTCGCGTGAAGTAATTTTGGTCTTCATACCGATGTGTGTAATATAATCGAATGGGAACAGTTTTCAAATTTGCTGGATAACATTGGTGAACAGGGGGCTTTCCAAGATCTGATCCTCTACCCTCCGGCATTGTACCCATGTTAATCCTTCTAAATTGCTCCGGAAATCTTAGGCAATCTGCAGACCCATAGTTTCCATCCTATTTTTAACGCATGTCATTCAGTTAGCTCGTCAATTTGATTATTTGATGACCACAGCGTTCACGACAGTGAGAACGACCACAGGCCCCAATAGTTATTTTTACTCTTTAATGAAACATAATTACAAATATATATGATACGAGAAATAATTTTGCATACATACATGCAGATTACTTTAAATATTCTGCTTAATTATGACATGCATCCTTGTACCACCCCCAATTTTTTGAACAAGTCTACCCTCCAAGGACCAAACATACTTAAACCACAAAAACCTCACACTTGTTGCACCTATAGTATACACAAAATAGGGACAAATTGTTTTCGTATGAAAGATTTTGGTGGTTTCCAAATCTTTCTAGTTTTCAACGGGCGAAACATTCATAATGCACTATTGAACTTCAAAAACGACAAACAGAATGAAGTCAACAAAACAAATTCGCTTATAAAACTATTAAATTAGTAATATACACTGCTGGACAATTGCTAAGGGCGGATCATAAACGGCTATATAGCGCATAGAAAAGTAAGTGTGGTTGGATGCCAAGTGAAATAAAATAATGTCAGAATGCCAGGACATTACAAGAACGACAATTTATTGTGCTCTGAAATCCAGAAGGCTTTGGAACGTGTTCAAGCGACAAACAGGCCATTTTGTGCAGAATACGTAAACGTGAAAAAAATTCAATTACCGTCCGCAGGCGTTCCGGCGTAAGATGTCAATACGGGATATGGCCACCATGGAGGGCGATGCAAGATTCCACACGTCGTGTCATGCTTTGCACAACATTATCAAGCATCTATTGGGGTAATTTATCCCATTCCTCTGTCAGTGCACGGATGAGGGTGTCCTTGTTTATTGGAGGGCATTGGCGACCAGCAAGACTCCTCCCCAAAGCATTCCACACATTTTCAATGGGACTCAGATCTGGAGAACATGCTGGCCATACGAGGCGTTGAATATCCTCGCTCTCAAGACACTCCTGGACAGCGACTGTTCGATGACATGTTGCGTTGTCTTCCATGAAAATGAATCTATCACCGACAGCACCACGGAACATAAGGTAGCAGAACATCATTAATGTATCGTTGGCCAGTCATAGTCCCAGTTGGAAGCACATAGAGGGACGTACGGCCATTGATCATGATGCCAGCCCATACCATGACACTACATGTCGGATATCGGTCCCTTTCCTGTATGTTTGCTGGACAATATGCAGTACCACTATCACGCCAGATCAGTTGTCGTCGACAATCAGACGATAGACTGTTTCTACTCTCATCTGAGAAGAGGACAGCAGACCAGTCGTTATCAGTCCAATTGCGATGTTGATGGCACCATTGCAAACGGGCTTTACGGTGACGTCTGGACAATGGGATGCACACAACAGGACGGCGGGCGTATAGTCCTCCTTCCTGCAAACGTCTGGCGACAGTTTTTCGGGAGATCCGCTTGCCAGTAGGAGCCATAAACTGATTTCCTACCTCACTAACTGTGCTGCGCCGGTGTCTTTTTGTTGATAGCACTATGTACCGATCTTCTGCAGGTGTCGTACTGCGAACACGACCTCCCCTGTGACGTTTGCTACACTCTCCATTTGTTTGAAATGATTTCCAAAGCCTTGAAACAGCACTGTGGCTGACGTCGAACTCCCTGGCAACATCTGTTATTTTTCGCCCTTCTTCAATCTTGCCAATAATACGGCCACGCGTAAAATCATCTAGGTGATGTCGGAAAGACATACTGAAAATTGCAAATTCGTCAATTGATTCTTTCCCTTTCAACTTTGCGTTTGAACAACAACGGTCAATACGCGTTAAATCCTTTATACCTCTTATCAGCGCTATGACGTCACGAACAAGTTTGGCAATCCAAAATTTGCATACGCACAACACGTCTTACTGTATCCCGCACTTATGCTAATTTCCACATTTTCCTGCCTTCCATTTTATGGTTGCTATCGTTGCTATTGTCATCCGTCCTTAGCAATTGTCCGGCAGTGTATATATATATATATATATTGTCATGGAAGACTGTAGTGTGCTAAACAAGTTCAACATAGGTAGTGACCATATAATGGTAAGATGTAAGATGCACCTCAATGCTAAACTCGAGCGTGGCAAGCTCATAAAACAAACAAAGTGTTTTGACACGACCAACCTTAAAAAATATCATAATACCTTCAAACTGGAACTGAGGAACAGATTCTCTGTTCTAGTAGGTCTAACGTCGGAAGAAGTGTACATCTCTGAAGTTAACAGAAAACTACCCAAGGCTCTTATGGAAACAGCAACAGAAATAGCTGGTACTAAGAAGAAGTTGCATACGAACAAATTATTAGAAAAAAAAATTTTTTTGATGCAAAAAAAAGAGAGATGAGGACAACTAAAGATGTGACTTCCAAAGTGGAATATATAAAGCTATGTAAGATGGTACGAAAAAGTATCACTGAAGATGTAAGGAAATTCAACTGTGAAGTAGTGAAGAAAGCAATTGAAAACAACCAAAGCCTGAAGAGAGCAAAGATACATCTGAGTAAGGGAAGAAAACAGATTATGGCTCTGAGAAAAGAAGATGGTTCAGTAACAAGAAATAGAGGTGAAATTTTGACAAGAGTGAAAGATTTCTACTCAGAACTGCATGAAAGGGATGATACATGTACTCCAGACATTACAAAAGGTACCAGAGTTTTTAGGGCCCTTGGGTAGTTTTCTGTCCCAGCAGAAGTTGCATATGCAATAAAGAACATGAAACAGGGAAAAGCTCCAGGAGAAGATGGAATTACCGTAGACATCATACAAGGAGCAAATGGAGAAACTGAAACACTACTCGTCCAAGTTTTCACTCGACGCCTAATGAAGGGAAGATTCCTGAGGATTGGAACAGTACTACAATCATCCTGCTACATAAAAAAGGTGACATTGAGGATCTCAGGGACTACAGACCTATCAGCCTCCTATCAGTGGTTTATAAAATCCTTACTAAAGTTCTTTCACACCGCTTGAAGGTAACACTGGACATGGCTCAACCGAGAGAACAAGCTGGATTCAGGAGTGGTTTACAGCACTATAGATCATATCCACGTACTGAGAGAACTGATTGAAGGAGCGAGGATATATAAACTTCCATTATGCATGGCTTTTATTGATTATGAAAAGGCCTTTGATTCGGTGAAACCATCAGCAGTTACAATGGCTTTGAAGTCCTGCGGTATTGAAGATGCATACATTAATATTATTCATAACATCTATGAAAATGCAAGTGCAAAGATTCGGCTATTTGAAAATACAGCACCCATAAAAATTGGAAAGGGAGTGAGACAAGGTGACACTATATCTCCCAAACTCTTAAATGCCACATTGGAAAATGTCTTTCAATCACTGAACTGGGAAAACAAAGGGATAAAGATTAATGGAGATTATCAGACCCACCTTCGTTTTGCTGATTACGTAGTCATATTAGCAACTAGCCCATCAGAGCTGCAGAGTATGATCCAGGAACTTTCTGGCAAGAGTAAAGAAGTGGGATTAAAAATAAACTTTCGGAAGACAAATAAGTGATTTACGATGCTTTTACAAGAAATGAAGAATTATCGATTGATGGGTAAAAGCTGGAGATAACCAATACCTACATTTATCTTGGACAGCAGATATCAAGTGAGGGTCACATTGATGAAGAAATTAATCGGCGTACAAAACTTGCCTGGAGAGCGTTTGGAAGAAACAGCATAATTTTGAAGAGCAATATGTCATTATGTCTTAAAAGAAAAGTGTTTGATCAATTCATCCTTCCAGTGCTTACGTATGGTGCAGAGACGTGGACCTTAACTAAAAGAGACATACAAAGGCTGCAGACAACTCAAAAAAGCATGGAAAGGTGCATGCTTGGTGTAACCAGGAGAGATAAGAAGAGGAACTCGTGGATCCGAAAAATGACAAGAGTGGAAGACATCATGATCAGAGTTAAATCCCTGAAATGGCAATGGGCTGGACATACTGCCAGAAGGACAGATCATCGATGGACAGCCGAAATTTTAGATTGGATTCCAAGGGACAGGAAAAGACCCAGAAGAAGACCACATGGGAGATGGGTGGATGAAATTCGAAAGTATGCAGGAGTAACATGGAGGAGACTGGCACAAGACAGACCGTTGTGGAGGAAACTTGGGGAGACTGGCACAAGACAGACCGTTGTGGAGGAAACTTGGGGAGACCTTCGTCCAGCAGTGGATTGATAATGGTTGACAATGATGATGATGATATATATATATATATATATATATATATATATATATATATATATATATATATATATATATATATATATATCATCATCATCATTGTCAACCATTATCAATCCACTGCTGGACGAAGGTCTCCCAAGTTTCCTCCACAACGGTCTGTCTTGTGCCAGTCTCCTCCATGTCACTCCCGCATATTTACGAATTTCATCCACCCATCTCCCATGTGGTCTTTTTCTGGGTCTTTTCCTGTCCCTTGGAATCCAATCTAAAATTTCGGCTGTCCATCTATGGTCTGTCCTTCTGGCAGTATGTCCAGCCCATTGCCATTTCAGGAATTTAACTCTGATCATGATGTCTTCCACTCTCGTCATTTTTCGGATCCACGAGTTCCTCTTCTTATCTCTCCTGGTTATACCAAGCATGCACCTCTCCATGCTTCTTTGAGTTGTCTGCAGCCTGTGTATGTCTCTTTTAGTTAAGGTCCACGTCTCTGCACCATACGTAAGCACTGGAAGGATGCATTGATCAAACACTTTTCTTTTAAGACATAATGGCATATTGCTCTTGAAAATTATGCTGTTTCTTCCAAAAGCTCTCCAGGCAAGTTTTGTACGCCGATTAATTTCTTCATCAATGTGACCCTCACTTGATATCTGCTGTCCAAGATAAACATACGTATCTGTTATCTCCAGTTTTTCTCCATCAATCGATAAATCTTCATTTCTTGTAAAAGCATTGAACATCACTTTTGTCTTCTGAAAGTTCATTTTTAATCCCACTTCTTTACTCTTGTCAGCAAGTTCCTGGATCATACTCTGCAGCTCTGATGGGGTAGTTGCAAAAATGACTACGTCATCAGCAAAACGAAGGTGGGTTAGATAATCTCCATTAATCTTTATCCCTTTGTTTTCCCAGTTCAGTGATTGAAAGACATTTTCCAATGTGGCATTAAAGAGCTTCGGAGATATGGTGTCACCTTGTCTCACTCCCTTTCCAATTTTTATGTGTGTTGTATTTTCAAACAGCCGAATCTTTGCACTTGCATTTTCATAGATGTTATTAATAATATTAATGTATGCATCTTCAATACCGCAGGATTTCAGAGCCGTGGTAACTGCTGATGGTTTCACCGAATCAAAGGCTTTTTCATAATCGATAAAAGCCATGCACAATGGAAGTTCATATTCCCTCGCTCTTTCAATTAGTTCTCTCAGCACATGGATATGATCTATTGTGCTGTAGCCACTCCTGAATCCAGCTTGTTCTCTCGGTTGAGCCATGTCCAGTGTTACCTTCAAGCGGTGTGAAAGAACTTTAGTGAAGATTTTATAAACCACTGATAGGAGGCTGATAGGTCTGTAGTTCCTGAGATCCTCAATGTCACCTTTTTTATGTAGCAGGATCATTGTAGCATTGTTCCAATCCTCAGGAATCTTCCCTTCATTAAGGCATCGAGTGAAAATTTGGGCGAGTACTGTTTCAATTTCTCCACTTGCTTCTTGTATGATGTCTATAGTAATTCCATCTTCTCCTGGAGCTTTCCCCGCTTCATGTTCTTGATTGCATGTGCAACTTCTGCTGGGAGGACTGGAAGAACTCTGGTACCTTTCATGATGTCTGGAGTACATGTATCATCCCTTTCATATAATTTGGAGTAGAAATCTTTCACTCTTGTCAAAATTTCGCCTCTATTTCTTGTTATAGAACCATCTTCTTTTCTCAGAGCCATAATCTGTTTTCTTCCCTTACTGAGATGTCCCTTTGCTATCTTTAGGCTTTGGTTGTTTTCAATTGCTTTCCTCACTAGTTCACAGTTGAATTTTCTTACGTCTTCAGTGATACTTTTTCGTACTGTCTTGCATAGCTCTATATATTCCACTTTGGAAGTCACATCTTCTTTAGTTGTCCTCATCTCTCTTCTTTTTTGCATCAACATTTTGGTTTTTCCTGATAATTTGTTCACATGCAACTTGTTCTTAGACCCAGCTAATTTTGTTGCTGTTTCCATAAGAGCTTTGGTTACTTTTCTGTTAACTTCCGAAATATCCACTTCTTCCGATGTTAGGCCTTCTAAAGCAGAGAATCTGTTCTTCAGTTCCAACTTGAAAGTATTATGGTGTTTTTTAAGGTTGGTTATGTCAATACATTTTGTTTGTCTTATGAGCTTGCCACGTTCCAGTTTAGTGTTGAGGTGCATCTTACATCTCACCAATCTATGGTCACTATATATATTGTGGTTAAGTATGTTTGGTCCATGGAAAGATAAATGAGACGCAATACTTTATAGTTTGCCCCGGGCGCAGAAATGCCTAGTTACGCGTCTGGTTCTGACAATGGCAAACAATTTACTGTTCATATAAGCTTTTAAAGCAATCGCCTCTCCTCCTTTTTGCGAGGCCTTCAAATTCCGTATATTTGGTGTTCACAGAAAAAAAAATTCAAAGACTGATTGCATATTTATACCATAAAATTTCCATTTAGGAAAACACGAGTGCCCCAGCCAGGAAAACACCTTCCTTAGGACATGGCAGGTGATCGATTGCTTAATACCGGTATTCTTCCCCGAGGTTGTGCGCATAATTTCGTACCAGGTGACAGCCAAGTTACCCGAATTTAGGGGAATCTTTTAACAAGGGATGATTTATTCTTTCTGATCTAGACTTTGTGTCATTCCATAATCTGTACATAATTAAATACTGAAATAAATAATATCGAACGCTTTTGACGAGAGAATGAAGCTTTACATCATCTTTTATAAACTCCTTAAAATTCTGTTTCATACTGCTCTTTATATCATGATAAGGCTTAATATACTGCATACCCATTTTATGACCTGAACACATCAAAAGTTATTTCTCTAAGCGAAATTCCTAAAATTGAAGGAGCATAAATGAGGAAATTCCATTTATGTTACCGTGTCCATGAACTTGTCCTATGTAGCCAAGACTTCCTTGTCATCCTAGCAAAGCATTTTGTTGGGAGTTCACTACACCAGTCAGAATTTAACGGGTAGCTTGTACCTAATTTGGAACCACTAGTTCCTCTCAAAGGAAGTAACACCAGGGGTTTTATAAACACCTTCTTAACAACCCCAAATTTTCTCAGCCCCCCCCCATAAAGAATCCCAACACCCCGCCATTTGAAAGTGTGTAACTCACACACACACAGAGGTATATATACTTTTTAACTTTTGCATTAGTTCTCTTCAGTGGGGAACCGAAAAAACTCGCTCCCCCCTCCCCCGCGAAAAATATCTTTGAGACCCTTTTGCGAAAATCTATTAGCTTTCAATTACTGAAAATTTTAAATTCCATGTTATTAATAGTTTCATGGGTGTTTTAATAATTCAAATTCTGTGGAACCAAAAGGTATATTTCGTAAAACCAAAATTATTACACATTATTGCATAAAACACAAGTGTGCACGTTGCAAAGTGTTTCAAAACACTTAAGCCGAAGTTAATCATATCATGCAAATTTTATTCTTTTAAAGAACTGAGGCCAACCTCTTTGAAATTTCTCACGATCATTCATACACAAAACACTTTCCTCTTTGAGGGTCAGCGACACTTAAAAATCAGGTGCTTGTTGCCATACCTAATGAAACGATCAGCCCGTCTGATTGTCGATGATGATACCTTCTCCATTTTTAATTCTTCTAACAAATTTCTACTTGTTTCTTCTGTCAATTTACAATTTTAACTGACTCCCAGAATTTCATTTCATGTTTAGTTTCTCTTACATATCTGTCTAACTTCGTTTTATTTCATGTTTTCTTTACTGCTCATTTGTGCTCTATTAGTCGAGTCTTTGATTAACGTCCAGTCTTTTCGTGTTCAAGGAACTATGCAGCATAATCTCCCTGGGAGACTGTTAAATGAAATATGTCTGAATAAGGCAGAAGATAGGAGAACAGAATAAGTTAAAATCATTAGTCTAGTAGTTCATAGATAAGTAGAAGCAGGACTGGAAATGAAAGAGGAAATACCATTATCAACAATCACGAAGTGATCAGTCCATTAAGAAGGAAGCTAAGCAATTAGTAACAACCGCACCAAAAAGGATACCTCGTGGAAATTCTTCAAGCGATTTCTTTTTTTAATTTCTGTAATAATCAGAAACATGCATTTTAAATAATATCGAAGGAGGAATTAAAAACGAGCAACATCTGGACGAAGTGCATTCAGAAGATGAAGCACAATTCTCAAGAACAATTAAATATTATGTCTTAAAGGAAAAATTTCTAATCAATACATTCTTCACATTCTCAATTATGGGACAGAGTCATGGACCTTTGTTAAAAAAAGGGCATACAGGGGCCACAAACAACTCAAAGAATCATGGAGAACTGAAGGAAGCTCAAATAAGCATGGACAACTGAAAGAAGCTCGAAAAGGCATAGAAAACTCAAAGAAGCATAGAAAACTCAAAGAAGCATAGAAAACTCAAAGAAGCATAGAAAACTCAAAGAAGCATGAGCAACTCGAAGAATCATGTGGAACTCAAAGAAGCTCATAAAACTCAAAGAAGCTTGGGCAACTCGAAGAACCATGTGGAACTCAAAGAAGCTCAAAAAAGCATGGAAAACTCAAAGAAGCATAGAAAACTCAAAGAAGCATAGAAAACTCAATGAAGCATAGAAAACTCAAAGAAGCATGGGCAACTCGAAGAATCATGTATAACTCAAAGAAGCTCAAAGAATCATGGGAAACTCAAAGAAGCCCAAAGACGCATGACAACTCAAAGAAGCTCAAAGAATCATGGACAACTTAAAGAAGAATGTACAACTTAAAGAATCATGTAGACTCAAAGAAGCTCAAAGAATCATTGACAACTCAAAGAAGCATGGACAACTCAAAGAAGCATGGACAACTCAAAGAAGCATGGACAACTCAAAGAAACATGAACAACTCAAAGAAGCATGGGCAACTCAAAGAAGCTCAAAGAAGCATAGACAACTTAAAGAAGCACGCGTAGTGCAACCAAGAAAGTAGAAAAGTACTTGTGGATTAGGAAAATAACACAAGTTGATGACCGTATGGTCAACGTAAAGACGCTTAAATGGTAATGAACTGGACATACTGCTAGAAGATCTGACCACTGTTAGACATTTAACCCACTTCGTTTTGCCTATGACATTGTAATTTTTGTAAGTGCCGCGTCAGAGCTACAGTGTATGATCCAGGAACTTGCTGACAACAGCACAGAAGTGGGTTTGAAAATGAACTTCAAGAAAACAAAATTGATGGACAATGCTTTTAAAAGAACTGAAGATTTTGCAATTGTTGGAGCAAATCTAGAAGCAGCCAAAGCCTATACATATACCTTGGACTACAGTTTTCAAGAAGAGCCACTCAGCAGAGCAAATGAGTAGCGTATAAAACTGGACTGGAGAGCTAATGGAGGAAACAGTACTGATTTCAAGAGCAATTTGCCATGATATCTTAGAAGAAAAGTTTTTAATCAACGCATCCTTCCAGTTTTTACTTATAGATCAGAGACATGGACTTTAAACAAAAGAGACACATAGAAATTGAACTGAAAGAAGCATTGAGATATGCATGCTTGGTATAACCAGAAATGATAGGAAGAGAATTACATGCATTAGGGAAAGGACAAGATTTGATGACATCCTCGTCAAAGTAAAGAATCTTAAGTGGCAAAGGCTGGATGGCTATATTTCTTGAAGAAAGGACCACCGTTGGACAACTGAAATACTAACGAGATTGGATACCAAGGGAAAGGAAAGGACACGGGATATCACGTGGGAAATAGGTGGATAAAAATTCGAAAGCATGCTGGAGTGACTTGGAGGAGACAGATTCAAGATAGAAAGTTGTGGAAAACACTTGGGGAGACCTTCATCCAGCTGTTGATTGTTAATGGTTGATGATGTATATAATATGATCCCCATTTCGTTTGCCAATCAGAATTTTCCAGGCCACAAAGAGTCTTCCATTCCTATTAAAGGGCTAGTGGTTTCAGGGAAAGGAGGTGGCCATCGCCGTAAGGCAGCATAGTCATGTTACATCTGAGACTCGAACCCAATCGGTTAATCAGAAGCTCGCGCTTCTGACACACAGACGATCAGGGTGGAACTATTAAATTAAAGCATGGGACATGATGTAATGAACAAAATGAGGATTACAATGCACATGATACTCTAGTTAATTAATGATTTTTTTGTTTTCGTTTAATGCTTTTGCAATTATGCGATGACGGGAAGCCGTAGTGACGGAGTTCCTGTTTGCGGCTTGCTAACATCAACAATGTGAGGTCGTTACGTCAGAATCGAAGGCTTTCTGATTTGGGCGAAGCAAGTGTAAAAACTTGACAAAATATTATTTTAAGTATAATTATACTAGTAATCCGAAATTTCTTGGTCTAGGTACTTTACTTGAAAAAGCGATCTGGTTGATGTGCGAAAGCTTGAAAACTTTTATTTCTATTCTACACCAAGAAATTTCGGATTACTAGTATAGTTATACTATTTAAGTAAAATTGGTGCTCAGTTTCTTGTTATTTAATTATTATTTTAAGAATCAATTGCTGATGTGCAGTAACTCTACGTGTATTGTGGTTAAACTTATTTCAAAAGAAAAAGAAACAACAGTGTTTCTGGTTCAATAATAATCCTTACATTCATTAACATTAAAAAAGGGAAGAATGAATAGCGCATTTACTGTATCATACACGACGGCGAGAAAAAAGGAATTTTGATTTCTTCAGAAAAAATTTAAATTCCAGTAATGTTCATGATGTTCGCAGTTAACCTTTTTTTACATTCTTCATTTATTGAAAAAAAAACGAAAAAAGCTCTTTCATTATTTTTTTTATTGAAATCCTAATCACTTTCATTTCATGCATACATAATACATAACTCCCCGCATTTGCTTCAACGAGAATGCAATATGTGTTCGTGTCTAGCGCCACTTATTTTGAGCTGTATGCATTTTTATGCGCAAGCGGGAAGTTCTGTTTCATCCAAATATTTTTTATCAGATATCTGATAATACCTTTTAAAATAATTTACCGTCAGTAATGAAATTTTTGATGTTCCAGCAACTGCACGGTTTTCCGACACGTGTCGGTATTACGATACAACTGAACCCAATTTTGAGAAATGCCTGCTTTTAGAGAAAATGATAATAAATACTTGATTTTATTCTCCTTTTACACGTACACTGATTGGTCACTTTATAAGGCACACCTTCAGGTTATGCCAACGGAAAAGAACATTCATGTATGGTGTAACTTTTGAAATAATAGCAATAGGAAGTACTCAAGAATGTTAAGCAGAACAATATCTAAGTACCCGAAACGCATGCCTAAAGGGAATGGAAACTTTAGTAAATTTAATAGTTTCTTTGTCTTGAAGGTGATATTCCTATAGTGAAAGACAAATAAAATAAATAAAAAATCTGCATAAGTTCATGACACTTGCAACAGGGGACCGAAAAGTGACACCTCTGTCTTGAAGAAACTCGTTCCAGGAGTTTGAACGCTCGTGTTCATGCAATTTAATTAAGAGCCGACGCTTTATATAAGTGCATAAAATATTCAGTTTATCTTATTCTCAGCGAATTCTTTCTCGTGAAACTCTTACTTAAAATATTACATTGACCATGAGCATTTCTCTTCCCAAAAGTCGTCCTAAGGAAACAGACCAAGGGGGAAAAAAATGTTTGTTGTGTGCCTAATTCACTTTTAAAGAACATATCATGATCAAACAGAAGTCATCGCTCTTTCCACGTTTATAAGTGAGTCACGGAAAAATTATCATCGTTATAAACGTGGAAAGAGCGATGACTTCTGATTGATATATATATATATATATATATATATATATATATATATATATATATATATTGGGATGTAAGGTCAGGTGATGCGTAACATCACAGCCTCTCCTTGACAAATGTCAACCCCGCCTTCTCGTGGTGCATCCTGTTCCCACTAAAGGGGCTCTGACGACCGCCAATAGCGGTATAACTATACCATCGGGATTAGAGGAAATTCTATCCCACACTCACCAACCCGCTTGGCCAGCGTGGTGAGTTATGGCCAAACCCCTCCAAAATGATTCCACAACTTAAATCTTGGCCCTCAGTCTCCGGCAGCTGGAATGTACCTGGCCAAGGCAGCGGCCAGTGCGACATGAAGGCAGAGGGTGCTAAGAATCCCCGGAGGACCGGACTAGGCTGCCATCTGATGCTGACCTTGGCTACGTACAATGGACGCTCCCTATCTTCTGATTCAAGGCTTCTTGAATTGGAAGAGGAACTACAAAGGATCAACTGGGACATCGTGGGGCTAAGTGAGGTAAGGAGAAAAGGAGAAGATCTCATCGAACTGAAAAGTGGACATCTCTTCTACTATCGTGGGACAGATACTGGCAGAACTAGTGGTGTTGGATTTATAATAAACAAGAAACTGAAGGATAAAGTTGTAGAAGTTGAAAGTTCCTCTGACAGAGCTGCACGACTTGTTATCCAACTCTCGAAAAGATACCAGGCTCAGATTATTCAAACTTATGCACCCACCACAAGTCATCCTGAAGAAGAAATCGAAGAATTTTATGAGGAAATTTGTCATCTAAATAATAAAGGTAAGCAGCACTTGAAAATAATTATGGGAGATTTCAATGCAAAAATAGGGCAACGGCAACAGAATGAAACTTCAGTAGGTAAATTCGGTCACGGCAACAGAAACCAGCGTGGAAATACTCTCGTTGAGTTTGCAGAGGCAGAAGGGTTTTTCATCTTGAACTCCTTCTTCAAGAAAAAGCCACACAGGAAATGGACATGGAGACATCCAAACGGGACGACAAGTGAAATTGATTTCATTATGTGTAACAAAAAATTCGTCATAGAAGACTGCAGTGTGCTAAACAAGTTCAACACAGGTAGTGACCATAGATTGGTGAGATGTAAGATGCACCTCAACACTAAACTTGAACGTGGCAAGCTCATAAGACAAACAAAATCTATTGACATAACCAACCTTAAAAAACACCATAATACCTTCAAGTTGGAACTGAAGAACAGGTTCTCTGCTTTAGAAGGCCTAACATCAGAAGAAGTGGACATCTCTGAAGTAAACAGAAAAGTAACCAAAGCTCTTATGGAAACAGCAACAAAATTAGCTGGGTCTAAGAACAAGTTGCATGTAAACAAATTATCAGGAAAAACGAAAATGTTGATGCAAAAAAGAAGAGAGATGAGGACAACTAAAGAAGATGTGACTTCCAAAGTGGAATATATAGAGCTATGCAAGACAGTACGAAAAAGTATCACTGAAGACGTAAGAAAATTCAACTGTGAACTAGTGAGGAAAGCAATTGAAAACAACCAAAGCCTAAAGATAGCAAAGGGACATCTCAGTAAGGGAAGAAAACAGATTTTGGCACTGAGAAAAGAAGATGGTTCTGTAACAAGAAATAGAGGCGAAATTTTGACAAGAGTGAAAGATTTCTACTCCAAATTATATGAAAGGGATGATACATGCACTCCAGACATCATGAAAGATACCAGTACCAGAGTTCCTCCAGTCCTTCCAGCAGAAGTTGCACATGCAATCAAGAACATGAAGCGGGGAAAAGCTCCAGGAGAAGATGGAATTACTGTAGACATCATACAAGAAGCAAGTGGAGAAATTGAAACAGTACTCGCCCAAATTTTCACTCGATGCCTTAATGAAGGAAAGATTCCTGAGGATTGGAACACCGCTACAATGATCCTGCTACATAAGAAAGGTGACATTGAGGATCTCGGAAACTACAGACCTATCAGCCTCCTGTCAGTAGTTTATAAAATCTTCACTAAAGTTCTTTCACACCGCTTGAAGGTAACACTGGACATGGCTCAACCGAGAGAACAAGCTGGATTCAGGAGTGGCTACAGCACAATAGATCATATCCACGTGCTGAGAGAACTAATTGAAAGAGCGAGGGAATATGAACTTCCATTGTGCACGGCTTTTATCGATTATGAAAAAGCCTTTGATTCGGTGAAACCATCAGCAGTTACAATGGCTCTGAAAACCTGCGGTATTGAAGATGCATACATTAATATTATTAATAACATCTATGAAAATGCAAGTGCAAAGATTCGGCTGTTTGAAAATACAACACACGTAAAAATTGGAAAGGGAGTGAGACAAGGTGACACCATATCTCCGATGCTCTTTAATGCCACATTGGAGGGTGTTTTTCAGTCGCTGAGCTGGGAAAACAAGGGGATAAAGATTAATGGAGATTATCTAACCCACCTTCGTTTTGCTGATGATGTAGTCATTTTTGCAACTACCCCATCAGAGCTGCAGAGTATGATCCAGGAACTTGCTGACAAGAGTAAAGAAGTGGGATTAAAAATGAACTTTCAGAAGACAAAAGTGATGTTCAATGCTTTTACAAGAAATGAAGATTTATCGATTGATGGAGAAAAGCTGGAGATAACAGACACGTACGTTTATCTTGGACAGCAGATATCAAGTGAGGGTCACATTGGTGAAGAAATTAATCGGCGTACAAAACTTGCCTGGAGAGCTTTTGGAAGAAACAGCATAATTTTCAAGAGCAATATGCCATTATGTCTTAAAAGAAAAGTGTTTGATCAATGCATCCTTCCAGTGCTTACATATGGTGCAGAGACGTGGACCTTAACTAAAAGAGACATACAAAGGCTGCAGACAACTCAAAGAAGCATGCAGAGGTGCATACTTGGTGTAACCAGGAGAGATAAGAAGAGGAACTCGTGGATCCGAAAAATGACAAGAGTGGAAGACATCATGATCAGAGTTAAATCCCTGAAATGGCAATGGGCTGGACATACTGCCAGAAGGACAGATCATCGATGGACAGCCGAAATTTTAGATTGGATTCCAAGGGACAGGAAAAGACCCAGAAGAAGACCACATGGGAGATGGGTGGATGAAATTCGAAAGTATGCAGGGGTGACATGGAGGAGACTGGCACAAGACAGACCGTTGTGGAGGAAACTTGGGAGACCTTCGTCCAGCAGTGGATTGATAATGGTTGACAATGATGATGATGATGATATATATATAATATGTTTTAAGGATTTAAAAAAATTAAAAAAATTCTTTTGTTCATTCCTGAAGTTTGGTTTAAATTATATCATCATCATCATTGTCAACCATTATCAATCCACTGCTGGACGAAGGTCTCCCCAAGTTTCTTCCACAACGATCTGTCTTGTGCCAGTCTCCTCCATGTTACTCTCTATCATCATCATCATCATCATCATCATTGTCAACCATTATCAATCCACTGCTGGAAGAAGGTCTCCCCAAGTTTCCTCCACAACGGTCTGTCTTGTGCCAGTCTCCTCCATGTCACTCCCGCATACTTTCGAATTTCATCCACCCATCTTCCATGTGGTCTTCTTCTGGGTCTTTTCCTGTCCCTTGGAATCCAATCTAAAATTTCGGCTGTCCATCGATGGTCTGTTCTTCTGGCAGTATGTCCAGCCCATTGCCATTTCAGGGATTTAACTCTGATCATGATGTCTTCCACTCTTGTCATTTTTCGGATCCACGTGTTCCTCTTCTTATCTCTCCTGGTTACACCAAGCATGCACCTCTCGATGCTATTTTGAGTTGTCTGCAGCCTTTGTATGTCTGTTTTAGCTAAGGTCCACGTCTCTGCACCATACGTAAGCACTGGAAGGATGCATTGATCAAACACTTTTCTTTTAAGACATAATGGCATATTGCTCTTGAAAATTATGCTGTTTCTTCCAAAAGCTCTCCAGGCAAGTTTTGTACGCCGATTAATTTCTTCACTAATGTGACCCTCACTTGATATCTGCTGTCCAAGATAAATGTACGTGTCTGTTATCTCCAGCTTTTCTCCATCAATCGATAAATCTTCATTTCTTGTAAAAGCATTGAACATCACTTTTGTCTTCTGAAAGTTCATTTTTAATCCCACTTCTTTACTTTTGTCAGCAAGTTCCTGCATCATACTCTGTAGCTCCGATGGGGTAGTTGCAAAAATGACTATGTCATCAGCAAAACGAAGGTGGGTTAGATAATCTCCATTAATCTTTATCCCTTTGTTTTCCCAGTTCAGTGATTGAAAGACATTTTCCAATGTAGCATTAAAGAGCTTCGGAGATATGGTGTCACCTTGTCTCACTCCTTTTCCAATTTTTATGTGTGTTGTATTACCAAATAGCAGAATCTTTGCACTTGCATTTTCATAGATGTTATTAATAATATTAATGTATGCATCTTCAATACCGCAGGATTTCAGAGCCATTGCAACTGCTGATGGTTTCACCGAATCAAAGGCTTTTTCATAATCAATAAAAGCCATGCACAATGGAAGTTCATATTCCCTCGCTCTTTCAATTAGTTCTCTCAGTACGTGGATATGATCTATTGTGCTGTAGCCACTCCTGAATCCAGCTTGTTCTCTCGGTTGAGCCATGTCCAGTGTTACCTTCAAGCGGTGTGAAAGAACTTTAGTGAAGATTTTATAAACCACTGATAGGGGGCTGATAGGTCTGTAGTTCCTGAGATCCTCAATGTCACCTTTTTTATGTAGCAAGATCATTGTAGCGTTGTTCCAATCCTCAGGAATTTTCCCTTCATTAAGGCATCGAGTGAAAATTTGGGCGAGTACTGTTTCGATTTCTCCACTTGCTTCTTGTATGATGTCTACAGTAATTCCATCTTCTCCTGGAGCTTTTCCCCGCTTCATGTTCTTGATTGCATGTGCAACTTCTGCTGGAAGGACTGGAAGAACTCTGGATATACATATATATTCGTGATGCCAAGAACCATGTCGATGTTAATTCTTAACGTGTATGCAAAGGCTCATTCTAGACGATTTTCAAGGGGCAACTCGCTATCCCTCCCCCTTTTGTTAATTTTATTTTATTTATTTATTTATTTTTTTTTTTTTTTGAAGGTTAAACAACCACTGAGAGCAACAATGAGGGACGGGCGGCTGCTTATGTGCTATAAGCAGTCGCACGTCCCTAATTTAGGGCCACTGATTCCAGGGAAGGGAGAGAGCCAGTGCAGTAGAACAAACACGACATCCATGTCTCACGGGGTTCGAACCCGGACCCTTGTCTGACGAATGGTCATAAGCCAGCGCTTAGACCACGGCCCCACCGAGGCGGCTTTGTTAAAATTATTCGCCCTATCAGCATTTAAGTTTAAAATAAAAGTCTGCTCTGACAACTCGGAAACCGCATTAGGGATCAGCATATTGCACATGTAAGTTGATCCCGTTTTGTAATAGGTAAATAGAAGTAAAGAACTATGTGACGCACTACAGAGGTGAAAACATGAGTCAAGACGACGAATCTGCAGCGAGACATTATGTCCGCGTAGCTCAGTTGGGAGAGCCACTTACTCCGGAGTGAGAGGACGCGGACAAACTTGTGTTTTCACAACTATTTTGTGCGTGCGTGTATGTGTGTGGAATGGGGGGGGGGGGTTACAATGCTCTCCTTCCCTTTTCTTTTCTTTTCAAAGTTTCCGGCCTGCCCAGGAATCAGAAATGATTTAAAAAGCGCATTACATTTTAGAGTCTGCGTTCTGTTCTTTAGTGATTCTAGAATAATTACGGTACTAAAGTAAAGTTTTTTCTGCCCCTCTTTGTTTCGGGGTTTAACGACCACCATGCGCAACAGGGCTAAAATAGCATTAGCTCGTTCCTAATTTAGGGCCACTGGTTCCAGGGAAGGGAGAGAGCCAGTGCCGTAATGCAAACACATCACGATGCCTCATCCGGGACTTGAACCCGGGACCACTCGGATGGAAGGTCAGAAGCCTAAGCCGCCGGTCGGTGTATAAATCGGAATTATTTTACTAGTACATTGCTGACATGCAAAATATTGCCGCGCATTTAACTTTTCACCTAAAATTAATTTGGTTTTCATCTGCTCATTTTAATTTATTGATTTATTGTTTTTAAAGTAAGAATAAAATTCTTATTTATTCTAAAACATTAGTGCAAAGTGTAACTGTATTCCGTTTTTATTAAAAAGTAAATAGAAGTAAAGAATTAAAACTTTGTTTTATTAAAAAATGAACCCCGTTTTTTTTAAGTTCACGCGCTGCCCTTGTATAACTAATAAGTTAAAAATGTATTTTTCGAAGTTGCGCTCTTAGTAATCCCAGAATGAAGTTTTCATACAGATATTTAAATCTTACTTAAAAAAATGGAATTCATTTGCTTGTACGTTACTGACAGTCAAAACCTACCACGCTTTTAAATTTTTTACTTGAAGTTAATTTGGTCTTTATCTGTTGTTTCATTTCAATTTGCTAATTCGTTGTTTTCTTCAACACAAAAAATGAAATTCCTGTTTATTTTATAGCACTACTTCTCTTTCTAAATTGGTTTAAAAAATTGATTAGTTAAGAATTTAGGCATCAGTTTCGTAAGACATGGCATGACCGATGATACCTCACCCAGGAGAATACATTTTCTCAGCTAGAAGAAGTATAAGGTAAATAAATTCTCAACTTTATGATAATGTCAGCTTACCATCAATTTAAAGTCCCGATGTTTGCCAGGCGGTAAAGAATCGATTACAGTTATCGATGATGATGATGATATCGCTGTCAGTCAGTACAATTTATTTGTTTCCAGTGTTTGACGTGAGCCAGTGGAGTGCACGTGAAGTATCTTTGGAAGAGCAAGAGCACGAACGGATCGCCTTTCTCAGACTGCTTTTCACTCCCGAAGAATGCAGCCGTACATACGACGGTGCGCCCGCGAGTACTTGATCTTGGCTTATCGGCCGCGTGGGGGCGCTCCCTTACGGACCAAATGAACCGTTCTTGTCTTTTTTTTTTTTTTTTTGCTTCTTTTCCCTCCGCTGGGTTTTCTTTCAAAAGAGGCTGCCCTTCGAGATTATTTCCCAGTTGTGAAAAAACGGAACTGTTTAACGCACTTTAAGCGTCCAATTATTACAGTTGGTAAAAATGCTGGAGTTCGTTTTTAACAGGACAATAGGAAAAGGAAAATTCTTTTAGATGAACTTGATGTAAAGACGCATTTAGTTTTCAAATGAATTTCATTCTGATGACCTCTTCAAGGGGCGGAGTAGGACGACCAAACCAGACCGGGAATTGCTGATCAGTACAAAATAATACATTTACCTACATAGAAAAACACCTCATAAATTTCCTGATGAAAGAAGAAATCTGTGACACCTTGGATGAAAGCGAACTGCTGAAATACGCATTATAAAATGAATTCAGTCGTGATTTTAACAATTTAGCGGTAAAGAATTTTAAAAATCCAATGATGATTTAATGTAGCATCAAATCACGTTCAAGACGGGTTGTTGTCAGGGCCGGATTAAGGGGGAGGATCTAATGGGGCTATAGCCTAGGGGACCACCATTACCAAGGGCCCAGGAGACATGCCACTACACTGTAAATAATACACAGTTTATACACTGGCGGAAAGTGAAAAAAGAACACCAAGAAGGAATTGGCGGACGATCATGAAATTTACATATGTTAATGGGTCGAGTTTACGTAGGTGTGATGTTAATTTCGGGACCAACCGGTGAGCGCTTACGCAAAGCACGGAATAATATGCAAATTATCGTCGGTGGTATTTAAGGAGTACAGCGAAGTGAATGTAATCAGTCGTCGGCGTACGGACACGTGCGAAGACCCTGAAGAAACTGCAATGCCTGGACATGGAAGACGTGTACGATTTCAGCAGTTGTCGGACTTTGAGCGAGGTCGTCTAGTCGGACTCCGCGAGGCCGGGTGGTCGTATCGTCGTATTGCGGAGTGAATTGGACGGGAAGTATCGGTGGTGGTACGATGGTTTCGTAGATGGTCCGAGGAACATTCCCACACGAGAAGACGTTTAACCGGGAGTCACAGACGGACTGATGAGCGAACCGATCGACGCTTGAGAAGAGCGGCGTTGTCAAGCAGAACATCCACTGCGACGCAAATCCGAGCTGCCGTTGCACCTGAGGTGACTGTGCGAACAATCCGCAACCGTCTACTGGATGCAGGACTACGTGCACGTGTGCCTCTAGCATGTGTACCTCTGACTCCAGCCCACCGTCAAGAACGGCTGCAGTGGTGTCGCCAACGTCTGCACTGGAGAACGCAACGGCGATCTGTCGTGTTCAGCGATGAAAGCAGATTCTGCTTGGGAGCCTCCGATGGCCGTATGCGTGTTCGCAGACGCATAGGGGAGCGTCTCCACCCTTCTTGCATCCGCCAGCGACACACAGGGCCTACACCTGATCTCCTGGTGTGGGGAGTGATCAGCTATCGCTCCCGCACACAACTAGTGTTTGAATCGGGTACTTTAAACAGCACCTCCTACATCAACAACATCATTCAGCCCGTTGTTGTGCCATTTGTAAGGTCGTTCCATCGTGGTGTTTTCCAGCAAGATAACGCACGCCCACACACGGCATGTGCAACGCAACATGCACTTCAGGGTGTGAGACAACTTCCATGGCCTGCACGTTCACCGAATTTGTCCCCCATTGAGCACGTGTGGGATTTTATGGGACAACGACTTATCCGGTCTCCACGGCCAACCACGACCATCCCCGATTTACGCGTCCAGGTTGAGGATACTTGGAACTCAATGCCCCAAACTTACATCCAACATCTGTACGACAGACTCCATGCCAGAATTGCACAGGGTGACGCAGTTCATGGCGGTTCAACCTCGTACTAACCATGTTACATGGAAATGTTATTTTTCAGTTTACCAGCAAATACAGCTGTATTTTGCCATAATGTTTTGATCACGTTCTCCTCTGTATTCCGTTATTATGCTGTATAAATTTCGTTGGTATCAGACGTCTCCTTCATGGTGTTCTTTTTTGACTTTCCGCCAGTGCATATTTATATACAGAGTGATTCAGAACTCATGGTACAAACTCTAAGGGGTGGTAGATCACACTGCAACAAACATTTTTTTGTATAGGAATGTATGGGCGCAAGTGACGCGTTGAGGCACAAACACAAGAAATAGACATGGAAGGAAACATAAATTGTGTACTTACAGCATCGTTGACAAGTGCTTCTTTACAGCAATGTTTAAAATAATTGCTCAAAATTGCGTCCACCAACAGTACTACATGCGTGGCAGCGTCGATGTACCAAGAACGATTCTCTGTGAATGTGTGGACGGGTATTGTGAACGACTTCCTGCTTGGCCCATATCTACTACCAACGCGACTCGATGGCAGATGTTATCGTATTTTTCTGGAAGAGGTTTTACCAGAATTGCTTCAAGATGTACAACTGGCCGTCCAACAAGGACTGTGGTTTCAGCATGATGAGGCGCTAGGCTATTTCAGCATTAAAGTGCGCAATTACCTGGATGCCACTTTTGGGGCGCGATGGATTGGCCGTGGTGGACAAGTCCGTTGGCCACCCCGATCGCTCAATTTATTGAGCCTTGATTACTTCTTATGGGGATTGCCGCGGGTGGCCGAGTGGGCAACGTTCGTGACTGCCGCGGGAAGGGCCTCAGGTTCGATCCCAGACAGGTACGAACGCTCGATCCACTAAATACCCGCCGTGCGTCGGATGGGCACGTTAAGCCATCGGACCTCGGGTACTGGCCCCCGGTAATAAATAAAAGGGCGTCTTCCTCCCTCTTTCTACTTCGCTTCCGTGTCACTTTCTTATCGGGTATCTAGCCCAAATCTCCTAGTTTCCTATTTCTAAGGGTTGTTTAAGACCTGGGGTCAGACACTCCCTTCCTAAAATCCTCTACATTTGATCATGATCATGATCTTATGGGGACATCTGAAGGCCCTCGTTTACGAGACTCCAGTTGACTCTGTTGAGGACCTCGTCGCTCGAATATCCGTTGCGGCTGCACGTGTGCGAGAAATACCTGGCATCTTTGAAACTGTACGCCAATCACCCCGTCGACTCTGCCACGCATGTATTACTGTTGGTGGACGCAATTTTGAGCAATTATTGTAAACATTGCTGTAAAGAAGCACTTGTCAACGATGATGTAAGTAAACAATTTATGTTTCCTTTCATGTCTATTTCTTGTGTTTGTGCCTCAACGCGTCACTTGCGCCCATACATTCCTATAAAAAAAGTTCTGTTTCAGTGTGCTCTACCACCCCTTAGAGTTTGTACCATGAGTTCTGGATCAACCTGTACAGAGAGAAATAAAATACTTTTAATTTTGTCTCGTATGATTTACACTCGATCACAAACACTGGCTAGAAAACAAAAAGGTTTCAAAGCAGTGGTTCACTAAAGGTAAACATTTCATGTCGTTGTGTACAGCGCGATCAGTGAGATAGTTTCAGCTTTTTCACTACCATCCACCCACACCTCCCTGTTTGCATTTGGAACCGTTAATGGGCAAAAGCCATCGTGACTTCACATTGCATAACAAAAAAGATGCACTAAGAAAAATATACAATGATAAATTATCAAAAATTCCAAGACAAAATCAAGGAATCTTAAGCTTTCAACTCATGTTCTTGTGAGCATAGTATAAAATACAGTGACTGTTTATGAAAACACTGCAGATAATTTATTAGTTTGAAGAAGGCACTACGTATTAATTATCACAAACATATTGCTACAGTTCCGTGTTTTAACGGACTTCAATAATGATTGCCCGTCATAAGTTCTTCTGGGGCCCACTCAGATATCTTAGCCTTGGTAGCCCACCTCAAATGGCTCAGCCTAAGGGCCCACTAAGGCCTTAATCCGGACCTGGTTGTTGTACCAGATAATGGTTTCCATTTTAAAAATTTCGTTTTCACAAAACCACGAATCTCTGCAAGATCTCCTTTCCAACTGAATATCCATAAAGATCACCCTGAGAGTTTAAATATGTGCACATGCCACTTAACAATTTTCCTACACAATTACTTTTAGCACGTCTTTTATAAAAAAAAGATCGTGCTTATGCTATCGGTTTGTCCGTCCGTCCACCTGTACCCCCGATATCTCTGCAACTATTAGTCCGATTTGAAAAATTCTCTTTGTATTGGGTAGCTTGAAATATGCGAATGATGATAAGTTATTTCGTTTTTTTTTACGATGTACAATTTCACCGCTAGAGGGCGTAAATGCAGATGATATGGAATTCAAAAAATTCGTTTTATCCCACATATTTGCTTCTAAACATCTGATTGAAAAAATTCTTTTATCTTTCGATTCCGTTTATATCGAAGAGTATTTTATGTATAGTTACTTTTTCAAATTTCGCATAGATTTTCCGCTAGGGGGGGGTAAAAGTAAATTACATTTTTCCCGATAACTCTTCTTTTAAAACTCCGATTTTAAAATTTTTTCTTCAGCGGATACACCTCCTGATGAAAAATCTTTTGCATATAACTTCAAATCTTTGGTAACGAATACTTTGGCCCTCAGGGGGCGTAAGTGTTAATTTCTGCTTCTGTTGTATTTGCCATAAAATCTGAGCTTCTAAAATATCGATTGTAAAACTTCTTTCGTGGACTGATGCCACTCACACCGATAAACCTTTCCGGAATATTTTCTTCTTAAAATATTTTACACTGTCTCCGCCAGGGAGCGTAGATGTATATCTTATTTTTGTCAATATCTCTACTTCTAGGAGTCCGATTTGAAAAATTCCTTCTTTGTTGGATAGTGTTTTCCGTGTGATATGTTCCTCATATAATTTCAAAATTTTCAAGTTGTTCATAGACTTTCCGCTAGGGGGCGTAGAGGTAAATTGGGTTTACCCCTATATCTCTTCTTCTCAATCTCGGATTTGAAAAATGATTTCTGCACCGGATACAGCTCCAGGTGGGAAATTTTGCATATAATTTCTAATTTTTGTAAAAAAAAAAAAAATGGTTTGGCCACCAGGGGGCGTAAATCTTAATTTCCGCTTCTAATGTATTTGTAGCCCAAATATGAGCTTCTAAATTCTCGTTTGAAAAAAACGTCCTTTATAGACCGATACAACTCATGTCGACAAACCTTTTGGAAACATTTTCTTCTTAAAATAATGCATGGCTTCTACGACAGGGGGCGTAGATGCATGTCTTATTTTTGTCAATATCTCTACTTCTAGGAGTCCGATTTGAAAAATTCCTTCTTTGTTGGATAGTGTTTCCAAAGTGACACAAAGGTAAATTGCGTTTTCTGCGTTATTTCTGCTTCTAAAACTCCGATTTGAAAAATTCTTCCTGTATCGCATACAAGACCTGATGGAAAATATTTTTCACATAATTTCTTTCTAATGTTTGGTAAATAATGCTTTGACCACCACGGGGCATGATTTCTGCTTCTGATGTATTTGTAGCAAAATCTGGGCTCCTGAAAACTCGACTAAAATTGTTTTTCTTGGACCGATACCGCTCATATGAAAAAATCTTTTGAGAATGCTTTCTTCGTAAAATAATGCATGGTTTCCCCACCAGGGGACGTAAAGTCACATCTTATTTTTATCGATATCTCTGTTTTTAAGAGTCCGATTTGAGAAATTCTTTCGGTGTTGGAGACTGTTTCCGGTGCGAAATGTTTCTCATGTAAATTCATGTTTTTCTTAACGCACAAGTCTGCAACCAGAGGGCGTAAGCTCACGGTTCCGTTTACAGCAATATCTGAGGGATTAAGAACCTGATTGAAAAACTTCTTTCTTCCGTCAGATACTACTGTTTTCCATACCGGTTCCGTTGACTTTGAATAGCTTTGATAAATTTAATGCGTCAGAACGGATTCAAAAGACGTGTTTATTACACCCGAAAATTCGGTGTCATTTTTCTTGTTTATATTTATTTGGCCACCAATCGCCTAAATGATTAATGGCATTCAGGACCGGATAAAGGGCGGGGGTTTTAAAGGGGCTATATAGCCTGGGGGCGCACCATTACCAAGGACCCAGGAGGCATGGCACTGCACCACAAATACTGGGTGTCCGAATAATGACTGTGCATTGAATGTACGAATTGCAGTAATATAATTATAAAGAAATTTTGAATGGAATTACAGTACAGGTGACACGCGAAAGTACTGTGTGTCTGGCAACCTTCATGTCTCCTCACCTCGAGCCACGCGCAGCTGTCATCCCGAGCGAAGTTCATTTCCGAGAGCCTGGTCGACGGAGGCAGACGTGTCGATTGGTCACTCATGTCGGCACAAGGGCTATGGTGTTTACAGTTGAACAGAGAGTGATTTTTGGTGAAACATGTCTTTCACCATGACGACAAATACATGGACGAAGTGCAAAAACAGTTCGCTACGAAATTTTGTGATGGGAGCATTGAAGAGCAAGGTGTACGCAGGTGTATCCAAGGGGAAGGTGAGAAGGAATTCGCATACACTTCAAGACCTACAGGCTGCAATAACGACCCACATCCAACAATTCACAGCACATACCCTGAGAAAGGTCTTCACCAACATTCAGAAGAGTGTGCAGACATGTCTGGACGTCGGTGGGGCCCATTTCCAACGCCTCCTGTTGGAACCAGTTCGACATGGTAAGTGTTATTTTTCGGACACCCTGTAATACATAACTTATATACAGGGTTACAAGGAAAGTCCGTGATCAGGCCAATATCTCACGAACTATGGCAGTTAGCGGTTTACATCTTGTGCAGTTGTATAGGAAATCCCCCATGGCGCATACAATAACACCACGAAGGACCCACCTCACATCATTTTTTGGGCGGTTGAGGGGGGCTATCGTGTCACCCTTTACAGATAGGGTAAAAAAGTCAATTACAAACTTGTTCGACGAGGCAAAAACAGTACATAAATGTTTTTGTCCCATAACAAAAGATGGTAGGGGACTCTCCAAATGCGAAAAAAGCGGAAAGTTACCTGAGTCGCTGTTTCCGAAGCATACACATGTGTATGTGCATGGATTTCAAATGTGCTTTCTGCTCCGTCGTCAGAATACAAAAATGATATGCGTGGTCGGTATGCCAACACTTCGTGAACCAGTGACAGAAAGTCGTAAGCTTTGCCACGTACGCAAGTCAATTAGATGTACATACATTTTTCCTATTGGATGAGTGTTTCGCCACTTTATGCTGTTTCTCCTTTTTTTTTTCTTTTTTTTTTTTTTAATTGGAGGTTTAGCGACCACCGTGAGCAACTCAATGGGCTATAAGCAGTCGCCCGTCCCTAATTTAGGGTCACTGGTTCCAGGGAAGGGAGAGAGCCAGTGCCGTAAGACAAACACAACATCCATGCCTCACCGGGATTCGAACCCAGACCCCTTACGGACGAATGATCAGAGGCCATCGCTTAGACCACTGGGCCACCGGGGCGGCCTATTTCTCCTTATCTCAATGTATTTTTTACTGTATTAGACATCAAAGTGTGATATTGAATATGTCAAGGAACTGCGTTTTATTTCAGAACAAGAACTGTTGATAAGGTTTGTAGGAAAACCTTTCCTTCGTGCTTTCATTTACTTAGAACTTCCCAGTTTAGATAAGTTCTAAGTAATAAGTTCTTGTCTAAATACTCTGTCCTTGCTTCCAGGTGTTGGGATTTTCTTGGGGCCATATTCCCGATCCCTTATGTACTATTTTTGCCTCGCTGAACAAGTTTGTAATTGACTTTTTTTTGAAGGATAAAACAAGCTCAAGACAAAGTTCCGGAAAAAAACTTTCGGAGTATCATTTTTTGCAAAAGCAATGAATAGTTTTTGCAAAGGATGATACATTTTTCATTGCTTTGTCTTTCATTGTTTTCCATACTGTACGTATGTACTTTGCGCCCTAGCATGCAACACAAAAAATTTTATTATTATTTTCTACCGTAAATTCTCAATGGTTTTCATATTTTTACTGCATACACACGCATCCAGGAGTTCAAAAGAAAAATTAACAACCAGAACTAGTGTTAATGCCAAACTCTTTGTTGTACGTGTCAAGAACAGAAATTGCATAGTCAGATTTCCAGGTGTGCCCTCTCTCTTGCCCTTCGTTATGGGTGCCTATGGAGTTGCACAATTTCTCTTACACACCACACACCAGCCAGTGACGCAACTACGACTTTATTTTGGGAGAGGTCGCACTCTTAGTGTAAGTATGTATGTATGTATGTATGTATGTATGTATGTATGTATGTATACCTAAGAGCCATTACATTATGATCACCTACCTAATAAGTTGTAGAACCACCTTTAGCCCGCAAAACAGCGGCCACTCGGCGAGGCATCGATTCGATGAGGTAGCGATAGGTATCCTGGCGTATCTTGTACCATAGTATCAACAGTAGGTCCTCCAGTTCCCGTACATTTCGAGATGGTGGTGATTTAGAGCGAACCCGCTTTTCCAAGTTGAACCACAAATGTTCGATTGGGTTCATGTCACGCAAATTTGGACGCCAGGACATTAACAGAAAGTCACCAGCATGTTCCGCGAACCACTCTTTGGCAATTCTAGCGGTGTGGCATTGCGCATTATCAAATGTTGGTAATGGCCATCACCAGCGGGGAACACAGTTGCCATGAATGGGTGAACTTGGTCCGCAACGATGTTCAGATACCTGACAGCTGTCAGGGATTGTGTTATTGGGATAATGGAGGCCTAAAGTGTCCAAAAAAAGAACCAAAGAAAAAAACGTCGCCCACAGCATAACACCGCCGCCGCCGATCTGTTTCCGCTCAACAGTGCATCCAGGCGCCATAGCCTCCGTTGGTAATTGACGTATCCGCGCTCGGGCGTCCACGTGATGCACCAGGAATCTTGATTCGTCAGACCAGGCTACTTCTTTCAATCATCCTCGGTTCAATATCGATGATCTTTGGCCTATTTCATGCGTTGTTGGCGATGACATGCAGTGAGCATGGGGTCTTTGGCTACGCAGGCCCATGCACAGAAGGCTGCAATGAACTGTGTGCTGTGACACATTGCCCTGATCACCACTGTCTTGTAGCTGCGAGTGATTTGTCGCACTGTAGCCCTACGGTCGCTGTGAACAATGCGCGAGAGTCTTCGCTCCTCTCTGTCATAAATGAGCTGTGAACGACACGCGGCTGGACGACGGTTCGTCGTTTGGCCATCTGTTCACCACTTTTGATACGTACTCACTACAGCGGCACGTGAATAACCCGCAAGCCGCGCCGTTTCCGAGGTCGTATTTCCGAGGCGCCGTGACATCACAATTTGTCCTTTATCAAACTCCGATAAATCGACAGCTTTTCTCATTATGACTCCGAACACTCTGCTAATCGAAAGCCTGTCCTCGGGTTGTATATACACTGCTTTGTGAAATTCACCTGTGCTACCATACGGTTTCCAGGCAAGCTCATTTCTCTTGGCTGGGGGTGGTCATAATGGAATGTGTCATCGGTGTATGTTTGTATGCATGTGTGTCCCATTCGACGGAAAGCTGCAGACGCTCTGCAAACCTCCACGGACAGCTTTCGACGATGGGTACATTCCCGTATCGACACGGACTATGGATCGCAGATTAGTTTAGACAGGTTTGCGCTCTCCCCAGCTATTGCGACGATTACCACTCACAGAGCACATGGCCGCGCAAGGTTGCTGTGGTACCAGACAAGCGTGACGGGGCGAATGGAATCACGTCGTATTCAACGACGAGTCTAGCTTCTGTCTTCGCGCAAACAATCGCCGATTGAGAATCTGGGGACAACATGGGCACCGGAATGATCTTGCTTATTTGTTTGGGTCCTTGAATGTTATTCATTACGTGATGCCCTCTGTATTTTCCCTTTGAAGAAGTTTTGTATTGTACGACGATGAAATTTACCTGTTGCTTCAGGTTTGTGGTCAATCCCCCCCCCTTTTTTTTTTCGTTTCGGTTTTAACGATTTTAATGAGCTTTTCGATGGATTATAAGCAGTCGCCAGTCCCGAATTCAGGACCACTGGCTCTAGGGAAAGGAGAGTCAGTGCGGTAAGGCAAACACAACATCCATGCTCAACCTAGATTCGATCCCAAACCCATCTCCTACGAATGGTCAGAAGCCAACGCCTAGACCACTTCGCCACCGGGATGAAGTCAATTCCTTATGAAGCGAAAATGGTTTTGCACCGCAAAACCATTGTGAATAATCAGACTGAGAAAGCTGCTGTCATGATTGCTATATTCACTCCCACGTATCAGAACAAAGATTGGCCATCGCAGTGACAGAGCCAGTCGCCGTCTTTTGGTAAGTCGTCTAAGTTGCGCCGGTGTTCGGATCGTAGAATGGGTGATATACTTGTCTTATAGTACCTGACCTGCTTCTTTCCTAGAACCAGTGGCTCAAAATTAAGGACGACAGACTTCCTGCCATCCCCCACCCCCTCCCTCAAACGAAAAAATCCTTTGCAGGTTCTCAATGGCGCTCGAAAAGGCTTCACAACCGTAGCAGTTCTACATCTCCCGAGTCGGTGAGTACTATTTTCAATTAGCTATCAGCACTTTATTTTCTCGACCAGTTGGTCGTTTTTACTAAATTAGGCCTCGCCATCGGCGATGGCGACTGCTGATAAGAGCAGAATTCCCGCTCTCGTCACAGCTTCTCCTACTACGTCAATCCTTATCTCTGACGGAGCAAACCAATCAGCGTCCGTCCTTGATGATAGGGAATATCGTCCTCCTCCTGATGCCTATTGCTCTTCTTCTTCTACGCTTCAACTCTCTGACTCCACCACCCCTCCTGGTGGTGAGGCTATGACGTTCGTTCCTGATGCTACCGATGACGTAATGGATATCTCTGAGGGCGTTGCTTCTCTGCCCTCGGTAGCCTTGCCCAGCGTTGTGTCAGCTCCTTCATCCAGCGCTGCACCTCTGCCTTCCAATGGAGGATTGCCTTCCCGCTCTTATTCTAGCGTTACCTCAGGTGCGTCCCTACCGACGCAATCGACTCGCCTTCCCCTTGCAGATGCCCATGTCCAGATACATGGTGACTCACTTCAATTGGACGTTCCGCACTTCTCACCCGCTGCGCAGGAACTTCACTCCACCCGCGAGTTGGGAGTGTGCCTAGATGCTCTTCCGAATACACCGCTGAAAGTCTATTGTGATACGCTCCTTGCTTTTCTTCCAGCCGGAGCCATTACTCACCTCACCCGCCGGCCGCGGACGGTGATCGTTTATTTCACATCCAAAGAGCATGCAGACACGCTTCTAAACTTTGGTCTTGACCTGGGAGACCACCACCTGGAAGCTGAACCGATTTCCAGGCGCCCTGTTCAGGTCTCCTTGCATCCGGTGCCCCCGAAATCTCGGATGCGATGATATGTACTGCACTTAGTAAGTGTGGTAAGATTGTTGGTCCTGTTATCACACATTCAGCTGCGCCCAAGGATCCTGCAAATAAGAATGTTCGTAGTTTTCGCCGGAGTGTTCGACTCATCTTTCCATCAGAGGAGCATCTCCGTAAGTTCCCACGGATCCTAAACGTCCGATGTGGGCAGCTCTCCTACAGAATTGACATGCTAACATCAGAACACTGTGCTAATTGCAAAGAACTTGGGCATCAGCGTGCTCGATGCCCCAACAACCAGTATCCAGCTCCCACGGCTTCTACAGTGCCTACCGCCTCTAAGCAGCCTCCTGCTACATCTCGCTCTCGATCTGCACCGTCTTCAAATGTGCCAACTGCCCCAGGGCCGAGTTACACAAAAAGTATATCTACAGCCTCTCGTCCACGAGCGTCTTTTGATGCTGATCTCACCTCCCACCTTCAATTTCCAGTGCTCACCTCACCTATTACTCCTCATCCCGTGGCAACATCGGGAGACTTCGCCGCTGGTTTCCCACCAGTCTTCACTGTTGGTGTCTCCGAGTGTGACGGCGGTGCCGATAACTCCTCTGACTCTGCGTCAGCTTCCCGAGCATCGTCGCTCTCTGGAAAACGAATTTCTGGCACTCGTACAGGTACCCGACGTAAGAGGAAGAAGAAGAAGAAATCTTCCTCTGCGGATGGGCAACCGTTCCGTACTACCAAATCTTCAGGAGATATCTCTCCCTCTCCTGCGCCAACAGAAATTGAAAGGGACACTGATGATGATGGGTCTCCGCCTTCGTTTGAGGTCTTTTCAAGTGTTCTCTCCAAATGTGGTGCTCCTTCAGAACCTCTCAATCTTGGAGATTACTATCAGTTTTGCACCCACACCACGAACCTGGAGTCGACGTATGACTACCTCCGAGAGCGCGAAGACATTCTTCCCGCGCTGCTCCTGCAAGCCGGATGCATTGCTAAGTACCTTCGTGGGTTTGTTCATGACCTCCTGCACCACTCATGGACCCTTGGCTGCGTAAACCGATTACAACAACTCCTGAAAGTTGCTCCGCGACTCCTCCAACCAACGACTGACCAGTCCATTCAAGGTCACGACCCTTAATTGCAGAGGGTTCGCTAGCCCCCTAGCGAATGCTCTTGTAATGGAAGACCTCTCGCCCCTCGGGGCCGATCTGTTACTGCTACAAGAAACAAACTGCCATTCCTCCACTCTGTTTACTCGCTGGCGTGCTAGCGATTATGTGTTCCATCATGCTTTCCGCTACTCATCTCATGGTGGACTTGCTATCGGAATACATCAACATTTCCGATCCACCCTCACTGCACTCTCAGTGCAGAACTTATGCCGAAATTTACTCCAGCAAGTCTCCTTCACAGTTGGCGGAGCTCGATTTCACATCTTTAATGTGTATATTCCATGCACCTCTATTCATTTATCCATCTTGTTCACCAAACTCAGTAAAGCTCTCTCGAAAGTCTCACCTTCGGATCGTGTGCTCTTGGGTGGAGACTTCAATTGCACCCTTGACCCGGCTCTGGATCGCTCTCCTTCGTCACGAGAGCGTCGGACGGATCTCGTCGCACTACTCCATGACCTTGTTGCTGATTTCTCCTTCACCGATGCTTATAGGCGCCTTCATCCACAAGAGACCTCACACACGTGGCGCTCGTCTGGGAGTCAGCTTCCATCAACTGCACGCTTGGATCGGGTTTACGTTTCCACACCGCTTCTTGCGTCTATTACCGAGTTGCAACATCAACCTACTGCTTCCTCAGACCACTGCACGGTCACCCTCACAGTGTTTGTTGCGACGTCTTTTACTTAAAGGATATCATTGAATTTGGGGGCAAGCCTTTTTTTTTTCGAGGTGAAACGAAATTGCAGATCGTCACAGTATCCATGAAATAGGTCGTTTACGAAGACATGTACTATAGTAAGTACATGTCTTCCTCTACCTTACAGAGAAAAGTTTAGCGAACCGACATTTTGAAGCGGAAGTACCATCGCTGCAGAGGGAGGGACAGACATCGACACTGCTGTGGATATAGCTCTTTCTATCAGTTTCAGAAAGATTTTTTTCAGTCTTATATTTTGAATCCAGACATTTTTCAGAACAGAAAGACAAGCTGACGAACATACGGATAGTGTGATGTTTGAAATCTTATGCCAGCCGCGGGTGGCCTAGTGGTCAACGTTCGTGATTGCCACGGAGAAGACCTCGGGTTCGATCCCAAGCAGATGCAAACGCTCGAACCACTAAATATCCGCCGTGCGTCGGATAGGCACGTTAGGCCGTCGGACACCGGGTACTGGCCCCCCGGTAATAAATAAGGGAGTCTTCCTCCCCCTTTCTACTTCGCTTCCGTTTCACTTTCCTATCTAGCCCAAATCTCCTAGCTTCCGACTTCTAAGGGTTGTTTAAGACCTTGGGACAGACACTCCCTTCCTAAAACCCTCTACATGTGATCTGATCTGAATTCTTAGGCACATGTTTTCCCTTATCAGGTAGAAAAATAATATCAGCAAATCCACATTTTGAAGCTGAAAGCATTGTTCCTACAGGAGAGACACAAAAGAAAAAAGCAGTCCAGGCGGTCGAGTAGTACGAAGAGTTTGTTTTTTATCATTCGAGAGAGAGAGAGAGAGAGAGAGAGAGCCCGGGCGGACAGATTGTCTGATACCTTCCTTTATCATTACGTATTGAATGCTAACAGTAAGCTTTTCAAGTTTGATATTCCCGAGATAAATATAATGTCGAGGGTGTTCCAACAGGTCTGGGGTCACTGTTTCCCGAGGATGATGGGAGCTCGGCGTGGAGGTGCTCGTTCGTGGATTGAGCCAGCAATTGGCATGGACAATTAGCCAAAAGTTCGCGCCTCTGACCATCCGGGTACCGAGGAGAGTCTTTTTTTGGAAAAAAATTGCCATGCAAAAAAGAGTAGCATTAACAGGTGGCACTGCTGCTATTTTTTATGCCCCCTTCTTTCTTTTCAAATCATCGGCAAAAAGAAATCAATTGGTTTTTCTGCTTGTGCCCCATTTTATGGTACTAAAATCAGATATTTGGTCTTTTTCTTTTTTTATAAAAACAAAATGAGCTTCCTGATAAATCTTAGGAAAGCCTTTATAGTATTTTCAAAAAATCCGTAGCAGAGACGTTGGAATTGTATGTAAAACGAAGAATACAATCTCTGAATTTGACAACATGCACTAAGGATTACTGACAAAATATACTTTAGCTCAAAAATTAGGAAGCAACATTGATCGGAGAAGTGGTGGTTATCGAGCAGCTGCAAAATGCAGATTTAACCCGCTTTTACAAAACAAAAAAACAGAAAAGAAAAGGAAATTAAAAGGGAAAAAGACAGTTCGGTGTGACGCTTGTCATCAACATGATTTTAGAAGCAGATGCGCTGATGCACGTGAAAGGGAAAAGTGAAACATTATGGCTGTCAATTTTTATATGAGTTGTTATCTTGGAAATTTGTAGATGGTTCCCGATGTCCAGGCTTAGTAGTCGTGTAATAAATTTCCGTTTTCTTCCATGCTTATTAATGAGCTCATCGCTGGAAGCAGCTGCGCTGCTTAAACCTTTCGATTTGAATACAGAGATCCACCGCTGTGCGGAAACTGTCGAAAAAAGTGATGGATTTTAATAGTGAGAGGGAAAAAGTATTTAAGTATTTTTATTTGTTAATTTTGCTGACAGATATTTATCTCTGTTGTTCAGTTCTATCACACACACACACATACGCGCGCGCGCACGAAGACTTATAAATAATGTAGTCGTTTCATAAAAATGAATCATTCCTTTGGGTTCCTCTTGTAACATGTAGAATGTAATGTACCTTTTGTAAGAACCAAAAAATATAACTACGAACCAAGACTTATTAACTAGTGCATTACTGTTTATGAAAATTGTAACACCAAGAAAAACCGTCCCTAATTTAGGGCCACTGGTTCCAGGGAAGGGAGAAAGCCGGTGCCGTAAAACAAACACAACATCCATGCCTCACCGGGATTGGAACCCGGATCATTTTTCGGACGAATGATCAGAAGCCATCTCTTAGACCACTGCGCCATCGGGGAGGCATCGTCTTATTCAAATGAAATTTATATCACATATTCCTCATGTTACAAGAGATTACATTTGTAGAGCTATACAAGATTTTTTTTTCTTCAAAATTCAATATAGAGGGCAGCCACTTCGAGCAATAATAACAGCCTCCACACGGCGTGGGATAGAATGGATAAGGTTTCTGATATTTTCCAAAAACAATTTGTGAAAATCATGGACAATTTTCCGTCATTTCTTTCGTCAATTAACGAAGCATTTTTCTGATACAACTTTTTCCCGTGAAATGACGGAAAAAACCCTAAATATAACGGACTTTTCGTGCCACGAGAAAATTTTGAACTTTCAGAAACCTTTCCGCAGTTTCTTTCTTATATTAACGGTAAATTACCGTTTTAGCGATTTGTTAACGGAAAATTCTGAATTTTCAGAATCCCTTCCGAAATTCCTTTCGTATATTAACGGAAAATCTCCGTTCTCACTTTTTCCGTATCCATATGACGAGAAATTTCCGCTAATAGCAGTTATTCGTGAAAATACTTTAGGTTTGATTAACTTTCAAATTTCAACCGTCCGTCGAATTTTGAAGTTCCATAGCGAGATCGTATATTGTGGATAGCATATCGTATAGATTTATTTTGTTTTTTTGTGGCACAGGATATTCCTTCTCCTTTCCCCTATTTGGTGCAGCAGCTACTTATTATATATTGTGTTACTGTAAGAAACCGGGTACTTATTGTACAGATTATTATACGATGTCTGTGTATCAGTCTTTGGATAATTAAGAAAAAAGCTATTATAGCTATCAAGAGTAAATTTTATATTTAGTTTTTTTTTTTTTTTGTGTGAAATGATACTATAAAAAGTACATTTCACCTTTTTTGAAAATAAATGAAAGCCATTGTCAGTTTAAAAAAAATCATGTTGCAAAGCATTTTGTTGCTTCGAAAAACCACGATGGAAAATGCTTGATTTTTGAAAAGTCCTCCTATAGGGGAAAAAAAAATTACAAAATGACTAAATCACTCACATTGACAAAAACTAAATTTCTTATATAAATTATAAACGTGGAAATAGCGAAGATCTTTGTTTGATGTTTCTGGTCCACGTTAAATGTCTGTATTAACTAAATTTCTTTGTCGCGGAATTCGTTTTGCAATGTACGTGAGTCAGATTGCCGAGCGTTTGTGAAACAGTTGGATAAGGCACACGTTACCTATTCGGCGGGTTCTAACATCGGGTGTTCGATCCTGACCTAATCAGAAGGATTATCCGGGGGTTGAGTGCTGTACAGGGTTTTTGATATTTTGCGGAATTTCAGTTTAAATACGGAAAACCCAGAAATGGATTTTTCTGAAATAAACGGAATTTCTGTCTACGGAAAAATCTGTGAAAATACGGGTTAAAATCAACGGGTACTTTTAAAAACGGAAATTTTTTGAAAGAGACGGACGGATACCTACCGGCAACTTTGCTGCACGTTATTTTCAGAAATGTTCCGTGAATTCACACCACTTGCTTTTTACAGTGTAGGCAGCTTGTATGCGAGACCAGAGTTTATCTGTGGTGAGCTGAGGAAGAGCTTGACAGGCTAGCTACCATGTACCAGACATGTTCGATAGGGGACATATCTGGCGAACGTGCAGGCCAGGGGAGAAGCGATATCTGACGCTCATGGAAGAGGACTTGGACATTCCGGGCAACATATGATCTAGCATTGTTTTGCTGGTTTATAGCGCTAGAACAACTCTAAAGGAAGTGTATCACCTCTGCCTCTAAAACATCCCTGATGTGTCGCTAGCTATTGAGGGTCCTCTCAATTCGTATCAGACGAGATCGCGCATTGAACCAAATAGAGCCCCAAACCATGAGGCTTGGCGTTTGGCCAAACCTCATGGTTTAACGTATGCGACCATCATGGTGCATGAAGTTGAATCGTGATTCGTCAGAAAACAAGACCTGTTTCTAATCAGCGCGCCAATGTCTGCGTTCGAGACCCCATTGAAGCCTAAGGCGTCTGTGGTTGAAAGTCAAAGGAATGCGCAGCAACGGGTTGCTAACTACCAGTTCTCAGCTAAGAAGAAGACGGAGAACTGTGCTGTTGCACAAAGCCTGACCTGAGATAGTGCTTCACTCCTGTGCTAACACCGTGGATGTCGCAGTGCGATCGGTCACTGCCATGAGGTAGAGGTGTCTGCAATATCAATTGCAGCGGTGCGATTTTGCGGTCCATTTCCCGGATTTTTGTGTCTTTGAGACTCATTTGCCCACTGATGCCACGTTCGCATCATACTACTAGTGTTCCGTCCCGTACGAGTAGCAATTTCGCGGTTGGAAAATCCAGCTACTCTCATCCCAACAACCCTTCCTCGCCCAAAGTCCGTCAGGTGTTCATATGCCCCGTCGCCTTCTTCGGCGACGGGACATAGTGAGACAAGAAACACCCTTTCGACTCATTGTAGGTTCTTCACCGATTTCAACATCTAGTTTCAGCCAGCTCTTTATACCCAAGCCCAGACAGTTCAGAAGGCGCTCCTTCGAAACCGCAAGCGCATTTTCACTGCCATTTTAATCATTTCCATATCCAAACCTGTTGTATTGGGCGTGTGCATAAGTTCTACCAGTTTTTGTAGGCTACAAAGAAAGGAGAACACAACAAATAACGTACCTAGGATTTCACAAAATTGCAATCATTCTGTATGACCTCTTGCCATCTGTCTATAAGTAGGTGAATCCCACGCCGTAAAAACTGTTTTAGAGTAAAAAAGTCATGTAATGCCGTTTTCACATCGTCCACATCATCAAAGTTTTGGAGAGGGAAGGCGTTCTGCAGTAAACGGAATAGGTGACAGTCCGTAGGTGCCAGCTCAGGGGAATACGACCGGTGAGGTAGCACTTCCCAACCAAAGTCCAGTAATTTTTGTCGAGTGATTAAAGCAGCATGAGGTCTGGCTTTATCATGATGAATGATCACGCCTTTGCTTTGCGATTGTTCTCGCAATCTCTCCAACTGATAGCAGTAGAGGTCAGCATTTATCGTTCGTTTAGGTGCCAAACCTCCCAGTGGATTATTATTTCCTGGACATTCCCTCAATCACTCAACAAAACCCATTTTGGGATGCAGTCCTGCTTTTGAGGTCAATTGAGCAGGCCCCGCACTTTGGCACACAGTCCGTCGACGCTTTGCATTACGGTACAGTACCCATTTATCATCACCCGTTACAATTCGTCCCCAAAATGGTTCATTTCTGTGACGAGAAAGCAAATGAACACAGGTCCGGATTTTCTCTTCTCGTTGCTTTGCAGAAAGCTGGTGTGGAACCCAGTTATCGAACTTGGTGATGAATCCAATCACATGCATCCGTCTTTCGACTGTTGTTCTGTGTACCGACAACGCTTCCGCTAATCCTTAGCATTTGGATGTGGGTCATTTTTTATGGCTTGGTCCACATCCACGTCAGAGAACACGGATAGACGTCCAGGACGTGGTTGTTCTTTACAGCTTCTGTCTCCAACCCGGAATTTCCGAAACCAACGGCGACATGTGCTATCATCAACTGCATCCTCCCCATACACTTGACAAATGTTGCGGCAAGCCGCGGCTGCAGTACTGCCTTTATTGAACTCGTACAGTAAACAATGTCTTATGTGCTCATTATCGCATGCCATGTTACATCGTCCGTGATTTCCGTTACGAATGACTTACTCGGACAAACCTAGTGCCTCTATATGCTCTACTGATCCACGCTTTATTGGCAGAAAATTCGGCATCGCAGCGTCATCTGTGATGTAACTACTCCGATTGCAATTTGTATCTATTACAAAAACGGGTAGAACTTTTGCACACATCCAATACAAATCCAGTAAGCTTCAAGCTGATACCAGCAGTCCTTCATTGAATTTCCGTTTTCAAAAACAGTAGTGTATTAATTCATGACAAAATTATGTATTGTACCCGCAATAATTTTTAAAGGAGTCCATTTCATCTCGACAGGAAGGTTTGAATACCCCAGAAGATAAATGGGCAGTTAGTTTCTTCCACTCTGAGTGAAATCCTTTCAAAAAAGTCTGTGCACTGTCACCAGTAGTTCTGGCGTCAAGACAATTCGTTCGAGAAAAGGAGCCAGTTGCTCTAAATTTCTTTAGATATTTTATTGGAATACTCAGTAGTGTTTACTTCATTCTGAGAGGTTTCAAATTAACACATATTTACACCCTTTGTATACATTTATGCCAAATATGATTTGTAGAACCGGCCTTTTCTATTTCCATTACGATACTGTACTTTGCGTACTGTTTTGTCAGCACCGTATGCATCATACTGTATGACTTGTTCTGCTACATTCTGTTACTTTCGTATAGTTAAAGGTTTATTGAATTGGACAAATTGACGTCATACACTTCAGTGATAGAGCAGGGCACTGGCGAAGACCAGTGAATGCCAGGTTCAACTGCATCCCACAAATGTTCGATGGGACTGAAGTCGGGGAGTCTGGTGGCCAAAGGAGCGCGCGAAATGTTTGTACATGATTTTCGAACTATTACTGCACAGCGTGGGACTTGTGACACGGTGCGTCGTGTTGTCGAAAGAGTCCAGTGTCATCCGTATACAAGGTCACTATGCAGAACAACAACTGGTTTCGAAATATTCTCTAGATAGGATATGGCTGTGAGGATGTCCTCGTTGGAATAAGGGGTCCAATAATGTCCATGATAAAAACTACTATACCATGATGCAATCAAATTGTTCCCATCCCATCCAATTGGGCAGTCTGGTTGCTGCTGTTCGAAAACGGACCCAGTCATTCGTATGTTGGAGTTAGAAGATGGACTTATCGGACAAGACACTTTTCCAGTCGACCAATGTCCAGTCACGGTATTTCCGTGCCAACTGAAGTAAGTGACGGTCGGTCAACGTGAGCACATGAACGGTTGCTGACTCCTTTGACCAGTCCGGAACACAGACTTCCTAATAGTGCCCTCTGAGACGTTTCTCTGTGCTCCGTGTTTGTGGTCCGCTGTTAACTGAAGAATCGTGAGTTGTCAGTTGTCGCAGACAGAACGTGCTAAACGACGTTCAACACGACTATCAACCAGTGGTGCTCATTCCATTCCGTCCCGTTGTGTGGATATGTGTCCGACTTCGGATCACAGTCGCTTCACCTTCACTACGGAGAACCATGAACCGTCAACAATTCCTGGAGCTGCTGAAGCGCTGGCTCCCACCTTTCGCGCCGGTAATCGTTCCCCGTTTAAAATCCAACAGTCTGCCTCGATGGCGGAGTGGTCAGAGGTGTAGGTTTTTCTCTAGTCGCCAGAGCGGTTCCCGGTTTGGATTCCCGAATAAGGCACGGCGATGTGTTTGTATTATGTAGCTGGCTCTCTCCCTTTCTTGGAACCAGTTGCACCAAATCAGGGACGGCCGAGTGCTTGTAGCTCTTAGAATTGATCATAGTGGCCGTTAGACTCCGAAACAAAAATCCGGTAAGTTTTTCCCCTTTTCCGTTTGCGAGGGTTTGGTACCAAGAAACCAAAACGCTCACCCTGTGCTCTCTCTCTCTCTCTCTCTCTCTCTCTCTCTCTGTACACATAATTCCAAATATAGAGTTTGAAAACTCTTTTCCAACTCTAATGTGTTTGATTTCTTGCTGTGGCTTTGGATGCACTTGTCAGTCGACATCGGTTTCTTCCTGCCGTTCACTGGTACCAGAAAAGCCACTCCCCGAGGTTGATGCTCTCGTGACGAAAGCAACCTTGTTTCTAATTGTCTAATTTCCTATGAGTTTTCTGTGCAATTTTAGATTTTTAATGCTATCTTTAATTTTTACATCTCTGTGTCTCTTATGTCTCTTTATGTGTCTTCTATGTCTCATTTTGTTCAAGTCCAAGTCTCCGCTGCGCACGTATGGATTGAAAGGATGCATTGATTTAACACTTTTCTTTTTTTGGTTTAGAAATTACACGTGCGATTTGATTGCATGCTAGATAGTGTAACATGGCAAAATTAAATTCAAATTCGAATAATGGTACATTGCTCTTGAAAATTGTACTGTTTCTTCCAAAAGCTCTCCAACCAAGTTTTATACGCTGATTAATTTCTTCATCAATGTTACCTTCTCTTGTATCTGTTACCCAAGATAAATGTAGGTAAGACCCAGAAGAAGACCACGTGAGAGATAGATGGATGAAATTCGAATGCATGACGGAGTGACATGGAGACTGGCTCAAGATCGACCATTGTGGAAAAAACTTGGAGGTGGGGGACCTTCATCCAGCAGTGGGTTGATAATGATTGACAATGATGATGTTGATACACATATGAATATGTTAAGAAAATTATTTGGAGCGTTGTTCTTTGTTGACGAATACTCATATAGAAAGGCATTATGTTTATATCATAAGACAGGCAGTTAGATTACCTTTTCGTAGGATAAGCTTTTGACTCGTTTGAGGAGTGTTTATGCTAAAAAATGCATTTCTGGCATATTTCAAAAAGCAGTCTCCGTTCTGTTGAAATGTATTTTCCTTGAAGACGTGTTAGACACAAATGCTTTTTATATCGGAGGGTGCTGAAATCAGGAAACCCTTTTGCAATCAGTTCTCTTTTCCTTTCATTAGTGAAGTTTTCCCTTGTTGAAGAACGCTTATGTCGAAACAAATGCAGTTTTTTTTCTTTGCTTCGTTTTCAATGCAAATGATGTTCTTTAAAGGAAGACTTTGATCAAGTAAACAAGCATCCCCCCACCACCACCACCTTTTCTGATAAATATCTATTCTACGAAATTCCTGCAGAAAGCTTCAGGAATATAAATATTGGTACAAAAAGCTGAAATCCTGATTTCTTTTTAAGTGAAACACAGTTACTTGAATTGCACGGAACCTATACACCTTCACTTAGGGCCGGATTAAAAGGAGGAAGGATCTTTGAGGGCTGCAACCCAGATCCACGGTCTCAGTATAGGTGCTTCCACTGGTATCCTTAAAAATAAATTTCGTACCTTGCACTTGCCTTGCTTACGATTAATTTTCACACGGATTTAAAATAACTGGGTGTTGGTCAGCTTTAAACGGATTTAAAATAACTGGGTGTTGATCAGCTTTAAACGGATTTAAAATAACTGGGTGTTGGTCAAGAAACTCTGAAAAGGGTCAGTTACACTCACACTCTCACCCGGTTCATGGGCTAATTGCACTCAAGAGACGCCCCACACTAAGAGCTTCTCCCTGGTGCGAGATTACTAGACTACTTCAAAGCCCTTTCTGCTGTTAGAAAATTGCGCTTACAGAACATAAGTACGCGTACGTATGTACAGATCTCAAAAAAAAAAAAAAAAAAAAAAAAAAAAAAAAACAGAGACTCCCTTCCTTTAATTTCGAAGTCGCATGTAAAGATGTAAGGTACCGTTGGAAACCACTTGAAGCGAACTATCATGTGATGTGAAGAAACATGCTAATTAGCTCCATATCTCCGAATTTTCCCATATAAGAGGTATGTTATTTTACGCGCATTCTATTCAGCACATAACCTTAAATTCCAAATTTCATACGAATCGGCCAATAAATACGTGTACAGTGAGCTACGAAAAAAGATGCCGCCAATGTTAAACTGCGAAAGGTGTTTTTGGATTTGCATCATTTAATCGGGAACAGATGCAGTGATTCGATGTTATAACAGTAAAAAACAAAGAGGCCCAGATAATATGAGCCGCTATACAAGAACAGGACTGGTATATTAAGGGAATTATAAATTATGAAATATGATCATGTAAAAAATGAATTATGATCATATCAGATAAATAGTCCATGGGATGCGAAATATTAATAAACCCCTGAATCCAAATTTACAGCGTGATAGCATAAAACCTTGCTGAGATACAGGCGAAAACTCAAGCTTACATACATTAAGGGGCCGTGCATAAAAAAACATATTTTTCTCTACTTACTGTAAAACAGTTTACCTAGCAGTACTTATAAGCACTTAAAAGAAAGTGCTTCTTCGTGACATTGTTTGTTACAGAAGCTGTATTAAGGTGGTTCCACCATGAAGCTTATATTAGATGGAGACACCACTGACTTTGCCGCCATAGGTCACAGCTAATCGTTGGAGTGACGTCACATACAGGCAAAAAAGAACTAAATTATACAGTTCATAAAACAGTAAGCTTGTGTATAATGGATAAAGATTATTCAATTCGTCATTTTATCTGTCTATACGCCTAAAAGCTTTTGTTCTATTGGTTTCAAAACAGCTTCTTTTCTGTGTCTGCGTCTTGCCTTAATGTGACGTCACTTGCAGCACAGACGGGTACTTATGGCGGTCAGTACTGCGTGGATAGGAGTGGTCAATGGGTTCCACCTAAAATCTTTGCCTCATGTTTCCAATGATAAAACTTCTGTACATATTTTCTTCGCTATTAATGTATTCCGAAGGATGAAAATTTGCACATCGATAAAACTAACTTTAAGTTATAGCATAGGATACTTAATACTTACTAAAATATAACCATAATTATGTTAAAAATCAATCTTTTTCTTTGAGTAATGTTCAGACCTGTTAATAGATGTAGACTCAACGCCGACACCTACTGCACCATTTCGGATGGATGACCATGCGCTTCCTACGTTGTGGCAGTTTTACGGGGTGGACCCATGTTACTTTCAGGATGACAATGCCACCTGTCATGTTGCGAGGTCCACCATGGCTTGGTATGGTGACAATGGGGTTAATCGAATAGACTGGCCTGCGCAGAGCCCGGACCTTAACCCTATCGAGCACCTCTGGGACGAGTTGGAGAGTCGACATAAGGGATGCCCCAACCATCCGAAATCGGTGAAGAAACTGACCTGTCTTCTCCAAGCCGAGTGGAAGAAAATACCGCTAGCCGTCGTACAACGCCTGGTTGAGGCCCCGGAGGGTCGCAGTTGTGATCACCACTCGTGGTGGCTCCACCAACTATTGAAGGTGAATAAACTTTGTGTTTCTTTGCTATCACATGTGTCCAATTACTTGTTGGTAGATAGTGTATTTTCTCCCAAAAGACGCGCTAAAAACCTTTAAATATTCCTTGCGTGCTAGTTTTATTCGTTTTAATTAAATGACGTCTACAATCTCGGCGAGTTTAAGTTCGACGACTGAAGAAAACATACGCATTTAAAAGCCGTTAACGATCCATTGAATCAGTGCATGAGCTATACGCATGCGCAGACATGTTGCTACAAGCCAATATCGATTCGTGAAATTCGCGTTTCCTGGAGCTCCTTTCTTTCTTTCTTTCTTTTTCTATTTTTTTTAGATAGTATCGATAATTCGATCAATGATCTTATCTTTGTTACACCGATGACACGGATTTTTTCTGTAAACCAATCAGCCAACTACTCAGAATGAAAGCAATTCGGAGAACGTTTTGTAAACTACAGCTGCATCCGCTTTTCGCTAAATACTCGAGAGGCTAAATTGTTTGCACATCGTAATTTAAGCTATTTCTCCCCTGGCATAAGAACACAATTCATCTTTCTATCGATGAACAAAATGGATTTATAATTTCCTGCCTTTGTTCTGTTGGCATCATCATTTTACTCTATCCTTTACACGAAGCCAACAGCAATAAAAATAAAATTATGTGTCAATACTTTAAACATCTGGGAATAAAAACTAAGTACTCAGAACTACAGTCCAAGCTCATTGAGAATAAACACAATAACGTTTCCTCTCGCCGATTTTTTTTTCTATTCTAGTATTTCATGACACAGAAGTCCAGGAAAATGCGCTTAATGACTGCTTTACTCAGAAGACACACAATAAAAGACGACTACCAATTAATAACATCAACTGTCAGAAAGGAAGACGAAGATTTGATAAATTGATGTTTATCCGCATTTGAGAGAAAAGTTCCGACTCGGCGGATGCACTTGGCTTTCGAAGCACGTGGTATTTAAGTATGATCTCTTTTAATGAATCCCAAAACGCAAATTCTCGTCTGGATAGGGAAAATAAATACCGTGAAATGCTCTTGAATTTCCTCATGTGTCGAAAATTACATGAAATGGCAGATTTTTTTATTTATATGATTGCATTGCCGTAGAATATACCTTATAAATCACAAATAAATGAGCACTGTTTAAATGCTCAAGAGAACTTGTTTTCCCATTGTCGTTAAACACTACGTTGAGTTTCTCCGTCTCAATGGAAATATTGTTCAGCATTTGAATCAGGATGTTTACATAATTTATTCTCTAACAAGAGTTCCAAGGATAAAAACAGAACTTCAACATTGCGCATTCAAGGGTAGGTTAAAAAGCAGCTTGTACTATTTTACTGTATAAAAACAATGCCTTCTGCTTTTATTATAAGTTTCAGAATATATTTAAAAATGTTATAACACCTCTTCTCTGCAAATACATGTTAAACAAGCTGTTCTTTTTTTGTTCAAAGGATCAAGTTTTCAATTCTCTTCAGCAAAGTGTTATAGTAAAATTCCTGTCTAGCAAAGAAATTGCTGAAAGATTCATGAAAAAATTTTTGGTATATTTATCAAGATGAAAAACAGATGCATGTGTTGCAATGGGAAAGACGAGAAAGGTAAAATACTATAATGGGAAAGACAAGAGCGGCATTAATAATATAATGGGAAAGATGAGAAAAGTATTAATGTTATAATGGGAAAGGTAGAACGGTACTAATGCTATAATGGGAAAGAACAGAACTGTAGAATGTGATGACGGAAAAGACGAGAGCTGTAAGGGCTGTAACGGGAAATATTCGAACTGTACTAATGTTATAAAAAAATGAGTAAGGTACTAATGTTTTAAAAAGTGAGAAAGGTACTAATGTTATAAAAAATGAGAAAGGTACTTATGTTATAAAAATGAGAAAGGTACTAATGTTATAAAAAATGAGAAAGGTACTAATGTTATAAAAAATGAGAAAGGTACTAATGTTATAAAAATTAGAAAGGTACTAATGTTATAAAAAATTAGAAAGGTACATAATTTAAAAAAAATGAGAAAGGTACTAATGTTATAAAAATGAGGAAGGTACTAATGTTATAAAAAATTAGAAAGGTACTAATGTTATAAAAAATTGGAAAGGTACTAATGTTATAAAAAATTAGAAAGGTACTAATGTTATAATTGAAAAATAGAACGGTAGTAAAGTAATAATGACAAAAAAGAGAAATGTATAACCTTATAATGAGAGCGTTACTATATCCACGAGTTTCTCTTCTTATCTTTTCTGGTTACACCAAGTATGCATCTTTCCATTTTTCTTTCAATTGTCTGCAGTCTTTGTATGTCTTTTTTAGTTAAGGTCCACGTCTCTGCTCCGCACGTAAGCACTGGACGGATGCATTGATTGAACACTTTTCTTTTAAGACATAGTGGATAGTGCTCTTAAAAACTGTACAATTTATTCCAAAAGCTCTCTAACCAAGATTTATACGCCGATTAATTTCTTTATCAATGTGACCCTCGCTTGATATCTGCTGCACGATGTAAATGTAGGTATCGGTTATCTCCAGCTTTTCTTCGTCAATTGAGAAATCTTCATTTCTTATAAAAGCATTATACATCATTTGACGTGGACCAGGAACATCAAACATAAGTCGTCGCTCTTTTCACGTGAGTCACGGAAAATTCTCATTGGCCGCCACCGGGAATCGAACCCAGGGTCTTCCAGTTACGCGCCGGACATGCTACCACTGGACCACAGCGGCCTCGAATTCCTCCAGACTCACATACACTAACTGCCAAGCCTTTTGGCAGGTTGCTTTTTGGAGCCCCGCACAATGCTGGGGATTCACCAAAGATGGAAGCAGCAACTGAACAAATAACTAGAAGGCGAAAGAATAATTAATACAGACATTTGGCCCATTATGCATCAGTTTTGTTTTCTGAAAATTAATTTTTAATCCCACTTCTTTACTCTTGTCAGCAAGTTCCTGGTTCATACTCTGCAGCTCTGAAGAGGTAGCTGCAAAAATGACTACATCATCAGTAAAACCGAAGGGAGTTAAATAATCTCCAGTAATCTCTATCGCTTTGTTTTCTAAGTTAAATGATTGAAAGACATTTTGCAATATGGCATTAAAGAGTTTGGGAGATATGGTGCCATCCAATCTCACTCCCTTTCCAATTTTTATTGGCGTTGTATCCTCAAACAGCTGAACCTTTGCACTTTCATGTTTTATGTTATTAATAATGAAATCATTGTTGAGGGAAATTTGGCCATAACACAGCACCCTGGCCAAGCGGGTTAATGAGTGTGGGAAAACATTTCCTCTAATCCAGATGGTATAGTTATACAGCTATTGTATTGATTTAATAGCGATATAACTATACCAACGGGATTTTTCGGATCATTTCCTCTTTGAAGACGAACATATTTCAAGTCAGTGACTCACTAAGGGTAAACGTTTCATATCGTTGTGTACAACGGGGTCGGCAAGATACTTTCGGCTTTTCCACACCTTCCTGCTTGCACTTGGAACCCTTAATAGTCGAAGTCCCCTGGGGCTTCGCATTGAGTAACGGAAAATATGCGCTGAGAAAAGTATACAAAGCTAAATCATTTAAAAATCCAAGACAAAATCTTGGAATCTTAAGCATTTAATTCATGTTTTTGTGAGAACAACGGAAACTACGGTGACTCGTTATGAAAACTCTGCAGATAATTTATTAGTTTGAAAAATACACCACGAATTAGTTATCACAAGCATATTGCTGGAGTTTAGGGCTTTAACGGACTCTCAATGATTCTCCGTCATAAGTTCTTTGGGTGGCCCTCACAGATGTCCTAGCCTAGAGGCTTCCTCAAATGTCTTAGCCTAAAGACCCGCTAAGACCGTAATTCGGCCTCGTGGTAACCGCAATTTTTAGGACAGGTTTTGAAAAAAAAAAGGAGGGGGGACTCATGTTACCATTGTGTCCGCCTGTGGATACCATTCTGCACTTATTAATCTGATGCGAAGTCTTTTTCTTTGCGTTGGAAAGCCTAAATAGTGCAAACAAACTTCCACGGTTGTTTTGTCTACTTTCTGACTCATAACTCCGGCGTTGGGGAGCGTAAATGCAGATTATACATTTCTTCCAAATACATTTCTTTCCACCACTAATTCTCCCAGTGGCGCAGTAGGTAGTAGTCTGAGCTGTGGCTTCCGACCGTTCGTCGGAGAGGACCTGGTCCAGATGTGTTTTTGCCTTATGGCACTAGCTACCTCTCTCCCTTCTCTGATTGTCATTTTCATGTAGGACTTCCGTCCACAGGGAGTAGAGTTTAGGTCCCAGCCACCTACAGCGAGATCGCCTTTTGGGCAGGACACAGAAACGGAAGGAATGAGAGCAAGTCTAGCGACTTTTGACAGAACAGTTTGTACTGAGATTAGAGTACAATAGATGGCGACATCGTACAAGTACGATATTGCACATAGATGGGTGAGAGAATTTCAGGGAGGACATAGGAAAGGATACCCATTTAACCAGTGGGTCCAGCCTGGGGGCCGTCACTTTACGTGCTCGTCCGATGCACGGCGGATATTCAGCGATTGTTAGTAAATCACACCATCTCTGAAAGATCAGCCCAATCTAGAACCTGGGGACCCAGCATCGATAGTCTGAAACACTAACCACTAAGCCATCCGCGGCTTTCTCTCCCTTCTCTGGAACCCGTGACCCTTAGTTATCGACAGGCGACTGCTTGTAAGCCTTAGAGTTGCTTAGGGTGGTTTTTAAACTCTGAAATTGAAAAAAAAATCTTTGCTAAAAAAAAAAACTGATTGATCAGTTTGTCGATTAGAGCAGATTTTTTCCGTTAGGAGGCCCAAATCTACAAAAGCCGTACCATAAAAACCGAGAATAATTTTTATTTTGAGTTGGCAACAGCGCGAAGGGGGAAATAACTACGCAGGCGACTGAATTAAGGAAGTATCTATGGCAACAGTTATTAGCCGTGGCAGACGATTCTGGTTTTGCTCTTTCGCAGTTGTTTAAGATACGTCTGCATTTCGCCATACAGCTATGGAGATGAGTGATTAAGAGTTAAGAAGTGAAATGCGTTGTGCGATAAAATGTTGCTATCGTTTGGATAAAATGCTCCAGAAAGAGTTGATTTATTGAAAAAAGCTTACAAAGAAAATATTTTGGGTGAGTCAACGATTTTTAGATGGCACCAGGATTTGAACAAAGGGTGCTTGTCAGCAGAACTCGCTTCTAGGCCTGGTCGACCTGAAAGTGTTGTTACGAAGCGTATTGTTAACACTGTTTGGGCAATCCAGCAAGAAGATCGACGAATGACGTGTGAAGACATAGCGGCGTCAACTAATATTTCAAAAACGTCGGCATTCCTCATTCATACGCGACAAATTTCTGCTGCATCGTGTGTGTTCCAGATAGGTGCCTCATCACCTGACGAGAGAACAACTGTTAGACAGAGTTCAGGTGTGTCATGAGTGTAAAGAAATGATTGCAAAGGATCCAAACTTTCTAAACACAGTAATAACTGCCGATAAAACATGAGTCAACTATTTCGACCCCCTCACGAAGCACGCAACGAGTTTCTGGAAACACACAGGCTCACCTCTTCCGAAAATGGTCCGCCAAATCAAATCGGCTGGGAAGGTGATGATAATTTTCTTTGATCATGAAGGCGCAATCTACTAGTATGCCGTGCCGTCACAAATTCCTGTCAATGCTGAGTAATACATTTCAGTCTTGAAGCGTCTGCGACGACACATATCGATTAAACGACCGGAACTGGTGGTAAAGTAGACACTACACCATGATAAAGCCCGCCCATATGTGGCTGCTTGTGTTCAACAATTTCTTACGAAATGCGGTACTGAAATTATGCTACAGCCTGCCTGCAGTCCTGACCTTACCCCATGCGATTTCTGCCTGTTTCCAACAATGAAAGAGAAGTTCCGTGGCGCAACATTCAACACGGATGTTGAGTTATTCCAGCTATACAGGAGTCGCTAAAGCAGCTTTCACAAAATGCCTTCCCCACATGCTTTGAAAAATGGACTGGGACCGTTGCATATAATCCGAGAGAAGATACTTTGAGAAAGAATAACATATTTTTCTGTACCTGTTTTACTTCATTTTGTATGATTTTACTCAGTTTTTATGGAATGGTCGTTGTAAATTGCATTTTCCCCGATCACTCTGCTTCTAAAAGTCCAATTTGAATTTTTTTTTTTTTTTTGCGTGGGATAGAGTTTGTGACCAAAAATGTTTAGCAAATGAAGTCCATTTTTTTTAACGCGTAGTTCGACACTACAAGGGCACATTTCCGTTTCCGAAAGATTTGCAGTAGTACCTGTGCTCCTAAAAAAATCACTTAAAAGATTCTTTTCCGATCAGATACCATTCACGGCTTAAAATACTTCACATATTTTCTCTTCGTATTAATACGCAGTTTTTCCTCCAGTGGCCGTAGAAGTCTATGCTAATTTTCTCTATACCTCTGCTTCTGATAGACCCATTTGAAAACTCATTTTGTGTCAGAGTTTTTCATAGAGAGTAATATTTTTCATATAAATTTTTTCGTAAGCACAATTTTACCACTAGAGGGCAGAAGTGCACATATCTGTTTAGAATGTTTTTGCAATATATCAGTGCTAGGATCTGAGCATCTAGAGCACTGACTGTAAAAATTTATCTCCAATCGAATAGCGCTCACAACGGAAACACGTATTTCCTGCTTGAAATAGTACACGATATACTCACACGATATTCTATTTTTATCGATATCTCTGCTTCTAACAATCCGATTTGGAAAATTCTTTCGGCACCGGATACTATTCCGCTCATGGAACATTTCTGGATTTTTAATTATGAAGAATTCTGACTCTAGCGGTATTTCCCTTCGTAGCTGCATCTCCTGTTCCAAATGTCTTATTGAAAAAATTACTTTTGTACTGTATGCCATTCGCTACGGGAAATATTGCGAACACTATCCTCCTTAAATAATGCGCAGTTTTTCTGCTACGGGGCATATTTGCTAAAATTTTTATCCTTGCTATTTCTACTTCTGAAAGCCATATTTTAAACATTATTTTCCAACAGAATGTCTTGCTCATATTTTTTCTTTTGCTATGAAGAATGTCTTGCTCATATTTTTTATTTTATTTTTATAATGCACAGCACTGTGGCTAGCTGACGTCGGCGTGTTTTTTTATATGAAAAGTACGTCCGTTTTTGAAAATCACTTTAAAAACAATCCTTTCTTGGTAGGATACCTTTCATTATGAAGAATATTTTGCGCCCATTTTCTTTTCAAATAAAGAACAAACTTTCCCGTTTGGGGAGTAAACTTACATCACGTTTTCCTTATTATTTTTTCTTCTAATTGCTAGATCCGAAAAGTTACTTTGCTTCGGATATCTTCCGCCATGAGAAACATTTTGTGTACAATTTACGACTTTTACAACGCACATATCTGCCGTTAATGGTCGTAAGTAGTTATATCTGTTTGTACATGTTTTACGGATTCTAAAGACCCCTTTGAGAAAGCTTTTTTTTTCGTAAATGGTTCCATTAACTCTATGAAGAGCATTGCACAGATTGTGTGCTTTAAACAATGCGCTGTACACAGCACATTGTTTCGACTACGCAGCGTAAGTGATATTCTACTTTTTCCGAAAGTCTGCTTTGAAAACTTATTTTCGTGTTGGAAAGGATTCAGAAGACGTGCTCATTTACTCCCTACACTGAATTTTTTTTTTTTTTTTCTGAAATTTGTGAACCATTTCCGTGATTTTTTCGTGAATTAAGGTCGCATATTTCTGATACAGCCTATTCCGTGAAATGACGGAACGAAACCAGAATTTCACGGTGTTTTCATACGCAAGAAAAATTCGGAATTCATCCTTTCCACAACTCCCTTCTTATATTGACGGTGAATTACAGTTTTTAAGATGTGCTAAAGGAAAGTTCTGAATTTTGAGAAACTTTTCCACAATTACTTTCGTATAATAATGGAAAAACTACGTTCACACTTTTTCCATATCCATATGACAAGAAATTTCCGGTAAAACAGGAGCGATTCGCGGGAATACTTGAGGTTTGATTTACTGATAAATCTCACTCGTCTGTCGAAGGACCTGATGTCGAAGTTATTCAGCGAGATCGGATATTCTGGACAGCATAAGCGCATGAATTTTGATTACTGTGTCACAGGATATTTTTCCTCTTCCCCATTTTTTGCACCAGCTATGATATTTTTATATTTCTGTAATAAACCGGGTACTTAATTTACTGTACAGGTGATTGTACTGTATCTATGTACGATGTCTATGTATCAGTTTCTGAGCCCCTTAAGACAAAAGCTTTTATAGCTATCATCAGTAAATTTCATATTTAGGAGTGTCGTAAAATAATATTATAAAAGAGTACATTCCACTTTTTCTTACAGATAATTGAAAGTCATTGTCAGTTTACAAGTTAATAAAATAATGCAATACATTGATTATGATACGCTTTCCAACATACTAGAAATTATTACTCAAGTTATGACGATAATGGCTGTGGAATAAATCTCGCTCCTGTGCCCTGACCTTTGACCCCATTTCTGTGATATTAAACAGAACTGATTTAGTATACCTCCGGAACAACATACTAAAGTTTTGTCGCAATAGAAGTATTTTTAGTCAAGTTATGAGGATAATGGTTGTGAAATAAACTCACTCCTGTGCCCTGACCTTTGACTCCATTTCGATTATATTAAACAGAATTGGTTCAGTACATCTCCGGAACAACATGAAGTTTTGCCGCAATCGAAGCATTTTTACGTAAGCTATGATTCATAAAGGTGATGAAATGGATCCCGCTCCTATGCCCTAACCTTTAACCCCATTTCGTCCATTTTCAATAGGGTTCGTCCCCAGGTGGTCCCCTACCATATACTAAAATTCCATCGAAATCGAACCCTTTTTACGCGAGTTATCGTGCGGACGGACAGACAGACAGACGGACAAAGCTGGAGCATATACGCTTCTTCAACCTACGTTTGGAAAGCGTAAAAAAGATCTGAAGTTCCAAAGTATGAAGTTCCAAATTCACCACTTATTTTAAACAGTGCAGTTGCAACAGAAACCTCAACACAGGTAGCAAGAAAAGGACATTAATCAGAAATTGATTTATTTACTGCCAGTCATTTGTATTTAGCATTCTGAAACAGGTTTATGAAAAGTTTCACACCATGAATTCATTGAAAATTTTCCGTAAAAGTACAGTGTGTCCATAAAGTCTTTCCCACATTACAAAAAATTAATATCAAAAATCTATGTAAGTTAAATAAATTGGCAACATGATATAGCAGAACTCAAAGTTTTTCTTTTCTGTTCTTTAGGTGAGCGCTACTGCTGTAAAATTGGAGCGTTTAATCGATGATGGATTCCATGCAAGAAAAAGCGGCGTGCATGTTATGGTTCCATGAGACCAAATCGGCGGTTACTGTCCAACGTCATTTCAGAAAAGAGTACAGACGATCACTACCGGACCAAAAAAAGCATAAAGGCTTATTATGAAAAGTTTAAAGCGACGAGTAATGTTGGCGATCTCTTCCGACCGGACCGACCACCGGTTATACAAGAGACAGCTGCAGTCGTTCAGGTGATATTTCCGCGAAGCCCCAGGAAATCCACTCGTCGTGTTTCACTAGAAACTGGGATTTCCGTTGCCACGGTTAACAAAATTTCACACAAACATCTTCATCTGTATGCCAATAAGGTACAGATCGTTCAAGCTCTTCAGCCTGATGGCCGGCCTCGCTGTGTTGCATTTGCGACAGAAATGTTGCAGCTCATAGCTCATGATAGTGATTATCTGCACAGTGTCTGTTTTGCAGATAAAGCCACATTCCACGCCTCTAGTACATTAAATAGGCACAATGTGCGAATCTGGGGATCAGAAAATCCCCTAACAACAGAGGGCTAGTGAACGCATGGTGCAGTCTGATGCATGACAGTATCATCGGACCCTTCTTTTTTACAGAGCCCACAGTAACATGTAGCGCACATACCTGGACATTCTGGAACTTTTTGTAGCACCTCAGTTGCATACACTCCAACCTTCGGTTATTTTCCAACAAGACGGTGCCCCAACACATTGCTCAATAATGGTTCGTGAGTCCCTGAATGCCACATTTTCGGACAGATGGATTGGCCGCAACGGTCCCGTGACATAGCCAGCTCGATCGCCCGATATAACCCTTCTAGACTTTTACCTGTGGGGGTTATGTGAAATATCAAGTTTACTCTAGCAGTGTTCTGGATGTCGAGGCGTTGTCGAGCAGAATAACGGACGTCATTGGTTCTATCTCTGCTGAGATGTTAAGCAAAACATGGCGTGAAATCGAATATCGCCTAGATGCCATCCGGGCCACAAATGGCGCTAATATGGATGTGTACTGACACTGGAAAAAAAAAATTACTTGTGCACCATCATTGTCGTGCAATCCATTTCATGTACTTGTAATACATTTTTTATATTAATTTTTGTAATGTACTTTATGGACACCCTGTATTACTTCAGATTCCCTTATAATTTAAATTCATGTGGTTTCCACTCGGCAGAAAATGACTCGTCATTTTTTCCATGCAGATTAGTACCTCAGGTATTCAGGGAAATGTTAAGTTGTGGTTAAAAAACTTTGAAAGGCTCAAAAAATGTTTTTCTTTTTCCTGTTCTTAAAAACTATTACCGAGAAAACATTTGTTGATTGTACAAAAAATTAGAGGGAAAAAATCTGTAGTAAAACAAAAAACACTTCATATTTATTTCTGAGTTTCATTTCAACTAACCCATGTCCGCCAGCAGATGGCACTAATATATTTGTAGGCAAAAGGTTTGAGATTAAAAGTGCATCTAACAGGTAACAACAGACAGCGAAGCTTCGTACCCAAATTTCAGTTCTCAAGTCCTAGCTGGGAAGCATGTGAAGCCACGCGCTGAGGAGGACGCTCGAAGAATACATAATGTTTTAAAGACGGGAAATACGACAGTTGTCCTTTGTTGTTCGCGAAGGTTGAAATAATTAGTAGTCTAAGAAAGTCTTTTAAAGGTCGGGCTAATGTGATCTACTCGTGCTGCATTGCTACTGATACTAGCATTGCGTTGCGCCTATTACCGATGCTTCATTGCTTCTGTCACACTCAGAGACAACAGTAACAAATCAAAAACGCAGTTGCGACATTCAAGAAAAGTATATTCGAAAATCGTCTAACCATCAAAATAAAGAAAACCAGTTTGGTGAACGTGCTGGAAAGAAGACGAATTTAGTAGCTCTTTAAAGACAACGATATTAGTACGTTATATTAAATCTTGCGTGCCAAACTCCGCTCCAATATAGCCGCTGCGAGTTAGCTGTTTTGGGGATTTGGCCGTTGTTCTGAGTTTTGGCCTAAGTTAGCATTGCTAGCTCGTTGTGTTTTTTTTTTGGTTTTTTTTTGTCAGTTTGTATTATATAATTTTCTTTTGGGGGTTTAACTCAATAGGGAAAAAGCAGTCACCCATTCCTAATATTGTGCCGGTGGACCTCAAGGAAAGGAGAGAACCAGTGTCGTAAGACAAACACACCATCCATGCGTCACTGGGATTCGAAACCGAAGCCATCTCGGAAAAATGATCAGAACTTCAAAAAAGCATTTATTTACAAAAAAGACAACATACAAACACAAATTTTCACCGGGAAAAAAAATTGCACAATAACTCACCGGCAACGACAATAACAACACACAATCAATATCGCAATACACAGAGAGTACTCTACAGGAAGAAGCAGACGACATCAGAGCAAGTTGAAGAATAACACACGGCAAGATAAAAAGAAAACAGTTGCACAACAAACAATACATACAGGACAGACCACTAATGAAGCAAGGCGGTAAAGAAAAGTCAGCCGAGTTTGTCAAAACTGTCAAGGGAAAAAAAACACACGCACGGTCCGACAACAAGCTGCAGCCGGAAAAAAACAACACCTGGTAGTTCGGAGAAATGCGTTGACAAATGGCTGTAAGCCGACGAACAACAAAAATTTACATTTAAAGCGTATCTCGGTCACTAAGACCGACAGAAACACAGAGAAAAAAACAACCACTAGAAACTAACACCCCGTACCATTAACACAACACACAAAGCACAATATTCAAATAACACCAAGAAATTAACACACAATGCACAATACACAAATAGCACCATGAACACAATAAAGAATGCACAATACACAAATAACACCATGAAAACTTTGTGAAAAAGAACACAGGGGTTAAACTTGCAGACAAGCATCACCACCAAATAAATTCGGGTCAAAACAGTGAATTCGCACTGTATCCACAGCACTAACCACAAAAATAAACACCGATTACACAAGACAAAACCAAGAAACACGTCGGTAAGGTTCAGAACCAACACACAAAAAAAACCATTCGGTACCACGCGCCAGCAGTACCCGTTCAGCAAGAAAAAAATTAAAACAAAAAAATAAAAACAACCACAACATAAAACACAAAACCGTGCGACAGTAAACTGTGTGAAACCGACGAGTAATAAATATAAAATAGGTGAACGACACCAAAAGCAAACTAGAAAAAAAAGCCGACACTTAAGCAACAAAAAACAAAACAAAAACACATCAGACAATGTGCATGCCACAGCAAAAATGCAATCAACATCAACAAAACAACATAAAACACCTTGGTAACAGTAAACAATAAACAGAAAATACCAAAACGCTTAGCCGGCACACAAAAAAGTTTGTCGACCAACGGCTTGAGGCCGACGGAAAATAAAAAAAAAGAAAAGAAAAAGTCAGTAAACGCTACCGACAACAAATTAACGGGAATGTGTGTGCACGGAAAGCAACAAGAAGATAAACTAAAGGAGACACTAACCCACTGACACAGATCTACGGTATGTACAAAAATTATGCACTAAACAAAAAAACACCAATCAAAAAAAATAAATATAAATATAATAAACTCTGGCTATGGGAGGAGAACAATAATGCCTGCAGAAACATGAAACCATGACAAATATGGAGACCAGAGAGAGAAAAAGGCAGGCACATCCTGCCGAACCCGCGCCATGTCATACTCAAGTTGGAGGACCGATCTGATGGATGATCGGTACCTCCTGCACAAAAACACCCGGGCCGGATGATAACGCCGGAGAGAAGCTCGATCCACGCTTGAGTGGTAAAACAAATAAATCGTCAACTTGGCTTGGAGAATGATGAATGCACAAACAGAACTGTGGACATCTACAGGGGAGAATGGCGTCTGAGGAAATAAAAATGGAACATTGTATGAGGACAAGGGCAAACTTTGGAAAGAAGGGAAAACATAATCGAAAACAAGGGCTGCAACACCAGACAAGAATCATAGGAATGTGACACATCACCAAGTGTAGAACAAAAGAAGCAAAGCGGGGAAGCCAAATGACGAAAACGATGAAGGGTACGCGGAGTGAGCAACCGACGGTGTAGGTGCAGCCAATGAATGTCCCTGGCTTTCGGGGAAGCCAGGGAAGTCGAGGGATCACTCCACGTACCTGGAAGATCTGCAGCTGAAACAGAAGGAATTGCGAATGGAGCTGTGAAATTGGTAAGAAAATGCGAATAAAGAAGCTTGGCTGTAACTTGATGGGGTAAAAATGGAGAATCGTTTAAGTAGAGAAGAAAGGGAAGACTGAGCGACGGGGCGGAAGACTGAATGAGGCCAATAGAATTGACAAGTAAAGGATAAAGACGAATAAGACAGAATTGAATAAGACAGAACTGTGCACGATGCTGAGGGTATCAAGTAATAGAGGGGAAAGGCGATCAAAAGATTTCCAGTGAAGAGAAGAATCAAAAAGTTGAGAAACCTGAACGACGCCACTTGCAAACCAAGTGGAGAAGTTCAGGTACTGAGAATTTGGAGAACGAAGGGCAGAGGAGAAGAAAAGTGGTTCCGCAAGGAGATCGTTAGTCGAAGCGGGGGGGAGGCGGACTGGACATAAGGAGTGCCAGACGGAGAAAACGGTACGGTAAGTAGCGGGAAAGTGATTGGGAATGAGTGGAAAGAGGTCCATGCGGATAAAAGTAGCCAGAGAAAGAAAAGGACTTCGTGGAAAGAGTAAAGTGTCAATTATAGTAATCGAAGAACCGCAAGGAAGGGAAAAAATCCTCAAAAAATGTTGGAGATGGAAAGCGTTCGATTTAAGGGACAAATCCGGAAGGGCAAGACCACCAAAAGAAACCGGAAGGACAAGCGTGGATCGATGAACCCAATGTACGACATCCCATATAAAATTTGTAAAAAGACATTGAACGTGACGAAGAAAGAGGGAGGAGGGAAATGAGCAAACCAAGTATGAGAAAGGGCCGGAAGAAGAAAAGCGGAAAGAAGATGCGACCTGCTAAAAAAAGAAAGAAACGGTTTCAAACGGCGAAAAGGGGCAAGGCGTCGATTCATGTCCTGCACCAAAGGGGACCAAGTGGCGGCAGCAACCGCCACCGGGTTCCCGATGAACACTCCAAGAAGTTTGATGACCGTGGTCGACCACCGGGCACCCCAAGGGCGGTCGCCGCGGGACGACCACGAGCCAGCCCAGAAGCCAACAGATTTAGAGGTATTAAGGGCCGCACCTGAAATTGAAGCATACTCAGTATAGGTAGACAAAACAACACCAAAAGCCTGTTGGGAACGTAAAAAAAGAGTAAGGTCGTCCGCATAGGCCGACAAAACCACGCGATGGTGCCGTGTGGAGGCCACACCACGCGGAATGCCTACCAGCAAACGAGATCGAAGGGAAATAAGAAGTGGTTCAAACGTGAGGGCAAACAGTTGACCCGACAGGGGACAACCCTGCCGGATACCGCTTGCAAAAGGAATAGCAGCCGTCATAAAAGAAGGGGTCCGAACACGAAAGGAAGAATGGGAATATAGATTGGAAAGTGCCTGACAGAAAAGGGAAGGAAAGCCAAAGTGACGAAGAACAGAGAAAAGATAAGAATGATGGACAGAATCGAATGCTTGTTTCTGATCTAGGTTAAAAATAGCGAGAGGTTCAGAAAGACGGGAAGCAAGAGAGTGTAAATCACGGATGGTAGTGATGTTAGTTGCAATCGAACGGGAAGGGATCGTATAAGTTTGGTCAGGATGAATAATAAATTGTAGAACAGGGTTAAGGCGAAGAGCCAGAATTTTTGCAAAGATCTTGTAGTCGGTGTTAAGAATCGAGATGGGGCGCCAGTTAGATAGAAGACCAAGACTACCAGTTTTAGGAATTAGGCGGAGAAGAGCAAAAGCAAAGTCAGAAGAAACGAAAGTCGAAGAAGAAAAGATCGAGTTGAAACAAGCAACGAGAAGAGGAAGCAGAGCAGGAAGAAAGGTTTTATAAAAAGAAAGTGGAAGACCGTCAGCCCCAGGGGCGGAGCGGTCATTCAGACTAGAAATGGCAAAACGAACCTCCGAGGGAGAGATCGGTGAAACCAAGGAGGGGAAAAAAAGACGGGACCTGAGGAAGATGTGATAATAATGAAGAATTCTCTGCAGGCGGCAGGACCCGCAATCGAAACCGATCAGTGAAGTACTGAAAAGTTCGATCACAGATCTGCACTGGATCAGAAACAGTTGAGCCATCTGGAAGCGAGAGAAAAGAAATGTTGGAACTCAGAGCACGGTGGGATTCAAGATGTCGAAGGTGTTGAAACGGGTCATCATGAAAATGTAACTTGGAAAACTTTAACCGGGTAAGAGACGAAGAAGCAAAGGAAGATAGAATGCTATGAAGTTGTGATTGAAGAGCTGCAAACGATGGATCTGAAGGAGAAAGGAACTGTAGTTTACGGTGAAGAATAGTTAAATCATGAAAGCGGTGAAAACGGGACGAAAAAGAGAACTGACGTGCAAACGATAGGATAGAAAGTTTGGTGGAAAGCCACAGAGCTGCTGGGTCAACCGTGAGAGGAAGTTCAGAAATGGATGAAGAAATAATCGAACGAACTTCGGCCTGAAACGTGGGATCGGAAAGGAGAAAATAATCGAGAGACCAAACCGGGGAGGGGGACAGAGAAAGAGGACAAAAATATTTCCAGAAGAACAGGACGATGGTCGGAGGAAACAGAAGGATGATGGGTTACTTCAACAAGGGAGGAGTGGAGGAAACTAGAAACATAAAACCGGTCGAGACGAGCAGCAGCATGCGCTAAAGCGGCCGGAGGAAACCATGTGAATTCACGGGACAGAGGGTGGATGGTACGAAATGCGTCAATGAGACAAAAATTATTTACTAGTTGAGACAGTTGGGAGGAAAGGTTAAGGCGACTCTCCCCGGAACCATCACGGTCAAGACCCGGTTGGAGAGTGCAGTTGAAGTCACCACCAATAAGAACGATTTCAGAAGGAGGAATTTGGGAAAGAAGGGAAATCAAATTCGAAAGAAGAGCATCAGCATCAACCGATGATTGTGGCATATGCAAATTGAAAACATGAAAACGACGGGAAAGATAACTAAAGGAGATACCTTGAAAGGAGCCCAGCAGACTCTGTGACTCAACGATATCTGAAAGAAGAGAATGAAACCGAGTACGGAATGCAATCGCTGTACCGGACCCAATGTGCGTCCGGTAGTTGTGATAAAAAGCGTAGGGCCAGCGTCTCCAGCAGGAATACCCGGTCGCCAAGGAACAGTTCGTCTCCTGGAAGAGGAGGATATCTGTCTTCAGGAAACGAACGTCCTCGAAGACCAAAGCATTCGCGGCTGAAGACGCAAGGCCTCTACAGTTAAAGCAGAGCACACTTAGGGAAGGCATCACTGGGGCGGCTGCATCCAACCTTCCAGTTCTGCCTTCAAAACTTTAAGTAAATACGCCAACCGGCGAGCGTACTGCTCTATCCCGGATGGCAGATCAACATTTAATAAGAACTCATGCAGGAACGTCAGTTGGGTTAGCATCTCCGGAAGGTGAGAGAGTTTACTCGCTATACAAGGGAGAGTAATCAATTTCGCCCGTCTGGGGCGAGCAATCAAGGTATACAGATCTGTGAATGAGAGGGGAGTTAAGGGCACCTCAATGTCAGCAAACATAGAGGTGATGTCAACCAGAGAGGGGGCAGGAGAGTCGTCATCAGATTCAGCAAATAAAGTTTCTGCAGAATCGGGATCGGTAACGTCCATGGAATCATCGTTCGGCAAACAGGTAAAACGGTTGTAGATGGAAACTGAAGAAGTAACAGGAGCCGGTCCAGGTGAAGGTGACGAGGATGTAGCCGTCTTCCTGGATTTCTGGCGGTCCGAGGAACTCGCACGACGGTTCGCTGAGCCAGGGGAGTTTTGCCTCTTGGTCCGCTGAACCTTGGGGGTGGAGGCCCCTTCAGACGCTGGCAACGGTGGAAATTCCTGCAGGTCAGTGGATGCCGAAGCAACACGGACCACTGGAGGTGATACGACAGAGGTGGAACCAGGAACAGCAGCTGGAACAGATTCAGTGGGGGGGGGGGGGGAAGAATCCGGAGCGGTGGGCAGAGTCTCCGCTGGAACAGCAGCATCAAGTGATTGAGTTGGAACAGTAGCAGCTGTGGAATGTGGGCATGCCGATGCAAGGTGACCTTCACCCTTGCATCGGAAGCACTGGACGCCAGCAAACAGATTGAAAATGTAGGTCCGGGTTTCAGTTATGAGTTCCAGGGTGGTTGGCCGGTTAACAATTGCTTGTGGGGTTGGAAAGATGACTCGGTATTGACGACGACCGCCCTGAACATGTTTCAGGGGGAGTCGCGAGCAGCAGCTGGGAGGTACTTTGTGGTACCAACCACTCGCCCCATGGTGTTAAGGGCATCAATTAATACCGAGTCAGGCACAGCTGTGGGTACTGGAGACAAGGTGACAGTCACTGGTCTTTGAGCTGCTGCAACTGGTTGGAGATGTACGGAACCAATGTCCAAGCCAAAAGCCAGGATTTTGTCCACCGCTTGTTGATGAGTGAAGTGCACGACAACACCCTCCCAAGCGGATAATAGACACAATGCTTTCTCCGGGTACAACTTTAGAAATAGCATTTAAATATTGGGGGAGGGGGTGTCGCGCAGAGCAGGAACAAATACACTTAAAAGTAAGGCAGACGAAAGTTCCTTACCTTGAGGAGAGTCGAGTGGTAATGTTATCCTTAAAGCGGAAGCAACACGTGTAAACTCTGGTCGGGAAGACACAGAAGCACTTTGTAAAGTAGAAGTCGCACTCACAGCCGCGGCGAACGAACGAGACACAGGAATAGAAGAGCTGGGTACCTCTGACCCAGGCTCCGGCACATTTGTAACCAGCGGTACAGTTGGCGACGAAACCACAACACTATTTGACTGAACACCATTCATGGTGGTCACGGAAGATACAGACGACGAAGAAAGCGCAGAGGAAGGAGATATAGACGGGTATATGGCACTCATGCTGGTGGAGGTAGTAGCCAGCCCGGCTGCTAACCCTCGCGGCTCGAGCGTTGCAGCTTGCAACACTCAAGAACAGGCAAAAAACGAAAAAATAAGCACGTACAGCTTGTACGCCTCACTACTTGCGAGGAAGGAACACAGGTAATAACAACACACGAACTTTCAAAGAACAAACGCAAAAAAAACACAAACTTCACACAAAACTTCCAATCCTGGCAGGAGCTCGAAAAATGCGACTGATCAGGCAGAAGCCAGAGCTTAGACCATTGCGCCACCGGGACGGCCTGTTGCGTTTATACAAATGCATAGTGAGTGTATGAAGCTTATGCACAAAGAAAGCGCTCCAGTGTTTGTTTGTTTTTTCTCCAAATATTGAATGCTGAATAAAACTCAGTACTGTAATTAAATAAATAAATAATGGTGTAGAATATCTTAGAAAAATACTGTCTGACGTCTGTTTTAACGGAAAATCACTGTCTGACGTTTGTCTTAACAGAAAAGCACTGTCTGACGTTTGTCTTAACAGAAAAGCACTGTCTGACGTCTGTCTTAATGGAAAAGCACTGTCTGACGTCTGTCTTAACGGAAAAGCACTTTCTGACGTCAGTCGTAACGGAAAAGCACTGTCTGACATCTGTCTTAACGGAAAAGCACTGTCTGACGTTTGTCTTAACAGAAAAGCACTGTCTGACGTCTGTCTTAACAGAAAAGCACTGTCTGACGTCTGTCTTAACGGAAAAGCACTGTCTGACATCTGTCTTAACGGAAAAGCACTGTCTGATACCTGTCTTAACGGAAAAACACTGTCTGACGTTTGTCTTAACGGAAAACCACTCTCTGACGTCTGTCTTAACGGAAAAATACTGTCTGACATCTGTTTTAACGGAAGAGCACTGTCTGACGTCTGTCTTAACAGAAAAGCACTGTCTGACGTCTGTCTTAACGGAAAATCACTGTCTGACATCTGTCTTAACGGAAGAGCACTGTCTGACGTCTGTCTTAACAGAAAAGCACTGTCTGCCGTCTATCTTAAAGGAAAGCATTTTTGCCCTTTTTTTGTAAGCACGAGATGTGGCATATTTTAAAACGCACGTGCAGTTGCTCCTTAGCAAATGAAGAAGGAAACAGAAATATTTTTTTGCTGAATATTAATATTTTTTTTAAAGTGAAATTAAGCCTGCGATTTCATAAAAATATTCCGAGAGATGTTGTTTCCAATCATTTATATATATAAAAAAATACGAGAAATTAGCGCTGTTACTCAAATAAAGAACGAGAAGCGCAAAAAATAAATAGATAAAGGCGTTAGCGGTTATACGTTTCTGTATTTTTGTTTATTTTGTTTTTGATAATTGTTTTAAACGTCACGAGAACATATTGAACAAAATGCTGTGATGGCAACCCAGTTTCTTATCAAATGAGCAATGCTGAATATGGGAATGAAGTTTACTTGTTTTGTTTTTTATTAATTTTTTGGAAGTAAATCGCTTTGGCCTCATAAAGTGGAACTTGGTCCACCTTATGAGGCCAAGGTGATTATCTAATTAAACAGGGCGAAAAATTTGGGGTGGGCACTGCCCCCTAGTAAAATTGTTAGGGGGGCAAGATTCATCTTGCACCCCAATAGTCGGCGCCTATGGTGTCTTTTGACCGCTGTTAAGAGCTTTCGTTGTTCGGAGGTTATCAGTAATGTTAATCTTACAGCAGCTGACATGTGCCAGCCAAAACTTGCAGTCGCTCTGAGGTGTTCGTTGGTAGATGTTTTACTGTAGTATATTGATGACATTTGCAGTAAACTATTCCACATTTCATGCCAAGCATTACCAGATGAATTTGCACAATAATGCTGAACTGAAAAAGTTTCATTTGGAGCAGTACGTCTTCAACAGCCACTGTAAATAGAGAACCGTTAAATATAGTAGGGAATCAGCGATAGTTCGGGAAAGAATTCCTTCGTATTCTTTGTGTCATATCATTACCATGAACGGGCGAGTTCCTGCAATTGTATACCTTGATATTCTGGTTGACCAGATTCAACCCCTTATGTAAATATTGTTTCCAGCAAATAATGCCATCTTTCAAGATGATAATGCTCTAATACACACTTCCAGACGTGTACAATTTTGGTTTGAGGTGCATAAAACTAAAGTTAAGCATCTTTTAGTGAACTGCGCAATCATCAGATTTAAACATATTGAGCCTTCGTTGGAAGAATTGGAAAGGAAAGTGAGAAACAGTTTTCCATAGTGATTCAGGGAGCTTGAAACCTTTATCCGTGAAGAAAGGTTCAATATTCCTCTGTAGATTGCTCACGATTTATTTCAATCTATACGTCCTACGTAATCACCAGATTTAAGCATTGTTGAGCTGCTGTGGATGTAATTTGAAAGAAGAAAGTTTTCAACCGCCACTCAAGAAGCTTGAGATTTTCCTCCACGAGGAACGGTCCAATATGTCATTGTAGATTGTTCACTATTTATTTGAATTTATACGTCGCCGTCTCGGTGGCGCAGTGGTCTATGCGCTGGCTTTTGATCATTCGTCCGAGTTGGGTCCAGGTTCGAATCCCAGTGAGGCATAGATATATATTTTTTTATTCTAAGGTACTGGCTCTCTCCCTTCCCTGGAACCAGTGGCCCTTAACTAAGAATGGCGACTGTTTATAGCCCGCCGAGTTGCTCACGGTGGTCATTAAACTCCCATTCAAGAAAGAAAAAAAAAAAAAAAGAAGAAGAATCTATACGTCCTACCCAAACACCAGATTTAAACACTGTTGATTCCGTTGTGGAAGAATTGGAAAATAGAGTAAGAAACAGTTTTCCATGGTCACTCAAGGAGCTCGTAACTTTCCTCCACGAGGACCGGTTCAATATTCCTCTGCAGACTGTGAACAATCTGCAGAAGAATATTGAACCGGTCCTCGTGGAGGAAAGTTACACTCCTCCACGAGATCTGCAGAGAGATATTTGAATCTATTCGTATTACACATGCACCAGATTTTAATATTATTGATCCCCTGTTAGAAAGGAGAGTGAAAAGCAAATTTCCAGCCTCACTCAGACTTTGTGACTTTCTCCCATATTACTTTGCAGATTGTTCGAGATTTATTTGAATCTATTCCACGTCGAATACAAGCTACTGTAAAAGGAAATGGTGGCCCAACACTATTAATTCATCCCTCTGGCCCTTCTTGCAGGTGTTTCCATTATTTTGTCCACCCTCTGTAAAAGAGAATGGTCAAAAATTTCCAGTAGTGTTCCATTAAATTTTTAATTTTTTCACAAAATCTGTCTGCGGCTCCTAAAAATCTCTTTCATTGGCGGATCAATTAATAATTCAAGTAGACTATCTCTTTGCTAACTAAAAACGATTGATCTTGGATTTCTTTGCCGAAATTTATGATGGGATTCGATATTATTGACTTAAATTGATTTCCAAAGTATGTTTCAGTCGAAACGAGAATAATTTATTATCCTCAGGTTATGTGAAAGGTACAAAACCACATAATTGGTAATATCATTAATATCAACTCCTTGCTTTTTGATATGTCTGCTAGACAATGTAATACATAAATTATTCTTTCACCACCATCTTTTCTTCCCAGCAAGAAATTACTTTTGACAGCCACAGCGTTGGTTTCTGGAAAACATGTCAAATATGTTGTTTTTCTTATTTTCAAATGTTTCTAGGTAATGAGTTTTGTCCTGAAAGTCTCAGTCCTGTTTGACACAAAATAAATCATCAAACCCTTTTCACCGTTTCGTTCATCAGTCCTTTCTCCGAAGTCACTAGATGGTAGTCGCAAGACCTTCCGACTTGTTCGCAATGTAACATGTCAATTCGCATTTGAAGCTCCTTTTCTCAACGTTTTTTTTTTTTTTAAGGCTTTTATCTTTATCGTAATGTGACATGTCAAACATACTTCCAAGCCTTTCCTTTCAATGTGCATTTACTTAAGTTCCCATTTTTGTTAAATGTACTTTGCGTACGCTGTCAAAATTTTTCTTTCAACTAGTTTCGATTTACCAGAATTGTATTACAGAGAGTCACAAAAGAGTCATGATAAAAACTGCATTACTTAAAGAAAAAAAAGAGAATAAGTATCCTGATACTCTTTATATAGTATATATTACTATAATAGTTCTCTCTCTCTCTCTCTCTCTCTCTCTTTTTAAATCAAAACTGACGTCATGTCAACCTATCTCTCAAATCAAAATTGAGTCATATCAAACTCTTAGTCATCAAAATTGAGTCATATCAAACTCTTAGTCATCAAAATTGAGTCATATCAAACTCTTAGTCATCAAAATTGAGTCATATCAAATATCAACTCGTACAATTTTTGCTAACTGCAACTGGCAGTCGAGGCTCGCAGCCACGGTAATTACGGAATAGTCCCCAGAGAATCTTGAACAATGTGAACGATATCTTTATCTTGCAACGTATCCAACCAATAAGTAACGCACGCTCCATTGTTGTCGACGAAGGCCGTGGTTCTTCTTTAGTTGAACGGACCTTCATTTCAAAAATGTAAGCAACTAACATCGCCAGAATGCTTCAAAGATCAAATGCGAATTTTAAACTACCAAAGCTATACCGAAACGGACGAGACATATCTGTAAATGAGCAAATGACAAAGTATGGTGCTAAAAATATGCGCCAGAAACTGGTGCAAAAGTTTCGATTCCAGTTTTAATCAGACTGCAAGCAGTGATTTTTACGTCTTCTCTTCAGCTACACCCGGGGCAGCCGCTCCGACTACCCCGCTCTAGTTACGCCTCTGCATACCACCACCCCCATGTGGTAAATGGTATCGTCCGCTAATGGCGTATGTGTAGAGGCAAATATCTCCGCAAGCTGAGGTAGTAGCATTCGCAATTCAGATGGCAGTTTATCAGGGTTTAAGCGCTATCGAACGTGGTATGATAGTCGGCGTTCGGGAGATAGATGGGTCACTTCATATCGGAAATTACCACGATTACAGAAACTTAGGGAGGGGGTCCAGTGTATTAGACCGGTGTGGCCATAGAAAATCCCTGGACAATCATATACAATGGCATTTGACACACATTGTAACATCCGCTCTGGGTGCAACTTTGACGCAAATCACAACGCAATTCAATGCCGGGCCTATAGTAGTAGCACCAGCGTCAGGATAAGGCAACGTTGTGTGTGTTCCATGGGGTTCCAGAGCGGACGGCCCACCCAGTTGGCATTGCTGACCAGATGACAAGGCTGTGCACCTCGTTTGGGCTCAGGATCACCGCCATTAGATGCAAGATGACTGGAAACGTTCAGCCTGGTTTGACGAATCGCGGTACCAACTGTTTAAGGCAGATGGCCGACTCCGGGTGTGGCGACAACTCTATACAAGGAAATGGATCCAGCATGCTTAAAAGGGATAGTGCAGGCCAGCGGTGGCTCTGTTATGGTGCGGGGTGTTTTCAGCTGACACGCTTTAGGATCCCTCATGCTCCTGCAGACCTGTCTGACAGGTGGAGGCTACGTAACCATCCTTGGAGTCCAAATAAAGATCTATGTAGCGGAAGCATATCCAGCGCGTAACTGGAAGACCCTGTGTTCGGCTCCCAGTGGCGACCAATAAGAATTTTTCCGTGACTCACTTATGAGCGTGGAAAGAGCGAAGATCTTTGTTTGAATTTCCTGGTCCACGTTAAATGTCTGTTTTAATCCTTGGAGTCATTTGCACCCGTTCATGTCATGCAACTGGTGCGACCTCTTTCAACATGAGAACGCACTACCGCACACATCCACAGTCGCCTTATTAAGGCTGGATAGACATTCGTTGGAATTTGGTATCCTGACTTGGACCTCTCGTGCGCTGGATTTAAACGCCATTCAAACACATTTGGGGATGCTGTTCAACGTTCCGTAAATGTCAGGAATCCTCTACCGGCGAATATTACGGAATTGTGGGACCCTTTTTAGGAACCATGGTGTGCACGCACTGTCTTAACAGTGCTAGAGAGCTCGTGGATACCATGCCCTGTCACGTTACTTCCCTTATTCGATCACGAAGAGAATTAACGCGGTACTAGAAAGGCATTCCAGTTTTTTTTTTTTTTTTTTTTTTGGCATTTCGGTGTATGTTGAATATATAATTTCAGAATAAATAGTTCTGTAACATGTTGCAATTTTATACTGAATTCAGTAGAACAAACATTCTTCAAGTCTATGGAGAAATGGAAAAACATTAGGAAAAAAATATGCACGAAAACAAGAAGCCTAGCCAGTGGTACGTGGGCGTTGACTATCAATCGTTCGTTCGAGAATGGGTTCGAATCTCGGGCGAGGTATAAATGATGCGCTAGCTCTACCGCACTGGCTCTTTCCCCGCCACGGAATCAGCAGCTCCAAATTAGGGACGATCAATTGTTTACACCCATGAGCCATTACAGTATGGCCACCTACCTAATAAAACTATAGGACCCCCTTCAGCTCGCAAAACAGCGGCCACTCGGCGAGGCATCGGTTCGATGAGGTATCGATAGGTATCCTGGGGTATCTGGTACCATAATGTCAGCAGCAGGTCCTCCAGTTCCCGTACATTTCGGGGTGTGGTGGCGATTTAGCGCGAACCCACTTCTCCAAGTCGAACCACAAATGTTCGATTGGGTTCATGTCAGGTGAATTTGGCGGCCAGGGTATTAACAGAAAATCACCAGCATGTTCCTCGAATCACTCCTTGAAAACTCTGGCAGTGTGGGATGGCGCATCACTCTGCTGGTAATGGCCATCACCAGCGGGGAACACAGTTGCCATGAATGGGTAAACTTGGTCCACAACGATGTTCAGATACCTGGGAGCTGTCAGGGATTGTGCTATTGGGAAAATGGAGCCTAAAGTGTCCCAAGAAAACTTCGCTCACAGCATAACACCGCAGCCTTCGGCCTGTTTCCGCCTAACAGTGCATCCAGGTGCCATAGTCTCCGTTGGTAATCTGGGTGTCCGCACTTGGCCGTCTACGTGATGCACCAGGAAATTATATTCGTCAGACCAGGCCACTTTCTTCTAGTCATCCACGGCCCGGTCTTGATGATCTTGAGCTCATTTCTTGTGTTAATGGCGAGAACGTGAAGTGAGCATGGGGACCAGGTTTTATCTTCGGCTATGCAGGCCCATACGCAGAAAGCTGCAATGAACTGTGTGCTGTGATACATTGCCCTGATCACCACTGTTGTAGATGCGGGTAATTTGTCGCACTGTGTCCCTGCGGTTGCTGTGAACAGTGGGCAACAGTCTCTGCTTACCCCTGGCATTAATGAGCTGCGGACGACGCACGACTGGACGACGATTCGTCGTTTCGCCATTTGTGTCCCACTTTTGATACGTACTCACTACAGCGGTATGTGAGCAACTCACAAGCCGCGACTTTTCCGAGACCGTAGTTCGGAGGTGCCGTGCCATCACAATTTGTCCTTTATCAAACTCAGATAAATCGGCAGCTTTTCTCATTCTGACTTCGAACACTAATAACCAAAAGCCGATCCTCATGTTGTATATATACAGCTCTGTGAACTTCACCTGCGCCACCGTTCGGTCTCCAGGCGAGCTTTTTTTTTTTTTTTTTTTTTGTCTAGGCTGGGGGTGGTCATAATGGAATGACTCAGCGGTGTATATTGCCCACTGAGATGCTCACGGTGATCGTTAAACCCCCAGACAAACAAAAATCAAGAGCTTTTTTTACCTGTAGTATATTCAGATTTACTCAAAAGCACGAGGAATGAATGAAAAACGGACACTATTTCAAACGTTGAAAAGCTTACTACTGGATATCTATTAATAAATACCTTATTTTTTTAAATTATTTTAAAGAAATTTGGTGTACAAACGCCATTGGGATTTTTTTATCGAGCATGCCCTGAGATTTACAAAAGTTTAAACCTGTGGAAAAGCCCATACCCTATTAACTGGACAAAAAGCACCATGTCATATTGCAGGCCTTGGACATCCACTGCCAGTTTTTAGTTCTGACCAGAACTAAATAGAGAGTCTTTGGAGGAATTGGATCTTCGGGCATTAGGAAGAAGAGATTACTCGAAATGTCAAGCTGTCTTGTTTCCTGCTTTGAAAGCCCAATAATGGAACATTTCGGCGGACGTTTACAAAAATTTCTGGACAGCATTTCACAAAGACTACATGCCATCTCATAAGGGCCAAAGGTTTGCGCACAAATTATTAAATTTTCTGCAAATAAAGATGATTTGTAGACATGCAGGTGTCTGTATATCAATGGTAGGGCAGTGTACAAAGTGGAAAAGAAAAAAAAGATTTCTTATAAGGAAAACACTTTTCACGAAAATATTTGTTTCACAAAAGTCCGGATACCAGAGGATATAAACTTACAAGTTCATGATTATTAACTTCGGAAATTAAATGTGTCATGTGGGCCCTTTTTTCCTAGTACTAGTTTCCAATTCCTAGAACGATATATTTAGATAAAATGATCCCACAACTATACTTCTTTACAGGCAACGAACTACGTGCAGGTTTTTTAACAGCTTAGCATTTCATAGCAGAGGCGTCGGTTTCACCAAATTATTGGGGAGCAGGGGTGAAGAGATCAGACGTGGGAGAGGCACGTCTCTTCCACTGTCAAATGGAAAATAAAAAAACAGAGCATAAAGATAAACTACGATATAGAGAAATTTTCTTTTGCTGAAAATTAATATTTAAAAAAATTCAGCCTGTGATTTTATAAAAATATGCAGGGAGATTTTTCCCAAACGTTTAAAAAAAATGAGAAATTAGCGCAGTTGCTTAAAGAAAAAACGAGAAGCGCCAAAAATAAATATATAAAGGCTCTAGAGATTATACGTTTCAGTCTTTTCACATCTTTCTTTTTTTTTTTTTTTTTTTTTTTTTTGATAATTGCTTTAGACATTTACCATATATCACGAGAAGAAGTCAAACACAATACAGGACTGGCAATTCAAGTTTCTTATCAAATGAGCGATGCTGAATATGGAAAAAAAGTTTTTAGTTTCTAAAATGACATACACACACAAAAAAAAAACCATTTAATCAGGATGAAAAGTATTGAGAGGGCACAGAACCCCTCCAGTAAATTTATTGGGGGCAAGATTCACCCCCTACCTACCCACCCACACACATAGTCAGTTCCCAACTGTCGATGACCTGACAGCATATGACAGACACATTTGTAATGTTTCTAGGTTTAAAACGATGCCAATATGTGTCTAAAGTCAATTCAACCTATGAAAACACTACGTGAAGGTTATCCTCGTTCACTTTAGGTGAGCCCCTGAATAGTTTAACGACATAGCAGTCACTCAAGTGAACTTTAAGAAATGCATAGTAGTTAACTTAGTTCGTCTTTTATTCAGCTAATACTCAAGAGGCGCTTCAATCGGTTTTCCAATACTAATGAAGAACTAGAAAATCACTCAAATAACTCTTAATATCAATAGTGACTTAGCCTGATTGAGGTGAGTTAGTAAACACAATAGTTGAGTTGATACGAGAAATATATAATAATACCACTCAAATTGACAGACGAAAAAAACCGCTTATTTTTTTATTTTATTTATTTATTTATCTATCTATTTTTGTTGTTGCATGCTCTTAAAAGAAAAAAAAATGGGGAAAAAAAATGACCATTCATAAATAATGAGCATGAACTGTAACAACAGGGAAGACAAGGGAAAAAGCCAAAATAGCCTGGCATAGCCCTATACTCCCCGTAGAAAAAATAAATGAAACAACAGATAGACACATCAAGACAGGCAATCAGAATATGTTTTGCCAATCATTTCCTTTTTTTAATTATTGAAGAAGATAGAGTTTGAATTTTTTTAAATAAATTAAAATTATTTAAATTAGTCAGGATACTAGGTAAAAAATTCCAGTATTGAGGGCCTCTGTAATTTAAAGTAAGTTTATTTGATACCGTATTTGGAAAAATAGGTTGTAATTGTAGTTTATTCCTTGTTTCATATGAATGTGTATGTGTATTAATAAATATGAGATTTGAACATAAATTATATTTAATTCGTTTGAACATAATTTTACCAAGATTAAAATAGTATAGTTGAGCAACAGTAGGTATATTATATTTATTAGGATATACTTTTGTTCTAAAATTTATTGAAGGTCGGGTATAGGATGTGATGTGAGATCAATTAGTCTAATAATTGACTCATATCACACCCTTCTGCTGCTAGCTCCATACATTATATACCTCGTTTTCATCTTGCAAACACGCACACGTCATTTACCCTGACCTCAAGACTGCTGCCAAAATAACATTCATTGAGTGAGAAAATATTAACCTTAAGTTAGAAACGCTGAAAGAGAGCGAACTCAACATTTACATAAAAACAACTAAAAATGAAGGTTAATTAGAGTATACGTTATACATTCACAGACACAGTAAACACTGGCGTTAGCAACGTGAGTAATCACTTACACTGGCGGAAAGTGAAAAAAGAACACCAAGAAGGAATCGGCGGACGATCATGAAATTTACATATGTTAATGGAGTAGAGTTTACGTAGCTGTGATGTTAATTTCGGGACCAACCGGTGAGCGCTTACGCCACAGCCCGGCATAATATGCAAATTATCGTCGGTGGTATTCAAGGAGTACGGCGAAGTGAATGTAATCAGTCGTCGGCGTACGGACACGTGCGAAGACCCTGAAGAAGCTGCAATGCCTGTACATGGAAGACGTGTACGATTTCAGCAGTTATCGGACTTTGAACGAGGTCGTCTAGTCGGACTCCGCGAGGCCGGGTGGTCGTATCGTCGTATTGCGGAGCGAATTAGACGGAAAGTATCGGTGGTGGTACCATGGTGGCGTAGATGGTCCGAGGAACAGTCCCACACGAGAAGACGTGGAACCGGGAGTCACAGACGGACTGATGAGCGGACCAATCGACGCATGAGAAGAGCGGCGTTGTCAAGCAGAACATCCACTGCGACGCAAATCCGAGCTGCCGTTGCACCTGAGGTGACTGTGCGAACAATCCGCAACCGTCTACTGGATGCAGGACTACGTGCACGTGTGCCTCTGGCATGTGTACCTCTGACTCCAGCCCACCGTCAGGAACGGCTGCAGTGGTGTCGCCAACGTCTGCACTGAAAACGCAATGGCGATCTGTCATGTTCAGCGATGAAAGCAGATTCTGCTTGGGAGCCTCCGATGGCCGTAAGCGTCTCCACCCTTCTTGCATCCGCCAGCGACACCTGGTCTCAGCGACACCTGGTCTCCTGGTGTGGGGAGCGATCAGCTATCACTCCCGTACACAACTAGTGTTTGTACCGGGTACGTTAATCAGCACCTCCTACATCAACAACATCATTCAGCCCGTTGTTGTGCCATTTGTAAGGTCGGTCCATCGTGGTGTTTTTCCAGCATGATAACGCACGGCCACACACGGCACGTGCAACGCAACATGCACTTCAGGGTGTGAGACAACTTCCATGGCCTGCACGTTCACCGGATTTGTCCCCCATTGAGCACGTGTGGAATTTTATGGGGCAACGACTTATCCGGTCTTCACGGCCATCCACGACCATCCCTGATTTACGCGTCCAGGTTGAGGATGCTTGGAACTCAATACCCCAAACTTACATCCAACATCTGTACGACAGACTCCATGCCAGAATTGCATAGTGTGACGCAGTTCATGGCGGTTCAACCTCGTACTAACCATGTTACATGGAAATGTTATTTTTCAGTTTACCAGCAAATACAGCTGTATTTTGCCATAATCTTTTGATCACGTTATCCTCTGTATTCCGTTATTATGCTGTATAAATTTCGTTGGTATCAGACGTCTCCTTCTTGGTGTTCTTTTTTCACTTTTCGTCAGTGTATTTTAAGTTGCATGGTCCTTGTATTAATACCAGTTAGTGTGACTCGACTAACTTCCACTCATTTCCAAAAGAAAATACTCACAGGAGTTTTTTTTTGTTTTTTTTTTGATTGGCCACCGTGTTTAATGGCCACCGTGAGAAACTCAGTGCGTTGTAAGCAGTCGCCCGTCCCTAATTTTCGGCCACTCGTAGAAGGGAAGGGAGAGAGCCAGTGCCATAAGACAAAATCAACATCCATGCCTCACCGGATTTTGAACCCGGACCCATCTCGGACAAAAGATCGGAAGCCATCGCTTAGACCACTACGCCACCGGGGCGTAGCACGTCCCATATACCTCCCCCCTTTAGGAAGGCGGAGGGCACGAAATAGCAGGTTTCGAGTCCTCCGCAAACCATGCTTCAAGTAACTCTGTAGAAAAAGGAATTCTCATTAATTCCAAACAATGTTGGAGGGAGCATCACACATTTTTCGAAGAACCTAACGGCCAGAACGGCCAGTTTTTCGTCAGGACCCAATATGAAACCCACATTTGCCGGTGTGGCTGCTCTCGAACCCACATCCTTCTGCTCCGGAGACGAATACTTTTGCACTTAAGCTACGCCGACCAGGGCTTATCACTATTGCTTACCCTCTTGACATGTGCACCACCTCTGTAGCACGCCAAAATATCTTTGTAGCTTATTTATTAAAGGAAATATATAGGGTGTCCGAGAATTATTGGACACATTACGAAATTATGTACAAAACAAAAAAAACTATGAGCATTGTCTGTTTTTCTATGTCACGTATTACTAACACGGTTTCTATATTTTAGTTTTGCAGAATTGTTATTGCCAGAATCCGATAGATGGCGCTAGGTTTAGCCTGATGAGGAATGTATGAGAAATGCGCAATCAGTAGTCATGTCATCCGTATAGCAAAAGGCAATGTGTGTGTTATGGCTTGCGGAATTAAAGTCTGTCATTAAAGTTAAGAGACGGTACCGTTTAGAGTATGGTTGTAATCCTCCGTCAACAAATTCAACTAAGCGGTGGATGAAACAGTTTAAAGAAACTGGCAATGTGGAACATCGTGGAGGAGCCGGTAGGCCTAGCGTCAGCGGTGAGACGGTTTACTAAGTTAATGAAAGTTTCCGACGAAGCCCCAGGAAATTCGTTCGTAAAGCAAGCAGAGAACTGTGCATTCCAAAATCAACAGTTCACGAAATCTTGCACAAGAAATAAGGTTTCATGCTTACAAAATTCAAATAGGGCAAAAGATGCATGTAAATGATCACACTCTGCGATACGATTTTGCTGTGGATATGATGAATCGAGTGGAAAACGACGAAAACTTTCTCAGTACTGTAATTTTTAGTGATGAATTTACATTTCATGTATCAGGTATTGTGAATCGTCACAGTTGTAGAATATGGGGCAGTGAACCACCTCATGCTGCTATTGAACAGGAGCGTGATTCTCCAAAAGTTAATGTGTGGTGCGCCCTATCAAAAAGAGAAGTGATTGGCCCTTTCTTCTTCTACGAAAAAAACATAAATGGCGACATTTACTTGGATATGCTAGAAAATTACGCTATACCCAAGATCAAAAGATATGACTACGTCGTTTTCCAACAAGACGGCGCCCCTCCGCATTGGTCAACGTGTGTACGTAAGTGCCTAAATGAGCATTTCCCGAACAGATGAATTGAGCGTGGTGGTCCCATTCCGTGGCCTCCTCGCTCTCCAGATCTAACTCTATTGGATTACTTCATGTGGGGTTATGTGAAGGATCCTGTCTATCAGTGGCTTTGTACTGATTTGCAGGAACAGACGCAGCGTATCACAGCTGCTATTAATCCCATAACTCCTTAGATGCTTGCCAATACATGGCATGAAATCGAGTATCGCTTGGACGTACCAGGAGCAACCAAGGGATGTCACATCGAAATTTATTAACTTGTGTAGTTACATTGTAAGTTAGTACAGTCAGTTTTCTTTCCATCCGTTTAATGTTTTGTTTTATATAATTTTGTAATGTGTCCAATAATTCTCTGACACCCTGTATTTATTGCCTGAGAAGATACTAGCTTCTTCACTTCCACGGTTCTTTTTGTTTTAACTGGGTACAACATTAAAGCTCTTATCAAAATATTTTTGCAGCCAAGTTTAAGCTGGCCAAGTAGATTACCAATAAAGAACCTTATTTAACATTCTTTTTTATTTCTTAATGTGAAAAAGTAGTAAAACAAGTGGCGATTATTGTTTCTTTGCCAAAAAGTGCTTTCAGTTTTTAAAAGATGAAGGAGTCGGCAGATTGTGATCCCGCAGTGAAGATGATTGTTCTGCTGAAAATACAGTGCACAAGCAATTTTTTTTCTTTTTACAAATTGGCCATATTTTGTTTACGCAACAATAGTTCGGCTTCACTGACTTGCTGTAAGAAACACTAAAGCGTTGTTGTAACGGCCTAATAATTCATGTCACCTGTCATGGCATGCAGCGTGACAGTGGAAGGAATAAATAATATTTGCAGTATTGTATATGAAAAATTCCACCCTGCCCTCAAAATGATATTGAGCATCACTCGCATAGTGATCAGTTTCATACCACGTAAAAAGCTGAGCTCGAAAGACGACTGACTCCTTTACCCGTAGCAACAAAGTTCTTTAACCTAAGGACAAGAAATCTTCATTGTATAGACGAAAAAATAATGATAAATAAATAAAGCAGAAGAAGAAACAAACAATAAAGAAAAAGATCGTATTTCGTGTTGTGTACAATCGGACAATCAAATACGAAATGGGTTTTCTGAAGAGGAAACATAATGTTTTTGATTACGCGGAACGATTTGATTGTCGAGTTTGATAGACAACCGACTGAAGCAGGATGAGGTTAATTTAACATTGTTGCTTTCATTCATCGGTTCGAACAAACGGCGTCAGTGGATCTTTCTCACTAACACTCATTCCATGTAAACAGATACTTACCTCACGCAACAACCAAAATGATATAGCAAGACTGACGACAAATGTCAGGTGCTCACGCAAAGTCAATTGATACGCTCGTCCCGCGTAGGAAGTCAGTCAAAATTTGCTCGAGAGAGACGGAATTGCACCGCTGTAAGTTTCCGAAGTTATTTGTCTGTCCACGGGAGGCAATTACCCTTCGTAATACATTCACCAACGCTACATGTTGAAATCGAATACAAAAAGTTCGTTTCTACTGCTTGTAGTTTATCACAGATTTTCCACGGACATCAAAGTGAACTTCCTGTTGGCTGCACCTTTGTTGGAATCTGGAGTCTTATCTCGATTCTCAGAGTTCTTCGCCTCAGGGCAGTGGATCTAGATTATTTTTTACCTGACCAAAGAAGAAGGGATATATAAAAGTATCGTTGATAACGATACACGAGGAAAGTAAGGATGAATTTACACTCCCAAAACCTCCTGTGTCATGATGCTTAATTACATCTGCATCACTCATTTCTCGTTTTCTCTAATTTTTAAATCGCCGTTTAACGATAGAAGAGTTTTACTTCAAATTTTATCCATACAGTGAAAAAACAAATTTTCCGGTGACTAAGATCGAATCCGCAGCCGAATGATTTCCTAATTAAGCTACACCGACGGAATTTATCGCTGTAACTTTGCCATCTTGACATGTGCTTCACCTTTGTAGTACGCCACAACCATTTAGATGTAATACAGTCGAAAATAAGTGAAATTTGCGTAAGCTGTGTGTAGGAATTCACATTTCCTAACGGGCGCCTTGTTATATATTTGTGTAGTCTTGCCCTTATACATTTGCATTTTATTGCCTTGAGTACCAAAAGTGAGGGGAGCGAATGGAGTTTTATTACGGCTAAGCGTATTTTGCTCAGCGCGGAATTCGAAGTTTCTGGTTCGGCCGCGAATGGCCTAGTGGGCAACATTCGTGACTGCCACGGAGAAACTTCAGGTTCGATCCCGGGTAGGTTTGAACGCTCAAACCACTAAATATCCACCGTGCATCGGATGGGCACGTTAAGGCGTCGGACCCGGGTGCTGCCCCCGGGTAATAAATAAGGACGTCTTCCTCCTCCTTTCTGCCTTGCTTCCGTGTCACTTTCCTATCTTTGAAATAGGAAGCTAGTCTCCTAGCTTCCTATTTCAAAGGGTTGTTTAAGACCTGGGGTCAGTCACTCCCTTCCTAAAATCCTCTACATATTATCTGATCTGAAGTTTCTGGTTTTATGACAGGATAATTCCGGGAGAGGTGTCATCTTTGTGAGACTACGCAGACCGCATGGATAAAGTTTATTTCGAGGAAATGGCGTCAGACAGAGAGAAATAAAGGGAGAGGGAGAGAAAGAGAGAAAGAAAGAGCAAGAGAGAAAAGAAGAGAGAAAAAGAAAGAAAGAAAAAAAGAAAGAGAGAGAGAGAGAGAGAGAGAGAGTTTCGCTTTTCGTAGCATAAAGAAAGTGGCACGGAGGATGAAAGGAGGGATTTATCCACTCTACATAGAGAAGAGTCTATGAACGCCAATTTCGCCTTAATCCTGGAGTTCGGATAAAGTAGAACAAATACTTGTACCCTGATTGATCAGATCAGATCATATGTAGAGGATTTTAGGAAGGAGTGTCTAACCCCAGGTCTTAAACAACCCTTAGAAATAGGAAGCTAGAGATTTGGGCTAGAATGCCCGATAGGAAAGTGACACGGAAGCGAGGTAGAAGACGCCCTTATTTACTACCGGGGGTCAGAAGGCTTAACGTTCCCATTCAATGCTCTAGTAGATCAGATCAGATCATATGTAGAGGATTTTAGGAAGGGAGTGTCTGACCACAGGTCTTAAACAACCCTTAGAAACAGGAAGCTAGGAGATTTGGGCTAGAGTGCCTGATAAGAAAGTCACACGGAAGCGAGGTAGAAGACGCCCTTATTTACTACCGGGGGTCAGAAGGCTTAACGTTCCCATTCAATGCTCTAGTAGATCAGATCAGATCATATGTAGAGGATTTTAGGAAGGGAGTGTCTAACCCCAGGTCTTAAACAACACTTAGAAATAGGAAGCTAGGAGATTTGGGCTAGAGTGCCCGATAGGAAAGTGACACGGAAGCGAGGTAGAAGACGCCCTTATTTACTACCGGGGGTCAGAAGGCTTAACGTTCCCATTCAATGCTCTAGTAGATCAGATCAGATCATATGTAGAGGATTTTAGGAAGGGAGTGTCTGACCCCAGGTCTTAACCCTTAGAAACAGGAAGCTAGGAGATTTGGGCTAGAGTGCCCGATAGGAAAGTGACACGGAAGCGAGGTAGAAGACGCCCTTATTTACTACCGGGGGTCAGAAGGCTTAACGTGACCATTCAATGCTCTAGTAGTTCAGATCAGATCATATGTAGAGGATTTTAGGAAGGGAGTGTCTAACCCCAGGTCTTAAACAACACTTAGAAATAGGAAGCTAGGAGATTTGGGCTAGAGTGCCCGATAGGAAAGTGACACGGAAGCGAGGTAGAAGACGCCCTTATTTACTACCGGGGGTCAGAAGGCTTAACGTGACCATTCAATGCTCTAGTAGTTCAGATCAGATCATATGTAGAGGATTTTAGGAAGGGAGTGTCTAACCCCAGGTCTTAAACAACACTTAGAAATAGGAAGCTAGGAGATTTGGGCTAGAGTGCCCGATAGGAAAGTCACACGGAAGCGAGGTAGAAGACGCCCTTATTTACTACCGGGGGTCAGAAGGCTTAACGTTCCCATTCAATGCTCTAGTAGATCAGATCAGATCATATGTAGAGGATTTTAGGAAGGGAGTGTCTAACCCCAGGTCTTAAACAACACTTAGAAATAGGAAGCTAGGAGATTTGGGCTAGAGTGCCTGATAGGAAAGTGACACGGAAGCGAGGTAGAAGACGCCCTTATTTACTACCGGGGGTCAGAAGGCTTAACGTTCCCATTCAATGCTCTAGTAGATCAGATCAGATCATATGTAGAGGATTTTAGGAAGGGAGTGTCTGACCCCAGGTCTTAACCCTTAGAAACAGGAAGCTAGGAGATTTGGGCTAGAGTGCCCGATAGGAAAGTGACACGGAAGCGAGGTAGAAGACGCCCTTATTTACTACCGGGGGTCAGAAGGCTTAACGTGACCATTCAATGCTCTAGTAGTTCAGATCAGATCATATGTAGAGGATTTTAGGAAGGGAGTGTCTAACCCCAGGTCTTAACCCTTAGAAACAGGAAGCTAGGAGATTTGGGCTAGAGTGCCCGATAGGAAAGTGACACGGAAGCGAGGTAGAAGACGCCCTTATTTACTACCGGGGGTCAGAAGGCTTAACGTTCCCATTCAATGCTCTAGTAGATCAGATCAGATCATATGTAGAGGATTTTAGGAAGGGAGTGTCTAACCCCAGGTCTTAACCCTTAGAAACAGGAAGCTAGGAGATTTGGGCTAGAGTGCCCGATAGGAAAGTGACACGGAAGCGAGGTAGAAGACGCCCTTATTTACTACCGGGGGTCAGAAGGCTTAACGTTCCCATTCAATGCTCTAGTAGATCAGATCAGATCATATGTAGAGGATTTTAGGAAGGGAGTGTCTGACCCCAGGTCTTAACCCTTAGAAATAGGAAGCTAGGAGATTTGGGCTAGAATGCCCGATAGAAAAGTGACACGGAAGCGAGGTAGAAGACGCCCTTATTTACTACCGGGGGTCAGAAGGCTTAACGTTCCCATTCAATGCTCTAGTAGATCAGATCAGATCATATGTAGAGGATTTTAGGAAGGAGTGTCTAACCACAGGTCTTAAACAACCCTTAGAAACAGGAAGCTAGGAGATTTGGGCTAGAGTGCCCGATAGGAAAGTGACACGGAAGCGAGGTAGAAGACGCCCTTATTTACTACCGGGGGTCAGAAGGCTTAACGTTCCCATTCAATGCTCTAGTAGATCAGATCAGATCATATGTAGAGGATTTTAGGAAGGGAGTGTCTAACCCCAGGTCTTAAACAACCCTTAGAAACAGGAAGCTAGGAGATTTGGGCTTGAGTGCCCGATAGGAAAGTGACACGGAAGCGAGGTAGAAGACGCCCTTATTTACTACCGGGGGTCAGAAGGCTTAACGTTCCCATTCAATGCTCTAGTAGATCAGATCAGATCATATGTAGAGGATTTTAGGGAAGGGGAGTGTCTGACCCCAGGTCTTAACCCTTAGAAACAGGAAGCTAGGAGATTTGGGCTAGAGTGCCCGATAGGAAAGTGACACGGAAGCGAGGTAGAAGACGCCCTTATTTACTACCGGGGGTCAGAAGGCTTAACGTGACCATTCAATGCTCTAGTAGTTCAGATCAGATCATATGTAGAGGATTTTAGGAAGGGAGTGTCTAACCCCAGGTCTTAACCCTTAGAAACAGGAAGCTAGGAGATTTGGGCTAGAGTGCCCGATAGGAAAGTGACACGGAAGCGAGGTAGAAGACGCCCTTATTTACTACCGGGGGTCAGAAGGCTTAACGTTCCCATTCAATGCTCTAGTAGATCAGATCAGATCATATGTAGAGGATTTTAGGAAAGGAGTGTCTAACCCCAGGTCTTAACCCTTAGAAACAGGAAGCTAGGAGATTTGGGCTAGAGTGCCCGATAGGAAAGTGACACGGAAGCGAGGTAGAAGACGCCCTTATTTACTACCGGGGGTCAGAAGGCTTAACGTTCCCATTCAATGCTCTAGTAGATCAGATCAGATCATATGTAGAGGATTTTAGGAAGGGAGTGTCTGACCCCAGGTCTTTTTTTATTTTTTTATTGGAGGTTTAACGACCACCGTGAGCAACTCAGTGGGCTATAAGCAGTCGCCCGTCCCTAATTTAGGGTCACTGGTTCCAGGGAAGGGAGAGAGCCAGTGCCGTAAGACAAACACAACATGCATGCCTCACCGGGATTCGATCCCGGGCCGCTTTCGGGCGAATGATCAGAGGCCATCGCTCAGGGGCGGCAACCCCAAGCCTTCAACAGCCCTTAGAAATAGGAAGCTAGGAGATAAAGTGCCCGATAGGAAAGTGACACGGAGGCGGGGTAGAATGGGGGAGGAAGACGCCCTTATTTATTACCGGGGGGCCAGTACCTGGAGTCCGACGTCCTAACGTGCCCATCCGACGCACGGCAGATATTTAGTGGTTCGAGCGTTCGTACCTGCCTGGGATCGAACCGGAGGTCTTCTCCGTGGCAGTCACGAACGCTGACCACTAGGCCACCCTGATTGATAACGAAGAAAATGTTAATAATCGAATTTTAAATCAATCAAAAATCGATCACAATCGATTAAAAAAGATGTACTCGCCCCCACCCCCACCCCTGAATTTCTGAGTACGCCTCTGACGTTTTTCTAGGAATAAGAGGTCATGGAAAAAACCCACCTAGAACTGTAAAAATACAAGATACGTTTTCCTTGGGCTTTTTTTCTTTAATTTCAATAGGAAACTGCAAGTAAATTTTCGTTCGCGCAGTTAAACCTATTGTTAATTAGAAGCACCCAATATTTTTGCTGTAATCATGGTCTTATTGTTCTGTTACTCAATATCTTAGTTAAATTTCAAAGAATTCGTGTTGAAATAGAACCACCTTTCTGAACCCCGTTAATTATTTGATAATATTAAACTCTGGATGGACGATTGATGTAAAAGAAAGAAATGCGTTTCCAAAATCACCAAATGATAAAAAGATCGTGGAAAACTTTTTCTTTTTAATGAAAAAAAAAAAAGAAAGAAGCGGAGAATCTACAAATTTGTTTCTCATAAGTCATATCAATCTCTGTCAGGGATTTCTAATGTGAGAGAATTCTTAGTTGGAACGATAGAATTCTCATAGACTTAACCGAACTTAAAGAACAGTCGAATTTTAAGAAAGGATCATTGGAATTCACTGATTTTTTGAAGAAAATTGAAGGAAAACAATTGTTTAAAACCGCCAACACTGACCAAAAGTAAACATCGAAGGAAAAAGTAATTTAATCAGATTACATGAGTTTTAAATTTCAGGCACTACGAGTAGTGGGAAAATGAGAGTTCTGTGTCACTGATGTGTGATGCATGCATGAATACATACATCACGATGACGTATTGCAACATGGTATACATCACGAAGTGTTATTAGGCCTACCTCATACATCACGAAGTAATACATTAGAAGTTTTAAAGCAAAGTTTTCTTCTGTAAATCCATCGACAGACTACCAAATATTACGGGGGAACAGTTATCGGTTTCAGGAGATACACATTTTCAATGAAATTCATTCATGAAATAGTTGAAAAGTATAGCATACCTGATTTCCGAAGATTACGGTGCTCCGTACATAAGGGATAATCTACATATAATCCATTGACTGAAACTAAGACTAACCCATCCAAGGCGAAAACTGAATCGAGCCAAGAACTGAAATAAAAAAGAATTAGTTACTCTTTTTTTCCCCCATAGTTAAAAGAAACATTACATGCAAAGCATTCACTGAAATAACGATTAATGCTAAAGATGCAAGACATTTCATGTAAAAAAAATAAGAAAGAAAAGGGAATTGATTTCAGCTAATACTAAAAAATTGAAACTAGGAACTTGAAACATCCTCCTCTTTCCAGGTTTTACTGTTTTTTTGTTTTTGTTTTTTCTTTCTTAAGAGAAAGGAGAACCAACTCTCCCAACTGCTGTGCTAAATTGACCGAATCTGAGTTCAGATGTGTGTCAGAGAGAGAGAGAGAGAGAGAGAGACAGTTGCATTATAATCGAAATGTACTGCTAAACAATATATACGATTACGAATTAGGTGACCCTTTTTTCCACTTTGCCGCCCCGGTGGCGCAGTGGTCTAAGCGATGGCTTCTGATCATTCGTCCGAGATGGGTCCGGGTTCGAATCCCGGTGAGGCATGGATGTTGTGTTTGCCTTACGGCACTCGCTCTCTTATTCCCTGGAACCAGTTGCCCTAAATTAGGGACAGGCGACTGCTTATAGCCCACTGAATTGCTCACGGTGGTCGTTAAACCTCCAATCAAATAAAAAACAAATCCACTTTGACGAAATTAGTTATTTTTTCACCTCAATCCATGTAACGATACCGAAATTCCGTTTTGATGAAATTAAAGATATTTTCCAGTTTTACGTAGCTCAGAAAAATTTTATTTGCACATTTTATCGGATCCCCCCCTCCCTTTTTCTTAAAAATTCCACGAAGTTTTTCATAATTTTGGAGAAATCGATCGCCAAAACAGCTGTGCAAAAATATTCATCAGCACGCATGATTTCTGATAGTTTACAAGATTAAGTGTTTGATTCGAATACGTCCTTATGTCTTCTTTAAAAATGGATTTAAATTCTCGCAATATTTCCTTCTGCTTGGTATCTATCGCTGTGGCTTAGATTTGTCTTCTGGTTTTTGAAGAAATGCGATAGTTTCCTTTGTATCCTGCAATAAATTTCCAATATTACCTACCGTATGTATATAAATAAACGGAAAACCTATTCGATATTAATAACCTATTTCGGTATTATTTGACGAATATGAGAATATTCGTCAAAGAATTAAAATTTTTCTTTAAAATTGAAACTTAATAACTCTTTAGATAAACTGTAAGTCAGACCATGTGATCACACAAAAATATGTTATTTATTTATTTTGTGTGTGTGTGTGTGTGAGGGGGGGGATTAACGACCACGTTGAGAAAATTAATAGGCTATATAAACTGTCGCCCGTTAGGGAAACTAGTTCCAGGAAAAGGAGAAAGGCATGGCCGTAAGACAAACACAACGTCCATCCCTCACCGGGATTCGAATCCGGACCCATCTGGACGAATGATCAGAAGCCAAAGCTTAGATCACAATGGCAGCGGGGAGGCTTACCTTCTTACCTTACTACAAAAAATAAGAAAATCATGCTCTCTATACAGTTGTACATTAATTAACCATGGGCATATGCACTATGCAGCCATGCTACCTCCTTCCGTGCTGCTCCAGACTCCTCCTGTCGCTTTTAATTTTGAACGTCGTAGTTTAAATGCTTCATTGTCGGCTACGATTTTCCCCGCATGCCCACGAAAGACAACAGCTAATCTGACCCCCTCACCGAACCTTCGTCATCTTCGTTTTTGCAAACCACTGTTTCAGAAAATTTCCAAAAGTTTCAGTTAACACTCAACGAAAAGCAAGTACACTGGTGTGCAAAAAATTAAGGACGAAGAGGAGAAATTAGCATAACAGCGGAACGAGCAGGCAGAACAGACCGAAAGACCACTTAGGAGATAGACTAGGGTCCGGTACGGTAGGGCATGCGCATATATGCAGCATGACGTTGGAGGGGGGTCGGAAGGGTATAAAGCACACGGGCGGTGTACGCTCAGCAATTCGGTAAAAGCAATTGCACGGTGTACATCGGTTTGAACGACGTCTATTTGCTGCCACAGTGTGATATGGCCAACAGGCAATCCAGTAGACGACATCTGGATGACTTTACCCAAGGTCGCGTCATTGGGAAGTTGGAAGAAGGTCGAAGTGTGACTAGTGTGGCCGAGGAGTTTGGGATCGCTCACAGCATCGTTTCACGAGCTTGGAGAGCATTTCAAACGACAAGAACAGCTGTCCGAGAGTTTAGCAGTGGTCGTCCACGAGCAACCACGGTGGCGGACGACCGGTATATTGTCCTACAGGCGAGAAGAGACAGACGGCATACAGAGGGAGAAATCGCAAGGCACATGCAACAGACAACTGGACGTCCGTTATCGTGTTTTACCTTGGCCAGGAGGCTGCACAAAGGTGGTCTATTTGCACGACGAACTGTACGATGTGTGCCATTAACACCTGCTGAACACAAGAACTGGACACTTCAGCAATGGGGTGGAGTTCTCTTTACGGATGAGAATCGATTTAGTCTGACGAGCGATTCTGGACGTATACACATCTGGAGAGAGCAGAGAACACGCAATCACACCGGCAACATCATCGAAAGGGACCGGTTTGGGGGTGGCGGAGTTCTCGTTTGGGGCGGTATCATGCTTGGTAGCCATACTGACATCTTCCAAGGAGGTTCAGTCACTGATGTCCGCTATTGTACCGAGTTTCTCCTGCCTCACGTGCGTCTGTTTAGAGGTGCTGTGGTCCTGAATTCCTCTTCGTGGACGACAACGCTACACCTCATCGTACAGTGGCTGTCGCAGAGCTGTTGGAGAGTGAAGATATTCAACGCATGGATTGGCCCGCAAGGTCCCCGGACCTAAATCCAATCGAACACGCGTGGGACCTTCTCGGGAGACGCTTGGCAGCACGTCACCAACCGCCAACAACGATTCCGCAGCTGCGATGGGCACTACAAGAGGAATGGGCCGCGATGCCTCAACAGCTCCTTGACAACCTCGTCTTCATCATGGACAGACAATGTAAATCTTGCAACGCAGTCAGGGGTGATCATATCCCCTACTAAAGACTGGATGTTTTTTGGCACCCGCCTGTCAAATGGACTTTTCTGTTTTCTGTCCAGTTGTGCTCGAAGCTACCTTTTCAATAAAGTGCCTTTGTATCCTTTGGATTCCTTGTTTGGACGGTTTTGCTCACTTGTTCCATATTCTTACATCTTGGGGATCTCATGGTATGATTTGAATAGATGTGGAGCACTTCTGCACGACGTTACATTCGAAAAACCGTCTCGTCCTTAATTTTTGCACGCCAGTGTATGACCGAGAACGTTATAAACCGTATGAAATTAAACTGCGAGCATTAAAAAGTATGATCGTAATAACCAAATGTTCGTTATACATGGGATCGTTATAAACGGATTAAACTAACATTATTTCAATGGCCATTTTGTTAGGACTATTGAGAATAATCGCAATAGCCGGGGATATTATTATAAATATGGTTCTCCATAGAGAGTTTGACCATATGAATATGCATATAATGTCGTGAAGCGTTTTGTTTTGTGCATAAGCAAGGCTAGCCGCGCAATTGGAAATTTTTTGGGGGAAGGGTTATGATATCGATGAAATATAATTTGCATGCAGTATCTATATATTATTGATATTTCGCGGGGGGGGGGGTTGCACCCCAGTTAGTATCACCAGATATTTAATTAGTATCAAAATAAGTGTCATTACTCAGTGAATTAAAGTATAGAAATTAACTGCGAAATTTGTAATAAAAGGGTGGAATAATTAATTCCATTTGGAATAAGTAGATAAAAATAATGCAAGCACTTCATCTTAAACATAAGTATAATATAAAGGCAATCACTGAAAACTGTCTCTCTTCTGTCTGAGATATCTCATGTCTAAATGACCAATACTGATTGTGTTTTATCCTTTATTTTTATTGTACTGGTGGTTGAGTGTGTTTCATTGAATGCTCGATTACTTCCTGAAGAGAAGAAATGATGTTCGTGGACTTAGAAGCTTGACTACAATCATCCACTATGCAGAAAGAATCTCAGCGCCGAGCGGCTGGTAACAGAATTATACCTAAAATTCCTTCATTCTACCGTACCCAAGGTGTGGTCGATTAAGACAGCTAGACGTAGGGAGTCATAACCTAGGAGTTTATTCTAGCTCAGTTCCTGGTTAGGCAGCTTCAAAAATGGTATGAGGAAAAAAATGACCACAGAAAAACTGCCTACTTCTCGAAAACAGGAAAAAATGCTCACATCTTGAAAACAGGAAAATACGCCAGCTGTTGATTGTTGCTTTCTTACGTCTGTCAGAAATATGCTTTTTTTTTTTTTTTTCATGAAGAATTATATCAATTTCCACTAAGCAATCGACAAAACACAATTCCTTTTCTAAACCACATAACCTAGAATTACAAGAACATCGTTGTTCGTTCCCAAAATTGCAGAAGAGGTTTATTGTTTGAAGGAACAGAACAATATTAATATATGTTAACATGAAATAAAATATTAACAAGAGCGAATAACGCATTGAACCTGAAACGCTTACAAAATCCCTAGGAGTAGGATTTTTCTGATGCACCTCCACACCCGTATTATCCTATGCAATGTTCTGTTTATGAATTGGGTGTTTTTTTTATTTTACCACGTGTCATGTGACACGTAGTAAAATCTAACGTATTTTCATTTTTGCAGCTTCGTTAAAGTTGCTTTTCCTGTAATACGCCCCTAACTAAAAAGAATTATCTTAGGTGTTACTGTTTGTGAATGGGCTACGCATGTGTTCCTTCGAACAATCAGCCTCTTTTGCCACTTTGGGAACAAACCACAATGTCCTTGTAATGCTAGTTAACGCTATGTGGTTGAGGTTTAAATTGAGATTATTCTTAATGAAATTTAAGAAAAAAAAAACATGTTTTAACAGACGAAAGAAACAGTTAGCAGTTGGCGTATTTTCCTATTTTCAACATGTGGGCATTTTTCCTGTTTTCGTGAAGTGGGCATTCTTTCCGTGGGCGTTTTTTCTTTGTGCATTCTTTCCGTAGGCATTCTTCAAAAATACAAGTTTAAACTTCTTTTTTTTTTCCCTGAATCACATATACAAGCAGTGGAAAAAGTCGAACAATTGTCGTCTGAGCTTTAGGGTGGGATTAAAAATATGACCATGCGGGAACGGAAAACGTTCCCAATTTTATCATAAGAACGCTTAATTTAAAGGAAAATTTTATCAAACTGAGACAAAGATATAGAAGATAGTAAAGTAACACTGCTAATGATAATTATATAATGAGAAAAAGAAAGCCCCTCTGGGCTCTGGAGGGGGTCTTATCCCTTAAAATGGTATTCTTGTTGGGCCACTGCGCTCTTTTGTTCTTACCTTTTCTTGTATTTAAATCTGAAAATTAAATATACGGAAAAGCAAATAAACTTACTCCTTTTCGATAACGACGACTACGTAAAATTACTGTTACTTATCTGATTTATATTTTAGTGATTTTTATTTATGAACATGTGGTGACTACTCATATAGAAAACTTCAGTTTGTAAAGAACTGTTAACGACGGCACAGATGAAAATTTAAATGCAGTGGCTAAGTTGGCATGAACCCTTAGCCTTCAAGAAAAGAAGAACTGTGACTGAACTAAAAAAGCATCTGTGCTGCTCACTTTAGGAAAGCGACAGGCAACTCGAAAAATCTGAATCAGATAAGACAACGCATTTCTGGCCTTGACCTTGCCGTTTTCAATAGAGTAAGCATTAAATTTTCAGTGATTTGGTCGTTTATTCTATTTTAATCTTAAATAACCCAGTAGGAGTTACTTTTTTTAAAGACTAAAAGATTAGTTGATATCTTTATGAAATGGTTGCTAGCAGTAGTGCCCCCAGAAATTTCTCAAGGGTTCCGAGGAACACAAAATTTCCTCAAGGGGGGGGGGGGACCCCTAAATTTTCCGGGGAAAAATAGTCAGGTGCCAAAACAATTTAGAAGGAGGTTGACTTTTGTACATTTGTTCTTATCCAGTTACTAGTAATGTTACAGTACAAGAAAGTTAAATGATTAGAAGAAGCAGTAAAGACTCGCTGATTACCATTTACCTGTACCGTCCAATTGCGGACTCCACAGGGTAAAGCGAACTCTCTCGAAATTAATAGTGACGGCGTTGCGAGTAATCCTGCCAGGATCCGACATTCCCCCATCCGGACAGAATCGGTCCGTAGACCTGCAGCTTGCTGCTATCCCCGTGGGCCGGCACTTCTCACCTCTCCGTCATGACCCGGGTGTGCGTGCTATTTGGGCAAGGGCTAGAAAAGAAATTTCTCTACCCCTGACTAGGAGAATCAATTGCTGGCGCGAACTGTTTGGAGCGTCAGCCCTTTATTCAAACAAGTAGATACAAGCACATTTATTTACACTGAGGAACTCATCTCCGCGTAGGAAACAAGTCCTTTGCTCAATGCGCCCTCTCACACTGAGAAATATTTAAATATTTACATTAGTATTTACATTGCCACAGGACTAGGGTCGGTTCTGTGGTGATGACTCTGGGCTCGAGTCATCAGTTTCTCTTCTTCGATTCTTCATCCCTCTTCTTTCTTCTTTCTTCTTTGGTCACCCCTCTATAAGGTAGACCGCCTGTTCCTCTTTGAGGTACTTGACCATCTCAATGAGCCCCTGTCGCGCTCTTGGGTACGCGAGCAGGATCGAGAGGTCACTCGTCTTTGCCAATTCTGGCACTAATGTTGCTCTCTTCCCTTCCCTGCCAGAGAAGCACATTCTAGAATCATGTGTGCGACATCTGCAGTCTGGGCACCACACATGCACACTCGCTCCCTAATCGCAAATCTGCGGAAGTACTCCGGCGACACTCCGTGCCCGGTTAGTACTTGGTTGAGGAAGCCATTACTCTCAATGCGCCTTATCGAGATTCGGGGAAAATACGGCATGTTCTTCTACCCGTGTCCCCGTCATCCCATCTCTGTTGCCACTCCACCAATGTGGCTGATTTCAGTTGCGTCCGCACGCTTTGCAGCGGCGTTCGCATCTGAAAATCTATGTCATCTTTACCAGTAGCTTCCTTCGCTATAGCTGGTCTGCACGTTCATTTCCAACTGTACCGACATGACTTCGGATCCAGTGGAAGGTAACCCTCCTACTCTCCATTGACTTGAATAGCGCTTTTATCTCTCTGACAAGGGAAGTCTTACTCCCGAACTGACCAAGCGCTTTCAGGGCCGCTTGGCTATCAGAGTATATGCTATAAGTCCCTTCACTGTTCATAGCAAGCACCCAACGCAGTGCCTCTCTGATCACCAATAACTCTGCTTGGAAGACAGAGGAATTGGGCGATAGTTTCATTCGCTCCGCGTGCATCTCGTTGCCATCCGAGATCACGCAGAAACCTGCGCCGACACTACTGCCTATTTTAGAACCGTCCGTGTACAGTTCCTTCCACTGACCTGTGGGGAGAGCTTTGTCCCAACTCAGACAAAGCTCGTTGGCTGGGTGGCAAGTCCAGTCCATTCTCAGAAGTTCCACCTCGGACGACCGATACTGGTGTCCTAGGAAGGAAACATCGTCCCCGTAGCGGAGGGTCTGCATTACTGCTTCCCTCGCTACGACCAGGTCCGCCGGTTCGCACCCAGCCAGCACTTGGAGCGCTGCTGTGGAGGTCGTGCGGAAGCACCTCGTCATGCCCAATAGCGCCCTGCGCTGAATTTGGTTAATACCATTTCTCATCCTAACGGTATCTGACCACCAGGCGGGACACGCATATGTTAATATGCGCTCCACCCCTCGCTTATAGAGCACCTTTTTAGCTGGCCCAGGCAGCCGCATTCCGTTGATCTTATTTGATGAAATTCTTTTTCTGGTTAGATTTTTCTAAATTTATTTAACAGAACTACTCCCTTATAAATATTGTATGTTATAATTATACGGCACATGATTAAAAAATATATGTGCATCACGTAACGTGATTTTTGTTTCAAACTTCGACGTAATAATTTTCCACTCTGTCAGCCGGGGGGGCATCGGCACCCTCGTGGGTGCGCCCCTAGTTGCTCGCGGATATGGGCGGATTGGCCCACCCAGATACCAGAATATTTCGCGGTGGACCACTCGAGAAGTGGTGCATTTTCTCTCCCATTCATTTTATTTAGAATTTTTACAATGGTTAATTTCGTTTGAGTTATATTTTTCTCCGAAAAGTTGTTTACTTAAAAAAAAAAAAAAAAAAAACACTTCTGTTTTCGTTTGGCGTTGACTCTCAAATGAAATATCAAAATTCTTTATACTTGTGTGAGAAAAGTGCATGGTGCCGGACCAAGTGTGCGCTGTTATAAATTAATTAACATAAAGATAACTACAGTTTTTTTGTTTTTTTTAATTTGAGGTTTAACGACCACAGTGAGCAACTCAATGGGCTATAAGCAGTAGCTTATTCCTAATTTAGGGTCACTGGTTCCAGGGAAGGGAAAGAGCCAGTGCCGTAAGATAAACACAACATGCATGCCTCACGGGATTCGAACACGGACCCTTTTTGGACGAATGATCAGAGGCCATCGCTTAGATCACTACGCCACCGGGATGGCAAAGATAACTACAGTTAGACGTTTCTGATCAGATCAGATCATATGTAGAAGATTTTAGGAAGATTGTCTCTGACCCCAGGTCTTAAACAACCCTTAGAAATAGGAAGCTGGAGTTTTGGGCCAGAGTGTCCGATAGAAAAGTGACACGGAAACGAGGTAGAAAGGGGAAGGAAAACGCCCTTATTCATTACCGGGGGGCCCAGTATCTGGGGTCCAACGGCTTAACGGGCCCGTTAGAAGTCGGACCCCGGGTACCAGGGTAATAAATAAGGGCGTCTTCCTCCCCCATTTAGTGGTTCGAGCGTTCATACCTCCCCGGGATCAAACCTGAGGTTTCTCCGTGGAAGTCACGAATGTTGATCACTAGGCCATCCGCGGCTCTAAACGTTTAAAATGTAGGTCTTTGGGACTAGAGCCCAAGGTTATTGACAGGTCCTACCCTCCTTAAGTAATCTTGAAAGAGACATGTACCCATTGTGATGGCCCATCATCACCAACCCGTTATGCACAGACTGATATATAGAACAAAGCGATTCTCCCACAAAGACATTGCGAAATCAGTGCCCCACCCACATTTATTTTAAAAGAAACAACAACATCCCAGCACTGCTTCACATCAGTCAAAATGGTGGTTCATAGGTTAAAATAACAGACAGACTTTAAAAAGACATCTATCCAAGGTAGAGATACAAATGTCATTGCGCAGTAGGCAATCAGTGTCCAAACAAATATAAAAATCAGTTGAGCAGCAAAATTGCTCTGTGGCATGCGTACTTTTCAACTTTCATAATGATCTTCATGGTGATTTCGTTGGAAATTGGGTCTTCGAAAGACTCGTCATTGGTTTTAATTTGTCAAAACCAACTTTTTAAAAGGAAACTGAAATCTTACAAATTACGAAGCGTGGTTTGACGCTAAAACCCACCATGAACGGATTTTCAAAACTCTTTCACCGTTAAATTGTTAAAATTTGTTCAAGAACGAACTTGTTTCACAATTCGTATTTCAAGAGTTCTCTTTTATCCAGGATCTAACAGAATGTTTCAAATGAGGGAATATATGAGGTAATCTGTTATAGGAGTGGGTGTTTTTGTAGCTGACCACAAAACTGAAATTCCTGGCCTGGTTTCATCTTCCCAATACACCGGGAATCAGGGATCACTTTAGTTAGCCACTTCATGCAAACCTATACTTATTCCTAACTTGCATACATGTTGCGCATAATTAACAGCTCAAACAAAGAAGTGTCCTGATATCAAGAAAAAGAAAATGATAGAAAACTAGTGTAGCAATCACTCATCGCAACCGACGAAGAGTTTGTGAAACAGTAATTATACAGCGAATGACACTTATTTCATTATATAATCGTTTGTCACTGGCAAGAAAAAGAAGACAATTTCCTCCTAAGAGCTTCATTTATAGTGACGACGCATTAATCGTCTGGTATAAAGTTTAGAAAATCGGGAACTAGCAGATGTTTCATCATGAACAGCTGTGTGCGCCTTCCGCATTATCGAGAATTGATAATTTCAGTGACTTTATAATGCTTTCAGCTACGCTAGTAAATTATAATAGATTAAGAAATCAATAAGAGCGCAGTAAGTACCCTGTGCGCACATTCGGCGTGCTTCGGCTCATTGAGTAAATTTATTGCGTCATTATTGTTTATAGAATTCTCCCGGACGAACGGTGAACCTGACGATGAACTCGTGAAATTTCAAGCGTTTTGAAATCATATAAAACAAACTATCATATCATTGTGCCCTCACGGACAGCGTTGATCTTACTTTTCAAGTATAAAAAATGTAAATCAGTAAATAATTTACTCCCTCACTCTGTTGGAAAAACGCATTAATTATTTTGCAAAACATCCCCTGTAAACCTTTTTTGGATTCAGCATTAATTTTATTAATGCATAACCTGGATCAAAACTGCATGTAATGTTTACCCAGTCAGTTATTTATCAGTATTATTACACATTCAAGGCCTCTCTCTATCCAAGTACAAAATTTTCATGAAAATACAAAGGACATCCTGAAAGTAATGCCTCGTCCCTCACAAGATATTTATTTGTAGCAGCAAAAATGTGAAATTTGGTGGCAAAATTCTTGGGCATATTCCTAATAATGATAGCCTATTCAAAGTGTTGTCCATCACTTTCTATACATTTCCGCCATCTTTGAAAACATTGGTAAAATAAATTTTGGAAAAATTCCTGAGGCTGTCGTTTCACCCATGAGTTCACAGCCAGTTTAACGTCTGTCACATCGTCGAAACGTTCCCCACGAGGGGTGTTTTTCAAAGGGGTAAACAGGAAAAAATCTGAGGGAGCCAAATCAGGACTGTAGAAGGATTGCGGCATCACCGTCCACCCCTTTTTGGCAATAGCTGTGAAGTCTCCATTGAGGTGTGGGGACGTGCATTATCATGGTGTAAAAACAACACTATGAAGTGGAATGTCACGTCTTTTCCTTCCGATAACTTCCTTTAGCTTCTTCAACGTCTGCACATACTGTTTATTGTTGCACCCCGTTCAAGGAAACCAGTCAAAATTAAACCACGTTTGTCCCAGGAAATTGCCACCATCACTTTTCTTGCGGAACAAGTTATTTTCACCTTTTTCTATCGAGGTGAAGATTTGCAGTGCCATTCTATTGACGCAAGTTTTGTTTCTGATCATGAAAAATCACTTAGGTTTCATCCCCCGTCACAAAATTAGAGAAAAACACCTCACCCTTCCGCTCATAGCAGTCCAAGAGGTCCGGAACATGTCCACCTTTTGCTCACATTGTTCACGGGTTAGGTTTCTTGGGATGCTCTTTGAATTTTTTTTCTGTAGCCCAGATCCCTAATTAATGTTTCCATAACACTATGAGCACAATGAATTGCATCACACAACTCCTGGGTGGTGACACGACGCTCAGTTGTGATGAGGTCTTTCACTCGTTGCCTGTTGGCATCTGTCACTGCAGTTGCAGGTCTTCCACTCCGTTGTTTGTCCGACACCGAACTTTCTCCCTCTCGAAACCTCTTCATCCATGTTCGGACATTACTGATATCGATTGTGGCAGCTCCATACACCGCCATTAGTCTTCTGTGGATTTCTGGAGCCTCACATCCCTTTATTTCCAGGAATTCAACTACGGCTCGCTGCTTTTATCTGTCATTCAAGATTTTTATTTCCGATTCGGAAAAAAATTGTTCCCACAGTGGTAGCATTTTATAGTACATGTCAGTACAGTTTCATTAAAATCACTTCAAAATTTCAGAAATTATTAAGAATGAGGTATTACTTTAGGTGTTTAGGATGCCCCTTGTAGTTTGCATTCTGTAAAGTATACTCTAATATAACTTTCCTTTTTCGCTCCTGTTTCTATGCAAATCTGGTTCGTTCTCCTTAAACATTTTTCCATACTTAACGTTTACATTTTCTCTCTCGCCCGAATGTATTTTTGGCAACGACAAATGAGGTCAGAGGTTGTGTGGCGTATGTAATAAGATCAGATATGAAGGTTGTTTTCAATGTATGCTCACTGGCTGACTGGCTTACGACGTGCGAATCTGGTTTACAGATTGATTTGGAGTAGTTAGTTTGATGTTACTGTTTAGTTGTTCTACTTTAATGATCACATTTGTTTGATTGTTAAAGATCTAAGTTATTTTCGAGTTTATGCGATTTGGAAGGTATTGTATATTACGAATCATTGTGCTTCTGTTGCACGAATGAGATGGGATAAAAATATGAAACCGTAAGTAAACTGTTTTTCACTAAATATCCAGGCGTTTTTTGGAGAGGAATTCTCTGTGCTTCATTAAGGATATTCAGTATTAAGCTATGAGGTTTTTCAATAATTAATCAAACATCACTTAAAGTTGATGCTTTACGTAAACTGACTTTACACAACTAAAACCTAACACTCGCATGAAATATTATTCATACGAAGATGCATTTATTCTATCTGAAGCTACATGCTTTTTGCATTTTTTTTTTTTACATTGACTGAGTAAAATTACTGCTAATTTCGGAAGGGAGAAAGAAATGCCTTCGAATAAAAGAGCGATTTATTATTGTCTGATGCAGATGGTGGAGCAAAAGAATCAATCACTCGGGCTAACATCGAAATTACTGATCAAACTGAAATTGCTAATCAATTTAATAATCATTTTATTGTATCACCACAACGTATAATACAACAACTTCCTAAGCTAAACAATCAACAATTACCTGATTACTCCAACTCATGCACTTTAAATTCAATGCATACTTTGGAAATTACTGAAACCGAATTAATCTACCAACTTCAGAATATTAACATAATTACAGGACCAGGTCCAGATGATATTCTTCCTAAAATTTAAAAAACTGTAGCTTTTTACATTGTTACTCCCCTATTATATATTTTTAATTCCATTCTAGCTACAGGTATTTCCCAGATTCGTTAAAAATTGAAAAAATTACCCCTGTGTTTAAAAAGGGTTCTCCGGCAGATGTTAGTAATTATCGACCTATAGCTAAATATCCATATTCGCTAAAAGTTTTGAAATTTTGTTAGATTATCTGCCTATATTGAAAAATATAAAATTTTGCCCAAGAATCAATTTGGCTTTTTACCAAATTCCTCAACAGAAATCGCCCATTTACACTTAAAAGATAAAATTCAATCTAATTTTATTAAAAATAAATTTACATTGGGACTTTTCACTGATTTATCAAAAGCATTTGATACTTCAAATCATAACTTATTATTGTCAAAATTGTACGTAATTGGTATTCGGGGTACATTACATAATCTATTTATAAACTATCTCACTGGTCGCGAGCAATATACAGAAATTGAACATACCAGATCTAACTTACAATCAGTCATTTCAAGGGTTCCTCAGGGCTCGGTACTTGCTCCATTCTTATTTAATATTTATATTAATGACTTCTGTACCTGTTTACACAATTCAGATATCCTTTTATATGCAGATGATGCAACCATATTAATACATGGAAATGATGTTGAGACATTGGTGCGATAACTACAAGTCCGTTTTACATCTATCACTAATTGGTTAACTAAAAACGATCTGGCTATTAATATTAACAAAACAAAAGTAATGGTTTTTTCAAGTGCGTCAAACCCCACCTCCTTAATTTAGAATATTAATTTACTTGGATCATCTATAGAAGTGGTTCAAAGTCATAACTATCTTGGTATCATTATTCAGCACGATTTAAAATCGAATTCACGTGTTGACTACCTTTCTAATAAGATCTCAAGAAATATAGAAGCTATTAGTAGTGCAGTGGCCAATTTAACCCCAAAATTAATAATTTTTACTATACTACACTTTAATTCAGTCTCAAGTATATCTGTTTTTTTTTTTTTTTTTTTTTATTGGAGGTTTAACGACCACCGTGAGCAACTCAATGGGCTATAAGCAGTCGCCCGTCCCTAATTTCGGGTCACTGGTTCCAGGGAAGGGAAAGAGCCAGTGCCATAAGACAAACACAACATCCATGCCTGACCGGGATTCGAACCCGGACTCCTTACGGACGAATGATCATAGGCCAGCGCCTTAGACCACTGCGCCACCGAGGCGGCATATCTGTTTGGGGATCGACTACTTTATAAAATATGAAAAAACTTCAGTCGTTACAAAATAGATTCATAAGACTATTTCAATTTAAACTACAAAATACTCAATTTTCAAATACAGTCTTTCAGGCTAGACTCAGTCCAAATGATCTTAATATACTAACTATTCAACAATTGCATATCTATAGTATAGGCAAACTAATGTTTTTGAGATTTAAAAATGGTTACTATCAAGATTTAATTACAATACGTACTCGCAGTCATGATTACTCCACGAGACAAAAAACAACACGAATCCCCATGTTTCCACTAACAGAACGATTTAGATCATTTATTAATTATATTGGTCCTGTATTATGGAATACATTTCCTACTGATATAATATCACTTAATATTATTAACATATTTAAAGGAAAACTCAGGCATTTCTTACTGACCAAAAGCTCATATTGTACTATTACCTTTATTAATTGATAGTACCACCCTAGCTGTGTTTGATATTATGTGGTCTTGACTTGTTTATGTTCTTTTGCATTTTTTTTATTTTCATGAAAATTTTGATGCTGTGGGAGAAGAGGGCACCGTCAGGCCTATCAGGCCTTTTCCATCCTCATTCCCTGTTGTTACAAAAATATATTATTTGTGTTATATATTTATGATTATGTAATACCATGTCTGTAACAACTAAAATGCATTAAAATGAAATGAAAACCACGGCCTTCGCCTTCATTCTCTGAATCTTGACTTGTTTCTAAAAGATGCTATTGCCTTGTCATCAGAGCATTCTCTCTTTGTAGGTAAATTCTCATGGCGTTGTGAAAAGCTTGAAGATCCTCGAGCAGTTACTACGTAATATGAATAAATCGATACCGTCGTTTTCTTTGAAATCATACATCTCTGTTTCATCATCCGAACATATTTTCGCTTCATCGGTAACATTTTTCTTCAAACAAAACCCCTCCCCCACTGGGTTCTGAGCTATTATGTTTGGGGTCGAATCGTGAGCCAAGATTTGGAAGTTTCGAACCAGTGGCTCTAAATTAGGATTGGGTAGAGCATTTTAGCCTTAAATTGTCATGAGAACCGTTAAGTGTACAAAATCTGTTTAAATATTAATCAAAAAGATGTTAATATTCCCTTACATATTTTTTACTTTGCTGCCCTTCCTGTCGTATGAATTCCCTTCGCCCTACCAGCCGTTGGCAACGTACTTTACCATAATCTTCTTTGGCATGTTATCCTCCCAGTTAGTACTCCCACTGCCATAGCAACACTTAAGAGAACATCCATTCCTTGTGGAAGAACGGAAGAATCCGTACCAGAAGGAAGATGTAAATTGCAATATTCCAATTTGTTTATTCCCTATACTATGGTGAATAAAGTACAGTACCAAATTCTAAAAACGGTCAGATAGAGTTTTGGAAGAAATATTCTTCACAAATAGATGGAACAACTACAGAATTCCTATGGCGGCAAACAGGACTGCTGATGAACTGTTACTGTTCAAAATGTAACATTTCAACTTGAAACTTAGATCGCCCTGTAGTGTGAATCGAACACGGTAAGATACGTTCAACCAGTAGACAAACTAGGCGGCTGCGTAGTGTGCCAAAATTTGGAGGGCGCCACGTTTTAGAGTTGAGAAAATCCAATGAGTTAATAATTGAGAAAAAATAAAGCAGTTTTATTTACTGTTGTCCTTTCGATATAACTTACGAATTTTTCTTTGGAGGAAGGGAGCAAGCCAGTGCTGTAAGATAAACAAAACATGCATGCGTCACCGGGATTCTAACCCGGACCCTTCTCGGAGGATTTTTCATAAGCAAGCGTTTAGACAACCGGGAGCGACTAAGTTGCGACTTCATATTCCTTGAGTAAGCGAGAAACTGAAAGCTGCACTTGTATGCAAGATAAATCACCTTGCAGTAAAAGCATTCATCTACCGAAAAAACTGCCATAAACTAGACTCATCTTTACGCAACAGGCGCCTCCTGAGGGCAGTACAAATTTTTTAAAGAAAATGGATTCTGTATTTTCCGGCTTTCACAATGGGAATATCAAAACTTCCCACTTCTATTACAAATAATGGCCATGTTTAACGCCTTTAAGTTTAATAACTGCCACACTCAGATCATGTTCTAATAAAAGCAAAGGCATCAAAAAGAGCTGTCACTCTATTTATTACGGCGATATTCTTGTTTCTTTTCTTTTCTGCCCGGGAATACAGAGAAGAACCTTGTTGCGTTATCTACGTTATCGATCGAACAAGAAAACGCCTGCCACATAGATTTGAAGATTGCGTACTTTACTGTTCGCAAATCTACCAAAGTTAAATTTTAATTTAATCTTACTGTACATTGGATCAGTAAGTTAATAACTGCAGTTTCTATTAGTTTCTTTCTATTTCAATAATTTACATTGTATATCTGCATTTTGAAATTATTGAATAAATGCAATATGTTTAGCCATACAAATGAATAACTAATTTTGGGGCGCAAGGCTGAGGGCTTGCCTAAGGCTTCTATCACCCTAGCATCGAATGGATAAAAGCCTTAGTACGAGTACATGTGTATAATACACGTTCGAGTCACATTATTGTGACCACCTGCTAATATCCAGAGTAACCGCCGTGTGCAGCGCGGACAACAGCTAGACGGGCTGGGAGTGACTCAATAAGGTGCTGGAAGGTGTTCACAGGTATGTGGAGCCATGCTGACTGCAGTGCATCTGACAGCTGCTGGAGGCTGCGTGGTGGAGGGTCCATAGAAGGAACAACACGATCGAGGTGGTCCCACAGATGCTCAATTGTGTTTAAGTCTGGGGAATTAGGTTGACAGGGAAGTACTTTGAAGTCTTCATCGTGCTCTGCCAACCACTTTTGGACATTTCTAGCTGTGGCATGTCGCATTGTCGTTCTGGAAGATCACATCCGCCCCAGGGAAAACAATCAGCATGCGTGGGTTTACGTGGTTTTCAAAGATGGATTCACAACGAATTCGGTCTATTCCACAGGTATGAGTGGACCCAGGGAATGCCACGAAAACATTCCCCAGACCATAATGCTACCCCCATCACCTTGTGTTCTTCTTGCAACGGTTGAAGAGTGTTTGTTCTCTGATGTTTCTTGCCTTATACGCCAACGTCCATCCGTTCCATGAAGCAGAAAACGTGACTCATCGGAGAAGGCAAACCTTTGCCAATCAGCGGAGGTCCAATTCCGATACTGCCGAACAAACGTAAGCCTTTTCTGCCAATGCACCTTCGGTAGCATAGGTGCAGTGACCATCCGTCTGCATCGAAGCTCCATACGCAGCAGGGTTCGCTGAACTGTCGTTTTAGACACACTTCCGGTAGCCCCCTGGTTCATTCGGCCAGTGAGTTACTCCACTGTAACGTGTCAATCAGCCCTCACACACCTTCGAAGCCGACGTTCACCTCTCACACCGATGGCACGCGGTGCTCCGCAGTTTCCAGTCGCTTATTCGAAATGGTGCCATTTCTCCAATCACGATTCACTTTAACCACAGCAGCACGCGAACAGTTCACAAACTGCGGTGTTTCAGAAATACTGCCACCCTTGGCCCGAAAGCCGATAATCTTCTCTTTTTGCAAATATGATAAATCGCTCCTTTTATTCATGACAACAACGAGTGACATATTTTCAGAATGCCTACAGCACACCTTATATACGCTCCAAGCCAGCTCTCGACACGTGCCTTCTCTCATTGGCTACGCGCTGTTGACGTCAAAAAGTAGGAGGTGGTCACAATAATGTGATTCGACTGTGTATATAAAGTAGATTAGGCAGATGGCCACCATAATGTGCCTCGACTGTGTGAATAAAGTAGATTAGGCAGATGGCCACAATAAGGTGACTCGACTGTGTAAATAAAGTAGATTAGACAGATGGCCACAATAATGGGACTCGACTGTGTGTATAAAGTAGATTAGGTAGATGGCCACAATAATGGAACTCGACTGTGTATATAAAGTAGATTAGGCAGATGGCCACAATAATGTGACTCGACTGTGTATATAAAGTAGATTAGGCAGATGGCCACAATAATGGGACTCGACTGTGTATATAAAGTAGATTAGGCAGATGGCCACAATAATGTGACTCGACTGTGTATATAAAGTAGATTAGGCAGATGGCCACAATAATGTGACTCGACTGTGTATACATAGTAGATTAGGTAGATGGCCACAATAATGTGACTGCCGCCCCGGTGGCGCAGTAGTCTAAGCGATGGCCTCTGATCATTCGTCCGAAAGGGGTCCGGGTTCGAATCTCGGTGAGGCATGGATGTTGTGTTTGTCTTACGGCACTGGCTTTCTCCCTTCCCTGGAACCAGTGACCCTAAATTAGGGACGGGCGACTGCTTATAGCCCATTGAGTTTCTCACGGTGGTCGTTAAAATTCCAATAAAAAAAAAATAATAATAATGTGACTCGACTCTGTACATAAAGTAGATTAGGCAGATGGCCACAATAATGTGACTCGACTGTGTATATAAAGTAGATTAAGCAGATGGCCACAATAATGTGACTCGACTGTGTATATATAGTAGATTAGGCAGATGGCCACAATAATGTGACTCGACTGTGTATATAAAGTAGATTAGGCAGATGGCCACAATAATGTGACTCGACTGTGTATACAAAGTAGATTAGGCAGATGGCCGGAAAGTTCTCGTTAGTAGAGTGTCGCATTTTACGACCACACGAGGACGTCATCCAGAAATTTGCGACAGGCACTTGCTGTTTCTCCGTGGTATGAAGAACCATCGGTCTTTAAATGATTTGTCCTTGAGTGTCACATCCCTTAAAATTATTTGCTATTTCTTATAAGGTTTACTCTCACCCGAGATGTAGTGAGGAGAACTTTGGTAGTTTTATTGAGATAGTTGAGTTTATATAAGTCCGACAGTAGGAGAAGCGCAAGATTTGCCACCCCTCCCCCCATTCTGCTACAATTTTCAAGAGGAAGGGAGGAGGGGTAAAAGGAACAAGTACAAAACAGCTGGCTGCCCAGCTGATGTTACACCAGCTCTCAGGCTATACCTAGATTAGCTTCCTATCTTGCCACTGTGCCCGAGGTCAAGGATTAAAGGCTGCTCTCATAGCTTGTAAAGTACATTGATCCCTTTGTCTTCAAACAGGTTTTGGTAGCATGAGACTAAGCACTTATTGCCTAGTTTCGCATTACGGACAAGTTAAATATAATGTTTTGGGATGCGAATGGTATCAGGTATAAGCCAGCAGAGCTTTCAGGATTCCTGAAAGATCATGACAGTGTTGTTGCTCTCATCTGTGAGTCGGAACTTACACCAATGGTCAAGAGACTATCAGGTGTCGCGGAAGAACAGAGATCCTGCGCTCAACCTCAATAGGCATGCAGCAAGAGGAAAAGAAGTCATTTATGTCAGGGACGGCTAGACTGCAAACACTGCTTCCTTCAAAAATCTAGCCTGCATCGAAGCATAGGCAAAAACTAGCCTCGTCTTGATAAAGTTTGCTTCCGTTTATAACAGTCCAGGAGAGTTACTACTATCTCACAGCTATCTTGACATCTTCTTTGGGAAGACTATCCCCACTGCTGTTGCTTGCAACCATCAATAGAATATTTGTCATCTTGACTAGAATAGCAGCACATCGAACGGTACTGGTGTTAACATAGCAAGTACTTCTGCCTCGACTAGCTACCCGTCACATGGCAGGCCTGATGTCCTTGATTTTGTTGTCCTTCAATTTGTGAAGCACATCCTTCAGGTCTCAGTTGTCACCGGACTGGACTTAGGCCAGGAACCAGTCATACTCAGATTGAATGGCGTTTCGGCCGACAGGAAGAAAAAATTCACCACTGATTGGAAGCTATTGCAGGAAGTTATTGTTCAGACTAATCTATCAGGATTGTACACAAGAACTCACTCAAACGTCGACAAGGCGGTGGTAGTTGACATCAACTGCATCGGTCGGTCCTGGACCGTTGCGAAAAGCCGTTTGCTCCTGCGCGGGACCCGTATGCACATCCACCTCGTATCATCCTGGTGATCCGTGAGAAGAACAAGTTCCATAGGATCTGGCAGAAGTTGGGGTCGCCTGTAAGAGAGTTTCTTATAACTCATGTCATGATTTTGTTAAGATAGAAATCCGCGGGTTCAGGGGACTCCAATCGAGCATATATAACGTAACCCTTTTTCGTGGGTGAGATTGGTGTTACGCTAAGTCTAAAACCATGACTAAGGAAATGTTGAACTAAATGAGAATACGATGCAATAGTTTACCATATAATCTAGCTTTCACACAGATCGAACATCACACACACACATACTCTAAGCAACTGCTGCATCATCCTTTTTATCTATCGTTCTTATCACATTCATATGTCACTCTCTCTCTGACCTCAAAAGTGTTGCCAACCTCATTCTTGTGAGATAGAAGATATCACGTTAAGTTTGGAAAGTGTAAAAGAGAACAAACTCAAATTTACATATGAAAAGGAGCTAAAAATGAAAGTTAAATTAGAATATACGTCACACATATGTACCTTCTCAATGAGGGTCAACATCTTCAGGGTGGCGTGTGAATCCTTCTTCGTAAATCTAAATGTAGTAAGATTGTTATATTCGGTGCATAGGGCATGGTGTTTGAGAAGGCCGGCTCGTTGCCAATGCCTTGGAGGAGTAGTTGATTCCATGACATTAAAAATCTTTATCACTCAGACAGGGTAATGAAGTCTTTAGCTGTTCAAGACCTTGATGTCCTAGGCAAGGAAATCACGTCCGTCAGCTACCCCAATGTAGCTTTGTACGTCAAAGGGCTAAAGGGTTAAAGGTGAAGAAAGCTCTCCGAAGAGATGGAATTACGTCAAAGACTGTTCAGCTGTGTTAAAGATATTCAGCGGAGCCCTCCGCTTGAAGAAAGCAATGGCAGTGGTGTTGCCGAAGCCTGAAACCAACCATACGTTATCGCAAAACTACCAACCAATTTTGCTTTAACCCATCCTGTGTAAGCTCCTAAAGTATATCATCATCTCAAGGCTTAGTCAGTTCTGCTTTTCTACGGGAGTCATTCTTGACAAGCACGGAGATTTTCGGGCCACACATATTATCATGTACCCATAGGACAGGATAATTGTGAGTATTCCACTGCTATCCTTCTGGACATTAGCTAAGCGCTAGATCGGGTATAGCACGACAGGCTCCTTTACAAGGTTCAGGAGCTCCAGTGTAACCGTCCACTTGATGAACTGATTGGATCGTTAACTGATCACAGCTTCATTGTTAAGTTTAACAGTGGGATTTCTTCTGAAAGGAAGATGCGCTGGTGTCCTTCAGGAGTTAGGTTCTGGACCAACGCTGTTTTCCACATATCTGCACGACCTGCCCAAGCCCAAGTATGGGCAGGTTATGATGGATGCAGATTATACTGCTGTTGCCATCAGGCCCTTTAACAAACTCAGAGATGTGACGCTTCCCCAAAATTTTCTTTGAGTTGGAGACTTACTTCACTGACTACAAGACCCAGAAGAAGACCACATGCGAGATAATGGATGGATGAAATACACTGCTGGCCAGTCGAAGAGCATTATGCCGTTGTTCTTTGGATCTCTCCAAGGATGCCGGAATTGCTCATGTTCCAAGAGGCTATCCCCTTGGTTACTTGTGCTGAGTAACTGAGGCTGCAAATGCACAGTCAAATTTTGTGAGTAGCCAACACCAACTGCCTCACGAAAAGGAATAGACAAAACTTCGGTCAACTAGCTCCACACCGGAGAAGCTCCTTACAACATGCCTCAAAGTTCTACTGTATTAGATGGTCATAAGGCCAGTGTTTGTGTACGCTGCCCCATCTGCACAGAAGTAATTAAGACTCATAAAAAAAAGATTCAAGGTAATCCAGAACAGATCTCTCCGAATGATCAGTGGGGGCTTCGCCGTGGATTCCTACTCGGAATTTGGGCGGCTGACTAAGGGTCAATACAGTGCGAAATTTTACCATCTGACTCACCAAGAAACTCTTCAAGAAAGCGGCTTTTCATCTTAATGAATTTCTTAGGGGGTCTTGCTGACTCTGACCCCAGTGAAATCTCCAGAAGTCCGAATCTCGGGATTTAAGGGGCCGACTCTATGTCAAGACGGTACGAGAGTGTACCATCAGAATAGGGAAGAAGTTCATCAATAATGCGGCTGTCATCCTAGAGAACTTGTTAAGAATGCAGTTTACTATGACCTTAGTGTAATCCACTGTAGTCCGAGACCTAAGGCGGCTCTCTTCCCCTGCCACCCACCGATAAAATCCATAAGGGGAGAGTGGCACTGTAGGGTCGGACAGACTTCGAGCAGATGGAACATTAGATCAAACATCCATTTCTTTTTTTGCAAATTTGTCTTTTTAATCTCACTACTTTACTCTTGTCAGCAAGTTCCTGGATCATCCTGTGCAGCTCTGAGGGGAAACTCGCAAAAATGATTATGTCGTCTGCAAAGTGAGGGGTGCACAACTATTTCCTTTAACAATAATGTATACACCATGTAATTACAATATTGGCATGTTTTGTTTTGTTGTTATTGTTTATTTGGAGGTTTAACGGACACATACCATAAACAACTCGATGGACTAGAAGCATTCGCGCATTCTTAATTTAGTGTCACTGGTTCCAGGGAAGTGAGAGAGCCAGGACCGTAAGACAAACACAATATCCATGATTCACGAGATTTGAACCCGAACCATGGCATTGTCACCCCATTATAACGTCAACACCGGTCCTCTCATCCTCATAACGTTAATGCCGTTCCCTCTCTCCGAATTGCAATAATGATCTGAAAAAAAATAGAGAAAAAGATAGCAAAAATCTGCCACTTTGTCTTAAACAGCTCTTAATCACCTGACACACTGGTATTCTTAGATAGGTACCCTATAAGAGCAGGAGTACCATTCTAACCTCCCCTCCTCTATTCTGTGCAACTAATGGTTGACGATTTTATATATGCTGGGTGAAGGTCTCCCCAAGTTTCCTCCACAACTGTCTGTCTTGAGCAACTCTCCTCCATGTTATTCCGGCATATCTTCGATACGATGAGGAACTCGTAGATAACGAAAATGATAAGAGTAGAAGACATCATCATCCGAGTAAAATCCCTAAAATGGCAATGGGATGGACATGTTACCAGAAGATCGGACCACCGAAATTTTAGACTGGATACCAAGGGACAAAAAAGACCCAGAAGAAGACCACATGCGAGATAATGGATGGATGAAATACACTGCTGGCCACCCAAAATGCAACACCAAGAAGGACACGAGATAGCAAAGCCAGATTTACTGGTCACATAACAACAGATACAAAGATGAAACGATTGAGCTTACAGGCCCATGCGACTTGCGGAACACGCACACATCAATAGTTCGTGTGGCCCCTATAGCTGGCAATAACGGCCTCTACACGCCGCGGCATCGAACGAAAGAGGCTTCGGATGTGGGCTTGAGGTATGTCGGTCCAGGCTGCTTCCACACGTTGCCACTGTTCATCAGGCCAAGCTGCAGGTGGTGCTTGCCGGGCCGCTCGGTTGCCGATCAGCGACCAGACGTGTTCGATGGGTTACATATCGGGAGAACAGTCAGGCCACGGCAGCAGTGACACCTGGTGGGCCGTGAAGAATTGTTGCACGATGCGTACCACGTGCGGACAGACGCGCATTGTCCTGTTGAAACGTGGCCGCTGGCAGGTCATGCAGGTAAGGGAGGACTACAGGCTCCAAAACGTCGGATATGTAACGGTGGCAATTGAGTGTACCGGCGATGCGTACCAGAGGGGTGCGGGTGTCATATCCAATTGCGCGCCAAACCATAACACTAGGCGATGGACTGGTGTGGCGATGTATAATGCAGGCGTCATACAGTCTCTCGCCGCGGTGCCGCCACATGCGGATCCGACCACTGTGGTGTTTCAGGCAGAAGCGGAATTCGTCGGAGAAGACAATGTCGTGCCATTCCGAAGACCAGGTGCGGCGTTTAACGGCCCACTGCCGCTGCACTCGCCGGTGGTGTAACGTCATTGGTAATCGGAGTAAAGGGCGCCGTGCGACAAGTCCCCGCTCCTGCAGACGACATCGAACGGTACGTGCTGACACAGGTTGTTGCGCAACACCCCTAATTTCTGCGCTAACGTTCGTGATGTGGCGGTGCGAGCCGTCAATGCCCGCCTAACAACATGCCGGTGCTCTCGTTCGGTGGTGTGCCGCGGCTGCGGCAATTCCTCACGCCGGTCCGTCCGTCCCTCCTGCACCCACCGAATCCATACTCGCCTCACTGTGGCTGGATGTCGTCCCACACGGGTGCCGATGTCTTGGTACGATAAACCGCTGTCGCGATAAGCCACTATTCGTCCTCTGTCGAACTCCGAAACGTGCTGGAATGACTACCGTATTCTGCGAGGAGGCATCAGGAAGCTTCCCACGCACTGGTCCGGCAGCACAACCACTTCCACTACTTACACCCCGCCTTCTGTGCACCCTTCTTATAGTGCTTCTCGGTGGCGTGCCGAGCGCACATGATTTGCATATGCCCTGCAATGCTAATCGTTTGCATGTCCTCTCGCGGGCGACGCATGCTGCGAATTTCAGATCAACCGGATGTCTCCTTCTTGGTGTTGGATTTTGGGTGGCCAGCAGTGTATATATATATTTATACAGAGAGAGAACTTATTAACAAAGAGAAAAATAAAATAAAAATAAAAAACAAGCTGCTTTTTGATAAACCTGGACGCGCAAGATTGCAGCAGTAGGGGATAAATAAAAAAAAAAACAAACAAAGAGCCAATAGAAACAAAAGATAAGTTGTCAACTCAATGAAAAAGAAATGCAGAATCCAAATTGAGAGGAAAATTTTTTTGAATGGTGTTTGTACCAGTACGAACCTGTATTAGATTCTTAAGGCTCCAGTGTTAAGAATACTAGGCACTGGAACTAGGTGGCCCAGTACAAACCATGAAAAGCAACCACAGAGTGTGATGCCTCATCCACCGAACTTCATAGTTGGCATAACAAAGTCTGTTAGGTAGCTTTCTCCTGGCCCACGCCTAGTTCGTCCGTCGGATTATCAGATGGTGAAGCGTTATTCATTACTCCGGAGATCCAGAGTACTCATTTCCACTGCTCCAAAGTTCATTGGTGCCTTTTACACCACTCCAACAGACACTTGGCATTGATCTTCATGATATTAGTCTTGTGTGGTGCTGCTTGGCCGTGTTAACCTCTTCCCTTCAGCCCCCGACGAACCGAATGGTGTTTGAACCAGTGCGAACCGGTATCAGGAGTTTGAGTTTCTGCTGTGCTGTATGTTATAAGTTACTTTTAGAGGAGGGGACTTTCTAGTAAAAAAGTTAAAGTCAAAAGTTCTAGGAAAATCAAGTAGTAATCGTCACAAGGAATATAATTTCCTTTGTCTGAAGGTTTGTCCCACTTTGGTGGCCCAGTGGAAAGTGTGCTTGCCTGTTTTTTTTGCAGAATCCCTGTCTCAACCAATATACTTCATGAAACATACTTTCACATTTGGACATCACAAAAAAAAAAAAAAAAGAATACCCGGTTATTAAAATATTACTCTACATATCCATCCTGTGTCACATCAACATGATTTGGATCACCACCAGGTTTGCGGTCTGATTCTTCACTTCTATTGGACATATCGTATTAATAATCTGATGTATCTGCATCAAATTCTAATTTTTTTCACTTTCATCATTGTTTTTTAAATAACTGTCATTCAAAGTATCCAGTACGAAACTACTTGTGCTGCTCGCGCCCGCCATTTTGTTGCTTACGTATGTCAAAATTTTTTTATGCGAAGAGGTGTTCTCGATAAAATGGCGACTTTTCCCCAACATTCATGGACGCAATTTTCATTCTACAAATTTTAATTGCAACCGGATGTACGATTACCACTTACCTGGTTAAACAGGGCCGACTGTACCTTTTTATTTATTTATTTGTTTCTGCTGCGGTTTCATTACGTGAAACGTATTTCTATTTAGGTCATCGTACAATTCAGCACCTTTGCATTTATTTACTTATGTGGAACTTCCGTCCATCTGTCAAATCCGTGTGTATTTTAGAAGGGAATTGGCATTGTCTACTGCAGCTCATGACTTTAGAGAGGAGCCGAAGTCTAATAGTTGTTAAGTGAGTGGGGAGTCCGTGTACATACGCTATCCACACTTGTGCGGACAGCTCGGATAGGCTGGCAAGCCTCCGTGATACGTCGATGCGTTAAAAGGCCGGATATTACATGCGCCTCCGACGAACGCCACATCCAGGGACAGAACCTTGACCCGAAACATTCATCACTTTGCTAATCACCGTCTGCGTGATCGCAGATAATTGCCAACGTGCCCGAATCTCGGTGATGTAGGAATAACCTCTAGCCACGTGTGGGACCCACACTAGAAGCCCCTTAAACATGGGGGATGACCAACACATGACCTCCCTCCCTAGGGTTGGACGCCCACTCTTCTTACTTATCCAACACCCCTTCCCCCATACCGTGGCTGACTCCCCACCCGTTGCGGTGCTCTTCCTTGGCGAAAAAACCGCTTCAAATATTCACACATTAAGTTTTTAATCTCACGCTAGGATTTTTGACCTGGCTCTGGGGTTGGTGCGGAGTCGTGTTCGGAACTGCCTACTTCTTCTCTCTTTCTCTCTCTCTCTCGCTCGCTTTCTTCCCCTATGAGTCGTTTTCTCCCAGAAATAGGATCAAACCTGATAGTGTAGTTAACTTTGTGTCGAACCTCCAGGAACGTGAAGCTATTCATTAAACATCGATATAGTTGTGATAAATGCACACATTTTCGTCAGATAGTAAATTTACCCGCACTATAGACACTGGGAACGCGCTGACTGCGCCATCTGTAGAGAAAACCTTGAAGCTCAATTGTTTCCAGTGAATTCTGTTATTAAGGGTGTGGAAATATATGCTACAGAAAAATTCCTCGGGTAAAATTAAAAAAAAAAATTCCAAGATGTTTGGAAAGCAAGAAAAAATATATATTCAGTTTTTGTTTCTGATTATTACGAAAGGTTAATGAAGTAATTTATTGCCTTTAGTTGAGTCCGAAAATTCATAACAACGCAAAAGTTTCATTTATAAATAAAATTATTTTTTCTTACACAAAATAGTTTACTTACAATTCGTACACTTCTTGGTCCCTTTAATCAAAGTTAAGTTACTTCTAGAAAATTTCCCAAACAATAATTTCCATGTTTTGGAAAGTATGGTTATTTTCTTATCTATATTTTTTTACGAAACCGTTTTTCACTACTTTTCTTTCATTATATTTCTCATCGGTTTAACCTCATCATAAAAACTTTAGCTGATAAATTGAGATTTAGAATGTCAACTGTGTTTTGTTCTCAAGGTAGCTGAAAATAATTTCGAGCTGTTTTGTAAGGAAACTCGTACCCAGTGACGTATAGTGATCATTTTGGGGCAGAGGGGTAACCAAGGAGATGTTATCATCTGTTCGGTATCTCCCTTCTTGAGTTTTATACCTCTTTTGTTTGGAATTTAAAGCTAGCAATATACGTGAAGTATAGGCACATCGCTAGCATATCGGTAGCCATACAGCATTTTTCTCGTGAGGGATTCACCAATGACTGCCGCGTATCTATGGAACTCCCTCCCCCTCACCCAAGGGATTTCTGGTACGGGAATGGTTTGTGCCTCGTTGCAAAAAAATTATACGCCCCTTCCCAAAGAAGCCACTTGTCTTAAAGTTCAATAGAAAAGTGTGCATTGGCGATTCAATCCTCGCAAAATTTATATCAAGATTTTTGCTTGAATCTGTAACAAATAACCGAATGTTTTTCTTAGAATTTTGTCTGTTTAGCGATTGAGAACTTGTGTATGTATTAAACCTATATTCACTCTCGTACATTAAATAAGCGAAATCAAATCATATAATTATACCAACGTTCATCTATACAGCAAAAGCATGGACAATTAAGTCAAGAGAGGAGAAAGAATTATTAGCGTTTGAAATGAAAAAATAAAACAAGCTGGACAGAAAAGAAAACAAATAGTAGTCAGAATAGAACTGCCATATCAAGTGACAATATTAGAAAAAAATTAGAAAATAGCAAGTGAGATGTATCGGTCACGTTGCACGCATAGACAAAAACAGTTTATCTAACATCTAAATAAATACTTTCACAACAGAAAAAAAAGAAGACCTGGGATTCCAAGACTTACCGGGCTGAAATTAATAAAGAACATCTCGGGCTGCAGAACAGGTGAACTTTTTCGGAAAGCGAGGAATTGTGAAGACTGGGAGAAACTGCTCAATGGAAGACTCAACTCGTCTTAGAGAGAGTGAGAGTGAGAGACAGACAGACAGACAAAGATTAAATGAGTACTGATCTAATTTTTTTCAATGATTGGTTCTACATGTACTGAAAATACTGAGAAATACTGCATAATGTAAGAGGGTTGTGTTCGTTTTTTTATAAGCCGTGTTAAGAGGTTCTATGTTTTAAGCCTTACTGCAACTCGTTGCAGGAAATATATAACAAAGGAATAGTTGAGAAAGTTGCAGTTTCAGTTAATTTATTACTTGCTTAAACTTATTGTGCAGGTTGTACTTGAATTATTTTACTAAATTACTTCTCGAATCTCTTAGTTCTCTCGTTACTTATTCTGTTTCCTAATTATTCGCTCTTTCTTACTTAATGTAAATCTTCTCAACTTTTAATTCTGTTTCTCTGTCTTTTTCTGGAGATCCGAAAAAGTTTTCTTTCTTGACCATCACCTCGCGATCTCTCTTCCCTAGACCCCTGCTGACCATTAGCTCGAAGAGGAGAGCGTTTCTCTGAGGCCTGAGCAATAAACGAATTCAATCATCTCGATGCGCTTTTTGGATCACAGTGTATATGATTGCACTGTAGATCAATAAAACAATAAAAAAACACTTAATGTTTTTTGAACTGGCTCTTCAATACAAAGAACTACTGCTTGGTGACACTTTTTTTTACAGGTACCCTTGCCCCCGTAGATAGCACCTTCAAACTTTCAAATGCTGACTGAAAAAAGACTTACCGCTAACTATTCTTTACTTGGAAAAGTATTAATTATAAAATCTTGTAAAATCTCCTAAACCCTCGTAACAAAAATAAAAAATAAATTTGCTTCCAAATGTTTACCGATTTATTAGATAATGATTTACGTGAATGAATGAATATATGTTAGTTGTTCGTTTGTTTGTTATAAAAATCTTATGGTATTATATGTGAATCATACAATACAATAGTGTATTCACGACGGACATACGATACAATTTTGTATTGTGCCGCACATGTGTCTTATTTAAGCACACTTTCTTAATCCTCAAATATTTAAGCACACATTCTTAATCCTCAAATATGCTACTGGTATCTATGTCTGAGTTGGAAATGGGTCAAATATTTTGTACCCGGACGTCCCATAACTGGACCCTACCCGACCCGATCAGGACCCGTAACTGACCCAGACAAATCTGCTTTGAACTATAAATTCGAAACTCAATTTATATATATATATATATATATTCATGAAAACGTAATATATATATTCATCCCAATAACTGCTTGATATTTAATAACTGAAATCCCTTTTTAATAATAAAATTTGGTTACTTGCTAAATTTTAGTGCCACTATTTTACGTAATCCAGAAGTAAAGGCTGACTATGACCGTGACCATGGAGTATATTACAAATGGGAATCATTATTTACGATTACACAAATGTATTTTTTTAAATGTATTTAGATTGTTCACTCTTTCCATGCTTTGATGGAGGTGCACATACTTTCATATGGTCCGTTAGATTTTTGGTTCCATAATCTTTTATTACACCGTCGACATCTTTCTTTGTAATTGTACACTTTCCACATTTTGAACAACAAGTAAGACCAAACAACACAGAATTATTCACCGATTCCTTAATGACACGAAACAATTTCCAGCATTCACTCTTCTTCTTGTGGTTTTCAACAAACACGTATTTGTTGTCCTCGATGCCTTTCTCAACCTCCTTGATATTAAATCCATCCATGTTAACAAATAAGGAGTTAATTTCGACATGACATGTCATGGGAACGGGATGTTAGCACATCAATGGAAAACCTCTGAATGCTCAATGTAAAAGATGCGATGTGAAAAGTAACTGTTAGTTATACAGTGAACTTCGCACGGAGAGAGGGAAACAGCCAAGAAGCAGGCGAATGGCGTTTGCCTGTACCTTGCCCTGGACAATCTCACTGTAAAAGAACGCAAAGGAAGTATTTTTTTACGTATGGTGTCGGTGTATCTGACGTCGGTCGGTGGAAAACTCCGTTACTTTAAGAAAAAGACGACAATATTTTTGCATGGCCAATAATTATTCACTCCGTGGGCACCAGTGTCGATTACAGAATTCTACAACGCGCATTTTTCTTTGGAATATATTTTTCTCTTTTCAAAAATAAAACGGGAATAAAACCGGGTCAAAATCGGGTCAGGAACACCTTGATGCGAAGCAGTTGTATTTGCGACCGGGGTTGAAATGGTAGTAAATGCTACCGGCTTAACGGAGAGGGATAGGGAAAGAAAGAAGGGAGGTCAGATGGTGGTAGAGGGGGAGAGAAGGGAGTGAGGTGCTGACGATGCGGTGTGACGAAACGTGTAGTATTTGCTATCATCACGTGAACTACGGAAATGCGTTTTCTCTACACCGTAAAAGAAGTTGCTTTTGTATCAAAGTACGTACTTCAGTTTGAACGCGACAGAACTTCGGTGTTTTGAACGCGTGTCTGGAGACTCGCGGTTTCTCCCACATGCATTTTAGATCTCCAGAAAATATTAAAAAATAATATGGCTTTGATTCACTTGTCATTTTGAAGAATAGCTTATTTATGCTCTGACTTTATTACAATCATATAATAACAATTGGTTAGGAAATGTAGAAAATATCATTCCCTAGAAAATATTCCTACCTTTACGTGGGAAGAAGGGGGGGTCTTGGTATAACCAAGGACCACTGGTACCAAAATGAATGGGTATCTGAACGCCAATGTCCATTCTCGTTGACCACATGCGCCCCTTCATGTTGCACATTTACCATGGCGGTGATGGTGTCTGTACCAACAGGACAATTCACCGTGGCTCGTAGCTAAGGTGGTGCGTGACTGATTCCAGGAGCACGACAGCGATGTCTCCGTTCTCCCTTGGCCGGCGAAATCGCCCGACCTCAATCCCATAGAGCATTTGTGGGACTATTTGGATCGGTAGATTCAACGTGTCCGCCAACAACCACGTCATCTATGGGACCTCCGTGCTCTGCTGTAGTTCGAACGGGTACGTGTGCCTCGGGCAAACTTCCAGGGCCTCATTGCGTCCATGCCACGCCGTCTCGCCGCTGTCATCCGGGCCAAGGGTGGTTATTCCCGTTATTAGGTAGGTGGTCATATTATTCTGATACGACTGCGTATATATCTAAAATTACTTTTTCGTTAAACAGTGAAAATGACAACTGCCGCCAGCGATCCTTCTCACTTCACTCAACGGTGAGAAGATCATCGAATGGAGGCGATAATCAAATGACATGCTATAGAATAGGAGGGCAACTCTGAGTCTTCAGATTGCATGAGATATCCGGAGGAGCAAGCAAGGAGGGTTAGGAATGGTACAATGCATGAAGGCAAAAGCTCGGAGCTCGAACATGCCCTTCCCACCCAAGTCATCCAACAAATCTCGTTTCCATGTGATACATTTCACACACTGTTATGAAGACAAAAATACCATCACAACGGCACATTCAGTATTAGAAAATGCATACTCAATTATTGAAATTTCAATTTAAATTACAGAAATAATGAGCTTTTGAAACTGAAAAATTTAGAGTAGTATGTTGGGTGGGAAACCGAAGGCAAAGTTTAAGGCACAGTCCGTACTTACGAAAAAATTGAGGAAGACATACAAGTTTGCTGAATGTATTGCCGTCGGTGGGAAATTAACCTGAAATGATGTCCAGACAACGTTTAAGCATTGCAAACAAAAATAGGGCTGTTGGCATGTTACATGCTGGTGTACGCAGATCGATGTGGCTGCTGCTTTAAGAATTTCGCAACGTGTAGTAAGTCGGCTACACACACGATTTCTACAACATGGGAATGTTGCAGATCGACCCAGGAGTGATCGCCCGAGGATAACCACCAGGACGAAAGATCGCTAACCTGACAGTAAGTGCTCGAAGAAGGCCTAATATCGCCAGTAGCCAACTACGGAAATCACTTCGAGCTACTTCAGGTGTCACAGTATGTACTCAAACGGTACGAAAACGTCTTCACGATTACCGACTCAGAGCAAGAAGGACGCTGAGATGTATAGCATTGACCGTCCTCAAAGATGTACCTGGGTCCGACCAGCGCATGATACGGAATACAGTGGCACCATGTACTTTTCACAGACTAATCCCGTTTCTCTCTTTACCCTGAAACCGACGATCGCACGTGTGAAGGACATCCTACACACGAATGCAACCACACTGCGTGCAGTTCGTCCACCCTTACCAGCGATAGTGGGTTCTGGTCTGGGCAGGAGTGTGTTTTAATGTACCGAAACGAGATCATTGTGCCCATTGTGACACTGTTTCAGCCTGCTCTTGGACATGCATTCCGTTTTCCGGATGACAATGCAACGAGTCCCCGCGCATGGAGCGTGTGTGTTTCAGTAGCTGGAAAATCATAGGATTGAATCGTTTCAGCTGTCACCGAGGTCTCCTGACCTTAATACACTGGCGTGCAAAAATTAAGGACAAGACGGTTTTTCGAATGTAACGTCGTGCAGAAGTGCTCCGCATCGACTCAAATCATACCATAAGATCCCCAAGATGTAAGAATATGGGACAAGTGAGCAAAACCGTCCAAACAAGGAATCCAAAGGATACAAAGGCACTTTATTGAAAAGGTAGCTTCGAGCGCAACTGGACAGAAGACAGAAACGTCCATGTGACAGGCGGGTGCCAAGAAACATCCAGTCTTTAGTAGGGGATATGATCACCCCTGATTGCGTTGTAGGATTTACAACGTCTGTCCATGCTGAGGATGAGGTTGTCAAGGAGCTGTTGAGGCATCGCGACCCATTGCTCTTGTAGCGCCAATCGCAGCTGTGGAATCATTGCTGGCGGCTAGTGATGTGCTGCTAAGTGTCTCCCGAGAAGGTCCCACATGTGTTCGATTTGATTTAGGTCCGGGGACCTTGCGGGCCAATCCATGCGTTGAATATCATCACCGTCCAACAGCTCTGCGACAGCCACTGTACGATCAGGTGTAACATTGTCGTCCATGAAGAGGAACTCATGACCCATAGCACCTCTAAACAGACGCATGTGAGGCAGGAGAACCACGGTACAATAGCGGACAACAGTGACTGAACCTCCTTAGAAGATGTGGAGGTCAGTATGGCTACCAAGCTTGATACCGCAGCAAGTGAGAACTCCGCCACCTCCAAACCGGTCCCTTTCGATGATGTTTGGAGGTGTGATTGCGTGTTCCTTGCTCTCTCCAGATGTGTATACGTCCAGAATCGCTCGTCAGACTAAATCGACTCTCATCCGTAAAGAGAACTCGACCCCATTGCTGATGTGTCCAGTTCTTGTGTTCCTGGCACCACCGAAACCGCCGTCTCCGATGAGCAGACGTTAATGGCACACACCGTACTGGTCGTCGTGCAAATAGACCACCTTTGTGCAGCCTTCTGGCCACGGTAAAACGCGATAACGGACGTCCAGTTGTCTGTTGCATGTGCCTTGCGATTTCTTCCTCTGTATGCCGTCTGTCTCTTCTCGCCTGTAGGACAATATACCGGTCGTCCGCCACCGTGGTTGCTCTTGGACGACCACTGCTAAACTCTTGGCCAGTTGTTCCTGTCGTTTGAAATGCTGTCCAAGCTCGTGAAACGATGCTGTGACCGATCCCAAGCTCCTCGGCCACACTGGTCACACTTCGACCTTCTTCCAACTTCCCAATGACGCGACCTCGGGTTAAGTCATCCAGATGTCGTCTACTGGATTTCCTGTTGGCCATATCATACCGTAGCAGCAACTCGACGTCGTTCAAACCGATGTACACCGTGCAATAGCTTTCACCAAATTGCTGAGCGCACACCATCCGTGTCCTTTATACCCTTCCGACACTCCCCCACGTCATGCTGCATATATGCGCATGCCCTACCGTACCGGCCCCTAGTCTATCTCCTGAGTGGTCTTTGGGTCCGTTCTGCCTGCTCGTTCCGCTGTTATGCTAATTTCTCCTCTTCGTCCTTAATTTTTGCACACCAGTGTACTACTGAGAACATTTGGGACATCGTACAGCGATGTCTGGATAACTAAGTTCCATACCCCAGTACATTGGAAGACCTCCGTAACTTATTACCTGTAACATGGGACTAGCTACCCCTGACACTCACCAATAATGTCATTGAAATTATGCCTCGCAGGTGTCTAGACGTTCTCCGACATAAAGGCTGTGTTCCAGAGGTACGGACATTCTCCGAATTCATGTTATCCTTTGATGTGAAATCTATGTTCACAAGCATCCCACTGAATGGAGCCCTGGAATCATTGAAAGTGAGTCACACTGAACATCATTTCAGTCAATCGGAAGTAGAAGAAATTTTGAGACTAGTGGAAATTTGTACCAGACAAAACAGTTTCCTTTTTCGTGGAAGATTTTTCCAACAGACGGAAGGCCTTGCAGTGGGTAGCCCATTGGCGCCTATTTTATGCGAAGTCTATATGCGTCATTTTGAGGACAAACTCTTTCAGCTCGTTACGTTTGACCTTTGGATTCGATATGTAGATGATACTTTTGTTCTCTGGAAAGGCATGAATTCGGCTGTCAGAGCTGTTTTCGGCATGAGAATGACAAGTAATAACGATTTAAGCGATTTTCAACGCGGCGTCATAGTTGGCGCTCGTGAGATGTGTTTCGGAGGTAGAAACGAAGTTGGAATTTTCACGGACGACCATTACAAGGATGTACCGTGACTATACAATAATTCCTGGAAAACCTCCAATCTACAATACCAGAGTGGCCGTGAAAAGACATTGGGTGAACGTGACCATCGTCGGCTGTCAAGAATCGTTTCACGCGATAGGCGTGCAACACTCTTGCAGGTATCATCGGAATTCAATGCTGGAGCCTCAACAAGCATCAGCGTTCTGACTGTGCAATGTACCCTGCACGATATGGGCTTTGGGAGCCGACGCCCAACTCGAGTCTCCTTGATGGGTGCACGACACAGAACTATGCGCCTCACTTGGGCACGGCAACACCGCCACTGGACACTTGATGACTGGAAACAAGTAGCCTGGTCTGAAGAGTCGCGTTTCCAACTGTATCGGGCAGATGGAAGGATTCGTGTGTGGCGCAAACCCCATGAAGCCATGGATCCCGCCTGTCAACAGGGAACTGTACCGGCTCGTGGGGGGTCCGTAATGGTATGGGGTGTGTTTAGCTGGACTTCACTTTAACCCCTGGTGCGTCTACAAACGTCTGTGACCGGCCAACGCTATGTGCGCTTCCTTTCTGACGAGGTACACCCGTTCATGTCTTGCATTCACGCTGATGGGTTGGGCCTGTTCCAACAGGACAATGCACCTCCACACAAGTGCCGGGATGCCACATTATGGTTAGAGGAGCATTCTTCTGAGTTTGGGGTGTTGCCATTCCCACCCAAGTCCCCAGATCTGAACGTGATAGAACACATTTGGGATGCCATGCAACGCGCTATCGAACACAGGAATCCGAGACCTCGGAATACACCCGAATTGTGGAACGCTCTGCAGGAAGTATGGTGTGCATTACCTACAGCATATTTCCAGAAGCTAGTGGAGTCCCTGCCCCGTCGTATTTCTGCAGTCTTGCGCTCCCGTGGGAGACCTACTAAGAATTAGACTAGTGTACCAATTTTTCTGTCACGTCAGTGTTTATTTTAAAAGAAAAAGAAACATAATGCGAATCACCACATTTAGTCATTACACTACAATAACTTTAGTATCGCTTCATGCAAATGATATGCAAAAGAGGCTCTTCCTGGCTGACTGATTATTAGGTTTGCAGCAAAAACCTCGAGTGGGTATAATAATGCGCAACGCTCAAGACAAAAGAGAACGGAAACAAAAGAACAAGCATATAATACAACGATAATGTGACATTCGTAAAATATAACACGGAAGCGGTCATTCTAATAGTTAACTTAAAAATAAAACAAAGGTAGGTGAGCAAGCGAATTTGTGCGCGACGATTCGATTTGTTGAACTCTGAGCTTATAACCACTTATGAATTATTGGGGGGTTGTTAATACTACACTTCTACAGAGTATGTTTTATCCGTGCGATGCCACAATCTCGGTATCAAATTATTTTTACTGAAAGAAAAGGAATTGTTCTTCATTTGAAAAAGTGCGACAGAAAGTGATAAGTTAAAACTTAAAACAAATATTATTCAATTTAATCGTTCAAACCTACACCTGCGCATTATTTCCCCAAATTAGTTTCGCTAAAATGCTTATTCCTGAAATTTTACTTAATCACTCAATAAATTATTAATAATTATTTCTATGAATTGTGCTATAATTTGGGTAAAACTTAAAGTTATGAGCAACAAAAAGGGACAAATATAAAAACAAACAAAGAAACAAGCGAAAAACCCGATTGAAAAACTTATTTTTTGGTCAGATTCTACTAACTATGAAAACTCTATTTTCCTCCCAAAATTATACACGATTTTGTCGTCAGGGCAGCAAATGTTTAATATAATTTTATCAATTTCTTTGCTTCTACATCTCGATTTAAAAAATCTTTTCAACACAGGATGCCATTAACCTTATGAAACACATTAAGCTTGAATTTAAGGAGTTTTGTAGTTCAAGTTTGTGTCGCTAGTTGGTATTTTTGTACTTCTGTTTGCAGCTAGCTGTGCATCCGCTTTTAAAAACCCTGTTAAGAAATTTCTTTTTTACTATATGCCATTTGCTACAATAAAGATGGGTAGAATTATTCTCTTTAAATAGTGCACAGATTTCCCGATAGGGGGCGTAAAGGTCAAAACCTCTTTCTCACTATTTCTGCTTCCGGGAGACATATTTTAATAACTCAAGTTTTCAGAAGCTCATATTTTTCTGCAAATACATCAGAAGCAGAAATAAACACTTACTCCCCCTGGTGGCCACACCATTCTTTATCAAAAATAAGAAATTATAATAATAAAAAAATCCTACGAGGAGTTGTTTCCAATGCAGGAAGATTTTTTTTTTATTGTAGGTTTAACGACCACCGTAAGCAACTCAGTGAGCTATAAGCAGTCGCCCGTCCCTAATTTAGGGCCACTGGTTCCAGAGAAGGCGAGAGCCAGTGCCGTAAGACACACACAACAGCCATGCCTCACGGGATTCGAACCTGGACCACTTTCGAACGAATGATCAGAAGCCATTGCTCAGACCACTGCGCCACCGGGGCGACGAAATTTTTTTTTATCGGAGTTTTAGAAACAGATATCGGGGAAACACAATTTACCTTTAAGCCCTAACAGAAAATCTGTGCATTATTTGAGAAGGAAACTGTGTCTAAAATAGCCTTCGTTATAAACGGCATCAAAAAGAAAACAAAATTTCAATCGTATATGCAAATATATGGAATAAAACGTATTTTGAATTCGATATCATCTGCATTTACGCCCTCCAGGGACGAAGTTGTACATCCGAAAAAACCGAATGCAAGGATCGTCATTCTCACATTTCAGGCTTTTTAATGCAAACATAAGTTTTCGAATCGCACCAATAGTTGCAGAGATATGGTGTCCCCAGTCAGACATACGGACGAGCAAATTGATAAGAAAAGCACGATTTTTTTTCTTTTTTGCAAAAGACGTGCTAAAAAGCATGCGTTGTAGCTAGTACTTCAGCTCCTTCTGTTTTCGTCCTCATCCCTGATTCGGGGCTCACTCTGCTGGGGATGGCCTGGGAAAGTTTTATACTAGATTTCAGTACCTTGCTGCGACAATTGCCTTCCATTCTGTCACAAGAGCATTGGTCAGTCACCAATGTCAGGTGGTTCGGCCTGGTTCGAAGTCGGTTTTCCATTTGATCCCAAAGACGTCCCTTGGAACTGAGGTCCTGGATCTATGCAGATCAGTCAAGTTCTTCAAAATCACTCACATCAACACATTCATACACTGACCTCGTTTTGTGCACGGGGCATTGTTTTGCAAGTAAAAGATAGGGCCTTCGCGAAACTGTGGCCCTAATGGTGGAAGCGGAGAATTGTCAGAATGTCATTATAGGCCGCAGCGTTAAGATTCCTGGGCATTGGAACTGGGTTTCCCAGCCCAAACTGTTGCCATTATGGTGAAAGCAGAGAATTGTCAGAATGTTATTATAGGCCGAAGCCTCCTCGGCAGTGTAACTAGAGTACCGGGAGAAACCATGCAAAGCATCCCCAGAGCACGATGCCTCCTTCACCAAACTTCACAGTTGGCAAAGCATCCCCAGAGCACGATGCCTCCTTCACCAAACTTCACAGTAGGCAAAGCACAACAAGGTAGCATTCACCTGGCATCTACCAAAGTCAGACTCGTCCATCGGACTACCAGATGATGAAGCATGGTTCATCACTCCAATAAACGCGTATCCACGGCTCCAAAGTCCATTGGCCCCTTTACACAACTCCTACCGACACCTGGCGTTGATCTTACTGATGTTAGTCTTGTGTGCGGCTGCTCGGCCATGGAAACTCGTTGCCTGCAGCCCTCGGCGAACCATTATGGTGTTGGCGTTGCTTCCAGAGGCATTTTGCAACTCGATGACGAGTGTCACAACAGAGGACAGTTGACGTTGTGGTACCACCAGCTGCAGCACTCTGTGGCTCCGTTCTGTCACTTTACGTGACCTTCTAGATCGCGAATACTCTGTTGTTGCTCCTAGGCGTTTCAATTTCACAATTACGTCACTCACAGATGATCGGAGCAGCTGCAAGTGCTGAGTTCGCGCTCAATTTTTAGAGCCCGAGCCCGAAGTATGTCAGCCTGAGCTTGCCCGAGCCCGAATTCTATATTGCAAAATACAGTCCGGGCCCGCAAACTATGACTAGCCAGTTTAGGCATTAATTAAAAGAATCTCCTCTTCCAGACTTCCACTCTCTCCACCCCCTGCAATTAGCTGGTGTCTTTCTCAGCTGGGGAGTGGGGATGGGACCTCTATTTCTATAATATAGCTGCAGGATTTTTTTTTTTTTTGGCATATAATTTCTTCTTGAAATGTTTTCGGCAGCCGGAAAGATCACGAGGCGCACCAATCTATGAACTTTGCTCAATATAAGAAGCAAGAATATGGAATAGAACAACCTGCTGCGTGCAAGTAGGGGATTTTTTTTTATTTATTTTTTTCGTCGCAGTGCTATTAACCAGCATATCTCGTTCTTCAAGCAGCTTTTCTTTCTCAGCAGAAATATACGAATACATGGCCTATGACATTTGCTGCCCCAGCCCGGAACATATATCCCTCCAGAGTCGCCACTCATAGCCCAGACCCAGTTACCAAAACATTGTGTTTATCAATTAGAAAGTGTAAGAATAGCCTCGTATTACAAATCATACAGAATTACATTTAAAAAAAGAACATTCTCTTTCTTTCTCTCGCTCTCGGAGCCCGAGCGGTAGTGAATGTCATGAAGTCAGAGCCCGGTTCGGATTCGGGCTCGGCCCGTCTCAGCACTGGCAGATGCAGCAGGGCAGGAATTTTCCAAACTGACTTGTTGCTAAGATGGCATCCCTTGACTGTGCCACGTTGACTTTCACTGAGTTCTGCTATACTGCCCATTCTACTGTTCATGCTTGTCTATGATGTTTGTGGAAACGGCCGTCTTTTAATACCTGTATGGACCATGGTCGTAACGTATATGGGCAAATCCCCCTTTTGATCATATAGTGTATATGTTTAAGTGCATACAAACACTTGCAATGCATTTATCCAATGCAGGGCTTGATTTCTGACAAAAAATGTGCAAGTGACCTAAGAGTAAGATGAGACCAACATGCAGTACTATCACAGCCACGATTATTGGAATCGGCAAAGTTTTCCCATCGCTATTTCTTTTTAAGATAGAACTGGTGATTGAAATTGCGCGTTCAAAGCCTTTAGCAAAAGGAGAATTGATTTTGACGGCGCGATCTCGCTCGCGAGTTTGGGCGTGCAAAGGTAACACGTATTTCGGAAATCCAGAGGGCTCCGGCTAATACTTAAATATTCGCCAAAAGTGACGACGTACTAGAGCAGCGCTCAGGTGAGCTCCGGCTCAAATTAACCCCTGATCCAATAGATGTTACATATCGATCAACAGTTCCGAACAGTCTTGTGGCCGCCTCGGTGGTTTAGTGGTCTAAGCGATAGTTTCCGATTATTCGTCCAAGTTGGGTCCGGGTTCGAATCCTGGTGAGACAAGGATGTTGTGCGTCTTTTGGCACTGGCTCTCTCCCTTCTCGAGAGCCAGTGGCCCTAAATTAGGAACGGGCGACTACTTATATCCCACTTAGTAGCTCACAATGGTTTTTAACCGCCCCCCAATAATAATTTAAAAATACCCTCTTGTGTATAACACTTTACCACTGTTTACGGGGTATAGCTTAAAACAATAAACATTACTAAATATGATGTGTTTTAAGAATAATTCATTTCCTTTAGCTGTATGACCTCTTGTTTAAACATTGTAATTTCGACAGGAATACAAAAAGTTGAAGATCCCGTGACTTTCTTGTATGTATACATTCCTTTGTCCACGGACAGAATTGAATACGGTGTTAAAATATTGACTGGAGCAACAAATATTAAACTAAAACACAATAGCAATGCAAAGAAATGGTATTTCTTTTTTTTTTTATATATTGTTATTGGCTTTTCTTAATTCCGTCAGTGTGTTAATATTCCAGAAATTAAAAACATAGCTGGTGGTGTTAAAGAAAAAATAAAAAAGATCTGATAAATTAACACATTATTTCATAAGGCTGTCAGAAGAGGAAAAAGCACTGCTCGGAGCTTTTCCCATCATAATTTCTACGCGAAGTAACTATAAATAACACCGTCATAAATTGTCAACATTTTACCTTCCTTCTCTTTTCCCAGCTTTTTTCTTTTTAATTTATTTATTACGGCATCTCGTTGCCCGCTTACTTATTTGGAATCTTTTGTCACGTCTCTTACGTGCTGATGAACTGGTAGGACGAGTTCATAGCCCCTCCCCCTTTCCCCACCACATCTTTTCCTTCTACTGTTGAGCTTATTATTCTCTTAAGATTGGGTGTTAATAACTCACACGTTATAAATGCGAATAGTACGCGATCATTTCCTGTGACATTTGCCCATGCTGCTACCTGCTCGCAGTTGTTGTACGAACTGCCAGTCACATGCGGCTATCAACATACTTAATAACCGGAAATATTAAAAAGTCTAACGCTTAACGTTGATTCTTAATGGGGACGCATTCGTGACTCACGGAATGACAGATCACGAGAGACGAGGAGATGTTCAGAGCTGTCCCATGTGCGTGCATGCAATTCTTTTCTTAAATGACCCCCACCCCTGTCCCTTCTCTTTACCCCCTTCCCTCACTGCCCGTGACAATGTCAGACATCATCCTCTTCTTGCATTACAAAGAACAACGAATGTTAGATTCCGCTGGATGATCACTTATACAAGACACCATCTCTCTGATGGGGCATTTCCTAAAACGATTAATCATCAAGATATTGGTGCGTTAATAAAAAAAAATCTTTAGGCACCAAGTTAAGAAAAGTCGACGGAAAATAAAGTGGGGTCTGTGACAAAGTGGAAAGAGTTGAAGTCACGCGAAGTCAAGATAAGCAAAAGGCGGGAGTTTGAGAAAAGAAAAGCGAAACCGTAAACCAGGTAATGCGATTTATTTAGATAATGTGTGATAACGTATCTCGACTACAAGATAAGGTTTATTAAAACAAGCAATATGTAGTGTAACAATCTGACTTTTTTGTACCGATTGCTGTTTCTTACTTATTCCCCCAAGATATACAGACATAGAACATTCTCTAAATAACTTGGCTGTGTTTCATGAGTTCACACTTCGGGGACATCTCAGTTTAACGAGGACACACTGCGTGACGGGTCTGTTGTCGACAGGAAGAGCAAACAGAAATTATAATTTCTATTAACCCTTAAGGGGCGTTGTGCGGTCTCACGGACCACATCAATTATAAATGTACGTTTTATTAAAATGTGCAATAGACCTAACAACTTTTATCTTCTAGTACCTTGAAATATGTTACTAATTAAGCAGTGAATGTATGCTTTGTTTGGATAGCCATTGATAGCATATTTTTTATTGATGCATCGGTTCCATAAGCCGAATGACGATACTTACGCACGGCAAAAATATTGTGTTCAAGGCTGTCCTGTAGGTGCGTCGGGCGGTCCAATACCACTTTACTGATGCTTGAAAAGGAATTTGGTTTTCTTCCAAATTTTAGTGGTCTTAGTTTTGGAAAAATCATCTGAGTTTTCATAATCACACTTGTTACATTACTATGTGAACTTTAAGAATTATTTACTGAGCCATCATCGTTCTCATAGCTGAGGAGCAGATCTGGAATGGCAAAAAGAATGAACTGTTAACGACAGAAAAAAAACATTTTTCATGTCCATCGGCAAAGAAGCGCAAAACTGCTCATTTGTTTGTTTTCAACATACCAACATTCTTCTTGCAACATATCAACATGCGTTGAGTGTTGCAAGAAAAAAAAAAAAAAAAAAAAGAAAAACGAAAAATATTCTTGCAATGTGCAAACTCAGATTCCTAAAGCTGAACCTGGTGTTATTTGAATGCCAGCAGTTTTCTTGAAGTTTTAGCTGAAATGTCTTAAAACTTAACTTTTTTGAAAATCATTTCACGAAGAGCATATACGTACAGTCTTAAAAGTGTACGTATTTTTATTATTTTTTTTAAATAATTTAAAACATTATGTACCATTGAAGATTGAAATTTCTGTGTTCCAACACGATTTCATGATTTTCAGGAACAAAATTTTAAAATATTAAAATTTTCGTCCCATTTGGGTGTCAGGGGTTATCAAAACCTAAAAAATGTCGATCTTTTCCGCAATAGGTCTTCATGTATAGTGCAGTATATACAGCTGTCCATCCATGGGCGCCCATAGCTCTGTTTCTAGGAGGGGCAAAAAGAAATTTTAATATGAATAACATTTATAAACACTATATGCAAATTTCCATTGTGCCTTCTTGTTTTCTAATCGTTTTTATTTGACACTCTCCATAAATTTAATTGGCAATTGAATTTATGTGTTGAGAATTTCTGGGGAAAATTTTTGGAAGATGAATAAATGAAATTAGACAGCATGTCAGGACAAAAAGGAAATTTATTTTTCGTTCTTTTGGTCAATTTGGCTACTTGTGTCACATGCGGCATGAAAACCCAGATATAATTCAAATGGTCATCAAAAAATGAAAAAATACTCAAGATGAATTTCTGGAAAAAAATTTCGAGAGATCTTTGCCCAGCAGCGAATAGCTACCACCACCACCACCCCTCTCTCTCCCTCTCTCTTTCCCCCTCTCTCTTTCTCTCTAATACTTTTCCATACGGTATGTATCGACGTTGTTCTCCAACATGCAATGTGAAATTTCATTACCTCCAACTGTAAATTCCCAACGCTTTTCCTATTTTTACTGCATGTACACGCATCCAAAAGTTCTACAGAAAAATTTGCAATATTATAATTAGTGTTATTGCGAAAATCTCTGTAATGTTATATGGAAATATTCAAACTATATTTAAATTGTAACTTTTGTCATTTTTTGGGCCAACGACAGTGAGAAATTTCTTCCCCAATCAGAAAGACGACTAGCATAGTTTTGCACACATCTTTATTCATCAGATGGGGGGAAGGTGAAATACTGGAATAATAGTTGATCTGACTGGATAGTAAATACTTCCAGCGGGAGTTGGACGTCAGGGACCGCCTTCTCTACGCTTTTCCCGCCAAATCTCTTCCTATCTTGTGTGGCTACCAGCCCGCGTGAAAATCTCTACCTCGTCCCGTGCTAAAGCGTTTGTCGTGCCTTGCCTCCGAGCAAAATCCTTCCTACTTTTTCCTCGAGATCTCCATGAAGACTCCTCTCTGTCTCATTCCCTTACATGATCTGTTCTTGACGTAAGAAGAAATTCTTAATTGCTTGGTCCATTGTGCCCGTCGGCCCTGAGAGAGATTCTGGCGACGGCTGGGGGAAAAAGAGGGTGTCCTTTTGTCCGTGGGAGGGGTCCCACGATCGACGAGAGACTGAACTTTCGCCAAAATGAGTCTGTTCTGGGGGTCTTTCTGACTGGGGAGGATATTTCTCACTGTCGTTGGCTCACAAAATGACAAAAGTTACAATTTAAATATAGTTTGAATATTTCCATATAACAGTAGTACCTTCCAAGAACAGAAAGTGCATGGCTCAAAATTCAGGGGAGGGCAAATGTCCCCTCTTGCCGCCCTCCGTATATAAGCCCCTATGGGTCCGCCGGACCGAACGATGCTCTGTACTTACCAAATATGCACGACGCCACTTTCAGGTTAAAATACACTGTGTATTTGATAGTTGTAATTTTAAATGGTTAATTGATTTCCCAGCTTATTGGTTTATGTTCTGATATCGGTTGATTGCCCATAAATCACACTTTAGAGACAAGTAGCCAAACGGCCAGTTGAAACTGGACGTCAGGGATACCACGGAGACATGGCAACATAACGGGATGCAGCATCTCATCGACGTATCGTGTTAACGTCATTGCACCCACAATACGTACGAGCAGTGAATGGTTGTTGAAACTAATAACGTTCCAAACCATGGCATCTGGCTTAGGAACCGTATCATGATCACGGATGGCAGCAAGATCAGCACAGTGATCACGTTGATTCTAGACTCTCCAACGGCAATCGTCTGCACTAAGGCAAAAGTGAAACTCGTCGGTGAATATGACATGCTTCCGTTCGTCACCCCAAACATGCCTGGTACGGCAGCACTGAAACGTTGCGCGATGTGCTGCAGTGAGTGGTAGTCATCGCAAAGACTGGCGAGAGCGGAAACCTGCCTCAGCCAATCTTCAATCCACAGTCCGTGTCGACCAGAGCTGAGTTCGGGCTCAATTTTCGGAGCCCGAGCCCGTCCGATCCCGTGGTATATCAGCCCGAGCCCGAATATTATATTTCAAGATCAAGTCCGGGTCCGAACGAGCCCGAAAACTGGCTAACCTGTTCAACCATTAATAAAAAACATCCCCCTTTCCACACGTCCATTCTCTTCTCCTGCAGCAATGAAACAATGTATTTCTCAAATGGGGAGTGGGCAAAGGACCTCTATCTATTTTTATAATGTAACTGTATTGTTTTCTTTGACCGTTCGTTTCCACCTGAAATGCTTTGGGCTGCAGGGTATCCAAAATGATCGGGCGGTGCTGCAATTGTTTGTTGTTCAAATAATGCTAATATTATCGCGCCATAATGCGCTGCAATATGTACATTCTTAAATAGATTTAGCAGGGAGCTACTGCTTGGAGATAGGGGGTAAATTATCGTCGGCAACCTATCAACTATCCAATATCTATAGTTCTCGAAAAAGATTTTTCTTCCCTGCAGAAACACATTAAATGCGAGGCCTATGGCATTTTCTACACAAGCCTGGAATAAATAGCCGTCTCGAATGCTCGCTCCCCAACCAGAACCAGCTGCCGAAGAATTCCCTTGACAAACTATAAAGTGTCTTATTTGCTAAATCATATAAAATCACATTTATATATAAAATTTTTTATCTCGCTCTCCCTCTCTCTTAGAGCCCGAGCCCGAACCGCAGTAAATATTCTACAGCCCAAGCCTGATCCGGACCCGGGCTCTGCTTCGGGCTTTCGGGCTCGAGCTCAGCCCGTCTCAGCTCTGTTGTCAACACGGAGATGTCCATAACTAAACTGCCATTTCACCTCGTCGAATGTCGCCCCCTGTGGATTGTGGAGTTGCTATGGGTGGTTCACTGTAAACCGCCACACAGGAAAATTGCCACACAGGAAAACTGCCACACCAGAAGATTACCACACAGGAAAACTGCCACACCAGAAGATTACCACACAGGAAAACTGCCACACGCTTTTCATTAAGGGGCAGGGTACAAATTGCTATTCCTGCGAGGAGCACTTTGAATGTGTGGCAGTTTTCCAAGTTTCCGAATCTTGTGTGGCAGTTTTCCAAGTTTCCGAATCTTGTGTGGCAGTTTCCCAAGGTGCCTAGCGATGGGAAGAAACTATTTTCTTTGTCTGGATTTTCATGTCGGTTCATACTTTGGGCAACTGGCCCCAGAAGTTCGAGAGGGGGGTGGGTTAAAGATTTCCGTTTCCTGGCCTATATTGAGAATTGAATTGGGAATTTCAAACAAATTTCGAGAAAACGTTCTATGTAAGCCATGCGAATATTGCTGTTTTCAGGAAAGGACAATAAGGTGGGATTTTTTAATGACGCCGCACTCCTACTTAGGCACTAAATGTTTACATAACATGTCAAATTTGTAATATTTTTCTTTAACTTAATTAATTCATAGGCCCCACACCTCTGCCTTTTAACAGCTTTTAATCCGCCAACTTCATATTCATAACGCTTACGTATCAAATCAAATCAATAGCATTGCGCTTTCACTTAGTCACTAAATATTAAAGTCATAGGTCACAGGCATAGGCCTATTTAAAAGTTTTTATTCTACCAGTGTCATATTCACAACGTTTACACATCAAATCAAGTTAATAATATTGCGCTTTTATTTAGGCACGAAATATTTATTCACAGGCCCTAGGCTTTTTTAATAGTTTTTACTTTATCATTGTCATATTCACAACGTTTACACAACAAATAAATGTAATAATACTGCGCTTTTACTTAGGCAGGAAATATTAATTCATAAGCCCTATGCCTAGGCCTTTTTGACAGTTTTTATTCTACCAATGCCATATTCACAACGTTTACACAGCAAATCAAGTTAATAATATTGAGGTTTACTAAGGCACGAAATATTAATTCACACGCCCTAGGACTTTTTAGTAGTTTTTACTTTATCAATGCCTTAATCACAACGTTTACACAACAAATAAATGTAATAATATTGCGCTTTTACTTAGGCACGAAATATTGATTCATTGGCCCTAGGTGTAGGCCTTGTTAATAATTTTTACTCTATCAATGCCATATTCACAACGTTTACACAAAAAAATAAATGTAATAATATTGCTCATTTACTTAGGCACGAAATATTTGTTCATAGGCCCTAGGTCTGGGCTTATGAATTAATATTTCGTGCCCAAGTAAAAGCGTAATGTCATTAACTTGATTTGTTGTGTAAACGTTGTGAATATGGCATTGATAGAGTCAAAATTACTAAAAAGGCCTAGGGCCAATGAATTAATATTTCGTGCCCAAGTAAAAGCGTAATGTCATTAACTTGATTTGCTGTGTAAACGTTGTGAATATGGCATTGATAGAGTCAAAACTACTAAAAAGGCCTAGGGCCAATGAATTAATATTTCGTGCCTAAGTAAGCGCTCAATATTATTAACATGATTCGCTGTGTAAACGTTGTGAATATGACACTGGTAGAACAAAATTGTTAAAAAGGCCTATGCCTGTGGCCTATGACTTTAATATTTAGTGCCTAAGTAAAAGCGCAAATGCTATTAACATGATTCGCTGTGTAAACGTTGTGAATATGACACTGGTAGAACAAAAATTGTTAAAAAGGCCTATGCCTGTTGCCTATGACTTTAATATTTAGTGCCTAAGTAAAAGCGCAAATGCTATTAACTTGATTTGATACGTAAGCGTTATGAATATGAAGTCGGCGGATTAAAATCTGTTAAAAAGGCAGAGGTGTAGCCCTATGAATTAATTAAGTATAAGAAAAATATTACAAATTTGACATGTTATGTGAACATTTAGTGCCTAAGTAAAAGTGCAGCGTCATTAAAAAATCCCACCTTATTGTCCTTTCCTGAACACAGCAATTTTCGCTTGGCTTACATAGAGCGTTTTCTCGAAATTTGTTTGAAGTTCCCAATTCAATTCTCAATATAGGCCAGGAAAAGGCAATCTTTATACCTCCCCCCCCCCCTCTCTCGAACTTCTGTGGCCAGTTGCCCTAAGTATGTACCGACATGAAAATCCAGACAAACAAAAGAGCTCCTTCCCATCGCTAGGCACCTTGGGAAACTGCCACACATAATTCGGAAACTTGGAAAACTTCCACACCAGAAAACTGCCACACATCTAAAGGGTTCCTTGGGGGAATAACAACTTGTGCCCGTGCCCCTTAATGAAAAGCGTGGGGCAGTTTTCCTGTGTGGCGGTTTTCCGATGTGTGGCAGTTTTGTAAGTTGCTGAAAGATGTGTGGCAGTCTTCCGCCAACCGCTATGGGTTACCGTCGAATGAGGCGATTGGGGCGCTTGAACGCCTTACGTGCTGCACTCAGGGAAATATTTACAGGAAAGACCACGAAGCCCAGGAGCGAGGCCCCACGATGCTGGAGGACCCCTATAAATACATTTTTAAATCAGGGCACAGAGTGATTAATAAATGTTGGTTTTTGAGATCAGTGTTCCGCCGGGACTCGAAGTATTACAACTAAGAATATTAATTTACTTGCTAAAATGCAGGCTTACTAAAAATCACATTTTGAGAGAAATATTTAATACTGCACTACAACTGAACTCAGAGATTGAAGAGTTTTGCTGGCCGAATAACATACTGAACATTTTTCTCTTAATTAATAACATAATGAACTTTTGCTGTTAATTAGATGTTTAACATGACCACCCATCTTTCCCTTTCCCTCATTCAGTCCAGTTTAAGGTGCCGTCCCAAAACTGTTCCCTTATGAGGAAAATGGCTTTTAAAATGCTAGCTTTACGAGTCACACCAATCGATTTCATCCACATTTGGGCTCTTTAGGAGAACTGTCAATGGCGGCGAGTCTGATGATATGGGACATAACAGATCCCACACCGCATGAAGTATAAATGTGAGTTAAAGGAGTGCCACAATATATTATAAAAGTTATAAAAGTTTCCACTGTGTTCTTCCTTAACAAAGGCTTTCCTACTCGTGTAACTTCTGCTGTTTCTTCCACATGACGGTATCACAAAACTCCTGTATGTTAAATTTCGTCTTGATAACTGTAATAGTTTTTTTTTTGTGTGTGTTTTTTTTAGTTATAGACGACCTTCCCCCCCCCTGCGTCTGCCATCCCTTCCCGGATAAAAATCCGGGAAGGGATGGCAGACGCAGGGCCTGCTGAACCACATGACCAACCGGGACGCTCGCCCCGGGCCCCGCACCTTCACAGGACCCCACAATTCAGGAAATTAAAGCAAATTTTTGGTAGACTTTTTTATATTTGTTATTTTTGTGAGTTTTGGAGCGTGAGTCCCTTAAAAAGATATTTTTTTAAAACGTGATTTTTTGTTTTGTTTCTAATCCCCTCAACTTTCGAATGGGTTATCTCCCTTCGCCGTAAAGATACTGAGATTTGCAGACTTCAAATTATTGTAATCATCTTAATATTTCCCACATTCATGAAATAGCAAATTAAGTTTCATCATTTTGTGGTCCCTACTTTTACACGAGTATATTCAACAATTTATGTGTAAACCAGATATTTGAATTTTAAAAAATAAAAAGAACAATGTCAATGTTGGTTTATAGGCTACATATGGTTGCCAATTATTCGGTTACTTCAAAAACACTACTACAACTTTGGAAAAATTAAAGCAATTTTCAGTAATTAGCACGTATAAAATTTTAAAAAGTCACTAATTTGCTTTAAAAATCAATCACTAAAACATATATCAGAGGAAAAAACTATTTATTCGAATTTACTTTAGAGATATCCTTTTTATTTCCTACACAAAAATACTCGCAGTGCAAAAATATTATCTACGTTGATTTGCCGAAGTTATCTCTTAATCATTTTGTGAGGAAGTTTTTATAAGAATCACAGTACAACCTCAAGTCACTCTCCCCACGTTTTACTATCCCCCCCCCATCTCTCTGAACTTTCAATTCATATTATAGACTTTCTCTTAAGCTTACAGCAGATATATCTTTGAGGTAACTGTTTTGTCTTCATGACAGTTTTCGTGTGTATTCCTTACGGGCATCATTTTCCACGTAACCACTTTATTAAAGTATGAGATTTATATTCCAGGGCCCGCAATAAAATTTCGCTCCAGGCCGCCGCAATGAAATTTCGCTCCAGGCCACCGCAATGAAATTTCGCTCCAAGCGCCGACAATGAAATTCCGCTCCAGGTCCCCCTCGATGAAATTTCGCTCCGGTTACCCGAGATGAAATTTTGCTTGGGTCGCCCGCAATGAAATTTCGTTCCGTTCCCCCGCAATGAAATTTCATGATGGAGCTTTGTTTTATTGATTTTGCTTCTTTTCATTGATAGAGCTTTAGCTTATGCCTTAGTGGGCCCTCAGATATTTAAAAAAAGACATTTGAGTGGGCCCCAAGGCTAGGACATCTGAGTGATCCCCCAAACTCGTAATGGGAAATTGTTACGAAGTCCGTTAAAACACGAAACCGTAACTACTAAATTATCAGCAGAGTTTTCTGACGTGCCTGCACCGCAGGACGCACATGAGATAAAGGCAGATAGCAGTGAGAGCATACGTCCGCGTAGCTCAGTTGGGAGAGCAACTTACTCCAGAGTGAGGGGACCAGGCCCAGACAAACTTGTATGTTATAGTTTTCATAATACATCACTGCATGTTTCATTGTTCTCACAAGAATAGGAGTTAAAAGTTTAAGATTCCTAGATTTTGCCTTGGATTTTCTAATGATTTAGCATGGCATACTTTTCATAGTGCATCTTTTATGTTAAGCAATGTGAAGCCAGACTTCTACCATCAAGGGTTCTAAGTGCAAATTGGGAGGTGTGGGTCTATCAAAGTAAAAAAGCTGAACCTGTCTCGCCAACTTCGCTCCATACAGGGACATGAACCCTTTACCCTTGGTGAGTCAGCGTCTTGAAATCTGTTCGTCTTCTAGCTTATGTTTCTGACAAAATGGAAATCATACGGGACAAAAGTGAAACTATTTTATAAACCTATCTCTCTCTCTACCTATCTATCTAGTACTTGCCCAGGCATGCCTCCTGGGCCCTTGGTCATGGTGGGCCCCAAGGCTATATCCGCTATATACTCCCTCCCCTAATCCGGCCCGGCATTCAGCCCTAGGGAGACGGGAATGCGGCAACAAAAAAACGTTATTTTTTGTGGATGGTGGGCAAAGTGATGGGAGGCCCAAACAGATACTGTACGCAGGACCTCGGTAACTAAATTTGCCACTGGTAGGAGCCTTACTACAGTGATGCACGTTATTTTGCTCCAACCAATTGGCAGACAGTTGTTGCATCCGGAGTCGTTCTCGCCGCGATGCGACGTAGGGACCAACAAACAGTAGGTAGCCTGACGATGAAGTCTCTCGTAAAAGCACCCGCACGGTCGTGGGATTTCCCATAACGTCCCCCATTCATTCTCTCTCCATACACATGCGTTTGCCACCGAGATCACTCCGATGCAGTGCTCAACAAGTACAGGTGTGGATGACCAAACTTAGCTACAGTGGTTGTCCAAAATAATGGAAACACCTTGAGACAATAGGTGTTACGCACCTAATATGGTGTGTGAGCACCCTCGGCTTTTAAAACTGCTTGAATCCTCATTGGAATGGACGCATAAAAGTCCTGGATGGTGGTAAGTGGGATCTTGTACCGTTCTTCCTGCAGAAACTACTCCAATTCGTTGAGAGACGCCGAAGGAGGATAACGGGATCGCACTCTGTTTTCAAACACATACCACATGGGCTCAATGATGTTTAAGTCCGGTGATTGTGCAGGCCAGGGAAGGTGTGCAACTTCATCCTCATGTTCCTCAAACCATGATTGAACAGTTCGACTTCTGTGAATTGGAGCATTATCATCTTGAAAGGTGCAATCCCCTGACGGAAATAACGGCTGCACCATTGAATACACATGGTCGGCCAAAAGAGTGACATAGTCACCGCTAGTGATCTGTCCGTGTAAAGTGATAATGGGACCTGCTGCAAACCACGAGATCATGACCCAAACCATTATGGAACCGCCCCTATGTTTCACTGTAGGAAGGAGACAGCCTGGGTTGTAGGCTTCTGCGGGGGTTCTCCACACGTAAACCCGTCATTTGTTGAAAAATAGGGAGAAACTTGATTCATCGGAAAACAAGACATGGTTTTCAGTGATCCGCAGTCCACGTTTTATGTTCCTTGGACCACTGTGACTTCCGTTTCATACTCACCTGTGACACCAGGGGTTTTGCAATCGCAGCTCTGCCGTAAATATTGTGCTTATGCAATTCCTTTCTCACGGTATGGGTCGACACTGGGTTTTGGAGATGTGCATTAAGCTCAGAAGTCACTTTCGTCGCCGTGGTCTTCATCCTTGCGGTCACAACCATCTTTAATGTCCTCCTGTCTCTCGCAGTGAGTTTGGTTTTCCTCCCACAGTTGTTTGGTTTTCCTCCCACAGTTGTTTGGTTTTCCTCCCACAGTTGTGTTTCGCAGATGATGTTGTGCCGTGAACGTCGTATGCTGTCACGACCTTCGACACGGTACCTCTCGATACCCCAATACCTGTGCCACTATGATTACCGACACACCAACCAGACGGGCTCCTACAATCTGCCCTCTTTGGAACTCCGACAGGTCACTCATTGTGCCTTCACCTGGAACGAAATTATGCAAGCACCGATTTACAATGAAATCACACAGACCCTTGAGAATACTCGTATAAGCAAAACTTTTTTACAAAAAAAAAATTGTAGCTACGTGTTCGTTTTACTCAAAAAGCAGCACATACCAACGTCAGTGTTTTCAGCGAGGTGTTTCCATCATTTTTGACAACCCCTGTACATGTTGAGCCATTTTATCTCCCTCACCTATCATGTGATTGATTCGGAACTGCGATTATTTGCACGACACAACTGTCGACGCATACCCATCGATTCGTATGGCGCTTTGACAAATACCGGGTCTGTCCCTCATTAAGAAAAAATATATTTAAAAAACTGTGATAGGTTGAAACAAGCAGTTTGTGGCATGATGCATGCAAACTAATACAGTTTCTTTCCCTACATTGTTAGTACACTTTCACATGAGCGCCGGTCGTGGTCTAGAGCACATCTAGTTTCTATTCAATTTCTTGCCATGTTTTCCCTAACATTTTTGTGAAGACTATGGCAATAGCATCTGTTACCCTACTCTGCAGAGTTTCTACTTCTTGTCCACTCACTTTCTTAACCGCCCTCCGACTGTTGCCACCAATCAATCACAGTTGCTGTCTTCTTTTCGTGTCCCTCTTTCTACCCGTTCGCAGACTGAATTTCTTTCGACATCCCAGACCAGAACTCTGATACATGTTTTAATTGCATGTTATCGAAGTTGTGAATCTTATAGGAAGCATTCGGAACTGACACAGAATTCAAAAACTATATATACACTGGTGTCCAGAATTAGCTTGACAAATACAAATTCGAGAATATGTCGAAAACGAAAAGAACGACTGCAAAGATTTCAGAGATTTGTGCAAGGGGAAGCGCGATAAGTTGATGTACCCCAGAAATATTGTCGTAGCTCCTATGGAAATATGGAAATGACGACCTACGACATCGAGCTGACAGGCCTGTGACATTAGTAAACGTTGCTCTGAGCGGGATGCTGCAATTAAAGCTTGAGTTCGTTTGTTAGTGGAAGAATGGCTTCGAATCATCGCTTAGAAGACTCTTTACGGTGAAGGACATCGGTAGATTGGAAGCAGGACAACTTCAATCTAAGGTTGCAATACGGTTGAACATGTGGAGGCAAGTGGTCTCCAATCTTTGCAGACAGTTCCAAGAAACCGGAACAATAACTATTGGGTTGATGCATAAGTTCATGCCGTTTTTTTCACGGCACTACAGGAATGTATTACATCAGAAGGGAAAACGGAACCAATCAACTGTGTATCCCCCTCCGCCATTCTTTGCGATGGTGTCTCAACGTCTGGATAGATCTGCAATGCCATTCTTGATAAAAACGTGCACGTTTTGCTGCGAACAAATCATCAAGAAATTCTGGAGATCAACATCACTGTTGAACGTTCTGCCACGGAGTGCATTCGATAGAGATCGGAACAGGTGATAGTCTGAAGGGGCGACATCTAGCGAATAGGCTGGATGTGGAAGAATCTCCCATTTCATATCCTGAATGGCCATTTTGGTCATGTTTGCACTGAGAGGACGTGCGTTATCATGTTGGAGAAGGACACCATATAGCCGAGGTGGCGGTTTCTGCTGAATTGCTCCCTCTACACGGTGGAGTTGCTCACAATAGAGTGCAACGTTGATGGTCCGATTCCTCGGCAGCATTTTCTAGTGAATAATGCCTTCCATGTTCCACCAGACACACAACATGATCTTCGCAGGATGAAGGTCATGTTTTGGACGCGGTGTGGGAGTCTTGTTTGGGCTTAACCATTCCCTCCGATGCTTGAAATTCACGTACAGGCACCACTTTTCATCTCCAGTAACAATACGTGACAGAAAGAATTTGTGTTGCTGAGAATATTCGCGATAACAGGCGAGCAAGGAACTCCAATTTCTGGACCTTGTTCATACGTTCTAGGTGTCGCACCACTGTGGCCTAATTACAGTCCATCTCAGTGTCCAATTCGCGTGTGGTTTGACGCGGATCCAAGTGAATGAGAGGGTTCAAACGACCGTTATCAAAGTGAGATGGATGACCTGAGCGTGGAGACTCGTTGAGGTCAAAATTGCCACCTCGGAACCGCTCAAACCATTTGCAGGCTGCCCTTGGAACAATAGCATCCTCCCCATACACAGCACAGATTTTTTTGAGTAGCCTCGGCGGCTGTAGATCCCTTGTTAAACTCGTAGAGGAGCGGATGTCGGAAATGTTCATTCCTATCTACTTGACCCTCCGAACTTCCGGACCTGAAAACCGAAAAACCGTTAGCCACAATCACACAACGCAATATGATTTAGATACACGATATCACTGGCGACATTTTGATATACAACTGGCCGTCCGCACAGTCACTACTGACCTGTGAAACACTCGTGAAATAAAACGGCAGAAGGCTGACACAAGACGTCCACGAGGCACAACAAGACAAGATGACTTGTATTTGCTTCCAACAGCCCGCAGCCGTAGGGAGCATGACAGCCAGGCAACTCCCGTGGGAGCTCTTCTCTGCTACGATAACCGGAATATCGAGGCAAACAGTTTACAAGAGACTTTATAGAGAGGTTTGTATGCAAGAAGGATTATCGTCTGTATCCCAGATGTCGCTCGTAAAGCAGGGGTTTGTAAAGGGTCCGACGGCATCACTCCTGGACCCCTGATCAATGGGCCTGTGTTCCCTTCAGTGACGAGTCACGGTACCTCCGGTTATCGTTCCCTTCAGTGACGAGTCACGGTACCTAAACACGGATTGTCGATATGTGTACATTTGGAGACAGGCGGGAAACCGAAATCTTCCCTCCAACATTTTGAAAATTGAACACTGCGGTGGTGGAGAATTCCTTGTATAGGCTGGCATCATATTCGATTCACGCACGCTGCTGCAGATGTTTCCAGGAGGCACTCTGACTGATGCACTCTGCAGGCATGACATCTTACAACCGTATGCACCACATTTCAGGGGAGCTGTTGGCCCCCTTGTTTCTCTTTATGGACGATAAAGGCCATCCCCATAGGGCTCAGCTAGTCGACGAATACCTGAAAAGTGACGATATTCACAGGATGGAGCGATCCGCGAGATCTCCCAACTCGAACCCGATATAGCATGTCTGGGATGTCCTGTAAAGAGCCGTTACAAGCAGACAACAACCTGCAAGAAACCTTCTCGTCCGACGCGCCTTGGAGGAGGAGTGTCACTTATTGCCCCAAACTAGTGTTACCAGAGACTTTTACCTGAGATCTGTAGACTTTTCAGAACAGTTCTGAGGTGAGTGTTGTTGATTGTATTATTGGGTTGTCGGAAGAGTCATGACGTATTTTAGCCATGTTTTGCAAAGGTCATTTATTGATAGAAAGAACAAAGTGTAACGTACCAGGAGATGTGACGTACCTGCCAGAAGGACGCACACGACATAAAGGCAGATAGGAATCAGAATAAAACGTCCGCGTAGCTCAATTGGTAGAGCAACTTATTCCGGAATGAGGGGACCCGGGTTCGAATCCTGGCGCGGATAGAAATGACGGAGAAATTCACTTCGTTATAAAAGATCAATCAATGATATAGTGCCCGTTTTATTCGATAACCTTTTGCCATCTGTCAGTGATCTACAGAATGCCTCGTTCATATAAGGACCTTTCTTTCGTGGCCAAAAACTGTGCAAGGTGCTGATTTACAGCCTCATTTGAATTGAAAGTTATACCACGCAAGGGCTGTTGAACAGAGCGAAACAAGTGGAAGTCCGACGACGCAAGGTCAGGCGAGTATGCTGGGTGTGGCAACACATCCCACCCAGGCTCCAATAATTTTTGGCGGGTGATCAAACTTGTGTGTAATTTCGCGTTGTCGTGATGGAATATAACACCTTTACGATGAACGAGCTCTGGGAGTTTCTGGATGATGGATTCGTTCAAACTGTCCAATTGCCGACAGTACACATTCGAATTGATTGTTTGATTCCGTGGTAGGAGCTCAAAAAACAAGACACCTTTAAAATCCCACCACACTGAGACTAGAACCTTTCGCTGATGAATGTCTGCTTTGGATGTCGTTTGAGACGAAGCAGCACGTCGGGACCAAGACCGTTTGCGCAGCACATTGTTGTACACAATCCACTTTTCGTCACCAGTAATCAGTCGCTTCAAAAAAGGATCGTTTTCCTCACGTTTATTGAGCATATCGCAGATGTTTATACGCGCCGTCAATTGAGCTTCTTTGAGTTCATGAGAAACCCACACATCGAGCTTGCTTGCGTATCCCAGCTTCTTCAGGTGGTCGTGAACGCTTGAATGATGGATGTGCAATGTGTCTGTAATCGTGCCGTGTAACGTGGGTTTGATCCGATCAATGCCTTGATTTGGTCGTCATCAATCTCCGTTGACCTCCCGGACCGAGGAGCATCGTTGAGTTCAAAATCACCAGCACAAAATTTTATGAACCACCACTGGCACTGACGTTCTTGTAGAGCATTATCACCGTACACTTTACGCAACTTTTCACAAGCTTGACACGCGTTTTTCCCTTTACGGAAGTACAAAAGTAGAATATGGCAAAAATGCACAGTTTGGTCTTCCATCTTCAACTTGATGTCAAATCTTCGCAAATCAACCAAATCGCTCACTATTCCTTTTAGACTGCAGCTAAAACTGGCACTTGTCGAATGCCATATCGATAAGACAGCTGCGCATGCCTCTAGTACTTCCAAAACCGGTGCCAAAATACGGTTCATGACTTTTCCGACAACCCAATAGTAGATGGTAAGTACTGAAAAAAATGCTGACGTTCGTACACAGCATGTCCCGTGTATGTAGGTGGTCTTAAAACAGAGAGAAATCAGTAGATAACGAAAATCTATCAGTAGACAGGAGTCGAAATCAGTAGATCTATTGATGAATCATTAGAATAGCAACACTGCTCCCAAACTCTCATTCACGACTTTGTAAACAGATTAAGAATTCCTTGTGCGAGCTGAAACCGGATTAATCACACTCCCAATTAATCCCCCGAAATCCGCGCCAGTTGCTGCATCACTTTTGGACTGTCGTGTTGTCATGCGCATGCTCCCTCCTCATACGGTGATGGCATTCCTTTTCTGTAGTGTATTGCTGCGTTATCGGTATATGTATGTCCGTACCAATTGTCATTAAACTCTGTCGTGAGCGTTTTGAGTTATTCATGATTTGTGTTTGTCACGTTAATTTTGGACACTAGTGTATATTTTATTTAAGATCCGTATTCTTCTTTGATGCTGGCTGTACTTCGTACATACTTCAAAAATTATCTTTTGACAATTATTGCCATGATCCCGGATGTGCAAATGATGCAACAATGAATAAATGTTTTCATAGTGGATCAAAGACGTGGTCTCTTGACGAACAATGCAGAAAAGTGTCAAAAACCTTTTCGTTGTTCACATGGCTGATGCTGAACGATGGAATGCCGGGCCTGTTCTTACATTGTTAACTTGCCAACTTCATTAGCGTCCAAGGTTTATTTGCTTTCCGTTGCCTTTTCTTTCTTTTTTTTTTTTTAGGCCAACAATACAAAGGAAACAACAAAAGAGAGTTAATGGGCAGTATACGTGACATATTTATAGTTAATACGTTGCACAATCAGCACTGTGGAAAACCCAATTATGTCCAGCACCAACGTAATCTTAAACTAAATGCCACCAAACGAGAGGGAGATTACACTTGACTTTTTTGGTATTCTGTTTTAAGAGCTGTTCTGCTGGATGATGAAGATGACGATCTCCCCTACAAATTGGTGCTATTGTTCCCCTTCCGATTAATGAAAACCATCCGAGACGTGAAATTTTAAATCACCCACATCACCTGCCATTGTACCAGGTATAATAAAAAGTCATCCATATTTGCATCATTAGAATGACAAGAAGATGTTAGTTGGGAGAAAATTGCTTCCGAATTGCTCAAACGCTACGTGATCCGAACGCGAACATCGTTGTCGTAAATTGACGAGGATGGAATAGACGCGCTTGTCTACGACAAATGTGATAGGCAATTCGGAATGCTTCTTCTCAATGAAGCTCTCTCATGAATAAATCTTCTCAATGAAGCTCTCTCATGAATAAATCTTCTCAATGAAGCTCTCTCCTGTTCTGAATGAAACTACTAAGCGAAAAATAAGAAGATCTCTGGAACGACAGCAACAAGTACATTTTCCCATTCGATAAATTGGCTTGTTTTAAATTTTATTAAACACAATAGTCTAGAGTATATTTGAATTCCTTTATTTTTCGAAATAGTTTTCATTTTTCTTTTGCATTTTATTTGAAATTTGCAAAACGTATGTTTTTTTTCTTCTTTTTTATGCTTTCCAACCGTAGGTTGAAAAAGCGTATATGCTTCAGCTTTGTCCGTCCGTCCGTCTGTCTGTCTGTCCATCCGCACGATAACTCGCGTAAAAATGGTTCGATTTCGATGAAATTTTAGTATGTGGTAGGGGACCACCTGGGGATGAACCCTATTGAAATGGGCGAAATGGGGTCAAATGTCAGGACATAAGAGAGGGATCCATTCCATTGCCCTTATGCATCATAACTTAGGTAAAAATGCTTCCATTGCGACAAAACTTCATGTTGTTCCGGAAGTACACTGAACCGGTTCTGTTGAACATCTCGAAATGGGGTCAAAGATCAGGACACAGGAGCGAGATTTATTCCACAGCAATTATTATCCTCATAACTTCAATAAAAGTTATTCTATTGCGACAAAATTTTAGTATGTTGTTCCGTAGGTATGCCGAACCAATTCTGTTTAATATCATCGAAATGGGGTCAAAGAGCAGGACACAGGAGCGAGATTTATTCCACAGCAATTATCCTCATAACTTGAGTAATGATTTCTGGTATGTTGGAAAGCGTATCATAATCAATGCATTGCATGATTTTACTAACTTGTTTCTATTCCTGAAGTTTAGAGTATAGACTGAAATGGTATGTTTTGCTATGTAAATTGCTATGTAAATAAGACTGCATACACAGTCGAACGTCGGTTATACGTTTTTCTACGGGATGACCTTAAGAAACTTATAAATGTGAAAAACATAAAAAATTCAGACCAGTGGCGTACCTGAAAAACTCTGAGCCCTCCAGCAATATATATATATATATATAGATATATATATATAATTTCGAGGTTATTTTGCGAAAATCCATTTGCTTTCAATTACTGATTTTTTTTTTAATTCAATATTATTAGCTAGGTTTTACGGGCGTTTCAATAATTCAAATCCCTTGGAACCTGTAGGTATTTTTCGTAAAACCAAAATTGTTACACTTTGTTGCGTGTAACACAAATCTATTATACGCTGTAATTAAAATGGCTGCCTATTTTTATACCAATACAAAGTATTACAAAACACTTACGCAAAAGTATGCAAATTTTATTATTTTAAAGAACTAAAGGCCAGCCTCTTTGAAATGCCTTACGATCACACACACACACACAACACTTAACTGCCGTGTGACAGAGTCAATGACCTTTCCTGATTTATACGAAAACGTAGAATATAAATAAGGAAGAAAATAAAAATGCTAAATATAAATAAGCAAATATAAATTAAGAATTGTGGGACAAAAAGAGTAAAATTTGTTGCTCTTTATATAAATAAAAGCACTTAACATAATACCACAGTGTTTTACACAGTAAAAATCTTTTTCTTTTTTTTTTTTGATTGGAGGTTTAACGACCACCGTAAGCAACTCAGTGGGCCATAAGGAGTCGCACGTCCCTAATTTAGGGCCACTGGTTCCAGGGAAGGGAGAGAGCCAGTGCCGTAAGACAAACACGACATCCATGCCTCACCGGTATTCGAACCTGGACCCATCTAGGATGAATGATCAGAACTTCAAAAGAGCATTTATTTACAAAAAAGACAACATACAAACACAAATTTTCACCGGGAAAAAAATTGCACAATAACTCTCCGGTAACAACAATAAAACTCCACACAATCAATATCGCAATAAACAGAGAGTACTCTACAGGAAGAAGCAGACGACATCAGAGCAAGTTGAAGAATAACACACGGCAAGAAAACAGTTGCACAACAAACAATACATACAGGACAGACCACAAATGAAGCAAGGCGGTAAAGAAAAGTCAGCCGAGTTTGTCAAAACTGTAAAGGGGAAAAAAACACACGGTCCGACAACAAGCTGCAGCCGGAAAAAAAAAACAACTCCTGGGAGTTCGGAGAAATGCGTTGACAAATGGCTGTAAGTCGACGAACAACAAAAATTTACATTAAAAGCGTATCTCGGTCACTCTGACCGACAGTAACACAGAGAAAAAAACAACCACTAGAAACTAACACCCCGTACCATTAGCACAACACACAAAGCACAATATTCAAATAACACCAAGAAAACAACACACAATGCACAATACACAAAAAGCACCATGAACACAATAAAGAATGCACAATACACAAATAACACCATGAAAACTTTGTGAAAAAGAACACAGGGGTTAAACTTTCATACAAGCATCACCACCAAATAAATTCGGGTTGAAACAGCGAATACGCACTGTATGCACTGCACTAACCACAAAAATAAACACTAACTACACAAGACAAAAACAAGAAACACGTCGGTAAGGTTCAGAACCAACACACAAAAAAACAACCCCTTCGGTACCACACGCCAGCAGTACCCGTTCAGTAAGAAAAAAAAATTAAAACAAAAAAATTAAAACAACCACAACATTAAACACAAAACCGTGCGACAGTAAACTGTGTGAAACCGACGAGTAATAAATATAAAATAGGTGAACGACACCAAAAGCAAACTAGAAAAAAAGCCGACACTTAAGCAACAAAAAGCAAAACAAAAACACATCAGACAATGTGCATGCCACAGCAAAAATGCAATCAACATCAACAAAACAACATAAAACACCTTGGTAACAGTAAACAATAAACAGAAAATACCAAAACGCTTAGCCGGCACACAAAAAAGTTTGTCGACCAACGGCTTGAGGCCGACGAAAAATAAAATAAAAGAAAAGAAAAAGTCAGTAAACGCTACCGACAACAAATTAACGGGAATGTGTGTGCACGGAAAGCAACAAGAAGATAAACTAAAGGAGACACTAACCCACTGACACAGATCTACGGTATGTACAAAAGTTATGCACTAAACAAAACAAACACCAATAAAAAAATATATAAATATAATAAACTCTGGCTACGGGAGGAGAGCAATAATGCCTACAGAAACATGAAACCATGACAAATATGGAGACCAGAGAGAGAAAAAGGCAGGCACATCCTGCCGAACCCGCGCCATGTCATACTCAAGTTGGAGGACCGATCTGATGGATGATCGGTACCTCCTGCACAAAAACACCCTGGCCGGATGATAATGCCGGAGAGAAGCTCGATCCACGCTTGAGTGGTAAAACAAATAAATCGTCAACTTCGCTTGGAGAATGATGAATGCACAAACAGAACTGTGGACATCTACAGGAGGAGAATGGCGTCTGAGGAAATAAAAATGGAACATTGTATGAGGACAAGGGCAAACTTTGGAAAGAAGGGAAAACATAATCGAAAACAAGAGCTGCAACACCAGACAAGAATCATAGGAATGTGACACATCACCAAGTGTAGAACAAAAGAAGCAAAGCGGGGAAGCCAAATGACGGAAACGATGAAGGGTACGCGGAGTGAGCAACCGACGGTGTAGGTGTAGCCAATGAATGTCCCTGGCTTTCGGGGAAGCCAGGGAAGTCGATGGATCACTCCACGTACCTGGAAGATCTGTAGCTGAAACAGAAGGGATTGCTAATGGAGTTGTGAAATTGGTAAGAAAATGCGAATAAAGGAGCTTGGCTGTAACTTGATGGGGTAAAAATGGAGAATCGTTTAAGTAGAGAAGAAAGGGAAGACTGAGCGACGGGGCGGAAGACGGAATGAGGCCAATAGAATTGACAAGTAAAGGATAAAGACGAATAAGACAGGATTGAATAAGGCAGAACTGTGCACGATGCTGAGGGGTATCAAGTAACAGAGGGGAAAGGCGATCAAAAGATTTCCAGTGAAGAGAAGAATCAAAAAGTTGAGAAACCTGAACGACGCCACTTGCAAACCAAGTGGAGAAGTTCAGGTACTGAGAATTTGGAGAACGAAGGGCTGAGGAGAAGAAAAGCGGTTCCGCTAGGAGATCGTTAGTCGAAGCGGGGGGAAGGCGCACTGGACATGCCAGAGGGAGAAAACGGTACGGTAAGTAGCGGGAAAGTGATTGGGAATGAGTGGAAAGAGGTCCATGCGGATAAAAGTAGCCAGAGAAAGAAAAGGACTTCGTGGAAAGAGCAAAGTGTCAATTATAGTAATCGAAGAACCGCAAGGAAGGGAAAAAATCCTCAAAAAATGTTGGAGATGGAAAGCGTTCGATTTAAGGGACAAATCCGGAAGGGAAAGACCACCAAAAGAAACCGGAAGAACAAGCGTGGATCGATGAACCCAATGTACGACATCCCATATAAAATCAGTAAAAAGACATTGAACGTGACGAAGAAAGAGGGGAGGAGGGAAATGAGCAAACCAAGTATGAGAAAGGGCCGGAAGAAGAAAAGCGGAAAGAAGATGCGACCTGCTAAAAAAAGAAAGAAACGGTTTCAAACGGCGAAAAGGGGCAAGGCGTCGATTCATGTCCTGCACCAAAGGGGACCAAGTGGCGGCAGCAACCGCCACCGGGTTCCCGATGAACACTCCAAGAAGTTTGATGACCATGGTCGACCACCGGGCACCCCAAGGGCGGTCGCCGCGGGACGACCACGAGCCAGCCCACAAGCCAACAGATTTAGAGGTATTAAGGGCCGCGCCTGAAATTGAAGCATACTCAGTATAGGTAGACAAAACAACACCAAAAGCCTGTTGGAAACGTAAAAAAAGAGTAGGGTCGTCCGCATAGGCCGACAAAACCACGCGATGGTGCCGTGTGGAGGCCACACCACGCGGAATGCCTGCTAGCAAACGAGAGCGAAGGGAAATAAGAAGTGGTTTAAACGTGAGGGCAAACAGTTGACCCGACAGGGGACAACCCTGCCGGATACCGCTTGCAAAAGGAATAGCAGTCGTCATAAAAGAAGAGCTCCGAACACGAAAGGAAGAATGGGAATATAGATTGGAAAGTGTCTGACAGAAAAGGGAAGGAAAGCCAAAGTGACGAAGAACAGAGAAAAGATAAGAATGATGGACAGAATCGAATGCTTGTTTCTGATCTAGGTTCAAAATAGCGAGAGGTTCAGAAAGACGGGAAGCAAGAGAGTGTAAATCACGGATGGTAGTGATGTTAGTTGCAATCGAGCGGGAAGGGATCGTATAAGTTTGGTCAGGATGAATAATAAATTGTAGAACAGGGTTAAGGCGAAGGGCCAGAATTTTTGCAAAGATCTTATAGTCGGTGTTAAGAATCGAGATGGGGCGCCAGTTAGATAGAAGACCAAGATTACCAGTTTTAGGAATTAGGCGGAGACGAGCAAAAGCAAAGTCAGAAGAAACGAAAGTCGAAGAAGAAAAGATCGAGTTGAAACAAGCAACGAGAAGAGGAAGCAGAGCAGGAAGAAAGGTTTTATAAAAAGAAAGTGGAAGACCGTCAGCCCCAGGGGCGGAGCGGTCATTCAGACTAGAAATGGCAAAACGAACCTCCGAGGGAGAGATCGGTGAAACCAAGGAGGGGAAAAAAAGACGGGACCTGAGGAAGATGTGATAATAATGGAGAATTCTCTGCAGGAGGCAGGACCCGCAATCGAAACCGATCAGTGAAGTCCTGAAAAGTTCGATCACAGATCTGCACTGGATCAGAAACAGTTGAGCCATCTGGAAGCGAGAGAAAAGAAATGTTGGAACTCAGAGTACGGTGGGATTCAAGATGTCGAAGGTGTTGAAACGGGTCATCATGAAAATGTAACTTGGAAAACTTTAACCGGGTAAGAGACGAAGAAGCAAAGGAAGATAGAATGCTATGAAGTTGTGATTGAAGAGCTGCAAACGATGGATCTAAAGGAGAAATTAACTGTAGTTTACGGTGAAGAGTAGTTAAATCATGAAAGCGGTGAAAACGGGACGAAAAAGAGAACTGACGTGCAAACGATAGTATAGAAAGTTTGGTGGAAAGCCACAGAGCTGCTGGGTCAACCGTGAGAGGAAGTTCAGAAATGGATGAAGAAATAATCGAACGAATTTCGGCCTGAAAAGTGGGATCGGAAAGGAGAAAATCATCGAGAGACCAAACCGGGGAGGGGGTACAGAGAAAGAGGACAAAAATATTTCCAGAAGAACAGGACGATGGTCGGAGGAAACAGAAAGATGATGGGTTACTTCAACAAGGGAGGAGTGAAGGAAACTAGAAACATAAAACCGGTCGAGACGAGCAGCAGCATGCGCTAAGGCGGCCGGAGGAAACCATGTGAATTCACGGGACAGAGGGTGGATGGTACGAAATGCGTCAATGAGACAAAAATTACTAACTAGTTGAGACAGTTGGGAGGAAAGGTTAAGGCGACTCTCCCCGGAACCATCACGGTCAAGACCCGGTTGGAGAGTGCAGTTGAAGTCACCACCAATAAGAACGATTTCAGAAGGAGGAATTTGGGAAAGAAGGAAAATCAAATTCGAAAGAAGAGCATCAGCATCAACCGATGATTGTGTCATATGCAAATTGAAAACATGAAAACGACGGGAAAGATAACTAAAGGAGATACCTTGAAAGGAGCCCAGCAGACTCTGTGACTCAACGATATCTGAAAGAAGAGAATGAAACCGAGTACGGAATGCAATCGCTGTACCGGACCCAATGTGCGTCCGGTAGTTGTGATAAAAAGCGTAGGGCCAGCGTCTCCAGCAGGAATACCCGGTCGCCAAGGAACAGTTCGTCTCCTGGAAGAGGAGGATATCTGTCCTCAGGAAACGAACGTCCTCGAAGACCAAAGCATTCGCGGCTGAAGACGCAAGGCCTCTACAGTTAAAGCAGAGCACACTTAGGGAAGGCATCACTGGGGCGGCTGCATCCAACCTTCCAGTTCTGCCTTCAAAACTTTAAGTAAATACGCCAACCGGCGAGCGTACTGCTCTGTCCCGGATGGCAGATCAACATTTAATAAGAACTCATGCAGGAACGTCAGTTGGGTTAGCATCTCCGGAAGGTGAGAGAGTTTACTTGCTATACAAGGGAGAGTAATCAATTTCGCCCGTCTGGGGCGAGCAATCAAGGCATACAGATCTGTGAATGAGAGGGGAGTTAAGGGCACCTCAATGTCAGCAAACATAGAGGTGATGTCAACCAGAGAGGGGGCAGGAGAGTCGTCATCAGATTCAGCAAATAAAGTTTCTTCAGAATCGGGATCGGTAACGTCCATGGAATCATCGTTCGGCAAACAGGTGAAACGGTTGTAGATGGAAACTGAAGAAGTAACAGGAGCCGGTCCAGGTGAAGGTGACGAGGATGTAGCCGTCTTCCTGGATTTCTGGCGGTCCGAGGAACTCGCACGACGGTTCGCTGATCCAGGGGAGTTTTGCCTCTTGGTCCGCTGAACCTTGGGGGTGGAGGCCCCTTCAGACGCTGGCAACGGTGGAAACTCCTGCAGGTCAGTGGATGCCGAAGCAACACGGACCACTGGAGGTGATACGACAGAGGTGGAACCAGGAACGGCAGCTGGAACAGATTGAGTGGGGAGGGTGGGGGAAGAATCCGGAGCGGTGGGCAGAGTCTCCGCTGGAACAGCAGCATCAAGTGATTGAGTTGGAACAGTAGCAGCTGTGGAATGTGGGCATGCCGATGCAAGGTGACCTTCACCCTTGCATCGGAAGCACTGGACGCCAGCAAACAGTTTGAAAATGTAGGTCCGGGTTTCAGTTATGAGTTCCAGGGTGGTTGGCCGGTTAACAATTGCTTGTGGGGTTGGAAAGATGACTCGGTATTGACGACGACCGCCCTGAACATGTTTCAGGGGGGAGTCGCGAGCAGCAGCTGGGAGGTACTTTGTGGTACCAACCACTCGCCCCATGGTGTTAAGGGCATCAATTAATACCGAGTCAGGCACAGCTGTGGGTACTGGAGACAAGGTGACAGTCACTGGTCTTTGAGCTGCTGCAACTGGTTGGAGATGTACGGAACCAATGTCCAAGCCAAAAGCCAGGATTTTGTCCACCGCTTGTTGATGAGTGAAGTGCACGACAACACCCCCTCCCAAGCGGATAATAGACACAATGCTTTCTCCGGGTACAACTTTAGAAATAGCATTTAAATATTGGGGGAGGGGTGTCGCGCAGAGCAGGAACAAATACACTTAAAAGTAAGGCAGGCGAAAGTTCCTTACCTTGAGGAGAGTCGAGTGGTAATGTTATCCTTAAAGCGGAAGCAACACGTGTAAACTCTGGTCGCGAAGACACAGAAGCACTTTGTAAAGTAGAAGTCGCACTCACAGCCGCGGCGAACGAACGAGACATAGGAATAGAAGAGCTGGGTACCTCTGACCCAGGCTCCGGCACATTTGTAACCAGCGGTACAGTTGGCGACGAAACCACAACACTATTGGACTGAACACCATTCATGGTGGTCACGGAAGATACAGACGACGAAGAAAGCCCAGAGGAAGGAGATATAGACGGGTATATGGCACTCATGCTGGTGGAGGTAGTAGCCAGCCCGGCTACTAACCCTCGCGGCTCGAGCGTTGCAGCTTGCAACACTCAAAAACAGGCGAAAAACGAAAAAATAAGCACGTACAGCTTGTACGCCTCACTACTTGCGAGGAAGGAACTCAGGCAATAGCAACACACGAACTTTCAAAGAACAAACGCAAAAAAAAAAACACAAACTTCACACGAAACTTCCAATCCTGGCAGGAGCTCGAAAAAAATGCGACTGATCAGGCAGAAGCCAGCGCTTAGACCACTGTGGAAGGGGGTGCTTTTCTTTTAACTCTGTTATAAAAAATATGGCACAGGTCTCTGTTCTTCCGTTCCGTCGAAGAACAGCTTCTGAAGCATGCGTAGTTATGTGCAAAAAAGTGTAATGCATAAAAGCGTTATCCTCATTGATATAAAAATTTCATTTATTGAACTGATATTTCAATCACATTCTCTTGTCAATATGCATGTATAGGAACTTTTGCTAGGCTGTGAAAAAGAGCCTCATGAGTCCCCTGTAAGAGCTGCTGCTTCTTCCCTGCCACGATCACCAGTTTTTATAAACTAAGGCGAAAATGATTTCTTGGAGATTTTATTTCCTGAAAAAAAAAAATGCTTTTCTTTCTAATACAGTCAAACTTCGATTTAACGAACTTCAAGGAACCAACATTCTTGTACGTAAAATCGCAGAATTCGCTAAATCAAAGAAACCTTTGGAATGAAACATTCAAATGAAGCTAGTGTTCATAATAGAATACGTAAGCAGCTATGTTCTCTTTCTTTCCGTGACTATGTTCTCTTTCTTTCCGTGACTATGTTCTCTTTCTTTCAGTGACTATGTTCTCTTTCTTTCCGTGACTATGTTCTCTTTCTTTCCGTGACTATGTTCTCTTTCTTTCAGTGACTAACTTTTCTAGTGCTACCTGTGTTCATCAAAACTTTGTCCGTAAACGAGCTGTGTTGTTTAATTTGAGCTGTAGATTTAACACTGAGAAGAAAAGAAAAAAAAAGCGCGATTTGGTGAAGAATTCCAGAGATTCAAGAATGGGTACGTACCATGTGTGTCCCTGACTTCACAGAGTGTTATTCTTCTGTCTGTAACTGAAAACAAGAATCCCCAGGGTACTCTAGATTTCTTCCCCCATACCGCCTTTCATTTTCCAGCTTACCACTCATGTAAGAAAGCGTTGCGCTCCGTTGGAACTTGTTGGTCATTTGCTTCCACTTGTAAGAAGCTTACGCTTGATAGTCGGAGGAAAGGCGAACTGATTTATGATTCCGTCAAGCTGTGTCGCAGATGGTGTTCTTTGAAACGCTGGTTAACTGTATGTGTAAAATTTTCCTGTTACGCGAAGCTCTCTTTTTAGCTGACTTTTATCGTGAAAACGCTGGTTATCATAGTTTGGTGGTTTAAAGAAAAAATAAAAACTGTTCGCTAAATTGAGGAAATATGTTCGTTAAATCGGGAAACGCCAAGAATTCATTTCAATGTGGTTCCGTCCGGACCACAAAAAATGTTCGTAAAATCGCGGAATTCGTTAAATCGCAGTCCGTTAAATAAGGGTTTGACTGTATTTCATTCAAAGCTGCCGTCAAAAATCCTGGCTATTTCTTTAACCAGTTTCTTTTAAGTTTCGGCAATTTTCTTTTTGTAAAATCCATCTATTGAGCCTTAAGCCCTTTTAGGATGATTTTGCGTCATGAGTTCAAATCGGGTCGTAATGAGGAACAAACATACCGTAATGTGGTCGAAGAATGGTGCGAAAAGGCAACATCTGAACGTACTGTTCGTCGGTGGTTTGAGGTTTCATTCCGGTGACACGAGTCTACAAGATGAGGAGGGCCGAGGATGACATTCGGTCATTAATAACGACGCTCTGAAGGCAAATTTGGACGCAATTCCTCGCCTGACAGTCAGAAAACTTTCCCAAACAGGACAATGTGTCGGTGTCAACCATTTCCGAACATCTCGACTAAATTGGTAAGGCCAAGATTCTCGATACATGGGTCCCACACGAACTGAAGGAGCATTGGAAACAACAACTGTTTGAGATGTGCAGTAAGCTTCTGTTTCGCAACGAAAAGGAGCCCCTACTTAATCACATTGTAACCTATGATGAAAAGTGAGTGCTATACGACAACCGTAAGCGATCTAGACAGTGGCTTAAACACTGGGCACTAACGAAACAACACCCTAAACCAAGGTTGACGCCAAAGAAAGTTATGTTGACTCTGTGGTGGACTGTTCACGGTGTCATACATTACATGTTCTTGAATGGTGGTGTAAGCATTACCTCAGTCACATACTTGTGAAGGAATGGACCTAAAGCACCAGAAGTTGTTTTTTAAACAGCCATCTTTCATGAACAGGAAGGGTCCTATCTTCCTCCAAGATAACGCAAGATCATACGTACCACGAATGACGAAAGAAACTACACTAACTGAGGTTCGAAACCCTCCCACATCCAGCCTACTCGCATGATTTAACACCTACAGATTTTCACCTGTTCATGCATTTAGCAATTATCTTCAGAAACAGAGGGGAGGCCGATTTTGCATTCCGGGACTTTCTTGCATCCAGGAAGCCAGATTTCTTCCGGACTGGCATTGAAGTATTTTTCACTCGCTGGCAGAGGTTCCGGACTGGCATTGAAGCACTTGTCACTCTCTGGCAAAGGTTCCGGACTGGCATTGAAGCACTTGTCACTCTCTGGCAGAGGTTTCGGACTGGATTGAAGTACTAGTCACTCTCTGGCAGAGGTTCCGGACTGGCATTGAAGTACTTGTCACTCTCTGGCAGAGGTTCCGGACTGGCATTGAAGTACTTGTCACTCTCTGATGGAGGTTCCGGACTGGCATTGAAGTACTTGTCGTTCTCTGGCAGAGGTTCCGTACTGGCATTGAAGTACTTGTCACTCTCTGGCAGAGGTTCCGTACTGGCATTGAAGTACTTGTCACTCTCTGGCAGAGGTTCCGTACTGGCATTGAAGTACTTGGCACTCGCTGGCATAGGTGTGTCGCTGCTGAAGGAGTTTGTTTCGAAGAAAGCAAGGCGGTGTGCTATAAGATATGTCTTTTTCATTTTTATCTTCCAAATCGGTCATTGTTTCTCGAAAGACCTGGTAAAACAGTGTGAACGTGGGTCTCTTTTAGCATAGAATATGTGAATCAAAAAGGTGGTAGATCGTTCTCTCATCATCGCCCCTCGTATACCTTCTCGATGTATGCTAGACAGTATTGTGGAGTTAGGTTGAATTGAAAATGTCTGGAAGAGAGCATTTATAAAGACTATTCACAATGGTGGCCAGTGATCGGTAGGGTGGAAGCAGGTGAATCCCCGTCGGTGGTCTCATGAGCGTTAAATTAGTTTTTTTATTGTTTAACGCATATTTTTCAAGTTAATCACTGCAACTACAAAACATACGTACCGTATCTTTTAAGTTTACTCTGGTACAGGTTTTGCAGATGAAGTACTGAATCATCTCAGCGTGTACAAGATTTGTAATAATAACAATGCCTACTGTTTCAGCAACCCACGTTAAAACGTTAAAACCTAGTTGCTTTTGCCATGTCTAGGAACCCATTCAGACATGAGAGATAAAAAATAAAAGCAGCACAAAAACAAAATAACAGTGTGTAGAGTTGGATAAGAGATTCCTGATTTTAACCATTCTTAATTGCAAAACATTCAACAGTACTGCGCAATACATCGTGCGCGTAACGCCCCCTCGCTCCCTGTCCGCGGGGGAGATGCAATATTTCTGGAGTCCCGCCGCGTTTGACTCAATCTTTCTCGGCAACCGTGAACGTAACACGACTGCTGTGCGTAGCATCGTTTTAAAGCTCTGGACGAGATCTATTCAAACATACGAAGAACATTTCACAGCTGTTTGAACTGAACATTTTAAATATTGTTTTCTTGTGAACCGATGAACACTTTTGACAATATCGCGGTTTATCTGAACAACAGTGAGTGCAAAACGACTATACGTGGTATCGTTTTAAAGCTCTCGATGATATCTATTCAAATAAATAAAGAACATATCGCAATGGTATAAACTAAAATTTTTTAAAATTGTTTTCGTGTGAACGGGTCAACAATTTCGACAATGCCGCGGAATTCGCAGAATGAACGCAAGCAAAAGTGAAGAAAATCAAAACAAGAGGCATAAGCAAGTGATGAAAAATGTAAAAAGCCCACGAAGACTGAGCACCACGTTGGAGAATTCGTGTATCGATCTGCTTTGTGTTCGCAATATATTCAGCATTATTTATAAAAATTATGTAAGCTACTTTTCATATCATAGACCTGTCTTGGCTATAACAAATTAAATAAACGCTTTGAAATGCTCGACTAGCTCATTTCAACTCTCCAATCAGCAAATCGAGGTCCTGCTTTCCAAACTGACTGCTCAATCAGAACTGAGCCTACCTGTATTTTTTTATAGTTGAAGTCCATGTCTCTGCTCCATATGTAACAAGGATGAACAGGAGGAATGCATTGATTAAAAAGTTTTCTTTTAAGACATATAATGACATGTTGCTCTTGAAAATCGTACTGTTTTTTCAAAATGCTCTCCAACTAAGTTTTATATGCCACTTAATTTCCTCATGAATGTGAACCACGCTTGATATCTGTTGCCCAAGGTAAATGCAGGAATCTGTTACATCTAGATTTTCCCCATAAATCGCTAAATCTTCATTTCTTGTAAGTGCATTGTACATCGATTTTGTTTTCTGAGCTCATTTTTAATCATACGTCAGTAAGTTTCTGGATCATACTCTGCAGTTCTGAAGGAGTAGTTGAAAAAACTACAATGTCAAAAGCAAAACGAAGGCAAGTTAAATAATCTCTATTTACTTTTAAACTCTTGTCTTCTCAATTCAGTGATTGAAATACATTCTGCAATGTAGCATTGAAGAGTTTGGGAGATATGGTGTCGCCTTGTCCTAACAAGCTATAAGTGCTATTATACATACATGGGCGCTCATAGCGTAGCCTTTAGGGAGAGGCAAACAGAAATGGTAACTATACAAATAGCGTACGCAAACACCATATGCAGATTTCCACTGTCCCTTATTGTAATCTAACCGTTTTTGTCACACACGCAACAGGTGAATTTAATTGAAAACTAGGAGCCCCAAAACCTACATAAAAGAGATGAATAAAGGAAATTAAGTTAGCATTCTGAAACAATAAGGTAATTTTTTTTCTTGTTCTTTTGAGATTTGTGGATTTTGACCACTCGCATCGCATGTTCCACGAAACCCCAGCAATTACTCAATCCGTCATAGAAGAAAGAATGCCCTCAAGACAATGTTCAGGAAAGAAACTTTGGGAGATCTCTTTTCAGTAGTCTGTGTCTGCTGCCGCAGATTATATCATATTTTTCATTCCTTCGGTTTTCATGCTTTTTCCGTAGCGTACATACGTACGCAGTGCTCTAACATTCGATGCAAAAATTTCATTACTTTTTACTGTAAATTTCAGGCATTTTCCTTCTTTTATTGCATACACACACATCCAGACGTTCAACAGAAAAACTGATAATCATAATTATTTTTGTTTATTTTGTAAACGTATTCCTACAAACGGTAGACCTAGTTACACAAAGTTCTATAATATCGTAATGCGCAAAATAATTACAACCTTGCAAAACACGCTTAACGAAAAAAATTATAACTTAACATTAAAAATATCTGAACATTCTTCAAGTGAGTTATGAAGTCTATGCATTTTGCATAACGGAGAATTTTTCCCAGCATCAGTCCGGCAGAATGTCAGTGCAAATACATACTTCACATTTTTACATTTTGTCCTTGGCGAACGTGCCACCGAAACTTAATAGGTTTACAATTCGAATATCATCTATCTCTCCATTGATGACCTTCGTTTTTTACACTTTCCAACCGTAATCTGAAGAAGCGTATATGCTCCAGCTTGGTCCTTCTGTCTGTCCGCACGATAACTCGCGTAAAAATGGTTCGATTTCGATGAAATTTTAGTATGTGGTAGGGGACCACCCGGGAACGAACCTTATTAAAAATGGGGGAGATGGGGTCAAAGGTCAGGACATAGGCACGGGATCCATTCCATTGCCCTTATATAATTCATAAAGCGTAAAAATGGTTGGATGTCGATGAAATTTTAATATGTGGTAGGGGATCAAATGAATTCTATTAAAAATGGGAGAAAGGGGGTCAAAGGTCAGGACATAGGAGTGGGATCCATTCCATTACCCTTATGCGTCATAACTTACGTTAAAATGCTTCGATTGCGACAAAACTTTCTCATGTTGTTCCAGAGGTATGCTGAACCGGTTCTATTGAATATAATCGAAATCGGGTCAAAGGTCAGGACACAGGAGCGATATTTATTCCACAGCCATTATCCTCATAAATCATAACTTGAGTAATAAGTTCTGGTATGTTGGAAAGCGTATCATAATCAATGCATTGCATGTTTTTAAACTTGTTACATTGATGGCCCTTGTCTCTTGTTCGCTAATAATCTCAAGCTTTATCGCAATGCACAGAGTGTTGATTGTTGTCTTGCTCTTCAAATTGACATCAAGGACCTGCTTCAGGGGTGTATGTTAAACCATCTCCACCTCAACATCGCAAAGTGCGTGTCATTTCCTTTTCAGGGAAAAAGAACCTTTTCGACTACGGAACTGGCGACTATTCTTTTAGCCGGTCAAACGGTGTCCAGGACTTGGGAGTCACATTTGATTCCAACTTGAGCTTTAAAAGCCATGTCCAAAGAATATTGTTTTTCGGAAACCTGTGCAGTGCCTTTGAAGAACACAAATGGAATAATCAGATTTCCAGGGGAAGACAAGTTCTCCCCCCCCGATATGGACGCCCATGGTATAATATATATATTTTATATACAGGGTGTTCATAAGTTTTGGGAACACATTCAGTAATTTATTGCACAAAGACTAGGACAGATATCAGTGTCATATGCCGTACATGGCATGTGAAAGAGAAAATGTCCAGGTTTTTCTTACTCCACATCACTTCGCAACGATCAACGTGAGAACCACGTGTGACACAGCAAGTGTCACACGGTAATCGAGCTGTTGCCATACTCTGTCTAGCATATCCTTTGTGACCATGGTGGTAGCTTTTTCAATTATCTGCTTTAGGTCTTGGAGGTGAAGTGGCAAAGATTGTACATAAACAGGGCCGGATTAAAGCATTAGTGGGTCCCAAGGCTAAGGCATTTTGGTGGGCCCCACGGCTAAGGCATTTTGGTTGGGTCCCACGGCTAAGACATCTGAGTGGGCTCTGAAAAAATTATGATGGGGAGTCATTATGAAATCCGTTAAAACGCGGAACTGTAGCAATATGCTGTGATAATTAATGTGTAGTGCATTCTTCAAACTAATAAATTATCTGCAGAGTTTTTCTCAATAAGTCACTGTATTTTCTTTTTTTAAGCTTTCCAACTGTAGGTTGAAGAAGCGTATATGTTCCAGCTTTGTTCTTCTGTCTCTCTGTCAGTCCGCACGATAACTCGCGTAAAAATAGTTCGATTTCGATGAAATTTTAGTATGTAGTACGGAACAACCTGGGAACGAACTGTAAATGGGCGAAATGAAGTCAAAGGTCAAGACATAGGAGCGGAATCTATTCCATATCCCTTATGCGTCAAAACTTGACTAAAAATGCTTCTATTGCGATAAACTTTAGAATGTTGTTCCGGAGGTATTCTGAACCAATTCTGTTTAATATCATCGAAATGGGGTCAAAGGTCAGGGCACAGAAGCGAGATTTATTCCACAGCCATTATCCTCATAACTTGAGTAATAATTGCTGGTATGGTGGGAAGCGTATCATAATCAATGCACTGCATGATTTTACTAACTTGTTCATTGTTCTTTTAAGAACATGAGTTAAGAGCTTAAGATTCCTAGAATCCGTCTTGGATTTTCTAATGATTTAGCATTGTGTACTTGCATCTTTTTTGTTATGCAATGTGAAGCCACAGGAGATTTCGATCATTAACGGTTCTAAGTGCAAATTGGAAGGTGTGGGTGGATGGTAGTGAAGAAGCTGAAACTGTCTCGCCGACCCCGCTGTACACAACGACACAAAACCTTGAATACTAGTGAATCACACTACCTTGAAATATGTTAGTCTTCTAGCCACTGTTACTGACCAAGTGAAAATCATACGAGACAAAAGTAAAACTCTCTCTCTCTCTCTCTCACTCTCTCTCCCTCTCTCTCTGTCTCTCTCTACCTATCCATCTATTATTCGCCCAGGCGTGTCTTTTGGGCCCTTGGTTATGGTGGGCCCCAAGGCTATAGAACGCCCTCCCCTCATTTAATCCGACCCTGTACATAAACATGATACTTTATGTAGCCCCACAAGAAGAAATCACTCGGAGTTAAGTCCGGTGATCTCGGCGGCCCTTTCTGGAAACATTCGGTCCTTTCTCCAGCACGTTCCAATCCAGCAAGGGAGGGATACGACAGGTAACGCCAACTGGTTGTGAATGATGGAAATACACGTCTCGAGGCAGTAACATACATGAGACTGACGAAGGAAAAAAAAGGCTGAACTTTTTAACCGCATAGGTGAAAAATAAGAACGTGCTGTGAAATAGCGTGAATATAACGCGGCGTGAGCAAGACAAAATTATTCACAGAAATTTATTATGTAAATATTAAGCTGGAGCACATCACTGTATTCAAAATATAATTTATTTATTTTTACATTTAACAGCAAAACAGGATAAATGTAACATTGCAGAGAAAAAAGTGTATGATTACCAGCGAAATCTACGCTCTGTCCAACTACCATTTCAGAAAAGTTTTCCTCCATTTTGAAGCTGCAAAACAAGTATTTATGGAATAAAATTATATTTAACAACACTACTGGGTAGAAGAAACATCATGAGAAAAACGGATTACGATTACGGGAGAAACCATCAAACTTCCGTTTCTGAAAGTCGGGATTCCGCCCACCGACGGAAAACGAACCCACCACCATAACTACCACCACCAATCCCTTCCAAATTTTTGTTCAATTCCGCATCGATCTCGGGACTCGTTGAAATAACGATAGAAAAGGCGGAATTCTTCGAATTCTCTGAAGAATCTCGTGCCTGAAGATCACAGGGAATTATTCGCGTCAACTTCTGTTTTCGGAATTTTTCTTCCGTTTTCAAGCTGAAATGCGAATATTTATGGAATAAAATTATATTTAACAATAATAATGTGCAGAAGAAACATCGCGAGAAAAATAAATCACGATTACGGGGAAATGTTCACTCCTTTAGCTTCCGTTTTCGAAAGTTTTGAAAAAAGGAATACCGTCCCCAAACCAAAAAAACGACCCTCTCTCCCCCAACTAAACCTCCAAAATTTCACTCCAGTTTTGCATCGATCTCGACAAAAAAGCGGAATTCCACGAATTCGCGGAAGAATCTCATATATGGGCAGTAACAACGGGATTTTTTTTATTTTAGGGAAGTTTAAGAGTAGATTTCATGTTTTCTCATTTCGCATAGTATAGATAAGTAAATGGTATCTCTCTTACTCCATGTGCTATAAACTAAGTGTTCCCACCATTTATTAACACGCTCTATATTAACAACAACATTTTGTTTTTCTACTGATATCTCTTCCCCTAACGTTCAAGAGCCTTGAATGGGAAAACCAAATAAGACGGCTTTATTCATATCCCGGTTAACTCTAACATTTCACCCCCTTTCCTCGTCCGCTCATTCCACCTCATTTCCTCTCAGTCCACGTTTCACTCAGTTCAAGTAGCTAACAGGGACATCGCCAAGGGAGCGCGAGCGTGGCCTGAGCCCACCCTGAAATATGTCTTGCGCACCCTGCTGCCCATACCAGTTCAAAATGTGCCATTTTTCAGTATATTTAACTTTAAAATAGGATCTGGACTTTTCCAAGTAATAAGTCTTGTGTTTTACATCATGTAACTTACGTATTTGCCCCTAGGATGTGCGTTGTTTACGTCTCTAAAAATGGTTATCAAAATAGCACCTCAGGGCCATGAAAATTTAATTGTTCTTCACTCTTCTAATTCCTTAGTTCAAGCCTCTTTTTCATGTTTGTATGGGCAGTGGGCTAATGAGGAAGGTGGATAGGAATTCACTGAGAGCATCACTACTACTTGCTTACAGAATAGGGGATTCCAACACGAAAAGTGGAATCTAAAGCTACACTAGCGCTCTTAAGACTGCTCCGGGACAGTGAAAGTGCAGAAAGTGGCTGACGACTGTTTTGCAGGAGTGGAGTGCAAAGCAAAGTCGCTGGCTGTAAGAAAGGAAGTTAAGGACGGGGGGGGGGGGGGGGTATTATGTCAGCGTGGCACGACGTCAAAATTTTATTTAGATAAACAAAAACGACATTTTCTTTTTAAAAAATGTTGTAGTACAGTACTATTTTCGTAAGAAAAAATGCAAAATTTTGAAAAGAAATTTAAGACAATGCATTCAGAGCAAGCAAAGAATTGAAGACGACATTCTACCAACACCTGTATCTTACACCAGTGGCGTAACTACTTAGATCCGTGTATGTATGTGTGTCCAGATGGAGGGGGTGGGGATTGCACGAATTCCGTTGTAGTCGGTAGTGAAAAGCATTAAAGCCGCCCCTGGTGGCGCAGTGGGTTTAAGCGTTGACTTATGATCATTCATGAGAGAAGAGTCCGAGTTCGAATCCCGGTGAGGCATGGAGGTTGTGTGTGTCTTATGGCACGGGCTATCTCTCCTCCCTGGAACCAGTGACTTTAAATCAGGGACGGGCGACTGCTTATAACCCATTGAGTTGCTCATGGTGGTGGCTAAACCTTCAATCACAAAAAGAAAAGGCATTAAAATTTTGTTAAATAAATGAAAAAGAAAAGTCATTAAAAAGAAAAAGAAAAGGCATTAAAATTTTGTTAAATAAATGAAAGAGAAAAGACATTAAAATAATGAAAAAGAAAAGGCATTAAAAAGAAAAAGAAAAGGTATTAAATTTTTGTTAAATAAATTAAAAAGAAAATGCATTAAAATTTTGTTAAATCAATGAAAAAGAAAAGGCATTAAAATAATGAAAAAGAAAAGGCATTAAAATTTTGTTCAATAAATGTTTGTCGTAAATAAAGTTGCTATCAAACTTACCCCACCAAAAATAATGCTCGCCCACCCGTCGCCCATCCTGATTTCGAAGTTTAGCGACGCCCTTGGTCGCCAGGTAAACGAAACTCTTTTCGGCTGTACTGAATAAAAAATTGTTTTTGCACTAAGACATCAGCCATTGAAATGGCAGTTATATATATATATATACTTCGTCCTGTATAATGATTTTGTTACTTTACCATTTGCTATATTGTTGCAGTTTCCAAATTGCCCTGCCAATTATGTCCCGAAGTATGCGTGAAACGATGCTGACTGAACGTACTTCAATTTTCGCCCAGCTGATGCTATCACCTCATCTGCCTTTCAATCAAATAAATGCAAATCTTACGTACGAGCGCAAACACAAATTCACAACTTGTTTCTTTCCAGAAGTAACCGTGGTAATCGCACCTGAGGCGATCGGATATGAGCATCGTCTATTCTCATTATTCCTCTGGAAAACAGCTTTAAGATAAAACGAACCTCTGTACCCAAGTTATCACGTTCTCAGTATGCAAGTTATATTTTATAGGGAAATGGCAGGTAATAATTTTCATTAACATGGTTCGGTGCACAGACAAAGCAGAAAGGAAAGGAAAAAATCATTTAAAGTGGTTCCGCTTCAGCGCATAGCGCTTCGTGACATTAACAGCCACCAGAATTCGTATCATGTATTGCAGTAACATTTAAAATTTTTGTATCTTAATTTTATTTCTTATGAGCTATCTATGAAGAAGACAGTCAAGAGGATTATTAAGAAACAAAACGTCAAGTATATTTGAGAAACGAATTTCTCCGAAGAAATAATTCTTCTTTTATACATGGTAGGCATCAATGCTGGTGTTTTGCCTTCGCAGACATCCACAATCATCAAAACATGGTTAGAGGAATACTCCACTGATTATTGGCATATTTTTACTTAAATCGGGAGGTGTGGGTTTGATTTCCATTCCAGGATAGCGAAATTTTTCAAGTTTTCTGAATGAAGTAAATACATGGAATAAAGTGAAAATATGTCAATAATCCGTGGAATATTCCTCTAACCATGATTTGGTGGTTGTGGATGTGCACGAAGGCATAAAACCAGCAAATTGTCAAATGTGCAAGTAATTTCGATTACACAAAAGGACCTTTCAATTCCTAATTTTTATTGAATTTTTAGGCATGTCTTTCAAACTTGCGAAAACGCGGAAACCGTGTAGCACATAATAACTATTCGAACTCATACTAAACATATAACGGTGACAAAATATTCCGACTTGCAAATTATAAAACTAACTAATCACTAATATAATTCTTGAAATAAATTAGCTGAAAAGAAGTTATGTAACAGTACAGATTACCAAACTTATATTTTAAATTGCAGAACATAATACTTACAGATTTTAAATACGAGTTCATGACACGCTTTGAACTCGTGCAAATTTATGGATTTTTTTGGCAAATGTGATTTTTTTTTTTTTCGTTTCATATTACAAAGAACCTATGTAAAATGTATTGAGACGGTTGACTGAAGAAATACTGAGGGAGTGAAAATATTAAAGATGTGCTTCAAATCCGAATTAGGCACTTTTAATCTCTCAAAGAGACTTCCGAGAAACGTAAATTGTAAAACTGTACTTATTTTAAGCGGAGGGAGTCCTCTGAGGGAATTTCTGAGAGTAGGAAACACCACCATAAGAATTCGCAAATTATATAGAATATCGAAACCGCAACAGAATTTCATTTTGTTTCTCACATTTTTATCAATGCTAAATTTTGCCTCCTCCCTCCCACCAAATTTTGCTCCCTAGGCCTAGTTCGCCAAGCGGTTGAACCGGCTCTGGGCACACACGTTCTGATCATGTGAAGACTGAAAATGTGTAATAATAAAAATAATGTTTTTAGTGTATGTGGAGGAAGGGAGGGGGGTATTCTTAGGCGGTCTGGCTATTTTGAAAGAATGAGTGGTGAGATGCTTACCAAGATAATTTATTCAGCCCAAGTGGGAGGAAAGAAATGTATAGAGGAAGGCCAAGGAAATCATAGGAGAAGCAGATTCAGGAATATGTGCATGAGGGAAGGTAACGAAAATGAAATAGAAAAGGTGTTGCGTGAGAGGTGTAATGGCTTAGTGACATGCATGTATGCACAAAACTTTTTCAAGATTGCTAGAGAATTCTGGAAAACATTTCGTTCTGCTACCAAAACGTACTCGTTAAAAATACTTAAGATAGTTTCCGAGCCTTTTCTATAGCTTTACCGAATTCAATTACGTTTTGTTTAAAAAAATTTTACTTGATTTTCATTTTTGTTTATTTAATTTTAATGTTTTATAGTTTATTTTATTTTACTTTGTTTAAAGTTTTTTGCGAAAAATCTTATTTCCAAAGTTTTTTTATAACTTTGCACAAGGAGTATGTTACATTTCATTCTAAGGAAAGTATGAGTTTATATTAAATTTAAAAAATGTGTAAAATGCTTCAGAAAATAGGCTCCAACACATTCCTATAGCTTTACAGAGTTATTACATTTTGCTCTAAAAAAAATAGAAAAAGAAAGCTCTCTGAAAATTGTTTAAAAAAATAAGTTCAGTCGTTTTTACAGTAAATAGTCTAAGTTATCTCTTTCAGGAAGTGTTTAAAATAACTTACCATGTTCTTATCAAACATAATGAGAATGGTCATGAATCAGTCTTATATCCAATGGCTACCCTTTCATTATGAAAAAAAAAGTGCCGTACTAGCCCGTCGTTTTATACCGTATCAATCACTTAAACGATCAGAGAATAGATAGGCACTACGAGAACTGTGATTTAATAAAATGATTGATTCGAAAGAGAAAACAATAATCATAAATTTTCCTTTCACGGTTTTCATGAGAAAAGCAGCTTTACAAATACGTATCATGTTAGAAACACATCTTTTCGGTGACTGCTTTTTTAAAGCAATAATATGTTGAGTCTTAAGATATAAGGGCTGCAAAGTTTTCAGCCGAATTAACAGAAACGGCAAAACGGCTACTTTGCTTGGCAAGAGTTTCATTGCTATGGCTTCTGATCTTGCGGTGAAGTGTTTTATTTGGTGCAGTTAATTCTTAAAAAAAAAAAAATGAAAAAAAAAAAAAGAAGCAACAGCAAAAGAAGTTTCCAGGTTGTTTCCTGCAACGGCGGAATCGTTGGGATCTGCGCATTGACACCCTTTGAAGAAGATAAAGTTGAGAGATATTTTGATTTTTGAAAAATCTAATCCTCATTTTCAGCTGTCATATTTCTTACACTTTTTTCTTTTTCGTTGCTGAGTTTTGCTGTCTTCACTGATCGGAACCACTTTTGTTTTTACTAAACCTACAGTTTTGTCAACGTGACGGTTTCATTTCAAACAATGCTAGATACACATTATAATATAAATCCTATAAACCTTAGCAGTATTAGAATACTGGTGCAGAGGAAACTATTTTTCTTTTAAATATTCGGTAAAAATCACAGTTGCGTCATCTAGAAAAAGGAACTTGCTGCAGTTCAAACTACTTTTTCCGTAAAAATAGTGCTCTTCAAATGAAGATACTTTTCCTTCACATATCTCATGTGATATTGCCTTTAAAAAGCAGGGCTTAAGCCAAGGGAGAAACACAATTTTGCGCACATACTGAGCACAGAGAGAAAGTAACTAGCATACGGGTATAAATAGATAATTATTTCAGTGGAATTTCCGATTCAGAAATTCAGCAGGCAAGCAAAGGAGAATGTTACATAAATATACATTTAAATGGATAATATGAGTCAATGGAGTTTCCGATGCTAATCAGTAATTTAACAGGAACCCAAAAGCGAAAGTAACTTGCATACGGATTTAAGTTGATAAACGAATCAGTGGAGTTTCCGATGCCACTCAGTAATTCAGCAGATACCCAAAAGGAAAATGAATTACAAACGAATTTAAATAGATAATTGAATCAAGGAATTTCCAATGCCACTCAGTATAATTCAGCATGAACAAGCAAGAGAATGTAATTGGCATACGAATTTAAGAAGTTAATTGAATCGCTGGAGTTCCCGATGCCACTCAGTAATTCAGGAGGCCCCAAAATGGAAAGTAACTTAGATACAGATTTAATTAGGTAATTGAAACAATGGAGTGCCCCCCCCGTTGAAGGTTTAACGACTTTCGTGAGCAACTCAATGGGCTATAAGTAGTCGCTCGTCCCTAATTTAAGGCACTGGTTCCAGGGAAGGCAGAGAACCAGTGTCGTAAAACAAACGCAAAATTTATGCCTCACCAGGATTCGCCCCCCCCCCCCCGTCGAACTTTTATATGCCAGTGCTTAAACCACTGCGCCACGGGGACCACAGAGTTTCATATGCCACTCAGTTATTCAACAAACACACAAGAGAATATAACTTACGTACGGATTTAAATAAGAAGTTGAAACACCGGAGTTTCCTATGTCACTCAATAATTCAGCAGGCACCCAAAATGGAAAGTAATTTACATACCGATTTAAATAGATAATTGAAATTGTGGAGTTTTCTGTGTCACTCAGTAATTCAGCAGGCAAACAAGAGGAAGTAACTTAAATACGGATTTAATTAGATAATTGAATCAGTGGAGTTTCCGATGCCACTCAGTAATTCAACAGGCACCCAAAATTGAAAGTAACTTACATAGGGATTTAAGTACTAGATAACTGAATGAGTGGCGTTCCCGATGTTCTTCAGTAATTCAGCATGAACACACAAGAAGATGTATTAATAACTTACATACGGATTTTATTAGATAGTTCAATCAGCGGACTTTTCCGTATCAATCAGTAGTTTATAAGGCACACACAAAGGAAAATAACTGACGAAACGATCTAAATAGATAATGCATCATCCCTTATTTTAGGTGCCATTCAGTAATCCAAGACGTACATGCAAGAGAAAGTAACTTATACACACCGATTCAAATAGTTAGTTGAATGTGTTGTGCTTTTCGATAACACGCAGTAGTTCGGCACGCACTCGTAACCTATTGCTCGTATATGTATGGATTAAAATGGATGATTGAAAGAGCTAGGCTCTTTACAGCTGAACTTTTGATATTACTAGAACTACAAAATGACAGTCTTATGTATTTCCATACTACGAATAATATGTTTGAAATATTTAAATAAGCTTAGCTGTCTTTTATACTACTGTTAGAACTGTTAGAAGCGGTAATATTACATCTAAAAATTTTGTTTTGTAAAGTTGTGGTAAATCACCAGTAAGGGTTTTTTTTTTTTTTTTTTTTGGTCTAAATCTGAGAATTTTTTTCTTTTTTGGCTTGTTTCTAAAGTACTCTGGATTTCTACAAACATATTTCGAGTTGCATAGTTTCTATTAATTTTTCATTTTTTAATTCAGCAGTATCATGGGATCTATAAAATAAAGCAAGAGCAAAAATGCAGCTTTTTTCTCCTTTCTCCCATTTTATTTTTTTATTGCATGCCTGGAAAAAAGTATCTGAAGTATTTATCAAGAAATATTTCTGCAAAATTTCTCTGTGCTGTTGAGAAACTGCAGCAAATGTCAAAGTTTTAAATTTGTTGTAGAAGGAATAAATGGAGAGAGAGAGAGAGAGAGATTATGGAGACAACCCTTTCAATTTAGAAGCCGTGCCAGGCTCAGTAGAGTAGGCATGTTTAAATTTAAGTTTTCAGACAAATTCATTAGGAGTATGGCTCTGTAACACATATAATGCCAACAGTTACTATACTAATGATACTCAGCGCTGGAGGGAATATTATTCAACGAGAGATGAACTGGAAGTAGTGGTTAAAGTAGCAGATATCATCAAAGCAAACTATACAACCTTTCTAATGCGATATAAGACAAAAAAACACCTTTTAGTTTTGGTATAATACTACTAACTATAAGAAAAGAAGCATGGTACTATAGCGACGCTTCTATAGTAGCGGGTTGCTTCATATTTGTGTTCGAAATTACACGCAGTATTCCCCCCCCCCTTTGAAAACTTGAACACGACGATATAAAAGAAACGGGAGGGCTGTGCTTAAATGAAAGACCCCTTCCTTCCCCTCTTTTTTTATAAAGAGGAAGCTGAGACAATTTAGTGAGTGCTTCGCCGCACTTCTGTAACCTGGAGATCCCACATTCTAGATAGCTTCGAAGTTTTAGCCTGTGGGGACTGGGTTAAGGCGGTTCCCAAAAGGAATGCGGGTGGTTTGTTCTTATGAAAAGAAAGGGAGCTTCTGTTCTGTTTCATAGAAACTTTTTTTTTTCTAAACAATGAATGTGGTCTCGGCAAAAACACCGGAAGCGGAAACTAAAATTTAGCTATTTGCTGTCGCGTGTCAATCAATGGCGCACGTTTTCGTTCTGAATAAATCGCAGATGTGTTCAGAGGTCATAACGAAACCCGGGAGTTTCATACTTAAAGTATGGTGTCTCCATCTATGTTACTTAAATACAGACAGAAATGTTCGCATTAGACGGATGAAATGTTCAGTTCACAGAGTTTATCGGAGCAAGGGCAGTGATGTTGAAAGGCTTTAGCCACTCCGCAAAACAGTTCTTCCATTTTTAGTACCGTTTACGCATTTTCGTGTTTAGATTTTCAGAAGATCAGGTCTAAAGAATGTTTGTTTTTAGATGACCATGTACGTAGATTCCGGATATACCTGGAAAACATGTGGGAGATGGGTGGATGAAATTCGAAAGTAGGAGCGCAAACGGGATAGGGTTTTAAGGATTAAAATCCCCTCCAGAGCGCCAATTTTGTTTTCTTCTTTAGATTCACATTGGCAATGCTATTTTGTTATCTCCTATGTCTCTGTTTGATGTTATTTTCCTCTCCGATGAGCAAAATTGGAAACTTTTGCATTCTCACTTTGTCAGGCTTTCTATGAATAACCTCACCCTACGCCACGGATGATACAATTACTAGACTTTTTCCACTGTTCATATATCCCATTGAAACACAAAGTGGGATAAACTTGCCTTCGTGAAGCCGTCTAGCCAGATCAGGGGTGGTATAACAAGGTATGACCAGTGATGCAGTTCTAAATAAAAAAAAAAAAGTGCCTCAGTGGAGAAAGGATTAGAAAAAAAAATCCGTAAATTTTTTTTAAAGTCTGACTTGTAATTATTTATAATTTTCAATTACATTTTATTGTTCATGATTTTATTAATTTTTGTTAAAACTGCTGAGTTTAGGCAATTCAAAACAAAAGAATGAACATTACGTGTGAGTCACATGCCAAGAACATAACTATCTTTTATATTTCTATCAGAAACGAAGTGCCTTCGCGATGAACATGATTCTAAACGATTTTAAATATTCAGTGTTTTTTCATTGATTTGGCCTATCAGCCCCTCCCATGAATTAGGGGAGGCAGTAATGGATATCTGCCGCCCCGGTGGCGCAGTGGGCTAAGCGACGGCCTCTGACCATCCGTACGAGTTGGGTCCGGGTTCGAATCCCGGTGAGGCATGGATGTTGTGTTTGTCTTACGGCACTGGTTCTCTCTTTTCCCCGGGGCCAGTAGCCCTAAATTAAAGAAGGGCGACTGCTATATATAGCCCATCGAGTTGCTCCTGGTGGTCGTTAAACACACAATTAAAAAAATAAAAATGGTTATCTTTTGTGTGTGTGATGGGGGGGGGGAGGCAGTTACTCGTCACTGGTCCCGAGAAGGGGAGAGCCCCGGGCTTGCTATATCCTGGTCTCGGGTCCGGGATTAGCTGCAGCGCTTAGCGAGAAGCCAACACCTCTGACCACTTGTCCACCGGATCTTCCTTTCGCATTACCCGTAAAGAACCAGGAGATGTTCTAAGTGACGACTTCAGCAAAAAATCGCACTGCAACCATAAAACACTTGTCAGTTATGCTATATACTGGTCTTATTTTTCTGTGCTGATTTATTTCTTGTTGGTGAAGTTTCAACATACAGAGAATCTACCTCCTATAGCGTCATTTTGACGATTGCGGTCGTAACAAAGAAGTTATCGTTCTCTTAATACTAAAATGAAACGTCATAGAGCGTGAACTGACTGTAACACGCTCATTCATTTGATATATGAATATGTTTGCGTATAAAACACAGCAATTGCCATTTATGCCTACATGGCCAGCTAAAAGTATATCTTTGTATCACTTTAACCATGAAAAATGCCTTAGCGACGCTAAGCCTAGAAAAAGTGACTTAGCGCCGTTACGTCACGCTAAGGCCCTTCTACATCCCTGGGTATGACTCCTACCCCTAGCTGTTCTAAACCCCTAAGTAGGGAAGGATCAGAGCCCATTTAAGAAGACGGGCCCTGGGTCTGGCAGTATTTTGGGGCCCCATTATTAATAGCACATCTAGGATTTGACTATGAGTGGCAGAATAAAAAATGCCCCGGAGAAAATATTTTCAAAACATGACGAGGAAGACTTAAAAATATCCCCACCATATTGAAGTGTGTATCCATCGATTCCTGTAAAAATCAGTGTTAGCAAGAAAATGTAAAAATATATGGTTGAAAAATGGACACCAGTTCGCTTCTGCTCTCCCCCTCCCCCCACACCCGAGTTCAGCTTGTTAAAATTATATCATAGTAAACAAAATAATATGATCCAAATGAATTCTTAATATATGAAAATTTTCTCTAATTACGGATGTGAACAAAACACCTGTAATGCTTTCGAAAGATTTGAGGGGTTTTTTTTGTTGGAGGTTTAACGACTACCGTGAGCAACTAAATGGGCTATAAGCAGTCGCCCGTCCCTAATTTAGGGTCACTGGTTCCACGGAAGGGAGAGAGACACTGCCGTAAGACAAACACAACATCCATGCCTCACCGGGATTCGAACCAGGACGAATGATCAGTGGCCACCGCTTAGACCACTGCGCCACCGGGGCAGCGATTTGAGGATGAACTGGGGGCGACTATAGTTTTTGCGAACTTCTAAGAAAAGGGAAAGAAATAGAAAAAACAATTTCATAAGGCTGTTTTTTATTGTTTTCGCTGTGAAAAAAAAACTAAAAAAACCGTGGCTGTTTCTTATAGTTTTATCTGCAAAAAAAAAAAAGAACTGTAGAACTTTGCAAATTCTTAAAGCATCCTGCATAATTTTGGAGCCCCTTGATAATGCGGGAACCGGGAATGCAGCCCCCTAGCCCCCTCCCAACTTCCTAAATGGGCTCTGGGTAGTATGACGGGATTTTAAAATTATCTGTTACCGGCCGCTCGGCACTATTACCCCCCCCCCCCCAAAAAAAAAGCGGACGTCTGTGGTCAAGCGTCCATGACCAGCTCCCCCCCCTTTTTTTTTTTTGGAAGTAATCGAGTATTCAATTAAATATACCACTAGAATAATAAATATTTCGCAGTTTTGGCTCTCCTCAGGGAGGTTATACGTTGAGCAGAAAGATAGAACTAGTACACAAAATTTAAAGAACTTAAATATTAATTATAAATTTTATGTTCTAGTTCTATCTTAAACTCGGTAGTGTTTGAGTTTATTTTACGCTTAATAAACGGATATTTAAGACCACTATTTATTCAGTGTATATATGATTTATATCGGTGCATTTTTCCCGTTACAATATTTTTACAAGTTAAGATATGTCTCTTTTATTATTTTTCTTAGTTTTACAAATTCAGCAGAAGTGCATGAAGCCTTTTTTATGAATTTACTTAAGAGCTGATAATTTGTTGCCACTGTCTGTGAACTCCATGAAATAGCATTTAGCTAAATTATTTTAAACCAAAAGAATGAAAACCAAAAGAGTACTAAAATACCAAATAACTTCCGACGTTTTAGCAAGCAACAAGTTCAGCTCTTAATCCCGAACTTTATCGCTATTTGGGATTTTAACAAATTGTGTCTGTCTCTGAATTAGCCGAGAAAAAACCCGCCTGAGACCATAATTCGTCTGGTAATGGCAACTAATGCACACAGAGACGCCTCCAGAAGAAGGAAAAAAATTAAAAGAACCTCCCGGTGAGATTACCGGGGATTTACAAGGGTCAATACACTTCAAAACGAAAAAGAAAGAAGAAAAAACTGACCTCTCTTCTCATACGTAAGTGACATAGATTACTTAATAAATAGATTTCCTTTGCGTGAACGGGGAGTATAATTCAATCCCAACACTTCATCAACTTAGAGAAACCAGTGTTGATGGCGCTGAGACACTGACATTTATTATACTTCACCTTCCGTACCTTGATATCTGCAGCCCGTTCTTAGCGGTCGATGCTACTCCCAGAGATTAATGGAGAAAATCCCTTGACAGATTTGGAATACATTTGTAAAACGAATCACTTTTGCCTGTACAAATATTTTCATCCCCCTAATTAGAGCGGCAGCGGAGGTTTCGGATTTTCCATAGGCTCGTTTCCTGCTGTGTGAAACAAATGCTGGAAAAATATTTTTTCCTGTTCGCTCGTTTTTCCTTCCTTATGTGGAGTTACGACAAAGCCGTGTGTGTTTGTATTTAAACCCGCTGGAACGGTTAAACGATGTTATGCATTAGCTTTTTAATCGATGTCTGACAGCCGCCAAATACCTACTTGTTACAATCACCAGTTATTTGTAAATTTATGGATCGCCAATTAAACTAAATCTTAGAAATTGGATGTCTGCAAAACATCGCGAATTTCGTAAGAAATTTGTTTCTGCTTTTAGTGTCACGCAGTTTTATTAAGTGCTTTAAGATTCATTTAACGAAGTCGGCTTCGTCCATATCACGACATCTTGGTGGTCGTTAAATTCGACATTCTTATGAAAATTCTCATCGAAAGCACTGGGGGATATTTCAGGAATTTACGACCATTGTGAGCAACTCTCAGGCAGAGCTGTATAACGAAGTAAATTTTTCCGCCGTTTTTGTCCTCGCCGGGCATCAAACCCGGGTCCCTTCATTCCGGAATAAGTTGCTCTCCCAACTGAGCTACGCGGACGTATGCTCTCGCTGCTATCTGCCTTTATCTCATGTGCGTCCTGTGTGGTAGGCACGTCACATCTCTCCGCCCCGAAAGAGGGCCGGGGGCATGGTCCACGGATCAGCCGGGACCATATGTCGCTGTAGGCAGTCATCCGCTGAAGAACGTACATTGGAGAAATCCCAGTCAATTTGGTGTGGGGAACGTAGCATCACACACATTCAGTTTTCGAAGCGCTGAAGAAGAGATTCTCTTATTTTTACTGTCTCGCGGTGTGGAAAGAACATCACACCATTGCGAGAACCTTAACGGCCAGGTCATTCTTGAAGTTCGGGCGCCAATATAACGAAGTAATTTCTCCGTCATTTTTGTCCACGCCGGTCATCGAAACCGGGTCTCCTCACTCCGGAGTAAGTCGCTCTCCCAACTGTGCTACGCGGACGTATGCTCTCGCTGCTATCTGCCTTTATCTCATGTGCGTCCTGCGGTGCATGCACGTCACGGTTGCCATTCAACTGGCTTATCAGTAGGTCTAATTTTGACTCAGTCTACTGATAGATTTTCGCAATCTACTGATTTTTCTCTGTTTTAAGGCCACCTCCTGAATTTTCTACTATTCGGCTTAATTTTTGGGCTTGAGATATAATTTTTGATATTTTGACATTCCTTCTCAATAAACTATAAAAAACTCGTATGACACACTTGTGATACTAATGTTATGTAATTTTTCAAACAGCTGGTTACGGTGTCTTTTACCGAAGGCCTTAGAGAAGTTAAAAAGTCCTACAGTTATTTCAGCGGAATTATACTTTTTGTGAAAGTTTATTAAAAATGAACGCTGAATGAATGCTTTTCGAGAGGAATTTCGGAAGGGAATGTCTTACCCTAGATTTTAAACAGCTCTTATTGGTAAGGAACTAGGAGATTTGGGCTAAGGTGCCAGATAGGAAAAACACATGCAAGTGGAATTCAGAAAGATATACTACTTGTTTATCAGTCAGTTCTGACTTCCATCCAGATTCCGCGGGACGTAATAGCCTTTACTACTCAGTAGATGACCAGGTGAGAATATCCTGTAGGCAATGGAGCTTTTAAAAGGAGTGCATCAGTGCTTGTGTATTTAATCTGATACACTCATGGACATCCTTTCAGTACTCACCATCAACTAATCCAATCAACAAGATTCACCCTAAAAACTGGTCCGAAGAGAAAAAGCAGCCAAGTTCAAAAAATTATCCAACACCTGCTACCTATATATTTTTAAAATAATTCATACTCGTTGTCATGAAACATTTTTCAATCTAGATAACTGATTAGTCTATTAGACAAAAATTCTTCCTAGTATTTTGTTAAAACCCAAAATATTAGGGAAACATCTATAGCAGGATTTTTTTAATGATATTTTCTTTTGAGCATAGCATTTATTCCATTTCTTTGGGAACTACTGGGTATCGTTAGAAACAACTATTTGTCTCCACGAAGACAACAAGTGCGATAAATACAAGTGTGACAATATTGAAAGCCTTCATTATTTACACAGACAGTAGTTTTAATGGTGAGCATTATTTTATAAAGCTGATCAACAATAATATCTTATAAAAAGTGACTCAGGATTGTACTAGTTTGAATTTTCATTTAGGTGTTTAATAGATAGTTTGTGGAGTACTAGTATTACTCGAAATACCAGTAGATTTAAATGTTCCTTCGTATTGAGATTACATCCAATGCTGCGTTACATTTGTCACGTAATGTATATTTCTAGCAAAAAAATCTGATTTACTGATGTCAACTGATTTTTTGAGCTCTGGTTTGCTGATTTCAGGTAACAGTCTCTGGTGGCAACACTGCTTCTAGATTTGCTCCGTCACCGTGCAAATCTTTAGTTCTTCCAAAATCACTGGATACCAGTTTTGTTTTCTGTAAGTTCATCTTTAATCCCACTTTTTAAACACTTGATAGCAAATTCCTGGTCATAATGAAAATATGAAATAAATTGCGTAAAAATCAAAACTCCTGGCAGTGGAAGAAAATCACACCGATGCGACGAAAAGATGGAACCAATAATGGTTAAGTGTGAAAGATTGATTGCTGAAGGGGAATTTTTGGACATAGTAGCTTAGCTGACCTTTGGGTTTCAGAAAACGACAGAAGATCCTCACTTCTACTCAGCTAAGAAACAATGGACATCAAGTGTAGTGTCTCATTTTGCTTGGACTGATGGTTTTAGTCAGTTTAAAAAGTAATCAGAACCACAGAAAATTCTTACTCCTACTCAGCTGAGAAGCAATGGACATCGGAAGTAGTGTCTCATTTTCCCCGACCTGATGATAGTCAGTTGGAAAAGTAATCAAAGCACAAATTAAGCGCAGGTAAGGGGATAACATCCATTTCCTCTATCTGAGGTTAAAGAAGAAATAAGTAAATCCTGTCCAGCTTATCCTGCGTATTAACTATTTATGAAGTCTGCTTTAAGTTGACGTGATTTTTCTCCAGAATATAACTTGAAGTGTTATGCAATGGGAAAAGAACTTATTTCTTTAAAATTGCAACAAATGCCAACGAAAACGGCAAATTGAGAAGTCACCACATTGCCCGTTGTTTCTACGTTGTTTAAGAGTAAGAATCTTCTGTCGGTTTCAGAAACCGAGAGGTCAACCAATCTACTGATTCGTCAAATTTCCCTTCAGTAACCGATTTGTCCCACTGCTTAACTTTTTACTAAGCCCTTGTCTGTCGGGGACTGGGGAGCCTAAGTCAATCCAGTGCTCCACTCCAACGATTCTGTTATGGTTCATAATTGTAATTCACACAACAGAATGGAGTAGAGGTACAATTTACCAAAATGAGACTAATGAACTTCTGTGTCTAGAAATTTAAAATTTATTTGACAATTTTGTTTCTATTTTTATTTTCTTTGTTAAAATCTTTCTGTGGTCAAAAAGTTGTACATATTTGAGTAGGCAGTTCATGCTATTTGAATTCTCTATTTTCTGTTGGCATCTTTCATCATTTCTTTTAATACACTTTCTAGTATACAAACTGGTCTTTGTTTTTCGTTTATTTACGTTGACATTTCGCAAAACTTTCTTAAATGCGTTGTTTGCTGTTAACGATGATTTTTTTTGAGGGGGTTGTCAGTCCGGAATAAAAATTTACATACTCGAACAAAAATTGAGAGATGCTGGTTCGATTCCAGTTCCATTGTTCTAGATCTTCTAAAAGTTTCCCACATTTATAACAGTTAAAGATGGTATTTAAAGGTATCGGGCGCGTTTTGTTAGTGTGTGTGTGTGTGTACGTGTGTGTGTGTGTGTATTAAGAAGTCTATGGGGAGGATTGTATGAGTCGTGCACAAGTTTATGAGTGGCATAAACGTTTTAAAGATGGTCGTGAAAGGGTTGAGAGTGATGAACGGTCTGGAAGCCCCGCAACCAGCAAAAGTAAAAACAATGTCGAATTGTGCTACAACGCGGGAAAATCGCCGAATCACGATTCGTGAGTTATCTGAAGATTTCAACATTAGTTTCGCTTCAGTTCAGTCTATTCTTATTGGTGATTTGGGTATGAGACGCGCCTCAGCCAAATTTGTGCCAAAATTCCTCTTATCTGAGCAACAGCATGCCCGTGTTTCAGGTGCTCGTTACACGAGTTCGTCGAAAACGACAAAAACTTTTTAAAAAGAATCGCAACTCGTGATGAATCGTGGGTTCATGAGTATGACCCAGTAACTAAGGTCCAATCTTCAGAGTGGAAAACCCCAAACTCTCCCACAACCGAAAAAAAAAGCACAACAGAGCCGCAGCAATGTCAATTCGATGCTGACTGTTTTTTGTGGGCATCGTTCACTTGATCGAAAGGTCACTTGACCGAAAATCACTTCGTCGAAAGGTACATTTCAGCGAAGGGTCACTTGACCGAAAAGGTTACTTCACCTAAAAGTTCATTTCATCAAAAAGACGTTTGATCGAAAAGTTCATTTCACCGAAGGATTACTTTACCTAAAAAGTTCATTATATCGAAAGATCATTTCACCGAATGGTCAGTTTATCGAAAACTTAGAATTTTGTTGTTAGAGATCTTTTGGAGTGTGGTGCGGGTTTTTGAAAAACTGGTAACCTAAACATTATCGGATTGTATAAAAAATACACTTTTAATTTCTATGAAGCACCTCCCCATGACTAGGTTTTTCGAAATACAACATTAATTATAAGGCCTAGATCTGTGCCTTTTTGTCAAATTTTAATCCTCCTAGCTCATATTCATAAGGGTTACATAGCAAATCAAGTAAATAATGTTCCACTTTTACTCAACCACAAAACATTTATTTTTTGACCGTAGGCCTAGATACAGGGCATTTTAACAGATTTTAACCCTACTCATATTCATAAGCATTACATAAAATGTAAAGCAACTTTTTATGTAAACCTTATGAACATGAGTTTGCACGATTAAAATTTTGGTAAAAAGGCCTAAGCCGGACCTAAAGTTTATTCTTTTTGCCTGAAAAAATGTGCAACATTATTAATTTTACTTTTTATGTACACCTTATGAACATGATTAAAATTTGCTAAAAAGGCCTAAGCCGAGGCCTATTGTCTCAAAAAAAGTACAGTATTTGTCTTAAAACTAAATCTTTGCGTTCTCTGTGACACAGAGAAATCAAAAGTGCAAATTGAGTATAATCCCCTAAAGTTTCGGTGGTCTGTCTGCCGAACTTGCTCCATGCTTTAATAGATCCTGTTATGAAATCCAAAATTTTCGACAAACTGACTCTTCGGTTAAATGACCTTTCGATGAAATTAACTTTTAAGGAAAGAGACCTTTCGGTGAAATAAACTTTTCGATCAAGTGACCCTTCGGTGAAGTAAACGTTGGGCAAATGAACCAGACCCGTTTTTTTGGGGTTTTTTTCCAATCGTGAGGAAATTACGCATCTCGAATACGCGACATCAGGCCAGACAATTAACAAGGTGTACTACTGTCAAGTTTTGCGGCGCTTGAGAGACGCATTTCGTCGCAAAGGGCCGGCACTGCATGAGAGCGGCGAGTGGCAACTCCACCATGAAAACGCGCCTGCCCATGCATCGGTTTCTTGCTAAGAAGCACTGCACTGCATAGATCCAACATCCACCCTATTTACCAGATCTCGCTCCCTGCGACATTTTTCTTTTCCCGAAAATCAGATACTACTTGAAAGGAGAAAGATTTGGAGATATTGATGAGATATAACAGAATGCGACTAAGCAGCTGGTCGCCATTTTAGCAGATGACTTCAAGAAATGCTTTGAGCGATGGAAACAGCACTTTGCTAAGCGTGTGCAGGGCGTACTGTGATAGCCCCCGAAACTCCCGCATTGCCGGTGCCCTCACGGCTAAAGGAGCCTCTATCTTCAGTAAAAAGGTTTTACAATTTTTTTTTATATGAAGGTGGTTAAAGAAATAGCAAAAAATTTTTGAGAGCTGATCTGAATGAAGTATTAAAAAGAAAAGCAATTTTTTGGCAGATTTTTTCAATGAATAAGACAGATATGTAGAAATCATTCTCGTGAATTTAGTTTATGACGGGAAAGCATCCAGTTTTTTTTGTTGTTTAGATTTTTCCAGAGGACTAGTGCCCCTTTTTCACAGCAATATACATATAAGAGAATGTGAGAGAAATATCAGTTCAATGAATGAAATTTTTGTACCAATGAGGATAAGGTGTTATGCATTACAGTTGTTTGCACATATAGCCACACATCCTTCAGAATCTAATTAAATAAAAGGTGTTCTTCGCGGGGATCAGGAAGCAGACTTGTGTCATTTTTTTGTAATTTTTTTTTATAACTGAGTCAATTTTTACTCTATACAAAAACACTGTGACATTATGTAAAGGGTGCTTTTTTTATTCAAGAGTAAATAATTTAAACAATCATGCCACAATTCTTAATTGTTATTTATTTGCTTTCTTACACTGTAAAAAATAGGTGGTTTGAATTCAGTGAAAATTTCTGAAAATAACATGCAGCAAAGTTGCCTGCATTGGCGTCCATCTTTTAACGGGTTTTCCGTTCTTAAAAGTGCCCGTTTATCTTAACTTCCATATTTTCACAGATTTCCAATAATTAGTAATTCAGTTTATTTCAGAAAAGTCCGTTTCGAGTTCTTTTTTTCTTTTTTTTTTTTTCGACAGAAATTTTGCAAGTTTAACACGCTGAATATTTCAACTTTTACACAAGAGAATTCTTTTGCGCCGGTGGTGAGAATCGAGCCCAAGTTCTTTTGATTGAAGCCGTGCGTCTTAACCACTGAGCCAGAAAGTTACAGGAATCAGACTTACGTTCAGTGTGAAACAAATTGGGCAATTATGATGTTGTTTTTTTCCATTGATGCGAGTGATTTAGTCATTTTCTATTGGAACTTATTATTTTTTCGAATGGGTTTGTAAAAAATTTATTTTTCTGTAGGAGGTGTTATTGCAAGTTACGTATTTTTTTTCATCGTGATTTTTCGAAGCAACAGAAAGATTTGGAGTTCGAGATCTTTTTTTCAACTGCCAATAACTTTCAATTATCTTTAAGAGAAGGTGTAATGTATTGTTTTGTAATATTATTTCACAAAATTACTCTTGATGGCTATATAGCTTTTGTCTTAAGGACTACCACAGCTGATACATAGACATTGCACAATCACCTGTAGAATATATTAAGCACCCGTTTTCTTACGGTAACACAATATGTAATAGCAGCTGCACAAAATGGGGGAGAAGAGAAGAAATATTCTGTGCCACAGTAGCCAAAATTCATGCGACATGATATCCACAATATCCGACCTCACTACAGAACTGCAAAATCAAATACTTCCACATGCCATTGAAATTTAACAGTTCATCAAACCCCCAGACATTCCAGTGAATCTCTTCTATTTTTTTATCATATGGATACGGAAAAATTGAGCCGCAGTTTTTCCGTTAATATCAAAAAAGGAAATGCGGTAAGATTTCTGAAAATTCAGAATTTTTCTGGCGTACGAAAGATCCGTGAAATTCAGGCTTTTTTTCCCCCGTCATTTCACGGAAAAAGTTGCATCAGAAATATGCTTCGTTATTTCACGTAAGAAATCACGGAAAGTGGCTCGTGAATTTCCGAAGCCGCCCCCGGTTGCGCAGTGGTCTAAGCGATGGCCTCTAATCATTCGTCCCAAAGGGGTCCGGGTTCGAATTCGAATCCCGGTGAGGCATGGATGTTGTGTTTGTCTTACGGCACTGGCTCTCTCCCTTCCCTGGAACCAGTGGCCCTAAATTAGGGACGGGCGACTGCTTATAGCACATTGAGTTGCTCACGGTGGTCGTTAAACCTACAACCAAAAAAAAATAATAATAATAAAAAAATCCGAATTTTTTTTACATTGTATATTCTGTAGTTTCATGTAAATTGGATAACGTCATCAGACGCTATCACACGGTAATTACGGATTTTTGAGGCATTTCAAAGCGGCTGGCCTTAGTTCTCTAAAACAATAAAATTTGCATGATACGATTAGCTTTGGCGTAAGTGTTTTTAATACGCCCATGAAACTTAGTTAATAATATGTGATTTAAAATTTTCAATAATTGAAATCTTTTTTTCCGGGGGTGGGGGCAAGTTTTTCCGGTGCACCACTGAGTGTGTGTGGCTTTGGAAGTGGACTACTTCGACAGTGATTAAGTTTCAAATCTGTATGTCTTGAACTCATTTTTAATAAATCCAGTTTAGATACTTTTTTTTAATAAATCCAGTCTAGATATATTTTTTTCCATTGGAGGTTTAACGACCACCGTGAACAACTCAGTGGACTATAAGTAGTCGACCGTACCTAATTTAGGGCCACTGGTTCCAGGGAAAGGAGAGAGCCAACGTCTTAAAACAAACATAACATCCATGCCTCGCCGCGGAATGTGAACCCGGACCCATCTGAAACGAATGATCAGGAGCTATCGCTTAGACCACTGCACCACCGGGACTATAGATACTTTTTGATCACACCTAAAGACAGGAAGACTGACGGGGGCCTCAATATTCTGCGGTTTGCTCCAGGAGCAGAAATGTCTAGTTACGCCTCTGTACCTCGTAGTTGAAAAGAAAAAAGCTCGGGGCGACTTTTGGTTCCAAAGTTGGTGTTTAAAAACACCTAGAACCCACGGAGTGAGCGGAATAAATAAGATCAACATCAATGAAAAAGTAGCAAAAATAATTAGTGGAAGCATCACAGTGGCCAAGCATTTATTAGTCCGTTTACTAAATCATTCAAATTGCCTTCATTGGTATTCTAGTCATCATCCAGCGTTTTGAGGAAATAACTACGACGATCTCCTAAACACTACTCTTCTTCTCCAATGCACCACTTCGGGACTGAAGTACAACCGCTCTATTACGTTCCCAATTACGAACGGTGGCAACAGCAGGAGATGATACCTCCTGTTGTGATGACTTCCTCTGCACGATTCCCAATTTTGAAAGCATCCCACTTTTACTGAGTGGCTTGCACGTCCACAGTTTCCTGCAGCCTTCCGAAAAGCAATGGTTATTGATGGCTAGTTATGATTTTATTATGCGCTGCACAAAAGTTGATGCCTCACACGCCATGACGGCTATCCTTCCCTCTTTTCTGATTACTGAGTTTTTACGGCTAGAATGAACAATGTATCAAAGTTCTATATTATCGTAAAAGATTCAGGGTTTCTCTTTGAATTATCAAGAAACGGAATAATAATACTAAAAACAAGATTTGAAATTCAGAAGTGAAGGTACTTTTTGTTTATTAACAGAGGATAATCACCCATTTTTAGAACGCTTTTGATACGAAATTACAGAAAATAAATGAACTTCAAAGAATTGAAACTGGCAGTAACAGCGTGTTAGATGAACGCGAAAGAAACATCTGCTGCAGTAAAACATCGTCTGCTAAGAAAATGGAGCGCGTAAACAAGTTGTGGATACAAGATTATGTTTTTGCTCCTTACGAAGAGAAATATTCTTATTCTGTAATTAGAAAACGCTGTGAAAATCATGGACTTCGCATTTCTAAATACATTTGTTTAAAACAAGCAATATTATTAATCATAGAGGGAAAAATTGTCCAGCATTGCTTTTAAAGGGGAAAAGAACACCAAATGAATATTCAAAGAAGGTACGCATTTTTACGACTATTTCAAAAGTAAGCTCTCTGGTCTTAAAAGAAAATACCCCGACCCAAAGAGCAATCGCTAAGTCGTTAACAATCTCTGTATCAACTGTAAACAAAGTAATAAACAAAGACTTGAATTTGAAGAAGAAGAAAAAGACCACGGTGTTCACCGCCTTTTGCCTAGGCACGTGGCTGAGTGCAGAACACGGTGTAGACTTTATGAAAATCATTTAGGCTGAGACAAATGGAATGTATTGTGACTATTGATGAAGTATGTATCTTCTTAAACGACTATAAAAGAAAAAGGCCGATTTAGTATAGAAAAAGAGCAGAAAAAGACTTACGAACTTCGTTCCAAGACTAAAGAAAGTTTCGGTAAAGGAATCATGATTATTCCTGGTTTCTCGTACAATAGGGAATTAGAGTTAAGAAAAGTTGAAAAGAATGTTAAAATCATTTCTACTTATTAGCAAAATAATTTTTTAACTCCTATATTTAAAGACGAAGTGCTATTCCTTTATTCACAAAGCCTTTAGATAGTAGAACTCCATCAGGATAAGGCTAGCAGTCATACATCCAAATCTACCACTTTATTTCTTGAAATAATGAAAAAGGAGACGGATATCAAGTCCATATCTTTTGCTCATATTCCTTTCAAATTTCCTGATGCGTCACCAAAGCGAAAAAGAACGCTTTCTAAACGCAGACCTGAAAGAATTAATGGACTATGGAAAGCAGTAGAGGAGTGGAATAAAATAGCACTGCCAATTTTTCGCCATGTTATCTTGGAAACGTAGATGTAGGTTCATAGTCGGGAGAAGAAGCTATCAGATAGAACATTTAAGAAAGAAGTAATTTTATTTTAAGCATTACACTGCTGGAAAATCGTTCTAAAAATGTTTGAACATATTCAGTATTAAGTTAATAATTTCCATTCATAAGGATCATTTTCGTGAAATGTACATTTTTATTTTCATTTTTAAAAATATACTGTGGAACTTTGAGAAATCTAGTTTCTATCTTTCGTTTTTTCACCCCAAATACGTGTAATGTCTGACATTTTCCGGATGCCTTCCCTCGGTGTGTCTGGGGGAGAACAAACAATTTCGTTATGAAAACGTGACTCTTATCGCCATTCTATCTCCAAGAAACCAGAGGAGACAGTAAGTTTGACTTATTACAATGTTCAGTACCAGATCAACCAAACAAGAGTCTGGCGAAAGTGAGCAAGAAATATTATGCCAATATCAGAAATATCAATAACGGCTCAATGATTGTAAACAATATCGCAGCTGCAGTGACGTATCGTGAGTAAAGCCCGGATATTCAATCATTAAAATCCTCCGCAAGAGCTTGGGGAAACAAAAACAAAAATAAAATAAAATAAAGAAAAGAAAACAGAGAACGCAAGAGGAAATTTTCTTTTCACCTCGTTTAACCCAGAAGTCTTTAAAGAATTGATAGCATCACGGTAGATATGTAAGTTGATTCTCGAGACCATAGCCCAGTTAATGTGGGGAGTAACAAGATCAAGAACTGTTTCCTAGTATTTCCCCCACATATTTTCTACATTCCTGGTATCGTCTCGGCATCACTGGTGTAAAAGAACACTGTCTTCCCACAATACCGCCGAATCTCTTGGCTGTATATATTAGGTTATACCTTAGTCTTTAACCCTCTCCAGTATTTGTCAATGTCTTAGTCTCACTTGATTCTCGGCAGGCTCAAGTATCAACTTTGATCAAGAATCTCTGATGTTAATCATTACCTGTAGACTATGGTGTCGACCAGTATCGGTAATCTCTGAGTCAATCGCTATCTCTGGTATTTGATGTTGACCAATAATCTCTGGTGTCAATCATCATACGTCGTCTCAGATTTCAGCCACTGTCTGCAACCGGTTGTGTAGACCACTATTCACAGTCTCTGATCGCAATCATTACCGCTAGCTCTGGTATCGACTATTACCTATACAGTTTCTGGTGCACACCATTATTTATATAAACGCCATTATCAAGCGTTATTTGTATCCTTAGGTTTCGAAATTTTCCGCTATGCGTATAGCGTCTGGTGTCTGTCATTATTCTTAATTTCTGATGTCAGGCGTCACTTTTATCCCTCAGGTGTCCATAGTTTCTGATACTCACCACTATCTCCATCCTCTGGTGCCGAATAATGTCTGCAGTCTCTGATGAAAGGCTTTTTCTGTATCCCCCTTAAGTCAACTAATGTCCATAATCTCTAATGCCAACCATTATTGGTCGTCTGCTGTCGACCATTTTCACAGCCTGTGGTAACTACCAACATCTGACCATTGTTTGCTTTCTAACCACAACTAATGCACAACGATATGTTATTCCCTGCTTTCTGTCAGTATCAGTTGACGACTTAGTCACCTTCTTTGACAAGCATTTGGCAATGAATTTGTTTCTATCCTGGAAAAAATATGCAGAGATAAGTCAAGTTTGTCCAGCTTTACCTAAAGTGTTTATCTTGGTGGTAAATCGCCGCTTTTCTTGATGTGAATTTTGTTTTAATCTAAACCTGGTAGGTCTGGTGTAGGAAGTAAATAACTCGACAAGTGTTGCTAATTGATTTCCTTATATGTTTTGGACTTCACGTGGTGTACTCTTTCTCACAGCATCTCTCACTTGTCAAAATATACGATTACCTTTGATGCTGAGAGTACTGTGGTAGAGATGCACCACCTTAAACCCAACTTTTTCAAGGTCAGTCCTGCGGTTCTCCAAATACAACTCTAAATTTTCCATAGAATTCTCAATGAGCTATCGGAGATTTTTAATGTGATATGAAGACAACGGATATGCATGTCCTATGATTGGCGTGCGTAAGAATCTTACCATTGTTAGGTGCAGATTGTATTATTCAAATATGATTTATGTCATTTTATTCTGTTCTGTCCGCATTTGCGTAAAGCAGGTTTTGCATTTGACATTAATAAATTTTCAAATGAAAAATGGGTGTTTTATTATTATTATTTTGCTCTCCCCTGGCGTAATAAATAGATGCAATTTCCCAGAAGATGGATTTTCTAGTTCAAAGCGGATGTCGATAGATTACAATGCTGTCTCATGTTGTACATCGCGCAATTTTGTCACGTGAATTTCGTCCTCCAATGGGCTCGACCGATTGCTGGAACAGGAAATGATAAATGAGAAATCTCAAGTATGACATCTAAGATTGGGTAAGATAAAAAAGTACTCCCTTCTGTGAAATTGAATATTTCTAAAATCATCAGTTTGAAGAAAATAAAACGAAACGTCGTGGAGAGCATAATAATTTGAACTTAAACAGAATGTTAGAAAAAAGTGGCGTGAGGGAGTAATAGTGTGTTTTGGGGAGACAGAAAAGAAAGAAAAAATCAAAGGGGTAAATAGATCTCAGAAGTAAATTGGATCCAAGTCTGCCCACAATAAAAGATCGAATATTTATTAGTGGCTTGAATAAAATGATGTAATAAAAATTATTTATTTCATGAAAGAAATAAATCTTCAAAATTTGTATTATTTATTTGTTCTGCTACTTTTTTAACCCTTTAACCGGCTGGAACGAATTAACTCGGGATTAGCAAAATTGTTTAAAATCAGCTCGAACGAGTATGTGTATTCACTGTCTAATAAGTGGCCCGAACTCGACAAGAACGAGTGAACCTGCACAGCAGAAAACGTTGCGCTTTCATTCGGTTTGTCATTAAAAATGGTCATTTAAGAGGACTGACTTTCCTTAATCCTTCCTATCATATTACTCTTTCTCCCCAAAATACTACAAAAATTACGAAGAACCTAAGAAAGGAGAGAAAAGATGTTTGAGGGGCATAATGTCCAATCAGGGGCATGATGTCCGTGTTGGGGGGACTAGCCCTTTCCACTCATTCCCTGGGTTATAGAGCAGAGAATAAAGCACTATAAGGGAATCAGACTATAGACTATAAGACTAAAAACCATAAGGGAGCACTTATTACCGGAGACGGACATATAGTCGATTCTGCTGAGATGAGATAGGGAAAGGAACAGTTTTGTCGTAGCTTTCGTATAACCCGGCCATTATGTCATATATAACCCGGCCATTATGTCTGTTTGAGGAGAGCCAAAAATTTGGGGCACTGTTTTCAGATATATGGGCCGCTTAAAGGGTTAAAGAACGCAGTTTGTTTTCTGAATTCTCTTTGGTAGGCAGGGATATTTTTAGCACAGAATTTGCAAACAGTCTAGTTTTTCTGTTCGTATTGAGAAACCCAAATAATAGTATACAAGCCTAGAACATTTCATGAACTCTGAAATGTTCTATTCATCTCTGAAATGAACTCTGAAATGTTCTATTCATCTCTGAAATGTCCTATTCATCTCTGAAATGAACTCTAAATGAACTCTGAAATGTTCTCCCACACATTTCATGAACTCTGAAAATAGTACACCACGCAAGATCTCAGATCTTGCGTGGTGTACTATCTTTTTTGTGTACGTTGTGTTTTCATGTGACATGAAAGAAAAAACTTGCCCTCCATTCCTGAGCAGCATGGAAATTTTTTTTAAATTTTCTTGCAGCACTCAGAAAGTAATGTATTTATTTGAATATCGGTCGCAATTTTTTTTGCGAAAATATAGTCCTAGAAATTTCTGGTGCTCACGTTATTTAAGGGGGTTAACGAAAAATAATGTAAACATGTTGTTATGAATTTGGGATGGCGTAATTAATCCCCTGGTCGTCGGCTAGTTCCCGGCACACTACCAGTTAAATTCTTGAAGTTATATTTTGTTCGATAGGCTGACGTTCCGAGGCGTAACAATATACATTGGAACCTTGGTTTTACGTTTCTCAGTTACACGTTTTTCACTTTTATACGTTAGTACTTATATTTTGCTGTAGTTTCTATCGTTTCTTTTACTGTTATACGTAATTCATTTATAACCTACTTCCGATTATACATTAAAATTTGAATTTCAGATCACCAAAAATACACGGTTCTTTTATAGGTAACCCGTTGAGTTACAATTTTGAAAGAGTGAGACAGCGTTGTTGTGTTCCTTCTTGGTGTGCAGCCAAAGTTGAAACTTCATTCCATCATGGAAGGATATGTTGTTCACTTTCGGTTTGGATGAAAAATTGGTTTCACATTTCATAACTCATACACACATGAGCTATTTGAAAATGGATAAATCTCTGGGAGGTTAATTTGTGGCTCCACTATTTCGCGGCGTAGTAGAATAGGATTAAATGTATCATCAATATTCAACATTCTGGTTTCAAATGGATGCAATCAGGATCCAAAATCTGTGGATAAATCTTTGGGACGTAACTTTGCGTCTCCACTATTTTGTGGCGTAGTAGAATAGAATTCTAAATGTGTCATTAATACTCAGTATTCTACTTTCAAATGGATCCACTCAGAATCCGCAGAAAAAATAAAAACTTAATTCATGAGCTCTATACGGAAGCACTGATCTCAGATTCTTAGTTGTGGAGATTTCACCTAATCTAGAATCAAGATTTTTATAGACCGTCGTCGAAAGAAAAGTTTGATTTTCATAGGGTTTATGATTTTTGCAATGCGATAAAATATATTATAATTTATAACGCTTTTATTTTCTTTCGTTGCCAATCCGACTTGAAATAAATCATTATTAAGGAACATCATACTCCGCTAAAATTTAAATTTACAATAGCAGTTAACATTTTGAAATTTCGTTTACACGTTTTTTTTTGTTTTTTTTTTTTTGTTTTTTTTGTGTTGTGATATTTTTAAAGCCATCTTCTAGAAAAACATATAACAGGTTTTACTGTATTTGCTATTTATCCAAAGAAGGAGGGCATGCTAGTGTTATGATCCGTATGAAGGTGAAATTTTACTGGTGTCACATCGCAGAATACTGGATACGATAGCAATGAATTTGTGTAGTTTACTTTGAGATGTGTGTAGTCTATTTTGAGATGTGTGTAGTTTATTTTGAGATGTGTGTAGTCTATTTTGAGATGTGTGTAGTCTATTTTGTGATGTGTGTAGTCTATTTTGTGATGTGTATAGTCTATTTTGAGATTTGTGTAGTTATTTTGAGATTTGTGTAGTCTATTTTGAGATTTGTGTTGTTATTTTGAGATTTATGTAGTCTATTTTGGAATTTGTGTAGTCTATTTTGAGATCTGTGTAGTCTCTTTTGATACACTATCTACCAACAAGTAATTGGACACCTGTGATAGCAAAGGAAAACGAAGTTTATTCACCTTCAATAGTTGGTGGAGCCTCCACGAGCGGCGATTACAGCTGCGACCCTCCGGGGCATACTCTCAACCAGGCGTTGTACGATGGCTAGCGGTATTTTCTTCCACTCGGCTTGGAAAAGACAGGTCAGTTCCTTCACCGATTTCGGACGGTGGGGGCACCCCTTAAGTCGACGCTCCAACTCGTCCCAGAGGTGCTCGATAGGGTTAAGGTCCGGGCTTTGCGCAGGTCAGTCCATTCGATTAACCCCATTGTCACCGTACCAAGCCATGGTGGACCTCGCAACATGCATTGTTATCCTGAAAGTAACATGGGTCCACCCCGTAAAACTGCCACAACGTAGGAACCGCATGGTCATCCAAAATGGTGCAGTAAGTCTCTGCGTAGAGTCTACCAGGAATTGCGACCAAGGGTCCCGTGCCGTACCAGGAGAAACACCCCCATAGCATAATTCCACCGCCGCCGAACTTCACAGTTGGCACAATACATTCCGGCAGGAGGCGTTCTCCAGGCAGACGCCAAACCCAGACCCTGCCATCTGAACGGTGGAGGGTGAACCTTGATTCGTCGCTCCAGAGAACATGTTTCCACTGTTCAACGGTCCACTGTCGACGTTCTTTGCACCACGTTAGCCGAGTAGCGCTATTGGACTTGGTGATCAAAGGCTTGTGGGCGGCAGCACGTCCATGATAACCGAGCAGATGGGCTTCCTTACAGATAGTATTCATCGAAAGAACACTCCCGGATGCCTGTTGAAACTCCTCGCGGATGTGGCCAATCGATTTGGTGCGGTTCTTCCGAATTTCTTTGGCCAGCACCCGTCAGGTCTCTAACTCCCAGTTTTTTGGGTCTGCCGGGTCGGGGCATATTCCGACAGTCACCTCTCATCTTCCACTTGCCAATCACGTAGGCCACTGTCGATTTTGGGTACTTCAACTCGCTGGATATGTCACGTATGGATCGGCCATTTCTGTGATACCCGACGATTACACCTTTCTCGAAATCAGAGAGCTCCGAACTGCGTGGCATCTTGCATGCTGCGACTGGTTGCGTTGTTGTTTCCCACACGATATTTAACGGCGGCGGCCGTGACGTGTATCAGGACCGCAGATATCGTCGATTGCAGGGGTTTCCAATTACTTGTTGGTAGATAGTGTATTTGTGTAGCATAATTTTGCTCTATGCAAGTTTTAAAGATACGCATAAGAAGTGGGTAATTTGTTTTTCAAATAAAGAGCATTTCTAAAGTATATATTTTGACTCTTGATCAAAGCGAGCGTGCGAATTATCGAATTCGATTTTTTAGTTGTGCAGTGGCAGGTTCTAAATAAAAAACAGTGCCAGCTATGCTCTTTGTCATTAGCATCTTTAAACTATTCCCAACCTCAAATGGCGAAAAAGGGTGTTCTCAGCAATAAATTGTGTACTTAATACAGACGTTTTACGTGTACCAGAAACATCAAACAAAGATCTTCGCTCTTTCCACGTTTACAAGTGAGTCACGGAAAAATTCTCATTGGCCGCCACCGGGAGTCGAACCCAGGGTCTTCCAGTTACGCGCCGGATATGCTTCCGCTACACCACAGCGGCCTCGAATTCCTCCAGACTCACACACGCTAACTGCCAAGCCAAGTTGGCAGGTTGCTTCTTGGAGCCCTGCACAATGCTGGGGATTCACCAAATATGGTAAGCAGCAACTGAAGAAATAATTAGAAGGCGAATGAATACTTAATACAGACGTTTTACGTGTACCAGGAACATCAAACAAAGATCTTCGCTCTTTCCACGTTTACAAGTGAGTCACGGAAAAATTCTCATTGGCCGCCACCGGGAGTCGAACCCAGGGTCTTCCAGTTACGCGCCGGATATGCTTCCGCTACACCACAGCGGCCTCGAATTCCTCCAGACTCACACACGCTAACTTCCAAGCCAAGTTGGCAGGTTGCTTCTTGGAGCCCTGCACAATGCTGGGGATTCACCAAATATGGTAAGCAGCAACTGAAGAAATAATTAGAAGGCGAATGAATACTTAATACAGACGTTTTACGTGGACCTGGAACATCAAACAAAGATCTTCGCTCTTTCCACGTTTACAAGTGAGTTACGGAAAAATTCTCATTGGCCGCCACCGGGAGTCGAACCCAGGGTCTTCCAGTTACGCGCCGGATATGCTTCCGCTACACCACAGCGGCCTCGAATTCCTCCAGACTCACACACGCTAACTTCCAAGCCAAGTTGGCAGGTTGCTTCTTGGAGCCATGCACAATGCTGGGGATTCACCAAATATGGTAAGCAGCAACTGAAGAAATAATTAGAAGGCGAATGAATACTTAATACAGGCGTTTAACGTGGACCAGGAACATCAAACAAAGATCTTCGCTCTTTCCACGTTTACAAGTGAGTCACGGAAAAATTCTCATTGGCCGCCACCGGGAGTCGAACCCAGGGTCTTCCAGTTATGCGCCGGATATGCTTCCGCTACACATGTTTCTGAAATCAGTTTTGACACAATTTATGGATGTGCTGCCGCCCATAAATTGTATCAAAACTGATTTCAGAAACATGTTGGACACAGAGACTTTAAATGATGACCTACTAATTACTTTGGAGAGCTCAGTACTCAAAGACTAACCCACAGTCACCATGTGATTAAGACAAGAAACATAGAAATCTTAATGTAATAATTCTGTGTAATATAAGCCATACGGCAGTAAATGCCTACGTAAATCAGTGAGCGTTATTGAATAATGTCGCCTTTCACAAGTGCCATGTTTCCAGCATTTTTTCTTCCTTTCGTAAATACACAATTTCTTTTCCACTGGTATTTAATAAAAGAAAATTTTCAAAATTATTATTATTTTTAAGACATGAACATTTTTTTTATGAGCTTCTTGGGGAAAGTGCGTGTGGAAGAAAAATAAGAGTGAAACACTAGGAATTAAGATGAATGCAAATTGCATCAGGTTTTACAGAAATAAGAATAAGGGGTAGTAATATGAGTGCATAGTCTTAGGAAAGCTTTTGAAGAGGTGAGAAAATAGGGTTTGGAAGCAATATCGGAACCATATACCCATCATGGAGTGATTTTGTGGTCAATTTCAAATTTCTAAGAATGCTATGCAAAATCAAGAAATTGCTATTTCTTGATTTAAAATTGATTTTAAAAATTGTGAAATTTACAAATTTGTCGGTGGCAGAGTGGAACTCGCGCCTCCTCGCTCGGGAGCCAATTGTGCTAACCAACTAAACTATTCCGACGGAATATATCGCTACAGATTTGTCGTCGTAACACGTGCCTCACCTGTGTAGTACGTCACATCATCTCCCTCTTAGGTTTTTTGAAGGAAAGAAGGAACTTTTCATTAATTATAGACTATGTGTGGAACAAACATCAGACATTTTAAAAAGAACCAAACGGTCAGTACATCCATTTTCTGCAATCCAGCGTCAATGTGAAATTCAGAAATATGTCGGTGACGGAGATCGAAAACGCGCCTCTTCGCTCCGGATCCAATTGTTCGAACTACTGATCTACACCGACGGAACGTATCGCTGCAGAGCTGTCGTCTTAACACGTGCTTCACCTCTGTAGTACATCCCGAACTTTTTGAACAAATTTTACCCTGAGCCCTGCGGGTGTGTATCACCAAACCCTTTACATCACAGTTGAAGGAACTGGACAACACACGGATTGCAAGTAACTACGACACAGCAACAGTTACAGGTAAAAAAAGGAAGAAAAAAAGATCTGATATAAATATTTGTAACTTCTGGGTGAAGTCCGAGTAAAGCAAAAATTACCCAAGAATTGCTTCGAGTCCAGAAAAGGCAAATGTTATGTTCCTGTCCTACAAAGCTTGCTCCTTCCTTTACCTGAAACCAGTGGCTCTAAATTAGAGGCAGGCTATAGCTCTTAGAGGTGCTCATGGTAGTTGGTGAATCCCCTTTACCACTCCCCCCGCCCCTAAAAAAAAGACATATCACCAGAAGTTTAAAGTAGTGTGGAATATCAAACAATTTGGTGGCTTGCTTTCTTCACCCCCCCCACCCCCTCCCCTGCTGTTTCTAGGTTTAACAACACCACGAGCTGGGATAGGATTAAAAGATTAGTGTTATAAACAGTCGCCCGCCTCTGGTTAACGGCCCCTAGCTCCAGGGAAAGGACAAAGACAGCATCTTTAGACAGACACACACCACCCGTGAGCCGTTCGGGACTCGAATCAATATCGGCCGCGTCGGTTGCGCAATGGTCTAAGCGCTGACATCTGACGATAAAAAATCCTTCAATCAAAAAGTAAATAGCTCTGGCTACGAAAGTAGGTTTCAGTTCTCCCAAAAGTCGGAACGGAGAAAAACGTTTTGCAACAACGTACTTTTCCTTCACTTACGTAAGACAATGTTAGTCTTGGAAACCAGCGAGACCCATCACATTTGATTCGGTTCGTTCGTTCTGCGATAGGATACCGTTAGTCCTTTTTTTTGTTGTTTTTTTTGGCTTAGGATTTCGTCTAAATCCGGGGATAGTATGGGGCGACTTAGGGCCGACCGACTGTGACAAAAATAGGCCCCAATTGAAATCATTATAGCGTTAAAAACACGTGTCGCACACTAATCGTGTTAGCATATTCGTAAACAACATGGAGTCCAATTCGCGTACTGCGCAATACATCGTGCGCGCGACGCTTCCCTCGCTCCCTGTGCGCGGAGGAGATGATGCAATATTTCTGGGGGTGCCGCCGCGTTTGACTCAGTCTATCTCGGCAACCATGAGGGCAACACGACTGTGCGTGTGGTATCGTTCTAAAGCTCTCGACGAGATCTATTCAAATATACGAAGAACATTTCGCAGTGGTTTGAAATGAACATTTCAAAACTTGTTTTTTTTTGTGAACCGGCGAACGCTTTTGACAACATCACGGTTTATTTGGACAACCGTAAGTTCAAAACAACTTTGCGTGGCATCGTTTTGAAGCATTCAACGAGATCTATTCAAATATATAAAGAGCATATCGCAGTGGTTTAAACTAAAATTTTTAAAAATTGTTTTCGTCTGAACGGGTTAACATTTTCGACAATGCCGCGGAATTCGCAGAATGAACGCAAGCAGAAGACTAGAAAAATAAAACGAGAGGCAAAAGCAAGTGATGAGGAATGTAAGAAGCCCAGGAAGACTGCAGCCCAACGAACTAGTGAGTATCGAGGACGCCTGAAAGCAACAGCCGCCAAACAAAAATCCAATACACTGCGATCGTAGTCCTACGTTCCGAACTGACAGCTCAATCAGAACTGAGCCTACCTATTGGTTTGTATTTTGTTTTGTTTTTTAATTTATCTGTGTAACCTACTTAATTCATCAAAGTACAACCATACACGGTAAATTAGAGCCAAGATTCTTTTCTGAAAAGACACAATTATTTTGGTTTCAGTGCTCCTTGTTCTGTCAGCGAAGGAAGAAAACTTCCACTGATCCCTTCTCCGTGGTCGCCTTACCGCCTAACACAACGGAATTCGAGTCCACCTTATGATGAGCCTTATCGTTCTCTCGCGTTCCCTCTGCAGCGAGCCAAGAAAGAATAACCCTCCAGCTGTATCTAGCCTGTCAACATAATAGCGAGACCGTCCCTGGCTTCGGAACCATGCACGTACGTTCAACTTCGAACGCTGATCAAACCGCAAGAGCTTTTCTTTACCACCAAACAATGTTTTTATACTTAAATCATATCTGAGGCTGTACAGCTTCAGCAATTCGAGTCTTGTTTCTTCAGCGAAGGGAGAAAACTTTCGCTGATCCCTTCTCCGCGGTCGCCTTAGTTCCTAACAAAACGGACTTCGACCCCACCTTAGAGCGAGCCTTGTCCTTTCGTGTCCCCTCGGCAGGACGCCAAGAAAAACAACATTCCTGCTGTACCAGCGGGTCAACGTGAGAGAGAGAGAGAGTCTTCCGTCCTTGGCTTCGGAATGTCGCACGCACTTTCGACTTTGAAAGCTAACTGAAGCGCAAGAGCTCTTCATGCCACCAAACAATGCTTTTGTATTTAAAAACATAGCTGAGGCTGTACAGCATCAGCAAGTTCGGTCTAAACTTTCTCTGTCGGTATAAACCCTAATAACTGATCGTTGATTCAGTGGTGATGATGATTCTGGTAGATTTGTAGCATACGTTTCATCCCATCATGACGAAGTTGATTCATTAAGTCAGCATAATAAGATGCGACCATATGACGTCTTATGTCCTAGAGCTCACAACTGAGAGAGAGCATCTTAACTTTAAGTTTTAGGCTCACAGCTGGGACTGGGCATCTTTGCTTTTACTTCTAGGCTCACAGTTGAGTACGCCTACTTAGAAAAATGTTCGTTTGGTAGAATCAGGAGAATTCCAAAATGCTAATGTTCTATTTGTTCCGAACACATAAGAAACAGAAACCATAATACCTTCGAACATGACGTTGTACTATGACCCTGTGGCTTACGAAACCCATAGGGGAAGTAACCACACAGTCATTGATCTCTGAGGGCATGTGCTCCCATTGCCCACACGAGGTGCGCGTCACGACGTACAGTAAACATTCATAGCTTACAATTCTCCAAGAAGAACCGAAGACGTTTGAATGTCTTCAGTGAAAAAGCACTAAAAATCCTTTCAATAAATGATTCCCAGCAATGTAACCAAGTGTATCAGAGGGTACACATCTACTGAAGGAAAGCGAACACACGCACGAACGCATTTCTTTTACAAAATCAATCTTACCCTTCATTATAAGGCTTCGTATTTCAATAATCTTACCGGAAAGCAAGGACCTGCTTTGCTTTTAAATAGGCAGATTGTCGAGGTACATTCACATGTCAAAATAATTCTTCGAAAAAGAATGGTCTTCTTAATAGGATGTCAAAGAAACATGAAAAGGAAATGCCTGAAGAATAGGTTAATTTCGGAAAGGTCACAAGGTTCCATTCTTAAATGCTAAATAAGTTTTCGCTTCATTATTGAAACATCTGACGAACTTCAAGTGTCAATCATTGCAGAAGACACAAGGTAAGATATTTGATTTTATGCAACACGATAAGGTGTCGGCTGCGACGGCAAAAGTGAGATTAGTAATCCTCAAAATTAAATTAAATTACTCTACCATGAACAGGATGAAAATAATGTGAGGAATACAGAAGGGTTTAAAATTTGCAGATTGGTCAGGAATAGGAGTGTCTTATCAGTTCCAACACTTCAATTAGTATTCACAGTGGACACGCCGGAGGTCATGCTTTTAGATTGGAAGATTTATCCGGTGGTGACAAAACAAGTCGTTCAGTGATAAACTTGCAAAGATACATTGGTGATACAACGAAAACTGCTGCTACACTATCTGCGAAGTTTGTGCCAAAAGAGGAAACGACACAAGAAATAGAATAGATAGTATATAAAACAAGCGGGGCGAGAACAAAAAAAAAAAAAAAAATGGGATTATGTTTCGGTTGAAACAAAACTAGCTGTCATAATTGAAAAACAAAAAAAGTTTCGGTTCCCACATAGCCATGATAAAATGTAACAAATTGAGGAAGTCGCAGAAGATGACTTTGAGTACGAAGAAAAGATAAAAATGATGGGAGGTCGTTAAAGTGGTAGTAACAGAATACAAAGGCTTTGAAAAATGCCGTCTCTGATTTATTGGGTTACAAGATGTTTGTACAGATTCGTCAAGATAAAACGGGGAACAGGTTCCCAATTATTCTTCTACAGACTCGATAGATGCAGAAATTGACATCGAGATACATTTATATTTAAGTGTTGCAATGACTGTTAGTCTCAAGCGACAAATGAAGGAGAGCACTGAACCAGGGTGCAGCCAGGGTGTGTTTCCTGGTGGGTTTACCAGCAGTTAGGGCGCGTTTTCAAGAATTAGGGTAAAAATCATTATCGTTTGCAATAATTAAGAAAAAAATATGACAAACTGGTGCGAAAATTGAATGTTAAAGATTACGAAGTACTTTGTATTTCATTTCAGACACAACTAAATCATGTACACTTTAGAGCAATTGAATTAGAGATACCTGTCTAGTAACATGTAGTACCGCCTTTCGCCCTGACGACGGCGGCGATTCGTCTCGGCATGGACTCGACAAGACACCGGAAGCGTTGAGAAGCCATACGGATCCACGACCCCTGAACAAGCTCCCACATTCCACGAAGATTAGATGGAAGGGGTCAGAGCCTCGAACATCTCTCTCGATGACATCCCAGATGTGCTCGATGGGATTAAGGTCATGTGACCTAGCTGGCCAAGGAATCGAGGTCACGTCGGTGGAGTGTTCATCCAACCATTCGGATACGATTCGGTAGCGATGGCACGGCGCATTGTCTTGTTGCAGGATGAGGTCCACAGTGGGATGTTGAAGACGCACAAACGGGAGCAAATGGTCGTCCAGGATATCCCGGTAACGTTGACTTGTGAGGGATGATGTCACACGTAACAGGGGTCCCATTTCAGTCCACGTAAACAGTCCCCAGACGCCACCCCCACCAGCTTGAAGAGTACCCTGCTGGCAAGAAGGATCCATCGCTTCATGCGGTTTGCGCCGTACTCGTATCCTGCCATCCGCATGTACCAACGTGAATCTCGACTCTTCAGTCCAAGCAACATTTTTCCACATGTCTAGGGTCCAGTGGCGATGTTCCCGCACCCATGCTAATCTTTGCACCCTGTGATGTGCGGTCAGCAGCGGTACCCTCGTGGGACGATGGCTTCTGTACCCCATAGCAAGGAGTATCGTACACCATGTTTTCCGAGAAAAATGCAGATAATTTATAGTGAAAATAAGGCGGTATCGTACACCATGTTGATGGTGTGACTGCTTACACGTTTTTGTGCACCAGCGTTAAATTGCCGAGTGATTTCTAGCACTGTGGGCCCGTCTATCCGCTGTTACAATGCGAGCTAGCCGACGATGACCCCGCTCTTCCACACGCTGTTGTCCACGGCAGTTGGCCCTTGCAGGGATGGTTTTACCGAATTCGATGTACTCACGGTGCACCCGTGACACAGTGGCTCGTGAAAGCCCCAGTGCCTGTACGACTTCCGAGATGGAGTGACCCATTCTTCGGGCCCCGACAATTTGCCCGCTGTCAAATGCGCTTAGATCCTTCGTCTTTCCCATACTGCGTCCGACTCTTACTGATTCCCGTCGCATCAATTCTGATATTGTCGTTTCCGTTTACAAGGCCGTCCACAGCGCCACATTTGCATAACGTCAGCCGTCTCTAATTCAATTGCTCTTCAGTGTATTTCATTAATCCTCCCGCCTTATTTTCACTATAAATTATCTGCATTTTTCTCGGAAAACATGGTGTACGATACAATAAAATATTTTTATTGTGAAAGCTTTGTGTAATTACACTTTAGGTTTTTCTTCTTTATTGTTTAGGAGGATGCCCAACACAAGAAAAAAATTTAGACTGAAAGAGCAACAGTTTTTTTCTTTTGAAAGATAGATATAGGTAATTAACTATAGGAGGAAGTGTCGGGCATGTCCACAACTCCGCCCGAGACGTCGGTACAGGATCCATAAATCCGATGTTCCGGTCCCCGGCATCGAAGAGAGTTTCCAGTGTTTTAATCCGGGGACTTTGGAGGCCACTGGATGGTTCCAAACTTAGATAAATGTTTCTCGGGCCATTCCTGGATTTTCGCGGCTCGGTGGAATGGCACATTATCCTTCTGAAACAGACCACCGGCCGCAGGATGCACGGAGGCCATGAAAGCTTATAGGTGATCAGTCAGCACACGCTGGTTGCGCGCAGTGGTTAAGGACCTCTCCAGACACACTAAGGGACATAATGTGTCCCATGAGAAGGCTACCTAAACTGTCTCAAAGGCACCATAGTCTTGAACAAAGCTGACCTGACACGACGAGGCTATGGCTACATGCCATAGAAGATACAACCGCATTCTCCCGTCAGCTCAATACAGCTGAAAACGGGATTCGTCTGATTACACGACGCGACACCACTCTGCAGAGGTTCGGTTTTATTGTTCCCAACACAAGGCGAGGCGTAATGTCCGATGACGAGCAGCCAACAATGGCACACGAGTAGGACGTAGGCTCCTGTAGCCCAGGAAATGCACCCTACAGTTCGTTCGCTGGCCCTTCTTGTGCCTCCGACATTTAACCTGTATAGGATTTGCACCCCCTTTACCAAGCAGTCGGCCTGTACGAGCCTAGATAGTCTACGTCGACTCCTGTCATCAATGGTGTGTGGTCGGCCACCGCTTGATCTCTGGGCGAGGAGGGGGGAGGTCACGTTCATCGATGGCATACTCGTGGTACACCCTTGATACGTTCGCCCTTGAAATCCCTAGGGTTCTTACCACTTAAGCAATAAAATGACCCTTGCGCCGATAATGCGTCCACGATCAAAGTCGCTCAGATCACCACATTTTCTCATGTTCGTCGATTACGATCCACTGTTGAAAAGCTCTGCTGTCCGCCTATTTATCGCATGAGTTCCGTTTGGGTCTGTTCCACTCTGCGCGCGGGATGCCCATGTCAACTGCCGTCACTCCTTTCTCTAATGTTTTGTCTACTGAGTGTATACATTGTTACGAATATTATTTCAGGAATTCAGAGAAAGAGTGCGTTTTTGAGGCGATGTTTAAAAGCGTAAATTAGCAACACAGAAAACTCATCCACCGAAACGGATTCCCCTCAGAGGCCGCTTCGACCCAGGACAGAATGCGTCTGGAATTCTGTCGAGGAGTCGGAGCAAAGCCCTAAACAGGCGCATGATGGGCAGATGGTCATCATTTTGAATCTTAAGTGTTTGGTTACAACAGACCAAGCGAATGAGGAAAACGTCAGATAGCAAAGAAAAGAGTATATTTGCTAGCGTCCCGGGAAGAAGAAGTTGAACTGGAAGGACCCGAGTGGCAACTCTGTACTGTTGGAATTTGAGCTGGTTGGTGAAATTTCCACTGATGAGCATGCAGAAGCAAAGACAGATTATTAAAAAGAATGGCGAGCTGACCGCCAATGTGAGCTTATTTTAAGATCGAATTCGCCAGGCTGAAGAACAAAGTTGGAAAGACTCATAAAATTACATACTTGAACCACAGTATCCTGAGATCTAAGGAGCGAGGGTCCACACCGAAAGTGAGCTTCGAATGTAAGCGGCCGAGTACAGCATCTTTTACCGTTTAGGTGGAAGGAAAGATTCCAGCTGGTTTTGTCCATCCAGTGCTTTTGGAGCCACCGACGGAGCGCGAGCTTCCCCGACAGCGGAGCAGTGCTGAGAGTGTGAGACCTTAGTCACGGCGATGAGTCAGCTGTGATATCTACGTGCGGTATGAATCGTCTACAGCCGATTGCCACCGAATGTTATGTTGTGCAGTGGCAAACAGTGCCGGTCACCTGGAAGAGCGGCAGATAATCGTGAAACCATACGACGGCTGTTCCCAGGATAAATGCCAAAGAGGAACAAGTGGATTAAAAACCCCAATCATTCACGTGAGTAAATCCAGTTTGTCATTTTGAATCTTCCGGAAGCGGATGCAGAAATTCAGGAACTCTAATTAATTTGCATGATATAGCAATTGGCTGGTGATTCAGAAGGAATGTTAATGGCTCTGAAGCCCAGCCCAGATCCATTTTTATTTAGATCTATACATAGTGCGGCAATTAAGTAATGAGACTGATTTCTTTTTTAAATCCCGGAAAAACACACGAGTCGGGAAGGCATGGTTATTTGATAAATCATTTATCAGCTATGCGATGGCAACAGCGTTTGCATTAGAATTGCGCAGATGATTGCTTACGTTGTGCATGACGTCATTCGGTGGAAGAATGACGTCACAGCTCTGTCCTGGAGCAGAGAGCAAATATCCGGTTCTGTTTGAATATCGGTAAAACGGCATCTGAGACAGTTGAATTGTTGCGTGATATGTATGGGGTTAATTGCCTATCTCGTGCACAAATATTCCGATGGGATGCACCTTTTAAGGATGGGCGGGAAGATTTGGAAAATGACGAAAAGCTCGGACGCCCGATTTCAGTGCGCATGTATGAACTGTTTGAGAAGATGCTCGAATAGGTAAAGTGATTGTTGTGTGACCTTGAGGATGCTGGGATGTGAGCTCGGTGTCAATAAGTGGACGATTCGTCAAATTTTAGTGCAAGATTGGGGGAGGGGGATTTTGTGCTCGCTTTGTTCCGTGTGCTTTGTCACACGACCAGAAACATGCACGAGTGGGGTACGCAAAAGACATCCTGGGAACTGCAGAGACAAAACAAAATTCTCTTAAGGTATTGTGCCTAGTGACAAGACGTGGTATTTTCGTTATGATCCTGAAACGAAGAGTCGAAGTGCTCAGTAGAAATCGCGTCACCACAGACACCCAATTGAAAGAAGATAAGGTTGTACAAATCGAAAAATCAAGACAACGCTTCTATGCTTTTACCACAGCAAGGAGATTCTGCATCACGAGTTCATTCCAAAAGGTACAACTGTCACTGGTAATGCTTACACATCCACTTTGGAACAATTATGGAAGAGGATAGTTCGTTCGTGTCAGGCCTGAGTACAAAACGGACAATAGTTCCTTCTTCACGATAACGCACTCGCACATAGATCAGTCAGTGTACAGCAATTTCTCGCACGAAAACAAGTGGGTGTACGCAACTATTTCCCTATTCTCCAGATTTGTCACCTTATGACTACCTTCTATTTCCTTAATTAAAGCTGCCTTAAAAAGAATTTTTTTTTTCAAGACATTTAAGATATACAAAGAACTGTGACATCAGCTCTTCACTCCATACCAAAAAATGTCCTCTGCCAGTCCTTCCTTTCATTGGCTTATCGTGCCACTTCTTGTATTAACACAGAAGGAATGTACTTCGAATAAATATGAAGACATACGGAGAACTGTGACATCAGCTCTTCACTCCATACCAAAAGATTACCTCTGCAAGTCCTTCCTTTTGTTGATGATCGTGCCATTTCTTGTATTAACACAAGAGGAATGTACTTCGAATAAATATGAAGATATACAAAGAACTGTGACATCAGCTCTCCACTCCATACGAAAAGATTACCTCTGAAAGTCCTTCCTTTTGTTCGCTGATCGTGCCACTTCTTGTATTAACACAGGAGGAATATACTTCGAATAAATATGACGACATCCAGAGAACTGTGACTTCAGCTCTTCACTTAATACCAAAAGATTACCTCTGCAAATACTTCCTTTTGTTGGCTGATCGTGCCACTTCTTGTATTAACACAGAAGGAATGTACTTCGAATAAATATGGAGACATACAGAGAACTGTGACATCAGCTCTTCACTCCATACCAAAAGATTACCTCTGCAAATATTTCCTTTCGTTGGCTGATCGTGCCACTTCTTGTATTAACACAGGAGGAATGTACTTCGAATAAATATGAAGATATACAAAGAACTGTGACACCACCTTGTAACGTATACTCTCGATTCACTTTCCTTTTGATTTTTACTATCTCTGGTTATTTTATTTTACTATGTAAATTATCTTCTTACTGAACGAGATGTTATTTCACCCGCTGAATGAGATCTGGCAATGAGTGTAAGTCATGACGTGGTGGTAGCCAGTATAAATAAGCGCGTTCAACGATACCAAGAGAGAGCTTTTTGTTGATGTGCGTAGGGTGAGCTGTTGTTTATGTGTCAGAGAGCGTTGGTTTACGTGAAAGAGAGCGTTTGTTGTTGTACGAAGTGAACTGTGGTTTATGTGTAAAGAGATCTTCGTTTATGTGAGAGCGAAAAGTTGACCAAATAAAAGATTGCTTTCGTAAATACTTCTTTCTCAGTTCATAGTTTTGTCAGATCTCTGTCTGGCTGTTAGGTTTATTTCATTTAGTGTTATTAGTAACAACCAGCATAAGACTTTATTCATCTTAATTACTACTACAACATTACTACCAGTTATAAGCTTGTTCATTATTGTTACTACACTACTAGCAGGAAAGTTTATTCATGATTTAAGTAACAAACAACAACCATTAGAAGAAGCATTGAATTCATTATAATATTAGTGAAAGCTATATTCACTATAATTAGCTTAGTTAAAAGCCATATTCATTATAACCTCTTCACTCCATACCAAAAGATGCCTCTGCAAGTCCTTCCTTTTGTTGGCTGATCGTGCCGCTTCTTGTATTAACGCAGGAGGAATACACTTGAATAAAACATATTCACGTAAATTTTCCTGTTTTTTCATTTCTCATAAACTTCAGTCTCATTACTTAATCACCGAATTGTGTGTTGACCAAAGATATCAGTGTGTAAATTAATTTATGTTAATTATCTAACTTAAAGTCTGTGCTTGTATAGCTTAAATTTATGCCACCAGTCTTCATTTGATGTTTCGTAGATATTGACAGCTGACTGACAAAGTCCTCAAAAGTCAAGATCTCTCTCGCTTGCAATATCTTATGGAACCCGAGGTGCAATCAATCTGCACACTCAGTCATGGCAATATGCTCTGACAGTACCACATATGAAAAGAAACGTGCAGTTACAAAGCGAGATGCGGATGCGCGGGGTGTGTTGGGTGCTGTATATAACGGAAAGAGTTGGAACACTTGTCAAACGGTATTGGAAGCGACTATGCCGCCCGTAGCTAAACTGAATTACTATGAAAGGGGCATGGTTGTTAGATGCCACCTGAGTAAACAATCCTTGTAGTTGAACTGAATGACTATGAAAGCAGCATGGTGGTTGGACGCCAACCGAGTAAGAAATCAATGCGTAATTGAACTGAATGATTGTGAAAGAGGCATGGTGGTTGAATGCCAACTGAGTAAGCAATAAGTGCGTAACTGAACTGACTATGAAAGTGGCATGGTTGGATGCCACCTAAGTAAGCAATCGTGCGTAACTGAACTGAATGACTATGAAAAAGGCATGGTGGTTCGATGCCACTTAAGTAAGCAATCAGTGCGAAACTGACTGACTGTGAAAGGGGCATGATGGTTGGAATCCACCTGAGTAAGCAATCAGTGCGTAACTGAACTGACTATGAAAGTGGCATGGTAGGATGCCACCTAAGTAAGCAATCAGTGTGTAACTGAACTGAATGGCTGTGAAAGCTGCATGGTGGATGGATCCCACCTGAGTAAGCAATCAGTGCGTAACTGAATGACTATGAAAGTGGCATGGTGATTGGGTGATACCTAAGTAAGCAATCAGTGCGTAGCTGAACTGAATGACAACGAAATCGGCATGGTGGTTGAATGTCCCCTGAGTAAGTAATCAGTGTGCGGCGTTGCCACCCATCTGGTAATTCCCATTATTCATTACCGCTGATGTTCTTCGTCGATGGAAAACAGTTTGTGCTGCTACATAGTAACCATGTTTTGGGAGGCCACACCAACTGATGGATCGTACCAATGGAATCTTACTGCGGAATGAAAAGACCTGACTATTAACGTCGCGCAAGTCTCTGAAACAGCTATTTGCACCAGAACAGTACATCCAGAACTGCATAGCCGCAGTTTCTACGCTAAGCCAGCTGCGCGCAAGCTCTAATCACTCTAGGAATTGCCGGACGATAACTGCAAAGCTTCCTCACTCGCTCTTCGTGAACAAAAGAAGAGTGGAAAAGGATCACCTGAAACGAAGAGACAATCTATTCACTTTTTCTTTCAGATGGAAGTACACTGCTGGCCACCCAAAATGCAACACCAAGAAGTAAGCATCCGATTGGCCTGAAATTCGCAGCATGCGTTGCCCGTGAAAGGACATGCAAACGATTAGCATTGCAGGACTTATGCAAATCATGTGCGCCCGGCACTCCACTAAGAAGCACTATAAGAAGGATGCACAGAAGGCGGGGTGTAAGTAGTGGAAGTGTGTTGTGCTGTCGGACCTGTGCGTGGGAAGCTTCCTGATGCCTCGTCGCAGAATACGGAAGTCATTCCAGCACGTTTCGTAGTTCGACAGAGGAGGAATAGTGACTTATCGCGACAGCGGTTTATCGTACCGAAACATCGGCACCCGTGTGGGACGACATCCAGCCACAGTGAGGCGAGTATGGATTCGGTGGGTGCAGGAGGAACGGACGGATCGCCGTGAGCGATTGCCGCAGCCGCGGCACACCACCGAATGAGAGGACCGGCAAGTTGTGCGGCGGGCATTGACGGCTCGCACCACCACATCATGAACGTTAGCGCAGGAATTAGGGTGTGTTGCGCAACATCCTGTGTCAGCACGTACCGTTCGACGTCGTCTGCAGGAGCGGGGCCTTGTCGCACGGCGCCCATTGCTCCGATTACCATTGACGTTACACCACCGGCGAGTGCGGCGGCAGTGCGCTGTTGAACGTCGCACCTGGACTACGGAATTACACGACATTGTCTTCTCCGACGAATCTCGCTTCTGCCTGCAACGCCACGATGGTCGGATCCGCGTGTGGCTGCACCGCGGCGAGAGACTGTACGACGTCTGCATGGTGCATCGCCAAACCGGTCCGTCGCCTGGCGTTATGGTTTGGGGCGCAATTTGATATTCGCACCCCTCTGGTACGAATCGCCGGTACACTCAACAGCCACCGCTACATCTCCGACGTTTTGGAGCCTGTAGTCCTCCCTTACCTGCAGGACCTGGGCCACGTTTCAACAGACAATGCGTGACCGCACATGGCAAAGCATCGTGCAACAGTTCTTCACGGCTCACCAGGTGTCACTGCTGCAGTGGCCCGCCTGTTCTCCAGATATGTCGCTCATCGAACACGTCTGGTCGCTGATCGGCAACCGAGTGGTGCGGCAAGCACCACCCGCGGCTACGACTGATGAACTGTGGCAACGTGTGGAAGCAACCTGGACCGACATACCCCAAGCCCACATCCAAAGCCTCTTTCGTTCGATGCCGCGGCGTGTAGCGGCAGTTATTGCCAGCCATGGGGGCCACACGAACTATTGATGTCTGCGTGTTCCGCAAGTCGCACGGGCCTATAAGCTCAATCGTTTCATCTTTGTATCTGTTGTTATGTGTCCAGTCAATGTGGCTTTGCTATCTCGTGTCCTTTTTGGTGTTGCATTTTGGGTGACCAGCAGTGTATTTCGGTGCGGCATTTTCACGGAAAACGCTGTTAGGAAGACGTCATTATCGGTACTGTTAAGTTTTAGGGGGGGGATGTTGTGCTATGGGGCTGTTTCAGCTGGGAAGATCGTCTGGGGTAGTACACTGCAGCTTAACAGCCTTCAGGTTCGGAGACATTCTGAAAAGTTTTGGACTATCTACCCTGTGAACTGCTTCAACACAGAACTCTGCCTGTTTCAGTAAATTCGAGTGCATTTCCCCATTGCATTTACTCCACCTGAAAAAGTTCAAAAGTCTACGAATTTTTAATGGGGGAGAGATTTACAGTAATCTGATGCAAACAGAATCACGGAGATTCGATATTTATTGGTTGTGACGTGCTTGCCACGCAGGACGCACATGAGATAAAGGCAGATAGCAGCGAGAGCATACGTCCGCGTAGCTCAGTTGGGAGAGCGACGTATTCCGGAATGAGGGGATCCGGGTTCGATAACCGGCGTGGACAGAAATGACGGAGAAATTTACTTCGTTTTATTGGCGCCCGAACTTCAAGAATGACCTGGCCGTTAAAGTTCTCGCAGTGATGTGATGTTCTTTCCACACCGCGAGACAGGAAAAATAAGAGAATTCCTTCTTCAGCACTTCGAAAAGTAAAAACGTGTGTGATGTAACGTTCCACACACCAAATTGACTGGAATTTCTTCAAAGTACGTTCTTCAGCGGATGACTGCCTACATCGATGCATGGTCCCTGCTGACCCGTGGGCCATGCCTCCAGCCCTCTTTCGGGAAGAGGGGGATGTGGCGTGCCTGCTACGCAGGACGCACATGAGATAAAGGCAGATAGCAGTGAGAGCATACGTCTGCGTAGCTCAGTTGGGAGAGAGACTTATTCCGGAATGAAGGGACCCGGGTTCGATGCCCGGCGTGGACAAAAATGACGGAGAAATTTACTTCGTTATACGGTGATTCATTACTATGTATTGACGAGCCCGCAAAAACATACTTTTATGCCACCTAGCGGAGAAACTGGAATTATAAAAAAATGATCGACATTTCTGGGCAATCAGAAAACAACAAAAATTGAGCTATTGTTAAACCAGTTCCTAAATGCTTTATGAGCTTGAAGCTGGTCGGATTCAAGGCAGCATCCGCAAATTTTGCATAGCTATATTTAGTCTTCGTTTAACTACTAGTAAGACAACCAACAAGAATAACGCGAATCAGAGTCAAATTCTGGGAACATCAGTTTTATTCCGTTAAGCTAGTGGAAGGTTTAAACGTTTACTATCAACGATATAACAGTGGATAATAATGCACTATGAACGAAGTTGTAGCAGCAAGTAGTAGATCACATACGTCGGAGATCTTGAATTATCACATATCAAACTTAGTAAATGAGAACAACGCTAAAATATTACAAAGATTAATCAGTTCTTTCAAGCGTTCCTGTATTTATAAGTCATCCTGACTTGACTACCTATCATGTCTAGAGAAGTAATTCTTGAAAGTTCTTCAGACATGACATTCAGTATGAAAAATATGAGAAGCACCCAAATCTTACATATATAAACACCAACCCTGTTTGTTATTTGTAACTGCGTGGTCGAAGGCCTCTTTGTTGCTAACAACAAAAACTGACGAGAAAATGTTAAATATTAATACGAACTGCCAGGCTTTGTAACCGCGTCGCCGGTGGCCGAGCAACAATCTTAACCAGCTGCATAGAAATTCTAATTTTTAATTCCTTGACATGAAAACAGATAAGAGGAAGTCTCTCCCAGCTGTTGTTGCCTAATACATGAATAAATAAAACAACTTAACTATAATTTTTAGTGAAGCCATTGTGGTAAGCCTAAACCTTAGAAAAATTGTTTATCGTGTGATCTTCAGAAAACATTTTTAACACGCTTCTAAAAACCGAATAATAAAATTTTCAGCACCAAGAGTTTAAAAAATGGAACATTTTAACCATTTTAACCGAGACACCTTTCAGTTAGGCACAAAGAAAATTTTAGTCACAACCTTTCTATCCATGCATGGTATGACTTACCAGCAAGTTTACGTAAGAAAAAGACAGCAAAAAATTGAAGGTTAAAGGAGCAGTATAAGCAACATCTAACAGTGGACTTTTCCATGCTGTCCTTTGGGTATGCTAGATTTTGAAAAAAACACTTTGTTCACCGTACTTTTCTGAAGTCGTCCCATACACGATTGGCTCTTATGATACTGAAATCGACGTAATCTAATCATTATCTGAAATATATTTAATCTAATCATTATCTGAAATAGACTTATTCTAATCACGACCTTAAATGGGCTTTATCTGATCATGATCTGAACTACTTAATCTAAACATGGTATTTAATGTACTTAATCTAATCATTATCTGAAATAGACTTATTCTAATCACGACCTTAAATGGGCTTTTTTCTGATCATGATCTCAACTACTTAATCTAAACATGGTATTTAATGTACTTAATCTAATCATTATCTGAAATAGAATTAATCTAATCATTATCTGAAATAGAATTAAGCTAATCATTATCTGAAATAGAATTAATCTAATCATTATCTGAAATAGAATTAATCTAATCATTATCAGAAATAGAATTAATCTAATCATTATCAGAAATAGAATTAATCTAATCATTATCTGAAATAGAATTATGCTAATCATTATCTGAAATAGAATAAATCTAATCATTATCTGAAATAGAATTAATCTAATCACGACCTTAAATGGGCTTTATCTGATCATGATCTGAAAAAGACTTAATCTAAACATGGTCTTTAATGTACTTAATCTAATCATGATCTGAAATACAGAGGATATTCACACACTTTTAGAATGGTTTTCTAGTAATATAACTAATTAAATATTCTATCTGGTAGTCCTTTTTCTGGAATGAACCTGCACCTAGATTTTCAAGATAACTGGGCATTTCTTAAAATTAGTAGTGGTGTTTTATTCTACTCCTCTTGCACTGCTGTCCGTAGTCCAATCATTGCTTTAGGTATGCATTTAGAAAGCGCTCTTTTTAGCAGTCCGAAGGCACAATAGTCCATTGTTGACACATCAGGGGACTCTGAAGGAATACGAACAAAACGTATATACCAAGATAGCTGTCTTTTTTTTTTTTAAGAAATAGATTGGTAGATTTCAATGTATGACTGGTAACCCTGTTATAAAGTTCTACTATACATTTGAAGGCTCTGTGGATAAAGGAATGACATTTCCTCTTTAAATATAGGAGTTAAAACATTATGGTAATGTGTAGAAATGATTTTAATATTCTTTACAATTTTTCTTAACTTTAATTTCTTTAATTTTCCATTGTATGATAAACCAGCAATAATAATGAATCCTTTACTGAAACTCTTTGGATTCTTGGGACAAAGTTTGCAAGGCTTTTTTTGCTCTTTTGGGATAATTAATCGTTCTTTTTTTATTACAGTCGTTTAGATAGATATGTGCTTCTGTGGATAAAGGAATGACTGTGCTTCATAAATAGTCGCAATAAATTTCCATCTGCCTCAGGATAAGTGATTTTCATAAAGATGCCTACACCGGGTTCTATGATCAGCCACGTACCTTGGCAAAAAGGCGGTGAACATTTTTTTTTTTTCAGATTTAAATCTTGTTCATTACCTTGTTTACAGTTATTAGAGAATTTTTACGACTTAGCTGTAACAGTTTGGGTCGGTGGATTTTCTTTAAAGACCAGAGACCTTTCTTTTGAAATAGTCGTAAAAGTACGTACTTTCTTTGGATAATCGTTTGGTGTTGTTTTTCCTGTAAAAGCAATACTTGACGATTTTTCCTTCTGTTATTAATAACATGCTTATTTTATATTTAGAAATGCTAATTCCCCGATTTTCTTAGCGTTTTTTAAATTACAGAATACGAATATTTCTTTTCGTGAATAGCCAAAACATAACCTTCTATCCACAGCTTGTTTACGTGCGCCATTTTCTTAGCAGACGATATTTAACTAAAGCAGATGTTTCTTTCGTTTTCATCTAACACGCTGTTGTTGCCATTTTCAATTCTTTGAACTTCTTTTATCTTCTGTAATTTCTTATCAGAAACATTCTAAAAATGGGTGAGCATCCTCTGTACACTTAATCTAATCATGTTCTGAAATAGACTCGACCTAATCATCATCTGAAATGGTCTTATTCTAATCTTGAAGCAAGTGAATGAAATTTTGATTCGAACTACTGAAAATTTGAAGATAGTGGTAAAAATACTTTTAAATATAATTTCTAGCATTTTTTTGAGGTAGAGGCTAGCATAAAGTTGATAAGAGGATGTTTTAAAATGCCATCAATCCCCCCGCCCTCCTTTTTTTACCTAAGAGTTCTGTGACGTACATTCTAATTTAACTTTCATTTTTAGTTCCTTTTCCTATGTTAATTTGAGTTTGTTCTCATTTTGCAGTTTCCAAACTTAACGTGATATCTTTTCTCTCACATGAATATGGTTGGCAACACTTTTGAGGTCAGAGAGAGAGTAACGTGCGAATGTGATAAGAACGTTAGATAAAAAGAGCGATACAGTAGTTTCTTAGTGTGTGTGTGGGGGGGGGGAGATGTTCGAACGTTGTTAAGATAGATTATACGACAGATAATTAAGGCATTATATGTGATGTGTAAGACTCGCTATGCTATATGTTGGATTTCATCAAATATTGCTGGACCAATAAAAGGTTATTGTAAGTTTGACTTCTGTATATGTTTCGTGTGGCCGTAAAACCTCAATCCCGTGCAACTATTGCATTGTTTCTCATTTAGTTCTACAGTTCATAAAAATGTGAGATGTTAAGATGTTTTATTTACCAAACGCTGACATGTCTTGTGTTCACAATTCTCATCTACTAAACGGATATATGCAGCTTTGGTCTTTCTAATTTATTATGTGCAGCTTTTGCGGAACAGAGCATAACTAGTTACTAAGATGAATCACATATTCAGAAAAACTGCGGGTGAAGAGTATTTTACTCTGCATTTTTATTTTCACAGCGCACATATGTGATCCTAAAATCTTCCTAATTTATCTTAAATGTAATTCTGAGCTGAAAAGAGTATACATGCCTGGTTGAGCAAATGAATCATCATGCTATACACTAAAGCTGCAGGAAGTCTTGTGCTATTACGATGACCATCGTGAAAGAACAAAAAGATTTGCGTATTCACATTCGTGTCTGAGTGATTTAGTCACAAAAGTTGGTGCGCTGCATTTTGGTAATTGTTTCGGCTCTTCCTAATCTGGGAAGGATAAAGATATATCCACCTCTGCCTGATGCTCCTCTAGATAACACGATCTGGCACGATCCCAACGTTTCCAATGTCGTGCAGATCAAAACTGAGATAGCAGTTAGCACTTCCTTTGGAGATCATAATCGTTGCCCAGGGTGACAGATAGGAAGTGTGAGATAAGATATTCAGCTCTGATATTTCTAACGATGAGAAGATGGAAACTCATCTCCGAAAAGTAATGAATACGGAAAAGCTTCTACTGCGGCGGCGTCTTTTAAGAAATGAAATAATTTACACGAGGTGATATTAATTACGATACAGCTGAAGAAACGAATATCATATGACTTAACGCGATTCCTAACCGAAACTTTTTTTTATTGTTAGCAGTGCTCGAAATGGGCCGGTTTACGCCGGCACTTCTTGTTCTCCTGGTATTTCATACCGGTACTTTTTACCCAGAAATTTTCATACCGGCACTAATTTTAGTAGTGGGAACTGTAGAAATGATTTTTTTTTGTCTGACTTACGAGAGCGCATTCTTAAACATACATAGAAACTTTATGTTCCTCGTGCTCTTGAGAAATATCGGTATGGGACCAGTAAAGGGTAGGGGAGTGGTGCATTCTTGAGCTATAAGTTCAGTCCTTCAAAGTATGGAAATAAAGCCATAATGTATGATCACATCTTGCCCAAGACGCAGATCATCCCACTAAAGATATGTGTAATTTTTATCATATCATTAATTTAATATATTCCATTTGAAGAGCTTCATGAATAGTACATGATCACATCTTGCCCGAGACGCAGATCATCCCACTAAAGATATGTGTAATTTTTATCATATCATTAATTTAATATATTCAATTTGAAGAGCTTTATAGAATGAAGAATTATATTCAATTTGAAGAGCTTCATGAATAGTACATGATCACATCTTGCCCGAGACGCAGATCATCCCACTAAAGATATGTGTAATTTTTATCATATCATTAATTTAATATATTCAATTTGAAGAGCTTTATAGAATGAAGAATTATATTCAATTTGAAGAGCTTCATGAATAGTACATGATCACATCTTGCCCGAGACGCAGATCATCCCACTAAAGATATGTGTAATTTTTATCATATCATTAATTTAATATATTCAATTTGAAGAGCTTCATAGAATAGTACATGATCACATCTTGCCCGAGACGCAGATCATCCCACTAAAGATATGTGTAATTTTTATCATATCATTAATTTAATATATTCAATTTGAAGAGCTTCATGAATAGTACATGATCACATCTTGTCCAAGACGCAGATCATCCCACTAAAGATATGTGTAATTTTTATCATATCATTAATTTAATATATTCAATTTGAAGAGCTTCATGAATAATACATGATCACATCTTGCCCGAGACGCAGATCATCCCACTAAAGATATGTGTAATTTTTATCATATCATTAATTTAATATATTCCATTTGAAGAGCTTCATGAATAGTACATGATCACATCTTGCCCAAGACGCAGATCATCCCACTAAAGATGTGTAATTTTTATCATATCATTAATGTAATATCTTCAATTTGAAGAGCTTTATAGAATGAAGAATTATATTCAATTTGAAGAGCTTCATGAATAGTACATGATCACATCTTGCCCGAGACGCAGATCATCCCACTAAAGATATGTGTAATTTTTATCATATCATTAATTTAATATATTCAATTTGAAGAGCTTCATGAATAGTACATGATCACATCTTGCCCGAGACGCAGATCATCCCACTAAAGATATGTGTAATTTTTATCATATCATTAATTTAATATATTCAATTTGAAGAGCTTCATGAATAGTACATGATCACATCTTGCCCAAGACGCAGATCATCCCACTAAAGATGTGTAATTTTTATCATATCATTAATGTAATATCTTCAATTTGAAGAGCTTTATAGAATGAAGAATTATATTCAATTTGAAGAGCTTTATAGAATGAAGAATTATATTCAATTTGAAGAGCTTCATGAATAGTACATGATCACATCTTGCCCAAGACGCAGATCATCCCACTAAAGATATGTGTAATTTTTATCATATCATTAATTTAATATATTCAATTTGAAGAGCTTCAAGAATAGTACATGATCACATCTTGCCCGAGACGCAGATCATCCCACTAAAGATATGTGTAATTTTTATCATATCATTAATTTAATATATTCAATTTGAAGAGCTTCATGAATAGTACATGATCACATCTTGCCCGAGACGCAGATCATCCCACTAAAGATATGTGTAATTTTTATCATATCATTAATTTAATATATTCAATTTGAAGAGCTTCATGAATAGTACATGATCACATCTTGCCCGAGACGCAGATCATCCCACTAAAGATATGTGTAATTTTTATCATATCATTAATTTAATATATTCAATTTGAAGAGCTTCATGAATAGTACATGATCACATCTTGCCCGAGACGCAGATCATCCCACTAAAGATATGTGTAATTTTTATCATATCATTAATTTAATATATTCAATTTGAAGAGCTTTATAGAATGAAGAATTATATTCAATTTGAAGAGCTTCATGAATAGTACATGATCACATCTTGCCCGAGACGCAGATCATCCCACTAAAGATATGTGTAATTTTTATCATATCATTAATTTAATATATTCAATTTGAAGAGCTTCATGAATAGTACATGATCACATCTTGCCCGAGACGCAGATCATCCCACTAAAGATATGTGTAATTTTTATCATATCATTAATTTAATATATTCAATTTGAAGAGCTTCATGAATAGTACATGATCACATCTTGCCCAAGACGCAGATCATCCCACTAAAGATGTGTAATTTTTATCATATCATTCATTTAATATATTCAATTTGAAGAGCTTCATAGAATGAAGAATTATATTCAATTTGAAGAGCTTCATGAATAGTACATGATCACATCTTGCCCGAGACGCAGATCATCCCACTAAAGATATGTGTAATTTTTATCATATCATTAATTTAATATATTCAATTTGAAGAGCTTTATAGAATGAAGAATTATATTCAATTTGAAGAGCTTCATGAATAGTACATGATCATATCTTGCCCGAGACGCAGATCATCCCACTAAAGATATGTGTAATTTTTATCATATCATTAATTTAATATATTCAATTTGAAGAGCTTCATGAATAGTACATGATCACATCTTGCCCGAGACGCAGATCATCCCACTAAAGATATGTGAAATTTTTATCATATCATTAATTTAATATATTCAATTTGAAGAGCTTCATGAATAGTACATGATCACATCTTGTCCAAGACGCAGATCATCCCACTAAAGATGTGTGTAATTTTTATCATATCATTAATTTAATATATTCAATTTGAAGAGCTTCATGAATAATACATGATCACATCTTGCCCGAGACGCAGATCATCCCACTAAAGATATGTGTAATTTTTATCATATCATTAATTTAATATATTCCATTTGAAGAGCTTCATGAATAGTACATGATCACATCTTGCCCAAGACGCAGATCATCCCACTAAAGATGTGTAATTTTTATCATATCATTAATGTAATATCTTCAATTTGAAGAGCTTTATAGAATGAAGAATTATATTCAATTTGAAGAGCTTCATGAATAGTACATGATCACATCTTGCCCGAGACGCAGATCATCCCACTAAAGATATGTGTAATTTTTATCATATCATTAATTTAATATATTCAATTTGAAGAGCTTCATGAATAGTACATGATCACATCTTGCCCGAGACGCAGATCATCCCACTAAAGATATGTGTAATTTTTATCATATCATTAATTTAATATATTCAATTTGAAGAGCTTCATGAATAGTACATGATCACATCTTGTCCAAGACGCAGATCATCCCACTAAAGATGTGTGTAATTTTTATCATATCATTAATTTAATATATTCAATTTGAAGAGCTTCATGAATAGTACATGATCACATCTTGCCCGAGACGCAGATCATCCCACTAAAGATATGTGTAATTTTTATCATATCATTAATTTAATATATTCAATTTGAAGAGCTTCATGAATAGTACATGATCACATCTTGCCCAAGACGCAGATCATCCCACTAAAGATATGTGTAATTTTTATCATATCATTAATTTAATATATTCAATTTGAAGAGCTTCATGAATAGTACATGATCACATCTTGCCCAAGACGCAGATCATCCCACTAAAGATGTGTAATTTTTATCATATCATTAATGTAATATCTTCAATTTGAAGAGCTTTATAGAATGAAGAATTATATTCAATTTGAAGAGCTTTATAGAATGAAGAATTATATTCAATTTGAAGAGCTTCATGAATAGTACATGATCACATCTTGCCCAAGACGCAGATCATCCCACTAAAGATATGTGTAATTTTTATCATATCATTAATTTAATATATTCAATTTGAAGAGCTTCAAGAATAGTACATGATCACATCTTGCCCGAGACGCAGATCATCCCACTAAAGATATGTGTAATTTTTATCATATCATTAATTTAATATATTCAATTTGAAGAGCTTCATGAATAGTACATGATCACATCTTGCCCGAGACGCAGATCATCCCACTAAAGATATGTGTAATTTTTATCATATCATTAATTTAATATATTCAATTTGAAGAGCTTCATGAATAGTACATGATCACATCTTGCCCGAGACGCAGATCATCCCACTAAAGATATGTGTAATTTTTATCATATCATTAATTTAATATATTCAATTTGAAGAGCTTTATAGAATGAAGAATTATATTCAATTTGAAGAGCTTCATGAATAGTACATGATCACATCTTGCCCGAGACGCAGATCATCCCACTAAAGATATGTGTAATTTTTATCATATCATTAATTTAATATATATTTAATTTGAAGAGCTTCATGAATAGTACATGATCACATCTTGCCCGAGACGCAGATCATCCCACTAAAGATATGTGTAATTTTTATCATATCATTAATTTAATATATTCAATTTGAAGAGCTTTATAGAATGAAGAATTATATTCAATTTGAAGAGCTTCATGAATAGTACATGATCACATCTTGCCCGAGACGCAGATCATCCCACTAAAGATATGTGTAATTTTTATCATATCATTAATTTAATATATTCAATTTGAAGAGCTTCATGAATAGTACATGATCACATCTTGCCCAAGACGCAGATCATCCCACTAAAGATGTGTAATTTTTATCATATCATTCATTTAATATATTCAATTTGAAGAGCTTCATAGAATGAAGAATTATATTCAATTTGAAGAGCTTCATGAACAGCGCATGATCACATCTTGCGTTGACGCAGATCACCCCACTAAAGATTTGTGTAATTTTTATTATATCATTAATTTAATATATTCAGTTTGAAGAGCTTCATAGAATGAAGGATTGGGAGTAATGTATTAAACACAAATTTTAATTTTGCAGCACACAATGAGTATGAACTTTTTCTCGCTTCGGACTTTTATTTTTAGGGTGATGAGATTGCTATTAGTTTAAGACTGAGTATTCATTCTGATTGTACAGATTGTAATTGCCCGACTTTCTACTTCATGAAAGTCCCTATTGAAAAAGGGCCTGTCATCTCGGCTCTGGTCTTTAAATTTCTGGGTTCAAGTCCAGCTGAATCACTAATGATTAGCCGAGGTTCGGAAATCTCGTTAATCCGTTGGTCCCGGGGTACAGGCTCCTCGTTGTAAACAAGTCCAACCCCGGCACTCGGTGTAGCAAAAGTAGTGCCCGCTGGATCCAGAAACAAGCCATCTGAAATAGACTGTCATCGTTTCTGACTAATGTTGCAATAGTATTCCACGGAATTATCAATTGTATTTTCACACAAGAGTTTTTCTTACAGGGATTTTTTTATTTTTTCAGTTTTTGCGATTTTTTGGCGAAGGTATTTTTTCTAGAAGATGTTTTGCGAAATATGAGCATATCGGCACTTCAAAATTTCCATTTCGAGCACTGATTGTCAGGGAACCTTAATATTTGGGGGGAGGGGGGAACATGAACAGTTTCTTACTCATCTAGCCCTTCTTTAAAGTTCCAGCATGATTGATATATGCATTTGAAAGATCAGACTGGGTAACTTCGTCCCGTCCCTTTTTTTTGGGGGGGGGGGGGGACGCTTTGCTTGGTTGGTTAGAGTTTAATGGCTCGCGCAAGAGCCTCCGAGGGCTAAAGAGCGCCTAGCCCGTTTTAAAAGATGAACATAATTAAAATAGAACAAGAAGGAGCAGAACATGCGATGTAAAAGGCCAATAAAATAACAACGCACTAGAAAACAACAACACCGGTACAAAGAATTACATATGATTTAAGGTAACTAAAACAACAATAAAATATAACAAATTATGATGTGATAAAACCAGAACAATTAAAAAGGTGCAACAATGATGTGATAAATTAATTGGAAACATGAGACTTGGTCGTTCTGGGGGTGTAGTGGTTAGCATACCCGGACGCTATCTGGGAGACGTGGGTTCGATTCCCGCTCCAGGACGACGAAATTTTCAAGTTTTCGGATGTTATCTGACTTATCATCCTTGTCACATTTACACTAAAAAACAGATTGTCATCTTCAAACTTAGTATTATATGATGCAATCCCGTATTTCATTCATGATTCATTCATAAAAGGTGTAAATGGCCGACAAAACAGAAAACAAGCTACACAAAACGAAAAACACCGGTAACACGAAGAAATGATAGAACAGAAGAAACGTTACATTACACTAGAGGTCTGCACGGGCCTTAATTTGGAAAGCCCGGCCCGTATATTTCTCCTGTTTCCAAGGCCCGGGCCGGCCCGTAAAATTTCAACAATTACCAAAACACGAATTTGACACCTGCTGCACTCGGTCATTCGACTCCTGAAGAGTTTTCGTTTTCTCAATTACTACACGTATTCTATTACACTAAACGTTAATTCAGAATATTTCTGAGACTCTGTATAAGTCACGTGACGTCCGACGAAGGGACGGGGGGAGCTTGTATATTCAAAAATATTGCATGAAAAGGACAATTTCCGTGCCTTTCAAATTTTCTGGGTTTTCAAATTATCATTCCCTTCCGCCGGACCCGGAAATATCCTTGGGGATCGAAAATTACGAAATATCCAAAATTATGAGTCCGATCGTTCTACTGGGAGAAGATTTTATGGCTTTATAAACTGCACCTATCTCTACTGGCATATCGTATCGCTGGAACCCAATATGTCTTTCGTGTGTGTGTGGGGAGCACATTTGTGCGGCTTAAGATGCGATGTTCCAGACTTTGTGCTATCGTAACTCAAAATGTTTTTGCATTTAGTGCACTGCACAACATTTACCGGCCGACTAGTTTCAGAACGGGACAGTAATTTAAAATATTTCCAAATATCGCTTTTCCCTTTTACATTGTGTACAAGCATATATTCTCCGGGAAGCGATTTTTTCGCGAAAATCTTTCGCTTTCTTAAACTCCATAATAAGTATGGAAGAGTATTTATCAGCAACACTGAACTGAGCATATGCTAAGGGAAAACAACGACAAACTGCCCAGCTAATCAGTGTCACAAAAGCTTTGAAAACGGCTGCCTGATAGTAAAAATGGGGAAAATACGGCACAGATTTATACACAGAAGTAAGTTTCTCCCAGCCCATTTGTCCCGTGCCATTTAAGACAACTTAAAAGCTTTTCACAAATCTAGAGAACAAAGTGCCGCCGACATGAACGATAAAAAGATCGTCTGCGAGCAGTGGCTCGGTTTAGAATTGCTGTAGTTAATAGCCTGCCCTGAAGAATGAGAGGAGGGTGGAAGTTAGGAAGAGAGAGAGAGAAGGGACCACATTCACATTGAAAAACTAAGGGAGCTGAGCCACTCCAATTGCTTTTGACCCACTCCAATTGTTTTATAGGAGGGGAGGATATCGTAAAACTTCTATTTTTTCCATCAGCGGAAATTATTCAATCTTATCCTGCTGCTGTATGTTGTGAGATTTCCAAACGAGAAAGGCATCGTACAGAGATTGTTTTGCTCGTAAAAAAAAAACCCTGCTCGGCCCGTGTCTGTTTTACATTAAAAATTGAAGGCCCGGCCCGTGTCTGTTTTACATAAAAAATTGAAGGCCCGGCCCGATTTCCCAACTTAGAAATGATCAAAGGCCTAAACCGGCCCTGGCCCGTGCAGAGCACTACATTACACTGATCATTTAAAAGGCGACTCAGAGTCACCGAATCGTCTGGTAAAGCGAGTGAAACAAAATGATGAACTCGTTCACTAACAAAACAACGACATAAGGGGGTTGAACGACGCACACGACCAAATTTTGGGGCTAGTGTCAGTCTCCTGTTTCGAATTGGGGCCACTAATTCCAGGAAAAGACAGCAACAGCGCCATCAGACAACTACTCCACCCATCTGGGACGCGAATCCGAGCTCATCTCGGACTAATAGTCAGAAGCCAGCGCCTCAGACCCCTGGGTCACTGGGATTGCCTTTAGGAATTCTTTTCATATGTCTCTCATAAATAAACACATAGAAAAGTCGTAGGTTAATTGGTTTGCCTCATAAACAGGGTTGTATTAGTTGTTCCCCGAAGACTTTCAACAGTGCCACATTCACGAGTGTGTTTAAAAATATCTACAGGGAGGCCTCAAAATTTGTGCTAAAAATCATTTTTGCCTTAATTGGCGAACACTGTAATAGTGATGCTTTTTAATAATGTGTGATAATGCCTTTTAATGTAATAAGTAATGGGTATTGTCATTGATTTTATTAATGTTTGCCTTGTAAGTACTTGTAAACTCTCATTTTAATAATGTTTTGAATATTGGGAATATGTGGGAACCTTTTTAAAGTGCAAATATATCTTTTTTCATAGGATGCCATAGTGTTTCTACAATTACGATAGTGCAAACAAGATCCTTTGAGGCTCACACTACAGGGCGCGTGAGGCATCAAAGTTTACGGCAAAAATAGTTTGTTTGTTTTTTATGGCCATTGTCTGCGCCCGAGGAATAAAGTGGGTTCCAACTGGTAAAGAGTTTATTGGAGGGTGTGACGTACTACGGAGGTAAATCACATGTCAAGACGAAAAATCTGCAGTGATACTTTCCGTCAGAGAAGCTTGGTTGGTTAGAGCACTTCACTCCGGTGCGAGGGGGACACGGGTTCGATCCCCGTCACTTACAAACTCCTGTTTTCACAAGAGGAGGTATTGTGTTTTCAGAGGAGCTAAAACTTTGACTTTAAATAAGACGGCGGTCAACTCCCATGGTTGTAGAAAAAGAGAGAGAGGGATAATGGAGATCATTTCATAGAGCGGGAATTCATTATTAGGATAAGCGAGTAGGGGATGTCGCTAGCACAGAGTGGAGGAATATTAGGTTTGGGCAAGAATAGAATGGCCAGCCAAAAATCAAGCCCAAATCCCGCGCACTAAAGCTAATGATCGAAAAATAAAATAAAAGTTAGTTCAGTGCACGATTTAGTGTTACTGAATACAGTGGCATGTATCATTACTGAGCGGTGCTGTTGGAACCACCAGCAATAAATTGTCTGTGATAACTTGCAAAGAAACTTAAGAAAATAAATCGAACCCGCAGCATTGTTACAACATACCTCGGTCTTTCTAAAATTGTCAACAGCACATCAAAGAAAAGTAACAAAGAAGGGAAATTCTGATAATTATAGACATCATTAAATCAGAACCTATCTCTCAGAGGGCTCCGGTAGGCTCTGGATGAATTTGTTCCGCAGTTCCAAGATCTAGAAGCAGGGGAGCAGAGCACCACTAGGCACCAGCCCTCATTTCAGTTCCGGTAATGACTCGCCATAGCAATCAAAATATTTTTTATTTCCACAGAAGCTTTGGGACTCACTCAATGTCTGCACAAATATTTCCGGCCTCACCCCTCTCTGCGGCCTTGACGGTGTCCGAGGAAGTTTTGCATAAGGGGTCCGATTCCATATTGACGTCTGTGTTGCGATAAAGACGACGAGATATTATTTTACAGAATTGATAAACAATAATATTATACCAAATTCTCCGGCAAAATACGTATGTTATAAAATAAGGTTGCCGTCTTATGCACGATTAGAATAACTAAAAGTTAAAAGAACTGATGCTCCTGTACACACCAAATGTGGTGAAGGTGATATGAATGACAGGTTGAAACACACATGAGATCTTTCAATCCCTCTTGGGATCATCCTCAGATGTGCTCTCAAATTAGTGATTCCGACCCTTAAATAACAGAAGGGGTAAGTGTCATGAATCAAACTGTGCGTTCACTGCGCATGTCTGGGATTGTTCACGGGAAATTACGAATCGCTGAATGGGTGATTGTGTCATCTGGTGTTAAGGCATTCAAGGTGTTGTCACATTGAGCATTATTTGAGTCCCTTCGCAAGAAATTTTCCAAGAATTGGGGATGTACATAGGTATATAGTCGTTACAACATTGATTGCCCTTGATGAAAATTAACAAGCTCTCTGAAAAAAGTAACGTATTTTTGTTCCGTGGTGTTGTAACGATGGAAGCCTCCTGCCAAGCTGGGAAATATGAACCCTTGTTTATCACGCCTTACCAACAAGGGTTCATATTTCCCAGCTTGGCAGGAGGCTTCCATCGTTACAACACCACGGAACAAAAATACGTTACTTTTTTCAGAGAGCTTGTTAATTTTCATCAAGGGCAATCAATGTTGTAACGACTATATACCTATGTACATCCCCAATTCTTGGAAAAATTTCTTGCGAAGGGACTCAAATAATGCTCAATGTGGCAACACCTTGAATGCCTTAACACCAGATGACACAATCACCCATTCAGCGATTCGTAATTTCCCGTGAACAATCCCAGACATGCGCAGTGGACGCACAGTTTGATTCATGACACTTACCCCTTCTGTTATTTAAGGGTCGGAATCACTAATTTGAGAGCACATCTGAGGATGATCCCAAGAGGGATTGAAAGATCTCATGTTTGTTTTAACTTGTCATTCATATCACCTTCACCACATTTGGTGTGTACAGGAGCATCAGTTCTTTTAACTTTTAGTTATTCTAATCGTGCATAAGACGGCAACCTTATTTTATGACTAACTGAGCACCAACTTTTCACCTATTTTAAAAATACGTATGTTGTTTGACAAAAGTCTCAAACCTAGGAGCAAAATTCAAGTCGTTCTTCTTTCAATATTGCAGTCACGAGGACTCTTAAAAAAATTAATATTATGTAGCCTAACTAGAAAAAAACTTAATCCGAAAAACACCTGATTTTTTTTTTTTTCTTTTTTTTGATTGAAGGTTTAACGACCACCATGAGCAACTCATTGGGCTGTAAGCAGTCGCCCGTCACTAATTTAGGGTCACGGACTCCAGGAAGAGGAGAGAGCCAGTGTCGTAAGACAAATACAACATCCATATCTCACTAGGATTCGAACCCGGACTCTTCACGAACGAATGGTCAGAAGCCGACGCTTAGACCACTGCGCCACCAGGGCGGCATTTTTTTTTTTTTTTTTTTTTTTGTTAATGGGGTCATCAACAAACAAAAGCAATTTTCCATTGTAAATTTTGGAAGAGTAATGGGTAAAAAGTGATCGCGTTTTGTTCTCTCCACCTAACGGGAAAATGGTGCATTAAAAATTCTGGAAAGAATTTTATTAAAATCTTATGAAAGAAAGATTATTCCAAATAGCATTTTTTGAAGCGCGTATATGCCGCCCCGGTGGGTCAGTGGTCTAAGCGTCCCAAAGGGGTCCGGGTTCGAATCCCGGTGAGGCATGGATGTTGTGTTTGTCTTACGGCACGGGCTCTCTCCCTTCCCTGGAACCAGTGGCCATAAATCAGGGACGGGCGACTGCTTATAGCCCATCTGTGTAGCTCACGGTGGTCGTTAAACCTCCAATCAAAAAAAAAAGCGCGTAAATATAATTGCAAATTCCAAAGTGCTTCACGTTCCCGAGCGCATCTGGAAAATCATATTGCGTGCAAAGGGCCAGCCGTCTAATATTAGTATCTTCCCAGTCCGACGGCTAGGAATATTTTCGCCATCAGATAGGATTATTTTACATAAAAAAAAAAAAAAAAGATTCAGAAATTCATGGAGTAATTTCCTAATCACAGCAGCTACAGAATGAAAAAAGAAAAATATCCAAACTGACCTTGAGAAGTGGATATGTACACTGAAAGCACAACGTGCTGTACACACCGCACTCATCTCAAAATTTCCCGTATCCTGACGCGGACACCCGAAATCCCATCGTGCAGGCTCTACGCACCTTAGGTTCTACGTAGGTTAGATATCTACTAGTTGTACAGCGTACCTGCGACTGTGATGGTGAGTAAACACTCTCACTTGAGTGTGCTCGACCGTGGGCAGATAGTTGGTGCGAGGAGGATGAAAAGTTCCATCTCCACGACTGTTGAATGTTATTAAAAAATAAAGCATTTTTTCTAGTTGTGTCTTTGTCGTTTTTAGTCCAATGTACATCAAAGACTGCAATACTTTATCCTCCTTGTTGAGCCTAGCATCCGGTCTCGAGAGAAATTATATCATACTTCGTTCTTCCGGCACCTGCCATGGGTCGTGTGAGTGCCTTGGTGCACCCGTCGGCCCGGTGTCCTCTCTGACAGTCTCCCGTCCGGGTCGCTGTCACTTGGTCACCTCTGAAGGGGACATTTGTCCGCCTACATGGACGTTCCGGGTGTACCTTCGGGATGCACCCGCCGTTCAACACCCAGGATTTCCCCGTGCGACCGTTGCACGTGTGTGTCAGGACTCTACTGTGACGCGAAAGCTGACACCCACCGGAGTACATGTTAACAGCACGTCAGAGGGCAATGAGGCCAAAGGAAATCGCCACTGGACTATGGAAAACGGTAAATGCATGGCTTTCTCCGACAAATGGAGATTCCAACTTCAACAAACGGCCGGGAGCATACGTTTGCTGCGTAGATCACACTAGGCATAGGCGTCAACCGTCAAGTTAGGGTGTTGCAGACCGGAGAAAGAAGTGTAACGTTCTGGTGAGTGTTTAAGTTTGCCACCATGGGTATTCTTGTACCTTCTAAGACCACCCGCACAGCAAAACTGGATGCATTCCCCAACCACCTTCATCATTGATGGCTATCCATTTCCGACAGCACGGTGCCTTCTATCAACAAGGGAACGCTTAGTCTCATCGCTTCCATTTGGTGAAGGACTGATTGGAGAAGCATTCCAGTGAGTCCGCAACCGTCGAATTGCCCTCTCACTCTCTGGATCTGTACCCCATTGAGCGCCTGGCATTCATAGCTATCCATTTCTCATGATGCCATCTTTCAACCAAACGCCGAGTCTCATCCCTTCCGTTTAGCGAAGGATTGGTTGGAGGACAAGTGCAGTGAGTTCTGAATTCTCGAATGATTGTCCACTCGTTCTGAACACAATGGCATCTGTAAGACAAAAGTAGAGGAAAAGGGAGACTTCTGGCACAGGGACAGCCCTCCATAGACTTAACATTGGCTGTCCACGAGGCTGTCCACGAGGCTGTCCCCGGCTGTCCCAAGGCTGCCCCAGCTGCCCCCGAGTCAGAATTTTTATCACGTGATCGTCCCCATGATGTGCTGCCCCTAGCGGTGCTTCTTGGAACTTTCAATGGAACTTTTTTTTTGAGGGATGGCAACGACCGAGAGGGAAAGGGGATGGGTATAGGGGGATGTCAACTCGATGTGCTGCCCCCGAGTCACAATTTTTGTCACGCGATCGCCCCCATGATGTGCTGCCCCTAGCGGTGCTTCTTGGAACTTTCAATGAATATTTGTTTTTGAGGGATGGCAACGATCGAGTGGGAAAGAGGGTGGATATAGGGGGATGGCAATTCGATGTGCTGTCCCCTAGCGGTGCTTCTTGGAACTTTCAATGAATCTTTTGAGGGATGGCAACGACCGAGAGGGAAAGGGGTGGATATAGGGGGAAGTCTACTCGATGTGCTGCCCCCTGGCTGTGCTTCTTGGAACTTTATGCTTTTCTCGGGAGATTTATTGGACTTTTGTCAAATTTTTGGAGGAAGTTTTTTTTTTTTGTCCATTCCAATATTTTTTGTTTCCTCGAATTTGTTTTATTAAACTTATATTTTTAGAGCTTTCGTGGGGTGTTAGTTTTTTTTTTTTATATAAACGTTGCAATATTATTATTATTTTTTTTAATTTAGACGGCGAAATGCATCGATGGAAGAGATTTCGTTCCTATTGATTCATGTTCCGCATCAGGAATGGTTCTCGTCAAAGGATTGGTTCTCTTCCCAGGTCACATGATCGTTATGGTCCATTCCTAACAAGGTTGATGATTGACGTAGGGGTTTAAGTTTCTCTCAGTTGAACTCGATCGGTCGAGGAGAGTGGTCGTCTTTTTGTGTTTCTTGAAAATTTTATAATGGAATCGTCCATAGCATTACACGATGAAAATCGCATCATCTTTAGGAAGAATGAAATGCCTGAAAATTGCTTTCCTTTAGGAGACGATCGATTCATTCGGATATTTTGTTTTGATGGAGAATTACAGATTCATGTCCGAAAATATATTTGCATCGGTGACTTATACGTTCCTACAGCTATGGGAATCGCTTTGAAGGGTGTTGAATGGTTTGAACTTCTAGACAGCTTTGTCTTTCTGCGTGATGTTGTTAAAAGTCGCAAGCCTGCGAAATATGATTACATTTTCAGTGGAAATATTACAGTGGCTCATCGTTTAGAACCGTTGACTCCTTTTATGAGAATGAATCCCCACTCGGTGGAATGCACAAGTCGAGATTTTCACCATGTATTGGATTTCACTCAGGAAAAAGTGGGTCAGGATGGTGAAATTTTGAAAACTGAAATTTCTCTGTGCGGAGAACATTGGACTAAAGTGACTGATAAGAAATCTACTATGTTAAGAGTCATACAACAGACGTTTCTTCGTTCCATTTCGTTTTCAGCTTTAATTAAGAAAGCATTGGAAAAAAATAATTTGACTTTGGAAGCATTACAGTCCACAAAAGAAGGATTTCGACATTATGAAGATGGTTCTTTTCTGCTTGAAGAAACTCTCGTGGACACAATGTATGACACAGCGGATATGAATGAAATGGAAATCTCCTACGACAACGACAATCAAATAAACATGACCAAAATTATTTTACAACTGGATTTTGAGAAAATAGCTGAACAGTATCTGAAAGAACTCCAGCGGAAGCGAAATACTAAAGTAGACGAAGCATTTCTGGACTCAGTTGACCTTAGTCATTACGTGGGGGAAATTTTACGAGATTTAGACGAATATTATTATTGGTAAAAAAAAAAAAAAATCTTAACGGTCCTTTTCAGGACCACCCAGTTTTTTCAAAAAGGAATTATTGAAATCGTAAGCTGCGTTTTCTTTATGTGAAGAACAAAGTATTTCATAGTTCACTCGGTTTTTTTTTTTTTTTTTCAAAAGCGGTTTTAATTCTGAGATGAATTCTTTCAAGGTGTCTGATTAAATTCTTTCGCTTTCCGTATTCCTTTTGTGGAAAATTCAGGCATGAAGAATTTCTTACCGAATACATTTTAGTTTTATTCTCTCAGGATATGAAAATTAATTATAATGAAGTTCTTTCGTTTTTCTCTAAGAATTTTCCTGAAAATAAGCTTTGATTAGAGTCGATAGCATGTTCGTTGAGAGATGAACAGATAAGGAAACAGTCCCCAGTGTTTTGAAACATCCCAAGAACTGACACATGATGATTCATCAGCATCGTGTCCATTGCTAGATGACCAGATAAGGAAGTAGTCTCCATGAGACAGGTTGTGGTGATAAGGATCGTGTGTTGTTTCTTTGTGAACAGCAGAATTTCGGAAACTGATTAAACTTAGAACCCTCGAAATCCTTAGAAAACGCATAGGAATGTAGTCCAATTTCCTCCCCCTTGCGATAACAGCTCGATTCGCCCACATTTGTCATGTGTGAATTCCGGAATTTTAGTAGTTGAGATGTCCGCTTGAAATGCCCTCGTGACGTTTCCGAAAATGCTTGGGGTCAAAGTGCATTCAGCTTCCTTTAAAACGTTTGCCATTTCTACTGCATCACTTGTTTTTTCTGGTTCAGTTGTCGACACGTGTGCTGTTGTACCTCTCTTGCTCTCTGGATTATTATTTTGGAAAATGTCTGTAGGATTTTCCCAAGATTCTGCAATGGAAGAGGTAAGTTCGCATTTCCTCGCATACAATTATTTATTGTTAGGTGCCCCCAGTTGTTTGAATTAGGGTGTTGTTAGAATTTCATGTTAGTGGAATCGTTTATTCTCTTGACGGAAAAACATGATTCTTTTTAGAAAGCTTTTAGGAATTCATTCCTTTACGATAGCCCCCCTTTCGAATAAAAATTTAAGAAGTTTATTCTCAACGCAGGAATTTCCCATTTTAATGTTTATTCCATGAAAATGCGTTGATAAGGGTTTAAAACATGTTTGCGTGTTAGGAAAAGCATTTGAGTTCTTTTGCATACGATTAAAGTTAGATTTTAAAGAAGAAAAATTCATGTTAATGGCCTCGTTTATTCTTTTAAAACATTTTATTTCTCATACTTTTACGATAGCTCCCCTTTCCAATAAAAATTTAAGAAGTTTATTCTCAATGTTTATTTCATGAAAATGTGTTGTTAGAGGAGAGGGGTTAATTTTTTTTTTTAAATTCTTTCACAGACACAGTGGTGGTTAGTGGATGAACAATTATTTTTGCAGAATTCCGATGTGTTCGATGCCTTGGAGGAAATTCCCATGAATCAAGACCTAACCTCTGATTTTACGCCCGACATCCCAGTCAATATTCCTTCCAACACATGCTCGGTCTGCTCCAAGACCTTTGCCAAAAAATTCAACCTGAAAATTCATATGAGGAGTCACACAGGTGAAAAACCATTCGCGTGTACACAATGCCCAGCAAAATTCAGCCACAAACCTCATCTTAAGCGTCACGAGCAACGAGTTCATCGACAAGGCGGTGGTTCGGATCCCGCAGTTGCAGGGCCAAGTCATGCCCCCCAAACTTTGATGTTCCGATAGCTGCACCAAATCAAGCTCCGGTCGCTATGAATGCACCGATAGCTGTGCCCATACAGGCCCCCTTGAAAATATTGGAGGATTCATTGAAGTCGAGTCTGCCGCGAGACAGCGACTCACCACCTATAAGACCGTACCCGATGAGGGGTCAGCATCATGTCTCCGCTCCTTTTTTAGAATCCAGTAAAGCTCCATGTCTAAGAATCCTACAACATTCATTAGCTACTCACCCATCGATCAAAGTCAGCGTTTTCATGGAGGCAGTTTTTAAAAAACAGAAAAAAAGATGTTACAGACGAGTACGAGTTTTGTGACCACAACCTGAAAACCCCTAACAAACCTCTCTTCAGAGCTAGTGATGTTAGTGAATTTTATGATTCAATGGCTGCTAAAATCGAGAACGAAAAGTCGGAGGCAGAATTGAAAGGGTCCGGTTGGGTATTTTCCCATGTCTCCTGGTTCGAACTTAGAATCAACCGTTTCAGACCCTTGAGGGGAGAGTCATTTATCGCCCTTCCAACCAATATTCAAAGGAAGAAGGCAGTAGTGAATGTTATGAATAATGACATCTACTGCTTTAAATATGCAGTCTGGACCCCACGTCTTCAATGTTACAATAGGGATAGAGTCAACAATTTCCTCAAGGACCCACAATTCCCCACAGGATATATATGGGACTGTATTGAGTACCCGGTAAAAATTTCCGATATCAAAAAGTTCGAGAAGGCAAATAACATGTCCATCAATGTCTTCGGCATCGATGAGAGAGAAAAAATATTTCCCATTAAGGTATGCGATGAGGAATTACAAGACCATCGAGATCTCCTCTATTTAGAAGATGGATGTCGCTCCCACTACGCATTCATCACTAACTTCGAGCGGTTGATTTCCAAACAAATCACCGAGCGTCGTGGAAAAGTCATAATATGCAAAAAATGTTTTACAACCTACGATGCCCGTTATGATGGAGAAAACAAATTAAAAAATCACAAACTCCTCTGCATGAAAAACAAACCAGTTGCCATTCAGATGCCAGAGAATAATATCCTTCAATTCAAAGATTTTCAGCATGCTTTACGGGTTCCCTTTGTCATCTACGCTGACTTTGAGTGCGTTCTCAAACCCATTCAAGGGCCCCCTCAAAATCCCGAAATATCATACACCATGACAACCCAAACTCACGAGCTCATGTCGTATGCGTACTTCATAAAAGATGAATTAGATGAATTTTCCGTATTTCGGAGTCATAGATCTGAAGACGGCGTCATTCGTCATTTCCTTCACTCCTTGAAAGAAGATGTATTGAAAATCCAGGAGGAGTATCAAAAAATGTCCCCATGTGTCCATTAAGTGCTGAAGAAAAAGCATCTTTTCAATCTGCATCAGTCTGTTATCTCTGTGAAAAAGCATTCGCCAAATCAAAAGGCAAACTCAAAGTCGCTGACCATGACCACCGAACTGGCGCATTCCGGGGTCCAGCACATGCGTCATGTAATATCAATTTCCGAAACCCAAAATTTGTGCCAGTCTTCTTCCACAACTTATCTGGTTATGATTCCCACTTCATCATTCAAGAGCTTGGTTTTTCAGAAGGAAACATTAAAGTCATTCCAGAATCCACCGAAAAATTCATTTCCTTCTCAAAATTTATTGGTGGGATGGAAATTCGATTTTTAGACAGCTTAAGATTCATGCCTACTGGGTTGTCGAGCCTTGCAAATAATCTTCCAGCAAACCAATTTAAGATCACCCGAAAGCACTACCCCCAAGATGATGAGTTTCATTTGTTGAAAAAGAAAGGGTGTTTTTCCGTATGAATATGTAACATCATACAACAAATTAGAAGATTCACGCCTCCCACCAAAATCAAGTTTTTATAGTAACATTTCCGAGTCCCACATAAGTAACGAAGATTATAATCATGCTCAACAAGTATGGGAAAAAATGAATATAAGAGATTTAGGAGAATACTCAGATCTGTATTTAAAGACTGATGTTCTCATCCTGGCCGACATCTTTGAAAATTTTCGGGATATCTGTCAGGAAACATATTCACTGGATCCTGTGTGGTTCTTCAGTGCACCATCCTTAGCATTCGCTGCCATGCTTAAGAGTACGAAAATGTCTTTAGAATTACTTACAGATTATGAAAATGCTATTATTTGTCGAGGCGGCAAAACGAGGGGGACTATGCCAATGCATCCAGCGGCATGCTCCTGGCGAACAACAAGTACATGAAAAATTTTAATCCAGCAAAAGAAAGCAACTATATTTCTTATTTCGACTGCAATAATATGTATGGATTTTCTTTAAGCGAATCGATTCCATATGCTCACTTTAATTGGATGCATTCTGATGAGTTGAAGCAGCTGAATATTGGCTCTATTCCTGATGATGGTCCCTTTGGATGCTTTTTGGAAGTCGACATCGAGTACCCGGACTCATTGCATGATTTTCACGCCGATCTTCCCTTCTGTCCTGAGGTTGGGGTTGTTCCTGGTACCCGACAAACCAAACTTCTGACAACACTAAACCCGAAGAACAGATATATAGCCCACTACCGCTTACTTAAACAAGCAGTTGCAGCTGGGCTTGTAATTAAAAAAATTCATCGAGGCATATCATTTTCCCAATCTAAGTGGTTGCAGGTATACATAAATCTAAATACTGAGAAACGAAAATTGGCAAAAAATGAATTCGAAAAAATTTCTACAAGCTCATGAATAACAGCGTCTTTGGGAAGACTATGGAAGACATCAGGAAAAGAACATCCATAGAACTGGTTCATGATGAGAAACGTTTGGAAAAAGTGTTGGCTAAACACAACTTCAAAGACCGAAAAATTCTGAAGAATGAGTCCGATGAGGAGTTTATGATTTTATGCCATCTAGATGTCACCAAACTAGTTTTCAATAAACCCATATATATAGGAATCGCCGTTCTGGATATGTCTAAAACCTTAATGTACTCGTTCCATTACGACGTTATAAAACCCATGTATGGAGAAAGAGTGAAGGTTCTGTACATGGACACAGACAGTTTCTTTTATGAAACGAAGACAGAAGATCTTTATAATGACATGATGAAAATCCTGCCTTTACTAGATACGAGCGACTATTCAATAGACCATCCTCTCTACAGTTCAGCTAATAAAAAGTTATCGGAAAATTTAAAGATGAAATGAATGGGAAAATAATAAGAGAATTCGTTGGGCTGAGGGCAAAAATGTATGCTTTTTCTTCCGATGATGTAGAAATAAAAAAAGCTAAAGGAGTGAGTAAGCCAGTTGTTCAAAATCAACTCCAACTTCAAAATTACCGATATTCCTTATTCAATAAACAGGAGATGAGAAATGTTTGTCACTCGTTTCGTAGTATGAAACATGCAGTCTTCAGCATTAAAACAAATAAGAAATCTCTAAGCCCTCATGACAATAAACGCATCATTATGGAAGATTTTATTCATACCCTTCCCTATGGGTATTACTCATTCAATTCATTAGAACCTCCTCCTAAAAGAATGAAAATAGAAGAAAAAAACAGTCTTCAGGACTAAACCGGAAAAAAAAATCGATTATTCATCTGCTGACGTCATCTGTTTTATCTCGTAGCTAATCTATCCTTTGTCTTCCTCATTCTTACTTCGTTGATCGTTGGGAGCCTACTTCAATTGCGCCTACTCGTTTGAAGAAATGCATTCATCATATCACAAGGACGGTCTCCATTTTTCGTATTCCAAGTTGTTTTCTAAATCAGAGGCTGATTATTTTCTTCGGTGTTTGGAGACAGAAGTGAAATATCTTAGCGGTGAATTCTCAAAGATTAAAGTATATGGGAAATCGTATTCCATTCCTCGACAGCATGTTGCCTACGGTGATGCTGACCTCCATTACTCTTTCAGTGGATTGACCATAAAAGCAAAACCGTGGATTCCTGTACTTCGAGAAATCAAGCGTGAGGTAGAGAACGTGTGTTGTGACACCTTTAATTTTGTATTGATTAATAGGTATCAAAATGGAAATCAATGCATCGGATTCCACATGGACGATGAAAAGGAAATCGTGAAAAATTCTTGCATTGCTTCAGTTTCTCTAGGTCAAACAAGGGACTTTGTTTTTAAAAGAGAATGTTTTCAACCAGTTGTCTTAAGATTAGAAAGTGGTTCGCTTCTCCAGATGCTACCCCCAACAAATGATTCATGGGCACATGGTCTACCACGTTGCGGAAATGCCCCAGATGTTCGAATAAATTTGACCTTTAGAAAGATGATAACACAGACGCCATTGTCTCGTGACTCATTCACGCTTTCAAGCAGTAAACAGGATGCTTGCCTCAGCCATAATCTGTTATCAGTTTTGTTTGAACACACAGCAACTCACTCATTCGGTTCTCTACCTTCGAACTCTGAACACGTTCAGTTGTCTGCCCCTACAAACCCTTTACCGGCCATTAGCATGAAGCGTACTGCCATCCAAACCAAATCGGATGCTGTAAAGAAATTTCATCGTGGTGATGACTTGTTGCGTTCCAACACACCTGTCTCAACTGTGCATGCTAGTACTGGGTCTACATCAACAATGCCTGCTGCAAACAAGTCTGCTTCGTCGGGAATTTCACTAGAAAATTTACCACCCCACCACTTCTCTCTCGGGGGAAACAAGATCGCGAAAGTGACTGATTTTACAGGAACTGTAAGAGTTCATGTCAGGAGCTATGAGTTCGATGGCGAGCTCTTACACCCCACTAAATTCGGGGTTACGATGTCGGCATACACATTCTGCGTTTTCATGGAGTCTAGATTCATGTTTTGGAACATGAACGATATTAAAGTAGTGGGAAAGAAACTGCTTCTTTGTGCAACTCCTTCAAGTTCGGGAACTGTTTACCAGTTTCAATCACTAAATACCGCGGCCAATGGCGCCCTTCAACTATCGCCTACTGCAATATCTCTCACTAAGTCCCAATTCAGTGAGCTCGTTGAAGAATGTCCTAAAATCTGGGAGAGTGTTTGCCAAGTTTTATTTGGAACTGTTTTTAAGAACTTTATCTTATTAAACCAAAGTGCTGAAAATTCCCCAGCGAGCGATGAGGAACTGCATTTCATTCTGGCTAATGTACTCAAGTCCGCCATTGAGCAAAATACATGGACTGTGTTTGATTGTGCTACGTGTCGTTTGCCTCTTGAAGAACAACCCAACAACCAGTTAGGACATGAGTGTGCTCAGTTTACCAACGATGAAAAATGGAATATGGGTTTTAATAAAGCACTTTCTTTACTAGAACCCCAAACTGTTGCGGAATCTTTTTGAAAGAAGTTAGTTGCTTTCTCATCACAGAAGCATTTGTGAACAATATTGATGCAGCTTCTTTGTTAGAGACGGTGAAGAGTCTTCGTAACAGCAACTCCTGCTAGTTTAAAAAAAAAAAAAAAAGTCCTTTTTAGGACTCTTAAAAATTTGGGTAAGGGAAGGGGGAGGGAGGTAGGTAAATTACTAAAAAAAAAAAAGTGAGGAATTAAGTTTTAAAAAAATGCATTTTTTTAGCCATTTCTAATACTAGACCCTAAATTTAAAGTGTAATTATTATTTTTTAATTTTAAACATAAATTTTGTGAAATTATTTTTTATAGTGACATAAATTAAGTGATTTTTTTTTTTGAAATGGGTCAAAATTTAAGCTTTCAAGAATTTTAAAAGTAAAATTTCTTTTAGAAATGTTTAAAACAGTAACAGAATGAATGCAATTGTTTTAATGGTGAACTAGTGTTTTTTTTTGGAAGACTTTTCTTATGGATATTTGGGTATTTATTAAGGGAACTGGGCCTGATGTTTTCCATTAGGCGGCCAATCGGGGGGATTTCCGACTGGTCTGAGAGCAATGCTTTACAGTATTGAGCCGAAACCAGAGTACACGGCTTATTTTCGGGGAGTTTGAAATGTTTCAAACTGACTCGCTTCATTCTTTGGGTTGAAAAAGAAGAAGTGCTCTCACTGATGACCCCGCTAGCCTAGGAAAACTAAAACAGTCTGTGTTTTATAACAATTTCTTTCCTTAGACATTTTTCCAAATTTCAACCTCATCTATTTTCAACTTTCAGGAACTTGCTGTGACTGTTTTTTCTGCATTCTGTTTTCTACCTGAATCGTTTTCAACTGAATCGAAAATAGACCTTTTAAAATATTTTCCTTGAACGAAAACGTGCTTCTTAAATTTCATAGTTCCCCATGTTATTCAATGGGAATTTCACTGTTTTTACTGAAACGTGTTTCATTAAAACCGCCCCTAAGAAAATATGAAGTGTTCCATTTTTTAACCCTATATGAGAATGTACTTTTGCGAAACGAACATTATCTGTTTTCAACTTTCCCGAAACGAACCTTATCAGTTTTTCAACTTTTTCTAAAACGATCTTTCAATCCAAATTTAAACCCTTCTCAATATGAACTTATGAATGCATTTAAAAAAAAAAAAAAAAAAAAAAAAAACTAAAACTAAAAAAGAATGACACTTTTTTTTTTTCAACTAAATTTTAATAAGGAATCCAACGAACATTTTTACATAAATTTGTCTTTTTCCGTTTAGAAGTTACAACTGAATTTCCTTCTTGTACAGGAACTTGCAACATTCGTTTATTTTTAATGAACTTTTTGGGTAAATTAATGTCTTTTAATGCTTTAACAAATTCAGGAGGTATGTGCAGCTTAGATCCTTTGCTTCGAAACATAGAGTCTATGAGGTCAATAATATTCGTGTTTTTCACAATACGTCCTCGGACCAGCAATTCGGCCTTAGGGCTCCAGCCAATAATATCAGAGTTCGTTTTAAAGACGTCCAGCACATTTCTTGCATTTCGCTTCAAGTTAGTAGGAACGGTCTGAATGATAAGGTCTTCCACAACATCTTTTACTTTCTCGTCTTTGACATGTTCTTCTTTCACTGGTTCTTCAGTTCTCGATGGTGTTTCCTGAGATGAAACTGGGGGATTAAAACTCGGTACCTGAATACGTTTATTCAAGACTTGATTATATAATTTCACTTTCACTTCGTCAGACTCTTTGCTTAGTAGGATTTTTTTCATTTCTTTGTCTAAGTCCGTTAACGTTTCCTCTGTTGGTATATGACGTGAAATCCGTTCTTCGGGAATCAGTACCATTTTCTTGTGGCAAATTCCATTATTTCGTAAGCAGAGTCGTTAATACACTGAGAGCAGCAGGAATCAACACACCTAAAAATCCCCCTTTTTGAATTAGGAGTTTCCTCTTTTTATATAGAGGCGTCTTTTTTCGAGAGAGTGCTCGCAAGGTGTGCTTATGCCGTTGCAGTGAATGTTTCTGGGCTGGAGTAAGCGGAACATTTCCTTTTAGCGTATTCATACAAACTTCGCATAGTGCTTTAATTCCATTTTTTCTACAATTCAATATTAGGTCTTTTAATACTTTTCTTGGACAGTGTTGAATTATGCATAAAAGTTGGACCTGCTGCTTAGACAACGTCATGATGAAAACTGAGACTTATTTCATTTCACCGAGGTTGATATATTACTTGAATGTCTCCTGGAAGAATCTGAGAGCGTAATCTTAATTCTTCCTTGGTCTCTGGTTTTAGATCAATCAATAAATAGCTGTAAGGGGATTTTGTGGCATCCAAATACACTTCTTGAAAAAATTTAAGTTTGCTAGGGTACAACTGCCTCCCTAAATGAGTGATTTGATTCACATCTCTTCGTGATTTAAACAGAAACAAGTAATGCGCATTCAGGAAATTTCTCGCATTTCTTTGCCTTTATGAAAAATATTTTGAGTAATGAATATCACAGATACATTGAAATGATGACTCCCTCTAGTGAACAAGTGAGTTAATTTTTTATCGCTTCCGCATTCAGTCATGAGATCGTCAATAACAAACAGCATTCTTCCTTTCACATAGTCACGGAAATTAGAGGAAGGCCTTCCGCAAATGTCACATTTTCTATTTCATCGTACAATGTTTGGTGAACCCCGTAGAACCAAACCACATGTTCGGGAGAGGGAGATATGACTTCCCCTTGATGTTGAAGTAAGCGTTTTACAAACTGAGTCTTCCCACAGCCGGTAGGACCCGCTATCAGAGCAGTGAAAGGATGTTGTAGTCTGGGCACTTCCATGTTGTCAACTGAAGTCATTAAAAAAGATACAAAATAATTTAAAGACACATAAAATAGATTTCAATCAATTTTTATTTTAAATTCTAAATTTTGATACAATTCGAAATTTATTTCGAACGAAATGATAGGCAAGCACGTCATTTGTTTCTGATTTCCATCGAAAATTTCTTACAATGGAGTACAAGCTTTTTCCGCGACATCTAGAATACAAGAAGAAAATACAATATTGTCCACATACGGCTGTAAACGAACTTTGAAGAGGTACATTATTAAAATTTACAGTATCAAACTTGGCGACAAATTGAGCAATAGGGTCTTGAAAATATTCTGGAGAATGTCCGAAAGAATCAAAGAATTCCATTGTTTTGGGGTTTGACATATACATAGCCAACCAGTGTTTTCCAGGATTTCCATGTCGGTCTGTATTCACAACAAGGCATGCTGGGAACTTGGCAATTCTCTTGGGAAGTCTGTCACAGGCAAACACTCCTAGAAATGATCGTCTTGTTACGTGATCTTGCTTTAGGGTCTTTGCAATTTGAACACTGTTCATTTCTTCAATTGGAGAAATCACAAAGAATGTTTCTGGACTTTGAAATTTCAATTATGTTTTGGAACTCTGCGTAGATTAGCACAGAAATGGTTTTTGCTAAAGCTTTTCCAAATTTGATTTCCACTCTTAAATTTCCTTGTTGGATCAGGTTCATATGCCCTCCATCACACAGGTCGGGACTGAGATTGAATGCATAAAGAGTGTATCCCTTGGAAAATTCCTCTCGATCGATATATATTCCACAATCTTGGCCAAGTTTCTCGGTTCCTTGAAATAGACTATGGAAAGAACGAATTGTGTTTCCCTTTTCAAAATTGGGTTCTAGAGGTTTATGAGGAACTGGTTGTCCGTCAACGTACACGGCTATAAAGTTGACATCATAATGCTTAAATTCAAAGGGGTTGGATTTATATGTACCATTAAAAGCATCGTTATCGACACATCCGATAATCAGTCTTTTGGGCATTTGTCCTAGGAATACGTTGTCTTGCACGAATGACATACTTCCTTGAGAGACGGAATACACTTTGCATAAAACACGGTCAATAGGATACTTGGCTGGAGATTTTTCTAAAGCTTTTGCATGGCCGATGGCAACTCCGGGTTGACTTTCACTTTTCTCACAAAAATTGATGCATGTTCGATGAGAACTCTGTAATTGGGGGCCTCTGAGGAGGAAACGAGGCAGAAATCAGATTTACTTCGAACCAGTTTAATTTTCACATCCACTAAATTGAGAAGCAGTCTGTTTTGAAAAAATAAATCACAGTGCAAGGTTCCAATCATGTCCAACGTTTTGCTGTCTTTCACGAGCTCATAGCGTTGATGCAATCCTTTGTTTGTTGCTGCATTCGTGGGATTAATTTCGTTCAGATGTCCGGCTGTATCCTTGTAAAATCCTTCACATGCTAAATAGGATTTTTTTGCGTCTTCTCCATAATTTAATAGAGTTTCAACATATGCTCTGTGAGGATACGTGTTGCTTGAGGACGAAATCACTCTTTCGTTTAAACTAACATCAACTTGGGAAAACAGAGAATGAAGAAAACAGTTAATGGGCCCCACGGGCTCTTTGTCAGCTATGACAGAATTGTCAGCTTTCACAATTTTAATTTTTACGTAGAGTTGACTGGAAGACAAATCCATGTATTCTTCTCCACTCCCAGAAATATTAAATTCCAGAGGTCCTCCATCTCGAATGTTGGCCAAGGGGTGATATTCGATCCATTGTCCTTTTTCTATGCTCGTTTGGGTGGGCGGTAAAGCAAATAAATCAAGCTCTGACTTGAGACATACGGAAGAATGACTGTGAATCAAAGCCATGGTTTATGGATCAAAAATATCGTGTGTTCTCCTCTTGACTTTCTTTGAACGAATGATGCGTTTCTTCGTATTTCTCTTCCTTTTAACGCCTCCTCCCAACATTTTCTTCACTTTATTAGCTGCTTTGTCAGTGAGAATTTGTCCTGCTTCTTTAGCTCGTTGTTTGGCTGCTGTTTTTGCATCCTTTCCTTGCATTAAATCATTTGCAAGGTCGACCCCCGTTCGCAAGACTTGTTTTCCAAGCGTTTTTGCACCTTGTTTGAATAATGGTACCGCCGCTCTAAATAACGAGCGAAAAGTCCCCAAGTCCATACCCTTTTTGAAGGGGAGCTCCTTGATAGTAGACTAAACCTTTTCCAGTTTGATTGACGTAATATTCCTCGAAGGATTTTGTACAACAGCGGTATGGTTCATACATGACTACAGAGCCTTGAGACGAAAATGAAGTTTCACGATCGCTCTCCCACGTTCAAATGGTACTAATTGTCCCGAGTGATTCCTTATAACGATTTCTACGGTTTGGAAATGTTTTCTTGCGATAGGCAAATAATGAGGGCGGTCGTATAAGGCGCTCACCACATCTCCGTCTTCTCCGCACACTTTCACGATGCGAAGGAGCGGAGCAACCATGTCTCCCACAGGCTGAGGATCCACAATATCGCTGTACACGTACAATAGGGAAAGCGACGTGTTCAGATCGGCTACGAAATTTCCATGAATTGTGACATCACTCCCTTCTGATGCTGAATACACTCCAGATTGAAAACCTAGAATTTCAGCTATTCCAGGAAATAACTGCAGTTGAGAACCATGAGTTAAAGCTGCTTTGACACGTCTCGTGTTTTTATTAAAAAACATCGTAATTTTTTTCGACCAGTGCTGGGACATGGCTTTTACCACATCTCCCACAGAATCATAATATCCAGCAGGGATTTTTGCTGCTTTCAGTTGATTTGGGCCGACACCGTAAGCAAAGGAATTTGAATTTACATTCACATTAAACCAGGAATGAGGGTAGATGAGTTCGACGAGTCCAACTTCCCAGTCACCATTGAGTTCGATCGGTGAGGGAAGACGCGTGATGAAATGAGAAATTTTATTGTCTGCAAAGTAGCGGAGAGAGCTGTCGCTAGGTAACGTCAGATAGAAACTCATGTTGACGAATGATGTTTCTTCTAAAAACAAGGTCGGTTTTATAGAGAGGTCAAGTCTTCCGCGGGGATCCAAGCATTAAATTTATCAAGATACCCTTTAAATTTAACAAAGTATTCCATTTTTCCTTTTCTTTTGCGTTTCTTCAGAACACGCTCCACAGAAAAGGACTCTGAGAGAGTCACTTTTTGAAGCTCTTCAGCGTAAAATGTTCCCTCCAGCTCTTCATTCAATAAGTCTTTTACTTTGTACACGGGAGGGGATCTTGGAACAAGGTCACTCACCACAAACACTTCTTCCGTCCAATTTGATTCGTATCCCTTTTCAAACTTTAATTTGGTTTTAGAAATCCTCACATGATTACCGACTTGAAATTTATAGGTTGGTTTTTCCCTCTTGAGGTCACCATACAGATTGTCAAACACTTGCTTTTCATTGTTTTCGTTCACTTCTACAGGCTTCATTTTTATACTTCGATGGGTAGAATTATTGTAACTGTGAACTAAATCGTTGAGTACGTGGATGAATCTGAACGTATTTTGACTTGAAAAGAATCGCCACATTCTAGTTTTCAGCGTGCGATTGAATCTTTCCACAACACTTGCTTTCGTCTCGTTGTTCGTCGTAAAGAAATGCACCTCGTGCTGTTTTAAAAACTTTTGCAATTCTTTGTTCTTAAATTCAGTTCCTTTATCAGTTTGCAGTTTTAATGGTTTTCTCTGTTCGAAAATCTTGGAAAACGCTTGAACGATATGTGACCCCGACTTTTGTTTTAAGGGAATTACCCACGCATATTTGGAAAATATATCAATACACGTCAACAAGTAACGAAATCCATCATTATGTTGACTCAAACTGGGAAAGGTCAACCAAGTCTGCTTGAAACTGTTGATCTATTTTATTCACCAACACTCTGTTTCTCGGAAAATGATGTCTCGTCGGTTTGTGGAGGGTGTAGGTTTTCTCCCCTTCAGCCATTTTTCGACGTCTTTTTTTCTTGATTCCTTCTTTCTTGACAGCACGGAATAAAGCATTCACACCACCGAAGCTTCCTTCTTTTACGGCTGAAAGATAAGTCTGTTTCATTACATCCTCCATTACAACAATTCAACGAGAGATGTTCAACCGTAACAGAAAAATTCATGTTCACACCAACTCGTTCACAACTCAAATAACGTCCACTCCCCTCACACTCCATTTTTAAATGAAATTCCAAGAAAAGTCCCCAAAAACATTTTAACACCGTGAACAAACATCTTCCTATCTCAAACATATTTTCCCAATGGTCTGATGGTCTAGGGGAAGAATGTACGCTTTCTGAATGAATTAATGTGAGTTCGAATCTCACCGAGACCATTAGAGCATTTTTATGTACTCTGAAATAAAAAAAAAATAAAAAAAAAATTGCAACGTTTATAAAAAAAAAAAAAAAACCTAACACCCCACGAAAGCTTTAAAAATATAAGTTTAATAAAACAAATTCGAGGAAACAAAAAATATTGGAATGGACAAAAAAAAAAAAAACTTCCTCCAAAAATTTGACAAAAGTCCAATAAATCTCCCGAGAAAAGCATAAAGTTCCAAGAAGCACCGCCAGGGGCAGCACATCGAGTAGACTTCCCCCCTATATCCACCCTTTCCCTCTCGGTCGTTGCCATCCCTCAAAAGATCCATTGAAAGTTCCAAGAAGCACCGCCAGGGGGCAGCACATCATGGGGACGATCACGTGATAAAAACTCTGACTCGGGGGCAGCTGGGGCAGCCTTGGGACAGCCGGGGACAGCCTCGTGGACAGCCGGGGACAGCCTCGTGGACAGCCAATGTTAAGTCTATGGAGGGCTGTCCCTGTGCCAGAAGTCTCCTTTTCCTCTACTGACAAAGTAGAGGGATGTAATACGAGCCCCAAATCCACCGTCTTCAATTTCTGGAGCTTCACGGACGGTTGGCGTTAAGACTCGAGTCCTAACACCATCCGAACTTTTCTAACACCTGATTGCGTCTGTGCCGCGACGTGTTGCTGATACCGTGAGAGAGAAAGATAGGCCCACTCGTTATTAGGTGGATGTGTATATGATAAATTAACCTTTCAGTGTACCATCTAATAGAAATAAGTTACCTCACTGTAAGGGGCTCGTATAACTTTGAGTCTTCTGGTTCGTTTCTGCTGTCATGTGTCCCACTGCATTCATTAAGTTTTTCATTAGCACATGTGGTCAATCCACCAAGAATTCTGAATAACCATAATTCACAACTCGTAAATACACACATAGGTAAATCAACCAGGTCCAACTTCCCGATTGAAGTGCATCGACATACGTATATATAACACAGCAGCACTTCAGTTACATGTCGCCATAACTCCACGTCGACCAGCACCTTTCTGTCCCGTGTTTCGAGTCGGCGTCTCACTTTAATCTCCTCAAGGACAATCCGGTTCTCCCTTCGGGAGTGTCCCTAAACCCTCTCAGGCGTACGGGACCACCGAACTCAGCGCTGAAGTCAGTAAAATTTAGTGAATGTGCCGAGTACAACTGGCATTAATATATATATACAAAAAAAGTAATCACAGTATTATCAAGAGTCCTTATACTCACCTCACAGAAAGGCTTATTTGCCCCAGCTGAATCAGCAAAAGTAATCAGCAAAAGTATTTATATGGTTGTGAAGCGTACACGATAGAAATTTTTAAAAACCTTTTCCTCATAGCTTCAGCAATCGAAGGAAAAAAAAAACTTTTCCAGTACGACTTTTAGAAGTGTAGATATTGTTAAAAATATAAGAAAGAAGTTTGCGCCATCTAGTGGAGAGCGTGCGCGACAGGGAAATTCAAAGTTGCATGAATCAGATCTTCATGTTTAGGGACGGATGCAAAAGCACGTTTTCCAAACGACTATCAGACGATATATCTGTAGAGATTTGGAAGAACAGATGGACTGACAAGTGATTTATTTCCAAGAACACGCTAAAAATAGGCATCCTCGAAGTGCATTCCTTATGACTAAATTCGCACGTTTCAGGAATAGCTGGATGCATCGCTAGAAATAATTTTGTAAAAATTCTCCCTCATAGCTGCGCATGCATGACTGAATACTTTTGCTGATTCAGAATATTGTACTTTCAAGTAGTTTTTGGGAGCATGGTGCATGGAGAAATTTTAGGTTGAAATGGTGGATAATCCAAGAACATCTCAGATGAACTGACTATTTTATTTTTCCGTCGAAGATTACTTAAGGAGCTACAGAGGGGAGTCAGCGCATAATCAGAATTTTTTGGCATCATCACTGGGTATCTAAAATTCTTCAGCCTAACTTGGCGCAAATCTTATCTTCAAATCTTTTATCGAAATCAGCCTCGAAGTTTCTTCGTTGATGTGCTGGTTTCTTTTAAGCAGAGACAGTGAATCACTTCTTGAAGGAGCAAAGCAAATGGACTGTCTTCGTCTATTCTTGAAATCTCTTAACGGGCATGAACACGTGTTTACGTATTTCCATCACCGTGCACTCGTTCTTCGCATTTTTTAAATCCGCTGGCCATTTTTTCCGTACTCACGAAAAATCTCGTGTTTGTTCGCAACCCTAACCAGTTTACCTTTACACCTTCTCAAACATTTTAGAACCGCGACTCGATTTTTAAAGCGACAAACTATTGCTACTCACCTAGCTTTAAAACATGAACGGGGAGGGATGGACAAATTTAATTGTTTTTTACTATTGGTCTTTCAAATTCATTATTGAATATAATTTTACAAACTACTGATCAATTTCTCATTTTGAGGTGTTTGCAAAGGATGCGCTTGTTTTCGGTTTCTGTTGACGACGGAATTGACGCCCATGTCGATGCGAATCGTTCTCAGCCACTAGGAGTTCTATAATTGCAAATTGATTCGAAATTTGCAAGTATTTTACAGCAAACAACGCACTGCATGGATCTTCTTCGTTTCCATTCCACGAGAATTCGATTTTTATTAGTCGGAATCATACTTTATCAACACTTTTCACTTCGATTGCTTGGAGCTCCTTGTTGAGGGCTCTTCTTCGTCGAAGTTGGCTTCTTTGTTAACAACTCTTGCGTGTCAAGAAAGTGGAAAAACTTTGATTTAGGTCGCTTTTAAGTTAACACTCGCGCTGTTGTATCTTGACTCGACTGGAGAGAAGCTGGTCCTACTTAAATGTAGTGATGAGAAGTTCTGAAACTTCTACAAATTGAAGCGTCTAGAATTGGAAGTGTCCTGTAGGTTCTCGAATTAGATGCGCGTATTGGTCGTTAGACGGCAGCACTCAGCTGTGGCTGGTTGCCTATTCAGGTTTGGTTATTGAGACCCCTTTTATGCACGCGTTTAGTGTCGTGCGACACACGACGATAGATTGCCGCGCGTTTTGTAGGTTTATTTTATGCACGCGACATTTGTTTTCAGTCAAAAGAAATCTTATAACTGCTGCGAGTGCCCTTTCGCATTGGAGAGAGGAAGATGGATCCGTTTTCATAAATGGACCCATCAGGCGCCGTGTATTTAGAAAAGTGGCGCGACTTTTTGCCGCTAGCGTTCTGTTGGACACGACGGCATGTGTTTCAGAACGCGACGGTGACTTAAACGTACTACACAGCATAAAATAACCCTTTTTCTCCCGGCGATTTACAGAACGGACGACATTTTGTCGTCGTGTGTCCCGCGACACTAAACACATGAATAAAAGGGGTCTAAATGGCAAAGCCAGTAGTTTGGCGGATTGTCTGTCCTGCTTCGGAAGGCGCCACTGGCGCGAACATGGAAGCCAGTGCCCATATCCGTAAACATAACTGGGGTAAGGGGGAGGCTGTGTTCAACTTTAAATGATATTTTTACACGAATACAGATGCAAGTTTTGCTGTTTATTTTATCTCCTTTTAATAATGTATTTCACCAGTGAATAATCTCTCCATCCCCAAAAGTAAAAATAACAAAACAAAATACACAATATGAAAAAAAAAGAGGAGAAGGAAAACTGTACTCTCTTGAAATATTAAAAACAAATTACTTTCTCTGAATTTGATTAATGGTATTTGACTACGGAAAAACTATTTTGTGTGTGTGTGTGTTTTTTTTTTTTACTATTCTGGATGCTTTCTAGAAGTTAATGTCGTATTCTGAAACTTTATACTTCTGTTCTTCGCTTACTGTTTTTTTTTTTTTTCTCTCTCAAGATTCTTTCCATGGAGCAATTTATCTCTCTGTTCCAACCGATTAGAAAATGGAAAGTTTGTACAAATGACTAAATAACACAAGGAACTTTTCATCAATTATGCATAAGATAGTATAATTATACTAGTAATCCGAATTTATTGGCGTAGAATAAAAATCAAAGTTTACAAACTTTCGCACATCAACCAGATGGCTTTTTCAAGGAAGGTAGACAGCAAACTGGAGAATAGAACGCTTCAACAATTTGAATGCCGTGACTTGACTTCACAATAAACGAAGAGATGCAAATGTAATTATTCATTCAAAGACACAAAACATCACGTTCCTTTAGCACGCGGAATCCTGGGAGGAAAACAAAAGGCAAACAAACTATTTGAAGAGTTGGTTCCAAATTCGTGGTAACTCGGGGGACGCTATCATTGTATAATTCACTGTTGGTAATGATCTCCAGGGTTTTCAGAATCGCAGTAGATTTAGGGGTAGAATAAGAAGCTAATTTCTTTATGTCATCCCATATACGATCAGTGAACTTCAACTGGACTTCTTTGGATAGCGCCGCGGTTAATTTGCTGTTCTTTATGACCCTCTTATGCTCGTTGACTAAGTCTAAACGAATGTTTTGTCATTCCGACGTAGTATCGCTTGGAGCCGTCCGGATATTATAGAGGTATGGCATAAACACCTGCTTTGTAGGAAAGTGGGGACTTGTCAGTATTTCTCTTACGCATAGCTTATAAAGATGTCTGAGATCTTATGCCGACATCGAGGTTCATCTTCTTGAGCGCGTTCTTGAGTTTATAGGAAACATTTGGTACGTAAGTTAGAACAGAACCCACGTAGTGTAGCCGCGGCATAGAAAGATTTGCCTGACAGTTTGTTTCTTTCGATATATCTATGTGCCATGTTCGGGGTAACCCCGAACACGGGGGTATCTCGAGCATGGTAGATAGTAATGGCTTTGGTTAATGCATTTTTAATGCCCTTGAACATGGTGCATAGTTAATACCTTTGTTTTCCTTAAAAATAATAAGGCCTTTTGTTTCCTTTCGGAGACCCCCGAAGGAATCTTCTGTTGTTATTAAAGATATAGAAAATTTTGGTGTTCTATTTTCAAAACTCTGTCCTTTTTGCTGCTCACCGATTATTACTTTTCATCGTGTATTCAACTCTTTGAAGGCAACAGACGTTATTTCGATGAACAAAAAACCTTTAGAATTTTCAGTTTCGTTGTACGTTAATTCAAATTGCACCATATTTTTTAGTTTCTTATATTAATGCATCTGTTTTTATATCTATTGTTTGCTTGTAGCATCTCATGAATTACCATCTCGGGTTTAACTTGCCATATTTTTGTACTTCGGCTGAAACCACTTGATAACATCTTTGTTTAAATTAATTCATGAAAGTGTTATTTCCCAAGTTACAAATTTTTTAAACTTATTTTCGGATAAATAACATAAGAGGTATATGTAAACAGACTATCAAGTGCTTCAAAGCTTACAGGAAAACGTATCCTTCAGAAACATTCAAAAATTGTTCACTCCATTCTATTTTTTTGTTTTTCAGCTGAGGTTGCGAGTACGCTTTTCGGAATCATTTTATACATATGCAATGCAAGAACAGCATGTCCTTAACTTCGAATAACTGGCGACTAACTGATTGTCTAGTTATTTGAAATGTAACAAACATTTAGTTTCTAAAAAAACAAATACTTACCGTGTTATTTCTTTAGATATTCAAACTCAAAGTTATCAAGAATTATTCTGTAATCTAGATATAAAATATGATTCCTCCTTAACCAATGAAAAATTATATATTAGTTTTTCAAAATTAAATTTCTTTTTCGATGAAGGAAAGATGTCAAAAAGTGTAATTCATGCATTTCTTTGATATAAAATAACATTTTTTATCGCTGTCTTTTGTTTCGCCCTTTTTTATGCACGTATAATAATTTACACCATAATTACTCCGAAACTTATTTATATCGTGATCATTATAAAAAAGATTGATAATTAGAACATCTTGTTATTTGAATTTTAAATAAACAAAAATAATGACAAACCTTAGAGACAAAAAATTTTCCAGGCGAACTTCTTTTCCTGCATGGAGCAAACTTTCGTTTTCATTTCACATTATCTTGTCAAAGATATGCTGAAAAAAAAAAAAAACTAATATTAGTCAGGAAAACTATTTCTTTTGCGCTGGCGTTAAATTACCTTAGCAAAAAGTGTCATGAAACGAATGTATATATATTTTTTAAAACGAAATAGGAATTTTTCATTGATTCCAAACAATGTGTGGAACAAAAAACATCACACATCTTTCGAAGAGCCTAACACCCAGTGAATCAATTTTCCACAATAGGGAGCCAACGCGAAAACACAAATTTTTCCGCGACGGACAACGAAGTCGTGTCCCCTCGCTCCGGAGTAAGTCACTCTTCCAACTGAGCTACGCAGACAGAATCTCTCGCTGCAGATTTGTGTCGTCTCGACACATGTTTTCACCTCTGTAGTACATCACATCATCTTCCTATGTATTAATCCTCTCATTAAAAGTCTGCGCTTTCGAACCGTAAACAGTACATGATACAGAAAAAAGTAACATTTAATTGAAAATTTGGCAATTTAATTTTCTCATCTTACCAACACGTTTTAATTTCGTATTAGATATAAGTTTGGTGCACTGAAGACTAAAACCAAACGGATGCCTTGCTGATGGTCTTGCGCTTCGAAAAGTTACGTCATAGATGTTTCTGCAACACTGAAAATAAGTAAAAGCTAAACAGGGAAAGCTCCGGTAAACCCGGAGGAGAAAGCGTTTGTTCCCAGAAAAAGTGTTTTTTTTTTTTTTTTTTTTTTGCCACATGAGTACGAACGTTTTGTGAAATGGGTGGGTGAAGCAAGGGGGGAGGGTTGATTATGCCCTAAGACAGCTGTCGAACGTTCGAATTGACGACGACAACTGAAAATTCCTGAAAGTAACGTGCAACGAAGTTGCCGGTAGGTGCCAGTCTTATAAGGAAGTCCGTTTTCAAATGTGCCTGTTTCTCCTAACTTCAGTATTTTGACAGCTTTTCCGAAGTTAGTAATTCCGTTTTTTTTCAGAAAAGTCAGTTTCGAGTATTTCCGTATTTATACAGAAATTTCTCAAAATCTAAGATTTTTTTTTCGTCAGAGATTCTTTTCCCTTGGTGAGCTTCGAACCGAGGTCAACTAAACTGGCTCAATGGAAACCGCCCGTGCAACCGTTCAGCCAGAAAGGCACGTAAATTACACGCACGTACAAGCTAGAACTCTAATCGCGCGATGCTGAAATGTTTTTTGCTATTAATGCGGGTGAATTCGTCATTTCATTTTCTGTTGGAGCTTATTTTTCTCAATAGGTTCGTAATAATTTTATTTTTTCTACAGAAGGATTTATCACAAAACACATATTTTTTCATCGTGATTTTTCGAAGCAACAGAATGCTTTGGAATTTGAGACTTTTAAAACTGACAATGGCTTTTATAACGTAAGCCTCTTTCGTGGGCGAGTTCGGTGTTACGCTATGTCTAAAACCATGACTAAGGAAATGTTAAACTAAATGAGAATACGATGCCATAGTTTACGGCCAGAAGGAACATAAACAGAAGTCAACTTACGATAACCTTTTATTGGTCCAGAAAATTGAAGAAATCTACAATATAGCTACATACACTGGTGTGCAAAAATTAAGGACGAAGAGGAGAAATTAGCATAACAGCGGAACGAGCAGGCAGAACGGAACGAAAGACCACTCAGGAGATAGACTAGGGTCCGGTACGGTAGGGCATGCGCATATATGCAGCATGACGCATGGGGGGGGGGGGGTCGGAAGGATACAAAGCACACGGGCGGCGGTGTACGTTCAGCAATTCAGTGAAAGCTATTGCACGGTGTACATCGGTTTGAGTGACGTCGAGTTGCTGCCACCGTGTGATATGTCCAACAAGCAATCCAGTAGACGACATCTAGATGGCTTTACCCGAGGTCGCGTCATTGGGAAGCTGGAAGAAAGTCGAAGTGTGCCTAGTGTGGCCGAGGAGTTCGAGGTCGCGTCATTGGGAAGCTGGAAGAAAGTCGAAGTGTGCCTAGTGTGGCCGAGGAGTTCGGGATCGCTCACAGCATCGTTTCACGAGCTTGGAGAGCATTTCAAACCACAGGAACAGCTGCCAGAGAGTTTAGCAGTAGTCGTCCGCGAGCAACTATGGCGACGGACGACCGGTATATTGTCCTACAGGCGAGAAGAGACAGACGACAGACAGCAGGAGAAATCGCAAGGCACATGCAACAGACAACTGGACGTCCGTTATCGCGTTTTACCGTGGCCAGGAGGCTGCACAAAGGTGGTCTATTTGCACGACGACCAGTACGGTGTGTGCCATTAACGCCTGCTCATCGGAGACGACGGTTTCTCTGGCGCCAGAAACACAAGAACTGGACACATCAGCAATGGGGTCGAGTTCTTTTTACGGATGAGAGCCGATTTCATCTGACGAGCGATTCTGGACGTATTCACATCTGGAGAGAGCAGGGAACACGCAATAACACCTCCAACATCATCGAAAGGGACCGGTTTGGAGGTGGCGGAATTCTCGTTTGGGGCGGTATCATGCTTGGTAGTCGAACTGACCTCCACATCCTCCAAGGAGGTTCAGTCACTGGTGTCCGCTATTGTACCGAGGTTCTCCTGCTTCACGTGCGTCTGTTTAGAAGTGCTGTGGGTCCTGAGTTCCTCCTCTTCATGGACGACAGCGCTACACCTCATCGTACAGTGGCTGTCGCACAGCTGTTGGAGAGTGAAGATATTCAACGCATGGATTGCCCCGCAAGGTCCCCAGACCTAAATCCAATCGAACACGTGTGGGACCTTCTCGGGAGACGCTTGGCAGCACGTCACCAGCCGCCAGCAACGATTCCGCAGCTGCAATTGGCGCTACGAGAAGAATGGGCCGCGATGCATCAACAGCAACAGCTCCTTGAAAACCTCGTCCTCAGCATGGACAGACGTTGTAAATCCTGCAACGCAGTTAGGGGTGATCATATCCCCTGCTAAAGACTGGATTTTTCTTGGCAGCCGCTTGTCACATGGACGTTTCTGTCTTCTGTCCAGTTGTGCTCGTAGCTACCTTTTCAATAAAGTGCCTTTTTATTCCTTGTTTGGACGGTTTTGCTCACTTGTCCCATAATCTTACATCTTGGGGATCTTATGGTATGATTTGAGTCGATGTGGAGCACTTCTGCACGACGTTACATTCGAAAAGCCATCTCGTCCTTAATTTTTGCAAGCCAGTGTATAATACCGTCTCGTTTTTACACAGATCGAACATCTCCGCACACACACAAACGTTAAGTAACTGCTGTATCGTCCTTTTTATCTATCGTTCTTATCGCATTCATAAGTCACTCTTTGACCTCAAAAGTTTTGCCAACCTCATTCATGTGAGAGAGAAGATATCACGTCAAGTTTGGAAAGTGCAAAAGAGAACAAACTCAAATTTACATAGGAAAAGGAACTAAAAATGAAAGTTAAATGAGAATATACGTCACATTTTAATTATCTTTAAGAAAATGTGAAATGTACTGTTGTTCTATAGTATTGTTTTGCAAAACACTTAAATATAAAATTTACTTTTGATAGCCATAATAGCCTTTGTCTTTAAGGGCCCACAGACTCATACCATATTAAATTGTCTTTACTATAGTTTAAGTATTTGGTTTGTTATAATAACACAATATATAATAGCTAGTACACAAAATAGGAGAAATCAGAAGAAATATCCTGTGGCGAAATGACCAAAATTTCATGCGATATGCTATGCACAATATCCCATCTCACTACAGAACTTAAAATCAGGTCCTCCGACCGACGACTGAAATTTAGTAGTTAATCAAACCTAAAGTATCTCCTACTATCGGAAATGTTCCGTCTTATGGATGCGCGAAAAAGTCCATTTAGTCCATATTCATGAAAATGGACTAAATGTCCACTGTCCATTTAGTCCATATTCATTTCATCCTCAGAATGGATGAAATACCGTGGAAATTTACCATTTTGATAAAATTTTTGTTACTAGGCTGAAAAAAAGTGTCAGCGGACATTGCTCACATACAGTTTTGTTAATACAACGATCTTAAATGTTATTTAAAGTACAAATAATACGAGGAACTGAACTTTGAAAACCTTTCTACCTCTTTTGTGTGGTACGATGTCAATCACTGTGGCATTAATGAAAGTTTATTCCAATGGCCAGAAATAGGTTATATTGCAGAGAAAAATTTAAGACTCCCTTCTTCTTTTATGTAAAAACTTCCTATTTTCCTTCTCCCACTCCTCAAATTCACAGTAAATATTAGGTGTACAATAAGTTTTTGTCCTGACCTTTGACCCCATTTCGCCCATTTTCAATAGGGTTTGTCACCAAGTCCCCTACCACATACTAAAATTTCATCGAAATGGAACCGTTTTTACGTTAGTTATGACGCATAAGAGCAGTGGAATGGATCCAGCTCCTATGTCCTGACCTTTGACCCCATTTCGTTCACTTTTAATAGGGTTCCTTCCCAGGTGTTCCCCTATCACATACTAAAATTTCATCGAAATCGAACGATATTTACGCGAGTTATGGGGGAGATATAGGTGACGCAAGAGTTAAAGCGCCAAATTGCAGCGATGAGCCAAGATCGGTGTTGTTCAGTAGGGAGAATAACTGTCTCCGGAACGAGGAGACGTGGATCCGAATCCCACCAATTCCAAATAGGCTTATTTTCGAACAACTAGTTGGAGATTAGCACACTTATATTTTATTTTTAAATGGAAATAAATATCAGAAAGTGAATAATAGAAATTATTATTTTTAATATGCATTGATAGTGCAAATGGGCTATTAAATGCTCCACATTCACAGAACATAAGTTTGCACAAAACAACTGGTGACTAAAACAGAAAATTTATCTCATACTGTCATTCCATCACTCCTCACAGAAATGGCTCGGTTCAGTATTTAAAATTTATTTTGGGGAGAAAATGCATGCTCATACGTACATGAGTTAATCGGCATTTTAACTTGAATGTATTTTTTCTGACACAAAAAATGACGACTATAAAAATGTTCTTATTGTCCTGATTTACCTTGGACGGTAGAAATTCTTTCCGTCCCCCAGTAACGCAGTGGTCTAAGCAGTGGCTTATGACCATTCGTCCGAGATGGGTCCGGGTTCGAATCCCGGTGAGGCATGGATATTGTGTTTGTCTTACGGCACTGGTCTATCCCTTCCCTGGAACCAGCGGCCCTAAATTAGGGACGAGCGACTGCTTATAGCCCATTGAGTTTATCACAGTAATCGTTAAACCTACAATAAAAAAAAAAAAAAATCCTTCCTCTCGTGATTCTTGGCGCCAATAAGCCCTGTTGCCATTTGACAGATAATTACTGGTCCAACTGATTCTCTTTGAGAAGTTTCGTCCTGTTCTGACCCTTAGCACCAACTAGCCCTTTAGTCAGAGTCAGAGAATTACTGATACAAGCGTTTTTCCTGATTCATCTTGAGAAGTACAAATTCTTTTCTCACCTGACAATTCACGAAATTAGCTCCTGTGGACAGACACACACACACACACACACACACACACACACATGGAAGAGAAGAAGTCAAATAAACCTTCTTATTGATTTACTTTGACACGTAGAAGTTTCTCTCGAATCACCCATCATTCGCGCTGTTTTATCAGAATTTTGCTTTAAAATGAAATTCAGTACATAAACAAATAAGACAAAATATTTATACTAATCATAAAATGTCGATGTAATTTTGGTGAACCACGAAAAATAAAAATTCACTGATTTTTGACCACACATATAGTAGTTAGTTTCTAGAGGGAGTTCGCTTGCTTTACAGGAGGATGAGTTCCTCGTCTTTCATAATATTCCCTATACTCTGGTAGTGCAAGAAGTGGTTATCTTTCGACAGCAAGTGAATGTTAAGATGAGACATCAAAACGGGCGTCTCTTCATGATGATAAACTTGTGACTTTTCTTCTCGACTTTTTCGTGCTGAATACATGTACACTATTCTAGGGTGCATGTGGATATTTCAGACTTATATCTTACTGAAAATTTCCACTTTCTTTTGTTTGGAGGTTAAAGGAACCACCATGGCTTATTACACTCACTTAATGGATCAGTCTGATTGCGATGGGACCCATCCAACACACCAGGATCACTACCACGACTACAAATCCACTCGGATCACCACTAAGATTGACTCAAATATCAGTTTCTAAGGTTTACACTCACAGAGGAGGTTTCAATGGCAACTGCCTAAGGCCGTACAAACCTCTGTATGCGTAGAAGAAACGAAGAGACATTAGGTGGAACCTAGAGGCTCACCACAGAAAAGTTTGTAGTTTAAGCAGTTACCCGCTCATTATGATAAGAAAGTTCGTAGACAGTAAGAAAGCAGTAGTGTGTGTCACCGACGGTAAAGTACGCACTAGCATTTGGGAGAACAAGAAAAGGGCGGGGGAAGGAACAGACGCTCTTTCTTTTAGAGGTTTGGGACGAGTGCCCATGATCCGATAGCTTATGAATATTTTGCGGTTCAACACTTCTCAACCTACCTGGGATCAAACCCATCATCATTAGGAGAACCATAAGGCCATCAGCCTCCCAAGGAACGGCAATCAGTAACTCATAAGCAGTGAACAAAGCAGTCAGTGGTGACTTTAAGCAGTCAACCATTCCGAATTTAAGGCCACTGGTTTCTAGAATTGGCCAGAGTCAAAGTCATCAGACAAACACATTCGCATGCCACATACCTAGAAGCCCATGAGCAACTCATAGGATTTTATGGAGCCGTCGTTTCCGAATTCAAGGCCACTGGTTCAGAGGAACTGGCATAGCCAGCGGCATCAGAGAAACACCCCCCCCCCCACGCCATGCGATTAATATTTTGCGGTTCAACACATCTCAACCCACCTGGGATCAAACCCAAGATCGTTAGGAGAAACATACGGATATCAGCAACTCATAAACAGTGAACAAAGCAGTCAGTGGTGGCTTTAAGGTGTCACCCGTCCCGAATTTAACGCCACTGGTTTCAAGAAATTGCCAGAGTCAAAGTCATCAGACAAACACACCCTCATACCACATACGGGAATAGCATCATACTAGCAACTCACAGGGCTTTAAACAATCGTATTTTCCGAATTTAAGGCCGCTAGTTTCAAGGAACGGACATAGTCAGCGCCATTAGATAAACACACACATATGCCATATCCTGCAGTGGCAGCCCATGAGCTACTCACAGAACTTTAATCAGTCACCTGACTGGAATTTATGGCCACTAGTTCTAAGGGTCGCATATCAAACCCGGGAGTTGAACCTAGACGTATCTCGAATGAATGGTCAGCGGCCAGAGCCTCAGACCTTTCAACCACCAACACGGCGATATGTTTAATGCACCTTCTCCGTTTTCCAATTGTTTTACTGCACTTACACAGAGAAGTAAGGTAGGAAAATTGGTCTGAGTGCTACCGCGCAGATTTTTGAAATCATTTCCAGAACCTTCAATGGCACACTCATATTTCCAGCTGCTCTAATGCAATGACCATTCCGGTCATTAGTTATCAGCATGGTCACAGCATTTTTTTTCATCTGAAAGTGCCGAAAGCCCCTAAAAAAAGACGTCATTGCTGTGTGTCAGGTACTAAGTGCTTCAACGATTTTGATCATCTTTTGAACGATCGCTTTACATGAAAAGAGAGAAGGTGGAAGGGAAGCAGAATATGCAAACCCTCCAGAACTTCTCCACAAGGAAGACTGTCTTTTCCATCATATCATATCACTAAGCTTTTCTCCGAGATTCAGAGGTTAGCTCCACAAAGAAATACAAGCTACCAGCTAATTTTTACTTACTGTTGCCGTATCAAACTTCTCCATTTACAGAGATCTTAACACAACTCGGGCTTCACTGACATCCATCACACGACGTACACAAGAACTTCTATACTTCATACTCTTTTTCTCATGCAGACACTCCTGAATCTGATCCTCCCATGACCTTCCTCTGCCTTTCTTTCCTGCCACTTGGGCTAAAAAAAAAATCGTAGTAAGCATGCCATCACTCATTCTTTCAACATGGCCAAATAATATTAGTCTTCACCTTGCTAACAACATTTTGTTCAACATTACACAACTGCAACACATATTCATCCCTCATACGATCAGAACGTGTCTTGCCACCCCACCCCCTTCCCCCCTAAGTAACGCATTTCTCCAGCACACAAACTACTCCCATGTTTCTTTTGCAGTACCAAGGTTTTACTGCCATACATCAGAGTAGGAACAATTACACTTTCATACACAGCCATGTGAGCCTCTCTTGAGAACCCATCATTCCTGTGTAAACCTCCCAAAGCGGTCATGGCTTTCAAGAATCACTCGCCTACTAATTTCGCTATCCAATTTGTTCTCTCCGTCAAACATGCTTCCTAAATACACAAACTCATTCGCCTGGTCAATCATTGTACCACTTAGACTTACATTACATTCAGTGCTAACAGTTTGTTGCTCAAAAACCATAACTTTGGTTTTTCTCTTATTTATACCCAGTTTGAATTTCATGCAAACTTCGTACATCTGGGACAACATACTATGCAACTCACTTTTGCTCTCTGTCAACAGGACTGTGTCATCATCATACAGCAATCTGCACACACGGATATCACCAAGACATAAACCAGTATTACCTATTTGGACATCACACATGCATGCATCCATAAATATATTAAACAGCCATTGTGTCATTACACAACCATGTCTGACTCCTGCACCAATAGAAAACCATTTTGATAAAACACTATTCACTCGTACATAAGCTCTACTGCCAGCATACACTGTTAAGTAGATTCCCAATAACACCATATTAATTCAATACCTGCCTTTTCCATCTCCCTTAAAATGTCATTGCTTCTTCCATGACTTATTACTGGACAGGTTACACTAAAATTTGGCTGAACTGGATGCCAGAAACTTTCTTCAAGTAAGACGTCATCCCTGTCTATCAGCATGAAGATCTCTTCAAGAATTTTTATCTGTTTTTGAAGTTTGCCGAATTTGCATTCAGTCACAACCCGGGCTTCAAATACAAGATGAATCCACATGCTGTTCGTGTCACCGACATCTTGTTCGCATTAAAGTACGAAGGAGCTCTTCCACCCCTTTCCCGTGTGTGTGTGTGTGTGTGTGTCCAACAACACGGCATTATCCAAGCATACTAAGATCCACGTACTCTTCCGCAAGAATCATTTTTTCATTGGTTTTGATGAAGATGGAAGAGACGTATTATCTGATCAGGTGCATTAGCGGAAGATAACTTATTGAACACATGAATACAGATTAAGGGATTATATACTTAAGGATAAACCCGATAGTTAAAAACGGATGACAGGTAGTGCATATCTAGTGTTTAAGAACATGACAAAAATAGAGTTTTCCCATTTATCTCCACTCGGCATCTTACATGGGAGCAATATTATTATACACAAAACTTGTTCTGGAAATCCAAAGTATATTGGGAAACAGGAGTTCTGCAAAAAATTAATTATCCTTCGACACATTCAGGTATGTCATAAGGTGGACGCACCCAAGTGTGCGTACGTTTGTTTGCGCACAACTGCGTTTCACAGCACATTAAAAACTTTCATAACACTTGAACACCTTTGCAAAGGAAAAAAAAACCCAATAAATATCTTTTTTGGATTGGGGGAAAGCAATTTCGTTTTTTTTTTTTTCTTGAAATAGTAAGAAAAACCCGGTGGCTTAAAATATTTTTCTAGTTAAAAAATTAAATAATTTTCATTGCTCTTTTACTGTACGAGGTTATACCAACTTATAAAGTTTAAGATGCAAACTCTGATTTTTGCTGCATTGTTATTGCGTTGTGATTACCATCACCTGAATCCGTTAATCAAGAAAAATGTTGGATTTTTTTTTCATTCTATGTGCATAAATCATGTAAGAAATTTATATCTAGCGAATATGAAAGATAAGCAAAAGTATTTCAGTTGAGTTTTCTTAATTAGACGTCCGCACGGGCTGGTCCGGGATTCCTGTGTAATTATCATTTATTGTTGTCATTTAAGCTGGGGCTAGGGTTGATGATGGCTAGAAAATTCAGTAATTTTTCGCTGGGTTAATCAAAACGCAGTTCTACTCGCAAAATAAAAGGCTGATAATAAAAGGACGTAAAAATCCTGTGTCTTATGCACGATCCAATAAAACTTATCAATCATTTAAACAATCGTGTCTCTAAGCATATTTTACACTTTAATCACTGTTATTAAAAATTACAGGTTAAAAACTTTAAAAAGATGACATTAAATTTTCGAGATCTTTCGAAGACACTATGCTTTCATCATCAGGAACATATGCGAAGGCTTTCGAAAGATCTCGAAATTTAATATCATCTTTTTAAAGTTTTTAACCTGTCATTTTTAAACATAGTGATTAAAGTGTAAAGTATGCTTAGAGTCACGATTGTTTGAGTGATTGATAAGTTTTATTAGATTGTGCATAAGACAGAGGATTTTTACGTCGTTTTCTTACAATTAGCACGAAATTTGCCTAGTGTTTTTTCATAAAAGCTGAGTTGAACTATCATTAGTTTCTCCTGACATCATCTTCCCGCGCTACTGATAAAAATCAACAAATAAAAATTAAATCAAATTTGATTTCTTTTAAAACAGGAAAGATTAAAATTGATTTACACTCGAAAGATGATTTCCTCCAAATACACGTATATTATTTAAAACGCACTTCATCTTTTTTTTAACAGAAATGCGTCGCAGTCTCTCTTTTCTCCACGTAATCATCCACATCCCTTTCTCATACAGCTGAAAAACTTAACTCAGAGGTGTTGAAATGAAATTTTGCTTTTCATTGTGGAATTTTTTTGTATTTTTATTTTTTTTATTGAAGGAGGTGAAACGACCACCGTGAGCAACTCAATGGGCTATAAGGAGTCGTCCGTCCCTGATTTTGTTTCCAGGGAAGGGAGAGAGCAAATGCTGTAAGACAAATAAACGTCCCTGCATGCTTCACCGAGATCCGAACCCGTACCCATCTCGGACGAATAATCTGCTTACTACGCCACCGATGCGGCTTTTTCTGTTGGCTTTAGTTACCATGAAAACCGTGTAGGAGTGACGAAATTCATAAAGTGAAACACGTACTGTGTGATTTTTGTTACTTATCTATATATTTAAAACACAAGGCAGTTTCTTTCTACAATCCGCCAGCGCCTCCCACTGGAGCGATTTTCATGTTGTTGTTTTTAAATGAAAGCTACTGACCCACAGATTTGTCATCGCTAATTTTTATTGTTATAAGTATTTTTTTTTTTTAATGTTACCATGGCATTTTCTTTGTACAATCCGCCGTTCGTTATTCTGGTGTTTGTTCTCGCTTCAGTACTTGAAGCGCCATCTGCCTTTCTGCGATGGTCGGACTTGGAACTAAGCCCTCCGCTATGAACTACGTAGTTGTAATTATCAGAATCGGTTCAGTAGTTTTTCAGAGAAGTAAAAAAAATTCCGTACATTATCGTGAACTACTTTCTTTAACGTTGGGTGTGATCAGGTTGCATGTAAACAAAGCTGAACCATAGACGGGAAATTGGGAACTACTTGAAAGCAATCTGATTTGGTAGTGCAGCCAAAAATAATAATAATAAACGAAATAGCCTATGTCCACCGGAGAGAAATAAGCTTCCCAACGGTGAAAGGATTATCCAAATCAGTTCAGTAGTTTTCGAGATTACCTCAAACACACAAAACTTCTCTTTATATATTAGTATAGATTATATAATGACACCAAAAAAAAAAAAAAAATCTGACAAAATAAAACACATTTTTAATCCCATTGTGTAGTTATTTAGACACGATATCATTTCGGGTCACTGAAAGAATGCCTTAATACTCCAATATAAGCCAGTCAACGACAGGTAAGCACATGTTATACAATAATGAGGAACGTCATCGTTAAAATCATATACGAGTAGTTGGAAAAATTAATAGGAATATTACAAAAATTTTGTTGATGACCCGTCTTATAGATGCCCATTAAAAATTCAACCGTTTATTATAGTTATGCATTTTATTATGATTCGTGTTATATGACAAGAAAAATTTTCAGTTATAGTTTTTTCAACCGTGCATGGAACGGGTCGGACAAGTAAATTCTAAAGCTGTCAGGGAAACGTACCAGGTCTTGGGCGTTCGCGTTTCAACTGAGTCAAACCTTGAACGATAAAATATTGGGTCCAGCCTCACGTTACAAGTTAAGGCCCGTGCAAATCTCTAATTGCAGTTCCTGTTAGATATTCCTTTAAACGTGAGGTGTGGTATTAATGATGGGAGTTCAGCGTCAGTGCCTCATTCAGTCTGTTAAGTTATCTTTACAGCTTTCGGAATTAGTCTCACCAGGTTCCAGCAGCGCACGATATACGACATTGTGCAATTTAATCTCTACCTTACATTGCAAAAAATAAGAGGTGGTGTGAATTTACGGGAAATTTCTGAAAATGCATTCAGAAAATTTGCCCGATATGTGTCCGTCTTTTAACAACATTTCCGTTTCTAAAAATTCCCGTTTTTTTTTTCAACTTACGCGCTTTTACAGTTTTCCGGAAGTCAGTATTTCCGTTAATTCCAGAAAAGTCCGTTTATGGTTTTTCCGTATTTACAATTTGAACTTCTAATTAATTAATCGCAGAATTTCTCACCTATTTCACCAGAGATTCCTTTCCGTGGTGCGATTCAATCTGAGGTTGTGTTTGTGTTGGCTCAACAGAAATCGCGCGTCTTAAGCGCTGATCCAGAAAAATTCCAGTCACACTTCACATTCAAGGTAAAACTCTAAATTCGCGATGAGGAAATTTTCTTTTGTCATTAATGCGAGTGAATTAGTCATTTTATTTTCTGTGCTGGAGCTTATTTTTTTTAAAATAGGATTACATAATTTTTTTTCTGTAGGAGATTTTTCATCTTGATTTTCGGAAGCAACAGAACGCTTTGGAAGCTGAGATCTCTTTAAACTGACAATGACCTTCAATTATCTTTAAGAAAAGGTGAAAAATACTGTTTCATTGTGTTATTTCGCAAAACTATTAAACATAAAGTTCCCTCTTGATAGCTATAGTCTTAAGGACTCCACAGACATAGACATCCAATACAATCACCCCAGTACAAGAATTTAAGTACAGAGTTTCTTAAGGAAACACAATATGTAATAGCTGGAGCACAAAATAGGGGAGAGGAGAAGGGACATCCGTTGCCACAGTAACCAAAATTTCAGGCGATCCTTCGAACAGACGATTAAAATTTAAAAGTTAATCAAACCTCAAGTACTCTCGCGAATCGCTCCTTTTACCGGTATGTTTTAGTCATATGTGTACGGAAAATGAGAGAACAGAGTTTCTCCGTTAATATAAGAAAAGAAGTGCGGAAAGGTTTCTGAAAATTCAGAATTTTCCTGGTGTATGAAAAATCCGTGAAAAAAAAAAAAAAATCAGGTTTCTTTCAGTCATTTCAGTGAAAAGGTATCCGAAATATGCTTCGTTAATTCACGAAATAAATCACGGAAAGTAGCTCGTGAATCTCAGAATTTTTTTTTTTTTTTTTTCTGCAGTGATTGCCTTTTGCAGTGAATTTTACCGCAAGTTCCGACACATCTTTTGATTTGTATAGCAACATTTTGCGATGAAAGTTCTGCAGATGAAAATTGCTATTGGATGTGAAAGATTTCAACCTTTAGGCTGTGCATCACAGGACGTGACCTACTACTCAGGAAGATGATAAAAGTTTGGAGAAATCAGACTGATACGCTTAAATCATTTTTTGATTAAGAATGTGTAGTGATGGGTTTCATGCATGTAGTCCATCAAAAAGTTGCTTTTATATGTATGAAATCATATACACCGAAGAGCAAATCATTATGACCACCTGCCTAACATGATATTGGTCCCCCTGATGCAACCAAACCAGCTCTTACCCGGAGAGGGGTAGAAGCTACAAGATTTCTAGAGGTGTCTTATGGTATATGGTACCACCACGTTACCAGCAGATTCCTTAACTTTTGTGAGTTACGTGGTCAAATCGAATTTTCAGTTCCAATACAAACCACGAATTCTCAAATGGATTGATATTTGGGGAATTCGGGGTCAGGAAATCTCCATGTTCCGCGAACTAATCTCGAATAATACGGGCTGTGTGGCATGGCGCATTATCTTGAAAAAGACAATACTAGAGGAGAATACCGTTACCATGAAAGGTCTGCAATTTTAGTATGTGGTAGGCGTCGTTGTGTCCTACACATGAATCACTGGACCCAAGGTTTCCCAGCAGAACATTGACCAAAGCATTACACTTACTCCACAGGCTTGTTTTCGTCCTACGATGTATCCTGGTGCCAACACTTCCCCATGTTAAACAACGTACACGTACCCTGCCGTCTACATGGTGCAACAGGAAACGAGATTCATCTGAACAGACCAGAGATGGAAACGGGTCAACGGGTCGACAATTTCTTGCGGGTCCAACGGGTCAGGTCAAGGTGTTCCTGACACAATTCTGACCCGGTTTTATGCCAATTTTATTTTTGAAAAGAGACAAATATGCGCATTGTCGAATTCTGTAGTCGATACTGGTGCTGACGGAGTGAATAATGATTTGCCATGCAAAAATATTGTCTCTTTCTTAAAGCAACGAAGATTTCGACCGGCCGACGCGACGTCAAACACACCGACACCATATCGTAAAAAGATACTTCATTTGCGTTCTTTTACAGTGCGATTGTCAAGGGCAAGGTACAGGCAAACGCCATTCGCCTGCTTCTCAGCTGATTCCCTCTCTTCCTGCGAAGTTCACTGTATGACTAAGAGTTACTTTTCACATCGCATCTTTTACATTGAGCATTCAGAGGTTTTCGATTGATATGCTAACATCCTGTTCCCATGACGTGTCATGTCGAAATTAACTTCTTATTTGTTAATATGGATGGATTTAATATAAAGGAGGTTGAGAAAGGCGTCGAGCCAAACAAATACGTGCTTATTGAAAACCACAAGGGGAAGAGTGCATGCTGGAAATTGTTTCGTCTCATTAAGGAACCGGTAAATAATTCTGTGTTGTTTGGTCTTGCTTTTTGTTCAAAATGTAGAAAGTGTATAATTACAAAGAAAGATGTCGACGGTGTAATAAATGATTATGGAACCAAAAATCTAACGGGCCATATGAAAATATGCGCACCTCCATCAAAGCGTGGAAAGAGCGAACAATCTAAATACATTTTAAAAATTGCATTTGTGTAATCGTAAATAATGATTCCCATTGTAATTTACTCCATGGCCACGGTCATAGTCAGCCATTACTTCTGGATTACGCAAAATAGTGGCACTAAAAATGGCACTAAAATTTAGCAAGTAAACAAATTTATTATTAAACAAGTTAGTAAAATCATGCAATAAATTGATTATGATACGCTTTCCAACATACCAGAAATCATTACTGAAGTTATTACTCAAGTTATGAGGATAATGGCTTGTAGAATAAATCTCGCTCCTATGACCTGACCTTTGACCCCATTTCGATGATATTCAACAGAACCGGTAAAGTATACTTCCGGAACAACATGATAAAGGTTTGTCTCAATCGAAGCATTTTTACGTAAGTTATAACGCATAAGCGCGATGGAATGAACCCCGATCCTATGTCCTGACCTTTGACTCCATTTTGCCCATTTTCAATAGGGTTTGTCCCGAGGTGATACCCTACCACATATTGAAATTTCTTCGAAATCGAACCAAATGTACGCAAGTTATGACTCATAAGGGCAATGAAGTGGATACCGCTTCTATGTCGTGACCTTTGACCACACTTACCCATTTTCAATAAGGTTCGTCCCCAGGTGGTCCTCTGCGACATACTAAAATTTAATCGAAATCAAACTAAATTTACGCAAGTTATGACGCATAAGGGCAATGGAATGCATCCCGCTCCTATGTCCTGACCTTTGACCCCATTTCGCCCATTTTCGATGGGGTTCGTCCCCAGGTTGTCTATTTCCACATACTAACATTTCATCGAAATCGATGTTGGTTTTTAAAACAGGCGGTAGAGGAAGCAGTTCGGCCTCCATAAGACCCCGCTCACATTTCCCCACTGCTTGTGAGACATGTGGATGGGTGGGGGGATAAATAAAAACAGTAGAAGAGCCCTTTAACGCGGATGGATACCGTTCTTGCGTTCCTCGGCGAGACGTGATGAGGCTCACCCGCCTTTACCAACAGTACACTTTTAGGGTGAATTGGAGTATAGATGGCCGGTAGCACCGGGGATTCTAATATCCGTCAGAAACCTCCGCCTCCCGCACAGTGCATAGCGGCTTTACCAACTACGCCATGCCAGTGGTAAATAGATTTATGCATGCACAAAATTAAGCATAATTTTCCCTCCCTTGCTGATGCAAGATTCTTCTTCTATTTGGCGCAAAGACATATCTTGATTTCTAGCGGTTGGACTAGTACAGTTCATTGTGCATGAAATAGAGTTACGCACGGCAATGATTTGCAGCTTCTCGTGGTTTAGAAATTTGCCCTCACCTTGACAGTTGAAAGCTCACACAATGTTTTGTGTCTGTAGACACGGCATATCTGTTTACTTAGATTTTTTTCTTACCTCTTGAAATGAAATCAGATAGACAGATGAAAAGTTGAAGCAGCTGAGAGATAGGCATATCAGGATGGGCGACTAACAATAAAACACCTGTCTTATCAGAATAGATCTAACGCTACCTCTGTGGTCAGGAAACAAATGACATGACAAGTTGATTTGCGCGTTTAATATGCAAGAGGAAGAACCGCAAAAATTAAGTGTGTGAATGAACTAAAATAGAGAGTAATTGGGGATAATGAGTATGAGATAAAACACTTCTGACAGATAGAAGCAAAAGTTAACAGTACAAAAAGGTCAGGGAATTCAGGGTTAGGATAAAAATCTGGTGTGTGTTTACAATTCTTCCTGGCATCTTTTACCTGCCTGGAATTTCCTTTGCATCCTGTGAAGATTTGCAATGAAGTCTTTTCTTGCTGCAGTACACTTCATTCAAAGATGGAGCTTTCAGATTTGGTAATGTCAGCAGGAGTAAAGTCCAGAAAGTTTTTTTTTTTTTTTTTTTTCAAAAAGAAGAGCGCAGAATAAAATTTTCTTGCCGGTAACGCGCTATGGGCCTTGCACGAAATGAAGTCCTTTTTCTGTGCGCAGTTTCTTTTTCGTAAAATCTCTGGTAATTCAAAGCAGTGGCTCGAAAAGATGTATTGTTTATTCTCTCATATCCCTTAAAAAACCGCAAGGCAACAAAAGTTTAAGCTAAACGATTTGTCGTCGGTTGATTCTGTTGTACAGCTCTCGGTCCTCTTTTGCCATCTTACGTAAGACTAGATCTGCCTTAGAATCCTGCAAGAGCCATCACATATGAGTTGGTTAGTTTCCTCTGCGGTAGGACGGCTTCAGTGTTTTTTTCAAAAACCATGTCTTTTTTTCAAACTTTAACAATGAAATTTAATAGTTTCCCCAAGAATAATAATTCTGGCTTTTGCAGCTTCTGTTTCGTCAGCGAATCGAGAAACTTAAGCTGATTCTTTCTCCGCGGTCTCATTAGATCCTAACAAAACGAACCCGTGTCCACTTCTTGGGGTGCGAATACCGTTCCTTCTACTGCTGAGCGCAAACGCCAGTCATACAACGTAAAAGTGTCCAGTCTCTTACTTTAGGACTACGCACTATGGTGGACCTCGAACGTGGACTGGACCACGAGAGGTCCTATTTCCGCAAAAAGTATGTTTATGTATCTCCTCGAATCCAATAGCGTAGTTAATCTTTCTACTTGGACTTCTTAGAAGGTGAGTGCAAAAAAAAAAAAAAAATTTAAAAAGGTGAGTGTAAATAAAGATTGCGTATGAAAGGAGAAAACACGAAATGGTGATCTGTAGATGACGCAGGTTTGTAGTGCTTTTCCCCAAGAACAATACGATTTCTGAATCAGATTTAGATAATCCCCCTACACCAAAGGAAAAATGATAAAAATCGTCCGTTTTTGTAACGATGTGTAACTAAAACTGCTGAATGGGTATCAGAGATTCAACAACAGAAGAGTTCTCGATAACACTGCCCTGCTTATCACCAATGAAAGAGCTAGCTTTGAAGTGTCCGGAGATTAGAATGCCACGAAAAACTGCCGTGTTATGGGACCATTGTTCCCATTAACCAGAGTTGTCAAGAATTTTGAAAAATCCCTGTTCTCCCCCCCCCCCCAAAGCGCAGAAAAACCGCTCCTATTGGCAGAAGTTAAGAAAATTTATAAGATACAAGAATTTAAACTGTATAGCCGTTGGGCGAGTGGATTTACATTTTCGAAACTTTTTTTCAACCGTCTTTTCAAAATGTACCCTTAACAGCGAGAAAAAAAAAGGTTGTCCCGCTTCCTAATGGTCAGAAGCACCGGCTTCTGGCTAATCGTCCAAGTATGGTATGGCTAATCGTTTAGAACCCAGTGACACTCATTTTTATGGCATGTCATTCAGTTAGCCCCTTTGATTACTTTTTCAAGAAGTGAAAAGATATAAAGTGAGAATGATAGCAGGGCACAGAGGTCATTTTCGCTCTCCTTAGAGGTGGCAAATTGAAGCGACAGCTTGCCGTGTCTTTCACAGCTTGCCATTCATTGGATCGCCTATCCGTTCTTTGATCTAACCGGTAATTGAACAATTGCACCATAACTATTCAAGTTCTGTCGCATTTTGTTGAGGCTGCTGACACTCTCCCTGAATTCCCTCGTTTACTTTATTACTTTGTTCTTTGTTTAAATGTATCTAATCTTACCAAGTTGAATCGCATTTTCATTTTTTTCTAGTAAAAGGGGACTGTTGGCATTTCGAAATGTTTCGTAGGAAAATGCATATATATATTATTTTCACAGATGTTTTTAATTGTTAATTTTACCTTGCAGTTGAGGCATTTATTCCTTTTTAGTTATCCGTATAGAGCAGAATATTGAACTGCTCCTTTTTAATATTATAGTAATTACGGTAAATTCGTTACACGTACACACATAATGTATACCATCATCATCAATCCACTGCTAGATGAAGGTCTCCCCAAGTTTCTTCCACAACGGCCTGTCTTGAGTCAGTCTCCTACATGTTACTATACTTTCGAATTTCATCCACCCATCTGCCTCTTGGTCTTCTGGACCATTTCCTGCGCCTTTATATCCAGTCAAAAATTTCTGTTGTCCATTGGTGGTCCGTTCTTCTGGCAATAGGTCCAGCCCATTGCCATTTCAGAGATTTAACTCTCATTAACGTATGATGTCTTCCATTCTCGTTATTTTCGTGATCGAAGAGTTCTTAGCATCTTTCCATACTTTTTTTCAGTTGTATGCAACTTTTGAATGTATTTTTAGTTAAAGTCCCAGTGTGTGTGTGTGTGTAAGGGGTACAGTGAAGAGGCCTGGCGGCGCCAAGCTAGCTATGCCTAACTGAATCGGACTTTAAATTTATTTATACAATCGTCGCCCATTGAAATCCCTCCCCCTCCCAAATGTTAGTTCGAAACAACATACTAAAATTTGGAAGCAATCAATGCATTTTTTCGCAAGCAATCAAGCAGAAGAGCGGGAAATAAATCCCGCACTTGTGTCCTGACATTTGCCCCAATTTCGACCATTTTCAAGAGGGTTCGTGCCCAGATTATTCCAAATAACATATTGAAATTTCATCGCATTCGTACGATATGTACGTGAGTTATCGTGCACACGGACAAAGCTGGAGCATACACGGTTCTTCAACCTACGGTTGGAAAGGGGGAAAAAACTGCGTTGGGTTCTGTGCAATAGTTTAAAAATTATTCATTTAAAAGTGGCAAACTGCAAAATATATGGTCGTTCATATTTCGACGGAAATTTAATTATGGTTAGTTGTATTTTGGCTAATAACTAGAAACTGCAGTTGTCATTCTCCAGGCTCTATGGAGTACAGTAAAAATAGCCCATAATATTTTTTTTGTAGGTATATTGCGTAACTTTCGAGAGAGCATTTTGCTAAATTTTAGCCAGAAAACTTGGGAGGGGGTACTTGTCCTCTCTTGATTGAACACCCTTAGTCAAAGTCGTTTCCTGTGTTTCTAACAAAAGGGAGTATTACAATGTTTTTTACGCTTTCCAACCGTAGGTTAAAGAAGCGTATATGCTCCGGCTTTGTCCGTCTGTTTGTCTGTCCGCACGATAATTCGCGTAAAAATGGTTCAATTTCGATGAAATTTTAATATCTGATAGGGGACCAGCTGGGGACGAACCCTATTGAAAATGGGCGAAATGGAGTCAAAGGTCAGGCCATAAGAGCGGGATCCATTCCATTGCCGTTATGAGTCATAACTTGCGTAAAAATGGTTTGATTTCGATGATATTTTAGTATGTGGTAGGGGACCAACCTTATTCAAAATGGGCGAAATGGGGTCAAAGGACAGGACATAGGAGTGGGACCCATTCCATCGCCCTTATGCGTCATAACTTACGTTAAAATGCTTCTCTTTCGACAAAACTTTATCATGTTGTTCCGAAGGTATACTGAACCAGTTCTGTTTAATATCATCGGAATGGGGTCAAAGGTCAGGGCACAGGACCGAGATTTATTCCACAGCCATTATCCTCATAACTTGAGTAATGATTTCTGGTATGTTGGAAAGCGTGTCATAATCAATGCATTGCATGATTTTACTAACTTGTTGAAATTTCAAATTGCGGTTTACCCACTGCTCCAACTACCTCATCCTCCTCCGTAATTTGGCGCAGTGCTTGACAGTGCCAGACCGGGTGTAGGAGGCTGCCAGATTACTTTTCCTTGAGCGCTAGGCCACTTTTTTTTTTTCCAGGACTGCACCACTGCTGTGTATGTGTGTGTGTGTGTGTGTGTGTGATGGCAAAATTAATCTCAAAAGCCAAAAAAGAAATTTAACATTGAAAATCTAAACGCGAGAAAAAAATGCAGAGACGAATTCTCAAAAAAGTTTCTAAAAATTAAAGGTGCCAGAAATGAGTCCCGTGTGAGGAGAAGTGGTGTGCTTGTTTGATGGCGCTGACCCTTCCCTGTGACCAATGGCCATAAATTAGGGATGGGCGATTGCGTATAGCCATATGATTTGCTAGCGTCAGCCCCCCCCTCTCAAAAAAAAAGAAAAGTTAATATATTCTATAACCAAAAGTTATGACATTTTTTTCCTTGTTTTGAGGCAGGGAATGCACTGTATGAAATGAATGATGTTTGGCATGTGGTGGATTTGGAATTGAGTATATTGTTTTTAAGAGTATCTCTGCTCGGATTCGCAATTACGAAATAGCTCTGGCGTCTCACGAGGGCGCCAACAGGTGTGAGACAAATGTGGCATATATCTGAGTTCTTCCTACTTTGTCCTAACATTCATTAGATTTTGTCTTACTCATGTCAATCCAATCTCTCACAGATAAAACGCAAATAAGTATGCAGTTTGTGTAAACCTATCGCTCTCCTGCATTCGAAATCGGCAACCTAGCTAAAGTGAGGAGAATCGCCGACTTTCGCGGACAACTGTCGCATCATGAATAGGATCTCCCTGACAATGCCGTTCGGAGTAGCCGTCACTTTACCTGCTGAAATATTGCCGATTACGTCATATAGATGAAGGGGGTTCGGATCGAGCAGCTGGGAGGGCCATTAAAAGACTCCGTCCCTGTCTCACGCTCCAGCACTGCCATCTGCAAAAAGAGAGTCCATTTCGAGATTTATGGCTAGAGGTGTCAGAAGAAGCAGCCGAAGCAGCAGACAGAAGCGGCCCGCTTCGTCGAGATAACGCGGCGTGTGATGTTCCTCCCCCTTCCCTTCAGCACTATTCAACCCCAGATCGAAGACTAAAGATCATATATTACTCTCTCTCTCTCTCTCTCTCTCATTCTCCCTATCCTTTGACTGAGGTCACAGTTCATACTCGTGTAATTGGGTGGGAAACAATCGCTGATACTTGGTGCATGTCGCTGGGGACTATTTAGGTGTCTATAAACTCAGCGACAGATACCACAGTGTTGCATCGCACCGATCTATTCTCCAACGTTTGTAATGAAGCAAAGATCTCTACTTGTGACCAAATCAAAAACGAAGCTAAAAATTTTCACAGAAAGAAATGGGCCAGGGGAAATTAGAGTTTAAATTCACCTAGAATTGAATTATTTTCCCACTGAGAGCAGTAAAACAAGAGGTATATACCTTCTAATTTCCGGGTGTAACGAGAACGTGTTTTTGCACCAAAGGAAGTGTGATAATAAAATATGTAATGCTATCTTCCAGAACAGTGACTGGGCTTCCTTACTTCAGAATTCTGTAGTTATTGGCATATTTTCACTGTATTCCATGTAAGCACTTCCTTCAGAAATAATGCAATTTCATTTTCATCGTCCTGGAGCGGAAATCGACCCCCCCTTCCAATTTCCGGTCTAGCTTACTACCCAAGACAAGGAAATTCCAAGCAACTGAACGTAGATATCTGAGAACCTTCAGATTTGCGCTAATCGCTACGATGGGGCATGAATAATAGCTTCGACTAGCGCAAATCTGAAGTTTCTCAGATATCTACGTTCAGTTGCTTGGAATTTTCTTGTCATGGGTAGTGTAACGACTAGCATGCTCAACCGGAAATCGGGAGGTGCGGGTTCGATCCCCGCTCCAGGACGTTGAAAATTTTAAAGTTTTCTGAAGGAAGTGATTACATGGAATACAGTGAAAATATGCCAATAAGGGTATTACAGCACCTACCATGTATTTATGAGGAATTATTTCTTCGGGGAAATTCGTTTCCCAATTGTATCATAAAATGTAATATCCTCAAACACAATAATAAGAGTAGTGGGGGGGGGGAGGTAGTTGGATGATTAATTGGTATGGTAAGAAATAGGGGTGGGGTCTTTTGGTCAAAGAGATTTAGGGGGATTGCTGGCATACTCGTCTGTTCAACACATAGGGTGGATGATGTTAAGACAGGAAATATCAGTTTTCAAGAACTAAAGTGTTCTTGAAAACTAACAAAATGGTCGGAAAAACAAATCGGGATAACTATTATAGTAAGGACAAGTACTGAATAAGAAGATTGAGAAAATATGGTAAAGATTGATTATTGAAAAACAGTTTAGGTTTATACTAGTAAAAGTGCAACGCATGCATATTTTGTGCCCTAAGACAACTGAAAAAAGTATCCAAAAGCAAAGACACCCTTACGCGCGATATTGCAGATTGGAAGAGATACACATGTATACGACAGATTTAAAAGATAGGAAATATAGAATTTTTGAAAAATTTGAGCCAGAAAAAAAAATACCGGAAATATATTTCCGTACATTTCGAAAGAAGCGTAGAACAGACCGAAAAACATATGAGAATTTAAGTACAACAGGATTCAACGTTAAGAATATTCTTATTTGATGTTGTTTATGATGGGAAAACAACAGGAATGAGGCAAGTTGCTTTGTGGACATGTTACTCGAAGAAGCAGCGGCGCTCCCACAATTTCTTTGGGGGGGAGATAAATATTGATGATGCAAATAAGAATACCCCGGAGAAAGAGAACATCACCCAAATTATTCAATTTTCTGAATATTGTAAGATTCTCTAACTCGGTTCAGAAATTATCTTTGTAAATATGGATTAGTAAACTCATGCACAGATAGAATTTCTTTGTTCATAAAATATATTCGTATATATATTGTAAAAGCATATATTAATAAGTTTAAAAATAAGTAGCTAATAAGGAAGAACCAAGCAACATCTAATGGGGAGAGCCAGAGCTCCTGGGCCAGCCTCGTGTGACCAGTGCGAAGAAGATATGGTATGTACCAAAAGTAAAAGATAAGCCGAAGCAAAGCGTTAAAACCCTGGGGATATGAAGATAAGTAGAATCTAAATTGTGTGTGCTGAAATGAAGAATAAATTCATACTAACGGAGTTAATGTCACAGTTCTGCAAGTTGGATTAAATATCTGATTTACCCAGTGGGTTATCTCTATTTTCAACACTGCGACGTAAAGATAAGTTTTACAAAATTTAGGAAATAATCTTTGTATATTCCAGCGTTATATTTTTTGCTTTTCTATTCATTAGGTTTTGGATGGATCACAACAAGACCGGAAGTGCCTCCCTTTTTTTCTCTTCCTCGTGCGACCGACCACTTCTACTTCCAGTAGAGGATTGGCGACCCAAACCGACCCTGGAAGCTATTTTGTATGGCCCACTTTTGGGGAAAATTGTTACTCGGATATAACATTTTTAAAGATTTTTCAGTATCAATTCATTTCTACAAGAAAATAATTTTCTAGCAGTAGGTTCGTAGACGCTACCAGAGGCGGCATCGGTAATTCGGACTTGTAAAGATGAGTTTCAAAGGGAATCGTTTGTTTAGTAGTTTTGGAGAACTTCAAGTGCCTAATCGTTTTATTGGCATACGCCGAGTATTGTCGTCCGCAGAACGATTCCTGACTGCTTAATTAGTTTATTGCATCAGAGACGCCATAGGCCGTCAAGATAGTGACAAACGGGAGAGATCAAGCAAAGAGTCTAGAGGGATCAGAACTTAAGGAAGATGCTTTGAGAAAGAAGGATTTTAGAAAAAGAAGCGGACTACGCCAAGAGAGCGAGGAAAGGAGAGTTGGCCGCCCAGGTGGAGCAGTGGTCTAAGCGATGGCCTCCGATCATTCGTCTGAAAAGTGTCCGGGTTCGGATCCCGGTGAGGCATGTATGTTGTGTTTGTCTTACGGCACTGGTTCTCTCCTTTCCCTGGAACCAGTGACCCTAAATTAGGGACGGGCGACTGCTTATAGACCATTAAGTTGCTCACGGTGGTCGTTAAACCTCCAATAAAAAAAAAGGAGAGTTGACTAGGAGGAGAGCGAGAGGGAACGAGATACAGGACGGCCTCTGTTGGAACCTGGACGCAAGAGAAATAAGTAAAAGGAACAGAAGAGAAATTAGTCGTAGAACGAATAAGAAAGAGCAACTATCTTCACAAATAACCTGATATCAATCCGGGACAACCCAAACGTATAAAGAACAAGTTAATAAACAATATGAGATTGCAACTCTATCAACTATGCATTGGTTTGGTATTTCCTCAGTTGGTTGCAAGTAGGCATAAGGAATCGGACCCCGAAGTAACCCCGTAACAAAATTTTCAAGATATCCCATCCCTGAAAAAAACGGTATGTCAGCACCACCGTTTACTTCTTAAACATCTTTTCAACATAAGTCACTGAATCACTGCAGTTTTTTGCATTAAAGCAATAATTAACAACATTTTACCCATTTTTCTGAGTCGCAGAATGCTAATAAAATTTAATGTAAGAATAATATTACTCCCTTTGCTAAGAACCAAAAGACAAAGCACGTTCTCGGAGAAAGACTGTCAAAGACTTTATTCAATTCTCATGAGTTTTATTGTGATAATAAGTGTTTGAAATGGAAATTTTGAAATGCCGGTATGCTCGAATTTAGCTAAAAAATTTCCGGAGAAAAAATATATTTCCCAGAAAATCTCCAAAACTGAAAAAGTAAAGATAATCCCCAGAAGAAAAGCTCCTTTGTTTGGAAATGTAAATGACAATTCCATGGAATACTATTGTACCATAACTCAGAAACAATGGCGGTCAATTAGAGCTGGTTGGTTTGTGGACTCCAGCGGGCACTACTTATGCTACACCGGGAACTGGGGTTAGACTTGTGTGATGTTCCTGCACCGCAGGACGCACATGAGATAAAGGCAGATAGCAACGAGAGCATACGTGCGCGTAGCTCAGTTGGGAGAGCGACTTACTCTGCAGTGAGGGGACCCGGATTCCATATCAGTCGTGGACAATGCATGATGATGGAGAAATCTACTTCGTCATACATGTTTATAGCGAAGAGTCGCAACCTTGAGACCAACGGATTAACCAGACTTCTCAACCTCAGCTAATCATTAGTGATTCAGCAAAGACTTTAACCCAGAACTTTAACCCTTTAATCGGCCGGAACGAATTGGCTGCAAACAGCTCAAATAAATACACTGCTGGCCACCCAAAATGCAACACCAAGAAGGAAGCATCCGATTGGCCTGAAATTCGCCGCATGCGTCGCCCGCAAGAGGACATGCAAACGATTAGCATTGCAGGGCATATGCAAATCATGTGCGCTCGGCACGCCACCGAGAAGCACTATAAGAAGGGTGCACATGGCGGGATGTAAGTAGTGGAAGTGTGTTGTGCTGCCGGACCTGTGCGTGTGAAGCTTTCTGATGCCTCGTCGCAGAATGCAGAAGTCATTCCAGCACGTTTCGGAGTTCGACAGAGGACGAATAGTGGCTTATCGCGACAGCGGTTTATCGTACCGTGACATCGGCGCCCGTGTGGGACGACATCCAGTCACAGTGAGGCGAGTATGGATTCGGTGGGTGCAGGAGTGACGGACGGACCGACGTGAGCGATTGCCGCAGCCGCCGCATATGAGCGAACGAGAGGGCCGGCATGTTGTGCAGTGGGCATTGACGGCTCGCACCGCCACATCACGAACGTTAGCGCAGGAATTAGGGTGTGTTGCGCAACAACCTTTGTCAGCACGTACCGTTCGACGTCGTCTGCAGGAGCGGTGACTTGTCGCACGGCTCCCATTGCTCTGATTACCATTGACGTTACACCACTGGCGAGTGCGGCGGCAGTGGGCAGTTGAACGCCGCACCTGGACTACGGAGTGACACGACATTGTCTTCTCTGACAAATCCCGCTTCTGCCTGCAACTCCACGATGGTCGGATCCGCGTGTGGCGGCACCACGGCGAGAGACTGTATGACACCTGCATTATGCATCGCCATACCGGTCCGTCGCCTGGCGTTATAGTTTGGGGCTCAATTGGATATGACATCCGCACCCCTCTAGTACGCATCGCCGGTACACTGAACAGCCACCGCTACATCTCCGACGTTTTGGAGCCTGTAGTCCTCTTTTACCTGCAGGACCTGCCAGCAGCCACGTTTCAGCAGGACAATGAGCGCCCGCACGTAGAACGCATCGCGCAACAATTCTTCACGGCCCACCAGGTGTCACTGCTGCCGTGGCCCGCTTGTTCTCCCGATATGTCGCCCACCAAACACGTCTGGTCGCTGATCGGCAACCGAGTGGCCCAGCAAGCACCACCCGCGGCTATGCCTGATGAACTGTGGCAACGTGTGGAAGCAGCCTGGACCGACATACCCCAAACCCACATCCAAAGCCTCTTTCGTTCGATGCCGCGGCGTGTAGCGGCCGTTATTGCCAGCCATGGGGATTACACGAACTATTGATGTCTGCGCGTTCCGCAAGTCACACGGGCTTGTAAGCTCAATCGTTTCATCTTTGTATCTGTTGTTATGTGTCCAGTAAATCTGGCTCTGCTATCTCGTGTCCTTCTTGGTGTTGCATTTTGGGTGGCCAGCAGTGTATATTAGCTGAGTAAAAAGTATGTCGAACGGCTCGCGAAGGAGTGAATTTGTTTATCGTAGAGCGATGTTTTCTCCTTAGTTCCTCAAAGTCGTCATTTAGCGAGATGACTGACACTAAATGACTATTCCTTTGAAAAACAAAATGGTCATTTCGGAAGACGATTGACACTAATCCTTTCTAACAGATTATCTGCTAAAAGAGCTATAACAATATCGACTAACCTAAAAAAAGAGAGAAAATGTTTGAGGCACTCGCTTTTACAGAGTATCACGTTGCCCTTTTCAGGGGATCCAATGCTTCCCTATCAAAGTCTAGGGTCATGAAGCAGACTATAGAAACGAGATCTTACCACGAGCTGCAAGTTTAGGTTCCGTACTGATGACGTGGAACGGGTAAAGGTGTTGATTTTTCGTAGCTTTCGTAGAATCCAGCCGCTATTGTACAACAATTTCTGTTTGAGAAGCTTAAAATTTGGGCATCTATTGATTCAGAAACATCGGCCGCTTAAAGGGTTAAAGTCCCGAGCGCCTCCCCGTTGGCGCAGTGGTCTAAGCGATGGCCTATGACCATTCGTCTGGAAGGGGTCCGGGTTCGAATCCCGGTGAGGCATGTATGTTGTGTTTGTCTTACGGCACTGGCTCTCTCCCTACCCTGGAACCAGCGACCCTAAATTAAGGACGGGCGAGTGCTTATAACCCATTGAGTTGCTCACGGTGGTCGTTAAACCTCCAATCAAAAAGAAAAGTCCCGAGCAGAGGAGGCAGCCCCCTTCCAATAGGGACTTGAATAAAGTGGAAAGACTGGCAATCTGAAAGAATTCAGTTTTAAATTAATAGCAATCTCATCGCCCTCCATAAAAAAAAGTCCGAAGTAGAAAATATTTATATTCATTACTGCAAAACTAAAGAACAATAATAATAAAAAAATTGTTTAACCTATTACTCCCAGTTCTTCTAGGAATCTCTGATCAAAGAAGTGAGAGGGATCATACTTGGTATCGATTTTGGATGAAAATAGAGATCCGCAACAGTGACCTCACCTAAATGTCAGTCTAATCAAACTGCACAAGAAGAGAAAACTAACAATATGTTGGCGATGGAGAACAGAGCAAAATAATTTTCTCAGTTGGTCCATCTGAATCATAGTTACGGTCGGAAACAGAAGTGCACATTTGTGAAGAGGAAAAAAATGTGCGCAAAATATTTGTTTTGAAGAGAGCAATCTGACACAAAAAGAAATTTTTCAATCTTGGAATTGGAGGTATCGTCTCAAATAAGAATATATAATGTATTTACGCTTCTAGTGGAAAGAGCGTACATCATTACAAGGACGAAATATACCTAAACGTTTGCCTAGACACTGCTTTTCAACGCGAACGTGGTCTTTTTCTAAGTGACATATTGACATTTCAGAAATGAATCTGACTTCAAATGCACATATGCATTTCTGACACGTGGCATTAGAAATGTTCAGAGTAAAACATTTACATGAAATGTCTCTCACACTACAAGGTTCCTGACGCGAAACGAAATCTTCACATCGAACCTTTAGAAATACAGATAATCAGGTAGATAGAATATAATACAGGGTGTTTCAAAACTAATGGAACAAACTTTAAGGGGTGATAGAACACACCGGAACAAGCACTTTTCGTCATAGAATGGATGGTCGCAAGTTACACGGTTGGGCGTTGGAGGGCGCTTTCCATTTCCCCACACACGCAGTCTTTCGCAACGCAAAGACAGAAATGGCACAACAAATCAAAACAAAGCTTTATTGCAGACAAAATAAAAATAAAAATGTGGCATCCCAAAATTATACCAAATTTGCAAACAGTAGTTAGTAAATACTGAAATTAATTACATTTACAAAAGCTGCTCAAAAGGCCGGCAGCCACTCCTGATATACGCTTCGCATCGTCGACGTAAAGATGCCCGTATGTTGTCGAAAATACCAGGCATTTTCCGCACAACTGCAGCAGCAACTAGTTCCTCATTCAAATCAATGTGACTGCCGTACATTACGGACTTAAGGTGTCCCCATAAAAAGAAATCCAAAGGGGACAAATCTGGTGATCGTGGGGTCCATCTCGGCCAATCCATTGGCCTGGAAATATGGTGTTCCAGTAATCACGCACCTGAGTGCTGAAATGAGCTGGCCCTCCATTATGCTAGAACCACATTTTACGGCGGACGGCTGCTGGTACATGCTGGATCAATTCAGGCAAGACGTGTTGAAGGAAAATAAGGTACGTCCTCCCATCCAGACGTTCCGGTAAAAAATAAGGGTTTTTGCGTTGTGAAAGACGGCGTGTCTGGGGAAATGGAAAGCGCCCTCCAGCGCTTAACCGCGTAACTTGCGACCATGCATTATATGACGATGTGTTTGCTCTCTCACCCGTTTAAGTTTGTTTCATTAGTTTTGAAACACCCTGTATATGTTTACTCCGTTTAATGGAGAAACTGCTTATTTACAGAAGAAAACGTATGCAAAATGTTCCACGTAGAAAATGACATTTCGTTCAAAAATTGTGCTTCTGATCGAAATGATTGCAGTTTCACCCTCTACCAACAGAATTGAGCTTTATGATGAAGAAAATACGCGTGAAATATTTCAATATTCCGCACAATGAACGATATCAAATGCAAAGGAATTTTACAAAACACTTTTAGGGTCGAAAATTGTCAGGAAGTAAAATATCAATTTTACACCATGTGAGAAAAAGACAGCCCATAACTGAATTAGAACTTGGGAAAATTTTCTTCATTCAAAATGGCATTCGACAAAGAATTTTTCAAGAAAATTTTTAGAAGATGATATACTGTAACCAACTGAAATATGTATTTACGCCAGCTATTCAGCTGTGCATTATGGTTAAGAAGAAAATAAACAAAAAATGTTCACCTTCGTTAAACCGCTGCGACGCAAAGAGAAGTTTTCAAATCGGACCTTTCAAAGTACAAACAGGGAGAAGAGAAATACGTTTTCGCTTCTAAAGAAACACCTGTGTGTATTCAAGCAGAAGTCTGAGCAAAATGATTTTCATAATAAGAGGTATTCGACAAAAAAAAAAATAGTATTTTTCTTCAACGATTTTTCAGAAGCAGTAGTGTGAAGTAAAATAAATATCCAGAAAAATTACCATGTGCATAAACGCCCTTTAGGGGCAAAACGGGGCACCCGAAATAGACGAGATGATTTTTTTTTTTTTTTTTTAATGATTGCGGGGTTGAACGACCTCCGTGAGCAACTCAATAGGCTATAAGCAGTCGCCCATCCCTAATTTAGGGCCACTGGTTCCAGGGAAGGGAGAGAGCCAGGGCCATAAGACAAGCACAACATCCATGACACACGGGATTTGAACCCGGACCCCTTTCACACGAATGATCAGAAGCCATCGCTTAGACCACTGCATCAAGAGGGGCGGCGAAACAAAAGATAACTGATTGGTATTCGAGAGGTCAAATGCAAATACATTACTCAAACAAGTAGGGTAATGCGATATTGAACGTTAACAGATGTGTAGTTGGTGAGTTTGTATTTAAAACACAATAGCCGTCATTTGTCATACGAATCATAAAAGTAAAATAAAAAGAAATTTAATTGAAAATTTAATGCACATTGAGTAAAAAACATCAACTTATGATACAAGGATGAACAAAAGAATCAGTGGGAAAAGAATTGAGTAAAATCAAACTCATGGACCTTGTGACATATATTCTAATATAACTTTCATTTTTAGTTCTTTTCCTAACGTAAATTTGAGTTTGTTCTCCTTTATACTTCCAAACTTAACGTGACATCTTCTCTCTCTCACAAGAATGAGGTTGGCAACACATTTGAGGTCAGATAGAAAGTGACGTATGACTGTGATAAGAACGATGTATAAAAAGGACGATACAACAGTTGTTCAAGGGGATGTGTGTGTGCAGACGTTCGATTATTAAGATAAATGTGAAATTGACAACTTTTAGTGTCATATTGTGGAGTTCTACTCAAATATTTCCGGACCAATAAAAGGTCATCGTAAGTTGACTTCTGTTTATCTTTCGTCTGGCCGTAAAAGCTTAGTTAGGAACTATTACATCGTATTCTTATTTAGTTCAACATTCCTTAGTCGTGGTTTAGACATAGCGTAAAACCAATCTTCCTCACGAAAAAGACCTTTTCGTGAGTAAGATTGGTTTAAAAGTTAAGTCTCCCCCCCCTCTCTCTCTCTCTCTCTCATATCGAGGAAACAGTACAGAATTTAAGAAGTCCGATGCTGAAATGTGAGCGGGAATGACAGAAATAGATGGATTTGCAGCCGAAGTACAAAGATAACTTAAAGAAACAGAAAGCCGCCATAAGCGTTGGCTCCAGACCATTTTTTTAAAATGGGTTCGGGTTCGAATCCCGGTGTGGCATGAATGTTGTGTTTGCCTTACGGTACTGACGTTGTCCCGTCCCTGGAGCTACTGATCCTAAATTAAGGACTGGTTAGTGCTTATAATAATAGCCCATCGAGTGGCCCACGGTGGTCGTGTTAAGCCTTCAAGTAAACAAACAAAATGGAACAACAACCCAGAATGTTTTCTTTTTTTTTTGATTGGAGGTTTAACGACCACCGTGAGCAACTCAATGGGCTATAAGCAGTCGCCCGTCCTTAATTTAGGGTCACTGGTTCCAGGGAAGGGAGAGAGCCAGTGCCTTAAGACAAACACAACATCCATGCCTCACCGGGATTCGAACCCGGACCCCTTTCGGACGAATGATCAGAGGCCATCGCTTAGACCACTGCGCCACCGGGGCGGCCAACCCAGAAATCAGCGTGTATAATAAGAATTAATATTTCGTGCCAACGCAAACAAACTGTGACCACACCCTGCTGCATGAATAAGGAATGACATTTTGGAAAAGCGTGTTACGATTAGGTAGTAATTCCCTGATTTCAACAGAAAAGATGAACTTGCTAAAAACTCGGAGCCATTTTTGTTATCCAACTCTGAAGGCCCATCGAACCCATGGTGGAGAAAGAGAGGAGCCCCAGGAAAATCACTGTAACAGAAGAGTATTGTCAGTTATGATAAAAGCATGCAAAAGACGGAAGTTGCAGCCATTGTTGATAGAATTCTTAGTGAAACAATCAATAATGTTTTCCGTTTGCAAGTGACGTAGAGAGTTTGTCGCTTTTCAGCTCTCGAAGCGAGCAAGCATAAGTCATGTTTGTTGCCTTCTTAATTACATCACTAGATCTTTTCCTTGGCCATGCTTTCAAATTACCGATTCCGACTCTTTCAAAGTCAATACCCCCTCCCCCCTCCCCCCATCCCAATGAAACTTATAAAAGGTACTACATTGTTGTTCAGTGATCAACTTCCTACAAACGTTTCAAGAAGAACGCCTACATCAAACCAGATGACAACACACGTGCTTCTCACTTTCGCAGATGTTAATTTTTTTGTGAGTACTAAACCATCTGCACCTGAACTAGCTATGTAAAAGAAAGGTTACGTGCATAGGGTAATTTCAGTAGAAATAGGGTTACATTGCTAATTATTATTCAAAAAGATGGTGCTCTTAACATCAAGATTTTGGGCACATGAATATAATCGGCCGCTTCTGCGATGGAGTGGTGTGACGATGCGAGCTTCAAATATCTCGACAAAGCTGAACCCGAGCTCGAGTCCCGGATGTGGCACGAGTTGTACGTCTATATTCCCCAGTTTGGGACATGTCATCTCAGGTCTTCGGAAATGCAACCTCAGAAAGCAGTCTTGCGGTGGCAGCCCCGGGCCCTTGCGGCCCCGTTATGAACAAAAAAAAAAAAAAGTACGTATGAAATAAGTACAAGTGTATAATTAAGTTTATATACACATGAGAAACAACGAAATGTAATCCTGTGCTTTTGTAATGTGGCCTGTGGTTCAAAAAATAAAGGGAAGGGAAAAGACCCACAGTTTGAATCATTAAGGATCTAAACAATAAATCGTTTCAACATAAACGCGCAGAAAATATTAGTTTCTGAATGGTTATGACACTGGATTAATAGAGATACTGCTTGTTTATTTATCATTCTTAGGCAAGACATGAACAAAGCCGTCCAAAGTAATTTAAATGAAAATGTAAATCAGTTCTTATCTCATGAAGTGACAAGCTACTATTAAGATAATGATGGCAGAGATTCGTGATTTGAAATGAGACCTGTTTATCTCATCTGTGGTCTCGATTTGTTTCTGTTTCTCTCTCTATAATAATAATAAAAAAAAATATTGCAAGCTTAGAAAGGCTTCGGCCGAAGACAATGGAAAAATTTGTTGTTTTGCTCATTTTCCTCGCAAAGTCATTATCTGAAAAGGATGAAGGGTGTCTTGACACACACAGGAAGCCCGATCATTAGCATGCACCGGACGACATCATATTCTTCGTCATCATCATTGAGAGACACGTCCTTGTGAGAGACCGAACTGAATCCCAAAGCATCCTCCACTGTAGCGGCAAAAGCGCACGCAAAATCAGTTCCCTTAAACTATGGAGGATGTCACCCGTGTGTCACCGAAAATGGTATCGCTGGTGGTAATCAACCTGTCGCCCCTACAGTCCGATGCACTCGGCAGACGCGTGAACCAACTGCGCTGACAGCCACGCACACAAGATTGCCATCTTTCACTTTTCTCTCTTTCTCTCTCTCTCTCTCTCATTTCATTTACAATGGCTCTCGGAAGTCCCGCAGAATCATCTTCACCACCTTGTCCATGCGAAAATTTATAGGCCCTTGATCACTGGGCTTCTGCATAGCTCAAAGCACAAAAGGAGACATCAACCCGATACGGACAAAAACAACAGTCTTGAAGATAGGCTGCACTGCTCATCTGTCCGTGGTAATTACTTACCGCGCCGCGCATGAGCGCAGCCGTCAGAAACATAACAGGTAATTACCTACTTGGTAGTTAATTCGTGCAGTTCAAGAGTGACAACCTGACTGGAACACTGGGAGTTGCTGGAGGGGGGAATGGGACGCGATGAATGGTCTATACCATGAAAAGTACCTCATACAGTCACCGTGTTTTGAGTGATGGCCATGCTATCCGCCCCACAATTCTCACGGTTAAATCAAATACGAAAAAGAAAGGTAAAAAAACATGCATGTTGGCCGCATAACACGAATTAGTTGTGTGCACGCTCTTGTACGTGATAAATGGAGAAGTGTTCCTTCAGAAGCGTGGATCAAATCGTTGCTTCCAGCCCCCTGAGCGTTATCAGAATTACAAAGTGGTGGAAAGTTACGGGGGAAATTTTTACAGATTCAGCTAAAAAAGTCATTTTTATCTGCATATAGTTATCCTTTTTATCAGATAGGTATATCTGCATTTAAGGATCCTTTCTTAGAAGATATCTGACGAATCGTCCGAGATCGACTCACTACTGAGTCTGTCCCCTTTCCCTCAATCAGCAGCCCCAAGTCAGAGACAGGCTCACACCTGTCGAAACTCCTATCCCCACCCAAACCAGAAATAACTTTAGATCAGAGGTTCTTTACCTGGGGTCCATGGATCTCCACAGAAAAATATCAGGGAACCGTGAATTTGGATTGGGGCCGTGAAGGGCCTTGTGTGAAGCGTTCGTGACTGCCACGGAGGAACCTCAGGTTCGATTCCAGGTAGATGCGAACGCTCGAACCACTAAATATACGCCGTGCGTCGGATGGGCACGTTAAGCAGTTGGATCCCGGGTTATAAATAAGGTGGCCTTCCTTCCCCTTTGTACCGCACTTCCGTGTGACTTTTCTGTCGGGCACTCTAGCCCAAATCTCATAGTTTCCTACCTCTAAGGGTTGTCCAAGGCCCGGGATCAGACACTCTTTATCTAAAATCACTCACTCAATTGGGACTGAATAGTTAATCTGTCTGTATTCATGTCAAACATACTGTATAACAATCACTTCGACGTCAAGTCATTTTTTACGTGCGTGCGCAGCTTAGTTGGCATATGGAAACAGCAACAATTAACCCTCAAACAAAACGACAAAATTTTCGCTTAGACCATAGAGTTTAAAATAAAAATCTGTGTTACGTTACACAAGGAGGGAAGGGGAGCTTATCAGCCTCAACATTTTGGAAATCGTTATGCTAGAAATCCCAGCTAATGTTCCCACATTTCTGCGGAAGTCTAAAACATGGTGCAATGCTGATTTTGTGGAACTTTCCAGAGTAAGCATGGAAAACTTCGGAAAAGTGGTAAGGTAAAGTGCACATGCACTCACATTAAAGAAAACGACTTTCAAGGTTTCTGAAAGACTAGTGAAAACAAACTTGCCGGTCGCATCCTTCTGCTCCGCAGCCGAATGTTTGCTCAATTAAGCTACACCAACGGAATTTACTGCTGCAATTTTTTTTTGATTTTTTTTTTTTTTTGATTGGAGGTTTAACGACCACCGTGAGCAACTCAATGGGCTATAAGCAGTCGCCCGTTCCTAATTTAGGGTCACTGGTTCCAGGGAAGGGAGAAAGCCAGTGCCGTAAGACAAACACGACATCCATGCCTTACCGGGATTCGACCCCGGACCCCTTTCGGACGAACGATCAGAGGTCATCGCCTAGACCACTGCGCCACTGGGGCGGCAGCTGCAACTTTAATACGTGCTTCATTCACCTCCGTAGTACGTCACAGACTGCATAGCGAAATTCTGAAACATTGCGCATTTTCGCATATTTTTTGCATGTCTCTAGAAAAGACACTAATATTGCCAAAATACTTAAAAGTTATGTTGAACTGTGAAACATCAATATATTCATTCTATAAGGTTTTTTACTGTGAGATGTATTTTAAGAGTTCGCTATCCAGTTGAATTTTGCACACGATCGACATGAGGGGACTTCCGTCTCGCATTCTAAGACTGAAAAAGGGTGCAGTCGTGATGCTCATCACGAACCTGGCCGCACCGGTGGCGCAGTGGTCTAAGGTTTTGCTTATGATCATTCGTTCGTGAAGGGTCAGGGTTCGAATCCCGTGAGGCATGACTATTGTGTTTGTCTTATGGCAATGGCTCTCTTCTTTCCGTGGAACGAGTGACCCTAAATTAGGGACGGGTGACTGCTTATAGCCCATTGAGTTGTTCACGGTGGTCGTTAAACCTTTAGTCAAAAAAAAATTACGAACCTGGATTATTGTCTTTATTGAAGTGGTTGAATGAATTTGTCAATCAAATAAAGTTTACATTTGTTGTTTCATACGAGTCTATTCTTTTCAAAAAAAAAAAAAAAAAAAAAAAAAAAAGACCAACCGTCTATTCCGACGGGTTTCGTCTAGTTTTACTAAAAGGCTGAGGATTATAAGCCTTTTGTTAAATAAGTTGAAATTCGGGGATAAGTTACTCGCAACTCTGAAACGTCACACAAATTCTGAAGTACGCTGCTCATGCTCCTTGCACCAATTAATAACAAAATTCTAAAACATTACACAGACTTCAGAAACATTACACAATTCCTAAAAAATTGCTCATACCCTTTTCAAGCTCAGAAACATACTTTCAGGAAAATTGGCGCATGCGCAGCAATTATTCCGGAAAGTCACAATCTTCGAAACGTATTATAAAAAGATTTGAGTTTTACCATGTCCTTTTGGGAGATTTCACGACCACCGTGAGTTATAAGCAGCCGCCGGTCCTTAATTTAAAGCACTGGTTTCAGGCAAGAGAGTGAACGAATGCCATAAGATGTCCATGCCTCTAAGGGATTCGAACTTATTTCACACAAACGGTCAGAAGCCATCGCTTAGACCGCTGTGCCACCAGGGCGGGCGTTTAACTTCCTAGCCGCCTGGGAACTATCATACATGATTTCACATAGAAATTGTACCCAATTTGGTATCTCTTGTAAATGACATCGAAGAGAAAATGAATACGATCGAATTTTTAGATGCAGTAAAATATATTTAGAATTTAATATTTACATTTACGCCCCCAAGCAAAAAGGCTGTGCATAGAAAGCAAACCAGAAGCTTTAGAAAAGCTTCCAAATGTAGAAAGAACTTAAATCGAACTAATAGGCACAGCAATACGGTGTCCACAGAAGACGAATATAGTGGTAATATAAGCACGTTCCATTTCTTTAAAAGGCATGCTAACAATACTCCATGGCTGAAGACAAGTGAAATCGTATCAAAACAAATAACAATAGACACTGAGACATGTGGGAAAGACAAGGCCTTCCTTAAGAAAAACGTAGTAATAAATTTAATGTAAACAAGAACTCATCAAAAAAAGAATAGGCATTTTGTTCACATTTACTAATTCACATGCACCCCCCCTCCCCCAGAATTCCGTCAGATAAATTGTGACGTAAGCCTTAAAGCAAATATGCAGCTGAGATGATTTCAAATTCCTTTTCTTAGCTCTGTAGTAAATAAACTTTCGTCGACGCCTACGAATTCGGATCAACAGAAGTTGGAAACAATCTTTTAAGCCGCTTTGCGGAGTGGTTAGTGTTAATTAATTGCTTCTGTTGACTTTAGTTCTAAACAAGCAAACCCTAAGAGATGGAAACAGTTACTGATTGCCTTTTCTAAGGTTTGTTTCCATGCTTTATTTAAAATACGAATAACATATAGGAAACTTGCATGCGTTACTGTTGGTAAAAATTGCAATACCAAAACAGAATCACGCTGTACAAATGAAATTTATATCACAGGTTCCTGATGATACAAGAGATAACTGATTACATTTGTAGAGCTATACAAGATTTCTTTGCTTGAAAACACAGTATCGTGTGAAGCCACCTCGAGCAGTATTAACAGCTTCTACACGGAGTGGCATTGTTTGCTTGAAAACGCAGTATCGTGTAAAGCCACCTCAAGCAATATTAGCAGCTTCTACACGGCGTGGCATTGTTTGCTTGAAAACGCAGTATCGTGTAAAGCCACCTCAAGCAATATTAGCAGCTTCTACACGGCGTGGTGTTGTTTGCTTGAAAACGCAGTATCGTTAGAATCCACCTCGAGCAGTATTAACAGCTTCTACACGGCGTGGCATTGTTTGCTTGAAAACGCAGTATCGTGTGAAGCCACCTCGAGCAGTATTAACAGCTTCTACACGGCGTGGCATTGTTTGCTTGAAAACGCAGTATCGTGTGAAGCCACCTCGAGCAATATTAACAGCTTCTACACGGCGAGTGGCATTGTTTGGCTTGAAAACGCAGTATCGTGTAAAGCCACCTCGAGCAATATTAGCAGCTTCTACACGGCGAGGCATTGTTTGGCTTGAAAACGCAGTATCGTGTAGAAGCCACCTCAAGCAATATTAGCAGCTTCTACACGGCGTGGTATTGTTTGCTTAGAAAACGCAGTATCGTTAGAATCCACCTCGAGCAATATCAACAGATTCTACACGGCGTGGTATTGTTTGCTAGAAAACGCAGTATCGTGTGAAGCCACCTCGAGCAATATCAACAGCTTCTAAACGGCGTGGCATGGTTTGCTTGAAAACGCAGTATCGTGTGAAGCCACCTCGAGCAATATTAACAGCTTCTACACGGCGTGGCATTGTTTGCTTGAAAACGCAGTATCGTGTAAAGCCACCTCAAGCAATATTAGCAGCTTCTACACGGCGTATTATTGTTTGCTTGAAAACGCAGTATCGTTAGAATCCACCTCGAGCAATATTAGCAGCTTCTACACGGCGTGGTATTGTTTGCTAGAAAACGCAGTATCGTGTGAAGCCACCTCGAGCAATATTAACAGCTTCTACACGGCGTGGCATTGTTTGCTTGAAAACGCAGTATCGTGTGAAGCCACCTCGAGCAATATTAACAGCTTCTACACGGCGTGGCATTGTTTGCTTGAAAACGCAGTATCGTGTGAAGCCACCTCGAGCAATATTAACAGCTTCTACACGGCGTGGCATTGTTTGCTTGAAAACGCAGTATCGTGTAAAGCCACCTCGAGCAATATTAGCAGCTTCTACACGGCGTGGTATTGTTTGCTTGAAAACGCAGTATCGTTAGAATCCACCTCGAGCAATATTAGCAGCTTCTACACGGCGTGGTATTGTTTGCTAGAAAACGCAGTATCGTGTGAAGCCACCTCGAGCAGTATTAACAGCTTCTACACGGCGTGGCATTGTTTGCTTGAAAACGCAGTATCGTGTGAAGCCACCTCGAGCAATATTAACAGCTTCTACACGGCGTGGCATTGTTTGCTTGAAAACGCAGTATCGTGTGAAGCCATCTCGAGCAATATATACAGCTTCTACAAGGCGTGGCATTGTTTGCTTGAAAACGCAGTAACGTGTGGAGCCACCTCGAGCAATATTAGCAGCTTCTACACGGCGTGGCATTGTTTGCTTGAAAACGCAGTATCGTGTGAAACCACCTCGAGGAATATTAACAGCTTTTACACGGCGTGGCATTGTTTGCTTGAAAACGTAGTATGGTGTGAATCCACCTCGAGCAATATTAGCAGCTTCTACACGGCGTAGTATTGTTTGCTTGAAAACGCAGTATCGTGTGAAGCCACCTCGAGCAATATTAGCAGCTTCTACACGGCGTGGCATTGCTTGCTTGAAAACGCAGTATCGTGTGAAACCAACTAGAGCAATATTAACATCTTCTACACGGCGTGGCATTGTTTGCTTGAAAACGCAGTATCGTCAGAAGCCACATCGAGCAATATGAACAGCTTCTACACGGCGTGGCATTGAATGGAAGAGCTTTGATACCGTCCTGGGGAATAAACTGCCAGGCTGCTTCTTTTCCAGACCAGAGCTCATTTGCTCTGAACGGCGGAGGCGATTGACGGGCCAACCGTTTAGCTACCATGTCACAGACATGTTCGATTTGGGGCACATCCGGCGAACGTGCAGGCCAGGAAAAAAGAGGTATATGCCATGCATGGAAGAGGTCTTGGACTTTCGGGGCCACATGTGGCCGAGCATTGTCCTGCTGGAATATAACGGCAGAACAACTTTGAGAGAAGGGTATTGTATCTGCCTCTACAAAATTTCTGATTTACCGCTGGCTGTTGAGTTCCCTCAATTCGTACCAGGCGAAATCGCGAATTGAAACCAATGGAGCCCCAAACCTGACGCCTGGCGTCGGGACGGTATGACACTGAAAAGTACTGTTCACCACGATATCTTCGGACACGAATGCGACCATCATGGTGAATCAAATTGAAACGTGACTCGTCAGAAAACACGACCTTTTGCCAATCAGCGCGCCAATGTCTGTGTTTGAGACGCCATTGCAGTCTGAGGCGTCTGTGGTTGAGGGTCAAAGCAATGCGCAGCAATGGGCTGTTAGCGACCAGTCCTGTGTTAAGTAGACGATGTCGAACCATGATGAAGGAGAAACCCTGACCTGTTACAGTGCTCCACTAATACCGTGGATGTCACTGTGTGGTCGGTCACTGCCATGCGGTAGAGGTGTCTGTCATCCTATGCAGCAGTGTGATTTTGCAGTCCATTTTTTACGCTTTCCAACCGTAGGTTGAAGAAGCGCATATGCTCCAGGTTTCTCAGTCTGTCTGCCCGTCCGCACGATAACTCGCATAACAATGGTTCTGTTTCCATGAAATTTTAGTATGTGGTAGGTGACTACCTGGGGACGAACCCTGTTGAAAATGGACGAAATGGGGTCAAAGGTCAGGGAATAGGAGTGAGATCCATTCCATTGCCCTTATGCATCATAACTTACGTAAAAATGCTTCGATTGCGACAAAACTTTAGTATGTTGTTCCGGAAGTATACTGAACCGGTTCCGTTGAATAACATCGAAATGGGATCAAAGGTCAGGGCACAGGAGTGAGATTTATTCCACAGCCTTCATCCTCATAACTTGAGTAATAACTTGAGTAATGATTTCTGGTATGTTGGAAAGCGTATCATAATCAATGCATTGCATGATTTTACTAACTTTTTCCTTCTGTGTGTCCGTGCTTCATCTGTCCACTGACACCACGTTCGCACCACTGTAATGGCATTTCGTCTCGTTCGAGTGGCAGTGTCGATGGTAGGAAAATCCAAGCTTTGTCATCCCAACTATCCAAAACCAAAATCATGTTGTCTAAACACGTTTAACATTAAAAATTATGAACCTCGCACTATAGGAGGACATAAATACATACAGTTAAAAACGTTGAAAACATATTAGTACTTGCGTGACCGCCATCGGTCACTTCCTCAGGTGTGACTACCAGTTCTAAGTAGCAACGGTCAGCATATATGTACAACATGATATGTCAGGTCAGACGGGTGCGCAGAGAGACATAGAAGGAACAGATGGTCAGAAGTCACTAATAATTATTACAATATTTAAATCACAGTAAGTCGTGTATAAGGTATTTCCGAGCATCGGGAATATAGTTAGGAATACCATCGTTGCAGCAACTTCTCCGGTGAGCCAGAATCTGAAGAGCTTCTGTAAATAGTAATAAATTCTTATTCCTATGTGTAGTCAGAATAGTAAACCTCAGACAATATTGGTTCAAAAGGTTTGCTTAGAAGCAAACGTGACATAGCTGTAGAGCCATTACCGATTTTAATACTATATTTGTGTTCCTGCAGTCTGACCTTTAGATTACGAGATGTGGAACCTATGTAGGAAGTATTCCCTTCATCGGGGTCAGAGGACAGGAGAGGGATTCTGTAAATTCCATAATTATCTAATAAATCAGGTCTGTCACGATGGCTACGAATCAACGAAAATAATTTACAAGAAGACAAACCAAAGTCAATACCAAAAGGTCTGCAGATATTTTTAAGTAGATGTGAAAGTGGTGGCAAAAACGGGATATAACCCACAAATTTTATGGTTCTAACATCTCTGGTTAGTGTTGTAGAATCAAAACGTTGGGATTTTTTAATAAGTTTAGTAACAATGTAATTAGAGTACCCAAAGGAATTAGCCAACTCGAAGATTTTCAGGATTTCCTGTTCATAAGTTTGATTAGTAGAACAGTGAGAACGGGCTCTGTGTACCATAAAACGCGAAAAAGCAAGTTTTAGGCAATATGGATAATTAGAATCCTTTTTCGCTCAAGGTTTATCTGGTGTTCATAATGCGACCTTCTTCGGCGACGGGGCATTGAGAAACTGAAGAAATACCTTTCGACTCAATGTCGGCTCTTCACTGACTGCAACATCTCGTTTGAGCTAGAACTTTATAAAAAGACGGGACAGTTCAGAGGGCGCTGCTTCGAAAACAACATGAGATTTTAATAATTTGCATGTCCAACCTATTGTACATACCTGTAAGTTTCAAACTAATGCCAGCCGTTCTTCACGGTGTTTAAATTTTTATAAACAGTAGTATACGTATATATCTATCTTTGTTTTATCTATCTTTTCCATTTTTTTCGATACATTCTCTAATTTTAATTAAAATTTGCTTACTGTATTTGACTTCCAACACAGCTACTTAAAGTTACCCACTTTTTAAGAAGGCAATTTAAAATTCGCAAGTCATGTTAGTTACTGAACCACATTTTGCATAAATTTTACGATTTTAAGAAAATGAAAAAACACGTTTATCTACATTTCTTCATCTTCTACATGAAGAAATCTTAAATATGTAACGAAAAAAATCACGGAGATTTGTGACTATCATACCAGGGCGAGACAAAATTTTGTCCCGTGTGCTTAAAAAGTTTAATAATACAAGAAAACCATACACACTGACCTCATTTTGCAGATTGCAGGCCGTTGCTTTGTTGTTGTATTATTAAAGTGATATGGAAAAGCGGGATGTCTATATATCTACACGTGCCTTCGGTATGCTTATAGAGCTACGTTCCAATGGACAGACTAGAAACTACGGAAATTATTGTATGCACATAAATGACTCACCTTGAATAAGGTGCTTCAATAAAATTATGAAGATGCACGCAAAACTTAACTTCTACTTGTATACACAATAACACACATATGATACACTAAAGGAATAAATGGATCTTGGAAATTATATCATTTGAAAATAAACAGAGAACACAAGTATTCAGGGCCGGATTAAAGCCTTAGTGGGCCACTAGGCTAATTCATCTCAGTGGGCTACCAAGGCTAAGGCATCTGAGTTAACCCCAAAAGAAATTTTGACAGAAAATTATTGAAGTCCGTTAAAACATGAAACTCCAGCAATATGCTTGTGATACGTAGTGCATTCTTCAAACTAATAAATAACCTGCATAATTTTCTTAAAAAGTCACTGTTTCCCAATGTCCTCACAAAAATATGAGTTAAAAGCTTAAGTCTTGGAATTTTTAATAATTTAGCATTGTATACTTTTCTTGGTGCATCTTTTTTGTTATGCAATGTGAAACCACAGGGGACTTCCACCATTAACCCTTTCTGGTGCAAATTAGGAGGTGCGGGTCAATAGTAGTGAAAAAGCTGAAACTGTCTCGCCGACCCCGCTGTACACAGTGACATGGAACGTTTGCCCTTAGTGAGTCACTGCTTTGAAATCTGTTCGTCTTTTAGCCATTTGGGATGGAGTGGAAATCATGGGAAGCAAAACTAAAACTATTTTTCTTCTTTCTATATACACTGAAAAGCAACTGAATTAGATATACCTGTCTAGTAACGTGTAGCACCACCTTTCGTCCTGATGACGGTGACGATTCGTCTCGGCATGGACTTGACAAGACACCGGAAGCGTCGGGAAGCCATACGGATCCACGACTCCTGAACAAGCTCCCACAGTTCACGAAGATTTGATGGAAGGGGTCAGAGCCTCGAACATCTTTCTCGATGGCATCCCAGATGTGCTCGATGAGATTGAGGTCAGGTGACCTAGCTGGCCAAGGAAGCGAGGTCACGTCGGTGGAGTGTTCATCCAACCATTCAGATACAATTCGGGAGCGATGGCACGGTGCAATGTCTTGTTGCAGGATGAGGTCCCCAGTGGGATGTTGGAAACGCACAAACGAGAGCAAATGGTCGTCCAGGATATCCCGGTAACGTTGACCTGTGAGGGACGATGTCACACGTACCAGGGGTCCCATTTCAGTCCACGTAAATAGTCCCCAGACGATAATGCCACGCCCACCAGCTTGAAGAGTACCCTGCTGGCAAGAAGGATCCATCGCTTCATGTGGTTTGCGCCGTACTCGTATCCTGCCATCCGCATGTGCCAACGTGAATCTCGACTCATCAGTCCAGGCAACATTTTCCCACATATCTAGGATCCAGTGGCGATGTTCCCGCGCCCATGCTAATCTTTGCACCCTGTGATGTGCGGTGAGCAGCGGTACCCTCGTGGGACGATGGCTTCTGTATCCCATAGCGAAGAGATGGTTCTGGATGGTGTGGCTGCTTACACGTTTTTTGTGCACCAGCGTTAAATTGCCGAGTGATTTCTTGCACTGTGGCCGAGTGATTTCTTGGCCCGTCTATCCGCTGTTACAATGCGAGCTAGCCGACGATGACCCCTCTCATCCACACACTGTTGTCTACGGCAGTTGGCCCTTGCAGGAATAGTTTTACCGGATTCGATGTACTCACGGTACACCCGTGACAGAGTGGCTCGTGAAAATCCCAGTGCCTGCACGACTTCCGAGATGGAGTGACCCATTCGTCAATTAGCCCACGATCAAATGTGCTTTGATCCTTCGTCTTACCCATATTGCGTCCCACTCTTAGTGATTCCCGTCGTATCACTCCTTATATTGTAGGATCGCTGCATACGTCATGTCGTTTCCGTTTACAGGGCCGCCCACAGCGCCACGTTTGCATAACGTCAGCTGTCTCTAATTCAATTGCTCTTCAGTGTATAAATATATAAGTTTGGTATTATTTGCGGTGCAGCGGCATGCCTCCTGGGCCCTTGGTAATGGTGGGCCCCTAGATTATAGCCCCGCTAATCCCACCCCCTAATCCGGCCCTGCAAGTATTGCTTGCGAAAACACATCGCAGCGTAAAACGAAACTACCATCATAACAGGAGGGTCGCACCAGGAGTGTGAAAGCTTGTGAACAGAAGCGGGTTGAATTTCTCAGCCAGGTGTTTTCTCACGAAGTGATCACGTGACACTTTTAGTACTGGATTTGGACAGAATAATGGGAACACCAAGCTCAGAGATGTGACTTTTAATGCAGCTGCGTACGTCACAATATGCAAAGGTATCCACCGCTTTTTGGTTGTAATAGGTTTGTCTGGAACCTCAAGGTCCTATTTAAGTGCATTTAAAGTTACTTATTGCAAACTTTTTTCAGGTTGACAACAAAATAAGCGACCTAATGGACTTCGAAAGAGGTCTAATTGTTGGTAGCCGGCTAGTTGGTGCCTCCGTGACAACAGTCGCCAGGGTAGTGGGGGTATCGAGAGCTACGGTGTCTAGCGTCATGACAGCATACTGTGTTCTGGCGAAACCTCGTCTGCGAAACACAAGAGAGGCCGGAAAACAACCCTGACTGATAGAGACAGGAAAGCATCAAAGAGGATTGTTACCCGTAATAAGAAGACCACGGCGCCGAAAATTGAGTGCGGAGCTGAATCTGCATCTCCAGACCCCAGTATCAATCACAACATTGCGCAGAGAACTGCATAAACAATATATTCATGGCAGAGCTGCTATTGCAAAACCTCTGGGGACCTGGACGAATGCACAACGGCGCGGCAGTGGTGCCAGGAGCATACCACGTGACTGCCGATGCATGGAAGCGTGTAATGTGGTCTGATGAATCCACATTCACACTGTTTCCCCCGCAGGACGTGTTTACGTGTAGAAAACACCGTCAAAAGCGTACAACCCAGACTGTCTGCTCTCAACAGTGCAGCACGGGGGGGGGGTCTGTCATGCTCTGGGCTATCATATCGGGGTTTTCAGCAGGTCCCCTGATCGCCTTGAAAGGACGGATGACTGGCAGGGCGTATGAAACCATTTTGGATGTCCAAGTCCATCCAATGGCTCAGGCATTGTTTCCTGAAAGGGGATGCCATCTATCAAGATGATAACGCCCCAATTCACAGAGTTCGGAATGTCCAATCAGGGTTTGAGGAACATGAGAACGAACTTTCACACTTTCCTTGGCCTCCCCAATCACCAGACTTAAATATCATCGAGGCACTGTGGTCAGTGTTGGGAACAGAGTAAGATCCCGTTATCCTCCTCCTGTATCTCTCAAGGACCTGGAATAGTTTCTGCATGAAGAATGGTGTAAAATCCCACTAACTACCATCCAGGATCTGCAAGCGTTCATTCCAAAGAGGGTTCAGGCGATTTTGAATGCCAAAAGGTGGTTCCACACTAGGTATGTAGGTATATAGGTGGTTCCATTTACTAGGTATATAGGTGGTTCCATTTACTAGGTATATAGGTGGTTCCATTTACTAGGTATATAGGTGGTTCCATAGGTATATAGGTGGTTCCATTTACTAGGTATGTAAAACATTTTCCTAAGTGTTCACATTTTTCTATCCAACCCCTGTATGCAGTTGTCGCAGAGCTGTCAGAAATAATAAACACATTTTTCTTTCCTCACGTAGGAACAATGTTTGGCGACTGCTGTGAGACATACTTATCTTCCAATCAATTTTCTGTAGTCCTTTGCCAACGTTCCACTAGATCCACGATTCCACTACGGTATCACGCTGCAGGTTTCGAAGTCGGAAACTCTCTGATGCCAGATTCCACACTCACCAATGAAGCGAAGTGCCATCATTATTAAAAAAAATGTGCCATGGAGAGAAACAGGTGGTGGTCGAATGGGGGCAAAGTCAGGACTATATGGATGGTGGTGTTGAATCTCAACCACTTCATGTAGTTTTCAGCGGATCGCCCTGGAGGTCTGCCTTGGGCTATTCTCCACTTGCAGCAAAGCCCGCTTCCTATTGATGAGCGCTGAGTAGCTTTGGAGTAGAGCATCGCGGACTGTCTGCAGTTGTTCGACATAGAGGATCCCGTTCACTGCCTGACCATCTGGCACGAGTTCCCAGAGCACAAGATCCACAAACTTCCACCAAATTCGCATCACGACTTTCCTCTCGAGACAGTCTATTTGCGCCACTGGCTGTGCTTCCTGGCTTGGCCTCAACCTCTAGTAGGATAACGTGGGAATATCCACTTTTCATCGCCTGTGATGAATCGATGCCAGTATCTATCGTCCTGCGAATTTGACAGCAATCTGCGATAGAGAGCGGCACTTTGTTCCGCTTGCTGGGGTGTCAATTCATGGGGAACCATTGGATGGCTCCTGAAGGAGAAACTAAACTGGTGTAGATGACGAACGACAGTAGACTGTGGATGACCCCACCTTAGCTGCCCATTCTCGTGTACTGGTACCCTGGTTAGTAGTCACCTCTTCGGAAAGGGGGTTATCATTGGTGATCGTTGTACGTCCTGACCTCGGCTTTCCTTTGAGATTGGTATCCCCCAGCATTAAAACGCCCGAACCATTTTCGTGCAGTACTATGCTGTCCAATATTTCCTCACCTTCAGCTGCATACATTTTTCTCGCTACCGCGTTTAGCCCGTTTTTTTCAATAATGGCCTGGGAACACCCGAACAGCACGTTTACCGATCTCCATCCTCTGTTGACCTGATAATGCAATGTGGCCCAGTTCCAAATGTGCGTCATTAGTCTCGTGTGTTCCATGCAATCGCGGTACGCAGTCGACGCTGGCTCCCGTTTCTTACAGGAACGGAAGCTGAACATTATGTATAGCTCAAAACAAGAAGAATTTTTGACCCACTCTTGCATATTTTAATTCTAATTCTATAGATATTTGGTCGGATAGGAAAATTAGAAGTTCTTAAAATGCTGATTTCATTATTAACAATAGTTTTTTTAATCATATGCATTTCTAACACTGATTTTAAGGACAAATTATTTCAATGACGCAGCTGATAAAAAGCGCTTCATTAAGCTTTCAGTTGCCTTGCTCCTCATCGCTACAACCCTTAACATTTAAAAAGGAAAGCAATATAAATAAAACCAACAGTTTTCTTTAAAAAAAATTCCTGAAAAAGAAAATCAATGATTTTTTCGGTGTTATTCAAATAAAATAAAATATTTAGAAACTTATGCTACTATTATAGTATACATGCATTTCTAAGCATTATTTATACTTAACGTCATGCAACTTTTTGAGAGAATCCACTAGATTCCTTAGCCAAAGTTATGCTTGTACATTATAAGCTTATTCTTAGCACATCCTTTGGCATAAAGAGTGTCAAAAGAAAAACGAAGAACGCTGGGGTGGGCAGTTGGGGAAGATGTTATCGCTTTGTTTGCCTATCACAGAACATGCGCGTCGGGAAGTGGATTTGAAAAATATTTTGGGTATCGAAATAGTGCACAAAAATTTTCACTTCAGTTTATCTGTTGCCAGCACGTCGGTGGATCTCAGTATTTCAGGCCCTAATATTTTGGTGATATCTTTCATATCTGATAGTAAAGAGGAAAAAACCATTAGCAAGAATTTTAAACCCTATTTCTCTGTATATCAGTGAACATTCCAAGCACGTTCACAGGACAGACGAGGTGACTGCACTTCTCGAAGTCTCATTAATACCTTTTCTTTTCTGTATGATGGAGAAAAGCGACACGTTGGAAGTTTGACTTCTTTTTTTCCTGAAATTTTCCCTGCAAGTAGCTTACATGTACGTTTTCGTTTTTTGGTGTTATCTCACAGCTCTATTCGTTAGTTCTTAAATGAGAACATTTTGAGGTTCAATTAGGTAAGTGTATAACTGTGTTAGCTGTTTGCAAGCCTTATAAAAGCGCTACGATGATATTAAGAGTCAAATCGGGATAGACCTACTCTTCCGGAGTTCTTAATTTTTCCCGCTAAACTGTTGTTTTCAACTTCTCGACTGTCCGAGCTACCAACAAAGTTCTACACATACCTCCGGCTATCTGACCTGCTCCGTAACATTTTTTGTGCTGCTCTTTTCTCTCTCCGTCTCTACCACGTCCAACTCCCGAAATGATTGTTCTCAGCTCCGCACGTGAATCCACTCTGTTTCTCCTCCTGATCATCACCTCTGAATTTCTTCCAAACCCGTGAAAAGCCGATGCGAAAGTCGTTAGCCTCGCCTCTCTCGAAATAATGATGTTCTCTACCCGGAGCAATTGTTTCTACCATAAATTCGAGACTCCTAGACGGTTGAAACAATTAAGCTTTTCTTTTTGATTGTAGAAAGAAAGAAACAACTGACGGCCATAAACATTGGTACGGGGGGGGTATTTAATAAACTACAACAAATGATTCGGTTAAATGTTAAAGCCAAGGAAAACGACACACTGTCGCCTTGCGAAACAAAGAGGATTCTCCAGGTATCACGTTAACAAAATCAGTAAAATTAAAAAAAGAGGATTTTGCAGGTATTGTGTTAGCAAAATTAGTAAAATTAAAAATCAACTAAGCCACACCGTGGTAGTCCGGGTTTAAAAGCGTTTTCAGGTCCGATAATAGTAAGAGCGACAAAGGCTTTCCAATTTATTTTCCACTACAAGCAGTTTCTATTCATTTATTTACTTATTTCTTTTGAATAATGCGTTCGCAAAAATTCATTGGAAAATTGAAAGTATAAAAATCAAACAAAGGCTTATATAATTGGGATTCCGTTAGAAGTTAAAAAGGCTTATATAAATGGGATTCGTTTAGAAGTTCATAGGAAAATTGAAAGTATAAAAATCAAACAAAAGGCTTATATAATTTGAATTCCGTTACGCGCTTAAAAAGTACACAAAAATATGTTTATGGCCAACAAATAGAACAGTTCCGACAGTCCGATATATATCATCATCATCATCATTGTCAACCATTATCAATCCACTGCTGGACGAAGGTCTCCCCAAGTTTCCTCCACAACGGTCTGTCTTGTGCCAGTCTCCTCCATGTCACTCCCGCATATTTACGAATTTCATCCACCCATCTCCCATGTGGTCTTTTTCTGGGTCTTTTCCTGTCCCTTGGAATCCAATCTAAAATTTCGGCTGTCCATCTATGGTCTGTCCTTCTGGCAGTATGTCCAGCCCATTGCCATTTCAGGGATTTAACTCTGATCATGATGTCTTCCACTCTCGTCATTTTTCGGATCCACGAGTTCCTCTTCTTATCTCTCCTGGTTATACCAAGCATGCACCTCTCCATGCTTCTTTGAGTTGTCTGCAGCTTTTGTATGTCTCTTTTAGTTAAGGTCCACGTCTCTGCACCATACGTAAGCACTGGAAGGATGCATTGATCAAACACTTTTCTTTTAAGACATAATGGCATATTGCTCTTGAAAATTATGCTGTTTCTTCCAAAAGCTCTCCAGGCAAGTTTTGTACGCCGATTAATTTCTTCATCAATGTGACCCTCACTTGATATCTGCTGTCCAAGATAAACATACGTATCTGTTATCTCCAGTTTTTCTCCATCAATCGATAAATCTTCATTTCTTGTAAAAGCATTGAACATCACTTTTGTCTTCTGAAAGTTCATTTTTAATCCCACTTCTTTACTCTTGTCAGCAAGTTCCTGGATCATACTCTGCAGCTCTGATGGGGTAGTTGCAAAAATGACTACGTCATCAGCAAAACGAAGGTGGGTTAGATAATCTCCATTAATCTTTATCCCTTTGTTTTCCCAGTTCAGTGATTGAAAGACATTTTCCAATGTGGCATTAAAGAGCTTCGGAGATATGGTGTCACCTTGTCTCACTCCCTTTCCAATTTTTATGTGTGTTGTATTTTCAAACAGCCGAATCTTTGCACTTGCATTTTCATAGATGTTATTAATAATATTAATGTATGCATCTTCAATACCGCAGGATTTCAGAGCCGTGGTAACTGCTGATGGTTTCACCGAATCAAAGGCTTTTTCATAATCGATAAAAGCCATGCACAATGGAAGTTCATATTCCCTCGCTCTTTCAATCAGTTCTCTCAGTACGTGGATATGATCTATTGTGCTGTAGCCACTCCTGAATCCAGCTTGTTCTCTCGGTTGAGCCATGTCCAGTGTTACCTTCAAGCGGTGTGAAAGAACTTTAGTGAAGATTTTATAAACCACTGATAGGAGGCTGATAGGTCTGTAGTTCCTAAGATCCTCAATGTCACCTTTTTTATGTAGCAGGATCATTGTAGCATTGTTCCAATCCTCAGGAATCTTCCCTTCATTAAGGCATCGAGTGAAAATTTGGGCGAGTACTGTTTCAATTTCTCCACTTGCTTCTTGTATGATGATGTCTATAGTAATTCCATCTTCTCCTGGAGCTTTCCCTCGCTTCATGTTCTTGATTGCATGAGCAACTTCTGCTGGGAGGACTGGAAGAACTCTGGTACCTTTCATGATGTCTGGAGTACATGTATCATCCCTTTCATATAATTTGGAGTAGAAATCTTTCACTCTTGTCAAAATTTCGCCTCTATTTCTTGTTATAGAACCATCTTCTTTTCTCAGAGCCATAATCTGTTTTCTTCCCTTACTGAGATGTCCCTTTGCTATCTTAAGGCTTTGGTTGTTTTTAATTGCTTTCCTCACTAGCTCACAGTTGAATTTCCTTACGTCTTCAGTGATACTTTTTCGTGTTGTCTTGCATAGCTCTATATATTCCACTTTGGAAGTCACATCTACTTTAGTTGTCCTCATCTCTCTTCTTTTTGCATCAACATTTTGGTTTTTCCTGATAATTTGTTCACATGCAACTTGTTCTTAGAGCCAGCTAATTTTGTTGCTGTTTCCATTAGAGCTTTGGTTACTTTTCTGTTAACTTCCGAAATATCCACTTCTTCCGATGTTAGGCCTTCTAAAGCAGAGAATCTGTTCTTCAGTTCCAACTTGAAAGTATTATGGTGTTTTTTAAGGTTGGTTATGTCAATACATTTTGTTTGTCTTATGAGCTTGCCACGTTCCAGTTTAGTGTTGAGGTGCATCTTACATCTCACCAATCTATGGTCACTACCTGTGTTGAACTTGTTCAGCACACTGCAGTCTTCGATGACGAATTTTTTGTTACACATAATAAAATCAATTTCACTTGTCGTCCCAATTGGATGTCTCCATGTCCATTTCCTGTGTGGCTTTTTCTTGAAAAAGGAGTTCAAGATGAAAAATCCTTCTGCCTCTGCAAACTCAACGAGAGTATTTCCACGCTGGTTTCTGTTGCCGTGACCGAATTTACCTACTGAAGTTTCATTCTGTTGCCGTTGCCCTATTTTTGCATTGAAATCTCCCATAATTATCTTCAAGTGCTGCTTACCTTTATTATTTAGATGACGAATTTCCTCATAAAATTCTTCAATTTCTTCTTCAGGATGACTTGTGGTGGGTGCATAAGTTTGAATAATCTGAGCCTGGTATCTTCTCGATAGTTGGATAACGAGTCGTGCAGCTCTGTCAGAGGAACTTTCAACTTCTACCACTTTATCCTTCAGTTTCTTGTTTATTATAAATCCAACACCACTAGTTCTGCCAGTATCTGTCCCACGATAATAGAAGAGATGTCCACTTTTCAGTTCAATGAGATCTTTCCTTTTCTCCTTACCTCACTTAGCCCGACGATGTCCCACTTGATCCTTTGTAGTTCCTCTTCCAATTCAAGAAGCCTTGAATCAGAAGATAGGGAGCGTCCGTTATAGGTAGCCAAGGTCAGCATCAAATGGCAGCCTAGTCCGGTCCTCCGGGGATTCTTAGCACCCTCTGCCTTCATGTCGCACTGGCCGCTGCCTTGGCCAGGTACATTCCAGCTGCCGGAGACTGAGGGCCAAGATTTAAGTTGTAGAGTCATTTTGGAGGTGTTTGGCCATAACTCACCACGCTGGGCCAAGCGGGTTGGTGAGTGTGGGATAGCATTTCCTCTGATTCCGATGGTATAGTTATACCGCTATTGGCGGTCGTCAGAGCCCCTTTAGTGGGAACAGGATGCACCACGAGAAGGCGGGGTTGACATTTGTCAAGGAGAGGCTGTGATGTTACGCATCACCTGACCTTACATCCCCCGATATATATATATATATATATATACATGTATATACCCAAGAGCAGAGTCAAAGACTTAATTTACACCTCAGAATTTAAAACCAAATTTGTTTAACATACAAGCGAAAGATCATGATGCGCAACGCAGCAGTTATGAATATTCAGAAATCACACACTACTAAGTAGAGACTGTATATATATATATATATATATATATATATATATATATATAGAGAGAGAGAGAGAGAGAGAGAGAGAGAGAGATTAGAAGAGGAACTCGTGGATCCGAAAAAGGACAAGAGTGGAAGACATCATGATCAGAGTTAAATCCCTGAAATGGCAATGGGCTGGACATACTGCCAGAAGGACAGACCATCGATGGACAGCCGACATTTTAGATTGGATTCCAAGGGACAGGAAAAGACCCAGAAGAAGACCGCATGGGAGATGGGTGGATGAAATTTGAAAGTATGTGGGAGTAACATGGAGGAGACTGGCACAAGACAGACCGTTGTGGAAGAAACTTGGGGAGACTTACGACCAGCAGTGGATTAATAATGGTTGACAATGATGATGATGATGATATATATATATATATTGCAAAATGTTTTTCAGTCATCCAACTGGGAAAACAAGAGGGAAAAGATTAATAGAGATTATTTAACTCACCTTCGTTTTGCTGATGACGTTATTATTGTGCAACTACCCCTTCAGAGCTGCAGAGTATGATCCAAGAACTTGCTGACAAGATTAAGGAAGTGGGATTAAAATATTCACTTTCAGAAGACAAAAGTGATATACAATGCTTTTACAAGGAATGAAGATTTATCGATTGATGGAGAAAAGCTTGAGATAACCGATGCCTACATTTATCTTGAGCAGCAGATATCAAGTGAAGGTCACATTGATGAAAAAATTAATCGGAGTATAAAACTTGGGTGGGGAGCTTTTGCAAGAAACTGTACAATTTTTAAGAGTAGTATGCCATTATGTCTTAAAAGAAAAATGTTTAATTAATGCATCCTGCCAGTGCCGGTGCAGAGACATACAGTGACTACAGACAACTCAAGGGTGCATGGAGACAAGAGTGGACAACATCATGACCAGAGTGAAATTACTGAAATGGTAATGGACTGGACATGTGTGGACGACATCATGACCAGAGTGACTGAACAAGAGTGGACGACATCATGACCAGAGTGAAATTACTGAAATGGCAATGGACTGGACATGTTGCCAGGAGAACGGACCACCAATGGACAACCAAAATTTTAGACTAGATTCCAAGGGACAGGAAAAGACCCAGAAGAAGACCCCATGGGAGATGGAAGGATGAAATTCGAAAGTATGCTGGAGCGACATGGAGGAGACAGGCTCAAGACAAATAATTGTGGAAGAAATTTGGGGAGACCTTCATCCAGCATCGGATTGATAATGACTGACAATGATGATGATATGTATATATATATATTCTATAAAGAAGATACCTAAGCAAAAAAATACATATATAATTTTGACTCACACCTAGTACAACATAGAAAAGGTTATGTATCTACCTGTGTGATCAAAAGGAAAAAAGGTAAAAAATAAAATAAAACAACTGAATGTAGAAGGTGTCGAGAATACTGAGCCTTGGCTTTATCAAGGACCAGCAAAAACTCTGCATTTTCTCACTTCCACAAAGACCTAGTTGGAAATGGGTTTCTGCAAGGCCATAGATGCAAGTAACATTCCCACCTAAAATAGTTTAAAAAATATATATATAAGTCATGTCCTCCTTAGAGTTGCATGACCTAGCACTAGTTAACATTTTCGCTTGCATCCATTAACCTTCCTGGCCCGACCCATACTCTTCATCTGTTACTATTAAACAGAGAGAAGAAGATTAAAGAGAACTCAAGCTGTGAGAGTGACATAATAATTAGAAATGATTTTCAGCCATAATGAAATTCCAAGTTCGTTTGAGAGAGAATTTAAACCTGAAAAACAATGCAAAAGAAATCCAAATTTTACATTGCAATTAAAAAAGGAAATGTTAATTTATAACGAACAGATTTTTGAAAGAAAACTTGAGTCTAAAACCCCCTACTCTACAACTTATGACAACACAAAAACGAGAATAAGTTAAAGATAATAATTAACTAAAGAAAACTTTGTGAAAGTTATATACCTTAAACAGTTAGTTGCAATATGTACAAAGTATTTCAGCAGTGCTTTAAGTGCATAATTAATTAGTATTAAGAACTTAACTACTTTGAAAAAACAGCGCATAGACAGCGCATAGAAAAGGAACAAGCTAAGCCATCTTCTGTTCCTAGGTACCCCAAAAGACGCTCAAAGTTACAAAGAAAAGAAAGAGTTAAAACCCGCAAAAATGTTAACAGACAAATCAATGCCTAAAAGTTGAAAAGCTAAAAAACGACAGAGAAAAGGTACATGAAGTACAAACATTGAACTTATAAAACCTAGAACCCAAAAACAAGAGAGCTTACCTCTTGTGTTACAAAAACTTTTCTCCTCACAAGAGAAGAACATGGCTGACCTCTTCTGCCACTCCCTAGACGCTGGGGGCAGTGAGGGTGGGGCTGATGGCCTCCTCATACAGCAAGAAAACAACGCGCGGAGATTTTAACCAGAGAAAAAAATATATAAACATAAGACTGTGGATCTGTATGATCAGAAAGAGCAGAATTAACTCTCCAGAATACATGAGAAATATTATAAAATACACGAGCAGTTTATTTAATAATCTTTGCATGTATTAAATCACCTTAGTTAGCTTCTATAGATTAATCAGAATCTTATTAATTTTAATGTTGGTTTTACTATTTTTAGTATAGCTATCCTAGTGATGAATAACTAGTTTTCTTTTTTATTTGTTTTTATTTTCTTTTTATAAACGGATTTTTAAGCTTTTTTTGTGATTTTGTTTATATTATTTAATTTTTTGTTTTAATAGGACCGTCATATCCATAGCACTAAGGTTCCTTTAGGTAGTTAATAGGCATCCTCTAGCCAACTTCCTTACGGCTTTGATTGGTCAGAATCATATTATTAACTGTGTAGAAAATTAAAGCAGATCTGCCAACCTTACTCTATTATTCAGAATAATTTTTCTTAAAGTTCTTTTGATGAAAGAAGAAGGAATTTCGTTCTCTAGAAAACTTTCTAATAGTATATTAATGTTGTAATTGAAGTCCAAATTGTTGCTGCAAATTCTTGAAATTCTTAGGACCTGAGAAATTAGTACATTCTCAATTACTTTGGTTGAAATGTTATTATTCCAGTGTAGATATTTAATTACTTTGAAAGGAAAATTAACTCTTTTATCATAGAGGCTAATAGATGGGTTACCTCTGTTGAGCTTAATGCTTAAGTCTAGGAACTCAAGTTCCTGATTACTGTGGTTGGTTTTACATAAGTTAAGAGAGCTAGGATAGATATTATCAAAATCACTCTCTATAACTTCTGAATTATTGATACACAGCAGATCATCAATATATCTAAAAGTGTAAAGGTAGTTATCTGAGCAGGTGGGGTGATTTTTAATGAATTTATATTCCTTAAAGAACAGGAATAGATTAGCGATATGCGTGGACGTTGATGTTCCCATTGGAGAAAATGTTAACTAGTGCTAGGTCATGCAACTCTAAGGAGGACATGACTTATATATATATTTTTTAAACTATTTTAGGTGGGAATGTTACTTGCATCTATGGCCTTGCAGAAACCCATTTCCAACTAGGTCTTTGTGGAAGTGAGAAAATGCAGAGTTTTTGCTGGTCCTTGATAAAGCCAAGGCTCAGTATTCTCGACACCTTCTACATTCAGTTGTTTTATTTTATTTTTTACCTTTTTTCCTTTTGATCACACAGGTAGATACATAACCTTTTCTATGTTGTACTAGGTGTGAGTCAAAATTATATATGTATTTTTTTGCTTAGGTATCTTCTTTATAGAATGTGAATTCTGAATTTTCAAAACTGCTGCGTTGCGCGTTTTGATTTTCAGGTTATTTTGCACCCTTCGTTTTAAATTCTAAAATTTTTTCCTTAGTCTTCAGTTTTGCTCTTTAGTATATATATATATATATATATATATATCGTATGACATCCAGAATATCAGTCCTTTCTTTTTAAGTCAAAGTTCTGCTCGTTGTACCCAACATATTTTTGGCTCTTTTGGTAGAGAAAAAAATACTGTTACCCGATTTTTCGATTAGTACAGAATTTCTGGATTTCATGTGAGAATGAAATATCTTTAAGCGTTCTGAATATGAATCCTTCCGTTTTCTTGAGTCGAAAAAACCGTTCGCGGCAAACTAAGCTTCGTTAACATCGTTCTCCCTTCATTTTTGTTTAATATATGGCACTTTTGCTTCATGCTGCGATTGTTTTGTAATGAATAAAATAAATAATTAAAGCGTGCCTGGAACGTAGTTTACTGCAAGGATATCTTTAATGCACATCATATATCGGTAAGTTTCGCAAGTTTTTGTGTCAGAAGCATGCTACGAGACGTTAGGACGAAACATTTACAACGGTACTCGTGCACAGAGGGGAGATTTGGCAAACCAGCTGAACGACCGACCGAGACCCTAGACTCAAGCCAAATTGAGGTTTGAGCAAGGAGACATGGCTAAATATTATCGTGCCATCTTATGTTGCTTCCATCGCAGTTTCTCTCCCTTTTATCGGTAGGTTAAACACTGCTGATCTTATTTTAGCTCGGTCCATGCTTTGCAGATGTCTCAGGTGTTTCCATGGAGTGATCTGCGCAGGCAGCTTAATTTCCTGCCGTGCCTGCGTCGCTATCTGCTTCGGTATCTCCTTTGGCTTATTTGAGCATCATTCACAGAAGACGCCCAGTTATTTTCTACGCCGCTTTTATCAGTGACAGCCCAACAGGTGTAGATTGTTCACCATTTAGCGGGTATACTTCTACAATGCCATGCAGGCAAACAGTCGTTTAATAGGAAGAACCTCCCATGATGCGTATCTCCTTTCCGCGCTAACAGGCAGCAAAACTACCGAAAAACATTCCGAAATGGAATTTTTCGTCCCCCCCACACTCATACAACCCGCATTCTTCCATATGTTTAAGTTATTGAGATACAACCGCAACTTTAATATTTATTACTTCGTATGAGAGAAATATGTTCCCATTCTTGTTTTTCAACGCACTGACACGTCAGCTGGTACTTCGATTTACGACTCTCTATAGTTCTTATGGTTCCGTTTTTAAGCCTATTGTACGGCTCCTTTTTTAATGGAAGTCTCCTAACGTATAACAAACGATATGAAAACGTAAAGATTCACTTAACACATACAGTCACGGAATAAAGTTTGAGACCAAAAAATATTGTTCAAATGAGAGGTTTATATTATAATGTTGTTTTAAGGAAAAATAACTAAAGAGTCTAACAATTGAAGACTACATATTTGCATTGAAATATAGAACAAGTGCACAATTTGCACACATAAATAAAAAAGGAAAAAAATCGAGACCAGTTTTTAAATCTAAAAAAACAACAGCCCATGGTGTTTCACTAAAACCAGGACCGTAGCTACCGGGAGGGCAGGTTGGGCGGTTGCCATCCCAGAATTCATTTCAGGGGCGCAAATTCATGCTCTGGAAGATGTAAAATATAGAAATTGTAAGTAAAAAGGAAAGTTACATCCTTCAGTATTTCCTTTTTAAACACTTTATTTAGTGTCATACAGTATTCCATGCAGTTAACTAGGGTACACAGTAACATACACAATGACGTGTGAACATCTCATAACCATTAAGGGAATTTTCCAAAACAGTGAATGGAAGCATAGAAAACAATATGCTGATATGCCTAACCTCCATGATCTTTAGCTAATTTTCTGCTCTGTCGCAGAAATTTCTGAGAGTTTAGCCTTGAAAGGAATTTTTCCAAGCTCTACACGTAAAGCTTTTCCTATTGTTACATTCACTATCCGATGCTCATTCGTTCTGCACTGGTTTGTTTTTCGTTCTACATTTCCGTGGAGTGTTGTGTTGTCAGAGTTCGCATAACGTTTACGCTTTATTTGGTATTTACAAACTGTGGTTCTTGGGTATTTGCCTAGTTTTTACATTTTTTATAACATTATGTCAAAAACCTGAAGTGCGATTTTGAACGATCATAATATTTTCCCATAACGGCGGTGAAAAAACAAACAAAAAAAAACACGTATTGTTTAAGTGGAACTCTAAAGGGAGTAATTTTGGAATCGAAGGGACGAAATTTCAGGTCTCGTTCTCCCAGATAAGAATAGCTACAGACCGGACTAAAACCTTGTTTGTCTCCCATTTACTTTCAGAACATTAATCTGTCGTTGAGGCACAGTGTTAAGAACATTCGCAACCTCTGATAAAGTAATTGACTGCCAGGCAGCAATTGTGGCTGATTTGAATTTGAAAACATTGTCCTATTGCTTATTTTTAGCATAAACTTTGTGTGCCATGATGCTCCATATGTTTTCAATCGCATTAAGGTCTGGACTGCAAGATGGCCAGTCCAGTGGAGTAAGTGTCTGCCAGGCAGCACTGTAATCCCATTCTCAGATAACTACTCAGAAGTTGAGTTTATCAATGCACTGGAACATTATCTTGCTGAAAACTTAAATCACGATTCATTAGTTAGTTTCTTAGGGGTATTCGCAAGAAAATCCTGATAGTCTAACGAGTTACATTTCTTTCTTACGAAACAAAGTTCTGTCTTTCCTCGTTACGTGATGCCAGCCCAAATCATAACTGAACCACCTCCTTGCACCAGCTTTGACAGCAAGGTGGGTTCGTCTTTATTATCATACCAATAATAATTAAACCATCCGGTCCATCTAAGTTGAATTTTCTGTCATCAGTAAACACAACTTTGCCCCAAAGATCTGTATTCGCTACATGTTCAGAAACAAACTTCATATTAGCTTCCATATGCTCTTTATTTAATTTTGACTTCCCCATGAACTTATATTTAAAAAATTTGGAGTATTGTAACACATACCTTGTTCTTAGTACCACAGGGAGTTGTAATGCTGCAGTTATACTTGAAGAAGATACTCCTGTTTCTTTTGCCATTCCAATGATAGTGCGTTTGGAGCGTGGTGTCAGCTTGTTGACTTCCCGCTTCGGGATTTCTACTCATAGTAACCGGGATCTTTCAGAAAACTGCATACTGCAGTTTTCGACCTTCCTGTACGGGCGGCAGTTTGTCTCTGAGAGAAGCCGCATTCAGCATATGCTGAAATTTCCCCCTTTTCAGCATCACTTAAAGATTTTCCAGAGCTCATTGTAAATCCTGGTAAATAACAAACCCATTTTCTGCATCTAAAACGCACAGTGGCGTTTCTACCCAGAAGGATAGAGGCCAAACATTTACACCGCTCCATTATGCAAATTTTGTCTCAAGGTGACTCCTATTTCAAATTTTTTTATGCGTCATAACTTAGGTTAAAAATGCTTCGATTGCGACAAAACTTTACTGTTCGATTTCGATGAAATTTTAGTATGTGGTAGGAGGGGACAACATGGGGACAAACCCTATTGAAAATGGGCGAAATGGGGTCAATGGTCAGGACATAGGAGCGGGACCCATTCCATCACCCTCATGCGTAATAACTTACGTTAAAATGCTTCGATTGCGACAAAACTTATCATGTTGTTCCGGAGGTATACTGAACCGGTTCTGTTTAATAACATCGAAATGGGGTCAAAGGTCAGGGCACAGGAGCAAGATTTATTCCACAGTCATTATCCTCATAATTTGAGTAATGACTTCTGGTATGTTGGAAAGCGTATCATAATCAATTTATTGCATGAATTTACTAACTTGTCTGATTTGTCGGAGGTACTTTGTTTTATTGTTTGTCCCCAGGTTGTCCCTTCCCGATTCAAGTAATGCTTTTCTACCCTGGAAGCTCTTCGCCACTTAAAAGGACGGTCACTCCACTCAAGGTAAGCGATTCTTACCTTTTTTGATATGTATGTACGTATGAACATTCATCAGTAGCGCCATCGATGATAGCAATGTGATGGATGACCCATGTTATGGGTTACAGTAGAATAGTGTGCAGCCTCGTGTTGTACAGTAGTTCACTGAGATGGAGCGAAAAACTGCATGTCTGAAATAAAAAATTAAAAAAAAAAAAACGCCTCGCAGACATCAAATCGATGATTTAATCCGAGGCTGAATTATTGGCAATCTAGAAGACGGGATTGTGACCGATGCCGCTAGTGAAATTGAAGTAGCACACAGCATAATGTCGCGGCTTTGATCGGAATTCAGAAGACACAGAACCGCGCCCATGTTTTCCTAGAGGGTGCGCGAATTTCGGACTAAACTGTGTCAGAACGTATATGTAGCAGGACAGTTTTCCCATTTTACTCATTTATCAGTACTTATATTGCCTGGAGAGCTTTTGGAAGAAACAACATAATTTTCAAGAGCAATATGCCATTATGTCTTAAAAGAAAAGTGTTTGATCAATGCATCCTTCTAGTGCTTACGTATGGTGCAGAGACGTGGACCTTAACTAAAAGAGACATACAAAGGCTGCAGACAACTCAAAGCAGCATGGAGAGGTGCATGCTTGGTGTAACCAGGAGAGATAAGAAGAGGAACTCGTGGATCCGAAAAATGACAAGAGTGGAAGACATCATGATCAGAGTTAAATCCCTGAAATGGCAATGGGCTGGGCAGTATGCCCAGCCCATTGCCAGTATGCCAGAAGGACAGACCATCGATGGACAGTATGGCAGTATGCCAGAAGGAGAGACCATCGATGGACAGCTGAAATTTTAGACTGGATTCCAAGGGACACGAAAAGACCCAGAAGAAGACCACATGGGAGATGGGTGGATGAAATTTGAAAGTATGCGGGAGTGACATGGAGGAGACTGGCACAAGACAGACCGTTGTGGAGGAAACTTGGGGAGGCCTTCGTCCAGCAGTGGATTGATAATGGTTGACAATGATGATGATGATGATGATGATGATATAAATCTACTGATTTTGGCTCCTGTGTACTGATAGGTTTTCGTAATCTACTGATTTAAGCAACCTCCTGAACTTTCTACTACATCTATTATGCCTTAATTTTTGGCTTGATCAGATCATGTCATATGTAAGCCGCCCCGGTGGCGCAGTGGTCTAAGGCGTTGGCCTCTGATCATTCGTCCGTAAGGGGTCCGGGTTCGAATCCCGGTGAGGCATGGATGTTGTGTTTGTCTTACGGCACTGGCTCTCTCCCTTCCCTGGAACCAGTGACCCTAAATTAGGGACGGGCGACTGCTTATAGCCCATTGAGTTGCTCACGGTGGTCGTTAAACCTCCAACCAAAAAAAAAAAAAAAAATGTCATATGTAGAGGATTTTAGGATGGAAGTGTCTGACCCCAGATCTTAAACCACCTTTAGAAATAGGAAGCTACGAGATTTGCGCTAGAGTGCCCGATAGGAAAGTGACACGGAAGCGAGGTAGAAAGGGGCAGGAAAACGCCCTTATTTATTACCGAGGGGGGGGCAGTACCCAGGGTCCGACGGCTTAACGTGCCCATTCGACGCACAGGGTATGTTTAGTGGTTCCAGCGTTCGTACCTATCTGGGATCAAACCTGAAGTTATCTCCGTGCCAGCACGAACGATGACCACTAGGCCTCCCGCGGCCCAAAACTGTAAGCCGATTCAGACATTTTGTTTAAGATTTGATTTTCCAGATAATCTACTGGTTATATCTCTCTTTCAAAAATTCTGACATCTGACATCACTGCAATTTATTTTCCATTTAATTGTAACACCATGCATATTTTCTCTTTACGGTATTTATCTGAAACCGCTTTTCAATGCTACGCATCTTTCCCGATAACCCACTTAGCAGATAACCCACTTGGGTTATCTGCTATTGACTAGAGCTTTCAAATGATCTACATATATGATGGGGTGTAACCTGTAGATATCCCAACCAAAAGTTATTAATCCCCCTCACAAACATACTTGCAATTCAGCTTTTCTTTCTATCCTCCATGAACGGGCACCTCCGAGAAACGGCAACTTTTGTTTAGTGCGGAAGAGCTGCTGTACCGTTTAACATTAACGATAACCCCCGAAAAACCTCGTAACAGCGGTCAACGAACACCCCAGTCAGGCCTGAAGGCGATCTAAAGGACAGCTTGTCCCTTATAATATAGCGTAGTTCTTTCGGTGATAAGTAACAGATTGGGACAAAGAAAACGGCTGAAGGGCCGCGGATGGCCTAGTGGTCAACGTTCGTCTCGGCCACGGAGAAACCTCAGGTTCGATCCCAGTAGGTACGAACGCTCGAACCACTAAATATCCGCCGTGCGTCGGATGGGCACGTTAAGCCGTTGAACCCCGAGTACTGCCCCCCCCCCCCATCCGTCCGGGAATAAATAAGGGCGTCTTCCTACCCTTTTCTACCTGGCTTCCGTGTGCTCTGAATATTACTGAAGGAACTGTATTTCCGGCGAGGACAATGATGAGTGAAAAGAAAGGAGTAAAGTTTAATTCCAAAGCTCCAGTTCCCATATATGTTTCAGTCGCTCTCCGAGGGCTGTGGGAGAGATTGCTAGTGCCTGGAATGCTGCTCGTTTGTGGAGGTCTCTCTTAGTTTGGTCCATGTGGTTTCTGCTTCTGTTTTCCAGTTAGAGGCCAGCTAATTGCGCAGTTAGAGCTCAGTGTATAACATTATTTTTTCTTTTCTTTAGCGTACTCTGTCCCTAATCTTCTAGCTTGCTTTTTTCTGAAAGCTGTTTAAACGGAGATCGTAAATAACGGAGTTACTTACAAAAAGTAACGGACTATCGATGTTAATTTAGCCCTAACCTACGAACAACTGCCACCTCCCAACAACGGTCACTTTTTTTGGACCAAGCACTGATCGTTATTCAGAGATTTTACTGTAATAATAAATTTTGTTTTGGAAAACCAAGCAGTTGAAATACTATTGCCGCCGCATAGTTTAGTAAATGTTTACTTTTATGACTCACATATCTATTTTTATTGGTTTTACGGTAATAACATTCCTTAATCTATACTTACTTAAATACAGCAATGTCCGGAATTAAACCTTATTATTTGATTTAATTCCAATTAGCATGTACCTGACTGTGAGCCAGTGTTGTCGTGAGTGACTCGAATAAGTGCTATGGGTAGGACGTGGATAAATGTATACTTTCGAATCACTCGTTTTATTTCACACCTGCGAGGATCTTGGCATACGAAAGATGCACTGAATAAATTACCCACAAAGCGTAGCACGATGTTCTCTTGATTCTTTTTTTCTTAAAAGTCTTCTGCTACAGTTTCATGCCATCAACTCCGCTACGCTTCAAATGGGAACCGGATGTTCTGTTCTTTTTAAAGACCTGTACGAAAGCCAGCCAATCAGTCGTGGAATTTTACCTGGAACCAGAGGTATGCCATTAACCGCATCAGCGCTAAACATATTTATTTAGTCCGTATATGCGCGAATGTGCACAAGCCGATAGGTCATGAGTAGCGACAAGCCTGTTAACGAGCACATAAATTTACTTTGTACATTTGGTTCAGACTGAGTGTTAGGATATAAGAAACCCACGTTTCAGCTTAAGACAAGCAGCATTCACCTTCGGTTCCCAGAAAACACGTGAGACACACATTTCTGTAACCAATCGGAGTTTAGTAACGGACGATTTATTGTTTCATTCACTATCAAGATTTAGTTCGGCTTTATGTTGTGCCCATCACTGCGTAATTACTCATTACGACCCGCAAAATGACATCTTTTCCATTTTCATCTACTGACAAAATCAAAGTGAACAAAAATATGGAAGTGAAAGGAACACACAAAGGGAAAAAATCTGAAGGACATGAAGCATGAAGCTGGAATTAAAAAAAAAACGAAATCGAGAATGCGAAATGATGCGAAATGCGGAAGGAGAAATGAATAACGGTTGCAAGTCTTTAGAACGAAAAATTGAATTTTTTCAAATGAGAAATTGCAGTTAATACATTCAAATTTTGTTGCTATCCAGTCCTAAAATAAATTGGGCTGATATTCAAAACCAAAGTAGTAAAAAAATTTCAGAACTTTTTCCAGAGTTTCTCAGTTTTGTTTTTTTGTCAAAGTCGGTAAAACACGGTTTCTGAGGAAAAACAACAACAACTTAAATTCAAATTATGTGCTATAGAGTCCAAAAGGTAACAAATGGGTTGTAAAAACTGGATAAACATTTATGTTTCTTAACAAACGAGAAACTTCTTTTTTTGCCCCCCCTCCCCCCGGTGGCGCAGTGGTCTAAGAGATGGCTTCTGACTATTCGTCCAAGATGGGTCCGGGTTCGAATCCCAGTGAGGCATGGATATTGTGTTTGTCTTAGCGCACTTGCTCTCTCTCCCTTCCCTGGAACCAGGGGCCGTAAATTAGGGACGGGCGACTGCTCATAGCACAATGAGTTACTCACGGTGGTCGTTAAACTCCCAATCTATAAAACAAACAAACAAAGGAACTGCTTTTTTGTCGATTTAAATTCTTTCTCCCCTCCTTTGTCAGAATGTCAGGAAGCGTGGTTTGGGGTAGAGGGCGCAAATCAGAAAAACAGATACCGAAATGGCACCCACACGTAAAATTCTGAATGCACCGAGAAGAATTTCTTTGAGTGGATTATGTGCATAAACGAATTTTGTCTGGAATTCCGGGAATTTCGAACTTCGGCCATTATCTATTTCTGAGTTGTGGATTCTGGCATGTTTGAACACAGCATTATTTTTTTCTGCCTTTCTTCTCTACACGAGTCTGTGTTGAAGAGTAAGATTTCACGTCAATGAGGATTGTATACTTAAAAGAATTTCTTTTTAGTGAGTTGGGGCTGTACAGCTTTCATATTAAAGATACTTGTTGCTAGGAAATGTGCAATTGCTTCGAAAAAATAAAACATTCATAGTTTGACCTTTACGAAAGTTTGCATCAAATGTTTTAATAGTTTATATCGAATTTTTGTCTATTCTTACACTGGCCGTCCCGGTGGCGCAGTGGTCTAAACGCTGGCTTGTGACCATTCTTCCCAGATGGGTCCAGGTTCGAATCATGGTTGTTGTGTTTGTCTTACTGCATTAGCTCTCTCCCTTCCCTGGAGCTAGTAGCACTAAATCAGGGATGGACGAATGCTTATAGCCGATAGCGTTGCTCACGGTGGTCGTTAAAAAGAAAAAGCCTCTTATATACTGGGCCGTAAAAATTGACACGGAAACAGCAAGCCTCCCCCCCGGCGGTGCAGTGGTCTAAGAGTTGGTTTCTGATCCCTCGTCCGAGATAGGTACGGGTTCGAATCCTAGTGAGGCATGGATGTTGTGTTTGTCTTACGGCTCTGGCCTTGTGGAGTCCGCATTTGGACGGTACAGGATAATGGTCATCAGCTAGTCGTTACGGCTCTGGCTCTCTCATTTCCCTGGAACCAGTCGCCCTGAATTAGGGACGGGCGACTACTTACAGCCAACTGAGTTGTTCACGAGTGTCGTTTAATCTTCAAAAAAAAAAAAAGAAAACACTAAAATTTTAGATATTGAATATTCTAGCAGGCTTAAAATACAGAACGGAAAACTTTTAAAATGCCGAAAGGAATATCTTAGCAGCCTTTAATCATAAGAGGGGAAATATTTAAAGTTCTCTATAACGAATATTTACGAGCCTAAAATATTCTATTGCAGTAAAAATGCTGAATAGCATGGTTAAAAATCTCACTTTCCAGAAGTTTTTGTTTGTTTACAGATAGATATTTGCGCTTACATCGTATATGCAGTTACTAGTTCAATCGAACGAAGACTTGCGGTTCCTCCGCAACAAAAGATCTGAGATGTACACTCAGTAGACAGAACATTAGAGGGAGCAGTTAGCATGAGCATCCCCGCACAGAGTGAAACAGACCCAAACCGAACGCAGCCAATAAATAGGCTGACAGCAGGGCTTCTCAACCGTATATCGCAATCGACGAGCATGGTTAATCGTGGTGATCAGAGCGACTTTGATCGTGGACGCATTATCGCCGTAAAACAGATGGGTCGTTCTATCGCTCAAGTGGTAAGAACCCCAGGATTTCCGAGGACAACAGTATCAAGGGTGTATGTACTGCTAGTATACCATCGACGGATGTACCAGCACCCTGAGAGCAAGCTTTGGCCGACAATACGCCATGAATGACGTGGCTCAACGAAGGCTATCCAAGCTCGTACAGATCGACCTCTTGGCAACGACAGCGCAAATCACATTCAGGTTAAATGTCAAAAGCCTAAACAGCGTCAGTGAACAAACAGTACGGCGCACTCTCCGTACCCTGGGATACCCGACCCGAGGTCCTACTCGTCTACCACTATTGGCGGCTCGTCATCGGACATTAAGCCCAGACAAGTGCCGGGAACACCAAAACTGGATCTCTGCAGAGTGGCGCCGCGTCGTGTGGTCAGATGAATCCCGTTTCCAACTGTACCGAGCTCGCGGAAGGGTGGGGGTATGGCGTCGACAGCATGAGGCCATTACCCCGTCGTGCCAAGTCGGCTCTGTTCAAAGCTGTGGTGGCTCTGTAATGGTCTGGGGAGCCTTCTCGTGGGACACATGAGATCCCTTATTGCGACTCTCTGAGAGGTCGTTAACCGCTGTGCGCTACCAGCATGTGCTGGCTGATCACCTACACACTTTCATGGCCAGCGGGTATGCTGCGTCACATGGTCTGTTTCAGAAGGACAATGTGTCGCCCCACCAAGCCGCAGCCATGGAGCCCTCGTGTGAGTTTGAAACCATCCAGTGGCCCCTAAAGATTCCCAGATTAAAACCCTGTGGAAGCTCTCTTGAATGTCGTGGGTCGGAACATCAGATGCATGCATCCTGGAGAGACGTTTCGGACGAAGTTGTGGATAATGCTGCAACAGGCATGGCTGGCATTACCGCCGGCATCTGGTGGAGTCGATGCCTCGGCGTACTTGCAGGTGTTTTTAAGGAGGAGGACAAACACGCTATTAGGTAAGCATTTCTAATGTTTTGCTCATTGAGTGTAGATATTTGAGCTATCTTTTTTCCTTTCAACTGAGCGCTGCTAAAACAAAATTGTAAACGTTCTACGTTCACATGTTGTCAGGCTTTCTAGGCCTCGTTAATCGACCAGATAATGGTCAACATTCCGGACGATTGGTCCTTAGTGGGGTTGTATTCCAAACACAATTGGAGGCAGCTGGCGTTATGCAAATGTGGCGCTGTGAGCGGCCCTGTAAAGGGAAACTACATGACGTATGCAGCGATCCGATAATATAAGGAGTGATACGACGGGAATCAGTACGAGTCGGAAGCAGTATGGGTAAGACGAAGGATTTAAGCACATTTGATCGTGGGCAAATTTTCGGGGCCCGACGAATGGGTCACTCCATCTCGGAAGTCGTGCAAGCACTGGAATTTTCACGAGCCACTGTGTCACGGGGGCACCGTGAGTACATCGAATCCGGTAAAACCATCCCTGTAAGGGCCAACTGCCGTGGACAACAGCGAGTCGATGAGCGGGGTCATCGTCGGCTAGCTCGCATTGTAACAGCGGATAGACGGGGCACAGTGCAAGAAATCACTCGGCAATTTAACACTGGTGCTCAAAAACGTGTAAGCAGCCACACCATCCAGAGCCATCTCCTCGCTATGGGGTACAGAAGTTATCGTCCCACGAGCGTACCGCTGCTGACCGCAGCGGTACCCTCGTGGTGCAAAGATTAGCATGGGCGCGGGAATATCGTCACTGGACCCTATACATGTGGGAAAATGTTGCCTGGACTGATGAGTCGAGATTCACTTTGGTACATGCGGATAGCAGGATACGAGTACGGCGCAAACCACATGAAGCGATGAATCCTTCTTGCCAGCAGGGTACTCAAGCTGGTGGGGGTGGCATTCTCGTCTGGGGACTGTTTACGTGGACTGAAATGGGACCCCTGGTACGTGTGACATCGTCCCTCACAGGTCAACGTTACCGGGATATCCTGAACGACCATTTGCTCTCGTTTGTGCGTCTTCAACATCCCACTGCGGACTTCATCCTGCACCAAGACAATGAAGCTCCCGAATTGTATCCGAATGGTTAGATGAACACTCCACCGACGTGACCTCGCTTCCTTGGCCAGATAGGTCACCTGACCTCAATCCCATCGAGCACATCTGGGATGCCAGCGAGAGAGATGTTCGAGGCTCTGACCCCTCTCCATCAAATCTTCGTCAACTGTGGGAGCTTGTTCAGGGGTCGTGGATCCGTATGGCTTCCCAACGCTTCCGGTGTCTTGTCGAGTCCATGCCGAGACAAATAGCCGCCGTCATCAGGACGAAAGGTGGTGCTACACATTACTAGACAGGTATCTCTAATTTAATTGCTCTTCAGTGTATGTAGAGGATTTTAGGAAGGGGGTGTCTGACCTCAGGTCTTAAACAAGCCTTAGAAATAGGAAGAAAGGAGATTTGTGCTAGAGTGCCCGATAGGAAATGGACACAGAAGCGAAGTAGAAAGGGGGAGGAAGATGCCCTTATTTATTTCCGGGGGGCCAGTATCCGGGGTGCGACGGCTTAACGTGCCTATCCAACGCACGGCGGATATGTAGTGGATCGAGCGTTCTTACCTCTGGGATCGAACCTGAGGTCCTTTCCGTGGCAGTCACGAACGTTGCCCACTAAGCCACCCGCGGCCCGAGCAGTCTGACTAGGGTCTGGGATGGTATAAAACTCTAGGGTATGCCTTCCCCCACCTCCCCTGGGTAGTGTAGATGAAGCGATTTTAGGATTCTCTGTTACCGGCCGCTCGGCACTAAAATTTTCATGCAAAGTGAATGTCCGTCTTCCAAGTCCATGACCAGTCCAAAATAATTGTGAGCGTTCAACGAGTCATACTACCAGAATAAAAAAACGATCATAAAACGCAGTTGCCGTTTGTCTTTCAGACAGGAGATACCCCAGACAGAGGAGACACTTTTGTTCAGTACATTGCCTTTATGTTGTAGCTATGTTTATGATAAAGTGCTTGCATTATTTTTATCTGATTATTTCTAACAGAATTTATTATTTCATCTTCTCTATTATAACTTACATTTTTAATTTCTGTACTTTAATTCTCTCAATAGGGATACTTATTTTGAGTATACTAATTAAATATTAGTGATACTATATTTAGGGCAAATTATCTCCCCCAAAAGATATCAATAATAATATCGATATCGCAGGCAAACTATTGCCGTACTTTTAACATAGATTTAATCGATATCATATCCCCTCACAGAAAAAATTTCCTAGTTGTGCGTGTGTGTAACGCTTGCATGCTCGAACGTAAATCGGGCGATGCAGGTTCGATTCCTGTTCCAGAGTGATATAATTTTAAAGTTTTATGAAAGATGGATTCCAATATTTATCATTGTCGGCATTAATATGGCCTCAACATGCCGTATGGTACATACTCCACATGATCAGCATCATTAATGTGTCGACGTGGGAATGGCTAAATAGGAAACAGTAAAAATTGTGGAATCGTATGCCAACAATTATACATACTGGGAGTCGCAATCGACTTGGCATCACATTTGTGGATGAAAAAATACTGCGGGAAACACAATTAAATGATATGGAGGTTTCTCTTATAGAAAATTGTGAAAATCTCTAGCTACGAGAATCCGCGAATAGAGATCACTACGAGAATCCGCGAATAGAGATCACTACGGGATCTGGAAAGAGAAGACAATATACAGATTATGTCTGTTGTTATTCTGGTAACTACACTCGTGCCTAACAACTTCCTAAAACTTTCGAAGAGTTGGGATTGTCCCACTACTTCACCCAATCGAGAGCCATTTTACAGCCCAGAAATTCCTAAATGCACCAGCCCGAAGTGAATTTCTCAGCCTTTTGCTCATGAACTCATAGCGAGAAAATCACCAACTACAATAATTCGTTTAGCCTCATAATTTCATTAACTCACAATCACTTCGCTATGATAACAACTTAACCCAGAAAATTTTTTGTTCATTTATGACTCCAAATGGGAAGATTTTTCAAGGAATCTAAATTCCATATCCATGAATTTTCCGTGAGCATCCCAAAATGTGTCTAATAACCGTAGGATTAACATAAAATCTCCTTTTTGTCTGTTGAAATTCCGTGACTTTCGTAAAACATTAAATAGTAAACGTTTTTTTTTTTTCCGTCTCTTTATTTCACCTGTTATTGAAACCCAAAAATCATCTATAATATGAATACATTTTGTTAAAATCCTAGCAGCTCTTGAATTCACCATTTATCTGTTTCATTTCCGTCGCTTCAATTTTCCAAAACGCAAGCACACGCACACACGCAATGCAGCCCGTTATCGCGCTGATTCCATCCCTTTGAAAACGGATACGATCAGAACGGAAATCCAAGAGATTCAGTGTGTTCGATCAAGAGATGTTTTTTCCCTCAGCGTTTAAATTCAATTTTCTTCTTGCAGTGAGTTTGCAATAGGATCTTACGGGTCATTTGCAAAAAACCGTTGTGAGAATTTCAAGACTGTATTTTCACACAGTTCCCTAAAATCCCCATTGCAGATAATTCCTGATCAGTCTGTGACACGTATTGTTCTGCAAAATAATCCGTTGGGTAAGGCATGTACTGGGTGTGAATAACAATAAAAACTTGACGTAGAAATTAAAAAAAAAGATAGGGAGAGAGTGAGAAAAGAAAAGAAATAAACTACTTTATATTGCTTCTACCTAAAAATGAAAAGAAAAAAGAAAAACACTAGGTACTACAGAAGTTGAAATAATAACTAGAATCTAGAATACTCTGCCATCTGAACGTGCGTACACTGGCACATTTTTCAAAGCTGCCAAGTTGCGCACATTATTTCGACTTACCACCATGCCGAAATGTCAAAATTTATGGAATGAAATAATATTTAGCAAAAATACTTGAAAGCCGAAAGATCACAAAGAAAAAATTATGATTTCGGGAGAAATTATTACTACATCCAACTTGCGTTGTCGGATTTCTTTCCACCTCATTTTCAAGTAAAAACAATGAATTACGAAATCAAATAATATTTAACAATATATAACAGGAGAAACACCGGAAAAAATTACCATCATGGGAAAAGTCTTTATATTGCCTTTAGCTCCCACTCCGAAATGTTTGCCTCCATTTTCAAGCTGAAACACAAACATTTCTGCAGAAAAATTACATTTAACAGTAACGCTAGACAGAGGAATCACCACGAAGAAAAAAAAATATGATTACAAAAGAAATATTTGCTCCGTCCAACTTCCGGAATTTTGTTTTTAATTTTCAGCTGACACAAATATTTATGAAATAAAATGACTTTTAAAAACAGTAAGACAGAGGAAGCATTGCGAGCAAAACAGTTACAGATTAAAGCGCTCAGTTTAACTTCCGTTTTCGGAAATTTTTGTCTGCATTTTCGAGCTAAAACAGAAGCATTTATGAAATAAAATGATATTTAACAACAAATACGGACAAATGGAACATCGCGCGTGAAAAAAAAAAAAAAAACTTACGTTTTCTGGAGAAATCTTGACTACGTCTAAGTTCGGTTTTCGGAAAATTTTGAAAGTCTGAATTCCTTCGCCAGATGGAAAATTTGCACCAATAATCCGGAGTGTATCGTTTTGTATGTATAAATATTGTTTTTGTCTGCAGAACCAGAATGAAATTTGTAGCGTACGTTGCCCATAGCCGCGATTCTGCTACGGGACATAAGAAGAGCAAAAAAATTATCCTGTCGCGCAAACAATTTTTTTTTTTTTTTTTTTTTTTTTTTTGCAGCACTCACGTAACTGAACATTTATGTTGCGATACTTCAGTTTACGAGGTTAATCCTTTTGCTGCGTAAATAGAGGCTTTAATCACCGGAAAAATTATGACTCAGCCGTATTCTCAGTGGCAATGACCTTTAGTTAACGTTGAATGAAATTTTTCCACTACCGGTATTCGTAAAAATATGGCACTCGACACGTGTAATAACAAAAAATTGAGCTGGTCACCGTTTTGAAAGCAGACTGGCGGATCATATCGGCGGACATTTACAATCTGGTGGAACGTATTCCACGAAGTGTAAGAGGGCTGCGTTATCGATCTGTTGTTAGACCCCTTTTAAGTGGATTCAGGTAAACACCCACACCGGAGAACTCCCACAGCGGTAAACTCCTACACTTTCTTCTGCTGCTAGGAAAACTGCTACACTGCGTAAAACTCCCTCGTGATAAACACACCTTCTCATATAAGAGAATGTACAAAAATTGCCTTTCATTCGGAGAGCTTGTAAGGTGTCGGAGTTTTCCCAGTTGACGAAACGGAAATGTACGAATTTTCCTAGTTATATAAATGCGTATGGTGTGATCAGATTTTCGACTCACTAAATCTCGAGTTAGTGTGGTGCGCAGTGCCACATCTGCGAATCATTGGGCCCCATTTTCTTTCAGGATATGGTCACAACAGCCGTCTATATGGAACTTTTTCAGGCATTCGTTGACCAATGCACCCTGAAGAGCTGACCACTGGATGTTTTCAACAAGATGGGGCAACTTGCCATACATCACATGTGAGTATGGCTGAAATTCAGTCATTCTTTACGTGATTTCTAAAGGAGTGTGGCTACCTCGATCACCTGGCCTAAAACTTCCTGATTTCTTTTTCTGAGGATATCTGAAATCAGTGGTGTTTCAAAACAAGTCGACAACCCTTGAAGCATTGAAGAACAACATCTGCGAGTCAGTGGCAGCGATTACGGCGGAGCAACTGACGCGAACTTTCCGAAATATGGAGGAATCTCATGTTCAAGCCTCTCTCGATGTACAGAGCGGACACTTTCAACAACTCTTATTGTTTGGTTCTATTTTCTACGGATGAAGGTATGCTCTTACCAAATATCATTCAATTACTGTAATTATTCACGATGTTATTAATAAAAAAATTCGGTAATGTAGCAAGTAGGACGCCCTGTATTTGGCATGTCATAGCACCCCCCCCCCTCCAAAAAGGTAAAAAATGCTTATGTAGATCATGACTAATCAATGATAAATAATCTTGAGTTACGGTCAAAAGAGACTCAATGAATCGGTCTTCAGTTGCTGATAAGGTACCTAGGCCTCGGGCCTTTTCAGAAAATGTTAAGTTACAACCTAAATATTTGGTATTTGAAAACATTTAATAAAAGCTAATAAAATGCTCTCAACGGATCAGTTTTCACCTGTTTACAAGGCACCTGGACGGCGGACATTTTCAGAAGATTTTAAGTTACAACCTAGACATTAGGTACTTGTAAATCTTCTAAAAAGGCCCGCGGCCTAGGTGCCTTGAAAGCAGCCGAGAGCTGATCCGTTAAAAGCTTTTTATTAGGTTTTATAAAATCTTTACAAATATACAATACTCAGATTGTAACTTCAAATCTACCGTGGTGTAGGTGCCTTGTCAGCACCCGAAGACCGATTCGGTGAGTCTCTTTTGATTAGCTTTCATTGTACCGTATCACATGCGAAATACTAAAACCATAACTGAACATTCAGCTAGTCGGAAAGCTTCTACATAAACCTTTTCATAATCTTAATATGCATTTATAACACCAGGAAAATTCCCACACTTTGACAAGATCTCCGAACGAAACACAATTTGTGTACATCCCTTTATATGAGAAGCTGCAGGACTTTACAGGTGTTGGTTTTTTCCGCCATGTAGCATTTTTCCTAGGAACAGAAAAAAAGTGTGGGAGTTTGCTGTCACCCCCTTTGGGTTCGATGTTAAAGCCTAATTGCAGCTCATTGCGGAAAATATATAGCAAAAGAATAGTTGAGAAAGTTTTAGATTCAAATTATTTATTATTTGCTTAAACGTATACGTGCATGTTGTCTCGGATTGGTGTTAGTAAATTATGACTTAATGTTTCTGCCCTTTTGCTGCTTATTTTATTTTCCAGTGATTCGCTCTTTCATATTTACTCTTTAATTATACGTAACTTTCTGTTGAGTTTCGCTGTCCTAGTCCGGAGACCCGAAAAAGTGTACCTTCTCAAACCATGATCTTGCGAGACATTTAGCTCTCTCTCCCCTACTCCATTCTTTACGTGACCTGATGTGTCCGGCTGAGCTTTTTCCCCCCTAGCTCGAAGGGGAGAGTGTTTTCTCTCTGACGCCTCCTCGGCGACAAACTAATTTAGCAGTCTCGTTGATTGCGCCTTTGGGATCACAATGTAGTACATGATTGCAGGGTAGGCCAGTAAAAACGAATAAAAGCACTTAACATTTTACGAGAGAGACTCTTCAGTACAAAGAACGACTGCCTGGGAATACTGTTTCACAAATTACCCTAACATCCCCATGCTGACTTATAAAGACTTACCGCTAAATGTTTCCTTTCTTGGAAAAGAATTCTAAAATCTTGCAAAATCTAAATCCACGGAACTAAACTAGAGGCCGTCATGTGGGCCAAAGACTCCAGAACACAATATTAAATTTTCTGAAAACAAAAATTTATAATGACTTGAAAGTTTCCCTATATGAATGATAGGGCAATATACGTGATTTCGTCCAGGAAAATTTCACCTCTGGTATGAGCTTTACGTGAATTTTGGCAGATTACTGGAGTATAGTGCTTAGAGGAATAACTAAAGGAGTGTAACATACAGAGCGACAGGAAGATAAAATCAGAAAGAGAAAATAGAAGAATGTGTAGAATCAAAGAAAGTGAGGAATTAATGAAAGTGCGATAACAAGAGAGAAAGAACAAATATATGAGTGCACTGTAAAAAATAAGTGGTGTGAAATCACGGAAAATTCCTGAAAATAATGTGCAGCAAAGTTGCCGAAAGGTGTCAGTCTTAACGAAATTTCCGGTTTTTAAAAGTTTCTTTTTCTTTTTTTTTTTTTTTTAACTTCCGTATTGCAACAGATTTTCTGTGGTCAGTAATTCCCCTTATTTCAGGCAAATCCATTTAGGGTTTTCCGTATTTACACAGCGATTCCACAAATTTGAAGACACTGAAATTTTCAGCCATGCATTGCTCCAGAAATTCCTTTCCGTGTTGGATTCTATCTGAGGTAGTTTGGGTTGGCTCAGAAGAAACAACGCGTCTTAACATACTTAGACAGATAGACTCGTGAGCCACAGTTCACGTTTAAGGTAACACTCTAATTACACGATGATGGAAATTTCTTTTCTGTCATTAATGCGAGTGAATTATTCATTTTATTTTCGGTTGGAACTTTTTTTTCCTTTGTGGAATACCTATGCAACAATTTTATTTTTTCGGTAGGAGGACTTATGGCAAATTAAGTATTTTTTCATCGTGATTTTTCAGAATTAACAGAATTCTTTGGAACTTGAACTTTTTAAACTGCCAATGACTTTCAATTATCTTTAAAAAAGGTGAAATGTACTGTTTTATAGTATTATTTCACAAAACTGAGTACGAAATTTACTCTTGATAGCTATAATCTCTTTTGCCTTACCGACTCCACAGTCTAATGCATACACATCATCAAATCACCTGTAGAATGATTTAAGTATACGGTTTCTTACGCAGTAACACAATATACAATTGCTGGAGCACAAAATGAGGGAAATGAGGAAGAAATATCCGTTGCCACCATAACCAAAATTCATGCTATGTGCTATCCACAATAATCGATCTCGCTGCAGAACTTCAAAATGAGATCTTTCGACAGACGATTCAAATTTAACAGGTAATAAAAACCTGAAGTATTCCCGGGAATTTTTCCTGTTAACGGAAATTTTTCTTTGTGGATAAGGGAAAAGTCAGAACGGAGGTTTTTCGTTAATGTACCATAGGAATTGCGGAAAGGTTTCTGAAAATTCAGAATTTTCCGCAAACACATCTTTAAAATGGCAATTTACCGTCAATGTAAGAAAGGAATTGCGGAAAGGTTTCCGAAAATTCAGAATTTTCCGTTAGCACATCTTAAAAACGGCAATTTACCGTCAATGTAGAAAATGAATTGCAGAAAGGTTTCTGAAAATTCAGAATTTCTCGTAAACACATCTTTAAAATGGCAATTTACCGTCAATATAAGAAAGGAATTGCGGAAAGGTTTCCGAAAATTCAGAATTTTCCCTTAACACATCTTAAAAACGGCAATTTACCGTCAATGTAGAAAATGAATTGCAGAAAGGTTTCTGGAAATTCAGAATTTTCTTGGCATACGAAATATCCGTGAAATTGAGGTTTCTTTCAGTCATTTCATGGAAAAGATATCAGAAATGCTTCGTTAATTCACGAAAGGAATCATGGAAAGTGGCTCGTGAATTTCAGAATTTTTTTTACAATGTGAGTGAGAGAAGAGGTATGAGCTACAGAAAGAGAGAACGAATATATTTGTGAATAAGAAGACAAACGTCAGGATCAGTCAGGCAAGAGAACGAGTGAATGAAAGAAAAACAACGAATGGGTAACAAGTAAAACAAATTTAGAGTATCAGAAAGTATAATTGAGTCAGTATGCTACAGAAGAAAGTGTATATAAGACACTTTCTACGTCGTGCTGTCTCGCTAAGAGTACTGAGGGTGAGAGGGCAAGAAAGTGCCGTGAAAGTGTACAAATTTCGTATGTATGCTATGTATATGTATATTTTAAAGTATACAAATTTCGTATGTATAGAGAACAAATATATTTGTGAATAAGAAGACAAACGTCAGAATCAGTCAGAGGAAGAGAGAACGAGTGAATGAAAGAAAGAGAAGCAACGAATGAGTAACAAGTAAAACAAATTTACCGTAACAGAAAGTAACTGAGTCAATATGCTATGGAAGAAAGTGTATATAAGACACTTTCTAAGTCGTGCTGTCTCGCTAAGAATACTGAGAGTGAGAGAGCAAGAATGTGCCGTGAAAGTATACAAATTTCGAATGTATACTTCCGAATCATTTGAGCATGCAAGACAAAAAGTAGTGAAGTGGAGAGAGAAAGAGAATGAAAGTGAATGATGAAGTGAGTCAAAAATTCAGGATAAAAAAGACAAATGTTAGCAGTGAGTTACGGAAAAACTGAATAAAAAGTGAGAAAGAAAGTGAGGATATCTGGACAACTTAAGAGTGAATTGTGCTGAGCGATCTTTCCAAAACAAAATGGAAGTAGCGTACAGTGCAGGAAGGAAAAAAAAACCACTTCAACACCCCACAAATTTGTTTAAATACCCTCTCTCATATAAAAATCTCAACACCCTTCAGTTTGAAGGTGTGTAACACTCACACACGCTGATGTGTGTATATTTATTTTTAAGTAATAGTCCATTTTATACGTATTTAGGCATGAAAGCAAAAACAAAATGATTGCGTGTGGTTTTGGAAAAAGGATTTCCGCTTTTCCTAACTATAAAAAATTCAACAGTTCTCCATTTTTCGACGTTTTCTTCTATTTTAATCCTAGGTTTAAATCCCAAATATTTTACGATAATAATTTTTAGCCTTCAAAAAATTGGCTTTCATCCACTTCATGTTTCTTTAAACGACCCCGCCCATAAAAAAAAAAAAATCAGACCCACACCCTTTGAAATTCTTAAATGCATGCTTTAACCGACAGAATACTTTCATATCTTCGTTTATTGATATACATGTATACTATTGGGTCGGAAATCGGTCAATAAAAAAGACCGGAAATGGTGCACAGTGATTTGTCTGTTTAAAGATTTATTCAGGCTGAAAATAATGCTTTCTTTCTGATATTTTTCTTTCGTGTAATCGCTTGTGCCTGTCGCAAGGATCTCGATAGTGTGGTGCATTGTAGAGCGACGGGCTATCCGCTCTTCCAATCCGACAACCATCACCAGCCTGGTCCCGTTGGCCGCTCTCCCGATAAGCTCCTTCCCCTTGATCGTCGGGTGCCGCAAAATTCTGGGCTTCGACGTCGGTGGCCGCGGTGGAAGAGCAGGTGTGAACTGCTGACCGTTTATCTCCGGCTCTCTCTCTTCTCAACGCCGGCGCGTGGCATCCTTGAATTATGGTTCTTCACCTCAGTGGCCATGCGTGAGAGTCGGCGACTTTTTGACTCCGGGGATTAAAAGACCAGGGTGATCCGCGATGCTGCTCTTCCATATCCCCGCCGAGTTTTCCGCTAAGTTAGTCCTGATCCCTCTTCAAACATACCCCTGTGTAACCGTAACCATAATGGCCACCCCTTTTTTTCTCCCTTCCACTCTGCTATTTTCGTGCAATGATTAATTCTACGCCTTTCTTATCAATTCAGGGCTTGAACAAGCTTTCAAAGCACATTTATAGACTGCCCGCAGGGAAAAAAAAAGAATTTTTTGATCTACGAAAACGTACAGAAAGGTGGGAAAAATTAAAGCAAAAAGAAAAAAATGAAGATTTGAAAAAGTTTTTAAAGGCTGCAGTTTTTTTACCAACAAAAATGTGCGTAATTTTGAGGGTAAACACGCACGTTTTAAAAGCGTTCTTAATTCATTTCTGAAACAAACGACGTAAACGGATTTCGTCGTAAGTAAAAACACTGATTTGTAAGAAGTTAATCCGTTTATTGGTGTAAATATGACATGGATGTTAAGTCAGATAATATCCGAAAACTTGAAAATTTCGTCGTCCAGGAACGGGAATCGAACCCGTGCCTCCCGGATAGCGCACGAGTATGCTGACCACTACATCACCCATAACGACCAAGTTTCAAGTTTCCGATTAATTATTTGAATAAAACCATCACATGATTCGTTAGTCGAAGCAACTGGATTTCATATACACTGAGTGGCCACTTTATTATGATCACCCCCTCAGTATTTCGTTGGACCACCTTTTTCCTTTAATACTGCGTCGATTCTTCGTGGCATGGACTCCACGAGATGTTGATAGGTGGTTTGTGGAATCTGAGACCATGCTTGATTAATAGCACTTTCCAAGAGTGTGAGATTGCAGGGTTGTGGATCCAGCTGTCTGATGGCTCGTTCAACTTCATCCCACAAATTCTGAATGGGTTTGAGATCTGGAGATTGTGGGGGCCACCTAAGCAAAGTAAGCTCGCCGGCATGTTCCTAAAACCAATCCTGTACAATACGAGCACTATGGCAGGACGCATTATCTTGTTGAAAGTAGCCATCGCCATTGGGATAAACCATCCACATGACAGGTGCACTTGGTCCGCAGCGATGTTTAGATATGATGTGCCAGTCAGACGTTGATTAATACGAATTAAAGGGCCCAAAGCATGCCAGGAAAACATTCCCCAAACCTAAACGCTGCCTCCACCAGCTTGAAGGGTTGTAGCAATGCATTTGGCGTCCATGCTTTCGTGCTGTTTCCGCCAAATTCTCACTCGGCCATCGGCATGGTGCAAGTGAAAACGCGATTCATCGGACCACATAATTTGTTTCCAATTATGGACTGTCAAATCCTTGTGCTCCTGTGTGAACTGGAGACGTTTTCTCTTGTTAACTGCAGACAGCAAATTTGTTCGAACAGGCCTTCTGCTGCCATATCCCATCCGATGCAGTGTACGGCGAACAGTGCGTGCAGAGATCATTTGAGGGGATCCTTGATTAAAGTGGTCTGTAATTTGCTGCACTGTTGCCCTTCTGTTGTCTGTTACCAGTCTGGGCACTCTCCGCTCCGCCCGAGCAGTCACTAGTCTATGACGACCACACGTTGCACGTAGAGACCTAGGTTTTTTGGCTGACAGTCCAGTCTTTAAACACTTTAACAACAGCTGCTCTGGAACATTTCACGAATGCGGCGGTTTTGGTGATACTTGCTCCATGGCTCCGAGCTCCTACAATCATCCCACGTTGAAAGTCCGTCAAATCGCATTTTTTACCTATCTCGTCACCCAAAAATCACATATACTACTGTCGCAAGCACTAAGCTTTCCCTTTTTATACTAGCTTCGCCATGTGGTGGCAACAGCATGCAGCCATAGCTCATTTGCTTAAAACTGTCAGGTGGTCATAATAAAGTGGCCACTGGTTGGAAAGTATTTGGAATAAACAGTGCAGTTTTCAAGAGCAATTAATCATTATGTCTTAAAAGAAAAAAAAATTAATCAATGCATCCCACCAGTTCTTACTTATGGATCAGAGACTGGACCTTAGCTAAAAAACTATATCCAGAGGCTACAAACAACTGAAAAAAAAAAACATGGAGAGATGCACGTTTGCTATAAAATGGAGGGGTAAGTTGAATTCGTGGATCAAGAAAATGATAGGAGTTGATGACATCACAATCAAGGTAAAAATCACTGAAATGGCAATGAGCTGGACATATTGCTAGAAGAACTTACCACCGGTGGGAAACTGAAATACTAGACTGAATACCAGGAACAGGAAAAGACAAAGAAGACCATGTGGGAGATGGATAGGTGAAATTCGAAATGGCAATGAGCTGGACATATATGTTGCTAGAAGAACTGAACATCGGCGAGAAAGAGAAATACTAGACTGGATTCCAAGAAACAGGAAAAGACACGGAAGGTTATATGGTAGACGGGTAGATGAAATTCGAAAGCATGTCGGCGTGCATGGAGGAGATTGGCTCAAGACAGAAAACTGTGGAAGAAATTTGGGAAGACCTTCATCCAGCAGTGGACTGATAGCGGTCGATAGTGATGATATACTGCACATATCTACTATGATAGAAAGGCAGATGGGGAAGGTCGCAATATTTTGTGGTTTGCTAAGAGCGTAGAAATGCCTAGTCACGCCTATACAGTATTCTTTTTTTCATTATGCGTCGTTTTCTTGCATCGCAGCGTTCTCTGTTCTGCGTCTTTGGTATTGTAAAGGATTTCTTTTCTCTAGGTAGCTGAAGTAGAGGTCAGCACGGGCCTTACTTGATGAGCCCGTCCCGGCTCGTTTCAAATATTAGTCCCGGGCCCGTCAATTGTAGCTATTATTTAGGCCCAGTCCGTCCCGGCCGGTGAAGTGACATTTTGTATTATTTTCTCTTTCTATAGTATTTTATTAAATTGTGAAAATTATATAATGAAATGAGATATTATTGAAAATATTTAGTCGAATGTAACCTAAAAATTATAACTAAACTTTGGCAATTATTGAAGGTTATAACCTTGAAAGAGAGAGAAAAATAAGATTAAGCGAGTTCGAAATCTCCTTTTTCCTGAACTAGCAAGCGGTAACATTACAAAAATCAATCCCTATGCAGATTAGGGATTGGAGAAACAATCGATGTACGTCCCACTCTCTCTCTCTCTCTCTCTCTCTCTCTCTCACACACACACACATACCCCGCCACCCTACTGCAGACAGACCCCCCTCCTCCTGTCTTCCACTCCACGCAACACACACACACACTTTCTCGGGGTCGAATCTTCTGATTGTCAGCAAGCCCCAAAGCGGTTTTACCATCTTAATACCTGCAGATGGCAAAAACACTGAGTGCCCCCTCCTCGCCTCTGTGATTACTCCCATGGGCTATGTCATGGAAGTAAGTAAAGCCAGCCAAACAGTTAAACAGACCAGGAAATCCGAAAAAACTACTTTTTTCTTTCTTTACCATTGCGATTGAAAGAATGGGTCGATTTGGTCGACAGCCGTAAATGTCTGTAAGTGTCTCAAATGCCTTGATTCTGTGCTCTATAGCTAATTATCGCCTGACGAAGCCGTCCGTAGAAGGAGAAAGCTCGCTGGGGAATTTGTGCATTTCTCTGTTTATAAACACCAATAAACACGGATTTTCTTTAATCGTTTCTTATATTGTCTTGATGTTCTTTAACCCATCGACAGGTCTAACACAGAAGTTTTTGAGTTATGAAATGCATGCGAAATACGCAATAAACAATAATTAAGAATTTTAGGCAAAGAACAAAAGTGAGACTATAGCCGATGCCCCGGTAGCGCAGTGGGCTAAGCGCTGGCTTCTGATCATTCGTCCGAGATGGGTCCGGGTTCGAATCCCGTTAGACATGGATGTTGTGTTTGGCTCTCTCCCTTCCCTGGAACCAGTGACCCTAAATTAGGAACGGGCGACTTCTTATAGCCCATTGAGATGCACACGGTGATCGTTAAGCCCCCAATAATAAAAAAATACTATAACCTAACCATTCAGTTGTGCGTTTCCTGTTGCGTTACTTAATTAGGTTAGCCGTGTTAAAATTAATTTAAAAAGTTAAAGGGAAAATTAACTTGAGCCCGGTACGGGCCCGGATTTTAGGGAATGGTTTGATATGAGAGCCCGCCCGGTCCGGGCCCGGATCAGTTTCCGGGCTTTTTGTCATAGACTGGGTCTGTGCTCATCTCTAGTGAGAGTAACTCCTGCTTGTCGTCGTGGAGTAGTCCTGGAATGAGTATGAACCACGGAAAGTACTATAACCTCTACATTAACCGTTCGTGTTGACCGTATATGCGTTCTCTGTCACTGTATGTAGTAGGTACTAGACTGCCCGTTTTCCACATCCGCTGATACAGCCATTGAATGGCATTGCAGTTGGGATGACATTCAGCCCGATTCCGTTCTAAGTACGTGAAAGAGTACATTTACAGAAAATAATGTACACATTACAGTGCTCTTCTAGGATGTATGCCATTCAGTTTATTTCCAAATTCCCAAGATGTAAATATTTCTCGAGACGCAAAGAGAATATTAGCAAAATTGTTCTCACCTTCACTGTTGAATTTGACCTATTTAAAAAAAATGATGATGCAGTGAGCACACCTATCTACTACGCACTTCATTCCTCTACCGTTGCGAGTACGACACGCTTCAGTTCCCCTCAGTCCTCTCTTTGCCTTATTTGCATGTTATGTCAGTTAACGAACAGGCATTTTGCTTGAATGACTACAAACCCAGTATATTTATTCGCATTCTCGAAAAATGTACGCTAATGTTCGTGGGACAGCGAAGATTCCGAAAGAAACTGTTGAACGGAATTGTTCCTCGGAGAGTGTTGCGATATGTAAATCAGTCTGGATGAACGCCGTGGCAATGCGCTTGCAGCCACCAGAAGTCCGGCCTGCAGGAGATTTTCTGCATGAATCTTGTTTTATTTTTTATTTTGAAACCTGAACTGGAGTCTAAGAGGGCAATGACGTCACAAAACTTTTGGAACTGCTGTATCGAAAAATAAACCTTCAATCGAGAAATGTCACCGAAATGTTTTGCTTAAATTTTTATGCGTCATTTCTGACAACTCTGTATACATACGTTTTTTTTTTTCTAATAAGTCAACAAGTTTCATTTCATCTTTTTGATGCAGGTTAAGGAGCGTTTATTTTCAAAAAAAATTTCTTTCGCTCGATTACTCGAGCAGGTGTTATTCAAATTCGTCAAATCTTAAACACGTTATCGTGAAGTGTGGTGGTAAAATCTTTAAGAGACTGGGATAACGATTCGAGAAAACTGGAGCTTATGGTGATAACTGATAACGTTGCATTGCATTTCCCCAACAAATAGTTTCAGTGCGTTTCTAGTTAATTTTTAAAGTTTTAAATCTTTGTTTGATCATTTTGAATACTCGCAAGTATTTTCCTATTTCCTCTACATCCAAATCAAATAAAATGCAAAGGAAAGTATTAGGAAAGATATGACTGCATTATTAAAGATTATTTAAAATATTATAAAAAATGAAAATGTTATTAAATATTGTGATTTTTGATCAATCTGGCTTATACTTATAAAATTTAAAGCCGAATAACAGCATTGACAAATTTTGAGGGCTTTTAATCAAATAGAAAGCATAGTTCTTGTCACATGATCAAATAGAAAGCATAGTTCTTGTCACATGATCAAATAGAAAGCATAGTTCTTGTCACATGATCAAATAGAAAGCATAGTTCTTGTCACATGATCAAATAGAAAGCATAGTTCTTGTCACATGATCTAATTTTAGGCTATGCTTTCTATTTCATCATGTGACAAGAACTATCTACAGAGCAGGCTTTTGACTTCTAGACAGCTGGGGTCAAGTCATATCCAAGTAACAGACATGGATGTGTGTTGTTCCTTCTGGACACCGTGGGTAATTCAAAAGACTAACAGCCGTTTCCCGTCGCTTATTTGGGGTCCATGCTTCCAGGGAAAGGCGAAAACTTGTGCCTTTAGAACAAGCACATTACCTAAATTTCATTGGGGACTCTAACCCAAGCAAAGCTCTGATAACTGGCCAAAAACCTAGGTCTCAGAAGAGGGACATCTGTAGAATTTTTCGGAAGGGGGTTGAAAAGAAATGGAAATGTTGAAATACACCAGAACAAAATAAGTTAATGAAAGATAGAAGAAAAATTACAGCATTTTTTTTCTAAAGTATGTCGAATAGTCTAAGTAGTCTAATATAGTCTAAGTAGTCACAGTCTAAGTAGTGTAGTCTAAGTAGCATAGTTGTTAGTCAGCGTTTTCTTTTTAAATAAAGCATTTTTTTTTCTAAAGTAAGTAAGTCGTAAGTGCAAAACACACACAAAAAAGAAACACTTTTAGACGGGACCCCCATCCCGCCTCTAAATACGCACCTGCTTCAGACCACTCAACCGTCGGGGAGATGTCCTTTTTACTCTATTTCAACCGCTTCCCTATAGTCATTACTTATATACTAAGAACGGGGGTCTAATTATCAGAGATGGAAACGAATAAACTGGTCAACAATTTCTTGCGGGCCAAACGGGTCAAGAGGTCAACAATTTCTTGCGGGTCAACGGGTCAACAATTTCTTGCGGGTCAACGGGTCAACAATTTCTTGCGGGTCAACGGGTCAACAATTTCTTGCGGGTCAACGGGTCAACAATTTCTTGCGGGCCAAACGGGTCAACAATTTCTTGCAGGTCAACGGGTCAACAATTTCTTACGGGTCAACGGGTCAACAATTTCTTGCGAGTCAACGGGTCAACAATTTTTGGCGGGCCAAACGGGTCAACAATTTCTTGCGGGTCAACGGGTCAAAAATTTCTTGCGGGACAAACGGATCAACGGGTCAACAATTATTTGCGGGACAAACGGATCAACGGGTCAACAATTTCCTGCGGGTCAAACGGGTCAACGGGTCAACAATTTCTTGCGGGTCAAACGGGTCAACGGGTTAACAATTTCTTGCGGGTCAACAGGTCGACAATTTCTTGCTGGTCAAACGGGTTGGGTCAAGGCGCTTCTGAACAGCTTTCGACCCGGTTTTATTTCTGTTGTATTTTTGAAAAGAAAAAAAGTATTTCAAAGAAAAATACGAATTGTGGAATTTTATGTTCGATGCTGGTGCCAGCGGAGCAAAAAGATGATTTGTCATACAAAATTATTGCCATCTCTTTCTCAATAAAGCAAAGATTTCCACCGACCGACGACATCATATCGTAAAACGATACTTTCTTTCCGTTTGTTTTCAGTGGAAAAATACGAATTGTGGAATTTTATGTTCGATGCTGGTGCCAGCGGAGCAAAAAAATGATTTGTCATACAAAATTATTGCCATCTCTTTCTCAATAAAGCAAAGATTTCCACCGACCGACGACATCATATCGTAAAACGATACTTTCTTTCCGTTTGTTTTCAGTGCGATTGTCCGGAGCAAAACACAAGCGAACGCCTGTTGCCTGCTTCACTAGTGTCTCACTCTCTCACACCCCGCGTGTCACATTGTAAGACTGAGTTACTTTTCACATCGCATCTTTTGCATTGAGCATTCAGAGGTTTTCGTTTGACGTGCTAACATCCCGTTTCATTCCATGTCGTGTCGGAATTAATGCATTAATTGTTAATATGGGTGAATTTAATATTAAAAAAATTGAAAAAGGCGTCGAGGCCAACAAATTCGTTTTTGTTGATAACAAAAAGGGGAAGAGTGAATGCTGGAAGTTGTTTGTTTTCATTAAGAAACCAGAACATGTTTCACAGCAACACCAATTTTAACAAACTTGTGATGAGTTGAAAGTTTTCAAAATGTGAATGCTGATTTCACGAGTGCTCCTTCTTTCCGAGGGGCAATGATAAAATCAAGGTCCACATTTTGGAAACTTTCAACTCATCAGAAGCTGGTGAAAATTGGTTTTGCTGTAACGCACATTCTGAAGCTTGATATGTTATCAAGAAAACAGCAAAAACTGAAATTAAACATACAACAAGTTACTGAATTCAAAAATTTTGACTGTAGCACTATCAAAATTAAGTGAACAGTCTTACCATTACTGCGGAGGGACAGATGTGTAGGAAACGTGTGTAAAACAGTTAGGTTATATGAAGAACGACAGTTTCAACACTTTTCGTAAGTGAGTAAATTATACGTTTTCGTAATGTGTTTATATGATTTCTATATAACCTACGATACCCACTACGGAGAGACTTTTTAAACGTCCGCCCTGTACACATGTACATCGATGAGCCATTACATTATGACCACCCCCAGCCTAGAGAATTGAGCGCGCCTGGATACCGAACGGTGGTGCAAGGGAAGTTCACAGAGCTGTATATATATACAACCTGAGGACCGGATTTTGGTTAGTAGAGTGTTCCAACGCAGAATGGGAAAAGCTGCCGATTTATCAGAGTTCAATAAAGGACACATTTTTATGCGCCTCGGAACTACGATCTCGGAAACGACGCTGCTTGTGGTTGTTCGCGTGCAGCTGTAGTGAGCAGGTATCAAAAGTGGTGTACAGATAGACGGCCAAACGACGAATCGTCGTCCAGCCGTATGTCGTCCGCAGCTCATTGATGCCAGAGGGGAGCGGAGACTGTCTCGCATTGTTCACAGCGACGGCAGCGCCACAGTGCGACAAATCACCCGCGGCTACAGCAGTGGTGATCAGGGCAATGTGTCACAGCACACAGTTTATCGCACCCTTCTGCGCATGGGCCGGCGTAGCCGAAGACCCAGCCGGGTCCCCATGCTCACTGCATGTCATCACCAACGACGCATGAAATGGACCCAAGATTATTCAGATTGGACCGTGGATGATTGGAAGAAAGTAGCCTGGTCTGACAAATCAAAATACCTGGTGCATCACGTTAGACGGCCGAGCACAGATACGCTGATCACCAACGGAGGCTATGGCACCTGGATGCACTGTTGGGCGGAAACAGGCCAGCGGGCGGCGGTTTTATGCTGTGGAGATTGTTTTCTTTGGCTTTATGCCCCATTATCCCAATAGCACAATCCCTGGCAGCGGTAAGGTATCCGAACATTGTTGCGGACCAAGTTCACCCATTCATGTCAACTGTGTTCCCTGCTGGTGATGGCCATTACCAACAGGATAATGCGCCCTGCCACACTTCCAAAATCCTCAAGGAATGGTTCGAGGAACATGCTGGTGGCTTTCTGTTAATGCTCTGGCCTCCAGATTCACCTGATATGAACCCAATCGAACATTTTGTGGTTCGACTTGGAAAAGCGGGTTCGCGCTAAATCACCACCACCACCCCTAAATGTACGGGAACTGGAGGGCCTGCTGTTGACATTATGGTACCAGATACCCCAGGATACCTATCGCCACCTCATCGTATCGATGCCTCGCCGAGTGGCTTATATTTTGCGGGCTAAAGGGGGTCGGTCCTACAGCTTATTAGGTAGGTGGTCATAATATATTGGCTCATTGGTGTGTGTATATGTATATATACAAAGCAGATTTGTCAGGTTTGTCCGGGTCAGATCCGGATTGGGTGCGGGTCTAAAGTACAGTATTTGATCCGTTTCCAATTCTGCTTCTTATATAATTTGACTACTTTTTTTTTTATAAGTTTAATGACTACCATGGGCAACTCGATGAGCTAAAAGCAGTCACGCGTACCCAGTTTAGGATACTGATCCCAGGGAACCCGTGCCGTAAGAACAAACACAACATCCATGCCTCACCGAAATTCGAACTCAAACTCATCTTGGGCGAATGGTCATGAACCAGCGCTTAGTCCACTGCGCCACCTGGGAGTCCGTGGGTTCGTCAAACCCCGATACAAAACACTGATTGATAAATTGAATTATAACGGTAGATACGTGTTCTGACAGATAAGTAATGAATGTAAGGCATAACAGTATTTGGATGATCTGACAGATAGAACTCATGAATCAAAAGCGTAGGTCTGTGGTTTGTTATCTAGATACTAGCGCGGGTAGAGGGGAGGAGCGCTGGAAACCCCTGTCATTTTTATATGTTTTTATTTTGTGCCAAAACAACTATTCTAATCAAAGAGAAAATGTCACCTCTAACGTAAAATTAAAAAAAAAAAAAACCAGTTCAATGTTTTTCTGGTATACAGTATACGCGATATGTATTCAGTTACAAATTTTGGTCTTTCTTCTAGCCGACTAATTCAAAGTTTGTACAGATATGTACACGAACAGCAGATACCTAGGAAAAGTTCTAACAATTTTTTAATCGTGCTTCGCTTCTCTTCTGCTGTCCCTGCTGGACGTACGACAGCCATTTCATAATGGGGAAAATTAAATAAAAGACGAAAATATCGTGCAAGGCACCTTATCAATCATAGAGGATAAACAGAGGGAGGATGGTATTTTCAATAACCAGAGCACACAAAAAGGATTTTTTATAAATCCCACGGTTCATCTAACAACTGTAAAATGTTAATTAATGTTTTGTTCTACTTAAATCAGGGTTTAAAGAATAAGATTTACTTTTAATCACGTGATAATAATGATTCGATTAAAAAAAGAAGGGAAAAAAAAGGAATAGTATGATTTCGATCTGCGTAAATCTGAGAATATTTTTATTCTTAAAAATAAATGCTTTATATGAAGTGTGACGTATATACTAGCGCGGGTAAATGTGACTTTTTTTTTTAAGTTTCTGTTCTTAAATACATTTTGTTACTTCGTTATATTCTTTCTGAATGGCTTGTCAAGATCTGAATTTCTTCACATCTTTTGGCAACGGATGACAGTGAGTCAAAAGCATATAAGCCGCCCCCGGTGGCGCAGTGGTCTAAGCGATGGCTTCTGCTCATTCGCCCGAAAGGGGTCCGGATTCGAATCGCGGTGAGGCATGGATGTTGTGTTTGTCTTACGGCACTGGCTCTCTCTCTTCCCTGGAATCAGTAGCCCTAAATTAGGGACGGGCGACTGCTTTTATCCCATTGAGTTGCTCACGGTTGGTAAAAAAAGTTATATAAAAGCCTTGTAGCGTGTTTTCTCGTTATTCTCCTTAAAGTGGAATGTCATGTCATCTTGCGCTGATCTGTATATTGAACAAGCGTTAAAGTGCTATCTACGAAGTTGAAAATATCATGTAGCCAACGTGGTTGATAATGCAATTTTCTACGAGTTTGATAATGGTATTCAGTCTACGCGGCTATTACAGTTGCTCAAAGAGAAAATGTATTTCTGTCTAAACTATAATATTTTGTGGTTCTGCAAAGTCTGTGATATACCACACCGGTAAAGCACGTGTCAAGACGACAAAACTTCAGTGATACATTCCGTTCGTTTAGCTTAGTTGGAAGAGTAGCTTACTTCGGAGTGAGGGTCGTGGGATGATGTTACGTACAACAGAAATAAATTACGTGTCAAGACGACAAATCTGCAGCTTGTCCGTGTAGCTTAGTTGGGAGAGCAACTTACTTCGGAGTGAGGGGGCGCGAAATTGATTTCGTCACGGAGAAACTTGTGTTTTCAGAAGTCATCAACCAGCTGGATAAACGAAATTCACTGGATATCATGTAAGTCTATTTCTTGTCGTATCAATCGATCCCTGAGACAGATAGAAGTTATTTAAGTATTCGGTGTTAAAGTGGCCAAGTATCTACTACTAAAACATTGCAGAACAAGAAATCCATAAAAAAATCCAATTTCTCATTAAAGCAAACATTGCAAAGAATGTATAGGGTGTAGCAAAATTCTTAACACTTCCGTTTATCCTTTAAAGAACTATTTTACGCCCACATTCATGCTAATGTTATGGCAAGAAATGAAAGGGCCTTTTTAATATAATATTTTTATGCTCATTCAACAATTCTTAACTACTTGCTCGTGCTACAGCTGTTAGATGAGCCTGAACAGAGAAGAACCGTTTTTTCACGGTGAGTTTCTTTTTTTTTACTCTAAGCGTACGAGTATTTCATTTCCTTAACAGAAGCTTCGAGGTAATGAGAATAAGCTTCAAGCAAGGAGAATTCGCAGAACGAGTGCAAAGAGCCAACTGGGATCTCTCCAGGATAAAGACAACGACCTGCGAGCTGCAATTGTGGGAGATGATGATCCATGGCTTTAGAATGAAGACTCTTGCCGCTCATTGGATGATATCCAAGACATCTGCATCTCATTTGTCACATTCAGAATTCCTAGCACAATCTCCAGACAGATTTATTCCGAAGTGAGAATGTTTGGGTTGTGCTCACGGAAAGGAGAACACGAAACGGATTGCAGATATGCTTGTGATTAATTATACCAGCACACTCATATTCGCAGATGATGGCAAATGGAAATACAGACATTATAACGACTTCCCGCCCTCCAGTGCTCTTTGCTTTTCTTTTTTTCCTCTCTCTCTCTCTCTCTCTCACTAAATAGAAGGCAGCCCTATCTGCGTTCACTGGAGCTGCAAAAATGCCATTAAATATTTGGTAAGCTGGGATACGTTGAAGAACTATCGCGTTTCCACCTTTTTAATGCACGAAAACCTCGTGCTACACGTGAGACACTTAAACGTGCCAAAGTTTGATCAGATTTTCTTTATCGCTTTGTCACCGTCCATCAATCTGAAATCAAAAACACGGTATCGTAGAATGAACTAAATACCTAAACTTCAATAGCAATGAAAGACAGAATTTTATTTTTAAGTCATTACTGCTGGATGTCCTCAAATATTTACTGCAATTCCGATTTCCTTTGGAACCGAGCAGATAATCCGAAGATCTCGATTTGCTTTGGAACCAAGCAGAGAAGCTGAAGATCATGATTGGCTTTAGAATCGAGCAGAGAAGCCTAAGATCACGATTTGCTTAGGAACCGAGCAGAGAAGCCGAAGGTCACAACTTGCTTTGGAACCGAGCAGAGAAGCCGAAGGTCGCGATTTGCTTTGGAACCGAACAGAGAAGTCAAAGCTTACAATTTGCTTTGGAACCGAGCAGAGAAGCCGAAGGTCACGATTTGCTTTGGAACCAAGCAGAGAAGCTGAAGATCATGATTTGCTTTAGAATCGAGCAGAGAAGCCTAAGATCACGTTTTGCTTTGGAACCGAGCAGAGAAGTCAAAGATCACAATTTGCTTTGGAACCGAGCAGAGAAGCCGATGGTCACGATTTGCTTTGGAATCGAGCAGAGAAGCCAAAGATCACGATTTGCTTTGGAATCGAGCAGAGAAGCCGAAGATCACGATTTGCTTTGGAACCGAGCAGAAAAACTGAAGATCACAATTTGCTTTGGAACCGAGCAGAGAAGCCGAATATCACAATTTGCTTTGGAGCCGAGCAGAGAAGCCGAATATCACGTTTGTATGTGAGTTGCTGTTCCTAGATTTTCGATAGATAAGTTGATCCCAGATTTCTTACTTATTGATATTGAGATAAGATGAATTAATTATCATACTTAAACAACAGGAGTTCGTCAACACCTTTTCATTAAACGAAAATTGCTCTTCCCGGATAATATTGAAAACACAAGCGTTTCTCATAGAAATCGTACGTTGACAAAGTGTTTGTTTTATGATTTTGTTGCCTTATGCAGCGATTAGTACATTGTGATCCTAGGCGCATTAAGTCGGCTTAATGATTTTATTGTTCTTCGAGCCGAGGAACGCTCTCTCCTTTGATCGAGGGAGAGGACGGCAGAGACGCTCGGGCGACACAGAAAGTCACATCAGAAAAACAAAGTTTTAGGGAGAGGTCGTGATGATGCTCTGAGAAGGAGCACTTTTTTGGGTCTCCGAGAAGGACAGCACAGAAGAATGAAAAGTTACGTAGAATTAGACTAAGTACGAAAGAGCGAATAATTAGGAAACAGAATAAGTAGCTAAAGAATAGATAGCTTCAAGAAATAATTTAGTAAGATAATTCTAATATAACCTACACCATAGGTTTAAGCAAATTAATCAACTGAAATCGTGACTGTCTCATCTATTCCTCTGCTATATATTTTCTGCAGCAAGCTGCAATTAAGCGTAAATATCGAACTCGAACGGGGCTTTTAACAGAAAGACAAAGCTCTCCTACATGGTACTGAGGTAGTTCAAGTTTTGTCATCTGACAAATAGATTGTGAAGATACAAAGAAGAAATGAATAAAAAGCTGTAGATTAAGTCATTTCATTAAGCTTTTTATTTTCTAGACTTTAGTGGTTTCCTCTAAGAAAACAAAGTTCCCACAGCTTTTCTCAGCTGCTTCGGAGCACGAATTATTGGTGCCACACCAAACTGGCCAAATGTGGCTGGAAATCGTGGTTCGTAGGTACTTTAATGATAAGCACATCAGACATAAAATTAGTAACCCCTGGCAGAATTTACTTAAGAACAGGTGACGGCTCCTTTTGCCTTGATAACTGCATGAATCCGGTGTGGTGGAGACTTCACGAGGTTGTGGATGTATTGAACATCGATTTGCATCCACTCGTGCGCCAATTGGTCCCAAGTTCCGCCAGAGTACGCGGGTGTCTATTCCGGGGTTTCACCTCCTGTTCCAAATGATCCCAAAGACTTTCAATAGGACTTAGATCTGGGGATTTCGCGGGCCTAGTCGAGTTAGGACAGTGTTGTTGATTGTTTGTCGTGCCACTAAGGCACAGTTTTATTCCTGTGCGCGCGGCAATTATCGTCTTGAAAGACAGGAGTGGCAATGTGATGCTGCTCCTGGAGATGTAGGACAAAGGGCAACATTCGTCATTCAGAATGCGGAGATGCGCATGCAGGTTCAAATTCATCGTCACTGCAACGAGAGGGCCCATTTTGTGATACGAAAAACATCCCCAAAGCATCACAGAACTCTCTCCAGCTTGAACAACACCTTCGACACAATCAGGATTAAAGGCTTCATTGGGCCTGCGATGCACTCGTCGCCTGTCATCATTGGAGCACAAACAAAACACGAGACTCATCAGACCAAATTACTCTTTTCTAATCATCCACAGTAAGGTTTTGGTGCTTCTGATCCCATTGATAATAACTTGCGACTTTGTCACTTGCTGTTAAAAGAGACCTCTTCCGTGGTACCCTGCTCCAGATGTTCATCGCATACAGTTCTGGTCGCAATGCCATTTCGCAAAACGGTTGTAGTGGATTTTCATTACCTGGTTGGAGCAATTGTTGCCTGGTTTGAAACCGATTTGCAGTTACTAGGCGTGAAACATGGCGGCCCCAGTTGGTGAGAATCGCATAGAATTTTCAGTTGACTGCAAACTACACCACTGTTTGTAGACCCGCTGGATAGTACGCTTCGACACACCAACAAATTGGGCGACTTTTGTGTCCGTGGTGACGGCCAAACACGATGTCTCATTTTTGCCACTCAGTAACGTCTGTCTTACGACCCATATTGTAGACTAAATTCAACACACACGTTGCTATTCACCACTGCACGAGACAGAAATTATCCTGTAGATCACGTCAGTGCTATTTATCTCCCAAAAATGCAATCACAGCGCCCTGTGTGCAACCGGTAACTTCCTACCGTCATTTCTGTTAGGAGTGACTAATTTTTTGTCCAATGTGCTTACAATAGACCTCAGAGAATCTTCAACAATGTGAATGACATCCATATCTTGCGACGTACGTCACTCATGTTCATAAAAACCAGAATACCTAAAAGGAGTCGATGAGTTTTACAGGGTATGCTAATAAGGCAATATCGCAGAAATGATTAGCATTTTGACGTCATAGGTTCATGCTTATCGCTTCTAGGCAAATCACATTGCGCAACGTTACAGACCGGAAACCGTCCGTTTTTCTGTTATAAGAGCCGCGTGGTTTGGTCGCCATGTCATTGCTTGATCAGCATTGGGGTCAGTATGTCTCATCGTCGTTCAAGACAATCGTACAGCCACATCAGCGAGTTCAACACACGTCGCATTATCAGCATGATAGATTGCAATGCTTCCCTCCTGGAGATTGCTGGCCGTGTGAGGCTCCCTCAGGTCGTCGTAGCAAAAGTGTGCCAGAAATGGTAAAAAGAAGGGCGTAGGACACGAAGAGAAGGTTCATATGTTCTGTATTGCCTAATGAACATACACAGCAGGTGATAAAAGCCAGAGGTGGCCACAGCGATTGTTAGCTACATAGACGCACCTGGTACGTATGACACCGAGATGCTAATCATTTGTTCTGTATTGCCTAATGAACATATACATCAGGTGATATAATCCACAGATGGTCACACCGACTATTAGCTACATCGACACACCTGGTACGTATGACACCGAGATGCTAATGATTTGTTCTGTATTGCCTAATGAACGTATACATCAGGTGATACAATCCAGAGGTGGCCACACAGATTTTTAGCTACATCGACGCACCTGGTACGTATAACACCGAGATGCTAATCATTTGTTCTGTATTGCCTAATGAACATATACATCAGGTGATACAATCCAGAGGTGGCCACACAGATTATTAGCTACATCGACGCACCTGGTACGTATAATACCGAGATGCTGATCATTTGTTCTGTATTGCCTAATGAACATATACATTAGGTGATACAATACAGAGGTGGCCACACAGATTATTAGCTACATCGACGCACCTGGTACGTATAATACCGAGATGCTAATCATTTTTTCTGTATTGCCTAATGAACATATACATCAGGTGATACAATCCAGAGGTGGCCACACAGATTATTAACTACATCGACGCACCTGGTACGTATAACACCGAGATGCTAATCATTTGTTCTGTATTGCCTAATGAACATATACATTAGGTGATACAATCCAGAGGTGGCCACACAGATTATTAGCTACATCGACGCACCTGGTACGTATAACACCGAGATGCTAATAATTTGTTCTGTATTGCCTAATGAACATATACATCAGGTGATATAATCCAGAGGTGGCCACACAGATTATTAGCTACATCGACGCACCTGGTACGTATAACACCGAGATGCTAATAATTTGTTCTGTATTGCCTAATGAACATATACATCAGGTGATACAATCCAGAGGTGGCCACACAGATTATTAGCTACATCGACGCACCTGGTACGTATAACACCGAGATGCTAATCATTTGTTCTGTATTGCCTAATGAACATATACATTAGGTGATACAATTCAGAGGTGGCCACACTGACTATTAGCTACATCGACACACCTGGTACGTATGACACCGAGATGCTAATGATTTGTTCTGTACTGCCTAACGAGCATATCCTGTAAAAAAAGAAGTCGTAGCTCGGCTCCTTTCAGTTGTTCTGTTTCTCATGAACACGAGTGTATATAGTGCATCTAACTAAAGAAAAATTGGCTCCATTGTTATCGACAAAGGCCGTAATTCTTCTTTGGTTGGACGAACTGTACAACTGCGCTTTCATTTCTCAATGTGAACAATTAGAGGAAGAAATTCGAACTTTTAAGTGTAACAGCATCTGGTGTAAAAGTTTCAATTCCAATTTTAATCAGATTGCAAACACTGATTTTTCCCTCCTCTTTTGAGCTGCCTCGTCTACTTCGGATGTCCCGTTCAAATTACGTCTCCGTTCCAACAAACTTCGGCTCACCCATCATAGTTACGCCTCTGTTTACAACAAACTTCGATTGTAAGGTCATCAGTGGCTTATGTTGTACTGTTTACCTTCATTGTTGTAGCGCGGCTACCATTTTGTCTGTGGCCTGATTCCGAAGTACGCAATATATGTTTAACATTTCATTTCTCGTGCAACAAATATGTTTAAATTACCTATGTCTCTACGCAAATAACTTCCGTATTTAGGTGTAACTAATTATTTATTTTTCTATCAGCCGAGCTATCGCACCTCAACGGCGTGCTTTTTTCAAGGCTTCATACAACTGCTAAGAATAAGTTACATGATTTGAAATATATACAAAAGATAAACATAACAAAAATTAAGACAGTGGTCATGAATCTACTTCCGCGTGCATCAAAAGCTATTGCATGTTATACATTCTTTCTGCAATGTCACATATTTGATTTTAAATTTCTTAATACAATCGATGAAATGTTAATAAATAATAAGTTTCTACACTTTAAAACTTTTTTTCCATAAATTTTGAATTTCGAAAGATACACTCTCATTACATATATTCGTCCTAGACAGAATTTCAATTGATTCTCTTATTGCCGATTCATATCTCCTAGTGTATGTTGCAAAGCACTTAGTTTCGTCCCAATCATGTCTCGCCCCTTCAAACAGTACAACTCTTGTCAGGGCTGAAACAGGCTGTTCATTCTACAAATTCCTTTTGTGGTTTTGTATACAAACCTTAAGAGACCGATTTGTTAGTCCAATATACAATTTCGTATTTCCATCTGAGTATTTTAGGGATACTGAGTAAACTCCCACTTTCTTCTATATTTCTCGTCTATCCTGGGGGCTTTTACAGTTTCGTAATGAATCATTTATTCATCCTGCTGTGCGGATCCCAACATTAAATTGAAATTTCTTCAGTACATGTTTGAAGAAAAAGGTGATTCTTGGTACATTGGGTATTGCTCCAACGAAATTCAGTTTCTTATCATTCGGCGTTATGTCCATTTTCTCTCTATCTCTCTCACTCTATTTACTTGTTTTAATATCGTCTCTATAGTTTTCCGACTGTATTCCGCTTGTAAACCTTCATTCATCACGTTTTGAATTTCTTTTCGTACCAAGGGATTCATTCGAACATACCAAGAACGCTCAATGAAATCTTGTCCGGAAGGCTGCCATCTCGTATGACCATGGGACGTATGAACTTGGGCTCATGAAACTATTCACGGCCATCGGCTTGTAATACACCTCTGTGTTAACTTTTTATCATTTCTTCTACTTATCATTACATCCAGGAACGCTATCTTACCTTCTTTCTGAACTTCCATCTCCAAATTTATGTAGCTATTCAAGGAGTTCAGCCTAGTCAAAAAATTATCTAGTTCGGAACTCCCATGAGGCCAAATGAATAATACGTCATCTACATATCTCACCCATGTGGACGGCTTCTTGTCAAAAGTACTAAATATTTTGTCCTCTAATGGATTTAGAATTGTTTCTGCTAATATCCCTGACAGGGTTGAACCCATGGGTGCTCCTATTATTTGTTTATAAACCTCATTCTTATGTATGAAGTAGTTGTAGCTGGTAACTACATTCCTTGCACTTTCGATGCTTGCAAGAGCATTTTCTGTGTAGTGTCCCGAATTTCTAACCCAGTTCCTCAGGTTTTTCATTGCATCTGTTACTGGTATTGAACGAAAATGCTAACATACAACAAGGCTGCCCAATATATCTTCTTCATATATACTCCAATGTTTGCTCTTATGAATCAATTCCTTTGTGGAGTCGATGACCTTATCAGAATTCGGTAAGTACTTTTTTTTTTAAATTTGACATACTTCTTTCTAGAACTATTGTGGGGCTCCGTCATTTTTATACTATGGGGCGAAGTTTCTCTCCCGGTTTTTGGCTCTTCAGTCTTCCGATTAAATGAGGTAGGCACGCTACAGGTAGTATTTTGGGGCCATGCGATATATCATTTGGTAGTTCTGGGAGTTTATATATTTTCTTGACCCTTGAGATAAGCGAGTTTAACGTGTTTCTGGTCAATCTTTGGGATTTTTATTCAGCTATAAAGGTTCCTAGTTTTTTGTCATAATCGACACGATCCATGATAGCTATTTGCCCTGTTTTGTCTGTGAGCGTAAAACGAACTGAAATTTTAGTCATTAGGTTCATTAGTATTTTTCTTTCTTTGACTCCTTCCTTAATTTTCCGATCTTTTTGTTTTATCTCTTTCTTAAGTCTGGCTGCCATTTAGATTTTCACTTCCTCTCTATGTTCCTTCGGGACGTGGAACATCGCGTTCTCTATAGCCGGAATAATTTCTTTAACGCTAACGTCTTTCTTAAAACGGTATTTCGGTCCTTTGTTTAATAGATTATTTTCTTCTTCTGTAAGTTGAAGACTCGAGACCTTTATATATAGAGGTCTTTTTGACTCATTATTCATGTTTTGTTTCACTAATTTATCTGAATTGGCTCCGTGCCGCCGTTCTAGTAAATGTCTTTCTCTCATTATGAGCATATCAATCTTGGTCAACAATTCGTAAAGTTCTATCGGGTGTGCTTCGTTTATCATTTGGAGGTGTAATCTGTATGCACGGGTTTCTAACCTTATCACCGTCGTTCTTCTTATGTTGATGATTCTTGAAAAGGTTTGTTTAATGAATTCTTCTTTCTTCATAAACCATTCATCTCTTACGGCCGTTCTAAATCTCAGGAACTTTGGAATCACACCCACCTCTTTACAACTTGTCAAACAATCAAGATGACATCGTTTTCTCTCTAGCATTAACCTGCACCCTCTGTAGACTAAATAACAACGAAGATTTGACATCTTGCCCGGAAGAACAGCAATCACATGTAATAAAATATTATAAACCCATATCTATAAATAAATAACTTCCGTAAAAAGCTCTCAGTGAAGGTGCGAAAGCTCGGCTAATAGAAAAATAATTAGTAGCACCTAGTTTGTTTCACGCTCACAGACAAAACAGGGCAAATAGCTATCATGTATCGTGTCGATTGTGACAAAAAACTTGAAACCTTATAGGTGAATCAAAATCCCAAAGATTGACCAGAAACACGTTAAACTCGCTCATCTCAAGGGTCAAGAAAATATATAAACTCCCAGAACTGCCAAATGATTTATCGCATGGTCCAAAAATACCACCTGGAGCGTGCCTACCTCATTTATTCAGAAAACTGAAGAGCCTTAAACCGGAAGAGAAACTTCGCCCCATCGCATCAAAACGACGGAGCCCCACAATAGGTCTAGAAAGAAGTATGGCAAATTTAAAAAAAAATACTTTCCGAATTCTGATAAGGTCATTGACTCCACAAAGGAATTGATTCATAAAAGCAAAAATTGGAGTATATATGAAGAAGATATAGTGGGCAGCTTTGATGTATGTTCGCGTTTTCCTTCAGTACCAGTAACGGAGGCTAAGAAAAACCTGAGGAACTGGGTTAGAAATTCGGGACACTTCACAGAAAATGCTCTTACAAGCATCGAAAGTGCAAGGAATGTATAGTTACCGACTACAACTACTTCACACGTAAGAATGAGGTTTATAAACAAATAATAGAAGCACCCATGGGTTCACCCCTGTCAGAGATATTAGCAGAAACAATTCTAAAACCATTACAGGACAAAATATTTAGTACTTTTGACAAGAAGCCGTCCTCATGGGTGAGATATGTAGATGATGTATTGTTCAATTGGCCTCATGGGAGTATCGAGCTAGAAAAGTTTTTGACTAGGCTGAACTCCTTAAATAGCAACATAAATTTTGAGGTGGAACTTGAGAAAGAAAGTAAGATAGCGTACCTGGATGTAATGATGGGTAAAAGAAATGATAAAAAAGTTAACACAGAGTTGTAATACAAGCCGATGGCCGTGAATAATTTTATGAACCCAAGTTCATACGTCCCATGGTCATACAAGATGGCAGCCTTCCGGACAGGATTTCATAGGGCGTTCTGGGAATATTCGAATGAATCCCTCCCTACAAAAGAAATTCAAAACGTGATGCATGAAGGTTTACAAGCGGGACACAGTCGGAAAACTATAGAGACGATATTAAAACAAGTAAATAGAGTGAGAGGGAGAAAGGGCATAACGCCGAATGATAAACTGAATTTCGTAGTAGCCTATGTAACAAGAGTCCCCTTATTTTTTCAAAAATTTATTGAAGAAATGTCAGTGTAATGTTGGGATCCGCACAGCAGGATCTATAAATGATTCATTGCGAAACTATAAAATCTCACAGGATAGAGGAGAAATGTGGGAGAAAGCGCGAATTTACTCAGTACCCCTAAAATACCCAGACGGAAATACGAAATTGCATATTGGACTAACAAAACGGTCTATTAAGGTTCGTATACAAGAACACAACAGGGATTTGAAGAATGAACAGCCTGGTTCAGCCCTGACAAGAGTTGTATTGTTTGAAGGGGGCGAGACCTCATTTGGACGAAACAGAGTGCGTTGTAACATACACTACGAGATATGAATCGGCAATAAGAGAATCAATCGAAATTCTGTCTGCGACGAATATATGTAACGAGAGTGTATCTTTCGAAATTCCAAATTTATGGAAAAGAGTTTTAAAGTGTAGAAACGTATTATTTATTAACATTTCATCGATTGTATTAAGAAATTTAAAATCAAATATGTGATATCGCAGAAAGAATGTATAACATGCAATAGCATTTGATGCACGGGAAGTAGATTCGTGTACATTGTCTTAATGTTTGTTATGTTTATCTTTTGTTTATATTTCATATCATGTAACTTATTCTTAGCAGTTGTATGAAGCCTTGAAAAGAACTCGGTTGAGGTGCGAAGCTTGGCTAATAGAAAAATAAGTAATTAGTTGCACCAAAATGCGGAAGTTATTTATTCATAGATGTGGGTGTATAATATTTTATTACATACCTATGTCTCATTTGTTTTTCCCTTCTCTTGAAGGAAGATGGAGACGCGCAACTAGAAATTATTTTTCTAGGAGAAGGGTATGCTATGGACAAAAGCTATATGAACAGCACGCCAATATTTAGTATACAGTATCGATATATTATTGATATCTTAGGGGGAAAGAAAGTTTTGCCCTAATTATTGTCAATAGATATTTAATTGGTGTCCTTATTGAGCGAATTAAAGCGCAGAAATTAATAAAGTAATTTGTAACAAAAAACTGAAATAATAAATTCAATTAGAAAAAATCAGAGACGAGTAATTTCTCATAAACATAACTATGATATAAAAGCATACACTGAACACAATTATTTTCTGTCTGTGGGTACTTCCTGCCTAAATAGGCAGTGCCGACTGAATTTTATTTTTTATATATTGTTTTGTTGTTGTTGTTGTTCCGGTAGTATGTTTCACTGAATGCTTAATTACTTCCAGAAAAAGGTGAATACTGGTCACGGAAGCTTGACTACAGACGTCCATTTTTCCTGATGAATTTTTGTGCAGAAAGGCCAGTGTAAAACAAGATCATAAAGTCTCTTCATCCTACTTGGTTAGAAGAATTAGGAGTAGGTAGCGGGTCATACTTTGGAGGGCTGTACCAACCCCGAACTTAATCAGACGGCTCCGCGAGGACAAGTTTATCCCACTTCTTGTCTCAATGGGATATACGTTCAGTGTAGAAGATCGTGTAGTTGTGTTGTCTGTGTGCTCTAGGGTCAAGCTGAATGTAAAAATCCTAACAACGTTTAAAATTTTGTCTTAGGATCGCCCATGCGGAAATGGAAAATGATTCAAACTGAGACAGAGATATACCATATTATCAAAAGTATTCGGACACTACGAAATATTTGCATAACTACAGAGAACGGTTGCGTGGGAAGGTGCGCTGCAGGTGGAAAGGGACATATATAGAGCTGAGACGTTCTGCCGCGGGTGGCCTAGCGGTCAGCGTTCGTGACTGCAATGGAGATAACCTCAGGTTCGATCCTGGGCAGGTTACTTCCAGAAAAAGGTGAATACTGGTCACGGATTCACCTTTTTCTGAAGAAAAAGGTGTATCCGTTAGTTCGAACCACTAAATACCCGCCGTGCGTCGGATGGGCACGTTAAGCCGTCGGACCCGGGTACTGCCCCCTCGGTAGTAAATAAGGGCGTCTTCTGCCTCACTTCCATGTTACTTTCCTATCGGGAACTCTAGCCCAAATCTCCTAGCTTCCTATTTCTAAGGGTTGTTTATGACCTGGGGTCAGACACTCCCTTCCTAAAATCCTCTACATATGATCTATCTATGATCTATGTCGGGTTACTCGTATCAGTAACTTTGAAGTGGATATGCCGCGTGGACTTCAACTTTCCAACTTCCAGCAGTCTGAAAGTTCACGTCCTCCAGGGTGCTGGTCATAGGATGTCGTTTGAGCAGCGTTTCCATAAGGAGCATTGCAGCTAAACTAAACATACCAAAATGGACTGTAAGTGATGTCGTGAAGGGGTGGAAGCAGGAGGGTCAGCAAAAGAAAAATAGCAAAAAAAAAAAAAACAACATTCAGGAAGGCAGCACAAACTGACGGAACGTGACAGAAGAGCCATGGTAAGAAATGTTAAGAAATCCCGTTCTTCCTCTGCCGATTCCATCGCAGCTGAAGTAGAAAATGCTTGCAATGGCTCGGCTAGTACTATAACTATCCGCAGAGAGTTGCACAGTGCGGGTTATTATGGTAGAGCAGTGGCACACAAGTCACACGTCACTGTCGTGAATGCGAAGTGCCGTTTGGAGTGGTGTGTCTCCCATCATTCTTGGACTGTGTGCTACTGGAAAGCTTTTCTTTGGAGCGAGGAGTCGGGCTTTTCTTTCTTACAATCTGATGGACGTGTGTGAATTTGGCGATAGTCCGGCGAACGATTTTCTTCGGACCGTGTTCTTCACAATGTTCAGTTCGGCGGAGGTTCCATCATGGTATGGAGTTGTTTTTCGTGGATGGGACTCTACCCGTTGGTTATTATACCACAAACCATGAACTCTGAAGTGTACCTCCACGTTCTGGATAATTCTGCTCTACCAATAATGTGGCAGTGTTATGGAAAAAACGTTTGTCTCTTCCAACACGATCGAACTCTTTTGCCACACTGCACGGAGGGTGCAGGACTGGTTTCTTGAAAATGAGGTGGGATTGTTAGACTGGCCTGCTTAGAGTCCTGATCTTAATCCCATAGAACACCGCCCGGATGAACTGAGCGACAGATACGAAATCGAACACAGCGACAGTCTTCGCTTTCCACTCTGGCAGCAGCTTTGCAGGACGAATGGTAAGCCATTCCTGTCGAGACCTACCGGAAATTGGATGATAGAGTACTTCGATGTGTTGCCGCTGTCATACAAACAAAATGTTGGACCCACTAACTACTGCAATAGTTGCGATAAAAAAGTCATTTGTCCTAAAACAATGTGGTGTCAGCATACTTTTGATAATATATAATATAGATAAGAAAATGGCATTGCTAATGCTAATCCTACACTGTAAAAAATAAGTGGTGTGAATTTACGGAAAATTTCTGAAAATAACGTGCACAAAATCTGCTGTTGGTGTTCGTCTTTTAACGAAACTTCCGTTTTTAAAAGTTTCCGTTTCTTCTAACTTTTGTATTTTGGCAAATTTTCGTTAGTCAGTAATTCCGTTTATTTCAGAAAAGTTCGTTTCGGGTTTTTCCTTATTTATACAGAAATTTCGCAAAATCATCAACATTGACATTTTTAGATACTTCCCGTTTGCACCTGATGGAGATCAAACCCGCGTCGTTCGGCTTTGTCAAAAGACGCGCGTTGTGGCGGTTAGCCAGAAAGCCACGTAAATCGCTTTCACGTATTAGGTAGAACCCTAATCGTGCAATGAGGATTTTTTTTTCCTTTTTACTTTTAATGTGGGTGAATTAGTAATTTTATTCTGTATTGGTGCTTATTATTTTTCTGAATAGGTTTGCAATATTTGTGTGTGTGTGTGTGTGTGTGTGTGTGTGTGTGTGTGTGTGTACGAGGACTTATCGCAAATTATTTTTTTTATCGTGATTTTTCTTTTTCGAAGCAACAGAATGTTTTGGGATTTGGGATCTTTTTAAACTAACAATGACTTTCAATTATCTTTAAGAAAATGCGCAATGTACTGTTTTATTGTGTTATTTCACAAAACTCTTACATATGAAATGTACTCTTGACAGCTGTGGCGGTTCTAGTGGGGTCGACCGGGGCGATCGCCCCCCACCCCTAAACCCAAACAAAGTTTTTTCGTTTAAAGTAGCGAAGATCGTAAATGATTAACTTTGCATGCTTTGTTTTCAGCTTTTCTAAAAAAATTAACAATTAAACTTAGTACGTAGGATTTAAAATACTTATTACATTGATTTAGGTTCAGTAAAAAAAGAAAGAGAAGGGAATAGAATAAAAAGAGAGAGAGAGAGAGAGCAAGAGATAAAGGGAAAACAGGGACAGCGAGGGTAAAAAACCTGGGGATATTCTTTGTCAGTTTTTTGTTATTGTCATATTGTCTAGCATCTGTAACGTCTCGAAACAGGATAAGGCAGAGCTTGGTACTGAAATCATAGTAGGTAGGAGAAACTGTGAATAACAATCTGACCTACGTACGTATCTTAATTGGGACATAAAGAAAATTCGTAAAAATGTCCTCACTGATTCCTCCCAGAAGGTGTTTTTAAGACTCTTTATTTTTTCTTATTTTTCCTGCTCATATAAACAAACATATATCATCATCATCATTGTCAACCATTATCAATCCCCTGCTGGACGAATGTCTCCCCAAGTTTCTTCCCAAACGGTCTGTCTTGTGCCAGTCTCCTCCATGTTACTCCCGCATACTTTTAAATTTCATCCACCCATCTCTTATGTGGTCTTCTTCTAGGTCTTTTCCTGTCACTTGGAATCCAGTCTAAACTTTCAGCTGTCCATCGATGGTATGTCCTTCTGGCAGTATGTCCAGCCCATTGCCATTTCATTGTACCTCCTAGAGTAAACTTCTGGATCCACCCCTGCGTGATAGTTCTAATAGTTTTTGTATTAAGAAATCCACAGACTGATATATAGATATCATACAAGCACCTGTACAAAATATTTTAAGTTCTCGGTTTTTTACGATATCACTATGTACAATACTGGTGCACAAGATGGGGAAGAGGGAAAGGAATATCTGGTGCCACAATAACCAAAACTTCATGCGATATGCTGCCCACAATATCCGGTGTGGCTACAGAACTTTGAAATCAGATTCTCTGACACACGACTGAAATTTAATAGTTAATCAAACCTCAAGTATTCCCACTAATGGCTCCTATTACTAAATTTTCCGTCATATAGATACAAAAAAAGCGAGAACATAGTTTTTTCGTTAATATACGAAAAGAATTGCAAAAAGGTTTCTAAAAATTCAGAATTTTCCGTTAACACATCTTAAAAACGTCAGTTTGCCGTTAATATAGGAAAGAAATTGCGGAAAGGTTTCAGAAAATTCAGAATTTTCGTGGAGTACGAAAAATCCATGAAATTTCAGGTCTTTTCCTGTCATTTCAAGGAAAAGGTTTTGTCAGAAATATGCTTCGTCATCTTACAAAAGGAATTACGGAAAATGACTCGTGAATTTTAAAAAAAAATAATTCTACAGTGTAAAGAAACAAACAAAAAACAACTCTGGGCTCTGGAGGGGCTTTTAATACTTAAATTCTCATTTTGGTTGGGCCCCCGCGAAAAAGGAAAAACTAATGACAACATACACTACATGGACAAAGGTCACCGGACACTTAGAAGAGGAACACAACATAGCATTTATTGACATACATTAGTACGGTTTCGGTCCAACTTTGGCCTTAATGCATGCACTGACCCCTCGAGACATGCTTTCGACAAGGTTTTGGAACACAGCGATAGGTATGCGCTTCCATTCAGTACATAATGCTTCCGCTAACTGTTGCTTAGTAGTAGGCCTTGGTTCCAAACTTCTTATGCGGCGCTCTAATTCATCCCATAGATGCTCAATGGGAATAAGATCAGGGCTCTGTGCTGACCAGTCCACACACGATACGGAATTATCGTCAAACCACGCCGTAACAGTCTTTGCTTTATGGCGCACTATCCTGCTGGTACCAACAAGCCTCGGTTCCATAGTATTGTCACAGAGTTGGTGGGGTATAATTGTCCAGAATATCGAGGCAGACATGCTGGTTAACAGGTTTGTCCACGATAACCAATGGGCCGGGACCATACCACGAAAAATACCCCCACACGAGTACACTGACAGCTCCACACTTCACCGTAGGAACGATACACTGTGGTAAATAGCGTTCCCCCGGCTGCTGCCATTCCCACACACGGCCATCAGACTGATGGATCGTGTATCTGGATTCATCAGTCCATAGGAGCCGCTTCCATTTATCTGCGGTCCACGATAAATATTCTTTACACCATGACAAACGACGAGCAGTATTCCGAGGGGAGATGAAAGGCTTATGAGTAGCCACACGACCACGGTAACCCATGGAATGAAGTTCTCTGCGAATGGTACGTGTACATACTGAGGTTCCAGAATTTTTACTCACCTGTGCACTGAGGTCTTGCGCAATACTTCGTTGATTAGCTGTAACAACTCTCCTGAGGCTTCGACGTCCTCTATCACTAATTTTCTTTGGTCTGCCAGTACGTTTTGCTGCTTCAGGCACGCCATGCGCCTCCCACTTATTCAATACATCCAAAACAGTTGACCTGGGTATGTTTAAACGCCGCTCGGTTCCTCTTATGAAGAACCCACTAATAAAACACCTAACAATCTTTCCCTTCTCAGTCAGTTCTCTCCCGCCGCAACATTTCACTCAACCTCAGAGTGCGATATGATCGCGGTCAGCTGCAGGCTTGTTTTTATACCGTTTGCAGCTGTACCGCGCAGGTTAACAACGCAGAGGATCCGTTCATTTGCTTTTGAAGGGGTGTCCGGTGACTTTTGTCAATATAGTGTATTTTCTAATTTTATTCTGTCACACAATTTTACCGCTTTCCTTTCATTTCCTTATGCCAATCTCATCTCAGCAACTCCTAACCACCTAAAGATTTCTTTACTTCTCACTAAGCTCTGTGCTACATAAATAAGGGTAAATCTGCTACATAATAAGGGTAATAATAAAGCTCTCTGCTACATAAATAAGGGTAAATCTAGTCACTGCACTCCATAGAGCAAGTTTTATTTTCCTTACAGTCTCTGTATTGCTGAAAAAAGTTTTATGTAGCTGATTAAAAGGGATTCCACTGTGCTGGTTCTTTTTGTCTAATTCCCTATTAAGCTTTCCTATGTCATGAATAATCACATCCTGCGATATACTGTATACTTCAGCAGATCTGTATAAAAGTGCGGTAGAAACTTTTTGGGGGGGGGGGGGGGGGGTACTTTCTCAATATCATTTGTTAGTGTCACGAGGATAGAGCTCCAAATGATCGCAGCACACACAAGTGAATCTCTGACTGTAGTCTCTAAAGGAGAGAGCAATCTCTCCTTGGATTAGCAGCAGAGAATGTGAAGTGAATTTCAGAACTAAAGATTTTAGAAATTCCTTCTCGTTTTTCAAACTCCCCCAAAAAATTATGGAATCATTGATTCACACCTTCATTGTTCCGGTAAGAAAAGAAGATACACAGGACATTTCTTGATACGTATCATATAAAAACTCCTATATTTTTTCTCATATTTCTCATATAGAATCATATAGAATTATTTCTCTCTTTTTTTTTTCTTTTCTTTTCTTTTTTTTTTTTTTTTTTTTTTTTGTGGTCAATATTTGGAAACATTACAAAAAAAATGCCCATTCTTTTCTGGAGATGTACGATGTTTTAGGGAAAGATGTTTACGTTGAAAGGTTTTTTTTTTAAGTACGTTGAAAAGGGATTTCGTACAGCACAATTTTTGTGTGTGTACGTTGGACAAAAAATGTGCAGTACGAAATCCCTGAAAGCAGGAAAAATAGGAAAATATGTATAGAATGGGTATAGAAAAACCTAACGTGAATTCTCGTCTCTTGACGATTATCAATCCTCTGCTGGATGAAGGTCTCCTCAAGTTTCTTCCACAAATGTCTATCTTGCGCCAGTCACCTCAACGTCACGCTCGCATGCTTTCGAATTTCATCCACCCATCTCTCACGTGGTCTTCTTCTGGGTCTTTTCCTGTCCCTTAGAATCCAATCTAGAATTGCGGTTGTCCGTCTGTGGTCCGTTCTTCTGGCAGCACGTCCAGTCCATTGCCATTTCAGAGATTTTACTCTGATCATGATGCCTTCCACTCTTGACATTTGCCCAATCTATGAGTTATTCTTATCTCTCTTGGTTACACCAAGCATGCATCTCTCCAGGCTTCTTTCAGTTGTCTGCAATCTTTGTATGTCTTTTTTAGTTAAGGTCCACGTCTCTGTTCCGTATGTAAGCACTGGAAGGATGCATTGGTCAAACACCTTTCTTTTAAGATATAATGTCATATTGCTCTTAAGTACTGTTTCTTCCAAAAGCTCTCCGTCCAAGTTTTATACGCCGATTAATTTCTTCATAAATGTGACTTTTCCTCGATATCTGCTGTCCAAGGTAAGTGTAGGTATCCGTTATTTTCAGCTTTTCACCATCAGTCGATAAATCTTCATTTCTTGTAAAACCATTGTACATCACTTTTGTTTTGTAAAAGTTCATTTTTAATCCCACTTCTTTATTTTTGTCAGCAAGTTCCAGCATCATACTCTGCAGCTCTGAAGAAGCAGTTGCAAAAATGACAACGTCATCAGCAAAACCAAGATGAATTAAATAATCTCCATTAATCTTTATCTGTTTGTTTTCCTAGTTCAACGATTGAAAGACATTTTGCAATGTGGCATTAAAGAATTTGGGAGATATGGTATCATCTTATCTCACTCCCTTTCCAATTTTTATTGGTACTGTATCCTCAAACTATTGAACCTTTACACTTACATCAGGCATTTATTGTCGTGTAAATATACACTGAGAAAAACGTTTTGGTAATTCAACAAAATATTTTGTCCATACACAGTCAACAAAAAATTTTTGTTGAATTTGCAAAATTATTTTGTTGAAAATTATTGTTGATTTAACAAAATTTATTGTTATCACGACAAAGCGTTTTGTTCGTTTAACAAAATGATTTGTCGATTTTTCGGAATCAGTTTGATCAAACAAAACATATTATTTTCATGATAAAATGTTTTGTTGCTGCAACAAAACTTATTGTGCCACGATAACAATATGTTTTGTTGCATCCATAATAACAAATAAGGAGTTGTTTTTTACATGACATGTCATGGGAACGGGATGTCAGCACATCAATCAAAAACCTCTAAATGTAAAGATGTAAAAGATGCAATGTGAAAAGTAACTCTTAGTCATAGAATGTACTTTGCACGGAGAGAGTGAATCTGCTGAGAAGCAGGCGAATGGCGTTTGCCTGTACTTTGCCCTGGAAAATCGCACTGTAAAAGAACGCAAAGGAAGTATATTTTTACGATATAGTGTCGGTGTGTCTGACGTCTGTCTGTGGAAATCTTCGTTGCTTTAAGAAAGAGAAGACAATATTTTTTGCATGGCAAATCATTATTCGCTCTGTGGGCACCAGCATCGACTACAGAATTCCACAACGCGCATTTTTCTTTGGAATATGTTTTTCTCTTTTCAAAAGTAAAAGGGAAATAAAACCGGGTCAAAATCAGGTCAGGAACACCTTGACCCAACCTGTTGGACCCGCAAGAAATTGTCGACCCTTTGACCCCTGACCCGTTTCCATCTCTGCCAGGGATCACTGCCATTTTCGTCTTCAGTCTCTGCACCCTTTCTTTAGTAGTGTTTGTTTTGTGGGCACAAAACTAGTCCCACACAAGCAGGGAGGGTTTTTTAAGAAGGCCATCGCGAGGCTCCTTTACCAGACTTTATCCAACCATAGCTTCACTCCTCTTCATCCATCCATCCCTTTGGGTGGACGTGAACAAAAATTCCACGTGTAATTTTGTCTTTTGGTAAATTTTTCCTCTTGAAAATCAGTAGCGGTGGCAGTTTTGTTCCAACATTAGTCTTCCCATGGCGTTTGACAAAGAAGCCAATCTTGTTATTAATAAGGTTTACCGGTAAATATTCCCCTGGGGTTAACATAGGCCTACAAAGAAAGTAACTATAACGAAGTAAATTTCTCCGTCATGTTTGGTCCACGCCGGGGATCGAACCCGAGTCCACTTATTCCGGAACAAGTCGCTCTCCCAACTGAGCTACGCAGACGTTCGTTCTCGCTGCTATCTGCCTTTATGTCGTGTGTGTCTTGCGGGGCAGGCACGTCACACTCCTCCCTCCCCCCGAAAGAGGGCTGGGGCATGGCGCCGGGTCAGCCGTGACCATGAATCGTTGCAGGCAGCCATCCGCTGTAGAACGTGCACTTGAGAACTCCCAGTCAATCTAGTGTGTGGAATGCAACATCACTCACATTTTATTTATTCTTATCTCGCGGTGTGGAAAGAACATTACACCATTGCGAGATTTTCAACGGCCGGGTCATCCGGGAAGTTCGGGCGCCATTATAACGAAGTAAATATCTCCGTCCTTTTTGGTCCACGCCGGGGATCGAACCCGAGTCCACTTATTCCGGAACAAGTCGCTCTACCAACTGAGCTACGCAGAAGTTAGTTCCTGCTGCTATCTGCCTTTATGTCGTGTGCGTCCTGCGGGGCAGGCACGTCACATAACCTTCGGTCTCCAGGACGCAAAGTAAATTTTCGAGGCTTTATTTAGGAAAAAAATGGCGTCCATGACGCAGGAAAATACTGTATATCACTGTTATTGTATGCTGTGCAGGAGCAAGCACCACGCTTTAATTTTTGAGACTAAGAGATCTACGGCCTGGCAAATAAGAAACGGAAGGATTATGTTCTGTCTCATTATTTCAAACACTTCATACGTAAAATAACATTTATCAAAAAGTGATTTCGGTACCCGTAGGGAGATATCGAAGTCGATGACCAGGATACATTTTTCAACTTTTGAATTTTTGTTTTAATGAATGTTGAACATTCCTCAATCATTGTTGCAGTAGCACCAAGCGTTTAAAAATCAATAGAAACAATACCTGAAAGAGTTATATAAACTTTTCAGGAAAATGCATCAATCACACTACAAAAATTCAAACAGTTATTACTGGAGAGGGCGGGGGAGAAACCTGGCACAAATCGTGCTTTCTATTATATCATTTTACTAAGTAGCCCCACATTGAGGCTAAAACATATATTTTCATTTCTAAAATACATTAAAACCAGCGCTGTAGTTTTATACTTAAGGTGTAGTTGAGTAGATGCCATCTTTTCTTTCGTAGTGTTACTCTGAATGCTGAAAAAATATCGAGAAAAGGTGCATTTTAATACAAAATCGTTGTGGCGTTGCACACCATTAAAAGCTTTCTAGCTTTTTGTGTTGACATGTAAACACAGATCCAACTTCAATTTGATTTCTAATCGGCATGAACATAAATGTCAAGTCACAACACCAAATGATTCGATTATTTTGCTGCTGTTAGAATACTGATTTAATATTTCTTGTTTTAAATTCAGTTTAGTATTTGTTTATTTATGTAAGCACGCGTCAGCAGTACAGAATGAAAGCAGTTGAAATATTTGTTTCCCGTCGATAATACCTGAAAAAATTTCAAGAAATTACCATTCCTGCTTCACTATTAGTTTCTTTTTCTGCCTTAGAGTGTGAGCGGCTAATAATTTCTGAAATTTAAATTTCAGTTATTTCTGAATATTTCAGTATTTTCTGAAATTTAAAACTTCTGCCGAAATTTTTAATTTCATCTCAAAATTCTTCATTATTTTTCGGTTGTATGATGTAGGGCTAGGAAAGAGAATGGTGGTTAAACCATGTGTCGTTTCTGAATAATGCTTTACTTTTTCTTTTCTTTTTTCCCCTTTTTTATTTTGTGTACTCTCCTGTGTAAATCATCACTCTTTTAAGAAGCTTCTTTCCTTTTATATGCAAACACAAACTCAATTTCTTTTATAGATATAAGTGGAAATGCAAATCGTAACATCGAATGATTGAATTATTTTGACGCTGTTGGAATAATGATAAGATATTCCTTATTTCGCATTCCTAGCATTTCCTGTTTCTTCACGTAAGTACGTTTTAGCAAACTTTCATGAAGTATAGAATGAAAAACAGTTTATTTTCTATCAGTAATACTTCTGCACAGGTCTCACTACTTCTTTTTTCAATGCAAACAAAACTTGACTTCAGACTAGTTTGTTAAATATCTGTGAAAATATTCTTTTCGAGTTCCTACATCAATAGCTTTGAATTTTCTTTCAGTTCATCCATGTACTATTAAAATGCTGAAATTTCCGCCCTAATATATTTTCAGAAGTTTACAAGGTTTTAAAGAAAGAGAGCAAGATATTTTTTTCCCAGAGCATAGGAATCATTTTCAGCAGGGCGAAAGTCCTTTATTGCTAAATTACGATGTTGACATACTTTTTCAGGCCTAACCGTTGACACTAATTGGACAACCTAGCATGGTGATGAGTATATCGGTGAAGATTAATGAAAAATCATCGGCGAAATTTAATGTTATACCGAAAATGTACCCGTAACTAAACTTCATCTCTTAACTTGATACCAAAAAATCTTAAAATCTGAACACATACACGAAGAACTGTTTTGTTTTAGCAGCTCTTTTGTGTCGCTTACTTGGCACTATCGTTCAGATTTTGAGAATTTCAAAAACATAATTGAATCCAACTGGCCCATAAAAATTTGACGTCCACAGAAGCATGAAATCAAATACAGTGAAACCTCGCTTATACGTTTTTCTAGATGTCCTTAAAAAACGTATAAATGTAAAAAATTTATAAATGAAATTTCAAAATATTAACTCTTACTGTGAAATTTATGCTTTAGAAGAGTATATGTTCCTCAGTAATGATTTATTTCAAGTCAAATTGGTGGCGAAAGAAAAAAACGTTACAAAAAAGCCTATGAAAATCAAACTTCTCTTTTGGACGACTCTATCTATAAGCAAGCGAAAGAAACTAAATATCGGGACTAAAGCAGAATTACGTATAAAAGTGAAAACGTATAAAAATTCTGATTATAGATTAAATTGAAATCCTCACAAGGAAGAAATTGATAGCAGTGCTTCATTATGGAACTCATGAATTAACAGCCACTCCCCCCCCACCTCCCACCTACGGATCCTGAGTGCATTGAAGCCAGAATGTTGAATATTGATGATACATTTAGGTTTCTATTCTACTATGCCACCGAATAGTGAAGCCACAGTTACGTCCCAAACATTTATCAAGTTTTAAAAATAGCGCATATATGTGTGAGTCATGAAATGCGAAACCAGTTTTTTATCCACTCCGAAAGTAAACAACATATAATTCGCTCTTGGGATCAACGTTCAGTTTTGGTTGCATTAAGCTTAAGCACAACAGCGCTGTCTCATTTCACTCAAAGTTGTAACATACGTATAAAAGAAAGGAAGAACCGTGTATTTTTGACAATTAGAAATTCGAATTTTAAGGTACAATCGTAAAAAAAGCGTATGACTGAATTACGTATAAACCGAATTCAAAAACGAGGGAAACTAAATATAGGAACTAACGCAGAATTACGTATAAAGTGAAAAACGTATAGAAACGTATAACCGAGTTCCTATCGTGTTTGGAAGATTTTAGTTTATGATTAAGCTCCACATCTGTTGGAAATTTTGTAAGAATTGTAAAATTCATAGAGCATTAGATATCACAATTAAAAGCATTTCTAGCGTGCATTTTTTAGTACTTCCTATTCTCATATTTTTCCAAAATGCCTAAAGAAGCTATGTTGAATTTGAGATCTTTCTGGCCCCCTTCTGAAAACACAAGAAAAGTTTTTACCTTGATATTTATTGCTATAAAATTATCATTATAACATGTAATCCAAAGACATATATTTCCATTTGTTTATTTTTGATATCGTAGAATTTTTCTGCATTACCGTTAACCTAACAGTATCAAATACACTGAGATAGAGAATGTTTAAAAAAATCCTGCTTCTGAAGTAAAAAATAGACGAAATCAAATAATATAAATGTTATTGTTAATGACATTCAGGATAATCTTTTGAAAACGGAAGTCTTTTTTTTTTTCCAGCTCAATGATTTATGACATCCATGGAATATTTCAATATCATAGTGCTTCCGTTTATTCCTGAGTACAAAACCATCTGAAGAACCAGTGGTGAATCTTAGCTTTTATAGTTTAGTTTATGTCCACGAAAACAAGCAGGTAAAGATGTAAAGAACTACTACATAAAAGATCCAACGAATGCATTCGGATTTTCACGAAGGTAAAAACTTACCGAACGTAGTGCGACAAATCCCTACTGCACATCCACAAAACGAGCATTTTCGAAATATTTATCCTGTGCTGTGTGTTTAACTTTCCTGAAGAGAACGTGCTAACCGAACACGTGGTCTTCTAGTCTTACTCCCAATAACACATTACACATTTGAAATCAATATAAGGTAAACCTTTTATCCATTTTTCTAGGACAAGAACACATCAGCATTTCGGTCAGGAATACACGCATCATTTGTTCAACTAACAAGCTGCCATTTCATATATCAGTATCCTATCTTTTTTACAACAAAGAGTGTGACAGTTATTCAAGTAAAAATTGTAAGATTCCAGGGAACGACCTTGCAGAAATTTCGAAGTGTGCAGAGCGAACTGCAGGCGCGAAATGCCTTTGACCCAAAGCAAACATTTTGCTGCCATCCGTCAGCAGTAGAGAGAGAGAGAGAGAGATAAAGTGTAAAAAAGAAAGAAAGGGATTTTAACAAATGTCCAGTGGATAAAATCTAACTGAACGGGAGTGCCACTGACACTTTAGGGGCAATGAAGAGGTGTTAACAGAGGAAAAACATGACAGAAATTGATAAGAGGAGGAGGAGTATCCGAAATGGTAGGAATTACCAACCCTGCTGATAATTTGGCAACTGATAAAGCGTCTGTTGGGCGGGTGCTGAGAGTGGAAAAAGTAAAAAGAGTTGATACCTAATGAGAATAATTTCTGGGGAGGGACAATGTTAGTCAAGTCAAAAACTATGACCATTACGTCATTCACCCCTCCTTCCCGACCACCCTGATTTCGAAAGATGCGTTTCATCCACAGAGACCTTATGGGTATTCAGCCATACTTAATCAGGTCTGACACGTTGAAAAGCTATCTGCAGGATTCAATGTCATCTCGGCGTGTGTGTATGTGTGTGTGCGTGCGTGACTGTGTGTGTGTGTGTGTGTGTACAGAGAGGGATGCGTCGGGCTCACAACCAACGCTGCACCAGGGTGGAGCAGGGAGGGGAAAAAATGGCGCATTCGTAATAAATCTGCTGAAGCGATACGACGAACTAATCTTACCTCGATATTGGCGTTCCATTCGGCGCCCGCGTTATCAGCACGAGACGGTTTGCTGTAAATCTTGAAGAGTGAATGGGGACGCCAGATAGGGAGGCCTAGGTTTTATACGCCACCGGCAAATATAATATGTTTATCGCAATATTTTAATGGTGCGATCGATCGCAGGGGAGTCATATCGCTGATGCACATCTTGCGAATAATGCCCGGCTCGACGCGCCCCCATGCACCAGGGACATGGCGACACATGGAGGGTGTGGGTGGGGCCGCACGGCCCGGATTCTCCAATCCCACTCCGGATTCCGGTGACGTCACGCGCTCCTCCACTGATGCTGGAAGAGCGAGGAAGAAGTAACGGAGGAGGAAGAGGAGGAGAGGAAAGGAACGAAAAATGGCTGCCTTGATCTCCTCTTGAGCTGATAACTTGGCATGAGGAAGGAGATAATAATATTGATGTCTGGCTTCTGGAATTTCAGATAACCCAGTTTTCTGTAGTGTAATTGTGGTTTTGGGTTGACTTGCTTTCTAGAGGAATTCATTCATGGTGTTCTTTCACCACAATATAGCTCTTAATGAACACTTTTTTAAGAAAGAGCGGATTTTTAATCTCAATTTCATCGATTGAAACATGCTCTTCACTGAAAGAAGATTTCCCACTCCTCTGCAACCGTTACAAAGAATTGCGATGTTCACAACAGACGTGTGTACATAGTGGTAATGACCTCAGTTTAACAGCGAGAGCATTATTTTCTGTTAACACAGATGTAGCTAATTAATAATTTCAGTCATTCCACATTTCCATAGACGTCGAATATGTGGCTCAAGCAGCCATTGAAAAATTATAAGGCCGTCCCGGTGGCACAGTGGTCTAAGCGAAGGCTTCTGATTATTCGTCCTAGATGGGCCTGGGTTCGAATCCCGATAAGACATCGATGTTGTTTGTCTTACGGCACTGGCTCTCTCTCTTCCCTGGAATCAGTACCCCTAAATTAGGGACGGGCGACTGCTTATAGCCTACTGAGTTCCTCACGGTGATCGTTAAACCCCCAATCAAAAAATATATAAATCAGAAATAAAAATTAAAGAGACATAACTCTTTTATTTCACCATTTTGGATTTTTTTATTAAGATTTGCAAAAAAATTTCTGGATATCAGACGTTCAGCGGAAGCACCCCATCCATTATTAAAAATGCTGTGAACATGTCCTCGATAGGTGCGGACTGCGTGGGGTATCTCGGGGTTCAGGCTCCGATTATTATTGATATCAATAAAAGCCAAAGCCCCCCCCCCCTTCAAAGAAGAAAAGACATAACTGCAAATGGCAGTAATTTTAAAATGTGCATAAGAAAAATCAAGAGCTTATATAATTATATATCCATCCTGTTTCAAAAACCTATCACCGCTTAAATGGTAAGACTAATTAAAACCGCTTATAGCGTAGTATAAATCCGTTTATTTACAGGCGTAAAAAAGTATATAAAATCTTCAAGCCTTTGTTTCGTCTTCACTGATTTACAGGCGTAAAAAAAGTATATACAATATCCAAGCCTTTATTTGTTCTCCACTTTTTCAAGACAGTAGATAGACATATGCTTAGAAGACATCATGAGCAGAAATACATGTATTTATGATACAATTATACAGTGTGTTGCGATGTATTTCTATCCTTTAATAACGCATGCCAAACCATTGGTAGTTCCATAGAAACTGTATCACTGAATGCTAGTTTCCTGGAGCAGAGTTGGAAACGGGTCACCTAGTCGACAATTTCTTGCGGGTCAAGGTGTTCCTGACCCGATTTTGACCCAGTTTTATCTCCGTTTTATTTTTGAATAGAAAAAAAATATCCCATCAGAAGTCTTTGAAATAATACTTCAGAGTTGCAGAGTATGATCCAGGAACTTGCTAAGAAGGGTAATGCAATGGCATGGAAATTAAAAATGAACTTTCAGAAGACAAAACTGATATACTACAATGCTTTTACAAGGAAGGAAGATTTTTCAATTGATGGGGAAAAGCTGGAGATAACCGATACCTACATTTACCTTGGATGGCACATATCAAGCGAGGGTCACATTGATGAAGAAATTAATCGCATAAAACTTTGTTAGAGAGTTTTTGGAAGAAACAGTACAATTTTTAAGAGCAATATGCCATTATGTCTTAAAAGAAAAGTGTTTAATCAATGCATTCTTCTAGTGTTTACGTATGGAACAGAGACGTGGACCTTAACTAAAAAAAGGCAAAGACTGAAGACAACTGAAGAAGCACGGAGAGATAGATGCATGCTTGATGTAACCAAGAAAGATGAAAAGAGGGACTCCTGGATAAGGAAAATAACAACAGTGGAAGACATCACGATCAGAGTAAAATCCTTGAAATGGAAATGGGCTGCACATGTTGCCAGAAGGACGGGCCACCGATGAAAAACCGAAATTTTAGACTGGATTCTAAAGGACAGGAAAAGACTCAGAAGAAGACCACGTGGGAAATGGGTAGAGGGAGCAGACTGGCCCAAGAGAGTCCGTTGTGAAAGAAACGTGGGGAGACCTTCATCCAGCAGTGGATTGATAATGATTGACAATGATGATGATCATCATCATATATTAGAGTTTATAGCTCAAAGCACATTTGTCCGGGTCGGGTCCAATTATGTGACTGCCTGGTCATGGTCGAGTCCGGGTCCAAAATTTTTGACCCGTTTCCAACTCTGTCCTGGTGAGGATTTCAACTGTTTACCTGATGGCAGTTTCTTTAAAATTCGTGCAAGGGGGCAATTCTTTTAATATTGTGCCATTTCGGAGCCGCCGAGCACTGCATGACTTCTTTGGCAAGTGATATGTTCTGCATATCCTGGTTGACACTTCTCATGCGTTCGTTACATCTAGTGTTAAAGGATAGCTTCGTCATTCAGATATTAATATTTTGTTTACGTTGTTGGGGTACACTAACGGTATAGCATGTACACTTGATATTATATGTGATAAAGGGATCTGTAATTTTATTACTACTATAATGTTATGTTTAGGTAATAAATTATTCAACCAATACGTAAAACCTGGGACATATGTGATGGGTCCTGCGCATCTCGTTGTCGCACTAGTTGATTTTTTATTGCAGGCATTGTACTATTCTTTACACTTTTGTGTATTATGCTTATGTCATCTTTATTTTGTCCAGCTTTAATACCTTTACTATAAATATTCTCGATTTCTTTCGTGTTTAGGCTGTCTGGCTTGCATACGTATGGTATGATTAATTGACGTATAATCGACGGTCCGCTGTATATTTATGTATCCTCGTGTGAATGGGGAAAGAGCTGAGTCACCCTTTGGACTTTCCTCTCAGAACTCGAGCACCAATTAGACTTCATGTGCAAAGTTCGAGCAGCCACAGGACTTCATGTACAAATCTCGAACTCCATTGAACTTCATGTATAAAGTTCCAGAACCCATTGGGATTCATATACAGAACTTAACCACCCATTAGACGTCATGTACAAGGCTCGATCACCCATCGGATTTCATTTACAAAGCCCCAGCGCCCATTGGAATTCGTGTACAAAACTTATTCACTCATTGGACTTCATGTACAAAGTTCCAGAAACCATTGGAATTCATGCACAGAACTTACCCACCCATTAGACTTCATGTACAAGGCTCGATCACCCATCGGACTTCATTTACAAAGCTCCAGCGCCCATTGGAATTCGTGTACAAAACTTATTCACTCATTGGACTTCATGTACAAAGCTCGAGCACTCACTGGATTTCTGGAAAGTTGGCCCCTATTCTCACTTTTGATCTTAATATACTGTATATACACTATGGTGGAGAAACATGAATTCCACCCGGTGGCACAATGGTCTAAGTTCAGAACCTAACCAATCGTCCGAGATGGGCTCGGGTTCGACTCCTGGATGAGGGATGGGTGGTGCATTTGTCTTACTTAGCCAGCACTCTACATTTCTTGTAACCAGTGGGAAAAAAATTCCATCAGCACCTGGACATCTTTATACAGGATAAACATCCGGTATTAGTCTATCGCCATGGGCCCATACTTTTATATATAACGCGAGACCTCACGTTGATACCAGACAATCCAGAAGTTGCACTATTTGCGGTACGAAACCCCACATCATCTGCCTTGTTCACCTGATCTGTTCCCTACAAGCTAAAACTTCTTCAAGCACCTGGACATCTTTCAAAAGGGTAAACAGCAGACATTAGTCAATCGCCGTGGGCCCATACTTCTCCATGTGATAACGCGAGACCCCACATTGCATACCAGACGATCTAAAAGCTGCACCAATTGGGGTACGAAACCTTACCTCATCCTCCTTATTCACCTGGTCTGTCCCTTACAGACTAAAACTTCTTCAAGCACCTGGACATCTTTCTACAGGTTAAACAGCCGGCATTATAAGCAATCGTCCTGGGCCCATACTTCTCCACGATAACGCAAGACCCCACGTTGCATACCAGACGATCCAAAAGCTGCACCAATTGGGGTACGAAACCTTACCTCATCCTCCTTATTCTCCTGATCTCTGTCCTACGAACTATCACTTTATCAAGCATCTGGACACCTTTCTACAAGGTAAATCGTATCCTAATCAAACATCAGTTGAAACCGCATTTACATGAGTGAGTCGCATCCCCGAGTCCTACATTTTTTCATGACGGCATACAGAACCTTGTATCTCGTTGGAGAAAGTTTGTGCTGCTTTTGATTAATAAAGTTTATTTTGCAAAATACTTTGGGTGTCTGAAATTTCAATCGACATTCCGACATTTCATCAGCAACAACCTTATATTTCAATTGCGTTATTCAAATACTTCCAGGTTCTACACTTGCAGAATAAGCAGTTTTGAAAAATTGTATAAACAATCAGTGGTGGCACATTCGTGAAAAATTTTAATGCAATACTTGGAATCGATATATCACTAATTTACCTTAAGTGTTCAAATGGAATTTTTTTTCCAGTAAAATTGCCTATTGTTGCAAATATTTTTCAATGTAAGTTCATGCTGGTTTAAAACATTTGCAGTTCTGTTTCCAGTAAAATTGCTGGACAATCACATAATTCGCGATAATTTTGCAGTGCCACTGTTTAGTTTGAAGATCCAAAAACAAAGAATAAATAATACGGTCTTGAAAATACCAATTAAGTGAGCAAGAAAGGAATTTCCTTTCAAATCAGCGATGTAAAAGATGAAACACAAAGAAGAAGGAAGGAAGGAAATTGTTTTCAGAGGATGGTATGCTAGGAAGTATTTCAAGTGGTGTAATCAACCTGCAACTTCACCCTTCCTCACTTTCTCCTTTTCTTCCTTCCGTATTTTCCTTTCGCTTTCCCTTTTCTCTGAACACTAAATATATAACTGAAAATCAGAAAATCAAGAACTCTTCATGTTAAAAAAAAAAAGGTTATCCTTTTACACGTACGCGATAATGTCCTCTGCTCGTTCAGATTACCACGTATACATTGTTCACGGAGAAAATTTATTATGTTACAGGATGATATATAATACGCTTCACCGGAAAGATTAAAACTTTAAAAACCAAGCATATGTGACGTATTACAAAGGTGAAGAGCATGTGTCAAGACTACAAATTTGCAGCGATACATTCCGTCGGTGTGGCTTAGTCGGTTACAGCCACTTACTCCGGAACGAGGAGATGCTGGTTCGATCACTGTCACTGACAAATTTGTGAATTTCACATTGGCGACTGAACGTAGAAATGGATGTACTGACTGTTGGGTTCTTCCAAAAATGTGTGATGTTTGTTCCACACATCGTCTAGAATTAATGAAAAATTTCTTCGCTTAAAAAAAAAAAAAAAAAAAAAAAAACACAGGTAGGCTCCGTTCTGATTGACCCGACAGTTTGATATCTAGGACCACGACTTGCAGATCGCAGAGTTGAAATGAGATAGTCGAGTATGGTTTCAAAGCGTTTGTTTAATTTGTTATAGCCAACACAGGTCTATGATATGAAATGTAGCTTACATAATTTTTACAAATAATGCTGGATGCATTGCGAACACAAAGCAGAGTTCGAGATGGGCCGGGTACGGGTTCGATCGGTGCGTTGGATTTTTGTTTGGCGGCGGCTGCTTTCAGGCGTTCTCGATACTCTCTACTTCGTTGGGCTGCTGTCTTCTTGGGCTTCTTACATTCCTCGTCACTTGCTCTTTTCTCTCGTTTTGATATTCTCCACTTTTGCTTGCGTTCATTCAGCAAATTCCGGCAGCATTGTCGAAAATATTAACCCGTTCACACGAAAACATTTTTTTGAAATTTTAGTCTAAACCACTGCGATATGTTATTTATATATTTGAATAGATCTCGTTGAGAGCTTTAAAACGATACCACGCACAGCCATTTTGCATTCACGGTTGTCCAAATAAACCATGTTATTGTCAAAAGCGTTCACCGGTTCACACGAAATGTTTTTTTTTTAAATGTTCAGTTCAAACCACTGCGAAATGTCCTTCGTATATTTGAATAGATCTCGTTGAGAGCTTTAGAACGATACCGCGCACAGTCGTGTTGCTCTGACGGGTTGCGGAGATAGACTGAGTCACACGTGGCGGCACACCCAGAAATACTGCATCGTCTCACCCCCGCACGGGGAGTGAGGGTAGCGTCGTACGCACGATGTATTGCGCGCAGTACGCGAATTGGACTCCATGCTGTTTATGAATATACTAACACGATTAGTGTGCGGCACGTATTTTTAACGCTATAAGGATTTCAATTGAGACCTATTTTTGGCACAGGCGGCGGTGGTATGCCGCTCCATGCTCTCCGCGGAGTTAGGCGTAGTCCTACTTCAAAAGAGAGAGAGAGAGAGAGAGAGAGAGAGAGAGAGAGAGAGAGATCATGTGACGTACTACAAAGGTGTAGGGCATGTGTCAAAACAACAGATCTGCAGCGATACATTCCGTCGGTGTAGCTTAGTCGGTTAGAGCAACTCACTCCGGAGCAAGGAGACGCAGATTCAGTCATCGTCACCGACAAATTCGTGAATTTCACATATATTATAGGGAATTGTGATACTGAAAACGTAGCAGTTATTGTTAAGGCATGGGTGCTTTATACTTCAATCATTTCAGTATTTAATTGCTTGGCTACAAGAAACAAATATTGGATGTAGAAATGGGATGATCATGGCTTATTCCACTTCTCAAAAACAGCAGCTAATCTGGGCAGCAATAACCTTCAAAAAATTGCATTAATAGATGAAATTTCGAGAAATGACAAGCCATCCCTAAATTACAGATAATGGTTCCATGAATGAGACAGAACTAGTAACATAAGAATAAGTACAACAGCCACATCTTCCCTGTTATTTGAATCCAAGCTGGAAACTTCCGCTTTAGACCACTCGAACACGAAGTAACATAATACGTTTGATAAGGGCATCAACCCTTTAAGTAGACGATGAACCTCAACTAGATGGTGTCCAAAATTTTCAACGCTCCTGAAACCTCTCCGTGTTTACATATCCGCCGGATTTTAGAAACGCTATGGCAAAAAAAAAAACTCCTAACATCTCAGGAGTACCGACCATAAGTCTGTCACTAGTGATAAGAGCTTTAGTCTTCTATTCTCTGCTCCGTGACTCAAGGTATGAGGAAAGGCTAATTCCCCAGACATGGACATCATGTCACTGGGTGGAAACAAGTGACCCAGACATCTTCACTCTCCTTTCTTAGGCTCGCCGACGTTTTTGAGCTATCTCAACGAGAAATCAGTCACACTGTTAAAAATTGGTGCCTAGAAATAAGAAAAACGTACTCGTTTTCGAGTACATTCTGGGTTTATTATAGCTCCGAGTACTTGTGTCTCATTTTTGGAAAAGACACGTACTCATTTTTGAGCACATACAGGGAATGAGTTGTGAGTATATCTTGTATTTCTGATTTGAAATATATATTTCAAATATATGTACTCAAAAATATCCATATATTTCAAATATATGTACTCAAAAATATCCATATATTTCAAATATATGTGCTATCACAGAAACAGAAGGAAGTTAGAGCGAATCTAGCGATTCTGACAGGATAATTTGTAAGTGAGAGAGAGCACACTAGATGGCGCCACCGTACAAGCGTACGATTTTGCACATAGAAGGCTGAGAGAAATTTGGGGGAGGCTTAAGAATGAACACCTTTATATGTATCCGGGGGATTCCTACCCCCCCCCCCCGGGAGTTACTAAATGTGCTCGTCCGATGCACGGCGGATATTCAGCGATTGTTAGAAATTCACACCACCACGCCAAGTTTGAACCTGGGGTCCCTCCATCAGCAGTCTGAATCTCTAACCACTAAGCCATCCGTGGCTCGATTTCAAATTTGGAATACGTGTAGTCCATACATACTCATTTATTCATAGAATCAACTGGCAGTATATTATTCAATGCCTCATCTGGGATAATAGATATACTTGTTTTCACATGCTGGGCAAATGGAGTGCACAGTTTTATGACAAATATAGGGATGAAGCGACAATGTATTATTTATGAGATTGACACAAATATAGATAATGTAAAAACGTACACAACGACACTTTATGCATAATTAAATTACTTGTGATCAGTGACTTTGTTGTACTAATTAATTATGTGTGTCACTTTACACATTTATTAAACAATTTCTCTTGAAATCTAAAATATCTGAAATGAAGTAATACGAGATTATATTTACATTTATTGACGCAGTTATTTGTAAGTACGTATGGTTACTTATATTTGAGCATGCCATGTACTCGTTTACGATACGATTGTACTTTAAAAAAACCCGAGTAGGTTCAGGTTCTCATTTTTAAGTAAATTTTTTGTAACAGTGCAGAAAGGATTAGTATCATCAACTCCCTCCCGAAGGATCACTTGGAATCACAAAGCTAAATTGCTTTCTGATGGTCAGGTTCACTCATTCCAGCCGCGTTCCGCCCACTTCTTAGAAAGCGAGTACTTCCTCTAGAGTTTATTTCACCTCACTTTGCTTAGTTAACTAGTCTCAGCCGGTTAAAGACTTAATGAACATAACACTGTGACAGGCCTCATAGTTAAGCATCCGTTCTTTAGCTTCATGTTGATTTCCTCACAGGTGGCAGAGTGTTCTGAAGAGCTGGCTTTTGACCATTTTTCCGAGATGTGTCCAGGTTCGATGCCCGGGTGAAGCATGGGTGGTGTGTCTGTCTAATGGAGCCGCTCTGTCCCTATCCTCGAACCAGTGGCTCATAATTAGGAACGAGTGATTGCTGATAGTTCTCAGAGTTGCTCATAACGGACCTTAAGCCCCAGAAACGAAAAAAATATATATTCATGTTCATCAGGGAATTTTTGCATTTCTCTGAAATATCTCCGGCAACATCTAAGGAGGTTAAAATAAGATATCTGCAGATGCCCTTGTTAATGAAGCAGTACCACTTTACGTGAAGCCTATAACCGCGAGCGACAGCCGTCAAAGTGTGGGAAAACTCATGGTTTTCAATGTTATTGCAACGCACTTTGTGTTGGCCGAATCGCCTTCTTTCGTAGCAAATATTTCCGATTTCGCATCGAAATTGTTGGCAATGTGTGAGAAAATGCTGAAAATATAAAATTCTTAATTATTTTGAGGCTCCTTCCCATTTTTAGTTTGAATTGAAATACACGAACATTGGTGCTAATTCTAAACAAAACATAACGTTAAAATTGTAAACTTCACTCGTGTAAGAAGTATAGTTCATTCCGGTTTGACATTAACACGGTTTCTGTAACCCAAAACCACGGAATTCCAAAATACAAACAAATGAAATTACATAGGTATGATGTAAACACCGTCAAATTCCCACAGTTTGCGGCTTCACGCTTAAGAGACAAGGGCATCTCCAGAAGTATTATTCTAACCCCCTTGGCAACATCGTACGGAAATAGCCTTCGCTCACCTCTAGCATCGACGAGCCGTGGTTGGCCTGCAACTCGGCAGCGGTTCGCAGTTTTCTCTTCCTCGGATCATATTTTGAAGATACTAACCACGACTGACTGTGAGCAATCCACTAGCCTGGCCGTCGACTGGCCAATACAATTTAACCTTTGTCGAACTCGTTGAACTCCACTGATTTCCCATCTGAAGAACAAGAATAACAGAGCTCAGTATCAGGTGTTATTTATACCGTTTCATGACCTTCACCCTGGTCATAATGTTTTAGTTCCTCGGTGTATGGTGAGAGAGCGCATTATGTACAGACGCTATGTTTTTTTGTTGTTTTTTGGTTGTTGTTGGAAGTTCAACGACCACCGTGAGCAACTCAATATGCTTATAAGCATTCGCTCGTTCTTAATTTAGGGTCCAGTGACCCTAATTTAGGGACCAGTGATCCTAATTTAGGATAACCATCCCTAGTTTAGGATTCAGTGTCCGTAAATTAGGGACACTGGTTCTACCGAAGGAAGAGAGCCAGTGCCGTAAGACAAACATAGCATCCATGCCTCATCGGGATTCGAACCCGGACCTATCTTCTGTCACAAGCCAGCGCTTAGACCACTGCGCCACCCCGGTGGCGCAGTGGTCTAATTATGCTAAAGACGCTATGTTTAAACCACACATTGGCACCAAGGAGGTTAAAATAATATTTCTGGAGATGTCCTGGTCTCTTAACCGTGAAACCACAAATTGTGGGAATTTGCCATTGTTTACATGATACCTATGTAATTTCATTTGTTTGTATTTTGGAACTGTGTGGTTTTTTGGTTGCAAAAACAGTGTTAATGTCAAACCGGAATGAATTATACTTCTTACCCGAGTGAAGTTTCCAATTTTAACGTTATGTTTTGTTTGGAATTCGCATTAATATTTGTATATTTCAATTTAAAATAAAAATAGGAAAGAGCTTCAAAATAATTAAGAATTTTGTAAATTCTGCACTTTCTCACACATTGGCAGCAAGTTACGGTGCAAAAATAGAAACATATGTGATGAAAGAAGGCAATTCGGCCAACACAAAATGCATTGCAATAGCCTTGAAAACCATGAACTTTCCCACACTTTGATAGCCGTCGCTCGCGGTTACAGGCTTCACGCAAAGTGGTACTGCCTCATTAACAAAGGCATCTCCAGATATCTTATTCTAACATTCTTGGGTGGCACAGAGGGTATGTGTAAACATTCTCTGATGCTGACGTTCGTCTGGCGTTTGTTCTGTTGTGGTGTTGGATGTTTTACTTGGGGTTTCAACCCTTTATCCAAGTATAAATACAGTGAATGAATAAAATAAAATAAAATAAAATAAAATAAAGCAGTGAGGGATGTATTGACAGAACAGAGAATCAGTATTAGCTAGTTTGTTGAAAAGAATAAGCTCCCGTGAATTCTAGAAATACTAGGAGTTCATGGAGACGAAACAATGCGTGTACAAAGGGATATTATCTGGTTTAAAAGATTTCGGAAGAAAATTTGACTGTCCGCCATCTTGAACAATGGATTCAAACTTTGAAAGGTTATTTAGATGCTTCAAACTAATCTTCTAGTGGGAGATTATTATTATTTTTGTTTTGGGATATAATGACCATCCTGGGAAGCTCTACGGGCAGTCTCCCGTCCCTGATATGGCGTTGATAGTTCCAGTGAGGTGGCAGAGTTAGTGCCGTGAGACAAACACACCCTACATGTCTCATCCGAGGCTCGAACCAGAAAACAAAAAACTCCGCCTCTGACCACTCTACAACCGGGCAGCGCAAATGGGAGCTCCACAGTCAAAGGAAAAATGAAGCTTTTGAATCAGTCCTTAACTGCTGACCAAGTTCAGATTTCCAACATTTTCCAAAGTAAAAACTTATTTTCCTTTCTTCTCTAAAGCACTCTGCTTAATCGATTGTATATGTGTGTGTTTCAGAACCTTAAAGTTTTATTTATTTGTGCTGCATTAGCTGTTTTCAACCATTATTGTAATCGAAGCCGCCAGATTCAGTGGGGTTTTTTTACGTTTTTGAGCTTTATTTATGGTAAAAACTTGTAGTAAAAAGGCTGTGTTTGTTAAACAGAGATGGAAACGGGTCACGGGTCTGCGGGTCAACAACTTTTAGAGGGTCAAACTAAAAATTGTCGCCCCGTTGACTCGCAAAACAGAGATGGAAACGGGTCATCGGGACAGCAAAACCTTGACCCGATTTAGACCCGGTTTTATTTACGTTTTATTTTTGAAAAGCAAATATATATATATATATATATATATATATATATATATATATATTTTAAACAAAAATGCTCACTGTGTAATTTTGTGTTTGATACTGGTGTCCGCGGGCTGAAAAATGATTTGTCATGCAAATTAAAGGAAAGAGTGTCTTTCCTTCTGAGAGGCAAAAATGAAAACATCGTACACATTTTAGAAACTTTCAACTCATCATGAACGTGCGAATATTGGTGTTGCTGTGGAAACATATTCTGAAGCTTGATATATTATCAAGAAAACAGGAAAAACTAAAATTAAACATACAACAAATTGCTTTATTCAAAACTTTTGACTGTAGCGCTATCAAAATTAGGTGGAATATCCTTAGCATTACTGCGGAGGGATTTTAGACTCTCGCAGATGTGTTTGAGAACATGTGTAAAACAGGTAGATTATGTCTTACAAATGAAGGACGACAGTATCAGTACTTTCTGGGCCGCCCCGGTGACGCAGTGATCTAAGCGCTGGCTTATGATCATTCGTCCGTGAAGGGACCGGGTTCGAATCCCGTGAGGCATAGATGTTGTGTTTGTCTTACGGCACTGGCTCTCCATTCCCGGGAACCAGTCAGTGATCCTAAATTAGGGACGAGCGACTGCTTATAGCCCATTTAATTGCTCAACTTTCAATCCAACTCAGTTGTAAAATATAATAATTTAGCGTTTGCTTTGAGTTAAACATATTTCCAGATTCTGTAAAACGTTCTGTAGGTTATTTTGTTCGCACGCTGAAGTGGCCATACGATATGAACAGAAGTGGACTTCATACGATATGAACATACTTTATTTCAATAGCTCTCATTCCGACATTTTTAAAAATCGTTTCCCATTCTCTTATGTTCTCAGAATTATATCCCCACGCAGTTACTGCGAAACGATATGTGTAGGTTTTCACTTTCCCACTTTATATCGCAAACTTCATCCTTTAACATAATTAAAAAAATTGCGTCAAGTTCGCTGTCATTGAATTATTATACCCTGTTCGATTTTAGCATTCTGAATTTTTAAAGCGAAAAACTTTTCTACTAAAGAGAAAATAATTCCTGGAATAACGTATTTATTTTTAAATTGGGCGTTCCTTTGTAAGCTTCCCCCTCTTTGCAAGATTAAAATTTTCTTTTTTGGGGCTTACGCCGGAGTAAACAGTTCACGAATGTCTGTTTATGGTTTTGGCGCAGATGAAAATGGCCGTAGGCTGCTGCGTTTCAAACGGAAACGATCCTTTACTGCGCAGACTCTTTATTGATTGGCTCAGCAGTCCTTCTTTTCTTCAGATGACGTCATCGTGCTCATTCTGGTCAATAAAAACCTCTTTTCGAACAACAAACACCATCAACACAACATGCAAGTTGTAGATCCATTTTGAGCGACTCCAGAAACTCTCAATGCGACTGGGTTGCATTGTCTCACGAGTTAGAAAAGAAATATTACGAAGATGTATTATTCCACCAAAAATAGTATCCTTCTTTTGAGAAATTGAAAACAAATATTTGGTAATCTTACGCTTAGAATAAAGCAGCTGTAAATATAGATTAATTAGGGAGGTTTAGCGGGGAAGGCACGGAACGATTTCTCTTTCCACTAAATATTCCTCGGCTTCTTCATTAGAAGTATAAATTTCGAAACTTTTAATTTTGAATTTGGGAAATGAAAAAGCAGGTGTTGTAGGAAATTTCTAGATCAGTGAATTTGTGCAACATACAATGAAACTTCGGTTATACGTTTTTCTAGGAGATGGCCTAAGAAACGTGTAAACAAATAAACGAAATTTCAAAATGTTCAATACTATTGTAACAATTGTGATTTAAAGAAGTATAAGATGCTTTATAATGATTTGTTTAAAGTCAAATTGGCGAAAAAATAAATAAAAAGCGTTACAAATTATAATACATTCGTATTTTACTGCATTGCAAAAATCATAAAACCTGTGAAAATCAAACTTCTCTTTTGACGACTCTGTCTATAAAAGTCCTGCTTCTAGATTAAGTGAAATTCTCACAACTAAAATTCTAAGACCAGTGCTTCAGTATGAAACTGATAAATTAATCTTTTTTTTTTTTTTTTGCGAATCCTGAGTACATCCATTTGGAACCAGAATATTGAAGATATACAAAGAGCATCCCGAAAGTAATGTCTCGTCCCTCATAAGATTTTTATTTGTAGCAGCAAAAATGTGAAACGCGGTGGCAAAATACTTGGACATATTTTTAATAATGCTAGCCTATTCAAAGTATTCTCCATCACTTTCTATACATTTCCGCCATCTTTGAACCCATTGGTAAAATCCATCTTGGAAAATTTTTCAAGGCTGTCGTTTCACCCATGAGCTCACAGCCAATTTGATGTCTGTCACATCGTCGGAACGTTCCCCACGAACGGTGTTTTTCAAAGGGGAAAACAGGAAAAAGTCTCCAGGAGCCAAGTGAGGGCTCTAGGGGGTTGGGGTATCACCGTTTACCCCATTTTGGCAATAGCCTGTGAAGTCTCCATTGAGGTGAGGCGACGTGCGTTATCATGGTATAAAACAACACTATGAAGTGGAATTTCATGTCTTTTCCTTCTGATACCTTCCTCTAGCTTCCTCAATGTCTGCACATATTGGGTTGTCGGAAAAATCAGTACGTATTTTGGCACCCAATGGCAGTTGGGCGGTTTTGGAAGTACAAAAGGCATGCGCAGCTCTGTTATCGCTATGGCATTTGACAGGTGCCAGTTCTCGCTGCAGTCTAAAAGTAATAGCGAGCGATTTGGTTGATTTGCTGAGATTTGATATCAAGTTGAAGATGGAAGGCCAAACTGTGCATTTTCGCCATATTTTACTGTTTTACCTGCATAAAGGGAAGAACGTGCGGCAAGCTTGTGAAAAGTTGCGTAAAGTGTACGATGATAATGCTCTACAGGAACGTCAGTGCCAGCAGTGGTTCGCAAATTCCGTGCTGTTGATTTTGACCTGAACAATGCTCCTCGGTCCGGGAGGTCCACCGAGGCTGATGACGACCAAATCAAGGCATTGATCGAGTCGAACCCACTTTACACGACACGAGAGATTGCAGACACTTGCACATCCATCATTCAAGCTTTCACGACCACCTGAAGAAGCTGGGATGCGTAAGCAAGCTCGATGTGGCCGCCCCGGTGGCGCAGTGGTCTAAGGCGCTGACCTCTGATCATTCGACCGTGAGGGGTCCGGGTTCGAATCCCGGTGAGGCATGGATGTTGTGTTTGTCTTACGGCACTGGCTCTCTCCCTTCCCTGGAACCAGTGACCTAAATTAGGGACGGGCGACTGCTTATAGTCCATTGAGTTGCTCACGGTGGTCGTTAAACCTCCAATCAAAAAAAAAAAAAAAAAAAAAGCTCGATGTGTGGGTTCCTCATGAACTCAAAGAAGCTCAATTGACGGCGCGTATAAACATCTGCGATATGCTCATTAAACGTGAGGAAAACGATCCTTTTTTTGAAGCGACTGATAACTGGTGACGAAAAGTGGATTGTGTACAACAATGTGCTGCGCAAACGGTCTTGGTCCCGACGTGCTGCTTCGCCTCAAACGACATCCAAAGCAGACATTCATCAGCGAAAGGTTCTAGTCTCAGTGTGGTGGGATTTTAAAGGTGTCGTGTTTTTCGAGCTCCTACCACGGAACCAAACAATCAATTCGAATTTGTACTGTCGGCAATTGGACAGTTTGAACGAATCAATCATCCAGAAACTTCCAGAGCTCGTTCATCATAAATTTGTTGTGTTCCATCACGACAAGGCGAGACCACACACAAGTTTGATCTCCCGCCAAAAATTATTGGAGCTTGGGTGGGATGTGTTGCCACACCCAGCATACTCGCCTGACCTTGCGCCGTCAGACTTCCACTTGTTTCGCTCTCTTCAACAGTCCTTGCGTGGTATAACGTTCAATTCAGATGAGGCTGTAAATCAGCACCTTGTACAGTTTTTCGCCACGAAAGACAGGTCCTACTATGAACGAGGCATTCTGCAGATCACTGAAAGATGGCAAAAGGTTATCGAACAAAATGAGCATTATATCATTGACTGATCTTTCTTCTTTCTATCAATAAATGATCTTTGCAAAACATGACCAAAATACGTCATGACTTTTCCGACAACCCAATAGTAAGCACTGTTTATTGTTGCACCCCGTTCAAGGATATCAGTCAAAATGACACCACGTTTGTCCCAGAAAATTATCACCATCACTTTTCCTCCGGAACGAGTTGTTTTCACCTTTTTCTGTCGAGGTGAAGATGTGCGGTGCCATTCCATTGACGCACGTTTTGTTTCTATGTCATGGAAAAACACCCAGGTTTCATACCCTGTCACAACATTAGAGAACAACACCTCACCCTCCCTCTCATAGCAGTTCAAGAGTTTCCGGCACATGTCCACCCTTTGCTCACATTGTTCATGGGTTAGATTTCTTGGAATCCACTTTGAACAAATTTTTCTGTAGCCCAGATCACTAATTAATGTATCCATAACACTATGACCACAATGAATTGCATCACACAACTCCTCGGTGATGTCACGACGATCAGCTGTGATGTGGTGTTTCACTCGTTGCCTGCTGGCATCTGTCACTGCAGTTGCGGGTCTTCCACTCCGTTGTTTGTCCGACACTGAACTTTCTCCCTCTCGAAACCTCTTCATCCGTCTTCGGACATTACTGATATCGATTGTGGCAGTTCCATACACCGTCAGGAGTCTTCTGTGGATTTCTGGAGCCCCACATCCCTCTTTTTCCAAGAATTCAATTACGACCCGCTACTTTTCTCGATCTTTCGTGATCTTTATTTCCGATTCTGAAAAAATTTGTTCCCACATTGGTAACATATCACAGTACATGTCAGTTCAGTTTCATTAAAATCTCTTCAAAATTTCAACAGTTATTAAGGAGGAGACATTACTTTCAGCATGCTCCTAGTATTTAAGATTTTATTCTCTTACCCCAAGGAATAGTGGAGCCACAAAGTTACGTCTTAGAGATTTATCAATTTTTAAATGGTACATATGTGTGTGAGTCATGAAACACGAAATCAGTCTTTTATCCAACCCGAAAGTAAACAACATACTCTTCTCTGATGGGATCAAGCAAGGTTCAACTTTGGCTGCATCAAGAGGAAATACAACAATGCTGTCTCAATTCTTTAAAAGTTGTAATATACCGGTGTATGCATAAAACAATAAAAGAACCGCGTGTATTTGTATTATCTTAATACAGTTTATAAAAGAATCGCGCATTTCTGATAATCTGAAATTTAAACTTTAACGTACAATCTCAAAAAAGCTTATAAAGTAATTATATATACGTATGACCGATTAATATATTTTGAGACTACAATACTGTGATGTTGAGATAGAATAAATAAGCAACGTTTATTCACAATTAAATATTTTATTTAAAGATCTACTATAGTTTCGCCGAGCGTTTGGTTCAGCTTCATCAGGACAAATGTAGTGTAAACATTCAAATCATTGTGACATCATCAGCGTTCTGACGGTCACGGATTTTGGTGAGTTGTGTCCACCCGCTTGATGGAGTAGATGTCAAGGCCGTTGACAAGCCGTGAAGAGTTGCGGTACATGTGAAACCTTCTAATAAATTAAGCTTAATAGTCGAATCAGGTTTATTAATAAGTTTAGCGTTTTCAAGCAAATGGTTATTTTCGTGTGTTCGGCTATAGATGACTTCTTTAGTTTACAGTTCTGAACGTAAGTCTTGTGTTCTTTCGTACGGAAACTTAAAGCCCAGCGGGTCTGTCCTATCTGTATTGAAACATAAGGGTTCAGCGAATACATTAAGCTGTCAAGTAACATTAAATCTAGAACTCGATATTTGTACAGCTTAAAACTCTTATTATTTTGCAGGCAATGAAAGTCAGTTTGCCGTTTCTTACGAAAAAATGTAGATACAATTGTTATAAACTATGCTGTCACTATAGACCAAGGAAATGAAACACTGTTGCCCCCCTCCCTCCCTCCCCAAAACATCGTGCGAAATAAAATGTTTTTTTCTGTTGTCAGAAGGCTCGAAATCAAATTTTTTTTCTATGCATTTGTACGTATTTTCCTGACCTGCAGCTGTATAACCAAACTCTTTTTTTTTTTTTTTTCTTGTATCGAATGCTGCACATGCAGTAGAATCCAGTTATTTTGGGGCAGGCAGTTCCAAATTTTGTCAGAGAGATAATACTTTTATTTTTTTTAATTATATTACGCATCATTCCAATGAATATGTGCATCACATCGCTAAAAATTCGAAGACTGGAAAAGAAAAAACGAAATCTTGTTCTTGTTAAAAGGAAACAGAATTCAAGGTCACGTCAGGGTTCATTTTCCAGACGTTTGACTGCATATGTATGCATGTGTGCGCGTGTATGTGAGGGGGCGTATTTAGAGAGATCCCAGGCTCCCTCCACGAAAGTAGGCTTACTTTTTTTATGCTTTTTCTTTTTGTTAAAATATGACTTACATTAGAAAGAATGCTTTAATTTAATAAAAATACACCAACTTACATTTAAAAAAGGCTAATGTTCTCTTTTATTTTTCAATAACTTTTATTTTGTCCTGCTGGATTTCAAAAACTTTCATTTTTGGTGCCCCTCCCCCAATAAAAAAATTCCATATACGCCCCTGGTATATGTGTGTACACATAAACAGATTCTTTGAAAGTTCTCACGCGTATAGCACAATGATTTCCCATTGAATACGTTTTGATAGGGCATTTGACCTGGTAACCCCATTCTCATGAAATTCATAAGTTTTTATTTCTCTTTAGGACCGGACTGAAAAAAAATAAAAAATAAAAAAAAACGAGGCATGGAAAAAACAGGAGATGCTAAAATAGGACTTATCGAATAAAAGTCGTAGGAAAATTCAGAAAAGAAAGCATTTAAAATGCAAAACTGATACCCGAATGATGAAAGGTAGTTAGCATTTTTCAATCACCCTTTGAATAACATTGAACGGGTTTCACCGCTCGCTGTTGACATTGGGTTGAAAGAAAGAGAGAGAGAGAGTGTGAAGAGAAGGGTGCTTGGTCTCTTTCATCGGTACAGAAATTGGCATGGGTGTTGATTGTCGAAGAGGAGTCCGACCACTAAGCCACTTACCCCATTATGCCGACCAGCTGCAGAAGGGGTGGAAGTTAAAGTGGGCCACAAAGTGTTAGTTCTAGAGATCTTTTGTTAGCGGACCTAATCAGTCGGAGACAGATCTGCTAGCTGAAAGCTGCACGCGCCACTCCGTTGCGCAAGCCGCCATCTCAGAGCCGATAACACAATCCCTGCACAAGAGATCGAAATCCCTTGCGAAACTTCCACGCGACAGAAAGCAGCCGAGGTTCAAGGGATTGCTCCTCCTCGATTCCAAACGGTGATTACTACGGAGGGGCATCACTCTTTCTAAAGCACCGTGCTAGAAGAACATAGATGGGTCATTCAATACCTCCTCAGGAAGGCCCCTTAACACCATCTTGTGTACATCATCCCTTTTTACCATAATGCCAATAGGACGATATATATAAACAAAAATTAAAATTTATTGCCCGAGTGATGAAATTTTCAGAGAACAACAATTATAAAACGCTGTGACAATACTAATTAAATGCAGCGAGTTTCGTTCATCCGGCCCGGAAAACCTCGCGGCTTTGAGGATTTTCGGGACTTCTAATAAGCAATGTAGAAATATCATTGTTGTGATTTTTTACTAAAGTGTTGATGTTCCTTTATTATTATTATTTGGCTTTCTTTCTTACCTGGATAACTTGAAAACAACTCCTTCAGGTTTTGTAAAGTAAGATTCGAATACGAGTTAGTGAAAGCTTTCATAGTTCACTTCAGGGGCGTAACCGAGGCAGGGCGGCTGCCCTGGCGCTGCGCAAGATAGGGCGCAAACACCACTGCTTACCATCTGATTAAAGTTGGAATTGCAACTTTTCCACCAGTCTGAGGTAAAGTTTTTTCTCCCCCCATATTTACTTTTTCATTGCTCCATTAACAGCATTTGCTTATGTCTTGCAAGTTTGGGTAGCCTAAATTCTCATTTCTTTTTCGAAACTTTCAGTGGATGTTAATGGCTCACATTCAGAAATGAAAGCGCAGGTGTACGTACGTTGCAAGATACGGATATTGTTCACATTGTTGAAGATTCTATGAGGACTGTTCGATCTTTCCTTCGAGCTACGACTGCCAACTGCATTTGGTTCGTTTGATGTGCTACCGAAGATACGAACTATGGGAAAAGCTGTACAAACAATCAGTTTTACTGTGCCTCCGACGTAGACATAACGTAATTTTGTCGAGCAGTGTGTATAGATATGTATATGTAGGTGTGTATATGATAGAAAGACAAAAGGGGACGCAATATTTTGGGGCTTGCCCTGGGCGCAGAAATACCTGGTTACGACTCTGTGTTTGCAAGAAAGTTTCTCTCATGAGCTTCTTTGCTTCAAGAAGGAATGAGAAAATTATCTAGAAATTTCATATACAAAATTATATTTAATTTTAGTTTATCTACAAATTTCCCAGATGTCAGCACAGTGTGGGTGTTATTTTTAACAATACCAGTCGTTGCTGACACGAGAGAAAGATAAAAAATAAAGTCATGTAAAAGGGATTTGAGAAATACTATTTCTCCAAGTCGAACGTATGATGCCTCCACATATGGGGTTGTACTACGTAGTTGTTTTATGGAATGTGTTTATGTCTCCAACGCTTCCCTAATATGAAACTTCACTGTAAAACAAATCCATAAAAAACGATCATAGACGAAGGTTTAACTTGCCGAAGTAAACTTGCTTCACTGTGAAGTTAGCTGAATTACTTTAGATGAGTCCCGGGTAGTTTCACTTCGTTGCAACTATGTATACTTAATTAAACATGAAATAACTAATTAAGCAGTATATATAATAACGTCTAAATGAAAGTCAAATAAATCATACGTACTGAGCCCACTCTTTTATTCACGTTCATCAAGAATAGGCAGCCTGGCAAACATTCCGCTTAATCAAATAACTTGTTAACTGAACATCTCACCTCAGACGTAATCATCTCTCTCTCTCTCTCTCTCTTACTCTGTCTGTCTCTCTCTTTCTCTGTCTTTTTCTCTTTCTCTGTTTCTCTCTGTCTCTCTCTTTCTCTTCCTCTGTCTCTCATTTTATCTTCCTCTGTCTCTCTCTTTCTCTTCCTCTGTCTCTCATTTTATCTTCCTCTGTCTCTCTCTTTCTCTTCCTCTGTCTCTCATTTTATCTTCCTCTGTCTCTCTCTTTATCTTCCTCTGTCTCTCTCTTTCTGTCTCTCTGTGTCTATTTCTTTCTCTGTCTCTTTCTCTCTCTCTGTCGCTTCCTCTGTCTGTCTCTTTCTCTCTCTCTCTCTCTCTCTCTGTTTGTTTGTCTCATTCTCTCTGTGTCTGTTTGTCTCTTTCTCTCTCTCTCTCTCTCTCTCTGTTTGTTTGTTTGTCTCATTCTCTCTGTGTCTGTCTCTTTCTCTCTCTCTCTCTGCCTGTTTGTCTGTTTTTCTGTATCTTTCTCTCTCTGTTTCTCTGTCTGTTTGTCTCTCTCTTTCTCTCCCTGTTGCTCTGTCTGTTTGTCTGTTCGTCTGTTTCTCTCTCTGTTTCGCCGTCTGTCTGTCTCTCTCTCTCTCTCTCTCTCTCTCTCTCTCTCTCTCTCTCTCTCTCTCTCTCTCTCTCTCTCTCTCTCTCTCTCTCTCTCTCTCTCTCTCACTCAGCAAAATAATACACTATGTGCACAAAAGTTATTGGGTACTGTAAGTAAATAGATAAACAGTATTGAATTTACATCAGTAGCGGATACGTCCTCCATTTGCAGAGATTACTGCAGTCACTCATCGAGGTAAACTGTCCACAAGTCCATGGAGTACGGGGAACGTGATGCTCCTCTATTCCGCCTTCAGTACACCGACCAACTCTGCCAGTGAAGAAGGTCTTGTTGGTCTAGGCCTCACCCATCGTTCAAGTTCATCCTATAGGTGTTCAGTGGGATTGAGGTCCGGGCTCTGAGCAGGCCAGTCGATCCGCGACACCTTATTTTCCTCATCGTAGCCCTGGAAACATGACAAGTGGCATTGTCGTCCTGAAAGAAACAATCGTCGTGTCCGTAGAACTGCAACAACGTTGGAAGCATGGAGCTACCCAGGATATCTCTATACAGCACAGAGTTCATGTTGCCATCAATACCAATTAGTGGACCCACACAGTACTAGCTGAAACGGTCCCATACCATAATTTTATGGCCTCCGTGTTTCACAGTTGGCACTGTGCCCTCCAGAAGCAGACGTTCTCCTCCGTGTAACCGCCAAACTCAGAAACGTCCATCTAATCAAAATAATGTAAAGCGGAATTCGTCGCTCCATAACACCTGCAGCCATTGCTTCAAAGTCCAATTTTTGTGCTGTTGACACCATCGTAGTCACGTGGCTTTATTGGTGTTTGTGATGAGAGATTTATGGGCGGCTGCTTGGCCATGATACCCAAGTGCATGGGCCTCTCTTCGAAGTGTCTTGGTGGAGACCATAACATCTGTGGGCGTCTGGAACTCATGTGCTATGATTGGTCGGAACCTAGTTTTCTAGATCTCCTTCTGCAGCAGCCTCCGTTCCCTGGGATGCAGCCTCGTGGGTCTTCCAGGGCAAGGTGAATTCCTGCAATGTCCAGCCTTCTTCCACTTGTTGATGACAAAGGCCAGTCGATTTAGCGATCTGTCTGACATCAGCAATGCTTCTTATATTGATACTTCCAATTGAGCAGCCTATTATAATGCCTTTTTCGAACTAGGAGAGCTCTGTCCTGATAGCCATTTTATCAGCGATCGATCTGAGCAGTTCAGTTCAGTTCATATGTAGATGATTTTAGGAAGGGAGTGTCTGACCCCAGGTCTTAAACAACCCTTAGAAATAGAAGCTAGAAGATTTGGGCTAGAGTGCCCGATAGGAAAATGACACGGAAGCGAGGTAGAAAGGGGGAGGAAGACGCCCTTATTAATTACCGGGGGGCCAGTACCCAGGGTCCGACGGCTTAACGTGCCCATCCGACGCACGGCAGGTATTTAGTGGTTCGAGCGTTCGTACCTGCCCAGGATCGAACCTGAGGTTATCTCCATGGCAGTCACGAACGCTTACCACTAGGCCACCCGCGGCCCTCGGTCTGAGCACATTCCAATGCCGTTTTTATATCTTACGGATCACGTGTCTGCTGCGGGAGCACGGCATTGCGCCTGCGTGCGGTGTCCAATCACTTTCGTCCATATAGTGTGCAATACATGTATACTGCTTAATTTGATATATTCGCAATTATCACACTTCCCAATGTCGTAAAATATCGTCAACAGCCGACAAGCAAGTCAGACTCTAAAACAAGGAAGCGTAAGCATTGAACCTGAATGACTACTCAAGTCTGCATGAATTCGTGAATACCCTCAAATCAAATCATATTGAACATTCAAGCAAAGCAAACAGAATTTGCTTGTACCACTTACTGGTCATCCATGTAACTCTTCTCAGAAAACTTGAACATTTGAATCGTCTGAGAAGTGTTACATGGGTGACCAGTAAGTTGTACAAGCAAATTCTGTTTGCTTTGCTTGAATATTCAGTGAATGTTCCATGTATTATGAAGAATATTTTTTTCTTTCATTCAGATCATATTGTTTCGATCCAATCATCCCAAATCGTCTGATACATTTCAAAACAGCAACTCTTATCAGCGTTAGCATGTCATTGCACTTTAAATTGTTGAAAATGTTGCCAAACACAAATTCGTCGAGAGATAAAAATGTCGGATTCAAATTGAAAACAAAAAAAAACCTTTAACAAGAATAAACTCAAATTTGCATAAGGACGCAGGAACTAAAAAGGAAGCTTAACTAAAGTATACGTGAAACGTACTGAAAGTACCAACCAGTGACATCATAAAGAGTGGCACGGAGTAGCGCCCTCCCCCCTCCCCTGAATCCCGCTGCGCTTTGGTCTCCACCAGCGCTGTTTTAAAGGCTGTTTTCATTATCAAAACTTATAGAACCATTTCGCATGTTGTTTTCTTATGATGCGCCTTTCGGTGGGAAATAAAAAGATTTAACTTATAAAAATTAACTTATAAAAATCGACTGTTAATACAAGCCATAATACCAAGCTGTTTCTGTTTTTTATCTTATGTCTGCAACTCTTCGACTTTTCTTTTACGCCCCTCCCAACATTCCTGATATTTAAGTTTAGCTACGTCGCATGTACCGGCAGCGGTGAATTTTGGCAGTGTTGAACTATTACTGAAATGATAAATGATTCTCTCGTAGCACTATAATAGTACAAGTACTAGTAATTTATAAGAGACGTAGCTAAACTTAAATAAAATATAAAATAACATCCTCGGAATTAAAAACAGAAAAAAAAATATATATAAATGAGTTTACTTGAAGCGATAGTTTTAAATGTGCGTGTGCGCATTATATTAAGCAGGAAGGTTCGTAAGAGAGCCTATAGTTTCTCCAACGCAGAAATAAAATGAGATGCACATATTTGGGCCGGAAACGAAATTCAGTTTGGAACCCTATCCTCGATCCAAATCTAAGGTTCCTATTCTCGTTTCCAAACACCAGAGTCTTGGGGAATTTTCGAAAAGGAAATGCGACAGAGATTGTTATAAACGGGATAAAATTATATTGAGAATGCGATAAGTTCAGCTAGGTTTTCGGTATAGACGGGATTGTCACAAATGAGCAAGATCGACATCGTTTCAACCTTTTTTTTTTTTTTTTTTTTTTTGTTGTTTTCTCTTTTGTTGGGACCAGTGAGAAAGGGTTTGTAACAGCCAGGGAATGGTTATAAACATGGTACGCCATAGAGAGGTTTGGCATGAATTTGCCCGTAATGTTATCTTAAATACGAGTGGTGTTTCGTAATGTTGTCAGAAAACAATGCCTCCGCGGTGGCCAAGTGGTCAGAGGCGTAGATTTCTGACTAGTCGTACGAGCTGGTCAGGACCGGGAAAGACACTGGTACCGTATCTGTGTCCTGGTTCTCTCTCCTCCCTGGAACCAATACCCCCAAATTAGGAAGGACGACTACTTATGGCCATTGGTTTTGATCATGGTAGTCATTTATCCTCCAAACAAAAATTACAATAAAACAACTATGGGGCACTGGATTTACCAAGCACTTTCCAAAGACATGGCGTTGATGTTTTGTCGAGATTATATTTTATGACAGAAATTGTTTGAATAATATTGATGCTTTTGTTTCTTGTAAACGTCATTTTCTTTCGCACTGATGAATTAACATAAAAACAGATAGAGCAGAACAAGAAATTCGGAATAAAAGATGTTCGAAGTTTTCCAGATGTGCATAAAAATTTCTTATGAAATATAATCATCTTAGGTACAGAGAAGGAATAAACATCGCGAAAGAAATAATATAACATTCAGGTCGGTGATTTTACTAAAGTGATGAGATGTTCCCTGTTTTTATTATTTGGCTTTAATTATTCCTTTGGGAACTTAAAAACAACTCTTTTTTTTTTTTTTTTTTTTTTTTTTGTAAATGGCTTCTAAAATCCTTGTGAAAGTTTGGTAAAGGTGAAAGAGGCTTCTAAAACCCTTGCGTTCCATGATTTATGTGGCTTTCTCAATTATTTGGACATCCTCAAAGAGAAATTTCGGATAACTTTCATGAGAACCTTAGACTGTTGAAGTTCATTATTTGGTTTGATGTCAAATACCATCGTCAATTATATTTTTATTTCTTGCTTTCGTTTTCACTTTTTATCGTAATGACGAAAATGATTAAAGAAAATTAAAAACAGCTTTAGGTTTTTGCATTATTGGTCAAAAGTATGCTGTAATCAATTCTGCCGACTGCCTAATGAAAACTCACAAAGGTTCAGAGCACAGCTTTAAAAAGTATGAGTAGCGGGAAAATGTAGGAGTGACATTCAGACTGTCTTCCGCGCACTTCAATGAGAGAGAAAGTAAACGATCTGCATTGCACTTAAGCCGCGTGAATTTAAATGATAACAGCTATGGGAAATTAGTGGAAGGATACCAATTACCCATGAACATGTTAATTAACAGTCATCTACACTACCACATTTTCATTTATCTATATCACTTCTAATGAAATAGAAAATTACAAATTCTTCGCTTCTTTTTAAACAAGAAAAAAAAAAAGAGAAAAACAAATATTTTTTTTTACGAAATTTTGATCTAAAAGTGCACCGAAATCACTTCTGGCTCAAGGTAGAAAATTTGTGATTTATCATTCGGCTTGAAATATGGGATAAATATAAAGATTCAAGAAATTTATCCATAGCATTTTTTTTCACTTTTAAAAGTTAATAGAGTGCATGCAAATTCGTGAATCTCATTTTTAAAAACGAGTACGTAAAAAAATCGCGTGCAACAATCTTTAAAATCACAGAAAATTTGAAAAAAAAATTACAAAAATTAAAAATCAGGAGCAACACTCTTGGAAAGTACGAAAAACAAAAAGATCGGCACTAGCTGAGCTACAATTTCTTAGCAGGGAAAGAGTTTTTAAACCCAGAAATTGTTTTAGTATAAAAAAAGAATACTTTTGATGATTTTGTTTCCTGTAAACGTCATGAATTAATGCGCTGATGAATTAACATAAAAACAGATAAAGCAGAACAAGAAATTCGGAATAAAAAATGTTCTCAATTTTCCAGATATGCATGAAAATTTGCTATGAAATATAATCATCTTAGGTATACAGAAGGAATAAACAACGTAAAAGAAATAATATAATATTCAGGTCGGTGGTTTAGAAAAAAGAATAAACTGTGTGCGAAAATAGATGGTAAATACGCACCTTAGTTTAAGAAACAGAACAGTACATTTATGGAAATAACTGTCTCATACAAATCGTAGTTTATAAAGGAAAATAAACTTTGTTTTTTAAGAAAGAGAATTCAGATTTACAGTATGGGGAAAAAAGTTTTGCATATGCATCTTAATTTGATATAGGGAAAAAAGGTTATAAATTAAAATCAGTAATACATGCATTATGCCTAAGGTAACTGCACAAATTGGATGTTTTCTTTCATTTTATTTTATTTTATTTTACTTGTTAACTTATTATCATTATTATTTTTCAGTTATCTCTTAAAAGCACTGAATCACAGAAATTCTTTCTGGTTTTATGGGAATAAAATTTCAGCAATAGTAGATAATAAGTTGTTTTTTGTTTTGTTTTTTCCAAATTTTACCAAATGGTTAAATCTGACCACAAGATTTCTATTCATGTAAAAGATTTTCACGATTTGAGAGGACATTAAAAAAATTGCGGACCTTTGAAGATATATGCCTCAGCGAGTTCATTTCACGTAAAAAAGAAATAATAATTAAATGAAAATCAAGTCTAACTAAATTGATTTTCGAATTTTTTTAACTGGAATATGTATAAATCTGATAACTTTGTGCCGCAATAGACGCTGAAAACGATGAATTACACATCTAGCTGCAGTAAAATTAATTTATTAAACACTTTTATCTAATAAGTGCCCCTGATTTGTTCAGATCAATATAATGCTTTGTTAATAAACTAAATGCGGTAGCGTTGCTAATAAGAGGCTTCGGAAACAGATAAATTAATTAAATGCATCAATAAAATCGGGTATGCTTGCTTTAATTTGTTTAGTGACGATAAATGAATTCAGTTTTCGAGTACAAAATATCATAGAGTGATCTGTCTTGAACTGTGTTGTATCTGTGATGGCATTATAAGTGAGAGCGCAAATTTTGTTGAATGTGTTTCATCTATATTTACTACACGATTTATTTCATTTTGTAAAGATTTGTTCGAACTTTTTTATTTCTGTTTTGCACAGATAAAAGACTTACTGTGTAGATTTATTATTCAAACCTGATGGCTGTGCTTAAATTTTCGTTGTCCTTGAATAAATTTGCGAAATATCTGCTTTTTGTGTTTCATTAAACCTTATAGAATAAAACGTTTTATTGCGCTAAACGTTTTAATCGTTGAACTATTATTTTGTAGTATCACGTTCGTCAAATTCTGATCTCTTCGTATATCAAGGCGTGTTTTGGCAGCACTAATATTTTATTTCTAAGGAAATATATTTCTCATTTTGCTCCTAAATTCTCGTAACTGTTATCCAAGGCCTTACGTAAAAATGGAGTATTAACACCGTACATCAGAGAGAAAAAAATATTTAAAATTCTGCTTTATTTTAACTGCATATTAATGTATTGTTAAACGATAGCTGTTCACGTCGGAATTTATGAGCGCTTCTTAAATGCTTTGTCTTTCTGCAAACAGACTTCAGTTTCATTCTTCATTTAATCTTAATTTAATTCAACTTTTTGTTCATTTAGTAGAAAAATTAAAATCATAATGTTTCTATTATTTTATAATGCAATTTACTATAAATAATTCCAGTAATAAGATTGAGACTAAACATAATTTTTTTTATTGGAAATAAATAATGTCATGAAAATTATAAAATATTTTTTGTCCTAATTAACATATCTTTTGGGGATAAAACTAAATGCTGTGCGTTGCAAAGCAATATTTTGTATGCTCAAAAATAATACGCATCACCTTGTTTAAGGAGATTTCTCCTCAATTTCGTCTTGGGTCAAAAAACGCTTTCCTAGGGAATTTGACAGAATTTGTATTTGCTCGTCGGTTGTCGAGTGCCTTGCCTGGTCGATAGGAGGGAGAGAGAGAGAGGCGAGCATTAGCAAGAGCAATGGGCCCCTGATGCGGCATGGTGATCTCGACAGCGCCGTCCAACAGATAGCGTCATCCTGACGGATGCGGCTTCAAGTGACCCCGCCTACTTGCGTCATCTGTCATGGCGGCTCATGAAGATCAGGAGAAGGAGGAGAGGAGGAGGTGGTGGTGGATGCAGGGATGAGAGGATGGATGACTACAGACAAACGACATACACAGGAGAACATCCGTTTTCTAAATAATGGAGAAAACCACGCGGGAACGGTGATGCCCATCCGCCTGTGAATGGGGCCCAGGTCATCCGTAAAAGTTTGGCAACACACCCAAGATTATGTAATGAGATTAAAAGTATAGCAGAGAGGTGCTCGGAGAAGATGGATTGTGATAAAATGCTTTGACGCTGAAACACACTTTTGGCACTCGGCTTCAAACACGTGCCACTAGAAAGAAGAAATCCGGCAGATCAACTATTTCGATACAAGTTTGTTACGGTGCATTGTTTGGTCTTGTTAACGCTAATATTATAAGAACAAGATCTTTAAGGCTTTGAAGGAATAATTAATGAGGTATAATAACGAGTTTCATTTGACAGGGCACAAGGCACTTTGTCGGCCTAAATGTCTGAAAGTAGAATATACGAGCGAAGATTTAAAAATATTTGACGCTGAAGGAACCGCCAGCAGCGCCGGATGTGACTCAGCTGTTTTAATCTTCCTCAGCGTACTGAATAAAGTTTGCTAACCGTTAAAACACGGGGGCGGTAGTCCGTTAATTTCTGTCACTCTGAAGATTCGTTGCAAGCAAAAAAACAAGAGAAAGATATCCGATCACTATTGTTTCACTGCAATGTAAAAAATCCTTCACTGCAATCCCTTAAAATATATGTAGCTTTTTCAAAGAGAGAGAAAGGTCACTTTTAGAATGCCTTCAGGAAATTAAATTGAAACCCTTTGGATGTTGAGCTGTACTGCAAAATCTCGAATATAAAAGTAACTGAATTCAGAAAATTAAAGTTCGTTCGTTCCCTCCGATAGAGTTTCAAAATACGACTTTACATAATGTTCTATTGCATACATTTCTCGATTAGAAAAATGATCTTTCTCCTGAAGATCATGGAAAAATTCTGGCTACTTCCAGCATCAGTGGGGGAGGCCCAGGAGTCTGGGCCTTCCCCACAAAATGTCACTTCCTGTTTCGTTTTTTGTTATTGGATGCTTATTTTTAAATATATTTGTACATATCTTTAAAGAAATGTTTTACGAATAATTGAAAACTTACTTCAAAATGGTGGAGAAATTTTTATCCCTTTCCAATATTTTGGAAGCTATTTTATCCAGGACATTTTCATTTGCACCTTCAATATTTCGGGCCACATCCACAAAGAAATCCTGGGTGTGTCACTGTCAGCATTTCATTTCTTTCACTAACGAATATTTTAGATGAGACGTCGTTTGTGTATCCAAGGGCCCGTGATTTACTTTTACCCTCAAGAAACGGTGTCACAACATTCCTATGTATCACTATTTTACAAAGTACTAACCTCCTACTCATGGTTTTCTTTAAATCCCAACGCTGTAACTTTACCATTCGCAATCAGAACTGATCAACCGGAAAGTAAATGAATTGAAAACATTGAACAAATGAATTTAAAATTTTGCCTTGGTGAAGCGCTCTCTATCAGTCTTCACAGGTCTCTGTTTAATGAGAGGATTGCTATCGGTCGGTGTCTGATGAAGAGTTCCCATCAGTTTCAATTTAATGAAAAGATCTCTCTCGGTTTCTTTTTAAGTGAAAGAATCTTTGCCAATCTCTATTTCATAATAGGGTTGTAATATCGTAACTAAGCACTAAGCTAGCAAAGGCACTGAAAGTAATATCAAAAACGAATTACAATGATGTCCAATCACTAGTTGGACATCAATCAGTATCAAACCCGACTTACAATGATGTCCAATCAATAGTTGGACTTTCATTGTAAGTCCTTTTAAAGTCCAAACAATATTTTCTGATGTCCAAAAGAGACTTGTACACCAGCAAGAAAAAACTACAGTGAAACCTGTGAAAATAAGCAAGTCCCCATCAGTCTCAATTTTATGAAAATATATCTATTAGTCTCTTTTACGTGAACGAATCTCCATTTTATAATAGGGTTGTAACGTCGTAAAAAATTAAACACTAAAGCTAGCAAATGCAGTGAAAATAATATGAAAACGACTTACAATGATATCCGATCAATCGTTGGACTTTTATTGTAAGTTGTTTTTAATGTCCAGTCAATATTTTGTGGCGTCCAAAAGACTTGTACAACAGCAAGAAGAAAGTACAGCAAAACCTGTGAAACTAAGCACTCTTTTGCTGGTGGTGGAATTCGAACTGTCTCCTCGCTCCGGAGTAAATTTTCCCGACTGAACTACACCAACATTGGCTTATCGCTGCAACTTGCCGTTTTGACTCTTGCGTCAAATCAGTGGTACGTCTCATATATCCCCCCCTTTCTTAAGATAGGGCTGGGACGGAAGCGTAGATTTCCGTGTTAGCCTGCAAACCATGCTTGAAGGAAATCTCTCTAGAAGAAGAAATTCTAATTAATTTCAGACGATGTGTGGCAGACACCACACATTTTTCGAACCTCACGGTCAAGAGATTCATTTTTACGTTCGGGCTCCAAAGTTAAAATAAATCCTTTTTTTTTTTTTTTTTTTTGTCGGGATTTGAAATCCACGTCTCTTCTCTCCGGAGCTTGTTGTTCTCCCGACTGAACTACACCAGCATTGGCTTATTGCCACATCTTGCCGTTTTAACTCACATGTTACCTCAGCGGTACGTCACAAACCTCTGAATAACGGTCTTTGCTCAGGCCGGAAATAATTGACAGTTGTTCGGAGGTTAGACCTAAATTAGCATTGTTTGTCATTTGCATTCTGGGCTAACAAACCCTTGGAAGTTAACGAGGAATTAAGGACAGATGTGGTCAGCGATTGTAGCAATGTGAAAAACAGAATGCAGACTGGGTAGGGTAGTGTTAGCGTACAGAAAACTGATCTTATTTCAAGATCGAAATTGTCGAGATTAAATACAACTGATTGTTTGTAGATTAATTTCTGAACCAGTAGCAGCAGTTTAAATTAGAGTGTTTCTCGTTATCTCCACTTATTGTTCACTAGAATTGGATGACTTACAAATAAACTTTTTTTTTTTTTTTTTTTTTTTTTGATTGGAGGTTTAACGACCACCGTGAGCAACTCAATGGGCTATAAGCAGTCACCCGTCCCTAATTTAGGGTCACTGGTTCCAGGGAAGGGAGAGAGCCAGTGCCGTAAGACAAACACAACATCCATGCCTCACCGGGATTCGAACCCGGACCCCGTTCGGACGAATGATCAGAGGCCATCGCTTAGACCACTGCGCCACCGGGGCGGCACAAATAAACTTCAACAATTAATCATGGTGTAGAGAAATTTTTGGAAGGCAGTGTCTGACCCCCGATTTTAAACAACTCTTAGAAAAGGCAAGCTGGGAGATTAGAGTTAGGGTACTACGTAAGAAATAAAACAACAATTTGTGAGACAATGAAGACTAACTGTACAATTAGGCAGCCACTCGGGTAAAGCAGGAACAAAATCCACAGGGACCTAACTATGCGACACCATTGCGAACAGACCATATTCTAGGCACGGGAGCTGGAGCTTGCTTAAAGTAATTACTATCACTCATCATACTAAACTTTAACTCCTTTCTTTTTTCTTAAGGTGGGTTCCACCTAAACACTCTGCCCTATTTTTCCAATGATAAAACTTTTCTCCGCGATAAAAGCATTTCGAAGGACGAAAATTTGCACGTCGATAAAAAATAGCTTTTAAGTACAGCATGGCAAATTTAATATTTGCTAAAACTTAACCATAATTACATTAAAAATCAATTTTTCTTCTGGTAATGTCGAGACCAGCTAATAGATGGCGCGACCTGTTGTAGACTGATGACGTCAATGGCCAAACAAATGTTTGATGGCTAATTTCGGTATTAGAAATCAGCAGTACCTACAGTTCTTTTGACATTTTTAGATATAAATTGTTGTCAGAACATTTAATTTAAGTGACTCAAATCATTCTAAACGTTACAGACTATCGCATGTATTGACTCAAATTTTGATTCCATTCTGAAAATTAATAAAATTATTGAAAAACAAATCAGCGGTGTTTTAGGTACATATTACTGATTTCTGGTTCCGAAATAAGACATTTGTCCACTGACTTCAACAACGTACATGTTGCACCATCTATTGCAGGTCTCAACATTACCCGAAGAAAAATGATTGATTTTTAATATAATTATGGTTACCGTTTAGCAAATATAAAGTTTGCCGTGCTATAATTTACAGTTATTTTGATCAATTTGAAAAATGTCACCCTTTAGGAATACATTAATTGCGAAGAAAATGTCTATAGAAGTTTTTTCCATTGGAAACAAGGGTAAAAATTTTAACCATTCCATAGGAAACAATTTTTAAACCCTACTCTATAAGGTAGGGTTTTTTGGTGGAACCATCTTAAGCATGCCATTGTGTATGACGTAATGAAACCCATCCTTCCTGAGGCACAGTTCCTTTAGCAATATTGCTTCTCGAATACTGATAATCACATTGCCTCTCAAAAATTCAGCACATTCGTTCTTATCTCTCTCTTTCGACTACGTATTTGCACTCTAACCTGTTTTCAGGGTTGCCAAACATAAATTCATCGAAAGAGGGAAAGTGACGTTCAGAGTGGAAAGCGAAAGCCACTTTCCCTCTCCCCATCTTACTCATCCGCTGAAGAACCCAAGGAGCTAAGTAAAGTTCTAAGGGACTAGGTATCCATTAGACCTCCTTCCGGATTGAGTGGGCTGTCCGTTGGCCGTCTTAAGGAGACCCGTTTTTTCGGAGATTATCGCAAATTTCAATTCTGCAGCAGCTGTTCTGTACCAACCAAAACGTGCCATTGTGTTGAGGTTACCTTTGTTCGGAGGTGTCCGTTAATGGAGGTTTCACTATAGCATTCACTCACAAATTCAGAGAACTTAGACGCTCTGATTTCTTAAGCAAATTGAAACAGGTTAACAGATGTGACGTATACTCAAATTTAATCTTCAATTTTAGTTCCTATCTTCTTATATAAATTCGGTTTATTCTTGTTAAACGCTTTTCAGTCGGAACGCTACTTTGTCTCTCTCGGTGAATTTATGCTTGGCAACCTTGACAATAGGTCAGAGTGCAAATGCGTAGTCGAAAGCGAGAGATAAGAACAAATATGTTAAGTTTTTGAGAGGCAATGTGATTATCAGTATTCCAGAAGTAATATTACTTTAGTTATTGGAAAGTAATCTTAACTCAGGTAGTTTGTTATCACTGTATTAGGATATGTTCTTTAGGTAATGTTACTGAGGTCGCGTTGAAGATATGCTAAAAAAAGCTTCTGTGCGTAACTTGTGTCAATCTTTGATGCTGTGTCAGTATTGATATACGATTAATCTGTGAGCGAGGAGCCTATGTTAAAGTATTCAGTGAAAAAGTGTTCTTGAATGCTGGTTAAATAATGTGAAGTTTTAATTGTGTGCTCTATAACGGGCGTACTTGATGACGTGCTATTCAAATAAAAGATTGGCGCAGTGGTCTAAGCGCTGGCTTATGACCATTCGTCCAAGAATGGTCTGGGTTCGAATCCCGGTGAGGCATGGATGTTGTGTTTGCCTTACTGCCCTGACTGTCTCCCTTCTTCCATGGAGTCAGTAGCCCTAAATTAGGGACAGGCGACTGCTTATAGCCCATTGAGTTGCTCAATGTGGTCGTTAAACCTCCAATAAAAAAAAATTAGAATGTTAACGTAGGTCATCTATTTCCTTGCTGATTTTTTGTCATATATTGAAGTTGATCATATGTATAAATAAGGGTTTTTGATGTACCTCGTATTAAGTTTTATGCTATCCTGGTCGGCGACAATTACAGTACGATGAGCCTAACGAGCTATAATCCTATTGTGTTATGCAGTAAAGTTAGCATAACTCTAACCTGGTGTTGAAGTTAAAGTTTATACAACAGCTCAAGACATTAGCGTGCAGTTCAAGTTAATATAATAGTTAAGACGACTTCCATAAATTTAGCCTAAAAACATTATACAGACTAATAGTGATAAAAAATTTCTTACAAACGCAATGTCGACAACGCAAATCTCTTATGAAATAACATATACATGTATATGACATTAAAGGTGATAAAGTTGAATAGACAAAAGAAGGGCACTTAAGGTGGTTTAACCTAAGATCTCTGCCTTATGTTTCCAATGGTAAAACTTCTTTACATGTTTTCTTCGCAATTAATGTATTCCCAAGGATGAAAATTTGCACATCGATGAAACTAACTTTAAGTTACAGCGTGGGATACTTAATACTTGCTAAAACACAACCATAAATAAGCAATCCAATATTTCTTTGTCTACTGACGTCATCAATGTACATGTCGCGCCATCTATTAACAGGTCTAAATATTACTCAAAGAAAAATGATTGATTTTTAATGTAATTATGGTTATGTTTTACCAAGTATTAAGTATCCATGCTATAACTTAATGTTGTTTCTGGGTTATTATTATTAATACCATTGGAAACATAAGGCAGATATTTTAGGTGGAACCACCTTAACATGGCAGCAAACTAACACCTCACCTTTTTTTACATGTTGTCGTCTTGTTTTACTTCCGTTTCATAGCCTAAGTAGCTGGTACTGTTGCCCACAGGGAATATAACAACTTGGGAATTCAATCGTGACGTTAAGTTCAGAAAGTATAGTGAGGAGAAACCGTACTTTTTATAAGGCAGCAAACAAAAAGGAAAAGTTAAAATAAGGGATATACATACGTCAAAGGATGTCTTGAGGTCTTTATTTCATGAAGATTATCTGTCGGACTTTATCTGACGAAGTAGTCTTTTTCTGTCTCTGTTTAGTTGTTTTTTTATTCGGCTCTTTTTCGTGAATGGGTCTCAATCGGTTTCCACTTTACAAAGGTATAATTTCCGGTATTTATTTGATGAAAGGGTTTCTGTAAGTCACTGTTTGATGAATATATTGTCTTTATAAGTCTGCGTCTGATGAAGAGGTATTTATATATGTCGCCGTTATGTAAAAGAGTCTCTGTTGGTTTCTGTCTTATTCAGTAAGATGAGTTTGCCCTTTATGTCAGCTAAACGAGTGCTGCATTTTCTGATTCTACCTCATTTATTAACCCTAAATCCAAATGATCAAGTTCTTCAACATTTCAGTTTCCTTCCTTTTGTCTGCATTTTAGGAGAATCTAGTCTACAATAAGACAGTAATACTCGCGATGGGCAACTAACTCTGCTGCGTCTCGCCACAAGTTGCGAATCGGCCATGAAAGTCTAGCGGTTTCGGGTTTGCCAACTCCCACAGTAAAATACCATTTTTCTGACGTCGTGTGCTTGTTGTAACATGATATTTCCTACATATCACTGGAAGCATTCCACTTTCTGAATGAGTAATTGACGCCACACTACCATCCAGTACTTCCAAAAATTCCTTTCCTAACACTTTGTTTCATTTCTGCCTTCAGTTTGAGACCAGACACAACTTTGAACGGGTGGCGTCTAATAATACGCATTTTAAAGCGTGTTTTTGTATCTGTTTCGTGTGTATGACTTTCAAATTTTTCTCTGCTTTACAAAAAAACTGGATTTTTTTAAACATTTTTCCAATTTCTCCCCGAGAGATGGAAAAGTGGGTGATTGAAGGAAGAACTAAGTGGGCAATTTGGAGATAAAATTAAGATGAGTATTAAGTTCAGATAGTTAGCTAATATTTCTGCAACTTGTTTCAATTTGGGCAGTTTTCGTCATTTGAGTCTGAGACAGTTGTAACTGATCAGTCAAAGTGTACATATTTTGAATAAACTTATTCAAACAGCATGTTTCTTAATTTTTATATGGTGTGGCGAATTTCCCTTTTCGTTCGCCACACCCGTGACTGCATTGAAAAATAGGTTGTCCACCTCTGCACTAAACGATTCAAGTTGAAGCAGCTGAAATTTCAAGAAATTTTCTGTGTAATAACCCAAAACCTTTACTAACAAGTTAGTAAAATCATGCAATGGATTGATTATGATATGCTTTCCAACATACCAGATATCATTACTCAAGTTATTACTCAAGTTATGAGGATAATGGCTGCGAATAAATCTCGCTTCTATGCCCTGACTTTTGACCCCATTTCGATGATATTCAACAGAACCGGTTAAGTATAGTTCCGGAACAACATGATAAAATTTTGTCTCAATCGAAACTTTTTTACGTAAGTTATGACGCCAAAGGGCAATGGAATTGATCCCGCTCCTATGTCCTGACCTTTGACCCCATTTCACCCATTTTCAATAGGGTTCGTCCTCAGGTGATTCCCTACCACATACTGAAATTTCATCGAAATCGAACCATTTTTAGTCAAGTTATGACGTATAAGGCCAATGGAATGGATCCCGCTCCTATATCCTGACCTTTGACCCCGTTTCGCCCATTTTCAATAGGGTCCCAGGTGGTCCCCTACCACATACTAAAATTTCATAGAAATCGAACCACTTTTATACGAGTTATCGTGCGGACTGACAGACGGACAAAGCTGGAGCATATACGCTTCTTCAACCTATGGTTGGAAAGCGTGAAAAACTACACAAGTCTTCAAAGCAAAGCTTTCCCTTGGAAATGGCTTTACTACAATGTTTTCTTGTACTGCAGTAAAGCGAGTTTTCTGGTCTACATACTAAAATTTCAGCAAAATTAGCAACAAGTTTTTGACAAATGTCTGACAGTTTTCGTGAGACGCGTGCAATCAGCCAGAAACTGCTTTCAGAATATTATCCTGTACAGTCAGTTAATCCAGCAGATATTGAAAAGAACTTCTCACTAGAAAATTCCTTTCATCTTAGTGAAAGTGCACGGTAATTACTCAGTCTCCTAACAACATATTCATTTTCCTGACTCTTCAGAGGTTTTTAAAATTTTCAAAAAAATCAAGGTAAAATTGATACAGTTGATATTTGAATAATTTTGTTGATTGCGCGAAAAATTCGGCTGATTTCTAGGTTATTATTATTAATAATAAATTTCTTTAATACTTTGCATTTTACTTTCTACCTGTGAGCTCAAATCAGTTGCAACTACATCGTTAACATGTTTACTTTACCATGCTGGTGAATATTGTGGTGTTTGGTGACTCTAATTCGGCAGAGAAACCCTAGACGGAGGCAGGTAGTGGTCATGTTTAATTTCTTGCAATCGCGCAGAGGGCGCTTGCTATATGTACAAAGGGCATCCTGAAAGTAATGCCACGTCCCTCGTAAGAGTTTTATTTGTAGCAGAAAAAATGTGAAACTTGGTGGCAAAAACTTGGACATATTTTTAATAATGCTACCCTATTCAAAGTATCAATCACTTTTTATACATTTCTGCCATCTTTGAACACACTGGTAAAATCCATTTTGGAAAAATTCCTGAAGCTGTCGTATCACCCATACGTTCACAGCTAGGTATAATGTACATGTATGTCACACCGTTGAAACGTTCCCCACGAAGGGTGTTTTTCAAAGGGGGCAACAGAGGGAGCCAAATCAGGTATGTAGAAGGGTTAGGGCATCACCGTCCACCACATTTTGGCAATAGCCCTGAAGTCTCCATTGAGGTGTGGGGACGTGCGTTATCATGGTGTAAAACAACACTATGAAGTGGAATTTCAAGTCTTTTCCTTCTGTTAGCTTCCTTTGGCTTATTCAATGTCTGCACATAGTAAGCCCTGTTTACTGTTGCAACTCGTGGATGGTGACACGACGATCAGCTGAGATGAGGGTTTTCACTCGTTGCCTGTTGGCATCTGTCACTGCAATTGCGGGTCTTCCACTCCGTTGTTTGTCGGACACTGAACTTTCTCCCTCTCAAAACCTCTTCATCCATCTTCGGACATTACAGATATCGATTGTGGTAGCTCCATACACCTCCAGTAATCTTCGTGTATTTCTGGAGCCTTACATCAGTGGCGGCCCGTCAGATGAGGCAAGTGAGGCGCCGCCTCACCTGAAATTTCGCAGAATGAGAAGTGAAAAAAAAAAAAAAAACCTTCTGTCAGTAACAAAGATATAAGAACTTTGCAGGATAAATGAAACACTGAAATTCACATTGTGATTCATGAATTAGGTTAAAGAAAGGCTTTCGAGAAGAGGAATGAATCATTATTTTTGCAAAGCAGCTGCATGTTTCCAAGCGCTTAGAGGCGACCGGCTGAATCGTCTCGATGAGAAGCCGGTTTTGGGAACTGAGGATCAGAGAAGAGCCCTACAGACAGAACCCCCCACCCCCACGGTCCGAGGTCTACGTAAAGAGGTGCCGGACTTCCAGTAAGAGAAAGGAAATTTCTGAGGCGACCCTCCATTTCGCTTAAACTGGAATCGCATCTCCGCTGTTATTGGAGAACCCAAGGATTGTGTATCCAATGGGCGCGGGAAAATGAGCAGATGACCCTTGCGAAAAGTGGTTTCACAGGCGATGACGCCGTTCGCCTCTATACGCTTTGGAGTACGAAGATTTCTACGTAGCTTTAACTATTCGTCAGAGTGTATTTGAATCTAACTTTTTGTAGTGTGTTTTCAATCCTCTCTTCTGCGGGTGTTTGCTAGTTCATAGTAATGTTGAGTTTTTCTTTTTATTTTGTTATTGTTACTAAACAGCATATTTTGATTTTGGTTGGAAAATATGAATGGCCCAACAAACGACGTGATTTGTGTTCTGGAAGAAATTCCTTTTAAACACTGGAAAGATTATGATAACAAGGATGTTGTCATATCTGGAAGACCGACACCTATAATAAGTTCAATATCTAAAGATAAGAAGTGCGGCAAATCGTTTTTTAGGTCTTTCAATAAATCATAGTACGAGATTTTCCCTGGCTTTCTGGTGCTATTACAAGCAAACTCTCTTTTGCTGGCCATGTTTACTTTTGAGCAATAAGAAAAATGTGTGGAATACAACGGGTTATTTTGATCTAAAAAACTTTTCTCGTAGTGCAAAAATTGCACGAAAGCTCTAAAGAGCATAGAACTAACCACGTAGGTCTAAAACAAATGGAAAAAAACAAACACTATTTCTGATATGCTCAAAGAAAATGCTGCTCTTCATAAAGTCAAGTTTAATGAAAAGGTCAGACTAAATAGGCTTTTTATGGAACATATAATCGATTTAGTTGTCGTTCTAAGCAAGCAAGAACTGCCTTTTCGAGGACATGATGAAACTATTTCCTCATTAAATAAAGGCAATTTCAAGGAAATGTTCCAAATGTTACTTCGTAGGAGCACCTACAGAATTAAAGGCACATTTTGAAGATATACGAAGCTTATTTTCTGGACAATCTAAAACGATACAGAATGATTTAATGGAGTGTATTCATGAATATATAAAAGTCCAAATAAATACCAGATTTGAAGATATGGGAAAGCTCGAGTTTCTGCAGCTAGTTGACAGCTCAAAATACCATAGTTATTCAGAGTCATTTCCATCCAGTGCCCTTAACACTCTCAAAAAAATTTATCCAAACATTTTTACAGACACACAACGACTAAAAAACGAATTAGATTTTTTATATAATGATCACAACTTCAGGGAACTCAGTTTTCAGAAAACCTTAAAAACAATGAAAGAAAACGAGCTGAAAGATGTGTTACCAGGAAGCCTACAAATTATTTTCTCTTGTATTGACACTGGCGTCAACAAGTTCTTCTGCTGAAAGGAATTTTTTCTTGTTTGAAGAAAATTAAGACTTACCTCCGTAATACAACGGCACAAGATCGTTTGTCTTCACTCGCTAAAATTTCAATCGAGAAAGAATTGCTGAACCATCTAATGTCCACTCAACCATTTTATGATCTGATCATTGACAAATTTGCAGCCAAAAAGGATCGCAGAATTGAACTTATTTATAAAAAATAAACTGAAAGCATTCTGTTCGAGACCAAAGCAAATTAATATCGTATTCCTCTGTTTTTAATTCCAGGTTTAAATTATTTTATACTTTTTTATATAGAAATGTGCTTCCTTAGCTTGACTTCTCCTGTACATAGTTATCACGAGCCTGGACTTCAGTTTGTGACCCGTGCTAAATGCACCTTCACTAATATGCCAATCGAACTGTGACTTTTATTCAAGCTCAAGAAGCACTTCGTGAGAAAAAAATTATATTCAAATGATTTACTTTGAATTTTTTAAGAAGTGGATCTCCGATTGGCGTTGGGATGTGAGTGACGCATTGACTAGCTAAAGAAACCGCGCAAATTGCGTATTTTCGCTCAAGTGTATTACATAAAAGAATACTGGTGAAATATTTCTTTCTTTGTTGTAAAATTATCGAATAATTGTTTTCATAAAAATATTGTTGCAAAAGTAGCGTATATTACGCACACACATATATAGAGAGGTATATGTACATTTTTCCTCTAACATTTTTGGATTTTTTCGTGAAGAAAGACTCCCCACGCCGTGTTTCATATATTTCTATAATTTTTATTCCATTACTGTTGAATAATATTTGTATATAAGCGATAAATGACATGGGATGGAGCCTAAGGGATGGGGTTTACAGCTGTTAATAACAAGGCGCCGCCTACCCTGGACCAATGGCTTAACGAGACTTCCGAATCTCAGCGGATTTTAATGATTCAGCCGACTCGAACCCAGGACTTCAAAGATATCCAATGGGGGATACTGCCTTTGGCATGAAACTTTTGAAGGGGTGGGGGGTCTGCACTTCTGCTGTATAACTGTGTATAAGTACATATAACAATTTGGGGGGGAGCGCTTCGACAAATATTTTCCTATTGGTACGTACGGACATCTTGAATATTAATACAAAATGAAGCTAATTTAATAAAATGAAGAAAAATTCAATAAATTATAGTTGTTTTAATAAAAATTTAATAAAGCAACTTCTTTGGCCGCTTTGCTTTACTTTCTCTTCTATTATCAAGAAATTACATTGCTTTCCGAGTTCTATAAAAATCAAAGAATTTAAATAGGGAAATTATCTATAAAACGTACTTAGAAAAAGCTAACTGTCTCGCTTAATAAAGGGGGTGCAAACCACGACCCCCCTGCTACGCCACTGATATATATATATATATTCGTATAACGTTATACGAATTTATATATTTTTCAATAACATATGTTTTACTGTTTTACATTTACATCAAGACCGTTCGCCTCACCTGCATTGTACACCACGAGCCGCCACTGCCTTACATCCCTCTTTTTCCAGAAATTCAATTACGGATCGCTGCTTTTCTCTGTCATTCATGATCTTTATTTTCGATTCGGAAAAAAGATGTTCCCACATTGGTAACATATTATAGTACATGTCAGTTCAGTTTCATTAAAATTACTTCAAAATTTTAAAAGTATTAAGGAGGAGGCATTGCTTTCAGGATGCTTTTAGTACTACTTCCATTACGTAGACAAGGTAAGAAGTGATTCTGATTATAGCCTACTTCCGACATGTAAGAAGTATTGTCATTTTAGTTGGGCAGGACATGATTTGGCAATATAGTGTACATACATGTCATTAAGTTTTTTTCTGAAGTTCAGAGGTTAGCTCCTCGAAGAAAACTCATCTGCCATATTAAGCTTTGAAACGAATGCTGTTAGATTTTACTTTTTGATGTATCAAGCCTCTACAGAGATCTCTGTACACAGCTCGAGCTTCACTTACATTCGTCACACGTATCACCAACTTTTGTATTTTATACTCATTATCTTTTTCTCATGCAGACATTTCTGAATCTGGTGCCCCCATGATTTCCTTGGCCGTCCTCTTCCTTTCTTTACTGCCACTTGGGCTGAATAAATTCCCTTGGTAAGCACCTCACCACTCATTCTTTTAATGTGGTCAAACCACTTAAAAATATTTGTCTTAACCTTACTAGTAACATTTTGCTTCACATTGTTCATCTGCATAACATTTTCTTTCCTCCCACGAACAAAACGTGTCTGGTTAAAAGCTAAGAGCCCGATTTACGTACGCATCTCTCCAGCAGATAAACGACTACTATATCTCTTTTGTCGTACATCAGAGTAGAAACAATTACACTTTTATACATTCCGATTCGGCAACTTTTCAAGAACCCTCAGTTCTGTGAAATCCTCCAAAGGCAGCTATAACTTTCATACAGTAGTTGAATTTACTCGCCTTCTAATTTTACCATCTAATAATCTGTTTTCTGTGTCAAACATGGTTCCTAAATACAGTAGAGCTTCGAAAATCCGAACATTAAAAATCCGAAACATCAAAAATCCAAACACGCGCCCCTCCATTTTTTTTTATTTTTTTTTTTTTTTTTTTTTTGGTGGTGGAAAGTTTAAGTGTAGTCCGTTTATTTTAACTTGGCACTTGATGATAATGGAATCGCCTAATTTTGGGGGTGCAAGTATTTTGGGGGCGACGTGTCGAAGGTGGAGGCGACTTCTGATACTCAGAGACAAAAGGCGAAAACTTCCCCAGGCACTTGGTGCCTGCGGGGCTAATATTTTACGACCCATTACCACGGCAGTACCACCCCTTGTTTCATCTCACTGTGAGCCGGAAGAAAAGTTATTCCCCCTGCACACAGCATAAAGTACACCCCTTGGTAATCGGAACCAGCTTGTTATAATTGGTAAATTTTAGAATTTATACTTCATGTTTAAAAATTTCGCAGCAGTAGTAAAAATGACAAACTTGTTTCGCATTGCACAACAACAACAAAAATAATCTTTGTGTTATGTCATTTTTTTTTATATACAGTTGCTTATTTTTGGTACATATATTTGGATAATATAATGTAGAAATGTTAGCGTATTTGTATTTTTTTACATGTTCGATAATCCGAACACATCGAAAATCCGAACTACTAGTGGTCCCAATTAGTTCGGATTTTCGACACTCTACTGTAGTCAAATTTATTCACCTGTAGCATTTAGACTGATCTGGCGATCAATACTAACAGTTAGTTACTCTCTTAAAGACCATAACTTTTGTTAGTATAGTTGACAGTTAAATAATTACTAGATTTATGTTTTTTCTTTCTTTCTTTAGGACATATACTGTGCATGTCCTTTATTTTTAAAACAAGTTCGTTCTGCCCGCGGGCTGACGTACACCTCTAAATCCTGCAAAATATTTTGATTTTTTTTTTCATGTGCATTCAATAATGGCTAAAGGAGGTTCTTAGAATTAAACTGCATGTCAACATTCAGAAAGAGATTTGTATTAATTAAACAAAAAAATGGGGAGAACTGTAAATTAATATTTTCAGTATTGTAGTTTGTATACGTCTTCAGTCATGACGATAAATACATACTATAGCTATGGTTATTCATCACGTGTCTGAGTGCTTAGAATGACAGATTGTCGCCTCGTAGAACTAGTTCCGAGTACCAGAATGAATGCAGGTTTAATGTTATTCTTTTCTGCTTTATTTCCGCTCCTGGATCTTGCGGATGTACCTGACTGAAGAAAAGTAATGAATGGTCATTAAATTATGGAGACCGGAAAGAGAGCGTGTAAATAGAGAGAAGAGATACACAGGAAGAAATCATTACCATATTGTTAACTGATGAGAAGGAAACGTTCTGTAAATTTTTGGTCTACTGTATGTATGGAGAAGAGAGAAAGACAGAATTCCATGAAAGCCCATCCTGCCCTTTTCGGGATATTTATTGCTTAAAACGAAAAAAAAAGTCCCGCTTCCACTGTCAGATGTTTTTTTCCTACATTTGGTTGATATATAGTTGATTTTCCGGCTTGATTTGACTCTCTGCTGCAGGAGATGGCCAGAGGCGGATTTACAGGAAAGTCTACGACGCCCGGGCGCGGGGCCTCGTGATGCTGGAGGGCCCAAGAAATGACTATTATCGTTTCTTTTTTCTTTTATTTCTTTTTTTGTTCTCAAATAAAAGAAAAAAAGGCACAGAGTAAGGGAAAAGTTCGTTGTTCTGGGTTTTGGGAGCATGTTTCGGCCCGATCTCGAAGAATTTTATCTAAAAGTATTAATTATTAAGCTTAAATGTAGACTGACTAAAAATAATTTTTGACAGGAATGTTGCTTAATACTGCACTACAACTGAGTTCAGAGATTGGAATGCTATTTCTGGAAGATTATTTTTTTAATGCAATTAACATTTTTCTCTTTTATTAGGTATTTAGTTTGACCGCACATCTTTTCCCTAATCCCCCCCCCATTCAGTCCATTTTAAGAGGCAATCACGAGAACATAGGAGTAAAATAGCATTGGAAAAGTTGGTTTTACGTGGTACGCTAAATGATTTTCACCAGGTTTGGACTCTCTCGGTTAACTGCGAGTGAGGTGGAACCAGATGATATGTGACCCCAGATCTCACGCCGCATATACCATAGAAATCAGAACTGTGGTTTAAGTGACCATCCTTATAAAAGTTGTGACTCGTTTTCCTTAACAAAGACGTTCTGACTTGTCATTTCTGCTATTACATCCTCAACGAGGTATACAAAAAAACCGTTAATATTAAATTTCGTCTCAATAAATGCAACAGATTTACAGTTATGGCAGCAAGACACCACCGAGAAAACTGTGAAATCGTATTCGGACAGAAGCCCTGGACGAAGAGCCGGTAAAAACTATTGCAGAGTTTAAAAGAAGCAGCAAAATTTTTTTGAAGAACTCACATGGTATTCGGACAAGGGTACCATGTGAGTTCTTCAAAAAAAAATAAATTTATATCCTATGTCAGACAATCCTCTGGTACAGCGACGTTTTGCGAATGCTGTTTATTTTGTCATTATGAGTAGCTTATCCTAATTAAACGTCTTTAACTGACATTCTAAAAACATTGGTGTCCACCTTTTTACAGAAACAGGGTGCTTTTTAGCCATAATCTCCCAACAGCTCAGTCGTCCTGGGAGTTCTGATAATTTTAGTGCTATGTGAAAAGTATATGATTCTGATAGGAAGCGGAGTTATAAAGATTCGGGGGCCGCTCTGAAAAACATTTTCAAGAAAATCTTTTAAGATACTTCTAAAAGTGTAAGGGCGACGGGTCAAATACATTGTGTTCGACATTTTACAAAAAAAAGCAATGTAAAAAAAAAACAAGTTTTCGAAAGAAAACAATGTCAACATGAGTCACGTAAGCTTTGCATATGCTGTACTGTAATTTCACTCTCTCTCTCTCTCTCTCTCTCTCTCTCTCTCTCTCTCTCTCTGTCACTCACTCTCTCTCTCACCTTCTCGCTCTCTCCCCCTTTCACTCACTCTCTCCCCTCTTTCTCCCTTTCTCTCTCCCTACTTTTTTCTCTCACTCTCTCTCCCTACTTCTCTTTCTCCCTCGCATTCACTCTCTCCCTCCCTCCCTCCCACTCACTCTTTCTCTCTCTCTCTCTCTCACTATCAATTCTTCCTCTCACTCTCTCCCCCTTTCACTCTCCCTCCCTCTCTTTCTCCCCCTTTCAATCATTCTCTCTCTCTCTCACTCTCAATTCTTCCTCTCACTCTCTTCCCCTTTCACTTTCCTTCCCTCTCTTTCTCCCCCTTTCAATCTCTCTCTCTCTCTCTCTCTCTCTCTCTCTCTCTCTCTCTCTCTCTCTCTCTCTCTCTCTCTGTCACTCACTCTCTCTCTCACCTTCTCGCTCTCTCCCCCTTTCACTCACTCTCTCCCCCTCTTTCTCCCATTCTCTCTCCCTACTTTTTTTCTCCCTCTCTCTCACTCTCTCTCCCTACTTCTCTTTCTCCCTCGCATTCACTCTCTCCCTCCCTCCCTCCCACTCACTCTTTCTCTCTCTCTATCTCTCTCTCACTATCAATTCTTCCTCTCACTCTCTCCCCCTTTCACTCTCCCTCCCTCTCTTTCTCCCCCTTTCAATCATTCTCTCTCTCTCTCACTCTCAATTCTTCCTCTCACTCTCTTCCCCTTTCACTTTCCTTCCCTCTCTTTCTCCCCCTTTCAATCTCTCTCTCTCTCTCTCTCTCTCTCTCTCTCTCTCTCTCTCTCTCTCTCTCTCTCTCTCTCTCTCTCTCTCATATTATGGGACAGCTTTTGCATCTTCGCCGAATCTCAAAGCCTGAAGTCCATCGCTTGCAAGCATGGAAGACGCATTTGTTGCGAGTCATTAGAAAGATCGTCTTTACATCTTTTATCATCGCATTTCTTCTTGTTGGTTAACTTCTTCAGTGAAATTAAACAATAAGAAGAAATGCGATGGTTTTCATCAGAATGCTACCAACAGATATATTGCTGTATCAAAGGTGTACATGGACTGGATTAACCATGCACGGACATCCGACAGGATGGCTCACATTGGTCAGCCACTGGCGGTTGATGATCCTAGAGGGACGTGACGCGATTGGTATCTCAGCAACGACATGCAACAGTCACCCAGCTCACCCACCAGTACAACAGCGGTGCAGTTCGACCTATTTCCACATGCACCATGCGTCGTACCTTGTGTTTCTTAGGATTCCACAGCCGGAGATCAAAGCGGGTACGCAAGAAAACTTCTCAGCAACGGCATCTCAGCAACGACGTACAACAGTCACCAGCTCACCCACTAATGCAACAGCGATGCAGTTCGACCTATTTTCATATGCACCATACCTTGCTTTGCCTGGGGCTCCACAGGCGGAGACCAACGAAGGTACCCATAATGACACCCATTCATCGCAAACAACGCCTCACATGGGCCGACGAACTTCGGCAATGGACCCTTGACAGATGGAAGAAGGCCGTCTGAAGTGATGAGTCTCGTTTCCTGTTGCACCACGCTGATTGCGGGATTTACATATGGCGTAAACAGTACGAATCCGGTTCCCTTGGTTGCACAGTTTGGGTTCAACAGGAGGTAGTGTTCTGGTATGGAAGGCTTTTTCCTGGAAAGCCCAAGGTCCGTTGGTTATCGTCCCACAAACACTGAATTGTGGACACTACAGGGACCTGTTATAGCCGACCATCTCCATCGATATCTGCAGGAGTTTCACCCGGATCACTGTGCTATCTTTCAACAGGACAACGCACCGTGTCATTGAGCTCGAATAACGACTGAGTGGTTGGAGGAAAATAACAACGAATTCGCTACATTGGCTTGGCGGCTCCTAAACTCCCCTGACTGTAACACAACTGAACACTTGTGAAATATGTTAGAACAGAGTGTGAGAACTACTGATCCTTTTTCACGGAAGCAGCGTGAACTGACGGAGCTGCACAGTGGACGTGGATCAAGTTACGTACGTAGGATGTTCTACATCTTGTAGAATCTGTTCCTAGGCGTCATCGGGTCGTTATTGCCCAGAAGGGTGGTCCAACGCGTTAATAGGTAGTGTTCCTAGTACAAAACTATAACTCAGTGTAGAATCACTATGGTGGTCCGTCCGCCTGTGAACACCATACACTGAAGCGAGTCCTCATTGAATTACGACTACACCTATGCAATGTGAGTTACCCAGATGAGGATGAGAGCATGGCCTGTACGCTAAAGGGATGCATAGAAAAGGTTGGTGGTTAAGTTTAGGGTGAAGTTACGGACGTGAATGATAAAACCAAAGATTTATCGGAGTTTACGATAAGCCAAATTCTGAACTCGCGCAGGTTTGGTGCCTACATTTGGGAAACAGAGACCCTTGTGACTTGCTTGAGGACCTCTGACGTTAAAGTGTGCCAGGCGTGTTACCGAAATGGTGAAACAATCAAGATACGCATCATCGTGATTTATGGAATCCATAGCCTCCCGGGAATGGAGGCTATGGAGTCCTCATGCATGGAGGCTATGGATTCCTCTTGTATCGACTATCCAGTCCGGTGGAGGTGGTTCTATGATACTGAGCATGTTTAACTGGGACCCGTAGTGCTTGTGGACCAATGTGCGGGCTCTGACCACTACCAAGGACTGCTTGTGGACCATCGTCTACTACCAGGAACTGCTGGTGGACCAACATGTGGACTCCGGCTACTACCAGGATCAGTTTGTTGGACAACGCCTGGACTCCGGCCACTATCGTAGAATGCTTGTGGACCACCGCGTGGACTCCGGCTACTACCAGAGAATGCTTGTGGACCGTTGTGTGAACTCCAACCACTACTAGGGACTGCTTGTGAACCACCATGTGGACTCCGACCACTACCAGGGACTGCTGGTGGACCAACATGTGGACTCCGGCTACTACCAGGATCTGTTTGTTGGACAACGCCTGGACTCCGACCACTATCGTAGAATACTTGTGGACCACCGCGTGGACTCCGGCTACTACCAGAGAATGCTTGAGGACCGTTGTGTGAACTCCAACCACTACTAGGGACTGCTTGTGAACCACCATGTGGACTCCGACCACTACCAGGGACTGCTTGTGGACCAACGTCTGGATCCCGGCTACTACCAGGGACTGCTTGTGGAACAACGTGTGGACTCTGGATGCTACCATAGACTGCTTGAGGACCAACGTCAGATTCCGGCTGTTACTCAGGACTGCATATAGACCAACGTGTTAACTCCAGCTCCTACCAGTGATTGCCTGCGGACCATGCACATCTCACAAATTTGTAATTCTACCTATAGGGGAATGGGTTCTTTCAGGAAGATGACGCCCATGTTATCGAGCTCACCTCGTGCAGGAATGGTTCGACGAACACAATTCTGTTAAGAGGCATCTCGAATAACACCCAAATTCGCCTGATGAGACGCCAATTGAGCACCTTTGAGATGTTGTATAACGCCAGGTGAGGCAGTTGTACACATCACCCTGCACCATACCGGAACTGCGGGCTACACGTTACAGATCGCCACACAACTGCAGAGAAACCTCGTGGAATAGATGATACGACAGGTGGCGGTCGTTCTCCAGACGAAAGAAGGGCCCACAAAGTATTAAGTAGGCTGTCGAAATTCATTGAGCACTCAATGTATTTATCTCTGCACCAGTTAGTCCTATCTGAAAAGATTGCTTTTTACATTGGAAATGTTGAACAATGAGAATGAACATACTAAACTTTTAATCTGTTTAAGATGCGGGACGTTGCCGCTAGTGGGAACCCTATATTTATCTCCATATCGTTGCTTTTAAAACCTCGGCTGAAAAAACAGTTTTTGCTCGATACCTTTTAACATGTCGACCAGTTTAGGTACTGTTTCTACTTCAATAATTTACAGTTTTTCGCTAATGGGCGTAAATATGTGAAAAGTAAACTGTAAAAAAATTTCTGAAATTCACGAGCCACTTTCCGTCATTCCTTTCGTGAATTAACGAAGCATATTTCTGATAAAACCTTTTCCGTGAAATGACGGAAAGAAACCTGAATTTCACAGATTTATCGAACGTCAGGAAAATTCTGAATTTTCAGAAACCTTTTCGTAATTCCGTTCTTACATTGACTGTAAATTGCTGTTTTTAAGATGTGTTAACGGAAAATTTTGAATTTGCCGAAACCTTTTCGTAATTCCGTTCTTACGTTGACTGTAAATTGCTGTTTTTAAGATTTGTTAACGGAAAATTCTGAATTTGCAGAAACCTTTTCGTAATTCCGTTCTTACATTGACTGTAAATTGCTGTTTTTAAGATTTGTTAACGGAAAATTCTGAATTTGCAGAAACCTTTTCGTAATTCCGTTCTTACATTGACTGTAAATTGCTGTTTTTAAGATTTGTTAACGGAAAATTCTGAATTTGCAGAAACCTTTTCGTAATTCCGTTCTTACATTGACTGTAAATTGCTGTTTTTAAGATGTGTTAACGGAAAATTCTGAGTTTGCTAATACCTTTCCGTACGTTCTTTCGTATATTAACGGAAAATCTCCGTTCTCACTTTTTCCATATCCACATGACGAAAAATTTCCGGTAGTAGGAGGGATTAGCGAAAATACTTGAGGTTTGATTAATTGCTAAATTTTGTATAATCTGTTGAAGAATCTAATTTTGAAGTTCTATAGCTAGATCGGATATTGTGAATAGCATATCGCATGAATTTTCGTTATTGTGACACAGGATATTTCTTCTCCTCTTCCCCGTTTTCTGCACCAGCTATATATTACAAATTGTGTTACGTAAGAAACCGGTAACTTAAATTATTGTACAGGTGTTTTGTATCAGTGCGTGGAGTCCTAAAGGCAAAAGCTATTATTATAGTAAATTTTATATTTAGGAGTTTTCTGAAATAATACTATAAAGCAGCACATTTCACGTTTTCTTAAAGATAATTGAAAGTCGCCGTTAGTTTAAAAATGTCTCAAGTTCCAAAACACTCTGTTGCTTCGAAAAACCACGAAAAAAAAAAATACTTAATTTGCGATAAATCCTCTTACGAAAAAAATAAAATGATTACAAAAGTATTCAAAAAAATAATAAGCTCCAACAGAAAATAAAATGACTAAATCACTCGCATTACTGTAAAAAAAAATCATCTTCGCACGATTAGTTTATCTTGAAGGTGAGTGCCATCCCGAAGACATTCTGGCCCAGGACGCACTGTTTCAAACCCAAACGACATCAGTTTGAACCCCACCACCGGCGCCGAAAGATTCTTAGGCGTAAGGGCTGCAAAATTCAGCGTCTTCGATTTTGCGAATTTTCTGTATAAATACGGAAAAACTTGAAATCCACTTTTCAAAATAAACAGAATTGTTGACTCCGGAAAGTATGTGAAAAGACGGGAGTTATGAAAAAAAAAAAAACGAATGCTTTTAAAACCGGAAATTTCATTAAAAGACAGACATCAACACACTGTAAAAAATAAGTGGTATGAATTCACGGAAAATTTCTGAAAATAACGTGCAGTATAGTTGCCGGTAGGTGTTCGTGTTTTTCAGAAATTTCCGTTTTTAAAAGTGCCCGTTTATTTTAACCCGTATTTTCACAGATTTTCCGTAGTCAGAAATTCCGTTTATTTCAGAAAAAATCCATGTCAGGTTTTCCCGTATTTAAACTGAAATTTCGCAAAATCGACGGCCCTGCATTTTTTAGATCAGATCAGAACATATGTAAAGGATTCTAGGAAGAAAGTGTCTGACCCCAGGTCTTAAGCAATCCTTAGAAATAGGAAGCTAGCAGATTTGGGCTAGAGTGTCCGATAGGAAAGTGACACGGAAGCGAGGTAGAAAGGGGAGGAAGATTCCCTTATATATTACCGGGGGGGGGGGCGGCAGTTCACGGGATCCGATGACTTAATGTGCCCATCCGACGCACGGCGCATATTTAGTGGTTCGAGCGTTCGTACCTGCCTGGGATCTAACCCGAATTTTTTCCCGTGGCATTCACGAACGTTTGTATTTTTCAGCCCTTACCCCAGATAATCCTTCCGCTGCAGTCAGGATCGAACCCCCCGTCGTTTGCGTTGGTTCAACAAGTAACGCACACCTTTAACCACTGAGCCACAAACCCTCGGTAATTCTAATCACGTACTTTATTAAAAAGTTGTGTGACGATGTTTTATTTTTTTATTATTATTTTTTTTTCATTAATGCGAGTGATTTAGTCATTTTCTTTTCTTTTGGAGATTGTTATTTTTCTGAATAGGTTTACAATATATATATATTTTTTTTTCTGTTGGAGGACTTTTCATAAATTAAGCATTTTTCATCGTGATTTTTCGAAGCAACCAAACGCTTTGCAACTTGATCTTTTTAAACTCATAATGACCTTCAGTTATTCTTTAAAAAAGGTGAAATGTATTTTTTATAGTATTTTTTCACAAAGAAACCTCCTAAATATGAAATTTACTTTTGATAGCTATAATAGCGACGATTAAAATTTAAAAGTTAATCAGACCTCAGGTATTTTCACCAATCACTCCTATTACCGGCAAATTCTCGTCATACGGATACGAAAAAGTGAGAACGGAATTTTCCCGTTAATATACGAAAAGAATTGCGGAAAGGTTTCTGAAAATTCAGAATTTTCCGTTAACACATCTCTAAAACGGTAATTTACCGTCAATATAAGAAAGAAACTGCGGAAAGGTTTCTGAAAATTCATATCTTTCCCGTGGTACGAAAAATCCGTGAAATTCAGGTTTCTTTCGTCCATTTCACGGAAAATGTTGTATCAGAAATATGTTTTGCTAATTCACGAAAGAAATGACGGAAGGTGGCGCGTGAGTCTCCATATTATGGGAAAACACACATTTCGAAAATGACATGCGCGCGCGCACACACACGCACGCACACACACACACACACAACTTATTTAAAGAGGGCGAAAATATTAAGTGGGCACTGCCCCTTTAATGAAATTGTTAGAAATCTTGCCCCCCCTCCCCCCAGTCGGCGCCTATGATGTCTCCTGACTTTTCTGAATTATGGTAAAAAGAAGAAATTCAGTTATGTAACTGTAATGATTTACGTAGATGAAACTCCGAGTTTGTTTAAAACCCGGAAATGATTCGATTATTCATATTATAAAATATAAAGACGATGACATGGGATTATATTGCCAGCGTAATAGATTATTCGCTAAGATCTGACTAAACTGGTGAAAAGGAATGCAGCTGCGATTATTATCTTCGTGAACTCGTCCATGGGCTGCACTTTTTTTATTATTACTGTCATTTCTTTTAATCAAAAGAAAATCTTTCGGAAAACTTATAATTTAACAAATAATTTACGATCGTTTGAAAATTTTTCGTGGATTTTATCCAGCTCCATGTTCCCTAAGACCACTTCTACCAGAAAACTGTAATTGCCAGGAGCAGTTCAATGTCCTACAATTTTTGACCTGGAATGATAGTGCCTTCTTGAAGTATCTGTTCGATATTATAACAAATTACTGTCGGCCACAATGTAATAACTGGAGGATATTTAGCATTACTGAAGATTACGTTTATCTGTTCACGTTGGTCCCTTTTTCTTTTTTTTTTTTTTCTTTTTCGTGATATCAGTGAGACTATTGAAGAAGAATATATGCTTGTCATTTTTTTTTCTGTATTTCTTAACATTCAGCTTATCAATTGAGGTTTTAAGACAGTAACGAGTTCTATTTAAATTTCTACTCTGCACATCCTCGTCAAACGACAGCTTAGTGAAATATCGTTGAAATAAGACAAGAGCACCTACAAGGCGCTAAACATCTTAACTCGTATGGTCAGAAATCCATGTGGGTGAAACTGCTGTAGGAACCCAGAACTACAGCAGGAAAAACGTTGGGTTGGTTGCTGCTTCATTTGCAAAAATGCTGGCTGCATGCAGTTGTAGTAAAGCTAAACTGTACAATTTAAATCTATAAAACCCAGAATTTCTTGTTGTCATGGATACCAACTTCACCAAATTATTAGGGGAGTGAGCAGGTATGAAGAGATTAGACGTGGAAGTGGCAGGTCCCTTCCATTGTCAAATAAAAAAAAGAACAAAAAATATAAATTACGAGATTCGACGTATATTTTACAACGCAATTGTAATTGCTCATCAGCAAATGAACAAGAAAACAGAAATATTCTTTTGCTGAATATTAATACTTTAAAAAATAAAATTCAACCTGTGATTTCATAAAATTATCCGGAGAGATTTCATTTCTAAAAGTTTATAAAAATATGAGAAATCATCGCGGTTACCCAAACAAAGAACGAGAAGCGAAAAAAATATACAGGTAAATAAAGACGCTAGGGATTATACGTTTCTGTATTTTCATTTATTTATTTTATTTTTGATAATTATTTTAAACCATGTCAAATACAAAACGGGGCTGGTAATCAAGTTTCTTACCAAATGAGTAATGCTGAATATGGATAAAAAAAAGTGTTTACTTATTTTTTATTTAATAATTTTTTTGGAAATAAATCGCCTTGGCCTCATAAGGTGGAGCACGGTCCATCTTATTAAGAATAATATATTTCTATAAAGGAAAGAAATACAATTTTTGGACATCTGAATCTGGGTGAGAGCACGTTAGCATCTCCCCAAGTTGATCTCAGGCACCCTGAGAAGTACGAAGCTACAAGAGTGTTTAAGAGAACCCGAGAGATGATCAGAATGTTATGGAACTTAAAGGCGTGAGATAGAGAGAGAGAGAGAGAGAGAGAGGGGGAGGGTGGATGGACTAGAAGAGGTCTACTCCGGGACCAACGGGAAAGACATTTTTTCTCCATGGAAATATTTCAACTCACACATTTCGAAAATGCCATCACGCACAAAAACAAAAACTTATTTAATTATACAGGACGAAAAATATTGGATGGGCACTGCTCCCCAATAAAATTATTGGAAGGGGCAAGATTCCCCTTGCACCCCAATAGTTGGCGCCTATGATTGCTTTTGTAGAAAAAGAGATCAGAAATTTTCTTACATTGTTTTTATGTCAGCCTTCTTCTATATATCCGAACATTTGTTCCTACCTAACTTGGTATGATTATTTCTTCCAAAGCTAAATTGACTTTAAAATGGGGGAAAAAAGGAAAGAGAAAATGAAAATGCCAGAAATTCTCTCTTAAGCTGGCCCTTACTAGATATTTTTTGACACAGCATAAATCACAGGTTTGTTCCATCTAAAAAAGTTGTTTGCATCCGACAGCTGTTATTTCCGTCAAGATATTTTATCTGCTGTTATTTCCGTCAAAATATTTTATTTAATTTTTAAAATCTGTTGGGACGATTTTATTTACACCAGGTGGAGCAGTTCGCTAAGCGTGAGTCTGGTGGTTTTGTGGCAGGCGGAATGCTGAGGGTTCCAATCTCTTCCTCGACCATCGAGTTCGCGATTTACCAGAGTTTCTGCGAATGCAACGTCAATACGTAGATGGATTCCCTATTTCGGCCCTGGAGGAATTGATTCTGGAGGTTGGACCTTGGACAGTCGTAGGTATAGTTCGATCAATACGTGAATGGGAACGGTACTGCAGTGAGGAGGGTAACGGGAAATCACCTCATTACAATACCTAGAGAATTCATCGTTATGACTGTGCACAAGTCATGATTTGTTTGTGTTTGTTTGTTTGTTTGAGGGGTTAATAATGCCCACCGTGATCAACTCAATAGGCTATAACCAGTTGTCCGTCTCTAATTTAAAGTCACTGATTCTAGGAAGGGGACAGAGCTAGACCGTAAAACAAGCAGACTATGCAAGCATCCGCCGGGATTCGAACCCGGACTCATGTTGAACGAAAGGTCAGAAGTCAGCGCTTAAATCACTACGCCACCAGGGCTGAAAATTCATGATGATGATGTACAACGTTCACAATGAGGTAGGAATAGAGCTATCATTCATGTCCATGCAAATTGGTGTGGAAACGCGTATATAGGAGAGTAATATACCTAAAGTTTGAACGAAATCGTAAGTCTGGCTACATTTAAGCTGCGGCGGGGGCCACATATTCCGTTAGCTGAAGAAAGGTGTCATTAGGGGAAAGTGTGCAGTGCGGTTTAAAGAAACCGAACCTGGCTTGTAAATCAGTGAAGGGTAATGCAATTTGTACGCCGTAGGCAGATGTTTAAATCAACTCGACGGGGGTCGTATCTTTAGGTCTGTGTAAAGCACTGAATTGCAGAGCATTTTGGACTTGAAGTATGAGCTGTTAGCCATAGTAGATATCGGAAGTTTGCACGAAGCTCGTGTGTGAAGAAGGCGTCTTCTCCGCTGCATACACCTCACTCGAGGCAATTGGCATTACACTTGTTCGTGTTACACCGAACAAACTGTGCGACAGGCTGAATGATGAAATGTCATCTTTGGCGACGAGGCTGGCTTCGGTCTGACACAGAAAGATGAGCACACTCCCATTTGACGACGTACAGATGAAAGAGCTCCCACGGAGTGTGTCTTTGAGGCCCAATACAACGCCCACTTCTGGATTTTTAATTTGGGACGACATCTTTTACGATAGTCGGTCATCTCTCACAGTCGTCAAAGATAATTACGAGCGGCAAGAGAATACGGCAAACGCCCGTATCCCTGAACAATGATGCCAGACCACATACCGCACACTACCAGGCCTGTCCTGTCTCTGAATCTATCGCCGATCTGGGACATCATTAAACGATTTCAAGGAACAGAAGTTTTTCAGGCAAATAACGTGACGGGTATTCATTTCCAAGTGCAGCGAATCTGGGAAACCGTGAACCCCAAATTTATTTAAAGCCATTTTAACTCATTTTCTACCGGTTTTAGTACCTGTATTGCCTCGTGGAACAGCCATATCTCGCACTGATGTTACCCTGACATCCACGTTTACGCCTCACTAAACAGGTTGCAAATGTGATTATTTGTTACTTTACAACATTTTTCCATGATGCTATGTACTGTGTGAATCGTACGCAAAACATTCCTTCTGATTGGAGCAATATTTTCGATTAATTGTGTACGATGTCTAACAATTTAATTCCCGGAATGCACAAGAAAAATTAAATGTGTGAGTACCTACGGACTAGTGTCTATTGTCACCTTCGAAGCAATCCCCTTCCGCAACTATGCATATAGTTAGACGCTGTTGCCATTGCTGAAAACATACCAGAAACTCTGTTTCTGGAATATTCTTGAGTTCCTTTCTGACCTTCGAAGAAATCCCCTTCCACAGCTATGCATTTAGTTAGACGCTGTTGCCATTGCTGGAAACATACCTCGAACTCTGTTTCTGGAATATTCTTGAGTTTCTTTCTGACGTTCGAAGAAATCCAATTCCTCAGCTATGCATTTAGTTAGACGCTGTTGCCATTGCTGGAAACGTACCTGTTTCTGGAATACTCTTGAGTTTCTTTCTAACCTTCGAAGTAATCCCCTTCTGCAGCTATGCATTTAGTTAGACGCTGTTGCCATTACTGGAAAAATACCTGGAACTCTGTTTCTGGAATACTCTTGAGTTCCTTTGTCACCTTCGAAGTAATCCCATTCCGCAACTATACATTTAGTTAGATGTTGTCGCCATTGCTGGAAACATACCTCGAACTCTGTTTCTGGAATACTCTTGAGTTCCTTCCTGACCTTCGAAGAAATCCCCTTCCACAGCTATGCATTTAGTTAGACGCTGTTGCCATTGCTGGAAAAATACCTGGAACTCTGTTTCTGGAATACTCTTGAGTTCCTTTGTCACCTTCGAAATAATCCCCTTCCGCAACTATACATTTAGTTAGATGTTGTCGCCATTGCTGGAAACATACCTCGAACTCTGTTTCTGGTATACTCTTGAGTTCCTTCCTGACCTTCGAAGAAATCCCCTTCCACAGCTATGCATTTAGTTAGACGCTGTTGCCATTGCTGGAAAAATACCTGGAACTCTGTTTCTGGAATACTCTTGAGTTCCTTTGTCACCTTCGAAGTAATCCCCTTCCGCAACTATACATTTAGTTAGATGTTGTCGCCATTGCTGGAAACATACCTCGAACTCTGTTTCTGGTATACTCTTGAGTTCCTTCCTGACCTTCGAAGAAATCCCCTTCCACAGCTATGCATTTAGTTAGACGCTGTTGCCATTGCTGGAAAAATACCTGGAACTCTGTTTCTGGAATACTCTTGAGTTCCTTTGTCACCTTCGAAGTAATCCCCTTCCGCAACTATACATTTAGTTAGATGTTGTCGCCATTGCTGGAAACATACCTCGAACTCTGTTTCTGGTATACTCTTGAGTTCCTTCCTGACCTTCGAAGAAATCCCCTTCCACAGCTATGCATTTAGTTAGACGCTGTTGCCATTGCTGGAAAAATACCTGGAACTCTGTTTCTGGAATACTCTTGAGTTCCTTTGTCACCTTCGAAGTAATCCCCTTCCGCAACTATACATTTAGTTAGATGTTGTCGCCATTGCTGGAAACATACCTCGAACTCTGTTTCTGGTATACTCTTGAGTTCCTTCCTGACCTTCGAAGAAATCCCCTTCCACAGCTATGCATTTAGTTAGACGCTGTTGCCATTGCTGGAAAAATACCTGGAACTCTGTTTCTGGAATACTCTTGAGTTCCTTTGTCACCTTCGAAGTAATCCCCTTCCGCAACTATACATTTAGTTAGATGTTGTCGCCATTGCTGGAAACATACCTCGAACTCTGTTTCTGGAATACTCTTGAGTTCCTTCCTGACCTTCTAAGAAATCCCCTTCCACAGCTATGCATTTAGTTAGACGCTGTTGCCATTGCTGGAAACATAACAGGAACTCTGTTTCTAGAATACCCTTGAGTTCCTTTCTGACGTTCGAAGTAATCCCCTTCCTCAGCTATGCATTTAGTTATACGCTGTTGCCATTGCTGGGAACGTACCTGTTTCTGGAATACTCTTGAGTTTCTTTCTAACCTTCGAAGTAATCCCCTTTTACAACTATACATTTAGTTAGATGTTGTCACCATTGCTGGAAACATACCTGGAACTCTGTTTCTGGAATACTCTTGAGTTCCTTCCTGACCTTCGAAGAAATCCCCTTCCGCAGCTATACGTTTAGTTAGACGCTGTTCCCATCGCTGGAAACATACCTGGAACTCTGTTTCTGAAGTACTCTTGAGTTCCATTGTCACCTTCGAAGTAATCCCCTTCCACAACTATGCATTTAGTTAGACGCTGCTGCCACTGCTGGAAACATACCTGGAACTCTGTTTGTGGAATACTCTTGAGTTCCTTTGTCACCTTCGAGGTAATACCCTTCCGCAAGTATACATTTAGTTAGATTTTGTCGCCATTGCTGGAAACATATCTTTAACTCTGCTTCTGGAATACTCTTGAGTTTCTTCCTGACCTTCGAGGAAATCCCCTTCCGTAGCTATGCGTTTAGTTAGACGCTGTTCCCATTGCTGGAAACATACCGGGAACTCTGTTTCTGAAGTACTCTTGAGTTCCCTTGTCACCTTCGAAGTAATCCCTTTCCTCGGCTGTGCATTTAGTTAGACGCTGTTGCCATTACTGGAAACATACCTGGGACTCTGTTTCTGGAATAGTCTTGAGTACCTTTGTCACGTTACGCTGGATGTTAGAAATGTCTGAAAGTCTTCGTAATTTCATGGCAGTTCTTATTTTTGAGAGAGCAAGAAATCAGAAGTGGCTAAGTCAAGTGAATAGAGTGGATGATCTAATGTGGTAATTGATTTCTTAGCCAGGAAGTCGCAAAAACCCTGAGCGCCTTATGGTTTGGGGCATTGTCAAGCCACAGTTCAGCTCTTTTCCTTTGAACAGAATCCCGTAACTTTTTCAACACATCTAAATAGCATTGTCGTTTGACCCTTTGTCCCTGTTCAATGAATTCGCGAACTATCCCCTTTCGATCGAAAAAAACACAAGCATGGTCTTAAACTGCGAGCATGACACGCGTGCTTTTTACGGCTCTTATGCCACTCAAAGACATTTGCTCTTTTTGATAGCGTTCTCACCATACGCCACTTTCAATAGGTCTAACATTTCGGTAGCACTTTTGCCGATCTGGACTCAGAATTTGATGTTAATGCTCTTTTCTAAATTTTTATCATCATTTTTACCTCAAAATTCGCACACAAACTTGCTTTTGCAACTGCTCACTCACGAATGGCTCTACTGGTCTGCGGTTAACGCATGCGCTACTTGAAACATGTCTAGACATGCATAAACACGTGATTCTTACCGCATCGCCACAAGGGCGACTCTACACGACTGTTCCTGGAATTAAATTGTCACATCTCGTATTTGCAATTCTTTTCTGTGTGAAATGCTCTTGCCAGCTGCTGTAGATTTTGATTGTTTTTTTGTTTTTTTTTTCAACGAAATTGCTACTTCTAACAGCAAACAATTTTATTTTAGATTTAACCTTAAGAAGCATAATCTGTATGCTATCTGATTTTCCAGATCGACTATTTTCCCACTAGAGAGCTTCGTGGGTTATTTGCTATTGAAACTACATGTACATCAACGCTTTTCATGGTACGATTTGAAAAATTCTTTTTGCACCCAATTGCGGGTAGCTATAACCACAACTTTGCACATATTTTATCCAGTTTTTTCTGGAGCACAATTTTTGCAAATTTACCTTTTTTTTTTTTTTTTGGATTGAAGGTTTAACGACCACCGTGAGCAACTCAATGGGCTATAAACAGTCGGCCGTCCCTAATTTAGGGCCACTGGTTCCAGGGAAGGGAGAGAGCCAGTGCCGCAAGACAAAACACAACATCCATGCCTCACCGGGATTCGAACCCGGACCCCTTTCGAACGAATGATCAGAGGCCATCGCTTAAACCACTGCGCCACAGGGGCGGCCCAGTTTGTTTCCATATTACGTATTTGCCTAGGCTTATAAATATAGTTTGTTTTGCAAAATAGATTCCCAGGTTTATGTTTCAGATGTTTCGCCAATGTCTGAGTAAGGACATGGAAATTGAATATACCATATATGAGAAATGCTTCATTAAAAATTTCACCACGACTAATGGCGATGCTGTCCTGCATCATTTGAAATAAACATCGATCACAAAATTGTCTTGATATACTTTTGCAACCTTGATCTAAGAAATTAATTTATCCTTCTTCCTCTATTAATTCGTTGGCATTCTCCAAGACGTTAAAGTTTTAAAAAATTGGAAGGGGGGGGGGTAATCTAATAGCGATAACATTGAATCAGCAGCCATGTTGGTCCGCAGAAATCAAATTCTGACGTCACATGAATAAGGTCCATTCTCCATTTATCTGTCTGTTCTACGTCTTTTGAACTCTAAATTGCTCTCGTTGAGCAATACGCTCCTGATATGAGATGAAAAGGAAAATGCCGCGCAATGTAGTTGCTCAAGCCGTGTATGTCATCAGAGGTTACCAGGTACCACTTTTTTTTTTCCGCTTAAATTTAATGAATATGCAGTCTTGCATTTCTCAAGCCATACTACCGACATTCCCGCCTTTATCTTGTAATCAAACAAGTTGTAATAACGCACTTTCCGTGGGAAACACTCTGTCATCACCAAGGACGGATTATGGATAAACGGAAGTTGACAAAGATCTCTTCTTATGTGATGAACCATATACTGCAACCCGAAATCTGTTGCAGATGAGTCAGAATTATGCATGCCAGTGGTGCGATGATAATTTTCTTGGAATTATAGATGAGATATCGAAAGAAAATCTGGCTGAATTATCGCTTTATGGGTGCTTTTCTCTCCATGAAAAACTTCTCTCATAGCATCTTCTTTATAATCTTGCGCAGCTTCTTGTAAGGAACTTAATGAATGTAGTGATCACTCTCTTTCCTGATAAAAGGAGCCTTACCAGACAAGAATTTTTTTTCAAAGAACTCGGTTATCAGTCGTGAACATCTCCTTCTGGGTGTATCATTTAAGGGCACTTTAAATTAGTCATAACATCCCAGGTAGTTAAATTACTAGGCGCATAGAGCATGATGAGAAAACAGAAGAGTTCATCACGACGGATGCAATTCATTTTCTCAAGTATCACTTCAACGATCACAGCATCTCGATCCTTAATCTGCGACATTTACTTACATGGAAGGCTAATCCTTTCTAAAATCACTTTTCAACAACATTTATTTAACAACTATTGCGCACTCTCGTCTCTCAAATTAAGTTTATGGAGCCTCAAACAACTTCACGGTTACTTATTTTTAGTGTGTGAATTCACTCATGTGAATCTTCCTCCTCTTTTTTTTTTTTTTTTTTTTTTTTTTGTGTGTGTAACCTTGGATTTGCACTGAAACTTTTTTTTAATACTTTTTAGCGCGTCCATTTCTGAAAACCTTATCCCATTAAAAAAAACTCTGAGACAAAGAGATGGCTTAAGAAATATTACCATTATTCGACAATTTGGCATTACTATTTAAGAACTTTTGTTGTTCTGGACAAGGGCGTACTGATAGACCCCGCTACCCCCGCATGCGGAAGGGGGTCTCACGGCTTATACAAATTTGTTTGCAGAAACATTCATATGAAATTGGTTAAAGAAATAGCCAGGAATTAAGCTTCGAATGAAGTACTAAGAAGGAAACCCCCCCCCTTTTTTTTCAGTAAATAAGCAAGCAAAATCTTTAGAAATCATCCTCGTTCCTTTAGTTTACAAAAACTGGATGACAGGAAAGCAGTTATTGCAGAGGACTTGAAGCCCCTTTTCCCAGCCACAGCAATAGTCCCTATATATGTATATATTAACAAGTTAGTAAAATCATGCAATGCATTGATTATAATGATACGCTTTCCAACATACCAGAAATTATTACTCAAGTTATTTGGATAATGGCTGTAGAATAAATATCGCTCCTGTGTTCTTACCTTTGACCCCATTTCGATGATATTCAACACAACCGGTTCACTATACCTCAGGAATAGCATACTAAAGGTTTGTCGCAATAGAAGCAGTTTTACGCAAGTTATGAGAATAATGGCTGTGGAATAAATCCTGCTTTTGTGCAATGACCTTTGCCCCTATTTCGTTGATATTCAACAGAACCGGTTCACTATACCTCCGGAACAACATGACAACGTTTTGTCGCAATCGAAGCATTTTTAGGTAAGTTATGATGCACAAGGTCAATGGGATGGATCCCACTCCAGTGTCCTGACCTTTAACCCCATTTCGCCCATTTTCAATAGGGTTCGTGCCCAGGTGGTTCCCTACCACATACTAAAATTTCACCGAAATCGAACCATATTTACGCATGTTATGACGCATAAAGGCAATGGAATGGATCTCGCTTTTATGTCTTGAACTTTGACCCCATTTCGCCCACTTTCAATAGGGTTCGTTACCAGGTGGTTCCTTACCCCATACTAAAATTTCATCGAAATCGAACCATTTTTACGCAAGTTATGACGCATAAGGGCAATGGAATGGATCCCGCTTTTATGCCCTGAACTTTGATCCCATTACGCCCATTTTCAATAGGGTTCGTTCCCAAGTGATTCCCTACTACATACTAAAATTTCATCGAAATCGAACCATTTTTACGCAAGTTATGACGCATAAGGGCAATGGAATAAATCCCGCTCTTATGCCCTGCCTGACCTTTGACCCCATTTCGCCCATTTTTAATAGGGTTCGTGCCCAGGTGGTTCGCTACCACATACTGAAATTTCATCAAAATCGAACCATATTTACGCATGTTATGACACATAAAGGCAATGGAATGGATCCCGCTTTTATGTCTTGAACTTTGACCCCATTTCGCCCACTTTCAATAGGGTTCGTTCCCAGGTGGTTCCTTACCCCATACTAAAATTTCATCGAAATCGAACCATTTTTACGCAAGTTATGACGCATAAGGGCAATGGAATAAATCCCGCTCTTATGCCCTGCCTGACCTTTGACCCCATTTCGCCCATTTTTAATAGGGTTCGTGCCCAGGTGGTTCGCTACCACATACTGAAATTTCATCAAAATCGAACCATATTTACGCATGTTATGATACATAAAGGCAATGGAATGGATCCCGCTTTTATGCCCTGCCTGACCTTTGACCCCATTTCGCCCATTTTCAATAGGGTTCGTTCCCAAGTGATTCCCTACTACATACTAAAATTTCATCGAAATCGAACCATTTTTACGCAAGTTATGACGCATAAGGGCAATGGAATAAATCCCGCTCTTATGCCCTGCCTGACCTTTGACCCCATTTCGCCCATTTTTAATAGGGTTCGTGCCCAGGTGGTTCGCTACCACATACTGAAATTTCATCAAAATCGAACCATATTTACGCATGTTATGATACATAAAGGCAATGGAATGGATCCCGCTTTTATGCCCTGCCTGACCTTTGACCCCATTTCGCCCATTTTCAATAGGATTCGTTCCCAAGTGATTCCCTACTACATACTAAAATTTCATCGAAATCGAACCATTTTTACGCAAGTTATGACGCATAAGGGCAATGGAATAAATCCCGCTCTTATGCCCTGCCTGACCTTTGACCCCATTACGCCCATTTTCAATAGGGTTCGTTCCCAAGTGATTCCCTACTACATACTAAAATTTCATCGAAATCGAACCATTTTTACGCAAGTTATGACGCATAAGGGCAATGGAATAAATCCCGCTCTTATGCCCTGCCTGACCTTTGACCCCATTTCGCCCATTTTTAATAGGGTTCGTGCCCAGGTGGTTCCCTACCACATACTAAAATTTCACCGAAATCGAACCATATTTACGCATGTTATGACGCATAAAGGCAATGGAATGGATCTCGCTTTTATGTCTTGAACTTTGACCCCATTTCGCCCACTTTCAATAGGGTTCGTTACCAGGTGGTTCCTTACCCCATACTAAAATTTCATCGAAATCGAACCATTTTTACGCAAGTTATGACGCATAAGGGCAATGGAATGGATCCCGCTTTTATGCCCTGAACTTTGATCCCATTACGCCCATTTTCAATAGGGTTCGTTCCCAAGTGATTCCCTACTACATACTAAAATTTCATCGAAATCGAACCATTTTTACGCAAGTTATGACGCATAAGGGCAATGGAATAAATCCCGCTCTTATGCCCTGCCTGACCTTTGACCCCATTTCGCCCATTTTTAATAGGGTTCGTGCCCAGGTGGTTCGCTACCACATACTGAAATTTCATCAAAATCGAACCATATTTACGCATGTTATGATACATAAAGGCAATGGAATGGATCCCGCTTTTATGCCCTGACCTTTGACCCCATTACGCCCATTTTCAATAGGGTTCGTTCCCAAGTGATTCCCTACTACATACTAAAATTTCATCGAAATCGAACCATTTTTACGCAAGTTATGACGCATAAGGGCAATGGAATAAATCCCGCTCTTATGCCCTGCCTGACCTTTGACCCCATTTCGCCCATTTTTAATAGGGTTCGTGCCCAGGTGGTTCGCTACCACATACTGAAATTTCATCAAAATCGAACCATATTTACGCATGTTATGACACATAAAGGCAATGGAATGGATCCCGCTTTTATGCCCTGACCTTTGACCCCATTACGCCCATTTTCAATAGGGTTCGTTCCCAAGTGATTCCCTACTACATACTAAAATTTCATCGAAATCGAATCATTTTTCGCAAATTATGACGCATAAGAGCAATGGAATGAATCCCGCTCCTATGTCCTGACCTTTGACCCTGTTTCACCCATTTTCGATGGGGTTCGTCCCCCGGTGGTCCCCTACATACTAAAATTTCGTCGAAATCGAACCATTTTCACGTGAGTTATCGTGCGGACGGACGGACAAAGCTGGAGCATATACGCTTCTTCAACCTACGGTTGGAAAGCGTAAAAATGAGAATACAAAAGAAATATCACTTCAGTGAATGAAATATTTGCTTTACCGATGAAGAAAAGGTGTTAGATATTACAGTTGTTTCTCCATAACTACGTATCCTTCAAATTATAATGAACTAAAAAGTGTTCTCTGCGGGATCGAAGGAATAGAGACGTGTCATTTTGTTATAATATAGTCTTTTTTTCTTTTACTCTGTGCAAAACTTTGTGGCATTATGTTGAGTGTGTTCTTTGTATTCAAGAGTAAATAATTTAAGTAGTTTTACTTTTTTTTGCGCCACAATATTTAATTGTTATATGTATATATATATATTTTTTGCTTACTTATGTTCGGTATTTTCGTATAAATTGGAAATTTTCCTCAGACACTCTTTCACGGCAGTTCCGTATTTGTTGTATTTTTGATCGTGAGGGATTTTAAAGAGGCTGTCTTTAGTTCTCAAAAATAATAAAATTTGTATATGATTATCTTTGGCGTAATGTTTCGTAATGCTTAGTAGTGGTATAAAAATAGACCAATCATTTTAATTACAACGTGTGCATTTGTGTCGCACGCAATAAAGTGCAATAAGTGTGGTTTTACGAAAACTACCTGCAGGTTCCAAAGAATTTGAATTATTAAAGAGCCCATAAAACCTAGTTAATTATACGGAATTTAAAAATTTCAGTATTTGAAAACTAATAGATTTTCGCGAAAGGGCCTCGAAATTTGTTTTCTGTTCTTTTTTTTTTTTTTTTTTTTTTTTTGCGGAGCCCCCGAGGTTTTCCAGTTCGCTATTGGTTCTGGATATTTTTTTTTTTCATACAATTTCGCGTTAGGATACAAGAATTGTTTGAATTTCAGAAATTAAATTCTCTTAAAAGTGATCGTTATGCTTTTAGTAGCATTACACAGACATAAGAATAAAATTTAGATTGAAAATGGTGCTAAAAATAAAATATAATTATAAAAGGAGCTTGGAATGTGATTTAAAAGAAAAAACGAAGCATTTTGCTGCTAAGGAGCAATATCTATTTTAAAAACGTACTCTTTTTTCTTCATCTATGATTCACTAGAAGATAAAAGGCTTATTCTCCTCAGAAGAAGTAATATTCGAAAAACAAAAATTAACTAAGAAAAGAGAGAGAGAGTGCACTTCGTCGACCACATGAGCTCATAAACACCAGCACAGTACCAACTGAAAAACTTTAAGCCGAAAATTTTGAGACGTGTTATAAAGATGATAAAATTGCAGCTGAAGTTTTTCAAGAAGGGTCAAGAGCTAGTCAGGCTATACTTTTCCCCTGGTTTCTTGCTATGTTGCTCTATAGATGTCTTAATATGTGCTTTTTAATGGTATATAATGTGATTTTCATTTGGGTTGTTTATTTCTGGTTTATAAGGATTTGCAGTGCATGTTCTTAACTGCGTGTAGCATTGAAATAAATAAATAAACTGCCATAGGGACAAGGGAAAAGAGCGTTCTCATATGCAAATAGCTATTTTGACCAGCACGCAGTGGTTTTTAAAGGTTGACTTATCTGAGAAGCTTACTAAAAAACTTTAAACCGAAAGTTTTGAGACATGGCAATGATGATAAAGTTGCAGCTGAATTTTTTCAAGAAAATAAAGAGAAAGAATCCCTTGGTTGAAAATCGCGTTCCAAGCATGGGTGCTCACTGCTTAGTTATCAGGAGGGGCAAACAGAAATTATAATTACAAATAATATACGCAAATACCATATGCAAGTTTCAACTGTGCTTTTTTTTGTTATGTAACCCACTTTACCACACTCACAACATATAAATTGATACATAGAAGACCCAAAGCTACATGAAGATGATGGATAAATGAAATTTGACAGCTCATAGGGGAAATAAGGAAATTTCTTTTTTTGTGACTTGCACCTTTTCGCCATGTGGGTTCTAGGCACCACGAAATCCAACGATCACCCAGTCAATCCTCAAGGAAGTAAAAATACCTTCAAGACAAATTTTAAAACAAATTTGAAATTTTGGGAGGTTAAAAAGAAATTTTGTGCGATTTGCTGCTAGATATAATTTCCCAAAATTCCTGGATGAAATTTTGGGATATTATGCCTAGTAGTGAATGCTTGCTGCAGAGGATATTATATTGTTCATTTCTCCCCTTTTCTTGCTCTTCTGTACAGTATCTCTGTGCACAAACATTCAACGCAAAAATTAAACATTGCTGCTTTCTACTGTAAATCTCAAACGTTTTTGTATTTTTATTGTCCACACACGAAAAGAAAAATTAGCAAGAAGAAAAATTAGTAATCATAATGAATGCTATCGCGAAAAGCTTCGCATTACCTCCGAGCAGTGCTCGAAATGGAAATTTTGAAGTGTCGGCATGCTCAAATTTAGCTAAAAATCATCCAGAAAAAATACCTTCGCCAGAAAGTCTTCAGAACTGAACAAGTAAAAAAATGTCCCTGGAATAAAAACTGCTTTGTGTGAAAATGTAATTAGCAATTCCGTGGAATACTATTGCTCCATAAGTCAGAAACGATGGCTGTCGATTTCAGTTGTTTGGTTTCTGTATTCAGCGGGCACTTCTTATGTTGCACCGAGAACTGGGGTCAGCTCGACTTGCAGACAAAGCTTTTAGATCCCGAGCAGAAAAAGCATCCTCCTTCCAATAAGGACTTTCATTAAATAGAAAGTCGGGCTGTTAGAATTTCCGCAATCAAAATGAATATTCTGTCTTAAATTGTTAGTAATCTCGCCAACCTCAAAAAAAAAAAAAAAAAAAAAAAAATCCCAGGTGGAAAAAGTTTATACTTATTGCTCCAAACCAAACATTTGTGTTTTATCTATAATATTACTCCCAATTCTTAGTTCTACTAAAAAGCTCTTCAAATTGAATACATTAAATTAATGATATAAAAAAATTAGAGACATCTTTAGTGGGATGATCTGAGGCTTAGGCAAGATGTGATCATGCACTGTATCAATTACAAACATCTTTACTGGAATGATCTGGGTCTCAGGCAAGATGTGATCATGCACTATATCAATTACAAATATCTTTACTGGAATGATCTGGGGCTTAGGCAAGATGGGATCATGCGTTATATCAATTATAAGCATCTTTAGTGGGATGATCTGGGGCTTAGGCAAGATGTGATCATGCGCTATATCAATTACAAACATATTTAGTGGGATGATCTGGAGCTTTGGAAAGATATGATCTTGTGCAATATCAATTACAAACATCTTTAGGGGGATGATCTGGGGCTTAGGCAAGATGTGATCATGTGCTTATACCGCTCCCCTAACCTTTACGTTTACCACACAGCTATTTCTCAAAGGCAGAGGCACATAAGGTTTCTATGTTTAAGAGTGCGCGCTAGTAAGCCAGGGACAAAAAAGAAAATCATTTCTACAGTCCCCACTACTCAAATTAGTGACGGTATGTAAATTCCGGATAAAAAAAGTGCCGGTATGCCATACCGGCCCATTTCGAGCACTGCCTCCGAAGCACTTAAATGGTATAGTGAGAATTCCGGAAGAGGGCAAGCATCCCTCTCCTCCTCCTCCTCCATACGGGCGTCCATGGTACAAAGAGTAACGAACGTTAAATCAGAAATAGAAAAATCTAAAAGTCGTGATTGCTCTGTATTATTCAAATTCTCAATGAAACTTTGTGAAATGAACATGATGCTTACAGACTTCGGCAAAAAAGTTTAAATCTTTTTTTACATCTCTGAAACACGCGTTGATGTGTGTATTGTTTTCTCAGGTTCCCTTTTAGGCACGACTGTTTCCTGAGCAGCCCACGAGATGGCAGCACATTCGTGCAATAAACAACATTGCTGATTTTAGTGGGGCGGAGAAGTATTACGGTTCAACGAAACAAGGTCTGTTGTTGGAGTTCAGCGCAGGTTTTGAACAAAATTTGGCAAGAAACTACCCGCGCGAAAAATTTTATAAGATCCTGATATGCTGTTCAAACAAGATGGCGCACCGTCTCATTTGTTTAGAGATGTTCGCTATTTCCTGGACAGCCACTATTCTGGAAAACGGATCGGTCGCGGGGATCATCTTCCACGGCCTCAGAGGTCACCTCTGGATTTCTCTTCATGGCAGAGTCGGACCAATCTTTTGTTATCTGGAGGAGCGAGACTTGAAATCACGCCCGTCGAGTTCAAAAGTTATTCTTCCACTCAGATAGTACGTGTGTGAAGCGGCGATCTCAGTCGTACATTTTATAAAATATGAATACCGAAAAGGATTTATTAATGACATTGCATGTAGACAGCTTTTTAAGGTAGGTAATTGTGCAAATTGCTCACATAATTTCTGAGGTACTGTCCGATGAAAAATGCCAGCCATCGCATAATTTTTTTGATCTTTTGCGTTCCTTTTTTTTTTTTATTGAAGGTTTAATTACCGTCGTTAGCAACTCAATGGACTGTAAGCAGTCGCCCGTCACTAATTTAGTGTCACTGGTTCCAGGGAAGGGAGCCAGTGCCGTAAGACAAACACTATATCCATGCCTCACCGGGATTCGAATCCTACCCTTTTCGGACGAATGTTCCTGCACCACTGATGCGGTCTTTTGTGTTCTACACGTGCTTAATGTATATCTTTTTTATCTTTTTTTATTGGAGGTTTAACGACCACCGTGAGCAACTCAGTGGGCTATAAGCAGTCGCCCGTCCCTAATTTAGGGTCACTGGTTTCAGGAAAGGGAGAGAACCAGTGCCGTAAGACAAACACAACATCCATGCCTCACCGGGATTTAAACCCGGACCCCGTTCGGACGAATGATTTTTTTTTTTTTTTTTTTTTTTGATTGAAAGTTTAACGACCGCCGTGAGCAACTCAGAGGGCTATAAGCAGTCGCCCGTCCCTAATTTAGGGTCACTGGTTCCAGGGAAGGGAGAAAGCCAGTGCCGTAAGACAAACACAACATCCATGCCTGACTGGGATTCGAACCCGAACCCCTTACGGACGAATGATCAGAGGCCAGCGCCTTAGACCACTGCGCCACCGGGGCGGCGCAAGGACGGTTGATCTTGAACTCTCAAATAACTCGGATGCTGTTAGGGTGCCAACCCTGTTCTAAGCCCTTTTTTTGAATTTGTTATTTCGAGGTTTAACGATCCCGTTGAGCATCTACGGTTATTGGAAGTCTCCCTTCCCTAAATTAGGATCGTGATTCCGGGAAGGGGATAGAGCCGACGCCATTGGACAATCGCACCACCTATGCCTACTCATTAGGACTCGAACCCGGGCTCGACCCGGATTATTAATCGCTGGAAGTGTGACACTCTGCTACCGGGAATTCTGTTCTAAACTGTTAGAGCTCGTATGTGTGCTTTTTTAAAGTTTCATAACGAATTTGTTTTTGCTTTTTCGTAAACTCATATCCTACGCTTTTAAGTCTAACACGAACAAATTAAACATGACCTGAAACCGCAGCTAAAATAAACATGTTCTTAAATGTAATTTAAAAAAAGCATTGAATAGACTATGCTTAGACCAGTTTCTGCGCTACTAAAAAAAAATCTCTCTGCCACTCGGAAATATTCGATCCAGCTTCGCTTGCATTAATGCATACATTACACTATTATCTTCTCATTGTGAGGTTGAAAACTTATTAACCCATAAGGTACGTAGCCTCTAGTTCCTTAAGAGCATTCAAATATCTTGACTGTGCTTATTATCTTTTATATTTCGCTACTTAAGGCCCATTAGAATTCACTACACGTTTTTAAAACAAAGCCTGACATATTTTAAAGAGGAAGTTGCCCATTTATTATTCTCAAAAATGAATTCATCTCTCTCTCTCTCTCAGAATGCACTACGACCTACAGAACTATTCATTTTTTTTTTTCTGTTGGTAAAATTTCTCAGGAATAAAGTCTCGGCGCTTCCCGTCGTCTTTCAGACTGTGTAACCTGTGCGACAATGGACGATTAATCTCGGGGACAATAAGGAGTTTGTTTTTTGTTTACTTCTCCATCATGACTTATTTCTAAGCATGTTGTACAGAGTTTTTATGATACAATCAAACGGCGCTGATTTCCTTAGCATCGTTCTGGAATATTTTCTCTACGTGTGGTTCTTATTTTCTTTGGATACATATATATATATATATATATATATATATATTTTTTTTTTTGTTCCATGTTGCGAAAAGTATTAGGATATCAGGTTGATTATGCAAATTCTGGATTCACGCGTTCGCATATACTGTACTTCCGTTGTGCCTGTAGCACTTCTGCATTGAAAGGGTGAATCTGCTGAAGAAGTAGCAGTGCATTGAGTATCAATATTTCCTGTACAACGGAAATGCAGACTTGCAATTTGGGTCGGTCATTGGATTCCACATTGGTGACCTTTCTGTGCGCGACATTACAAATGGTCTTAATGTGCCAAAATCTACACTAAATTTACACAAAATCTATACTATGTATGTGAGACAAAGGTGATTGCACATTGTCAGTAAATAGAAAAACAGTATTGTATTTACATCAGTAGCCGGTAGGCCCTCCATTTCCAGGGATTACTGCACTCACTCATCGAGGTAAACTTTCCACAAATCCATGGAGTAAGGAGAGTGGGTTGTTCCTCCATTCTGCCTTGAGTACATCGACCAACCCTTTCAGTGAAGAAGGTCGTGTTGGTTTAGACCTCACCCGTCGTTCAACTTCTTCCTATAGGTGCTCAATGGGATTAGATCCGGGCTCTGAGCAGTCCAGTCCATCTTGGAGATCCGATTTTCCTCACACCACTCCATTGTGGCCCTGGAAGCATGACAAGTGGCATTGCCGTCCTGGAAAAAACAATCGCCGTGTCCGTAGAACTGCTTCTACGTTGAGAGCATTGAGTTATACAGGATATCTCTATACAGCACAAAGTTCATATTGCCATGAATAACAACTAGTGAACCCACACCGTGCCAGCTGAAACAGCCCCACACCGTAACTCCACCACCTCCGTGCTTCACAGTTGGCACTGAACACTCTGGAAGCATACGTTCTCCGGGTAGCCGCCAAACTCAGACACGTCCATCCGACCGGAATAATGTGAAGTGGATTCGTCGCTCTACAACACCTGCCGCCATTGCCCCAACGTCCAATTTTTGTGCTCTGTATTGTGTCGTCGTCTCTGGCTGTTCTTGGAAATAATTTAACAAAATCAAGATTTTGAGGCAGGCACGCGGTGAGGACCAGTTTCCTGCGTTCAATTGGTAGGCAAGAGAGAAGATAGCCCCTAATGTTAGGAGTGGGACAGGGACACTGCACACATGGAATCTCGGACGGGAACGCGGAACGAGCGAGAGAGAGCCAGTCGGTCTAAGACCTAGGGCTAAGTGCATACGTAGAAAATTTCACGGAGTAAGGAGGGGAAGTTTGTATCGGTTGGCAAAGTCAAGGAGTGCCCTAGTCGAATGGGCACAGTTTGGGACAGTTTGCCTGACACTTGTTTACTTCTCAATCAAGAATAGCCAGACGGAAGTTCAAATTGACTTTATAATAAAGCTTATGTTAAGTTTCAAAAATCCTGGTAACTCATTTATACCTGTTTTATTGATGAATAAAACGCCTTTGACCGCCTTGATTATCAAATATTATTACAGAAAACATGAGACGGCGGCTTGCTTATTGAAAATAGAATAAAAGATAACCAAATGTTGTTAAAGTGGATTAAGGTAAGTATATCGAAAACTTCTGTAAGAATTCAGCCAGGAAAGCCGCCCCAGTGGCGCAGTGGTCTAAGCGATGGCCTCTGATCATTCGTCCGAAAGGGGTCCGGGGCATAATCCCGGTGAGGCATGGATGTTGCGTTTGTCTTACGGCACTGGCTCTCTGCCTTCCCTGGAACCAGTGACCCTAAATTAGGGACGGGCGACTGCTTATAGCCCATTGAGTTGCTCACGGTGGTCGTTAAACCTCCAACCAAAAAAAAAAAAAAAAGAGATAGTGGAGCCGGCTTTACACTATGATTCCAAGGAAGAGCAACTGTCCACAAACCCACTCCTGCGAGTGTTCAGCAACATTCGGTCTGGTGTCTTGCCCACCATTCCTGGACCACACGTAGAGGCGATGATTCGCGCTTCCAGCTCTTTAAATCCGATGAATGCCTTTGGATCGCGATTGCCACGAGACTGCATCGGTCCAACTGTCAGGTTTGCTGGCTATTGTTCTACTGTCTGAGCCTTTTCAGACTGCATCTGACCAACTGTCAGGTTTCTTCGCTGCTCTTCTATCTGTCTGGAGCAGTTTCAGACTGCATCGGTCCAACTGTCAGGTTTTTTGACTGCTCTTTTACTGTCTGGAGCAGTTTCAGTTGATTATGACTTGGTACATTGGTTTATGTATCTGGAACCATGGATTTCTTTCTCTACCACGATATTCTGGACAATTTCGTCTTCCTTACACTGTGACAGTACGGATAGTTGTTTGCTTCCTCACGCCTAGATTCTATGACTCATCGCTTGATGTGTGTAACACTGATTTCCGAAGAACAACGTTGTAAGTTCTACAGTTAAGCTCAAACACTGAACCTCATTCCCATAAAAAAAACTCCTTTACGACGCCTTGGAACGCAAATCAGACCTCCACCACAGCAACCTTCTTGCAAATCAGCTTTGGAAGTACCTTTGGCAAGAAGAGTAGAAGCATTTTCCGGTCGATGACTTTCCGGAATTTAGTAGAAAACATGCCTAGAAGGGTTACTGCTTTCATTAATGCCAAAGGTGGCTTTCTCTCTTTCTCTCTGTGCGTGTGTGTGTGTGTGTGTGTGTGTCTAGAGATATTGAAATAAAAGCGTGTGTCTAGAGATATTGAAATAAAATTGGGAGTGGGGCACGAATAAGTGTAAACTGATATTTTTCTTTTGGGGGAGGCTACTTGGAAACAGTTTCTCCGTAACTGTCACAAAATTTAGGTCTTTTAAGTGCACAAAAAATATTTTTTTATGCGTTACTCGTCAATCACTGCTCATAATGAACGATGACGAACAGTTTAGCGTATTTTCGAAAATATGTGAAGTTTTCTGAGAATAATGTCCTCACTTTTTTAACATATTCGGTTGAATATTGGAATTTTTTTTTTCTGATACATGAATAATGTTACTTGATTAGTTCTCTACAATGATAGCATTTTGCTGTGGTTTTATTTTCTCACAAGAAACGAATCACAGCCAAACATAAAAGGTGAGCATAAGTGTGTGTGTGTGTGTGTGTGTGTGTGAGAAGCTCTTGGTTCTTCCTCTTTGAACTTCGTAGCGACTACATGAAATCTCCAATTCATATTTACTGCCCCCATCGTATGCTTGCCCTCGCATTTAAATTTTCTGAAGTTCGGGGTCATGTGCCCTACGTGCCCCCCCCCCTCCTACACTACGCCTATGACACAAGAATCTCTACACCTGTGACCAAAATGCGTACTCAAGGCTCATTAACATCAGAATATGCAAATTCTATATGAGAATTTTATCGGTTTGTGAAAAATGCGTAAGGTTCAACTTTCCTGCTTTTAACTGAGATCTTAAAAATATTTCAAAGTCTCAGTTTCAGCTTCATTACAATTGTATATATATATATACGAGACTTGCATTCCCCCCGTTTCAAAAAAAAAAAGAAAGAAAAATTAATCTGAATGCAATGGAAATATAAGCGTGCTTTTACTAATTTCATTTTGTGACTATATATCATCATCATCATCATCCATTACTAATCCACTGCTGGATGAAAGTCTCCGCAAGTTCCTTCCACAACTTTTTCCTTCAGCCAGTCACCTCCATTTTACTCCGACACGCTTATGAATTTCCTCTAACCATCTCCCACATGGTCTTCTTCAAGGTCTTTCCTTATTCCTAGGAATCCAGTCTAGTACTTAAGTTGTCAAATGGTGGTCAGTTGTTCTAAGAAATGAAGGCTGGTTTGACATTTTTGTGGGAGAGACAAGACAGGTTCTTGAATTTTTCTTTTTCAGCCATTTTTTGCTTTAGAAATTATCTTTCTTGAAAATTCTTTACCTGCAGCTTCTCCGCATTTAGATTTTCAATGGCACTTTCTTCGGCTTCTTGTGTTTTATTAGTCAACAGGGAGGGAGGCAAGCAGGTTCCTGAGACGAGTAGCTTCAATTGAAAGTAAGATACGGTCAGAAAAAGAAGCCAACGCATTCTCTTCTTAGTTGCAAGCTAGAGGGAAATCGGATCAAGGGACGTAGGAAGCAAACGATGGGTATCCTGTAAAATATTGATAAACTGAGTCTGAAATTCGGGGTCATATCAGAGACGGAAACGGGTCAACGGGTCGACAATTTCTAGTGGGTCAAACGGGTCGGGTCCAAGTGTTTCTGACCCAATTTCTACCTGGTTTTAATTCCGTTTTATTTTTGAAAATAAAAAAATGTCAAAGAAAAATGAGGACTGTGGAATTTTGTGCTCGATACTGGTGCCCGCAGACTGAAAAATTATTTGGCATGCAATATAAAGGAAGAGTGTCCTCAGAAGGAAAAGTGTCCCTTTTTTCTGAGGGGCAATGATGAAAACAACATCCACATTTGGGAAACTTTCAACTCATCATAAACTTGTGGAAATTGATGTTGCCGTGCAACATATTCTGAAGTTTGATATGCTGTCAAGAAAACAGGAAAAACTGAAGTTAAACATTCAACAAGTTGCTTAATTCAAAAAATGTCACTGTGTCGCCATCAAAATTAGGTGGAACAGCTTCCACATTACTGCGCAGGGACTTTTTGACTTTCGCAAATGTGTTTGAAAACATGTGTGTGAAATAGTTAGGTTTTGTTTTGCAAATGAAGCACAACAGTTTCAATGCTTCTTCTAAGTGAGTAAATTATACGTTCCTATAATGTATTTGTTTGATTTCCATATAACCTCAGTTACTCACTGCAGAGGTGCTGTTGGAACGCTTTGTATATATACTATAGTTCAAAACAGATTTGTTCGGGTCGGGTCCAATTATGTGACTTTCGACCATCAGCAGTTACAATGGCTCTGAAATCCTGCGGTATTGAAGATGCATACATTAATATTATTAATAGCATCTATGAAAATACAAGTGCAAAGATTCGACTGTTCGAAAATACAACACACATAAAAATTGGAAAGGGAGGGAAAGGGTCCGAAGCTCTTTAATGCCACATTGGAGGGTGTCTTTCAGTCGCTGAGCTGGGAAAACAAGGGGATAAAGATTAATGGAGATTATCTAACCCACCTTCGTTTTGCTGATGACGTAGTCATTTTTGCAACTACCCCATCAGAGCTGCAGAGTATGATCCATGAACTTGCTGACAGGAGTAAAAAAGTGGGATTAAAAATGAACTTTCAGAAGACAAAAGTGATGTTCAATGCTTTTACAAGAAATGAAGATTTATCGATTGATGGAGAAAAGCTGGAGATAACAGACACGTACGTTTATCTTGGACAGCAGATATCAAGTGAGGGTCACATTGATGAAGAAATTAATCGGCGTACAAAACTTGCCTGGAGAGCTTTTGGAAGAAACAGCATAATTTTCAAGAGCAATATGCCATTATGTCCATCCTTCCAGTGCTTACGTACGGTGCAGAGACGTGGACCTTAACTAAAAGAGGCATACAAAGGCTGCAGACAACTCAAAGATGCACGGAGAGGTGTATGTTTGGTGTAAAGAGGAGAGATAAGAAGAGGAACTCGTGGATCCGAAAATGACAAGAGTGGAAGACATCATGAACAGAGTTAAATCCCTGAAATGGCAATGGGCTGGACATACTGCCAGAAGGGCAGATCATCGATGGGCAGTCGAAATTTTAGATTGGATTCCAAGGGACAGGAAAAGACCCCAAAGAAGACCACATGGGAGATGGGTGGATGAAATTCGAAAATATGCGGCAGTAACATGGAGGAGACTGGCACAAGACAGACCGATGTGGAAGAAACTTGGGGAGACCTTCATCCAGCAGTGGATTGATAATGGTTGACAATGATGATGATGATATTTAAGAAGAAAATTGGTTAATCAATGCATCCTTCGAGTGTTTAAGTACGCAGCAGAGACGTAGACCTTAACTGAAAAAGGCATACAAAGACCGCAGACAAGTGAAAGAAGCATGGAGAGATGTATGCTTGGTGTAACCAGGAAAGATAAGAAAAGGAACTCTTGGATAAGGAAAATGACAAGAGTGGAAGACATCAGGATCAGAGTAAAATTCCTGAAATGGCAATGGGCTTATACATGTTGCCAGAAGAACGGACCACCGATGGACAACCGAAATTGTAGATTGGATGAAATTACAAAACATGCGAGAGTGACATCTAGGAGACTGGCGCAAGACAGGCAGCTGTGGAAGAAACTTGGGGAGACTTTCATTTTGCAGTGGATTGGTACTGGTTGATGTTGATGTTGATGATGATGATGATGAGGAGGAGGATATATACGAAAAACTAAAAATGACATACAAAGGCTGCAGACAACTGAAAGAATCGTGTGGAGATGCATGATTGATGTAACCAAGAAAGATAAAAAAAAGGAACTCGTGGAAAAAGAAAGTAACAAGAGTGGGAGATATCATAATCAGATTAAAATCCCTGAAATGTTAGGCAATGGACTGGTCATGTTGCCAGAAGAACGGACAATCGATGTACAACTGAAATTTTAGACTGGATTCCAAGGGACAGTAAAAGACCCAAAGAAGACCTCATGGAAGATGGGTGGATGAAATGCGAAAACATGCGGGAGTGACCTGGAGGAGACTGGCGCAAGGTAGACCGTTGTGGAAAAAAACTTGGGGAGACCTTCATCCAGCAGCGGATGCTAATGGTTGACAATGATGATAATATATATATACAGTATAATAGATTTCATTACAATAGATTTCATTACTTTTCAAAAGAAAAAATGCGTTTCCTCACACTCACATAGTACGAATGTACATTGTTTTTTCAATATATTCATGCCACCAACATTACATAAACATGATGTCTAACTACAAAATAACAGCAATGTATCCGCATGAGTGGAACTTTTTCAGGTAGATGTTTCCATCACAAATTCACAAATTGCTATTGCCCAGAAACAAAACGTAGAGGTAATGTGTATTCCTCCGGGAAATCATACGTACGTATAATTATTACCGTTTCCACAAAGCACTTTAATATATTTTAATTAGTTTTTTTTTTTTTTTTTTTTTTTTGAGATTTAACTACCACCGTGAGCAACTCAATGGGCTATAAGCAGTCGCCCGTCCCTAATTTAGAGTCACTGGTTCCAGGGAAGGGAGAGAGCCAGTGCCGTAAGACAAACACAACATCCATGCCTCACGGGATTCGAACCCGGACCCCTTCCGACGAATGATCCGAGGCCAACGCCTTAGACCACTGCGCCACCGGGGCGGCTTTAATTAGTTGAACAAACCTATTGTTGGAAATCATAATTTGCTTGAAATCATTTATAAAACAAAATACCTGTGAAAAAAGAAGGAATGATCTTTGTTTTGCGTTTTAATTATATTCTACAACTAAAAACTAACTATGAGACTGCCTGTTAACGACATGAAATCGTGCGAAACCCAGCGGAAAACATAAGGGGGAGAAAGAATGAAAAAAAAAAAGCTAAGTGAAAACGCATTTTTGTCGTTTTTACAGCCCGCCATTTGGAATGGTAGACGCGTTGGCGTTTGGTTTGGTGGGCCGGGTCTAAGCGGCGCCTGAGCTCGGGGCAGAGCGGCCGGGCGTCGCCGGCGGCGGTCGCGGCTGGTTGAGCCTCGATCCTCCGCCGAGATAGGAGGATGCGAAACCACGCCGCCCTCGCTCGCTCCTACGCCGCACTTGGCTTAAGACCTGAGACGAACCAAGCGAGGGAGGGGGATCCTACAGCATTTCACAAAAACGCCGTCTTTTCTCAGAAGGTAACTTCTTCCGATGTTATGTACAAGTTGGGGAACATGTAAATTTAGTTAGATGGTGATCAGATCTATCTAATTCGCGACTTCAACACCGCCTTTCTTCCTGCCCCCCTCCCCCTTCCCTCACTCACCCACACATCTTCCCATCCTCTGTAATTCTAAAACAACTCTTAATCCCTCGTCACTATGAATGTGGGACTATATGTCGGAGCCGGAGTCGTTTGCTATCTCATTTAACTGCCTCGGTACTTATTTGTACGGTATGTCAACGACTTTTTTTAGATCACTCCACAGGATGTAGAAATGATGACGCCTGCTGTCATTCTATCTTTTTTATCAACATAGTGTCATCCATGCATGTCATCCTTAACTATCCTCTTGCACGAAATATTTCCCATTTAGTATTTAAGGATCTGGAAACACTGGGAATGAAAAATTCCTCAGTCAGTCGTAAATGAGCTTGTTCCTCAGAGGTACCACTGCTGACTTTTTCTTTCTTTTTTTCCCCCTTTTTTTGTAATCAATGCATTTTTTCTACGGTTCATGTTTATCCCCTTTCCACCAGGAATGAAACCAGCGATATCTTTATGAAGTAAATTTTCCTATTTGAACAATATTATATTTCGTTTATTAAATAAATAAATATTTAATAAATAAAATATATAGCAACGCTACAGCAACAATAAAGTTCTCCAAAATTATTTAAATTTGTGTTGGAAGATATTTTCAGAAATTTAAACTGGGATGAAAAAGGATTAAACATAAGTCACTTAGCAGGCCCGACGACAGGATTTTTGGGCCCCTGGCCAATCTTGTGGCCGGGGCTCCCAAAGTTTTCCTCGGTCCCTCCTCCCCACAAAACGATATTAGAAGAGTGCAGAATTAATACGTGTTAGATTAACCACAGATACAAAACTTTGTATATGATAAAACAAACTTCCATCAAATTGCTAATGTTTTATCAGAATTATTTTATGGTTGTTATGTACAATTCTGAAATTCGTTCTTAACATAGAATCACTTGACATAATTTTAAAGCTAAAACTTTCTTATTAAATGTTGAGTACTCAGTATTTGAAAACTAAAACAGGGTTACCTTTTTGTCAAACTAGTTATTAATTTACAAAAACACACTTTATAATTAAATACCAAAATAGATAAAATAAATTTTTAATAAACAAATTTGGTTAACTAATAACTCTTATAGTTTCTATAACACATCTCTCTTTTAGATGAAAAGTCGTCAATTACTTCATCAAAGTTTAAAGTACCAGCAAGATCTGCCTCCATGGCAAGAGTGGTTAGTCCACACAGTCTTTCTTGTCCTATGGTTGATCTGTTTTAACTTTTGATCTTTTTTTAAAACACTGAAAGTTCTCTCAGTTCCTGCCCTGACACTGGAAGAATACAAATTCGTGACAAACGGACACTACGATCAGGCCTCCGACGCCCGGGCCCCTGGGCAATTACCATCCCCCTCTCCTGCCTCCCCCTCTCGTAGGGCTTGCACTCAAGATTTGCTGATCACATAGTCATCATTACAACTGCAATAGGGAAATGCAAAATATGGTAAAGGATTTATGGATGGAAAGTTTTAAAAAAGGTCTAATAATAAACACAGCAAAAACTAAATATATAAACAATACAAAAAAGATTTTGATAGAAGGAAAAGAAATTGAAAAAGGAGATGAATACATTTATCTAGCTAAAGTAATCAGTTTTAAAGAAAGGCAAGAAAGAGAAAATAATAGAAGAATTATCGAAGGTAATAGAGCCTTTCGGATGCTTAAAGACTATTTAACAAGTGATCTTCCATTGTGTTTAATAAGAAAGATCTTCAATTCATGTGTTATCCCCGTATTTACTTATGGAAGTGAAACGTGGAGCATCACAGAGCAACAATGTGAAAAAATAAAAGTATCGGTAAGAAAGTCAGAGAGGAGAATGTTGGGAATAACAAGAAGAGGCAGAGTTAGAAATGAACTTATAAGAGAAAGAACAGGAATAATAGATATTATAAAAACAAAATAAAAGAATCAAAGTGGAGATGGGATAGACATGTTGGAAGACTGAAAGATGGACACGATTAATAACAGAATGGCAACCGAGAGATAGAAAGAGACGAAGGGGGCGCCAGAAAAGAAGATGGAGAGATGGAAAGAGAAAAGATGGAGAGATGGCCTTCAGAAAGTTGGAGGTACTAAATGGTGGACTCAGGCTAAGGATCGAGGAAGTTGGAAAAGACTGGGGGAGGGCTTATACCCTCCAGTGTGCAGTGAGGTGTCAACAGGCTAAGAAGAAGAAGATATTTCGTTTGAATTTCTCTAACGAAACGAATTGCCGAGAAAAAACAAAAGATCCCATACAGTGCAGAAATATTTTCCATTTTATCCAGATGCATGCAAATATGCAGAAAGTAGATTGATTGAAAGGAAGTTACGTGTTTTGATAGAGAGATAGATTAACCTAACGGCAGCTACGTGTTCCGAGGGATTAATAGATATCGTGACAAATTTACGTAGTCTGATAAGCAGATACAAAGACACGACTAGATAGTTAAATGAATGGAGAGATACGTCATCTGACAAGTAGATAGGCAAAGAAACAGCTACACAGAATATTATGTAATCTGGTACAGACAAACAATCAAATGATGAAACACGTGATCTGATAGATGAAGGGATAGAGAGTAACGTGGTCTAATACAGGGGCGTATATAAAAAACAATCAGGGGGCGACGAAAAATAGTTTTTGAAACCCACTAGAACAAAATAAGTTCATGGAAAATAGAAGAAAAATTTAAAACATTTTTTCTAATCTAAGTTGATGCAATTTATTAAATTAAAGCATATTTGTCTAATGTAAGTCGCATTTTAACCAAAAACAAAAGAAACACTTTTGGGGGTGGGGGAGGCAAGGTTTCTTGCGGCCTCCCCGCTAAATGCGCACCTGGTGTAATAAGTAGATAAGCAGGCAGACTGACAGATGGGCATTAAGGGATCTAATGGATAGACAGATAGATCGAAAGTTACGTTATCTAATATAGGTAAGGTAGGAAAACAAACAGATGGAGAATTGTGTTATCAGATAGATAGATAGATAGATAGATAGATAGATAGATAGATAGATAGATAGATAGATAGATAGATAGATAGATAGATAGATAGATAGAAAATGGATGAAAAATTACCTGATCTGATAGGTAGATAGTGACAGATGAATATGATTTGATCTGATGGATAGACAGACACACAGACTGAGAGTTGCGTTATTTAATAAGTAGGTAGACAGGCAGATTGACAGATGAAGACTTGCGTGATCTGATATATAGACAAGTAGGCAGATGAAGAGAATGTTATCTGGTTGATCGATTGATTATAGATGAAGAGTTATATGATCTTATACATACATACATACATACATACATACATACATACATACATACATACACACACACACATAAGTGACCTGGCAAACAGAGAGTACATAGATGGACGGAGAGTTACGTTGCCTGATATACGTAAAAATAGATGGTTTGAGAGTTACATCAATGACCTTATTTGTAGATGGAGAGAGGTGATCTTATTGATAGATTGAAAGTAAGTCATCTGATAGGAGGATACGTGAACTAATTGGCAGATACGTGATCTTATAGATCGATGGTGAATTACGTGGTACCATAGATATTGTAGATTGCAAGTAGTTATTTAGTCGGACAAGTGATAAAGACCATCTTGAAAGATGAATAACCACTTGCATTAAATACTCATTTGATACTTTCTGTCAGATAAAAAAAGAAGATTCAGGCACTGATCTACGTAAAACGTTTTCTGAAACTGAATAATTATGTAATTCCAGATATACAACCACTGTGTTTATTTACCACATGGTCCATTACTCTTCTTTAACTCCTTTATCTTGCCCTGGAGCTCAACTGAAAAACCTGAATTGAAGTATTTATTTCTACTGCAACAGGTAGCCAAATTTTTGAACATAAACAATGCAGCTACGAGAGTTTGAATTTACACGCTTTTCCGAATTTCATTTTTAAGGGCGTTTTTAAGTGCTTCAGTTCTGCAGCTTCAACTAAGTAAAGGGATAAAATATCCTTTATAGGAAGTGACACGCGCGTCCAAGGTTGTCAACACAAAACATTGCTCTAATTCTGAATTTCTTCAATCCCTGAATTTCTATGAAGAAGAAAATATATCCATTATACCTTTATCGCATTACACAGACTCAGTTCTGCCGTTGTGTAGACAGAAGAAATATTCATCGTCGAAGGTGACATATTTGCCTGCATATTTCATAACGCATAAGAATACTGTACATTCTTCCGATCTCCGCAGAATAGTGTCGCCAGGCCATTCGAAATTCCAGCTGAGTAAATTGAGAAATTTTCACTGGAGGAAAACAAAAACATGTACAGGACATGAAACATGTGTCAGTGATCTTTTGCCGCTATTTTTGGTACCCGCAACAATCTGACCCGGTGTAGAAATGAGAAAACGGAGGACAAAATTATTGAATTTATACTTCGTAGAGGTAGACATTACTTTTTTGATGACATATTGAAATTCTAAATAATCAGTGCAATGAATCGATAGTAATGCAAAATTTCGTTAAGTTTTACATTCCTGGATGTTATTCCCTTGAATTGCATGCAATATGTATGGCAATGAAAAGCTAGAGGAAGCAACCCTTATTGGCTGCAAGGAAGTCCGAAAGAAAATGTGATATTATTCCTTATTTTTCAATGATCCAAGAAGGCTGTTGCTATATCGAATTGCTGTTCATGAAAATGTCATCTCAAAATAAAAAAAAAAAGAAAAAAAGAAACCGACTAAGTGTCCGAGTTGTCTGAGGTACTGTCTTGTGATCATTCGTCTGACAATGGAACGGCGCTACAAAAGTGTCAAACTAGTCGCAAGACCAAGGCCATTCGATAGGACATATTAAGGAATATTTATTTCCAGAATATTAGCTGCGGAGGTTGAAAGGTTTCCAAGATGCACGGCTCAAAAGTGATGGCATAAATCCGGAAGTTACAGCTTTAATTCAGACTTACTATATTAAATACAATTTATGGGCAGTTTCTGAATTGGACTGTGGCTCATGCACAAACACTATTTACAATGTGCACAACAAAGAAAAGACAAAGAATTACAGTTAAGTTCGTCACAAACGTCAACCATGTTCGCGTCGAAGCAATGGTAAATGGGCGTAATGAAAGGCGGAGGCTCGTTTTGTAGGAACCCAAATTGAAAATAGGCGTATTTGATCAGGTCATTGAACATAGGAACTAGAAATGAGCCAACGACTGCACCCTAATAAAATTTCTCGATGCCAAATATTCCTGTCAGCCGATATATGTTACGTGTGATTGTATCAGTGCAATATTTAACAAAGTCCTTGTATGGCCGGAAAAATCCCACATCCAGAGGTTGAATAAGTCTCGTACATCTTTTTTTTAGGGGGGGGGTTAAGGACCGCAGTGAGCAACTCAATGGGCTATAAGCAGTCGCCCGTCCCTAATTCAGGGCCACTGGTTCCAGGGAAGGGAGAGAACCAGTGCCGAGAGACAAACACAGCATCCATGCCTTACCTGGATTCGAACCCGGACGCATCGCGGACGAACGGTCATATGCCCGCGCTTATAGCACTGCGCCACCGGGGCGGCCCGGTGCATCTTGGAGGTCTCAGTTTTCGGTGGAAGGTAACGCCATTCGGAACTGCATCGTTGACTAATTGATCATCGTTATTTGAAGACCAGAAGTTCCCAAGAAGTAGCAGCTCCTTTTGCTTGTTATTTGGCCAAAATTTTTCTGTAAAAATATATTCAAACGGGCCCGAGCTCAAATCCTGAATGAGACATGGGTGGTATGTTTGTATAAATGGCTGTTACTCTATCCTTTCCCTGGAACCAGTGGCCACAAATTAGGGACGGTCGATTGCATACAGCCCTACGATTTGCTAATGGTGATCGTTAAAGTCAGAAATTTAAAAGAAATGTCAATGTTATGACAGGCAATGATGCTTCAAACGTTAAAAAGTGAAACAAACTCTTCTGCAATGAGCATCCAGTCTTTCACTTGGAAAGCCGGTCAATGACATAACGACGAAGAACTGAATGTGTCACTGTGAGAAAATCAATCAGATGCTTATGGACTCTGGGACTGAATGATTTGCGACGAGCTCTGGCGATGAAATATCATTGCCCGCCTGGCCGAGAACCGTACTTCTTTTTATTTTTTTGCATGAGAAAATATTTTTCATTCATAATTAGAGGAAATACAATTGGACACCGAAAGTGATGTCACCAAATTGTTTTGCGGTTAAATTCCATTGAAACGTAATTTTCTCCCAAAGAAAATACAGGCAGGCAAAATTAATAATCTGGAAAACTAAACCCTGAAACATTGTTTGGAAAAACACTACAACTTGGAAAGTTCCACCGTAAGCCAAAACAACATGGAACATCTTTCAAAATTCCCAAAAGCAGTAAGTTACCGTTATGTAAAAGAGAACGCACAGTGTTTTTTTTTTTTTTTTTTTAATTATTATTTTTTTTATGTGAACTGTACGTTTTCCTTACCTAAAGAGAAAATTTAATACAACAAATGTCTAAAAAATCGTGATCGTACCTAATTGTTCGGTAAAACAAGTTAGTAAAATTATGCAATGCATTGATTGTGACACGCTTTCCAACATACCTGAAATCATTACTCATGTTATTACTCAAGTTATGAAGATAATGGCTGTGGAAAAAATCTCGCTCCTGTGCCCTGACCTTTGAACCCACTTCGATGATATTCAATAGAACCAGTTCAGTATACATCTGGAACAACATACTAAAGTTTTGTCGCATTCGAAGCATTTTTACGTAAGTTATGACGCATAAGGGCGATGGAATGGATCCCGCTCCTCTGTCTTGACCTTTGACCCCATTTCTCCGATTTTCAATACGGTTTGTGCTCAGGAGGTCCCCTACAACATACTAAAATGTAATGAAATCGAACCATTCTTACGCAAGTTATGACGCATGAGAGCAATGGAATGGATCCAGCTCCAATGTTCTGACCTTTGACCCCATTTCTTACATTTTCAATGGGGTGCGTCCCCAGATGGTCCCCTACAACATACTAAAATCTCATCGAAATCGAACCATTTTTACGCCAGTTATCGTGCGGACGGACGGACGGGCAGACAGACAGACAGACGGACAAAGCTGGAGCATATACGCTTCTTCAACCTACGGCTGGAGAGCGTAAAAAATAATTTTTCAGTCACTGGTTTTATTTATTTATTTATCTATCTATCTATCTATCTATCTATCTAACTTTGCCTCTCTCTCTCTCTCTCTCTCTCTGTCTTCCCCTCTCTCTTTTCTAATTTCTATCTGTGAAAATTTTTATTGTTTTTCTAAAGCAGCAGTTGTCTTGATCAGTCGCCACCCGCAGATTTTGTGGCACCATGATATCTGTGCCGACTGATCAGGAACTTTCTGCTACGGGGTTTCGCGTGATGCACAAACACTTTCACTTTCATCTGTGTAAAGTGCAGATATTTTAAGCAATTACAGCTTGATGACAGAGACGTCGCTAAAGTTCGAAATCAGGATGGGCGAGCATTATTTTTGCTGGGGCAAGCTTGATGGCAACTTTTTATACAAAACACTGAAAGAACAAAAAGTTTCCAAGCCTTCGCACTTCAACCAGATGGCTTTCTCAAGGAAGGTAGACAGCTAACTGCAAACTGGATAATAGAACGGTTCAACAATTTGAACGTGGTGACATGACAATAACGAATAGATGCGAACGTAATAGGGTATTCAAAGGCACGAAGCGTTATGCCAGTTGAGCACGCAGAATCATGGAAGGAAAACCAAGAGGCAATCACTATTTGAAGAACTGGTTCCAAACTCGCGGCAACTCCAGTGAGAAGCTCTCATTGCACGACTCGCTGTTGGTTATGATCTCAAACGTTTTGCGAATGGCAGTAGATTTTGGGTGGAGTAGGAAACTAATTTCTTTACGTCATCCCACATAGGAGCAGCGGACTTGAACTTGACTTCTCTGGATAGGCCCGTGGTTACTTTGCCGTTCTTTATGTTTCTTTTATGTTCGTTAACTCTAATTCTAAATGAACGTTTAGTCATTCCAATGTAGTATCTTGCCGATCCGTCCGGATATAGCAGAAGAATGGCATAAAAACCTACTTCATTGGAAGGTGGGGACTTCTCAGTGTTTCCTTTAAGCATGGTATATAAACATGTCGGAGATCCGATGCCAACACCGAGGTTGATCTTCTTGAGCGCGTTCTCGAGCTGATAGGAAACATTTGTTATATAGGGAATTGATCCCAGGTAGCGTATCTGCGGCATAGAAAGATTAGTACAACTGGTTCGGATTTTCTCGAAGTAGCGATGTATCAGGTAAGGGTGTATCCTGCACATGCCTCAGTGTTCGGGTGTATCTTGCCTCAGTGTTCGGATGCATCCTACCTCAGAGTTCGGGTGTATCCTTCAAGATTCGTTCCTTTGTTTTGAGAAAATGATCCTAGCGAAATTCAGTTTAAATCTGTTACAGGTTGTAACGTATCATCATCATCATCATTGTCAACCATTATCAATCCACTGCTGGACGAAGGTCTCCCAAGTTTCCTCCACAACGGTCTGTCTTGTGCCAGTCTCCTCCATGTCACTCCCGCATATTTACGAATTTCATCCACCCATCTCCCATGTGGTCTTTTTCTGGGTCTTTTCCTGCCCCTTGGAATCCAATCTAAAATTTCGGCTGTCCATCTATGGTCTGTCCTTCTGGCAGTATGTCCAGCCCATTGCCATTTCAGGGATTTAACTCTGATCATGATGTCTTCCACTCTCGTCATTTTTCGGATCCACGAGTTCCTCTTCTTATCTCTCCTGGTTATACCAAGCATGCACCTCTCCATGCTTCTTTGAGTTGTCTGCAGCCTTTGTATGTCTCTTTTAGTTAAGGTCCACGTCTCTGCACCATACGTAAGCACTGGAAGGATGCATTGATCAAACACTTTTCTTTTAAGACATAATGGCATATTGCTCTTGAAAATTATGCTGTTTCTTCCAAAAGCTCTCCAGGCAAGTTTTGTACGCCGATTAATTTCTTCATCAATGTGACCCTCACTTGATATCTGCTGTCCAAGATAAACATACGTATCTGTTATCTCCAGTTTTTCTCCATCAATCGATAAATCTTCATTTCTTGTAAAAGCATTGAACATCACTTTTGTCTTCTGAAAGTTCATTTTTAATCCCACTTCTTTACTCTTGTCAGCAAGTTCCTGGATCATACTCTGCAGCTCTGATGGGGTAGTTGCAAAAATGACTACGTCATCAGCAAAACGAAGGTGGGTTAGATAATCTCCATTAATCTTTATCCCTTTGTTTTCCCAGTTCAGTGATTGAAAGACATTTTCCAATGTGGCATTAAAGAGCTTCGGAGATATGGTGTCACCTTGTCTCACTCCCTTTCCAATTTTTATGTGTGTTGTATTTTCAAACAGCCGAATCTTTGCACTTGCATTTTCATAGATGTTATTAATAATATTAATGTATGCATCTTCAATACCGCAGGATTTCAGAGCCGTGGTAACTGCTGATGGTTTCACCGAATCAAAGGCTTTTTCATAATCGATAAAAGCCATGCACAATGGAAGTTCATATTCCTCGCTCTTTCAATTAGTTCTCTCAGTACATGGATATGATCTATTGTGCTGTAGCCACTCCTGAATCCAGCTTGTTCTCTCGGTTGAGCCATGTCCAGTGTTACCTTCAAGCGGTGTGAAAGAACTTTAGTGAAGATTTTATAAATCACTGATAGGAGGCTGATAGGTCTGTAGTTCCTGAGATCCTCAATGTCACCTTTTTTATGTAGCAGGATCATTGTAGCATTGTCTCCAATCCTCAGGAATCTTCCCTTCATTAAGGCATCGAGTGAAAATTTGGGCGAGTACTGTTTCAATTTCTCCACTTGCTTCTTGTATGATGTCTATAGTAATTCCATCTTCTCCTGGAGCTTTCCCCGCTTCATGTTCTTGATTGCATGAGCAACTTCTGCTGGGAGGACTGGAAGAACTCTGGTACCTTTCATGATGTCTGGAGTACATGTATCATCCTTTCATATAATTTGGAGTAGAAATCTTTCACTCTTGTCAAAATTTCGCCTCTATTTCTTGTTATAGAACCATCTTCTTTTCTCAGAGCCATAATCTGTTTTCTTCCCTTACTGAGATGTCCCTTTGCTATCTTTAGGCTTTGGTTGTTTTCAATTGCTTTCCTCACTAGCTCACAGTTGAATTTCCTTACGTCTTCAGTGATACTTTTTCGTGCTGTCTTGCATAGCTCTATATATTCCACTTTGGAAGTCACATCTTCTTTAGTTGTCCTCATCTCTCTTCTTTTTTGCATCAACATTTTGGTTTTTCCTGATAATTTGTTTACATGCAACTTGTTCTTAGACCCAGCTAATTTTGTTGCTGTTTCCATAAGAGCTTTGGTTACTTTTCTGTTAACTTCCGAAATATCCACTTCTTCCGATGTTAGGCCTTCTAAAGCAGAGAATCTGTTCTTCAGTTCCAACTTGAAAGTATTATGGTGTTTTTTAAGGTTGGTTATGTCAATAGATTTTGTTTGTCTTATGAGCTTGCCACGTTCCAGTTTAGTGTTGAGGTGCATCTTACATCTCACCAATCTATGGTCACTACCTGTGTTGAACTTGTTTAGCACACTGCAGTCTTCGATGACGAATTTTTTGTTACACATAATAAAATCAATTTCACTTGTCGTCCCAATTGGATGTCTCCATGTCCATTTCCTGTGTGGCTTTTTCTTGAAAAAGGAATTCAAGATGAAAAATCCTTCTGCCTCTGCAAACTCAACGAGAGTATTTCCACGCTGGTTTCTGTTGCCATGACCGAATTTACCTACTGAAGTTTCATTCTGTTGCCGGTGCCCTATTTTTGCATTGAAATCTCCCATAATTATCTTCAAGTGCTGCTTACCTTTATTATTTAGATGACGAATTTCCTCATAAAATTCTTCAATTTCTTCTTCAGGATGACTTGTGGTGGGTGCATAAGTTTGAATAATCTGAGCCTGGTATCTTCTCGATAGTTGGATAACGAGTCGTGCAGCTCTGTCAGAGGAACTTTCAACTTCTACCACTTTATCCTTCAGTTTCTTGTTTATTATAAATCCAACACCACTAGTTCTGCCAGTATCTGTCCCTCGATAATAGAAGAGATGTCCACTTTTCAGTTCAATGAGATCTTCTCCTTTTCTCCTTACCTCACTTAGCCCGACGATGTCCCACTTGATCCTTTGTAGTTCCTCTTCCAATTCAAGAAGCCTTGAATCAGAAGATAGGGAGCGTCCGTTGTAGGTAGCCAAGGTCAGTAACGTATATTGTACTTTAACTTTCGTTTGGAGTTTCTTTTTCTGTGTAAATTTGAGTTCGTTCTCTTAGACATTTTCATACCTTAACGTTGCCGCCCGGGTGGCGCAGTAGTCTAAGCGATAGTCTCTGATCATTCTTCCAAAAGGAGTCCGGGTTCGAATCCCGGTGAGGCATGGATGTTGTGTTTGTCTTACGTCACTGGCTCTCTCCCTTCTCTGGAACCAGTGACCCTAAATTAGGGACGGGCGACTGACTGTCTATAGCCCATTGAGTTGCTCAGGGTGGTCGTTAAACCTCCAATTAAAAAAAAATAAAACCTTAACGTTATGTCTATTCCCTCAAACGAGAATTATGTTGGCATCAAACTGAGGTCGGAACAAGAGTGACGTATGTATGTGATAAGAACGATAGATAAAAAGATGATGCAGCAGTTGTTTTGGTGTGTGGAGATGTTCGATCGTTCTAAAGCTGAATTATACGACAGATGACTAAGTTATGTGAAGTGGTGTGTTTTGGATTTCGTCTAATGTCGCTGGACCAATAAAAAGTTGACGTAAGTTGGACTTCTTGACTAAGATATGTGATGTGGTGAGTTTTGGATTTCGTATAAAGTTGCTGGACCAATGGAATGTTGTCGTAAGTTGGACTTCTTGACTAAGATATGTGAAGTGGTGTGTTTTGGATTTCGTCTAATGTTGCTGGACCAATAAAATGTTGACGTAGTTGGACTTCTGTATATGTTTCGTCTGGCCGTAAAACCTTAATTTGAGCTATCCGGCGCAATTAGTTGCATCGCATTTACCCATTGTTTAACATCTATTCAGCCGGAAATCTTACATAACGTAAAAAGGGTTACATTATAAGGTTTGAATGTTTAATATTTTCCGCGTATTCCTTCTCCAATCCCAATGCAGATGCTTGACCATATTTTTCAGTTTTTCCAGATAAATAATTGTCCTCCAAGAGGCAGCTAAACAATATGGTTACATACACAAAAAAGTACATGACTAAATAGTTTAAGTTATTAAATCAACCCTGGGATTTATAAGAAAACCTCTTTATTTGTGCTCCAGATTTTGAATAAAAATATCGCCCATCCTCTGTTTGATTGGTAAGATGTCTTGCATGATATTTATCTTTCTTAATTTTTTTTTCATTTTTCTTTCATTGTTATGAATGGCTGTCGTACGTAGAGCAAAAGATCAATTTAGCAAGGACAGCAAAAGAGAAGCTGAGCTCGCTTAAATTGTTGGAACTTTTTTTTTGTTGGATGTGTACATATCTATACAACTTTTGAGATAGAAAGCTAGAGATAACAATACGGACTAAACTTTGTAACCCAATTAATTTAATTTGCTATGCATACACTGTATAACAGATAAACATTCGACGTTATTTTCAGTTTTATGTTGGGGTGACCTTTAAAAAAAAAAGCATTTATAAAAACCACCGGGGGCAGGTCCCCGATTAACCCCTTTGTACCTCTCTGTCTAATATGAGATTTACTTTACCACGTTCACTCTATAAATTCATTGAACCAAATTACATTTTGAACCAAGCAATGCGTGTAGTCAACACGTTGTGAATTTTGAATTAGGCAATGGGAATTTTGAACAGAGCCGTGGTGTGGATAAGACATAAGCCCCCCCCCCCGCTGGTGCACCCCCAGGGAAATTTTGCTCACATATGAAAATCTTCGAATAAAAGAAGACACAATGAATATGGCCAAAAACAAAAACTTTCACAAAAAAAAAAAAAAAAAAAATTCGTTGGCAAATTCGAATTTAATTCTATTAATTTAACGAATGTGAAAGGAATGGGCCGACATTATTGTCATATGCCAATTCTCAAACAAACTACAAAAACCTGCATTTGGACAGAAATGTTTAGCCTTTACTGGATACAGTTGCTACTGAGAATTAATATTTACATCTTGGATGCGCATGTACATTTAATATTTTTGCTTTAAAAGAACTAAAGAAGCGCAAAATCTTGTGATCCCTCTTAAAAAGTCTTAGAGATAATATCGCATTTTATTACTTATACACATTTCCAAGATTTCTAAATAGCAGGGCTATCGGATCTTTTTTCTTTAAAAAAAATGTCATATACATACACACACCGAGTGATCACTGAATTATGACCATCCGTATCAAACGTTGACCACGTGATTTCCGAGATGACGCGATTAGTTGACCGACGTAGCATATATGGTGTTAGTAGAGCAGTATGTAGTAAAATTCGGAGCGTGAGGAGTAAACGGAAGAGTTTATCGGTCTTTGAAGAAAGACAGATCGTGGGAGCTCGGAGAGTGGGTGCCTCGATTTCCCAAACGGCTGAACTGATGGGTTGTCCCAGAGTTGCCATAGTTAAAGTGTATCAGGACTGGTGTGAACATGGTCAAACAACGACCCGGAGTCAAAACTGCACGGGACATGGAAAGGTTTATGTGACTACCCAATACAACAGACGTCAACCCGGAACAATACGGGTATCTGTCATGAGCATGCATTGCGGCATGGCTATAACACCAGACGACCCCGATGATATCCTCTCTGTTCATCGGCGCAAAGAACTCGCCTGATACATAGATCATGCAAGTTGGAAGTCGGATGACTGGAAAAAAATGTGCTGGTCTGACGAGCCGCGTTTCTGCCCACCGAATTATGACCACCTCCGTGGATGGTCGTCAACGTGTTTGGAACAAACAACATGAAGCACTCGATCCATTCTGCATTGTCTCTCCATAGGGCAAGCTGGGGAAGGCAGTTCTGTGGTGTAGGACATGTTTACCTGGCACGAACTTGGACCCCAGGTGCATTTGGAACAGCATATGACTGGTGTCCACTCTTGTGAATTGCATGCTGATCCTGTATACCCAGCAACGCTGTACTTTTTCCTGAATGGCGACGGTGTCTTCCAAGATGACGATGTTCCTAGCCACAGGTCCAATTTTGTGTAGGAATAGTTTGAGGAACACCGTTCAGACTAGGTATGAGCATAGGCTCCTTTTTTAAGGCCCTGGGCCTGTTGCATATATTTATGACTGGCCCAGGGCCACCCCGTGTTTGAACTTTTGTGAAAAAATATTCCCTGTGTGAATAAGGAAGAAATATATCCGTTATATTTTCATATATTCAATGAAGAACATATCCCATTTATATTTTCATTATCAAATGTTAGGGCTTCCCGTTAATGTCGACCCACCAAAGGAAAAGATAGAGAGAGAAAGAATAATTATTATGTGCATCATATTCAGGTAACAAAATGTCCTTCATTTTGTTTCCCAAGTGTATCAAGTTATTTCGTTTATCTCGGCTAGCCTTTTATGTCTTCAATAAATGACCGAAAATTCCCGTTTTTCATATTGTAGCTAGCAGAACTTTAAATCTTAGTAGCCCGAAAACTTTATACTATCAATAGCAATTTTGAAGGATATACGTTATACTGACAAAAGTCACCGGACACCTAAAAGAGAAACAGAACATAGCATTTATTGACATACATTAGTACGGTGTCGGTCCACCTTTGGCATTAATGCATGCACTGACCTTTCAAGACATGCTTTCGACAAGGTTTTGGAACCCAGCGATAGGTATGCGCTTCCATTCAGTACTTAATGCTGCCGCTAACTGTTGCTTAGTAGTAGGACTTGGTTTGACGATAATTCCACACACGATAAGGAATTATCGTCAAACCACACAGTAACAGTCCTAGCTTTATGACTCGGTGCATTATCCTGCTGGTACCAACAGGGCTCAGTTCCATATTATTGCCACATAGTTGGTAGGGCATAATTGTCCAGAATATCGAGGTAGACGTGCTGGTTAACAGGTTTGTCCACGATAACCAATGGGCCGGAATCCTACCACAAAAAACACCCCCACACGAGTACACTGCCAGCTCCAAACTTGAACGTAGGAATAGTGCACTGTGGTAAATAGTGTTCCCCCCGCTGCCGCCATACCCACACACTGCCATCAGACTGATGAATCGTGTATCTGGATTCATCAGACCATAGGACCCGTTTCTATTGATCTACGGTCCATGATAAATTTTCTTTACACCATGCTAAACGACGAGTAGCATTCCGAGTGGAGATGAAAGGTTTGTGAGCTGCAGCACGACCACGGTAACCCATGGAATGAAGTTCTCTGCGAATGGTACATGTACATACCGAGGTTCCAGCATTTTTGCTTACCTGTACGCTGAGGTCTTGTGCAGTACTCCGTCGATTAGCTGTAACGACTCTGCTGAGGCTTCGACGTCCTCTACTACTGATTTTCTTTGAACCGCCGGTACGTTTTGCTGCTTCAGGCACGCCATGTGTCTTCCACTTATTCAGTATATCCAAAACAGTTGACTTGGGTATGTTTAAACGCCTCTCGGTTTTTCGTATGAAGAACCCACTAATATAACACCCAACAATCTTTCCTTTCTTAAAGGCAGTTCTCTAACGCCCCGGCATTTTCATTCAACCTCAGAGTGCGATATGATCGCGGTCAGCTGCAGGTTTGTTTTTGTACCGTTTGCAGCTGTACCGCGCATCTTAACAACGCAGCTGATCCATTCATTTGCTGTTGAAGGGGCGTCCGGTGACTTTTGTCGATATAGTGTATTTCGTTCTTCTAAACTTTTCTGTTTCACACGTTCTTCTTTTCTGACTATGAGAGGCAGTTTGCACAATAATGTAAAGGAGTTTGTATCAAAATAAGAATGTTAATTTCCAAATTTTATTCAATTTTAATGGCTTTTACTTCATCCTGGTTCTTACTAATTCATCGAAAAAGGGGCATTTTTTCGTCTGGCTTATATCAATATCATCGAATGGGCAATATATATTGCGGGAACGCCGAACAACTGACACGAAGTCCATGAAGAACGAAGGTGAGTTAACATTTTCGCATTAGTGATTTTATAATAAACTTCCTTACATAATTGTGCACATTGCCTTTCATAGTCAGAAACGAAGAATTTTAACGTGTGAAACAGAAAACTTTAAAGGAACGAAATATATTCTTCAAAATTGCTATATTAACAATTTTTGCCACGTAGTTCAGCAACAGGCTTAACCTAAGCTTGAGCTATATCGAAATTCATATTATCAGTTTTCATCGTATGTTGGAAAAAATACATAGTTGTTACTTAAAACACTCACAGACGTTTTGAATTGCGAAATACGCCATAAATAGTAATTAAGAATTTTAGGCAAAGAACAAAAGAGAGACTGCAATCTAACCATTCAGTTGTGCGTTTCCTATTGTGTTAGTTATTTAATTCGGTTAGAAGTGGTAAATGAGATTAATCAAAGTGAAAGGGAAAATTAACTTGAGACCTGTCTCCTACGAGAACTGATTTTTTTTTATAGCCCGCCCAGGCCCGGAGCCGTTTCCGGGCTTTTTGTCATAGCCCGGGCCCGTGCTCACCTCTGGTTCAGACTTCCAGCATATCGGCTGGCCTCCGAACTACCTAGATGTCAGTCCCATAGGTATTTGTTTATAGGTATATCAGTCCCATTGTCCCAAGATGTCAGTTCTATAGGTATCTGTTTATAGGTATATCAGTCCCATTGTCCCTAGATGTCAGTCCCATAGGTATCTGTTTATAGGTATATCAGTCCCATTGTTCCCAGCTGTGAGTCCCATAGGAATCTGTTTATAGGTATATCAGTCCCATTGTCCCTAGATGTCAGTCCCATAGGTATCTGTTTATAGGTATATCAGTCCCATTGCCCCCGATGTCATTCCCATAGGAATCTGTTTATGGGTATATCAGTCCCATTGTCCCTAGATGTCAGTCCCATAGGTATCTGTTTATAGGTATATCAGTCCCATTGCCCCCCGATGTCAGTCCCATAGGAATATGTTTATAGGTATATCAGTCCCATTGTCCCCAGCTGTCAGTCCCATAGGTATCTGTTTATAGGTATATCAGTCCCATTGTCCCTAGATGTCAGTCCCATAGGTATCTGTTTATAGATATATCAGTCCCATTGTCCCCAGATGTCAGTCCCATAGGTATCTGCTTATAGGTATGTCAGTCCCAATGTCCCCAGATATCAGTCCGCTTGTGGGACACTATGGAACGGCATATCAGGCGTATGGATACACTAATCATCTCCATACCTGCACTGAAGGCCGCATTACACATAGCTTAGTTGGTCATACCTCCCAATTGCTTCCGGTATATCAAATAGAAGTCATCGCTCATTCCACGTTTATGAGTGAGTCACGGAAAAATTATCATCGTGCGTCACCGGGAAACAAACCCAGGGTCATCCAGTTACGCCCCGGACATGCTTCCACTACACAACAGCGGCCTCGAAATTCTCCAGACTCACATACGACAAACTGCCAAACCACCTGGCAGGTTGCTGTCTTTGGAGCCCCGCACAATGCTGGGGATTTACCAAAGATGAACAGCAGCAACTGAACAAATAACTAGAAGGCGGATGAATAATAAATACACAGTTGACGTGGATTAGGAACATCAAATAGAAGTCATCGCTCATTCCACGTTTATAAGTGAGTCACGGAAAAATTATCATCGGTCGCAACCGGGTCATCGCTCATTCCACGTTTATAAGTGAGTCACGGAAAAATTATCATCGGTCGCAACCGGGTCATCGCTCATTCCACGTTTATAAGTGAGTCACGGAAAAATTATCATCGGAATAAGTCATCGCTCAATTCTCATCGGTCGCCACCGGTTTCCGGTGGCGACCGATGAGAATTTTTCCGTGACTCACTTACAAACGTGGAATGAGCGATTACTTCTATTTGATGTTCCTAATCCACGTCAACTGTGTATTTATTGCTTCCGGTATCTTATTGAATCTATGTCACGTCGGATACCTGGTGTACTGAGGGTGAAAAGAGGACCTAGGAAGTATTAGGATGGTGGTATTCACGCATAAAAAGGGCTGCTGTTATAGAAGAACTGACCACCTTTAGACAATTGAAATACTTGCCTGGAAAAAAAGTGTATGGGAGAATGGAATTCGAAAGACCATGTGGGAGTAACATGACATGGAAGTGAATGGCTCTGGACAGAGAGTTGTGTTAGAAACTTGGCAGACTTTAGTTCTGCAGTGGATTGATAATGGTTATTGATTATGGTAACGAAAATATAAGCCCCCCCCTTCCTTTAAAAAGTGCTGGATACCTCTGATTGCCATTTGCCATGTCGAATTGACTAAAAAGGTGCCAGTAGTTTTCTTTCTCGGATTTCTATATGAACAAATATTTGTGTGTGTGTGTGTGAGGGGGAAGGGGTGTGACAAAGCATTTTTCTTGAACTAGCTCTTTCCAAAACATCTCTTTGCTATTCCTTTAAATGCTTTTCTTCCTCAAATGCAATAATTACATAATTGATATGAATGTGTTTTTTCTAAGAATATTTTATATATATATATATGTGTGGAGACTATCTTGGAAATATTCAGGTGGGCTGTGGATGACCTAGTGGTCAACGTTCGAGACTGCCACGGAGAAAGCTAAGGTTCGATCCCAGAAGGTACGAACGCTCGGACCACTAAATATCCGCCGTGTGTCGGATGGGCACGTTAAGCCGTCGGATCCCGGGTACTTGCCCCCGGTAATAAATATGGGCGTCTTCCTCTCCCTTTCTACCTCACACTTCCATGTTACTTTCCTATCGGGCACTCTAGACCAAATCTTCCATGTTTTAAATAATTTTTGAGAATTATTTTTCTTAATGAGATAACGGAGACAATTTTTTTTCCAAAAGTTTTTTAAAGCTTTTTATCTAGAAATAGGAATTTATTTTGAAAGCTGAACTTTAAATATGGGATTTGTAAGTTCTAAAATGCAATATATCAAGACTGAAAAAGTTTTAATGGTATTTTATTTTCAAGATGATCTACAAATTTATCTCTCACGTAAACTGTTCTCAGTTGCAATGCTATATTTTTTTTAGTATAACAGAACACACTTAAAAAAATACAAATAGTTAAACCTTAAGCGTTGAAAGGAATTCTTAAATATGATATCTAGGTTCTTTTTTTTTTTTTTTTTTGATTGGAGGTTTAAAGACCACCGTGAGCAACTCAATGGGCTATAAGCAGTCGCCCGTCTCTAATTCAGGGTCACTGGTTCCAGGGAAGGGGAGAGCCAGTGCCGTAAGACAAACACAACATCCATGCCTCACGGGATTCGAACCCGGACCCCTTTCGGACGAATGATCAGAGGCCATTGTTTAGACCACTGCGCCACTGGGGCGGCGATATCTAGGTTCACGATAGCTGTGTTACACTTCGATCACAACGGCTTTAGCTGAGTTTTTCAACGCAACTGTCAATACTGTGGCTGCCACAGTGTTAATCAGATTTTTGCTACTATTTACAGCTAATATTCTAACGAGCTAGCTTAATCAAAAATTTTGCAATCAGCGTGGAGTGAACGATTCCTTTCTTAAAATACGTATTTTAAATTCATTTCTAAAAATTCATTAACAACGTTTCCCTTCTCACTTAAAGCAATGGCATTTCACCCAGAATTATATATTTTTAAATACTGAACATGCGCAAAAATTCGAATACTTAGGAAACAAAAATAATAAAAATTACGAGGATGTGTTGTGTGGTTCTGTGAAAGTTTTCTCTTTAAAAGGGAGGTTGTTGTCGTTGAGCAGAATAATATCGGAGAGCATTCTTACGAAGCGTTGCTAGGGTTGTTGCTAAGGGGAGAGAACCTATTCTGGGAGACAGTCAATAATATCTCAAGATGGCGAATTCGGCACAATGACTGGGTGGGTCTCAGCGCAACACAAAAGGCGAAATATCTCTACTCTGGAAAAACCTCATCTATAAATTCTGCCGGAAAATTTTTCCTCTTTTTCTGCTACGTGTTTTCCCTTCTCCTTGCTAAATTTTGCGAATAAATAATGTCTATTCAGTATTACAATCCCTTCGAAGACAAGCAAAAAGAGATGAGAGTTTTCCAGAAGTTTAAACTGATAACAGTGTTAACATAGTAAATAAGAAAATAAATTCGATTTAGCATTCCTTTCCAATTTTTAAGAAACTTAATTTAATTGGAAAAGTTGTTTATTCCCAAATACTCTATTTTTTAATTAGGTCTGGTAGCATTATATTGTCGACTTGCAATCACGTTCATGATAAAAAAAAAAAAAATAAGAAAATGAAAAGCACTATGAACGACGCAGCAAACCGTTTGTACAGAGAGAGACAAAATGCAATTTTGCTGGTTATAAATTTTGAGTAGCAACTCAAAACATGTTTTTGGGTTTTAAATTCTTTGAAGACTCGTAAGATGTAAGAAACTATTTGCAGTGCTAAACTATTCGTACTAATAATAAAAGCGATAGCAATAATAATATTTTATCATAGAAAAATGGTATTGTCATGGGAAAAAATGAGTGATTGGAAATCTACTTTTTAAAAATAACTAGCCACTGCTGGAACTACATTTTTAGCGGAACAGTAGCTACCTTATTTTTTGGAGAAGTAGCTACTTTCTCTACGTTTTAGCTACTTTTTCTTCATTTAGTATTAAGTTAAAATGCAATTTCTGAAAATGAACTTTGTATGTACATTCTTATACATGAAATTCAGAGATAAATACCAAGGTAAATTACACAAGTAATATTTATATCTTTGTATTTATTTCAGCTCTTATAGTTATATGTAACACATTTCATCCCATTCAGTGGCTTTTTTTTAGGTTTGCTGATTTGCCCAGGGAATTCAAATAAAAACCCTATCAACTATCAGCGAATTCATTTTTTTTTTTACTAAGAGAATCGAATTTCGCTATCAAATGTCATCAACAAAATCGCTGGCTCGATTATCACGTACGCGCTATTTTCTCAGGCTAATTGAGAAGACTTCCCTGTAAATAACATAAAGGAAGGAAGATAAAAATATTTCATACTAAACAATTTGGCTAGCTTTCACAATGCAAATAAAGTCAGGTACGTAACTGTAGGCAGGGCACACTTAAGCTCCATGTTCCAGGAAATCCGTGTATTTGTGAATTTCCGGGAACATGGAATGAAACCCAATTGAAGATTTCTTCTTATTTTTTTATATTATCACGTAATTTGAAGAGTTTAGAACCACCATGAGCAAGTCAATGGACTATAAGCAGTCGCACGTCCCTAATTTAGGGCCACTTGTTCCAGGGAAGGGAGAGAGCCAGTGTCGTAAAGCAAACACGACGTCCATTCTGGGACGTCTACTTTGTTTAAAGTAGCAGGATTTGCAGCGTAATTTTCCGCTACTAGCAACTTTATTTTGTAGCATAATACTGCTACAATTAACTACATTTTTCTATTTGTAGCAATGCCACATGCCATGCTATTGCAAATGTAGTGTGCTACATGTAGCGCGCTACTTCCGATTAGTGCATTCTAATAGCTACTATGATGACATACACTATCATGTATAAACACGCGAAAACTTGCAAATATGCTACGAACCTTTCTTTCATGCACTGTTTTCCCCAGCTTTCAATCCACGTGAAGTTGTATACGTAAATGCATGCATTCACAGTATGTACTTATTTGCACAGATTTGTGAATAGAAGTTATGCCATCGACATGACAGATAGAAACTGATAAAAACCATAAAACCCTTTAAACCAGCAATGATCCTGAACTGAATGGTGCCCAAAATTTTCCGTGCTCCCGTAATAGAAATGTTCATAAAGCAGCGGGGTTTCACGAAAGCTACAACAAAACAATTCCTTTCCCACCTCTCATCTCAGCAGTACCGACTGTAAGCCTATCACTGGTGATAAACGCTTGCTTCTAGTCTTCAGTTCTTTGCTTCATGACACAAGGTATGATGAACAATGCCTAGCTTCCCTGACACGGACACCATGCCACTAGACAGAGAAACAAGATACTTAAACATGTCACTTAGTTCTTAGGATTGTCGACATCGTTATAGCCATTTCAGTAGGTAGTTAGTCGGAAAGGAACAGTATCAATCATCTCTGTAAATGACCACTTTAAATAACAAAGATAAAGGGACAACAACGCTTTCTGATGCACAAGTCCACTCGTCCCAGCCGCGTCCGACCCGTTTCTCAGACAGCGAATATATTTGTTCGAGCTGATTTCAGCCCAATTTGCTAACCCTGAGTTAATTCCTCCCATTCGGTTAAAGGTTTAACTGCGGAAATAAAATTTCGGCATCCCGGTGCGCGAGTGATCTGAGGCGCTGGCTTCTGGCCAATCGCCCAAGAAAGACCCTCGCCCGAATCGTTGATGAAGCATAGGTGGTGTACTTGTCTGACGACACTGGCTGTTTCCTTTTTCTGGAACCAGTGGGCCAGAGATAGGGATGGACGACTACTTATAGCCCTCAGAGTTGCTCGTGGTAGTCGTCAATAACCCTCCCCTCCCCCACCCGTCCCTCAAAGAAAGAATGCGAGCTTTAGGGTAATAACACAGAGGATGCTCACACATTTTTAGAACGATTTTCCAGCAATATCCTGTCTGATTAGCCCTTTCTCTGGATATGAACCTACATCTGATTTCCAAGATAACAAGGCATTTTTTTTAAATTGTTAGTGTTATTTTACTCCATTCCTCTTCCACTGATTTCTGTCCAATCATTGTTTTAGGTCTGCGTTTAGAAAGAGCTCTTTTTAGCAGTCCGAAAGCACAATAGTCAATTGGTGACGCACATCAGGAGACTATGAAGGAATATAAGCAAAAGGTATGGACTTCATACCCGTCTTTTTTTCTTTCTTTTTTTTTTTTTTTTTTTTTTTTTCAAGAAATACAGAGGTAGATTTGGATATATGACTGTATAACGAAGTGAATTTCTCCGTCATTTTTATCCGCGCCGGGGTTCGAACCCGGGTCCACTCATTCCGGAATAAGTTGCTCTACCAATTAAGCTACGCGGACATTGATTCTAATTGCTATCTGCCTTTATGTCGTGTGCGTCCTTCTGGCAGGTACGTCACATCTCCTGGTACGTTACATCATCTCCCCCTTATTTTTCTTTTCTTTCGAAGTGCTGCTCATATTTTTCCTATCTCGCGGTGTGGAAATAACATCACTCCAATGCGAGATTTTGAACGGTCGGGTTATCCGGATAGTTCGGGCGCCATTATAACGAAGTAAATTTCTCCGTCATTTTCGGTCTACGCCGGGATTCGAACCCGAGTACGCTTATTCCGGAACAAGTTGCTCTACCAATTAAGCTACGCGGACATGTATTCTGATTCCTATCTGCCTTTATGTCGTGTGCGTCCTTCTGGCAGGTACGTCACATCTCCTGGTACGTTACAACTGGTAACCTTATCTTGATGGAGTTCTACTGTTTGAAGGCTCTGTGGGTAAAGTAATGGCATTTCCTTTTTAAATATAGGAGTGAAAGCATTATTTTGGTAATATGTTGAACTCATGTTAATATTTTTTTCAATTTTACTTAACTTTAATTTCCCATTGTACGAGACAACAGCAATAATCATGAACATGCACGGCGCTAGACTTCGAAATCGCTAGACTACGGGTGGGCGAGCATTATTTTTAGTGGGGTAAGTTTGATAGCAATATTTTTTTTTATTTATTTATTTTTTTACGAAACGCTGGAAGAACGAATTTTTAATGCTTTTCTTTTTCTTTTAATTGAAGGTTAAACAACCACCGTGAGCAATTCAATTGGCTATGAACAGTCGCCCGTCCGTAATTTAAGGTCACTGGTTCAAGGAAAGGGACAGAGCCAGTGCCGTAAGACAAACACAACATCCATGCCTAACGGGATTCGAACCCAGACTCTTCTGTGACAAATAGTCATAAGCCAGCGCTTAGACCACTGCTCCACCGGGGCGGTTTCAATGCTTTTCACTACCGCTTACAAAAGAATTCGTGGCCGCCTCGGTGGCGCAGTGGTCAAAGCGATGGCCTCTGATCATTCGTCCGAACGGGGTCTGGGTTCGAATCCCGGTGAGGCATGGATGTTGTATTTGTCTTACGGCACTGACTCTCTCCCTTCCCTGGAACCAGTGACCCTAAATTAAGGACGGGCGACTGCTTATAGCCCATTGAGTTGCTCACGGTGGTCGTTAAACCTCCAATCAAAAAAAAAAAAAAAAAAGAATTCGTGCAATTCCGACCCCCTTCACCTAGACATACATACATACATGGACCTTTGACCCCATTTCATCGATGTTTGTCAATAAGGTTCTTTCCCAGTTGTCCCCTACCACATACTAAAATTTCATCGAAATCGAACCATTTTTTCCCAAGTTATGACGCAAAAGGCAATGGAATGGATCCCGCTCCTATGTGACCTTTGACCCCATTTCACCCATTTTCAATAGAGTTCGTCCCCACCTCAGGTGGTCCCCTACCACATATTAAAATTTCATCGAAATGGAACAATTTTTATGTAAGTTATGGCTCATAAGGGCGATTGAATGGATTCCGCTCCCATGTCCCGACCTTTGACCCCATTTCGTCCATTTTCAATAGGGTTCGTCCCCAGTTGCTCCTCTACCACATACTAAGATTTCATCGAAATCGAACTATTTTTACGCGAATTATCGTGCGGACAGGCAGACGGACAAAGCTGGAGCATATACGCTTCTTCAGCCTACGGTTAGAAAGCGTAAACAAGACTTATTACTTGGAAAAGTGAACACTATAATTTTAAGTTAAAGATATTGAACAAGTTAGTAAAATCATGCAATGCATTGATTATAAATACGCTTTCCAACATTACAGAAATCATTACTCAAGTTATCAGAATAATGTCTGTGGAATAAATCTCGGTCCTGTGCCCTGACCTTTGATCCCATTTCGATGATATTCAACAGAACCGACTTGGTATACCTCCGAAATAACATGATAAAGTTTTGTCGCAATCGAAGCATTTTTACGTAAGTTGTGATGCATAAGGGCTATGGAATAGATCCCACTCCTGTGTCCTAACCTTTGACACCATTTCACCCATTTTCAAAGAGTTTTGTCGCCAGGTGGTCCCCTACCACATACTAAAATTTCATCGAAATCGAACCTTTTTTACGTTAGTTATGGCGCATAACAGCAGTGGAATGGATCGCTCTCCTATGAACTGACCTTTGACCCCATTTCGTTCACTTTAAATAGGGTTCCTTCCCAGGTGATCCCCTACCAGATACTAAAATTTCATCGAAATCCAACGGTTGTTACGCGAGTTATCGTGCTGACGGACATACGCACCCAACGCGTGACGTAATGAGGCAGATGGGAATCGCGACCATCTGCTAGCAAGGTGTGATGTCATAAATCTTTAATAAGATCCACAAACAACGCGTGACGTAATGAGATAGATGGCATGACTGCGCGCCAACATTCTCAAACGCGAGTTGTGACGTCATAAGATTTCTAAGCATTGGTAACAGTAATGGAACAACGCCATCACTAAAAACGTTATAATTCGGGGTGGTTATTTAACCCACTAAACGAATTCTTCTAAAGTCGAGATCAAGCTAAATCGATTTCTAGTACCAGAAAACGGTAGGTTAACGACTTTCATCAAAATTATTAGAGCCGTTTTCAATATAAAATGTACATACATACATACAAGAATGGCTACTTTAAGGTGGACGTCAAGTAATTTGCTTCCTATACTTCCAATGGAAAAACTTTTGTACACATTTTCTTCGCAATTAATGCGTTCCCAAGGATGAAAATCTGAACATCGATTAAAATATCTTCATTTTATAACTTGCAATACTTAATATTTTCTAAACATAACCATAATTATGCAATTCAACATTTGTTTGTCTACTGACGTCATGAAAATACAGGTCGCGCCATCTTTTTTCTGGACAATTAATGCGTTCACAAGGATGAAAATTTGAACATCGATTAAAATAGCTACCTTTCATAACTTGGAATACTTATTATTTTCTAAACCATAACCGTAATTATGCAATCCAACATTTTTTTGTCCACTGACGTCATCAAAGTACAGGTCGCGCCATCTTTTCTCTGGTTTCAACACCACCAAAGGAAAAGTTATTGATTTTTAATATAAATATGATTATGTTTTAGAAAATATTAAGTTTTCCAAGTTATAATATGAAGTTATTTTAATCGATGTTCAAATTCTCATCCTTAGGAACACATTAATTGTGAAGGAAATGTGTACAAAAGTTTTTCCATTGGAAGTATAGGAAGCAAATTTACTTGACGTCCATCTTAATAATATGGGATAAGGACAATGGAATGGATCGCAATCCCATGTCCTGACCTTTGACCACATTTCGTCCATTTTCAATAGGGTTCGTCCCCAGTGGTCCCCTACTACATACTGAAATTTCATCGAAATCGAACCATTTTTACGCACGTTATGACGCATAAGGGCCATAGAATGCATCCAGATTTTATGTCCTGACCTTTGACCCCATTTCGCCCATTTTGAATAGGGTTCGTCCCCAGGCGGTCTCCTACCACATAGTTAACTTTATTTGAAATCGAGATCCCGCTCCTACGTCGTGACCTTTGACCCCATTTGTCCCATTTTCAATAAGGTTCGTCCCTAGTTGTCTCCTACCACATAGTAAACTTTCATTGAAATCGAACCATATTTACGCAAGTTATGACTCATAAGGTTAATTGAATGATCCCGCTCCTACGTCGTGACCTTTGACCCCATTTGTCCCATTTTCGATAGGGTTCGTCCCCTGGTGGTCCCCTACCACATACTAAAATTTCATCGAAATCGAGCCATTTTTACGCCAGTTATCGTGCGGACAGACGGACGGACAAAGCTGGAGCATATACGCTTCTTCAACCTACGGTTGGAAAGCGTAAAAAAGTGGCACACTATGAACTGGGTGAGCGATCATGAATCCTTTACTGAACCTGATCATGAATCCTTTACTGAAACTTTCTTTGAATTCTTGGAACCAAGTGTAAGTCTCTTTCTCCTCTTTTGCTACAGTAAATCGATTTTTTTTTTTTTTTTGTCAAAGGTTTAGGTGGATCCATGCTTCATCAATAGTCACAATAAATTTCCACGTGTCTCCGGCTAAGTGATTTTCATAAAGAAGTCTATTTTTTTTTTTTTTTTGTCAGGTTCAAATATTTTATTACTCTGTTTACAGTTGATACAGAGATTTTTAATGACTTAGCTGTTGCTCTTTGGGTCTATGCATTTTCTTTTAAGACCAGACACCATACTTTTGAAATAGTCGTAAAAATACGAACCTTCTTTTTTCTTTTCATTGGAGGTTACGGTTTAACGATCACCGTGAGCAACTCGGTGGGCTGTAGTAGTCTCACGTTCCTAATTTAGAGCCACTGGTTCCAGGGATCGGAGAGAGCCAGCGCCGCGAGACAAACATGACGTCCATACCCGGACCCATCTGGGACGAATAATCAGAAGCCATCGCTTCGACCACTGCTCCACAGGAGCGGCTAACTTTTTCGGATATTCGTTTGGTGTTAAAAGCCATGCTTGACAATTTTTCCCTCTATTATTAATAATATTGCTATTTTACATTTAGAAATGCTTATTTCATGATTTTTACAGCATTTTTTAACTACCGAATGCGAATATTTCTCTTCGTACAGAGCAAAAACATAATATTCTATCCAATGCTTGTTTACGTGCGCCATTTTCTTACCAGACTATATTTAACCCTTTAAGCGGCCGATGTACCTCAACCAAATGGTACACAAAATAGTCTGCGTTCCTCAAAGAGAAATTCCTTCACTTTCTCATCTTTAAAGTACTGGCCATAAACCTGCTACAGGTGATAAGGAATTATCTGCTCCACACATCCAATCCGCTGAAAGATGGAGATGGGCTAGGGATCCCGACATCAAGGAATGATGGAGAAGGACTAGTGCCACTGACACGAACATCATGCCACTGGGTAGAAAACGGCAACTCGAACATCTCTCTCCCCTTTCTTATGTTTGTCGCCATTGTTATAGCTTTAGTTTCAGCAGGTAAACAGTCAAAAAGGATTAGTGTCAATTTTCCTCTAAATGACCACATGGAAGAACAAAACTAACGGGAAAGTAAGGCATTCTGACACGCTGGTTCAGTACTCGTTCCAGTCGCGTTCGGTACACTTCTTAGGCAGCGAATGTATTCGTTCGACCTGATTTCAGACCATTTTGCTAACCCTGAGTAAATTCTTTCCAGCCGGTTAAAGGGTTTTAACTGCAGCAGATATTTCTTTCGTGTTCGTCTAACACGCTGTTGTCAGTTTCAGTTCTTTGAAGTTCTTTTATTGTCTATAATTTCTTATCAAAAACTTTATAAAAATGCGTAATACACCCTCTGAATCTCACATATCAAGGAGAAGGTCAGTATAAATTTCAGGTAAACTCATGCTCCCAAAAATGGAAACCTCTCAAGCAAGTGATTCGTTCAAACGGATGGGGGAATCTACGATAGAACTATGACAAAAGGAGGTTTTTATCAACCAACGATATGTTAGTCCGACTATGTATATCAATAAAATTTTCGTCTGCTCAATAAAATTTTGACACACAAGAATGTATATTTTGTGCATTTTGAGTGTAACACGAGATAACGTTGCCAATAATTCAAATTGTAATAAATAATAAGTAATATTCATCTGTTTGAATAATTCTTGTAGGATGGTGATATTATGATTCTATCATGAGTGATTGAAGTACGGGGACTATATTTTCATGATCATAAATTTAAATCTAGCTTAGGGACAGGCCCGTAGCAAGCTTTTCTTATCTGGAAGGGCGAGACTTGAAACTACGCCTCTCCGAGTTCAAAATTACCGCCTTCGAGTTCAAAATTACCCCTTCGAGTTCAAAATTTTGCCCTTCGTGTTCAAAGTTACTCCCTTCGAGTTCAAAATTACCGCCTTCGAGTTCAAAATTACGCCCCTTCGAGTTCAAAATTATGCCCCTTCGTGTTCAAAGTCACCCCCTTCGAGTTCAAAATTACCGCCTTCGAGTTCAAAATTACGCCCCTTCGAGTTCAAAATTACCCCCTTCGAGTTCAAAATTATGCCCCTTTGTGTTCAAAGTCACCCCCTTGGAGTTCAAAATTGCGCCCCTTCAAGTTTCACTCAATTAACACATGGATTTTACTTTCTCACACATTGCCGTTTTACAAAAGTTATTACTGTTCGAAAATCGCACTTCAGGTTTTTGACTTAATTTTATTAACAATGTAGCAACTAGCCCAAGAACTACAGGTTATAAACTCTAAGTAAAGCGTAAACGTTATGAGAACGTCGACAAAACTCCGCTCCACAGAAATGTAGAACGAGATGCAAACCAGTGCAGAACGAATGAGTATCGGATAGGGAACGTAACAATAGGAAGAAGCTTTAGGTGTAGGGCTTGAAAAAATTCCGTTCAAGGTTAAACGATCAGAGAACTTTCTGCGACGGAGCACAAATGATTGGTTTGCTCTTCATCCTTACGACAAGTTCTGAAAGGTCTTGGAGGTTAGGTATATCAACATATTGTTTCCTGTGCCTCCATTCACTGTTTTGGAAAATTCCCTTTATGGTTATGAGATGCTCATAACTCATAGTGTATGTTACTCTGTACCTTCGTTGTCTGCATGGAATACTGTAGCAGAGTAACTAAAGTTTTTAAAAAGAAGATAATGAAGGTTTTTTTTTTTTTTTTTTGGATTGGAGGTTTAACGACCACCGTGAGCAACTCAATGGGCTATAAGCAGTCGCCCGTCCCTAATTTAGGGTCACTGGTTCCAGGGAAGGGAGAGAGCCAGTGCCGTAAGACAAACACAACATCCATGCCTCACCGGGATTCGAACCCAGACCCCGTTCGGACGAATGATCAGAGGCCATCGCTTAGACCACTGCGCCACCGGGGCGGCATAATGAAGGTTGTAACTTCCTTGTTTTAGTTATCATTTCTATTTTTCAAATTCCCCAGAGCATGAAGTTACGCCCCTGGAATGACCCTTCTGGGAGGGCAACCGTCCTCCCTGCCGTCCCGGTAGCTACGGCCATGCTTAAGGACAACTCCCGTGGCAACCTGTAGGAGTACATTTGAGTCATCGAGGGAACAGCTGCATTCTGCTGCATAAGGAATATTTATTACTCGTGCAATCTGACTGCTCTGAGTTCTACTGGAAGTATCGTCTTGAATGGTAAAATGATTAGCATATTCAAGTGGATATGCGAGTCGTTTCTTTCTTTTTTTTTTTATTGGAGGTTTAACGACCACCGTGAGCAACTCAATGGGCTATAAGCAGTCACCCGTCCCTAATCTAGGGCCACTGGCTCTAGAGAAGGGAGAGAGCCAGCGCCTTAAGATAAACACAACATACATGCCTCACCGGGATTCGAACCCGGACCCATCTCGGGCGAATGATCAGAAGCCATCGCTCAGACCACTGCGAGTCGTTTCTCTCATAATTCCCATGTTTCAGAAAAATTAAAAAAAAGTGTTTCATATAAGTCTCGCATTACCTTAAACATCACGAAAAAACTGACAGCCTTATTAATTTACTGTACTTTCGATGGAAAACGACGTTCGAAATGCAAAGTGCAAGCAACTTGTAGGATGGTGAACGTAAGCACTGTCATAATTGATTTGATGAAGTTTCCAGATGTCTTTCTATATGCCTGTCATGATTTTTTACATCTTGTCACGTTACGAGGGATGAGAGAAATAAAAGACATTGAAGGACACCTAAAAGATTTAAAGCACTTCTTCTTCAGCGCCTTTTCTTCAGTCCTCTTTTCCTTATCGTCTTGACGTTGTATTTGCATAACATTGGATGCACGCTTCTTGGCAATTGTTCGAAGTGAGATAAAACAGCCTGTAATCAGGATCTTATTGCTTTTGTGTGGCCGTGCTGATGGCTTTTTCTTTTGTGAAAAAAGGCCGAATAGGTCAGCTATTCTTGCTGGTGAATAGGTCACTATTCTTACTGGTGCCGTGCCGTCCGAGGAGTGGAGTACATGCCTGCGTGACTATTTACTGAGCTCGATGAAGTGAACTTTAAACTTTCATTCATAACTATTCTTGCTGGCGTCGTGCCGTCCGAGGAGCGGAGTATATGCCACATGCAGCTACCTACTGGCTGGGTGTGACAAGGTGACTACCAATAAACTTTTTGGCTGTCTAATGCTTGAATATGGACTATCTGGATATGGAAGTTTTCTGTGCAAAGCTTCGTGTTGCAAGGAAGACCGAGAAACCTTTTTGTAAGGTAAATGAATGTCCTCTGTTAAATGCTAATGTCTTAACTAGAATTAAACAGTTGAGTTCAAAATTCGTGTTGTTAAGATATTTTGTGCACGGTCAGTAATTAATGTACATATCAACTTAACTTAGACAGTCCTCCCTTGAGATAGTTGGGCAAGGTGGAAGAGTTAGGCAAGGTTGGACCTTCGCAGTCTCTTGTGCAAAGTTAATAAATACAGACTCGGGTAGCAAATCTCAGCTTTTCTAAAATCTTCTTTCAGTGATTTCCTCTTTCTGTGCAGGATCAGCACTTACGCCAGTTCATTTTCATGTGAAATTCGCATTGTCGGTATTGCATGTTCACTTTTTGTCCGAGAATGGCCGCTTACGACGATGTCACAAGCTTTCTCACCACAAAGGGCAATTCTTCAATCAGAGGCGAAATGAGGCTGGAATCCAGGAAGAAGTTATGTAATCTGCGCCTCTTGGGAAACAACCCTACAGCAGATACATGCTCAGTAAAAAAAAATTTAAATTAAAAAGAAATAAAAAAAAAAAATCTGCCATTTTCTGTACTTCGTTTTGTGAATTAACGAAGCATATTTCTGACACAACGTTTTCCGTGAAGTGGCGGAACCTAAATTTAAAAAAAATTTCGTACGCCAGGAAAATTCTAAATTTTCAGATACCTTTTCACAGTTCCTTTCGTATATTAACGGAAAATCGCCGTTTTTAAGATGTGTTAAGGGAAAATTCGGAATTTTCAGGTACCGTTTCACACTTCCTTTCGTATATTAACGGAAAATTGCCGTTTTTATGATGTGTTAAGGGAAAATTCTGAGTTTTCAGATATCTTTTCACAGTTCCTTTTGTATATTAACGGAAAATTGCCGTTTTAAGATGTTTTACGGGAAAATTCGGAATTTTCAAAAAACCTTCGTGCAACTCCTTTCCTATATTAAAAGAAAAATTCAGTTCCCACTTTTTCCGTATCTATATGGCGGAAAATCTCCGGAAATAGAAGCGGTTCTTGGGAATACTTGAGCTTTTATTACAATTTACACTGCTGGCCGCCCAAAATGCAACACCAAGAAGGACACGAGATAGCAAAGCCAGATTTACTGGACACATAACAATAGATACAAAGATGAAACGATTGAGCTTACAGGCCCGTGCGACTTGCGGAACACTCAGACATCAATAGTTCGTGTGGCCCCCATGGCTGGCAATAACCGACACAACACACCGCGGCATCGAACGGCATCGGCTTTGGATGTGGGCTTGGGGTATGTCGGTCCAGGCTGTTTCCACAGTTCATTAGGCGTAGCCGCGGGCGGTGCTTGCCGGGCCACTAGGTTGCCTATCAGCGACCAGACGTGTTCGATGGGCGACATATCGGGAGAACAGGCGAGCCACGGCAGCAGTGACACCTGGTGGGCCGTGAAGAATTGTTGCACGATGCGTGCCACTTGCGGGCGCGCATTGTCCTGTTGAAATGTGGCCGCTGGCAGGTCCTGCAGGTAAGGGAGGACTACAGGCTCCAAAACGTCGGAGATGGTGCGTAGGCTGTTGAGTGTACCGGCGATGCCTACCAGAGAGGTGCGGGCGTCATATCCAATTGCGCCCCAAACCATAACGCCAGGCGACGGACCGGTATGGCGATGCATAATGCAGGCGTCATACAGTCTCTCGCCGCTGTAGCGCCACACGCGGATCCGACCATCGTGGTGTTGCAGGCAGAAGCGGGATTCGTCGGAGAAGACAATGTCGTGCCATTCCGTAGTCCAGGTGCGGCGTTCAGCGGCCCACTGCCGCCGTACTCGCCGGTGGTGTAACGTCAATGATAATCGGAGCAATGGGCGCCGTGCGACAAGTCCCCGCTCCTGCAGACGACGTCGAACGGTACGTGCAGACACAGGTTGTTGCGCAACACACCCTAATTGCTGCGCTAACGTTCGTGATGTGGCGGTGCGAGCCGTCAATGCCCGCCGCACAACATGCCGGTCCTCTCGTTCGGTGGTGTGCTGCGGCTGCGGCAATCACTCACGTCGGTCCGTCCGTCCCTCCTGCACTCACCGAATCCATACTCGCTCCACTGTGGCTGAATGTTGTCCCACACGGGCGCCGATGTCTCGGTACGATAAACCGCTGTCGTGATAAGCCACTATTCGTCCTCTGTCGAACTCCGAAACGTGCTGGAATGTCTGCCGTATTCTGCGACGAGGCATCAGGAAGCTTCCCGCGCACAGGTCCGACAGCACAACACACTTCCACTACTTACACCACGCCTTCTGTGCACTTTTCTTATAGTGCTTCTCGGTGGCGTGCCGAGCGCACATGATTTGCATATGCCCTGCAATGCTAATCGTTTGCATTTCCGCTTGCGGGCGACGCATGCTGCGAATTTCAGGCCAATCGGATGCTTCCTTCTTGGTGTTGCATTTTGGGTGGCCAGCAGTGTATATAGAGAAAGCAACCAAAAATGGCACAATGTCAAGTAAAGATCACAGAAGAAATAAGGACATGATGAGCTTGTAATTAGGAAAAATAGGGAATTAAGAGAGAATCGTCTAAGACGAACGTGTTATTTGTGGAGATGAGAGAAGAAATAGCTAATTCGAAAAGCTGTGGAAGCCGAAGTACCAGAAAATAGGAGAGTAGGAAGACCAAGGAAAAGACGGAAGAAAAGAGTAGTGGATGTCATGAAGAAAGTCAAGGCAAAACGAGGGAATGTACAGAGCTGAAAAGCAATAAAGAAGCATTGAAGAATGAGACAGAAAGGACTTTATGGGTCTGAAGCAGCAGGTAAGAAGAGCTGTAGTGAGTTTTGACCATGTTGTAGAAACTGTTCTCGGAGCCTGGGAACCAATCATGGTTTTCCCATGTCGTATGGTAATTCGTATCCCAAATGGCAGTGACTTTGGTCTACCATATCCCCTTTAGGAAATAATTACTGTCGTTCATCAGGTTATGACTATTTGTTTCTTGCCGATGTCGTTTTGGATTGCTGAAATGGACAAGATATTTAGTCAGAACATTCTTGCATGTTTCCCAACACAAAATTTCCTTACTGGCTGAGTCCCTATATTTGTTTCAAAATTCTTGGTAGTCAAAAACATTTTTCTGAAATCCTCCAATGTTGGGCAAAAGAAAATATGGCAATTGCACCGTTTCTTAAAAGCTGTCACAATTTAAGAAAAATGGTAGGTTATATAAAATGCCACCAAATAATGCGAAATTCTCATAGTAAATTTCCCGTGGAATTTTTTCACCTCACTGTTAACTCTGATCAGTATTTGTATGTTAACTGGATTACAAAAACCTCGCAGTGCTGATACCACCATGTGTCAAAAGAGTTCCTAGCATTAAATTATTTTTTCATATAAACCTGTCGTTGAATCATAGAAGTAAGAGGCCATTTATATCCATAATTTCCTTTTTCACAGCAGCTTACCACAAACTCACGAAAATATTCGTAGTATTGTGTACTCTAATTTAACCTTCCTTTATAGTTCTTGTCTTCTTATGCAAAAATTTGGGTTTATTATCTTTAAAAGTTTTTCACTCTGAATGCCACATTTCTCTTTCTCGACGAATTTGTCTTTGGCAACCCTGACAATAGTGCAAGAGTAATGATGTATGCTAAAGCTGATTATAACAGCTGCTGTTTTGATATGTATGAGAAGATTCGATTCGGTACGATATGATTTGATTTGAGGGTATTCACGCTGCCTAGAGTAGTCACTCGGGTTCTCACTCAATGTTTACGCTTCCTTGTTTTAGAGCCTGACTTCTTTGTCGACAGATACACAGAATTATTTCGCTAAGAGAGAGAGAGAGAGAGAGAGAGAGAGAGAGAGAAGATGGTGTTTAAGGAGATACATTCTGTCCCCAAGCTATTTGATTAAGCAGTGTTTGCCATGAAACCTGTTCTTGACGAACATAAATAAAAGCGTGGACTCAGTAAGTACGATTTATTTGACTTTCATCTGGTCCTTATTATTCCTAGTGTTTAACTAGTTAATTCATGTTTCAATTAAGTATACAGTTGCGACGAAGTGAAACTATCAGGGATTTATCCAAAGTAATTCAGTAAGCTTCACAATAAGCAAGTTTACTTCGCCAAGTTATGCTTTAGTCTGTGATCGTTGTCGTGCTTTACAGTGAAGCTTCATGTTAGGGTAATAATTGGAAACATAAACATATTTCCCAAAGCAATTATCATCCCACAGTGTTATTTTGCATTTCGTAAAATTTCCTTGTTTCCAAAACGCAAGGAAAGCTAGTGTTTCGGTATTGTTGAGAATAGTATTAAGAAGTAGGTAGTTTAAGTTTATGCAGTTTTCATGGAGATAAGTGAAATACTGAAAATCTTTTCCATAAGCGTTTAAAATTATCGTCTTGTGCTTATCAAATCGCTAGAGTATCCTATTTAAAAGATCATCAAACTGCAAAAATGCCCAGTTTAAAAGAATGCAACTCCAAATTCTGTTAAGGCTAGAGCAAAAAACCGAAGTTGTTTTGCAAAGAAATCTATTCTATGTCAAAGCATAAGCTAATGAATTTTCTTATTCTACCCCCCCCTATTTCATTCAAATTCGGAAGAACAATTCTTTCGATTTTGAAAATAAGCCTTCAAGTATGAGTTCCCACATCAATGTAATCTAGTAAACAATTAAGGTAAAATGTTCGTGCTTTAAAATAATTAATAAATAACCCATGTTGATTCCCATACTTTACAAAAATTAATAAACAACGAATGTTAAAACACACGTGTTTTGAAAAAAATTGTTGAATTTTCAGAATTTATAAAAATGATCTAATAATAGATATTAAGTGCATGTACGTACTTTAAAAAAAAATAAATTACGAAATTTTAGTATATTCTTCTTAAAATTTATTAAGAACCTATGTAAAATGCGCATGAAATTGAAAAATACGAAGTTATTTTTAAAACTGCGTATTTTAAAAAAAAATCAGCATCTGATGTTGAATGTGAATCCTTACAGAAAACAATTAAAAACAGATATTAAATGCACATGTCTTAAATGTATGAAGAAATAATTGACGTTAAGTGCACTTATAGAAGCACGTGAATAACTGATATTAAACTAATCAATATCTGGTGTTAAATTTGTTTATTTGAAATATATCGGTAAGTGATTGGTGTTGAATATGCACGTATTAGCAGAATTATTAATCTTCTGATGTTAGATATGAATGTTTCAAAACAACATTTAAATGTCTAAAAATGACATTAAAGTTTTATCTAAATCAATAGAAAACTGATTTTAAATGCGCGTGCTTTAGAGTGATTTGGGGACTTTTTTCCAATTAATAACCTTGAATTCCTTAAAGTAGTGGACTTTGAGCATTTCATTTTGTAGGCACGTACAAAATGAAAGTACGTACTCTTAATATTTGGAAGCTATTTTATTTAGAACTCTGTACTGGAATGGTTTGAATACACGTTGGACTAACACATTCATTTTAACTTAGGCGTTCCTTTCGGTTCTGTGCGCGAATTTATTTGTTCCAACTGATTCCATTTGAGTGGATATTCGTGCTGTTTAATTGAAGAAAAGGGCTTCGACTGATTCCACATATATTCATAATTTTAATTAAAAAAAACAGAACAGCTAAAGGCCTGGAAGAAAGCAATAAAAAAAGGGAAAGCTTTGTCTTTTGAATCTATAAATCTTCCCTCTCATTCATCGTTTTTCAAGAAATAAAGCTGTTCTTCCTACTAGTGACTGAAAGTCAAATTTAAAGGGGGGCACTCTTCCCGCTGTATGACTGGAAGTCCCCCATCCTTTTGTGATCAAAATAATTAACATATAGATGACACGAGAAAGTAGTTCATTCCCCTGTTAATTTATCATAAATAAGCGCTTAGAACACCCATGTGACATTTCAACTAAGGTTCCATAAAGAACAAATATCGTAAAGAAAATGTTGTAGAAGCACTTAAATCTGGAGAAAATGCTGAGTAAACAATCTTTCATTTACTAGGATCGAAGAATAAGCTTTAAGTGCGAGGAATCGATTTCCGATCACGGAAGTTGCTCATGTGAATTTTGTTACAACCTGGAAAAGAATAAAACATTTTTAGTGATCTACGCATTTAAATGATTGTTTGTTTGCCTGTTTATTTTCCATTCCCAGATAAGTATGTAGGAATGGTATGCAGGTGAAAAAAATAATTTATCCTGCCCAAACTTCCACATTCGTTGTAAGTAAACACATAGTCTAAGATGTAAAAAGTCTTTCGGAAAGTTCGAGTTTCCACATCCACGTTAAGAGCAACGTAGTTTAAGTACATAAAAACATTCATCATGTTAGGGCTTTATAACGTACAAGTTTGTCTGCGCCGGGCATCGAAATCGGGTACCCTCACTCCGGAGTAAGTCGCTCTCCCAACTGAGCTACGCGGACATGTGCTCTCACTGCTATCCGCCTTTATCTCATGTGTGTCCTGCGGGGCAGGCACGTCACAGCTTCTAAATGATCGTTAAATAAAAATTAACCTTAGATAAACAAAATAATGTATATGTCCGACCTCACACGCCTATTAAATGAAAAATAAATAATGCTAAACTTATCTATCCTGGATTTAAACAAATATTCAGCTTATCTTCATTGCAGTTTCTCTCATGAAATGTGTTGCTTCTCTTAATATTTATTCCATCATACATAAATATGCACGCATGTATTTACAAGAAAAAACAACAGAATCGTAACTGCTGTTTATAATCACCGCGATATCCTTTGGTGGATTTCAACATTAACAGCAGATTTTCTAATCGGCAATTGATTTATTTATTTTGTAAGATATATAATCAACTGGATTTTTCTTGCTAATTTAAAAACTGCTTTCACATTTCATCACGAGATTAAAAGAAATGCTGAAGGCATTGAAATTAAAAAGGGGAGAAAGTTTAGTAACCTCTTTTCCCTTAAAACGATATTTATTAAAAATAAATAATGTAGTGTCGAATGAGGAATTTTTATATTTTGATGGGGATCGGTAAGGCTTATATGCAGTACAAAGTGCCCTGAACAGTATGTTTTCTAAAATATAGTTCTGTTGAAGCTTATTTTTTTTTTCTTGATTTCACTATTGAAAGGTTGTAAATAAAGGGCAAATTCCATACCTGATTGAAAATATTAAAGTGCTGATGTGACAACAGTATCAGTACTTGGTCAGCTGATCTCATGTCGTGTGCCCAATTGGAGTAAACCTGTGAGAGTACCACTAAGAGAAATGCTGAATTATTATTGTAGATTTTCGAGAAAGTAATATTACTAGAGGACCTAACCACTAACAGAAAGATACCGCTAGGGGAACTAAGTATACCAACAAGAAAAGAGCAGAGAAATTATCCATTGAGTTTGTGAAAGAATCTGGAAAAACTCAGGAAACTCAGGGATATTAATCCAATCTTTTCTATGCAGTCTCAAGGTTTGAGGGTTGATAGAAATGCAATATCCCAGATGTCAGAAAAATAAGAATTCTAGCCTAACTATGTATAAATACAGACCACAAAGTTGTTTACAAGAAATGCGTAATACTGCTGGACAGAATAATCTTCGATTATTTCAAGATCTTGCAATGCAATGTGTACTGAAAAGATGAGAAACTAACATAAAAATGAAAATTTACGGTAAACTTGCAGTTTTGGTTATATTGGAAATCGAGAGTCACTTAAAGACTAAAAGCATTTATGCAAAATATTACGTTCTTCACCAAGGTGCTGTACTTACCTGAGCCATAGCGGACAGCACTTTTATAAAACTTCTTGGAATGAAGAAATAGAATTATAATCGTCAAAAAGTTATTTCATTGTATTAATCCTCCGCTTTTGTTTCATAATACTTTTGGCGTCAATTTTTTCTTTAAGTGTGTTTTAGTAATCTCAGTTTCATCAAGCAAGTAATGCGTAATTCCAGTTGTGATGTGAGAAGAATCTTGTTGAAAATATATATGTTATAAATGCAATTATTTAAAAAACAAATATTCTTTTACTTCCTCAATATTTTTCCAACTTGAAAACCAATTTTATTTCAAACCACCAGCAGAATATCAATTTCACAAATCAGATATTAGGATTCCCCATTCTGAGTTTTAATACTTGCTAAATTTTAAAGGTTGTTCTAAATTTAAGTGGCAAATAATTGAAAAAAGCCAAAGAATGATTCATTTGTTAACAAGAGTCATTTGCATGTAACAGTTCTTGGTATCAGTGATAGAATGAAATTAAATTTTCAATGTACGCATGCTTGCTGCTTTTCGGGGGAAGTACATTTTTTGATATTTACTTAATATAAAAAATAAAATAGAAACTTTGCTTTTTAAGATAACTCAGAAACAAGTATATATTTATATATACGCATCAGTATCATAATTAATTTTCAGAACTGCTACTAGTTTCTCAATAAAAAAATTATTACAATCATACAAATATTTCAGTAAAGCATGTTCTCACATTTCGTGTGAGAAAAGCCGCCCCCTCCTCCGCAAAAAATTATGCTCTGGCACCTGTGCTTCGAGTTCGTGAGTCACAGTTCGTCGACATGAGTGAGAAAGAGGACACTTAGCATTTGTGTGCATTAAAAAGCATGCCAAATTCAACATTTTTAACTTACCTATGAAAAAAAAAGTCCACTGCCTTTTCTCAAGGTGGTTTTGCTGAAACAATCAACTTAAGGCCATCCGATTACTCATCGAGGGATGCTGAGGAGCTGAAAGTCGTGAGGATGCTGAGGAGGACGATCCTTGTTCCTGCCTAACTCCTCCCTCTTCGGTTAGTCGTAAATGGAGGTGGAGACATAATACATTGCATCGGAGCAGGAGATGCTCTCTCAAATTGTGTGTGCGTGTGTGTCTGTGTTACTAAGGAGTTTGTGCATGGTTACGTAGCGTGTGTGTGTGTGTGTGTGCGCCTCTCTCTTGCCTGCTCTCCATTTCACAATTTTTTCCTTTTACCTTTTCCTTCTCGCTGAAGTTACTCCTCTTTCATAGAGTGAACAACGCACGCGCACATACATTTGTAAGGTCGCATGTTCAATCCGCTCGCAAACATATTTTTCGTGAGACCGACTTCTGCTGTTTCATTTTAGCTGCTATAAGAGTACTTCGAGTTGGCTATAATGCAACCTTCTTGCAAAAAAACTGTTGTATTATTCACTAACTCACCTTGAATTTTTCCGGAAAAGCAGTTAACATCTTGTCACTCCAGACATTTTTTTTTTCAGAAATAAACTTCCAAATCTTATTTATTTTCCGATTCTTACTTTATCTCCAATCTAAATATAAATTTACACTTACCTTTCTTTGTCTTGCATGAATTTTACTTACCACTCTCGCTGAGTTTTACTTCCAAATCTTACTTTTTCTCTCCTACATTTCACTAAATTTCTAATCTAAAATTAATATTCACCTTTCTTCCTGTTGTTACCGCTGCCCATAAATATTTATTAGCTGCTTCTGTAATAGGAAAATTGCTTACATTATTTCTCCCTCTCTTGTGTACCTTTACTTTTTTCCTCTTTTCTTTCTTTTGTTTTTGTTTAGGGCTTTAACGATCAACGTGAGCAAATCGATGAGGTATAAGCAGTCCCCGGCCCTAATTTAGGGTCACTGGTTCCAAGAAAGGAAGAGGGACAGTGCCGTGAGACAAATACAACATCCATGCTTCACTGAGATTCGAACCCGGGCCCATCTCGGACGAATGGCCTGCAGCCAGCGCTTAGAACACTGTGCCTTTGAGGGCTTTCTTTTTTATTTTTTTATTTTTGTAAAACTTGCACTGTTCTCTGATATGAAAATTATTTAACTTCTCTCGGAAAACTTTGGGTAGCATTTCTGCAATTTTGGTCTTATTTACCCTTTCCTTCTTCTGCTGTAATTCGCGTCCCTTTTCAATCTCATTGTGTGTTAATCCTTCCCAATAACGTTCTTACTCATCATCTTTTCCTTTCACTTGGAAAATTTTCTTACCTTTCGGTGTAACATCAACCTTGCTTGCCGTTTGATTTCTTTTCCCAAATCTTTCTTAACCTCCTACCTCTAGCGATTTCATATATTTTTGCTCGACATCCTGATATGATTCTTATATTGCGATGTACACCTCTAAACTGATCTTCCCTTTGAGCTTGTGAGTTCTTATGTTAATTTGTAATTCTTGTTAAACATTTTCTGACGTAAGTAACCGTTTTGCTGATTCATTTACGTACAAATGCTTAGTTATTAGTGTTTACAAGGGCACGGTTAAGCTTGAAACCTTACAGCTTGCAAATATTACGAGCAAACATTTCAATATAGAAATCCTCTTTAAAGTGACATTAAAATTTCAGCAAGAGACATTTAAATTACCAAAGTAAGTTAAATCATCATACCATCTTTACACTTCAAATTCCTACTTAGCTTCCCATATTAACGTGTATCTTATGTCTTTTTATTTGCTTGGTCTTCAGTCTCTTGGGATTATTATACAGCTCCTGGTCATGGAAAAACTTTGTCTTTTGCTTTGTGAATCTTGACTACCCTCTATTTATTTCAAGTTCGTACGATTTTCACTTTTGTTAATCTTACCTTTCTCGTTAACACGAATTTATCCTTCTCTGAACAACGAATTATTCTGAGTCTCCTACCTCTTGTTATTATTAAATATCTCCTGTATGTTAAAAATCTTAGTCTTTTTATCATTATGAATCTTCTTTGAAAACTTTGCTTGAACTGTGCTTTAACTTACAAGAGGTCGAAAGTGGTAAAGTTTCTAGACTCTCATAGAAAGAAGCCTGCAATGTTACAAAACGTATTTCGTTTTCGACATTATCTTCCCTTAAATCAAAAAACGTTTTGGCACGAGCCACTAGCTTTTGTAATCCACTCAAATAAAATTAAAATTATTTTGACTCAAATCATTAGTTTGCTGTATCCATCAGAGCATTCTCATTGTCAAATTTATGATCTGTCAAGTGTATTAATTGTTCTTTTGCTTCGGGGTCGAAGTGGTGCACCTATATTTCGTCTATAGTAGCATACCGCCCCCAAAACCTAAACTGCATTACCTTTAAAATGCTGCACAATTTCAAGACATTTCCTTCTTTACCACTACTGATCTTCATTCAGTGCTTCACGGACCCATCTAGAAGAAACCATCTTCCTCCTAAAAAGATATTCATTCACCCGAATATCGTGATCTCACTACTGCGAAATTTTGAAAGTTGTCTCAATGAGCTTCGGTATTATTCAGCTGTCTTACATGATCAGGCCATGAATGGCATCCACATTTTAAAGTTCACCACAATACTGTGAGCCCGTTCATGAGAGATGTTGAATGTTGCCTGAATGTGCTTCAGTGTTATTCCGCAGTTTTGGATGATCAGATCATGAACGGCATCCACATTTGCAGGTGTCAACACATTAACAGGCCTTCCACTGTGAGATGTACCTTCAACACTATCTTTTAAACGTTTAAGTTCTCCAACCCAATTTTCGACGGTGTCGTACGAAGGACAAGATTACCCTGACGTTTGCTGCACGTCCTCATCAATTTCTATCGATAGCACTTCCCTTCAAATGGAAGTACTCAATGACTTCACTGTGCTTGATTCGCTCAAAGTCCCATCTTCATTAACTTTCCTCTCTTCACCGCCCTCTGTAAAGGAAAATAAAATATTAACACACTTAAAATTTTACGTGAATACACAGGAAAAGTCGCAGCTCAAATTTACAGTACAATGTTGTCTTTTACGAAAACCTTTGCGATCTACACTGGCGGGAAGTGAAAAAAGAACACCAAGTAGGAATTGGCGGACGATCATCAAATTTACATATGTTAATGGAGTAGAGTTTACGTAGGTCTGATGTTAACTTCGGGACCAACCGGTGAGCGCTTACGCCACAGCACGGCATAATATGCAAATTATCGTTGGTGGTATTTAAGGAGTACGGCGAAGTGAATGTAATCAGTCGTCCCTGTAGAAGCTGTAATGCCTGGACATGGAAGACGTGTACGATTTCAGCAGTTATCGGATTTTGTGCGAGGTCGTCTAGTCGGACTCCGCGAGGCCGGGTGGTCGTATCGCGGAGCGAATTGGACGGGAAGTATCGGTGGTGGTACGATGGTGGCGTAGATGGTCCCAGGAACTTTCGCACACGAGAGGACGTGGAACCGGGAGTCACAGACGGACTGATGAGCGAACCGATCGACGCATAAGAAGAGCGGCGTTGTTAAGCAGAACATCCACTGCGACGCAAATCCGAGCTGCCGTTGCACCTGAGGTGACTGTGCAAACAATCCGCAACCGTCTACTGGATGCAGAACTACGTGCACGTGAGCCTCTGGCATGTGTACCTCTGACTCCAGCCCACATTCAGGAACGGCTGCAGTGGAGAACGCAATGGCGATCTGTCGTGTTCAACGATGAAAGCAGATTCTGCTTGGGAGCCTCAGATGGCCGTATGCGTGTTCGCAGACGCACAGGGGAGCGTCTCCACCATTCTTGCATCTGCCAGCGACACACGGGGCCTACACCTGGTCTCCTGGTGTGGGGAGCGATCAGCTATCACTCCCGTGCACAACTAGTGTTTGTACCGGGTACGTTAAACAGCGCCTTCTACATCAACAACATCATTCAGCCTGTTGTTGCGCCATTTGTAAGGTCGGTCCATCGTGGTGTTTTCTAGCAAGATAACGCACGCCCACACATGGCACGTGCAACGCAACATGCACTTCAGAGTGTGAGACAACTTCCATGGCCTGCACGTTCACCGGATTTGTCCCCCATTGAACACGTGTGGGATTTTATGGAAGAACGACTTTTCCGGTCCCCATGGCCTGCACATTCACAGGATTTCTCCCCCATTGAGCACGTGTGGGATTTTATGGGACAACGACTTATCCGGTCTCCACGCCCATCCACGACCATCCCCGATTTACGCGTCCAGGTTGAGGATGCTTGGAACTCAATACCCCAAACTTACATCCAACATCTGTACGACAGACTCCATGCCAGAATTGCACAGTGTAACGCAGTTCATGGCGGTTCAACCTCGTACTAACCATGTTACATAGAAATGTCATTTTTCAGTTTACCAGCAAATACATCTGTATTTTGCCATAATGTTTTGATCACGTTATTCTCTGTATTCCGTTATTATGCTGTATAAATTTCGTTGGTATCAGACGTCTCCTTCTTGGTGTTCTTTTTTCACTTTTCGCCAGTGTATATTATACTAAAAACTTTTCAAGCACCACTTACTACCTACTTCTCCTCTAGTGGTGCACATTTACCACTTGGCATTTGTTAACACTTTTTAGCTTCCTCTGCGTTGGTTAATTTCGTCGTTGAGTACACTGAGATGCCCAAATATTAGGTACACTTTCCCTCGTCACAAAAATTGCTTACTTCCACAAGATGGCACGGAAAGTTGTGGGGTACAAATTAGAAACACTAGCTCATCGTGCATCAGTTAGCGTGTGATTGAGAGTCGGAACGTCGAAACGAATTATCTGAGCGACTTTTAGCGTCTTATACATAGTAGGTGGCGCGCTGGTCGCTTCGAACATGTCCTAAACGGTCATCCACCTGGACTTTTCAAGCACAATAGCAGCAACGGTTCACTGTAAAGGGTGCTGCTACACGCAAAACAAATAAAAAAAATAAAAAAAAATTCCAACAGTTGGCGATCGCGGGGGCAAAACACGCTGATGGATGAGAGGGAACACATGAGACTGGCGAGAATCGCTCCAGCGAACATACGTGCCACCACCCAGTCTGGGACGTTTTAAGAACCTCCGCGGCTTGCGAACAAAAGAGACTGGCGAGAATCGTGCGAGCCAACATACGTGCCACCACTCAAACAGGGACGTTTTAAGAACCTCTGAGGCTTTCGTTGCGTTGTGACAGGAGACCCCCAACCCCGACGCGCGTGCGAACGTCTGAATTTGTTTTACGGAATAGGATCCAAAAAGTTTCCGGACTGCGCCTGTATTGCAAAGTACGTGTATCGCATACCCACGGTTGTATTACGTTACGACATTATACCCCTTCACAGGGAAATTGTTTTCGTCTATCTACGTCACGCGCTCGCTGCGGTACATCCGGGTATTGTGAGCAACTTGCACAGTGTTCGACGATTGATGAAAAATGGCGGGTTTTTAGCAGCACGTTAACATTTAGGCAAAAATCCAACAAAAACTTACGAGACGTTCAAGCAAGTGTGTGGTGAAAATACTCTGTCGGGGTCACAAACATTCCATTGGCATCGACGCTTCAGAGAAGACAGACAGTAGGTCAAAGACAACGAACGAAGCGGGTGACCAGTGACAGCTTGCACGGGTGGAAACATTTCGAAGGTTGCTGCCATCGAAAGCACCAACAGAAAACAGCCGATCGAAAATATAGCAGATGCTGATGGGATATCGGAGACTACGTGTCAACGAATACTAACAGATGATCTGAAGATGCACCAGGTGTGTCAACACATCGTGAAGATCCATCTACTACTCCACTCACACCTTATCTGGTGTGCAAAAATTAAGGGCGAAGTGGAGAAGTTAGTATAACAGCGGAACGAGCAGGCAGAAAGGACTGAAAGACCACTCAGGAGGTAGACTAGGGTACGGTAGGGCATGCGCATATATGCAGCATGACGTATGGAGGGGGTTGGAAGGGTATAAAACGCACGGTCGGTGTACGCTCAGCAATTCGGTGAAATCTATTGCACGGTGTACATCGGTTTGTACGACGTCGAGTTGCTGCCACCGTGTGATATGGCCAACAGGCAATCCAGTAGACGACATCTAAGTGACTTCACCCGAGGTCGCGTCATTGGGAAGTTGGAAGAAAGTCGAAGTGTGACTCGTGTGGCCGAGTAGTTCGGGATCGCTCACAGCATCGTTTCACGAGCTTGGAGAGCATTTCAAACGACAGGAACAGCTGTCCGAGAGTTTAGCAGAGGTCGCCCACGAGCAACCACGACGGCGGATGACCGGTATATTGTCCTACAGGCGAGAAGAGACAGATGGCAGACAGCTGAAGAAATCGCAAGGCATATGCAACAGACAACTGGACGTCCGTTATCGCGTTTTACCGTGGCCAGGAGGCTGCACAAAGGTAGTCTATTTGCACGACGACCAGTACGGTGTGTGCCATTAACGCCTGCTCATCGGAGACGGCGGTTTCTGTGGTGCCAAGAACACAAGAACTGGACACATCAGCAATGGGGTGGAGTTGTCTTTACGGATGAGAGCCGATTTAGTCTGAGGAGCGATTCTGGAAGTATACACATCTGGAGAGAGCAGGGAACACACAATCACACCTCCAACATCATCGAAAGGGACCGGTTTGGAGGTGGCGGAGTTCTCGTTTGGGGCGGTATCATGCTTGGTAGCCGTACTGACCTCCACATTTTCCAAGGAGGTTCAGTCACTGGTGTACGCTATTGTACCGAGGTTCTCCTGTTTCACGTGCGTCTGTTTAGAGGTGCTATGGGTCATGAGTTCCTCTTCATGGACGACAATGCTACACCTGATCGTACAGTGGCTGTCGCAGAGCTGTTGGACGGTGAAGATATTCAACCCATGGATTGGCCCGCAAGGTCCCCGGACCTAAATCAAATCGAACACATGTGGGACTTTCTCGGGAGACACTTAGCAGCACATCACTAGCCGCCAGCAACGATTCCACAGCTGCGATTGGCGCTACAAGAGGAATGGGCCGCGATGCCTCAACAGCTCCTTGACAACCTCGTCCCCAGCATGGATAGACGTTGTAAATCCTGCAACGCTGTCAGTCGTGATCATATCCCCTACTAAAGACTGGATTTTTCGTGGCAGCCGCCAGTCGCATGGGCGTTTCTGTCTTCTGTCCAGTTGTGCTCGAAGCTACCTTTTCAATAAAGTGCCTTTGTATCCTTTGGATTCCTTGTTTGGATGGTTTTGCTCACTTGTCCCATACTCTTACATCTTGGGGATCTTATGGTATGATTTGAGTCGATGTGGAGCACTTCTGCACGACGTTACATTCGAAAAACCGTCTCGTCCTTAATTTTTGCACGCCAGGGTATATATATATTTTATCGGACTTTGAGGAAAGACAGACTCTGGGAGCATGGAGCAGCTGAACTGGTGGGTTGCTTTCAAGCCGTCGCAGTTAAAGTGTATCAAGACTGGAGTGAAAATGGTCAAACAACGACCCGGAGGCAAAACTGCGTTTGGACAGTGAAAAGTTGATATCAGAGGTGAGCTTCGGGTCCGACGACTCTTACAGACCAATAGATGGAACACTGTTAAACAGTTGACTCCCGATAACAACAGAGGTCAACCCGAAACAATATCTGTCATGCCCATGCGTCACACTCTCGCACGTATGGGTTATAACAGCAGACGACTCCGACGACATCTTCTACTAACTACGGATTATCGACGCAAAAGACTTGCCTGATGCAAAGGTCATGCAAGCTGGACGTCGGATGATTAAATAAATGTGTGCTGGTCTGACGAGTCGCGTTTTTTTACTCACTCCGTATGATGTATGGCATGTTTATCTGGCAGGAACTTGGATTCCTGGTGCATGTGGAACAACGTATGACCGGTGCTCACTATCGTGAACTGCTTGCTGATTCTGTAGCCAAGAATCAGCAAGCAATTCACGATAGTGAGTTGGTCGTTGCCCTTTTTTTCCGAATAGCGATGGTGTCTTCCAAGATGACAATGTTGTGCAGGAATGGTTTGAGGAACATGGTTCAAACTTCCCGCATATCGACTGGCCTCCGAACTCCCCCAATTACAATCCCAATGAGCACTTGTGGGACTCTATGAAACGGCATATCAGGTGTCTGGGTGCACCAATCACCTCCATACCTGCATTGAATGCTGCATTACACATAGTGTGGTTGGCCATACCTCCCAACTTATTGAATCGATGCCATGTCGAATAGCTGCTGTACTGAGGGCGAAAGGAGGACCTACGAAGTATTAGGTAGGTGGACATAATTCAGTGATCAATCAGTGTAGATTCGTATTGTAACCAAAAGAATAAATTACTAAACGAATTTCTAAAAATGTAGATTTTTGTTGTTGTTGTTGTTGTTGTTGTTGGGCATTTAGCGATCACCATTAGGAACACATATAGCGACAGACATTCGCTCGTCTCTAACTTAGAGCCACTGGTTTCTGAGAACGGAGACAGCCAGTGCTGTAAGACAGGCGCACCACACATGCCTCATGAAGGACCCTAAAAATCCAGACGAATGGTCAGTAGGACACTGGACCACCAGAGCGACAAAAATACATTGGAAAATTGTTCTCGGCAAAAGTATCTGAGCATCTTTTAAATACGTAACACTACTATGGTATGATTAAATGACCCAGACTAAAGCCACGTGATTTTGATGGAAGAGTTCAGGAATGGCTTCAAACTTTTTTCCTCATTTTCTACAACCGTATGTGGGGCAACAAGCTTGGCTGCGTTGCATCTTTCTTTAGGGGAAAGAGATCTTCAGCAGACCTACAAAGAACTCGAGCATTGTGTTCTCTGCTGTGAGCCGGCGTCGAGATATCCTGAGTGACTCAGTCAAAACGGTGTTTGGCGGAAATCCCTCAGAGCTTCAGGCGCACCGGATTCGCCCATGCTGTAAAATATTAGTGAACCGCGGAGTGGATTTACAGGGAAGCCCACGAAGCCCAGAGCAGCTGTTGTTAAAGTGTTTAAAGACTAGACTGTCAGCCAAAAAACTGGGTCTCTACGTGCAACGTGTGGTCGTCATCGACTAGTGACTGCTCGGGCGGAATGGAGAGTGTACAGACTGGTAACAGACAACAGAAGGGCAACAGTGCAGCAAATTACAGACCATCTTAATCAAGGATTCCCTCAAATCATCTCTGCACGCACTGTTCGCCGTACACTGCATCGGATGGGATATGGCAGCCGAAGGCATGTTCGAACACCTTTGCTGTCTGCAGTTAACAAGAGAAAACGTCTGCAGTTCGCACAGGAGCACAAGGATTGGACAGTCGCTAATTGGAAACAAATTATGTGATCCAATGAATCACGTTTTCAGTTGCCCCATACCGATGGACGAGAGAGAATTTGGCGGAAACAGCACGAAAGCATGGACCCCAAATGCATTGCTACAACCCTTCAAGCTGGTGGAGGCAACGTTATGGTTTGGAGAATGTTTTCCTGGCATGCTTTGGGCCCTTTAATTCGTGTTGATCAACGTCTGACTGGCACATCATATCTAAACATCGTTGCGGACCAAGTGCACCTGTCATGTGGATGGTTTATCCCAATGGCGATGGCTACTTTCAACAAGATAATGCATCCTGCCATAGTGCTCGTATTGTACAGGATTGGTTTCAGGAACATGCCGGTGAGTTTACTTTACTTAGGTGGCCCCTACAATCTCCAGATCTCAACCCCATTGAGAATTTGTGGGATGAAGTTGAACGAGCCATCAGGCAGCTGGATCCACAACCCTGCAATCTCACATTACTGGAAAGTGCTGTTCATCAAGCATGGTTTCAGATCCCACAAACCACCTATCAACATCTCGTGGAGTCCATGCCACAAAGAATCGACGAAGTATTAAAGGCAAAAGGTGGCCCAACGAAGTACTGAGGGGGTGGTCATAATAAAGTGGCCACTCGGTGTATAATACGTATAATATAATATAATAACGCAAAGAACGATTTTAAGACACATTTGCTATTGTCCATTACAGGTAATTTAATTTAGTGTGGGTATAGAGCGTGGCTCTGGTCTCTACGGTTAGCGTGTCCAGTTGCAAGAGTATCAGAGAAAGGAAGAATAAAAATTTGAAAAATAAACAGCGATGTGTGTATTAAATCAAACAATAATACTTTCAAGAGCAGATATCAATCGTAACCAATCATTATATTCACCCAGATCATAAGCATGTGCTGAATAAAACTAGCAGATGGCATCGCAAACAAGTGTGAAGTACATTGAACACCATGCGATGGAACCGCATCTTTGGCTTTCTGTTCTTTTATTTTCTATTTTGTTTTCCACAGATGGCTTTACAGACTCTGATGTCTCCTCATTATAAGACTTGTCCTGACCTGGAGTATATATGTGTGCATCGGCCAAGCGAGAGAGAGAGAGATGTTTCAAAATTCCTTCCTGTAATATCATGTTTTGTAATATTACCTGTCATCAAGTCGTACAAATTAGCGCAGATACGCTCTTCAACACTACTGTATTTCATTCCGACTGATCTCGGCAAATAGCAGGAAAAAGGGCCATTCGAAGTTCAAAATATCACAACTCTTATCATCAAAAGCATATAACAGCAATTTTGCCATGAAATGGAGACAAAGTAATTGTTCTTTGTCAGGCTTTATCTTAAGATAAGTTTTCATTTCCAGCTTTTCCTTGATTTCGCTTTAATTCCTCTTGGGACAACTGTTCAGTTTCCTTAAGTGAAGACGAAGTTATAGAGGAAACATGAAACAATAAAAGGCACGTAGTTTATGGCTAATAACCTGAGGTACTCTGGTGCAATAACTTTTACTTCCTCTCTCTTGCACAGAATCCTCGGAAATTATTGAATTCAGGCACATCGTAAACCTCTGCGACCAGTGCCAAATTGCTTTTAAATGTAATTCTTCGTTTACTGTGTCAACAGATATAACTAAGCATTAATGGGAAGTGTTAAACTTAAATTGTTGCAGATTAGACTTCATTTACTTAAAGCGAGTAGAGCATGTTTATCTCACTGACGTAATTTTTGTTTTCCGTTGAAGCATTTTTAAGGTTTGTTTGGTGTCCTGAAATAGCCAGCAATTCTGTGGAAAGTCTACCGTGCGTCGTAAAGACAAGAAATCAAGAATCATCACGTGTTTTACTCCCTTACCTCTCTCACTTTGTTGTTTACGACCAATTTTCCTCATCAATGATCCAGACAGTTCTCCTGGCTTCTGAAACAAATGTTTCCTGTTCCAGGCGATGGATATATTGCTAAATTAATGCAGTGAGCACGCGCTCTCCCACGATGTTTGAGCTAGCGTGTGGACTTGCACAGAAGCAATAAAGTTGTCAAAACGACTGAATTCACTGTGGTTCAGCTCCTCGAAGACACTGGTAGACGCGGTTAAATAGACTCTGAAAGCAAAACAAACGTAAAATTGCTCTTCTGCAACATAGTTGAATGAAAATTCCAAATTACCCGGTTCACGTTCTTCTTCGCTAATAATCATACCGGCTGCAAACCATTAGAGTACTTTCTCATTTCTTAAAGTTATTAATCACTTGTTCTTCCCTCTCTTTTTTTATTTGCACATGACCGAACACAGAAGCTGAATTTTTCGGAAGCCACTGATAAAAAATAGTCTTTAAGTCGAAAATAAACCCACGGACGTTTGGCAGCGAAAATTCGCAAAGCCTGATCGATAAATCTCTACACAACGTTAGCATTTAACATAAATTCAACTGAGTAGAAACTAATTATCAATGAACACGTGCTAATAATAACTATCGTAGAGATTACTTAGTGCTTCATTTTCAAAACTTCGTATCCCGGTGAGATATGGATGTTGTGTTTGTCTTACGGCACTGGCTCTCTCCCTTCCCTGGAGTCAGTGGCCATAAATTAGGGACGGGTGACTGCTTATAGCCCTCTGAGTTGCTCACACTGGTCGTTCAACCAACAAACAAAACAAACATTTTCAAAACACGTGACAACTTCGTTTCAAAAGAAATGTTTTGGTGCACACGTAGAATCATTTCCGAAGCCTCATTTTCTAAACGAAAAGAATAATTTCGAAAGCGTCATTGAACAAACAGAATCATTTCGAAAGCATCATTTTCTAAACGAACACAATCATTTCCAAAACATCATTTTCTGAACAAACAATCATTTCGAAAGCATCATTTTCTAAACAAACAAAATCATTTCGAAAGCATCATTTTCTAAACGAACACAATCATTTCCAAAACATCATTTTCTGAACAAACAATCATTTCGAAAGCATCATTTTCTAAACAAACAGAATCATTTCGAAAGCATCATTTTCTAAACGAACACAATCATTTCCAAAGAATCATTTTCTGAACAAACAATTATTTCGAAAGCATCATTTTCTAAACAAACAGAATCATTTCCAAAGCATCATTTTCTAAATGAGCACAATCATTTCCAAAGCATCATTTTCTGAACAAACGATCATTTCCAAATCATTATTTTCTAAACGAACACAATGATTTCCAAAGCATCATTTTTTAAACGCACAGAATCATTTCCAAACCAAGTAATCTCACGAAGCATTTCTAAAGCACGTAGCAAAAGCTGTGGCGTAACTAGCACAGCGTGCGATGCACCGCAAAAGTTGCTTCAGCACCCCTAAGCACAGTCATTTATTTTCCCAGAATTTCGAACACGAGGGAGGATGTGTTTTTCGGGGGTGGGGGTCAGGAAGTCAGGGAGGATGTATGAAAAAGTAAGGGGTGTACCTATAGCCCTGTAGTTTTAACTTTTCAAGTAATTTTTGGAACAGAAGTACATAATGCTAGGTTATCAATCATCCAATCAGGATTAACACAGCGCGCGGACCGATGCATGAGCATGAATATACATTCTATTGCAAGAAAGGAATTCGGTAAAATATATTTAAAAGGTTGCGGTTATTAACTATAAAACTCCATAATCACCTATTTTACTTTCATTTGTTTCTGAAGTGCTTGGTTTTCTTAAGGGTTTTGTGTGTGTGTGTGTGTGTGTGTGTGTGTGTGTGAATTTATTTTTTCTTCAAAACTTTTATTAGTTAACATGCTAAACAATTCAAGGCCGCCCCGGTGGCGCAGTGGTCTAAGCGATGGCTTCTGATCATTCGCCCGATAGGGGTTCGAGTTTGAATCCCGTTAGCCATGGATGTTGTGTTTGTCTTACGACACTGGTTCTCTCCTTTCCCTGGAACCATTGGCCCTAAATTAAAGACTGGCGGCTGCTTATTGAGTTGCTCAAGGTGGTCGTTAAACCAACAATAAAAAAAAAACCTCATTCTTTTCATCAGAAACAGGGGCTTGATCTTAATTGACTCTGTGGCAAAAAGAACTGGTTGAGTTATGGAAGTTTCTTCACGCGCTCATCTTTCGCCGATACCGTGCTCCACTGGGACGTATTTTTGTGACATTCTGCAAATCGATGTCGTTCGCTTGTATATAAAAATTCCCACACAGTCAATGAGATAGATCTACTTACTATAAAGAAGAACTTAAAGCAATAGCAATGTGTAATTGTTTTGTCCAAAAGTAAAATGAATCGCTTAAAGAAATCGCTGTGTTATACTCCTATATCTTGATGGAAAATATGAATATTTGGAATAATTGTTTGTTTGTTTGTTTTTTTGTGCGTGTTCGAATTGTTTCATAAAACTATAACTGGAAGCTGTAGTACGCCCCTTCGTTGCCTGCGCCCCCACGCAGTTGCGGGGGTGGTAGTTACGCCACTGAGCAAAAGTATAAAGTCATTTTTAAAGTACGCGATAACAACCTAAAATCATTTCCAAAGATTGTATGATCACATAATTTCATTAGCAAAGCACATGGCAGCCGCACAAGGACATATTCAAAGCACGCGGCAGTCGAAACAAATCATTTTCGAAACACGTGGTAACCTCGTTTCCAAATAAATTTTCTTGGAACACGCATAGAATCATTTCCAAAGCATCTTTTTCTAAGCTCGCAGAATCATTAAGGGACCAGATATGTACAACGTATGAGAAAAGATGCCATGTAACTGTAAATAAATCAAGTTTGGCAAAGGCAACATGGCTCTCCAGTGTCCGATGCAACGAAGTGCTGGCTAACCATTCGTCCTAGATGGGTTCGGGTTTGAATCCCGCGTGATTCATGGATGATGTGCGTGTCTTACGGCACTGGCTCTCTCCCTTCACTGTAATTGGTGACCCTGAATTAGAGACGGTCTTATATAGCACAAGGAGTTGTTTACGGTGGTCGTCAAACCCCTAAACAAAGGGCGTAAACTGCTAGTTCATAATGGAAATATTCGCCAAATGAGCTTGTATGTATATCTAAAAAGAATTTATGTATTTCTAGGTTATTTTATATGAAATTTAGACGGATAAATTCTTAAATTGGCGAACTTTAGGAATTATGGTTTTTCAGGACTAATATCCCCCTCTCCAATGAGTTTGTTGCGTAGATCAGATCAATAAGCATTTTATATCGAAGAAAATGAATCACAACTTCTGTTCACTTGCAAGAAGTCAAACAATGTAAATTTTGTTATGTTATAGACAAAAACATTAGAGTAGCATAGAATGGCAAAAGTAATGCTAGCGGTTCTGAAACAGAGGAGACCAATTGAACGTGTAGCTATGAATGGAGGGAGGGGGAAGGTTGACAGTGAACAGATGGCCATCGGAAAGCAAGAATGTTTGATTCAATTCATACTGTATTGCAGAAATTACGTAGAATGAATGTTCGCGTACGGCCCTAGAACTTTCTGGATCAAATTGTAATTAGCAAGTGCTCATATCCCAGAAAAAACAAACAAGACTAGTAAGCTGGGAAGTACGAGACTATATCGCGGCCGGCCATATACACAGGGCAGAGAAATAAAAGAAAAGAAAGACAAGTTAATAAAATCATGCAATGCATTGATTATGATACGCTTTCCAACATACCAGAAATCATTACTCAAGTTATTACTCAAGTTATGAGGATAATGACTGTAGAATAAATCTCGCTCCTGTGACCTGACCTTTGACCCCATTTCGATGATATTCAGCAGAAACGGTAAAGTATACTTCCGGAACAACATACTAAAGTTTTGTCGCAATAGAAGCATTTTTACATAAGTTATGACGCATAAGGGCGATGGAATGGATCCCGCTCCTATGTCCTGACCTTTGGTGTGTTCGTCCCCAGGTTGTCCCCTACCACACTAAAATTTCATCAAAATCGAGCCATTTTTACGCAAGTTATGACGGATAAGGTCAATGGAATATATCACGCTCCTATGACCTGACCTTTGACCCCACTTCACCCATTTTAAATAGAATTCGTTCCCAAGTGGTCCCCTACGACATACTAAAATTTCATCAAAATCGTACTATATTTACGCAAGTTATAACGCATAAGGGCAATGGAATAAATCCCGCCCCTATGTCGTGACCTTTGAACTCATTTCACCCGTTTTCAATAAGGTTCGTCCCCAGGTGGTCCCCTACCACACTCTAAAATTTCAACGAAATCGATCAATTTTTACGCGAGTTATCGTGCGGACGGCAGACCGACAAAGCTGGAGCATATACGCTTCTTCAACCTACGGATGAAAAGCGTAAAAAACCGCTAAATAGGAAAATTTCGCGTCATATCTTTAAGATTTTCATAAATCTTAAAGATTTAGAACTGAAATACTCGTGCAAACAGGTCAACACACTAGTTACACCGCACAATGGTGGCTTTAAGTGTATGCCAGAAATAGCATGATCTTTGCCAGTATATTCCCCTCCAATGTCTTTGGTTATAGATGACGGAAACCGTTTTCCGTAGAATTTAAGCCCTCGTCGAATCTGAGCTCCCACAATTCTAAAAAGTTAGTAAAATCATGCAATGCATTGATTATGATACGCTCTCCAACATACCAGTAATCATTACTCAAGTTATCACTCAAGTTATGAGGATAATGGCTGTGGAATAAATCTCGGTCCTGTGTCCTGACCTTTGATTCCATTTCGATTATATTTAACAGAACCGGTTTGGTATACCTCCGAAATAACATGATAAAGTTTTGTCGCAATGAAATAATTTTTACGTAAGTTATGATGCATAAGGGCTATGGAATAGATCCCGCTCCTGTGTCCTAACCTTTGACCCCATTTCACCCATTTTCAATAGGATTCGTCCCCATGCAGGCCCCTACAACAAACTAACATTTCATCCAAATCGAAGCATTTTTACGTAAGTTATGGCGCATACTGGTGATGGAAGTGATTCCGCTCCTATGTCCTGACATTTGACCCCATTTTCGCCCATTTTCAATAGGGTTTGTTCCCAGGTGGTCCCCTACCACATACTAAAATTAAAAAATTTTCGAAATCGAACTTTTTTTACGTTAATTATGACGCATAAGAGCAGTGGAAATGGATTCCGCTCCTATGTCCTGACCTTTGACCCCATTTCGTTCACTTTCAATAGGGTTCCTTCCCAGGTGATCCCCTACCAGATACTAAAATGTCAAAAAAAATCGAACGATTGTTACGCGAGTTATCGTGCGGAAGGGCATACGCACACAACGCGTGACGTAATGAGGCAGATGGGAATCGCGACCATCTGCTCGCAAGTGTGACGTCATAAAACTTTAATGCGATCCACACACAATGCGTGACGTAATGACACAGATGGATTGACCGCGCGCCAACGTCTAATAGAACGACGACATGACACTAAAAACGTGGTAATTCGGTTTGGATATTTAACGCACTAAACGAATTTTCCTAAAGTCGAGATCAAGCTAAATCGATTTCTAGTGCCAGAAAACCGTAGGTTACTGACTTTCATCAAAATCCTTAGAGCCGTTTTCAAAATAAAATTTACATACATACAAGAATTGCTCTTTTATTAGTATGGGATAAGGGCGATGGAATGGATCCCGATCATATGTCCTGACCTTTGATCCCGTTTCGTCCATTTTCAATAGAGTTCGTCCCCAGGTGGTCCCGTACCACATATTAAAATTTCATCGAAATCGAGCCATTTTTACGCACGTTATGACGCATAAGGGCAATGGAATGGATCCCGCTCCTATGTCCTGACCTTTGACCCCACTTCACCCATTTTCAATAGGGTTCGTCCCCAGATGGTCCCCTGCCACATACTAAAATTTCATCGAAATCGAACCATATTTACCCAAGTTTTGATGCATAAGGACAATGAAATGGATCACGCTCCTATGTCGTGACCTTTGACCAAACTTCACCTATTTTCAATAGGGTTCGTCCCCAGGTGGTCCCCAGGTGGTCCCCTACCATATACTAAAATTTCATCGAAATCGAACCATTTTTACGCGAGTTATCGTGCGGACAGACACACGGACGGACAGACAGACAAAGCTGGAGCACATACGCTTCTTCAACCTATGGTTGGAAAGCGTAAAAAAGTAGCAATGAATATCGGAATAGTTTTTTTTGTAACCTTCACTTTAAATGTCATGATATCCTTCGCTAAATGTGTACTAGCTGTTTGTAATCTAAATGTAAACGTCAAATCCAAAGCCGTCTCGGGTACTGAGGCCTAAGCCTACCCGATTTTCTTGTTCGTGACGTCAGCAACTAGGTCATAACAAAGCAAAACCGCTACGATTGAAACCGAGAAACAGTGTGTATAAGCTTTGCCCCTCTCGACATGGTGCCTGTGTTGTCGCGTCTCACGCACAGAGTGTCCTATCTATCGTCTTGTATGTGTGGTATATCTGTTGATACACCAAATACAATAGTATATACTAATTCGAAATACACCGCCATTGTGTTTGGTGATAGGCGCTTTACCGTGATCTCGAAAAATTCAAAGACGTTAGGGGAGAATTGACTGGCAAAAAGCATGCTGCTTCCGGTATACATAGCAAGCCGCCATTGTAGGGGGTAACTAGGGTGTCGACGTGTTTGCGCGAGTATTTCAGTTCTAAATCTTTAAGATTTTGATATATCTTCAAGATTTAGGTGTATTTGACACGAAATTTTCCTGTTTCGTAGTTTTCTTTCTTTTCTTCTTATTTTCCGCTTGTATATGGCGGCCACGATATAGAGCCTTTGCACCGACGTCATTTTTGACGTCACGGTTACTTCCGGGTGGTTAAGAGAAAGTTCGGCTGCTAAGGTTCCCATAGGATTAACATGGGGAAGAGATTTCTGGACCGTCTGTTACTCGATTGTTTGAAGTTTTAGAAATGGTTAAAAGTTGTGTGGCGTATGGGTGCTTCTCAAAGTACGAGTAAGATAGTAGAATTTTCTTTTATCGCTTTCCAACGGCAGAAAAACGCCGATTATGTGGAAAATAGCCGTAAATCGGAAGGCACGGTCTCCCAGGCCGTATGACAGGATATGCAGTAAACACTTCATTTCAGGTATCGTAAATCTGCATATTTTACAACGTTAAGGTGGACGTCAAGTAATTTTGCTTCCTATACTTCCAATGGAAAAACTTCTGTACCCGTTTTCTTCACAATTAATGCGCTCCCAACGATGAAAATTTGAACATCGATTAAAATAACTTCATATTATAGCTTGTAATACTTAATATTTTATAAAATATAACCATAATTATATTAAAAATCAATAATTTTTCCTTTGGTGGTGTTGAAACCAGAAAAAAGATGGCGCGACCTGTACTTTGATGACGTCAATAGACAAACAAATGTTGGATTGCATAATTATGGTTCTGTTTTATAAAATATTAAGTTATAAAATGAAGCTATTTTAATCAATGTTCAAATTTTCATTCTTGGGAACGCATTAATTGTGAAGAAAATGTGTACAGAAGTTTTCCCATTGGAAGTATAGGAAGCAAAATTACTTGAGGTCCACCTTAATAGTCGAATTTATATCGGTACTTTTTTTGCTCACTCTTATGTATTATTTTCAAGTTTTTACGTAAATCCTTGCTACTCTGTTTAAAATGCTCTGAATGCATGGCGGTTTAACTTTGCTATCGAATCGGAAATTGGTAAGCTTTCGTGAACTTTCAAGATTTTGTACTGTTACTGATTTCTAAATACTGAAACAGATGCCTTTTTTCCGAACCAAAATTTAAGCGTATACGTCCACACAGAATTAGAGGGTGCTGTCATACATTATTGTGTCGCCCGTTTTCCCGGATCTGTTTTCTTTGTTGTTTTTTTGTTTTTGTTTTGTTGGGTTTTTTTTTGGTGAAAAAATAGTCCGTTTTTCGGGATATGATAAGTCGGCATTTTCTTTTTTTAATTGAAATACACACTGGAACCAGTCATAAACGTAACAACTTTCCTTAGACCGGATAAGAAATTTTTCGTTTTCAATCTTCAGAATTAACACATTTCTAACCCAACCATTGGTAAAATATTTATATGCATCAAGGCTTTTATAAGCTTTTAGATCTTTTCCGGTATAACACGAACAACTGTCTATTAAATAGTTATAAATATGGAGATCAGTAGCAACACAAACTTCCAGACGGTAAAAATATCTTTCAGGTATGTCATATGGATCTTCTATGCCATTATTTCTAAGCTTTTCTTCGTAACGTTGCTTTTCCACCACATTAAGATGGCAAACTTTGTCAGAAAGAAGTTTTTTAACTCTATTTACAGCAGCAGCAGCAGCCATTGAAAAGCATGGAGAGAGATCAGCTCGGGTACTTTCTAACCACCCGAAAGTCTAGCAGACAGTTTTGTGACGTCACGTGCAAAGGCTCTATGACCTCGTATTTTCTTGCTTACTAGTCTTGTTTGTTTTTTCTCGGATATAAGCACTTGTTAATTACAATTTGATGTAAAAAGTTCTCGGTTCGTTCGCGAACATTCTTTCAAAGTATAATTTCTGCGGTATCATCATCATCATCATCATTGTCAACCATTATCAATCCACTGCTGGACGAAGGTCTCCCCAAGTTTCCTCCACAACGGTCTGTCTTGTGCCAGTCTCCTCCATGTCACCCCTGCATACTTTCGAATTTCATCCACCCATCTCCCATGTGGTCTTCTTCTGGGTCTTTCCTGTCCCTTGGAATCCAATCTAAAATTTCGGCTGTCCATCGATGATCTGTCCTTCTGGCAGTATGTCCAGCCCATTGCCATTTCAGGGATTTAACTCTGATCATGATGTCTTACACTCTTGTCATTTTTCGGATCCACGAGTTCCTCTTCTTATCTCTCCTGGTTACACCAAGTATGCACCTCTGCATGCTGCTTTGAGTTGTCTGCAGCCTTTGTATGTCTCTTTTAGTTAAGGTCCACGTCTCTGCACCATACGTAAGCACTGGAAGGATGCATTGATCAAACACTTTTCTTTTAAGACATAATGGCATATTGCTCTTGAAAATTATGCTGTTTCTTCCAAAAGCTCTCCAGGCAAGTTTTGTACGCCGATTAATTTCTTCATCAATGTGACCCTCACTTGATATCTGCTGTCCAAGATAAACGTACGTATCTGTTATCTCCAGCTTTTCTCCATCAATCGATAAATCTTCATTTCTTGTAAAAGCATTGAACATCACTTTTGTCTTCTGAAAGTTCATTTTTAATCCCACTTCTTTACTCTTGTCAGCAAGTTCCTGGATCATACTCTGCAGCTCTGATGGGCTAGTTGCAAAAATGACTACGTCATTAGCAAAACGAAGGTGGGTTAGATAATCTCCATTAATCTTTATCCCCTTGTTTTCCCAGCTCAGTGACTGAAAAACACCCTCCAATGTGGTATTAAAGAGCTTCGGAGATATGGTGTCACCTTGTCTCATTCCCTTTCCAATTTTTATGTGTGTTGTATTTTCAAACAGAAGAATCTTTGCACTTGCATTTTCATAGATGTTATTAATAATATTAATGTATGCATCTTCAATACCGCAGGTTTTCAGAGCCATTGTAACTGCTGATGGTTTCACCGAATCAAAGGCTTTTTCATAATCGATAAAAGCCATGCACAATGGAAGTTCATATTCCCTCGCTCTTTCAATTAGTTCTCTCAGCACATGGATATGATCTATTGTGCTGTAGCCACTCCTGAATCCAGCTTGTTCTCTCGGTTGAGCCATGTCCAGTGTTACCTTCAAGCGGTGTGAAAGAACTTTAGTGAAGATTTTATAAACTACTGATAGGAGGCTGATAGGTCTGTAGTTTCCGAGATCCTCAATGTCACCTTTCTTATGTAGCAGGATCATTGTAGCGCTGTTCCAATCCTCAGGAATCTCTCCTTCATTAAGGCATCGAGTGAAAATTTGGGCAAGTACTGTTTCGATTTCTCCACTTGCTTCTTGTATGATGTCTACAGTAATTCCATCTTCTCCTGGAGCTTTTCCCCGCTTCATGTTCTTGATTGCATGTGCAACTTCTGCTGGAAGGACTGGAGGAACTCTGGTACTGGTATCTTTCATGATGTCTGGAGTGCATGTATCATCCCTTTCATATAATTTGGAGTAGAAATCTTTCACTCTTGTCAAAATTTCCGCCTCTATTTCTTGTTACAGAACCATCTTCTTTTCTCAGTGCCATAATCTGTTTTCTTCCCTTACTGAGATGTCCCTTTGCTATCTTTAGGCTTTGGTTGTTTTCAATTGCTTTCCTCACTAGTTCACAGTTGAATTTTCTTACGTCTTGAGTGATACTTTTTCGTACTGTCTTGCATAGCTCTATATATTCCACTTTGGAAGTCACATCTTCTTTAGTTGTCCTCATCTCTCTTCTTTTTGCATCAACATTTTGGTTTTTCCTGATAATTTATTTACATGCAACTTGTTCTTAGACCCAGCTAATTTTGTTGCTGTTTCCATAAGAGCTTTGGTTACTTTTCTGTTAACTTCAGAGATGTCCACTTCTTCCGATGTTAGGCCTTCTAAAGCAGAGAACCTGTTCTTCAGTTCCAACTTGAAGGTATTATGGTGTTTTTTAAGGTTGGTTATGTCAATAGATTTTGTTTGTCTTATGAGCTTGCCACGTTCAAGTTTAGTGTTGAGGTGCATCTTACATCGCACCAATCTATGGTCACTACCTGTGTTGAACTTGTTTAGCACACTTGTAACGTACCAGGAGATGTGACGTACCTGCCAGAAGGACGCACACGACATAAAGGCAGATAGCAATTAGAATCAATGTCCGCGTAGCTCAATTGGTAGAGCAACTTATTCCGGGATGAGTGGACCCTGGTTCGAATCCTGGCGCGGATAAAAATGACGGAGAAATTCACTTCGTTATAATGGCGCCCGAACTATCCGGATGACCCGACCGTTCAAAATCTCGCATTGGTGTGATGTTATTTCCACACCGCGAGATAGGAAAAATGTGAGCAGCACTTCGAAAGGAAAAAGAAAAATAAGGGGGAGATGATGTAACGTACCAGGAGATGTGACGTACCTGCCAGAAGGACGCACACGACATAAAGGCAGATAGCAATTAGAATCAATGTCCGCGTAGCTTAATTGGTAGAGCAACTTGTTCCGGAATAAGCGGCCTCGGGTTCGAATCCCGTCGCGGATAAAAATGACGGAGAAATTCACTTCGTTATACACTGTAGTCTTCTATGACGAATTTTTTGTTACACATAATAAAATCAATTTCACTTGTTGTCCCATTTGGATGTCTCCATGTCCATTTCCTGTGTGGCTTTTTCTTGAAGAAGGAGTTCAAGATGAAAAACCCTTCTGCCTCTGCAAACTCAACGAGAGTATTTCCACGTTGGTTTCTGTTGCCGTGACCGAATTTACCTACTGAAGTTTCATTCTGTTGCCGGTGCCTTATTTTTGCATTGAAATCTCCCATAATTATTTTCAAGTGCTGCTTACCTTTACTATTTAGATGACAAATTTCCTCATAAAATTCTTCAATTTCTTCTTCAGGATGACTTGTGGTGGGTGCATAAGTTTGAATAATCTGAGCCTGGTATCTTCTCGATAGTTGGATTACGAGTCGTGCAGCTCTGTCAGAGGAACTTTCAACTTCTACCACTTTATCCTTCAGTTTCTTGTTTATTATAAATCCAACACCACTAGTTCTGCCAGTATCTGTCCCACGATAGTAGAAGAGATGTCCACTTTTCAGTTCGATGAGATCTTCTCCTTTTCTCCTTACCTCACTTAGCCCCACGATGTCCCACTTGATCCTTTGTAGTTCCTCTTCCAATTCAAGAAGCCTTGAATCAGAAGATAGGGAGCGTCCATTGTACGTTGCCAAGGTCAGCATCAGATGGCAGCCTAGTCCGGTCCTCCGGGATTCTTAGCACCCTCTGCCTTCATGTCGCACTGGCCGCTGCCTTGGCCAGGTACATTCCAGCTGCCGGAGACTGAGGGCCAAGATTTAAGTTGTGGAGTCATTTTGGAGGGGTTTGGCCATAACTCACCACGCTGGCCAAGCGGGTTGGTGAGTGTGGGATAGAATTTCCTCTGATCCCGATGGTATAGTTATACTGCTATTGGCGGTCGTCAGAGCCCCTTTAGTGGGAACAGGATGCACCACGAGAAGGCGGGGTTGACATTTGTCAAGGAGAGGCTGTGATGTTACGCATCACCTGACCTTGTGAATTAAATTAAACATTATTGCTTTCCAACAGGAATATGTTCCATGCCAACCTCCCAACCCCTTCATAGATGGCGCTGCAAGTTCAGTTCAGAACCTCTACCATTACGTTTGCCAGTCTATGATTCTCCAATGTCTTTGAGAAAAGTGATCGAGATAGCCATGGACAAAGCCAGTTGGCCATGGGTTTACTGAGACCACCGGCATAACGTCATGAACTCGTTCTTTGAATGTGACGTCATCGTAGTGGTGTCAATATATCCCAAGGAGGTTAGATTACGATATCTGGAGATGCCCTTGGTAATGAAGCAGTACCACTTTGCGTGAAGCTTATAACCGCAAGGCCCGGCTAGCAAAGTGTGGGAAAACTGATAGTTTTCAATGCTATTGCAATGCATTCTGTGTTGGCCAAATCGCTTTCTTTCGTCGCCAATGTTTCCAATTTCGCATCGTAACTTGTTGCCAAAGTGTGAGATAATGCTGAATTAATAAAATTCTTAAGTTTTTTGAGGCTCCCTCCCATTTTTATTTTAAATTGAAATACACGAACATTGGTGCGAATTCTAAACAAAACATAACGTTAAAAATGTAAACTTCACTCGTGTAAGAAGCAAAATTCATTCCGGTTTGATATTAACACGGTTTCTGCAACCAAAATCCACGCAATTCCAAAATACAAACAGATGAAATGACATGGGTATCATGTAAACAATGGCAAATTCCCACACCTTGCGGCTCCACGGTTGAGAGACCAGGGCGACTCCAGAAGTATTATTCTAACCTCCTTGATATATCCACGGGTAGGACGAATCTGGAGGCGATGTATTCATGACTTCCAGATTTGGAAGCAAGATCTCTTAAAACATTAGTCGATTCTCAAAGACCTTTGAGATACATAGACTGAAAACCGTAAGTTAACCGTGCGACATTTGAAGTTCAGCGTTGTACGGCAAGAATCTGTCACATCTTGTTGCTTACTAAAGGCCTTCGCGTGTTTATATCAGTCACATCCATTATATATATAACCAGTAAAATTTATCATTTTTTGTTTTTATAATGGTATGTATGTATTCTAAAGTATTTCAGAAAATAATATAGCCAGATTTAATGAGCTAAACAAGTTTTCAACTAAGCAAAACTTTTTGATAAGCTACAAATTTTTCAATTTAAACAATTCTCTTTTCCGTGACTTTTAATCTCTGAGATTTGAAACTGTAAATTATGTGAAGAGGGCATTTCTTTCTATCGTATTTAATTTTATTTATTTTTCTCCCGTTGAGTAGCTATTACGAACTCATAATACTTCGGGAAAAACCTCCAAGTAAACGTTTTGCTCTCGGCAACTTCTTCTTTTAAAAATAAACAAATGGCCACATTAAAATGATTTTTGACGTTACTTAGAGTGTGAAATACGAATTTCATGCAATTTGATTACGCTGTTTGAGAGAAATAGAAGAGGAAATATAATGTACAAGTAAGAATAAGCGACGTTTCCCTTCAGTTTTTTCATATCCCCCAAAATTACGAAAATGGTGTTTTCTTTAATTGGAAGTTAAAAGGTGCAACGTCCAATTTATTCCCCACTGAAGAAAAAAATGAATATGCAGTATTATAACAACGTAAAATTCCTTCTTTCTCGCAGGTAAAATAGCTTATTAACGTTGTTTACATAGGGAACGTGCCTATGTTTTGCCGTACACGCTGTGCGATCAAAATGTCTCCAACTGCTGCCACTCATTTACACAAGAACTTCCAGTCTAGGTCTTTGTCGATTCTATTAGGTGTTCTGCACAAAGAGGTTAGAATAAGATAGCTGGAGATGCCCTTGTTAATGGAGCAGTATCACTTTGCGTAAAGCATATAACCGCGAGCGGCGGCAGTCAAAGTGTGGGAAAGTTCATGGTTTTCAAGGCTATTGCAATGCATTTTGTTTCGGCCGAATCTCCTTCTTTCGTCGTAAATGTTTTCAATTTCGTATCGCAACTTGTTGCGATACGAAATTGGAGAAAATGTTAGAAAATGTGTTAGAAAATGCTGAATTTATAAAATTCTTAATTATATTGAGGCTCACTTCCATTTTTATTTTAAATTGAAATATACAAACGTTAGTGTGAATTCTAAACAAAACATAACGTTAAAGTTGAAAACTTCACTCGTGTAAGAAGTACAATTCATTCCGGTTTAATATTAACACGATTTCTGCAACTAAAAACCACGCAATTCCAAAATACGCACAGTTGAAATTACATAGGTATCATGTAAACAACGTCAAATTCCCACACCATGCGGCTTCATGGTTAAGAGATCAGGGCATCTCCAGGGTTATTATTCTAACCTCCTTGGTTCTGCACAAGGAGGTTAGAATAAGATATCTGGAGATGCCCTTGTTAATGGAGCAGTACCACTTTGCGTGAAGCCCATAACCGTGAGAGACGACCGTGAAAGTGTGGGAAAGTGGATGCTTTTCAATGCTGTTGCAATGCATTTTGTGTGGGCCGAATCTCCTTCTTTCGTCGCAAATGTTACCAATTTCGCATTGCAACTGGTTGTCAATGTGTGAGAAAATGCTGAATTTATAAAATTTTGAATTACTTCGACGCATCTTCCCATTTTTATTTTGAATCGGAATACACGAACGTTAGTGCGATTTCTAAACAAAAAATAAAGTTAAAATCGAAAATTAAACTCGTATAAGAAGTACAATTCATTCCGGTTTGATATTAACACGGTTTCTGCAACCAAAAACCACGGTATTCCAAAATACACACACTTGAAACTGCATAGGTATAATGTAAACAACGTCAAATTCCCAAGGAGGTTAGAAGAGGAGGTGGCATCAGCTCCTCTCCCTGTGCTTCTGGCGTGACGCCACTTTTTATCAGCTGACTACGCCAATGCGCCCAACCTATAAGAATCTCCTGTATATCTCTATGGGGAAATCTCGATTTTGAACGGGTTTTTCGGACCCTTACTCTACCCATACAGGCATGACAAAAATTGAAGCTGAAATATTCATTCCCGTAATAAAAAATTTCCAGAAAAAACAGGAAAATATGTGTTGGTATTTCTTTTAAAAATTCAACAAAATAATGATTTTTTGAGCGGAAGTGCATAGTGGGCATGATTACTTACTGTCCATATGCACGTTACCATGTTTTTTTTTTTTTTGGGATTGGAGGTTTAACGACCACCGGGAGCAACTCAATGGGCTATAAGCAGTCGCCCGTCCCTAATTTAGGGTCACTGGTTCCAGGGAAGGGAGAGAGCCAGTGCCGTAAGACAAACACACCATCCATGCCTCACCGGGATTCGAACCCGGACCCCTTCGGGCGAATGATCAGAGGCCAACGCCTTAGACCACTGCGCCACCGGGGAGGCCACGTTACCATGTATACTGCCCATGTGCAAGTAACCATGTTTAAAATATAACCAAAAGCCTAATGTTAAGAAATAAGAAGAACGAAATATGCCTTCTTTCTATCCTTGGTTTGCATGCGCTTAGCAAAACTGCTTAAGCCACAGGAAGTGACGTCACGTTCCCGAACTCCCGCAGCACAGACTCCCTCCGCCTCAGAAAGAGGACAGAAACAGCTGATCTGTTTTGGCTTCACTCAAAACGGGTCCCTTCACCTCCTCTTTCTTCTAACCTCCTTGCAAATTCCCACAGTTTGCGGCTTCACGGTTAAGAGACTCAGGGCATCTCCAGAAGTATTATTCTAACACCCTTGGTTCTGCACAAAGAAGCAGTTCAACCTGAGGAACGCAGATAGTAAGTCGTGACGTCACGAAGCCCTCGTTCAAGCTCATTGTATCTCTAAATGGCCGTAATTAATATCTCATCTGTAATGGTATTTGGGACTCCATGACGCGGCAAAAGAAGATTTATTGGATTTCAACAAAGGGCATTATTTCAAAAGCAGATAGAAATAGAATTACGTACTTCTTTGAACATAAAATGCATTTCTTTTCACATTTTTTTTTTACTTTTAAATGCCGAACAATCTAATTTTCTTTGAGGAAATGAATGCTTATTCCGTATATTCTTTCAGCAACATTTTATATTCATGGCAAATTTTAATTTCAAAGTGTATTATTCATGTATGTAACTTCTGTTTGGAACATAAACAACCTGCTGTGACAGTTTTTCCGTATCTAAATTCCATGGTTACGAGAAAAAAATTGTCGTTTGAATTTCTTTACCCTGTTTGCATGTATGTGGCATCAGAACGAAGAAAAAAAAGCCGATGTTATGATTTTGATAAGGATGGTACTTTCATAGTAATTCGTTGTGTGAGCTAATCTATATAATAATACTTTAGAAAATTAGCTGTGTCGTATAACGTTATAAAGTGCTATAAAGTTTCGTATTTTAACCCATCGCTATCGAATATGCTTGATGCCAAAGGTACTCTGGTAAGAAATTTTATGTTCTTCCGATATCTCGGCGAAGACCTTTGTCGACATTTTAGTTTTATTCTTACAGTGAATAATTGTCATTTAGTAATTAATAATCTTAATGACGCCAAAAATATATATTTTCATCTGAATATCCATAATTAAATACAGCTTATACTTAGCAAAACAGGGATAAATAGCAATAATAAGAAAACTCAATATCTGAATTGTTTACACTTCCTGGACAAGTAATATCTCATCGTCTTCATTCATGTAAAATTTAGGACCCATTCCAGCTTAAACTAAAGAACATTCGGAATCATCAAAATCAACGAACATTTTGAGGCCTTTAATTTCATTGTGGAAATTCTGCCTCAGAAAAAGTAGTTTTTCCCTCTAGTCCGGTAGACTGAGTCATTTGCACGGTACAAATGTAATAGCTTAAAATTTAAACTATCATGCCTAAATGCTTATGCTAAGGATTGAAGTTTTTTTTACAGAATATAAATCTGAACTGTCCTTAGGAATTTTCAAGCAACTTTAAACCATACTTTTTAAAACGATAAAAACTTGTTAAATAGTATCTGCAAACTTTTGTTCTCTCTCATATTTTGTTTCTTTGCTTTTTTTTTTTTTTTTTTGTGGGCGTGCAGAAAAAAACACTGTGTAAACACTCTTGAATATCTTACCAAGGGAATACATTTCTTTCCGAGGGCGGATTTCGCAACAGCTATAGTCCAGATTTATCTGCTTTGCCTCAGTAGCTACATGTTTTTTGTTTTTTTTCCCCTTCGGTTTCTGTTCCCTACGGAAATACACTGCTGACCACCCAAAATGCAACACCAAGAAGGAAGCATCCGATTGGCCTGAAATTCGCAGCATGCGTCGCCCGCGAGAGGACATGCAAACGATTAGCATTGCAGGCCATATGCAAATCATGTGCTCCCGGCACGTCACCGAGAAGCACTATAAGAAGGGTGCACAGAAGGCGGGGTGTAAGTAGTGGAAGTGTGTTGTGCTGCCGGACCTGTGCGTGGGAAGCTTCCTAATGCCCCGTCGCAGAATACGGCAGTCATTCCAGCACGTTTCGGATTTCGACAGAGGACGAATAGTGGCATGTCGCGAAAGCGGTTTATCGTATCGAGACATCGGTGCCCTTGTGAGACGACATCCAGCCACAGTAGTGAGGTGAGTATGAATTTGGTGGGTGCAGGCGGGACGGACGGACCGACGTGAGCGATTGCAGCAGCCGCGGCACATCACCGAACGAGAGGACCGGCATGTTGTGCGGCGGGCATTGACGGCTCGCACCGCCACATCACGAACGTTAGCGCAGGAATTAGGGTGTGTTGCGCAACAACCTGTGTCAGCATGTACCGTTCGACGTCGTCTGCAGGATCGGGGACTTGTCGCACGGCGCCCATTGCTCCGATTACCATTGACGTTACACCAGCGGTGAGTGCGGCGGCAGTGGGCCGTTGAACGCCGCACCTGGACTACGGAATGGCACGATATTATCTTCTCCGACGAATCCCGCTTCTGCCTGCAACACCACGATGGTCGGATCCGCGTGTGGCGGCAGCGCGTGGCGAGAGACTGTATGACGTCTGCATTATACATCGCCATACCTGTCCGTTGCGTGGCGTTATGGTTTGGGGCGCAATTGGATATGACACCCACACCCTTCTGGTACGCATCGCCGGTACACTCAACAGCCACCGCTACATCTCCAACGTTTTGGAGCCTGTAGTCCTCCCTTACCTGCAGGACCTGCCAACGGCCACGTTTCAACAGGACAATGCACGCCCGCACGTGGCACGCATCGTGCAACAATTCTTCACGGCCAACCAGGTGTCACTGCTGCCGTGGCCCGCCTGTTTTCCCGATATGTCACCCATCGAACACGTCTGGTCGCTGATCGGCAACGAGTGGCCCGGCAAGCACCGCCCGCGGCTACGCCTGATGAACTGTGGCAACGTGTGGAAGCAGCCTGGTCCGACATACCCCAAGCCCACATCCAAAGCCTCTTTCGTTCGATGCCGCGGCGTGTAGCGGCTGTTATTGCCAGCCATGGGGGCCACACGAACTATTGATGTTTGCGTGTTCTGCAAGTCGCACGGGCCTGTAAGCTCAATCGTTTCATCTTTATATATGTTGTTATGTGTCCAGTAAATCTGGCTTTGCCTTCTCGTGTCCTTCCTGGTGTTGCATTTTGGGTGGCCAGCAGTGTAGAAGGAAAGTTTCACATTAAAATTTTTCTGAGGACAAGTTATTGACAACTTAAGATTAAGTCATAAAGCGATGAAATGGAGGCAAGTGAACAAACAGATGTTAATTTTTGTACCGAACGTAGCTGTGTAGACAACACACATACACACAAGGCAAGTCTTTTCTTACATGAAATTTTTCTAATCGATAGAGAAACATTTTTTCGATTTTTCCCCCTTATAAGATAAATTCTTTTGCGATTTTATGTATTTTGACGTGTTACAATTAAGAAATTTCGGTAAAGTTTGGATTTCACGGTCTTGAAGAACTTTCAAATATTTCTTCCTTGTCCCCTTCGTTCAGGAAAATATGGTGGTTTTTACTCCTATGTGTTACGTCGAAAAATATAAGCAGTTCACTCATGTTTTGTTATGAACAAAGTATGAAAAGAAACCCTTTGTTTCCCTTATAAATTTGACAAACTGGTGAGAGAGCACTTCAGTATCTCTCCCTCTCCCTCTTTTTCTTTCTTTCTTTCTTTCTTTCTTTTAGGAAAACCACAAAAAATCTTTAGTTCTTTTCGACAAGAACTACAGATTTTTTATACGCAAAAACAAAATGGCACGCCTTAATTTTTTTTTTAAGAGGAAGACTTCGATTTGTTGCATACGGACGGTATTCTGCTCAGCTACTGAGGGTACAGAGCAACCTCACTGGGATGTGTGGTTGCTCTGTACCAAAAAAAAAAAAAATACTGGAGTCTGCAGCTTTCTCTTTCCAGTTACTAGTGCAACATAGCAATCAGCGGCCTTTATGTTGAAGTTCGTAACTGGTGAAACTGACTCCAAAGCAGTGATTTTGAAAAGTAAAATCTCATTTTGCATTAAGAGAGATCCAGTTTTACGTCTTATAAGCTTATAAAGAAGCAGGCGCAACGCAGCCCACACAACTTTTCATTGAGCCAACCCTTTAGCCCTCTCAAAATCTTTAAGCTGTTGGAACATATGGCTGGTGCAGCCATCTAAGGTTCTAGGGAAGTTGGATAAATGTATGTGAATTTCTCGAATTCACTGAAATTTTTCTATTGCATATATGAAATGAATTTTTTTGCTAAATTTAGTGTTTATACTTATCAGAAATGGAGAATGCAGGGAGTCCTCTAAACGAATTTCTAAGAGATTAGTAGAAACACACCATTTTTATAATTATAGTTTTAAACGAAGAGAGAGAGAGAAAAATAGGTATTCCTTGTCCGGTTACAAACTTAAACTCATAACAGCCTTATGAAAACAAAAACAAAATAAAAATAAATAAAAACGACCTAAGTAAGCTAAAATTGCGAAGAATTAGTAACTTGCCATAGAGATTCGTATCCGTGGTTCCCATATTATATACATTGAATAAATACTACATATAGTATTCACTTGAAAACTTCTTTTCTACTAGGGATAACATTATCACGGTAGGGTAAAATGCACATAAGCGGAATTTTTTTCCAATATTTCTGCCACTTCAAAATTTGTAACCCCTTAAATCATGTATGTGCACCCTAATAGCCCATCCACTTCTGAGCGGCAGGCGTCACCACTGTACCGAAGGATCCTTAAAAGGTCACTGAAGATGCTGTCTTTCCTGGAATCTTCAAGATCCTTTTATTTCCTTCTTTCACTTCCCTGGGATATTTTTAGTGTGCTCTGCTATAAAAGCCTTGCTATTGAATCTACAAGAAATCTTAGGTCCGCGGGTGGCCTAGTGGGCTACGTTCGTGACTACCACGGAAAGGAGCCCAGGTTCGATCCCAGGTAGGTACGAACGCTCGATCCACTAAATATCCGCCGTGCGTCATATGGGCACGTTAAGCCGTCGGACCCCGGGTACTGGCCCCCCGGTGATAAATAAGGGGCGTCTTCCTCCCCCTTTCTACTTCGTTTCCGTGTCACTTTCCTATCGGCCACTCTAGCCCAAATCTCCTAGCTTCCTATTTCCAAGGGTTGTTTAAGACCTGGGGTCAGATACTCCCTTCCTAAAATCCTCTACATATGATCACATGATCACAAGAAATTTTGTAATCCCTAAAACACTAAGATTGTAGATCTCTATCGTGATATGCTTACAGAAAACAACACTGAAGATGCCCTGGGCAAGTGATATAAATACAGAAAAACCTTTTAAGACGGAACCTGTATAAAACGGGAATTTGCCCAAAATGGAATTGGGGGGGGGGCGGAATGAAAGATATAAAATTGCGTACTGTTTAACCTGTCCAAACGGAACCTGGAAACGGAAATGGCGAAGTGCAAATGAACGGAAAGTTCCAAGATGTTCCCGTTATTTGAATAAGAAACACGAAACGATAAAGTGCTATGAGGAATTCACACGGAACAAATACGCCTGAAGTTGTAGTTAACATTCATAATTAAATCGAGGGCGACATTGCTTTTGAGTTGTTTACACAAAGACAAACTGCAGCACATCCAATGTTTGGCTTTTTCTTAAGCGCGTGCCTCGACTCAGGTTTGGTTCACGTGACCAGCGTTGCTCTCTTTGCTGCATGCAAAATCCACAGTCTTCACAAGCTGGTAGTTTCGTACGGATTGCAACGAGACGCTCTGACTTAAATCAAGAGTGAGATTGCTTTTTAGTGGTTTACAGAAAGACAAACTGCAGCACATCCACTTTTTGGCTTCTTCTTAAGCACATGCCGCGACTGTTCACGTGACCAGCGTTGCTGTCTTTGCTGAATGCAAAGTCCAAAGTCCTGGCAACTGGCTTTTTTGTACGGATTTCAATGAAACGCTCCGATTTAATTGTCTTAACATTTATTTATTGAGATGATCATTCACAACCTTTGCACGTTGTGAGTTGCCTTCGTTTGCTTTCCTCTTACCACGGTGCCAAAGAATGACGTTCTCGATTTGGGTGTGCTTTCTTATCATCACTAAGACATTACTTCTCAGCTTTACTGTGAGCTTTTTTTCTTCATCTGTCAATCACAGATTTTTCTGAACTCACATTTTTTTTTTTTTTTTTTGCTCATTAGCAATTGTATATAGACTGTTGACTTTTCCTTTTTCCTTACATGTAAGACCAGCTTTATTATTTACGAGCATTTTTCACCTTTGTTCATCATCATTTCGTCATTGACTTTCACATCACAGGAGTTTTCGCCCTTGTGTTCTTTATTGTTTTACCTATTCATCGCAGGTTTAAAAAAAAAACAGGTATTGTAAATGGTGTTGTTTTCATGTACTCATTCTGTATTTTTCATTGTCTTTAATAAACATCCTTGAAACAAAAGTTAAAGGTGCTGAAACACACGAAAAAGAAAGTGTGAGTATCAAGCATTTGGCAGAGAACTTTCAATGACGCTGTTCATTAACAGTCATTCAATCACCTCGGAGAGGTGATTGAATGACTGTTAATGAACAGCGAACGTGCTCTCACTGAGCGTCATATTATAACTTACTGTACAGAAATCAATGTTGGATTATTTCAAAAAATAGAAGTTTATTATTTTTAGCTGATTAAGGTATTACAAATAATACATTTTCTTAAGTAATCACTAATTATGAAGAATTGTGACGTGCCTGCACCGCAGGACGCACATGAGATTCTCAGATAGGATTCTCAGATAGCAGTGAGAGCACGTGTCCGCGTAGCTCAGTTGGGAGAGAGACTTACTCCGGAGTGAGGGGATCCGGAATCGATGTCCGCCGTGGACAAAGATGACTGAGAAATTTACTTCGTCATATTGGCGCCCGAACTTCCCGGATGACCCGGCTGTTAGATTTCTCGCAATGGTGTGATATTCTTTCCACACCACGAGATAGAAAAAATGAGAATCCCTTCTTCAACGCTTTGAAAAACTAAATGTGTGTGATGTTAGGTTCTACACACGAAATTGACTAGGATATCTTAAATGCACGTTCTTCATGGGATGACTGCCTACAGCGACACATGATCCCGGTTGACCCGAGGGCCATGCCCCGGCCCTTTTTAAGGGGGAGATGTAATGTACATGCACCGCAGGACGCACATGAGATAAAGGCAGATAGCAGCGAGAGCATACGTCAGCGTAGCTCAGTTGGGAGAGCGACTTACTCCGGAGTGAGGGGATCCGGATTCGATGCTCGGCGTGGACAAATATGGTGCAAAAATTTACTTTGTCATAGAATCTGTTAGTAGCACGACAAAAATTCAAATATTTGAATTACTTCCGGGGATACTCCTGTATAAAAAAATGAAAACTTTCCAGTCACTTGGATTCTGCCTTAGACAGGTTTACTGCATAAGTGTCTTCAAGGCAGAAACAGAAAAAAATCAGTTATAACCTGCATTAAAGAAAAATAAAATGCTTTCAGCACCTAGTCATTCTAAAAAAGTTCCAACCAAAACCTTCTTGAAGGTAAACGGGAATCCTGTTTGAGAGCAACCAGTGCAAAAGAAGCATGAAATAAGTGGATTTCATTGCCATGGTAGTAAGGAGAAGCTGCTTGAAGAAAAAGGGCATAGAGTCTATTGTCATAAGGAAACAATTTCTTCTTTCGAAACTATGTCCTCTCGTTAACATACGGGGCAGCATGCCCCATCCGCCCCAACCTAGGAATGTCCTTGTTTTGCATTTTTGTATTTAAATGTATCTATCTGCCTGGTCAAACGATATGGATGGCAGGAGGCTATCGCAAAATCAGGCTACGATAAATCGAATGCACTGGAGCGAATATAGGATATCGAAGCGAAAGGGAAAAAGAGGGAGAAACTACGACTCGGCCAAACTCCGAGACACTATTTAAGCCAGTTCTCATATTTCCTATCATGCGCCGGAAATCAGCGAGATGTGTTCAGTTAACTTTCGATAGTCAGTTGAATCGCGTGAGCTTGGGGATGAGGGGGGCAGATATGTGAACGGTATGAGTGCACGAGTCGAGGGAAAGTGCCTGTCCTTTTAAGATAAGACCCCCTGATTCACCCCCTTTCCAACTTCAAACACAACGGGAGGAGAGGGAGCACGCATCACCCACAAATGAGCGCGTCCCCTGTCTCCAGTTCCTGCATTGTACTCTCCACCCTCAACCACCCACTTTCCCGACGAAAAGGTTCAAAAAGGCTACGAGTAGACTAACTTCAATGAGATAACATTAAACGAGTGATTATTTATAAGCCAATGAGCAATCCAAATTCCGTTGAGTGATCGCAAACGAAGGGGATGACTTTGGGAATAAAACTCCCCGATCCCATGAGGCCCCAGAATTGACACTCTTATACACGGCATTATTCATAACGTCTTGGATTAGAGAAGATCGCGTAATTAAAGAGCTCGATCACTTTCTACAAATAAATTATTAAAAGGTATGCGCAAACAAAATTTCTTGTGATCAACTACAATGAGACAAATTACCTTTTTTTATTAATCCGTAGCCCTAAAATTTTTGCAGAATTCACTTTAAAAATTAAAATCGGGAGTCAATTCAGTACACAATATTTTTTGTATGTACTGTGTTTTTTAAGGAATTTTTAAGTTACAAAATATTCCAATGAAACCCCACATCCCTTGAGAAAAAAAAGTATTCCGATATATAATTTCCTTTGTAATTAGTACGTACACTGTTAAAAATTGGTACTTAGAAATAAGCAAAATGTACTCGTTTTTGAGTACATTCTGGGCTCCGAGTACTTGTGTCTCATTTTTGGAAAAGACACGTACTCATTTTTGAGTACATACAGGGAATCAGTTGTGAGTATATCTAGTATTTCAAATGTATATACTAAAAAAATTTATAGATTTCAAATATATGTACTAAAAAAATCCATATATTTCAAATATATGTACTCTAACTCCATTCAGTTAGAACGAATCTAACGATTCTGAAAGGATAGTAAGTAAGTGAGCGAGAACACACTAGATGGCGCCACCGTACGATTTTGCACAAAGAAGACAGAGAGAAATTAGGGAAGGGAGGGGGGCTTAAGAACTTTACCTGGGAGATTCCTACCCGAGGGCCGTCACTTAACGTGCCCGTCCGATGCACGGCTGCTATTTAGCGATTGTTAGAAATTCCCACCACCACGGAGAGCCCCCAGTTTCAAGCCTATCAGGCTAGGTTTGAACCTGGGGTCCCTCCATCAGTAGTCTGAATCTCTAACCCCTAAGTCATCCGCGGCTAGATTCCAAATTTGGAATACGTGCACTCCATACATACTCATTTATTCGTATAATCAACTGGAAGTATATTATTCGATGGCACATCAGGGATAATAGATATACTCGTTGTCACATGCTGGGCAAATGGGCGCACAATTTTATGACAAATATATTGATAAAGCGACAATATATTACTTATGAGGTTGACACAAATATATGTAGTTAATGTAAAAACATGCACAAAGATACTTAATGCATAATTAAATTACTTGTGATCAGTGGCTTTGCTGTAATAATTATTCATATGTGTCACTTTACACATTTATTGAACAATATCTCTTGAAATCTCTAATATATAAAATGAAGTAATACGACATTAATAATTATATTTACTGACGCAGTTATTTGTAAGTACGTATGGTTACTTATATTTGAGTATGCCATGTTCTCGTTTACGATACGATTGTACTTTTAAAAAAAACCGAGTAGGTTCAGGTTCTCATTTTTAAGTAGATTTTTTTAACAGTGTTAATGTGTTTTTTTTTTTTTTTGCAATAGCAACAAAAACCGATTTTCGCCAGCGACACTTGCCCGAAATCGTGCTGTGACGTTATCTCAGTTAAAGCATTCCGACTTGAGGTTACAGCTGCATTAAGTCACATGATAAAAGTCGTTTCGAGAACTGCTTGGAAACACCAGAAAGGAAACGTTACGCCACGAATATTCGTTCTATTTTGTTGCTTAAAACGACGCTTTGAGGCGAAAGTACATGGATTTATAAATAATTAAGCGACGTACTTACGTTTTCTCCTGGCGCTCTTCCAATGCATACAGTGCTTCGATACCGGTCTCGAGTTGGACAAATTACCTGTGATTCATGCAGAATTACTGAGAGTTTGTTGGTCGGTTCATTTTCATTGCATCCTTCTGTAAAAGGAAGTTCGTGGCTGCGGGTAGAGCTATGGAAAAAGAAAAAGCGAAAAGCCTGGGAAAAGGAACATGTATGCCCCTGATGAGAAAACGATTAACGTAGTTTCTGAAGGGTTATTATGAACTTATAACTGAAATGTTTCCATATTCGCGTATTCCAAATAAATTATTATTTTCATAAAAACCGAATACCGGTTAGCAGGTTCAGGAGGTGGTATTCACAACATAATATCATTTACTACTGAAAAAAATATAAATATACAAATTAAATCCTAAATGACATAACTTAGTTGCTCAGGGTGAAATTCAACAACCCGATAAAAAAAGAGTTGATTCAGTTCCTCGTTTCATCTGCAGGAAGGTCTTTTAAAAGTACAATTACAACCTCCGGAAAAACTTTCATGTAACACTTTTCAAAGAAATGCGGTAAGCAAACAAATTCAAAATCAGCTATTTCATAAATTACGGGAATAAGAAAGTTCAAAGGCGTAAGATCTGTTCTGTGCTGAACGAATTACGTCCTTAAATTTGAGTATACACAGTCGAGTAACATTATTGTGACCACCTCCTACTTTTGACGTCAACAGCGTGTAGCCAATGAAAGAAGACACGTGTCGTGATCTGGCTTGGAGGGTATATAAGGTGTGCTTTTGGCAATCTGAAAACATATCACTCGTTGCTATCATGGATACAAAGAGCGATTTATCATATTTGCACAAACGGATGATTATCGGCTTTCGGGCCAAGAGTGGCAGTATTTCTGAAACAGCGCAGTTTGCGAACTGTTAGCGTGCTGCTGTGGTTAAAGTGCATCGTGATTGGAGAAATAGCACCATTGCGAATAAGCGATGTGGAAACTGCGGAGCACCACGTGCCATTGATGAGAGAGGTGAACGTCGGCTTCGAAGGTGCGTGAGGGCCGATAGACACGCTACAGTGGAGCAACTAACTGGCCGAATGAACCAGGAGGCCACCGGAAGTGTGTGTAAAACAACAGTTCAGCGAACCCTGATGCGTACCGTGCTCCGATGCAGACGGATGGTCACTGCACCCATGCTAACGAAAGTGCATCGGCAGAAAAGGCTTACATTTGTATGGCAGTATCGGAATTGGACCCCGCTTATTGGCAAAGGATTGCCTTCTCCGATGAGTCACGTTTTCTGCTTCATCGAACGGATGTACGTTGGCGTATAAGGCGAGAAACATCGGAGAACAAACACTCTTCAGTCATTGCTGGAAGAACACAAGCTGGAGGAGGCAGCGTTATGGTCTGGGAAATGCTTTCGTGGCATTCTCTGGGTCCACTCATACCTGTGGAAGACACTATGGTCCGAATTCATTTAAAATTAATCCTTGCAGACCACGTACACCCATACATGCTTATTGTCTTCCCTGGAGCGGTTGGGATCTTTCAGCACGACAACGCGACGTGTCACACAGCTGGAAATGTCTCAGAGTGGTTGGAAGAGCACGATGAAGACTTCAAAGTACTTCCGTGGCCCGCTAATTCCACAGACTTAAACCCAATTGAGCATCTGTGGGACCACCTCGATCGTGTTGTTTTCTCTATGGATCCTCCACCACGCACCCTTCAGCAGCTGTCAGATGCACTGCAGTCAGCATGGCTCTACATACCTGTGAACACCTTTCAGCACGTTTTTGAGTTAATCCTAGTCCGTCTAGCTGCTGTAAGCGCTGCACACTGCGTTTACTCTGGATATTATCTGGTGGTCACAATAATATGACTCGCCCGTGTAGTAGATAAAACTGCATTACATTACATTCAAACACAGGCAAATAAAACGAAAAGAAAAATCTTCCGCTAGAGAAAGTGTTACAAAAAAAGTATTGATTAGATATTAAAAAGACATTAAATTTAAGTAATGCTCTCAATTTTGTTGAGTTTGTGGTTTCCTTTTACCTCCCTTTTAACTAACTATCTTATGTGAATTTATCAGCGCTGAATGTAACTTCCGTGGATTAAATGCGGAATGAATCTGAGTTTTCCACTTGTATCACAAGAACATTTTGCGATCGAAGCAGGGCCGTAGTTATCGGGAGGGTATGGAAGGCGATTGCCCTCTCAGAATGGTTATACAAAGGAGAGTAAATTCATGCTCTAGGGAATCTAAAAAATAGAAATTGTAACTAAAAAAAGAAAGTTACACTGTTCAGTATTTTCTTTCTAAAAAAAAAAAAAAAAAAAAAAAAGGAAGTTTCCATCTCAAGAACAACACCCATTTACCAGAGCTGAGCTGATGCTGAGCTCTGTTAAATGGGAGTTGTTCTTGAGATGGAAAAGGCAGCGGACTTAAGCGAGCTTGACAAAGGTCAGATTTTAGTGGCGAGATGACTCGTTCAGAGCATTTCCGAGACGGGTATAGGCTTGTGTTCTGCTCACGGTCAGCCACGATTAATACCTTCAAAATGTGGTCCGAGGAGGAACAAACCACCAACCGCCGGCAAGGTGTTTGCCCAGCACGGCTCATCGATACTGGAGTTAAGTTGAGCGAAGGCTATACTGTACAGTACGAGCCAACAGAAAAGTTACTGTGGCGCAACTCGCTAGTAATTTGAATGTGACGAGATTAATGTGTCATAACACAAAATACACTATATTGACGAAAGTAACTGGACAACTAGAAGAAAAACACAACATAGCATTTATTGACATACATTAGTACGGTGTCGGTACACCTTTAGCCTTAATGCATGCACTGACCCTTCGAGACATGCTTTCGACAAGGTTTTGAAACACAGCGATAGGTATGCGCTTCCATTCAGCACATGATGCTGCCGCTAACTGTTGCTTAGTAGTAGGCCTTGGTTCCAAACTTCTTATGCGCCGCTCTAATTCATCCCATAGGTGCTCTATGAGATTAAGATCAGGGCTCTTTGCTGGCCAGCCCACACACGATACCGAATTATCGTCAAACCACGCCGTAACAGTATTTGCTTTATGGCTCGGTGCATTATCCTGCTGGTACTAACACGGCTCGGTTCCATAGTACTGCCACAGAGTTGGTAGGGCATAATTGTCCAGATTATCGAGATGGACTTGCTAGTTAACAGGTTTGTCCACGATAACTAATGGGCCGGGACCATAACACGAAAAACACCCCCACACGAGTACACTGCCAGCTCCACACTTCACCGTAGGAACAGTACACTGTGGTAAATAGGGTACCCCCGGCTGCCGCCATACCCACACACGGCCATCAGACTGATGGATATCTGGATTCACCAGTCCTTAGGACCCGCTTCCATTGATCTACGGTCCACGATAAATGTTCTTTACATAATGCTAAACGACGAGTAGCATTCCGAATGGAGATGAAAGGCTTATGAGCAGCCGCACGACCACGATAATTCATGGAATGAAGTTCTCTGCAAATGGTACGTGTACATGCAAAGGTTGCAGCATTTTTACTCACCTGTACACTGAGGTCTTGTGCAGTACTCCGTCGATTATAGCTGTAACGACTCTTCTGAGGCTTCGATGTCCTCTATTACTGATTTTCTTTGGTCTGCCGGTATGTTTTGCTGCTTCAGGCACGCCTAGTGTCTTCCACTTATTCAGTACATCCAAAACAGTTGACTTGGGTATGTTTAAACGCCCTTCGGTTTCTCTTATGGACAACCCACTAATATAACACCCAGCAATATTTCCTTTGTCAAAATCAGTTCTCTCCCGCCGCGACATTTTCACTCAACCTCACAGTGCGATATGATCGCGGTCAGCTGCAGGCTTGTTTTTATACCGTTTGCAGCTGTACCGTGCATCTTAACAACGCAGCGGATCCGTTCATTTGCTTTTGAAGGGGTATCTTGTAACTTTTGCCAATATAGTGTCCATACCAAACTTGGTTCACTGTCGAAAACTCCAACGTTGGGGCACGCGTGAATCAAAACTAGACTTTGAAGGATTGGAAGAAGGTCATCTGGTCCAATGAATCTCTTTTGCTGTTTGATAATGTGGACTGCCAGTTACGTGCGCGTCGTTTACCTGGGGAAGTGTTGGTACCTGGATACACCATGGGACGAAAACAAGCCGGTAGAGGGAGTGTAATGCTTTGGGTGATGTTCGGCTGGGAAATCTTGGGTCCGGTCATTCATGTGCAGGAAAAAATGACGCCTACCCCGTTCTTAAATATCATTGCAGACCAGGTGCATTCTTTCATAGCAACTGGATTCCCCTTTAGTAGGGTCTTCTTTCAGAAGGATAATGCTCCATGCCACACCTGTATTGTTCGGGAATGGTGCGAGGAGTATGAGGAAGATTTCAAGGTATCGACCTGGTCCCGAATTCTTCAGACATTAATCCAATCGATCATCTGTGGTTTGTATTGGAACAGCAAATCCTATCGACGGCGGCTTAACCACGTAACTTATAAGAGTTAGAGGATCTTCTGGTAACGTGTTCGTACCAGATACCACAAAACACCTTTAGAAATCTTGTAGTGTCCTTGCTTCGCCAGGTTGTGACGTACTACATGGGTAAAGCACATGTCAAGGCGACGAATCTGCAGCGATACATTCCGTCCGTGTAGCTTAGTTGGGAGAACAACTTACTCCGGAGTGAGGGGGAAGCAAGTTCGATCCCCGTCACTGGCAAACTTGTGTTTTCACATTGGCGCCCGAACGTAAGAATGGATATACTGGCCGTTGGGTTCTTCGAAAAATGTGTGATGTTTGTTCCAGACATCGTCTAGAATCAATGAGAGTTCGTTCTTCGTTACAAAAAAAAAAAAAAAAAAAAAAAAAAAAACTTAAGAGGAAGATTATGTGAACACAACTTACGCCGGGTGAGGGGGCGCTTATTCGATCTCCATCACGGACAAATTTGTGTTTTCACAAGGTAAGAGCTGTTTTGCCTGCATGTGGAGGACCCACTTCATATTAGGCAGGTGGTCATAAAGTTTACTTCGGTGTACAACGGTGTACAACATGACTGAACCTTACGGGAAGAGTCGGTCACCTTGATTCCCCGAACTGTAAGTTACCTTGTTGACTTAAAGATTTGCAAAGGCCTGAATTCTGGAAGCTATATACGACTTAAACTGAGATATTCTACGACCCATGCGTTTGCGATTTCAGCGATATTAAACGTTTGGACCAATTCGTAGTGCATTTCGGCCCTTTTAAGAGGAAATAAAACCAATGGACAGGGAAATCACAAGATGAAATCAGAATTCCATCTCATTACTTTAGAGTTCACTTGAAAGGGAATAAAGTTATAGACCCTAGTGATGGGATGGTTAAAATTCAAAATAGAATATTCCTTAAATTATTTCCGTTTAGACTAAATCACGTTTTCATTGTAATTCAAATTTGATCATTTTTTATTTATTAAAAATTATCAGCAGTATGGGAAGAAAATATCAGGAAGTACTGAATATGCTCAAAGACGCGTAATTTTACAAGCCGAAATATTTATTTTTAATTACAGCACCAATAATACACTAAATCCTTCAGTAATTGGAAATTCCCGTTTGAAAACGTAAGACACCCCATTAAAATAATAGCACAAAGCATAGCGTCATTCTTCAGTAGAATACTGTAACGTTCAACTGGGGCCTTGCCCAATTCGGTGTAAAAATTAATGCCAGAATTAGGCTTTCTTTTAGCTTACATATTATCATCAACCATTTTCAATCCATTGCTGCATGAACATCTTCCCAACTCTCTTCCACAACGATCTTGTGCAATTCTGTTTCACCTCACTTAGGCACGCTTTCGAATTTCATCAACCCATCTCCCATACGGTCTTCTTCTGGGTTTTTCTTTTTTTTTTTCCTGCCCCTTGGTATTCAGTCTAGTATTTCAGTTGCCCAGCAGTGGTCAGTTCTTCTAGCAGTATGCCCAACTACTTGAGGGTCTTTACTTTGGTCATGACGTCATGAACTCTTCACATTTTCCTGATCCGTTTACTCTGATCACGATTTCTTCCATTCTTGTCATTTTCCTGATCCACGAGTTCCTCTTCTCATATTTCCTGGTTGCACCAAGCATGCATCTCTCCATACTTTGAGTTTTTCGCTGCCCTGTATGTTTTTGTTGTTGTTGTTTTTGTTTTGTTTAGTTAAAGTTCATGTCTCTGGTTCATAAGTAAGAACTGGAAGAATGCATCGATTAAATATTTTTATTTTAAGACATAATAGTGGATTGCTGTTGCGCTATTTCTTCTAAGTTCCCCTAACCAAGTTTTATACACCTATTGATTTTTCTTCGACGTGCCTCCTCCCCCTCCCCCGCCCTTTGTATCAGTTGGCCAACGTAGACGTAGGGATCATTTACTTTTAAATTTGTCCCTCCAACCTCTGGGTCTTCAGCGTAAAAGTAAACTGGTGTCTAAAACCTAAGGACGAACACTATTTCGAAAGGTTACAACCAGAAAATCGGACGCAACAGCTTGTGGTTATTTGCATAACTATAGGAACTTTCAGTAGAAAGCCGGTGCACATGCAAAATGTCGAATCGTGCACACAGGAGTCATGTAGTATCACTTAAACAGATAAAAGGGAAATGGGCGCGGTAGGTGACATGCGTTTGAAGAAATATGTGGGCGTGAAGGCATAGCGGTACGAATGTGATTTGCTTTGAGTCTCAAAGACATCATCTAGATCAGTGGTCTCAAACTCGTGGCCCGGCGCCAACTGTTTTGCGGCCAGCATGAATGATTGCAAAATAAAAATCGATCACCTTTTTTCAAGCATATTATAATATATTAAATATAATATAAACATAGTAATGCTTAACAAAGTTAGCTTTATAAGCAATAAGTTTTTGGTATTTGAGAGAATAAATAAAGACGTTCCTTGAAAGTAAAAATCAAGACGTCTTACTCTTTGATGATCCAAAATTGTTACATGATCTGGCATTCAGCACAGATATAACTGGATACTTAAACGATTTGAATATCGAACTCTAAGCCCGAAGTAAGCTGGTCACTGATTTTATTCGATCGATGCTTCCTATTCTAGGTTTAGAGACCTGAACGCCTTTTGGCAAGTGAAAAATAGAATAAATAAGGAAGCGGAAACAGAGTGCCCTGATAGGATAGTACGAAAGAAAAGTACGGAAGAATTAGAGTGTAAGGAGTATACGGTTTCCCGTTGAGTAATGAAGTTATAAACTAACCTACATACTTACCTGCAGAAACATTTCTCACTGAGCAACCACTCAACAGTCAACAACCAACCAAAGAAAACGAGTAGAGGACACGGGAAAGGGGGAGCCTGCAAAAAAATAGCAAGCAAACACGAAACAGAAAAATCCCAGAGCAGCAGCAGTTCTCTCACAAAACAAAGCTATTAAAATAGTTTGTTTTACATAATTAGGCACCTGATAAATCAAAAATTGCCGTTTGCTCAGTGCTCTGGTTCAGTTTTGGGAAGCTCAGTTCTGTGCAGGAAATCTTGCTCACTTTCCCATTTTAAAAGCTTCAGCTGAAGAAGAAGAAGAAGAATTCAACTTCGGTGAATTTTCTACGAAGATAGTTATGTTAAATAAGGATTTCAACAGGTGGGTTGAATGTTTCAAAGATATGGAAAATGTTTTCAAAATATTCAAGTCCCCATTTTCCTATAATGCTGACAACGCAGCTGAAGAACTTCAACTTGAATGAATAGACTTTCAGTGCAATTCTTTCCTAAAAGAAAAATTCAACAGCTGCAGTCTGACAGAGTTTTACCAGTTAGTTTCAAAGGACGCGTAGCCGCCCCGGTGGCGCAGTGGTCTAAGCGATGGCTTCTGATCATTCGTCCGAGATGGGTCCGGGTTCGAATCCCGGTGAGGCATGGATGTTTGTCTTTCGGCACTGGCACTCAATGTGTTACTTGTCCACAACTGGTTATCTGTGTACATTGTTCATTTAGCATACTGTCAAATCCATGTTTGATGTATACTTGTTCACAATGTGTTACATGATCAACACTGTCTACATCTGTGTAAATTGATGATTTGTACTTGTAGCTGTGTAATTTCTGTCTCCTGTTTATGTCTGCCTGTATGTCTTTGTACTACCAGGTCCAATAAATCACTTTAAAAAAATGTAACCTCCAATAAAAAAACAAGAAGTAAGGACAAGTACGTAAACATTGATAACCTAGCTGCACGGGTTCTGTATATGTTCGGAATAAAATACTCATGTGAACAGTTGTTTTCCAAGAATGAACCAAGTAAAATGTCTTAAAAGGAATAGATTAAGTAACGCTCACTTTTAAAAGTAGCATGTTCAAACTACCAAATTCCAAATATCTATAAATTAGAGACAGAAAAGCGAGCCCCACTTTCTGGTCAGAACATGTAATATTTTCTGTTCGGTGTTCAGTTGGTAAAATGTGATTGTTTTAAGATTTAAGTGAAAATGATTGTTACGTAAAAGTGATTGCAGGGAGGTTAGAAGAAGAGGAGGTGAAAGGACCCGTTTTGAGTGAAGCCGAAACAGATCAGCTGTTTCGATACTCTCTCTGACGTGGTGCGAGTTTGCGGGAGTTCGGCAACGTGACGTCACTTCCTGGGCCTGAAGCAGTTACGCTTAGCGCATGCAAACCATGCAAAACAAGGATGTAAACAAGGAATATTTCGGACTTCGTATTTCTCAACATTAGACTTTTGGTAATATTTTAAACATGGCTACTTGCACAAGCGCAGTATGCAAGTATAACCATGCGCACTTCCGCTCAAAAAATCATCATTTTGTTCAATTTTTTAAAGAAATACCAGCACATATTTTTTTTATTTCTTTAAGAATTTTTTTTTTTGTTATGGGAATGAGTATTTCAATATCAATTTTTTTCACGATTGTATGGGTAGAGTAAGGGTCCGAAAAACCCGTTCAAAATCGTGATTTCCGCATAGAGATATACAGGAGATTCTTAGATTGGGCGCATTGGCGTAGTCAGCTGATAAAAAGTGGTGTCACGTCAGCAGCCCACGGATATGTGCTGTTGCCACCTAATCCTTCTTCTAACCTCCTTGAGCGATTGTTTTAATTGATTGATGAAGCATTTGCTTCTACTATTTACCGATAATTAGAAATAATTTTCCACTCTCGTGCCAAGCCATTGGAGTAGTTTTGTAAAGTTGATATTCATTCATAAGACATTTATTAATATTCATACGGCCCCCTAAGTTTCTTCAAAACTGGAAAGTGTCCCTTCCAAAGATCTGAGTTTGAAACCTCTGGTCTGGATGATTACACGCTGGGAAGAATTATAGGAAAGCTGGAAGAAGGCCGCCGAATTAGTGGTGGTGCCAGGGAGTTTGGAATCGCGCATAGAGTGATGATACCCAGGCTCTGGGCAGCGTTTCAAACCAATGAAAATGTGTTCCAGACGCATGCTGGGAGATCGCCCTTGCTCTACTACGACGCATGAAGACACATTTTTAGTTGTAGCAGCAAAGCGTAATCGCCGCACCAACGCTGGTCAGCTAGCGATACGACACCATTCCATTACAGGAACGCGGATATCCCGACAAATTGTGGCAAGACGTCGAAGAGAGTCATTTCAGTCTGTCCTCGGATTCCAGACGTCATTTGATCTGGGGTGAAAGTGGTACTGCATACCAGCGCAAGAATGTATAGGAAAGGGACAGATACGGCGGTGCCGAGGTCATGGTGTAGCGCGAAGGGACGTCGCTAAGGGGGTGCGAGGGTGGGCTCACCCAGTTCAAAATGTGCCATTTTTCAATGTGTTTAACTTTAAAATATATTCTGCATTTTGTCAATTCTTGTGTTTTATTTTGTGCAGCCCTACGCATTTTCCCCTAAGAAGTGAGTTGTTTACTTCTTCGTAGAAAGGTTATCGAAGTATCATCAGCACGGCCGTGGAAGTTCAGTTGTTGTCCACTCTTCTAAATCCCTAGTTTAAGCCTCTTTTTCATGTTAGTATATGGCCAGGGGAGAATGACGACAGTGGACAAGAATTCACAGAGGGAAATCATTACTAATTGCTATGCTGTTTGTTTTAGTTACTAAATATGGGATTCAAACATGCAAAGTGAAGTCTAAAGCTACATTAGCGCTCTTAAGACTCCCCGGGACAGTGAAAGTGCAGAAATTGGCTGACGACTGCTTTGTAGGAGAGGAGTGCAAGGCAAAGTCGATGGCTGGAAGGAAGGAAGTCAAAAAGAAAGGAGATATTGTGTCTGCGTGTCACGACGTTAAAATTTGATTTAAATAAACAAAAACGACAGTTTCTTTTAAATAAATTGTTCAAGTACAGTACTATTTTTATAAGCAGAAATGCCGAAATTTGAAAAGCAGTTTAAGACAATGCATTCAGAGCAAGCAAAAAGTTCAAGGCGACATTCCACCAACACTTCTATCTTACACCAGTGGCGTAACTAGTTAGATCTCTGCGTGTATGTGTATTCAAGTGGAAGCAGGGTTTCTTTCAGGCATACATCTGGGGGGGCGAAGCCCTCTCGGAAGCGATTGCGTTTGTCTTACGGCACTGGCTCTCTCCCTTCCCTGGAACCAGTGACTCTAAATTAGGGATGGGCGACTGCTTATAACCCACTGAGTTGCTCACGATGGTCGTTAAACCCCCAATCAAAAAAAAAAAAAAAAAAAAAAGAAAAAAGGCACGTTTGGGACAGTGGGACGCAATGGGGGGACGCATTGGTGCGCGAAACCCCCATCCAGAAAATAAGCAGGGCCTCTTCCGTCGTCTGAGAAAAGAGTGGGCTAATTTTCCTAAGGAACTCCTGGATCACTTTGTGCTGAGCAAGCTACGACATTGTGAGAGCTGCATCCCAGTTCGGGGTGAACATATTTCAAATGTCTCTCCGCCTGGTTATCGGTAAGCATTGCGCATCCATTCTCCAACTATGCCCTTCGGAAATTTATAACATTTGCGTAAACGCTGATTGCAATGTAATTTCTGCGTCATTTATAGCAATTTTTGTGTCTTTTCATGCGTTCGTGTGCTGCCAGTATATTTGTTTCCCCATTTGGCTGCGGTCATGTATTGTTTTTATTTTACAGTTAAAAATGAAATCCGTCCTTAGTTTTTGGACACTATTGTATTGTACATCAGTTTTGTAACAATTTTTATGTCTTTTCGTGTGTTCGTATGATGCCAATATAATTGTTTCCCTGTTTGGCTGCGGTCATGTATAGTTTTTCTTATACAGGTAAAACTGTAGTCCGTCCTTATTTTTGGACACTGGTGTATTGTGCATCCGTTTTGTTTTCTTTAAGTTTATCTTCAAAACGACTTCTTTACCCTTGTCAGCTAATTCCTGGCTCTGTAACTCTGAGGGGTTACTTACACAGTTGACGATGTCGTCAGCAAAACTTAAGCTGGTTGAAAAATCTCCGTAAATACATAGTTTCTTAATTGTCCATTTAGTAAACGCAGTCGCTAGGGGAAACAGCTATTCCGTTTGTCGTGGCTCAACTACCCGCAAGGAAGACAGAGTCATATTATTAAGTACTCCTTAATGATAGTTATTAATTCTCTCTATCTCGAAATCATTCATTGTTGTCTAGCATGTTGAAATGAAAGAAGAGTGAGGAGTAAAAAATACCTTAAAAGCGTATGGCCTCCCCACACCAATGTGTAACATGGTCTTTTACTGTCATAAACTGGTCGGTTATGGATGTTGGCACGTACTATCTCAGATTACTTACGCAGTTATTCAGAAGAATTGATTAACCGAGCGGAACTTACTGGGGGTTATGCTATCCGATGGGAAAGGGACGCGGAACCATTGAGACGGAAACGCCCGGGTGATCACGTGACCGCTATGAAATAGATATGGCCACACCGTGGGTGACGGACTTCGATCGTCGCCTTCACACCGCCAGCTCAGGACGGCCTCTGTCATAACTATGATGGATCTCCCAACAAACACACACACACACACACACACACACACACATGTACACAACGCACCATTTATCTCGGCTCATTCAGTCCTCATCAGTGAGTCTGCATCAAGAGGGGAGAAAACGCGAGGAAAGGAGAGCAGACAGGGGGTGGGGATTTTTCATTCAACTTTTTAAATATCTATCATTTCTTTTTCTCTAGCCGATTTTAAAAACGGAGCACTTTTTAAAACACTCAAGAAGCGAATTAAATCGCTCTCCACCCTTTCCAGCTTGTTAAGGGGATCACATGATAGTACATATACATGTATGTGCAGCAAAACTTTTCTATGGCGAGTTTATTTCGACCTCCTGCTCCTTTTTGCAATTCAGTTCCGTTATGATGATCTCGTCACTTTATTATAGCGTTCGTACTCTCAATGAGTGCAATGCAATTTTATCTTGTTTAGTATGATCTCAGTCGTACTAATTTTTCCGCACCGTTTATTAGAACATCTGGAAACTTGCCAAAATGCTGGTTCAGGAGAAAACGAGGATGCATCAGCCCACAGACGAAGGTCAGAGAACCTCGGACTGCCTGCTTTCCTTCACGGACAAGATGATTTTAGTGGACAGTGAAGCAATGCAAACAACGATGCCCATGGTTAAAGGCAACAGGGGGCGCCTATAGCTGGGGTAGCTCGGAAGGAGGGACAGGTAGCATGGCTTTATAGTTCTAGCTTCAGCTTTATATGTCCAGCAACTAAAGGGACTGACGAAGGTCAAAGAGAGCAGGAGAAGGCTGGGGTAGTTCAGAAGGTAGCATGACTTCATAGATCTAGCTCCAGTTGCATGTGCCCAAATAGAGGGACTAATGAAAGTTAGAGGAAACAAGAGAAGGCTGAGAAAGCAGGGAAAGAGGGAGAAGAAGCCTGACTTCATAGCTGTGGGTTAAGTTGCATGTGCTCAACCAGAGGGATGGATGAAGGTTAGTGCTAAGTACTGCTGAAGCTGGAATTAAAAATGGCAGAGGTTTTCAACATGTCTATTCGCAACGGAACTTGTATTGCCTTATTTAATCGTGATAAACGACAATTGATGAAAACTCTAACACAGATGAAGATGATGTGTCTGAGATCGTTTCGTACGCTAAAACGAGGTATATAAAATTGCTATCAACTGGATATCTAGATAATTTCTTTATCTACAGTCTGTTATGAACTGTAGACAAGGAAATTGAAAAACTGATCCTTCAAATAAAATCATGCAAAAAAAGAAAAAGAAAAAAAGGAAGAAAATATTGATCTTTTCCACTGGCAGTATGTGCGGAATTGAGTTTCTCTCCATGAATCAGTACAGTATTTTCACAATTATGTTGGTATGCAAGAAAGCGCATCTCCCTGCTTCTGCCGTTTTGCTTTAAATGTGGGGAATGCGGTAAGTTGAATTCATTTTTATAACGATTCCGTTCATAAAGAAAAAAAGTGAAAATCGGAAGCTCTAAATTTCGACGTAAGAATAATAGTATCGTTAATTTACTGCGATGCATAATGTTAAGGCTCAACAAGTGCATTATATCGATCAAAATTCGAAGGTTGTATAAAAAGCCAGCATGTATATGTATATGGTGGATGAAGGTCTGCCCAAATTTCTTTCACGACTGTCTGTCTTCAGCCAGGTCTTCCGCGTCGAACCCGATTTGATGGAGGTTCAGTATTCTGAATTATGCTGATGTGATCATTTGTGATACGTTATGAAACTGAAGTGCCGTGAAGTTTCGACAATAAAGACCATTTGCTCGTAACTGGTTTCACGACTTCTCTCTTTCGTCCGTTGGAGTACCTACTTTAGCTCAGTGTGTAATTAATTAAGAATTGTATATGAACTAACTATCCACGAGGTTTAACAGTACATAATTCCAGTGATACGAGAACAACCGACTGATGGTACGGAGCTAATGTTTAAGTAGTGACATATTTAACAGACAAACAGTGTGTGTGTGTGTGTGTGTGTGTGTGTGTGTGTTAGCGATTTCGATGAAGAACTAATTCAGCGCTTAGGGAGGAGTGAGATAAAGGGCGGAATAAACAAATGTGCATACGTCTCATTCGAGAGTCGAACCCAACTCCTTGGGCCTACAGTGGCAATCACTGAGATATAACTATCGTTATCATCAGCTACTTTCAACCCACTGCTGGATAAAAATTTCCTCAAGCCTCTTCCACAACTCTGCTCCGAGCCATGTTATTCCCGCATGCCATCGAATTCCATCCAGCCATCTCCCACGAGGCCTTCTTCTGGTATCCTGTCTAGCAATTTAGTCTCTCAACACTGGTCAGTTCTTCTAAATAGCAGTATCTCCGGCCCATTGTCACTTCAGAGGCTTCACTTTTGTTACAGGGCTTGGTGCAGAGATATACAGGGTGTCCGAGAATTATTGGACACATTACAAAATTATATGCAAAAAAAAAAAAAAAAATATGAGCACTGTCTGTTTTTCTATGTCACGTATTACTAACACGGTTTCTATATTTTTGTTTTGCAGAATTGTTATTCCCAGAATCCGATAGATGGCGCTAGGTGTGGCTTTATGAGGAATGTATGAGAAATGCGCAATCAGTAGTCATATCATCCGTACAGTAGAAGGCGATGTGTGTGTTGTGTCTTGCGGAATTAAAGTTAAAAGACGGTACCGTTTAGAGTATGGTTGTAATCCTCCGTCAACGAATTCAATTAAGCGGTGGATGAAACAGTTTAAAGAAACTGGCAATGTGGAACATCGTGGAGGAGCCGTTAGGTCTAGCGTTAGCAGTGAGACGGTTGACCAAGTTAATGAAAGTTTCCGAGGAAGCCCCAGGAAATACGTTCGTAAAGCAAGCAAACTGTGCATTCCGAAATCGACAGTTCACGATATCTTGCACAAAAAATGAAAGTTTCATGCTTATAAAATTCAAATAGTGCAAAAGATGCATGTAAATTATCACACTCAGCGATTCGATTTCGGTGTAGATATGCTGAATCGAGTGGAAAACGACGAAAAATTTCTCAGTACTGTAATGTTTAGTGATGAATCTACATTTAATGTATCAGGTATTGTGAATCCTCACAACTGTAGGATATGGGGCAGTGAACCATGCTGCTATTGAACTGGAACGTGATTCACCAAAAGTTAATGAGCGGTGCGCCCTATCAAAAAGAGAAGTGATTGGCCTTTTCTTCTTCTGCGGAAAAACCGTAAATGGTGACATTTACTTGGATATGCTAGAGAATTTCGCTATACCCCAGATCAAAAGATATGACAACGTCGTTTTCCACGTTGACCATTGACTCCGCATTGGTCAACGTGTGTACGTAAGTGCCTAAATGAGCATTTTCCCAACAGATGGATTGGGCGTGGTGGTCCTATTCCGTGGCCTCCTCGCTCTCCAGATCTAACTCCATTGGATTATTTCATGTGGGGTTATGTGAAGGATCGTGTCTATCAGACGCCTTGTACTGATTTGCAGGAACTGAAGCAGCGTATCACAGCTGCTATTAATTCCATAACTCCTCAGATGCTTGTCAATACATGGCATGAAATCGAGTATCGCTTGGACGTACTACGAGCAACCAAGGGATCTCACATCGAAATTTATTAACTTGTGTACTTACATTGTAAGTTAGTACAGACAGTTTCTTTCTATCTGTTTAATGTTTTGTTTTATATAATTTTGTAATGTGTTCAATAATCCTCGGACACCCTGTATTTCAGCGCCCTGTGTGAAGGGTTCCTTTGATGCTTTGCTTCCAGAGAGTTTTGTTTCTGGACCGTAACCCTTATTTTACCCGACTTGAGCAGATAAATAAAATATAAATAAATTATCAACCAGAGTATTAGCTCGCTCTTGCAGTGAGGAAAGTATTTATTCGGATGCTATGGGGAATGTCACAAAGCATTGTCTATCATTTTCTTTCCTTCTCTCTATTATCATTAACATGTTGATTTTTCATTCTCCCCACTTTTTCATTCTCCCTCGATCATCCGCATTTCCCCCAATTCACACCGATGATCAAGATATTCATACCTCGCTCTCTCTCCACTGCTTGCCACCGAACTCCCTGCAACCGAGTGCAGTCTACGCTTTCCTCAAACCAAAGAGTCCCCTTCTTTCCAAGAAGACGCGGACACTCCTTAAAAATGCCTTCTCTCTGTGACCCCTTAGACCATTAACGAGTCGTCTCTCGCTCATCTACGAAACCATAAATCTAACTTTCCTTCTGTTGCGACGCAGAGAAAGAGAATATTTTGACCGTTGCCCAGCTCATCAAAATGACGGGAAATAGTGCTTACAATTCCCTATCCTAAAATGGTTATTTAACTTCACTCCCGATAAATATGGATGCCCAGGTTACACTTTGATGATGCTATCCTCAACTGTTGTCATTTTCCTGATCCAGGCTGCTTTTCCTTTCTTTCGTAGTTACACCGAGAATGCGCCTCCCCATGCTTCTCTGAGTTGTCAAACACCTAAACTGTTTAAAGCTTCCGACACCTATGTGATGGTACACTGCTTGTGTGAGAAAAAAAAATTAGGCTTTTGAGACCTATGCTGGTGATTCGCACAAAGAGTGTTATGCAAATCAGAACGCCCGATAAAAAGACTGCTTCCCACCAGAGGCTGTGAAAACATAATGGAATGTTCCATGGAAAATTCAGAGTAGCTATTTTCCGTGTCATGTCGTAAAGATATCGTCTAGAAGATTGACAAAGATGGACTGTCGTTTGGAGGTTAGACGCCGGCGAGTCCATTAAGGAGGTAGCTGGTTTCTTAGCCGTTCTTTTGTCTCATCAAATTGATACAAGATGAACAGTCGTTCGGAGTCTTGACCCGCCAAAAGTTCCTCCGTTCTGTTCTAGGCCCTCCAAGAGTGAAAACCTTTCAAGATGACGGCTTCATCTTATTGTTGGCCAGATGGAATCGGAAAGCAAGAAAACCCTGTCTGCTTTCGAACTTCATCGCAGAAATAAGAAACCGCATTTCCGTGTTTACTGTGATCAGAGGATTTCTTTTCTGTGAGCTATATGGCCGTAAACCAACTGTACGAGGGAGTGCTGATAAGTCCTTGACTTTTCGCAGAAAGAATAAAGTCAAAGGAATGTTTGAGTACTTTATTCTACATATTCGTCCCAGAGGTCAATACACTTTTCACACAGAAGTTCCAATTTCTTTAAGCCTTCCAAATAAGAATCTGATAATTGCGCCTTAAACCAACAGCTTATTTGCCATCGGAAATGGACTGGAATTTTATACTCTTCAAATATTTCTTCAATTTGGTAAACAAATTGACGGTGCAAAGTCAGGTGCGCAAATAGTAATTCCCAGTTCAAAGTGACTTTCACGAAATTTCGCCTGTGTGTGGGCCGAAGCATTGCCCTAGTAAAACGAAACGCTTTCTAATAATTTCACACTGCGTTTTGATTTCAGTTCCAGCTTCAGTTTGTCCAGAAGGAATGCATAATACGTTGCTGTGATGTTGGCATCCTTTTTGAGGTAGTCCATTGGCGCTACCCATTCCTTGTCCAAGAACACAGGCTTCTGTACCTGAAAACTGTTTAAGGGTGAGCGGATCGTCTGTGTCTCTATTCTTTGGATTATTCCATGGAATCCGGATAGTACATGTGCATCCGCGTTTCATTAGCCAAGAAACTATCCGCATCCTTCTGAGAACACTGCAATAATGCCTTAGGTACTGGATCCCGATGACTCACTCTTCTGATTCACAGTCAGGGTTTTCGGCACCCATTTGGCCGAGAGCTACTTCATGTCCAGTATCTCGGGAATGATGAATCCTACACGATCAGGGGACATCCCTAGAATCTGTGCTATCTTTTGCATATATTCTTCAGTGTTTCAAAAGCATATGGTGGACAGCACCCACATTTTTCGGAAATTTGCCCACAACAGTCCTTCCTGGACAGTCTCCATCCGCAGTGTTGAAAGTTCCTGCTTTAATTTGGCAACAAAAACGGTGGTAACGTTGGCGGGTATTAATTTTTCTGGTGTCTGTTTCTGTTTCCATTTCTCACGCCGCATAAGATATTCTGACTACTGTTGTATGAATCACAGATTTTCGAACTAAGGCTTTAAGTGATGATTAGCAGTAACGACTTTCGTCTAGTTGCACGATAAAATAAGTTAAAACTACATTGAAAGTTAAAACTTTATTAAAAGCATTGACACACATTAGGCCTTTCGAGCATTATAGAATGCTATAATGCTCACAATTAGGCCTTTCGAGCATTATAGAATGCTCGAAAGGCCTAATGTGTGTCAATGCTTTTAATAAAGTTTTAACTTTCAATGTAGTTTTAACTTATTTTATCGTGCAACTAGACGGAAGTCGTTAATACTATTACATGCAGCACAAATTTTATTGATAGAGTTTAAGTGATGAAATAAATTAAATGCTTTCGGTGATACTTTACAGCCCGAACTGCACAGAAACTGCTGTGTCCTTGCAAGAGTAGAGAGAGAGAGAGAGAGAGACAAGTCAACATGAAAAGTGTAATTATCAGAGAAAAAATATTTAAAATGTAACAATGTAGTATTAAAATTTAGTTGTAATAGCTATAGCCAGCCTGATTAATCTTAAAAACGTAAGGAGAAAAACTATGTTCAAACTCAAACAAACCTAGGAAGAAAACTATGTTCAAACTCAAACAAACTTAAGGAGAAAACTTATGCTCAAACTCTATATAGTTATGTCATAAAAAGTGCTTATTTTAAAATGACTGTATGAAAACACTAAAAAAAAAAAAATAATACTATGGCTTAATAATTTCTAGAAGGATCCGATTCCCTAGGGCCCTCCACTTAGCTACGTCCCTTTACGTCTGCGATGCATTTTTAGGATTTTAAAGACTGAAAGAGATACATTGAAAGCAAAACCTGCACATAAAATAGAACGTGGGTTGCTGTTGCTTTAGTAACAGTTAGATCATTTGATTTACTTTAAGCAGGTCCGGGAGAGGGGGAACGGAAGAAAGAAAAACGTACAGCTGCATGTTCACAGAATCCTGATTAACAAATCTCAGCTCTAAAAATCACCATGTTATAGTTTAACGAAAAAACTCTTAGTCGGCGGTGTATGGTACACTGATCGAACCGTACGGTGTTGGTAGATGATCTAGTAATTAGTACGCTGACAAAATCTACAGTAAGGTTGGATCCCACTGGGAGTATCCCTGAAACCAGTTTAGTAATTTGATATATGGTGTCAGGACGCATATGTCTTTCAATAGGGCGATCGCATTTCCCTACGACCGCACCCTGCACCACAAATCGTGACCACCATGTGACTTGGCAGCCCATCTATCATCGGCCATATTCGACAAGTCTTTGTAAGTCTCTTTAACGGTAGATGCAGATGCAGAGTCCCAGTAGGGTACCCATGGGTGAACACATTGGGTCACGACCAGTGTGATCGCCATAAGCCACCCAATCAGTCGCTAACAATCTTCGTTGCTTCTCCTTATTTCGTCCCCTAATGCCAAACCTGCGGTAACTGCTGAACCAAAAGAGGGAAATACCCGCCTCGCTTTTCTCACGGTCGGAACTTGGTTTTTCGCGCCCCGCATCCTAAACACACAACATACACCACTTCCTTCCTTTTCCCATCGCCCATCTCTCCGTCCCTCCCCCTTTTTCTCGCTACACTAAAAACGCCTCTCATTTCTTTTTTAATGACAAAAGGCTTGGTGGCGAGTGTCGTTTGTTACAGAGAATTAACCCCCCTCCTCCCACCAGCTTCACTGTGCTTTTTCACGCCTGTCAAAGAGCCGTTTACGTGTCTATCGCCTGAAGCTGATTCGGAGTCCCATTTGTGATGCTTAGGAGCGTGCTGGTCGCGTGGCATCAGTAACGGAGCATCGGCACCCACAGATCGAGTGTCCGATCGCCATTCACTTCATCCTGATTCCGCATCAATCGTGCACCCCACTCTACTCGCTCCTCACCCCCTCACCTTTTCATTCCCTCACGTCACCCGTCGAGCTGAAAGTGTGACGCGATGAATATGAAACAACGTTTCACCCACCTCTGCTTTTGTAGAATCCAGTTATTGACATTCACCCCCCAGCTACCCTGGCAATCTCATTCAGGGCAACCGTGGACATCAATTCCACGTTTGCCTTTCACGCTTTTGGCTGACTTTGCTTAGCTTCTCAGTCAAGAGATTTTTTCTCCTTTTTCTTTCATAGGGTATAATAGGCACTACTCAAATATTTGAGGAGTCCCTTGTCCCCCACCCCATCTTCATTTATCCTCTGTAACCAGGATAAAAGATAATAGTCCCATGACAACGCAGTTTTTATTTCAGATGACCACTCGCTACTGATGCAGATTCAACAGATGTGTGACTTCCTCGTGGGAAAAGTGATTTCTCACAATTCGAAGTCAATCCGATTACTGGCAAGTATCAACAATATTTGCTGCAATGCAATTCAGAGGAGTGTAAATCCTATCACACAGAAGCAACGCATTAAAAACTTCGTAAACTTTGTCCGTTAACGGGTCCGTAGAAACTCTTCCTTTCTCTTTGTTACAGTACCGATGAGAAGAAGGCGGGACTGAATGAGGCGTACATATTAACTCTTACAACGTAACACTTTTACGTTATGCGAGATTTGTTGGGGCTGAGGAAATGTTGAATTAAATGTAAATATGATGCACTAGTTGCACCGGATAGCTCACTTTAAATTAAGGCTTTTAGGGCCAAACGAAACATACACAGAAATCCAAATCACTTACGTAAACTTTTTATTGGTCCAGAAACTTTAGACGGAATAACATAACGTTGTCTATTTACGAAATCCAAAACATATCACAGTGAAGCACATCACACACACATCTGCTACTTAGTCATTTTATATCTCTCGAACAATCAGCAAATTTTTGCTGATTGTTCGAGAGATATAAAAAGACTCTCGAACCATCTCTCGAACAATCAGCAAATTTGTGCATTTGCTGAACCATTTCTCGAACAATCAGCAAATTTGTGCATTTGCTGAACCATTTCTCGAACAATCAGCAAATTTTTGCTGATTGTTCGAGAGAAGGTTCAGCAAATTTTTAACATCTCCACCCTCAAACAACTGCGTCACCAAATATATATCTTTCCTCGTTCTTATCAACATGCATACGTCAATTACGTGCTGACTTCGTGGGCATAGGGGCCGATTATAGGGAAGCAAGGTGAATCTCGCCCCTCCAATAATTTAGCTAGAGGGGCAATGTCAACCCAATATTTTTCGTCCTGTTTAATTGAATAATCGCTTTGGCCTCATACGCTGGACCAAGCTCCACCTTATGAGGCCAAAGCCAAAGCGATTTATTTCCAAAAAATTAATAAATAACAAAATAAGTGAATTTTTGTTCCATATTCAGCATTGCTCATTTGATAAGAAACTGGATTGGCAGCCCGTACTGTGTTTGACACGTTCTCGTGACATGTGGTAACTGTTTAAATCAATTATCAAAAACAAAATAAATGAAAATACGGAATTGTATAATCTCTAGCGCTTTTATTTATCTATTTATTGTTTGCGCTTATTATTCTTTGTTTAAGCAGCCCAGCTAATTACTCATTTTTTTTATAAATGTTGGGAAATAAAATCTCTCTGGGTATTTTTACAAAACATCACGGAATGAATTTTATTTTTTTAAATATTAATATTTAGCAAAATAATATTTGTTTCCTTGTGCATTTGCTGATGAGCAATTACAATTGCGTTTTGAAATATACGTCAAATTCGTATTTTATCTTCCCCCCCCCCTTTTTTTGTCATTTTCTTCCTGACATTGGAGAATCATGCGCCCCCCCCCAGTCTTATCTTTTCACGCCTGCTCCCCCAATAATTGGTGAAGTCAGCACCCCTGCTCAGTGGTGTTGCCAAACCTCATTCATGTGAGAGAGAAGATATCACATTAAGTTTGGAAAGTGCAAACGAGAACAAACTCAAATTTACATAGGAAAAGGAACTAAAAATGAAAGTTAAAATAGAATTGGCCTATACGTCACACTCTTTTAAAGTAAATTTTAGATATATATATGTCTCGTGATACGACCAAAATTCGGTCAACTTTGTGAGCGGTTAGTCTCGTGTATCATACTCTAAGCAAACTTTTCTTTCATTCCTTATGAAAATTTGCTTTTCCGATGGAATGGCAGAATATCGAAAATTGGATTAAGTGAATTCCCGTAGAGTGAATATGGGGAAAGAGCTCTATCCCATCATGCTCAGGGCTTGATTTACGGGAGGGATTCGGGGCACGTGCCCAGGGCCCCGACATTTCAGCCCCCCCCCCTCCTTCCTTCCCAACTATAGTTCTATATTACTCGCTTTGCATCAAACTGGTTCGCAATGTTCATCCACTGAAAAAATGAAAAAAGTTAAATCAAAACGGTAATTTGCCGCCCCGGTGGCGCAGTGGTCTACGACAGTGTTTTTCAAGTGTGTTCCGTGGAACCCCGGGGTTCCGTGACGGTTCTCCAGGGGTTCCGTGACGGTTCTCCAGGGGTTCCGCAAGCAATTTGTAAAGCATCGCCGAAATCTTCAAGAAAACCTTAACAAACCAATTCCCAGTGGCCAATAAAAAATGATGCACATTCTAGAAGGTGTGGAAAGAAGAAAGTACGATAAGAGCTATATGTGTTTGGCATTTATGAAAGCTGAATATAATTCACAGTGTGTCGTATGCAGCAAAGTTTATCATAATAGCTCAACTGCACCTGTTGAACTGCGGCGCTATTTGGAGACTATACTACAGATAGAGAGCTCAAAGATAAGAATGTTGATTTTTTTGTACGCGAGCATAATGAACTTTTAAAAGTGAAAAAACTATTTTTCATGCAGCACATACAGTGAACTAAAAAGCTACTGAGGCTTCCTTTTTAGTAAACTATCAAATAGCATCAGCAGGTGAACCTCCTGCAATAGCGGAGAATCTTGTCAAGCCTTGTGTTATTGACATGGTTAAGGTGGTTTCACCTATAATCTGTCCCTTATGTTTCCAATGGTAAAACTTCTGTATATATTTTCTTTGCAATTAAGCAATCCAACATTTATTTGTCTACTGACGTCATCAATGTACAGGTCACGCCATCTATTAACAGGTCTGAACATTACTCAAAGAAAAATGAGTCGCGGATGGCTTAGTGGTTAGCGAGTCAGCCTATCGATGCAAGGTCCTCAGGTTCGAACCTGGGCTGATCTTTCAGAGATGGTGTGATTTACTAACAATCGCTGAATATCCGCCGTGCATCGGACGAGCACGTTAAGTGACGGCCCATAGGCTGGACCCACTGGTTAAATGGGTATCCTTTTCTAGCCCCCCCCCCCCGAAATTCTCTCACCCCTCTAGGTGCAACATCGGGCTTGTACGGTGGCGCCATCTACTGTACTCTAATCTCACTACAAACTGTTCTGTCAAAGTCGCTAGACTTGCTCTCATTCCTTCCGTTTCTGTGTCCTGCCCAAAAGGCGATCTCGCTGTAGGTGACTGGAACCTAAACTCTACTCGCTGTGGACAGAAGTCCTACAAGAAAATGACAAATACTGTGTTACTCAAAGAAAAATTATTGATTTGTAATATAATTATGGTTATGTTTTAGCAAGTATTAAGTATCCCATGCTATAACTTACAGTTAGTTTTATCGATGTGCAAATTTTCATCTTTGGGAATACATTGATTGCGAAGAAAATATGTAATGAAGTTTTACCATTGGAAACATAAGGCAGATATTTTAGGTGATAAGGCAGAGCCAAAGAAATAGCGAAAATTCCGCTATCAAGCGATGCAGTGTCTCACTAAGTGAAGGAAATAGCAAGCAGTGTAAAAGAGAAACCTATTATTCGCATCAAGTCTTGCAATTATGCTTTGTAAATAGATGAGTCTGCAGACGTATCAGGTCTCGTGATATTGTTCGCCTTTGTAAAATACCCGTACGAAAAAGCATCTCTGGCAGAAGATCTTTTATACAAACCGTTAGCAGCACGCACATGCAACTGCACAGAAATCTTCATTAGCTCAAATTCTTTCTTTGAAGAAAATGAAATTCCGTGAAAAAATTGCGTTGATATTTGTTCACATGGTGCCAAAGCTAAAGCGGGAAAAACAGCTGGTGTTTTCGCACACATCAAAATGATTGCAAAGAACTGTACCAGTAGTCACTGTACACTTCGTAGGCAAGCGCTTGGATAAACACTTTGCCTTTCCGTCTAAAAAGCGCCCTGGGTGAAGTAGTTTAAATAATAAACTTCATAAAAGCTCGTCCTCTGAATAATAGATGATTTAAATCTTGTGCGATGATATGGGAAGTGTGCACACGTCATTGCTTCTATGTACAGAAGTAAGATGGTTATTTCGAGGTAAAACATTGGAACACTTTTTTGAACTTCGAGCTGAAGTGCATTCTTTCTTCACAGATAACCACTTTTATTTTAAAGATTGATTAAATGATAAAAAGTAGTTATTTCGAGTGGCTTACCTATCTGATATTTTCTCAAAACTGAATGAACTCAATCTTGCTCTTCAAAGAAAGCAAATTGATGTATTCTCCACCAACGACAAAATTGTGGCATTTAAAAATAACTTCATTTTGGACCAGATGTGTCTGCATCCACGAATTTGATTGCTTTACAACCGCGAGAAACTTTCTGTTAGAGCTGGACTCGTAAATAGAAAACAAACAATGTGGTGAAATCAACCGGCATCTGGAAGCTCTCCGTGATTCAACGAAGCACTATTTTCCTGATGAGCAGCACAAAAAATTAAAAAAGTCAATTATGGATTAAAAATCCATTTGTTATTATAGAGAAATCTCCATGCTTTTCATCTGATGGATATCAAAAATTCATTGAATGACGTCGAATTCCTCAATGACATCCATTTATAAAGCACTGTCAGTGGCAGACTTTTGTTGCAGTTTGAAAGGAAGATATTCATTATTATTGCAAAAAGCTGTGTCAGTACTCTTACCGTTTGCAATAACCAATTTTTGTAAAACAGGCTTTTTCTGCGTATGCCTCAACAAAAACTAAGCACTGGAAAAGCTATATGCAGAGTCTAACATGAGATTACAAATTTCTTTGATAATACCGAATTTTAAAGAACTATGTGGCAATGAAAAGCAAAGCCATTCATTGCATTAATATTTTCCATTAATGAATACTTGCGTCATTGGCATAATAAATTTGATTGGTTCTACATTACCTTTTTGTAAGTACCATCTTTTTATTGACTTATTGCCTATTTTTCTTTTGTTTCAGTTTTATTTCAAATCAGTGATAAATAGTAGGCATATAGGTGCATTAATTTTTAATGGTATTTGTAGAGGGGTTCCATTGCTAGACATTTTAGGAAAAAGGGTTCCATAGGATAAAAAGTTAGAGAACCACTGGTCTACGACTATCAACCCTGAGAGCTCGAAGAATAAACCTCGTGCATGGGGGGGGGTCCAATAATTCCGCAAAACGACAACGCCAAACTCGACGCCAGTGGTTTCATTTCAGATGCCATAGAGAAAATCGGGTTGGAAGTTGTTGAACAACCTACCTGCAATAAATAAATACATCGCTCTTTCCACGTTCCAGAAACACACAGCAAACGAAAAATTGTTTTTCAGCCGCCGCTGTGGAATTGAACCACAGAACTCTCGATATCTAGCCGAGTGCGTTACATTTACACGGCTAGATATCGAGAGTTCTATGGTTCAATTCCACAGCGGCGGCTGGAAAACAATTTTTCGGTTGCTGTGTGTTTCTGGAACGTGGAAAGAGCTATGTATTTATTTATTTACGGTCGCCACGTATTTGGAGGATTTTCACATTACCCGCAGCCCAGATTTGGCGCCGTCCGAGTACTGGTTGTTTTCTGCTCTCGAGAGACATCTGAAAGAAATTCAGTTTCACCTGTGACGAAGATGTTCAAGCGACTACGAGGAAATGGTTCCGAGAACAACCTGAAGATTTTTACAGAGACGGATTTGAAAAGCTTGTTAAACGTTGGCGCATCTGTACCGACCGTGAAGGGCACTGTGTAGAAAAATAAAATACGTGAATTAAAGTAGAAATTCTGAGGTTTTTCCTCGTTTTTGTTTCAGTTTGATACTCTGCCCCTCGGCTCGTATACACGTAAATATGGAGACATTACTTTCTGAACACACACTGTAATCTGAGAAAAGCATTCATTATTTCTTAACTTTTTCTTGGCTGAAATTGCTATTACTGGGTGGGGTATCTCTGAATTGGAGAAGTTGATATGAACTTAAGCTTCAAAATACACTATATTGGCAAAAGTCACCGTAAACCTAGAAGAGAAACACAACATAGCATTTATTGACATACATTAGTACGGTGTCGGTCCACCTTTGACCTTAATGCATGCACTAACCCTTCCAGACATGCTTCCGACAAGGTTTTGGAACACAGCGATAGGTTTGCGCTTCCATTCAGTACATAATGCTGCCGCTAACTGTTACTTAGTAGTAGGCCTTGGTTCCAAACTTCTTATGCGGCACTCTAATTCACCCCATAGGTGCTCTATGGGATTAAGATCAGAGCTCTGTGCTGGCCAGTCCACACAGGATGCGGAATTATCGTCAAACTAGCCGTAACAGTCCTTGCTTAATGGCTCGGTGCATTATCCTGCTGGTACAAACAAGGCTCGGTTCCACAGTATTGCCACAGAGTTGGCAGGGTATAATTGTCCAGAATATCGAGGTAGACGTGCTGGTTAACAGATTTATCCACAGATTTAGCTGTACCGCGCATCTTAACAACGCAGCGGATCCGCTCATTTGCTTTTGAAGGGGTGCCCGGTGATTTTTGTCAATATAGTGTATATATTGTTGAGTACTAGTTAGTTTTGTGTGATATTGGCTCAAAAGTCTCCAGCTCACAAAGTTTTGTTGTACAATTATCCTTAAATGGAAGAACAACCAACCATAACCACCGAGCCTTTTTTCATTAACGTCATTCATCCACACTGTTGTACCTATGTGTTTCGGTGACTTTTTTATTTGGGGTTTTAACGACTACTCGGTGGGCTATAAGCAGTCTCCGGTCTCTGATTTGCGGTCATTGGTTCCAAGGAAAGGAGATAGCCAGTGCCATAACACAAACACAATATCCATGCCTCACTGTGATTCGAACTTAGATACATCTCGGACGAACGGTTGGAAGCCTACGCTTACAACACTGTGCCACCGGGGTGGTATTTGGTTTACAAAACTCGGAGTAAGATATTAAATGATTCAAGCTTGGGATACTGTAAGTGTCCTATGACTGAGAAGGCTGTTCCACTTCCAGAAAATACCTGATTAAAATTAGCGGCCCATGAAAAAAGATTTCGGGAAAATGTAAGATTGGTACAGTATGAAATACCAAAGTGTAAACGAAAAAGTGAATCAGGCAATAAAAGAAATGAACAAGTATGGATCAGAGAAAGTTGAGGAAATCATGGAAACCAGACTCAGGAATGACAGATAAAAAGATAAAGAGCGTGAGAAATAAAAGGTGTTGTGTGAGTTGTATGGATGGATATGTCTGTGAAGCTCGAGTTCTATATGAAGGCTGCTGATAATAGAGACGTTTGATCCATCAACGCTCGTGAAATCTAACACAGTCAGTCACTTTTTTTCTACAACTGATCGTGCTTCGAGGTACGAACCTCTAAAACTCAGATAACAACGTATGTATGATGCGTATGTATGACACTAAAAATTGTTCTTCCAATTGAGATGATAAAAAATCAAGCAAGCCAAAAGAAAGTTGGACGATAGTATAGTAAAAATATTTAAAGGATGGAAATTCGCTTTTAAAACAAATAAAGAGATTAAAATATTGCCATTGCTAATTATAAACCTTAGAAATAAATCGAAAAAGCAGTTTAGACATTTTTTTAGAGGAAAAAAAAAAAAAAAAAAGAAAAAACAGTACATCTAAGCCAAAACAGCAACTAAGAAAATATTGAGCAACAACCGGTGGCGCAGTGATCTAAGCGATGGCCTCTGATCATTCGTGGGAAAGGGATCTGTGTTCGAATCCCGGTGAGGCATGGAGAATGTGTTTGTCTTACGGCACTAACTCTCACCCTTCCCTGGAACCAGTGACCCTAAATTAGGGTCGGGCGACTGCTTATAGCCCATTGATTTGCTCACGGTGGTCGTTAAACCTCCAATCAAAAAAAAAAAATTAATTTATGGAAGTTTCTATATTAGAAAAACAGTGGAATAAAAGAAACCCCAAAAGCTTTTGAGATTCTCCTTTGAGAGGTAAAAATCAATCGCAATGCGACAATAACAGATTATAGTTTTAACAACCGTGAAGTATTGTGTCAAGATTTTGGTGATTTTGTATACTCTAGCTACGACATGCGATTCTTTATGGAATTTTATTTTTTGGGAATAATTTATCATTATTGACTGCAGCTCTTTTGTAAAAGTATAGGAATGGTAAAAACGTATGTCATCATCATCATCATTGTCAACCATTATCAATCCACTGCTGGACGAAGGTCTCCCCAAGTTTCCTCCACAACGGTCTGTCTTGTGCCAGTCTCCTCCATGTCACTCCCGCATATTTACGAATTTCATCCACCCATCTCCCATGTGGTCTTTTTCTGGGTCTTTTCCTGTCCCTTGGAATCCAATCTAAAATTTCGGCTGTCCATCTATGGTCTGTCCTTCTGGCAGTATGTCCAGCCCATTGCCATTTCAGGGATTTAACTCTGATCATGATGTCTTCCACTCTCGTCATTTTTCTGATCCACGAGTTCCTCTTCTTATCTCTCCTGGTTATACCAAGCATGCACCTCTCCATGCTTCTTTGAGTTGTCTGCAGCCTTTGTATGTCTCTTTTAGTTAAGGTCCACGTCTCTGCACCATATGTAAGCACTGGAAGGATGCATTGATCAAACACTTTTCTTTTAAGACATAATGGCATATTGCTCTTGAAAATTATGCTGTTTCTTCCAAAAGCTCTCCAGGCAAGTTTTGTACGCCGATTAATTTCTTCATCAATGTGACCCTCACTTGATATCTGCTGTCCAAGATAAACATACGTATCTGTTATCTCCAGTTTTTCTCCATCAATCGATAAATCTTCATTTCTTGTAAAAGCATTGAACATCACTTTTGTCTTCTGAAAGTTCATTTTTAATCCCACTTCTTTACTCTTGTCAGCAAGTTCCTGGATCATACTCTGCAGCTCTGATGCGGTAGTTGCAAAAATGACTACGTCATCAGCAAAACGAAGGTGGGATAGATAATCTCCATTAATCTTTATCCCTTTGTTTTCCCAGTTCAGTGATTGAAAGACATTTTCCAATGTGGCATTAAAGAGCTTCGGAGATATGGTGTCACCTTGTCTCACTCCCTTTCCAATTTTTATGTGTGTTGTATTTTCAAACAGCCGAATCTTTGCACTTGCATTTTCATAGATGTTATTAATAATATTAATGTATGCATCTTCAATACCGCAGGATTTCAGAGCCATTGTAACTGCTGATGGTTTCACCGAATCAAAGGCTTTTTCATAATCGATAAAAGCCATGCACAATGGAAGTTCATATTCCCTCGCTCTTTCAATTAGTTCTCTCAGTACATGGATATGATCTATTGTGCTGTAGCCACTCCTGAATCCAGCTTGTTCTCTCGGTTGAGCCATGTCCAGTGTTACCTTCAAGCGGTGTGAAAGAACTTTAGTGAAGATTTTATAAACTACTGATAGGAGGCTGATAGGTCTGTAGTTCCTGAGATCCTCAATGTCACCTTTTTTATGTAGCAGGATCATTGTAGCATTGTTCCAATCCTCAGGAATCTTCCCTTCATTAAGGCATCGAGTGAAAATTTGGGCGAGTACTGTTTCAATTTCTCCACTTGCTTCTTGTATGATGTCTATAGTAATTCCATCTTCTCCTGGAGCTTTCCCCGCTTCATGTTCTTGATTGCATGAGCAACTTCTGCTGGGAGGACTGGAAGAACTCTGGTACCTTTCATGATGTCTGGAGTACATGTATCATCCCTTTCATATAATTTGGAGTAGAAATCTTTCACTCTTGTCAAAATTTCGCCTCTATTTCTTGTTATAGAACCATCTTCTTTTCTCAGAGCCATAATCTGTTTTCTTCCCTTACTGAGATGTCCCTTTGCTATCTTTAGGCTTTGGTTGTTTTCAATTGCTTTCCTCACTAGCTCACAGTTGAATTTCCTTACGTCTTCAGTGATACTTTTTCGTGCTGTCTTGCATAGCTCTATATATTCCACTTTGGAAGTCACATCTTCTTTAGTTGTCCTCATCTCTCTTCTTTTTTGCATCAACATTTTGGTTTTTCCTGATAATTTGTTTACATGCAACTTGTTCTTAGACCCAGCTAATTTTGTTGCTGTTTCCATAAGAGCTTTGGTTACTTTTCTGTTAACTTCCGAAATATCCACTTCTTCCGATGTTAGGCCTTCTAAAGCAGAGAATCTGTTCTTCAGTTCCAACTTGAAAGTATTATGGTGTTTTTTAAGGTTGGTTATGTCAATACATTTTGTTTGTCTCATGAGCTTGCCACGTTCCAGTTTAGTGTTGAGGTGCATCTTACATCTCACCAATCTATGGTCACTACCTGTGTTGAACTTGTTTAGCACACTGCAGTCTTCGATGACGAATTTTTTGTTACACATAATAAAATCAATTTCACTTGTCGTCCCAATTGGATGTCTCCATGTCCATTTCCTGTATGGCTTTTTCTTGAAAAAGGAATTCAAGATGAAAAATCCTTCTGCCTCTGCAAACTCAACGAGAGTATTTCCACGCTGGTTTCTGTTGCCGTGACCGAATTTACCTACTGAAGTTTCATTCTGTTGCCGGTGCCCTATTTTTGCATTGAAATCTCCCATAATTATCTTCAAGTGCTGCTTACCTTTATTATTTAGATGACGAATTTCCTCATAAAATTCTTCAATTTCTTCTTCAGGATGACTTGTGGTGGGTGCATAAGTTTGAATAATCTGAGCCTGGTATCTTCTCGATAGTTGGATAACGAGTCGTGCAGCTCTGTCAGAGGAACTTTCAACTTCTACCACTTTATCCTTCAGTTTCTTGTTTATTATAAATCCAACACCACTAGTTCTGCCAGTATCTGTCCCACGATAATAGAAGAGATGTCCACTTTTCAGTTCAATGAGATCTTCTCCTTTTCTCCTTACCTCACTTAGCCCGACGATGTCCCACTTGATCCTTTGTAGTTCCTCTTCCAATTCAAGAAGCCTTGAATCAGAAGATAGGGAGCGTCCGTTGTAGGTAGCCAAGGTCAGCATCAAATGGCAGCCTAGTCCGGTCCTCCGGGGATTCTTAGCACCCTCTGCCTTCATGTCGCACTGGCCGCTGCCTTGGCCAGGTACATTCCAGCTGCCGGAGACTGAGGGCCAAGATTTAAGTTGTAGAGTCATTTTGGAGGTGTTTGGCCATAACTCACCACGCTGGCCAAGCGGGTTGGTGAGTGTGGGATAGCATTTCCTCTGATCCCGATGGTATAGTTATACCGCTATTTGCGGTCGTCAGAGCCCCTTTAGTGGGAACAGGATGCACCACGAGAAGGCGGGGTTGACGTATGTACGAGGAAATAAAATCAGCTCAAAGCAAAAGTATGCTAGTGTCATGTTACTCTTCCGTTACCAAACTCTTCAAACGTGTAAGCGATTCCTCCGTTTGTGGTAATACGTTAGCACTCACTCCCTTTTCTTGCTGTGCGACATATCAGATGACAAAATGCGAGTTATTTCTTTCTTTTAATGATTGTTTTTGAACAGAGCTTTATTTCTCTTCCGGTTATCCTATAAAAGACTCATTCTTCTGCACCAAGAGCCGTAAGGTATGATTGGAAGTTAAAAATTCCCTGATAATGATTACTCTACTCCAGAATTACGTACAGTTGAAAGTGGCAGGAAGAGCGGAGCAAGCGTTTCTTATCTGGGAGGGCGAGACTTGAAATTGCATCTCGTAGAGTTCAAAAGTGAAATAGTACACAGTTTTTTCTTTCTCATAGCTCCACTGTTGGAAAGTACGATGTTCGTTCAAAAATTGTACTTTCGATTATTGACGTAATATTACTAAAAAATGTGAAAACTAGTTAAATACCCAAAAGACAACGCTTGTAAAATCACGTGAAACGTAAAGGTTGTGTGAACGCCGACAACAGAGCACCCCGGGGAAATGGAAAACGAACCAGCATAGAGATTGATTCACTGAAATAATGATCACAAAAGAAATGCCCACATTTCGAAAATAGGAAAAAATGCTCTCTTCTTGAAAATTCTTATATATGTTAGAAACATGAGGTCTTTTACAATTTCACGAAGAAATAATTTAATTTCAACTAAGCAATCGAACAAACTGCCCAGAACACTTCGTCTGCTCAATCGCATAACGTTGACTAGCATCGCGGTTTGTTTCCAAAATGGTAGAAGAGGCTCACTGTTGTGGTTCGGACGAACATGTGCATGGCTCATTCACGAGCAGTAACTACGCCTAAGGCAGTTCTTTTCACGGCAAATTGGGGCCCTTGCCCCCGCCGCCCCGGTGGCGCAGTGGCCTAAGCGTTGGCTTCTGATCAGTCGTCCAAAAGGGGTCCGGGTTCGAATCCCGTGACGCCGGCTCTCTCCCTTCCCTGGAACCAGTGGCCCTAAATTAAGGTCGGGCGACTGCTTATAGCCCATTGAGTTGCTCACGGTGGTCTTTAAACCTCCAATTAAAAAAACAAAACCTAACCCCCCCCTTCCCTCCCTACCCGAACTGAATGAATCTTAAACCCATGGTATAATCGAAAGAATTCCCTTTTCACACACAAGGTATCGTTTTTTTTAAAACTGGGCATGCTGATTGCAGTAGAAATATCTCAACACCTTGTTAGCCTTAATAAAAGGAGACAGTTAGCACTTGGAAATGTTTTGTAGAAAAATGCATATATGAAACATTATTTCCACAGATCTTTTTAATTATTATTTTTACAGTACAGGTCTGTCATTTATGCTCTTTAGTTGTCTGAGGAAAACAAAGTATTGCACTGATTTCTTATTAAGATCACAGGAAGTTAGGGAATTCTTTAATAAAAATTATTATATATACATAGGTTACCTAAACGATATCCATTCAGAAAGTGTTAGGTATTGGTAATTCTTCAGATCGTTCTAACTAACCCAATAACATCTTCATTAGTTAGTTCAACTCTGAAGGCAAATTTCAGAGTTCAAAGAGCGAGTTTAATAATTAATCTATGGTTATAAACAGTTCAGTCAATATAAAAAGCATATGAAGTTGAATTACGTGAAAATCACTTGTCAACAAAAGTTCGTGTTGTAAACGTCGTATCAAACCGCTCCAAATGAAAAATACATTTTCCTTCCCGCTTCAATTTTCAAGTTTTCTGTGGTGGTTTTCACATGGAAATGGTTTCAAATGTCGTGTAACAGCATGCAGAAATTGCGACCTTAATTGGTGCAAAGTATTAATCTTTTCGTGGAGATTAAAATGATCTTCCGAATGTGTGAGAAAATATATTTATAAAAAAAAACGAAACATTTTCTTTGCCGTAAATTGATGATATAAAACGAAACGTTTTATAACTGCAGTACAAAAACCCAGTTTTTGGAAACCTTTTTTCCGTAAATCAGCGATGTAAAAAGAAAAGCTTTATAACTACGCTTAAATTTGGTGATATGTTGCACCGAAAAGTTGCAATACAGCAGCTGCACCATCTTTCGAGTGCAGCTGCTGTATTGCAACTGAAAACCCAACAACATGATGCACTTATGCACCGCCTAACATGGTGCCACTTTGCACCAGAAATGTTCAAAAGTGGTGCAATCTTTCACCAAAATATGGTGTACCTATGTAATATCATAGTGAAGCTTCGCGCCACTTTTGAACTCGACTGGTGCAAATTTGCACCATAACGTAGTGCATAGTTGCACCCTAATGTTAGGTATTCCGTTCATCGCATATTGGTGCATCTTTTCTCAAAAGGTGCAGTTGCTGTAGTACCATTTTTTTGCTTTAACATAATACAAAATGTTTAACACTGTAAAAGCTCATTTCACCGAAGGATCAGTTTTGGGAAAAGTCTGTATTTTACGTTCACGGAGGCACCCTATAGAAAAATTTTACATTATCTTTTATGGATATATCAAAAATTGCTGAGTGCACGTGATTGTATTACCTTATGGCTCAAATGAGTTAATTGCAGTTACAGATCATGCACTGTTAAACATTTTCTGAAAATCACGGGAAATTTTCTGTTATTCCTCTCGTGAATTAACGAAACATACTCCTGATACAACCTTTTCCGTGAAATGACGGAAAAACTCCTGAATTTCACGGATTTTTTGTACACCAGGATAATTCTGAACTTTCAGATACCTTTTCACAGTTCTTTACCTATATTAACGGTAAATTGCCGTTTTTAAGATGTGTTAACGGAAAATTCTGAATTTTCAGAAACTTTTCAGCAAATCCTTTCTTATATTAACGGGAAAAAAAATTCTGACTTTTTCTGTATCCATATGACGGAAACTTTTCCGGCAATAGTAAAATGCTTAACGTTTGATTAACTATTAAATTTCATTCTATTTTAGCAACCCATGTTACCGCTTTTTTGCTTTAGTCCTGTTTAGGGAATGCATTTAGGCACAAGAGATAAAAAAAAAACTGCACAAAAACACAAAACATCCGCCCGTATTGCTTTGAAACAACGATTCTCTGTTTTAAACATTCTTAACTGCAAAAAATTCAACAGTTTTCCATTTTTTGGATTTCTTTCCCGTTTTCAGTCCTTAAATTACAGCCAGTGGCGGTTCTAGGCAGGGGTTCAAGGGAGCGGCTCCCCAAATATAACCAGATGTTTTTTTTTTTTTTTGGAATTACGTATTAATTTTAATTAAGTAGCCGTACACGCCGGAATTTGCACTCCCACCCCCAATTGTTTTGTCTAGGACCGCTCTGCTGTTTATAGCTTAATTATTTCATTGTAAAATTCACCAGACTTTGTAAAATTTGCTTCTACCATAATTTTTTCAATACTTCCCCAATTTGAAATTCCTAGATAAAAAAACACTGGGGTCAAGGTGGCGTGCTTCGTATTAGCTGCTGTATCAAGAAATCAAAATGGAAATAGGATGGCCACCGTAACCAATACAAAAGCAGTAGATGAACAGAGATGTACACCATATGGTTACCACGTTTTCGAAAAAGAGGGAGAGGATGGCCGAGAAATAGATGGTGTGATGAAATAGGGATAATGGAGGGACTACAGTGAATGAAAGGGACAGGGGCGAGACCAGGTAGAAAAAACTTCGATGGTAGGAGACCTTTAACCAGCAATACATCAATCATGATTGAGGTGGACGACTGTTTACAAATGTTTCAAGATACGTCTCAACAATGTTACTCGGTCGACAAATCCGGTGAATTTCATTCAGCTAAAAGAAAAGTTCTCGCAACTCAGAAATCCACTTTCTATTTAATTCTTAGGACGAACGCTTCAGAAACAACGAGCATTTCTACATAAGAAATAACAGATATATAATATAATGAGGATTGCTGTAGTTTAGCTAGCATATCATATCACCAGTAATAGTTAATCTGGTCTAAAATGGAAAAACAAAACCCAAGAAAATGGATTTTCCTGTAAGCGCGTGCGTGTTGTGTTTTCAGAGATTGCGACGTAGTTAGGATTTTTAGAGTTAGAGTTCGCGTTCTTGCTTGTTGACTATAATACGACTGGCGGAGGGATCAATTTTGCTGTCGAAGCAGATTTCACTAAGATAAAAAAAGAAAGCGTGAGCTCGCTCTTGATTCGCTTGCACAAAATTCAAAGGCCCTTTTCCCTTCATGTCGTACAAAACGCTGAAAACCCAGAAGCAACAGAAATAACAAAAAAAGAAAGAAAATAAAATAGAAACTAGAACTGTCCTGCTTTTGAAATCTCCGTAGTGGACTTCTGTTAGAAGTTAATAGGATTTGCCAGATTCTTTGTTAAGAATCGCCGCTTTGAGAAAGAAAAGTGTTGGCTTTACAAAATCGGACAAATAGATTCGAAATCAGGCGGCCACTTCTGTTCCTGCCCTGAAGCGACTTCTTTTGTGGAAAATCTGCTAGGAAAAGAGGTGTTCAGCACCCCGAGCCATGAATGACGGTCTAAGCCAGAAGAAAAGATTGGGCATGAACTGATTCTGCTGATTCGCAAAGCTCTGCTCACTTGGCAACCGCTGCTATAGCAACACCTTTTACGGCCACGTAGATCCTTTATTATTGGTTGACAGGTCGTTAGCATATCTCGTTGGGCGGTCGTTATCTTTCACCACGCCTCTGCGCACTCACAACGAGAGAGGATTGTTTATTAAGAGCAGCAAAAAAAGAATAAAAAGGAACTGCAACCAGTGTGTTAACATATTCAGGTGTAATTTGATTAAATTAGACTAAAGGGAGTATTAAACTACTTTTATTGACGTATCTGACTTCTATTAAAAGGAAATTATTTTGTCTTCTCAATTGTTTTGCATTTTTAGTTAGTTGTAAGGTAAACTTTATTCAGCACCATTCTTCTGATAATTATCCAGAATTTAAGCTGACAGACTGTAAGATTAATAACGAGCTTTTTAATCTTCACAGGAAAATATATATAACTCAGAAATGTAAAAAAAAAAATACTTTTTGCCTGCAATAATAAATTTAGAACAGTGATTATCGAAAATGTAGAGGAGATACGAAAATCTAACAACTTTTCTGGCAAACAATTGAAAAGCTGCCCTTCTTTGTCATTTAACTGTATAATAACATCAATCAAGCAGAAGAATAAGGATATATGAGCATAGGTCAAATAAAACAGGTAATCATAAAAGAAATATTTTAGGAGAAAAAAATATTTGTAGCGACTGGATTTTAGAGTGATCAACTCGCTGGCGATTAAATGCAATAAAACAATACTACAGCCTAAGTTTTGAATAAAACAATACTTCGGCCTAAGTTTCTGAAACATTGTATTCACGAAAAGAATCGGTTTTTAATATATTCCTCCAGTTCGCCAATTATAAATTGCACAGGACTTTCATTTTTCACAACAGAAAATTTCACATGCTGAGTTGCAATGAGTACGTGTTAATTAATGTGTATTAAACAGGGGTAGAATTTGGCACAAATGAGGAAAAAATTTTTTTTTAAAGTTATGCTCCGCAAAAAATTCCATTTTTGTGATCAGTTGAACTACGAATGACACGCAATTCTGTTTTCAACTAGTGCTTTGAAGGATAGTTTCAATTTTACCATGTATTGCACTCCCTAAAAAAAAAAAAAAAAAAAAAAAAAAAAGCGGAAGCGGGATTTTTCTGACATTCTTTTAAAGTATTCTAAGTTTCCAAGGTTTTTGATAACATTTTTTCCGTCAACAAAATTGTATAAGCAGAGCTTTTATTTACTTTATATTTCTTGGTTATTTGCGAAGATTTGGGTGCTTTTCGTAGTGTTCTATTGAGACTTCTTTTTTTCCTCTATTTTTGTTGTGAATTTACAGGTAACTGCAGTTTTAGTGTACGAGGCTGTAGAGAGCTTTCTAAAAGCGAAAATCAGAACCGGGTAACAACTACATATCCCAAAGACTCACCCATGCTGTTAACTGAATCCCTGGGACGGACAAGCTGGCTCCTGACCATCTGACACGAAGAAGATCCGGGCGCCGCCCGTTGTCTAAGCGCTGGCTTATGACCATTTGTCCGAGTGGGTCCGGGTTCCAATCCCGTGCGGCATTGATGCGTTTGCCTTAGAGCACTGGCTTCCTCTCTTCGCTGGAACCAGTTGTCCTAAATTAAGGGTGGGCGACTGTTTATGGTCTATTGTCGTTAAATCTTAAAAAAAAGTCCTTTTCTATTACAGAGTAACACATATATGGGCACCTGACTTATCTGTTACATATTTTTCGACCTTGCTTCTCTTACTGTTCTGGTGTGCAGATTTGAGGTCTGCACGGGCCTAATTTGGTGAGCCCGACCCGGCTCAAGCCCGTGCGTTTAAAGCCCAGCCCGTTTCAAATATCAGACACTCGGTACGGCACGGGCCCGTCAATTGCAGCTCTTATTTAGGCCCGGCCCGTGATGTGCCATTTGGTATTATTTTGTCTTTCTATTGTATTTTATTAAAAATGTAAAAATTAAATAATGGAATGAGATATTATTGGAAATATTTAGTTGAATGTAAGCCTAAAAATATTAACTAAACTTTGACAATTTATCGAAAAATGTAAACTTTAAAAACAGAGAAAAAGGAAGACGAAGCGCGTTCAGAATCTCCCTTTCTCTGAACTAGTAAACGGTAACACTACAAAAGTCAATCCCTATACAGATTAGGGATAGGAGAAAAAATCGATGTCGCCCCACTCTCTTATGCAAACGCACGAACACACCCACACCCCACTGCAGACATTCTCCGTCCCTCACTCTACACAACACACACACTCGCCCGAGGGCGAACTTTTTGGCGTCAACAAGCCCCGAAGTGGTTTTACCATCTTAATACGTACAGATTGGTAAAAACACTGTGAGTGGCTCTCCTTGCTTTTCTGATTACGCCCTGGGCTATGTCATGGAAGTAAGTAAAGCCAGCGAAACAGTTAAACACACCAGGAAATCGGGGAACACGACTTTTTTCCTTCTTTACCATTGCGATAAAAAGAATGGGTAGACTTGGACCGGCCCAGTAGTATCTGGGAAAAAGCCCGGCCCGGACCGTTGCTTTGTTCTGTAAACTAAAAAAGAGGCCCGACCCGGCCCGTGCAGACCTCTAGTGCAGATTCGTGTTTCACGTTACAGTAACACCTGTATGGGCACCTACCTGACTTATCTGTCCCATATTTTTCGAACTTGCTTCTCTTACTGTTCTGGTGTGTAGATTCATGTTTCATGTGTCAAGGCAGGAAATGTAGAGAATACGGATTCTTCTTCTTTCTCCTTAAGGATTAACTGAATAGAATGCGAACGAGAATTTCATTAGAGAGCAACATGATCTCGATTCTGTCGCACACGCGCATATTACAAACTTCATTCATTTAAGTTAAAGACAGACAATTCAACAACAAGTTACTATTTCTTCGCAGTTGCAGCTTACTTACGTCATTTTTTATCTTCTTTTTAAATATTTACTGTCATAAGCATATTTATGAATTTTAGTTTGTAACTTGACAAGGAATCTCTCATTCTCTTTCTCCCTGTCTCTTTCTCTCTCTTTCTCCCTGTCTCTTTCTCTCTCTCTCTCTCTCTGTCTCTCTCCGTCTCTCTCTCTCTCTCTCTCTCTCTCTCTCTCTCTCTCTCTCTCTCTCTTTCTGTCATCTTCATGAACCGTAATGTAATTACGAAAATGGTGTCTTTCCACTTCTCTGTTAAATATTCACTCGATCTCCCTCCATTTCAGAGAATAGTTCAACACTAAATTTAATAAAGAATTTATTTTATATAGAAAAATTCACATGCGCTCATACAAATTTTCTGAAATGTAGATGTTTCCACTCACCATGTGCTCTAACTTCTTAGTATTTGAGGGTTTGTGGGAGGTTAATGGTTGCGCTTAAAGAACGATTGGATGGGCTGAAGCCCACCCTAGCCCACAAGTAGCGCCGCGCCTAGGCCATTGCCATTTTAGCATATTTACTTTGATCACGATACCATCAACTCTTAACACTTTCCTTTCCACGAATTTCTTTTCCTATCTTTCCTTGGCTATATCAGGTATGCATATCTCCATGGTTCTTTGAGTTGTCCTCAGCCTCTGCGTGTCTCTTTTACTTAAGACCCATGTCTCTGATCCTTAAGTAAGAACCAGAAATGCACTTTCCTTTAAAAGTCATAATGGTAAATTGCTCTTCAAAATTGTACTGTTCCTACCAAATGCACTCCTGTCTAGTTTTATACGTCTACTAACTTCTTCTTCGATGTGGCCCTCTCTTGGTATCTGTTGTCCAAACATATGAACATGGCCTAGACAACCACACCATTGGTGTGGTACATGATTTCTCTTCCAAGGAGTTAAGTACTTTAACGGGCTAACGAGCGCCGCACCCTCACGCCCTTCCGACTTCCTGTAAGTTTGGTTGGGTGTGATGAGGCTTGGTGTGAAGTTTGGTGTGTGATCAGAACAAAAAGCATACTGCTGATGTCGGGATTTCCTTTATCACTTGCACCTCCATTTCAATATGTTTTTTTTATTATTATTGAGGAGGTATGGTAAAAGCTCAAGCAGTGAGCTCTGATGAAAAGGGGCAGGCAATAGTCTTTTGAAAAACAAAATTCTGTCCCAAAGGCAAGCAATATGCTCCATTCATCGAGTAGCCTTTCCTATTTTGAGGGGGAAAAGGCGCTCGTTAGGGAGCAAAAATCTGGCATTCATTAACCCGAAAGCTGATGATCCTTCTCTAGTTAGATGGCTTCATTTTCTTAGGGAAGACCAAAATTTACAGTTTTGTTCAAATAATCCAGGTAAGTTAAACTGAATTTTTTTGCGGGAAATTATTTCAAAAGATACGTAAGATATAAAACCTATATAATAGGCTACATCTGTCTCTAACGCTCTGACGTCTTCAGTACTTGCAACGCCATCTGCTTTTATCTGGTGGCCGAAATCGGGACTAGGCTCACCGCTATCGCACGATACGAAAAATCAAGGAGAAATACCGAAAAATAAAATAAAGTTAGCACGACAAACGAATTCATTTTTGGCAACACGCACGTGCTTGAACAAATGTTTGCGGCGTTTGTTCTGTTACGGGGCCGCGGATGGCCTAGTGGTCAAAGTTCGTGACTGCCACGCAGAAGACCTCGGGTTCGATCCCAGGCAGGTACGAATGCTCGAACCATTAAATATCCACCGTGCGTCGGATGGGCACGTTAAGCCGTCGGGCCCCGGGTACCGCCCCGCCCCCCGGTAATAAATAAGGGCGTCTTCCTCTCCCTTTGTACCTCGCTTCCGTGTCACTTTTCTATCGGGCACTCTAGTCCAAATCTCCTAGCTTCCTGTTTCCGAGGGTGAGACACTCCCTTCCTAAAATCCTCCTATATATGATCTGATCTGTTCTGTTACGTAGATGTTATGTCATGTTTTATTTCATTTTCTTCGCATTGCAGCGTAATTTCTATAACGTAATTTCTTTTCGTGCTTAAATATTGTCGTCCTTACGTTATGTTTAAATCATTAGGTAAGACTACGATGGAACACTACCTTAATTAAACCTTTACGGCCAGACGAAACATAAGACAGAAGTCAACTTACTGTAATTGATTCTTTATTCCACCATTATATTAATAGCATAGATATCGCACTTCCAGGTATAACGTAATTCACATAGCCACATACCACATATCCACCACTATACCAATTGTATAGATCGCACTTCGATAATAACGTAATTCACATCACCAAATATTCACCACACACGAGCAACTGTTGTATTGTTGTTTTTATCTATCGTTCTTATCTCGTACATTCACTCAGACCTCAAGTGTGTTGCCAACAGTATTCGTTTGAGGGAAAAGATGTCACATTAAGTTTGGAAGTAATGTATAAGCAGAACAAACTCAAAATTGACATAGGGAAAGAAACTAAAAATGAAAGTTAATTTAGAATATACGTCACATTTCATTAAAAGGAATAAAATGCAGAGCAATTTCATAAAAAGGAATCAGCGTTATTTTATTTCATAAAAAGGAATCAGCGTTATTTTGTTTCATAAAAAGGAATCAGCGTTATTTTATTTCATAAAAATGAATCAGTGTTATTTTATTTCATAAAAATGAATCAGTGTTATTTTATTTCATATATTTCATATTTTATTTCACTAAAATTGTAAGAAAGTAACTGCAGGCGTAGTTTTGATTCACTGTGACGAAAATTTAAAAAAATGTGAGTTCCGTGGAATTTTTCTTTGTAGTACAAGATGGAAGAAGATAAAGCTGAAAGAAAACTTCGCTTAAAAAAAGAACGACAACGACGATGGCGTGCAAACCAATCTTCCAATACTTTGCATTGAATGGGAATATTACGAAAATTTTTTTGTTGGTGACATATCTTATAGACTGCACATTAATAATTCAACCGTTTTATATAGGGCTTGTGACAAGTTAGCATAAGTTTTCTTATTGATAACGGGTTTTGCTTCAAGTAATATTTCTCAGCAGTGGAAATTATTAGCGCCTTTTAATAATTATTAAAAAGTAATTTAACTTCATGTCGACGAGGAACGAAATGTGGGTTTTGTGATGCGGTTCACTTTACATCTTGATTATTTCCGACTCTCTTCCCCTTCTGTTGGCGGATGGTATCACCGCATGATCACCAACTGATCAGATTTCAAAAAGTTTCAGACATAACTGAACGTGTATACCTCCAAGTAAATAAGTAATCTGTTCAGAAAACCTGTAATTTAGATGTGGGTGTCATTATAGCTGGAATTCCGCCTTAATATATAGGTAGCTCTCACTGCTTTAGAGCGAGAAATGAAGCAGACCACTAGAAGATATGTGATGTAAAAAGTTATCCATGCATAAAATGGCACATCCGTGTTGTGACAAATCGGATGAGTAAAATAGTTCATGTGTTTTATGCACGCAATTTGAATAAGGCATACGCTCACGATGAAACATAATCGAGGGTAAGGGGGAGGAGAAAAAGGAAATGATGGAAATTTTTGCCAGCTGGGATGGCAGCCGTTTCTAGAGTTATTCGATTCATACTCCATCATCCCAAGTGATATGTAGATTCCATCAGTTGACAAGTACCTCCTCATCGGTGATGCCCTGCGGTTCTCCTGCAGGCATAATGGCAGTCAGACCTTACAAGAACATGTCACACAGTTGCTTGCCTCTCGAACACGTGCTCTGAAGCGAGAGACAGCCTTTTTGTCAGATCGGAAAATTTCCAGTTCTCTGGCGCTTCTTCACTGATGAGAATCTCCTGTGTCTATAATCAACGCTCGCCGCCTGTTTGCTTTATTTATAGCTATGTCGAGACTTTCACATCTCCGAACGTGAGCGCGCGGAGCTTGAAAATTTTAGCAATTAACAGCCCATTCTCGAGTTACCAAATGAGCACAAAAGCTTTTGTTTGTGTAAAATACATTTGGGCTAATTAACAATGGTCTCTTAGTTTTTGTTTGGTAATGAATAATCAACAAAAATTAAATCTGAGTGACTCTCTTTTCTTTAGTTTCCATTTTTTTTTTTTTCGTCGGCTTTTGCGTTTAGACTCCATTTATCTTTTCGTGTCAAGTTTTCTATCTCATACCTAATTAGTAGACCAAAAGAATGTAAAAATTCACGAAGGTACTTATTTGAGTTGTACTTCCTCGAATAATGCGCTGGCCCCAGATTTTTGCAGAAGACAGGAATGAAGAAAAAAAATTATACCAAGAGGTATAATTTTTCACAACCTTTTACGGTCACGTACGTAACGCAGGAAGAAAGTCGGTGAAATACACTGTAAAAAAATAAGTTCTGTGAATTCACGGAATAAACTGCAGCAAATTTAGTGGTAGGTATACGTCTTTTAACGGAATTTCCGTTTTTAAAAAGTTTCCGTATTTTTACAGATATTCCGTAAGTTCCTTTTATTTCAGAAAAGTCCTTTTTCACCGGGAGTTTCCGTATTTATGCAGAAATTTCGCAAAATCTCCTATTTTTACATTCTCAGATTCTTTCATTTTTCACCTCGTGAGGACCGAACCAGACACGTGAGGACCGAACCAGACACGTGAGGATCGAACTAACCTCGTTCGGTTTCGTCTTTGAAGGTCCTCCATACCTCCTGAAAAATAGCTCAAAACACGCATTTGTTTCCAAACTGCTGTAAGCTGATTTGAATTTCTGGATCCTCTGTTGTACCTTCCAATATTTTTTTCCAGCATTATTTGTAAAAATTATGTAAGCTACTTTTCTTATCATAGAACTGTGTTGGCTATAACAAATTAAGCAAATGCTTTGAAACCATATACTCGACTAGCTCATTTCAGCTCTCCTATCAGCAAGTCGTTCCAAACTGACGGCTTAATCAGAACTGAGCCTATCAGGTTTTTTTTTTTTTTTTTTTTTTTTTGCTGTTAGTGCGGCGGTTAAGTTGGTAATTTCATTTTCTGTTGGAGTTCATTATTTTCTGAATAGGTTCGTAACAATTTAATTCTTTTCTGCAAATTATTACAAATTGCGAATTTTTTTCATCGTAAACAGAATGCTCTGGAACATAAGATCTTTTTAAGCTTACAATGACTTTCAACTGATCATCTTGAAGAAAAGGTGAAATGTACTGTTTTATAGTTTTATTTAACAAAACTCCTAAATATGAAATTTACTCTTGATAACTATAATAGTTTTTGTCTTAAAGGGTCCACAGACTTGGCATCATACAGTCAGCTGAATACTGAGCAATACTTGTGCACAAAATGGGGGAAAGGCGAAGGAATATCCAATGTCGCAATAACAAAAATTTCATGCTGTATGCTATCCAAAATATCCGAGCCTACCCCGGTGGCTAAGTGGTCTAAGCAATGGCATCTGATCATTCATCCGAAAGGGGTCCGGGTTCGAATCCCGATGAGGCATGGATGTTGTGTTTGTCTTACGGCACTGGCTCTCTTCCTTTCCTGGAACCAGTGACCCTAAATTAGGGACGGGAGACTACTTATAGCCTATTGACTTGCTCATGGTGGTCGTTTAACCTCCAACAGAAAAGAAAAAAAAAAAAAGAAAGAAAAAAATCCGATCTCGCTTCAGAGCTTTAAAATCAGATTCTTCGACATACGATTGAAATTTAACAGTTAATCAAACCTTAAATATTCCCCTGAATAGCTCCTATTACCGGAAATGTTCCGTTATATGCATAAAAAGAATGAAAACAGAATGGATTCTGAAAATTCAGAATTTCCCTAACGTATGAAATATCCGTGAAATTCAAGGTTTTCCCGTCATTTCACAGGAACATGCAACGTTAATTAACGACAAGAATCACGGAAAATGGCTCGTTAATTTTACAACATTTTTTATGGTGTAGAAACATATACATGACTTCTGAATTTGTGTATTTATTTATTTGTTTATAGTATATATGCAACTTAATTCTCGGCGACAGGCAAGGCGCGTTGACAGCAAATTATTGCAAATTGAATACGTACCTAATCAGGGAAATAATCCCCGTCGTGTTGGATACATTTGAACCATCGGTCAGGGAGCTGCCGAATGCCACTGAGGAAAAAAGAGGGCTGTTTCGAGTTGATAAAGTCATCAATACTTGTGTGGACCTCCTCGACAGAAGTGAATTGCGTATCACTCAGGTGATGTTGCAGGGAGCGAAAGAGGTGATAATCCGACGGAGCGAAGTCTGGAGAATACGCTGGGTGGGACAAAATCTCCCATCCCAAGTCGGGGATCATGTTTAAAGTCGTTTTCGCGGTGTGAGGACGTGCGTTATCTTGAAGCAACGGGACCGACCTTCTGCCCTTGCCGGTGTGTGGCCTTTTCGCCTCCATTGCGTCACTCACGCGAATGATTTGCTGACAATAACGCTCATCATTGACCGTTTCACCAGGTTTGAGCAACTCATAGTATAAGACACCGCGCTGATCTCACCATATGCACATCAACAGCTTCTTGGCATGGATATTCGGTTTGGCGGTACTGGTATTAAGCTGACCTAGATAAACCCACGATTTGCGCCGCTTAAGATTATCGTAGAGGATCCACTTCTCATCACAGGTCAAAATTTTGTGGAGGAAATCCTTCTTCTTGAATCTGGAGAGCAAGGACACAGCAACATCGTAGCGCCTAGACTTGTTCGCAGCTGTGAGTTGGTGGGGCACCCAACGACCCTTCTTGTGAATCCCGTCCAAGCATGTGCAGGCGGTTTGCAATGACTTGCCGTGTTACTCCGAGTTCCTGGGCGAGCTCTGACTGTGTGCGACATGGATCCGCGTCCAACAGTTGTTCCAGTTCTCCATCGTCAACTTTCTGTGGCTGTTCCGGACGCTCTGCATCACGAAGATCGAAATTTCCCTGCTTAAACCGCTGGAACCACTTCTTACACGTACTGTAAGACACAGCAGCCTCACCCAAAGCAGCACAGATCATTTTGCTGGACACTTTTTTTCAGCTGAAACGCGAACAGGAGGCAGTGCCTCAAATGTTGTTTCTCGAACGACATTGCTTTCACCGTCAACTTTCGTCCCTTCTGTCACTACAGCTGTGAGCGGTTACGGTTGCCTGGAAAGCTGTTGGATGACCCAGCAATCAGTCATTATCGCGCACAGCTATTTGCATTTGCCGACGTTCTGTGAGTTGGTGGGGCACGTACTGTGCTTGCGGTTAGGGGCCGAGAATTAAATTGCGCACCTAATAAATACATCCTTACAGATAGTGGACCCAATTACAGAAATTACTCTGACACTATTGTGTATTAAAACTAATTATTATAATTAGCAGAAACATGCTTTATAGCTTTACGTAAAAAGTATCCGGTCAGTTTTCAAGTGAGTTATGAAATACGTACATTTTGCACAAAAGATAATTTCTCTCAGTTTCAACCCTGTCCATGGAATGGCACAGGGAATATTTTACAGTTTTGACCTTGGTGAACGTGGTACACCATAATTCATTTGATTTAGAAGTAGAATGGCATCAGCCTCACCATTTACGATACCGTACAGAAACAAGAGTTAAGAGCTTTTCTTCTCCGAAGAACAATAAATAACTAAATTAATTAATTAAATAAATAAGAGTTCCAGTTCTCACAATCATTATTTTCGTTACCTTCTTCATTATATAAAAAATTAGGATTCATACATTTTTTCCTCAATAATTCTCATAACCCGATTTTTGATAACGCTGTTTTCGGAAAAACCACTCTCAACCGTTCTTTAAATAAATAAAATATTTCATTCTTAAAAAAATCGATTTTGCTTCTGGAGGAAACTACGTAATGTAGAAGAGAGATACCAAATGATAGCAACACTCTGTATCTACCAGAATTAACAAACACTGAAGTAACATATTATTAGGGACACCCAGAGGAGTAACTAGGCATTTCTACGCCTAGGGGCAACCATAAAATATTGCGCCCCCATCTACAAGATATGATATCAGGTTCTCGTGCGGAATGAGTCAATCACAAAAACTTAAGGTAGCAATCTTAAAAGCACGATAATTAAAACACTACGCAGGCTTCCGATGAAGTGAAGAACTTATTTAATGTATAAGTTAAAATATTAAAAATAAAGCCATAAGAACTTTCGGTCTTCTTAAAGACCAACATCAGATGGTCTTTAGAAAGACCTAAAGGCCATCATCAGATGATCCCATAAGAACTTTCGGTCTTCCTAAAGACCATCATCAGATGGAAGTATTTCCATCTGATGATGGTCTTTAGGAAGACCGAAAGTTCATATGGCTTTATTTTTAACCTTTTAACTTATACACTAAATAAGTTCTTCACTTCATCGGAAGCCTGCGTAGTGTTTTAATTATCGTGCTTTTAAGACTGCTACCTTAAGCTTTTATGATTGCCCCCATCTACATTTCACCCTTACGTAAATACACTGGTGGAAAGTGAAAAAAGAACACCAAGAAGGAATTGGCGGACGATCATGAAATTTACATATGTTAATAAGGTCGAGTTTACGTAGGTGTGATGTTAATTTCGGGACCAACCGTTGAGCGCTTACGCCACAGCACGGCATAATATGCACATTATCGTCGGTGGTATTTAAGGAGTACGGCGAAGTGAATGTAATCAGTCGTCGGCGTACGGACACGTGCGAAGACCCTGAAGAAGCTGCAATGCCTGGACACGGATGACGTGTACGATTTCAGCAGTTATCGGACTTTGAGCGAGGTCGTCTAGTCGGACTCAACGAGGCCGGGTAGTCGTATCGTCGTATTGCGGAGCGAATTGGACGGGAAGTATCGGTGGTGGTACGATGGTGGCGTAGATGGTCCGAGGAACATACATACACGAGAAGACGTGGAACCGGGAGTCACAGACGGACTGATGAGCGGACCGATCGACGCATGAGAAGAGCGGCGTTGTCAAGCAGAACATCCACTGCAACGCAAATCCGAGCTGTCGTTGCACCTGAGGTGACTGTGCGAACAATCCGCAACCGTCTACTGGATGCAGGACTACGTGCACGTGTGCCTCTGGCATGTGTACCTCTGACTCCAGCCCACCGTCAGGAACGGCTGCAGTGGTGTCGCCAACGTCTGCACTGGAGAACGCAATGGCGATCTGTCGTGTTCAACGATGAAAGCAGATTATGCTTGGGAGCCTCCGATGGCCGTATGCGTGTTCGCAGACGCACAGGGAAGCGTCTCCACCCTTCTTGCATCCGCCAGCGACACACAGGGCCTACACCTGGTCTCTTGGTGTGGGGAGCGATCAGCTATAACTCCCGTACACAACTAGTGTTTGTACCGGGTACGTTAAACAGCACCTCCGACATCAACAACATCATTCAGCCCGTTGTTGTGCCATTTGTAAGGTCGGTCCATCGTGGTGTTTTCCAGCAAGATAACGCACGCCCACACACGGCACGTGCATCGCAACATGCACTTCAGGGTGTGAGACAACTTCCGTGGCCTGCATGTTCACCGGATTTGTCCCCCATTGAGCACGAGTGGGATTTTATGGGACAACGACTTATCCGGTCTCCACGGCCAGCCACGACCATCCCCTATTTACGTGTCCAGGTTGAGAATGCTTGGAACTCAATACCCCAAACTTACATCCAACATCTGTACGACAGACTCCATGCCAGAATTGCACTGTGTGACGCAGTTCATGACGGTTCCACCAAGTACTAACCATGTTACATGGAAATGTTATTTTTCAGTTTACCAGCAAATGCAGCTGTATTTTGCCATAATGTTTTGATCACGTTATCCTCTGTATTCCGTTATTATGCTGTATAAATTTCGTTGGAATCAGACGTCTCCTTCTTGGTGTTCGTTTTTCACTTTCCGCCAGTGTAAATTAACAATTAAACGTTCTCTCTCTCTCTCTCTCTCTCTCTCTTACTCTCACTCACTCATTCACGCACTCACTCCTACTCACTCATTCACGCACTCACTCCTACTCACTCATTCACGCACTCACTCTCTCTCACTCATTCACTTTTTCTCTCTCTCTCTCTCGCTCACTCACTCACTTTCTCTCACCCACTATCTCACTCACTCACTCACTCTTTCTGTCTCTCTCAAATCAAAATTGACGTCATATCAAACTGCCTCAAATCGAAATTAACATCATGTCAAACTATAGCTGTTTGTACAACTTTTGTTAAGAGCTTCAGAGTTCAGACCTTCGGTGCCACATCAAACGAACCTAATGCAATTGGCAGGCGAGACTCAAAGCCATGGCAATTTTCAATTAGCCCCCAGATAGTCTTCAACAGTGTGAACGGCATTCTTATCTTGCAACTTACCCAACTAAAGCACCTAACATCGCCGAAATGTTTTGAAGATAAAGTGCGGATTTTACTCTGCAAAGGCTAACGAAACTGGTGAATCATATTATGAGCAAATTCTGTAAATGGACAAATGACAAAGTATGGTCCTAAAAAACTGTACCAGAAACTGATGCAAAAGTTTCAATTACAGTTTTAATCGCATTATAACCAGTGATTTTTGCGCCCTCTATAATGTAAGTTATAAAGCACGGGTCGTCCTTGTTCTTCAAAGCAGCCTTGATTCGATGTGACATGGATTCAACAAGGTGTGGATATACTACGGGAATGTTCAGCCAAGCGAATATGATGACGTCCGTCAATTGCCGAATGTTAGCTGGAGGAGGATATCTGTTACGAGTGGCTTTCTCAATCTTACCACACATATGTTAATATCCGGGAACTGTAGAGACCATCGCAGTGCTTTGAAGTCGCTCTCATGTTCCTGGAACCACTATCTAACGTTTCGAGCCTTATGGTGTGGCGCATAATCCTCAAGTATTATGGATTCCAGCCTTGTGGTGTGGCGCATAATCCTCATAATTCCCTCTCCATCAAGAAACACCATACGCGTGTACGGCTGTACCTGGTTCGCAGAAGAGTTGGAAACGGGTCAAAATTTTTAGACCCCGATCAGGCGCTTCACATGATTAGACCCGACCCAGACGAATCTGCTTTGAACTATAAATTCGAATATATTCTCATCATTATTATCAATCCACTGCTGGATGAAGGTCTCCCCAAGTTTCTTCAACAGCGGACTGTCTTCGGCCAGTCTCCTACATTCACCCATGTCCTACGTGGTCTTCTTCTGGGTCTTTTTCCATGCCAGAATTGCACAGTGTCTGTAACTTGGAATGTGGTACAAGCGTCTTAAAAATTTGTAAATACGTGTTTGGCTTCGTATGAAAGTTTTATAGAAAATTCCACATGTTTAATAAATTATCTTCCGTCTCAATATCCCGACCTCATTCGTTACTGGCTGCCCTGGTACCGAATGGTCAGAAGCTCGCGATTCTGGCTAATTATCAGAGTTGGTCCAGGGCCCCGAATCCTGCATCAAGGGATGGTGCTCTGTCAGTTCTCTCTGCCCCTAAATTAGGGTTACAATTGCCGTTGAATCCTGAAAAAACAAAAAGTCATTAACTTTGTGTCTAACGCTGAATGACGTTTTTGAAGCAGCGATGAATGCAAATATCTCACATGTCTGAGTGACCATATTCTCTTAGCCGCACAAAAAACTGATTTAAACAAGAAATTTCTATTTTTTCCACCAGTAAGTACATCATTATTTCAGTAAGCCCCCCCCCCCACCACTACACCACCACCACCACACCACCACCACACCACCACCACACTTTCAATGGAACTGTTATTTTTAAAATTAAAATTTCTCGATGTGACATAACTTTTTATCTGCACTCCACGGAATCCTTCGTTCCCTGCAGTTTTTTCTTGCTTGTCGTGTTGTAGACGATCTCTGGGGCGTATTGTAAGATAACATAGACTAAGCAATTTGAGATGGGCAACCTCCAGATATACATGGGAATTTAATGAGAGAGAAAAAATATAAGAGTAAATGAACGATATCGTAAAAAAAATTACGAAAAATTATCTTGAAACCTGGAAAGGAGGTTATTATCTTCTAATTTATATGTGATTTACCTGAGTTCTTGTCCCTCGGAGGGAAGTACCATTTGTGACAGTTTATTCTAGTAGATAACGTAACTTCCTCAAATCTACGTGCCCGCGCATCTCTTTCTCTCGCTCATCAAACAACCCTCCCTCCGCGCACACAATCTCGGCGTTTTCTCCATGCATGTATGCTTCCAAACTTAGTAAGTCTGTGATGGTCTCATACACGGATGATGCACACGGAGAAATTTCTCTTTGCCTGAAAGGAATAAACACCCTTATGAAGTCACACAACTTGTTATTTAGGCGCAATTAAGGGGTTTTCCCATATGATAAAGACATGATCAGTCAGTTCGGACAAGCATAAACATATCCTAAGAAGTAAAAGTGGATGAATCATTTTCTGCCACGAGTCTGTGTTGAATAATAATGATTCACCTTGAATGTAAAAACTTCAAACTAAACGATTTTTTTTTTTTTTAGAATCCTTACTGCCGATTCATTTATGAAGGGAAGTTTATAGTTATTGGTTCGGATCTGAGTTGATCGAAGAATCTGTAGTTTTTTTATGATGTTTCTTACTCAAGCTATCTTCCTCCCTTGAAATTCAGATACTGACTTTTCGGAGAAGTATATCAAATAAAATAGGTGGAGCTATAATCTCTACCCATTTTTTTTTATAATATTACTTCACAAAACTTCCAAATATAAAATTGACTTTTGATAGCTATATAGCTTTTGTCTTAAGAACTCTACAGCTGATACATAGACATCATACAATCTGATGTACACTAAATTAACTGATTTCTTACGGTAACACAATAAGATGGACACTGATAAGTTATCCGCCTCACCAAGAAGGAAATGGGCTAGAGCCATGAAACTTTCAGGCTATTCCACATATTTACCCCGAACTTCAACACACTTGTCACAGCATTTCTTGAGTTTCTTTAACGCTTCTAAAAAAATTCTAAAGTCTGATCACTCAAATATTGCTCTGCCGCTGTTATCACCTCCGAATCATTCGAAAAAAGCTTCCCTTTCAAACTTTTCTTAAGGTTTGGGAACAGGAACAAGTCCGATGGAGCAAGGTCTGGTGAGAAGGGTGTAGAGTCTATGCACTTTAGCCCCAGATCCCTGAAAACATCCATTGTCTTGCCAGCCTTGTGAGCCGGCGCATTGTCTTGCAAAAAGAGGACACCTTTCCGTAGTTTTCCTCACCTCTTCCACTTCAAGACCACTTTTAACCGGCACAGCAAGTTGGAATAGTATTCAGAATTTATTGTTTGGCCCTTCGGGAGATAGTCAGTCAGCAAAACGCCTTCCGAATCCCCAAAACCCGTTGTCATGATAACAGTGACAAGTCGCTGCAAAAATATTATCACCAGATAGCTCAAAATGCTGCAAACCCGATTTGGAAGTGTCCACTTGTTTTCGTTTCTCATCGGCGTTCAAACATTTGGGCTCACACTTCGCTGACATCTTCTGCATATCCAAATGCTCATGAATTATGAACCCAACACGTTCCCTGGATATCTCCAGTGTCTCAACTATTGTTTTGGCCGAGATTCACCGATCTGACAAAATCAAGTCAGGAACACGATCAACAATTGCGGATGTTGTCACTGTTGTCGGCCTCCCAGATCTTGCTGAATCTTCGGTTTCAAATTCTCCACGCTTAAAGTTGGCACACCATTTCTGCACAGTGGAATATGAAAGGCACCTGTCACTTAACTGTTTTCGTCATACACTCATAGATTTCCTTTGCAATTTTCTTCTGCAGGAACAAAAATTTCATGACAGCCCGGAAGTTCCACATTCGAAAATTCAACACTTTGAGTTGACATGGTTCAGTTCAGAACGTCAAACATCTGCAAATTAAAAAAAAAAAAAAAAAGCTTTTAGTCTGAAAATTGGCGCTTTACAATACAAAAGAACATTCGAGCTACAGTGACAAAATAATGCTACAATTACAGGAAGTGGGTTATGCCGAGAACTTTTTAGCATCCCCTCGTATATATTGGGTCGCTTCATAATTATTGGCCGATGCCCACAACGCGAATTTGCATAGCCGGTTACAAGGAAGGCCTCGTAGGAGGAACTACCAAACGCCCATGCAAATTGAATCGGTTCAGTCCACGTGGATAAAACGGTATTTCAGACAGATCTCAGCAGTTGGGGACGTGACGGAGCAACCCGACGTGAGATCAGTGATTTTGAACGAATTCAAACTTGGCCGGAATGTGTCCGAAACGGTCGCAAATGTTAATAAAGCGTAGTTTGTCGGAACGACGAGTGACAGAACTGTCCGTAGAGACTGTTTTCCAAGTTCCATGCCGGTGATCTTGCCATCGACTATAAGCCAAGAGCCGGTCGTCCGGTTCTGTTTGGCACTGTACATTTAAGGCGGAAAGTGGAAGAAAAACCAACGTCCACAGTACATGAGCTCAGTGCCGAACTTGTCGTATCATCAGCGACAGTTTCCAGACACCTGGCAGCTGTGGGCAAGGTTCAAAACTGAATACCTGGGTTCCACACGAACTCACCGAACAGTAGCAGAAATAGCGTCTGGAAATATGCATTGCCCTCCAAAAACGTGAGGCTAGTGCTCCCATTCTGCATTGGATCCACGCGGTTGATGAAAAATGGGTGTTCTATGACAAAAGGAAGCGAACAGCGTCGTGGCTCGATAAAGGAGAACCACCCAAACACATGTCCAAACCCGAGTTGCACCCACAGAAGGTTCTGATCTCTGTGTGGTGGACTGCCAAGACTGTAATTCATTACGATTTTTGCCGCGAGGTCAAACAATCACAACGGACGTGTGCTGCCGTCAGCCGAACGGATGTCACCAGAAATTATGCAGCAAACAGCCATCGCTCGCCAATCGTTTGGGTCCCATACTGCTTCAGGATGAAGCCCGACCGCAAGTGTTTATTGGAAGCATGCGAAAAGTTAACGCCTTAGGCTAGGAGGTCCTCTCTCACCCTGTTTTATTTACCTGACTTGGCCCCCTCAGACTTTCACATTTTTCGCACTTTGGACCACTTCTTGAAGGGCAAACGGTTCGCTAACAAGGATACTGTGATTTCCACCGTTAGCGATTCCTCGGGCCACTGTGATGCCAGTTTCTGCCACCGTGGCATTTTTGCACTGAAAACACGTTGGGCACAGTGTATTGCTGCCGAGGGCAGAAATTTTTCGGAATAAAATGCATTTCGTCGTCTGTTACTGCTGTTTGTTTCTTTGTGTCCGAATCGGCCAATAATTATGAAACGACCCAATAATAGCTGGTTCACGAAATGGGGAAGATGAGAACAAATATCCGGTGCCACAGTAACCAAAATTTATGTGCTATACTATCCACAATATCCGATCTTGCTACAGAACTTCAAAATCAAACACTTCGACAGACTCTTGAAATTTAACATTTAATTAAACTCCCAAGTGTTCCTGTGAATCTCTCCTATTACCGGAAATTTTTCGTCATATGGATACGTAAAAAGTGAGAACGGAGTTTTTCAGTTAATATGCAAAAAGAATTGCGGAAAGGTGTCTGAAAATTCAGAATTTTCCATTAACACATCTTGAAAACGGTAATTTACCGTCAATACAAGAAAGGAATTACGGAAAGGTGTCTGAAAATTCAGAATGATCCGATAACACTTCTTGAAAACGATCATTTACCGTCAATACAGGAAAGGAGTTGCGGAAACGTCTCTGGAAATTCAGAATTTTTTTTGGCGTACGAAAAATCCGTGAAATTCAGAGTTTTTTCCGTCATTTCACGGAAAAAGTTGTATCAGAAATATGCTTCGTTAATTCACAAAAGAAATCACGGAAAGTGGCTCGTGAATTTCAAAAAATATTTTACAGTGTAAGTTTTTCTAGAATATTTGATTTGTTCGGGGGTGAAGTTATTTTTTAATGATAGCTCCTTGCTTCTTTTTTTTTCAGGTCGAGGAGTTGTTCCATGCACAGTAGAACCATAAAGTTGTGATCTCATAATTCAAGATGAGAGATGAACAGGAATCTGAGTCTGAGGGTAAAACCGGAAAATACCCAAGTGGTGTGTTTTTCATCGTCGGAAGCGAGTTCTGCGAGAGATTCTGTTTCTACGGCATGCGAGCAATACTCACCATATATGCCACAAACATCCTGTTGTATGACGACACTTCAGCAACCGTACTCTTTCACTCTTTCATTGTAGGCTGCTATTTCACTCCCATTTTCGGAGCGATAATTGCCGACTCATACTGGGGAAAGTTCAAAACAATTTTCTTTATCTCGGTCATATACGCCATTGGATGTGTAGTCGTATCAGCTGGAGCGATTCCTGCTTACTTAAATCAGATGCGAATAATGTCCATCCTTGGCTTATTACTAATTGCTGTTGGAACTGGTGGCATAAAGCCCTGCGTTTCAGCGTTCGGTGGAGACCAATTTCAAATTGGCCAGGAGAGGTACCTGCAGCAGTTTTTTTCTCTGTTCTACCTGTCAATCAACTTCGGAAGCGTCATATCAACGTTCATTACGCCGATCATCCGATCGGAGGTACACTGTTTCGGCCAAAAGTCGTGCTTTTCTTTGGCTTTCGGCATTCCAGCTGCCCTCATGATCACAGCTTTGATTGTTTTTCTGCTTGGAAAGCCGCTGTACAAAATCATTCCACCTGAGAAAGGCAACATCATAATGAAAGTTTCTAAATGCATCGCCCACGCAATTGTACAGAAATGCAGGCTCAGAAGAAAGGGCGCACAGAAGCCCCACTTGCTAGACTACGCGGACGACAAGTACGACAAAAACTTCTTACAAGACGTCAAGGACGTACTTCATGTTCTGTTGTTGTTCGTTCCTCTTCCGATGTTTTGGGCTCTTTTCGATCAACAAGGTTCCCGCTGGACGATCCAAGCCACGAAAATGGATGGCGACATCGCGGGTGGCTATCAGATGAGACCTGATCAGATGCAAGTCATAAATCCTCTGCTGATTGTGATATTTATTCCCCTGTTTGAATATTTGGTATACCCTGCTATGAGAAAGTGTCACATTCTGAGAAAGCCTCTTCAGCGCATCACGACGGGTGGTCTCCTCGCTGCGGCGGCATTTGTTATGGCTGCTTTCCTAGAGCTCTTAATTCAAGCTGATTTGCCTGTACCCGTTAAGCTTGGGTTTGGTGAAGTATTGGTCGTCAATAACTCGCCTTGCAAAATGAACCTTAGCGGATCGTTTGAGAATCACTTCCTCCCTTTCGAAAGCCACTATATTACGGATGTTGCCTTAGAAAAGGAATATAAATGGATTTTCAATCCGCAGAATTGTGGTGATGTCATTGGATCAGAAAGTACTACTTTAAAATTCAAGGCTCCTTTCGAAGCTATGATGGCCACAACTGATAATACCAAAGTAAAATTCATTAAAGTTGTTGAACTGAAAAAAAAGCCTAAATCTGGCTTTCCCGCGTTCAAAATCTTTTTTCGCGTGAATTATGTTTTCAAGCGAAATAGTTCAGCTTCCTTTAAATTTGTGTCGTCCAAAAATACGTACATTGTTTTTCCGAATGTCACCGAAGATACTTCGCTGGGCATAACTCCGACTGTTCATATGATGCCTTCGCTGTACAACATTTACTTACCTATCAATGAATCGACGCATGAGGAGAATCCCATTGGCAATGTCTCAGTGAAGTGGGGAGCAACTTATGTTATAAGTATCTTTCAAGACAAAAAATCCTTCCTCAGTCACCATAAAGCAATTCAACATTGTGATACCGAGCTCTGTACCAATGCTTTATCAGATTCCTCAGTACACCGTAATAACAGCTGGAGAAATAATGTTCTCCGTAACTGGGCTTGAGTTCTCGTATTCTCAATCTCCTATCTCCATGAAATCTGTGCTGCAAGCTGCGTGGCTGCTAACAGTGGCCGTTGGCGACTGCATTGTAGTTGTTGTTGCTGAAATGCGAATGTTTGAAAATCAAGCGTACGAATTCTTCATGTTTGCATGTTTGATGGCACTTGACATGGGAGTGTTCGCGATATTAGCATATTTTTATAAATATGTAACGCACATTAATAACATTGAAGAAACAAGTGATCGAAATGAACCTGAGAACTGAAAGTTTTAATAAAAGTATTTGCATGAGATACGAGCACTTTCTTTCGGGCTATTTTTACTCTTTTGTAATGTACATTCTATAATCAAGAGTCTGAACTAAATTTTTGCTAAAAAGTTTCTGCGCTGCCTAAACAGAAACTTTCTTGCAGCCTCCCGGTTTACCAAAACAATTCCTTTCTCCCTCTATCTCAGCGGTACCGACCATAAACCTGTTACTGCTTGTGACATTTTACAGAGATGACGCACATGTCATGATAGCAAGTACGAGTTCTGAGAACGCCTCTTCAGCGCATCACGAGAGTGGTCTCCGGAGTTGGAAACGGGTCAAATATTTTACACCAGGACGTCACATAATTGGACCCGACCCGAACTCGAACCCGATCCGGATCTGTAGCTGACCCGGACCGCGTACTTTACAAGTGAATGTACGGAATTGCGATTAAGGCCATTTCAGCCACGCGATTGGTTCAGAGCCACTTTGGAGTTTGCGAATAGGCGGGGCCTATGAGGAGAGTCATGTGACAGGAACACTGTCTTTTATCGCGAGAAGTTCTGCTTGCTAAGAAATTCAATGTGAGGTTACTTAACATATGTGACAAATGATAATATTGATATATATCGTGAGAAGTTCTGCTTCCTAAGAAATTCACTGTGAGGTTACTTAACATATGTGACAAATGATAATACTGAATTATATGGGGAAAGTTTTATCGTGGGAAGTTCTGCTTCCTAGAAATTAACTGTGAGGTTACTTAATATATGTGACAAATGATCATATTGAATTATATCGTGGAAAGTTTTATCGTGGGAAGTTCTGCTTCCTAAGAAATTAACTGTGAGGTTACTTAACATATGTGACAAATGATCATATTGAATTATATCGTGGAAAGTTTTATCGTGAGAAGTTGTGCTTCCTAAGAAATTAACTGTGAGGTTACTCAACATATGTGACAAATGATCATATTGAATAATACGGTAAAGTAATTTTGTGCACGATATCATAAAAAAAATCTGCAGTTTCTCAGATGAATACAAGTCGGAATCTATCTTAATATTCAAATTGAGGACGACTTCAATAAATAGCTAGTTGAATACCATACTCCGTATCGGCCAATAGATGGCAGCAGCACGTCAACCTAGTACCCATCAAGATTCGTGCTGTTGTGAAAGTGCGTATATAAGGATATTAAAAAGTACCCTTTTAAAGGTCCTTTCTATTACCCTTAAAACGACCTTTAACAATGAAAAGTATATCTCCACACCGAAATATTTATTCTGACGATCAAGTTTTTTTCTCATGAATGTGAAGAGGTCTAACTAGAAAAAAAATCAAATAGTGTGATTTTGTATTAGCAAAGAACTACCTAATGACACGAAGTAAGACCTCGAAACAGTGTTCTGTTGAAATAAGACAATTCCGTTGGAATAAATACTCCAGAATGTTGTTTGCCATATATTGTGTCTGATAAAATTGTAAGTGATCTGTCATATATATTTTTTTCTCATATTTAGGAAATTCCTCATATTTTTGTCTCTCCAAACTTCATCAAGAATGCCTTCAATTCCACATTTCACCTCCCCCTTCTCCCCGAAAATGAAAAAAAAACTTTAAACAACTCATGGGTTCTCCATACAAAACACATCAGCAGTACTCCTGAGCTATTGCCGCCCCAGTGGCGCAGTGGTCTAAGGCGCTGGCCTGTGAGCATTCGTCCGTAAGGGGTCCGGGTTCGAATCCCGGTCAAGCATGGATGTTGTGTTTGTCTTACGGCACTAGCTCTCTCCCTTCCCTGGAACCAATGACCCTAAATTAGGGACGGGCGACTGCTTATAGCCCATTGAGTTGCTCACGGTGGTCGTTAAACCTCCAATAAAAAAAAAAAAAAACTCCCGAGCTAAAGGAGGAGTGAGCGCTAACGTGCTGACATCTCTCGGCCCTGTGAGAACTATATAGAGTGACGGTACTTCGGGAGATAAGTCACAAGTCCATGATGTCATGATGATATAAAAACTCAAAAGTTCCCCTACCAATAAAGTGTACTCTCTATTTACCTTCTATCGCATTCCGACTGTACGGGTAAAACAGCTGAAGGTAATCATTGTCGCAATGAAAACACCCGAACATTAAAATGGCTTATGGCGAGTGCAGCAAAGCCTACATGTATCCGTCACATGACTCTCCTCATAGGCCCCGCCTACTCGCAATCTCCAAAGAAGCTCTGAACCAATCGCATGGCGGAAATGGCCTTAATCGCAGTTCCGTACATTCACTTGTGAAATACCCACCCGGACCCGACCCGGACAAATCTGCTTTGAATTTTAGTATACAGGGTGTTCGGAAATGATGTATACAATTTCAAAGTTGATTAGTACAAAAAGTATTTGTGATACGAATGTTTTACGCTTTGTCCAATATTAAGCAAGTTCTAAAGTTTATGGCCAATCAATACACTTCCATATGTGCTACATTCGTAGCGCGCAGGATGTCGAGGAGGTAGTCGATTTTGGACCAAGTACGGTGCAGAATGTCTTGAGTGACTTGGAGGAAGATTGCGGTGATGCGTGCGCCTTCAGGTCACCGAGGGAGACAACCTTCGTCCGGTAGACAATGTCTTTAAGGAATCCCATAAAAACATCACAGAGGGTTATGTCTGGCGAACGGGGAAGCCATGTCATTGGACCTCCGCGTCCAATCCACCGACCAGGGAAGTACTGATCCAAGCATGCCCGAACGTTTGATGGAAGCCCCATCTTTCTAGAAGATGACTTCTAGAATCTCCTGCAGTTGCGGAATGACGAAAAGTTGTAACATATCCAGGTATATGCCGCCAGTTATGGTTGGTTCAGCAAACAAGAATGGTCCAATCACTCTGTCCTGCATAATACCACACCAAACATTAACTTTGGGGCTGTGTCTTGTGTGCTCCAGGACAGCATGGGGATTTTAGGAATCCCAAATTCAGCAATTATACTTGTTGACGGTACCTGACACATGAAATGTTGGCTCGTCACTGAAACAGATTCTTGACAGGAATGTGGGGTCGCCAAATAATACGGTTAAGCATTTCTACGGCAAACGCTGCAGGACGCGCTTTGTCATTGGGCTGCACCCTTTGCACCAGCACCTGCATTTTGTAGGCGTAAAGACGAAGGTTTTTGTGTAGCACTGTGTGAACTATTGTGGCAGGTATCCCCAGTTCGCTACTAGCTGAACGAATGGACGTCGATGGGTTCCGTTTTTACGCCTGACGCACAGCCTCCACGGATTCTTCCGACACAGATGGTCTGCCGCTGCTTGTCCCTTTCAACACACTACCGGTAGCTTTGAATTTGTCTACCCACTGCTAGATAAACAAAGTCAAAGCTACGTGTAAGCTACGACAACTGTAAGCTACGTAAGCTTCTCTGTGTTGGTGGTTTCTACTTGTATTCCCACCTGAAATTTCCTTGGACTTTGGGTCAGCAAACCACATCACGCCTGCAGCTTTTTCCTGTGGCGTCGCCATTTTCTCTATGTTGTATCACACTGCGCTACCAGGCACCTAGCGTCACCTATCAAAGGAAAAATAAAACTTTAGAACTTGTTAAACTTGGACAAAACGTAAAATATTCGTATCGCAAATACTTTTTGTACTAATCAACTTTGAAATTGTATGCATCATTTCCGAACACCCTGAATACATTCAGGGCGTTCAAAAAGTCTCCCTATAGTGGGTATCTTAGGCTATATGGAAATCCAACAAATGTATATATACACTCATCGTCAAAAAAATAATTGCACCCAGAAGGAAGCAACCGACAAGAATGAAACTTGGTGGGTAGGTTTGGCATCGTGAGACATGCAAATGTTTCAAGTATCGCGCTCGGCCGCGCATGTGACGCAAGCAAGGAGGGGTCGTAGCGCTGTGCCTGACTGGTTATATAAGGTAGTCCCGTTGGCGCGCTTGCCATTCCTACTCGTGCTGTTGGGTTGCTTGTATCCATTGCAAGTGAAGTATACCTCAGAGAAAAGTTCAAAAGCAGTTGGAGGAGTTTGAGTGGGGCCGCGTCGTCTGGCTCCGGGAAGCGGCGTGGTCTTATCGCCGTATTGCGCGCTATACCGGTCGTGCGGATATCACCATAGCATACTGTTGGCGGCAGTGGATAGATCAAGGCCCTCAGCAGGGACTGGAAGAAGACCTAGACGAACCACGGAGAAAGAGGACCGACGGGTTGTCCGATATGCGCGTACAGCCACGATTGTCTATATTCAACGAGGAGTGGTGCCCTCCGTTCATCGTCCGATTAGTACCAGCACCATTGGCAAACGGTTACACGATGTTGAACTAAGCGCAAGCAGACGGTTACGACGACTGCCCTTAACACCATTGCGTCGTCGCCAAAGACTGCAATGGTGTCGTGCCAGACTGTCATGGAACCACTCAGCATGGCGGCGGGTGATCTTCAGTGACAAGTCCCGCTTTTGTCTTGGAGGAGACGACCAACGAATCCGTGTGTGGAGGCACCATGGTCAGCGCCAAGATAAGCGGTTTGTTGTCGAGCGTCACACATCCAGAAGGCCTGGTGTTATGGTGTGAGGGGCAATTGCCTACGATACCAGATCCCTTTTGGTGTTCATTACAGGTACTTTGACAGCCCAACGTTACGTTAATGAAGTCGTGCAACCAGTGGCTCTAAATTTTCTGAACGCTCACTCCGGTGCGGTTTTCCAACAGGACAACGCCCGTCCGCATACAGCTGCTGTCTCGAGAGCTTGCCTTCAAGGCACTGACACTCTGCCATGGCCAGCCGCATCGCCAGACCTATCGCCGATTGAAAATGTGTTCGATGCTATTGGACGCGCTATCCACACTCCACCCCTATATCGAACAATCTGCAGGAACTGCGTGGGGAGATTCAAGCTACATGAGATGGCTTATCGCAGGACACCATTAGGAGCCTGTACAACTCCATGCAGAGACGTCTGACATGCTGTGTGAGCAAACATGGCGCCCATATCAGTCTCAATGTTTAATGATTTGTTGTTCCTGGTAACCTTTACCTTCCTCCCGCAGAACATTGCAATCCGACACGTCCTTCCGGGTGCAACTATTTTTTTGACGGCGAGTGTATATTATGGGACGTATAATATACTCATTTTCTTACAAAAGTATTAAAACAGTCGTCTTTCATTTGCAAGACATAGCCTAGCTGTTTTACACATGTTTTGAAACATCTGCGATAGTCAAAATGTCCCTCTGCAGTGATGTTAAAGCTGTTTTACTTAATTCTGTTGGCACTGCAGTCAAAATTTTTGAATTAAGTAACTTATTGTATGTTTACTTTCAGTTTTTGCTCTTTTCTTGACAACATATCGAATTTCAGAATATGTTTCACAGCAACACCAATTTTTACAAGCTTATGATGAATTGAAAGTTTCCAAAATGTGGATATTGTTTTCATCATTGCCCCTCAAAAGGAAGGGGCACTCTTCCTTCATATTGCATGACAAATCATTTTTTAGTCCGCCGGCACTAGTATTGAACACAAAATTCCAAAGTGCGCATTTTTCTTTGAAAAATTTGTTTTCTGCTTTTCAAAAATAAAATGTATATAAAAACCGGGTCAAAATCGGGTCAGGAACTCCTTGACCCGCTAGATACTGTCGAGCCGTTGACCCATGACCCGTTTCCAACTCTGGTGGTCTCGCTGCGGTAGAGAAGCAGAAAAGATTAGTGTATATCGTAGCAGGGATCGGCACTCGTCGGTGTAGCTCAATTGGGAAAGCATCCGCCTCTGACGCAGAAGGATCCGAGCCTTGATGTGGAAGGGCTAGTTCCCCTGACTCTGACATCAACCCACTGGGAAGGAACAATTAACTCGAACATCTTTCTCCTTTCTCAGATTTGTCACCATTATTGTAGCCCTTTTATCAGTTAATCAACCAGAAAAGGTTGGTGTACATCTTATCATCTTCCTAAATGGCCACTTTGAATAACAAATCTGAGGGAAGAAATGTATTTACATTGATTTTTTTAATAGTGGATCTACCTGAATATCAGAAAATTCACCTTTCCTTTATATATCACTTGATTTTGGCATAAACCACATGCTTTTATCTACTTTCCACTGTTTTAACATCCTGGATTAATGTTGCATAATTCTTCATTTCTTCTTTTCTTGTCTGTATATTTTATATGGTAATTTTTTTAATCTAACATCTATCAATTACATATGGAATTGTGTTACCTCAAAAACACCGCAAGAAATTTTTAAACATTCAGATGTAAGCAATAATTTTACATTTTAGATGAAAAAATAGATTCGGGTGTGCTCGCGCACGTCGGGTAGGTCTCGTGTCACGACGCGACGCGAGCCTCAGAAGCTCTTAAAATGCCCCTGCAAACTTGTATGTAACCGTATCTCGTAGAAGATCTATAAGCATACGATAGCTTAACTGGAACTGTATTATAATAAGTGTCATTGTTGTTGTCACACCCACAAATCGGCTTTTAGCTGCTTTTTGGTCTCCGAGTAGGGGCACAGACAGGACTCCCCTATGGGCGGGGGCTAGTATGTCAAATGGGGCGCTCGATTACCACCGAAGCAGAGAACAGAACAATAGCACATTATTATTATTATTATTATTATTATTATTATTATTATTATTATTATTATAAATAAATAAAAAGAAAACTAAAGAGATTGCACCTCTTCCTGAGGTTTTTTTCTTCTCTCCTTTCCGGACGGGTACGACGTACCAAGTCTGGAAAGTGGTATATCTTTCTCTCCGTTGTCCAGGATAGTTTCCTTCTGCAGTTCCATGTAGGTGTTAGGTTGAAAGTCTAGTGTCTGTATAGAGCTGTGAATGGTCTTAGGTACAACCCCTGTGGCTTATATTACTATAGGGTAGTGACATTCTCCATATGCCACATTTCCTTGACTTCGTATCGTACGCCGTGATACTTTGAAAGCTTTTCTCCGGGAGTCTTCTGGATGTTGCACGTGTTGGGCACGGCTATGTCAATGAGGTATGTTGACTTCTTCTCCTTGTCGACCAGAACGATCTCGGGCCGATTGTGGGGGATGGTTTTATCGGTTTTGATCAATCTCTCCCAGTACATCTTGTGGGTTTTGTTCTCTAGAAGCGTTTTTGGCTCATACTTGTAGATGCTAACAGGCTCAGTTGTAATGAGGTGGTGCTTTTTTGCCAATTTCTGATGGATAATCTTGGCAACTTGATTATGCCTGTTCGTGTACTCTGTTCGTGTGAGGACTCTTCATCCTGCCGTGATATGTTGGATGGTCTCTGGCGCTTGATGGCATTGCCGACATGTGTCGCTTTCCACTGACGTGTCCTTCAGGATATGCTTCCGGTAGTTTCTGGTGTTTACAACTTGATCTTGTATGGCCATCAGGAACCCTTCGGTCTCGGAGAAGAGTGATCTGTTTGTTAGCCATGCATTGGAGGCAGTATTATCCACATGGTCCGATTGCAGATCGTTGTAGTGCCTTCCGTGTAGGACTTTCTTGCCCCAAGCTTCTTGTTTTGGCTCTCTCGTTCCAATCTCGATGTTCTCAGTACAGAGGTCTAGGGCTGTGTATTTCTTGTCACTCTGTGTTTATCGCTTGGTGAAGGGGTCCCTTGCTCTGATAGAAGTATTTTCTGAGGCTGCTGATTTCTTTGCCTAGGTGCTCCAGGAGGTCAATCATTCCCCGTCCTCCTTTTGCCCGTCCAATGGTCAGCCTTTCTATTGCTGACTTCGGGTGGTGCTGGCGATGTTTAGTGAGGGTTGTCCTGATATTGCGCATTATTTTCTCAATCTCTGTTGGGGTCCACTTGATGATTCCGAAGGAATACGTGAGGACTGGAACTGCGTATGTGTTGATAGCCCGAGTGATGTTGCGAGCGTTGAGCTTAGTCTTCATTAGTCGCCTCAGCCTTTGGTTGTATTTGGCGGCTAGATTGTTTATGATTTCTTTGTGTTCTAGGCGTTGTGCTTGAAGCATACCAAGGTACTTATAGACTTCTCCTTCCTCCATAGCTGCAATCTATTCTCCGGTCTTCAATTGGTTGCTATATGCATCATGCTTTCCTTGGTTCATACCTTGTGTCTTGCATTTCTGTAGGCTGAATTCCATCCCGATGTCATTGCAGAAGCCCTCGGTGATCCGGATTAGTTGCTGGAGTTGGTTCTGCGACGATGCGCACGGCTTGATGTCATCCATGTACATGAGGGGGAGAGTTTGTACTTGTTGGTTTTGTTGCACTTCATGGCAAACCCATACTTGCTTTCGTTGAGCATGGTTGACAGCGGGTTGAGTGCTAGACAGAACCATAGTGGGCTAAGTAAATATCCCTGGAAGATGCCGCTTCTTATGTGGATGGGCTTAATCGTTATGTTCTCGACTTTGATTGCTCTCTTCCATCCTGTCGTGGCCGATTTAACGAAGTTGATTATTGCAGGACTTACTCTGTAGATCTCAAGGGCCTCTCTCAGCCACCTGTGAGGTACGGAATCGTAGGTTTTACGGTAATCGATGTATGCTTTCTACATGTTGTGGTGCATTTTTAAAGCTTGCTCCATTACAACAGCGTCGATGGTAAGCTTTTCCTTGCACCCTCTACAGTCCAGTTAGTATCCGTTCTGCCATAAGTGCCTGTTTTTCTATGTGCCTCATTATCTGATTAGCGATGCACGCTGTTAGGATCTTATACAATGTAGGTAGACACGCTATTGGTCGATAGTTGGCTGGATTTCTTGTGTCTTCATCTTTAGCCTTTAGTGTCGTTACTCCCTGGGTAAGTAAATCCGGAATTAGCGCTGGATTTTGGAACACGTTGGTCAGTTGATCTGCCAGATATTTGTATGTTCAGGTGAACCTCTTGCACCAGTAGTTGTGGATGTTATCAACGCATGGTGCTTTCCAGATGTGTGTCTTAGCTATGGCTTGCTGAAGGTCTTCTGCTGTGATCTGCCAGACGGCCATTTCCTGAATTTGCTCGCTGTCCTTTTTTTCTCGCTGTAGTCATGCGGCTATGCTGTTGTGGTTCGTATTCCTTGCCCAGAGGTTATTATTATTATTATTATTATCCCTTATTCGAAATATACGAAACGCAGCCCATAACAAACAAACATAAACAACAAAGTTATAATTGACTAGTGTTATTGAGCTGATTAAAGTTTCAACCGGAGACCTAGGTATCAGTCAAGAATCGACGTAAAATATATGATGCCACAGGTAAAGCTGTCTTCTGCAGTTTTCTAGGTGGTATATCAGAAAGCTGCAATTTTTTGAAATGATTCATAAATTTTTTTGACATAGTTCTAAGTGCCCCGATGACAATGGGGACTACTGTTGTGTGTTTAGTCCATAATCAGGTAACTTCTATGGCCAGGTCTCTATATTTAGCCATTTTTTCGAGTTCTTTTTCATCGGCTCTGGCATCTCCAGCAATCGCTATACCAATGATCCAGACTTTCCGATTTTCTATGACTGTTATGTCTGGTGTGTTATGTTCTAGGTGCTGATCGGTTTGAATTCGAAAATCCCACAAGATCTTGACTTGATCATTTTCTACGACTTTCTCAGCCTGAACTATTATTATTATTATTATTATTATTATTATTATTATTATTATTATTATTATTAAAAGCAAATTTATGACTAAAACTTGAAACGAAGATTGTGAACATTTTGAAATATTTTATATTTCATTTCAGATATACTAAACCATAATATAACATTACATTTATTTTTAGCCCCTTACCTTTCACTGTGTTATGCATTCGCATCTCAAAAATCAAGGGGGACGCGTGCAGCAAAACATTTTTCTTGTGAGAGTATGGTGTAATTTCATTTAGGGTTTTCCTTTTTATTGTTCAGGAGAATGCACTGCAAATGAAAAATATGTACAACTGAAACAGAAATAGTTTCTTTTTGAAAGCAGCACGAGAATCAAAGGAATAAGAATCCACACCAGCCTTATATTACTATATACTTCTGGCAGGAAGAAGAATTCAGATTAGCGAACAGTCACACTGGGAGCGCTGCTCTTGCGTGTACTTCCAGTGTGACTGCTGAGTAAGTCATTTGAGCGAAATAACCAAAACTTCCAAAGCTGCCATAAGCTTTGGACTTGTCGACGCACCTATGTTTATTGCAAAACAATAAAATGCCGAACCTCATTGTTCATCTGCTGATGATAAACTGAAACACCCCACAAACGACAACCAACGTATTCAGCTTTAATTAAATTCAGCAGGTGCATTATCTTGTTATTCTGAGAATGGAGCGATATTAAATTCTGTTTTATAGAATAGCAGATAGATTTTTACACCTTTTTGTGTTTTTATTTTTTTTCCTTTCCTACGTAAAACAACTGCGTTAAGGCACCACAACAATAAGCACCAATGCTCCAGAAGAAGAAAAAGCTGTTTGAAAAAGTACAAACCATAAACTAAGTATAAATACAACTGCCGTTCAATAAAAACTGAAAGTAAAATCACACAAAATGAAGAAGTATAGGTACAGCAAAATATATGTTATTCTTTCTCAAAGTATCTTCCCTCGGATGATATGCAACGGTCCCATCGTTCAGTCCACTTTTCAAAGCATGTGTCGAAGGCATTTTGGGGAAGCTGCTTTAGCGACTCCTGTACAGCTTGAATAACGTCAGCATCTGTGTTGAATGTTGCGCCACGGAACTTCTCCTTCACTGTTGGAAACAACCAGAAATCGCTCGGGGCGAGGTTGGGACTGTAGGCAGGTTGTGGCATGATTTCAATATTGCATTTCATGATAAACTGTTAAGCACAAGCAGCCACATGTGGACGTGCGTTATCATGGTGTAGGGTCCACTTGCCCACCAGTTTCGGTCGCTTAATCGATATGTGTCGTCGCAGACGCTTCAAGACTGAAATGTAATGCTCAGCATTGACAGCAATTTATGGAGGAACGGCATGCTGGTAGACTACACCTTTATGAACAAAGAAAATCGTCATCATCACCTCCCCAACTAATTTGGTTTGGTGGACTTTTTCAGAGGAGGCGAGCCTGTGTGTTTCCAGACACTGCGCGCTTCGTGAGGGTCGAAATAATGGACCCATGCTTCATCGGCAGTTATTACTGTGTTTAGAAAGTTTGGATCCTTTGCAATCATTTGTTTCCACTCATGACACACCTGAACTCTGGCTAACAATTGTCCTCTCGTCAGGTGATGATGTACCCATCTAGAACACACACGGTGCACAGTAATTTGTCACGTAGAATGCGGAATAACGACGTTTTTGAAATATTAGTTGACTCCGCTATGCCTTCACACGTCATTCTTCGATCTTCTTGCAAGATTGCTCAAACACTGTTAACAATACGCTCCGTAACAACACTTTCATGTCGACCAGGCCTAGGAGGGAGTTCTGCCGACAAACGCCCTTTTTGAATTCATGGTGTCATTTACAAATCGTTGACTCACCCAAATATTTATCTTTGTAAGCCTTTTTTCATTAAATCAACTGTTTCTGGAGCCGCTTTACCCAAACGATAGCAAACTTTTATCGTACAACGCATTTCACTTCTTAACTCTGAATCACTCACCTCCATAGCTGTATGGCGAAATGCAGACGTACCTTATACAACTGCGCAATAACAAAACCAGAATTGTCTGCCACGACTAATAACTGTTACCTAGGTACTTCCTTAATTCAGTTAATTGTCAGCGTGGTTATTTTCCCCCTTCGAACTGTTGCCAACTCAAAAAAATATTGGTCTCAGTTTTTATGTAACGGCCTTTGTACATGCTGATCGCTTTTTAGATATATATTTTGGTAAATTTTCGGTTGCCCCACTCGGCGTTAAGTTTGATCAGTTTTGTGAACATGGGGGGGGGCGCAAAATAGTACTTCTGGAGGGCTCAAACCCAGTGATCACCTCCGTGGCTGCGCACCTGTCTCCGGGAAATATAATTTTGCAGAAAAAGCAGAAAAAAAAAGTAAGGATAAGAACGACGAACGATAAAAAAAATGAGAAAGAAATCTGCGCGTTGTGTAATTTCCGATTTGTTTAAATGTTGTTTAATGTCATCACCGGGAGTCTTTTCTGAGGTTGAAAATAATGATATATCTGACGCTTGATTTAGATCGTTCTGCTCTCCTTCAGTGAGCTTCCTTCTCGACACAGACTCAATCAGTGGAGAAAGCAAAGCCCGGTATTGGAATGATTTTTATCCTCATCCTGATCCTTCATAAGGACGCCAAGAGCAGAGACAAAAGTGAATGGAACCAACTTCCGTATTCTGGACATCTCGTTAATGCTGGGTCCATTTGTCATCCAGCCTCATCAATCCATCGAACACAACATTAGCCCCATCTTCTCTCCGTCCTTCCCTCACTTCTGTTCTATTTACCATCCCCCTACTCATCCCTTCATTCATCCCTCCCCCGTCTCCACCTATATCATTGCCAAAACTTTCGTGAAAACTCCGAGCAAGGAGATGTTTTTGTTGCTCCGCCCGTTCACTCTCTCTCTCTCTCTCTCTCTCTCTTGCAATGCTGTAATCGGCAAGCTCTCTGCTCCTGATAACAAGAGATGAATGACCAAAGTATGGGGAGGATGGAGAGTGGGGAGGAATACTGAGATGAGAGAGAAAACGGCTATGAAGGAGCGAGCGAGAGAAAGCGAGGTATAGTGTGGGGTAGAGATGATGTTCGAAGGGGAGGGCGAAAGCTACTGCACTAGAGGGATCCTCACGAGATGGGGGTCTCTCTCGCTCTCTCTTTTCCCGAAATCCAACCAGTGATAGATTGTGACCCCCCACGCATCGCTGATTTTTGACGGGCGCAGACGTGGATGAATAGTCGGCAAGAGAAAGCAGCTTTGCTTATCTCTTAGTTAGCCAGTGATAGGATAGTCCAGCTCTTCCTAAGTCCCGCTCAGCGCCCATCATCAAGCCCAGCAACCAACAAGCAGAACGCCATGACAGAGGGGGTTAAGACGTGAGAGGGATTCGAAAGAAAAGGATCGCGAGAGGCATAGGAAGATGCGAAAGAGGAACGCTAGAATGAGAAGAAGACGCTACGAAGGAGCTCGAAGAGGAGAGGTGGTGAAAAATGAAGTTCCTTCTCTCCGCGATTGCTTCATGTTTCCGTGAGATTTTCTGATAAATGAGCCAGCGTAGAAGAGCAAAAGGGATGTTGAATGGAGGAGAAAAGAGGACACGGAGAAAGATGTTGTTAATGAACAATGGGATAAGAAGGAACGGAGGAAGATGGAAAGAGAGAAAGAGATGCAGGGATCCGCGACGCTCATCAGGTAATGATGTGCGACCACTCCCTCATCATTCATGCAGATAACGGCCAAGTCGACTCCACCCTCTGCCAGTGCTCCTCCCCCACCTCTCGCAAACAACATGGCTGCCATTACTCACCACGTCCTGCTCAAGTCTTATCCAATATCTTAATTACACTGAGAGCACTTCGCCAACGTGCATACGTTTACCAAATGTGGACGTTGTAAAAACGAGTTCAACGGCCATGCACTTAGAAAAAAACAAAGATAAACTGCAAAGAAGAAATGGAAAAAAAAAAAACGAAAAGAAAAATAAATGCTATGAAAATTTTGTGGATGATTTTACACGCGAAAACGCCCAGTCAGCTGAATTAATTGCCAGAAAAATAGGCTTGCCACGCAAAAGTGAAGATATTTCACACTTCCTTTCTTTCTTTTTATTTTCTCTGTCTTGTAATAAGTGTGTTAAGTCTGCGCTAAATTGCAAAACAGCATTTTTCTATGGTGTGAGCACAATTGTGAAAACACAAATTTGTTGATGACGCAATTGTACTTACGCCTCCTCGCACCGGAGCCAATTGTTCTAACCGACTAAACTACACCGACGGAATGCATCGTTGCAGATTTGTCGTGTTAATTTTCGTTTTTTTTTTTTTTTTTTTTTTGGAGCGAAAAAGGAATTTTCATCAATTCTAGACGATGTGTTGAACTAACATCACACATTTTTCGAAGAACTTAACGGCCAGCAGATCCATTTTCCACAATTGGGCGCCAATGTGAAAACACAAATTGGTTGGTGACGGGGATCGAACGCCTCCTCGCTCCGCAGCCAGTTGCTCTAACCGACTAAACTACACCGACGGAATGTATCGCTGCAGATTTGTATTTGTCGTCTTGACACGTTCTTCACCTCCGTAGTACGTCACATCATCTCCCTCTTAATTTTTTTTTTAAGCGAAGTTCTTTTTGTGAAATCACATACCGCGCGTTCTGCGCTTCATCACGTTTCTAGTTGCAAAATAATAATTAGTATAAGGCTTGTAAAAGATAAATAAAATAAACAATTAGCGTGTCATTTGTGCTCAGTGTGACAGATCAAACATCACAATTATACTGATGTCGGTATTAGAGGTGTGCAGGATCTTCGTAAAAAGAGTGATTATTTAACATTGTACATAATTTCCTTTCAACTAACAGAAGGGGTACCACATTTAGTTCCATGAAAGTTGGGATTGGGAGTTGATGATAAATTCCTTTAGTGGCGTACATGAAAAACCTTCCCCCTCCCCCAAGAGGCTCTTTTGCGAAAATGAATATTCTTCAAATTATTGAAATTTTTAAATTCCCCATACAGTAGGCTTTACGGGCGTTCTGCAATACGAATTCTTTGAAACTTTATTACACTTGTTACACTTTATTGCGTGTAACACAAATGTAAATGTTGCAATTAAAATGATTACCCAAATTTTATACCAATACAAAGTAGTACAAAGCACTTACGTCAAAGTTAATCATATCATGCAAATTTTATTCTTTTAGAGAACTAAAGCCGGTCTCTTTGAAATGCCTTACGATCACACATATAAAACACGTAACTGCCGTGTGACAGTGTCCACAATATTATGGGCCGCGGATGGCCTAGTGGTCAGCGTTCGTGACTGCCATGGAGAAGACTTCGGGTTCGATCCCGGCAGGTACGAACGCTCGAACCATTAAATATCCACCCTTCGTCGGATGGGCTCGTCAAGCCGTACGGCCCCGGTTACTGGCCCCCCGGTAATAAATAATGGTGTCTTCCTCCCCCTTTCTACCTCGCTTCCGTGTCACTTTCCTATCGGGCACTCTAGCCCAAATCTCCTAGCTTCCTATTTCTAAGGGTTGTTTAAGACCTGAGGTTAGACACGCCCTTCCTAAAATCCTTTACATCTGATATGATATGACAGTGTCCAATGACCTTTTCCAATTTATACAAAAATACAGAACATAAGTGAGCAAATTAAAAAGTAAGTGTCACAAAAAGAGTAAAATTACTGAAATTATTAAGTCATCCTGAAGAAGAAATTGAAGAATTTTATGAGGAAATTTGTCATCTAAATAATAAAGGTAAGCAGCACTTAAAAATAATTATGGGAGATTTCAATGCAAAAATAGGGCAACGGCAACAGAATGAAACTTCAGTAGGTAAATTCGGTCACGGCAACAGAAACCAGCGTGGAAATACTCTCGTTGAGTTTGCAGAGGCAGAAGGGTTTTTCATCTTGAACTCCTTCTTCAAGAAAAAGCCACACAGGAAATGGACATGGAGACATCCAAATGGGACGACAAGTGAAATTGATTTTATTATGTGTAACAAAAAATTCGTCATAGAAGACTGCAGTGTGCTAAACAAGTTCAACACAGGTAGTGACCATAGATTGGTGAGATGTAAGATGCACCTCAACACCAAACTTGAACGTGGCAAGCTCATAAGACAAACAAAATCTATTGACATAACCAACCTTAAAAAACACCATAATACCTTCAAGTTGGAACTGAAGAACAGGTTCTCTGCTTTAGAAGGCCTAACATCGGAAGAAGTGGACATCTCTGAAGTTAACAGAAAAGTAACCAAAGCTCTTATGGAAACAGCAACAAAATTAGCTGGGTCTAAGAACAAGTTGCATGTAAACAAATTATCAGGAAAAACGAAAATGTTGATGCAAAAAAGAAGAGAGATGAGGACAACTAAAGATGATGTGACTTCCAAAGTGGAATATATAGAGCTATGCAAGACAGTAAGAAAAAGTATCACTGAAGACGTAAGAAAATTCAACTGTGAACTAGTGAGGAAAGCAATTGAAAACAACCAAAGCCTAAAGATAGCAAAGGGACATCTCAGTAAGGGAAGGAAACAGAATATGGCACTGAGAAAAGAAGATGGTTCTGTAACAAGAAATAGAGGCGAAATTTTGACAAGAGTGAAAGATTTCTACTCCAAATTATATGAAAGGGATGATACATGCACTCCAGACATCATGAAAGATACCAGTACCAGAGTTCCTCCAGTCCTTCCAGCAGAAGTTGCACATGCAATCAAGAACATGAAGCGGGGAAAAGCTCCAGGAGAAGATGGAATTACTGTAGACATCATACAAGAAGCAAGTGGAGAAATTGAAACAGTACTCGCCCAAATTTTCACTCGATGCCTTAATGAAGGAAAGATTCCTGAGGATTGGAACACCGCTACAATGATCCTGCTACATAAGAAAGGTGACATTGAGGATCTCGGAAACTACAGACCTATCAGCCTCCTATCAGTAGTTTATAAAATCTTCACTAAAGTTCTTTCACACCGCTTGAAGGTAACACTGGACATGGCTCAACCGAGAGAACAAGCTGGATTCAGGAGTGGCTACAGCACAATAGATCATATCCACGTACTGAGAGAACTAATTGAAAGAGCGAGGGAATATGAACTTCCATTCTGCATGGCTTTTATAGATTATGAAAAAGCCTTTGATTCGGTGAAACCATCAGCAGTTACAATGGCTCTGAAAACCTGCGGTATTGAAGATGCATACATTAATATTATTAATAACATCTATGAAAATGCAAGTGCAAAGATTAGGCTGTTTGAAAATACAACACACATAAAAATTGGAAAGGGAGTGAGACAAGGTGACACCATATCTCCGAAGCTCTTTAATGCCACATTGGAGGGTGTTTTTCAGTCGCTGAGCTGGGAAAACAAAGGGATAAAGATTAATGGAGATTATCTAACCCACCTTCGTTTTGCTGATGACGTAGTCATTTTTGCAACTACCCCATCAGAGCTGCAGAGTATGATCCAGGAACTTGCTGACAAGAGTAAAGAAGTGGGATTAAAAATGAACTTTCAGAAGACAAAAGTGATGTTCAATGCTTTTACAAGAAATGAAGATTTATCGATTGATGGAGAAAAGCTGGAGATAACAGACACGTACGTTTATCTTGGACAGCAGATATCAAGTGAGGGTCACATTGATGAAGAAATTAATCGGCGTACAAAACTTGCCTGGAGAGCTTTTGGAAGAAACAGCATAATTTTCAAGAGCAATATGCCATTATGTCTTAAAAGAAAAGTGTTTGATCAATGCATCCTTCCAGTGCTTACGTATGGTGCAGAGACGTGGACCTTAACTAAAAGAGATATACAAAGACTGCAGACAACTCAAAGAAGCATGGAGAGGTGCATGCTTCGTGTAACCAGGAGAGATAAGAAGAGGAACTCGTGGATCCGAAAAATGACAAGAGTGGAAGACATCATGATCAGAGTTAAATCCCTGAAATGGCAATGGGCTGGACATACTGCCAGAAGGACAGATCATCGATGGACAGCCGAAATTTTAGATTGGATTCCAAGGGACAGGAAAAGACCCAGAAGAAGACCACATGGGAGATGGGTGGATGAAATTCGAAAGTATGCAGGGGTGACATGGAGGAGACTGGCACAAGACAGACCGTTGTGGAGGAAACTTGGGGAGACCTTCGTCCAGCAGTGGATTGATAATGGTTGACAATGATGATGATGATGATAGGGATGTAAGGTCAGGTGATGCGTAACATCACAGCATCTCCTTGACAAATGTCAACCCCGCCTTCTCGTGGTGCATCCTGTTCCCACTAAAGGGGCTCTGACGACCGCAAGTAGCGGTATAACTATACCATCGGGATCAGAGGAAATGCTATCCCACACTCACCAACCCGCTTGGCCAGCGTGGTGAGTTATGGCCAAACACCTCCAAAATGACTCTACAACTTAAATCTTGGCCCTCAGTCTCCGGCAGCTGGAATGTACCTGGCCAAGGCAGCGGCCAGTGCGACATGAAGGCAGAGGGTGCTAAGAATCCCCGGAGGACCGGACTAGGCTGCCATTTGATGCTGACCTTGGCTACCTACAATGGACGCTCCCTATCTTCTGATTCAAGGCTTCTTGAATTGGAAGAGGAACTACAAAGGATCAAGTGGGACATCGTCGGGCTGAGTGAGGTAAGGAGAAAAGGAGAAGATCTCATTGAACTGAAAAGTGGACATCTCTTCTATTATCGTGGGACAGATACTGGCAGAACTAGTGGTGTTGGATTTATAATAAACAAGAAACTGAAGGATAAAGTGGTAGAAGTTGAAAGTTCCTCTGACAGAGCTGCACGACTCGTTATCCAACTATCGAGAAGATACCAGGCTCAGATTATTCAAACTTATGCACCCACCACAAGTCATCCTGAAGAAGAAATTGAAGAATTTTATGAGGAAATTCGTGATCTAAATAATAAAGGTAAGCAGCACTTGAAGATAATTATGGGAGATTTCAATGCAAAAATAGGGCACCGGCAACAGAATGAAACTTCAGTAGGTAAATTCGGTCACGGCAACAGAAACCAGCGTGGAAATACTCTCGTTGAGTTTGCAGAGGCAGAAGGATTTTTCATCTTGAATTCCTTTTTCAAGAAAAAGCCACACAGGAAATGGACATGGAGACATCCAATTGGGACAACAAGTGAAATTGATTTTATTATGTGTAACAAAAAATTCGTCATCGAAGACTGCAGTGTGCTAAACAAGTTCAACACAGGTAGTGACCATAGATTGGTGAGATGTAAGATGCACCTCAACACTAAACTGGAACGTGGCAAGCTCATAAGACAAACAAAATGTATTGACATAACCAACCTTAAAAAACACCATAATACTTTCAAGTTGGAACTGAAGAACAGATTCTCTGCTTTAGAAGGCCTAACATCGGAAGAAGTGGATATTTCGGAAGTTAACAGAAAAGTAACCAAAGCTCTTATGGAAACAGCAACAAAATTAGCTGGGTCCAAGAACAAGTTGCATGTAAACAAATTATCAGGAAAAACCAAAATGTTGATGCAAAAAAGAAGAGAGATGAGGACAACTAAAGAAGATGTGACTTCCAAAGTGGAATATATAGAGCTATGCAAGACAGCACGAAAAAGTATCACTGAAGACGTAAGGAAATTCAACTGTGAGCTAGTGAGGAAAGCAATTGAAAACAACCAAAGCCTAAAGATAGCAAAGGGACATCTCAATAAGGGAAGAAAACAGATTATGGCTCTGAGAAAAGAAGATGGTTCTGTAACAAGAAATAGAGGCAGAAATTTTGACAAGAGTGAAAGATTTCTACTCCAAATTACATGAAAGGGATGATACATGTACTCCAGACATCATGAATGGTACCAGTACAAGAGTTCTTCCAGTCCTCCCAGCAGAAGTTGCTCATGCAATCAAGAACATGAAGCGGGGGAAAGCTCCAGGAGAAGATGGAATTACTATAGACATCATACAAGAAGCAAGTGGAGAAATTGAAACAGTACTCGCCCAAATTTTCACTCGATGCCTTAATGAAGGGAAGATTCCTGAGGATTGGAACAATGCTACAATGATCCTGCTACATAAAAAAGGTGACATTGAGGATCTCAGGAACTACAGACCTATCAGCCTCCTATCAGTGGTTTATAAAATCTTCACTAAAGTTCTTTCACACCGCTTGAAGGTAACACTGGACATGGCTCAACCGAGAGAACAAGCTGGATTCAGGAGTAGCTACAGCACAATAGATCATATCCATGTACTGAGAGAACTAATTGAAAGAGCGAGGGAATATGAACTTCCATTGTGCATGGCTTTTATCGATTATGAAAAAGCCTTTGATTCGGTGAAACCATCAGCAGTTACCACGGCTCTGAAATCCTGCGGTATTGAAGATGCATACATTAATATTATTAATAACATCTATGAAAATGCAAGTGCAAAGATTCGGCTGTTTGAAAATACAACACACGTAAAAATTGGAAAGGGAGTGAGACAAGGTGACACCATATCTCCGAAGCTCTTTAATGCCACATTGGAAAATGTCTTTCAATCACTGAACTGGGAAAACAAAGGGATAAAGATTAATGGAGATTATCTAACCCACCTTCGTTTTGCTGATGACGTAGTCATTTTTGCAACTACCCCATCAGAGCTGCAGAGTATGATCCAGGAACTTGCTGACAAGAGTAAAGAAGTGGGATTAAAAATGAACTTTCAGAAGACAAAAGTGATGTTCAATGCTTTTACAAGAAATGAAGATTTATCGATTGATGGAGAAAAACTGGAGATAACAGATACGTATGTTTATCTTGGACAGCAGATATCAAGTGAGGGTCACATTGATGAAGAAATTAATCGGCGTACTAAACTTGCCTGGAGAGCTTTTGGAAGAAACAGCATAATTTTCAAGAGCAATATGCCATTATGTCTTAAAAGAAAAGTGTTTGATCAATGCATCCTTCCAGTGCTTACGTATGGGGCAGAGACGTGGACCTTAACTAAAAGAGACATACAAAGGCTGCAGACAACTCAAAGCAGCCATGCAGAGGTGCATGCTTGGTATAACCAGGAGAGATAAGAAGAGGAACTTGTGGATCCGAAAAATGACGAGAGTGGAAGACATCATGATCAGAGTTAAATCCCTGAAATGGCAATGGGCTGGACATACTGCCAGAAGGACAGACCATAGATGGACAGCCGAAATTTTAGATTGGATTCCAAGGGACAGGAAAAGACCCAGAAAAAGACCACATGGGAGATGGGTGGATGAAATTCGTAAATATGCGGGAGTGACATGGAGGAGACTGGCACAAGACAGACCGTTGTGGAGGAAACTTGGGGAGACCTTCGTCCAGCAGTGGATTGATAATGGTTGACAATGATGATGATGATGATGATAAAAGGAACCACTTAACATAACGTCACAATTCATGAAATAAGTACGGGATTACACCATATAATAAAAAATTTTGAAGATGACAATCCGATTTTTGGTGTAAATGTGACAAGGGTCGTAAGTCAGATAATATCCGAAAACTTGAAAATTTCATCGTCCTGGAGGAGGGCTCGAACCCGCGTCTCCCAGATAGCGCCCGGGTATGCTAACAACTACACCACCCAGAACGACCAAGTCTCAAGTTTCCGTTTGGTTTGAATATATCCATCACAGGATTCGATATAGTCGAAGCAATCGGCATTCATGTTTAGCGAATCTGGAGGTTAAGAATCATATCCTGTGATTGCCCGGAGGAGCAGATAAATCATGAAATAAATACGGGATTACACCATATAATAAAAAAAATTTTTAAGATGGCAATCCGATTTTTGGTGTAAATGTGACAAGGATGGTAAATTAGATAATATCCGAAAACTTAAAATTTGTTACACTTTCGGATATTATCTGATTTACCATCCTTGTCACATTTACACCAAAAACCGGATTGTCATCTTCAAAAATTTTTTTATAACGTTACAATGTTTTGCACATTTGACTCTGTTATAAAAAAAATGACACAGGTATTTACTTTTTCGTTCACGTGCGAAGAACATCTTTTAGTTCATCATATTCTGAAAGATGCGTAGTTGTATGCAAAAAAGTGTAATATATAACACCTTATCCTCATTGATATAAAAAAAATGATATAAAAATTTCATTTATTCAACTGATATTTCAATCATATTATCTAGTTAATTAATATAGATGTATAGGAACTCCTGCAGTGGCAGTGAAAAGGAGCTTCAAGTCCTCTGGAATAGCGGCTTTCTCGTCATCCAGTTTTGATAAACTAAAGAGAAAGTGATTTCTGGAAGATTTTACTTATTTACTGAAAAAAAAAAAAATTTCTTTTTAATACTTCATTCTTTTCTTTTTAATACTTCATTCAAAACTGTGCCGTCAAAAATTCCTGGACATCTTTTCACCCAGTTTCATATGAAGTTCCCGCAAAATTTTTGAAAATTCCTTCTGTTGAGGTTAGAGGCCCTCTTAGCCGTGAAGACCCTGCAGCACTGCGGAGGTGGCGGTGACAATCAGTGCGCCAATGAATTCCTGGAAGGTTTAGAAAACTGCGTACGAACCTGTGGTCTAGGCTTACTACCTGGAACACTCTGACGAACCTAGCTCGTAGCTGAAGAATTTCGAAGCGTGCAGGGATACTATGATAGTAAAAAGAAAAGAAAGGGACGGAAATATATTAAAATTGCAGGAGTATATACAAAGCGTTAATCACAAAAGTAATAATCTACCTAGACAGCAAGAGGAAAATATGGTTCTCGGAAGAGGGAGAAAAGGAGCTATCACGGGCTCGAAAAAATGTTGACATCATCTTGATGAATTAGCCAATCAGAACGTACATTATCGTATTTTTAAAAATTAATTTTTAAAATTAGTTAATTTCAGTCTGTTAACTGCGGACCCATTTCTGATTATTTGCCTGAGATGGGCCCGATTCCCGGATGTGGCAGAAGTTGTGTGTTTGTGTTACGGTGCTGGCTTTCTCCATTACCTAGAACCATTGGCCTCGAATTAGGAGCAGACGACTGCTTATAGCCCATAGAATTGCTCATGGTACTCGTTAAGTCCCAAAAGAAAGAGAGACTGTAATAATATAGCTTACATTAATTAATACAGTAATAGTTATGTTTTTAAGACAGTCCTGAAAATAGCCATTTCTTCCCTGCTGTCTTATATGGAACTGATGTACTTAGTCTTCGATGATTCGGAAAATTTTGATCTAACATATACAGTATGTAATAAATTGATAACGAGGAACAACACACCAATTATGTAGAAAATAGTAACACTATACTAGTGATCCGATTTATTGGCGTAGGAATGTATACATAAGCGTTTCCAAGCTTTCCCACATCAACCAAATGACTTTTTATTTATTTATTTTATTTTATTTCCATTTTTAGCTGTTACATGAAATATTACTACAATTATTAACATATCAATCTGGGAATGCTGAAACAGCACGAGGAATCAAGGAAAAAGTTTACATAGTGACCAGACTTAGCCTTGAAACCCCAAAGGCATAGTCAAATAGCCAAATAGAGCCCAGCGTTTGACAGATCATGAGAAGAAAATCAGGAAGTTAGACAGAAACTGCAAACTGAATAATAGAACGCTTAACAATTTGTACGTGCGAACTTGACTTGACATTAAATAGATACGACTTTATATTCACTTAAAAATACGAGGTATCACGTTGGTTGTGTACGCGGTATCCTGGTAGGGAGAATGAAGAACTTGTTCCAAATTCGTGGCAACTCGAGTGAGACGCTATCATTGCAAGGATCATTATTGGTAATGATCTTCAATGTTTCCCGAATGGCTGTACATTTAGGTGTAGAGTAGGTAGCTAATTTCTTTATATCATCCCACATAGGAGTAGCAGACTTGTAGTATCGTTTAGAGCCGGACTACAGGGTGATTCAAAAGTCCCCGAACTCTGAATTCAAATATTTCTACCACGAATATAGTGAAGTATAACTATTTTTACATACTGTTATATTGACACTCATACTTACAGGTATTGAGAACCACTTTACAATAGATGCTGGACTTGTCCACCATTCTGTTGAAGACACAAATTCACCCGATGACACATGTTGGCGGACACTCTTTTCAGCGTGTTTGCTGGCATGTCCCTCACGGCTGTAACGATGTTGTTCCACAGGTCCTGTACCGTCTTAAGGTTGTTGTGGTGAACTGTGTCTTTCAGATAGCCCCACAAATAAAAGTCTGGAGGACTCGAGTCTGGTGAGCGAGGCGGCCAAAGCTTTTTCGAGATTAATCGATCGTGGAAGAACTCACGGAGCATCTCCATTGTGTCGTTTGATGTGTGGCAGGTTGCTCCATCTTGTTGAAACCAACAGTAACGTCCGTGTTCTTCCAGCATTGCTGCAAATTGATGGATAACGTCCGCATACGCAGCGGAATTTAGAGTTGTGTCGAAAAAAAAAAAATGCCTTACAATTCGCCTTCTAGACATGGCGCACCACACTCCAACTTTCTGACAGTGAAGTCCAACCTGATGCAATGCGTGTGGATTCTCCGCAGCCCATATGCGAGTGTTTTGGCTGTTGACATATCCATTCAAATGAAACCATGCCTCGTAACTGAAAAAAGTGTTGTTAAGCTGGTTAGTCACATCGTTGCGCGTGAAACTCTTAAACCATTGGCAGTAGGCAATGGGCTTTTCCGAGTCCAAAGGACGTATCTCTTGCACTACTCGAATTCTGTATGGCCGTGGCTTTAGACGTTTAGTAGCCCTCTGGCAAGCTGAATACGATGCTCCTAATTCTCTTGAGACAGCTGCCGAAATGATTTCCGGGAAGAGCCCTGCAGGGAAACGTGAATTTTCTCCAGAAACGTGGTCGTCACCACGGACGGACGGCCGCTTTTAGGCTTATACTGAACACTGTCTGTCTCGCGAAACCGGTTTACAAGGTCATACACAGTTGTTTTCCCTGGTATAGGAGCATCAGGAAACTTCCTTTGAAAGAGCTGGATGCAACGTTGGTTAGATTTTTTCGAAAAATAAACTTCTAACAAAGCGACTCTCTGTTCTTGCGTGAGACACATGGCTGACTGAACGTTACTGTTTGCCAGCGTCAGCGTAAGCGTAGTGTCACGTGGTGCTATCATGTGGCGCAGTTCGTTCCCCAAGGTCACACACAGCAGCCACAAGCAGCAATACTCGGATATATTTCATGGTTTTACAGCAAATACTTTTTAAAGATAAAGTCCGGGGACTTTTGAATCACCCTGTACATTGGAATGACCAAGCGTTCCTTTGGAATCAGAGTCAACGAACGTAAAAGGGACACAAAATACGGTAAAGTAGCCCCCGCCCTATCAGGAGAAGTCAAATTCAAGTCCGCTACTCCTACATGGGATGATATAAAGAAATTAGCTCACTTCCTGATGATGGACAATTTACTGTTAATGGTAGGTGTCTGTTATTGAGAAGTGTCACTGTATTAGGTTTGAAATATTTGCTTAAAGCTGTGGCGGATCCAGGGGAGGGGGGGCATATATATATATACTTAAGAGCATAGCTGAAAAACATAAGAGAAACTTAAGAATTTAAAACGAAAGTTGCAAAATAACCTGAAGATCAAAACGCGCAACGCAGCAGTTATGAAAATTCAGAATTCACATTCTATTAAGAAGAGACTGAAGCAAAACAATTTTTTGACTCATACCAAGTACAACATAGACCCAAGGCTCAGTATTCTCGACACTTTCCACATTCAGTTGTTCTATTTTTTTCTTTTTACTCGCACCGGTCAATACATAACCTTTTCTATGTTGTACTTGGAATGAGTTAAAATTTTTTTTTTGCTTCAGTCTCTTCTTAATAGAATATATATATTTAATATTTCTGCTTCTAATAGTTCAATTTGAAAAATTCTTTCTTTATTGGATAAAGTTTTCGGTGCAACATGTTTTTCACATATTTTGAAAATTTTCAAGTACTTCATAGACCTTTCACTAGAGGGTGTTAAGGTGAATAATGTTTCCCCCGATATCTCTTGCTTCTTAAACTCTGATTTGAAAAATTCTTTCTCCACTGGACACAGCTCCTGGTGGGAAATCTTTTGCGCTTCATGCTGCTATTGAACTGGAACGTGATTCTCCAAAAGTTAATGTGTGGTGCGCCCTATTAAAAAGAGAAGTGATTGGCCTTTACTTCTTCTGAGAAAATACCATAAATGGTGACAGTTACTTGGATATGCTAAAAAATTTCGCTATTCCCCAGATCAAAAGATATGACAACGTCGTTTGCCAACAAGACGGCGCGCCTCCGCATTGGTCAGTGTGTGTATACGTAAGTGCCTAAATGAGCATTTCCCCAACAGATGGATTGGGCGTGGTGGTCCCATTCCGCGGTCTCCTTGCTCTCCAGATCTAACTCCACTGGATTATTTCATGTGGGGTTATGTGAAGGATCGTGTCTATCAGACGCCTTGTACTGATTTGCAGGAACTGAAGCAGCGTATCACAGCTGCTATTAATTCCATAACTCTTCAGATGCTTGCCAATACATGGCATGAAATCGAGTATCGCTTGGACGTACTACGAGCAACCAAGGAAACTCACATCGAAATTTATTAACTTGTGTGGTTACATTGTAAGTTGGTACAGTCAGTTTCTTTCTATCTGTTTAATGTTTTGTAATATGTTCAATAATTCTCCGGCACCCTGTATATTTGTTTGGTCTCCATATAACCTAAGACACCCACTGCGGAGAGATTTTTGAACGCCCAATACATATATTATAGTTCAATGCAGATTTGTCCGGTTCGGGTCCAATCGTGGGACATCCGGGTCTGGGTCGGGTCCAGATCCCAAAATTGTTTTACCCGTTTCCAACTCTGCCTGCAAACCCTGCATTGCTAGGGAAGGGCACTCGCGGCTAAGAGGGCTTCTAACATCCAGGAAAAAAGAAATTTAAAAAAATTGCTGTTACTACATACGGTGCATGGTTATTTTTTGAATAACAAATTCATATGTAGCCAGAAATCTAGCTTTGAAAGATTAAAAACAAAAGGAATTTGTGGTATTTTTCTCAATAATATTTGGAAATCATTTTCTTGGTTTAAGTTTACAAAAACTGTATAACGGGAAAACAGTTATACCAGATGACTTGAGGCCCCTTTTCGCTGCCATAACATTAGCTCCTATACATGTATGTTAACCCTTTAAGCAGCCGATGCATCTGAACAAAATGGTGCTCGAATTTTTTTGCCGTCCTCAAACAGAACTGTTGACACAGTGGCAGGGTTATATGAAAGCTATAGCAAAACTATTCCTTTCCCTCTCTCATCTCAGCAGAATCGACTACATACAGTATATGTCTCTGGTAGTAAGTGTTCCCTTATTGTCCTTAATCTTATAGTTTATAGTCTGATTCTCTTATAGTACTTCATTCTCTGCTCCATGACCCAAGAATTGATTGGGAAGAGATAGTCCCCCTGAAGCGGACATCACGCCACTGGGTAAAAGCAAGTTACTCAAATACCTTTTCTCTCCTTTCTTAGGTTCTTCGCCATGTTTGTAGTATTTTCGAGAGGAAAGGTAATATGATAAGAAGGATTAAGGAAAACCATTCCCCGTAAGAGACCAAATTTTAATGACAAATGTAAGGGAAAAGCAACGCTTTCTGACGTAACGCTTTCTGACGTGCAGGTTCATTACTTCCTATCGAGTTCGGCTCATTTCTTAGACAACAAATATATATATTCGTTCGAGCTGATATCAAACCATTTTGCTAACCCAGAGTTAATTCGTTCCAGTCGGTTAAAGGGTTCTAACAAGAGGATTTGAAAGAAATATCAGTTCAGAGAATGAAATGTTTTATAAGAGGTTATGTATTACAGCTGTATGCACGTAACTACGCATCCTTCAGAATAGAATGAACTGAAAGGTGTTCTTCGCGGGTATGAAGAAACAGAGACCTGTGTCCTTTTATCTTTTTTTTTTTTTTTTTTTTTTGTAACAGAGTTAAGAGAAAAAATTTACAATGAGAAAATCATTGTCACATTATGTTCAGTGCGTTTTTCATACATTCAAAAGGAAATCATTTAAATAGTTATTATTTTTGCGCGTACAACAATTCTTAATTATTACTGATTTCTTTGCTTTCTTATGCTCTGTTTTCTCATATACACTGAAGAGCAATTGAATTAGAGACAGCTGGCGTTATGCAAATGTAGCGCTGTGGGCGGCCGTGTAAACGGAAACGACATGACGTATGCAATGATCCGACAATATAAGGAGTGATGCGACGGGAATCAGTAAGAGTCGGACGCAGCATGGGTAAGACGAAGGATCTAAGCGCATTTGATTGTGGGAAAATTGTCGGGGCCCGACGCATGGGTCATTCCATCTCGGAATTCGTGAAAGTACTGTGATTTTCACGAGCCACTGTGTCACGGGTGCACCGTGTGTACATCGAATCCGGTAAAACCATCCCTGCAAGGGCCAACTGCCGTGGACAACAGCATGTGGATGAGCGGGGTCATCGTCGGCTAGCTCGCATTGTAACAGCGGATAGACGGGACACAGTGCAAGAAATCACTCGGCAATTTGACGCTGGTGCACAAAAACGAGTAAGCAGCTACACCATCCAGAACCATCTCCTCGCTATGGGGTACAGAAGCCATCGTCCCACGAGGGTACCGCTGCTGACCGCACATCACAGGGTGCAAAGATTGGCATAGGCGCGGTAACATCGCCACTGGACCCTAGACATGTGGAAAAATGTTGCTTGGACTGATGAGTCGAGATTCACATTGGTACATGTGGATGGCAGGATACGAGTACGGCGCAAACCACATGAAGCGATGGATCCTTCTTGCCAGCAGGGTACTCTTCGAGCTGGTGGGGGTGGCATTGTCGTCTAGGGACTGTTTACGTGGACTGAAATGAGACCCCTGGTACGTGTGACATCGTCCCTCACAGGTCAACGTTACCGGGATAGCCTGGACGACCATTTGCTCTCGTTTGTGCGTCTTCAACATCCCACTGGGGACCTCATCCTACAACAAGACAATGCACCGTGCATCGCTCCCGAATTGTATCCGAATGGTTGGATGAACACTCCACTGATGTGACCTCGCTTCCTTGGCCAGCTAGGTCACCTGCCCTCAATCCCATCGAGCACATCTGGGATGCCATCGAGAGAGATGTTCGAGGCTCCGACCCCCCTCCATCAAATCTTCGTGAACTGTGGGAGCTTGTTCAGAGGTCGTGGATCCGTATGGCTTCCCAACGCTTCCGGTGTCTTGTTGAGTCCATTCCAAGACGAATCGCCGCCGTCATCAGGGTGAAAGGTGGCGCTACACGTTACTAGACAGGTATCTCTAATTCAATTGCTCTTCAGTGTAAATCGGAAGAGGTCATCAGACATTGTCACTCGGCAATTAGGTGTTTTGCGTGTGTGACCGTGAGTCATTTCAAAAGGCTAGCTTTAATTCTCTAATAGAATAAAATTTGCATGATATGATTAACTTTGGCATAAGTGCTCTGTTGTGCTTTGTAATAGAATAAAACTAGGACAATAAGTTTAATCCTTTAACCAACTGGAACGAGTTAACTCGGAGCTAACAGAATGAACTGAACTTAACTCCAACGAATGTATTCGCTGTCTAAGAAGTGGGACAAACGCTACTGGAACGAATTCATTCAAGTTTAGCAGTCCCAAAGCAGCTTGTACGTTTAGTGGTACCAAAGAAGCTCGTACGTTTAGGGGTTCCAAAGCTGCTCGTACAAGTTGCCTTGAAGACTAGAGCATCGCAAAAAGTTGCTTTCGCCCTTAGATTTTTTTCAGACTGGTTATTCAGGCGTATGATTGACACCAATCCCTTCTGACAAATTAACTGATACAAGGCTTTGGAGACGAATTTGAGGAAGGAGCGAGAAGATATTTGAGTAATTTTTTTTTACCCAGTTGCATGATGTTCGTTTCACTGGTTTATCCCTTACCTATCCCGTTTTAAGTCATGGAATAGGGAATATAGGGTTATAAAGGAGGGCTTATCACCTATGACATGTTTATTTTCAATGCTGCTGAGGTAAGAGGGGGTAAAGATAAGATATTTTACGGTAGCTTTCGTAAAACGCCGTCGCTATGTGAACACTTCTTTTTCGAGGGAGCCAAAGTTTTGGGCGCCGCTTAGTTTAAGCACAGTACATCGGCCGCTTAAAGGGTTAATTACAACGTGCACATTTGTATTACACGCAATAAAATGCAATAATTTTAGTTTTACGAAAAATACCCATAGGTTCCAAAGAATTTGAATTACAAAAATGTCTATAAAATCTAGTTAATAAAATGGAATTAAAAAAATTCAGTAATTGAAAGATAATAAGTATTCTCAAAAGAGCATCGAAAACATTCTTTGCGGGGAAGGGAGAGGGCAAGTTTTTCTCGTACCCCACTGCTTCAAAGATTCAAAAATCGACACGGATTAATATTGAGAATACAGCACCATGAAATATAGCTGAAACTTCTAAAAGTTCAGTGGACTAAGCAAAAAAAAAAAAAAAAAAATCAGATTTTGTCATGAATTAAAGTGTGTCTGTACAATAAGTATGAAGCTGGTTTGTTTTATAGGGGGACTAGCTTTACTACCCGGCTTTGCCCGGTACAAAATGTATGGAATCTGTAGAATCAAACTGACCAAAAGCGTTACGAATTATTTAACACGCGTCCAGGAGACACAGCATTAGAACACTGACTGAACAAAATTCTTTAATAGTTTGTTATCGACGATCAAATGCATCACGTGAGTAGTAGAAAAGGACCGATTCTGGCTTAAACCGCAGGCCATAGACTTAACATTAGGCTGCGGCCGGGCGGACGCAGCCAGCCGCAGCCAGCTGCAGCCGAGCAAACGGAGGGGTGTGTGGTCAGTAGCAGCCTCCTATTCCCCGCTGCAATTTTTCCCCCTCGACCGAAGTGTGTGCTTATCTCCGAAGATAGTAGTATTTATTGGACTTTGTCGAATTTTGGGGGGAAATCAATGAAGGCTTATTCCTTTTTTTTTTAATTTAATGAAGGTTTATTCATTATTTATTTTCCCCTCTCTCGACCCCATCCCCTTAGGTTATTGTTATGTAAAACGTTTTTTCCCTCGTAATTTGTTGATGTATTTTTTTTTCAATTAATTTTCATGAATTCCTCATGTGTCTTCCCTAATGAAAATTATGTAGGGTAAGTATTATTTCTCTTTTATTTTCTCGAATAATACGGTCATGTCCTCATCTCAAGAAATGTTATTATATCTTATTTTTGTTCATAAATGTTTGATTTTGAGGGATGGCAACGCCCGAGTGAGAAAGGGGTTGGATATAGGGGGATGTCAACTCGATGTGCTGCACCTAGCGGTGCTTCTTGGAACTTTCGATTGATCTTTGATTTTGAGGGATGGCAACGCCCGAGTGAGAAAGGGGTTGGATATAGGGGGATGTCAACTCGATGTGCTGCCCCTAGCGGTGCTTCTTGGAACTTTCGATTGATCTTTGATTTTGAGGGATGGCAACGCCCGAGTGAGAAAGGGGTTGGATATAGGGGGATGTCAACTCGATGTGCTGCCCCCTAGCGGTGCTTCTTGGAACTTTCGATTGATCTTTGATTTTGAGGGATGGCAACGTCCGAGTGGGAAAGGTGTTGGATATAGGGGGATGCCAACTCGATGTACTACCCCCTAGCGATGCTTCTTGGAACTTTCGATGGATCTTTGATTTTTGGGGGATGGCAACGACCGAGTGGGGTACGTTGGGAATTTTTGCATTTATTCCTGTAATTTGCAAGCAAGATTTCCCCCCTCTTCAATACTTTTTTCCCCCGGAGGAAATTTTTACGTAACGATGCTGGGGAATTTTCTTTCCAAGGGAATAAAAATGCTCCTAAGGTCTTAGCGAGGTTCTAACTCACGATGATTTGGTTTCCAAAAATAGTCAGGGGGTCAAATGGTTTTCGTGTACTACGTATTCCCTGTATATATATTTTTAAATTACTTTTACGTTATTTCTTCATGTGTTTTTATATATTTTTTGTATGTTTTGAGGGAGTTTTTTCGTGTAGATGTAATGAATTTTCTGGGGAACTTTTCTTTTTCCACCATTCAATTTTATTTCAGACCATGAGACGAGGAAATGCTTCTTTAGAAATTATTTCGTTCTTGTTCGCAGTAATTACTGGACATAGACTTCATGTTAATTCTGAGTCTTTCACCGCTGCAATAATATTTTCTCGTAATTTTTTCGTATGTTCAAGAACTCTACAGATCTTTCCCAGTTAAAATTCTGCTCAAACAATATTTTCGGTCTTTATTTCCTTATAGCTTCCCAATTTCCGATATTTTTCTTCCTCTATCTTTGAAATGTCATTAAACTTCTCAATAGGTCAGGATTCTTTTTTCTTGGACAAACTTATGAGTCCTTTTATTCCCACTATCTTTTTTTTTCCCATTTCATTTCAGCAAACGATTATTTTAGATGCAACAAATCGTCAGATTTTGGTTTCCTTATATAGCATATTTTCCAACTTGCTTAAAAATATTCCTCAAAGCTTGCATGTATGTCAAATATAGATTTTTTTTTATTCTTTCGTAGTTAGCCATACTTTTCGTGGACTGCCTCGACAGGAAAGCATTCAATGTCAAGACATACAATCTAAAACCATTTTCTTTCGATGAAATTTGTATTCTTTGGGCTGAATAATTTTCTGTCTCGTCCGAAAAAACATTCATTCTAGAGGCAAAGCGACTAATTCCGTTCTTCCCATAAACATTATTTTTTTATTTATTTGATATTCAGAGTTGTATACATTTACTATCCAAAAAAGAGATATATTTAATGTAAAGGTATATTCTTCCAAGCTGGGGAAATATATGTATATATTAGTTCATTTCCAGTTAAAGGAAATGCATCTTTATATTTCAATATGAAAAAAGAAGCCCTATAAGTGAAAGCTCAACCTAAAGACGGATAGATTGTTCACACTCTCTCTACTCTATGACATTTCTTTACTGAATGAACCATGACCTTTTTTTTTTCATGAACTGCTTTAAAATCTTCGTTCTCACTTTACTATTGTCAGATTCCATGTCCCTCCAGTTCTTTACTTATTCAATTTTAATTTATTAAGAGAGTAGAACTCTTTTAGGCTTTCGAAGTACTTTCAAGTCTTTCATTACGAAAATGTTCATTGTCATGAAAGAAGCCATAATCGAGATGATTTACTATCGTTTCAATGAAAGTGTTTACGCATTCATTGCTATGATGTCAGTTTTCATTTTCTTATACTTCGAACAGAAATGAGTTTGAATCATTCGTCGAGAAAATATTTCTTTCATATATATATATATATTTTTGCCTCCGGATCAAACGAACTCAAAAAATAAGAGACGGACTTTAATATTTTTTTTTCCTCTTATGAGAGGAATACGGGAATATGATAAAAAAATTAAAGAATAAAGAATATCGACTTTCTTCTCAACACCTTACATCTACGGTTTTTTTTTATTTTTTTTATTTTCAATAAGCTATTTCTATATTTTTACAACTGAATAGAATTATTTATTGAAAAATTCTAAGTAAAACGAAAAATGGTTTTGTTGATTTCCTAAGGATGATTTTGGAAATTTTCGTTTTCTGGTAATTGTAAAAATCTCATAGAGTAACATGGGAAAACTAGCATGCATAAAAGACTGTTTTGGATCGAGTAAATTGAAAGAATTTTACAAAGTTCATTTCAGAAAAGTACATTCCTTCCTAGTGTCAAAAACGAATCACTTCGTTTTTTCTAAGATACACTTTGGAATCTTATAAAAGTGCATAGGGTCAAAAACGATTTTGATGATTTTACTAAGATGACAGATTTCGGATTTCTTATGATAGAAAATACAGTGAATTTCCCATTGAATAACATGGGAAACTGCGAAATTTAAGAAGCACGTTTTCGTTCAAGTAAAATATTTTAAAAGTCTTTTTTCGAATCAGTTGAAAACAGACAGGGTGTGTTTCTGAACAGTTCATTATTTCCTAAAATCAAAACGAATCACTTCGGTTTTTTTTTTTGTTTGTTTGTTTTCTTTCCTAATGTACGTTTCTGAAAGAAGTAAAAATAGTTTAGGTAGAAAATTGGAAAGATATTTTTATGAATCCTAGACTGTTTATTTACGTATAGCTAGAGGGGTCTTCAGTGAGAGCACTTATTCTCTTTTCAAACTAAGAGAATGAAGTGTAGTCAGTTTGAAAAAAAAATTCAAACTCCCCTAAATTTAGCCTTTTGTCCTGGTTTCGACTCAATACTGTAAAGCATTGCTCTCAGACCAGTTGAATTCCTGGCCCTTAATGAAATACATTAAGCCTTTCCCTTAAAAATAAGCAATCTCTTCTTCAATACCAGATCCCCAATAAATTTCTTTAAGAGTTATTCATTCACCCTTTTACTTTTAAAAACTTGAAATTCATTATTATTTAACTCATTACAAAAAATGAAACTCATTCATACAGAAAAAATATAAATGAATAAAAATAAATAAAGTAGTCCTAAAAAAGGACTGTTTTTCTGGGTCCCCTTCATACAGCTGCTCCATGGTCGGTATAAGGAATTTTTTTTTTTTGCCTGCTAATATCTCAGCACATTGACTTCACAGTCTCTAGCAAGTTCTTTACAATTATGCTTTCCAAGAACGCTTTGGACGGGACATGGTCTCCAGTGACTGCAACAAAAGATTCTGCTAGAATCTTGGGGTTAAGCAATGCAACGGCATCATCGAAATATTTTTGCCACTTGGATTCGGGGGTGGCATATGCACAGCTGTGGGCCGTGATGTTTGCGAATATGCGATTTGGTGGTTGGTGGCACTCCATACAATAATATAAGTTATTGACATGTTCCTGAAGGCGATCCCTTACCATGTCAGCAAGCATGATGAAAAACTCTTCATCTGAGATGGAAGCAACAGGGGAAGAAGTCCTTGGATGGTGCAAAACAGCCTTTCTAAAGACAGGTCCAAATAGTAGTTGAGTAATGCTGTCCCATATTTTTCCACATTGATCAATAAGAGTTCCAAATTGTTGGCAAGTCAGCTTTATCGGAACAGGATTCAATCGACGAAAACCATGAATTCTGGGGAAAGCACTTCTAACGTGTAACTGCCAGAAGCATCTAAGAGGGAAGGACAGCAGGAAACGATAAGTTCACGATTAATCAAGATGTCACAATTCATGCCCTGAATCCAGTGTGATTTTCCCATGAATTTTCGGAACGTTGAAGCTGACATTGTTATTCCATTCTTAGAAGGGTAGAAAGATTCCCCATCTTTCCTATAACTTCGAATATGAACTCGGACCGTGTTGTTAAAATCGCATACTCTTGCAAACGTGTTTTCACCTAAATGAAAATGATGAGGTGCAAGATTTTTCATAGAAATTCTTGGGAGGATAACTTCTCCACACGATTTGGGCTTTAAAGGAACGGACTCACATACCTTCTTAGCGAGAGTAGCAGAAATTTCAGCACTTTGCTTCATCGTGGAAATGGAATCGGTAGCGCTCAAAGCAACAGACAAAAATAAAATGACTCGTTTGAAGACTAAAGACAAACTGAAGGAACAGCTCTTATTCTAAGTCAAAACTGAGAAGAGGTTGGAGTTCGCCACTTGTTTACTGCTTGAGAGGGAAAGAGCAGAGTCATGGGGGTAAAGAACACTCGGTTATCTTCTTTCTAAAGGTCAAATTCAATCTAATGTTTGGAGCATTCTTTTGTCGAGGCAGACCATGATTCCAATACGAATTAGTTGGTGGCAGGATCTGTAGTAACGTTCCAGATCTCAAAGATAAGGAAACTGGTTTAAACCCGTTTCGCTTGAAAACAAGAGTCTCTTTCCTGTCCGAGAGATACTGGTGTAATACAAGACAAAGGATCTAATTCAGCTTCGTCATCACGGTGATCACCGATTTGGTTATCACCATTTCTTATAAAAGTGCATGGGGATCAAAAAACGATTTTGATGATTTTACTAAGATGACAGATTTCGAATTTCTTATGATAGAAAATACAGTGAATTTCCCACTGAATAACATGGGAAACTACGAAATTTAAGAAGCACGTTTTCGTTCAAGTAAAATATTTTAAAAGGTAATCAGTTGAAAACAGACAGGGTGTGTTTCTGAACAGATCATTATTTCCTAAAATCAAAACGAGTCACTTCGTTTTTTCCTAACGTACGTTTCTGAAAGAAGTAAAAATAGTTTAGCTAGAAAATTGGAAAGAATTTTTTATGAATCCTAGACTGTTTATTTTTTTATAACTAGAGGGGTCGTCAGTGAGAGCACTTATTCTCTTTACAAACTAAGAGAATGAAGTGTAGTCAGTTTGAAAAAAAATTTCAAACTCCCCTAAATTTAGTCTTTTGTCCTGATTTCGACTCAATACTGTAAAGCATTGCTCTCAGACCAGTTGAATTCCTGGCCCTTAATGAAATACATTAAGCCTTTCCCTTAAAAATAAGCAATCTCTTCTTCAATACCAGATCCCCAATAAATTTCTTTAAGAGTTATTCATTCATCCTTTTACTTTTAAAACTTGAAATTCGTTATTATTTAACTCCTTATAAAAATGACTTCTAAGGAGGTAAAAATATTCTAACGCGTATCTAATCAATGTTCTGTATACTTAAGACCAAGCGTAAATGGAATCGATAGCACTCTTCCTCCCTGAAGGAAATGACGTCTGCATACATCTCAAAATCCTTTGTTCCCTAAGTCAAACGCATGGAGGGAAAATCAAGTAATCTTATCTGTATTCCTTCGTTGAAAGTGTATGTTTGTTTAGAAAAGATACAAAACATTTCCTTTCTCAAGTTAAATTCGAATCAGCATTACATTAGATTGAGGGTTCACGTGTTAAAAGCAACACAATCGTAGTTGTTTACCAAAAGTTAGAATACAAATTTCCTGTGAAAGAGGAAACTATGATATTGAATGCTGGAAATCAGATTCCTTTCTGAAGCAAATCAAAACTGATTGAAAAGAGTCTGTACAATAGACAAAAAGGAAATACAAAAAAAAATCCCCTGAGAAGTACTTCAGAAATAAATCTCAAAGCAGAGAAAAATAAAAATATGCTAGATTAAAGAGTAACGTAGGTCAGATAAAAGAAATGGCGGAAAAAAGAAATATGTTAGGAAAAAAAAATAACTCCCCATTAAATGTACTTCGAATCAGCATTACATTGGAGGAAAAAATCCCCTGAGAAGTACTTCAGAAATAAATCTCAAAGCAGAGAAAAATAAAAATATGCTAGATTAAAGAGTAACGTAGGTCAGATAAAAAAAAATGGCAGAAAAAAGAAATATGTTAGGAAAAAAATGTAAAGTACATTTAATGGGGAGTTATTTTTTTTTTCCTAACATATTTCTTTTTTTCTGCCATTTCTTTTATCTGACCTACGTTACTCTTTAATCTAGCATATTTTTATTTTTCTCTGCTTTGAGATTTATTTCTGAAGTACTTCTCAGGGGATTTTTTTTTGTACTTCCTTTTTGTCTATTGTACAGACTCTTTTCAATCAGTTTTGATTTGCTTCAGAAAGGAATCTGATTTCCAGCATTCAATATCATAGTTTCCTCTTTCACAGGAAATTTGTATTCTAACTTTTGGTAAACAACTACGATTGTGTTGCTTTTAACACGTGAACCCTCAATCTAATGTAATGCTGATTCGAATTTAACTTGAGAAAGGAAATGTTTTGTATCTTTTCTAAACAAACATACACTTTCAACGAAGGAATACAGATAAGATTACTTGATTTTCCCTCCATGCGTTTGACTTAGGGAACAAAGGATTTTGAGATGTATGCAGACGTCATTTCCTTCAGGGTGGAAGAGTGCTATCGATTCCATTTACGCTTGGTCTTAAGTATACAGAACATTGATTAGATACGCGTTAGAATATTTTTACCTCCTCAGAAGTCATTTTTATAAGGAGTTAAATAATAACGAATTTCAAGTTTTAAAAGTAAAAGGATGAATGAATAACTCTTAAAGAAATTTATTAGGGATCTGGTATTGAAGAAGAGATTGCTTATTTTTAAGGGAAAGGCTTAATGTATTTCATTAAGGGCCAGGAATTCAACTGGTCTGAGAGCAATGCTTTACAGTATTGAGTCGAAACCAGGACAAAAGACTAAATTTAGGGGAGTTTGAAATTATTTTTCAAACTGACTACACTTCATTCTCTTAGTTTGTAAAGAGAATAAGTGCTCTCACTGACGACCCCTCTAGTTATAAAAAAATAAACAGTCTAGGATTCATAAAAAATTCTTTCCAATTTTCTACCTAAACTATTTTTACTTCTTTCAGAAACGTACGTTAGGAAAAAACGAAGTGACTCGTTTTGATTTTAGGAAATAATGATCTGTTCAGAAACACACCCTGTCTGTTTTCAACTGATTCGAAAAAAGACTTTTAAAATATTTTACTTGAACGAAAACGTGCTTCTTAAATTTCGCAGTTTCCCATGTTATTCAATGGGAAATTCACTGTATTTTCTATCATAAGAAATCCGAAATCTGTCATCTTAGTAAAATCATCAAAATCGTTTTTGACCCTATGCACTTTTATAAGATTCCAAAGTGTATCTTAGAAAAAACGAAGTGATTCGTTTTTGACACTAGGAAGGAATGTACTTTTCTGAAATGAACTTTGTAAAATTCTTTCAATTTACTCGATCCAAAACAGTCTTTTATGCATGCTAGTTTTCCCATGTTATTCTATGAGATTTTTACAATTACCAGAAAAAACGAAAATTTCCAAAATCATCCTCTTAGGAAATCAACAAAACCATTTTTCGTCTTACTTAGAATTTTTCAATAAATAATTCTATTCAGTTGTAAAAATATAGAAATAGCTTATTGAAAATAAAAAAAATAAAAAAAAACGTAGATGTAAGGTGTTGAGAAGAAAGTCGATATTCTTTATTCTTTAATTTTGGTATCATATTCCCGTATTCCCTCTCATAAGAGGAAAAAAATATTAAAGTCCGTCTCTTATTTTTTGAGTTCGTTTGATTCGGAGGCAAATATATATATATATATATGAAAGAAATGTTTTCTCGACGAATGATTCAAACTCATTTCTGTTCGAAGTATAAGAAAATGAAAACTGACATCATAGCAATGAATGCGTAAACACTTTCATTGAAACGATAGTAAATCATCTCGATTATGGCTTCTTTCATGACAATGAACATTTTCGTAATGAAAGACTTGAAAGTACTTCGAAAGCCTAAAAGAGTTCTACTCTCTTAATAAATTAAAATTGAATAAGTAAAGAACTGGAGGGACATGGAATCTGACAATAGTAAAGTGAGAACGAAGATTTTAAAGCAGTTCATGAAAAAAAAAGGTCATGGTTCATTCAGTAAAGAAATGTCATAGAGTAGAGAGAGTGTGAACAATCTATCCGTCTTTAGGTTGAGCTTTCACTTATAGGGCTTCTTTTTTCATATTGAAATATAAAGATGCATTTCCTTTAACTGGAAATGAACTAATATATACATATATTTCCCCAGCTTGGAAGAATATACCTTTACATTAAATATATCTCTTTTTTGGATAGTAAATGTATACAACTCTGAATATCAAATAAATAAAAAAATAATGTTTATGGGAAGAACGGAATTAGTCGCTTTGCCTCTAGAATGAATGTTTTTTCGGACGAGACAGAAAATTATTCAGCCCAAAGAATACAAATTTCATCGAAAGAAAATGGTTTTAGATTGTATGTCTTGACATTGAATGCTTTCCTGTCGAGGCAGTCCACGAAAAGTATGGCTAACTACGAAAGAATAAAAAAAAATGTATATTTGACATACATGCAAGCTTTGAGGAATATTTTTAAGCAAGTTGGAAAATATGCTATATAAGGAAACCAAAATCTGACGATTTGTTGCATCTAAAATAATCGTTTGCAGAAATGAAATGGGAAAAAAAGATAGTGGGAATAAAAGGACTCATAAGTTTGTCCAAGAAAAAAGAATCCTGACCTATTGAGAAGTTTAATGAAATTTCAAAGATAGAGGAAGAAAAATATCGGAAATTGGGAAGCTATAAGGAAATAAAGACCGAAAATATTGTTTGAGCAGAATTTTAACTGGGAAAGATCTGTAGAGTTCTTGAACATACGAAAAAATTACGAGAAAATATTATTGCAGCGGTGAAAGACTCAGAATTAACATGAAGTCTATGTCCAGTAATTACTGCGAACAAGAACGAAATAATTTCTAAAGAAGCATTTCCTCGTCTCATGGTCTGAAATAAAATTGAATGGTGGAAAAAGAAAAGTTCCCCAGAAAATTCATTACATCTACACGAAAAAACTCCCTCAAAACATACAAAAAATATATAAAAACACATGAAGAAATAACGTAAAAGTAATTTAAAAATATATATACAGGGAATACGTAGTACACGAAAACCATTTGACCCCCTGACTATTTTTGGAAACCAAATCATCGTGAGTTAGAACCTCGCTAAGACCTTAGGAGCATTTTTATTCCCTTGGAAAGAAAATTCCCCAGCATCGTTACGTAAAAATTTCCTCCGGGGGAAAAAAGTATTGAAGAGGGGGGAAATCTTGCTTGCAAACCACAGGAATAAATGCAAAAATTCCCAACGTACCCCACTCGGTCGTTGCCATCCCCCAAAATCAAAGATCTATCGAAAGTTCCAAGAAGCACCGCTAGGGGGCAGCACATCGAGTTGACATCATCCTATATCCAACCCCTTTCTCACTCGGGCGTTGCCATCACTCAAAATCAAAGATCAATCGAAAGTTCCAAGAAGCACCGCTAGGGGGCAGCACATCGAGTTGACATCCCCCTATATCCAACCCCTTTCCCACTCGGGCGTTGCCATCCCTCAAAATCAAACATTTATGAACAAAAATAAGATATAATAACATTTCTTGAGATGAGGACATGACCGTATTATTCGAGAAAATAAAAGAGAAATAATACTTACCCTACATAATTTTCATTAGGGAAGACACATGAGGAATTCATGAAAATTAATTGAAAAAAAAATACATCAACAAATTACGAGGGAAAAAACGTTTTACATAACAATAACCTAAGGGGATGGGGTCGAGAGAGGGGAAAATAAATAATGAATAAACCTTCATTAAATTAAAAAAAAAGGAATAAGCCTTCATTGATTTCCCCCAAAATTCGACAAAGTCCAATAAATACTACTATCTTCGGAGATAAGCACACACTTCGGACGAGGGGGAAATATTGCAGCGGGGAATAGGAGGCTGCTACTGACCACACACCCCTCCGTTTGCTCGGCTGCAGCTGGCTGCGGCTGGCTGCGGCTGGCTGCGTCCGCCGGGCCGCAGCCTAATGTTAAGTCTATGGGCTGCGGTTTAAGCCAGAATCGGTCCTTTTCTACTACTCACGTGCTTTCAGTTTCAGACGTCTTTGAGAGGCGAATCTCTGGGATAAAAAAGATAAAAACTTATCTTTGTGAATATTTTATGAAACTGGCTGAAATTTTAATGAACACCATAAATCGTTAATAGTAACATCACCTCCAAATTTCGCCTGAATCGGTAAATAACTTTTTAAATTAGCCGTCAAAATTTTATTGCCCGTTTTTGCCTATATATTTCTTTTTACTGATGAATTAAAAATTCCATGCCTATTTTAAAAAGTTTTGACAGAATTCCGGTGAAATTTTGAGGGACTCCTCTTATTACCAATTCATGGTGTTGATAAAAATTTCAGTCCGTTTCGTTAAGATTTCGCAAAGTTCGTTTTTGAATTTTTTCAAAGAATAGAAACACCTGTGGATGTGCTGGAGCGATAAATGCAGTCACGTGCTTTCAGATTTGGAACAGGATGACGTAGCAAACGACGCTGACTTTATTGATTAGCTTATTAATTAATTCATAACTCGCGAACGGAACAACGTAGATATCTTAAAATAGTTGCGTTGACCTAGAAATTCCAGTATTAATAAGCTATGCAAATTTCACGATGCCACAGTTCGGCGTTCGAGAGTTTTTACTGCTTCAGACAAACAGACGTTTTGTGTTTTATATAAAAGATATCAGTTAAATCGATTTCAAAGAAGAATGAGAAAGGTTGCAAAAAGATGAAATGTACAGAGGACGTTTACACATTTTTTAGAAAGTCTTTGATAGGAAATTACAGAAAACAAAAGAAGTTCAAAGAACTGAAACTGACAACCGCATGTTAGATGAACACGAAAGAAACATCTGCTGCAGTTAAATATCGTCTGCAAAGAAAATAGCGCACGTAAACAAGCTGTGGATAGAAGTTATATTTTTACTTTTTACGAAGAGAAATATTGTACCGAAAGTAATGCAAAAGTGGGTGTAACTTTTATATTAACTGACAGAAATCGTTCAAATTGCACATGTTGGTAGAGTAAAACTTCTTCTTCACTGCATGCAAATAATGGATTCCATGCAGAAGCAACATGCTGTCAATGAGTTCTTGACGAAGGAAGGGTACAGGCTGTCCGACGTCCACAGAAGGCTACAGAATGTTTATGTAGATGACACCGTTGAGAAGAGCAATGTGCACAGATGGATGAAGAAGTTTACGGAAGGGGAAACCAGAATTGAAGACAAACCATGCAGTGGTGAACCATCATCTGCGACTACTGACACGAATCGTCAGCGAGTGGATGAATTCATTCGCGCGGAGAGACGAGTCACAATCTGCGAGATTGTTGCACTACTAGACTGGTCAAGATGCCATACAGAAGATGATGTAAGACTTAGGGTATCGGAAAGTACGTGCAAAGTGGGTATCTTGGCAGTTGACACCAGATTTGAAGGATAAAAGGGTGGAAGTCTGCTCTGATCTTCTGGAAGCGTTTGAAGCCAATGAAGACGCGTTTTCTTTCGATCTGGTGACAGGGGATGAAACGTGGGCGTATCTTTACCATCTGGAAACGAAGAATCAATTGATGGAATGGCGTCACACCTCTTCACCAAGGCCTAAGAAGTTCATGAGTCAGCTATCAGCACAGAAAGTCATGTTGACTGTTTTTTGGGGTGACAGGGGCGTCATTCTCCTTGATTTTCTAGAGCGTGGCCGTATCGTGACTAGAGAGCGGTATATTGAGACACTTAAGAAGCTTAGAGAAGCCATAAGGAGGAAGAGACCGAACAAGAATCTGCAAAGGATCCACGTTAACCATGACAATGCTAGACCGCACACATGTTTGTCAACAAATCAGGAGATTAACAAATCATCGCACAGCCCAGATCTGGCGCCCTCCGACTACCACCTGTTTCGGTCCAATGAAGGACAGTCTCTGGGACAACAATTTGATGACACAGACGAGGTGAAAGTGGCTGTGAAGAAGTGGGTACAACCGTCCACACCTGAATCTTTTTCAAAGAGGATTCGAGAGTTGGGCTTAACAATGGCGCAAATGCATCGCTTGTGGTGGAGACTATGTTGAGTAGTACCTTTGTATAGAGAAAGAGTTACTCTACCAACATGTGCAATTTGAACAACCTCTGTCAGTTAATAACAAGAAAGATGACATCGAATTTTCGGGTGTAATGAGCACGTCTTTTGAATCCGTTCTGAAGCAAATTATTTACCAAAGCTATTCGAAATCAATGGAACCGGTATTGAAAACAATAGTATCTGACCGAAGGAAGAAGTTTTTCAATCGGGTTTTTAATCCCTCAGATATTGCTGTAAACGGAATCGTGATCTTACGCCCTCTGGTTGCAGACTTGTGCGTTAAGAACTATTTGAAATCATATGAGAAACATTTCACAGCGGAAACGCTCTCCAACAAAGAAATAATCTTTCAAATCCGACTCTTAGAAGCAGAGATATTGAGAAATATAAGATATGCATTTACGCCGCCTGGCGGGAAAAATGTACATTATTTTAAAAAGAAAATATTCTCAAAAGGTTTTTCGATGTGAGCGGTATCGCCCAAGAAAACAAATTTTCTAGTCGAGTTTCAGGAGCTCAGATTTTGCTGCAAATACATCAGAAGCAGAAATTAACACTTATGCCCCTGGTGGCCAAACCATTCTTTATCAAATACTAGAAATTATATGAAAAACATTTTCCATAAGGAGGTGTATGTGATACAGTAAGAATTTCTCAAATTGGAGTTTTAGAAGCAGAAATATCGGGGAAAACGCAATTTACCATTGCGCCCCCTGGCGGAAAGTTTACGATTTACTTGAAAATTTTTATTGTATCTGAAAAACATTTCCCATCGGAAACACTATCCGACAAAGAAGGAATTTTTCAAATCGGACTCCTAGAAGTAGAGATATTGACGAAAATAAGATGTATATCAACTCCCCTGGCGTAGAAAACGTGCATTATTTTAAGAAGAAAATATTCTTTAACAGTTTGTCGTCATGATTAGTAAGGGTCCACAAACGAATTATTTTCAATCGAGATTTTAGGAGCTCAGATTTTGTTGCAAATACATCAGAAGCGGAATTAAGGCTTACGCCTCCTGGTGGCGAAACCATTTTTTACCTAAAATTAGAAATTATAGGCAAAGGATTTCCCATCAGGAGCTGTATCCGATGTAGAAAGAATTTTTCAAATCGGAGTTTTAGAAGCAGAGATATCGGGGGTATCGCAATTTACCTATACGCCCCCTTAACGCAAAGTCTATGAATTACTTGAAAATTTTGAAATTATATGAAAAACATGTCACACCGGAATCTCTATCCAATAAAGAAATAATTTTTCAAATACGACCACTAGAAGCAGAGATATTGGCAAAAATAAGATATATTTCTACGCCACCTGGTGGAGAAACCATGCAATATTTTAAGAAGAAAATCTTCGGAAAAGGTTTGTCGACGTGAGTGGCATCGGTCCACGAACGAATTTTTTCAATCCAGATTTTAGGAGCTCACATTTTATGGCAAATACATCAGAAGTAAAAATTAACACTTATGGCCCCTGGTGGCGAAAGTATTTTTTACCAAAAATTAAGAATTATATACAAAATATTTTCCATCGGGAGCTGTATCCGCTGAAAGAAAAATTTTTCAAATCGGAGTTTTAGAAGAAGAGATATCGGGAGAAACGTAATTTACTTTTACGTCCCCTAGCGGAAAATTTATGCGTAAATTGAAAAAAGTAATTATACCTAAAATACCCTTCGACATACACTGTTGGCCACCCAAAATGCAACGCCAAGAAGGACTCGAGATAGCAAAGCCAGATTTATTGGACACATAACAACAGATACAAAGATGAAACGATTGAGCTTACAGGCCCGTGCGACTTGCGGAACACGCAGACATCAATAGCTCGTGTTGCCCCCATGGCTGGCAATAACGGCCGCTACACGCCGCGGCATCGAACGAAAGAGGCTTTGGATGTGGGCTTGGGGTATGTCGGCCCAGGCTGCTTCCACACGTTGCCACAGTTCATCAGGCGTAGCCGTGGGTGGTGCTTTCCGGGCCACTCGGTTGCCGATCAGCGACCAGACGTGTTTAATGGGCAACATATCGGGAGAACAGGCTGGCCACGCCAGCAGTGACACATGGTGGGCCATGAAGAATTGTTGCATGATGCGTGCCACGTGCGGGCGCGCATTGTCCTGTTGAAACGTGGCCGCTGGCAGGCCCTGCAGGTAAGGGAGGACTACAGGCTCCGAAACGTCGGAGATGTAGCGGTGGCTGTTGAGTGTACCGGCGATGCGTACCAGACGGGTGCGGGTGTAATATCCAATGGCGCCCCAAACCACAACGCCAGGCGACGGACCTGTATGGCGATGCATAATGCAGGCGTCATACAATCTCTCGCCGCGGTGCCGCCACACGCGGATCCGACCATCGTGGTGTTGTAGGCAGAAGCGGGATTCGTCGGAGATGGCAATGTCATGCCATTCCGTAGTCCAGGTGCGGCGTTCAACGGCCCATTGCCGCCGCATTCACCGGTGGTGTAACGTCAATGGCAACCGGAGCAATAGACGCCGTGCGACAAGTCCCCGCTCCTGCAGACGACGTCGAACGTTACGTGCTGACACAGGTTGTTACGCAACACACCCTAATTCCTGCGCTAACGTTCGTGATGTGGCGGCGCGAGCCGTCAATGCCCGCCGCACAACATGCCGGTCCTCCCGTTTGGCGGTGTGCCGCGGCTGCAGCAATCGCTCACGTCGGTCCGTCCGTCTCTCCTGCACCCACCGAATCCATACTCGCCTCACTGTGGCAGGATGTCGTCCCACACGGGCGCCGATGTCTCGGTACGATAAACCGCTGTCGCGATAATCCACTATTCGTCCTCTGTCGAACTCCGAAACGTGCTGGAATGACTGCCGCATTCTGCGACGAGGCATCAGGAAGCTTCTCACGCACAGGTCCGACAGCACAACACTCTTCCACTACTTACACCTGTCCTTCTGTGCAACCTTCTTATAGTGCTTCTCGGTGGCGTGCCGGGCGCACATGATTTGCATATGCTCTGCAGTGCTAATCGTTTGCATGTCCTCTTGCGGGCAACGCATGCTGCGAATTTCAGGCCAAGCGGATGCTTCCTTCTTGGTGTTGCACTTTGGGTGGCCAGCAGTGTAAATGAAATCGAAAGGCAAAAGAAGTTTTTCAATCGGATGTTTAGAAGCAAATATATGGAATAAAATGTATTTTGAATTCGACATCATGTGCATTTATGCCCTCTAGCGGCGAAACTGTACATCGTAAAAAAAAAACGAAATAAAGGATCATCCTTCGCATATCTCAAGCTTCCCAATGCAAAAAGAATTTTTCACATTGGACTAATAGTTACAGAGATATGGTGTCTACAGACGGACGAACAGACGGACAGACAAACCGATAACATAAGCACGATCTTTTTTTACAAAAGACGTGCTAAAGAAGCTATACCCACTTTTGCATTACTTTCGGTACAACCCTCGTAAAAAACGCGATGAAAATCATGGAATCAGCATTTCTAAATGTACAATAAACAATAGTCATAATAATAGAGAGTGCCGCCCCGGTGGCGCAGTGGTCTAAGGCGTTGGCTTCTGATCATTCGTCCGTAAGGGGTCCGGGTTCGAATCCCGGTCAGGCATGGATGTTGTGTTTGTCTTACGGCACTGGTTCTCTCCCTTCCCTGGAACCAGTGACCCTAAATTAGGGATGGGCGACTGCTTATAGCCCATTGAGTTGCTCACGGTGGTCGTTAAACCTCCAATCCAATCCGATCCAATAATAGAGAGTGGAAATCGTCAAACATTGCTTTTAACAGGAAGAAGAACGCCAAACGAATATAAGAAGGTAAGTACTTTTACGGCTATTTAAATAGTAAGGTCTCTGGTCTTAAAAAAAAATCCACCGACCCAAACAGCAGTTGCTAAGTCGTTAAAAATCTATGTATCACCTGTAAACAAGGTAATAAACAAAGATTTGAATTTGAAAAAAAAAAAATGTTCACCGCCTTTTGTCTAGGCACGTGAATGAGCGCAAATCTCGGTGTAGATTTCTTTATGAAAATCGCTTAGCCGGAGACAGATGGAAATTTATTGTGACTATTGATGACGCATGGATCTACCTAAGCGACTGTAACAAAAAAGGTAAGCCCCTATCTCAAAAGAGCAGAAAAAGAGTTACAAACTTAATTAATAAACTGGAATAGCACACCAACTATGCTAAAAATAACATAACTATACTAGTGATCCGAATTCCTTGGCGTCGAATAGAAATTCAAAGTTTCCAAGCTTTCGCACAACAACCAGATGGAATTTTCAAGGAAGGTAGACAGCAAACTGCAAACTGGATAATAGAACACTTCAACAATTTGAACGCGATGACTTGGCTAGACAATAAATGAATACATGCAAATGTAATTATTCACTCGCAGAAACGAGGCGTCACGTTAGTTGGCCACGCAGACTTATTTGACGAGCTGGTTCCCAACTCGTGGCAATTCGAAAGAGACGCTATCATTGCAAGTCACACTGTTGGTTATGATCTCTAAGGTTTCGCGAATGGAAGTAGAGTTAGGCATGGAGTAGGAAGCTAATTTCTTGATATAATCCCACATAGGATCAGTGTTCTTGAACTTGACTTCTCTGGACAGGGCAAAGGTTATACTTTTCCCATCTCTTGTGTCTCAAGTATGTTCGTTGAGTCTAATTTTAAACGTACGCTTAGTCATTCCGATGCAGCATCTCTTGGAGCCGACCAGATATTGTAGTGGGATGGCATAAACACCTGCCTCGTTGAGAGGGGGGGAGTCTTTATATTTCTCTTAAGCAGGGTATATGAAGATGCCGGAGACCTTATGCCGACACCGAAGTTCATTCTCCTGAGCTCCTTCTTGAGGTGATAGAAAGCATTTCGTATGTAGGAAGTACAGCTCAGGTAGCATAATTGTGGCACAGAAGGATTAACACGGCTGAATTTGGAAACTTTGATTTTCTATTCTACGCCACGAAATTCGGATCACTAGTATAGTTATTTTATTTTGAGTTACAAACTTGGTTCCAAGAAAAGTTTTAGTAACCGATTATTATTTTTTTTTTCGGTTGGAGGTTTAACGACCACTGTGCCCAACTCAATGGGCTATAAGCTGTCTGCCGTCCCTAATTTAGGGCAACTGGTTCCAGGGAAGGAAGAAAGCCAGTGCCGTAAGAAAAACACAACATCCATGCCTCACGGGATTCGAACTCGGACCCATCTCGGCCGAATGATCAGAAGCCATCTCTTAGACCACTGCGCCACCGAAGCAGCGACTCGTGTTTATTGCTGGTTTTTCGTATAATGGAAAATTAAAATTAAGTTGAAAAGAATGTTAAAATCAATTCTACATATTACCAAAATAGTGTTTTAAATTTTTAAAGAGGAAATACCATTCCTTTATCAACAGAGCCTTCAGATCTCCATCACGATAAGGCTATCAGTCATTCATCCAAATCAACCACAATGTTTCTTGAAAAAATTGAAAAAAGAGAAGGGTATCTGGTCTATACCTTTTGCTCATATTCCTTCAAAGTCTCCTGATGTGTCATCAATGGACTATTGTTGACTGCTAAAATGAGCGCTTTCTAAATGTAGACCTAAATTAATGATTAGACTATGAAAAGCAGTGGAAGAGGAGTGGAATAAAATAGCCCTACCAATTTTAAGAAATGCGCTGTTATCTTAGAAATCTAATTGTAGGTTCATAGACCTGAGAAAAAGGTTATCAGATAGAACATTTAAAAAAAATTTTATTTAAAGCATTAATTATATTGCTGGCAAGTCGTTCTAAAAATGTGTGAACATTCTCTTTAGAATATCAACAGTTTAATGTATAAATTCCCATGGTACTGATAAATGAAGTATTGATGTTATAAAAAAAATGTAAAATATCATGTTCTTTTTAGGAATTTCCGTCATGAGCCTTACTTAATCACTGTGATTTCAAACCCTACGTTCTCAAAATTAGAGATCCGATGAATAGGAACGTATGCTTGTTTTATTTCTTCCTTGTACTATTATTCAATTAATACTGCCCTTTTTTGTACATGAACCACTTTAAAATTACACCCTCACTTTTCCCTGGTTTAACACGATGAACAAAATATGGCGGTTTAACTAGGTCCGGCATACATATATACTTTACTCGTAAGGCGTAGGAATATGGAAGATGAGAAAACCTGCGCTTTCTCAGCCAGTTAGCAGCAGTTCGTGATCTTCACTGTCCAGAAGCCGTTACCCATCCTCCATTACGGAGTGTAATGTAGCGGGCAGCCCACGCACTGACACATAGCGACCCTTCGTGATGACAAGGGTGTTGCAGGGGGTGGTCTCTCCCCCACCGCTACCACCCACCATTCTGTCCTGCGCTTAAACATACACAATAACCCATGCAACAATGGGAAGCCGACTGTGAGGTGCTCTAGGGAGAGGGAGAGCATGCTTCTCCTCACAGCACCACTCTGAATGACAATCAAACTGTTATCTCCCGATAACTGCCGCGGTTATGACTGTTCTAAAGTGTGGCTTAAACGCCCTGGTCCTCGATCTAGGAACAGATAGCGACTCAATCTCGGGGTGATTCTGACTAAGGCTCGATATGATCTCTCGTGGACAACTCCGCGCAGGGTGGGAAGGACTGCTATTGACATGGTTAATGGTGGATATATACTCCGGCTCTATGCTTATGCCGGCGCATTCGAGTTCATAGGAACCGACTTTTGACAAGATTGACTCAAGCTTTATTGTATCCTCTTAGCTACTGAACAGGAGCATCGTTTCCATATAGCACATTTATGAAGGAACCATATGAATCTGAGTGAGATACACACACACACACACACGCGCGCGCACACAGATTATAATATAAGAAGTAAGAGTCTAAGAAAGTTCTGCTAGAGCGTCGAGCAGTCCTGCATTAATTTAAACGATCTCCAGGTTAGCATGTATAACTGTTTATCATTCAGTATCATGAGTAAATTTAAATTCGTATATAAATGCTGATCACAGAAGCACTGCTATGATAAATATGAGCAAAATTATTAGTAAAGCCCACTCCGCAACTCAGTGGGCTATAAGCAGTCCCCCGTTCCTAATTCTGGGCTGCGGGTTTCTGGAAAGGGAGAAAGCCAGTGCCGTAAGACATTCATGCCTGACTGAATGGTCAGCAAGGGTGTCTCACATTTGCCGACCAAGAAGCCCACTGGACATTTGCCCACCCGGACAAGAGCCCACTCGGACACTTGCCAACCGGAAAGTTGCCCACCCTGACATTTTCCCACTGGACACGAGCCCCCTGAACGTGAGCACTTAGCAGAGTAACTTTAAGAGTAATCGCTACCATATTTTCAAAATTTAAGCATCATGGTCTGCTTTGATTTTGAGAAATCGTGTACACCCGCTGAAATTTTAATTTTGTATGCCGTATGACCCAACACATGTTTGGTGGACATGATGTACATCCACCGGATTTGTACACCCGCAGAAATTTTATATTTGTATTTGTCTCAACTGGAGGCTTGGGGGCGGGGGGCGGATAATCCTGAAACAAAACACGCCGCATGCAAATCAAAAACAACGCACCAGATCTCTCAGTTAAACGATAAACGGCAAATTCGTACTTGGGAGATTGGCACCCTTCAGAGTCTGCGACGTTACGGGGTTGTATACAAATTGCGTTTCGTTTCAAAATCTTGTCAAAGTATTGTGGAAGTTTTCCTAGTAGAACAAAAACGAAATGTACGAGTTTTCCTAGTAAAACAAAACGAAATGTACGAGTTTTCCTAGTAGAACAAAACGAAATGTACGAGTTTTCCTAGTAAAACAAAAGGAAATGTACGAGCTTTCCTAGTAGAACAAAACGAAATGTACGAGTTTTCCTCGGGATATAAATGCGTATGTAAGGTCATAACGACACAAGGTTTATCTAGAAGTTTGCGACTCACTAAATCTTGAGTTATGATTTTAATATTTCGCATGTCATGCAACAAAGGTTAATCTACAGGGACTCAACGAATCGATCTTTAGGTGTTGACAAGATACCCACGTTTTGGGACTTTATAGAAGGTTTTAAATTACAAAATTGATATTTTGTATTTGTAAACATTTCGTAAAACATAATAAAAGGCACTGAACGGATTTTCTCAGCTCTTTTCAAGGCATTAGGCCGTGGGCCGTTTTAGAAGATTTTAAGTTACAACCTATATGTTTCGTATTTATAAACATTTTGTAAAACCTGATAAAAGGCACTCAACGGATTAATTATTCTTAGTTCTTTACAAGCCACCTAGGCCGCAGGTCTTTTTAGAAGATTTTAAGTTGCAACCTAGATATTTGGTATTTGTAAACAGTTCATAAAACCTAATAAAAGGCAGTCAACAGATTATTATTCTTTCTATCTGTTGTTATGTGTCCAGTAAATCTGGCTTTGCTATCTCGTGTCCTTCTTGGTGTTGAATTTTAGGTGGCCTGCAGTGTACTTTATACTGCGGAATCTTAGATTGCGAGTGAATGAATATAAATACAGTGTCAAAACGCACTCTTCAGAAACTTCTCTAACTAGGCTCTGCCTGCAGGGTAGTCATCAACCCTACATGCAAAAATTCTCAATACCCCAAGTAACTTCATTGTTACCTTTGGCACAAAGTCGACTAATAAAAAAGCATAGAGACAACTGCTGCAATGATGGCATTCCTGTATATAGCGATTCCGTCACCATGGAGAGTACTGTGTAAAAACTCGGAACTTTGCCCGACAACTTGCAATGAATAATGTAACACCTTTCTCACTGAGCATGCTCATAAGAAATACCTCCCACATATATATCATTACTCCCAGTTTAACGCAGCATTTCATACATCTGAAGACGAGCTCAACGTGAACTCGAAAGTATACAGTCTTTAACTTGCGTTTTTAGTGTACATAATATTCATCTTTTATATGTATATTAAAATCTTTAAATCGTGTATCAGACGGCAAAGTAACTGTATAGTTCAGTTCCTTGTTTTACTCTAAATAACATTTAAAATCGTTATATTTTAATCGAAAAACTTAAACAGAAAAAAAAATTGCATGTAAGAAATGTCGGCTGATCTTTTTCTTCTGCCTTGTAGCAAAAATTCCTTCAAAACAGAAAATTTGCACTGTATTCTATCCATTCTGAGGACGAGGTCGAGATAAATGTGGATAAAGTAAACTGCGCACAAAGTGAATGGTGGGCGAAATGAACAGTGGACTAAATGGACAGCGGACTAAATGAACAGTGGAATAAATGAGCAGTGGACAAAGTGAACGGTGGACGAAATGAACAGTAGACTAAATGAACAGCGGACAAAGTGAACGGTGGGCGAAATGAACAGTAGACTAAATGAACAGCGGACAAAGTGAACGGTGGATAAAGTGAACTGTGGGCAAAATGAACAGTGGATAAAATGAACACTAGACTAAATGGACAGCGGACAAAGTGAAAAGTGGACGAAAATGAAGAGTGGACTAAATGAACAACGGACAAAGTGAACTGTGGACTAAATGAACAACGGACAAAGTGAACTGTGGACGAAATGAACAGTGGACTAATTGAACCGTAGACGAAATGAGCACGGACAAAGTGATGTGGCTCCGATTCAGAAGGATGGTAACTGCACCTATGATAACGAGGGTGCATTGGCAGAAAAGGCTCACGTTTGCACGGCAGTGTCGGAATTGGACTTCCGCTGATTCGCCAAGGATTGCCTTCTCCGATGAGTCATGTTTTCTGCTTCATCGAACGGATGGACGTTGGCGTATAAGGCGAGAAACATCGGAGAACAAACACTTTTCAACCATTGCTGGAAGAACACAAGCTGGTGGAAGCAGCGTTATGGTTTAGGAAATTATTTCGTGGCATTCCCTACGTCCATTCATACCTGTGGAAGGCACTATGGACCGAATTCGTTATGAATCCATCTTTGTAGACCACGTACACCCATACATGCTGATTGTCTTCCTTTGGGTGAATGGGATCTTCCAGGACGACAACGCGACGTGTCACACTGCTAGAAATGTCCGAGAGTGGTTGGAAGAGCCCGATGAAGACTTCAGAGTACTTTCCTGGACCCCTAATTTCCCATACTTCAACCCCATTGATCAATTGTGGGACCTCCTCGATCGTGTTGTTCGCTCTGTACGGATCCTCCACCACTCACCCTCCAGCAGCTTATGAGTCACTACCAGTCCATCTAGCTCCTGGCCGCGCTGCAAACGGCGGTTCCTCTGTATATTAGCTGATGGTCACAGTAATGTGTCTCGACCGTGTATATATTATGGTTCAAAACATATTTGTCGGCGTCAGTTACAGATCCAGGTCGATCCAATTATGTGACGTCCGGGTCGGGTCCGGGACCCGTTTCCAGCTCCGCTCGTGATCAGGGGCGTCCCTACTCGGGTCACTAATATTCGAGTACGGGATGAAGAGGTAACGGGGATGTGTTTATCCTACGGCAATGTTCTCTGTCTTTTCGCTGGAACCAGTGTCCCTAAATTAGGGACAAGTGATTCCTTATAACCTTTAATGCCTGTGGGGGTTGTTAAACCCTAAAACAAAAAACAAAGCAAAACATTTCTAATTTGATAAAATTTCTGACGTTAAAGTGTAAAAAGGAGTTCATTTCTTTAAATCGTCATGTGTGAAGAGATTAGGAAACAGCTGTCGTATTCAAAACATCGTAAAATTGCTTTAAATATGCAAATCAGAGTTATTTCTGTCACGACAAAGCGATTAACATCTTTCATTTGCTCTCCTTCGTGTTTCCATTCATCCAGCTCGTAGCTACTCTGATCACATTCACTCCTTAAAGCTTTCAGTTCCACCAAGCAACTATCTATGTTCTTCTTAGTGAAGTGATGCTTGTTTCCCATACATTCTGAGCCAACAAACTGTGCACTCAGTTCTTCCCTAAAAAATACTCTAGCGCAGTTAAGATACAGATCGCATTGTATTAATAAACACAATAGCTTAATGGATCTATTTAGAACAGGATATAACCCGCACTTCTTTATCTGTTGACTTCCTCTTTAACCTCAGATGACTTCAAAGATATTCATTCAGAAGTATACTGAGTCTATAGTGCTTTAATGAATAGACAATTCTATTTATTATTTGTGAGCATGTAGGCTAAATCTGTAAAACATGTCAAGGTTTTCTTTCAGGAATCGGTTGCTATTCTCTTTCAAACATTTTGCTTCAGTACTGAAAACCGGTTCGAATTCCCTTTCAAACATGCTGCTTCAGTACTGTAAACAGTATTTCCGAACTTATTCTCGGGGTTCGATTCCCCGACGGCGGCCGAATAACAATTTTTCGGTTGCTGTGCGTTGCTTAACGTGGAAAGAGCGATGGATTTATTTACTCAACTGACGCCACGTATTTAGATGATTTTCACCTTGGATCTCGCCCTTTGGATTCTTGCTATAATTATACTGTATATAGCCACCAGTGCCGTTAATGCCCACCAGATGGAGACGTAGCTGAGCTCATCTTACGGATTTATGATGTCAGATGCTGACTGAAAAAGAAAAACACACATAGCACCGTGAATTGTTGGCCGCTGTGGTGTAAGGATAACGCGCTCGGCTAGATATCGAGAGATTCGGGATTCGATTCCTCGGAGGCGGCCGAATAACATTTTGTTGGTTGCTGTGCGTTGCTTAACGTGGCAAGAGCGATGGATTTATTTACTCAACTGACGCCCCGTATTTAGATGATTTTCACCTTATTCTAATTCTCATGGGAATCACGCTTTAAAATCAATATCTGGAATCACTAAAAGATGCTCCGTGATAATACAGGATATACGTAAATGGCTACCTTGAATACAAAGTTCAGCAGCTTTCAGTACATGAAAAGTATTGCCATGTATCTTGTGAAAAAAAATTAGAGCTCAAAATGTTTTTAAAAATATTTTCGTCGTTTTTCTTTTGTCGTAGGTTTCATTGAGAGAGCTATCAATCAAAACTTATACTCCACCTGAGAACTTACGCGCACCTGACATTGTAATGGCTCGTCAGGTGTCACTTCACCTAAAATTTACGAAAAACAAAATCTTCGAATGATTTAGCGGATTCTTAAAATTAGTCACTTTTTCGTTTGCAAGAATGATTTCTGGAAAATGTTGCTTCGAAACGAATGCTTTCCCGTTTCTAAAAGCAAGCTAGAAATGTGAGCACGCCGTTTCAAATGGTAATACGAATTGAGGAACAGACGACCGTTAACGGAGCAAAGGCCATGTGAAGAGATACTAGCCGCAGTTCCAATTCACTTCACTCCGGCACCACGAAGAGCGCCGACGTAGGAACCTGGAGTTCATTTAATAAGAGAGTTGCTATGGCAACCAATGATGTCAATGATCGAGATGAAGTGACAGCCCGCGCCACTGGTTGTCACCTCACCTCGATCGAGTGAAATGCCCCAGCAGTGGGATTTTGAGTTTAGACGATTCTGGTTTCGCGTCAGTTGTGTTTATATATATACTGGCGGAAAGTGAAAAAAGAACACCAAGAAGAAGACGTCTGATACCAATGAAATTTATACAGCATAATAATGGAATACAGAGGATAACGTGATCAAAACATTATGGCAAAATACAGCTGTATTTGCTGGTAAACTGAAAAATAACATTTCCATGTAACATGGTTAGTACGAGGTTGAACCGCCATGAACTGTGTCACACTGTGCAATTCTGGCATGGAGTCTGTCGTACAGATGTTGGATGTAAGTTTGGGGTATTGAGTTCCAAGCTTCCTCAACCTGGACGCGTAAATCGGAGATGGTCATGGCTGGCCGTGGAGACCGGATAAGTCGTTGTCCCATAAAATCCCACACGTGCTCAATGGGGGACAAATCCGGTGAACGTGCAGGCCATGGAAGTTGTCTCACACCCTGAAGTGCATGTTGCGTTGCACGTGCCGTGTGTGGGCGTGCGTATTTTGCTGGAAAACACCACGATGGACCGACCTTACAAATGACAGAACAATGGGCTGAATGATACTAGTTGTGTACAGAAGTGATAGCTGATCGCTCCCCACACCAGGAGACCAGGTGTTGGCCCTGTGTATCGCTGGGGGATGCAAGAAGAGTGGAGACGCTCCCCTGTGCGTCTGCGAACACGCATACGGCCATCGGAGGCTCCCAAGCAGAATCTGCGTTCATCGCTGAACACGACAGATCGCCATTGCGTTCTCCAGTGCAGAGGTTGGCGATACCACTGCAGCCGTTCTTGACGATGGGCTGGAGTCAGAGATATTCATGCCAGAGGCACGCGTGCACGTAGTCCTGCATCCAGTAGACGGTTGCGGATTGTTCGCACAGTCACCTCAGGTGCAACGGCAGCTCGGATTTGCGTCGCAGTGGATGTTCTGCTTGACAACGCCGCTCTTCTTATGCGTCAATTGGTCCGCTCATCAGTCCGTCTGTGACTCCCGGTTCCACGTCTTCTCGTGTGTGAATGTTCCTCGGACTATCTACGCCACCATCGTACCACCACCGATACTTCCCGTCCAATTGGCTCCGCAATACGACGATACGACCACTCGGCCTCGTGGAGTCCGACTAGACGACCTCGCTCAAAGTCCGATAACTGCTGAAATCGTAAACGTCTGCCATGTCCAGGCATTGCAGCTTCTTCAGGGTCTTCGCACGTGTCCGTACGCCGACGACTGATTACATTCACTTCGCCGAACTCCTTAAATACCACCGACGATAATTTGCATATTATGCCGTGCTGTGGCGTAAGCGCTCAGCGGTTGGTCCCGAAATTAACATCACACCGACGTAAACTCGACCTCATTAATATATGTAAATTTCATGATCGTCCGCCAATTCCTTCTTGGTGTTCTTTTTTCACTTTCCGCCAGTGTAGTAACTACGAGTGTGAACTTCAGTTTTAGTGCTGTTTCTTCATTATTTCCCGCGTGTTTTGAATTCATGCTTTTGTCAAAAAAAAAAAAAAAGAAGGAAAAACGTTAGAAATGCAGAGTAGAAAGTAATAATGAAAATGTCCGTTGCATGTTGGAGAACAGCGTACATACCTACAGTATGGGAAATTAGGAAAGGCGAAGAGAAATGAAAAATTTCTCTTCGCCTTTCCTAATTTCCCATACTGCAGGTATGTATGTACGCTGTAGCTACTTACTGCGGAACAAAGATCTCTCGAAAATTTTCCCAGGAATCTGTCTTGAGGGTACATTTCATTCTTTAAGGCTAATTGGGTAATCTCTAGGGCAATCTGTCCTGAGGGTACATTTCATTCTTTAAGGCTAATTGGGTAATATCTAGGGATTCCTGGCGCAAGTGACTCAAGTGACCAAAATAACCAAACGAACAAAAAAGAACTTTCATTGTCCTAACATGCCGTCGGCTAATTTCATTTATCAAATATTTTTATATGTGTGTTGTTGTTTTTTTCTTCGGGGAAGGGTTTAGCGACCACCATGAGCAAATTAATGGGCTATAAGCAGTTGTCCGTCCCTAATTTAGGGTTACTGGTTCCAGGGAAGGGAGAAAGCCAGTACCGTAAGACAAACACAACGTCTATGCCTCACTGGATCGAACCCGAACCCATCTCGGAAGAACGGTCAGAAGCCTGCGCTTTCCAATTAAATTTATGTGTTGAGAGTGTGGTAATAACGGTTAGATAACAAGAAGGCATAGGGATATTTGCATATAGTGTTTGTGTACGTTATTCGTAGGTACAGTTAGTGTTTGACCCCTTCTGGAAATTAAGTTATGTGCGCCAATGCTTCTGGACAGTTACGCACTCAGTGGGGGTGGATCAGAGGCCCGAGCCTACCCCGTGAGGTGTCACTTGGTCCTTCGTTCTTTGTTATTATCTACTTATGTTAAAATATACTTGCATATGTTTTTAAATATATATGTTACTAATCATTGGAAACCTACTTTAATATTACAGAGATATTTTTATCGCTTCCCAATATTTACGGAAATATTTTCTCCTGGTTTTTTTTTTTTTTCCATCTTCAGTATTTTGGGCAACTCCCATAAGGGAATCCTAAGTGCGATCAGAAAAATAGAAGAGTGGAGGACATCATAATCAAAGTTAAGACCTTCAAGGTGGCAATGGGCTGGACATATTGCTAGAAGTACTGACCACCGTTGGACAACTGAAATAGTAGACTGGATACAAGGGACAGGAAAAGACCCAGAAGAAGACCATGTGGGAGATGGATGGATGAAATTGGAAAGCATGCTGGAGTGACACGTTTTCTTTTTTTTTTTTTTTTTTTCTACGATTGCAATGTCAGATCGATTGGGATCAGTGGTCTTGTCTGTGATCAGGAACATAGCAAGCTTTTCTTATCTGGGAGGGTGAGCCTTGAAATTACGCCCCTTTGAGTTCAAAAGTTCCCTACTTCCACTCAAATAGAGAGTAAGCAGTTCTTACTTTCTCATACCTTCGTTATAGGAATGTATTATTAGTTAAAAAATCTGACTTCCGGTTTTTGACGTAATTTTACTCAAACTTTAAAAAATAAGTGAATATCCAAGAGCCAACGGTTTTAAATATCAAGTGAAACGTAAGAGTTCCGTGAACACCGACAACAGAACACGTGCAGAATGAAAATTAACTAGCACAGAACGAATGAGTATTAGATAATAAACGTAACAATAGGAAGATGCTTTCGGAGTAGGGCTTGGAAAACTTCTGTTCAAGGTTAAATGCTCAGAGGAATTTTCGGCGACTTACTAGCTCTTAAACCCTTCGATGTATTTGGAAAGGTCACGGAGGTTAGGCATAGCAGCATACTATTTTACATACCTCCATCCACTGTTTCGGAGAATTCCATCCATCCATATGAAGTGGTAAACAATTCAAAATGTAAGTTCTGAACGCTGGTTAGCTGCGCGTAATAGTGTATGTTGCTAACTAAACTATTCATGAAAGAAGATATTAAAGTGTATAACTTTGTTTTTGAGTTAAAACGTTCGGCAAATTTATTCACACTCTGTTCATTTCTATTTTTTACGCCCCTGATATGATCATTCTGGTAGGGCAATGGCCTTTTCTGCCCTCCCGGTAACTACGGCCCTGTCTGTTATGACAGGTTTGTCCCAGTACGTGATGCAATTCTGATTTTCCAAAATCGATTTTGGTTGGTACTAATAATAAGGTGGAGTATAGCCTTGGATAAGACCATATTTAACCCCAAGCAAGCTCTTTATGTACACTGAGAAAAAAGTTTGTTTGAAACAACAAAACAGTTTTGTTTTTTTATTGGAGGTTTAACGACCACGGTGAGCAACTCATTGGGCTATAAGCAGTCGCTCGTCCCTAATTCAGGGGCACTGGTTCCAGGGAAGGGAGAGAACCAGTGCCTTAGGACAAACACAACATCCATGCCTCACCGGGATTCGAACCCGGACCCATTTCAGACGAATGATCAGAGGCCATCGCTTAGACCATTGCGCCACCGGGGCATCGAGCTGTTTTGTCGATTTATTTCGAGCCAAACTCCATCGGAATTGTTTTGTTGGGAACATAAAATTATTTCGTTGGCTATATTTTGTTTATTTAACTATGTGGAGGTGGCATCGACCTTACGCCAAAGCGCACGTGATTACCAGCTACTCCATACGGGCACTACCAGACTATCACTGACCAGAAGAATCTCGTTTTGCGTTTAAGATTTCGTTTTGAATTATGGTTGACTGCGAATTTTTATTTGCGATCGGTTCCTGATCTCAAATAAAAATTTGCACATGAGGTAATGATAAGAGCTGTGATTTATGTATAGAGCTTGATTTCATGTACAGGATATATATACAGGGTGTTTCAAAATTCGTGCGGCAACCAAAGATTGCATGGTGATAGTACCCTAGAACATACAGAACGTTAAGAAAAAAAAATTTTTTTTTTATTTTTCCTAACCAAAAATGTCAATAATTTGTTTCATAAAAAAACTAAGGAAAACATTTAAAGAGAAATCGGATTTAGACACATGTCACACACGCACCAAAATAGTGTCAATATATCGTTATGTCAAGTATAAATCGTCCGTGATGAACATTCCAAAAGGTAATAAACCGACATTGAAATGCTGAATTCGCAGATAAGAATGTACTTGTAAGAATGAGTATAGCCGAGTGGTTAGCATACCTAGTTCCTAAACTGAAGGTCTGAGATTCGAATCCGCTGGGTGAGAGATTTTTCGCTCGCTCTGAAAAAATTTCTTCGTGACGTAACACCGTCCAAATTCATTTAAACACCACTAGAAAATAAATACGGCGGAAAAAAATATTGGCGGACACCCCCGAAATTAAAAATGGCGGACATCCAGGGTCGAAGGGCACCGCCTAAAATTACTGCACCGGCAAAGTGTTGCCATCGGGCAAAAGGTTTAGGGACAAAGTGGCCCAGCTACATAACTCTGAATTTTGTTGGAGCAAGAAATTACTGGGTCACGAAAGCAATACGTTTGGTTGCAACAACAAAACGTTTTATCACGATAACAATACATGTTGGATCAAAAAATTCCCAGAAATCGACCTAGGCATTTTGTTAAATGAACAAAACGTTTTGTCATGATAACAATAAATTTTGTAGAATCAACAATGATTTTCAGCAAAATACTTTTGTAAATTCAACAAACATTTTTGTTGACTGCACATCGACAAAAGTGTTTGGTTGATTCAACAATTTTTTTGCTGAATTAACAAAACGTTTTTCTCGGTGTAAGGTCTTGGTTATCTGGTCGTGTCTGCTAAGGTATTGTTTTGAAGCAAAAAGCTGGCTAAAATGCGCTATATGCTTTCATTGGCTTTTCCGCACATTTTACAGGTGTCATCAACTGCAACTTTCATTATGTGTTCCATGTAGTTCTGCATAACTGCACGGAGCGTTATCGCAACCCATGGGTTGTGACAATGCGGTCTTGAATCCCAATGAAGAATCATTGGTTTCTGAATTAAGCGAACCATTGTAATGAGGAATTTTTGTCAATGTTTTCCAGATCTAAGGAGTTCGTACATTTACCGTGCACAATTTTGCTTTTCCAACTTTTCAGTGTGTCTGAATTATTTTCTGGTTAAAAAAGGAGTTAGGGTAAAGCCTTCGTTTGCTACAACCACCACTGTAGTGACGACGGCATGTTTCTTTCCTAAGAAATATTGAGTTGTTTCTTGTGTTTTCGGCAAAGATCTGAAATATTGGTTAGCCACCTTCCACCTTCTTGTCTTTTCTTTTCAGGTACAGTCTTTCAACTGATGGTTTCGGATGGTGACATCTCTATTTGGGTAAACGTTTTCTAGTGAGATGTGACGTATTACAGATTTAAAGCACGTGTCAAAACGATAAATCTGCAGCGATACATCCCGTCCGTGTAGCTTAGTTGGGAGTGCAACTTACTCCGGAGTGAGGCGCAGGTTCGATCGCCGTCACTGACAAATTTGTATTTTCACAGAGATGTTTAAGTTTTTGTAGATTAGTACTGGTCCATTTTATTATTATTTAAAAATATTAAGAAATGATTCCACCTCTTCCTGAGGTTCTCTTCTCTTCCTTCCAGGATGGGTACGACGTAGCAATTCTGAGAAGTGGTATTTCTTTCTCTCAGTTGTCCAAGAACTTCCTTACTATCTTACAAGTGTTCAGGATAGCTGCCTTCTGTTGTTCCATGTAGGTGTTAGGCTAGTGTCTGTATAGAGCTGGGAATGAATGGTCTTATGGCTGATATTACATTTAGTTGAAGGTCTAGTGTCTGTATAGAGCTGTGAATGTTCTGTGGCTGATATTATTATGGGGACGGTGGTGACGTCCTCCATATGCCACATTTCCTTGACTTCGTATCGTAAGTCACTATACTTTGACAGCTTCTCTCCGTGCGTCTTTTGGATGTTGCACATTTGGGCACGGCTATATGTCAATGAGGTATGTTGACTTCTTCTCATTGTCGACCAGAACGACAATGAGAAGAAGTCAACATACCTCATTGACATGGTCTCATCTGGGGATGGTCTCATCTGTTCTGATCGATCTGTTCCAGTACATCTTGTGGGTTTTGCTCTCTAGAAGAGTTGTAGGCTCATACTTGTAGTAGGGGACAGGCTCAGTTGTAATGAGGTGGTGCTTTCTTGCCAATTTCTGATGGATAATCTTGGCGACTTGATTGTGCCTGTTCGTGTACTCTGTTTGTGCGAGGACTCTGCACCCTGCTGTGATATGTTGGATGGTCTCTGGTGCTTGATGACTTTGCCGACATGTGTCGCTTTCCACTGATGTGTCTTTCAGGATATGCTTTCGGTAGTTTCTGGTGTTTACAACTTGATCTTGTATAGTCATCAGGAACCTTCGGTCTCGGGGAAGAGTGATCTGTTTGTTAGCCATGCATTGGAGGCAGTCTTATCCACATGGTCCGATTGCAGATCGTTGTAGTGCCTTCCATGTAGAAGTTTCTTGCCCCAAGCTTCTTCTTTTGGCTGCCTCGTTCCAATCTCGGTGTTCTGAGTAGAGAGGTCTAGAGCTGTGTACTTCTTGAACTTCTTGTTCCTCTGGTTTATCGCTTGGTAAAGGGGAGCCTTGCTGTGATGGAAGCATTTTCTAAGGCTGCTTGTCATATTATTATTATTATTATTATTATTATTCATTATTATTATTATTATTATTATTAAGTATATTTCAGCAAAGAGGCGTCGCGTAAAATTCATCAGTCTGCTTCTTAACGAGCAAACGTATGCTCCTTAACCTCCAGTTTCTTTTCTACTATATGCTGCTCTTTCCAATCAGATGGTACTCTTACTCCTGTTCTTATTTAAAATTTTACCTTCGCACACACACAAGAATCTCTCTAGCCGTATTTGCCTCAAATTCCCCTACTCTACCAAATGAACTAACAAACAAAAACTAACCTGCATGTTCAAGAACTGAGCTCTGACAATTTTACAGACATTGACAGATTCAAGAAGATTTGTATTATTTAATTTTACACTTCGTTTTGTATGTGCATCTTTGATTTGAAACTGAAACTGCCCCGAGCCAGTCCCTAATGCAAGCAGAGGTAGAGAGAAGAGAAGGGGGCCCTTTAATTTTTTTACTAGGTATGTGTTTGTGTTCAAATGATTGAGAAATATGTCGCTCTATAAAAAAGTAACTGAATATAGCAATTTTGATCCAGATTTCCACTGTAACTGTGAATGTTTTCAATCATGATTTTTAACCAGGTAGTTTTTTTCTTCACTAAATGCCAGATAACATAGCCACATAAACGAATATTGAAGACGCTGTCGTTAACCTAATAAAAAAAAAAAAAAAAAAAGGTAACCGCATCTGCAGGAACTATCACTCAGAAGATAAAGTCTTATCAGAAGAGTCGGTGTTTACCGCGAAACTGAGTGATGTGCGAAGGAAGAAAATCCTCTCTCACACTGTGATTGTCTGAGTTTGTCTGCTCCAAAATCAGTCAAACAGGACTTTATGTAGCTGGAGAGATACTGCCTGAGAATCATCGCAATAGAAAAGTAATAAATATGTAAGGAGTTCGCGCAGACATCAAAACCAGTGAGCTCTTGAAACTCCACATCTAATTTGTTAGATTATTTGATCTTTGAAAGTGCGAATTTCACATTTATTGTGGATGTACAGTGTTCCTGTATCTGGTTTATCGCCAATAAATAGACAAATCCTTAAAAGCCCCCTATGACCTGTACCTACGTTTTTCTAACTCCACGTGCATTTCTTTGCATTGTACAACGAAATCCGCTGTAATGGTTTGCAGTCCAACCCTTCAAATCATTTATTTGGAGAAAAATCTGAGAAAACGATGTTTTACAAACAGGCAAATATTTCACGGGGGGGGGGGCATGAACCTTTGCGGTTAGGAAAAGTTACATTTCCTAATTTAGAACCAGTGGTTCAAGGAAACAATGAGAACCAGGGCCTTAAGACCAAACATAAGATATATCTCTCAAGGGCTTCGAACTCAGAAGCGTTCATCCCAAAACCTCCGACCACTGAACTACACGGGTGTTCTTACTGATTTTTTTCTTCATTAACTTTTTGAGCTTCCAAGACTCTTAGTTACATTTACCACGACCTCTTATTTCTAGCCTGCACTTTCTTCATTGTTTATATATAGTACGTATTCCTAATTCTTTCAAATCTTCTTGAGCATTATCTTCCTAACGTCTGTGAGCTTCCCATCTCGCGTCATTTTAAACTTCAGTACGGGCAGCCTATCATTCTTTCATTTGTTCCGAACCGTCTTAATCCGTATCATTTAATTTCGGCTATTAATAATTGGCAATCCAAACAAATGCAAACATCGTTTTTAAATCTTCATCTCCATTCTTCTGCTTTTATGTCTCTTAAAGGGTCTAAGTATTCTTCTCAGAATCCTGTTTTCAAAACTCTGCAAGATTTCTCTCATCGTGGATAGCCTGTACTTCAAGTGTCTGCACTATACACTCTGTGCATTCCAATGGGTCTTATGATGGTTTTATAGATTTCTATTTTAATTCAGTTTGAATTATTTTTACTTAATGGTAAATGTTGTAGAGAAAAATAAGCCTCATTTGCTTCTTGAATTCTGAATCAAAACTCCAAGCTAATGTTGTTTTAAAAGTTAATTATTCTTTCCGAGATATTTAAAAGAAGTAACATTCTAGGTTTCCATATTGACAACTGGAAAGGAACACCTTTTTCCTGGCTGCAATTTTTGGTAACTTTTAAGTATTCGGCCAGGTCTTGGTTTATAACAAAAACCCTACTTGGAAATCATAACAAAGCCACGATCAAATTAGGGCCTTACTATCAAATCAGGGCCCTTGCCTGAGCCCCGTAGTCTAATACATGCATCAGCCCCTATCCGTAATTTCACCCTTTAGGAGAGAGTTTTAACTTCTCGAAATATTTAATAATATCTCCAGCACTTTACTCCTGTAGGTAAATGTCGTAGTGCATCCTTGCATTTCGGTTATGTTTCGGTCATCTTTTACTGGTATCCTGAAGCACTGTGTATTAAATAAAAGAGGTATGAGAATGTCCCTTTGCGTCGAAGTTGTATTGATTTCACTGAGAAGTGCCATGCTTTTGCTCTCAAATTTTAAATATATCTATGACATTTTGAGGTATTACGAAGTCTTTGATTATAAACCTATAAACGTTCGTATCTATAAGTGTTGTATATACCTTACTGATGTCTATAAAAAAATTATTGATCTTATTATATTTTCATTTTTTTGTAAGATTTGTTTTTAATCTGCTGTTGAACAATTTCTCCTAAAACCTGCACCAATAATTTCTTCAGCATATGAAATACTGCATTTACTTTTACAACTTATATAAAGTACAGTTTAAAATTGTTACAGAATATTTCAAAGCCGCCATTATATTAGATAAATGAGGCAGTTTTTATTTCTGCTGAAACAGGTCTCATTGAGAAACTGCTCTCGTTTTTACCACCAAAGCGTCTAAGATTTGATTATGAGGAGCCGCCAGTCCTAGATTTGGGGACAATGGCCCCAGGTAAGGAAATGAATCAGGTCCGTAAGAAAGCGAGAAACAGAGTGATGAACGGCATTGTGCATCCCAGTTTTAAGCTTTTGAGGACACGAGTACAGCTACGCAAACATGGATCAAGCAAAGGAAGAGCAAGCCACAGAGAGTTTGGAATTTCCAATTACAGGCCTACTAATTTTACAAAATTCCCACCAGGATCTTTTCCGAAAGAGCAGGATGCGATACCCTCAAGCGCCAAGGAGTCTGTTTCCGGTGCCCATGGGACTTTGGGTCCGATCCCGCGCGGAGATGGCCGCCGATAGACAGATTCCGCTGACGCCAAGCGGCTATGAGATCGCGCTCCCTTAGACGACTGACCTCCGAAGGGACAGCTATCCGCCTGACACGCACTGATAAGGAAAAATCGTCCACGCGTGCGCAACGAAATATTGTCTGCAAATTAACATTTAGATGACGTTTTGGTACAGAAAAGCGGAGAATGGAGTGACGGTTCGTTGCATTTAGTCATCCCACCATCCACTCGTTCCCTGTTTTTAGCTCTCCTTCATCCTTCACGGCTTGCATCTGCATCCACAACCATTCCTTTCTTTTCTCAGTCAGCCCCCCCCCCCTCCTTTTCCAGTCCATGCCTTCTTTCGTCTGAATGACCTGTTTTCAAGCATCTCTGATGCGGCCAATGGGCATAAGCTGATCGGTTTACAGATGAAGGAAAATTTGATTTGGCGCAGAATGTGGATAAAGTTCTATCAATGATTAAAGGATGCGATACATTAGATGCACCGCAGCGATTTCTGAATTTCTCTGCACGTTTTTGCTTTTCTAAATCACAAGTACATTTACCACCTACTCTTTCATTTAACGAGATTTATAAGCTTGTGTCGCATTTTCTTCAATGAAACGTTGGTGGAATGTATGCAAATTAGTGTAGTCTTATTATAGAGTTACGGTTCAAGTTGGTTCACTGTAGTAAGAGATCATTTTTCCGGAGTTCTGTTTGCCGTCACAACTTTCATTATTTATTTATTTATTTAAATTTAATTAACAAATATACTTTGACTCTCCTGGTAGTCGTCACGTGATCATGTTAGAATACGTAGCACATCGGATTCCGCAACCTAGGTGGCACAGTTGTCTCAGCCCTGACTTCTAACTACTCGTCCGAGATGGGTCCAGGTTCGAATCCCGGTGAGGCATGGATGTTGTGTTTGTTCTGTGGCACTGGTTCTCTCCCTTCCCTAGAACCAAAGGCTCCAAATCAGGGACGGGCGGCTGCTCATTGAATACCCATCGAATTGCTCATGGTGGTTGTTGAACCCCCACCCCTCCCCTCCCCCAAACATTTGCTTCTTTTATAAGATAATGAAATTTTTTTCGTGATTTTTGTTGTTGTTGTATTTAACAACCACCATGAGCAACTCTAAAGGCTATAAGCAGTCACCTGTCCCTAATTTAAGACACTGTCTCCAGGAAAAGCACTGAGCCAACGTCATCAAACAAAATGTGCCCCTTATGCCTCATGAAGAAGTCGACCTCAGGCCGATCTCTGACGAACTGTCAGAAGCCAGCGCCTCTAACTATTCAGCTACCGGGATGGTATAACGGTTTAATGAAGGTAAAACAGCACTGCGGTAATTAGCCATCACGTCACTATTTCAGAATGGTTTATTGAAACATTACAGTTTCTTCTTGTTTCTTTTATTCAACAGTTAAAACGGACACGGAAGGAAAGGGGGAATCGTCCTTTCTTGATTTAGACCGTTATTTCACAAAAAAGGAGAAAACCACTTCCGTTTTGTTGTTGTGGTTTATCGTGGACAACTACGTCATCGAAATTAGAAATAACACAACTGAGTGATGGGAGCGGGGATATGAATGAAATGAAAGACAAAAGGAAGATACTTTATTGTTATCAAATTTTATCAAAATATTTAATTCTACGAAAACTTGCCTAGCATTGCGACATTGTTTCAGTAAAATAAAATGTTGAAATGTTTAGCGACTTTGGTCCAGAAGTATTTTCGTTTCCCAAATTCTTCCTCGATTTTGTGATTTGAATTCTTCCTCGATTTTGTGATTTGAATTCTTCCTCGATTTGTGATTCCCAAATTCTTCCTCGATTTTGTGATCACTCAGTTGTGTTATTTTTTTATTACGTCATCGAAATTAGAAATAACACAACTGAGTGATTGGAGCGGGGATATGAATGAAATGAAAGATAAAAGGAAGATACTTTATTACTATCAAATTTATCAAAATATCTAATTCTACGAAAACTTACCTAGCATTGCGACATTGTTTCAGTAAAATAAAATGTTGAGATGTTTAGCGACTTTGATCCAGAAGTATTTTCGTTTCCCAAATTCTTCCTCGATGGGCGTTATATTCTTCTTTCAGAAGGAGACAGCAAATCACAAAATATTTTATTTTTTACTCTGGTATCTCATTTCCCCTAACTTCACGAATCTACTCTTTGCAGAAAAAGTTTGTGATAAATTCCAATACACACACACACACGAAAAAAAGAAAACTCGTTTTCGCTACTCCAATATGAAAAAAAAAAAAAAATGTCGCTTTTGTGAACTAACCACAATTGTCTACGATTTTTTTTAATTCATAAAAGCATCTTATTCAAATCTCGGGTTGATCGCATTTTCTTATCTTTTTTTTCATGCACATTAAAACGATGATACACTGCACATGATTTAATCTCATGAATTTCATATTCATGCATGATGTTAAAGGCCGCGAAACTTAGCGAAATTTCTCTTTCGACCCTTCAAAATACTTTTCTTGCTATCCATGAGCTGTCTCAGTTAATCTCACAAAGGAAGACTGCATTTCCCCAGAAGAATATTCCCATCATTTTTCGGACTAGAGTCGCGTCTCTTATGGTAAAAAAGTGCGGTTCACTCGTCCTGTGTCTCTTTACGCCCATGCCGCGCTTACTCCAATTTTTTTTTTTTTTTTTTTTTTCAAAACAACTACTCAACAAACAGAAATTGCGAGTTCGTGTGTGATATCGTAAATATCCATGTGTTACGAGGTTTTAAGAGATTTTAGAATTAATTCAATTGCTACTAAGCAACTTTCAACGGCGAATCTTTCTTTGTTAGTCTTGGTCGCGGCGTTCAGCGTGGGAATATTCCAAGATATTGTTACAGTGGACCCCCCCCCCCCCCCTCCTAAAACCTGAAGAAAACTTTAAAATTTGTCCGCCATGTCGCGTATGGTATGAGGCAGCTAGGAATCACAGTTCGGCAGGCTCACATGTTCTTTTACAGTTCAGTTTTTTTTATTTATTTCTCATTTACGTTGTTTTTTCTTTCGGATGTTCTCTAAATTAATTAACAAAATTGCGGGATAGTTAGGAAGTCGCTCCAATGCTCTTGAAGGCAAGAAACGCAATATTTTTGCCATTTTGAATTGTTTCTACCTGTGGGAAAATGTAGCACTCAATGGTTGCTCTGGAAATTGATAAGAGCAAAGCGATATGCCCAGAAGAGGACTTCTGGATTTCTTGAGGAGGGGCCGATGTTACGACCCACCCGCCATTAATTTAGTAATTAATGGGCGTGATGGATATGTGAAATTAATTAAGTATTAATTATGTTCGAGGCTTGATTGGAGTTTAAAAGTGTAAACAGCAGATAAAGTTTTATCTGGATGTTTGGAAAGAAAAGAGGCGAAGAATTCTCTCTGGCTGGGTGGTCTCAGAATAGCTCTGTTAGGTCATAAATATCAGGGCGCAGCTGACGGGAAACTAAGCAACACGGAATGGTACCTTTCGAAGAGGGGTCCACTTGAGTAAATGAATGAAGATGGGGACAAAAGGTTTAGCGAATAATCGTAAATTCGTCGATTGTTTGGGGCATTTTCGAGAACAATTGCTCTCTGTGTGGTCCGTGCAGAAAAATAAGAGTTCGCACTTGGTATGAACTTAAGGAAGAAAGTTCAGTTGTCTGTATGCTCTCCGATGTGAAAGGCTGGATGCCTTGGATCTGCAGCAAAATGAATTGGGGAAAATGAAGCAGCAAACCTCCCCGCATTTGGTAAGAAATGGAGACAACTCGAGGCGGCTGATGGAGATGCCAGTTTGCCATAAAGACAGCAGAATGCCTGAATCCGCGGGATAAAGCAGAAATTTCTAGGCTGGAGCGTAATGGAACTCAGCGACTGTTTGGCCTATAATGAAAGCCGAGTTACAGGCAAATTAAGAAGTCTGCGAGTGAACAGTGGTCATTCCAATGAGAAGCGAAGCCAAGCAAAGTCGGGTTCGGATGCCAACCACTGCAGTGTGGAATCGTCACCCCCATTCATCCCCTACTATGGAGGAAGTGAAGAGACGCGCTCGTCTTACGGGGCGAAGCGAGGCCCCATGTGTGCGTGTGTGTGGTCACGTAAGCAGCGAAGACACTACGTGTAAGTGCGACGGGATTAAAACATGGCGAAAGAAAAATATGAGCGTAAGAGCGGTGGCTTCGATACCTAACAAATATACAGGTGAAATGTTGAGTTGCCGATATACGCTTAAGGTAAAAGCACGTCTGATTTCGCTCGGCCGAGAAAATTAATCTCAGGGCTGGCGGTCGCAATTCGATAAAAAAAAATGGAAACAAAACCTGCGAGTGGCATATTTGAACTGCGTACTCAGGCAGGGTAGATGGTTTGCTAACGGAAAGGAACTGACTGAATTGGGAATGAACGGTCAAAAAGGACGGAAGGTAGCGACGGACGGAATCAACTATAGCAGCAGCGGAATTGAATGTGTCCCACTCTCCCAGCAGTCGATGTTCACAATTATTTCTTCACGACAACAAAAATCATTTCCCAGGAACACAGAAAATCAATCTTGGAAACCGCAACATCAGATGTGAGAGGGCCTATTTTGCTTAACGGCCACCTTCAAATCGTCACGAGAATAGATCAGTGTGCACTCTAATCATTGCAACAAAGTGCGGCGTGATATTACCATTTTTAATTGTGTGCTTCATTTACATCAAGCGTCAAAGTGAAGTGTTAAATCATCGGTGCTGCCACATGGTGCAAGTGTCTGTGTGTGTGTGTGTTTTTTTTTTTTTGTCGTGTGATATTATGTGATGCACAACGGATTTGCACAGCAAAGTCACGTAACTGTAAGTAGATGAATATTTCCTTTTTCTTTCTTCGCACATCTGCGAACTTGTGCCATCCCGACACCCAAAGCTGCATGGACATAGATGCAGTAATGCTGAGTGACTGAACCTCAGAGGAAATACCTGCACATACAGATTTCAATTTCTTACAGGGCCCATTTCCTGATTATTTTTTTTACATGAATAAGGGAGAGGGTGTGGCCACAAATTCCGCTGGGCGGGACAGTTTCTTTTAACTTTGGTTCAGGGCCAAAGCGAGCGGGGAAGGGATCTGCATGTGCATGCTTATTAGATTTAGTTAATTAACTTTGGCAGTATTTTGCACCTATAATCTTATACCGCAAATTAACGTGCTTGTGTATTTTGTGTCGCGAGTATTTTTAATGTGATCGTTTGCATATAATTTTTTTTTTCATTCTCTAAGCAATTGTATATGAATATCACCTGCAGCTCTATTTAGTGTGTTAAAGAGTAGTATCTCTTGTTCAGATAGTCCGGTGGAGACTCAGACGGCTGTGTCTTCCGACAGTAAAGTGTGACACCGTATGCTGCCCACATATGAGGGGCAATTGTCTATGCGCCTAGAGAGCGCCGTATCTGTTTAAATCTCGCAGAAGGTTATTAAATGTTGTGTTGTGTATTTGAGAATCATGTGTTATTTGCGAAAGTGAGTGTTGTACTGGCTGGTTGGGGATTGAATGTACCGGAGTAAGATCCGGACCACTACACTCAGTCACGAATTGGTGATTGCGGGTGAACCTCATCACAACTCTGATCCCAAAGTATCATTTTTTTAGATTATTTTATTTTTTATTTGTTGTTGTTATTTTGTTCACAAGGTGGATTCACCCAAGCCTTATGCTTCGGGTCATTCTTCAACTTTTCATTTTTTATGTTCTGGTGTGAATCTTTGAGTGCAGCAGTGCACCTGAGATTCTCACCTGGTGCCGCGGCCAACTAAATTGTACTTCAGGTCTCAAGCACCGTTACCGGCCGACTCGGCAGGAACACTGCTAGTGCCGTGTAACAATATTATCTGTTTTGTTTTTCGTTTGTTTGTTTTTAATTGGGGTTTTAACTACCACCATGAGCAACCCGAAGGGCTGTAGGCAGTCTTCCATCCCTAACTTAGGGCCACTGGTGTCAGGGAAGGGATAGAGACAGTGCCGTAAGACAAACACAGCAGCCATACCTCACTGGGATTCGAACCGGAATCCATCTCGGACGAATGAACAAAAAGCCAGCACTTAGACCACTGCGCTACCGGGGCAGATGTTATCTGTCAGGAGAGCAAAAAGAATTAGTAGATGCTAGTACGTGGACTAAGTGGTTTATTGGCCTACACTGCAGTCATGTACATTGTGATCCGAAGAGCACATTCAGACGGCCAAATGAGTTCATCGCTCAGGAGGCGTCGGAGAGGTCCGAAGACCGGAGGGTAAAGAGAGAGTCGGAAGATAAAGAGGTCACGCTAGGAAAGCAGAAGTTAAGGAGAGAAGGTTTTGAGAACAGAATTGAGATGGACACGGTCTCCGAGGACAGCTCAAGAGAATGAAAAGTTGCGTAGAATTAGTGCAAGCACGAAAGAACGAATAACTAGGAAACAGAATAAGCAGCGAGAAGGCAGAAAACATTAAGTTATAATTTACTAAGTGTAATATGGGACAAGTTGAAGCAACAATAATCCCTACAAGTTTAAGTAAATGATGAATTAATTGAAACTGCAACTTTCGCATCAGTTCCTTTGTTATATGTTTTTTTTCAACGAGCGGTAATAAGGGTTAAATATCGAACTTGAAGGAGCTTTCAAAGTGGGTTACAGCTCTCTCTCTCTCTCGCTCTCTCTCTCTCGCTCTCTCTCTCTCTCTCTCTCGCTCTCTCTCTCTCTGGTCACATTGATGAAGAAATTAATCGGAGTACAAAACTTGCCTGGAGAGCTTTTGGAAGAAACAGCATAAATTTCAAGAGAAATACTATTATGTCTTAAAAGAAAAGTGTTTGATCAATGCATCCTTCCAGTGCTTACGTATTGTGCAGAGACGTGGAACTTAACTAAAAGAGACATACCAAGGCTGCAGACAACTCAAAAAAGCATGGAAAGGTGCATGCTTGGTGTAACCAGGAGAGATAAGAAGAGGAACTCGTGGATCCGAAAAATGACAAGAGTGGAAGACATCATGATCAGAGTTAAATCTTTGAAATGGCATTGGGCTGGACATACTGCCAGAAGGACAGACCATCGATGGGCAGCCGAAATTTTAGATTGGATTCCAAGAGACAGGAAAAGACCCAGAAGAAGACCACATGGGAGATGGGTGGATGAAATTCGAAAGTATGCGGGAGTAACATGGAGGAGACTGGCACAAGACATACCGTTGTGGAGGAAACTTGGGGAGACCTTCGTCCAGGAGTGGATTGATAATGGTTGACAATGATGATGATGATGAAGCTAAGCGCCAAATCTAAATACAAACAGGAATTTGTAGCAGTGATCTACGTTTCTGTCATGTCACAACCATCAGGATTTCTGAGAATTTAATGTTGTACCAGAAAACAAGATTAAAACTGTTATCTAAAATAACATACGTGTTTTTCACCTAGGCAGTAAAAGTAACTGAAATTAAAAACAGAATTTATTTTTATTTTTGCCTTTCTTACATATTTCTGTGCTTCTTTCATCCATTTATTTACACATTTTTCACAAACCTTCTTATACAAGAAATTACTACTGAATATTTCTCACTTTATTTTCATTCAGATATTTTTGATTTCACAAATCAGTCTCTACCACTGAAAGTAACACCGGTAATTCATAACGTGAAAATTGTATTTAAAACCTGGAATTGATCATCAATATCACCCTCTGAGAATGAATATTAACCGCAAATAAATAAATGAGATAATAAACGAAAGTTCAGTGAGTGATCCAAATGTGTTGTGATGTAATAAATTCAGGATTTTCAATGCTCTCACTCATTTCATTACTATATTTGCTTATTTTATTATCGAAAATAACTTAAAAGATTATGAACTTATGGAGAAAGGACTTTAAAAATATGCTGTTAGTTCAGTGAGTGATCCAAACGTGTTGTGATGTTTTTTTGTGAAGGCTCTTACATCGATGGGTGAGGGATTACAAAGTTTACGGGTGAGGTTCTTACTACGAATTTGTTTCCTAAACTGCGATTTTTGTCAGGTGCGGCTCTTACGCCGATGCGCCGCTTAGCTTGAAAATTGCTGTAATTTTCTTGGCTGCATGTTCAACTTTCATCAAGCAGGGAGAATTGAGCGGAGCATGAATATTCTTCACTAGTCGGAGAAGGTAAATAGTTAGTTTCGACGCTCATCTCACCGAATTTTAAGGAGAAATGTAGAAAGCAATTTTTTTTTCTTGAAAGCATTGAAGAGTAGTGCTCCAAATGTTTATATGTAGGATGTAGTAAGCTACCAGATTTCTTCGATTCCTGCGTTCCCCGGCAATGGCGCCTTGTTGAGTGAAATGAGGAAAGTGTCACTTCACTTAAATTTATGCACTTAAAATGCCACTTCGTATATTTATGAAAAAAATGCCTCAAATGATTTAACGGATTCTGAAAAGTAATCATTTTTCGTTTACAAAAATGATTTCCGGAAAATGCCGTGGCTTTGAAACGAAAGGTCTCCCCTTTCTAAAAGCAAACTAAATGTGAGCACACCGTTTCAAGTGGCACTATGAATTCAGAATAAAGGCCACCTTGTAACCTTATAGGCCATGTGAAGAGATAAGAATCGCAGTTCCAAATCACTTCACTCCGGGACCGTGAAAAGCGCCGATGTAAGAGCCCAGACTTCACTGAATAAGGGTGTTTCTATGGCAACCCATGATGTCACTGATCGAGGTGAAGTGATAGTAGCTACCACTTCCTCGCAATGCGATTTTGAGTTTAGACTGTCCTGGTTTCGTCGGCTGTTTTTATACAGTAACAGCTAGTGTGAACTTCAGTTTTAGTTCTGTTTCTTTATTATTCTCCTTGTGTTCTGGATCCATGTTAAACAGCCGTTTTAGGATGACATCATTGACCGCTATGCCTCCTTGAATGATAGAAGAATTGACCTTCTTTATAAAAAAAAAGGATGCATTTTTGTCATGGATTCTCATTTTATAACTCTTCACCCGTTTCTCTGGACACGAGCCGCTACTAGTTCCCGGTCGTAAACCTCGGTTTGAGATAAATCTGTGCAAAAATTCTCCTAAAAAAAAAGAATTAAAAAACAAGCTGCGTTCATATCATGTGTCTGTCAGGGGGAAGTAATGCGTTCATATCATGTGTCTGTCATATTGGAAAAACTGATATTGCCAAATTTACACCAACGCTGTTAAAACAAAACTGTTGATTCATCGACCTGGTTATTTCCAGTACCTTTTATCTCCGACTATAAAAGGAAATGCAGGCAGCTGCATCTCTTTTCTAAGAATTATTATTATTAAATTATTAAATAATTTAATTCCAGTCACCGAAATTATTTAGAGACTTTACGCAATGTCCTCTGCTCTTTACACTTTTAGACATGGCGGCAGATCAAAAGTGCGGATTGGTGACGAAAAGTTCATTCAGTACTTATAGACTAACTATGAGCTTTTGGCGTCGAGAGAATAGCGAGTTCGTCTGTACCTTTGAGGATTAAGGGCGGCCAGAGCTGGTTTAATAAAAAGGGTTGCGGAACGAGCGGGATAGAAAACACCATTTCAGAAGGGGATCCTGATAAAAAAAATGTTCTTGTGAAAAATAATAAAGGGTAAATAATATGAATTAAATTTCCACAGGTTCAAAAAGGTTCATAATTGAGTAAGATAGGTTCTACTAATCCATAACCAGTGGCGGATTTATGGGGTCGCACAAGTTGCAATCGCGAAGGGCCCCCGATTCACTGTGAAAAGAGAAATAAATCAAAGAGGAAACAAAGAAAAGGAAAATAGAGGGGGAAAGTTATGTTGTGATGAATATGATATTTAATCTGTATTTCTCTGTTGCCATTCGATCTCCACGTTGTGGTATTATACAGTTTTACTTACTTAATATTGTGATTATTAACACCTAACCGTGCCCTTAAAATCGGCATCGTTACAGCTGTTGTTTCTGTTTCGTTTACATATATTTTATGTGACTGATTCTCCTGAAAATGAAGCCGGTGAAACGAAGTTATGTGTCAGGTTATGAAAAGCGGAAGAAAAAAAAAGAGGAACACGAACGTCTTCAAAAGCAAAAGGATAATTTATTATAGTATTCCTACAGAACCCTGTGTAGAGACATACCGCTGGTGAGCGAATTGAGCAAAAGCCGCCGGATTCATGTGCTTCAAAAGAAAATGTGTAACTGGAACCTAAACAGGACCCACACCAGTCAAGTTTAAACAACAACGATGGTAAGGCTAGTCTAATAAATTCAAATCTTGACTCCAGCTACTTGGATTCATGTGAGGAACCATCCCATTTGCCACTGAATGATTTAATTGTCAGCCCTCAGAACCAGACCAAATAATCAACCAAGAGCATGAACCAACAAATCAAGAGGAAGATAGTAGGCCTACCTGTTCAATGAATTCATACTATACTATTGATATTGCTTTATGGCCTTCTAACCCCACCTCTGATATGATAGATTACCTTATTAGACACAAACCAGAAAATAAAGGAAAACTAAGAAATTTGTCGGCATGAAAATAAATGAAAATTAAGAAACTTATTAGCATGTACATAGTGATTTTAAAATTTAGAGTGTTAGAACCAAAGTGCAATAATGTGTGTACAATAATGTATATGAATGAGAGAATAAAGCCAGATGTTTCACCTACCGATGGAGTTATAGTTGGAAGAATTGCGACATGGTTATAAAATATCTGAGGAAAATATTTTCTGATTCTGGAAAAACGTATTTCAGGAACATAAATGAAAATCACTTTTATAGGTTGAAGACAAATGGAACAGAAGAAAAAAGAAACTGGTTAATTTTTTTCTGAAACTTCTAAGTCTGTTTATTGCTATGTGTGTAAACTTTTTCCTGACTATAAACAATCGCATAGGGTTCTTGTTCATGGATTTTTTTATTGGTCACGTACAGAAAAAGTTTTAAGAAGTTATGAAATCTCAAAGTCTCACTTGACAGCCGTGGTCAATATGCTTACAAGGAGTAAAATTATCCGGGAGAGTTGATTCTCTACTTATGACTCAGACTGAAAAAGAGAAAGGCTATTGGAGGCAAGTACTATGTCGAGTAGTGGCCACAGTGAAACTACTTGCAAGACTCGGACATCCTCTCAGGGTCACAGAGAAACTGAATGCTCAGAAAGTGTAAATACGCGTAATTTTTTAGCTTATATGGAGTATCTTGCAGAGTTTGATGACTTTCTGAAAGATCATTTTGAAAAATATGAGACCTATGGTTCAGGCAGAACAAACTATTTATCTCACGAAACATATGATGAGATATTAACTGTAATGGCGGGAAAACTTGAGAAGGTTTTTTGTGAAGAGGTTAAAAATTCACAGTACTTTTCAGTTACCGCCGATTCTGCTCCTGACGTGAGTCATGTGGATCAACTAACTTTTGTTCTGAGGTATGGAAAAGCTGATGGAAAAACTGTTGAGCGATTCTTTCGCTTCTTGCCCATAAAATCTCAAAAAGTGGAGCATTTGAAAGATACTGTCTTCAAAAAGATTTCAGATCTAGGGTTATAATATATGAAAAACTGTAGACGCCAATGCTATGACAATGCCTTGAACATGGCAGGCGTATATGCTGGTCTTCAAGCAAAAGTAATTGAAAGAAGGCTCACATCATTTTATGTGCCGTGCTCAGGCCATTCTTTGAATTTAGTAAGCAATAAAGCTGCTGAATGTTGCAGACATGCTGAAGATTACTTTGATTTTGTTCAAAAAGTTTGAGGATGGGATACTTAATCCCACCCTCAACCACATCAACACATTGTGAAGCATTTGAGTGATACTCGATGGTCAGCAAGAGATGATGCCGTATCAGTCTTACGAGGAGCTTATTGTGAGATTAGAAAAGCATTAATTAAACTTTCTGAGTGTGAAACTGAAAAGCTTTTATCCAAAACAGAGGAAAAATCAGGGGCAAAAAAGTTTGACAAATATGAAACTGCCTTCATGACTGTCTTATGAGATCGGCTGTTGCAACGAATCGACAAAGTTAGCAAATTCTTGCAGAAAGAAAATGGAAACATGAAGACGCCAGTCGATCTATTTCAGTCTCTGAAACTCTTCTTTGATGATGTACGTAAAGACTACTGCCGCATTGACATGGAAGCCTCGACTTTGTCTACATCTATGGAGCAACCAGATAATGATTAGAGTTACTAAAGCAGAATAAAAAGAGGGATCTTTGCTCATGAAAGTACAGAAAATGAAGTTCGTCTGGAGGGAAATGAAAAGATTCGAGTTTAGATACTGAATGCTACCTGTGACAACCTAGTAGTTGAGCTGGAGAAAAGAAAAGAAAAGTTAGGATATATATTCGGCTTATTCAAAGGAGTTTTTGCTGATGAACATGACCATTGACCATTCTACGAAATGTGACCTCAGCAATATTTCCAAGGTATATTCAAATGACATAGATGGAAAATTGTTTTGCGATGAACTGCAGGACTTCCGTCGTTTTGTGGATCTCATGAATCAAGATCAGTTATCAGTCCGGCCGGAAGATTGCTACAAACTGCTTGTGGACAGTGACGGTTTGAAAGAGACAATTCCAAATGTGGAAATCATTCTTAAATATTTCCTTACTTTACCAATGTCTAATTCAAGTGGTGAAAGATGATTTAGTGCTCTTAAAAGAGTTAAAAAATATCTACCATCAACTATTTCTCAAGAGCACTTGAATAGTTTTTCAGTATTGAACATAGAGAATCATGTCAAAATAATTGCCCTGAATCATGTCAATTATGATGAAGTCATAGACACTTTTGCTGCAATTAAAGCCAGGAGGAATTTCTTATAAACATGATACTGTGGAAATAGTGTTTCTCTTTGTTGTAATATGTAATAATAATAGAATTATTTGATGATGATGAAATTGATTATAGCCCATTTAAAAATATACCCTGGACCCGAAAGTGTCTCAAAACGAGAGCTCCCAAAAATTTCAGTGAGACGGGCCCCCTGCAGCATAAATCCGCTCCTGTCCATAACGATAACAGATTCAACAGAACGAAAGCATCACAATAATAAAACAGAAATATATTTATCCTTTCCGAGCTGTTTGTACAATTTCTATAGTAATCTGCAAAAGTTCAAATTCATTTCATGAGGCGAACGAACTTCTAAATTTTCAAATAGCATACCATTACGTAAAAATTCGCAGGGGAGCAATTTTTCTGATTATGAGGCACGTTCGATTCATCGCTGCAACTATTGGAGTTCTGTATCTTCGGCTGTAGAGAATCACGGGAATCAGCTGTGCGAGGTAGGTCCTTGTGCTTTAGCGTCTTTCTATGTCTTTTACCTCAATGCCGCTAGCGAGTGTTACGCTGAGAACGCGAGCCTTTCATTACAAGCGTTAGGCAGAAATTGGGCCAAAATTGATCCTATTCTCTCTTTACGGAGGGCATTTTCTTCAGCGTGTATTGACAATGCGTGCGTGTGTAGATCGATATGGGTTCGCTCGGAAGACTCTCAAAGTTCAGAATGTCTTCCCGTACAAAGGATGTTCTAATTACCGCTCCATGTAAACAACTTCTCACGACCTCTAAGAAGAAGTCGATAATGAAAGATAGTTTCGATCACACTTCGATCGTTCAAACAACATCTTCATTGTAGATTCCACCCACGTCGTTCGGGCATTGTGTGTATGTGTGTGTGAGAGAGAAAGAGACAGAGACGCAGTTTTTAAACTATCGGCTGCTTTCTTTAAACATCCGTCGTCTCCTGGATCGATTTCGTGGATGAGCGAAGAACTCCCCACTTCTTTGGATTCATTAATCTGTTCCTTGATCTCTCTCCAATTAGAATCCCCCTCCCCTACATTTGAGATGACCCCAAAGCCGAGCTGAGCGGATTTCCCACAGGCTAAATGATTCGTGTCCAGGTGTTGGAATGTGAGACCAGCACGGCACGCTCCAATGATCTGACGCTGGACAATGTAAGTCAGAGGAGGGATTGCAAATTGTTTTCGTCTCGCTCGTTCCAACCAGCGAGCATCTTCTTCGGGAACAACGTTTCGATATAAAAGATTAGAACAAACAAACAACAACAGCAACAAAAAAGAAAAAAAAGCGCATTGTTGTAATATGTTCCCAGAAGGTATCCATTAATGTAGCCCCTCACCCAGTCCTAATGCATTTTATTACCTAGAAATCTTTGCCCTGCGTAACCGGCAAAGACCTTTTAATGGTATTCACCAAAAGCAATTATTTCAGCCATTTGGTATACTCATTTTCTCAGAATATGAGAGCGTTGAATAAAATCTTGTTCACACACATGCACAATAAAAGCGTTCTGCAAAAACATCACGAAATGACCACGTACACGCATGACTCCAAGGCCGCACCCAGGATTTTGGCAGAAAGAGGCCCAGAAAATATGGCCTTTGATTTCAGTGCGTGTATGTATCATCATCAGCCTCGTTGTCAACCATTACCAATCCACTCTAGATGAAGGTCTCCCAAAGTTTATTCTACAACGGCCTGTCTTGAGCCAGTATCCTGCATGTCCCTCCCTCATGCTTTCGAATTTCATCCACCCATTTCCCACGTGGTCTTCTACTGGGTCTTTTCCTTTTCCTTGTTGTCCAATCTAAAATTTTGGTTGTCCATCTGTGGTCCGTCCTTCTGACAATATGTCCAGCCCATCAGGGATTTTACTCTGACCATGGTGTTTTCCATTCTTGTCATTTTCTTGATCGACAAGTTCCTCTTCTTATCTTTTCTGGTTACACCAAGACTGCCTTGACGGGGCAGCGTTTGAGACCATTTTAATACAGATTTTTTGGAATGACTTTTAGAAACAGCGATCAACTGTCACACCAAAGCCAGCGTCAGCACCCTGTTATCCGTATGTCCGTCTGTTTTTTACGCTTTTCAACCGTAGGTTGAAGAGGCGTATATGCTCCAGCTTTATCCGTCTGTCTGTCCGCACAATAACTCGTGTAAAAATGATTTGATTTCGATGAAATTTTACTATGTGTTAGGGGACAACCTGGGGACAAACCTTATTGAAAACGGGAGAAATGGGATTAAGGGTCAGGACATAGGAGCGGGATCCATTCCATCGCCCTTATGCGTCATAACTTATGTAAAAATGCTTCGATTGCGATAAAACTTTATCATGTTCCGGAGATATACTAAACCGGTTCTGTTGAGTTTCGTCGAAATGGGGTCGAAGGTCAGGGCACAGGAACGAGATTTATTCCACAGCCATTATCCTCATAACTTGAGTAATGATTTCTGGTATATTGGAAAGCATATCATAATCAATGCATTGCATGATTTTACTAACTTCTTTCATGTTAGTATGGTCAGAGCCGAATGAGGAGGGTGGATGGGAATTCACTGAGAGAGGCCATTGCTAATTGCTTTGCTGTTTGTTTGTGCAAGTAGGGGATTCCAATACGGAAAGTGTCGTCTAAACCTATACCAGCACTTTTAAGCCTACCCCGGGACAGCGAGCGAGCAGGTCGTGGCTGACAGCTGCTTTGGAGGAGATGAGTGCAAAGTCAGGTCTATGGCTTGAAGGAAGAGAGTTAATGGGCAGGATGGTATGCCTGCGTCACAACATTAGAATTTAATTTAGGTAAATAAGTAGAACGCTTTTCTTTTAAAAAACTGTTCAAGCGCAGTACTATTTTCATAAGCAAAAATGCGATATTGGAAAACAATTAAAACAGTGCATTCACAGCAAGACAAAAAAGTTGAAGGCGACTAATACTTATTATATCTTACATCACTAACCAAGTAGTCACTGTCATGTTATCTTATTGGTTTGCCAGTGTCGTAATTAGTCCGATCCAGACAGTGATGTATTCAGGCATCTTCTCGGGGATGCTTAGCCCCCCAAAAATCAATGACCCTCCCCCCCCCCCGTAGGTTTCTGGGCGATCTTCCCTTATATTTGGTCTAATTGTTTTCGTTTATAACTGAATAATTGGAGAAATTAATTACAAAGATTAAGAAAATGAGGCAAAATATTATAATAATAAAAAAAAACACCAACATGGACATCAATCTGAAATTTCTATCATCCTTCAATAAAACAGTAAATAGTCCTCACTGAAACGGTGAATTTTCAAGCAATGACAACTCGGACTACATCCGCAATAAAAACCTAAGTCCACAGAGTAGCGATGTTTGCAAATAAATACATCATCATATTTTGGAATCTGGCATTCAGCTTTATTTCTGTTTTATGGATGCCGATTTTCCATGTATACGGTTAAGCCTTAGTGTAGCTAACGTGCCGTTAGTGCATCCAATACAACAAAATACTGTATTTGCAACATAACTTTTAACAATAATAAATTATTAGAAATTGTGACTATAATTTTTTTTTTTTTTTTTTTCCTGGCAGTTTGTGGTTTACACTCTGTAGCAAAAAAATCGAGGCATCTCAAACTGGCATCCAAACGGTTAGTCAGTTTTTTTTTTTTGTTTTTTTGTTCTTGTTGTTTTTTTACTACACTGGTGTGAAAAAATTAAGGACGAAGAGGAGAAATTCGCATAACAGCGGAACGAGCAGGCAGAACGGACCGAAAGACCACTCAGGAGAAAGACTAAGGTCCGGTACGGTAGGGCATGCGCATATAATATATGCAGCATGACGTAGGAGGGGAGTGGTGGGGGTCGGAAGGGTATAAAGCACACCGGCGGTGTACGCTTAGCAATTCAGCCGCGAATGGCTGAGTGGTTAGCAGTTCAGACTACCAATGCAAGGTCCTCAGGTTCGATTCTGGGCTGATCTTGCGGAGGTGGTGTGATTTGCTAACAATCACTGAATATTCGCCGTGCATCGGACGAGCACGTTAAGTGACGGCCCCCAGGTTGGACCCACTGGTTAAATGGGTATCCTTTCCTATGCCCCCCCACCTGAAATTCTCTCACACATCTATGTGCAACATCGTATTTGTACGGTGGCGCCATCTACTGTACTCTAATCTCACTACAAACTGTTCTGTCAAAGTCGCTAGACTTGCTCTCATTCCTTCCGTTTCTGTGTCCTCCCCAAAAGGCGATCTCGCTGTAGGTGGCTGGGACCTAAACTCTACTCACTGTGGACGGAAGTCCTATAAGTAAATGACAAATACGCTCAGCAATTCGGTGCAAGCTATTGCACGGTGTACATCGGTTTGAACGACGTCGAGTAGCTGCCAAATGATATGGCTAACAGGCAATCTAGTAGACGACATCTGGATGACTTTACCCGAGGTCGCGTCATTGGGAAGTTGGAAGAAAGTCCAAGTGTGACTAGTGTGCCCGAGGAGTTCGGGATCGCTCACAGCATCGTTTCACGAGCTTGGAGAGCATTTCAAACGACAGGAACAGCTGTCCGAGAGTTTAGCAGAGGTCGTCCACGAGCAACCACGGCGGCGGACGACCGGTATATTGTCCTACAGGCGAGAAGAGACAGACGGCAGACAGCTGAAGAAATCGCAAGGCACAGACAACTGGACGTCCGTTATCGCGTTTTACCGTGGTCAGGTGGCTGCACAAAGGTGGTCTATTTTCACGACGACCAGTACGGTGTGTGCCATTAACGCCTGCTCATCGGAGACGGCGGTTTCCGTGGTGCCAGGAACACAAGAACTGGACATATCAGCAATGGGGTTGAGTTCTCTTTACGGATGAGAGCCGATTTAGTCTGACGAGCGATTCTGGACGTATACGTATACACATCTGGGGAGAGCAGGGAACACGCAATCACACCTCCAACATCATCGAAAGGGACCGGTTTGGAGGTGGCGGAGTTCTCGTTTGGGGCGGTATCATGTTTGGCAGCCGTACTGACCTCCACATTTTCCAAGGAGGTTCAGTCACTGGTGTCCGCTATTGTACCGAGGTTCTCCTGCCTCACGTGCATCTGTTTAGAGGTGCTGTGGGTCCTGAGTTCCTCTTCATGGAAGACAACACTACACCTCATCGCACAGTGGCTGTCGCAGAGCTGTTGCAGAGTGAAGATATTCAACGTATGGATTGGCCCGCAAGGTCCCCGGACCTAAATCCAATCAAACACGCTTGGGACCTTCTCGGGAGACACTTGGCAGCACGTCACCAGCCGCCAGCAACGATTCCACAGCTGCGATCGGCGCTACAAGAGGAATGGGCCGCGATGCCTCAACAGCTTCTTGACAACCTCATCCTCAGCATGGACAGACGTTGTAAATCCTGCAACGCAGTCAGGGGTGATCATATCCCCTACTAAAGACTGGATTTTTCTTGGCAGCCGCCTGTCACATGGACGTTTCTGTCTTCTGTTCTTCTGTCCAGTTGTGCTCGAAGCTACCTTTTCAATAAAGTGCCTTTGTATCCTTTGGATTCCTTGTTTGGACGGTTTTGCTCACTTGTCCCATATTCTTACATCTTGGGGATCTTATGGTACGATTTGAGTCGATGTGGAGCACTTCTGCACGACGTTACATTCGAAAAACCGTCTCGTCCTTCATTTTTGCACGCCAGTGTACTATGTGCTAATCTAAATAATCTAAAGGGGCTGAAACCAAATGGCAGGGGAATGGTTCACTCCATACGTTTTCAGGTAACACTGTAATGATCCCTTAATAATAAGAAACAAGATTGTAGTAAGGCAAAGACATTTTTACCACTCCTAATATTTATGGGGAGGGGGGAAGATTTCTCCTGCACAGCTTTATCTTACAGGCATCCTCAATATTTTACACCACCCCATGGTGAAATCCGTGGTGCATTACTGAATTCAAGCAAAGGTATAACATTTTCACATTTTTAATCGCTTGTATGAGTAGATTACTTGGATTTTGTATAAGACAATTTTTATACTCTATTTAAAATTTACATATATATATATATATACTGTATATATATTAATGCATATATATTAATGTATATATAAATAACAAAATTGTTATTATATGTATATAATCAGTCAGCAAATTTCATCCCCCTCAAAATTTGTAACTGCCCCTCCCGGAAAAAACTCTCTGAATGCAACACTGGATCCAGGTGAGTGTGTTTGTGTTTATATGGCGGTGAGGGCATCACCGAATTGTTTTGTAGTAAAAAGTACTGAAGATTCTTGCTTTTAGTGTTTTGTAAATAAAAGTTGCTATCAAACTTGCCCAAGTAAAAATAATACCCTTCCCACCAGTCGCCCAAACTGATTTCGAAGTCTAGTGACATTTTTGATCGCAATATCATCAGCTCTTGTTGGTTCCACCGAACATACACCTCCAAGTTTCTTTGAGTTGCCCGCAACCTCTGTTTGTCTCTTCTATTTAAGTTTCTTGACTTTGTTCCTGAATTAAGAATTGGAAAATGATGTATAGATTAAATACTACAGTCGTGGCCAAAAGTCCTGCACGAGTACACCGAAAGTCAATTTTTGATGTTTGAAGTCAACTTATACAGCGTAATGGTAAAGTCAGGTATACATATTATACATCGTTTTAAATGAAATTTTATGCTGAATTCAAATATTTTTACAGAATGTTATTACCAGTAATAGAAGTGAAGCTACAAGCAAAAGTACAGCGTCCAGTCATAAAAAGCAAAAAATAGTGGAATTTGTAAAATTAGTGTACAACGCATTTAAGGTGGACGTCTAGCGATTTTGCTTCCTATACTTCCAATGGGCAAACTTTTGTACACATTTTCTTCACAATTAATGCGTTCCCAAGGATGAAAATTTGAACATCGATTAAAATTACTTCATATTATAACTTGGAATACTTAATATTTTCTAAAACATAACCATAATTAAGCAATCCAACATTTGTTTGTCTACTGACGTCATCAATGTACAAGTCGCGCCATTTTTTTTCTGGTCTCAACACCACCAAAGAAAAAGTTATTAATTTTTAATATAATCATGGTTATGTTTCAGAAAATATTAAGTATTCCAAGTTATAATACGAAGTTATTTTAATCCTTGTTCAAATTTTCATCCTTGGGAACGCATTACTTGTGAAGAAAATGTGTACAGAAACTTGCCCATTGGAAGTATAGGAAGCAAAATCACTAGACGTCCACCTTAACGCAAAATTACTGTACAGTGCGTTATTGAAACTTGCAGGCCACTTGAAATAACTTACCAACAAGCAAAATACGCTTTAATATTTAATTGGATAACCACGGTTTCTTAGTAACAAAGTGCACCTTCTTGGCATGGAACTAATGAGCTTCTCTAGTTGTCCATTGGTGATAACACGGTGCCATACGGCCCTTACAGACTCCATTAATGCTGTTTTAGGTGTGTGTCTTTGTTGACGGATCTTTTGCTTCAATCTCCCCCACAGATTCTCCATGGGAGTAAGATCCAGTGACTGTGCCGGCCACTGAACTTTTCTTATAACTTTTCGATTAAACCACTCGTCAACCAACTTTGACCGATGACGTGGCGCGTTATCGTCCTGAAAGATAAAATTCCGCAAACCCATGTCTTGTGCACTTGGTAGCAGCTTGCACTCCAAAATATCCCCATATTTCGATCCATTCAATGTGCCATCAACAATGTACAGACGGCCATTGCTAATGGCACATTGAATTGAATACAGGACCATAACATCGCGGAATGTGGGTCCTTGATTGTTGACTGGGTGCAGCATGCCTTATATCTTTCACCAGCCCGACGACGTACATAATTATTTCCATTATTAGCGGAAATAGTAACAGTTGTTTCATCATAAAATAACATTTTTCCATTCATCAACAGTCCAATTCTTTTGAGCCTTGGCCCAAGCAATTCTTTTGAGCCGTTGTTTTTCAGTAAGGAAAGGTTTTCGTGCAGTCAGTCCATTTTCTTGTAGCCTACGACGAACTGCACGTGCAGATGCAATAATGCCTACTTCATTCTCCCACTCATTTCTTAAATCAGTGCCTGTTTCAAACCTTGATTTTAAGGAACGACGAATCAACATGAGATCATCACGTTCAGTTCACAGCCTTGGCCAACCTGTTCTTTTTCTGTTTCCCACACATCCAGTTTCTGCAACTCTTTCAATGGTGCACAAAACAGTGGAATGGTCATAGCCACATTTAACAGCAATTTTACGATTACAGAATCCAAGTTCGTGCAAAGTAATAATATTTGCACGAATTATTTTGTTTTTGCTTTTGTTTTGGAGGTTTAACAACCACCGTGAGCAACTCAATGGGCTATAATAAGCAGCCGCCCGTCCCTAATTTAGGGTCACTGGTTCCAGGGAAGGGAGACAGCCAGTGCCGTAAGACAAACAAAACATCCATGCCTCACCGGGATTCGAACTTGGACCCTTTTCGGACGAATGATGAGAAGCCAGCGCTTAGAACACTGCGCCACCGGGAGGAGGGGGCTGCCCTAGTTTGAAGGGGCAGGACCAATTTTCGGGGTTTTGACATTCCGAAATTCAAATATCTCCAGAAATTCTGCATAAACTTCCGTCAACTGACTACAAGCAGCTGCGTTATAAGTCGGCAGATCAGATCAGATCACATATAGAGGATTTTAGGAAGGGTGTGTCTGACCCCAGGTCTTGAACAACCCTTAGAAATAGGAAGCTAGGAGATTTGGGCTAGAGTGCCCGATAGGAAAGTGACACGGAAGCGCAGTAGAAAGGGGAGGAAGACGCCCTTATTTATTACCGGGGAGCCAGTGCCCGGGGTCCTACGGCTTAACGTGCCCATCCGACGCACGGCGGGTATTTAGTGGTTCCAACGTTCGTACCTGCCTGGGATCGAACCTGAGGTCATCCCTATGGCAGTAACGAACGCTGACCACTAGGCCACCCGCGGCGTTATAAGTCGGCAGACGATTCTACATCCTTTTATATCTCGCTGGCGGACGTCGGAGAAAGCTATAGTGGATTAGAGGGGCGCGAACGCTTTTTTAAACCTGGATTTGTGTTTCCTCACTTGCACATTTTTGCTTGTAACTTCACTTCTATTACTGTTAATAACATTCTGTAAAATTATTTGAATTCAGCATAAAATTTCCTTTAAAATGATGTATAATATGTATTCCTGACATTACCATTACGCTGTGGAAGTTCACTTCAAGCATCAAAAATTGACTTTCAGTGTACTGGTGCGTGTCTTTTGGCAACGATTGTACTTCTTTTAAGAGATAATGGTAATTTGCTCTTCCAAATGCACTCTAATCAAGTTTCATATCCCTACTAATTTTTTCTTCGATGTTGCTCTCATTTGGTATCTCTTATCTAAGGTAGATGTAAGCATCAGTTGCTTCTAAATTTACCCCATCGACCTCGAAATCTTCAGTTCTTGAAAAATCACTGTTCATCAGTTTTGTTTTCTGTAAGTTCGTCTTTAGTGCTACGTCTTTACTCTTGTCAGCAAGTTCTTGGATCATACTCTGCCCGGGGTGAGGGATGTAAGGTAAAACCTTTTTGCGGTGGTAGGGTTCGAAGTCACGTCTCCCTGCACCAGAAGTGGCTATTCTCCCAAATGAACTTCGCTGGCAAAGCTTATCGCCGCAGTTTGCCGATTTGACTCATACGTCATCGTAAAGTAGGTCATCTATGTCGGTAGTACGTTATATCAATCCCCCTTCCTCCCTTGAGAAAGGAGGGGATCTCGCAGGTTTCCGGGTCAGCCGAAAATCATGCTCAAAGACCAGCTCACTGTAGAAGGAATTTATATTAATTCCGTACGATGTGTGAAAGAATCATTACACATATTTTCGAGCCTCAGAATTGTCCCTGTTCTGGCGACAATACAGCCTTTTCTTTCTCTTCTTTTCTTTTGCCGGTGGTGAATTCGACCACACGTCTTTCTACTTCCGGAGACGATTGTTCTCCCAACTGGACTACGCCTGCAAGACGTATCGCTGCATTTTGCCGGTTTGACTTATATGTCACCGCAAATAAGTACGTCATCTACGTCATATTACGTAGTACGTTACAGGAGGTATTTACAAAAAAGGATTATGTCGTCAGAAAAACTGAGGTGGATTGAACAACCTCCGTTAATTTTTATCTCTTTATCTCCTCATTCTTTTTCTTCTTTTTTTTTTTTTTTTTTTTTTTTTTTAGATCAATGATTGAAAGACATTATGCAATCTGCCGCTGAAGAGCTTGGGAGATATGGTGTCACCTTGTCTCATTCTCTTGCCAGTTTTTATATGAGCCGTATATTCGAACAGTCGAACTTTGTCAGTTTGAATTCATAGATGTTTTCAATTATATTAAATTATGCATTTCCAATACCGCAGGCCGCCCCGGTGGCGCAATGGCCTAAGCGATGGCTTCTGATCATTCGTCCGAAAAGGGTTTGGGTTCGAATCCGGTGAGGCATGGATGTTGTGTTTGTCTTACGACACTGGCTCTCTCCCTTCCCTTAAACCAGTGACCCTAAATTAGGGACGGACGACTGCTTATAGCCCATTGAGTTGCTCACGGTGGTCGTTAAACCTCCATTCAAAAATAAACAAAACAAAAACCGCAGGATTTCGAAGACATCCTAATAAATGATGAAGGTTGTACAGAACCAAAGATATACATACTCAGACATGCACACGTGTGTGTGTGTGGGGGGGGGGGATTACCTTCACGTAGGTTTAACTGATGATTCTGAAGTTGAACTATATGATAAACGAATAATTTCAGTGAAAATTTTGTTTCCCAGTTGTTTCCGTAATGCGTTTTTTTGTTTCAGTCGTTAACACTACGTTTACATAAGCATTTAACGATCGCCCGGCAACGACAGTCAGACATCCAAGGGCCTTGACAAATCTCAAATATCCAGTAATTATCGCAATTTACATGAAATCTTTATAGCTGTCAAACTGACAGCTGATGCAGTTTAAGGTATAAGTGGTCATAATTGAGTTTCCTAATATAGATCTCAAAAAATCCCAGAAAATTGTAAATTAAGTGCATCGTGTGTAAAAATTATGCTTAAAATGGCTACTCAAACCCGGCCACTGCCTCTGTTAGAGTTAAAAAAGAAAATTAAAGCCAACGAAGTGAAAAGGGAATTGGATGTCACCCTTCGAAGAAATAAGCCCACCCATTTCAAATTCCAATCTTACAGGCCGGCTTACCTATCTCAAAGGTAATTAATCAAAGAACCCGGTGACGAATGCACTTCCACATCTTCCGTTTCACTCAGTGATCTTCGCCATCTGATAATTTATTTAACAAGTCACTCTTCATTTTGTGAGTTGAAAGGTTTTTTCTTCAATCCAGGATCAAAATATTAAACCTTCAAGTATTATACAAGCCGGGTCGCAGCCCGAGGGCTGTTTCGGGCTGCACTGTAAAAAAAAAAATTCCGAAATTCAGGAGACGCTTTCCGTGATTTCTTTCGTGAATTAACGAAGCATGTTTCTGATACAATTTTTTCCGTGAAAATACAAAAAACCCTCTGAATTTCACAGATTTTTCGTACGCCAGAAAAATTCTGAATTTTCAGAAACTTTTCGCAATTTCTTTCTCATATTGATGGTAAATTACCCCTTTCAAGATGTTTTAACTGAAAATTCTGAATTTTTAGAAACCTTTCCAAAATTTCTTTCTCATATTGATGGGAAATTACCGCTTTCAAGAGGTGTTAACAGAAAATTCTGAATTTTCAGAAACCTTTCCGTAATTTCTTTCTCATATTAATGGTAAATTATCGTTTTCAAGATGTTTTAACGGAAAATTCTGATGAATTTTCAGAAACTTTTCCGCAATTTCTTTTTCAGATTGATGGTAAATTATCGCTTTCAAGATGTTTTAACGGAAAATTCTGATGAAAATTGGCATCGTTATGTGAAATGATTTCGGCTGTGACTAAAAGTTTATAGTGACTACAGAAGTAGACGTCGATAATGTTAAGTAAGAGAATGATGATAAATATTTTTGTTAAGGGGGCACACTAAACTCAGGCATTGTTTATAACAGGAAGTTCACAAGGGGAAGAACTTTCGGAAAGCTTTCCACTTCAAAGTGCAAACTAGATTCATTGTTCTTATACGCTCTTGTAATAGGAACGAAAAAATAAAAAGACATTGTTTGCGTTGTCTCCAAGCAACGAAGGATATCGCTCTTCACAGTCTGTGTGTTGTCGCATTCTCAATGAATTCATCGAAGCGCATTTCGGGCACTTTCATAAGCAATGAGCACTGACAATTAGAGAGGAAAAGTTTATTTCTGGAAAATAGTAAACGCTGGAAAGTGATCATGTGAATCTCTCTTTATACGGCGCTTTCTCTTATGTAATTTTTTTTTCAGTTCTAGTTGTTTTTCATAAGGTATTAAATATTTAATCATGTACGATACATAGAACGATGACCTAACTTTTTGAACCATGGAGCTTTCGATAATAATTTTTGAGCCTATGTACAAGTTTTTCGAGTCTATGGTTTGCAGAAGTTTAGCCTAAAGGGATCTTCAGGTCCGGACCCCCCTTGAGGGTGGATTGAGTACGAATTTAAAGCGATATATATATATATCGCTCCCATCCCTTAAGGAATTTCTGGCTAGGCCACTAACGGTTTATGCACAAGTTTTTAAGTGTAGGGTTTAAGTACAAGTTTTTTAAGAGTAGGGTTTAAGTACAAGTGTTTTCAGTCTATGGCTTAAGTACAAGTGTTTTGAGTCTATGGCTTAAGTACAAGTTTTTTGAGTATATGGTTAAATATAAAAGCAAGTACAAGTTTTTTAGTCTATGGTTTGAGTACTGGTTTTTGAGTACAAGTGTTTTGAATCTATGGTTTAAGTACAAGTCTTTTGAGTCTATGGTTTAAGTACAAGAGTCTAGGTGTAAGTACAAGTTTTTTGAGACTGTGGTTTAAGTACTAGAGTCTATGGTTTAAGTACAAGAGTCTAGGTATAAGCCCAAGTTTTTGAGTCTATGGTTTAAGTACAAGAGTCTAGGTATAAGTAGTGTAAGTACAAGTTTTTTGAGACTGTGGTTTAAGCACTAGAGTCTAGATATAAGTAGTGTAAGTACAAGTTTTTTTAGTCTATAGATTAAGTACTAGTTTTTCTTTTGTCTATTGCTTAAGTACAAGATTTTTGAGTGGTTTAAGCACAAGTTTCTTGAGTCTATGGTTTAAGCACAAATTTTTCGAGTATGGTTTAAGAACATGGCTTATTTTTTTATTTTATTTTTTTTGGATCTATGGTTCAAGGCAGTGAGATTTTCGTATTTTTATTTATTCATTTATTCTCACTTGTACGCGCATGAAATCAGAGAGGAGGTAGACGCAGCAAACCTCACTTGAAGGAAATTTCCGATGATTTTTATTCCCCTCTATTTGCATGGTATCAGTTAGTATAGCTGAATACAATATGGCTGGTGTGGGATTATATTCTTGAAGCGCGATGGGAAATTATCAGGAGCAGACAACTACTAATAGCACTCCCGAACAGTGGCCAAAGTCATAAAATACACAAAGCTGCTACTGAGTGAACGATACATAAAAGTAATGAAAGAACGGTTGTTATACAGATGAAGTAATTTATAATGATTTGGGTGCATCAGAGAAAACTATCTCACAACAAAACTAACCTCTAACTCAGAAGCTTTCTTTAAAGACTATGTCCTGATAAGTTGTGTGGCAAACATTTTCTGCCCAAGATGCTAACAACAATTTCTCAAAACTTTATTTGACGTGAATGTTCACAACCGAAACATTTTTGTATCTTTTATCATTTACAAGGCAATTACCCATTTTTTCCAGAACTAAGCACAACAGATTATCCGTATGCGAATGATACACAGTAGTAGTTTCTTTGTCACAGTTTAAAGAGAAAAATGAACTCTTCACGGTTAGCCTTTCTCCCAGTTTAGGGAAAAGAATTAAACCCAGAAGAGTTATCCTTACTGTAGTCAGGACCGTAGCTAAGTCCCAGAACCAGAGGGGGAGGGGCTGAAGAGTCATAGGAGAGGGGGGTACATAGGCGTAACCACTAGGGGGTCAGTACCCCCAGATTTTCAGAGTCGAGGATCCCCAATGTAAAGGACTCCCACCCCCAAATTTTTCGGGAATATAATGATATAATGCACACTTTTTGATCATGAGAACCAACTAAATTTAATAATATAAGATGGTAATTTTTCGTAGAATGCAAACACGTGTACAATGCGTACTTAATAAAACAGCGATATCGATTTCTAATAAGCAAAGTCAGCTCTACAATTTACATTTCTGCCCTATCTATGGTAGTTTTATAGTTGTGTTCGCTAAGTTCCCCAATTCGCCAACAGAAGCGCCTATGTCTTACCCGTTAGATCGCGCCTCAGCAAATGCTTTGCTCCTGCGTGTGTGTAGGGGGAGGGGTTCCCAAACTTCATCTTATACAGTATGTATCATCATCATCATTGTCAACCATTATCAATCCACTGCTGGACGAAGGTCTCCCCAAGTTTCCTCCACAACGGTCTGTCTTGTGCCAGTCTCCTCCATGTTACTCCCGCATAATTTCGAATTTCATCCACCCATCTTCCATGTGGTCTTCTTCTGGGTCTTTTCCTGTCCCTTGGAATCCAATCTGAAATTTCGGCTGTCCATCGATGATCTGTTCTTCTGGCAGTATGTCCAGCCCATTGCCATTTCCGAGATTTAACTCTGATCATGATGTCTTCCACTCTTGTCATTTTTCTGATCCACGAGTTCCTCTTCTTATCTCTCCTGGTTACACCAAGCATGCACCTTTCCATGCTTTTTTGAGTTGTCTGCAGCCTTTGCATGTCTCTTTTAGTTAAGGTCCACGTCTCTGCACCATACGTAAGCACTGGAAGGATGCATTGATCAAACACTTTTCTTTTAAGACATAATGGCATATTGCTCTTGAAAATTATGCTGTTTCTTCCAAAAGCTCTCCAGGCAAGTTTTGTACGCCGATTAATTTCTTCATCAATGTGACCCTCACTTGATATCTGCTGTCCAAGATAAACGTACGTGTATGTTATCTCCAGTTTTTCTCCATCAATCGATAAATCTTCATTTCTTGTAAAAGCATTGAACATCACTTTTGTCTTCTGAAAGTTCATTTTTAATCCCACTTCTTTACTCTTGTCAGCAAGTTCCTGGATCATACTCTGCAGCTCTGGTGGGGTAGTTGCAAAAATGACTACGTCATCAGCGAAACGAAGGTGGGTTAGATAATCTCCATTAATCTTTATCCCTTTGTTTTCCCAGTTCAGTGATTGAAAGACATTTTCCAATGTGGCATTAAAGAGCTTCGGAGATATGGTGTCACCTTGTCTCACTCCCTTTCCAATTTTTATGTGTGTTGTATTTTCAAACAGCATAATCTTTGCACTTGCATTTTTATAGATGTTATTAATAATATTAATGTATGCATCTTCAATTCCGCAGGATTTCAGAGCCATTGTAACTGCTGATGGTTTCACCGAATCAAATGCTTTTTCATAATCGATAAAAGCCATGCACAATGGAAGTTCATATTCCCTCGCTCTTTCAATTAGTTCTCTCAGTACGTGGATATGATCTATTGTGCTGTAGCCACTCCTGAATCCAGCTTGTTCTCTCGGTTGAGCCATGTCCAGTGTTACCTTCAAGCGGTGTGAAAGAACTTTAGTGAAGATTTTATAAACCACTGATAGGAGGCTGATAGGTCTGTAGTTCCTGAGATCCTCAATGTCACTTTTTTTATGTAGCAGGATCATTGTAGCGTTGTTCCAATCTTCAGGAATCTTCCCTTCATTAAGGCATCGAGTGAAAATTTGGGCGAGTACTGTTTCGATTTCTCCAGTTGCTTCTTGTGTGATGTCTACAGTAATTACATCTTCTCCTGGAGCTTTTCCCCGCTTCATGTTCTTGATTGCATGTGCAACTTCTGCTGGGAGGACTGGAAGAACTCTGGTACTGGTACCTTTCACGATGTCTGGAGTACATGTAACATCCCTTTCATATAATTTGGAGTAGAAATCTTTCACTCTTGTCAAAATTTCGCCTCTATTTCTTGTTACAGAACCATCTTCTTTTCTCAGTGCCATAATCTGTTTTTTTCCCTTACTGAGATGTCCCTTTGCTATCTTTAGGTTTTGGTTGTTTTCAATTGCTTTCCTCACTAGTTCACAGTTGAATTTCCTCACGTCTTCAGTGATACGTTTTCGTACTGTCTTGCATAGCTCTATATATTCCACTTTGGAAGTCACATCTTCTTTAGTTGTCCTCATCTCTCTTCTTTTTTGCATCAACTTTTTGGTTTTTCCTGATAATTTGTTCACATGCAACTTGTTCTTAGACCCAGCTAATTTTGTTGCTGTTTCCATAAGAGCTTTGGTTACTTTTCTGTTAACTTCAGAAATATCCACTTCTTCCGATGTTAGGCCTTCTAAAGCAGAGAATCTGTTCTTCAGTTCCAACTTGAAGGTAATATATGGTGTTATAATATTGTATATATATATATATATATATATATATATATATATATATATATGTATACATATAATGTGTGATCGGACCCCCCCAGATTTTGAAACATGGTTACGCCACTGGGGGGATGTACTATGTTCATCTACAAACTATATTATTCCACGAATGCAAATATAAGCTTTGCTTTGTTTTTTTATTTTCGCTTTTTTTGATAATTTACGTCACTAAAGAATAATTTCTCCATGTCAAAAAGTAAGAACAAGAATATGAACAAAGGAGAGAAACAAAAACTGAACCCTCTTGAAATATAAAAAAAAAATCACATTCTCTGAATTTGCTTGATGGTTGTTCGGCTCCGGGATCCTTATCGGCGGAGGCAAAACAACTCCCAACTGAAATGGAAAAACTATTTTAGTGTTTTAATATTCCGATAGTTTTAGAGAACCCCACATGCAATGTCGTAGAAGAATCACTGATGTTAACTCTTTCTACTCCTCTTCTTGGGGATCTGCTTTTTTCTTCCCATGCTTAATCACGCATTCTTTTTTGCTTATGGTCAGGGATAGTCTCTCTTATCGTGGTCAACAGCCAAACACCACCCCTCCCGACTCAAAGATCAAGAACCTTATATTCTCCCCAATAAACAACTTTTCTTCCACAAAAAGGATCAGAAAACTACTCATACTTATAGAAAAGCATTGAACAGAAAGAAAAATTGAACAACCTCTCTCTCTCTCTCATAATTCAAACCTCCACGCAGCTGCCTTCCTAAAAAAAAAAAAAAGAAAACTTTTGCCCTGCGTCACTTTCTACTCACAAAGACGACACCTCTCCCGCTAATAGAGCCGGAGGCTTATCGTCTCGTATGAAGAAAAGTTCGAAAGCCTGACTGTATGCAAAATGACCAAAGTCTTGAGAAACTCCCTTCCCTTTCTGCACTGTTGTTGCCCAGTGCAATAAAAAGGAATTCGATAACGGGCAAGACCACCAATAATGCGACCATCAAACAAGGAGAATTCCTACATACAGTTTCCAAATATTTGACTTCAAACACATGTATATATACTGTATATATATTGGGGGGTGGGGGTTAACGACCACTGTGAGCACCATTTATGGGCTATAAGCAGTCGCTCGTCTCTAATTAGGGCCACTGGCTCCAGGGAAGGGAGAGAGCCAGTGCCGTACGAACACAGAAACCATGCTTCACCGGGATTCGAACTCGAATCCCGGTGAAGCATGGTACAAATGGTCAGAAGCCAGCTCTAATTAGAATTAATAAATAGGAACTGCACACCAATTACACTCAAAATAGTATAACTATACTAATTATCCGAATTTCTTGGCGTAGAATAGAAATCAAAGTTTTCAAGATTTCGCACATCAACCAGAAGTTTTCAAAGAAGATAGACAGCAAACTGAATAATAGAACACTTCTGAAGTTTGAGCGCGGTGACTTGACTAAACAATGAATGAATAGGTGCAAATGTGATTATTCTTTCGAAGAAATGAGGTCATGTTGGTATCGTGGGAGAAAACGCAGCATTATTTGACGAACTGGTGCCAAACTCGTGGCAATTCTAGAGAGACGCTACCATTGCAAGCCTCACTGTTGGTAATGATCACCAAGGTTTCTCGAATGGCAGTAGGTTTAGGTGTGGAGTAACAACCCTTAGAAATAGGAAGCTAGGAGATTTGGACTAGAGTGCCCGATAGGAAAGTGACACGGAAGCGAAGTATCAAGGGGAGGAAGACGCCCTTATTTATTACCGGGGGACCAGTGCCCGGCGTCCGACGGCTTAACGTGCCCATCCGACGCACGGCGGACATTTAGTGGATCGAGTGTTCGTACCTCGCTGGGATCGAACCTGAGGTCCTTTCCGCGGCAGTCACGAACGTTGCCCACTAGGCCATCCGAGGCCCACGAGCGGTCCGGATATTGTAGTGGGATGGCATAAATACCTGCCTCGTTGAGAAGAGGGGAGGGGGCTTGTCAATATTTCTCTTAAGCATTGTATATAAAGATGCCGGAGATCTTATGCCGACACCGAAGTCACCGCGTCCAAATTGTTGAAGTGTTTCATTATTCAGTTTGCAGTTAGCTGTCTACCTTCCTTGAAAAAGTAATCTGGTTGATATGCGAAAGCTTGGAAATCAATTTCTATTCTACGCCAAAAAATTCGTATCATTAGTACAGTTTTACTATTTTGACTAATTAGAATACTGCTTCACCGGGGCCGGCTTGAATATTTATTACCTCAAGGCAATATCGATGAAATTTGAAATAAGATCGTTCTATCGTTTTATAGTATTAATTTTTTTTTTCTCAATTTGGGAAAACGGGAACTTGGATGATGCATATGCAATTAAACATTAGGGCACAGAAAATTTTTAGGATGTAAATACATTCCTTAATCCCACTCCTCTTGGTAACCGCACTCTTCTCAATGCCAATATTCGAAACCAGATTAAATCTGTGTGAGTTAAATGCGTGTTCTCTAAAGTCAAGAATCAGAAATATGTTATTATGATTAAAGGAACGCATTTAAATTTGGTAATTGAGATTGATATCGGCAAGTTTCAAAGCTTTTCCTCAGTACAGCTTCTTCACAAAAGTGTGGTTCCATAAATTTTGTTAATAGAATGTGGTTCTCATAAGTTTTATGTGTCCATAGATCGTTTGGTTAAAAAAAAATCTAAATTGTAACGTTATAACAGTAAGATTATAACTACCATTGATTGAAGGTGCCTACAAAATTTTAAGAAGTCGACGTTTTCTGATCCTCATAGTTTATTCTTCAAACCTGTTTAATTTTAGGTGTTTATGTTTATGCTATGATATCGTTATTATTATTATTATTATTTTATCATTATCTTCGCTTGAGGTCCTGGCTTTTAAAAGGTATTGCTAAAAGGGAATCAGTTTAGGTCTCTAAGCAGGCACCTTAGGATTTTTTTTTTTTTGTTCTTTTGTTTGCTTAATTCCAAAATTCATTTTTTTTTTTTCAAACCATGATGCCCACACACACATACACCGCCGCTTATCAGTATAGGTTTGCGTATATCAGAAGAGCTGGTTTATATCATAAGTGGAAAAATTTATGGGCAGCTTCACGATATGTAAGGCAGCTTTTTCTTGGATTTCATTCCTTTCTCATCGCATTTCCACGGAGGTTAAGATCCTTCATGACAGTCGACACACTATTTGCTATCAACTCTCCAACAAAATTTCTTATTGCAGATCAACAAAAAATCTCATTGTGGAAATAATGCTGCCATCTGTTGGCGACATTTGCACTAACAGGTTAAATAACTGCTTCGCAAAAATATTTTTCCAAACCGTCCGTAATATATGATTTTTTTTTTTTTTGAGAAAATATCTATTAACACAGTGTGATTCTTATAGTGAATGTAATTATATTTTTTTCTCTGGAATTACAGTTTTGCGCCCCAACTGAACTCGAATAGTTATTAAGTATAGCTAGCTATATCAGTTAAATGTACACTAAATTGTGCAAGATAAAAACACTTACATTGTTGCATAAATCCATTTATTCAGTGATGTAATACAATTCAAGTGCATACAAGTCGTCAATCTTTCGCTCTCCACCGGGAGACCTTTTCAAGGCAACGACTGAACACAAAATGCATTTTCAAGACAATACACCGCGCTGAACGTGTTTTGAACTTAGCTTTTCAAAAGCACAGATTTTTTTGATTTTTTAAATAATGCTTCAAAACAAAGCTGCATTGCGCACGTTATTTCAAAAGTGTTTCGGTGAATTATAATTCTCCCGTAAAAAAATTCGTCTGAAATAGGCGAATACTCAACTCCCACAACCCCCGCACGGCGGGGGGACCTCACGGCTAAGAGGGTCTCTAGCCTCAGAAAAAACCTTTTAATAGTAACATAAAATATGCACTAACAGATCAAATACAATTACGTACCTCTAATCCTTAGTCTATATGATGCACATTATTGGTGTGTTATTTTTCTTTGTTTATGGAATTATTGACACTTCTCTATACATGTCGCGATATTCCAAACGATAATTCCTTGGGAGATGAAACATTCGATTTTAATCTTTTCTTTTATGTACACTATGTACAAACACTATTACATTCTGGTTCCAGCTCTTTAAATGTTAAAATCACTATATACATGTTGACAAACTATCCTATTTCATCGAGAAGTGTCAATAATTCCATAAACAAAGAAAAATAACACACCAATAATGTACATCATATAGACTAAGGATTAGAGGTACGTAACTGTATTTGATCTATTAGCGCATATTTTATGTCACTATGAATTTTCGGTGTGACTTATCAACGAGGACCCGAAATTTGTGGTTCTACTGAGATATTTTATTTAAAAACATTTTACTGAATACTTTGCGGAAACTTCATATGAATAAAGAAGTTACCAGAATTTTTTTACGGCAGCTTTGAAAGAAGTATTAAAAAGACACGTAATTTTTGGTTGTTGTTCTTTTCGCTGTTAAAATTCATAAAAACTGGATCGCAGGGAAGCAATTATTTCAAAAGACCTGAGGCCCCTTTTCACAGCCATAGCAATAGTTCCTATCATAGGCGTAACCACTGGGGAGTCTGGGGGTCAAGACCCCGGCAGATTTTCAGAGTCGGGGATCCCCATTATAAAACGCCTCTGAAGCCTAATAAATAATATGGAATTAAAAATTTAAGTAATTCAGTGCTAATAGATTTTCGCAAAAAGGCTTAGAAGAGATTGGGGGGGGGGAGGTTCCGGCACGCCACTGGCTGAAATGATTAGCATGATTTCAAATGCGAATCATCTCAGACAAAACAATTCATATCTTAAAAAGAGAGAGAGAGAGAGAGTAGAAGAAGTTGCATATTTACCACGACATTTAATAAAGTATCATCACCCTTATACCTTTTACTTGAAATGCTCCGCATGTATCATCATCATCAGCAGCAGCCATTCTTAATCCACTGCTGGATGAAGGTCTGCGCAAGTCTCTTCCAGAATAGTCTGTCTTGAGCAGTTCTCAGCCATTTCGTTTCGAATTTCTTCCATCCATCTAACGTATGGTTCTGCCTTGTACTCAAGAATAATCATTTTTCTACCATTTAATATAGTAATAAAGCAAACCGTTTACCTGAATGTTATTCAGGGAAGATCCAGAAACTTTCCTTGGCGAGAAGTGGTTACACTAGTCAGAATTAGGAGAGGAACAGAGAAGTTGTACCTTAAGATACACAGGTCTACAAAGCAAGACATTCAGAGTGCTGTTTTGGTTTTGATACGTAGATTATCGAAATAACGATCGCTTTTTCTGTAACAAGTAAGATTTTTTTTTTTTTCGAATCAGGAAGATACACCGTAACATTTTAGTATAAAATTTAGACTTCAAAGCCTTACATGAGAATATAATCCTTGAAATATGAGCAAAAATTTCGCTTCACACAAACTTTTATATTTTCTTTTTTCACCACATACTCTTGTACTCAATTGATATATAATAATAACTATGAAAGGTTTTCAACAGCTGGTTAGTCTTTCTACGGACCAGATGAAGCCCTTTGCGAATTTCCCATAAAAGCGATTACTATTTTTATCGTAATTTAACAACCTATCGGTTAACTTTCTTTTTTAATGGGGTTTGATCAGTAAATAGGGTATTATGTAGCAAGGTGTCATTTACGCTTTCCAACAGTAGGTTGAAGAAGCGTATATGCTCCAGCTTTGTCCGTCTGTCTGTCCGTCCGCACGATAACTCGCGTAAAAATGGTTCGATTTCGATGAAATTTTAGTATGGGGTAGGGGACAACCTGGGGACGAACCCTATTGAAAATGGGTGAAATGGGGTCAAAGGTCGGGACATAGGAGCGGGATCCATTCCATTGCCCTTATGCGTCATAACTTACGTAAAAAGACTTTGATTTCGATGAAATTTTAGTATGCGGTAGGGAACAACCTGGGAACGAGCCCTATTGAAAATGGGTGAAATGGGGTCAAAGGTCAGGACATAGGAGTGGGATCCATACCACTGCCCTTATGCGTCATAACTTACGTAAAAATGCTTCGATTGCGACAAAACTTTATCATGTTGTTCCGGAGATGTACTGAACCCGTTCTGTTTAATATCATCGAAATGGGATCAAAGTTCAGGACACAGGAGCGAGATTTATTCCGCAACCATTATCCTCATAACTTCAGCAACTAGGACAAGCCGCCAACGGTAACCGATAACTCGGGTACAGTTAGCAAATTTTGAGCAAAGCTGTTGCAAAATCTAAGCTCATTAAGGTGTCTATTATAACAAATTCTAAAAAAAGAACGCGTAAAATGTATGGCTTCTAGAACAAAAGTACGAAACATTCTAAAAAAGAAATGCCTAAAATTTACCACGAACTGCTTTCCTTCACGCCATCACGTTGGTTGTGATCAGGTTGCATGTAAACAAAGCGGAAAGACACATTCGGATAGGGAACCGCGTTTTTCATTTTGCATCGCAAAAGACAGACACATACACAAACTTCCTTTTACTATTATAGATTAAGCAAGTGTTGAGCTAACAGACGCAGTCATTCCATTTCTTCGTTTTTCAATTCAAACGATTTTTTCAAAATTAATGTTAGTGAGGCGACTTTCGTGAAACGGTTCAAGTAAAAGGTCATCTAGTTTTAATCGAAATTCCCCAATGACACGGAATTTCGGGAATCAAAAGGCGTCAAAACCTGACCATGGACGATGTCCAATCGCAAGCCAAAAATCACGGTGATCGGATGTGTCATGTCGTAGCTATGCCCGAACAACTAATTGTCCCGGGTCTCGTATCGAGAGCGGATTTTTTCAATTATTATTAAAATTGGTCAATTTTTAATGGTTATTTATATTTTTATAAGACACGACCAATCACTATGATACCAACCCCATGTCACTCACCATGTCCTTCCCTTTCTCTGTGGCAAGTGTCACCGCGATCGGCTGAAGATCTTTGGAGGAGATAGGTAAAAAACGACCCCTTCTCAAAACCAGGAAACCCCCTAAAAATGCAAGTTTTTGGACGATTTTTCCTCAATGATACTGAATTTCGGGAATCGGAAGGCGTCAAAACCTGACCATGGACGATGTCCAATCGCATGCAAAAAATCACGGTGATCGGATGTGTCATCTCGTACCTATGGCCAAACAACTAATTGTCTCGAGTCTCGTAAGAGAGCTCCGCTCAGCCTTCGGCCTCGCTTCGCTCAATAACTTGAGTAATGATTTCTGGTATGTCGGAAAGCGTATCATAATCAATGCATTTCGAGATTTTACTAACTTGCTTTTTGTTACACAGAGAAATGACACTTTACTCTCTATAACTGATTCGGAAAAAGTTAGAGAATGGGAAGAGCAGCACTCCCACAAATGTTTCGTACATTTCCCTTAATCTTATGTCAATGATGTTCTGGGTAGTGAAGCCGAACTGAACTCCATTTAGGGCTGTAAAATACGGTTAGGGAAGAGGGCGGTGAGATTCCCAACTGCTTCGTAGTTCGGGTCTTCGGTAACACTTTGAACCAACCGGATGCAGCTCGCAGTTGCAGTAAGGATTGAATAGCCCCCAGAGAATCTTCAACAATGTGAACGGCGTCCTTATCTTGTAACGTACGTACAACCACGCCTTCATTTTGTGAATGTGAACTGCTGACATCCCCTGTACCTATTGAGGAAGAAATGCGAATTTCAAGTTGCCAAGGCTATCGAAACTGACGAAAGATATTACATCCAAGTTCTGTAAATGAGCAAACGACGAAGTATGGTGGAAAAAAAAAGAGGAAAAAAAAACTGTACCTAAAACTGGTGCAAAAGTTTAAATTCCAGTGTTAATTACATGTAGATTGGATGCAGTGGTTTTCACGGCATGTCTTGAGATGCTCCAGGGGCAGCTCACCAGCCCCGCTCCAGGTAGGCCTTTGGCGTTACCACTTGTCCTACAACAAGAAATAAAACAAAGGCCTCCAACCGAATAGCCAATTTTGCTAATGTCATTTTTCTGAAAAATCTGCATCTGACGATCACTTTAAGAATAGATATCAAATTCAGGACAGCAATTTCATTGCAAAGTTGTTTTCCTTATTTATTTATTTACTTAAATACCAATACGTTCTTCATCAAAATAGTCATGCTAAATTATAAAATCCCTGAATACGAGCTTGTATTCATGAATTTTAAATAACAGCTGCTAATCGTCATTATTTCTGTGGAGGTGGATAGCCGGCTTTCAGAGGGAATGAGCTTAATGCTTTTAAGTACGTTGGTCTGAACGTAATGTTCCAAAAAAGAGTTTTAACAGTTATATTTAGATTACATAATTTAATTTTAAAATTTTCAGCTTTGAATTATAATTAAGCAGTATGGTAGGTAATTCCTTTTTGTGTTCGTGTGTACTCTGAAGAGCCAAAAGTCATGAGATACGTACTGTCATATATAAAAGTCATGATACGTATCGAGTAGGACCTCTTCTAGCCCGGCGAAGTGCAGCAACTCGGCGTGGCATCGATTCCACAAGTGGCCGAAGATTTCATGAGAGATGTTGAGCCATGCTGTCTGAACAGCCGCCCACCGTTCTCTGATATTTTTGTAGGTGCGTGATCTTGGGTGCGAATGGACCTTTCCACCTCGTCCCTCATATCTGCTGTATTGGGTTCATATCGGGCAAACGTGGTGACCACACCAGCCGTCGGAACTGTTCAGAATGCTCTTCAAACCAATTTTGGACAACTTAGAACCTATGGCGTGGTGCATTATCCGCCTGGAAAATCCCATCGTCGTTGGGTACATGAAGTCCATGAAGGGCCACCCAGCAGAGCAACAAAGCGATTACCGGTTAATGACGTGTATACGAGGAACAGAGAACCCAAACCGTGCCACGTAAAGACACCCCACACATGTATGGAACCACCACAAGCTTGAGCAGGGCCTTATTGACAGCTTGGGTCCATGGCCTCATGGGGTTTGTGCCACACCCAAATCCTACCATCAGCTCATAACAACTGGTAGCGTGACTCATCGGATCACGCCACATGTTGCCACTCTTCCAGTGTCCAATTACCGTGTTCACGAGCCCATGTGAGGCGCCGTGTCCGAAGTCGTGGTGTCAACAAAGGCACTCTGGTAGGTTTTTTGCTCCCATACCCCATATACACTAAATTACGCTGCACTGACCTGATAGATATGTCTCTGGTACCTCCTGCATTGAATGTGAAGGTTGAGCCAGTGTCGCTTGTCTGTTAGCAAGGACAATCCTGGTCAGACGCCGCTCGTCACGGTCATTCAGCACCCATGGTCGGGCACTGCGCTGTGTAAGGTGGGTGGCAATGCCTTCCATGAGGTATTCTTGGTACACACGTGACACCGTGGATCGAGAAATGTTGAACGTTCGCACAACTTCGGAAATTGAGTGTCCCATCCGTCTGGCTCCCACTAACATGCCTCGTTCAAACTCCAATAATTCAAGTCAACTTGCCATAATCCTACTGGCGTTGTTCAACCTGACTCACGAGATGACACCTTGCAACTGATAAAAATCGTGGCGTGCTTCGAAGTCTTTATACGACGGCAGTTCCAGTTAAAAATTTGCATACTGCTATCCCATGACTTTTGCCACTGCAGTGTACTTTTTTATTGCGTCATTTATTTCAAATGGAACTTCTATTTTTGTTTATATTTCACGGAAAAGTAGTGGAAAAGAACTTCAATTTCTATTTATTCCACTACTTTAAAATGAAGTTCTGGAAAGGAACTTCTGTTTGTGTTTATTTCGCAACTGCAACAAAAAATCGTTGTAAAAAGCTTCTGTTTTTGTTTCTTCCACTACATCTAGCCCAAGTCGAGGTTTATTTGATACTTTCGTTCCGGTGTTTACGCAAGAACAGTCGAACTCGTTTGTATCGAAGTCCAAAGGACCAGGTGAAAACTTCGTTGTAAAAGAACTATTGATTAAATGCAGAGGTAGTATGTACTATATAACAACAGTACATACAAGGCCGTAGTTTGAGGGCCACCAGGCGAGGCTTAGCCACCCCTACAAAGGATTCAACGAACGCAATAATAATTCGGATATGCCGTATTTGAAGAAAAAAATTAGTGAAAAGAATTTTGATTTTACACTTAAACTGCTGTCTATCTGACTGACAGGAAAGCTGGAAAAGAAACTGTTTCGAGATCATTTCCTTCAAGCCATCAGTGTGGAAATTTGAAGTTTTAAAACACTGAAGTGTTTTTAGAGAAGTTTTTTTAAGACACAGCAATAAAGTTTGCAGTTCAATTCGTCGTTCTCACCTTCACGATAAATTATTGCAATTTTTCCGTCCACTTTCCAGCACTCATTATGATTACTCATTTTCGAAATGTTTTACCTTCAGTAAGGTCCGTCGCAAAAGTTTAGGCACAAACAAATATCGACGCTAAAACGTAAAAATTCAAAGGAAACGGAGCACGAATATTGAAAAGCAGGTGAAATATCTCAAACTGCTTCACGCTAAGTAATGTAAATCCAAAAAAATGAAATGGATATAATGATATATAGTCATGGCGTGAAACGAGAAGGTAACATTTCATCCATATTTTTTTTTAATCGCCTAGCATAGGTAAGTTAAACAACGGTTTCGTAATATGTAAAGGATAATTTTGTCCAATTTCAACAAAAATGACTATAATTTTTTTTTAAAATAAAGCTTGAAAATATCAAATTTTGTCTTGATTGGTTAAACAGCTTTTGTGCCACTTCATTCTTGAAAAAAAAATAAAAAAAAAACTTCCAGAAGGTATCTCCTGTTTTGTGGCACTTAACGGCACCAGAAGAAGAGGCATTCTCGAGATATATATATTAAGTTGTTTCAAATTCAAATATGTAAAAAAACTGACAGTTACAAATGCATAACTTTGCCGTATTACCTTAAAATCCTTGAAACAATGTTATTGTGCTTATTAATATTTTTGGCAATAAACACTGCTATTTTAGATTAAAATTAATTTACCGGTGTAACTACAATTTCTGTAGCCTTCCCCAGAATTTACCCCTAGCTACGGCCCTGAGAACATACTTATATGCGTAGTTTATACAGACAGGAAAACACCCTCAGAGTCGTATTCAAAGGGAGGAAGTTCAGATATCATATACATCCCCTCCCTTCTTTCCCCAATGTTTTTCATCTGTGATTTCACAATGCTTTTATGTATCCGGTTAATGTGTAAACTTTTTTATTATATGATTCTAACATTCGTGATGTTTTTCGCCTTTATAAGGAAAAACAGTTTAAGCTATAATTTTATAAGGCAAAACAGCTTAAGTTATAATTTTATAAAAGAAATTAAGTACATATCATGGCAAATGTTTAGTGTTTCTCTAGCAGATCATCGCATTTTATACTGCAGCGTGTTATTCCCCGTCGTGTTTTTCTCCGCTCGTGCGAAAACACTGAGGTCTCTGTGCTGACGGTAGACGTAGTTTGGCAATTTTCCATTTCTCAGAGCAGTAAGATGTGTAATAAACATCCACAAGGCATAAGAGAGAAATATTTGCTTCGAAGCGCCATCGAAACTGTTTTCTCTTAAATCTGCGAGTCAGGCTGGTATAATCACAACTTTTTTTTTCCAAAAAACGCAACCTTTAATCAAGGAATTTTCGAATTTGACATAAAATGAAATTAGAATTTTACGACTAAATGTCATACAGAAACAATATATTCAGATGTCAGTAATCAGCCACTTTCTGTCTGTTTGTTGTTGCTGTTGTTTGTTTGTTTGTTTGTTTTGTTTTGTTTATGGTGTTTACATACTATATAAACGAATGGAGAATATCGTTGTGTTGCCGCGTTTTCTCACCTGATCATCGAGGTCTTTTATGTAAGCACTAGCTAAAAGCGTATTTTTTTTATTATTATTATTAAAGCGCTGGGTAAAAGCGAACCAAAATCTAGTAAATAAATAAAAGATAATTCAGCCAGCTGTGTACTTCAGAAATGCTTTTTATTTATAAACCGACAGAGTGGCAACGAAGTTACTGCTTTCACAATACATAGATACCAAGTGTAACCCAAAGCCCTACTTAGGGACAATTTTCCACTCGGTGAGTTAAACTAGATTTTGTTGAAGTGGTAATCCGTTTAAGTGGCGTAAGAAACAAAATACAATTCGCTAAGCTTCCACTCATCTACGGATGGGTTTGTCAAGGCAAAAAGCGTAAACAAACTGAAAATGAGAACAATTACAACTTAAATATGAGAATGGTTTCGTCGTTTTCAGTTTGTTTACTGAAACTGAAAACGATGTAACCATTCTCATATTTAAATAAAGAAAACGCTAAAATCGTAAACAAACTGAAAATGAGAACGATTACAATTTAAATATGAGAATGGTTTCGTCGTTTTCAGTTTGTTTACTGAAACTGAAAACGATGTACCCATTCTCATATTTAAATATAGAAAAGGCTAAAAACGTAAACAAACTGAAAATGAGAACAATTACAATTTAAACATGAGAATGGTTTCGTCGTTTTCAGTTTGTTTACTGAAACTGAAAACGATGTAACATTCTCATATTTAAATAAAGAAAAGGCTAAAAACGTAAACAAACTGAAAATGAGAACGATTACAATTTAAATATGAGAATGGTTTCGTCGTTTTCAGTTTGTTTACTGAAACTGAAAACGATGTAACCATTCTCATATTTAAATAAAGAAAAGGCTAAAAACGTAAACAAACTGAAAATGAGAACGATTACAATTTAAACATGAGAATGGTTTCGTCGTTTTCAGTTTGTTTACTGAAACTGAAAACGATGTAACCATTCTCATATTTAAATAAAGAAAAGGCTAAAAACGTAAACAAACTGAAAATGAGAACGATTACAATTTAAATATGAGAATGGTTTCGTCGTTTTCAGTTTGTTTACTGAAACTGAAAACGATGTACCCATTCTCATATTTAAATAAAGAAAAGGCTAAAAACGTAAACAAACTGAAAATGAGAACGATTACAATTTAAATATGAGAATGGTTTCGTCGTTTTCAGTTTGTTTACTGAAACTGAAAACGATGTACCCATTCTCATATTTAAATAAAGAAAAGGTTAAAAACGTAAACAAACTGAAAATGAGAACGATTACAATTTAAATATGAGAATGGTTTCGTCGTTTTCAGTTTGTTTACTGAAACTGAAAACGATGTACCCATTCTCATATTTAAATAAAGAAAAGGCTAAAAACGTAAACAAACTGAAAATGAGAACGATTACAATTTAAACATGAGAATGGTTTCGTCGTTTTCAGTTTGTTTACTGAAACTGAAAACGATGTAACCATTCTCGTATTTAAATAAAGAAAAGGCTAAAAACGTAAACAAACTGAAAATGAGAACGATTACAATTTAAACATGAGAATGGTTTCGTCGTTTTTTTCAGTTTGTTTACGCTTTTAGCCTTGACAAAACCATCCGTAGATGAGCGGAAACTTGGCAAATTGTATTTTATTTCTTACGCATTAAACGGATTACCACTTCAATCTTACATACTTGGCGTATTAATTAGTTGTACTATTAGATTTTGTTGACTTTACTTCAAAATTCAAATTTGCACTAGGTATTTGTCAATTTAAGCTACGTATTCTAGGGTTGCAGTACATTTGAAGACGAAAATTTATTCAGAAATTCACAAATTGGCACATGATTCATTTGTTACCTCTCCGCTCTATTTGTATAAAAGCATTTTGTGTTTGCTAAGCCCAAAATTGACAGGTTATCAAACTGTTGTATCAAAAACTTCCTTTTTTTTATGTACAATTCGATGAAAAACTCAAATTAAAATTTCGAAATTTTTCGTACGTTTCGGTTTTTGCTTTCCGGTAGCCGAGTGGTTTGAGGTGCGGGCTTCCTACAAATTTTCCTAATCAATCCCGGATGAGATACGCTGATGGTGTGTTACGCATCTATGACTGCGAGGAATCGTGAAAAGCGATGATTCCCTGCAGTCGTAGATGCTTAAGAGGTAAACTCCAAAACAACAACAACAACAAAAATACGTTACTAATTATACGAGATCTGATTACTCGTACATCCAAAGAAGACTCGGATCCCGAGGTTTGGTGGCCCGGGCAAGAACCATGCTACGTGGCACCTGTTCCTCTTAACCAGTGTTTTCAAGAATTTCGGAAAATATAGCCAGGGGAATATTTAGCTCTGAAGTTAAAGGAAAAAAATATTTACTACGCATTAAAATTAGAACCGATCGTAAAACCGTGGAAAGGGGTGTATTTACACCTTTGTACCTTTTTAAGGAATTTCTTCACTCCTTGCATATATAGCACTTGCAGCAGAGATAGAAAAATAACCATAAAGTACCTGAAAATGTAATGCGTATATCATGAACAGTATTTGTAAGATACACGAGAGGCGTTCAATTAAAGTCGTAATGGCCGGCGCAGTGGTCTAAGCGATGGCTTCTGATCATTCGTCCGACAGGGGTCCGGGTTCGAATCCCGATGAGGCATGGATGTTGTGTTTGTCTTAGGGCACTGGTTCTCTCCCTTTCCTGGAGCCAGTTGCCCTAAATTAGGGACGGGCGACTGATTATAGCCCACTGAGTTGCTCACGGTGGTCGTTAAACCTCCAAATTAAAAAAAGTCTTAATGCAATTAAAGAAAATTAATTGCATTACGACATTTTATCTGTTACGTGTTACAGGTGCCCCGTAACACGTAACAGGTAAAAAAGAAGAAAAAGGCCGGTAACTCAGTTGATTGTATTGACAAAGAGCGAAACTAGACGCCCTTTCACCCTACCATAAGAATTTTGGTACGTTTATTCCTTTTAGGATAGCAGTCGTGTGTGGTACGTGCAAACTAAAATATATAGATGCGTATTCTTTGAGGATATCAGTGGAGGTGCCTCTGAGGCTGCGTCCCATGGCTTCAGCTACTTGTGCTCTGAGTGGCATGATATACGGGGGTTCGACAGAGTAACGTGAACACCTAGGAAAAGACTGTTTTACGTACATAATATGGTGTAGGACCACCTTTGGCATTCAAAACCACCTGGATCCTACAAATAATTGGATGCATACAAATCCTGGATGGTGGTTAGTTGGATGTTACACCATTCTTCATGCAGAAATTACTCCAGGTACTTGAGAGATGCAGGAGGAGAATAACGGGATCTTACTGTCTTTCAAAACACTGACCACAGTGGCTCGATTATGTTTAAGTCTGGTGATTGGGGAGGCCAAGGAAAGTGCGAAAGTTCGTCCTCATGTTCCTCAAACCATGACTGGATATCCTGAGCTCTGTGAATTGGGGCGTTATCATCTTGACAGATGGTATCCCCTGCACGAAACAATGCCTGTGCCACTGGAAGGACTTGGTCGGCAAAAATGGTTTCATACGCCCAGTCAGTCATCTGTCCTTTCAAGGTGATCAGGGGACCTGCTGAAAACGACGATATGACAGCCCAGAACTTGACAGAACCACCACCATGCTGCACTGTTGGGAGCAGACAGTCTGGGTTGTATGCTTCTGACGTTATTCTCCACTCGTAAACACGTCCTGCGGTGGGGAAAAGTGTGAATGTGGATTTATCAGACCACATTGCACACTTCCATGCATTTACAGTCCACGTTGTATACTCCTAGCACCACTGCTGTCGCCGTTGGGTATTCACCCGGGTTACCAGAGGTTTTGCAGTAGCAGTTCTGCCATGAATATCTTGTTTATGCAGTTCTCTGCGCACTGTTGTCGTTGATACTGGAGTCTGGAGATGCATATTGAGCTTCGCACTAATTTTCGGCGCCGTGGTCTTCTTATTACGCGTAACAATCTTCTTTAATGCTCTCCTGTCTTTTTCAGTCAGAGTCGTTTTCCGGCCTCTCTTGTGGATCCAAACAATAAAGTCTCGTGCTAAAATCCAATGGTAAACTAAACACCGTCTAAGCACGATATATGAGATGATAAGTTAAAATACTTTATTAAAATACAAGTGAGATCTTTCGTACCCTGCCTGCGGAGTCCATCTTCAGACTAAAAGGCAAATGTAACAAGGTCGCCAATGACGCAGATTTTATAAATATACTGTGACGGAACAAATCATGATCTGTGCATGTCCACTATTATGGGTAACGCATCAGCATTACATTACCCATAATAAACTTAACTGTAATGCAACACTGCAATTTGAAGTAAAAATGTAATTATTAACATATACAGGTAAATCTTTCAGTCCAAAATAATGTTCCAATATGAGGAGACCCTTTAAGTGATGTCAACTAAAGTCTCAGAGCTGCAACTTCAGTGCCAATCTCCACGAGAACGGCATGAACATAGGTTTCTCGTCATTACAAGAGACAAAGTTCATTTAATGAATGTAAAGGCTCTCAGTGAACAATAGCTGAGATTTAGATGAAGGGGCTGCAAGAATAGAAGTTTCTTCCCATACTGGTTCGTGAGTCCCATTAAAAACTTGCCGGGCTAATGCTGTGGAAGTTGCACCATTTTTAATGTCATATTGGTGTTCTGGTGATACGGGTCTTAAGAGAGATTTTATAAATGCCATGCCTGTGTAGAACTTCTGGTCTATCTCGGTCCTTTCTGATGTTTTAAAGTAGATTTTGAGTCTTAATTGAGTCCGGAGTTAATGTCATAAGGTCGAGAAGCCGATTGAAAGGAACTGGAAATGTTAGGGTTAAACGATGTTGAACCCATGAATCTGAATGAGTGAAATTCACGAAGTAAGGAAGAAGAATGGGTCCGAAGATATCTCCGATTCATACGTTCAATTAACTGCTTAGAGTAGCCAAATGACGTAGCAGCGTCCTTGATAGTATTAAGTTCGATATTTCGAATGGCAGGGGTAGAAGAGTGAGTGTAAGCCCATTTGATCAGAAAGGAGAAAACGGAAAGTTTATAAAAAGTAGGATGACTAAAAGCATTCGGAATGAGAATGGGGAGTGAAGAAGATTTCCTGTAGCACTAAAAGTATTAGAAGAAGAATTAGAGGTACGAGTAAGAAGGAAATCCAGAAATGGGAGCCGACCATTAATCTCAATTTCAGTGGTAAATTTCAGTGAAAGATAGGAGGATGAAAAGGAATTGGTAAACGATTCTAATTCTGAGAGGGTGGAGGGCCAGAAGGCATCCACATACCGTATTAAAAAGAGTGGTTTAATACGGCATGTGGACAGAATCCTAGTCTTCAAGTCCTGCAAAAGGACTTCGGCGAGAAGAGGAGAAAGTGGCGACCCCATAGGGGCGCCCCGAACATTGATGAAAAATAGTATTGTTAAAATTAAAATGAGAGCGTTTATAGATTAGTTTTAAGGCAGAAAGAATAGCTTGAATTTCTGAATCAGAAAGGTGAAAATGAGAAGAGAGTTTAAGAGCAATTAAATCGTGAGCAACAGGGACCGGAATACTAGGAAAGAGAGATTTGACATCAAGTGAAGCCACCAGAAAATGGGTGGAATTCGAATAAGAAAAGGCCTTTATCCTTTCAAGGGCCTCCCTGGAAATCGAAATAGAATATTCGGGTGAAACCACTAGATACTGAAGGAATAGATTAATAGCTTTCTCCGGGGGCGGTGGGACTAGCGAAGGTTGAAACCACGGGTCTAATGGGCAAGTCGGCTTTGTGTGTTTTTAGTTTGCCGAAAAGCTCTGGAACCCGTGGTCCCAGAGGCGAGTGCATCTGGCTGGAAAGAGCAATGGGGAGAGAAATCTGGTGGTGCCCCCTCAACTTTTAATTTTTTCAGTTATCATAAAGCATTGTACATATACTAAAGAGCAATTAAATTAGAGAAACCTGTCTAGTAACATGTAGCACCACCAATCGCCCTGATGACGGCGGCGATTTGTCTCGGCATGGGCTCGACAAGACACCAGAAGCGTTGGGAAGCCATGCGGATCCACGACCTCTGAACAAGCTCCCACAGTTCACGAAGATTTGATGGAGGGGGTCAGAGCCTCGAACATCTCTCTCGATGGCATCCCAGATGTGCTCGATGGTATTGAGATCAGGTGACCTAGCTGGCCAAGGAAACGAGGTCACGTCGGAGGAGTGTTCATCCAACCATTCGGATACAATTCGGGAGCGATGGCACAGTGCATTGTCTTCTTGCAGGATGAGGTCCCCAGTGTGATGTTGAGGACGCACAAATGAGAGCAAGTGGTCGTCCAGGATATCCCGGTAACATTGACCTGTGAGAGACGATGTCACACGCACCAGGGGTCCCCTTTCAGTCCACGTAAACAGTCCCCAGACGAGAATGCCACCCCCACCAGCTTGAAGAGTACCCTGCTGGCAAGAACGATACATCGCTTCACGTGGTTTGCGCCGTACTCGTATGTGTGGTTTGCGCCGTACTCGCCATCCGCATGTACCAACGTGAATCTCGACTCATCAGTCCAGGCAACATTTTCCCACATGTCTATGGTGCAGTGGCGATGTTCCCGCACCCATGCAAATCTTTGCACCCTGTGATGTGCGGCCAGCAGCGGTACCCTCGTGGGACGATGGCTTCTGTACCCCATAGCGAGGAGATGGTTCTAGATGGTGTGACTGCTTACACGTTTTTGTGCACCAGCATTAAATTGCCGAATGATTTCTTGCACTGTGGGCCGTCTATCTGCTGTTACAATGCGAGTTAGCCGACGATGACCCCTCTCATTCACACGCTGTTGTCCACGGCAGCTGACCCTTGCAATGATGATTTTACCGGATTCGATGTACTCACGGTGCACCCGTGACACAGTGGCTCGTGAAAATCCCAGTGCTTGCACGACTTCCAAGATGGAGTGACCCATTCGTCGGGCCCCGACAATTTGCCCGAGATCAAATGCGCTTAGATCCTTCATCTTACCCATACTGCGTCCGACTCTTACTGATTCCCGTCGCATCACTCCTTATATTGTCGGATCGCTGCATCCGTCATGTCGTTTCCGTTTACAGGGCCGCCCACATCGCCACATTTGCATAACGCCAGCTGTCGCTAATTCAATTGCTCTTCAGTGTATTGCATTTTTCTGTACATTCGTCCTTAATCGCATTTCTTTACTCGTGTCAGGAAGTTCCTGGATCATACCTTGCAGCTCTGCAAGGGTACTCTTATTTTACAAAAATGGCTGTGTCATCTTCAAAACTAAAGTGGATTAAGCAACCTCCATTAAACTTTATCCACTTGCTTTCCCAGTTCAATGATTGAAAGATATTCTGAAATGTGGCACTGAAGAGCTTCGGGTCATCTTTTCTCAACCCTTTTCCAGTTTTTATACGTGCTATTTCTTTGAACAACTGATAGGATTCTAATGGGTCATTAGTTCCGAGGTCCTCGAAGTGCCTTGTTTTATGTAGGGTAACTTCTGCCAGAAGAACCAGAGGCACTTTAGAGGCTGCATATTTCTGTTTGTTTATAATAGATGTAACACTTCACTGTTAAAAAATTTGCAGTAGGCAGCACCCAAGAGTGATGTTACACCAGCTGCACCACTTTTCGGGCACAGGTAAACCATTCTGTGACGCATGAAACATACGAAAACATGAAGAAATGGGTGCACCTTCGCACCATTCAGGTTGGATACCATAACATGGTGCATAATTTCATCATGTTTTAGTGTGTTTTATGCACTTTTGCACCAAAAGGGTACAGCTAGTGTAGTATCATTTTTTGGTGCAACCTACTAAACAAAAATTTTACCGGCATCTGCTGGCGAATTTTTCAGGCGTGGAATCATTCAGGAGGGTTGGCCATAGCTCATCATGCTGGCAATGCAGGTTGGTGAATATGGGAGAGTAATTGCTCTAATCCAGGTACTGAAGTTATACATTTGTCGGTCTTAGAGCCCCTTCAGTGAGAACAAGGTACGCTACGAGAAGGCGGGGTTGACGTTTGTCTAAGAGAAACCGCATGCTGATCAGTGGTATACCTTGCATCCCTCTACGCGCGCGCGTGTGTGTGTGTGTGTGTGTGTGCGTGCGTGCGTGCGTGCGTGCGTGCGCGCGGGCTTCCGCATATCTATAATTATTAATTTTGACGGTTGTATTGTACCCACCGAAAGTAAGGAAGCTACGAATATGAAGCATATAGTTCACCAGCTCCAAAAATATTGTAGGACAAAATTCAAGGTAAAATCCTCTACGGTCGTGCCAACATGTTGTATTATGGACAAAAAGTTGTGTTCAATCCTTCGGGGTGTTTACATATCAAACTCAAATTGTGGTAACTGGCGGAGGCGCTTGACGGGACAGTGGCTTAGTTACCATTCCCAGACATGTTCGATTGGGAACATATCCGGTGAACGTGCAGGCCAGGGAAGATGCAATTTCTGCTTTGCATGGAAGAGGTCTTGGACATTCCGGACCACATGTTGCCAAGCATTGTAAATGGACGATGTCATCGCTCTGTCCACGTTATTTTATAAACAACGCATAGCGACTGAAAAATTGTGATGACATCGTCCATTTACATTATCTCCACGTATTTGATTTATATTAGCCAAGCATTGTCTTGCTGAAATGTAGCGCCAAGATAACTCTGAAGGAAGGGTATCACCTCTGCCTCTAAAACATCCCTGATGTATCGCGGGCTGTTGAGGGTTCCCCCAATTCGTATCAGGCGAGATCGCGAATTGAACTCTACGAATATGAATGACACCCCAAACTATGACGCTTGGCGTTGAGCCGGCATGACGCTGCAAGGAGTCGTTCGCTACGTTGTCTTCTAACAGTATGCGACCATCATGGTGCATCAAGTTGAATCGTGACTCGCCATAAAACAGGACCTGTTGCCAATCGGCACGCAAATGTCTGTGTTCGAGAGTTCTTTGTAACTTAACCAGCCTGTCGTTGAAGGTCAAAGAAATGCGCATTAATGGGCTGTTAGCGACCAGTCCTATTATGAGCAGACGACGTCGAACTATACTGAAGGACAAAGCCTGACCTGTGAAAGTGCTCCACCGCTGCGCTAACACCGTGGATGTCGCTGAGAGATCGATCACTACCATGCGGTAGAGGTGTCTGCCATCCCGTGCAGTCGGGCGATTTTGCGGTTCATTTCCCGGTTTTCTATGCGTCCGAACCTCATCTATCCATTGACGCCACGCCACGTTCACATCACTATACTGGCGTTTCGTATCGTACGAGTGGCAGTTTTGCGGTAGGAAAATTCAGTTCCTCTCATCCCAACACACTTCCTAGCTCAAAGTCTGTCAGGTGCTGTTTAGCCGCCCCGGTGGCACAGTGGTCTAAGCGATGGCGTATGATTATTCGTCCTAGTTGGGTTCGGGTTCGAATCCCGGTGCGGCATGGATGTTGTGTTTATCTTACGGCGCTGGCTTTCTTTCTACCCTGGAACTAGTGGCCCTAAATTCAGGACAGGCGACTGCTTATAGCTCATTGAATTATTTATTTAATTTTTATATTCAGTTTATTCAGCATTTGGAAAAAGCACTGTATCGTTTTCTTTATTGTGCATAAGCTTATTCAACTCTTGCGGAAACGCAACTGCCTAGCAATGTTGACTTAGGCATAACCTCCGAACAACGGCCACCTCCTACCAACGGTCACTTTTCTCCGTTCGGAGCAATGAACGTTATTCGGAGGTTTAACTACAAGCAAGAACTTCAAATCGGTACATTTTCACACGTTTGAAAAGATAATGAAAGTCATTGTCAGTTTAAAAAATCTCGTGTTCAAAGCATTCTGTTATTTCGAAAAAAAAAATCACGATGAAAAAAAACGTAATTTTTAATGAATCTTCCTGCAGAAAAAAATAAAATTTTTACAAACATATTCAGAAAAATAATAAGGTCCAACAGAATATAAAATGATTAAGGTGTTCCACCTAAAATCTTTGCCTTATGTTTCCAATGGTAAAACTTCTTTACATATTTTCTTCGCAATTAATGTATTCTCAACGATAAAAATTTGCACATCGATAAAACGAACTTTAAATTATAGTATGGGATACTTAGTACTTGCTAAAACATAACCATAATTAAGCAATCCAACATTTGTTTGTCTACTGACGTCATCAATGTACAGGTCGCGCCATCTATTAACAGGTCTGAACATTACTCAAAGAAAAATGATTGATTTTTAATATAATCATGGTAATGTTTTAGCAAGTATTAAGTATCCCATGATATAACTTAAAGTTAGTTTTATCGACGTGAAAATTTTGATCCTTAGGAATACATTAATTGCGAAGAAAATAGGTAAAGAAGTTTTACCATTGGAAACATAAGGCAGAGATTTTAGGTGGAACCACCTTAACTCACCCTCATTAATAACAAAAATAATAATAATAATAAATAAGCATCGTGCAATTAGTGTTGTACTTTGGAAGCGACGGGTGTTAAGAATTTGTGGCTCTGTGGTAAGACACCCGCTTCGTGATCCCAAGGTCGCTGGTTCAAATCCCGCAGGAGCGAGTGAGGAAGGTTTGTTGTGTCAGCTGGTTCACTGGAAGGAAGAATTTCCCGTGAATTCATGCCACTTATCTTTTATAGTGTAGCACATATCTAGATTTCTTTTTGAATGTTTAATGGGCAATCTAGGCTTGCACGAACGTCCATACGGAACATGGTGGACGGCCATTAGATGTCCCGATGACGTGTAATGGACGTAATCTGGACTTCCAAAGACGTTGCCGCCCCGGTGGAGCAGTGGTCTAAGCGCTGGCTTGTGATCTTTCGCCCGTGAAGGGTCTGGGTTCGAATCCCGGTTAGGCATGGATGTTGTGTTTGTCTTACAGCACTGAATCTCTCCCTACCGTGGAACCAGTTACCCTAAATTAGGAAAGAGCTAGTGCTTATGGTCCATTGAGTTGCTCACGGTGGTTGTTAAACCTTCACTAAAAAAAAATAGGACTTCCATTAAGAGTTTATACATAACATCTAGGGGATGTAGAATAGACATAATCTGGAAAGACATTGGGCAGCCATTAGATGCCCGATGACGTATGATAGACGCACTCTGGACTTCCATGGACGTCCATTTAGCTTCTATAATTTATACATAACATTTTGGACGTCAAATGGACGTCTATTAGATGTGATTGTGTTGTGTGGGTAGATGCTTCTCCTATTGTTTGTATAACTAATGACAAATTTCGTTCCGCTGTATAGAAGAATTTCATATTAAAAATTGCAATGAAATCTAGTTAGACCACACTGACCACACCAATACGTAGGATTATCAGCTCAGAGTTGATTAGTTGCCTGTTGCAGAATTTGAACCTGCCATGAAGAAGAAGTTACCTCAACGTAATTTCTGAACAACGCACACGGTTTCTTAAAAATCATACAAAATATATCGAATCTCAGAGAATTTCTTATTTAGAATTTCGTGTGAAGTTTCACAAGCTTACCTTTTCATTTTATTTAATTACTTTTTCATTCCAGTACTTAGTCGGTTGGTGTGAAGTTGGCTCTCCTGTTTCTAGTCGGTGAGCCCCGTAAGATACCGTGCGTTTTGGGTGTGTCGTCGTTGGCGAAAGCGTTCTTGTTTCGTTACATTTCTGAGACAACGGCTTGCTGTTTCCTCTTTTATTTTCGTTTCTTTGCCTGCTAAGGTTTTGCGGGTGGTTGGTTCTTCCCATATCCAAGGTAAAATATTTTACTTTGCATGGTCTCGGTTGTTGTGGTCAGTTGATTCGGGGTGGGCCCCACTCTACCGCCGGTTGGCCCGGCGGGGATGGGGAACTCTGATTCCTCTATCCGGCTAAAAGGATACGTTCTTCACCGGGTGATGAGCTTCGTCAGCTGGGTGGTTTGCTAGTACCAGTTAATGATTTTGTTTGTTCGGTTCAATGGTTTCCTCGGGAATTGCTGCGTAGGGAATTTGCGAGTGGAGTGACTCGTGGGAAAATACTTATTTCTGCGACTTCTGGTAAGCTAACCAGAGTCCGTCCCATGTTGTTGAAGAGGTTCTTCGTGGACAATATTTCAATGCATGACTCGATTTCAGACGTTCAGTTTAGGTTCGGGTGACTTATTGGTGCGCTCCTCTAATCTCATTTGCTTGCTGGAACTTTGTCAACTTTCTCATTTTCTTCAGGTCCCTGTCAAAACTCAGGTCCTCACTAAGCTTATGACAGCGAAGTTTTTAGTTCGAGATGTGGACATTGAAGCCCCTGTAGCTGAGATTGCTACGGAATTGTTGGACCGTGGTGTGAACTGTCTTCGTGTTGTTCGGTTCCGACGTTCAGTAAATTCCTCGAGGGTCCCTACTTCTTCGGTCCTAGTGGAGGAACTGGGCTTTACTAACCGTGACACTATCTATCTGTGGTATACGAGATGTGCAGTTCGACCTTTCTTGTATTCGCCTAGGCAGTGTAAAAATTGTCAGCGTTATGGACATCTGCTGTCAACTTGTCGTAGTGCCGCTCGTTGTGGTGAAGGACATGACTCTTCGGTATGCTCGGCGTCGAGCTTCAAGTGCGTCTTGTGCGAGGGCTCTCATCCTGCTTCTGACACGAACTGCCCAATTTATCGCCAAGAAAAGAGGATACAAGATATTATGGCTACGAAGCATCTAAGGTATCCAGAAGCTCGGGACTCTGTGCGTCAAGTCCACCAGGCCTCATATGCGGCGGCGGCACAGGCTCACCATCCGTGAGCTTGCTCCTCTGCCTTCCCTCAGCTTCTGGACATCATCTCTAAACTCACCAGTAGATTGGACTCATTGACGAATTTTCTTTCACCTCCTTCTTCTTCCCTACATGCCGGTTTCACCTCAACCGCTGCATTGGCGCCACAGGCTGAAGTTTTGCAGAATCCTCCCACTACAGTTGCAGCGAGCCGAGCTTCTTTAGGTCCTGATGAGCAACCTCCTGACACTGGCCAACGCGCCGATGAATTCCTGTTATGCGAAGAATCTGTGGTTCCGTTTGCGGAGTCGGCTGCGGAATCCGTCAAACTTTCTCACTCCAAAACCTTCTTGTGTCCTCCGTGCGCCATGCCTTTCTCTTCTCGTCCGGCCTTGCTGTCTCACCTGAAAGCTCATCGTGACAACGGTAAGTTTCTCTGTAGTCTCTGTTCCAAGCCGTTCAAGCATCCGGCCTAGCGGAGCACTTCTCTCTTCGTGAATAGTTGGTCGCTGGTCCAATGGAATGTGCAGTCCCATCGCTCGAAAAAAACTTATTTCGCCGACTGTTCTATTTTTGCTACAGCCACGATCTTAACTATCCAAGAATCCTGGCTATCCCCTGGTGTCTATTTTTCCCTCACAGACTGAACGGTGTATAGAAGTGATCGGAGGGAAGTGTCGGGGTGGCCTCCTTACTGCAATAAGGTCGGATATCTCTTCCAGATTGGTTGACCTCTTCAGCTCGGGTTCGAACGAACAGCTTGTTGCTACGGATATCTTCTCTGGCGAAACCACGCTCAGGGTTATTAATCTATACATTCCCTCTCCTCCCCTCTCGGCGCTCTTGCTTGGACGGATCGAACACCTGCTCACTGATTGTTGTATGGTGGTTGGGGATTTCAACATTCATCACCCCAGCTGAGATTCTACTTCTCCGAGCCAAGGTGGTAATGAGTTCGTATACTGGCTTTGCTCACAAGATCTTTGTCTCCTTAACTCGGGGCCTCTATCTTTTGAAAGGGGTCAAGTTGCTCGGTTTTGGACTTCACCATGTGCTCTCCTCTGCTGGTTCCTTACTGCTCCTGGTCAGCGGATATTGATCTCTACTGTAGCACCCATCATCCTGTCATTACAACATTGGCGGCAGGGATATTTGTATCCCCTCCCCTCCTTCACCGGGTCTGAAGCTAGTTGCGTGATCAGTGACTTGGCCTTCCATCCAGAAGATTATCCGAGATGAACATCCTTCCACTCCTAACGGTACCGCTCTGATCTTGGACCGGATTTCCCAGATTCTTCATGCTTCTCGTCGGCCCATCGGTCAGCGTCGACGTTGGTCTCCCTGGTGGGACTTTGAGTGTGCTCAGCGGCTTCTCAAGAAACGTCGCCTCCTTCTCTGTGCCAAGTCGTCCGGCTGCCTCTTCGCTTGGTCGTTATATCGGCAGGCAGAACGGAATTTTCACCACCTCCTCACACTTAAGCGACGTGCCTACTGGAAGGCGCATTGGAACGACACCTCGAGGATAGGATTCTTTTTCTCCCTCCTGCGCCGCCTGAAATCTCATGTTGGATCGAGCCCGGATCACCTGCTTCTTCGTATTGACGATTCCCTGGTTGCTGATCCGGTGGAGCAGGCTTCAGCGTTTGGTGATCTCTTTTCCACAGCCTCCTGCTGTAAGGTGCACTCCTTTTCTCTTGGCGATGAACAGTGGCGCACACACGGGGAGGGTCCGCCGGGTCCGGATCCCTCCCAAGAAGGCTCGAGTCCTTAAAACAAATTATTTTCTTTTAAAATACATTCCGACTATGGCTAAATTAAAAAGAAAAAAGATTGTGTGCATGGCTTTATAAATTTATAATATTTTCGTTATGATCAATTATTTTTCTGTCCGTCTTAATTTTAGTTTTCGTAATGATCGTTATATTTATAAACGGCTTATGCTCAATGGTTACTGAATTTATCTTACTTCTTCAGATAATTATTTTTTATCAGTGTGTTCATCTGTGTTGATTTATGTCAACATTAATTAAGAACGTACAGTACATACATACGTTGTATTATCAATAGTATTCTGGTGCTACCAAATATTTGCCTAAGTGAAAAGAACGGTTGTGCAAGAAGGTGCGTGCTGTGTGAGTGGGGAGGTACATACACTACGTATAAAGCTGAGATGATTTGTCATGTTATTAGTAACTTTGAATAGATATGCCGCTTGGACATGAACTTTCCGAATTCCAGCATGGGCTGGTCATAGGATGTCATTCGGGTTATATTTCCATACGGAGCATTGCAGCTAAACTAAACATGCCTAAATCAATTATAAGTGATGTCGTGAAGAGATGGAGGCAGGACAGTGCAACGAGAGTAACAAAACGTTCAGGAAAGCCGTGCAAACTGATGGAACGTGACAGAAAAGCCATGGTAAGAAATACTAAGACATCCTGTTCTTCCTCTGCCGTTTCCATTGCTGCTGAAGTAGGAAATGCTTGTAACGGCTCGGTTAGTACCATAACTATCCGCAGAGAGTTGTAAAGTGTGGGTTATTATTCTGCAGTAGCGGCACACAAGCCGCACATCACTACTATGAATGCGAAGTGTCATTTGGAGTGGTGCGTCTCCCATCGTACCTGGACTATGGGCGACTGGAAAGCTGTTCTTCGGAGTGATGAATCAAGTTTTTAATTCTTCCAATCTGGTCAACGCGTTTAAAATTCTTCCAATCTGGTCGACGCATTTAGAGTTCTTCCAATCTGGTCGACGCGTTTAGATTCTTCCAACTGTCAAGTTCGACGGAGGTTCCATCAAGGTATGGAGTTGTTTTTCGTGGATGGGACTCGGGCCGTTGGTTATTATACCACAAACAATGAACAATGAAGTGTACCTCGACGTTCAGGATAATTCTGCGCAACCAACAATATGGCAGTATTATGGAAATGACCGTTGTCTCTTCCAACATGATCCGGCTCCCGCCACACTGTACGGCGAGTGCAGGACTGGTTTCTTGAAAATGAGGTGATATTGTTAGACTGGCCTGCTTAGAGTCTTGATCTTAATCACATAGAACACCTCTGGGATGAACTGGACTGACGAATACGAAATCGACCACAACAACCGTCTTCGCTCTCCACTCTGGCAGCAGATGTACAGGAAGAATGGCGAGATAGTCCTGTCGAGTCCAACCGGAAATTCGTTAATAGTATGCCTCGACGTATTGCCGATGTTATACAAGCAAAGGTGGACCGACTAACTACTAATAAAGGAACTTCAAAGCAAATAAAGGAACTTCAAAACAAGTGAAAACAAAAAACAGATTGCCGTCATCAGGAGAGCATCAACCTGTGGGAGTGGCCTTTCGAGTACCAACAAACGACAAGGCGAGCAAAAATTGTCGGTTGGTCATGCTCCCTATGCCAGCAAAACAAATTCTAATAAGCACAAAAATTCCAAGAATCAAATTTATACAACTGAAAAAAAATTAATTAAAAGCTTACCGGCAGAACAAAACCACCATGACAAGACATCAAACGAAACTGAACAGAACACCCACAAGAACCCAAATATATACACTGATGCAAAAGGCGGTCACGGTTAATCAACTACCTGGTAAGCCAAAAAATGTGTGAATTGACAAGATGCAAAACTGTGTATGTAGATAAGATCTTCAGCTATTAGGGACCCACCAAATAGCACTTTAGTTGCCTATATACTTACAATTGTTAGGTCTTAGGTTAATAAAGCATGTCAATGTGCAATTTGAAACTCTTGGAAACCAAATTAAAGTTCAAAATTAAATGTTTAAAATGACGTCTTAAGAAATTTTTAGGAAAATTGTTAGATTGCATTTTAGAAAGAAGAGCTTTCAGATTTCTTACAAGTAAGAACTGTGTAGAGCAAATTTTAGCTATTTCATGAAACTGAGAGATGAGTAGATTGCGATGTATAACTTTAGAAATGTTGGAGAACCAGTGAGTGTAGTGAATGATATCAAACTCAAAAGAGTTTCTTTTATCAAATAAGTTCACTACACCTCTTCCCTCCTCGCCCACCTGTACCTCTAAATCGAGGTAACAAACACAAGTAGACGATCTGTTAGTTTTTTCTAGGGTAAGGTCGTCAGGATACAAGTCAGCGGCGCAGCGCAAAAAGTCCGGAATGTTAATGACAATGATGTCATCAACAAATCTTATACATATATAACTTAGCCATAGTCAAAATAAAATTTACATGTATCTATATAAAAATACATAGCACATTTTGCTTGTCCAGTAAATTTCTTGTTGGACCCCACCCTTGATGAAATTCTGTGTGCGCCACTGGCCATGATGACTTTTCCCTAGCGATGGATGCGTTACTTACAGCCGGTGAAGTTGCCAGGGCTATTGATGGATCACCCTGACGCTGTGCATCCGGTCCTGATGGTGTACTTACGAACTGGTGAGACGTATATGGAGGTGGAATTCGTCATGCCTGGTTGACGTCCTTAACCCCTTTTGGTCTGCCGGCGTTCACCCTTCATGCTGGATGGAGTCCTGGGTGATCCTAATAAAGAAGCCTAACAAATCTGCTCTTGACTTATCATCGTACCGAATGATTACCCTCACATCGGTTCTTTCGAAAATCTTGGAGAAAGTCCTGGTCTCTTGCCTAACGGACTTTATTCTCTCACAACGGATCAGCAAGCTGCAGTTCGCATTTTTGCTAGGACGTTCAACATCGGCGTGCCTTCTGTCGATCCAACGTCATCTTCTGGTGGCTCGAGATCAACATAATTATGTTTTTCTGGTGTCTTTGGACCTTCAGACGGCATATGATTCGGTCTGTCATCCTGCTCTCCTGGGTAAATTGGCGTCTCTGGGTGTTCGTTAACGTCTTCTCCGTTGGTTGGCTGACTTTCTTGCTCTGCGCAGATTTTGCGTGCGTTGGCGGAGAACGGTGTCATAATCCTTTTCGCAGTGTCGTGGTGTTCCTCAGGGTAGCTCCATTTCACCTATCCTTTTTAACTTATACATTGATGATGAGGTTGATTGCTGTCATCCGAATACTCATATGTTCTTATTTGCAGACAACATTTTTATTGTTTCCTATAGTCCCAACCGGACGGCGGCCATTAGCTATATGCAATCCACTTTGGAATCCATTGTTCAGTGGGTATATTCCTGGGATTACGTCTCTCTCCTTCTAAAAGCTTCGAGGTTGACTTCTCTCGTAAGCACCGGTCGCCGGCCCCTCCCTTTCGGTTGGGTTCCGACTCAGTGGCCTGGCAGTCTTCCATCAAGATTTTAGGGGTCTGGTTTAACTCCTCCCTGACTCGGTCTTCCCACCTCACGCACGTTAAGAAGTCAGTCCTTCAAGCCTTGTCTGCTCTTAGAGTTATTTGTCATCGCCGGTGGGGTCTTGGCTTCCCCAACACTCTTGCCTTTGTCGTTGCTGTGATTCGGCCAATTCTGGAATATGCGGCTGCAGTCCTGTTCGCATCCCCCACCTATATCTACGATACTCTAGTGGTTCTGCTTAACCATGCACTCCATGCAGCCATTCACCTCCCTCGCTCGACGCCTGTTGCGGTCTTACGTGCTGAACGTGGAATCGCTAGCCTTCGTTCTCGAATCACCCTCCTTACAGCCCGATTTTTGTACTGTCACCTGTCGATGGGTCAGCGTTCGCTTATCGCTTATCTTCTTCTGGAAGAGGACGCCTTGTCATTCTACGCTTGGAGATCCCATGGCTTTCCCCTTGGAATCGTGTTCTATCGCCTCCGACAGGAGCCGCTTTTTGTCAACGGCGATCTTCTTCAGGCTCTGCCGGCCCCTCCTGTTTCGTCTGCACCCTGCGATGCTTCTCAGATATTGCTTTGGGGTGTTCTTGGCCCAGTACTCAGCATCGCACCACATCATTGCAACTGACGCTTCGAAGATTAACTCCTCGGTGGCGATCGGGCATTTTTTTCCACGGAACAATTCCAGCCGTTCGTTCTCCTTTTCGACTGTTTCCTCAATGTTCTCGGCAAAGCGTGCGCCCTGATAACAGCGCTTGAATTTGCTCCCGGCAGGTACGGTGGCCTCTTGCTTCTTACCGATAGTCGTTCTGTACTACAGGCTTTGCTGGCATTACATCGCAAATCTCAAGATATTATCGTTCTTCTGCATGATTCTCTCCAACGCCTACGCTATTTCTACGAGGATATTATGCTCGTTTGGTGCCCGGCTCATGTAGGTCTACCAGCGAATGAGGCCGCTGACGCTGCCGCCCGACGGGGCCATGCTGAAGGCCTGGCCCTGCCCCTTCCCTGTTACATCCTCCGATGCTGCTCGGCACATTGATTACATGATCATATCCGCTTCTGATTTAGCCTGGCTTTCGTCACAGATGGCCTAGCGAACATTGTTATAGAAGTTCCTCAGCGGTCATCATTCAGCAATTACGCACGGACATGGCACCTTTAAATCATCATCATCATCATCATCATTGTTAACCATTATCAATCCACTGCTGGACGAAGGTCTCCCCAAGTTTCCTCCACAACGGTCTGTCTTGTGCCAGTCTCCTCCATGTCACTCCCGCATATTTACGAATTTCATCCACCCATCTCCCATGTGGTCTTTTTCTGGGTCTTTTCCTGTCCCTTGGAATCCAATCTAAAATTTCGGCTGTCCATCTATGGTCTGTCCTTCTGGCAGTATGTCCAGCCCATTGCCATTTCAGGGATTTAACTCTGATCATGATGTCTTCCACTCTCGTCATTTTTCGGATCCACGAGTTCCTCTTCTTATCTCTCCTGGTTATACCAAGCATGCACCTCTCCATGCTACTTTGAGTTGTCTGCAGCCTTTGTATGTCTCTTTTAGTTAAGGTCCACGTCTCTGCACCATACGTAAGCACTGGAAGGATGCATTGATCAAACACTTTTCTTTTAAGACATAATGGCATATTGCTCTTGAAAATTATGCTGTTTCTTCCAAAAGCTCTCCAGGCAAGTTTTGTACGCCGATTAATTTCTTCATCAATGTGACCCTCACTTGATATCTGCTGTCCAAGATAAACATACGTATCTGTTATCTCCAGTTTTTCTCCATCAATCGATAAATCTTCATTTCTTGTAAAAGCATTGAACATCACTTTTGTCTTCTGAAAGTTCATTTTTAATCCCACTTCTTTACTCTTGTCAGCAAGTTCCTGGATCATACTCTGCAGCTCTGATGGGGTAGTTGCAAAAATGACTACGTCATCAGCAAAACGAAGGTGGGTTAGATAATCTCCATTAATCTTTATCCCTTTGTTTTCCCAGTTCAGTGATTGAAAGACATTTTCCAATGTGGCATTAAAGAGCTTCGGAGATATGGTGTCACCTTGTCTCACTCCCTTTCCAATTTTTATGTGTGTTGTATTTTCAAACAGCCGAATCTTTGCACTTGCATTTTCATAGATGTTATTAGTAATATTAATGTATGCATCTTCAATACCGCAGGATTTCAGAGCCGTGGTAACTGCTGATTGTTTCACCGAATCAAAGGCTTTTTCATAATCGATAAAAGCCATGCACAATGGAAGTTCATATTCCCTCGCTCTTTCAATTAGTTCTCTCAGTACGTGGATATGATCTATTGTGCTGTAGCCACTCCTGAATCCAGCTTGTTCTCTCGGTTGAGCCATGTCCAGTGTTACCTTCAAGCGGTGTGAAAGAACTTTAGTGAAGATTTTATAAACCACTGATAGGAGGCTGATAGGTCTGTAGTTCCTGAGATCCTCAATGTCACCTTTTTTATGTAGCAGGATCATTGTAGCATTGTTCCAATCCTCAGGAATCTTCCCTTCATTAAGGCATCGAGTGAAAATTTGGGCGAGTACTGTTTCAATTTCTCCACTTGCTTCTTGTATGATGTCTATAGTAATTCCATCTTCTCCTGGAGCTTTCCCCCGCATCATGTTCTTGATTGCATGAGCAACTTCTGCTGGGAGGACTGGAAGAACTCTGGTACCTTTCATGATGTCTGGAGTACATGTATCATCCCTTTCATATAATTTGGAGTAGAAATCTTTCACTCTTGTCAAAATTTCGCCTCTATTTCTTGTTATAGAACCATCTTCTTTTCTCAGAGCCATAATCTGTTTTCTTCCCTTACTGAGATGTCCCTTTGCTATCTTTAGGCTTTGGCACCTTTAAATAGCTACCTCTTTCTGATTCGGAAACGTCCCTCCCCGATGTGCTTCTGTGGCTCCAGTCATGAGACTGTTCCTCACTTTCCCCTCTCCTGCCCAGCCTACAGCGCATATCGGAGGGTTTGTTTCGGTGTGAAAACCCCTCCTTCCACAACTTCCGTCTCTTATCAAACGTATTCCTTGTTGGACTTTGGGATCGCTTCCGTGGCAAAAAGAAAAGTTCGGGCCTTGGAGAAATTTATAGTTTTCTCCAGACGCCTCTCATTTTAAACTCCATTTCTAACTTTCCTTCTGATGAGCGTTTTCCATGATGGACTTTGGTGATGCTGCCGTGGCTTCACGCGCTGTTCGTGCATGTTAGTGATTCCTCGTGATCGGGAGTCATTTTCGCTATTACAGCTCAGCCAACTAATTGCTGTGAGGCACAAACTCAGTCTATAAGCCTCATCGTCTTCAACAACAACAAAAAAAAATCCAGTACTTTGTATATTGGCAACACCTTTTTAAATAAAAGATGGTGGATAGAATCTTCACTATTGTGGGGTTGTGCAAAGTTTGAAATTTGTGTTGTTCAAAGTTTGTTATTTAAGTCCTTAATTTAATGAATTTATGGTAGAATAATGCGTCACATGAGTTTCAGTGGTTCATTCATACCGAAATACCTATCGTAGTAAGCTGAATTTGAATTGTGTTGCAAAACAATTTTTTTAAGGCATTCGCTATGCTGATATCGGTGAAAATTCTTAAAGGTGAAGAATGCACCATCGAGGTTTGTAATCGTTATTATTATTCAATCAGATTCTGTTCAAATTTGTATTGATGCTTCTTATATTCAGTACGGAAATGTGAATTAGTGTAATGAATGTTTATAATCAAATCCCAGTAAATACACACACACACACACACACAAAAAGAATTGAATAGACATGATATACAAATTTTTTGAGAAATCGTAAATAAAGTTTCTATGAAGGACAGCTGAAACCGTGGATTTGTTACTTAGTGACGGACACGGAGGCAGGTGCCAAACTAGTTGCTTGTAAAGTAATATGTTAGTATCTGAGCAGCTAAATTTATTCAATTTGTCCATTGGTTTGCCTGGCTGTTGTCTAAAAACAAACAAATTTTATGGAAGGCTAAAAAGAGTAGAGCATTTCAGTTAAGCATGCACAGCTTTTTACCTAGAAAGTTATTTGCTCAAGCTTAGCAGGAGATACAGTGGGTGATAGACTAAGCCTAACCAAAACTGGAAGTTTGTACTCTTGTGACTGTGGTTATTTTGTGCTTTAGTTATCGCTTGGCTTGTCATGTTTCACAGAGGGTGTTAAGTTTAGACACATATCACATGATCAAAGAATATCTAACGAGAAGAAGTTAAGGCTCAGTGAGACGTAACTAGCACAGCCATATCTTCAGGGAAAACGTGCAGTGCATGGAAGCCAACATACAGGCTGATAGACTGCGCATGCGTATTTCTGTTGACTTAAATTCTTTGGGTGAAGAACAGTCAGTCGAGCTACTCGGACTCACAGCACTTGATTGTAACCTTCTCGGTAGCATAATCACTTCGCAAATCGGATATGTTAGTTTTGTTACGCCAACCGGGTTAGTTAAGACTTTTGTTTGTTCTTCAGTTTTTCAGAAACATTTTCAGTAATGCCAAATACTAAGGAATGTCTGCAGTTTGTGCAGATCCTTAGGCCTAACTATAATATTTGCCGAAATTTAATTTTAATAGTAATACTAAATAAGGGATGGGCGGGATATCAGAAAACAACAAATACAAAAAACTGCTCTAAGCAAATAGTCATCAGATCGAAGGAAAGCTTAAATGTCGTAGTCCCTCCTAAAGTGTTTTGCTCCTGAATGTTAACTTTCTCGCAGAGCACATTATCTCTTAAGATGTGGTGGCGCTGTTGCCACCTGTTTTACGTTATCTCTATGAGAGTTGACCTTCTTTAAGCGTTGGATATTCTTTGACATGATCTTCATAGAGAGGGCCTCAAAACATGGAAATGGGCAAGTCCTGTCGTAACCTCTATGAGAGGGCCTGGTTTTAGGCTTCATCAGTGTGGTTATTGTATTGCAACTAGGGCCGACGTAAGGCATGTGCAAAGTGTGCAACCGCATAGGGCGGCAAAATTATCTTAAATTTTTTTAGCAGCGGAGAAGCATAAAAAGGAGAGAGCAACCGATTCCAATTTGTTTCTTTCATCCAATATTAAAAATATGCAGAAAGAAAAGTGTTGGGTTGTTTATCATTTTAGTGTTGCTTACATGAAAAGAAGTGATAGGATCATGTGTGCTTGCCCACAGCGGGGGGTGATGAAAGGGTAAGCAAGCAGTTCACTTATAAAGGAGATGATGAACCTATTAATGATCTAACGACGCATAATAAAGTTGAATTTTACTTCCACATTTTAGACATTATAATTACATCTTTGCAAGTAAGATTCATGCAATTGAAATCTCACTGTGGTACCTTTACTTTTCTTTATAATGTAAGCAAGCTCCAAGAAATGGCCATTGATCTGCTCAGTGAAAAATGTTTAACTTCTCCTTATGTTTTACAGGACAAAGATTCGAAATACCAATTCTGATAAGTTAAAAGATGAAGTGAAAGTGCTCTTGACTTTAGTGGAGCCTGGTACTGGTCTGATAGAAACTTTAAAATTCATTAACCCACACAATTTTGCCCTAAATGTAACTGCGGCACTCCACATCCTACCTGTAACTGTTGCTAGTGGGTAGAAAATTTTCTCCAAACTTAAGCTTATCAAAACATACTTGCAATCAACTATGTCACAGAGCCGTTTGAGTGGACTGGCAATGATTTCAATTGAACATCAATTGACTAAAAAATTAGACTACACAGAAGCAGTCAAAGAATTTGCAAGATCTAAAGCCAGAAAAGTTCCTTGTATTTGAACTATCTTTACATTATTTTCTTCTTTTCCTGTTTAAACAAATTTATCAGTTATTGTGGCGTAATTTATTGATTACGAAATTTTGTGATGTAATGAAAATGTAGTTTTTTTTTTATTATATTACAGAATTTTATCAGTACGTTTAATTTGTCTAGTAAAAGTTTAATAAATCCATTTGTTAACCAGTGGGCTCATAAATTTCTATTTTATTCCAACTTTTGTCAAGTACTAAGCTTCTTGTCGAGTACTAAGTTTCTCATTTAGAATGCTTAGTACTCGACAGCAAGCAGGATTTTTGCAGCTAAAAGAATAAATATAGAAATAAAGTTTAATTGGCTTTCTTATTAATCCAAGAGTACCTTTACACCGATGAGCCATTGCATTATGACCAACCCCAGCCTAGAGAAACGGGAGCACTTGGAGACCGAATGGTGGCGCAGGTGAAGTTCACAGAACAGCATACATATGCAATCTGAAGACCGGATTTCGATTAGTACAGTGTTCCGAGTCAGATTGGTAAAAACTGTCGATTTATCGGAGTTTGATAAAGGACAAAATTGTGACTGCGCAGCTTGTGGGTTCTTCACGTGCCACTGTAGTGAGTACGTATCAAAAGTGGTACACAGATGACCAAATGACGAACCGTCGTCCAGCTGTATGTAGCCCGCATCTCATTGATGCCAGAGGAGAGCGGAGACTGTCGCGCATTGTTTACAGCGACCTCTGCGGGCGACAAATCACCTGCAGCTAAAATAGTAGTGATCAGGGCAATGTGTCACCGCACGCAGATCATCGCAGCGTTCTGCACATGAGCCTGCGTAGCCAAAGATCCAGCAGAGTCCCCATGCTCACTGCACGTCATTGCCAACAACGCATGAAATGGACCCACGGTCATCGCTATTGGACCGTGGATGATTGGAAGAAAGTGGCCTGGTCTGACAAATCAAGATTCCTGGTGCATCATGTAGACGGTCGAGCGCAGATACGCAAATTACAAACACAGGCTATATAGCGGGGGGGGCTGGCGGTGTTATGCTGTGGCCGATGTTTTCTTTATATACTTTTGGCCCCATTATCCCAATAGGAATATCTGACAGCTGGCAGGTTTCTGAACATTGTTGCTGACCAAGTTCACCCATTCATGGCAACTGTGCTCCTTGCTGGTGATGGGCATTACCAACAGGATAATGGGCCATGCCACACTGCCAGGATCATCAAGGAGTGGTTCGAGGAACATGCTGGTGACTTTCTGTTAATGTCCTGGCCTCCAAATTCACCTAACATGAACCCAATTGAGCATCTATGGTTCGACTTGGAAAAGCGAGCTTTCAATGAATCACCACCTTCCCGAAATGTATGGGAACTGCTCTTGACATTATGGCTACCACATATACCAGGGTGCCTATCGCCAACTCATCGAATCGATGCCTCGCCAAATGGCCACTGCTTTGCGGCCAAAAGGAGGACCCACAGTTTTATTAGGTAGGTGGTCATAATATAATGACTCTTCGGCGTATACACAATATCGTTTTTGGGTTGTGACAGTGTTTTTCTCCGATATTTGAACTTTGTGTGCTTGGTGTAATAACCATAAAATTTTTGGGAAATGTAAACTTTATTTATGAAGGAAAAATATTTAACACATTTTGTATTGAAATGTGAAGGACAGAGGTAAGGAATATAAGAGTGATACCCATGGTTGATTATGAGCTAAGAAATATTTGCTATAAGGAAGAATAAGAACAAAGAATTCGTGACAATGTTGCTGCAGTTAGAGAGGGGGAGGAGCGGTAAAGGGAAAGTCGCACAGGGCCGAACTTTTGCTAGTGCCATCCCTGATTAGAAGTTGTAAACATTAAAATAATAATAGAACACGGCTATGACTACTGACTTTAACCTTATGCCTCAAAGGCAAGAACAGCTCTGAAGATACATTTTGCCATTAAAGCACATACATCAACAGTGCTTGTCACGAGAACAATGATGACGTGATATATACACATCTCACTTGACTTGAATAAACAAAACATAATAACATATGAACAATTATGTCATTACATGAGATTAAACAGCAAAATAAGGATTGATTTCCTACATCCGCTGCTCATTGGCCAGTAAAACTTCTGTCGGACCACTGAACTATTGATTTTACTGGCCCAGATGGCTAGTAAGTTTTTTTCTAAGTTGTCACAAGTTAAAAAATTTCTATTTCTTTTACCTTGCTGTACGGTTTCCTTTTCAGGCTGCAAACTAGTGATAGTTTCATAAAATGCTAAAGGACAACAGCTATTTTTTATCACTCATGATTTGTAAAGAGTGGAAGAAACAACAAATACAGAAAGGCAGTTTCTCAGTCCTTGTCTTGGAATAACAACAGCCGTGTTTTCTTATCTTTGCCCACCCTAGAGAATGCTGCAGATACTGACACCAGACACAAGCCAGCTTTTGTTTCTGGCCAAAAAAAAAAAAAAAAAAAACACTAGCAGGGAGGTCAATTGGATGCATGAAGGTAATTTTTGTAAAAGAGCAGTTCACATGAAACAGTGTTTAATGGGGAACTAAAACTAACTTCATGGAAAAGTAGGAGGGATGAGCAATAAGACTAAAAATAAGGGAAAGGAAGCTAAACCCCAAACAATAAAACATATTAAAAAGGCTGCTGATACAAGAAATTATTTTGTACCCTTGGAGTCTCCTTGTTCCTTCTTACTTAAAAACAGATTGGGAATGCACTCTTACTCTGTTATGTCGCCAATCCATCTGAATCTTATTCTGGAAACGTTCTTTGTCCTCCCAGTTGCATTTTCAAATTAGATGTTTTAAAAACAAATACTGGAGATCATACCATTAAAATGATATGCTACTTTCTACAGATATTATAAACACCTTTTTTTTTTTTTTTTTTTTAATTTATTTACAGACCAGTGGGCATTTTGGTGGACCAGTGGTTTGCAAATTCCCCCATAGCAGAAATTTCCTGGTGAGTCTGCGACAGATATCATTGTGCCACAAAATAATCTGCGGGTGGTCACTGCGCAAGATAACTACTAAATGCGAAAAACAATAAAAATTGCACAGACATATTTTTCTACTTAAAAAAGGTCTAACCTAGGTACTACAGCAATTGCAATGTTAATTAAGATCAAGAACATTCTGGTCCTCCGTATCTGGAATTTTACCAATATTTTCTAGCTGAAGCACAAAGATTTATTAGAATAAAAAGATATTTAACAACAAAGTGCAGAGGAATCGCTAGGAAAAATTGTAACAGGAGAAATCTTCGCTCCATTCTACTTCCGTTTCCCATCTCAAGTGCAAACATTTATGTAATTAAATGATGATTAAACAATAATACAGAAACACAGAGGTTGGAGGGTTATTAGAGGGAGAAATTTTTGCACTGTACAACTTTGGTTTTTAGAGATTTTCCTCCATTTTCAGTTATTAGAGGGGAAAATTTTTGCTCTGCACAACTTTGGTTTTCAGAAAATTTTCCGCCATTATCAATCTTAAATACAAACATTTATCTAATAAAATGATATTTAATGACCATTAGGGCTGTGGGAATATCGCAAGAAAAAAAAATTCAAGATTACTGGGTTCCATCAAACTTTCGTTTTCGGAAATTTTTGCCTCCATTTTCAAACCAAAACACAAATATTTATACAATAAAATGATATTTAACAACAATATCGGATAATTCTCTCTCCAACCATCGAGAGAACGTCGGGTGAGAAAAAAATTACGATTACGGGAGAAATCCTCACTCCGCCTACCTTCCGTTTTCGGAAATTTTGAAAGGCAGAAAACTTGCATCTATGGTAGGGAGTCTGCAAAATGGTTTAATAAGGTTCTGGGGATATCGTTTCTGTCTGCAGGACCAAAATAAATCTGCGATGTGCATCGGCCGTTGCCGCAATTCTGCTACGAGGGCAAATTCTAGTGGTCCACTGGGCCAGTAGAAGATTTATTTCTAATTCTAACACTGGGAAAGGGTCCACGACACATGGCACTTCATTAGTGCACACAGAAATACTGATATGTACAAGAAATATCTTGTTGGTAAATAGGTTTCACAACATGAACAGTGTAACCAGGTTAGCTTTGCCTAGAGTATAGTAACTGTCCATAACAGTGAGGGTTATGGACAGTTAGTGAAGAGAAAAAAAAAAAAGTAGGCTTTTCACTTAATACAGTCATTTGCAAAAGTTTAAGACCACCTGTTGGTATTAGGATATTTCATCCAATTGCATCAGCTATGATGCTTTCTGTTGGTGTTGCATCATCCTACAGTGGCAGCTGTTGATAGAGTTGGGGGAAGCATGAGTTTGCTTCTGGTTTTCATGCTGAGAGGTTTTGTACATATTTTCTATATAGCGAAAAATGGGCAAAAAAGCATCATTATGTGTTATTCAGAGGGCACAAATAGTGTCTTTATATCATGAAGGATACTCCGAATGTGACATAAGCAGAAAGGTAAATGTGAGCAAGACTGCTACTTATAATATGATCATGAAATATCGAGATACAAGTTAGTTTAGTGACCAAAAGTGTAGTGGATGTCCAAGGAAAACAACCCCATGTGATGACAATACCATAAGGCAAAAATAGTTATGCGTTCTTTGAGGAGTTTGTGCAAAAAGATCAATACATTCAAAAGTGTCTGATATTAGTATCTGCACTGTTTCCTGACGTCTTAGCAAAGATCTTGGATTAAAATCTTACAAACCTAGACTAACCTCCATCATGAAAAAGAAGAGATTCCAGTTTGTGAAGCGTTGTGAATCGTGGACTGCTGAAAATTGAAGCCAAGTTCATTTTTCCGATGAATCAACCTTATATCAATTTGAATCACGTCAAGCACATGTTCGACAACCAAAAGGCAAAAGGTTTGATGAAAAATAACACTTGGCATTGTGAGACATTCCCTTAGTTGTATAATATGGGGTGCTATGTCAGCATCTGGTATTGCTTCATTATCCTTTTTGGCAACAGAACTACCATGACTGGTCCTTTTTATGTGAAAATGTTACATGAGAAGCTGTTAACTCATATGTGCACAGATGTACAATCTTTATGTATGATGGTCAAAGACGGTAAAGGACTACCTGCAGAGGAAAAACATAACTGTGTTTGACTGGCCCGGTAATAATCCCGACCTTAACCCCATCAAAAATTTGTGGGCCATTTTAAAAGACAAGGTAGCAGAAAAACAGCCATCAAGTTCCCAAGCTTTGATTGACATGAGATAAAGTAAGTGTGGTGCAAAGACATTTCAAGTGACTATTGCAAATCCGTCATTGAGAGAATGCTACATTGTATTCTGTCCGTTATAAAAAACAAAGGTGGCCACACAAAGTGCTGATTTTGGTCTTTTTGTGTTCTGAATAATATAAGTATTCATCTGTGGTGTCATTTTTACAAATATCTCTGACTAGTAATTAGTTGTTTCTTTGAAAATCTTAATTTTCAATAAATTGACAGGTGGTCTTAAGCTTTTGGAAATTACTGTACGTAAAGCCTGTTTTAAGAGAATTAGTGTGCTGCTATCTTTCAGTAGTATGGATTTTAGATGTAGGCCTTCAGCATTACTTCAGAGTTATCTAGAAATTAAAATTTTGGATATCTAAATTTCAAAGGTGAAAGCAATTTTGGAAATCTAAATTTCAAAGGTGAAAGGAGCTTAGAGAGGTATACACACACAGCTGCTTCTGGGTGTTCACGCTGGACTTCAAACTTCTACAATTAGTTTTCCCAGCAGAGAAAACTAATAGATAAACTAAGTAAGGAATATGTGATTCTGTTGGTTGTGTTTAAGATTCGGTTTTGGAACTGTTTTACTTATGTTGTGTTATTTTTAATTGCTTTTTCAGGTTTCTACCAGCACCTCTATAAGTAGCGTGAAGCAGCTTGTTGCACAACAGTTGCAGATTCCTGTTCACCAACAAAAACTGGTCTTCAAAGGCAAGACATTATCTGGTGAGTGAGAGACACCAAACAAGTTTGTGTTTATAATTTCAGACTCTGCATTTAGGAAACATGTAAAAACCTGTACTGAAAAGATGTGTGGTTTGTATTCCAAATCTGTTTGACACTTTCATGTATTTCCCAACTTTGCATGTATTGCTCTTCTTTGTTTACATACAGCCTTCTCACGAAGGGGCTAAGGAATTAGCTCTGCATAAATTTCATGCAAAGTATTTTTATAGAAAAATAACTGAACTCTGTAATGCCACAAATTTTTTATAAGCAGAAATGCGTATTCTTTTATACAAAAGCAGTACGGAATAAAGAAATAGACAGTTGGTTCTTTTCTTTTCCAGTTAAACTTTAATCATTAACCCAACCTGCTACGACTTTGTACTTATCTTCAGCAGTCCATGTTACAAACTCGTGCACGAAAGAACCTACACACAATGTTAGTTTTGCAAAGGGCACAACAACTTCTGCCGTAAGAAATTGCACACATTGAAAACAATTATAATGGAACTATGCAGTTTATCTATCATTTTTTTTTTCAAACGACTAATCATGCATGCTGGTTATTGTCTATAGCTGTGCCCCTAAAAAAAAAGGAGGGCCACAGCTGAGGATATAACCCACCAAGTCACAAAACTAGATCAGTGTCTTGCATATTAAGTAGACATTTGTTATTTTTAAGTTGTAGAATGTTTTTTTTCTTCTTTTTTTTTTTTGTAGAAAACAGAAGAGAATGACAAAATAGTAAAATAAAATTGGTGGTAGACTACATCTGTGTAATAAATGTCTTCAGTTTGCCTTTTTCTAATCCACAAATCTGCGTTCTGCACCTGATGTGTCAGTGTGTTCTCCATTTCATGTTTTGAATGTATTCTGTTTGAAAACCCTCCACTGAAATCATAAGATTTCTTTTTTGTCATACATTTTTGTTGTTGTTGCCTTTCTTTAGCAGCAGAGCTAGTTCATTTGCCCCTTCAAGCTGAGTGTGAGCATGCTAGGCTGTATATTTGTATACATACATATATGTATGTAAATAAGTTGGAGTGATGCATGCAAAGTTGGGAACTACTTCAAAGCATTAAGATTCGGAAGTCCACCCAAAAGAAAAGGGTTGGGTTGGAGTAATCAGTCAGTCTTTGAAATTCTAACATCTCTAATTCTATCCTTAAGAAAAACTCAAGAACGGCGAGTAGGAAAGTCTATAACAAATGCTTCCTTATATCTGTAGGGTTTGTAAACATCTTGGAATTTAAGAACTCCTTATTTTAGCCTTTTTCTCGATGTGAAGGAATAGAGGAAACATGCTTAAGTTATGTTAAAGTAAATATATAATAAGCATGTTCCCCCCATTTTCTTTGCATCATTTATTTCAGTTACATGTCCCTGCTCAATTCCCTGATAAGCCTGCCCCCCCCTCCCTCCCCCACCACACACACACACACATCCTTAGACTCCTGGGAAAAAAGTCCTTAAATTTAATTATGACTCCTGGAAATTACTGTGTGTCAGACATTTTTTATGTCTTCCATTATGCATTTAGCAGACCTCCCCTCCAAATTTGCGATTTCCCTTTGTCTGCTAGAAGCTATTTTAAGTTTACCTTTCCCAACTTTATCCTGATGTGGTGACCTACAGGCATGATTGTGGCAACTTTTTCACATGCCTTGACATTGCTTTGAGTAGACTGGATTATTGCTATGGATTTTCCATAGTCACTAGGAAATTATTGCTCTGGTACAAGGTACAGGAAACCGAATATACTATAAAAATAAAAAATACAGTGTGGGAATTAAGTAATGGCGATCGTAGTGAGCGAAGGGTTTGCCTCCTCGGGGCGCTCCATGATAACAATAGCGCATACAACAGCAACTAGGGCCTCTGTGAATCTTGGAGAGGTGCCAGCTAGTTCTGTGTGACATTGGCAAAAATACCCCAACTCACTGGGTTTTGTTCCAGAATCCTTAGGTTGAAATGACCAACTGGAACCGTCAGCTGTGGGCTAATCCCCCACACTGATGTACTTACCTGATTAAAAAGAAATCATTATCCAGACTCAAGTGTGGGATAAGGATGGGCCACCACGGAATCGACCTGGACTTTCAAAACGATATATAAGAAAGAGATCTCGGCTGAGTGAATGTAAGATTGGTGTATGGAATACTAGAGGTATAAATGGCAAGATGAATGAGGTGATTGAGGAGATGAATAAGTATAGATTGGATGTGCTGTGTATAAGTGAAACCAAAAAGAAGGAAATTGGGGTAGAAGAAGTGAATGGAATGGTGAGTGTGTGGTCTGGAGTATTGGATAATGTGAAAGGATAGGCTGGTGTAGGTGTGATTTTAAGTGCAAAGATGAAGAACAACTAGATTCACTATAGTTGCGTAAGTGAGAGAATTCTCTGGATTTGTTTGAAAGTGAAACTTCAGAGAATTGTAATTGTTGTAGTGTATGCTCCTTGTGACTCGGAACCTTCTGATAAGAAGGAAGATTTCTGGAATGAGCTAAAAGCTGTTTTGAGCCAGTTTGGTGCTAAAGAAAAAGTTATAATAGCAGGGAATTTCAATGGTAGAGTAGGTGTGCAGAATGTAATTTCTGGCAATGTTTTGGGTAAGTTTAATGATCCTTGTGTGAATGATATAATGGTCAAAGATTAATTAAACTGTGCATTGAGAATGGTTTGTATGTATCTAATACTTTTTCCAACCACAAGTATATCCACACATATACTTGAGAAAATTGTACTCTTGGTCAAAAGAGTGCACATGATAGATTTTGTTGTCTATGATCAGTGTCTGAAACACTTAGTTGTTGACACCCATGTGATGAGAGGTGAGGATGTTGGTTCTGATCATATTACTTGGTAGTGTCACGAGTGAAACTTAATGTTGGTTGGAGGAAAAGGAATAGGAAGAGGCCCAGCATAGAAAGAATAAAGGTTGAAAGGCTCCTTGAAGATCATTAGCGTTATTCTGACTTACTCAGAGAACGACTGAAGGAGCTGAAGTATTGTGAGAGGGATGTAGAAAAGAAGTAGGAATTTTTTAAGAACTGTGTTGTCACTGCTGCTAAAGAGGTCTGTGGCACCATAATAGTGGGTAGCAATAGAGGTGATGTCTGGTGAAATGGTGAGATTGAAGAGGCAGTAAAGAGAAAGAAAAAGGCCTATTTGGGGATGTTGCAAGGTAGAGTTTCTGTGGATGAATATCGCTGTAAGCAGTGTGAAGGTGCTAAGCTGGTTCACCAGAGTAAGGCAAAAGATAGGAAGCAGAAGGTGGAATGGCATGAATTGGCTTTTTGGAAAGATAGGAAGTCTTTTTGGAAGTACACAAGACTCAGGAAAAATAGGGGAAACAAAGTTGTGTGAAGAATAAGATCAGGGAAATGATATGGGTCCCAATGAGTTAAGTGAAAAATGAGGTGAATACTTCTGTGAGTTATTAGATCAGGAAAGCAAAGATGATTCTGAGACAGATGCAGATGATGTCACAGTGAGGCATGGAAACACAGGAGGGATCTCAAGAAAAGAAGTGTGTAAAGCTCTAAAATCTCTTCAGAATGGTAAAGCTCCGGAAGTTGATGGCATAATTGCCGAGATGTTGAAATATGGTGGTGACCAGAGTTCGCCAAAAAAATAATTTAAAGGAGTATTTTTACTCCTTTGAAAAAATTTAGGGAGTAATTTTTAATAGTGAGTATTTTAGAAAAACTAACGTGAAATAAAAATAAAATAAAAAAAAACTTGCGAAAACAGGGAAATTATAAAGAAACAATCGGGGGTTGTTTTTTTTCATATTAAAAAATATTTAATTATTACTGAATGTATTTGGACGTTTCGCTTCTTTTTTTAGTTAAAATATATATATATATATATATATTCTATAAAGAAGATACCTAAGCAAAAAAATACATATATAATTTTGACTCACACCTAATACAACATAGAAAAGGTTATGTATCTACCTGTGTGAGTAAAAGGAGAAAAGATAAAAAAATAAAATAAAACAACTGAATGTAGAAGGTGTCGAGAATACTGAGCCTTGGCTTTATCAAGGACCAGCAAAAACTCTGCATTTTCTCACTTCCACAAAGACCTAGTTGGAAATGGGTTTCTGCAAGGCCATAGATGCAAGTAACATTCCCACCTAAAATAGTTTAAAAAATATATATATAAGTCATGTCCTCCGTAGAGTAGCATGACCTAGCACTAGTTAACAATTTCGCTTGCATCCATTAACCTTCATGGCCCGACCCATGCTCTTCATCTGTTACTATTAAACAGAGAGAAGAAGATTAAAGAGAACTCAAGCTGTGAGAGTGACATAATAAATAGAAATGATTTTCAGCTATAACGAAATTCCAAGTTCGTTTGAGAGAGAATTTAAACCTGAAAAACATTGCAAAAGAAATCCAAATTTTACATTGCAATTAAAAAAAGGAAATGTTAATTTATAACGAACAGATTTTTGAAAGAAAACTTGAGTCTAAAACCCCCTACTCTACAACTTATGACAGCACGAAAACGAGAATAAGTTAAAGATAATAATTAACTAAAGAAAACTTTGTGAAAGTTATATACCTTAAACAGTTAGTTGCAATATGTACAAAGTATTTCAGCAGTGCTTTAAGTGCATAATTAATTAGTTATTAAGAACTTAACTACTTTGAAAAAACAGCGCATAGACAGCGCATAGAAAAGGAACAAGCTTAGCCTTCTTCTGTTCCAGGTATTTTGCACCCTTCGTTTTAAATTCTAAAATTTTTTCCTTAGTCTTCAGTTTTGCTCTTAAGTAACTAATTTCAATTTATTATTTAGCAGCTCATGCGCAAATTCTAGTTGAAATGTTTTATTATTATTATTATTATTTTTTTTTTTTTTTATTACTATTTTTTTCTCATGAGGTTTTTTTTCATTTTCTAATTTTTCTTTTTAGTATGTTTTGGATGCAGCTCTTTGGAGTGTAGTTTATACTCGAGTTTGGTCTTTTCTTGGACTGCTTATTTCTAAAAAGCTTTTCCTAGTTGGTTTGCTCAGATTTTGTATGTTTTGGCCCAAGTGTAGTTCTAAGGACGATGAAAGGATTGGAGGTCAGCTCAGATATTTTAAGTCCTCCCGCTCGGTTAGGCTAGCACCCTTTCCCATAGTGTATGAACTCGCTGGCAAAGGTAATCTAAAGTTATGAAATGACAAACGTTGTTTGACATGTAAATCTGCAGATCCTAACCTGTATTCTTCTGTTGAGGATAATTGCTCCAACAAGTTTTGCAAAGCCTACAATACCATCTATAAACTCACCTGTACTGTCTGCAACCTTAGCTATATTGGCCAAAGTAAAAATCCTCTTCATCTTAGGATTAATGGTCACAGGTCTCTAGTAAACAAGTTCTCTAATTCAGGAGTGTACCCCTCCACAAACGCCAACCAGTACTCTACCTTTGAATTAGAGCATTTCCATACTCATGGTTTTGACAAAGTGAAAATAGAGGTACTACATATTATTCCTGACCTCTATGCTCGGCTAGAAACTGAATCCCTTGAAATTTTGCAGCATCAGTCTCTTTATCCCTATGGCCTTAATTCCACTCTATCTGACAATAAGCATAATCAGCATAAATTTTCAATTCGTGAACTCTTCTTTCTTGTTAATAATAAGAGCTGCTCTAGAGGTAATAGAGGACAGAGGTTATTTCGCACATCAAGCAAAGTTGATTTTGCTAACTTGCTAAAAACTCTGGAAAGCTTTAAAACTGGCACTAATTTTGTTAAAAATACTTACAAAATTCTCAAGTCCTTCAAGCACTCTGTCCTTAAATGTTTTTCAAATTCTGGAATGAAACTGCTGACCATGTTGATAAGCATGTCTTTGCTTTGGTTCTGGACATTCTTAAACATATTCTTAAAGATAAAATTTCTCTTAAAGAATTTTCCAGTAATTTTGTTACCATCAGGTTCCTAAATAAAGCCTACGATAATCTCAATGTAAGGAAGCTGTTCTACAATAATGCAATTTTTTTCCCATCCACAGGCACCAGTCTATTGTAAGTTTTAAATATGTTAAGACCTTAGGGTCAATAGTTAAAAACTACAAACTTAACTCTTCGAGCTACATTCCTGTAATTACTTCTTGTTCTTGTGATGAACATAAAGAAACAGTTCACTATGATAAGAATTACAACCATATTATCACCGGAAACTTGAGTTATGTTGAAAATGAAAAGCTTAGGAATTTATTAGAGTATGGCTCTAAATTCAGACCTTCCTTCACAATTTCCAAAGAAAGGATTCTTGAGAGCTTCACTCAAGATGTAAATAAGTACATCGTAAAAACCAGTTTGACGTACAATCAGCCTATTGAGGCCTTCGCAGAATGGAAATATAATATAATCAATAGCTTCACCGGTGAGTTGGCAGGTCTGGACTTTTGTTTCGACAGAAATCTCTTTTTCTCTGGAGAAGCTAAAAGGTCACTCTCCAAACTACAAGACCAATTTATTTTTACCACTACGGATAAAGCTAGCAATAATTTTGCAATTATCTGTAAGAAGTTCTATTTTGAATTGTTAACTATGGAACTCAATAATAGAGTAACATACGAGCCCGTAAGTTATTCTACCAAGCAGTTAGAAAATCGGTTTAAGGCATTCTTCAAGAAACTTAAAATTCCACAAACTAGAAGATATGGGCCTGAATTTCCATTTCTTTTTGCAACGGTTAAGTTTCATAAGGATCCTGTGAAGTTCAGGTTCATAGCTAGTGGAGTAAGGAGTCATAAAAGAAAATAGATCTTGCTTTTGAAGATGTCTTAAAGAAGGTTTTGAAACACATTAGAAACTGTTCTAACTTGATGTACAGAGATTTTTGGATAATTAATAATAATGCAGAAGTAATTTCTACTATACTCAAAGTTTGTCCCCTAGATATTAATAGTTATGATTTTGAAAACCTATATACTAATCTGCCTCTATCAGATATAATCACTACCTTTAAAGAGCTGTATGCAGAATTTAAACTTAACCAATTTGTTGATGTAGGAACTTGGAACTCTTATCTCAATTGCTGCATAAAAAATAACCATATCTTATATAATAATACCCTCTATAAGCAAGTGAACGGTATTCCAATGGGAACATCAACGTCCACAAATATCGCTAATCTATTCCTGTTCTTTAAGGAATATAAATTCATTAAAAATCACCCCACCTGCTCAGATAACTACCTTTACACTTTTAGATATATTGATGATCTGCTGTGTATCAATAATTCAGAAGTTATAGAGAGTGATTTTGATAATATCTATCCTAGCTCTCTTAACTTATGTAAAACCAACCACAGTAATCAGGAACTTGAGTTCCTAGACTTAAGCATTAAGCTCAACAGAGGTAACCCATCTATTAGCCTCTTTGATAAAAGAGTTAATTTTCCTTTCAAAGTAATTAAATATCTACACTGGAATAATAACATTTCAACCAAAGTAATTGAGAATGTACTAATTTCTCAGGTCCTAAGAATTTCAAGAATTTGCAGCAACAATTTGGATTTCAATTACCACATTAATATACTATTAGAAAGTTTTCTAGAGAACGAAATTCCTTCTTCTTTCATCAAAAGAACTTTAAGAAAAATTATTCTGAATAATAGAGTGAGGTTGGCAGATCTGCTTTAATTTTCTACACAGTTAATAATATGATTCTGACCAATCAAAGCCGTAAGGAAGTTGGCTAGAGGATGCCTATTAACTACCTAAAGGAACCTTAGTGCTATGGATATGACGGTCCTATTAAAACAAAAAATTAAATAATATAAACAAAATCACAAAAAAAGCTTAAAAATCTGTTTATAAAAGAAAATAAAAACAAATAAAAAAGAAAACTAGTTATTCATCACTAGGATAGCTATACTAAAAATAGTAAAACCAACATTAAAATTAATAGGATTCTGATTAATCTATAGAAGCTCACTAAGGTGATTTAATACATGCAAAGATTATTAAATAAACTGCTCGTGTATTTTATAATATTTCTCATGTATTCTGGAGAGTTAATTCTGCTCATTCTGATCATACAGATCCACAGTCTTAAGTTTATATATTTTTTTCTCTGGTTAAAATCTCCGCGCGTTGGTTTCTTGCTGTATGAGGAGGCCATCAGCCCCACCCTCACTGCCCCCAGCGTCAAGGGAGTGGCGGAAGGGGTCAGCCATGTTTTCCTCTTGTGTGGAGAAAAGTTTTTGTCACACAAGAGGTAAGCTCTCTTCCTTGTTTTTGGGTTCTAGGTTTTATAAGTTCAATGTTTGTATTTTTGTACCTTTTCTCTGTCGTTTTTAGCTTTTCAGCTTTTAAGCATTGGTTTGTCTGTTAACATTTATGCGGGTTTTAACTCTTACTTTTCTTTGTAACTTTGAGCGTCTTTTGGGGTACCTAGGAACAGAAGAAGGCTAAGCTTGTTCCTTTTCTATGCGCTGTCTATGCGCTGTTTTTTCAAAGTAGTTAAGTTCTTAATAACTAATTAATTATGCACTTAAAGCACTGCTGAAATACTTTGTACATATTGCAACTAACTGTTTAAGGTATATAACTTTCACAAAGTTTTCTTTAGTTAATTATTATCTTTAACTTATTCTCGTTTCGTGCTGTCATAAGTTGTAGAGTAGGGGTTTTAGACTCAAGTTTTCTTTCAAAAATCTGTTCGTTATAAATTAACATTTCCTTTTTTTTTAATTGCAATGTAAAATTTGGATTTCTTTTGCAATGTTTTTCAGGTTTAAATTCTCTCTCAAACGAACTTGGAATTTCGTTATAGCTGAAAATCATTTCTATTTATTATGTCACTCTCACAGCTTGAGTTCTCTTTAATCTTCTTCTCTCTGTTTAATAGTAACAGATGAAGAGCATGGGTCGGGCCATGAAGGTTAATGGATGCAAGCGAAATTGTTAACTAGTGCTAGGTCATGCTACTCTACGGAGGACATGACTTATATATATATTTTTTAAACTATTTTAGGTGGGAATGTTACTTGCATCTATGGCCTTGCAGAAACCCATTTCCAACTAGGTCTTTGTGGAAGTGAGAAAATGCAGAGTTTTTGCTGGTCCTTGATAAAGCCAAGGCTCAGTATTCTCGACACCTTCTACATTCAGTTGTTTTATTTTATTTTTTTATCTTTTCTCCTTTTACTCACACAGGTAGATACATAACCTTTTCTATGTTGTATTAGGTGTGAGTCAAAATTATATATGTATTTTTTTGCTTAGGTATCTTCTTTATAGAATGTGAATTCTGAATTTTCAAAACTGCTGCGTTGCGCGTTTTGATTTTCAGGTTATTTTGCACCCTTCGTTTTAAATTCTAAAATTTTTTCCTTAGTCTTCAGTTTTGCTCTTATATATATATATATATATATATATATAATACATAGGGATGTAAGGTCAGGTGATGCGTAACATCACAGCCTCTCCTTGACAAATGTCAACCCCGCCTTCTCGTGGTACATCCTGTTCCCACTAAAGGGGCTCTGACGACCGCCAATAGCGGTATAACTATACCATCGGGATTAGAGGAAATGCTATCCCACACTCACCAACCCGCTTGGCCAGTGTGGTGAGTTATGGCCAAACCCCTCCAAAATGACTCCACAACTTAAATCTTGGCCCTCAGTCTCCGGCAGCTGGAATGTACCTGGCCAAGGCAGCGGCCAGTGCGACATGAAGGCAGAGGGTGCTAAGAATCCCCGGAGGACCGGACTAGGCTGCCATCTGATGCTGACCTTGGCTACGTACAACGGACGCTCCCTATCTTCTGATTCAAGGCTTCTTGAATTGGAAGAGGAACTACAAAGGATCAAGTGGGACATCGTCGGGCTAAGTGAGGTAAGGAGAAAAGGAGAAGATCTCATTGAACTGAAAAGTGGACATCTCTTCTACTATCGTGGGACAGATACTGGCAGAACTAGTGGTGTTGGATTTATAATAAACAAGAAACTGAAGGATAAAGTTGTAGAAGTTGAAAGTTCCTCTGACAGAGCTGCACGACTCGTTATCCAACTCTCGAGAAGATACCAGGCTCAGATTATTCAAACTTATGCACCCACCACAAGTCATCCTGAAGAAGAAATTGAAGAATTTTATGAGGAAATTCGTGATCTAAATAATAAAGGTAAGCAGCACTTGAAGATAATTATGGGAGATTTCAATGCAAAAATAGGGCAACAGCAACAGAATGAAACTTCAGTAGGTAAATTCGGTCACGGCAACAGAAACCAGCGTGGAAATACTCTCGTAGAGTTTGCAGAGGCAGAAGGGTTTTTCATCTTGAACTCCTTTTTCAAGAAAAAGCCACAGAGGAAATGGACATGGAGACATCCAAATGGGACGACAAGTGAAATTGATTTTATTATGTGTAACAAAAAATTCGTCATAGAAGACTGCAGTGTGCTAAACAAGTTCAACACAGGCAGTGACCATAGATTGGTGAGATGTAAGATGCACCTCAACACTAAACTCGAACGTAGCAAGCTCATAAGACAAACAAAATGTATTGACATAACCAACCTTAAAAAACACCATAATACCTTCAAATTGGAACTGAAGAACAGATTCTCTGCTTTAGAAGGCCTAACATCGGAAGAAGTGGATATTTCTGAAGTTAACAGAAAAGTAACCAAAGCTCTTATGGAAACAGCAACAAAATTAGCTGGGTCTAAGAACAAATTGCATGTGAACAAATTATCAGGAAAAACCAAAATGTTGATGCAAAAAAGAAGAGTGATGAGGACAACTAAAGAAGATGTGACTTCCAAAGTGGAATATATAGAGCTATGCAAGACAGTACGAAAAAGTATCACTGAAGACTTAAGGAAATTCAACTGTGAACTAGTAAGGAAAGCAATTGAAAACAACCAAAGCCTAAAGATAGCAAAGGGACATCTCAGTAAGGGGAAAAAACAGATTATGGCACTGAGAAAAGAAGATGGTTCTGTAACAAGAAATAGAGGCGAAATTTTGACAAGAGTGAAAGATTTCTACTCCAAATTATATGAAAGGGATGATACATGTACTCCAGACATCATGAAAGGTACCAGTACCAGAGTTCTTCCAGTCCTTCCAGCAGAAGTTGCACATGCAATCAAGAACATGAAGCGGGGAAAAGCTCCAGGAGAAGATGGAATTACTGTAGACATCATACAAGAAGCAAGTGGAGAAATCGAAACAGTACTCGCCCAAATTTTCACTCGATGCCTTAATGAAGGGAAAATTCCTGAGGATTGGAACAACGCTACAATGATCTTGCTACATAAAAAAGGTGACATTGAGGATCTCAGGAACTACAGACCTATCAGCCTCCTATCAGTGGTTTATAAAATCTTCACTAAAGTTCTTTCACACCGCTTTAAGGTGACACTGGACATGGCTCAACCGAGAGAACAAGCTGGATTCAGGAGTGGCTACAGCACAATCGATCATATCCACGTTCTGAGAGAACTAATTGAAAGAATGAGGGAATATGAACTTCCATTGTGCATGGCTTTTATCGATTATGAAAAAGCCTTTGATTCGGTGAAACCATCAGCAGTTGCAATGGCTCTGAAATCCTGCGGTATTGAAGATGCATACATTAATATTATTAATAACATCTATGAAAATGCAAGTGCAAAGATTCGGCTGTTTGAAAATACAACACACATAAAAATTGGAAAAGGAGTGAGACAAGGTGACACCATATCTCCGAAGCTCTTTAATGCCACATTGGAAAATGTCTTTCAATCACTGAACTGGGAAAACAAAGGGATAAAGATTAATGGAGATTATCTAACCAACCTTCGTTTTGCTGATGACATAGTCATTTTTGCAACTACCCCATCAGAGCTGCAGAGTATGATCCAGGAACTTGCTGACAAGAGTAAAGAAGTGGGATTAAAAATGAACTTTCAGAAGACAAAAGTGATGTACAATGCTTTTACAAGAAATGAAGATTTATCGATTGATGGAGAAAAGCTGGAGATAACAGACACGTACGTTTATCTTGGACAACAGATATCAAGTGAGGGTCACATTGGTGAAGAAATTAATCGGCGTACAAAACTTGCCTGGAGAGCTTTTGGAAGAAACAGCATAATTTTCAAGAGCGATATGCCATTATGTCTTAAAAGAAAAGTGTTTGATCAATGCATCCTTCCAGTGCTTACGTATGGTGCAGAGACGTGGACCTTAGCTAAAAGAGACATACAAAGGCTGCAGACAACTCAAAGAAGCATGGAGAGGTGCATGCTTGGTGTAACCAGGAGAGATAAGAAGAGGAACACGTGGATCCGAAAAATGACAAGAGTGGAAGACATCATGATCAGAGTTAAATCCCTGAAATGGCAATGGGCTGGACATACTGCCAGAAGAACAGACCATCGATGGACAGCCGAAATTTTAGATTGGATTCCAAGGGACAGGAAAAGACCCAGAAGAAGACCACATGGAAGATGGGTGGATGAAATTCGAAAGTATGCGGGAGTGACATGGAGGAGACTGGCACAAGACAGACCGTTGTGGAGGAAACTTGGGGAGACCTTCGTCCAGCAGTGGATTGATAATGGTTGACAATGATGATGATGATGATATAATACATAATAATGTAAACACTACAAGCACATCGAAAGAATCCCTGGAAATTCTTTGTACCATTTTGGTAAAAAACAAGAATGAATTTCCAACTTTGACGTTGATGTAACACAGGAAACATCGTCTTTATCAATGCATTCTTCATTTTAAAATGAAGTGTCCATGTTCGTTGGTTGCTTTCGTATTTCCACTGCTAGTTTTTTGCACCTTTCATTGTTTCTTTCCTCTGCCTTTGTTTCTTTTCTACACCATTGGACTAAGTCTTGCAGAAAAAAAGACGTTAAAGTACACTGTTTCGACACATCAATCAATACTACAGTGTCTGATAAAGCTGTTTCAATCTCTACAAATCACGACCACGTACCACCGTCATGACGAAGTACAATTTACTGTTCGACATGTTTGATACTCATTTGATATTAGACAGTGGAAAATGCGACAAGGTAGGTTACATAATGAATAAAAATAACATTAAGTAATTAAAAAAGAGGAAAGAAATAGGTGGGGCTCACCAGTGCATGTAGAATTCTCTGGTTTGTAGTCACAGTTGACAAATGAACTATTAGACATCAATATGCAGCAAAACCGAGATGACAAAATAATATCGGTTTTACTGCATATTGATATCTATTAGTTTATTTGTCAACTGTGACTACAAACCAGGAAATTCTACATGCTAATACATGCAGAATTCCCTGGTTTGAGTCCAGCCTATTTCTTTCCTCTTTTTTTTTTTAACTACTTAATGTTATTTTGTTTCTTTATGTACCCTACCTTGTTGCATTTTCCTCTGAGTCTAATATCAAATCAGTGTAAAATGTGTCAAAACAGTAAATTAAGAACACTTATAGAGGTTTATTTTTAAAATTTATTTAGGCACATAATATTTTTGGTTGTATGTGTTTCACTGCATCAAATTCTTGGAGATTCATTTTCTAATTCTAAACTCGGTGTTCACAATCTCTGTCCTGTAACATGTGCACACGATAAAACTGGTACAGGAACATGTGCAGGACTAATCGGAGAACCTTTATCAGGGTGTTCTTGGGTATGTCCAGCATCCATGCAACACCTCTTGCACTTTCTCCTGAATCTTCATGGTGGATTTCAGCTACAGCTTGTAAAGGAGTTGCAGGTCGTCTAGATCGAGATCTGTCACACGTACATCCTGTATCTTCAGACTTGAGAAGTCACGGACAGCTTGAATAAAGCACAGACCCTAGTGTAAATGACAATTCCTGCAGATGATGCATAACGCAGCTGCAGCATTGCAACCATTCAAGTAAAAACATTTCACAAGTTAACCCCGTAGCTTTCCTGAGAGCGGCATCTCGAGTGTTTCTGGTTGTCAGTGGCATGCTGCATTTAAACAGTGTTTCAAATGATGTAATCACATTTATTTATTGGTGCCACTAACATCTCATTTGTTTATCACTGCATACTGACATCTCATGTATGCACCTGACTGGAGTGCAGTTTGTTGTGCTAATTCTGTACTTCGCATGCCGTCCTTAATTTGATGATGTCCTGTTCACTTTTTGGTCTAGTGATACCATTCCGATGCTATTTACCATTTTCCATGGCGCTTATTACAGTGATGTTAACAAATTACGGTGTTGCCATTTAAACATTCAGAAAGTTGGCAACCGTGACAGCTTGCATGTATTTCTGTTTGCACATCATGAGCGCATTCTGCGTAACATCTATATTCTGCATTTCCATTACAGCCATTCCTGCAGCCCATTGAATTGGCAAAGTAACTCTTTGCCCACCCTCTCTATAACACAAGATTATGGGCAAAAAATCAAAATTTTGTTTCTAGAATTTCATCCTTTTTACATGTTATTATTTCTAGGCACAACATTTTGTATTTCATGGGAGAAAAGAAAAAAACATACAACTGACCTGTGATTGCTAGATAAGTTTATTAATCATTGTGTTTCCATTTATATTTGCTGAGCACTTTTTGCAGAGTGACTTTTTTCTTCAGAATCCCTGTATTTAATTTTCACTTGGCACCTTGTGTGGAAGAACCGGAAAAGATATACTTGAAAAAGCTCATAATGAGCTAATATCAAGACGTTCAGCGCATTGTGAATGTTTTCTTATTATTCTACTGTAAGCTCTTTGAGAAAATTATTTCCTGCCATCTCTTCAGATAAACTCAAAACTGTCACATATGTGTGTGTTAGGCCAGAGAATTAAAAAGAGTACTTTGAACATAAAGGAGTAAACTACTCCAATTTTTCTTTTCCTGGTTACATCATTATAAGTAACATTTTTAATTACATTGTTGCATGTTATTTTTTATAGATATGCCATTTGAGTATTTATTTCATTCAGTAGAGATGCCACATGTGAGTGCTTTTTTGAGTTCCCTGGTAAAATGAAATCTTAATATTGTCTTGCATTTCAATTTCAGATAGCCAGTGTCTGTGTGATTATAATATTGTTGATGGGAACAAGTTGCATCTCTTTATTAGCAAGGGAGCTCAGTCTGCTTCAAATTGCATGTTCTGGGATCAGTTACTAAAGTTTTTAGAAAAACATTTTACGCCTGCAGATGCCAAAAAAGTCCTTGAAGAATTTAAAAAGGTGAGCTGCTAACACTGAATTTTTCTCATAGTTTCTCGTTTTAAGTATTATTATTATTTTTTTTTATGTATGGAGTTTAAAATGTTTATCTTATACTTGTTCCCATGACCCACGAGATTCCATGTCTCTTATGCTGTTGGGATATGCCTATGATTCCACCACCTTACACTGAGGGCCTCTGTGTGAGTTCTAGTTCTATCCCTTCTCTTCTTCATTCTATCTTAACTGATTCATAGCTCCATTAAACTACACCCCAGCCCACCTCGACCCCCGGAAAAGAAAATAACATAAAATCAATTAAAATTAAATATTGATAACTTTATGAAATATTTTAGATGTGATGGCATGCAAATAAATGTAATGGTAGGACTGATGTAAAAATTAGCTTGGAAGCATATTTATCATAATTTTCACAGCACTCATGTATTGCTCATTGCAAATTTTGATACCATTTTAATTTAAGAAAAAAAGAGTACCAAGTTTTATGAACTATAAGGAGTAACTTGTCTGTATTATTTGTACAGGGTACAGTTCTTTGCAAAAAGAATGCTCGAAAATCTATTTTCTCCACTTGGACAGATATGAGAAGAAGTGGTAAAATTTAAACTAACTGAGACGAAAATGAATGTCCATCATATTGTCAATATAGCATTTTTCATAACATGCTACAGACCAATTACTTAAGTGGTATACAGGGTCAACAAGTTTTGTATCTAATACATTTATCAACCACAAGTATATCCATACATACACTTGGGAAAAACGTATTCTGGGACAAAAAAGTGTAATAGATTTTTTTGTTAACAATCAACATCTGAAACACTCATTTGTTGAGAAGTGCGGATTTTGGCTCTGATCATTACTTGTTAGTGTAATGAGTGAAACTGAATGTTGGTTGGAGAAAGAGATATATGGAGAGGCCTGTGAAGAAAAGAATAAAGATTGAAAGGCTCCCTGAAGAACATGAGTCTTACTGTAAGTTACTCGAAAAATGAATGAGTTGAAGTCGTGAGAGGGATGCAGAAAAGAAGTAGTCATGTTTTAAAAACTGTGTTGACACTGCTGCTGAAGATGTCTGTGGCACTACAATAGTGGGTAACAATAGAGGTGATGCTTGGTATAACAGTGAAATTAAAGAAGCAGTAAAGAGAAAGAAGGAATCATATTTGGGGATGTTACGAGGTACAGTTTCTGAGGATGAATATCCCTGCAACAAGCATGTGGCGGCTAAGCTGGTTTGCCAGAGTTAGGCAAAAGATAGAAAGGAAGAGGTAGAAAGGCATGAATTGGCTCTTTGGAAAGATAGAAAATCTTTCTGGAAGTACATAAGACATAGGAAAAATAGGGGAAATAAAATTCTAAGTTGTGTGAAGAATAGGATTGGGGAAATGACATGGGAGCCCAGTTAGTTAAGTGAAAGATGGGGCGGATACTTCTGTGAGTTATTAGGTCAAGAAAGCAAATGTGATTCTGATGTAGAAGCAAATAATATAACAGTGAGAGATTGAAGCACAGGAAGAATCTTAAAAGAAGACTTGTGTAAAGCTTTAAAATCTTTTCAGAATGGTATGGCTTCAGGAGTAGATGGCATAACTGCTGAGATGTTAAAATGTGGTGGTGACTCTATAACTGACTGGCTAACTGAAATTTGCCAGTTTTGCTGGGTGTTGGGAATGGTCCCTCAGTATTGGAAGGGTGCTATTATTGTTTCCTATAAGGGAAAAGGTGATCTGACTGAATGGAAGAACTATCGTGATATCAGCTAGCAGAGTGTGCCAGGGAAAGTGTTAGGAAAGGTTGTTATTGATAAGGTATGAGGTCTTGCATTGATCAGAGAAAGTGTGGGATGTACAGAGTGGTTTTGTACCTGGTAAGGGCTGTACTAACCAAATTCTTGCATTACATATGATGATCAGAAAGTATATGTTTGTTGGTAAGAAAAAGCTTATGAGTAAGAGAAAGCTTATGACTGAGTGAATAGGATTCTTCTGTGGAAGGTACTGAATAAATATGGTATTACTGGAAATCTACTTTCATAGTATGAAAGCCATTTATGCTGGCTTTCATACTATGAAAGTAGATCATGTGTGTGAGTGAATGGTATTTTATCAAAATGGTTTTCTATTGGTACAAGAGTCAGACAAGGTTGTGTAATGTCACCATGACTGTTTAATGTATTTATGGATGCGTGCATGCTTGATGCCAAAATGGATGATACGGGTTTATGTCTTGATAATATCCGTGTGTGCAGGTTGCTGCAATGTTGATGAGACAGTCCTGTTGGCACAGAGCAAAAGTGAGTTGCAGATTATGTTGTCCCGGATGTATGAAGTTTTCATGAAATTCAAACTGAGTATAAATAAGGGAAAAAACCAAAATTATGGTTTTTGAGAGAGGAACTGGTAGCACTGAATGTAATGTAAATCTAAATGGCACAGTGATTGACCAGGTGAGCGAGTTTGTGTATTTAGGAAGCATGTTTTACAGAGAGAACAAATTGGATGGTGAAATTAGTAGGCGAGTGTATTCTTCATTGAAAGCCATGACTGCTGTGGGAGGTTTTCGCAGGAATGATAGGCTCTCAAGAGAGTCCCCCATAGCTGTGCAAGTGTAATTGTTCCTACTCTGATGTATAGCTGTAAAACCTGGGTACTACAGAAGAAACATAGGAGTCATTTGCGTGCTGGAGAAATGCGTTACATATGGGGGGGGGGGGGGGTAGTGGTAAGATACATTTTGATTGTGTGAGGGATGCGGTTGTGTAATGTGACACAAAATAAATATTGTTGGCGAGGTGGAAACTAATATTCTTAGGTGGTTTGGCCATGCTGAAAGAATGAGTGATGAAATGCTTACTAAAAAAATTTTTTTAGCCCAAATGGCAGGAAGGAAAGGCAGAGGAGGGCCAAGGAAGTCATGGGAAGATCAGATTTAGGAGTGTCTGAATGAGAAAAAGATTATGAGTGTGAAGTATAGAAGGTATTATGTACGTCGTGTGATGGATGTCAGTGAAGCCTGAGTTGTATGTCAAGATCGCTGTAATTGGAGAAGTTCGATACGGCAACAGTAAGTAAATAATCAGTTAGAAATTTATCTGGTAGCTTGTATTTCTTTGTGAAGTGCTAACCTCTGAATCTCAGAGAATAGCTTAGTGATATGATATGAAGAGGGGAAGTACATTATCTTGGCTGTTTCAGTGTTTGGAAAGATAGCCATTATCACCTAATATCTAGCTCTGAAATGTTTATTAATTAAAATCTCAGCATTTCAGTGGTCTTTTTAAAAGCCCTTGTTTCAATTTAACATTACATTAATTGATAAGTTGAGGGAGTACTTATTTTTTATTTTGTTTGTGTCAAGGTATGTAACCTTAAAAAATTCCCAAAAAGTAGTGAAATGGAATAAAGCATTTTTGCATATCTAAGTCTGCTTTGATTAAGTTATGGAAAAACACATCAGAAATTTTTAATCTAAAAATTGTTCAAAGTTACTTCCCCTTTCCATCCCCTCTCAGGATCTATTGTTTTCCATCCAGTACTGCTTATGTAAATAAATGAAACTTCCTTGTCCTGATTGAAAACTAAAGATATGAGACATTTAGTGTGTTCACGTAATAGCAGTACATCCTCCTATTCCACCTCGTAGCAGAATCCTGGCGACCTATGTCACAGATTTTATTTTGGTCCTGCAGACAAAAACGATATCCCCAGAACCTATTAAATCCTGTTATGCAGACTCCCATTCGTGGATGCAAGTTTTCCATCTTTGGACTTAATTTCGTCTTTCAAAACTTTCCGAAAACAGAAGTTAGACGGAATGAGGATTTCTCCCTAATAGTAATTTTTTTTTTCTCGCAGTGTACCCTCTATCCAGCATTGTTGTTAAATATCATTTCATTGGTGTTTCAGTTTGAAAATGAATGCAACAATTTCCAAAAACAGAAGTTAAGATGCAGCCCTGTTGTCTTACATTCTTTTTCTCACAATGTTTACTCTGCCCCATTTGGTTATTGAATATAATTTTTATTACATAAAGGTTTTCAGATTGAAAATGGAGGAACATTTTTCAAAAAGCTGGACGGAGAAAAACTTCTTCTTCAATGGAAGCTAAAGGCAACGAAGATTTCTTCCATAGTCGGTTTTTATTCCTTTTTTTTTTTTTACTGTGTTTTCCTGCACTGTATTATTTGTTTAAACATAATTTAATTACATTAATGTTTGCATTTAAGACCTGAAATGGAGAGAGAAAAAAATTCGAAAACTGAAGTAGGACAAAGCTAAGATTTCTCTCGTATTCATTTCTTTTTCTAGCGATGTTTCTTGTGTTCTGTATTGTTGTTAAATATAATTTTATTCCATAAATTTTTGTGTTTCAGCTTCAACAGGGAGGCAAATTTCTAGGTACAGAGGGCAGAGTGTTGTGGATACTAGATATTATTGCAACTGCTGTAGTACCTAGATTAGGCTTTGTTGTTGTTTTAATTTCTATTCATACAGATTTTTATTGTTTTTTGCATCTAGTAGTTATCTTGCCCAGTGACCCCGCAGATTATTTTGTGGCACCAGTTTATCTGTCGCAGACTGACCAGGAACTTTCTGCTATGGGGCTATTCCATTAATTCCTACATCGATGAGCCATTACATTATGACCATCCCCAGCCTAGAGAAATGAGCTTGCCGGGAGACCGAATGGTGATGCAGGTGAAGTTCACAGAGCAGTATATATACAACCGGAGGACCGGCTTTCGGTTAGTAAAGTGTTCTGAGTCAGAATGGGAAAAGCTGCTGATTTATCGGAGTTTGATAAAGGACAAATTGCAATGGCACGGCGCCTCAGAACTACGATCTCGGAAACGGCGCTGCTTGTGGGTTGTTCCCATGCCGCTGTAGTCAGAGTACATATCAAAAGTGGTGCACAGAAGGCCAAACAACGAAACGTCGTCCACAGCTCAAAAAATGCCAGGGGAAAGCGGAGACTGTCGTGCATTGTTCATAGTGACTGCCAGGCCACAGTTTGATAGATCACCCACAGCTACAACAGTGGTGACCAGGGCAATGTGTCACATCACACAATTCATCACAGCCTTCTGCGCATGGGCCTGCTTAGCCAAAGACATTGCCGGGTCCCTATGCTCACTGCACGTCATCGCCAACAATGCATGAAATGGGCCCAAGATTGTCAATGATTGGAAGAAAGTGTCCTAGTCTGATGAATCAAGATTTCTGGAGCATCATGTAGATAGATGAGTGCAGATATGCCGATTACCAACGGAGGCTATGGCACCTGGATGCACTGTTGGGCGGAAACAGGCCGGCGGTGATGGTGTTATGCTGTGAGCGATGTTTTCTTATTTCCTACTTGTATGTCATATTTGCCACAAACCAAATATGACATACAAGTAGGAAATCAGGTACATACTATAAAAAAATATAGTAATAAAAAACGAAAAAAATCGGCCAACTAGATGGAGCAGGTGTATATGAGATTCCTATAAATCAGAAACCACCTTTGTCATACATAGGCAGCACTAAAAACAAGTTAAAGTATAGATTGCACCAACATATGAGTAATTGGAATAAAAAAGAAGCTAAGACTGCATTAACCCAATATTGTCTAGAAAATCACCAATGTCCGAAGTTCGAAGATATTAAAATTATTAAGAGCTGTAAAAACGAAAGGCAGTTAAGAATTGTGGAATCAGTATTAATTGAAAAAAACAGATCAAGAGTGTGTAACATTAATGAACCAAGCAACTTAAATGAACAGTGGAAAGCCTTAATAAAAATTGAACAACAATTAAGAGAGAAAAAAAGAAAAGAGAGCAGCACTGACAATAGATGGCGCCAGAGACACAAAGAAGCAGAGATTGCGACTGAAGCCGGAACCTCAATGACTTTGCTCACTTGAGCCTGTGGTTGGCAGAGAGGTACATTGGCCTCCTGAAGACGACAGAATTTCTGTTGAAAGCGCTAGAGGATTGTGTATGACGGGCTGAATGAGGTTGGTGTTGGCTGTAGGGTTTGTGCGATGTATGAGGCAGATGGAGCATTACATTAGTCACAGTTGACAATGAAAGTTGCAGGGATCGCATTCCTCCTAAAATTCCTAATATTTTGTGACCCTCCTTAAATTCCTAAAATTATACCTGAAATTTGCTATTCTTCCTAAAATTTTCGTAAGCTTATTTATTAAAAATACAACCGTTATTAACGCCAATAAATTTACCATTACGGTAAGGTAAAAAGACCTGTTATTGTAGAAACACAGCCTATATGCTGTGCTGCTGAAGGGAGGGAAAATGACGCCATCGAGATGCACTTGCTTCGGGGCGGGCGCTCCACTTTTTGCCTTCAGACAGTTTTCGAGAGTAACAAGAGATCTAAGGGAAAAGGGGAGGGGTCATTTTCACCCCTGGTTTGCGCTTTGCAGACGAACTCAGTGGCACGCAGAAGATCGTACTTTATTTTTGGACATGCCTCGTGGAACCTCCTCTTTCTGCTGATGTTTTGTTATTGTAAACCGCAGGTGGGTGGAAGCAAAGAGGAAACATGTGGTCTCCTTCCGTAACCTCCGGTAATGACGATGGGATGGTAGCCGAGTGTTATCGTGGCAGGCAGTAGAGCACGTGATCATTGACCTTCAATCGTGCGTCGGCGACAGCAACCTTCGATGCGCAATATATCTCGGCTCCGACTCGCTTTGACTGAACTTGCATGAGATGCGTATGATAGTTTCTGGTTTTGCATTTTTTATGGTGTTCTCTGTGCTGTGTGCAGGTTCAGTTCTCTAGTGGACCTGCTTTTTTTTTTTTTTTTTTTTTTTTCTATCTTCTGACATCCTCGCAGCCAAATTTCAGGAAGTTGTCTGGTTTTGCAATATTGGAACGTGTTTTTGTACTTCCCTTTCATTTTCTGGTTAGTAATACAAGTGTTTAAGATGCCTAAATCCAAAACGAAATTTCAAGATGCGTGGCTCGCCAAAGAATTGGACGGAGTGAAGTTGAAAGAATGGTGTTCTGCAACTGAAACAATATTTTCTGCTAAGTGTATATTGTGTTCAGAAATTTTCAACATTTCTAATAGTGGCTTTTCACAAGTAAAAGCGCATCATAAAGGAAAAAAAACATTTGCAGAAATTTCAAAGTAAATTTCAAAATAAGTCCATCCTGAAAGCCTTTGGAGGACGGGATCTTCAGCCCAAAACAAATATTAGTGAAGTACTGAGTCATGATTTACAGTTGGCTAAAGCCGAAGCATTATGGGCCATGAAAGTTGCTAAGGACAATATGTCTTTTGTTTCATGCACTGAAACAGTTGAACTTTTCAAATAAATGTTTCCTGATTCTGCTATTGCAGCCAAAATGCAACTTAAAGAAAAAAGTTGCTTATGTGATATCACATGGATTGTCAAAATATTTTGAAGAGGATTTGAAAAAAGACATTGCATCTAGTAGCCCAGGAAAGGTTACTATAGCATTTGATGAAACTACAAATACACAAGTGAAAAGGCAGTTGGATGTGTATCTCAGGTACTGGTCTTCAGAAATAAATTCAGTTTCTTGCCGATACCTAACAAGCGTTTTTCTGGGTCGTGCAACAGCAGATATTTTGCTAAAAGAAATTCTTGATGTGTTATCATCCTTCAATATTTCGTTGAACAGAATTATTTGTGTATCCATGGACAGCCCAAATGTAAATAAGTGCTTTTACGCAAATTCAATGAAGTTGTAAAACAAGAAACAGGCCAGAAATCTTTGGAACTATGTTTTTGCAACCTGCATGTTGTTAGTAATGCATTTAAAAAATTTTTGACAAGCTTAAATATAGATTTTGATGAATTTGCTACTGATATGCATTACTTTTTAAAGAGTAGTGCTGCAAGACGAGAGGATTTTAAATCTGTCGAGGATATAACATTGGTCACAGCCAGATTTCTTTTGCGTCATGTCAGCAACAGATGGTTAACCGTTGGTTCTGTAGCCCAGAGGCTCTTGGATCAATGGCTAAATATTACAGAATATTTTTTAAACTTCTTGCCATCTCAAAAAATATTTGAAAAACAACTACGCAATTCGGCAAGGTATAAAAGAATTCACTGTTTCCTGAAAAATGAGCTAACTCCTTGCTATTTAGCATTAATTTCATTTTCACACCAAAATTTTGAAAAGTTTTCATTATGTTATCAGAGTGAAGAACCAAAAATACACCAGTTATATTCTGATTTAAATACTTTAATGAGGAATGTTATGGCTCAGTTTATCCAAGATGATGTTATTGCAGGAAAATTTGGAGAAGACCTAAAGAATGTAGATTTTGAAAACAAAAATTCATGGGAAAAACTAGGGGAGTTAGAAGTTGGTATGAAGACAAAAAATCTCCTCAGGAATGTTCAGGAGACCAGGCAGAAATTATTTCTCTTAGATATAAGATCATCACTAATTGCAACCACAAAATATTTAAAGTCAAATTTGCCATTCTGCAATCAAAAGCTAAGAGACATAGAAGTTTTAAAGGTAAAAGAACCAAAGAAAGAGTCAACTTAACTTTAAGTCACTGAAGGACTTTCGGAAATAACCAGAATTTCAAGTGTTTTGCATCTTTCTGAGGAACAAATTGATAGAGTAAGAGAAGAGTGGAAACTTTTAAATTGCGATAAGCCAACTCTAGATGAACTAGTGAAATTTTCAGAGGAAGGGCATATTCCAGTGCGGATTGATCATTACTGGCGTAATATATTTAGTATTAAAGACTCTAGAGAAAAATACTCAAATCTTGCTGAACTCATCAAGTCAATTTTAGTTTTACCTCATGGTAATGCTGATGCAGAAAGGGGATTTTCGGTTAACACTGCTCTGTTAAGGAAGGACAAGGCTAACTTAAAAGACTCAACTATAACATCATTAAGAATAGTTAAAGGGGCCATTAAACACTATGGATGTGTAAGTAAAGTTCCCATAACAAGAAATTTGTTATATAGTGTTCGTGATTCACATAAATTTTATAAAGAGTATGTTGATAAGCTGAAGGAAGAAGAATCAAAAAAGGTAAAAGAAAGGAAGCAGAAAGAGAGGGAAAATAAGGAAAAGCAACTAGAAAAAAAAAAAAAGAAAAGCTGAGTTTGATGACAAAATAAAAGAAAATGATGCAGAAATAAATAGGCATAAAAAAGATAAAGAAGCCTCCCTAGCAGTAATTCAAGAGGGAACAGAAAGAATGAGAAAAGCTGTAGAAAAACAAAATACTGTTGAAATAGCAGTTGCCTCTAACTTGATCATACAAATTTCAGCTGAAATAAAGAAAACTGAAAGTAAATTAGTTGTGGTGGAAGCAGAAAAAGATAGGCTAATCAGGAAAAGGTTAAAACAATAATATGAAAAAAGTAATTCAGTGAACAATTATACATAGTTCTTGGTTTTCAATTACCTTTTTAGGATATTATAATTTAATGTGAAACCTGAAAACTTTACTGTGAAAATCGTGAATTGCTTCTGGTTCAACAGCATATTAATGTTCAAAGTGAAACTTGAATGTGGTAAATATACTTGAATATGATAATAACACGTGAAAAGATAAGAACTGAACATTAGAATTAAATCATACTTAAACTTTGGACATTAGACGTTATGCAAAAAATTTGGGTGTGAACTTCGACCATATATACTAATAGACTGCGCATTGGCAATAGCTGCATCAAAGCCGCCATGACTCAAACATTGGGCACGTCATCATCAGACTCCAAATTTCGTGTAAAAATGCTGTTATGATTACTAATTTACGCTGCAGAACTTCAGTGTTTTCGGTGTATTATGTTGCGCCTCATATATAATGAAAACTCTTCAGGTAAGTTTACTTATGAGCTATATACATGCATGATCGGGTTGTTTACATTTTGTGATTTATAATGTGATGAACATTTGCAAAGAATTTGGAACATGCATTCCATTTTTTTTTCTTAAGTTACTATATTTTTATATCAATAGCTGCAAGTTTCTGGTTAAGTAATTGAACTTTATTGACTTAGGTATTTAATTTGTTTCTTACCCATGAAAAATCATAGAACTTTCTTTACTATATCGCTCAGAGCAACCATAAGCACAGCAGGTGTAACCCATCTTTTTGACTGTTGTCATGTGATTTTATGTTGGAGCCAGAAATTTTTATGTCATGCGCAGTTTATCAGTATATATGGTTGAAGGGTGTGAAGCAAACTCTTTACAATGTATACAAAGTTGTTTTACTAGATGTATACAAATATACATCTAGTTTTTATTGAAATACACTCCTAAAATTTTCCTAAAATTTTTCTAAAAAGTCCTAAAATTCCTACCTAAAATTTTCCAGAAGTATGCTATGATCCCTGAAGTTGACAACACTCACATTATAGTGAGTATACACCTTGTGATGACAAGCTATGTTACATGGCAGACTGAAGTCAGTTTTTTGTCCTGTGAATAAAAATACAATGTTTCATGACTGGAAGAATGAATATAAAACAGTGCCCTATAAACAAAAAGTTTTTCAACCTTTGAAGGCCCGCTACATAAAATATGTTATAATCGACGTGCATGAAGTGTATAGCAAAAAAGTGACCAAGGGCTTTGTAAGTGGTTGATTTTTTTGATTGATATGTCATTAATGACTTGCACGTAAATTTGCGCACTTTGTTGGTATTTTTTATACCTGTAAAGATGCAAATAATATGGTAATTATATTCTGTTCAAGCAATAATACAGTGCAGGAAAAACGCCAGGGGGGGGGGTTAAAAAACAATCAGGGGAGAAATATTCACTGCCTTAGCTTGTGTTGTCGATTTTTTTCTCCCATTTTATGATTCTGGGAGAAATTTTTGCTTCAACTTCCGTGTTCAGAAAATTCTCCTTCATTTTCAAGTTGAAACACACATTTATGCAATGAAATGGTATTCAACTACTAAACCAGACAGAAGGAACATTGCCAAGAATAAAAAAAAAATATGATTATGGAAGAAATCTTCACTTCATCTAACATCTGTTTTCAGAAAGTTTTGAAAGACAGAAAACCTGCATCCATGATAAAGAGTGTGCAAGAGCAGATTTCATAGGTTTTGTCTGCAGTACCAAAATAAAATCTGTCTTATGTCACCCTTCGGCGCAATTCTGCTACGGGGGACAGTACAACATACTCTATATAAAGTCTAGCATTCCGGGCCGCTGTCTCACAAGGGTCCCATTGTTAATGGCACAACACTGGGCTGAACTCCTTGCCTGAGCAAAAGCAACATTGGACCGTAGAGGACTGCAAGCAAATAGCCTTGATCAATGAATCCAGATTTAAACTGTATCAATCTAATGGGAAAGTGTGGACCTGGCATCAACCACATGAAGCCATGGACCCGTCATGTCAAATTAGAACATTACGGGATGGTAGTGGCTCAGTGATGGTCTGGGAAAATGAATCCAGGTTTAAACTGCATCGAGCTGATGGGAGAGTGCTGGCGTCGATCTCATGAAGCCATGGGCCTTTCATGTCAAGTTGGGACAGCACAGGCTGATGATAGCTCATTGATGATCTGGGGTGTTTTCATTTAGAATGGTTTGGGACCTTTGGTACATGTATAGTAGTCTTTGTGTGCCACTAAATATGCAGACATCTTAGTTGCCATTTACACCTCTTCATATCCAGCATGCATCCCAGTGGCAATGGCATATTCCAGCAAGATAAATGTCCATCCCACAGGCCCCACCTGGCTACTGCATGGTTGCAAGTGCATTTTAGTGAAAGCCCGGATTTAAACTCTTTCGAGCATCTTTGGGATGCCATCAAACAGGCCGTTCCTGCACATATTTCATCTGCTACGAGCCTGGAGGAGGCATGGCTGGCGATACCTGCAGAACATTTCTGTTAGCTAGTGGAGTTCATGGTTTTTCGTACAGCTATCGTCATTGGAACAAGAGTTGGACTTACACGTTACTAGGCTCGTTTGTGTAATTCGATGGTACTTCAGCTTATTTTGCACAGTCACAGAAAGAAAAAAAAATCTGGAAACCATGTAGCAGTCAGTGGTACCTAAAAACATTGGCTGGCAAATATTTTCTTAAGTTATATACATACTTGTCCCTTACATACTTTTCCCTGATACTATGTTTTGCATTTTTATAGCTTCACCCAATGATTGTGATATATTTTATTAGGTTGTAATCAATTAAATTAAACAAGCAGAATACACACTGTTAACTGTTCCCTCTGAGTTTCCAGGTGTTAGATGCCATGTACATTGTACATTTTGAAATCCTCCTGTGCACGGAGCAGAACAGATAAAAGCAGCGCGCTTGAAGCAGAACAAATAAAAAAAATCAGACTTAACAGTGGAAGATCAGTTCAACAAAATCTTCTGCAGTAAAATAGCAAAAAAAAAAAAAAAAGGTTCAAAAGTAATAAAATGTCTTTTTCTGAGAAAAACGAGAACCTCTGCAATAAACACTAATTAGAGGTCTGTACGGGCCGATCCGTTTAGAGGATAAAGCAACGGGCAGGGCCAAGTTGCCTCCTTCATTTTATTGCAATGCTAAAGAAAGAAAAAGTCGTGCATCTCAATTTCCTGGTCTGTTTAAACAGTGTTTTGCTAGTTACTTACTTCCGTGACTGGCCCAAGGTGTAATAATACCAGAGGCGAGGAAAGGCACTCACAGTGTTTTTACCATTTGTAGGTATTAAAATGGTAAAAACACTTTGGGGCATGTTAACATCTAAAAGATTCAACCCCGAACAAGTGCGTGTGTATGAAAGAGTGGGACAACATCAATTGTTTCTCCTATCCCTAATATGCATAGGGATTGACTTTTGTAGTGTTACCGCTTACTAGTTCAGAGAAAGGGAAATTTGAACCTGCATAATCTCAATCTCTCTCTCTCTCTCTCTCTCTCTCTCTCTCTCTCTCTCTCTCTCTCTCTCTCTCTCTCTCTCTCTCTCTCTCTCTCTCTCTCTCTCTCTCTCTCTCTCTCTCTCTCTCTCTCTCTCTCTCTCTCTCTCTCTCTCTCTCTCTCTCTCTCTCTCTCTCTCTCTCTCTCTCTCTCTCTCTCTCTCTCTCTCTCATATATTCTTCAGTAATTGTGCCAAATAAAGTTTAGTTAATATTTTTAGGCTTACATTCAGCTAAATATTTTCAGTAATTTTTTTATTTCATTATTCAATTTTCACAAAATAGTACATCCTGGGCCATCACGAGTGTCTAATATCTGAAAGAGTCCAGGCTGGGCCTTAAATGCACGGACTTGAGCTGGCCTAGACTCACCAAATAAGACCCATGTAAATTGCAAAAAAAATTTTTTGAAAAAGCACGAGGAAGAAAACTCGTGTTAAAATGTTGTCCAAATAATGGCTTCCTTTCATGTAGTGTAAATCACATTGTGATATTTTTAATTTTCAAACATTTAAGGAAAACAAATTGACAAATTTTACGCTGCCAAAAAATTGTATATTGTATGCCATCGGCTTACAATGTTCTTTTTAAAGTATGAAATGCTTTTTTTAAAGCTTACTTAAAATTATCAAATGTAGTGTACGTCACGCATGGAATTACCCTATAGAGTACTGTACAGAAAATCAAGTATACTATGGAAATAAAAAAACATTGTAAAATAATGTTGTTTAGCATATGTGTGTAAAGTTTATTTTTGTGTTTTCAGGTTTCTAACATTTATTAAACATTTTAGTATTGTTTATTGGAGGTTTTTAATATGACATTTCTTCAGTGTTTTTTTTTTTTTTTTTTTTTTCTTCTTCAATATTTTGGGGGAGTTAGCCTTCTGCTGGCCAAAAATGTTTGAAACCTCTAGAAATTATTGCTTTAGGCAAGGATAAAAATGTTCTGTGATTTTCAGAATTTCAGCTTTTTTTTTTTTTTTTTCCCAGATCTCTTTTTGATTATATTCTTTTTTTCTTTTATATTTTTCTGATCATGTTCCTAGTTTTTAACGTGTTTGGTAATAATGAAAAAGAGTACTTGGCACTTCTTAAGAATATTTTTTCTAATGAAATTTGCATGTTTTTGTAATTCTAACAGCCTGTGCATCAAAACCAATCAGCAGAGCAAGCAGTTTTGTCTCCCTTCCCCTGAGTGAAATTAAATTTTAAACTTGGCGTTCAATCTATCTGTGATGAGTCATTTCCGTGACCTGTAAAATTGTTTTTGCAGTGAAGTGAACAATGCAATTTTGATTTTTGGTATATTATTTAATTGTGCTTAAAATGTATTTTACTATTTCTGAGTTACTTGTTGCTGTATCAAGGGGCAGACTAAGCATTTTCTTTCTTTAGTTTAAAGCAAAACCAGTGTTTAAAAATGCTACTACATACTCACTCTGCAGAGAGAACAGCTTCACGGGGAATGAAAGATGGCAACTGATAGTTGATGTTCAGATTTTGAACTTTAATTTTTTTGGAACAAAAAAAATATATTTTCCCTTTTTGTCTGTTGATTGGGCAAGAAGTTACTAAATAATGGGAAACTATGCATTTTCATTGAAATTAAACTTCAGAAAGTTCAGATATTGTTGTCAACTTCTGTGAAACTCCTTAAATGAAATTCCGTGAAAAGCTCTTTAAGTAGTGTTCTACCTAAAATTTTGGAACGCTGTGTTTTTGAAAACCATTCACTGTTAAAATTATAAGAGTGCTAATAGCATGCAACATAACTTCAAAAACTGCTAACAAACAAGGATAAATGTTGAGAAGTCAGAATAATTGATTATGTAGTACTTTCCTCTCTCACCTGCCCCAGGAAGAAAAATTTCAGGGAAATGATCTAGGACAGGCACCAGATTTCAGCTATTCAGGTTGAATAGACTAGGAATGCTGACATGGAATTTGGCAGTATAGTTAGCAAATGAAGAAAACATTATTACCTTTATAAGGCTATCTGAAAGTTTTGGGATAAAGAAAAATTCTGGCTGCATAGAATCCACCAGTTAAACCCACCCAATTTTATGAATGTGAAAGCTTATAAAAAAAGGAAAGGTATCTTGAGAAAGCTAAAAATGTGTGAGAATGGTGATAGGGTAGGACAAAGAAACAAAAAATAGATAAATTTGGCTGCAGGGCAGAATTAAGCAAGTGGATTTGAACAGGATGTTTCTCCTATAGAAGATAAAGTTGATAGATAAATGTCAAAATGTTGATCATGTGTGTTGCATTGAAGAAGATATTATTCAGTAGGTATTGCATATTAAAGTCATGTGCTTTAAATCAAGTAGACTCACACTGAAGTTCCAAAAGTCATGGTATAGAAATATGCAAATTTTTAACTGGTGCTGCCGTCATATAAAGGCTTCGACGCATGCCATGATTTTTATCAGTTGCAAGGTATAATCTTGTGAGTCGGGTTGATCAACCACCAGTAGGATTATAGCAAGCCGATGTGAATTATCAGAGTTTGATCAAGATGTGGTAGTGGGAGCCAGATGGATGGGACATTCAGTTTCCGAAGTTGTGCGAACAATCAAAATTCCTCGATCCACGGTGTCGTGTGTACCAAGAATACCTCATGGAAGGCATTATCATCCACTATGGACATCGCCGTGGCTAACCATGGGTGCTGAATGATAGTGAACAGCGGCGTCTGACCAGGATTGTCCATGCTGACAGACAAGCGACTCTGACTCAAATAACATTCAGTGCAGGATGGATGTACCAGAGACATATCCATCATGTCAGTGCAGTGCAATTTAGCGTCCATGGGGTATGGGAGCAGAAGACCCACCTGAGTGCCTTTGTTAACACCACGTCATCAGACACAGCGCCTCACCTAGGCTCGTGAACACAGCAATTAGACCCTGGAAGCCAGGCAACATGTGTTGTGGTCCGATGAATCATGCTACCAGTTGTTATGAGCTGATGGTAGGATTTTGGTATGGCACAGACCCCATAAGGCCATGGACCCAAGCTGTCAACAAGGCACTGCAAGCTGGTGGTGGTTCCATACATGTGTTGGGTGTCTTTACGTGGCACAGTTTAAGTCCTCGTAAACACGTCATTAACCGGTAATCACTTTGTTGCTCTGCTGGGTGACCATTTGCAGCCCTTCATGGACTCCATGTACACCAACAGTGATGGGATTTTCAAGGTGGACAATGCACTTTGTCGTCAGGCCCAAGTTGTCCAAAATTGATTCAAGGAACATTGTGGACAGTTCTGACGGGTGGTGTGACCACCACGTTCGCCCGACATGAACCCAATAGAGCACTTATGGGACATGGTAGAAAGGTCCATTTGCACCCAAGATCCTGCACCTACAAATACCAGGGAACTGTGGGTGGCTGTTCAGACGGCATGGCTCAACATCTCTCCAGAAGTCTTTCGGCCACTTATGGAATCGATGCCATGTCAAGTTGCTGCATTTTGTCTAGCTAGAGGAGCTCCTACATGATACTGGGTACATATCCCATGACTTTTGTCCCTTCAGTGTAAAGCACAATTAACTGAAAGTCTAATATTGGCCATTACATATACAAGTAACTTTCTTCTTTTTTTTTTTTTTTTTTTTTGTTGTAGGCAGAAAAATTTGCAATGAACTGAACAAAGTAGAGAAATTCTGTAATACACTAGCACTGGTTTTTAACTGCTCGACACTGTAATAATTTCACCCAGAAAGAGTGAGCCAAATGAATGAATATCACCAGAAAAAGAAAACACAAGGTGTATAATATGTGATTTAATTTCCAAGGTAGTACATCACTTTGGCGGAATACAAGACAGGATCACATTACAGGAGATTATGTTTTGTGCGATCACCATGCTGTGCAATGAAATCAGACAAAACACTGTGTGTGTGGTACAGCCCATCTGTGGTGTCCTAGGGTATCTAGGATGATATGAACACCATGCTGTGCAATGTAATCAGACAAAACACTGTGGTACAGCCCATCTGTGGTGTCTTAGGGTATCTAGGATGATACAACTCTTATCTGCTCTCATAATTCAGTAGCATTCTTGGGCAGCTGAGTAGAAGCATGAAAGCATCGTCCAGTGAGGTCCCATACATGCTTGGTGGGTGATAGTCTAGATATCTCACTGGCTGTGGAAGCATGTAGATTCTTGTGGCCACACTCTGGAGGTGTTAGCGATGTGTGGCCAAATGTTATCTTGCTGGAAAACATCCTCCGGGACACCACTAAGAAACAGCAACAATAAGCACTGTAAAACATCATCCATGTACTACTATGCCTATTATGCATAGTACAGGTGACCAGATTTTATAACTAATGGCACCTCATACAAAGCCGTATGGTTTGCATCCTGTTTGCAGACAACAGCTAGACCATCAGCACCGAGGCAATGTTCATGCAACCTTTGATTCACCATCTGAGTCATCATAGAGATTTCCATAGTTGCCACTACAGCTCGACGAGTGCTTTTTGCAGTAGGCTCCGCAATTGCCTAGTGACAAATGTGCAGATTGATGCATGCTGCTGTCCGATTGACTCCACTATTTCTGCTACAATAACTGTTGGTGCTTTCTTGCAGTCGCTGTTGCCAGCAATGTCCAACTGTTTTTGCATCCTGATGTCCATGGGCTGCAATTCGATGAATGAATCAACCAGCTTCGTGAAGGCCTACGAGTCCTTCCTCTCTCAAATATGTTCAGCTGGTGATGGGGTTAACAATCTGGTCTAATTGAAATCTTTGGTCTTTGGATATGCTGTAGCATCCCTTAATTTTCAGCTGTTTGTTCTGTACAACCTGGAGCACGGAACATGTCATGGCTTCTATGGCCCACATTTGCCCTTTTATTACTCGCACATCTCACACAATTGGTTGCACACTCAAATGATTTGCATATCCCACCTGCTCACTCACACACACACACCTATTTCCATAGTGATATGCCTGCTCCTTCTGGGTAGGGCAATTTCAACGTCGAGCAGTGTACATATTGTGAGTGTGTGCATGCGAGCGAGAGCAAGCACCGCTCCAGCTCAAATGGGTATGTAAGTGTGTAATGATGATGCTAGTAGCATTGGAATAACTTCATTATTTCTGAAGTATTCTAGAACAGATAATCCTGTTCACTGAGTTACTGCCATTCACAGCTACAGTTAATCTTGTATACCTTGGGGTTATAATTTTATTTATCTTTGTATACACTGCCTAAAACTAATTAACTAAAAATGTTATATTAAAGAGATAGCATGAATAAAAGTTCCTTGCCATCGTGTAACCCAAATTAGGTGAGTTTAGGTTAATGCTATCTTGTTGTCCGGGTGGGTGCGCACCAAAAATTGTGAATCAACTTGGTTTTGGCCCAGGACAACAAGGTGCTACTGACCTTAAGTGAACTCGACATGTATTACATGATGGTAAGGAACCTTAAATCACACTTTTTGTGTGATAAAATTTTTTTAGTTAAATAGTTTTAAGGCACAATGTAGAAAAATTAGATAAATGAGAGTAACTAAATAAATAAATCCCGAGGTGTAGAAGATTAACTGTTGCTATTATAACCTGTATAGAGCAGTAACTCAGTAAACTGGATTATATGTTCTAGAATGCTTTGTATCATGCCATCTGCATGACTTTTTACCTATTTTAATATCTACCATAGTAAAAAATGAGTATTTTTGTTTTCAAGACAAATTAAAATTCATACTTTTTCATTATGAAATATACCAATGTATGTCTGAAAATAGAATGTATTTGGGATAGGGAGTGTTAACTGATTAACATAAAATGTTATTCTTACTTTTTCACTTTTTTTTAATGTAGAATCAAGCATCAAAAATGTCATCTCTAAGTTTAGATGACCTAGAGAGACTTGCTGCTTTCAACATGGATTCTGACGCCTCAGTGAAAACAATCACATCTCGGTCACAGAATGCTGCTGAAAAACTTGGTGTATAAATTAAGGCTGTCACTAATTAAGAAAGGATATGTGGAAAAGGAAGAAAAAAAACCTATTTACCAAGTGTAACAAAATTCCACTTTACATGTGTTGTGTTTCAGAAGAAAGTTTTAGTCCCTTCGTATTGTCATTTAAAGAAGACGAATAGTAACACTTTCAACTGTGTACGGTAACAAAGTATGTGTGCCTGTAATGTGTCAGTTACCTGCACCTGTTCTTATGGTTCACATATTCACCTGTAATTCACAAGTAGTTCCATATGTATGCTTTGTAATGAATTTCTGTCGGGGCCGATTGGTCTCACATAAAAACATTCAATGATATATCTTCTGTAAATATTTTTTTATATTTTTTCTTTGTTTAGTTGTTGTGTGGCAGGATTTTGCTATTAAAACAATTACTACTGCATTAGTCTCAGTTATGTCCATGTCAATTTGTATGAAAATTCAAATAAATTCAGAACTCAGTGCTCTTTTGGTGTTTGTATTTTTCTTTATAGAGCATCTTTTGGTTTTGCATGCTCAATCTGTTTAAAATTATCAGTATGTCACTGCAGCTTTTTTTTTTTTTTATCATATTTTATCATTTTAATCAAATTGAATTGTTTGGAGGTGTCCTGTAAAAACTGTCAAATTAGCATGCTTTATTGGTGGTAACTCTTATTACTGAAGATGGAGTAAAGCTTGGTTGTGTTTCTCTATATACACAGTGGCAATTAAGTAATGAGACTTTTATAAAAATCCTGTTAAAACATGTGTCAGGAAGGCATGTTTTTCTTTTTACAAGTCATTTATCGCCGCCCCGGTGGAGCAGTGGTCTAAGCGATGGCCTCTGATCATTCGTCCGAAAGGGGTCTGGGTTTGAATCCCGATGAGGCATGGATGTTGTGTTTGTCTTACGGCACTGGCTCTCTCCCTTCCCTGGTACCAGTGACCCTAAATTAGGGACGGGCGACTGCTTATAGCCCATTGAGTTGCTCACGGTGGTCGTTAAACCTCCAATAAAAAAAAAGTCATTTATCAGCTATGCGATGGCAACAGCATTTGCATGAAAATTGTGCGGATGGTTATTAACACTGTCAACCATGCCCGAGGCATGTAAATTATTGGCCCAGTCACGTAAATAAAAAAATCTAGTTTCCCAATCCAGGCAACTAAAATAAAAAATAAAGTCTGGAACAGAATTTCCTACTCCAAGAGAAAGGACAGTCGTCACATGTCTTGTTTCATTTCACTGCTAATCACCATTAGTTGTATTATTGTTACGGAGTGCCAAGGACACAAGAATATCGCATCTTTAATTATATTATGTTCTAGGTTCAGAAATCAGGACCCTATGTAGTTTTGCTCCAAATGTTCACAGTCTGTGACGAGATGCATGCATCAGATGGAACTAGCCTCCTGTGTTTAGTAACGAAGAGCTAAAAACTAACAAAAGGAACATGGCAGAATCAGTAAATTTCTCAAATACCAGTTTCATCATCATATTAAAACCAGAGATATACGCTTTTGTGCATTCAACATTTGAATACAGACCCTTAAAAAGAATTGCAAAAAATGTAAAAAAAAGTTCATATTTTTTAATTTAAAAAAAAACGAGTGTTCTGATTCGTTATCTTAAGAGATAAATTTTCCTGGGCATCCAGCTTTTACCACCTTGGCAGGTAAATAATTTCTGCACATGCCCAGTTGGGCATGTAACTTTTCAGATATTTTTCAAGCCCTGCAGTGGGCATGATGTCATTCGGTGGAAGAACTGTCACGCTCTGTCGTGGAGCAAATAGTTGCACTACTATTTGTGCATGCCATTTGGTGGAACAACATTGTCACATCATGAATGGAATACTGGATTACACCATACAATACAAATTTTCAAAATTTGTAACATTGTCACACTCTAATGGAGCCGTGACAGTGTTTTTCCACCGAATGGTGTCATCCATAGCGTAAATAAATCATTTGGGCAATTCTGACATCTCACATTGCTGTCTTACTCACCACTATTTGCTGTGTGCTGGATATGTAACGTACCTTTAAAGACTGTTCATATTTTATGTTCGTGTAATTTTTTTTTCGTGAACACACTCGTTTCTTGCTTTTATCCACTATACCAGACTATTCAGTGACTCCGAGTTGCCTTTTAATTTTAACCCTTTCCACTTTAATAACATTTCATCAAGATTCTCCCTGCACTCCCCCCTGCAGTAGAGGCCACAATGTAGCTGTGAAAGTTAAGTTTTGCTTTCCAAGCAAAAATCTATAACTATATTAGAAAGAAATCTAATACAGTTGCAGGTTTTTGCTGGGGTGGTTTGTAACCTTTTGTCTCAGTAAAATTATTTTTAGGAAAATCAGCAAAATTCCCATGTCTTTCCCACCCATCCTGTGTCACATCAACAGGATTTGGATCATCACCAGGTTCGCTGTCTGATTCTTCACTTCTATCGGACGTACACTGGCGTGCAAACATTAAGGACGAGACGGTTTTTTCGAATGTAACGTCGTGCAGAAGTGCCCCGGTGGCGCAGTGGTCTAAGCGATGACCTCTGATCATTCGTCCGAAAGAGGTCCGGGTTTGAATCCCGGTGAGGCATGGATGTTGTGTTTGTCTTACGGCACTGGCTCTCCTTTCCCTGGAACCAGTGACCCTAAATTAAGGACGGGCGACTGCTTATAGCCCATTGAGTTGCAAAAAACTGCTCCACATCGATTCAAATCATACCATAAGATCCCCAAGATGTAAGAATATGGGACAAGTCAGCAAAACCGTCCAAACAAGGAATCCAAAGGATACAAAGACACTATTGAAAATGTAGCTTTGAGCACAACGACAGAAACGTCCATGTGACAGGCGGCTGCCAAGAAAAATCCAGTCTTTAGTAGGGGATATGATCCCCCTGACTGCGTTGTAGGATTTACAACGTCTGTCCATGCTGAGGACGAGGTTGTCAAGGAGCTGTTGAGGCATCGCGGCCCATTCCTCTTGTAGCGCCAATCGTTGCTGGTGACGTGCTGCCAAGCGACTCCCGAGAAGGTCCCACACGTGTTCGATTGGATTTAGGTCCGGAGACCTTGCGGGCCAATCCATGCGTTGAATATCTTTACTCTCCAACATCTCTGCGACAGCCACTGTACGATGAGGTGTAGCGTTGTCGTCCATGAAGAGGAACTCAGGACCCACAGCACCTCTAAACAAACGCGCGTGAGGCAGGAGAACCTCTGTACAATAGCGGACACCAGTGACTGAACCTCCTTGGAAGATGTGGAGGTCAGTACGGCTGCCAAGCATGATACCGCCCCAAACGAGAACTTCGCCACCTACAAACCGGTCCCTTTCGATCATGATGGTGGTGTGCTTGCGTATTTCCTGCTCTCTCCAGATGTTTATACGTCCAGAATCGCTCGTCAGACTAATTCGGCTCTCATCCATAAAGAGAACTCGACCCTATTGCTGATGTGTCCAGTTCTTGTGTTCCTGGCACCACAGAAACCGCCCTCTCTGATGAGCAGGCGTTAATGGCACACACCGTACTGCTCGTCGTGCAAACAGACCACCTTTGTGCAGCCTCCTGGCCACGGTAAAACGTGATAACGGACGTCCAGTTTCATGTGCCTTGCGAATTCTCCCCCTGTCTGTTTCTTCTCGCCTGTAGGACAATATACGGGTCGTCCGCCGCCCTGGTTGCTCGTGGACGACCACTGCTAAACTCTGGGACTGCTGTTCCTGTCGTTCGAAATGCTCTCCTAGCTCGTGAAACGATGCTGTGAGTGATCCCGAACTCCTCGGCCACACTAGTCACACTTTGACCTTCTTCCAACTTCCCAATGACGCGACCTCAGTTAAAGTCATCCAGATGTCGCCTACTGAACTGCCTGTTGGCCATATCACACGGTGGCAGCAACTCGACGTCGTTCAAACCGATGTAGCCGGTGGCGCAGTGGTTTAAGCGATGGCCTCGGAACACTCGTCCAAAAGGGGTCCGGGTTCGAATCCCGGTGAGGCATAGATGCTGTGTTTGTCTTACGGCACTGGCTCTCTCCCTTCCCTGGAACCAGTGACCCTAAATTAGGGACGGGCGACTGCTTGTAGCACATTGAGTTGCTCACGGTGGTCGTTATACCTCCAATCAAAAACAAAAAACGATGTACACCGTGCAATAGCTTTCACCGAATTGCTGAGTTTACACGACCCGTGTGCTTTATACCCCCCCCCACGTCATGCTGCATATATGCGCATGCCCTACCGTATCGGACCCTAGTCTATCTCCTGAGTGGTCTTTCGGTTCGTTCTGTCTGCTCGTTCCGCTGTTATGCTAATTTTTCCTCTTCGTCCTTAACTTTTGCACACCACTGTATATGCATAATCTGAGGTATCTGCATCATATTCGTCAAGTTCTAATTCACTTTTATCACTATTTTCAAAAATCACTGTTATTCAGAGTATCCAGTATGAAGTTGCTTGGGCTGCTGACGCCCGCCATTCTGTTGTTTGCTCCAGATTAAGAAAAAAAATGCTCTAACTTGGTTTTTTTTTTTTTTTTAAGTGTGAAATAGTTCTCTAGATTCTCAATAGATGGTAGCACAAACTGGGTGCAAAAAAATGCCACGCCAGCCCCGACATACATATGAGTTATAGAGGCGTTGCCAGCACGGCGGAAGACCCCTGATTCTTCAGCTACTCGGCAATTTCCTAACACTGAGTGTCACCTGACTAGTGGAAAGGGTTAAATGATCATTGCGACATGTCTTCTGTGCTATCATTTTTTCGTGGTACCTGTGTTTTTCATTCTGTATAGTGAATTATTGACTCTTACACTAGTTCCGTTTTATGACATTGTTATTTTTTTTATATATTTTTTTTTTAAATCAATTTTTATTTTTTTTTATTGGAGGTTTAACGACCATCGTGAGCAACTCAATGGGCTATAAGCAGTCGCCCGTCCCTAATTTAGGGTCACTGGTTCCAGGGAAGGGAGAGAGCCAGTGCCGTAAGACAAACACAACATCCATGCCTCACCGGGATTCGAACCCGGACCCTTTACGGACGAATGATCATAGGCCAGCGCCTTAGACCACTGCGCCACCGGGGCGGCTAAATCAATTGGATTCATTGTACCTGTGTTTTTGTTTCTGTATAGTGCACTATTGTTTTGTTGACTTTTTACACTTGTATTTTATGACATTCTTGTTTTTTACCTTTTAATGCTGTTTTGTTACTATTTTAAAATATTGGACTTGGTGCTCTTTTGCCCAATTGAGGCTCTTGTGCCGAAAAAAAAAAAAAAAAAACAAACCAACTAACCAGCAGAGAGCAAACATCCGGTTCTGTTTGAAAATGTGTAAAACTGCATTTGAGACAGTTGAATTGTTGCGTTTTGTGTATGGGGCTAATTGCCTATCCTGTGTACAGATATTCTGATGGTATGCACGTTTCAAGGATGGATGGGAAGATTTATTATTTTTTGAATGAAATTTTAACGACCACCGTGAGCAACTGAATGGGCTATATAAGCAGTCACCCGTCCCTAATTTAGGGTCACTGGTTCCAGGGAAGGGAAAGAGCTAGTGCCGTAAGACAAACCCAACATCCATGCTATTGGCAATCTCAGCGGTCCGCTCTTCCTCTAGCGGCAAAAGGAAGAACTACTGTAGTACGGGTAACGTTTTTGGCTCAATGCTTGGCCGTTGGTAGATCGCTCATTACGTTCAGTTGTCGTAGTTTGGTGTATTTTTGCATTCATTCTGGAATTAGAGAGTTGTATAATGGAGAATTCCGTGAAGAAGAACAAATCATATTGTTGTGTCTCGCAATGTCGTTCCCAAGGTTTCGGCTATGTTTTTCACAAGTTAGTATAAACGTTTGTGCCTTGCGTTTGAAATCCTTCCAGTGAAATGCTATTAACCTAGTAACGTCTTTGAATGAATAATAAACAAGGCAGCATATTTTTATTGCATAGTACTAATTAAAAAATCCGCATTTCTACATAATCTTGAAAACAAATAATTGCTGTTATCTATATAAATTTAAACTTCATTATGGAACAAGATTTGCAATGTTCTGTCAACAGTCATCTGTTCAAAAACGCAGAACCCAATGATGATCAACAATTACCAATTCACACACACTTTTAGGAACAGAATGTTAAAAATTTACAAATGTTATTGTTGATAGTATTGAAAATGGGTCCTGGGAAACGTCAAGTGAAACGAAATGTCAGCTTTTAATAGTAATCCGGATTAGAACACCCCTGTCGGTATTACTATATCACTTGCCTGAAAATGTAAAAATAAAAATTACCTGTTACAGTAAAGCATTACTGCTACACAGTGCTTACACGTTCCACTTCTGCCCGCTTTACAAGAGCACTCAAATGACTTTTTAGAAATTTCACTGTTACTTGTATCTAAAACACCGTTGATGTAGTGAGGCGACGACGTTATTGCCGTGGACTGAATGCAGTGCGAAACTATGAGAATTTCTCTTCCATCTTCCTTCTTAATTCCACAAGAAATTATATGGCCTACATTAACAATCACTTCCCCTTCTTTAATGCATCTTGAATATTTGGAAGCGTCCACAAATTTCATTATTTCAAGGATTGAAAGCGACAAACCAGCCATTCTAACATTCGACTTTATGGAAACACGTGCGACCTTACCCATACTAGAGAAGTTTGTTTACGTTTGCGCAGCGCCCCCTATAGTTCGTTGAGGTTCCCAATAGCGTCTACAATCGCAAAACTGGTCCCTGGTGGTGTAGAAGAGTACGACCAGGTTTTAGAAACGCAAAGTAGCCTCCGATGTGTAGGATATGGAATGTAGACGCCGGCCCGGTGGCGCAGTGGTCTAAGCGATGGCCTCTGATCATTCGTCTGAAAGGGGTCTGGGTTCGAATCCCGGTGAGGCATGGATGTTGTGTTCGTCTTACGGCACTGGCTCTCTCCCTTCCCTGGAACCAGTGACCCTAAATTAGGGACGGGCGACTGCTTATATATAGCCCATTGAGTTGCTCACGGTGGTCGTTAAACCTCCAATCAAAAAAAAAAAAAATGTAGACTAATTTTGCCAACACGTATGACTTCTGATTTTTCCTATTCGCTTCCAAGTATAATTACAATATTCAAAAAGCCGTATAAATAACTTAAATTTATAATCAAATCATGTTAAATACAAATTAAGAATTTTATAATTTCCCCCATGGAGCTTATATTAGAAACTCGATTATTTCCCCATCTGGTTGAAGATTTTGAACTTAACTTTAACCGTATGTACACTGTTTTGTAAATTGTAAAATATGTAGTAAACACTCGCCGTGAACATTAGCGGCTCAGCACTTCAGGTTAAATAACTCAGTATCCGAGGTTAATAGTTGAGGGAATTTCGTTGTTGTAAAATGAGTAGTTCCGCGAATTCGGTTCAGTGGACTCCGAGCTTTGGGACAGCATTGAGCGTATGTGATAAATAATTTTAGATTTCTTTTATCAGTAAAGGTCATTCCGTTTCAATTCAACACAGCACCCGGGCTTGATTTCTGCACGTGCACAGGGCATCAGAATTTGGAGGGGCCTCAAAACTACCTTAATAATATAAATTTTCAGAACCAAAATATATTTTTCGTTATAGCACGAAATAACTATATGGTTTGGTTTCATAATTTCGGATGAGATTTTGGAAACCAAATTATTACTATTTCATATATTAAAGCTCAAGCATTGTGCTGCGCTGTGATATATAACATCTTAATCTAACCCTTATTTGTAACAATCAAAATGCAATGGGAACAGCCTAAATTCGGAGCAATATGGTATAGTATACATGAAAAGCATTTCAGCAAACATGTATAATTTACTAAAAAATTTTTTATTATTAATATTAGTCTTGTGAAAACAAAAATTGCTAATCAATATTCATAATTATGTAGGGTTTATTTTTACATAAATAAAAATTCATTAAAAGTTTAATTGACGCTACTTTATTTAAAGACTTGTAATAATCTACATGGAGTGTTGCAGTAATTTCTTACAATGTGTGTGGTCAGCTGTAAGACTTTGTGAGGAATTGCTTCTTACAACTTAAACTACCATGGGTCCATCGTTTCCATTAAATTTATGGTAAACTAGGTGTTTTAAACTATATCTCTGAAAGGATAGTTATTTGTTTCCATAAATGATACTATAAAACAAAAAGATAATTCTGGAGTAATTAATGTTACAGCTGTAAGCTCTGCGGGTGCCAGGAAGTACAAGCTGTGTGAATCCTCATCTCCTCGTCTATTACATGCCACATTGGCTGTAAACTTGATGAGCATCTGGGATCTTTTGTTATTTATTTCAAGAACACAGACAACACATTGAATCACATAAGTTATGTGGTAATTTTAAACTGTTTGTTTCATGATACAGTAGCTGTACATCATTACCAATGACACCTAATTCAGTTTATCATCACAAAGTTTCAAATGGAACCAAAATGTTTTTCTGATGGCTTAGCAGCTCAGTACAAAAATCTAGAAAAAGATTTTGATGTCCCTGCCAAATGGCATTTTTATGTCACATCACATGGAAAAGACCCTTGTGATGGTGTAACTGGAACAGTTAAGTAGTTAGCAGCACATGCTAGCTTACAACAACCATATGGACTTTAAATTTTGACTTCTCTCCAGCTTTACAACTGGTAAATAGACAAAGTCATTGCTCTTTCCACATGTTTTTTTAAATTAACACACAGCAACCAAAAAATTGCATTTCGACACTGCTGGGATCGAACCCCAGATCTCTTAATAACTAGCCGAGTGCGTTCACTTTATTCTACGGTACCAACAATCCACAGCTCTGTGTGTATTTATCTGTAAGCATCTGACTTCACAAATCAGTAGGGATGGGTTCAGCAACTGAAGACATCTTCATCTGGTGGGGCTTAATGGCACAAGCTATTTAATTATAGCTAATAAATCCAAAGGGCGAGAGAAATGGTGAGAATCTGGTAGATTCTCGCCATTTTGGAAGATTCTCACCATTTCTCTCACCCTTTGGATTTATTAGCTATAATTAAATAGCTAATTAATTGAATCTGGAAGATTCTCACCATTTCTCTCACCCTTTGGATTTATTAGCTATAATTAAATAGCTTGTGCCGTTAAGCCCCACCAGATGGAGACGTCTCAGTTGCTGAGCCCATCTCTACGGATTTGTGAAGTCAGATGCTGACAGATAAACACACACATAGCTCTGTGGATTGTGGGCACCATAGAATAAAGTGAACACACTCTGCTAGTTATCAAGAGATCATGGGTTCGATCCCAGCGGTGTCAAAATATAATTTTTCGGTTGCTGTGTGTTAAAGAAAAACGTGGAAAGAGCGATGACTTTGTCTATTTACATTGTCTCCACATTTTTGGAAGATTCTCACCATTTTACAACTGGTGTTTGGACAACATCAAAATGTGTGATTTTGTCTACATAACATCTTTGCAATATCAAGAGGAAGAGGAGCTTTTGCAAGAGTGATTCAACAGTGCACAAACACTTGTTGGAACCCAAACACAGATACCTTCATTCCAGTTAGTTCAAATAGAAGACAAAAATATATTCAAATTCAAATAGGCATAAGGAAGAAAATCACACTGTTACACGATGAAATGGATTACGAAAACATATCTGGGTTTGTTGCATGTGTTTATGACTGCAAGTGCTGGATCGGGTGTGTATTAAGTACGGCAGAGGAAACGGGTACTGTGAAAATAATGTTTTTACATCCTAATGGACTTTTATCATCATACACTTATCATGCCGGACCAGACATTCTACCTGTTCTTAGGCAATCAATTTTGATGAAAGTTGATTTATGCATTACTACACGAAGAAATACCTGTAGTCAGGAAGCTAAGGAGACTGGCAAAGTCATCAGGAAATGTGAAATTGAAGAAAAACGATATATGAGGCTACAGACACATTCATAAATAGATAATGTTTGTCACAGATTAAATGTATTGTCTAATGTACTTACAGCAATAATTTGTTATTGTTTACAAGGTGAACAAGCATGAACACACTAGCACATTGAACCATAATATATTCACTAGCTAAATGTATTTACAGTTCCACCTCCAAATTTGCATCATATATTAAGCATACACAGGCCTATAAAGCACATTTTTTTTCAAAATTTTAAAAAGGTAGGTTTTTCAAAAACTCAAGGTCAAAAAATATATCACATGACCATGAAATGTTTTTCTACTAAAAGTCATTATTGTGGTATATCACTTTAAACCTATTTTTATGCACTTTAAAATAAGTCCTCTGGAGTTTAGCTCTCTTGCATAAGTAGATCTCCAAATTTTACAAAATTTGCTATCTTACGTGACTCAAATTTTGCTGTTTTTTTCCAGTTTTCTATAACTAATTTGGATATGCATCTCATATATTCCACACATTCATTTCTTATATGAGGCTACAGACACACTAATTTTCATTGAAATCAGAAAAGGTCAGGTTGAAAATGATGTTTTAGTGTGTTGATTTGACATTGAATGACTCGTAACACTAACTTTTTTTTCCCCCTATCCAGGAGCAGTAAAAGTTGTTGGGTTCGCGACAGTTTGAGCTGGTCGTAATTGTATTATTGCGATTTTCTTATGCCACATTACCTGAAGCACATCCCTGAAAGTTAACTATTGCTGCAAGGTGTTTTTTTGACAATCAAAACATTCAAAAGTTTTCTTGCTTTGTTTGGCTCGAATTTTCATTATCACCCAAGAGCTGTGAGGGTATGAAGAGGCACCTTTGGGTAATTTAGGGCCACTGGCTTTAGCAAAGAGGTAAAGGAGGGCAGAAAAGATAAACACAGCATCCGTGTCATGGGGATTTGAACCTAGGCCCACCATATGAGAGATCATAAGCTGAGCCGTAAACCACCTGACCACTGGGCAACTCAGGTGCACTGTAATTGTGGGGTGGCATTAAATTTTACTCACAAAAGTTTCTGAGAAAAAAAAGCCCCGAAGGTTTTACCTTATAAAATGAAAAGGTGAAACTCATCCATTTGTCTCCCCCTTAAAAATTTAATCCTTTTCCTTTTTTTTTTTTTTCAGAAAGAGAAACAACAAATTAAATGCAGGTAAGAAAAAATTGCAAAAAAAAAAAAAAGTTATGGAGTAGATGGGCCACCTACAGGTTAGAAAGCTATAAGCTGTCATACACTTGAGGTCATACTTACCTGACTTCAAGTTCATCTTCATCAGATTTTGGTCATCAGAAGAAACCAGTGACATTAAAGTTTGCGATGCCCAGATCACCAAAGGATCAAATTTTCCTTTTGGCAAATTTACATCAGGTTTTGGTGTCTCTTATTACTTTACAATCAGGGTACAATTTTGACCGCTAGTTAGTAGCAAATTGCTAGCAAGCAAATGCATTTTGCTAGTGATAAAAGTGGTTCTAGCAAAAGTTGCTAGTGGAAAAATTTTGAATGTTTTAGTGTGAAATGTAAAGTGCCAACTGTATTGTGCATGCGGAATAAAGGTCTGCACCGTAAAAAAAATTTGGTGGCGGTGGTTTGCTGGAAAAGAAATCAACTGCTGCACGTTCCTTCCCCAAAACTTGTTGAATGACTAACTGTAACTCACTCCTGGGTGAAAGTTAGGGGGAGGGCATTGCCAAGACTAAAAATTTTTGTCACTCTAGAACCCCTCCCCCTACCCCACGATAAACCGTAACAAATTACGCACTATGCTCGCATTTGCCTCCTTTATCTAAAAGGTGGCAAATGTTTTACTTCCCTTTTCTGGAAGTAAAACATTTCAACTTTAAAGGAACTAATATGATAAGAGTGAAAAACGTCATGATCAGAGTAAAATCCTTGAAATGGCAATGGGCTGGACATATTGCCAAAAGGATGGACCACTGATGGACAGCTGAAATTTTAGACTGGATTCCAAGGGATACGAAAAGACCCAGAAAGAGGCCACACAGGAGATGGGTGGATGGAATTTGAAAGCATGCATGAGTGACATGGAGGAGACTGGCTCAAGACAGACTGTTGCGGAAGAAACTTGGGGAGACCTTCATCCAACAGTGGATTGATAATGGTTGATGATGATGAAGATATGCATGCATCAACTGCACCCCTGTGTACAAATACCATATACAAATTTCCACTGTGTTGTCTTGTCTGATTTTGATGGGGAATGACTAAGTAAATGAATTTAAGATGTCCGATTCAGTTCAGTAAAATGTAGCCTGGCACTGCCAGGCCTTGAAAAAGTGGCCTGGCTGTGTCAGGCCTCTACTGCACCCCTGTTGGAAATAATGTGCCATATTTGTTCTTATTTTTTGAAATTGGAGATTTAATGACCATCACAAGCAATACAATAAGCTATTAGCAGTTGCCTGTCCCTAATTTAGGGTCACTATTCCCAGGGAAAGGAGAGAGCCAGTGCTGTAAGACTAACACAACATCCATGTCTCACCATGATTTGAACCCAAACCCACTGAGGACAAATGGTGATCAGCCATGATTAGACCACTGTGCCGGCATATATTGTTTTATTTATTGGGTTGATGCAAAAGTTCATGCCGTTTTTTTCACTGCACTACATGAATGTATTACATCAGAAGGGAAAACGGAATCAATCAACTATGTAACCCCCCTGCCCATTGTTTACGATGGTGTCCCAACATCTGGATAGGTCTGCAATGCCATTCTTGAAAAAACGTGCAGGTTTTGCTGGGAAGAAATCACCAAGGAAATTCTGGAGATTAACATCATTGTTGAGCGTTCTGCCACAAAGTGCATTCGACACAGGTCGGAACAGGTGATAGTCTGAAGGGGCGACATCTGGGGGATAGGCTGGATGTGGATGCATCTCCCATTTCATGTCTTGAATGGCCATTTTGGTCATGTCTACACTGTGAGAGCATGCATTATCATGTTGGAAAAGAACACCATGGTGCCAGTGTGGCCGTTTCTGCTGAATTGCTCCCTCTACATGACGGAGTTGCTCACAATCGAGTGCAGCTTTGATGGATCTATTCCTCGGCAGCATTTCCCAGTGAATAATGCCTTTCATGTCCCACCAGATACACAACATGATCTTTGCAGGATGAAGGTCATGTTTTGGACGTAGTGTGGGCGTCTTGTTTGGACTTAACCATTCCCTTCAATGACTGACATTCATGTACAGGCACCATTTTTCATCTCCAGTAACAATACATGACAGAAAGGGTTTGTGTTGCTGAGAACATTCACGATAACGAGCGAGCAAGGAACCACATATGGCGACATGCTGATTCTTGTTGTCCTCGGTCAGAGTGTGAGGCACCCAAGACCCCAATTTCTGGACCTTTCCCATACGTCACAGGTGTTGCATCATTGTGGCCTGATCACAGTCTATCTCAGTGGCCAATTCGAGTGTGGTTTGATGCAGATCCAAGTGGATGAGATGGTTCAAATGATCCTCATCAAAGTGAGATGGATGACCTGAGCGTGGAGAGTCGATGTCAAAATTGACACCTTGGAACCGCTCAAACCATTTGCGGGCTGTCCTCGGAGCAATAACATCCTTCCCATGCGCAGCACAAATTAGTTGAGTATCCTCGGCGGCTGAGGATCCCTTGTTAAACTTGTAGAGGAGCATACGTCAGAAATGTTCTTTCCTCTTTACTTGACACTCCATACTTCCAGACCTGAAAAAAAAAAAAAAAAAAAACCATTAGCCTCAATCACACAATGCAATATGATTTAGATACACAATATTACTGGCTACATTTTGATATATACCATCACTACTGATCTGGGAAGCACTCTGCACCATTACTACTGATCTGTGAAGTGCTTGTGAAACAAAACGGCATGAACTTATGCATCAACCTAATATATGACTTCATTATAAATATGTTGAGCAGTTCACGATATGCTTGGCAGAAAGTCAACATCGATTTTTCTTTCTTTACATTTGTACAACTATTGAAACTGCAAACTATCATGTGGAATGATTATCATGCATAGTTGTTCCCCGCAACTCCCCCATGGGGGAAGCAGCTATTATATAACTGGCCAAAGTTCACAGAACTGCGACATAATTTGCACAGGTAAGCCCAGGAACTGGTTGCTTTTCTAAAAAAAATGCAGTATCATGATTAGTTAAGCCCTGCATAGCAAAAGTTCTTGGTCAGCCTACAATGGAATGGATATCACGCTGCCACAAAATAATCTGCAGGGTGGTCACTGGGCAAGATAACTACTAGATGTGAAAAACAATAAAAATTTGCTCAGGTAAAAATTTTAAAAATAAGAAAAGAGAAACTGACTTCCTGAATTTCTCTTACTTAAAAATAAGCCTAGTCTAGGTACTACAGCAATTGCAGTAATAACTAGGATTCAGAACACTTAGCCCTCTGTTGGGAGAGGGGAGGTAGTACTCTGCTGTACTTTTTCTGAAGACAGTTTTATTTTTGCTTCATTCATTCTACAGGTAAATTGTTATAACAGCAAATAATTAACTGAAACAGCACACAACTGAAATCATAATACTTCATGGAAGAACTAGCCTATATGTAAAATTACTGCACATGTTGAAAACACGTTGTTTCTTAATCCAGTGTTCAAGTAATGCTTTTTGAATAGAATTCCACCACATTAATTTTAAGAACATTACTTCATTCCCCTCAGGAAAGTCAAAAATTGTGTTACTGTAGAGCAGGAATCAAACCCATGTCTCCCAATTAGCATGTACTCCATTCTGAGGGCAATGAAGACAATGTCTTACCAAAAGTGACCCACTGCTGTATTGTCCTGCACTGCTCCTTACCACTATGTGGACAGTTTTTACTTGGCCTCTGATCATTCGTCCGAACGGGGTCTGGGTTCGAATCCCGGCGAGGCATGGATGTTGTGTTTGTCTTACGGCACTGGCTCTCTCCCTTCCCTGGAACCAGTGACCCTAAATTAGGGATGGGCAACTGCTTATAGCCCATTGAGTTGCTCACGGTGGTCGTTAAAAATCCAATAAAAAACAAAACAAAAAAAAACAGTTTTTACTTAATTAACCCTTTTTCAAATGCTGTCCATTTCTAGTTTCTTTTTACAAATAATAACTGTGTTAAATTAATAACTAATTATTTTAAACAATAATTTTTTTTTTGCTTCCAGTCTGTACATTAATTTTTATACGTAATTTCTTTAAAGATATGTTGTTCAATTAGAAATGGAGTCTAAAGAGAAACTCTAGTGCTCTAACTGCCAGATATTCTCTCCTAGTCTGTGGAAGAATGCTCCCCCACCACATGTACCTGATATTAAATTCTCTGACTGACATTTCTAATTAACAGCCCATTTTTACTTAATTCTCTTCTGTCTTGAAGAACTTTCCTGTATGTCTTCACTTCCTCTGAATTCTTTTGTTTTCACAAATGTTTCTGGCCTTTAGATTTCTGTAAAGGTCTGTTCTCAATGTGTAGAAACTGTATATGAATTTTTTTTTTACACTGGAAGAATTCAAATATTGTTGCCAGTTTCCTCTTGCTGTTGCCAATTATGAAATTAAAAACTTTTCATTATGTATTTAGTAATGGAAAGTTCTTCAAGATAGAAGAGAATTAAGTATATTAATCTGAGTAAAGCCTTAAGTAAGTGGTTTAAGCTCATTTTTAACATCTTGAATCTTGAGATTTTTAAACTAGGAGTTTAAACAGAATGACAAATTTATAGCTCATGGGGAAGTGCTGCATGGGGCAATAGAACAGCTACACTGAGGGATGCACCCATTCCCTAAATATAATACCTGTTGTTTCCTGGAAGAAATTAAACAAATATGGAAAGCTGAAATATATATTAAATCTATACAGCTGAAGCAATAAATATAAATAGAAAAGAAACAACATAAAAACTTAAAAAATAAATACCAAAGTTAAGAATGAATAAGTTCTGAATATAACTTCAGGAGTTCTAATTAACAACTACACACACACACACACACAAAGCCTTTGTTGAGTGTAGATTGTTAAATCTCTATCACTCTTTTATTTTTATCAGTTCAATTTCAATTTTTGTATTGTTAGAAGCATAAAACATGCAAAATAAGTTTAAAAATTAAATAAAAGAAATCAACCAGAGATACGTGTATGCTTAACAGATAACAGAGCAAGACAAAGATTTAAAAGCAGTGAAGATTCAAGCAGTAATTGCTTTGAACTGATGTTGATTTAACAAACTGGGTGCTGCCCTGGTGGCACACTGTTCTAAGCGCTGGCTTGTAACTACTTGTCCGAGATGGGTCTGGATTCGAATTCTGGTGAGGCATGGGTGTTGTATTCGTCTTACGGCACTGGCTCTCTCCCTTTTCTGGAGCAAGTGACCCTAAATTAGGGACGAGCAACTGCTTATAGCCCAGTGAGTTGCTCACGGTTGTCATTAAACCTCCAATTAAAAAAAATTACAGTTTGTCTAAGCGTTGGCTTGTGACCATGTGTTCAAGTGAGTCTGCGTTTGACTCCCAGTAAGCCATGGATGTCGTGTTTGCCTTACAGCACTGGTTCTCCCCTTCCCTGGAACCATTGGCCTTAAATTAGGGATCAGTGACTGCTTATAGCTTATTGAGTTGCTCACGGTGGTCGTTAAACCATCAACCGAAAAAATTGGGAGGTGCAGTATGTATTTTCCTGATGAAAGGATAAATTGCAATGAGGATTCCAACCAAAAGAAAAATATATACCAGGACATAGGACATTTTTGTGAGAAGCTGAAAAGCATGGATTTGTGCAGAAAATACAACCACAAAGAGTGAAATGTCCCAACTGGGCCTCCTGCTCCAGGCAGGAATGTGTGAAACCAGACGTAAACCACCTCATGAAACAAGGTCAAGTGCTTTGATGTTCTCTGACAGGAACAGCCCAGCCTTTCTGACTCTGTGAGGAGAGAAAGAAGTCATTTGATGGGGGACATTTTTTTGCTTGATACATGTGAAAGAAAAGGGCTTCCCATTTTAGGGATCCTAAGAGGCTTCCCTAAGCATTTGGAATTTAAGGGACAGGAGTAACAGTACCACAAGTACAAGAGAACAAAAGTTTCTTTGCGAGTTTAACTGTAGGCTAGGAATCCATCGAGAGTGACCTTCGGCAACCTGATTCAAGCAAGTCATACTATGGTCATCTACATTAGAAAGCCTGCATAAAAGGGAATCATTGGCTATCAGGGCCATACTGCTAGTGTGTAACACTGGACGGTGCTTGAACAAAGCCAAATCTTCAGCCGAGTGCTGGAGTTCAGATTAAATTTGCTCAAAAGCTGAGTTTTTTCCATTGTGTTAACCTGCTGGCTATGACTTCAAGAAATTTGCAAGGAGGGAAAATGTCCCTTCCTTCCTCCCTCCATATCCTGAAGAGGAACCTTGCTGGACAGCAGGGCTACAATGACCTATTGCCCCTCACACCCGTCATACTCCAGGAGAACTTCAAGGAAAGCTATGATGTATGTGTGTCTATGGAGCATAAGAAAAGCTCCTTCCGTAACTCTTTAAGCAGCTGATGCATCTGAACCAAATGGCACCCGAAATTAATTCTGTGGAAGATTATATTCTTCACTAATTGCCTAGAACAAGGTCAAGATTATTTACTTAGCAATCGGGTATGCTCGAATTGCTAGTTTTACTGTTCAGTATGTAACAGCATCACATCAGTAAACTTGAAAATTACATCATCTTGGAGCAGGAATCGTACCTGCTCTCCCAGTTTCCATTTGAGCATGCTGTCCATCACACCACCGAGGACAATGAAGTTCCTGAGTTAGAAAAATCTGAACCTCTTCAGATTTTGCCAGTTGAAGCCAATTCTGCTTCCTCATAGTGTAATTAATTACATCACCAGTATCTTGGGTATGGATTCTGTGGAATGTATATAAAATGTTATGCATCGAACAGTAAAACCAGTAGTGTAGTGGTCCTGGAATGGCATTCCGGTACATTTTTTTTTCTAGCCGGCATGCATTCTGGTAAACCCTATACTGCATAATTTGTTTTCTTCTTTTTTAATGCGAATGTTCCATAATTCTTTTCCAATAAAAAAAAATGCAACAGAAAAACTTCATAGTTAGTGTAATTAACATCCATGTTAGTTTGATGGTCGAGTTAGTCTCTAAATCTGTTCTCACTTGGCAGTCCCAAATGGTGAAAAGTCCTTGAATGTCAAAATGTGTAAATCTGGAAGTCTGATTTCGACCAATACTTTCTTGTACTACTATAAATATAAGAAAGTAAAAAGGGGAGAGGTGAAATGGGGGTGTGGGGTGTAAGAAAAGAAAGGTAATGAAAACATAAAGGCATCACACATTCCTGTACTTCTTCAATTAGTGCTACACCACTGAATAAAACTGGCAGTTTAGACTATATCTGATTGTTAGGCTAATAATCCTGACCTTGTTCTATGTATTAGTGAAGAATATTTCTTCCACAGAATCCATACCTTATATCATACCTGCACAGCATACGGCCTGGTGGCTCGCGGAAAATGTATTTTAGGGAATGTAAAAGAAAATAAAGATGCAACGAGTGCTTTGTCCATGTCCTGCTTAGCCCGTCATGTAACTTGGCCGGTGGGTTGGCACTGCGCACTGTCTCCTGTTTGCCATGTGACACACAGCAACCAACCATTGTCAGTCTGTCTCTAGCCTGAGAGGAGCAAGAGTTGTATCTTTTTGCTGTAGTTTTCAGATTTCTAAAGAAATTGCTGCTGCTGGGAAGTCTTGAAGGTGACTTTGTAAAGAAGTAAACATATAAAATGACCGAAACACACAGTCACGTATGATAAAAGGTTCGTTTAGCGGTAGCTTTCGGTCATTCTACGACCTTGATCACCCACGATCAACTTGATGGGCGGTTGCCAAAACTACAATTTGAAGTTGGGGTGTTGGAAATGTTGCCAGATTTTAGAAGAGAGATCCAAATAAATGAGATTTGATGAGGGGTCTCTGAATTGCAGTTTTTGGTGAACAAAATTTCAATGCTTTCTTGGAAATGCAGAGATGCCTTGTTGATGAAAGGGGCAACTTTTTTGGTTTCTTTCCAAATGGGAACTGCAGAGGTGTCTTCAAGGGTTAGTGCAAATAAAGCTGTCTTTGGAAGACCATTGGAAACATCTTTTTGTGTTCACCAAGTTTTGTTTTGATGCTTCAGTATGTGCTTCCATTATACACTGAGAGACCAGAGGAAGTTGAAATGGGAATAGCATAAACTCCAGGGGTGTCCAAAGGTGAGACAGGATCCCTGTCTTTAAGCAGGCACATTATTGCAGAAGGGTTTGGTTTCACTGTGAGAGTGTAGCCCATAGTTTTGAAAAGTTTACACATCTTATAAGAGGAAGATCCATGGAAAGGGATAGAACCAATGAAACCACCATTCATTGGTTCCATCCCTTTCCATGGATCTTTCCTTTTATAAGATGTGTAAAATTCCACTCATTTCAGCCTATTTCTTAAACAGCGGATATATTAATGCAAGTTGATTTCAGCCTGTTTTGCTTACCCCAAGTTATTTCATTCTAGTGGGTTAAAGAGTAGGAACTAGTAAGATCAGCCAAGATGTTCCTCTAGTGATAATTTTTCTTGCTTCCATAGTGGTACTACACCATTCTTCTAGTCCAATGCCTTTTGGATACTATGTTTCTGTTCCCTCAAAGTCTTCATTTATCATTTTATTATTCTATTGGACTACACGTCCAGTAGGGACTACATCTGACAATCAACAGACATTTTAGTAGTACTCTTGCATGAAGTTTTCATTGGTTAAATTTCTTTTTTTTTTTTTTTTATAATGCAATGATAGTTTTTATGCTTTAAAATACTTTAACAGATAAATGTCACAAACACCAGATTAAAGTGTACTTTGACATCCCAAAACATTGTGACAAAAGTAATTAATAATGAGGAACTGTGCATCAATTATACTTAAAATAGTAAAGCTACTAGTAATCCAAATTTATTGGGATAAAATAGAATTATCAGAAGGCTTTATACATTATAAATTTCACTAAATTATGGGTTTTACTCAGGAATAAAAGGAAATTACTTACAGTCGAATTTTCGGGTAGCACCCCTACCCTTCCTCAGGACTACACACTATAGTAGGTGTTGCCATTCGTGTGCTAAATTCCAACCTTTCACATCATTTAATGTTGTTTATGATGTAAAAAGTTGGAATTTAGCTAATGAATGGCAACACCTACTTATAGTCACAGAAAAACTTTTAAGATATCTTTAGTGATAACCCAAGTACGTGAGCTTCACTTATATGATATTCTAAGTTTCCAATAACATGTGGAAACTTAGAATATCATATAAGAGTTTGTGCTAAAACTTTTTGCATGCTGTCTCCAGGTCTCCGTGTTTGGCATAAGGAGGAAACTCATTGATAACTCTAAAAACTCTAAAATCCTTAAAATTACTGTAGTTCCTACTAAAATGAAATATGATACAGAAAATACGAATTGGGTGAACATGCAACCAAACTGAAAAAAATAAATAAATATTAATACGAATTGGAAAGAATTTAGATGAATTGGGATATAATAAAAAGGACAATGCATAAAAAAATACATCAAAATGAACTGCTGTATCATATTTCATTTTAGTAGGAACTACAGTAATTTTAAGGATTTTAGAGTTTTTAGAGTTATCAATGAGTTTCCTCCTTATGCCAAACACGGAGACCTGGAGACAACATGCAAAAAGTTTTAGCATAAACAGAGAATCTTTTCATAAAGGACTCTTCTTTTTCTTCAAAAACCTACTATAGTGTAGTCTTGAGGAAGGGTAGGGGTACTACCTGAAAATTTGACTGTGAGTAATTTCCTTTTAGCCCTGGTACATAATATTTCTATGATGTACTAGCAGAAAAATGTATGTTGAGGCCTGATGGCTAGAGTAAGTAAATTATTGCCTGCTATGCAGTTGCAAGATCTTTCAAGTGTAAATTTTATGAAACAATTATTTGTTAATTTATTTCCAGGCTGGAGCTCTTGCAGGCTTGGTTGTAGATATAACCCTTTTTCCTTTGGACACACTAAAAACACGCTTGCAAAGTGCACAAGGATTTTGGAGTTCTGGTGGATTTCGAGGCATCTACTCTGGTCTTGGTTCAGTAGCTGTCGGATCATCTCCTGGAGGTACAGTAGTTATAGCTCATAGTTATTGAACTGTTAAGTTTTACCGACCTGCAGTTGTATGACATAGTCAACCGTTTTTCCTTATTAAATCATTATTGCAGCGATCATCATATCATGTGAAACAGTTAAGTACATCTGTTTTGTTTTCGTTTTTTTTAAATCTGACGAAATTAAATGTCTGAACACATTCAGCTAATTTTTTCTTTTTCAAAATTCTGAGAGAAGAGTATAATTTACTGCCTCAATTTTTGCATTAACAGTGTAACCAGTCAAAACGAATTGTGGAGTAATGCTTTATGTCATGCTTGACTTGCTCGTTCATTAGTCCATAAACTGACTTCTGACATTTTCCCTTACTGCATTCCTTATGAAGTCTGCATTAACATAAACTGAAGTATGTTTGTGTTGTGTAGTCATTTCTTCAACAACACATTCCATGTTGTTGAATTCTTCCCTCTATAACTTTTGCATTGGCACCCTATTATGCACAAAATATGTATCTGCCATGTGATTTCTCTGCACTGAATTACTTTTGAGAGTTCCCCATTTTTTAACTGATTTTAGGACTTTCTGTTTACATTAGTTCAGTTACATGTCTGCAGAACAATTATATGAAATCAGTTTCAGGTTGTTGCCATTCTTGTTTTACAGTATTTTTGGTTATTACAAAAAAGGTCATTTAGGATTTATGGTAACAATTTGCATGAGCAAGAGTATTGCGACCAGTTTGTAAATCAAGCTTTGGGCTCACACTTGTGTCAAGGTCACTCTTAAGTGTGTCTTCTGGGAAAAGTATATAGCCCTGTCTAATGCAAATCATAGTTATTTACAAATAATAAAAGCATGCAATGTTTGTGTGGATTCAAAATTTTTGAAGAAAGATATCCAGGCTATATTACATTACAAAGGAACTTTTGCGCAGTGGAAACTTCCCAGTTGATACAAAACAGCAGGGCCGTAACTAGGGTGGTGCCACCAGTGCCTTGCACTGGGCACAAGGCTGCAGGGGGTGCAAAAGATGAAATCATACTGGGATTTTTCTTTGACTACATGGTGGGGGCTGCGTAAATGGCTAACTTGCAAGGGGCGCAACACGGGCTAGTTACAACACTGCAAAACAGCTAAATCCAAGGCTCAGCACTAGTGTTTAGTTGTTTTGCACCAGACCCCAGGAGCAGAATTATATTCAATGTTCTGCAGCATGACTTCCAAGGGTTGTAAATGTTCTTCAGGCAAAGCATGCAACAACTATGGCCAAATTTCATTAAAAAAAAAAAAATCAAGTGTGTGAAAATCACAGTAAAACAAACATTAAAAAAATTACTTATCAGTTGAAATCCCCTTATTAAATATAATAATATCAGGTAACCAAAAAAGTTTGTGCTTTTTTCATAATAAAAATTAAACAATTGCAGAACTTTTCATAACATGTTTAATTCATGAAAATAAGCACCCTCACAATCTACAACTCTTACCTAACAAGATACAAGTTTGTGAATTCTGTTTTTTATAAAATGTTTTGTCTTTAGAAGTAGAAAACCTAGCAAGCTCTGCTTCAATCTGTTTTATTGCAGAACTGTCTTATTTCATATGTGTTTGTCTAGTGCCAAAAAAAGGTGATAATCACATGGTAAAATATCAGGAAAATATGAAGGATGAGGTAGTATCTCCCATCCTAAAGCACAAATCTTCTCGTGGGTCAGTTTTGCAGTGCGACGTCTTGCATTGTCCTGTAAGAATAGCACTAACTTCTGATTAACTAGTACTGGCAGTTTCCAACGTAACACATCATGCACATGCTCGAGTTGCATTGAGTAGATCTCAGCCATACATGTTTGGCCTACAGCAAGAAACTCATAGTGGACTATGCTGACTCCAGTCCACCGCACACAAAGTGTAGTTTTTTGGGGATGAAGTGTAGTGCCTTTGAAGTGTGTGGTACTGGATCAATTGGTGACAACCAATGATAAGTTCACTTCCTGTTAGAGTACATGATCCATTTTTCATCACAGGTGAGCAAGTAATCCAAAAATGGCTTGTTTTTAGGACATGAAGGCAGTGAAAAACAAATTCATAGCCTTTAAAGTTTGTCATCATCTGATAATGCATGTGGGACCCATTTGCTTAACTTCCATGATTTTCCAACTGATGCAAGTGTAAATGAATTGTTTCACAACTCACGGTTAAGCATGTGTGAAAGTTCTCGACATGTTAATCTCGAATTATTTTCAACAGCAACACATAATTCATCATTATCAGTAATGGAGGGTCTTCCTGAAACAAGAAGATGCACCACATCTTCAAGTGATTTATCGCCAGAAACAAATTTTTTAAATCATTTCTGCACACTACGTTCTGCTCCCACATCTTTTCCAGATGCCACACATATCTTACGGGACGCCTCTGAAGCCTTCAAACCAAGTTTAAATTCATAAAGCAAACAAGCTAGAATTATACCAGGTTCAACTGACATTTTAAAAGGGTTCAGAGTCCCAGGAACAAACCAAGTTAGAGTGCAACGATTGACTGCCTTGTATCTGTGCCTTATGATGCACATGCAAATTTGTGCTCTGCAAATCACTACAACATAAAACAAGTTATTGCAGCAAACTTTACCAAAAACTGCATTAACTTTTTTGGTTACCTGATATAAACCTGTTATTTAAATTAATTAAATTTATTTAAAACCGGCATGCATTTAGAATTTGAGATTCTTCAATAACTTTTGAAGTTAAATAGTGTGCATGATCCATTTTTCATCACAAGTGAGCAACAGGTTCACTTGTGATGAAAAATTGGTCCACCTAACAGGTTCTTGACTTTAATTACCGAAAGTTTGTATATATTTGAGTACAAAAAGAGTGCCTGTGACGTTGATTTTCCATATCATGTTCCTTACCCTTGGAAAATGCTCATAGACCGTGATGTATTAACTTAATTTTGTTTATTGCGTTTTCTATGTTTACGATAAGATATCCATCTCTTTTTTTTTTTTTTTTTTTTTGCTAGATTTGCGCATGTGTCAAAATACTTGTACCCAATGTTACTGATTTTTATATCACATGGTTTTAGGTATCAATATCATGAATCATGCTTCGACGGATATTTATTATTGATCTTTTTAAATAGTGTGCCATTGACACAGATGAACTATTTACAAAGTGTTTGTGGTAATTTTGTTCATACAGAGTAACTAGGGCAGCTTTCAGTATTTTTTGGACTGATAGTATACTTTTTTCACCAATTGAAAGGTGTTTAACCGTTTTTCCCAGGATGATTGCACTGATAATGCAGCTTTAAATTAAAAAAAAATTATTTGACTATTACATTCAAAACAATCAACTGTCTCTCTCGCAGGCATTTTTGGGAGCAATAAAACCACGTGCAGACCACGCACATGTTCTGCTGTTGTTGGCCTGAGGTGATTTTTTCCAGGATGAACATATAATGAACACCTTCCCCATCAATATCATAGCTTGGAGCCTTCCCAATTTGACAACTTAGTAGCATTCTCAAGCATGTAGGGAGTTGTTTGTTGTAGTATGGTTTCACTATATTTTAAGTAGAAGCCTTTGGATTGTATGTCCTGGAAAAGGCTTAGAATTCTGTGATTGGAAAAGTGTATGAACCTTGTTTAGTGATGTCATTGTTTTTTATTTTGGAGAGATTGGCATGTTTATCATCTAGTGCTTGCTTTTAAATACAATCTGTCTCATCTGAGACAAAAAAAAAAAAAAAAAAAAATCTTTTTGGTGGCTTCTGGTACTGAAGTGGACAAAAAAGTGAAATGGCAAACAAGTGTCCATAATGTTTTTGCTACCTTTTCAGATTAGTGGTTTTTATTTTATGAATTACTTATAAAATGCTCTTTAAGTGGTATGCTAGCACTGTTTCAGTTGTCAGTTTTCTTTTCTTTGGGATGCCTAGTATGCCATGGAGTGCATGGAGTTTTTGTCCTTACGTGGTTTCTTTTAAGATGTGTAATGAATTTTCTTCTGCAAAACATGTTTTTTTTTTCTGATTTGATGTTCTGAGTTGTGTAGGTTACTTTCTCTAAAATAACAGGAGAAAATTTAATGTTAATATAGTCGAACCCACTTACATGCATAACGAGTTTGCGTGATATGAAGTTCCTCATAAATCAAGGTTTTTATAAATCCATTGAACTTCATAATATTCTCTCATTGTTTTAATCACATATTATGAACAATAATTTCTGGAGGCACCACATATATCGAATTTCAGCATGGTTATCCACAAACAAAATAAATAGCATTCACCCAGTTTTATTCTCTGAATTATCTACTGTTGACAACACCCTGTGGTTGCCCTCACAGACGGGTCAGTTCTCATGAAAACAAGTGCTTTTTTTCTACCCCCCTCCAATGCTTGCTAAGCATAAATCTCTTGGGAAAATGCTGTCTTCTTCCCCTCCCCACCCTACCTTTCAATCACTGAATCTCTGTTTAGAAAATCTTAAGTGTTTATTTTGGATTTAGAAACATCTTAACCACCGCACAAAGTTGAAAAACATTTAAAACAGCTATCATAATAAGCAGAAAACAAGCCAGAATTGGCTCTTAACAAGTATTTACCTTCAATTAATGAATAAACAGTTTATAGCGGACTAGTTTTAACCTGGTATAATGTAATATGCCAAAAATAGCCTGCCCTTTTTTTATCTGTCCGGTTATAACGAAGAATGCTTCTAACCCTCCCCTTCAACTTTGTTCTATACCGGTTTGACTGTATTTTCACATTTGTGAGAAACATATCTGCTTTATAATGATGTAGAGTTTGCTGATTTATGTATCTATGAATGTTTCTTTTTTTGTTTTAGTGCTATTTTTTAAGCCCAGTGCTATCATCTGCTGTTTTTGTATTCCTTAAGATAAGGCCTTCGTGTATAAGCTGTGACCTGCCATAACCGTTTTAATGGTATCTGTTGTGCATTTGTGTTCCATACATAATTTACCTAATTGTGTTATAAAGAGTGTTTCAATTGTGTTTAAAAGAAGAGAAATTATGAACAGGAGTAAAAATGCATATTTTTCTTTATTTATCATATGATTTCTCATAATAGGTTGCTTACCTTTTGTACACATTTCCCTGCACGTTTTATTCTTTTGGTTGTCTAGCTTGGTTCAAGCATCTGGTGTGGTGGTCCTTTTTCGTCTTCAGGTTCATTCAATGCCTGGCGAATGTATAAGTCCTCGAAGTGTACTGCTTTAATGACTTTAGGCCCTAACAACGTCTACTTCCCCTCCAACCACTCTTACCAACATGTAAAAACCCAACTTTTTCTGTTACATACGCACAGAAATTCCAGCCAAAAAATATTAAAAACATATTTACAATTATTTACACACAACTTATCGTATTCCCTTCTATGTCATTCCCTCAATTCCCATTCCCTACATCTCACGACAACCAGAGCATTCAGTCACCACACCTCAGCCATTCCCACGTAGACTGCCTCAAGCGCTTTCTACCCCCACCGGGGTCATCTTCAGGAGGGTTCCAGATGTTATCGCTCCTGCTACCGCAGCGTGAGTGAGCGACACGATCGTCTTCCTCGCCCCTGCTCTGACGTCACCTAAGAAAAACTTCTACCGTGGCTCCATCTTTTATAAACTTTAGTAAAAACTTCATTTTCTTGTGTGCTTTTGGCTTTTTTGTTCAATTTTTATTATTCGGTAGAAATTTTTCATAGGTGACGTCTGAGCAGGGGCGAGGAAAACGATCGTGTCACTCACTCACACTGCGGTAGCAGGACAGATAACATCTGGAACACCTCCTGAAGATGACCCCGGTGGAGGTAGAAAGCGCTTGAGGCAGTCTACGTGGGAATGGCTGAGGTGTGGTGACTGAATGCTCCGGTTGTCGTGAGGTGTGTAGGGAACGGGAATTGAGGGAATGACACAGAAGGGAATAAGATAAGTTGTGTGTAAATAGTTGTAAATATGTTTTTAATATTTTTGGATGAAATTTTTGTGTGTATGTAAATAGGATGTTTCTGTTTGTTGGTCATGTCAGTTCGTTTTGAGTTAAAGAATTTTAGTTTTATATATGTCAATCAACCAACTAAAGTTGGGTTTTTACACGTTGGTAAGAGTGGTTGGAGGGGAAGTAGACGCTGTTGGGGCCTAAAGTCATTAAAGCAGTACACTTCAAGGACTTATACATTTGCCAGGCATTGAATGAACCTGAAGATGAAAAAGGACTACAGCACCAGATGCTTGAACCAAGCTAGAAAACCAAAAGAATAAAACGTGCAGGGAAATGTGTACAAAAGGTAAGCAACCTATTATGATTATAATTGTATGCACATAAATTACGAATAATTATGGCATAAGCTATAGCTGTTCTAACACTGAATATGATTTCTCGTTTAAAAGAGTATAACTATATTAGTAATCTGAATTTCTTGGTGTAGATTATAAATCAAAGTTTCCAAGCTTTCACACATCAACCAGATGGCTTTTTCAAGGAAAGTAGACAGCAAACTGCAAACCGAATAAAAGAACATTTCAACAATTTGGTGAAGCATTCTATTATTCAGTTTGCAGTCTACCTTCCTTGAAAAAGCCATCTGGTTGATGTGCGAAAGTTTGGAAACTTTGATTTATAATCTATGCCAAGAAATTTGGATTACTAATATAGTTATACTATTTTAAGTGTGATTGGTGTACAGTTCCTCGTTATTATTTGATTTCTCATTTTGTGTTAATTTTGTTGTACAGTTATTTTCTATTACAGCTTAATATCAGTGTCTCTAATTTTTATTACAGCAGTTTTTCAATTTTCAGATCTGCCTTAAATATAGCGCATCAACATATAGTTTCAGCATTTCCCTCCCCTTCTTCAGAACTTGTATTCTTCTGTGTTCTGTGTGTCTATCTATGCTCTTAGACAAGAAAAAAATGATGCACTCCGATAAAATCTTCCATGAATGTTGAAAGCCAATATGCAAATGCCTCTTCGTCAGACATGCAAATGACTAAAGTTTCCCTGCAAATGAACATCCAGATTATTTCCATAGCGAATTTGAATCAGTGGCCTAGATAAGGGCTATCAGATGTTACCTGTGAATATTCTGGCTGCGCTGTCAGGTGTATTTTCTTTAGTTACCACTAATCCTGCCTTGATGATACCCTAAGAGACCCTATGAACAACTGAGCTCACTTGACAGGGGGTTGCATCATAGAACTGCAGGAGGCAGGCTGGCCGTGTCAATGAATTGGCCACCATCTAAGCTGTAGTGATGCAGCAGTGGGTCTGTTAGGGCCTACATACACACCAAGAAGGTTCAGATCAGCCTAATTGGGTGAGAGGATCTTCTCACAGTATGACAAGCCTGAACTGCCCTGTTAGCTTCTCTAACCACAATCCAATGAGACGCAGCCACCTTTATGCAGCATCCTATCATCATGTGCCATTGCAAGAAGACTTAAACAGGCAGGACCCCCATTCTTGTTTACTTTCAACATCATTTATAAACCACTCTACAATGGAAGCTCCACCTGGTGGGGTGTTGCGTCTAAGAATCATGGTTGGCATCTAACAGATATCACACCATTTTTTTGACAAATCTTGCTTCTGGCTTGGAGTGGATAACTACCACATTCACATATTAAGGACTAAGCAGCACACAAATTCGGACTTAATTGTGGAGTGACACATTGCCACCATTAGTAGTTCTATGGTGTGAGGAGCCACCTCATATGACAGCCGGACACCCCTAGTTGTGGTAACAGAGACATCTACAGCACAATATGTTCAAGCTTGTGATTCTGTGACTTGTTTTGCCTTTCATGCCACATCTAGGCACCATTTACCAGCAGGATAATGCCTGCCCTCACATGGCTGGTCTCTGTATTGTTGCAACTAATCTTTGGTCAGCCAGATTCCCAGATCTTTCTCCTATTAAGCATGTCTGGGGCATCAGCTGCAACCATCAGGAAATATCGGGGATATTGTGCAGAAGTTATGAGACTTTTGGCACAACCCGTCATAGGTCATAGGCTAAGGTCAGAGTTTCATTTGACTCAATGCCACAGCATATATCAACATGCATTGCAGCCAGAGATGGCTTTTGGAGTTACTAATCTGTAACAGTTCTGCTACAACTCTTCTGAAATAGTCCTATTGTTGTAATACTGTAACCACTCCTTTATCTTTTGTTGCTCAATACATGTACTAAATTTCATTATGATGGGATGCTTACTTTGAGGTGCATTGATTTTTTTTTCTAAGAGTGTATCTATGTAGGTATTTACATGGGTTGGTAGGCAAAGATTGATAGATGGATGAATCTGAATAAATGAAAGACTTCACTGTTCATTTATTTATCCATTCACACGAGTACACACACACATTCATTCATTCTTGCCAAGCATTTACTTACCTGTAGTGGAGTTGCCATGTGACTCATTCATTTTTCATTCTCTTGCTGTGGATATATTATTTATACATTTATTTCTGTCTCTTTTTTGTTTGTTTGCCAGATAATGTTTTCAGACAAACACTTCCATAGCTACTACAATAAATTACTGAAATAAAAGATGATCTGGAAGATAAGTTTTTTCTTTTCTTTTTTACAAAATAAATTAGGTATGTAAGCACCTTTTTTTTTTTTACAAAATGAAAACAACATCTTATTATGTTTGAGTTTTAGTTGTGTATATACAGGGTGTCTGATAATTATTGGACACATTACAAAATTATATAAAACAAAACATCAAACAGATAGAAAGAAACTGACTGTACTAACTTACAATGTAACTACACATGTTAATAAATTTCGATGTGAGATCCCTTGGTTGCTCGTAGTATGCCCAAGTGATACTCGATTTCATGCCATGTATTGGCAAGCATTTGAGGAGTTGTAGAATTAATAGCAGCTGTGATATGCTGCTTCAGTTCCTGCAAATCAGTACAAGACGTCTGATAGACAAGATCCTTCAATAACCCCACATGAAATAATCCAATAGAGTTAGATCTGGACAGCGAGGAAACCACGGAATGGGACCACCATGCCCAATCCATCTGTTTGAAAAATGCTCATTTAGGCACTTACATACACACGTTGACCAATGCGGAGGCACGCCGTCTTGATGGAACTGTCGATTTCGGAATGCACAGTTCTCTGCTTGCTTTACGAACAGATTTTCTGGGGTTTCGTCGAAAACTTTCATTAACTTGGTCAACCGTCTCACCGCTGACACTAGGCCTATCGGCTCCTCCACGATGTTCCACATTGCCAGTTTCTTTAAACTGTTTCATCCACCGCTTAATTGAATTCGTTGACGGAGGATTACAATCATACTCTAAACGATACCGTCTTTTTACTTTAATGACAGACTTTAATTCCGCAAGCCATAACACACACATCGCCTTCTGCTGTACGGATGGCATGACAACTGATTGCGCATTTCTAATACATTCCTCATCAGGCCACACCTAGTGCCATCTATCGGATTCTGGGAATAACAATTCTGCAAAACAAAAATATAGAAACTGTGTTAGTAATACGTGACATAGAAAAACATACAATGCTCATAGTTTTTTTTTTTGTATATAATTTTGTAATGGGTCCAATAATTCTTGTACACCATGTATATCATTTACATGCTAGTAAATTATGGCATGACTACTGATTGCGCATTTCTCATGCATTCCTCATCAGGCCACACCTAGTGCCATCTATCGGATTCTGGGAATAACAATTCTGCAAAACAAAAATATAGAAACTGTGTTAGTAATACATGACATAGAAAAACATGCAATGCTCATATTTTTTTTTTTTTGTGCATAATTTTGTAATGTGTCCAATAATTCTCGGACACCATGTATATCATTTACATGCATGTGAATTACATGAAATTTTTGCTAGGTTTTTTAGAATTTCGCTGTTGTAATTCTTTTGTATGCTTTTGATGTGTAAGCTTCATTAAAGACTTTTAGTTCTCACTCTTTATCCTCCCAGTTCATGTAAATTTTAATCTGTTTCTGTCTTTACCTGTCTAGCTGCTCTGTTTTTCTGTACCTATGAAACAATGAAAAGTCTGTGCTTGAAATTTTCAAAACAGGATTATCAAGCATTTGTCCACATGGGAGCTGCATCTTGTGGAGAAGTGGTGTGTATAATTTGTCGAACATTTTTGGAATTGTTTTATTGCAGTTCTTATTTATCATGTATCTTTTGTTCTGCTTTTGCTTCTGGCTGATGTAGGTTGGCTATATCTTTTCTGCAGAAATTTTAAATGCATGTCAATTTGTTTTCAACACAAGTTTAGATTATAATTATGTTTTTAAAAATGTAATGTCTATAGGGCTTTGTAAGTTTTAAAAAAAACAAAGTCATGCAATAAAGAAACCAGACTTACAATGCATTTTATCAGCAACCTTTAATTGGTTTAATCACCTTTATTAAACTCTCAGTTTGATAATTTCCATTTGAAATACTCCACTTTCTCCTTTAATCACTACATCAACTTGAATGTGCTCCAACTGCACCCTTTGTGTCACAGGTGCTGACTTTCTAGAAATCCAATGGATGCTTGAATTTTAGACTCGAGCTAGTAACAAGATATCCAGTGAGCCCTCAAGCTTTGAATAAGCCCTTTTGGTACCAGGGTTAAGAACCCCAAATTCAGTCGCTGTTTGAGCTCTGAATATGAAATCTATTAAATGTTGGAGCCCTGGATGTCTCTTTGGTACTGGAGCTCAGGATGTGAATTTCATGGGTGCTTGAGTTCCTTACATGTGCATATACACACATACTTAAATCTACAGTGGGATGTTGATTGTATACAAATTAGGCATATGGTTTAAACGGTGATACATTTTTAAAACAGGTGGATCTATAATTAGGCATACTCTTAATATTTCTTATGCCCTCTTTACAGCTATATGTGCTTTAATTTTGGTTGTGTGTGAAAGACCTATAATTGAAGTGCTACACTATTGTGTTCCATTTTTGTGTGTCTCTGTGTGTAGGCCTATATATCAGTATATGGCATGTTTTTCAAAAGCAGTTGTTTTTTATCAAGCTATTTCCACCTCCTTCATCACTCTTAATATATGATTTTTAAACTGGATTTGGAAATATTTCATGCATGCGTGTTCTTTTCATGGTAATTTATATTCTAATAAGTGTATGAACCACATAACCTTTCAGCTCCCCAAATAGATATCAAGAGACTTAAATACAGAGTGATCATAAAGTTCTCGAACCCTGAATTAAAAAAAAATATTGCGTATGCTGTAAGCAAAATTTTAACCAATTGATGTGACAACATGAGTCAGCAACTCGTCGAGATCAAGTACTGTGCTTGTCGAATGCCTGAAGGAAATTGGCAGAGTGCCAGAAATGAATAACCGGTTCCATGTGTGCTACACAGTTTGCCCACTTTAGCGGTGCCGTTTGCACAGAGGTATGGGTTTGACGAGGGAGCAGAGAATTTGTTTACTTGAAGCTTATTTGCAAATGCAGTCTTACTAACAGTGTATAGAAGAGTTCAGGAAAATATTTCTGCAGCTTTCTGTGGTAAGTAAATCAAAGATACACAGTTTACTGTTGATGATATATCTAGAAATGGCCGGCCAAGTATGTTAATGCTGGAAGTGATAAATGATGCTGAGAAACGTTTGCAACAGTCACCTAAGGAATCGCTTCGTTGCTTATTTCAGCAAGTGAAACTTTCTTATGGCTCAGTACAGAAAGGGACTAAAAAATTGCAGCTTCATGCATACAAAGTGAAAGTTATCCAAGAACTGAAGGCATCTGATACGCATAAGCAAGCGCCTGCTGTGTTGCCGTTGATTTCGTAAATTTACTCGATACAACAAGGGCTTATTGAACAATGTTTTCTTTTTGGATGAATCCTGGTTTAATTTGAACTGGTATGTTAATTCGCAAAATGCGTGAATGACCTGCAGTCCTTCAAAACAAACATTATTCAGGCTATAGCGGAAATCACGCCATCTATGCTGAAACGCCTTGCGAAAAACATGTCCTGCCGCGTGGATATTTGCCTCCAGCAACACAGAGGTCATTTCCAGCACCTTCTTTAAGTTAACATCAGTTGCTCAAAAGTCGATGGAAGATGTATCGCAGCTGTTAGTAAACTTTATGTATCTGTATAATGCGAATAAAATTTATTCAAACTAGGGTTCAAGAACTTTTCGATCACCCTGTATAAGCTATATAATTTGAGGAAGAAATATTTCCTCAGAAATACATGGGAACATACTGTATATAAATATGTGTATATGGATACGCTATGATGATCATAGCATATCTATGTATATATAGATATGCTATGATGAGACTGATCGCTTCAACTAGTGAAAAATCTGAGGTTTTCAGATTCCTAAAGCCTTAGTTGCATGGAACTTTGTTGTCCTGGGTTGTGTAACAGTTAGCATACTCGGACAAAAATCGGGAAATGCAGGTTCGTTTCCCACTCCAGGGCGATGTAATTTTCATGATTTCTGAGGAGGAGTTACATGAAAAACCAGCAAACCACAAGCAATTCAGTGCATAATTCTGATTGATTTGAATTTATGTACTGCTTGAATATAATTACTTTGAATTAAATATAAGCTTCGTTCACAAAACGTACAGTCACATTATAATAAATCATTTTATAAATAGAAGTACTGAAAAGAAGGAAAGTATGGTGTTATCTGCTACAAATATAAACTGGCCAGTCTGCATTTTTATTTTTAACTTTTATTGGTACTTCACTGAGTATCTCCCTGCAACTGAACCACTCAGGTTGCCTAGTTTACTCATCATCAGAGTTCCAAGTATGTTATACAGCAGGTAGATATCTGACCTAATATCCTGCAGGGGAGGTCAGCTGAGTGCATCTTTATTGCAGAATAGGGCAGGTGTGTGGATGGGTGTGTTGTGTATAATAAATTGTGCTTCCTATGTACATTTTATTTCTTCAACAAGATGATGGTCTAAATGTGTAAATTATACACAGTCGAGTCACATTATTGTGACCACCTCCTACTTTTGACGTCAACAGCACATAGCCAATCGTAGCCAATGAAAGAAAGCATGTGTTGTGAGCTGGCTGGTAGAGTATATAAGGTGTGCTGTAGGCATTCTGAAAACATATCACTCATTGCTGTCATGGATAAAGGAGCGATTTATCAGATTTGCAAAATCTGATAAATGCTGTCATGGATAAAGGATTTGCTGCCATGGATAAAGGAGTGATTTATCTGTTCATGTGCTGATGTGGTTAAAGTGTATCGTGATTAGAGAAATGGCACCATTGCGAATAATTGATGTGGAAACTGCGGAGCACCACGTGCCATTGATGTGAGAGGTGAACATAAGCTTGGAAGGTGCGTGAGGGCCGATCGACACGCTACAGTGGAACAATCCACTGACTGAATGAACCAGGGGGCTACCGGAAGTGTGTCTAAAATTACAGTTCAGCGAATCCTGCTGCGTATGGGGCACCAATGCAGACGGATGGTCACTGTATCTATGCTAATGAAGGTGCATCGGCAGAAAAGGCTTACATTTGCACGGCAGTATCGGAATTGGACCTCTGCTGATTGGCAAAGGATTGCCTTCTCTGATGAGTCACGTTTTCTGCTTCATCGAATGGATGGACGTTGCCGTATAAGGCGAGAAACATCGGAGAACAAACACTCTTCAACCATTGCTGGAAGAACACAAGCTGGTGGGGGCAGCGTTATGGTCTGGGAAATGTTTCTGTGGCATTCTCTCGGTCCACTCATACCTGTGGAAGGCACTGTGGACCAAATTTGTCATGAATCCATCCTTGCTGACCACTTACGCCTATACATTCTTGATAGTCTTCCCTGAGGCGGATGGAATCTTCCAGCACAACATTGCTACGTGTCATGCAGCTGGATATGTCCGAGAGTGGTTGGAAGAGCACGATGAAAACTTCAAAGTACTTCCCTGAACCCCTAATTCCACTGACTTAAACCCAATTGAGCATATGTGGAACCATCTCGATCATTTTGTTCGCTCTATGAATCCCCCACCACACACCCTTGAGCAGCTGTCAGATGCACTGCAGTCAGCATAGCTCCACATACATGTGAACACCTTCCAGCACCTTATTGAGTCACTCCCAGGCCGTCTAGTTGCTGTCAGCGCTGCACACTGCGGTTACTCTGGATATTAGCTGGTGGTCACAATAATGTGACTTGACCGTGTACATCTAATGAAAATCTCTCCATACATTTCGACCAATATTCTGGGCCCTCATCATGGGGGTGATTGCCTCCTAATGCTGCTGTTAGAATAGTGGGTGGAAATATTATGAAGGAAACTACTTGAATTTGTAACCTGTTTTGTGCTGCCATCTGTTGTTTTCTGGTTTAATGATTTGCTTGGCTTTTGCTTATGAGCCATTCCATGTCACTTCAACACGGTTCTCAATATTGACACCACCTAGTTTAACAAAAATTGGTCAGAAAGTTTTCTTATTTGGCAAAGAAAAAAATTTTAATTTGTGAAATTATTCTCTGAATTTTTTCATAAGTAAAAAAAAAGAAAATTCAAAATTTTAAAATTTTCTGCATTTTTGAAGATTTGCAACAACTCAAATTTTAATATGCTGGAATCCAATCACATTGTCAAGTTGATTGTGGTTTCAGTAGAAAGCTTATTGATGTTGTACGACTCATCATATAATTTCCTTCCAAAATTAAAAAAAAAATTAAATTTTTTTAAATTTAAATTAAAAAAAATACACATTTAAAAAATTCAAAAAAATGTATGCTAAAGTAAATTGCTTGATGTCCATGGTATATGATTTAAATTTCAGAGTGGAAATCTAAAACTTTCAAAAGTTCAAAGAAATTAATTATTTTTGCTTATGTTTTTCGAGTGTTTTTAGGCAAGTTTGTATGATATGTAGAAGTACTCTCATTATTCCAGGAAACTTAAGCTTTAGCAGTTGTCAAATTAACATTTTCCAACTAACTAAAATTCAAAATTTTAATTATTTAGAAAGTGATTGGAAATTTTTAAATGTTTATGGAATCTTGAGGATTAAATGTATTAATTTTTTTAACTTTCATTTTTATTGAAGTATTCTGTTTTTTATTATGTGTAACAAAAAATTCGTCATAGAAGACTGCAGTGTGCTAAACAAGTTCAACACAGGTAGTGACCATAGATTGGTGAGATGTAAGATGCACCTCAACACTAAACTTGAACGTGGCAAGCTCATAAGACAAACAAAATCTATTGACATAACCAACCTTAAAAAACACCATAATACCTTCAAGTTAGAACTGAAGAACAGGTTCTCTGCTTTAGAAGGCCTAACATCGGAAGAAGTGGACATCTCTGAAGTTAACAGAAAAGTAACCAAAGCTCTTATGGAAACAGCAACAAAATTAGCTGGGTCTAAGAACAAGTTGCATGTAAATAAATTATCAGGAAAAACGAAAATGTTGATGCAAAAAAGAAGAGAGATGAGGACAACTAAAGAAGATGTGACTTCCAAAGTGGAATATATAGAGCTATGCAAGACAGTAAGAAAAAGTATCACTGAAGACGTAAGAAAATTCAACTGTGAACTAGTGAGGAAAGCAATTGAAAACAACCAAAGCCTAAAGATAGCAAAGGGACATCTCAGTAAGGGAAGAAAACAGATTATGGCACTGAGAAAAGAAGATGGTTCTGTAACAAGAAATAGAGGCGAAATTTTGACAAGAGTGAAAGATTTCTACTCCAAATTATATGTAAGGGATGATATATTCACTCCAGACATCATGAAAGATACCAGTACCAGAGTTCCTCCAGTCCTTCCAGCAGAAGTTGCACATGCAATCAAGAACATGAAGCGAGGAAAAGCTCCAGGAGAAGATGGAATTACTGTAGACATCATACAAGAAGCAAGTGGAGAAATCGAAACAGTACTCGCCCAAATTTTCACTCGATGCCTTAATGAAGGAAAGATTCCTGAGGATTGGAACACTGCTACAATGATCCTGCTACATAAGAAAGGTGACATTGAGGATCTCGGAAACTACAGACCTATCAGCCTCCTATCAGTAGTTTATAAAATCTTCACTAAAGTTCTTTCACACCGCTTGAAGGTAACACTGGACATGGCTCAACCGAGAGAACAAGCTGGATTCAGGAGTGGCTACAGCACAATAGATCATATCCACGTGCTGAGAGAACTAATTGAAAGAGCGAGGGAATATGAACTTCCATTGTGCATGGCTTTTATCGATTATGAAAAAGCCTTTGATTCGGTGAAACCATCAGCAGTTACAATGGCTCTGAAAACCTGCGGTATTGAAGATGCATACATTAATATTATTAATAACATCTATGAAAATGCAAGTGCAAAGATTAGGCTGTTTGAAAATACAACACACGTAAAAATTGGAAAGGGAGTGAGACAAGGTGACACCATATCTCCGAAGCTCTTTAATGCCACATTGGAGGGTGCTTTTCAGTCGCTGAGCTGGGAAAACAAGGGGATAAAGATTAATGGAGATTATCTAACCCACCTTCGTTTTGCTGATGACGTAGTCATTTTTGCAACTACCCCATCAGAGCTGCAGAGTATGATCCAGGAACTTGCTGACAAGAGTAAAGAAGTGGGATTAAAAATGAACTTTCAGAAGACAAAAGTGATGTTCAATGCTTTTACAAGAAATGAAGATTTATCGATTGATGGAGAAAAGCTGGAGATAACAGACACGTACGTTTATCTTGGACAGCAGATATCAAGTGAGGGTCACATTGATGAAGAAATTAATCGGCGTACAAAACTTGCCTGGAGAGCTTTTGGAAGAAACAGCATAATTTTCAAGAGCAATATGCCATTATGTCTTAAAAGAAAAGTGTTTGATCAATGCATCCTTCCAGTGCTTACGTATGGTGCAGAGACGTGGACCTTAACTAAAAGAGACATACAAAGGCTGCAGACAACTCAAAGAAGCATGGAGAGGTGCATGCTTGGTGTAACCAGGAGAGATAAGAAGAGGAACTCGTGGATCCGAAAAATGACAAGAGTGGAAGACATCATGATCAGAGTTAAATCCCTGAAATGGCAATGGGCTGGACATACTGCCAGAAGGACAGATCATCGATGGACAGCCGAAATTTTAGATTGGATTCCAAGGGACAGGAAAAGACCCAGAAGAAGACCACATGGGAGATGGGTGGATGAAATTCGAAAGTATGCTGGGGTGACATGGAGGAGACTGGCACAAGACAGACCGTTGTGGAGGAAACTTGGGGAGACCTTCGTCCAGCAGTGGATTGATAATGGTTGACAATGATGATGATGATGATTCTGTTATTTAATATTTGGAATCCATCTGATATTCTTTTTAACCAGTAAAGCACTTTTTAATGCATAATTGCATAATAAGTGTAAAAAATATTCATTATTAAGGATCTGTGTGAAGTGAATTACTTTTTTAGTGCACAATTTCATAATAAATGTAAATAATATTAATCATGGAGGATCTGTGTGGAGTGAAAAACCCCTCCTTTAGTTTGTTACTTTCAAAAGTATGGTTTGGAATTTGCCCTTCGTCCCTTTCCCAAGGAACCAGTTTCGATTTTAGTTTATTTTCCCCATAAGGAACCAGGCAATTTTCTTCCCTTCCAATGGCCAATCAAAGCTGTTGTCCTCTGAATTTCATTTCAGATTTTGAGATCTGAAACTGAGAGCTGCTGACCACTATCTGGTATCATTCCATTTGTTTAGGAATATATCAGTTTACTGTTTAATGTATTTTCTTGATGCATGCAAAACGTGCAAAAGATCAAAACTATATATACTCAAGAGACTCAAATAGCGTATTAAATAAATAGATTCACCAAGCTTTCGCACTCCACTGGGAGGCTTTCTCAAGGTGCAAAAATAAACAGATTTAATACGCTATTTACGTCTCTTGAGTATTCACAGTGTGATGTATTTATAATTAGATCAAAACTATTTTTTTTTCAAATTCTTAACAGCAGAAATTGATTTATTCTAAAAAAAATGACTTTGTAATCCTTTCAGTTTAAAAGGAAACAGCCGCCCCGGTGGCGCAGTGGTCTAAGGCGCTGGCCTCTGATCATTCGTCCGTAAGGGGTCCGGGTTCGAATCCCGGTCAGGCATGGATGTTGTGTTTGTCTTACGGCACTGGCTCTCTCCCTTCCCTGGAACCAGTGGCCCTAAATTAGGGACGGGCGACTGCTTATAGCCCATTGAGTTGCTCACGGTGGTCGTTAAACCTCCAATAAAAAAAAATGAAAAATAAAAGGACACAGTACAATGCAAAGAAATCTGAGGAAATTACGGCATGGGTGAAAGAATAAGAAAAAATTATTTCACTTTCAGCTACAATGAAAATATGCTCAAGTTGTCTAGTAAAACTGTCAAAAATGAATATTTGAAAATCAGTAACAGAAAGTGAAATAAATTCAGATGTTCTAAATTTCATGGCCTTGTATCTCTAAAACTGTAAATGCTATGGTGCTAAAATTTAAAATACATTTTTTTTTTGTGCATGCTGACAAAATGGTGAAGTCTGATGAAAATCCAAGGAAGACAGCTTATAAAAATGGTGCATTTTTGTGTTGGTTTCATGTGGCATGATCCTTATTGCAATTCTTTTTTTGCATGCTTTTTTCTTTTCTTTTTCAAGATTTCTTCGTGTATGTGGTAGTTTGATTTTATTATTATAATTGATTATAATTTATAAACTACTTTACTATGAATTATTATTTATCAGCAAATTGCATTATTATATACTGTAGTTTACTGGCAAGTAATAAACAGGACTATAAGCAAACTACATAGAAGTCACAAGATTTTATCTTTCTGAAGAAATTTTCTGTATTTTGTCCTTTCTAATTAATACTACTGTAGTAATTGTAATTTTCACTGACTTTATAAACATTGTTACAGGGATGAATATTTTGTAGGCCTCTTGTGTGGTTCGTGTACCAACAGAAGTGATTAAACAAAGGGCTCAAGCAAATCCAAATGCCAGTTCTTTTTTTATTTTGAAGAGAACCATACAAGCAGAGGTATGTAAAAAATAATTTCATGTAAATTTAGTGTTTTGTGTATTTTTGGAGTGTTGTTTGGGAAAGAACTTCTCGTTGGATAATAATTTCATAACATTAACTGCACAATTCTTTTATCCTTAGATTTTGTTTCGTAATTAGTAGGAAGAACACTGAAATGAGAAAATGTTCCGAGGATATTGTAGATAGAAGATTTTTAATGCTGAGTGTGGTTCTTAATGTAAAAACCAATTCAGTGCGACAATTTTTCTTATCTAAAATATTGAAAAATTGGAAATTTAGGGGGGGGGAGGATTATGTTTTTTATTTTTTATTTCAGTCCCAGTTACTAAGGGATTGGGAAATGAAGAGAGGACTGATAACTAGTTATATATTTTTAGGTTTTGTTAATACACTCAGATGCATTTGGATGAGAGTGAAATTTTGTTATGATTTTTAAAATTATTATTAAAAATGTGATACAGATCCCAATTCGAAACAAGTATGCACTTCATGCAAGAAACCAGTAGATGAAAACAGCAGTGTGAGTTTTTAATATTGTATAGAAGTAAATACTGGTACAATTTCAAACCAAGTTTTCAAGTGAACCCAACAAAAGTTTGCATTTATTGATATTTTAACATTTTATTTTTATACCAAATCACATATCAGGAGAGAAGGAAGGAAGTGGTAAGTGATCTCAAATTAACTTGGTTTGAAGACAGGATGTAGGCGGCCCCTATTTGTCATACATATATGTTTACATTTTATTATAATATTCATTATGTAAAGTATGTATTATACAGGATGTCCAAAAAATAATGGTGGAGTTTGGTGTTAGTTTGTGTGGTAATAAACATTACGTAATATCTCTGAAATATTTTTATTGCAATTAATAGTTAACATAAATAAAAAGCTTTACAATGTTTCTATGTGTGCGCCATTAACAGCATGGCACACATCCAAATGATGTTCAACCTTGGTCCACACTTGAGCAAGAATGCCTGGAGTAATGCTTACAATTGCTGCAGTGATCCTTTCCTTCAGACGGACAAGATTCTGAATCTTTTTACTGTAAACCAGTGTTTTCACATGACTGCAAAAGAAGAGGTGTAATGGGATCAGGTCCAAGCTTTGTGGGTCCAAGGAATGGGTTCATTTCATCCAATCCACCATCCTGGAAAACGAATGTTTATTACATCCTGCACAATGGTTGCAAAGTGTGGTGGTGCTTCATCCTGTTGATAGATGATGCGATCAAGTTCATTGATGTCCTCAATTTGGGGAAACAGCTCAAGCATGTTTAGCTACACTCTGCTCTTAACAGTATGTTCTGTAAATTAAAAGGTCCAAACATCCTATCATGTATTAAACCTCACCAAACGTTGACCTTCGGAGAGTCTCAAATGTGCTCACATATCATGGTAGGATTTTCTGTAACCCATATCAGACAGTTGTGGTGATTTACACGCCCACTGATATGAAATGTCATCTCATCCGAGAAAAGGGTGCAATTTAAAAATCCTAGCTTGTTGTCGCACTTCTGCAAAATGTTGACAGCAAATTCCACTCTTCTTTGCTTGTCATTCTGCTGGATTGCATGCAAAAGTTAAATTTTGTAAGGAAACAGCTTTAGCCTTTACTGCATGACATCGTGCACAGTCGATTTTGGGAGGTCCAATTGTTTACTACGCAGGCAAATAAACTTCTGTGGACTTCGAACCCAGGACCACCGTATTGTTTCTATATCATCATCCAATGTCCAGGGTCTTCCTGGTCATTTACCTTTCTCTACACTGCCTGTCTCCTGAAACTGTTGGAACCATCGGCAGATATGGTTCTCATGTGGTGGACTCTTATGGTATTTATATATGAAACACCATTGAACCTGGATTATAGATTGACATCATCACCAACCACCAAACACGTGCAGCTTTCTCTTGCACAGTCACATTGCTGAACTAACTGCCTCACTGTTACTTCACCACTAAACAGCTCTTATAGAGGGCACCTCACTGTTGACTGCTTACTTGCACAATGATGAGCATGCTACAGACTTGTTGCCCTATTGACCTCATTTGAAAAACTTTCAAGCCATAGTGCTTACTGTGTGTCACATAAACAATAGCACAAAACCCCACCATTGCCTTTTGGACACCCTGTATTTAATACCAGTGATCTATTTGAATAAAGAAAGTAACTTAGGTTGTTCTAGTATCAGCAATATACTGTATACTGTTGACATAGCATTGATGTTTCAAAGTGCAAACAAGTTTTGAGACTGTATTGTCAAGATCTGATATATGTATTATGAGTTTTGGTAAACATATTAAATGAACTTTACAAAAAGATATATATATACACTGAAAGGACAAATTATTATGTACACCCACTTAATAGTGTGTGGCACCACCTTTTGCATGCAGGACAGCATCCAAACATGGTAGTATGGACCCAGTGAGGTTTTGAAACACAGACTCAGGTATCACTGACCGACAATCTAAGAGTGCTTGGCGTAGAGGAGGCAGAGATATAGGTGGGGATGGTTGATCACGAACAGCTCATTCCAATATGTCCCATAAATTCTCTATGGAGTTGATGTCCAGTGAGCGAGGAGCCCCATGCAAGTGCGGTAAGCTCACTGCTATGCTCCTGGAGCCTTTCGGTTGCTAGTCGGGGCTGACGGGGTGGAGCTTTGTCCTGTTGAAAAATTGGAACTTGGTTCGGACAGAGGCACATAATGAAAGGGTGGAGATGGTCGGCTAGGAGCTGCACATAGCTGGAACCAGTGACGGAAAACTCAAGAGGTACCAAGAGACCCAGGTTGGACCACGTGAAAGCTGCCCAAACAGTTACACCGCCTGCACCAGCCTGTAGTACCCCAACTTATCATGCAGGGTCAATAGCTTCGTGTGGTTTACGCCACACATGCTGCCTGCCATCGTCACAATACAGTTTGAAATGGGATTTGCCAGACTATATGACGTGTTTCCAATAATCCAGGCTTCAGTTTCAATGGGCCTTCGCAAACTGCAGCCGAATCATGCGATGCTATGCTCTTAACATTGGGACACGATGTGGTTGTCGCCACGTGTTGATGGATTGTCTTTGGGCATAGGCTTGTGGATGCTCCTTTGTTAAATTGTGACATGATTTTCTGCAAACAAGCCTTCCAATTCATCTGTATGATGCAGGCCAATCGTCAGTGCCCTTAATCATCCAGTGCACTTTTATGGCCACATTTCATCCGATTGTTAGCGGTTTTGCTGAATTTCACGTACTCCTGGTACACACCTGCTACGGTTTGTCACGGAATTCCTCACAGTTTCGCCTTAACTCAGCGATAGGTATGCACTTCCATTCAGTACACAATGCTGCCGCTAACTGTTGCTTAGTAGTAGGCCTTGGTTCCAAACTTCTTATGTGATGCTCTAATTCATTCCATAGGTGCTCTATGGGATTAAGATCAGGTCTCTGTGCTGGCCAGTTCACACATGATGCGGAATTATCATCAAACCACACCGTAACAGTCCTTGCTTTATGGCTCGGTGCATTATCCTGCTGGTACCAAGGCTCGGTTCCATAGTATTGCCACAGAGTTGGTAGGGCATAATTGTCCAAAATATCGAGGTATGCGCTCTGGTTAACAGGTTTGTCCACGATAACCAATGGGCTGCGGCCATACGATGAAAAACACCCTCACATGAGTGCACTGCCATCTCTAAACTTGACTGTAGGAACAGTACCCACACACGGCCATTAGACTGATGGATCATGTATCTGGATTCATCAGTCCATAAGACCCATTTCCATTAATCTACGATCCATGATAAATATTCTTTGCACCATACTAAACAACGAGTAGCATTCTGAGTAGAGATGAAAGGCTTATGAGCAGCCGCACGGCCACGGTAACCCATGGAATGAAGTTCTCTTCGAATGGTATGTGTACATACTAAGGTTCCAGCATTTTTACTCACCTGTACACTGAGGTCTTGTGCAGTACTCCGTCGATTAGCTGTAACGACTCTCCTGAGGCTTCAACACGTCCTCTATCACCGATTTTCTTTGGTCTGCCAGTACGTTTTGCTGCTTCAGGCACGCCATGTGTCTCCCACTTATTCATTACATCCAAAACAGTTGACTTGGGTATATTTAAACGCCTCTCGGTTTCTCTTATGGACAACCCACTAATATAACACCCAAGAATCTTTTTTCTCAAAGTCAGTTCTCTCCCGCCGCAACATTTTCACTCAACCTCACAGTGTGATATGATCGCGGTCAGCTGCAGGCTTGTTTTTATACTGTTTGCAGCTGCACTGCTTATATCAACAACGCAGCGGATCCGTTCATTTGCTTTTGAAGTGGTGTCCGGTGACTTTTGTCAATATAGTGTGTATATATATATATAAGGTATAGTGGTAATTAATGTGAATTTTGTGCAAATTTGTAAATCTCAGAACAGATGTTTTCTCCCGAAAAGTCAAAAAGATGCCCTGTTAGCTTAGTAGTTAGAGGCATGGGCTTCTGGCTAATCATCTGGATGTACCTGGGCCCAAGCTCCAGATAAGGCATTGGGAGTGTACTTATCTCAAGGTACTGGTTCTGGCCTTTCTCTGGTGCCAGTGGCCCTAAATTAAGATATGGATTACCCTTTATAGCTCACGTGGGTCATTAAAACATGAAACAGACACAGGTAGACCAACTGAATTAGAATAATAGCTGACTTTTTAAGCACATAGCATCCACAAGATATTCCAGTGTAAAGTCATTCTTCAAGTACTTTATAACTGTCAGTTTAGGTTAGTTTTTATTCTACTGGATTTGTTTTTCTGTACTACACATTTTCATTTCATTTGTCTCATTAAAACTTAGTGTTCATTAAAATTTTAAGATATATACAGGGGTCGATCCAGGTGGCATTTTATACTGTTGGGCGATATTTTTACAAAAATATGTTTAGCTCAAACAGTATCTTCACAAAAATATTTTAAACTGTGCTGGTATCTTCACTTTCAGTAAACTTTTATCTTTACAAGAGTATTTTAGTGTAAGAGGCATCTTCAATATTGTTAAGTTTAGCGAATGTGCTTTTTTTCGTCGTTATGAAATGTTATCAGTAAAATGGTCTCTGACGGATGCCTATCAATTACTGATTCATCACTACCATCTGCGCTGGCGTCTAAGCTGACACTCGCTGAAAGGAACCCCAAAGCATTATGGGAGCATTTTTTCCCTGCTGGCAGCCTCAATCTGCATGCATTTTCCAGGGCTAACTTAGAAGTAGGGATGGGAACATTGGTGAGAAACATCAATGTTGGACATCGGTGAATACTCATTCCCCAACATCCATCCATCAGTAGTATTGGTGGAAATTTTTGTTGTAACGGTGAAAACCTACACATTTCACCAAAAAGTTGAAGAACTACCATCTTTTCCATCAGCAGCAGCAATGCACACATTGATTGGTAAAATCGGTAATTGTAATTTGGTAAAATTGCTAGGTAAAATGGGTAAAATCACTGTTCAATATATTGTCGATTACTCAACAATTTAACATCAAATAACCAATATTTGTTGAAACACTTGATGTATCGGTGTCAGTGGAAATCTCGATGTTTCTTTGATGTATGGGCTCCTGTAACATCGAGGATAACAACCCAATTTTTGGCACCGAAACATCGAACAAAACAGCAAAAAAGTCGCTAATTCACGACATAGGAATATTGTATCCACTTCTTTAAAAGAAGGCAACAAAAAGAAATTTGTTTGCTTCACGTAGAAAATGTTCCTTTGCAGTTTCAAACATCGATTATCACTTGCAAAACAACAATGGTTTTTTTTTGCCCATTCTTACTCATTAATCTTTGCCGTATCGGGCACCGGCCAGGATTCCGGGAAACATGTTTACACCTTGCATATTTACGATTATGAGAAGAGGAGCATGATGGGAAAGTGCTGCCCGTACACTTTATGGGGGATTGTGTTGTGACTTACTTTTTTTTTTTTTTTTTTTTTTTTTTGGTATTTTAGTTCAGTGAGTTATTTCTTTTTCTTCAGCACTTAAACATTTTGACCTTTGATGACTTTCATATTTTAATACAACATGGAGTGTTGTTATTATTTTCCTTCTGAGATCGTAGCTGGATATACTAGAAAAAAAGCATCAAAGTCGTGTATCAAAAATAAAAAGTTAAAGCAAACAGTAAGTGTCATACTAGCAGATGAGTGTCATACTAGCAGATGAATATCACAGTTGTATGAAAAAGAAAACTCTACCTGCCTACAGTCATCAGAATAGATAACTTCTAAGCTGGCAAAGTGTGAACCACGTTTAGCAATAATAAATAAAAAATAACTGAAAACATAATAAAACAATAATTACTGTCAGAATAATGATTATTATAGAAGATTAAAATTGTCCTAAACTCAAAAATAAGCAAGATTCACAAAAATAAGGTAAAATTCACAAAAATAGGTTAAATTTCACAAAAATGAGTATCATCTTTAAAAACCTGGATCAACCCCTGATATAGATAGCTGCTTATTTTCTTTATTAATTGTAAAAAATAAAGAATATTTTTCAGAAATAATAATAAAAAATTAAGCAGCTATATTGTAAAATTTAATTAACTTCAAGAATTAGATGACAAAAATGAAATTACAACATGTAGTACAGAAAAAATCTAGCAGATATTAAGCAGTGTTACTATAACTTCGATATGGTAAAATCATGAATTTCATGATCAGCTTGAAAGCTTAAATTGATAGCAAATTCAAGGAAGAAATATTCCTCATAAATACATGGGTGGTAATCATGGCTGATTGCTGTGAATATAATCAAACTGATGGTATTTCACATTCCTATAAGGTGAAATTATGATTCTCCAAGATTGGGCGATTAAAAAAAGAAAGGATAGTTTTGGTTACTTCTAGAAGTGTTAATTTCCCTCTATGCACTTGGGTGTTCATTCCACATTGTCTCTGAAACCAGGAAGTGGCTCTCTCTCTCTCTACTTGTGTGGTAGCCTCACACAATTAGTGAGAGATAAAGAAAAGGTGGGGAGACACAGAAGGTGCAGTAATCAATAAAAAAGAGTTGAGCATGTAACCTAATTTACAGTTAAATTCTTTTACAAGAATTAAAACAAAACTCATCCGTAATACAAATGAGAGGAGAAAAACAGTGTACATGAAGTTGAAGTCATACACACTGCTTTTTACCAATTAGTTATTATTCTGACTTCAGTTTATGTAACAATTTTTGTTATGTAATAAATCAAAAATGAACAAAATTCTGTTGTTCCCTATATGTATGAAATGTGTTACTTTAGCTGATATTTATAGTCATTTTTATATTTATTCTTTCATATTTGTATATATATATATATATTCCTTTAGGGATTAGTTGGACTGTACCGAGGATACTTCAGTACTGTTTTGAGAGAAATACCGTTCTCTCTTATTCAGTTTCCATTATGGGAATATCTAAAAGTAAGATAATATAATAAATTCATTTGCCAGTGCTTTTCATTCTGGATTCTAATTATTATTTTTCAGTTTAATTTATACAGTAAAGGGTATTTTTTGAGTTATGCAATTCAGCAATTAATGCATCCATGTAGAGAAATGACAAGATTTTCAAAATAATCATTTGTAATCATGCCCTCCCCCTAAATTTAATTATGTTAGCTTTAGTTCTGGAATCAGGTTCTTCCTTATGCATACATGTTCTTTTGTATTGCTTTATGGCAATTTTTTTACTGAAAATTTGTTTATGTGCAAAAACATTTAATATGCATTTATATACTACTTATAAGAAAATTGTGTTCCAAGAAAAATTGCTTTAAATACATTCATCAGGAATATGTGGCATTCAAATCCACTGTAAGGTTCTGAGGTGATGTAATATTCTAGGGCATGCTTACATGAGGCACATTGGGGTTCCTTGTACCTACTGAGACAACCATCACTGTTCAAAGCTGTGTTGATGTACTTGCCAATCATCTGCATTCATTCAGGACTACCCATTTCCCACAGTAGGTTGCCATCTCTCAACAAGACAATGCTCCATCTTATCAATCCTGTTTCATGAAGGACTGGCGAGATGAGCATTCCAGTGTGTTTTCAGTCTTTGAATGGCTTTCTCACGCTCTCGATTTGAACCCAGTTGATATTGGAGGGATGAAATCAAGTGATGTGTTCAAGCCAGTAACCCATCATCAGCAACTCTGAGTACTTTACAGATGGTTGTTCTGGAATCTTGGGCCACAATACCATCTGAATGTTCCAACACTTGGTAGAATCCATAGTGCATGTTGCTGCTATTATGAGGGCAAACGGTAGGTCTACACATCATTAGGATTAGGTGGGTGTTTTTAGTATTCTTTCAATATATATATACATATTATTTTTGTATATGTTTCTGTTTATTTTTCTCATTGCTTCAGTCAATGCCACACGATGGTTAGCTAATCTTTGGGGAAGAGTTTTGAGAGAGTGCAGGAAATTCTTCAGGGTCTGCATTAAGTGACTTTTACCAAATTTTTAATCTGTTGTAAAACTGAAAGCAAGGAATTTAAAATGATTTAATAATTTGTTAACATTGCCAATTTTTTATTTTTTATTAATGAAGTAATTGACAATGTCTCTGAAATCAGTTCATCAAGCTCAATTAACCATAATGCTTGAATTGACATACCATATTTACCTGAAAATAAGGCAAGTTTTTCTTTTTCTGTATTTATTCGTCCCAAAACCATGAGTCATGTTATATTCGCATACCAGAAAAAATTTCCACCAGGATCAATGTTTTTACATATGATAGCAACTAAATAAAAACTGACATTTGATTTCTGATACTGGCAGAATTGTAATTCAGTATTTATATCACCCTATCCTGTGTTATAAATGGAACTTTATTTAAAAGAAGTTTTATTTTTTGTGATTTGAATTTTTGATTTAAGAATTAAGTTGATGTGCACTAGTAAGTGTAATATATGTTTTTTTTTTACAAGCACTATATAATTTTAGGGAATTCATCTTAAATTCTGTCTTCTTATATTTTGGTAAATAGAATTCAGAGCCTATCATGTAATATTGCTAATCCAACACAATTCCCGCCATCTTCATTTTGTTGAAAGTTCTCTTAACTTTGACTAGTCATAAGATAAGAGTGCTATAAAAATCATTAGAGAAATAGCAACATTTAGAAATATTTCAGAGACTATTTTATCCAATTTAGTTCACAAAGTCAAGTAATTTGATCTGTTTTCAAAATTCGTTGCATGATGCACTTTCAACTTTTTCAACCATTCATTGCCGTTATAAACCTCACTGCTATCATGCATTTTGATAACGAGGAACTATATACACCAACTATGTAGAAAATAATATAACTACAGTTCAGTAGTACTCCGAATTTATTGGCGTAGAATAAAAATCAAAAATCAGTTTTCCAAGCTTTTGCACATCAACCATATGGCTTTTTCCAGCGAGGCAGGCATTTATGCGATCCCCTTACATTATCTAGACGGCTCCAGAAGATACTACATTGAAATGACCAAGCATTCATTTAGAATCAGAGTCAACGAGCATAAAAGGGACACAAAATATGGTAAAGTAACAACGGCCTTATCCGTAGAGGTCAAATTCAAATCTGCTACTCCTATATGAGATGATTTAAAAGAAATTGGCTACCTTCTCTACTCCTATATGAGATGATTTAAAGAAATTGGCTACCTTCTCTACCCCTAAATCTACAGCCATGCGAGAAACCTTGGAGATTATTACCAACAGTCACGCTTGCAATGATAACGTCTCTATGGAGTTGCCACGAATTTGGGACCAGTTCTTCTAGTAATACCTTTTCCTACTAGGAGGATACCACATGCACAACCAGCGTGATGCCTCATGTTTTCAAATGAATATTACTTCATATCTATTTATTGTCAAGTCACCACATTTAAATTGTTAAAGCGTTCTATTATTCAGATTGCAGTTTCTGATTACCTTCCTCAAAAAAGCCATCTGGTTGATGTGCGAAAGCTTGGAAAATTTATTTTTGATTTTTATTCTACGCCAATAAATTCAGAGTACTACTATACTGTAGTTATATTATTTTCTATCATGCATTTTTTTTCTGATTGGTTGAAAACAGCTTGTTTGACTTCTCTTCCTGCTGTAGTGTAGGTGACCTAATGGCCTTATCAGAGATAAGATAAAAAGTGGTATAGAACCTTGGCCCAGGAGACAGTGTATAATATTTTCCTAGGAAGAACAGGCATGGAACATTGCTGAAAGAAAATATCGTCGCTATTTTTGCCATTATTCTGTACCTGTTTTTAAATACAGTCATTGTTCATATCTTAGTCTTTTGCTTTAATCGTATTTTTAAACTTTAATTACAGCTTTATCACAAGGCATTTTAATCTTAACTAGTTTTCATGCTATGTGTTAGCAACTTCACCTATCAGAAGTTTTATGTCACATCTCGCAGTTCAATAATGGCAGTACAGGTTGCCCTCAGTGATTGCTACAGAAACTGGGTCTACCACCATCTATTTTTTTTTATGGTTTTTACTTCAGTTATTTTTACTCATTTGCTAAAGTTCAACTATTTTCACCTCTTGCTTTGCTAACATTCACTCGAAAGGGCCTATGCTGGTAACTAATTTTTGACTCCAATACTTAACACCTATAAAGTTATAATAGTTGAAACATTCGACTTTTAGGAATACCGGCGTGCATCGTGTGTTCTTTAGTGTATTACTTCAACGGAAGAAGAAATCAGTCTCTGCAGTGCCGACACTTGGGTTCTCCACAGCCAAAAAAATTCAAGACTCAAAGGTCTGCAGGAAAGGACATGGCACAAATACGAAGTTTTCAAACAACACAAAAACTGTAATTGATGTTCTCAAGAAGCTCCTCATCCACTGAATTTTAAATGGCCTACTGTTATTCTTTTCTGATGATGCAGATTTTGAGGTTTATGATGATCCCTATTAATTCACAGAAATTCGTTAGAATAGCCTTGTGATTTTATGGTGTTCCATTTGCAGCTGCAGATATCCGAAGTTCTTGGGAGAGACTTACCTATCAGTATTATATATGAATACAGACCACTGTGTGCATATGTGTGTAATGATTTGAGCTGTGAAAGTTAATCTTGTTGAAATAAAATTCAACATTTTCTATGTTAAGAATTCAGCTAATCGAATTTTTTTTTCCTTTTCAGAGTACTTGGTCTCACAGGCAAGGTTATTATGTAAAATCTTGGCAGTCATCTTTGTGTGGTGCTGTTGCAGGTATGTTTACATGCATATTTGTATCATACTTGGTCTAAAAATGTAAGCCGCCCCGGTGGCGCAGTGGTCTAAGGCGCTGGCCTCTGATCATTCGTCCGTAAGGGGTCCGGGTTCGAATCCCGGTCAGGCATGGATGTTGTGTTTGTCTTACGGCACTGGCTCTCTCCCTTCCCTGCAACCAGTGACCCTAAATTAGGGACGGGCGACTGCTTATAGCCCATTGAGTTGCTCACGGTGGTCGTTAAACCTCCAATCAACAACAACAACAACTAAAAATGTAATATTATGAAAGGTTCTTTCCATTGCACTGAATTTTCCTTCAATAATCTGCAGACCCTGAAATTCAGGACAAGAAAAAAATCTTCCTATAAATCGCAGACCATAAAATTCAGGAAAAAAAATCGCCGTATGATCTGCATCTCTGATGTTGATCTTGAACCACTGTTTCCCACAGAAAAGTTGCAATTTACAGGATTACCCAGTAGTCCAAAAGAAATAGGAAAAAAAAAACCCCAATCTTATTAAAAAAAAAATAACTGTCATTTTTGAGATGCATTACTTTTAAGTGACTCGAGCGAAAATCACGAAGGTTTTTTTTTTCAGTATTTCCAGTTAGACCTGACAACTCCATAGTGTGCAGTACTGTAGCTAGACCTATGACACCCAAGAAGAGCACGTGATGTTGAGCATCCACGAGAACAAATAATACTGCCTTCGTTGCATTTTATTTTCGACCAAAATGCTCGTAAGTAAAAAGAAAAACAAAACTTTTCCCAACTGATTGCTGACCTCTTTGTTTACATTGTGTTGACATTTTTCTGTTGTTAAAGTACTTTTGGTAATTTTCCAAATATACAATTTCTCCTTACAATTATATATATATTTTTTAAATCAAAGAGCAGCAAAAACTTTTTTTTTGTTTGTTTTTAAATTGGTGTATTATCCACAGAGCCCTTAAATTCATAACTTTTTTAACGAATAGTCTGATTTTGGAAGTGTTTATCAACAAGCACAGTATGATTTTGGAAGTGTTTATCAACAAGCATGAGTATTTTATGTTCTGTTCATGATAGTTTATATTCTCATAATTGTATGAACCAAATAACCTTTACCTCCCTCAAATGAATATCAAAAGATTTAAATATATGCTTTGTTTATACATATACTCACATTGTAATAAATAATTTTACATATAGAAACACTGAAATGAAAGAAATGAGAGTGTTATCCCAACAAATATTAAAAAGTGACCAATCTAAATATGGAGGGGGGGCACTTTTATTTTGATTAGGGATTTAATAGATTCTCGGCTCCCACTGATAAACTTCAGCGGAGATGACTGTGCCAGGGTTGTAGCTGGTAGGCTGCTGGAGGGGCTATTATGACGATGCAGCTCCATAGTATTGCATTACACCTTGCCAATGACGAAAGGGTGATACTGAACAAGTCATAGAAATACCGTATGTACTCGCATATAAGTCAAAAGTTTTTCGAAGAAATCCTGCTTTCAGAGTTGGGGGATCAGTTTATACGTGGGCCAATAAAAAATAGGGCTAGACTTCCGTGAATTCTCCCGCAGAATTTACTGATGTATTTGTTTACATTTTAGATCGCGGCAAAGCAGCTTTTCGTGTGTTACTGCACAATTGTTTTCTGACCTCAAAACTATCGCGCAGTGACACGATCATATCCTCAACTATGCCCACCACTTCAAGTTTAAATTCATTTCAAAGACATCATGAATAGCAATGAAGGAAAACATCAGGGTTCGTGCAGCAAGTGCTGTGCGTACTTCATTGGCTGGTTTCCAAAAACAGACTGCACAGCAGTCAGATATGTCCTTCTCAATGTTACAAAATGATCCCTGCCGTCCCTCCCTACAACTTTCCCGATCTTTCATTACGACACTCTCCGCTCCACTCCATACAAACTCCTGAACTGAGGAAAATTTTTTCAAGGGAGTTCCTTTTCCAATTATACCCCTCTTCTGCACAATTATCTTGCAAACTTTTTTAAAAATCAGAGGGCCATAAAAACTTTTTTTTAAAAATTGGCGTATTATTCGCATCGGCATATAATCCACAGAACCTGTATTTTAAACTTTTTAGCAGATAATCCGCGGATTATACGATGAAAATTACGGTACTTCTCAGAGTAAATCAGTAGGAAAAGCTGTGCCGATGATTCTCAACAACACAGGCACAGGGTTTGTTGGTGTTAAGGGTCAAGGATGAAAAAACTGGCCCATTTTTTTTTTTTGGATAAACATAAAATATGGAACGTTATATATATATATATATATAAAAAAGCAAAGAAATAACGGAGGTAGAAATTGATGTTTAGTTTTGCAGAAAGGTAAAACACTATTCATCACTTAGTAAGTGACTATGAGATGCTTAAGTGCTGTTAAACAACTTCCTTGTAGTGAATTGCCTGCAAAGAAGTATTGTTGAGGGTATTGGATGGGGGTAGTGGCTACATGTGTATTCCCCTAGGTATTGGGAAATAGAGCTAAAGGGAAACCTGCGAGTGTGTGTGTGTGTGTGTGTGTGTGTGTGTGTGTGAGAGAGAGAGTGAGAGAGAGAGAAAGAGAGAGAGAGAGAGAGAGCTCTTTTGACTTCTGATTCGTTGCTTTGGGGTCAGTAGGAGTGGTTTTACAATGCATGTGTGTGAAAGAAAAAGGGGGTTTGTTTGCATGAATATGAAGCTCTTGGTTTTTAGATGGGAAAAAGGAATGGGGGTTGGCTGTTGACCATGATGAGAAGAGACTAGCAAAGGAGAATTTGTGATTGAAGATGGGGGAAAGTGAAACCAAAGAAGTGGAATAGAAAGAGTCAAAATATTACATGAATAATTCCTTGATGATATTACACTGATCCACTGAAAGGGACCAAATAGTAATAGTTTATCCAGCAATAAGGAATCTGCAACAACTGTAACCAAGTAAATTCAGAGAATGTGATTTATTTTTTATATTTCAAGGTAGTTTAGTTTTCTTTCACCCCTTGTTTTTCATATTTTGTATTTTATTTTATGTTTTGGCATGGAGAAATTATTTGTTCAGGAAATAAATTAACAAAGAGAGCAGAAAAACAACAACAAAAAAACTTGTGTCTGTATTTGTGGAAAACTTTAGTTTGTAGCTGAACATTGATCCAACCCCACCCCCTCCCCAATGACCCTTCAGCCCAGCCTGGGTCTGAGACCTATCTATGTGCCTGAATCCTGGTTCACCATGAGTTACTTTTCACCCTCGCATCAAGTCTTTTTTTTTTCTTTTTGGCAACATTTTCATAACATCAATTATTCATTAAATCCACTTTTTTTAGATTCTCACGCTTCTTTTTTATTAGAACCAAATGAATCGTCTATATTTAGAATTTTCCTTCATTATGTTATAAATGCTACTGTAGACGTAAATCAAGCTATTCTTTCCATGTAACATAACCACAGAAATTTGAAAATTTCATCATTCATGTGTTTCCAATTTGATAAGTGTTACTGGTTTTATATAGACCATTTCTGAGACATTAGATATATAGATTAGATTAGATTAGATGGATGGACAGATAAACAGGGACAGATTCATTCTTTCATTCCATTGACTGTGTCACATGGTGAAGGGGTGTTCCCAAGTGTTCAAGGAAGTTTACCCATATTGAGAGGGCTTTGACAATCTACTCAAGTCACACATGGACATATCCGCTTTTATATTTATTGTTTCTACATATTTATAGTGCATAATTTGTGAATCAGTAAAGATATCATACACTGATAATCTTCTAACCAAATAATTAAGAGCACACTATAATTTATTTATAAACTGAACGTGCAGTTGTGGCCCATTGAAAGTCACATAGATGTTGCCCTGTATAGAAACAAAAGCAAATTTTGGATACGAAACTCTTCTTAACAAAAGAACTATTAAAGATAAATGTTGTGAATGTATGAGGGAAAAAAGTTTCAGTAAATGAACCTGTGAAATGTATCAGTCCCACTTTTCATGGGTTTATAAATGACAATAATATGAAGTACATGAGAGTAAGACTATCAAAATTGGAGTAATTTTATTTTGGAATCTGTAAATGCTGTCATGTGAGTGTTCTCTTTAGAATTCCAGTTTTGTAAGTAGATAGTTTATCAATGACAACAGATATTGAAAGATGTTTGGAAACATCTTTTCAAGTTCATTTGAAAAGGAAATTGATTCTTTGACTGCACAGCTGTTAAAGTAGTATTGGAAGTTATCATGACACTGCTATTGTGACTACTACTATACAAAAAATTTGAGCTGCACAGTGAATATTGGGAATGTAACTGTTGTCTGACACAGGTGTTAAGTGTATTTATTTTGCATATGCCTTGAAGTTAAAATTTTCCTATTACAAAAAATTAAGAAATTTTGTAATAGAAAGGATGTCTGATTATAAAATTCTGTTTGCATTACCTATCTCATGATTTTGGTGAGTCACTAGGCAGCCCTACTATCTCCATAAAATAGCCATTAAGTTTATATTTTTTAGATGTTGTTTTACTTGTCTAATGTTTCTTATTAGTAGTGAGAAGTAGTTATGTTATTTTTCTTTTCTAGGTGGTTTGGCAGCTGGCTTGACAACTCCTTTAGATGTTGCCAAAACCAGAATAATGCTTGCTGAAGTAAGGATACAATTTTGTTTGTTGCTGATATTTTAAGTTTAAAAGATGCATTTAATTTATTTGAATGTTTCAACATGAAATAAAATAATGCAAATGCAGGGGTAAAAAAATCAGTTAGTCCAACTCCCAGGATTATTGGTTTTTATGTTCAGACTAAAGCAGGACTACTATAAAGTAAAAGCATGTTTTACCAAAGCTGTGACACTTAAACTGGTGTATTTTTTCAGATATTTTACACCCCCCCCCCCATAAGGTATAGATGTAGCTGTTGAACCTTACGCATTTTGGTGTCTTAACATTTCTATTTCAGGAACTGCATTTGCCATGGTGTGGAGTACAAGTGTTATGGAGTACATGCAGTCAGGAGAAAGAAGAGACACTGATCAAGGTTATCTGCTTTCCGGTGTTGCTGAACTGGGAGAGAGGGGGAGGGGAGGAGCAGCCCTTGAGGTTAGATGTGGGTGGGCTTTGTTGGGAGGGCAGATATCATACATGAGATTCTTCCACAGACTTTTTTTTCATCATTTGGGTCATTCTCAAGATCAATGCAAAACTGAGGAGAAATATTTTAGGGATTAATGGAGGAGGGAGGAGTTCTGCTTCCAACTGGGAATTGTATTTCGTCTTCCAAAACTTTCAAAAATGGAAGTTAAACGGAGTGAAGATTTTTCCCATAATTGCAAATTTTTTTGCTTGTGATGTTGCCTCTATTCAGTATCGTTGTTAGATATAATTTTATTGTGAAAATGTTTCAGCGTGAAACTCTGAGCAACAATTTCTGAAGAAAGAAATTAAAATGCGTTAAGATTTTTTTGTAACCTTCTGTCACGAGATTCTTCTGTGAATTCGAGGAATTCTGTTTTTTCCATTATCATTTGGGTCATTATCGAGATGGATGCACAACTAACTAGAAATGGGGGGGGTAGTTAGTGGTAGAGAGGTTTGTTTTCTGTTTGAGTATGGAATTCGGGTCTTGCAAAACTTTTGATAACAAAAGTTAGACGGAGTGAAGATTTCTCTCGTAATTGTAATTTTTTTGAATTTGTGTTAGGAAAATTACTATTATGATGAACTTCTTCTTAAAATGCAAACATTACAACAACTTTATTTAAAAAAAAAAAAGACAAAAAGGCTGGTGATCTATCCACCCCCACCCTACCCCACCCCCCTGAAAAAGAAATTTTAATTAACAGAAAGACACCCAAGATTCGATCCTAAAAACTCCCAGTAAATGGAAGGTGATTCCACCACCACCGACAAGAGAAAAACATGAACTACTGTAAGTGATTTGCTCGAAACAGGTAATCCAGGTTGAACAGCTTTTATGAGTGCTATTATATTTTTGTTCAGATATTTTTTTTTCTTTGCAGCTAGGCCAAAAACCAAGTTAAGGTAATAAAAAATATAAAAACAATTTTGTCGACAGTTCAGTAATGCACAGTCCTAATATTGAAAAAAGTCCTAAATCTTTCCTCACAAAATGCTTGGTCTGCAAACCAAGCTTTCTTTTTTGACCTGCATGATTTTTTTTTTTTTTTTTGAAGTGAGGGATGCAGATGATTGTTTAATTTTTTTAAAAAAATGCCCTGCTTTACAACTTTAGGTTTTTGTGTTACAGATTCAAAGTACCACAAGCTTAAAGCTTGTCTAGCATATGTGTTTAGAATAACAAGTATGTTGACATTTTTCAGCATGAAGTTATAACACACAGGTAAGTAGTTATTTCTTTGACAACAATAAATTGTTTGCACAACCTGGAAAAAAGTATTTTCTGATTTTTGTTACAACTCTTAACAACTGTCCATAGTTGTTACCAGGACTCCTACTGTGATTGCCAAAAAAGTATATGTATTTTAAATTTATGTTCCTTACTGGTAAAGATTAAAGTTAAGACGACTAGGCCATCGGCAAAGCAAATTCCCCTCACTGAGCCAAAAAACAAAAATTAATTAATTCTCTAAGAACTTTTACCCTAAGGAAGGCATGCCATTACAATAACCAACTAGCTTAAATTTTAGGCTACTTCCAGTTCCTCACATAGCAAAAATTAAGTTGTTTCCAAAACAACAACAAAAAAAAAAAAAAAAAAAAAAAAGAAAGAAAGAAAAAACTTTACTTCCCACTACCTATTAGGCAATCTCTGACAGAACTAGGACAACTCTACAAACAATAAAACGCAGTGACATTGTACAACATTTGTTGGTTCTGGCCAGACCTCACAAACACTCAAAATAAAAATTTACAATTTCTTTACTCCCCTCTTTGTTTAATAATTTTTCTTTACCATTTTAAAACAATGAATACTTTTCTACAAAATGTACCTTCCCCTTATATATACATTTTTTAATGAAATAACATATCAATTTTATTTTGTTTTGAATCACATTAAACCAAAAACAATTACAGGGTTCCCACGCCACCTGGAAAACCGGGAATTCTCAGGGAATTTGAAAATTGTTCCAAAACTCAGGGAAAATCGTGTTTTTCCGTAAAAATCGGGGAATTTCTTATCAGGGAACTGAAAAGTCAGGGAATTTTTTATTTTGCCAAAAAATATTTTCTTTCAGATTTTTGTAGAATATATTTCTGTATTGCTAAGTTTTAAAAATTCCGAGTTGTTTTATCCTTCGAGGCAACCCACCCACTGATTAAAGTGCAGCTGTGCTGGGGAGTGCGTCTCTTCGCGGTTTCCCCCCATCTCCAGATGCTCTAAACTACAACCGAACAAACGGACACTTCAAAGCGTGAGAGAAAGCCATTAATCACACCCCCATTTTGCAGGCTCTTATCTGCTGCGTTCGCGCAGAGGCAGTCACTTGTTCCTAAGTAGGTGCCCTGGTTCTCTGTGTAGACTGGGAAAAAATTATGAAAAAGCTATTTCCTCAATTTTTTAAATAACCGACTGAAATTTTTACAGTGGACAAGATATATGAAAATAACGTTCCATTTTAAATTTCGCAGAAATTCATCGGAAACTTTAGAAGTTGCGCTTTTTTTTCCCCTCCTTTCCTTTTGCATGTTTCACTTGTCTTTTATCAAACCGTACAAAAACATTTTATTTTGCCGGATGTTGGTTATCCTAATAAATCCCCCCCCCCCTTTAAGAGCAGTGTGGATGAATGTTGCAAATTGAGGGCACCTAATTTATTTTGAAAAAAGTTCGTATCACTTACGAACTAAAGCTTCACTTTCGTAATTCTGTAGCAGAGTTGGTATAGTTGGAAAAGTATGTACCTTCAAATGTTTGAACAGGGAAGATATGAAATAGGAAGATTCTTCAAAGAGGGGGAAAGATTAATTTTTTTCATAGTACTTACGAGTATTTTGTATGAAAAATACCATGCAATGAAGCCGGTACTATTGCATACCTACCAAATTTCCCAGATTTCACGGCCGTTTTCTAGATTCATTGTTTTACGGCCGGAAAGAGATTTTTCTTGATTCTGTCTTATTTCTATTTCATAATGCATGAAGAAATTAATTTATAGCTATTTTGGCGATATTCCGATTACTGCAAGAGCTGGCTGGTTGCGAAAAATAGGGTAGTCCGACGCCCGGAACCATAGATTTTCACATCTGGGTCATTCCACGCAAAATCGTCAGATGTTGAAATAATTTTCCACCAACACATCTCTGATTCTTACAGGTAGCTGCCTCCAAATTATAAAAAAACCCCTAAAAGTTTCAACTTTTTTTTTTGTTTCTGATAGATTAGAAGATATTATTTTTGAATTTTTGTGCATAGTGGAACCGTTTTCCGTAAAAACGCAAATATCTCCGTTATTTAGAATAAGAAATATAAAATTCATCATTCTCTCGTAATTTTTCCTAAGGTTTCAGCTTATACGTAGGGAAAAAAATTTGCGAGAACAAAAGTTAGACGGGGTAGAAATTTTCTTGTAATCGTAAATTCTTTTTCTTGCGTTGCTGCACCTCACAAGAGTTGCATAAATTATTCATTTCACATCTTTACCCTCACATTGCCGAAAAAAATATAAAAAATCTACCTAGTTACTACTGATTTAAATGTTTGCCGTGCTTGCTCTATTGGTTTCAGGTTTGTCAGTGCAGGCGCTAAAGCTTCTGTCTCCGTTTTGGATTACGTTGTTTGTGGGGAGTTACTGCAAATGACCTGAGTGGGCTCCAGACCTTTCTCGCACTTTGCCTGATCAACATCGCACAAAAATGTATTGCCCTTCGTAAAGATATTGTTAAGTATAAACATGCCACTCGCCACAGGATGAAAAATTATGTTGAAAAAAGTGTTAGGAGGATTTTATGAGCACACATGCACACAAAACATCCTCTAATTGTTTCCCGTACAAGTAATTTGACGTAGCGTGGAAATGAACTGTGACCTGTGAGAAAAGTTCAGTACTAATGTTTGTGTCACAAACGTAGCCAATCAATTTTAAGACTTCCGGATTTTGGAAGTACTTGTATGAATTGTATGTAGCCTCTCAGGCAAAATGGTATTCCGTATTAACTGTTAGTTTTCTCCACTTGTTGCTTCCATTATTTTTTCTTTATCCAGGGTTTAATTTTTTTTTTTTTTTTTTTTTTGCCGTTATGGCATTAGGATCTCTGTGTGCCAGCTTATTGGTTATGAAATTTAACAGCACAATGTCTAAATATCCTAAGCTGCGTTATTTAGAAGCAAATAGCAGAGGTGCCAACTATTACGAATTGTCCGTAATTATTACGGTTTCGACTGTCAGATTACGGAATTAGGGGCAGGTTGGAAGAATTACGGATTTCAGTGTGTTTTGGAGAATCTCAATTTTGTATCCTTTTTCGTTAAACCCTTTTAGTGCGACGCTGCCGATTTGTCGGCCTTCGATTTTGATCCGCATATTTTCCGAATCAGACTGCAGATTTCGGTGTCTCAATGATCATATCATTTATCAATCATATCGTTTTGAAATGGAATGTCCCGCAGTGGTCTAAGCGATGGCCTCTGATCATTCGTCTGTAAGGGGTCCGGGTTCGAATCCCGTTGAGGCATGGATGTTGTGTTTGTCTTAAGGCACTGGCTCTCTCCCTTCCCAGGAACCAGTGACCCTAAATTAGGGACGGGCGACTGCTTATAGCCCATTGAGTTGCTCACGGTGGTCGTTAAACCTCCAATCAAAAAAAAAAAAAATGGAATGTCCATGAATCATATCGTCAAACAGCGATATTATCGGAAGAATGGTACCGTAATTTTCTTCGTATAATCCGTGGATTGTCTGTTAAAAAGTTAAAATTATAGGTTTTGCGGATTATACACCGATACGGTTAGTACGCCGATTTAAAAAAAAATTACAACCTTCCGATTTTTAAAAAATCTGCAGCGTGATTGTGCAGGGAAGGGTGTAATAATTGGAAAAGGAAATCCCTCGGAAGAATTTTCCTCAGTTCAGGAGTTTGTACGGAGCGGGGAGGAAGGGGAGGAATGTCGTAACGAAAGATCGGGAAAGTTGTGGGGAGGGATGACAGGGGTCATTTTGATATCGTTGAGGAGAGCTCTGACTGTCGTGCCGGCTCTGTTTTTGGCAAAAAGCCAAAGAAGTACGCACAGCACTTGCTGCACGAACCTATGTGTTTCTCCTTTTGGATTTCATGTGCGCGACCTTGTGTCTAGTTTGCTTTCGTTGTTTTGGCGAACGTCGTTGCTGCTGTTTTCCTTCATTGCTAATCATGATGTCTCTGAAAAGGAAACGTTTCAGTTACACTGCCGAATTTAAGCTTGAAGTGGTGGACAGAATTGAGGATATGATCGTGTCACTGCGCGATAGTTTTGAGGTCAGAACACAATCGTGCAGCAACATACGGAAAGCCTCTGTGTCGCGATCTAAAACGTAAACAAATCCATCGGTTTATTCCGCGGGAGAATTCACAGGTTTTTTATTGGCCCACGTATAAGACGATCTCTCAACTCTGAAAGCAGGAATTCCTCCAAAAACTTTTGACTTATACGCGAGTACATACGGTATTTCTACGACTTGTTCTGTATCAGCCTTTCGTCATTGGCAAGGTGTAATGCAATACTCTGGAGCTGCATCGGCGTGATCTATGGATGCCACACCCTTTATCTGTCCGGAGATATAAAACAGTTACCTTTAAAAATGAATTTCTTCATTTAATAAAATCGTTTTTTTTCTCTTACTTCTTCGGACTCATTATGTGTTTCTAGAACGTGGAAAGAGCGATGTATTTATTTATTTTCTGACGCCACGTATTTGGAGGATTTTCACTTTGGATCTCGCCCTTTGGATTTACCTGCTATAATATATATAGCCAGTGCCGTTAATACCCACCAGATGGAGACGTCTCAGTAGCTGAACCCATCTTACGGATTTATGATGTCAGAAGCTGATTTAAAAATACACATAGCACCGTGGATTGTTGGCCACCATGGTGTAAAGCTAACGCGCTACGCTATATATGGAGAGATCCGTGGATTCAATTGCCCGGCGGCGGCTGAAAACAATTTTTCGGTTGCTATGTGTTTCTGGAACGTGGAAAGAGCGATGTATTTATTTATTTATGTGACCGACTTTTCTGTCGGAAATTCCACTTCTGGTTCAACATCTATGATGTGCGGATTATACGGCGATTTTTATTTCCTGAATGTCACAGTCTGCGGATTATACGAAGGATTTTTTTTTTTTAATATGAATTTCGTGGTCTGCGGATAATACGACTAAAATTACAGGTAATATGCCGTAAGTGTTATCGTAAAAGAGTTTGCGCTTGCTTTCGGTTCCCCACGCACTTTTCGGTGTGACGGGAGAAAGGTTACTTTAGCCAAAACTTTTCCTGCTGCAGTTGAGGCAGTGCTGTTCACTTTGCATTGTTAGTGAATTATAAGACGTCGTACTGTCGGAAATCACTTTTTCGAGCCCCGTTCGAAGTGCAATAACGATCAACTCGTCGCAACGCGTGGTCCCGTGATGACGGATGTTTATATTTCTTGCGAACTTTTGCCGCGTGGGAGAACGAAGTGCGGTGTTTTATTACTAGAAGCTCTTCACATTATTCATTTCTTTTTCCCAAACAAACGGACACAATCGCAAAACTCCGTGAATTACGAATCCCCATCTTTTTCCAAACTCGTGTTAGCAGAGGATGATTTTATTGACAGCTTGTTCCTCAGACTAGGAGACATGCTTTTTCCCACTGCGTGAAATTGTTTTCTAAGGTTATTTGAAGTGGCTTGTAGTGAGAGTAAAAGTTTGCCAAGTGATGGTGATGATTTTGAATTATCTGAGAGTGATATTGGCCAAGCAACATGAAGCCAAAAAACTAGCCACCATGCCACGCACACCATATCTTCTTCAGAAGGTGGAGATCTTCATAGTGAATCTTCAGATCATTAAAGTTCTGAAAGTGAATGGGAGGATGTTAATAGAGAGAAGTGATGAACAAATTCAGCATCTTTTTTTATTAACATGAAATGCAGGGGCCAAAACATGCTCCGGCAACTGATGTGGCACCTATTGCATATTTTTTACTTGTTTTTTACCAATTTCATCCTTGGAATTATCGTTTCTGAAACAAATAAATATGCAAAGAGGTTTCTCCAGGAACATCCAAATCTTTCTCCCAAATCTTGAGCAAGGAAATGGAAAATGTTACAAATGCTGAAATAAAGGTTTCCTTGCGTGCCTTCTAATATGAGAGTAATCAGTAGCCCATGTAAGACGAGATGATTGCCGAAGGCATATCCAGTCAAAACAAACACCAGGATTGTGTAAAATTAAAGACTCGATCAAAGCCTTTGGATAATTTTTTTTGCAAAAAAGAATGAAAATAGCGTGATAAACGCTGAGTTGCTGTTTACTACAATCGTTGTGGAGCATAACCTACCTATAGCAAGCTGTGATCATGCTGGTCGCTTCTTTCATGCCATGTTCCCAGACTGATATTGATGAAGCTGGATATCCTTGAGCAGATGTGGCATGGAATGAAATATCTAAGACAAAGGATTCATCTGGCCTTCCCAAGTATTCCACATTGCCTAAACTAATGTTGGTCATATTGACTATCCCTCACAGCAATTCCTCTACGTAGAGAATATTTAGTATAGTAAGGAAATACCTCACGTACTTTTGCCCAACAATGAGCACCAAAACATTAAGTGCCCTTCTTGTACAGAAAAGTAAAGCATTTTCCTCAGGTAAGCTGTGTTATAAAAAGTTTTCTGAAAAAGAATATACCACTGCAAAACAAGCAACAAGGGAGTTTTTATGTCAGCAATGACATGAGGTAAGTACAATATTGATAATTTAATTTCATATTTTTTTTGTGAGGATAGTGTAAACATGCAAAGTTATTACATATTTCATGCATTAATTTCTCATGAAATACCCATTCCACGCGTTAACAACGTATGGTGATTACCGATAGGCACCTCATACAAGTATTACAGGTTACACAGTAATACAATAATATTGTCCTTAACTTTTAAAAAAAAAAATGGTGTGTTACATTACTGAAAGTTTGTGTTACATTATTGAAACATTACTAAAAAATCCCCTATTGATTACTGATATGTTCTGCTAGAGGTTGGCACCTCTGAAATAGCATAGATTCGATGTTCTCATTGCCAAGTGCAAGAACTAACTTTAGCTAAAATAATTACAATTTGATTTTTAAATGTCAGCAGTATTTTCCCTGATTGCTAGAATTGTTGGGATGGTACTGGCACACGTTTTTCCTCAGACGCAGAAATGCTGTCATGATTTTCGTTCTCTCTCTCTTTTTTTTTTATTTTTTAATAGCTGTTTTAGTTTGCTTTGTCTTTAAAGATTCTAAGTGAATTCCAATAGAAAATACAAATTGTTAGATCGATTTGATAGAACCGCTCTAACAAAATGTTAAGAGACTGTCAGACACTCTCCATTTTATCATTCCCATTAGACTTCAATTTCAGCAAAAGTTTCCGTGTTCTTAAATATTTATGTAAAATAAGCACTTAAAGGATTTAAAGCTTCAGCATTGTATCATTTAACGGCAATCTTTTCTCTTCAGTCACATTCTCCCAGCTTGCATTTTTAAACCTAACTGGAACTCTAAATGTTGTGAGTCGTTTAAAATGTTATTTATATACTTGTGTGCACTTAAAATACAGATAAATCAGTTATATAATTTCACCTAATCAATTGAAATATTTCATTATATGTAGAATTTAAATTAAGTCTTTGTTCAAATATTTTTTAAAACATGTAAATACATGGTTTGCCACCTCGGTGGTGCAGTGGTCTAAGCTCTGGCTTCTGACTATTCGTCCAAGTGAGCCTGGATTCAAGTCCCAGATGAGGTATGGGTGGTGTGTTTATCTTACGGCACTGGCTCTCCTTTTTCGTGAAGCCAATGGTCCTAAATTAGGGATGGACGGATATAGCCCAACAAGTTGCTTATGGTGGTCGTTAAACCTGAAACAAAAAATAAGACATGATTTTGTTAAATATTATGTAAAATTTATGCTAAATACACTAATTTTTGTAACTATAAAGCAATTAGGAAAAATGAAAGTTATTTATCCTTTATATTCCATATTTTCTGTTTATCTTTATGGACTGTATAATCGGGACATTCATTATGTGGTGTCTTTTTAATTCTCCCTCATATGTGAGATGAACATAACATTATCAGTATTAATTTCAGGTAAGCAATTATTTGCAATTACAGCCTGTCTAGAATTTGATAAATCTTGCTTTCAATACATTACATTATTCCTTAGTTCTCTAAAAATTATCAAAACTGAATTTAAAAAATTGCCCGTAGACATTACGGTTTTATTCGATTTCTGCAGATAGTTTGCTTCATATTTTGTAACATGGAACAATTGGGCACAGTGGCCTGGAACACTCTTGCTTGGAGAAACACATCACAAGAGAACCACTTAAACAATGGATCAAAGCCCTTTGTTGGTTGATTCTCTTTCGACATTTCTCTGAGCAGGAGCCCATTCGGTCATTAAGCTTATCTACACTGTGCTATAGAAGAAAGGAAAACAAACTATTCAACATACAGATTTTTTCTTACATATGAACTGTTTCTACGGGAATGTATTAACAAATTGTACATAGGCAGTATACCACTTAGGTTCAGAAAAGATCATGGAATTATAATACCAAAAATAATATGCCTCATGCATTTAATTGTTATTCATAAAAAGCAGGTAATTGTATAAAGAACAGTTATTTAAAGAATTAACAAATGTATGCTTTCGTAAGGAACGCAAGAATGAAAGGAAATGCAACAATTTGTCGCAATGTTATTTGATTTGCTGCTCTGGAAAAACTGGAAAAGTCAGGGAATGTTTTTTCTACTTTTGAGTGGGAACCCTGAATTAGGTGGTCACTGAAATTTTGCCATTGATGACGTTTTCTTTTTCCCTCCACTTCTCTCCTTAAGGAATCTTTGTCAGTTAAACAGCACGGAAATGTTTACAATTTAGATGTTGAGCTGAGCGGAGGAATTACGAATTTTTGTTTTTAACGGCCGAGGTTCGTGGCGTCACAGAGTCTGTCCGTCGCCGCGAATTTAGGCAAGTTTCCTTCTTTGCTGCCGAACTGTGTGGTCCTGTCTTTCTCTGCCCTTCAGGTGGACAATAAGAAAGGAATTACACCACTTAGTTAGACGAGGATGCAAACTTAACTGTCCATGCTTGCGCAGCTCCGGAATTTCTCCCGCATCCCGGCTGGACTTCCGAGCATTGTGGGTGGAAGATAACAAGCCCATCAACATTTCTCAGTGATAATAATAAGTTGCATCCTCAGTTTTGGCCAAAATAAAACAAAATTAAAGGTCCTACCATGACGTTGACATCTTTTACCGGGCTTCGCGGCACCTCCGGTTGGTAGCATGTTATCTCTTGCTCTGTTTCTTTTCCTCTTTTATTTCTGCTGCTTTGAACTCAACTCCCTGAAGAGCGTCCAAAACCGATGCTCTTCGCCTTACGCATCGCACATGTGCGGGAAAGTGCCATATGCCGATTGGCTGACGCGATCGCCAGGAGGCAGAAACTTTCTGGATGGATGACTGACCCTTGACCCACGACAATGGCTGCCGTGCTGAACTTCGCTGAACTCCGCCTCTGGAATCCCAAAGGGTTCCTCGCCGTGAATTTGCGCACTTCCTGAAGTCATCAAGCTCATAAATAAATCGGACTTTCTGCAATGGTAAAGCTTGGGAAAACGTCCTCACAGACGCCATTATAAGAATTTATTGCTTTTAGAAAAGCGACACCAGGTACTGTGGCCATTTTCGTTCTTTCTGAACAAAGACTTCTGGAGACCACCTTTACAAAATTCGTTAAACAAATTAACATTAACGAACATCGTTACAATTAACTTCGTAACGCATTAAAATCGAATTCTTTCTAGCTACAGGTACAACGATCAGAATTACGAAAAAAAATTAGCGCTACGATTTGTTATTTTGCCCTGATGCATTAAGCCACAATTTTATTCTTTACTAAATGATTATTAAACATCCTCGACGATAGCGTACTCACAATTAATTTACGAAAGTCACTTCGTTACTGGACAATCGCCGATCCGCTTTTTCTAACAGTCACTGAATTATACTATCACTAGTTAATACTAAGTAAGACTCACACTAAAACCAACTAAACATTAATACCAAGCAAGACTTTAATCACAGAAAGTTATTAAATTACGATCAATATACTCTAAAGATTTTAACACATGCCACTGACATAAGGCATAAACATGCATTTTTTCTCATTAGGTACAAACACAATACGATAAAACACTTCATACACTATATGTTTACAAATTCTCTTTTCATTGTTAAGCTTACAGAATAATATAATAAAAAAAAATAAAGATAACGATAAATACAGAACCACAACCCTACGATTTTTTTTTCTTCGCTACGTTATCCTGACGATCAACAACGTCCGCGGCGGCGTCGATAATTTTAAACTAATACATCTAATGCTTTACATAAATAAACTGCAAGATACACCCAAAAAACCAAGGCAACAAATCAATTAAATATATGAAATGCAAGACACACCAGGGAACCAAGGCAAATCAACTCATATACACCACATCATATACTGCACCAAAATAAACCTCACCAATATCTCTTCCCTGAAAGTAAACAGTACACTAAAAACTGCAATGGAAGGAAGAAAAAAGAAAAAAAAAAAACATTGCATGAAGGAAGAACAAAAAAAAAAAAAAACAATATGGCATAATGTCAAACTTCATTAAATCTGCTTCCCAGCTAATTACACATCCCTTAACTAGCAACAGACATCACAAGGCTAACTTACCTAGACCTATTCACATAAATTTAACTACATACACAGATCAGCACTTCACAGAAAAATCAGAAAGGAAATAAATAAAAACATTTACTTGATTCTCATTTTTTTTCTAACTCTCTCCTTGCCCAAGGGATTTGAGATAAACTCATAAAAAAAAAAATCTCACTCTCATTGAGAGTGCGTGGATCTGGTGATAGGTTTTCTAATCCAAAAATATTGGCCCATTAATTTAGAGATCGGAAAAACGTCAATCAATCATATTTTTCTTGTGTTGTTCTGTACTGTGTTTAAATATTATTTTATTCCATAAATATTTGTAGTTCAGCTTGAAAATGGGGGGGGGGGTTGTTCTAAAAAACGATGTTGGACAGAGCGAAGATTTCTCCTGTAATTGTGATTTGTTTTTTCCCCCATGATGTTCCCACTATCCTGTGTTTTTGTTAAATGTTACTTTCCTCCATAAATGTTTTCATTTCAGCATGATAAGGACGGAAAATTTGTCGAAAACTGAAGTGACGAAGTTGAAAAATTTGTATGAACTGATGCTTGGTGTTCGGAAGTTATTCATATTCTCAAAGTTATCTAAAATAGCAAAAGCTTTTGATATCATGCAATCATGGTCCATAGGCTGATCGTACATATACATGAATCATTCCAACTATAATGAGCACATTTCTTATGCAGTAAAACAAAGGTAAATTTATAAAAACAAGTAAAGTCAAGATAATGCATAATTAACAAATCTAACAGTAACTTTGAATTAGTTTTGTGAATATGGTAATGTTTTACTTTAATGCTCTGAATAAGCTATACTTTGGCTTTGAAAATCTTTTGTTTCCTTACTCCCCAAACAGAAGCCCAATTATTCATCATTCTGTGTATAAATTTTATAGCTTGTTCTCTAAATAGTTGCATTGATGCTTATGATGTAAGAACATAAAAAATAATTACAATGTTGTGAATTTTTGCTCTGATGTAGTTGCCATATTTTTATTATCAGTCAGCATTAATTATAGTCTTTAGCAGAAGAATCAAACTTTTTTTAAACCTTTATAATCTGTTATAATTTTGTCTTGTTCCCAGTAAGCTTTCAAAATATGATTAATGATTAAGAAGTGTGGTAATTTTATACTTTTCCCCTCCTCCTGAAAGACGCGTCTTCTTTTTCCTTAGAAAGGAACAGAAGCTGCCAAAGGCAATGTTGTGAATGTGATGGCAAATGTTTTCAAAGAGACAGGCATAAAAGGGTAAGTTTATATGACACATAATGTACCGTATTTTTCAGCTTATAAGTTCTTATGAAGTACAAGTCGAATGGGTTAAATTTTTTTCAGTTTCCTTATTTTCATATGCAAGATGGGGCCAGAACAAATACGTTAGTGTTCTAAAATTCTGTAACTATAGTTTTAATGTTTCAGTAAATAAAAAAGTGAGATAACTTCATTTTTTTATTTTATTTTATTTTCTATTTGGGGGGGGGGCAAGTTGAATTTCATAAGGTTTTTTTTTTTTTCTTACCAACTGATGCTACCATATTCCTTCTCTCTGACGGAACAGTCATAGAGGCTGCTGCCTCACAAAAGTGAAAAAAACTAACAAAAGTCACTCCGAAAGAAATCAGAAACACAAAATAAATTAAAATAATCGTAATAAATGGAGACAGTAATTGATATTTGTTACCCATGATACCAAGCTGTATTAAATCTTAAAAAAATCCAGCTGGTTAGAGAGCTCATGAAAGACATCCAAATGCTAAGTGAACTAACAGTGAACTTAATAATGAGATGACCTATAATTAATTATTGTACATTTTATTAAGTATTTATGTAGTGGTTGTGAAATATGAAGGAGGCAGTGGCGTAGCCAGAAATTTCTTGGTGGTAGTAGTGGGGGAGGGGAGGGGTCCATGGATTTGGTTCATTGGTGAAAGCCCCATATATACATATATATCACTTTAAATTCATACTAAATCTCCCCTCAAGGGAGGTCTGGACCTGAGGACCACCCCCTTGGCTACGCCTATGAACGCAGCCAGTTGTCAACACAGATGTCATCAGGAAATCAGTTGCATGTCAGCAACATGTTTCAGAGGTTTAATCATTGTGAGATTAGTGGGATGCACTCATTGTAGTTCTACTCCTTTTGTCAACAAAAGGGCTCTACATTTTTTTAAGAGCACTGAAATAGCAATATTCTTATTTTATCCCCATCATTTGGAAACTACTATAATGAAGCATTTGAAAAACCAAATCTGGCAACCAGTTTTTCTCTAGAGGACTGTATATATGTGAACAAGGCCCATGCCAGATCAAAAGTCAACTGTGTCTTTTTAGTTTTTCTTAGCATAGCTAGTGTGCTTACTGAATTACTTTCTTATATTTGTTATGTGTGCGTTGTATTTCTGAAAAGGCTGCTCCGGTAGGCGAGTACTGCAAGGCAATTCTGACCACTCCTCTGACCTAGGATGGGTGGTGTCTTTATTTTCCTTTAGTGAAACCAGTGTACCTAAATTAGAAATGAGCAACTGCTTATAGCCCCTTAAGAGTTTTGCTCATGGTGGTTGTTAAGACTCAAAAAAAAAAAAAGTGCCTGAAAGTCATTATAAGCTCCTTTACAAAACTTTGGAGATCATAGGCGTCAAGCTGGTACTGTTTGGTCCACTGTGACCTTGGCATTCTACTCATTGCTCTTAGTTGCAGCACAGTTGAATGGCGGTTCTGTGCTCACAAAAGTTCATCTGCTTTCTGACATTGATGGGCATCTTCATAACACAACCCATCACTGCATGCTTATGCATTTTCCTCCTCCAGGAGCAACTCACTTACTGCACATTAATGAAGTGATATGTTATGAGCAGTCAGAGTTTATGATGTAAACATAAGTGGTGCAGCTGTGCCAGTTCTGTATTCAGGTCAGAAAGCATAGATGGTGCTGGTGGTTCTACATCTAACCTTTCTCTACAATTGTAGTGCGTAGGCAAGTGAGTGATCTCCATGACAAAACTCTGCAAACCAATACTGACACAGCTGAATGCCTATAGCATCCCCATCCATACACAGAACATTTTTCAAAATTAATAACAAGGAACTGTACACCAACTGTACTTAAGCAGAGGTGCCAACTATTACGGATTGTCCGTAATTATTGCGGTTTCGACTGTCAGATTACGGAATTACGGACTGGTTGGAAGAATTATGGATTTCAGTGTGTTCTGGAGAATCTCAATATTGTATCCTTTTTTGTTAACCCTTTTAGTGCAATGCTGCCGATTCGTTGGCCTTTGATTTTGATCCACGTATTTTCCGAATCAGACTGCAGATTTCAGTGTCTCAATGAACATATTTATCAATCATATCGTTTTGAAATGGAATGTCCATGAATCATATTGTCAAACAGCGATATTACCGGAAGAATGGTACCTTAATTTTCATCGTATAATCCGCGGATTATCTGCTAAAAAATTAAAAATATAGGTTTTATAAATACACTATGCATAATTGGAAGACCTTGGGTTCCATTCCCAGTGGCGGCCGATGAACATTTTTCCTTGACTCACTTATAAACGTGGAAAGAGCGATGGCTTCTATTTGATGTTACATGTTAGGTGAAAGAAAATAATTGTTTGCCTTTTTTAGATGTTTTATTGATTAAACAAGAAAAGGCTTTTGAGTATAAAGTATATAGGAAACCTACAAATGTTCCAATTTTGATCCCAGAAGATTCTGCCCATCCATGAGTCATAAATTTAGCAGTTTAAAGACTAATAAAAATACCTTTTACTCATTCTTAAAAAAAAATAATCATATAACGAGGAGAAATTGCAGTGGATTACTAAAATAGCACAAAAATAAGGATATAAACCAAATACAATTAAAAAATTAATATATGAAATAAAACAAAGAGTTTGAAAATAAAAAAAAATATCAAGGTTCATTTCCATATATTAAATCTCTTACAACATAATTAAGTAAAATCGGTCGAAAGTATTATTGTTTTTTTGGACAGTCAGTTTCCACTCAAAAAGATTTTATAATAAATAACAACCCTCATAAAAACAATATTAGATAATGCTGGTGTATAAAACATTCCGATTTCATTAACTTTCCCCAAAAAATTTTATGTTGGTAGTACTAAAAATAAATTTAAATATGGACTCAACCAACACATCAAGAATTGACAAGAAAAAAAGAAGAAATTGCCCTAATACACTATGGTATTAAAAATAAAAAATTTCCAAAGGTTCAAGGTGTAAAATTATTAGCTAAGTACAGGGCCAGCCTAGGCGACGTGAGCTTGCGCCCATGTCGGTGGTCATATGGAGGGCGGCTGGCTGGTAGATTGCTTTTATTTTGCTTTAGCTTTTTCATATAAATATATATATTGTTTATAGGTACCATAATGATCTGAAATATACTGTTTCATAAAATACATATTATTTGCCCTTTTTTATTTGTGAATGAATCGCATTTGTTTCATCCGTATTATTACATAAAAGCAAATTCTTAATTGCAATATTTTATAGCATTCTCATTCTCTGCTGTTCTGCTAAGCCAGTATATTTAGCTTTTCTATTTTTGAAGTCTGTATTTTTGTGTCTCTTCCTGGACCTGAAACAACATTACTCGCCTTGAGACTACAGTCATGAAAATGTCTCCAAAGTATGATTGTCACTCGTTTCGTGACCAACTACTTGTTTTGCAAAGCAGGAGGCCGGGGCAGGATGGAAACAACCCTAGGCGCTCTCCCCGTTACCCTACCACTATAGCATGGTATCACTTTCAAAGTGACCGCATCCACAATTTATTAGGTGTGTAACTTAATTCTTGGCCACAGGCACGGCGCGTTGACAGCAAAATATAGCAAATCAAATACGTACCTAATCAGGAAAATAATCCCCGTCGTGTTGGATACATTTGATCCATCAGTCAGGGAAATGCTGAATGCCACTGCAGAAAAAAGAGGGCTGTTTCGAGTTGATAAAGTCGTCAATACTTGTGTGGACCTCCTCGACAGAAGTGAAGTACGTATCACTCGGGTGATGTTGCAGGGAGTGAAAGAGGTGATAATTCCACGGGACGAAGTCTGAAGAATACACCGGGTGGGACAAAATCTCCCATCCCAGGTCGGTGATTGTGTTTAAAGTCATTTTCGCAGTGTTGAGGACGTGCATTTTCCTGAAGCAACAGGACCGACCTTCTGCCCTTGCCGGTGTATGGCCTTTTCGCCTCCAGTGCGTCACTCACACGAACGAATTGCTGACAATAACGCTCAGCATTGAACGTTTCACCAGGTTTGAGAAACTCATAGTGTATGACACCTCGCTGATCCCACCGTATGCACAGCAACAACTTCCTGGCATGGATATTCGGTTTGGCGGTACTGGTGGTTGGCTGACCTGGATAAATCCATGAGTTGCGCCGCTTAGGATTATCGTAGAGGATCCACTTCTCATCACAGGTCAAAATCTTGTGGAGGAAATCCTTCTTCTTGAATCTGGAGAGCAAAGACACAGCAACATCGTAGCGCCTACACTTGTTCGTAGCTCTGAGTTGGTGGGGCACCCAACTGCCCTTCTTGTGAATCCGTCCAAGTTTGTACAGGCACTTTGCAAGGGCTTACCGTGTTACTCAGAGTTCCTGGGAGAGCTTTGACTGCGTGTGCGACAGGGATCCGTGTCCAACAGTTGTTTCAGTTCCTCATCAACTTTCTGTGGCTGTCCCTGACGTTCTGCATCATGGAGATCGAAATTCCCCTGCTTAAACCGCTGGAACCACTTTGTACACGTACTGTAGGACACAGCAGCCTCACCCAAAGCAGCACAGATCATTTTCTGGGCTTCCGCGTCACTGTTTTTCAGCTGAAACGCGAACAGGAGGCAGTGCCTCAAATTTTGCTTCTTGAACAACATTACTTTCACCATCAACTTTTGTCCCTTCTGTCACTACAGCTATGAGTGGTTACGGTTGCCTGGAAAGCTGTTGGATGGCACTGCAATCAGCCATTCTCGCACACAGCTATATGCATTTGCTGATGTTCTATGATCGCTTGCGATTAGGGGCCGAGAATTAAGTTGCACATCTAATTACACCAAAAAAGGGAAGATGGGAATATTTGTTTTCCTAAGACCGAGTAGGAAATTGGCATGTTTGGTTGGTACTACATGTGATTTAGCAATTCTCATTTTACCCGTACGAAGTGAAGGGACTGAATACAGGAAAATTACTCTAATCATTTAGAGGAAAAAAGAAAATTGGGATTTCTGTGGGAAAGGAAATACGTTTTTTTTTTTTTTTTTTTTTTTTCATTTTCGAAGGATTTTGAATATTTGTTTTAACATAATTGCTAATGAAATCCAAATTGCTAATATAATAAAAAGAGGAAGTAAATAAAAATGCATACACTACAAAATTCAGGTAACTCCTCAATCCCTGTTTTTCTTTAGATGCTTTCGTACATACAGTGATATATCTTAATGGGTTGGTCTCGAGTCTCGCATTAATCAAGGGACTCCAACTTAATGTTTTAATCGAAAGGAAAAATGAGATTTCCCGAGAACTTTAAAGTGTAAAATCAGTATTTGGGAATTTTTCATGTAAGTTAGTTTGACCCCCTCCCCTGGGGCTGTATGAAGGAGACATACCCCATCGTCATTTCTGATATACATTCCAGTTTCAATATTTCATAGGAAGTATTTTTTCCTGATGTGTATTCTTACAGGATTCTCCCTCGAAACACAAACTGGCAATTTGTGCAGGTTTTCATTGAATTTTTGGAAGATAATTCCATAAATAATGCTATCACTATGTGGACTGTGCATGCCTCAAGAAAAGTGTAGGGGGTTTGTGTAACAAAACATCTAAACTAAAGGCGGCCAGACCTCCACCTTGCCCACACATGAACATCATCACGGGCCGGCCCTGGCTAAGTATAAAAACGAAAGAGAACTTAGAATTGCAGAGTCAGTGTTTATCGAAGAAAAATAAAAAACAAGTTTGTAATAGTCATGATCCTGCTGCTTTATCTGAAATTTTAATCAAGCATCATTAAAAAGAGAAATAATTGTTTATTCTTACTTGGATTTGGTTTTCTTCCTGCAAGTTGGCAGCGTAAGTGCAAATTATGTACAAACCCAGCATTGTGGTGTTGATAAGCTATTGGTTGAAAAAAGAAGTATCCCCCGGCATGACAGATAGTGAAAAGCTTAATTTGCCAACTTGTCGGTGGTAGACATTGTGGGTGTGTACTTTCTGAAGATGCTCTGAGAAGGAGTTAAAGACCTCAGAGTGAAATGAATATGAGCATTTTGCTGACAAGTGAGGGATACCGCATGTGGAGTGTGAAAATGAAGTTTTTAAGTTTGTTGTGTAAATTTTAAATTGTGAATTTATTTGAATAGTAGTAGTAATGTTAATATTTTAAAGTGAAATGTAGATTTCAGCTTAAACTTTTTAAATTTTATGTTCATTTTACTTATGTGTTAGTATTTGGATGTAAGGTCAGGTGATGCGTAACATCACAGCCTCTCCTTGACAAATGTCAACCCCGCCTTCTCGTGGTACATCCTGTTCCCACTAAAGGGGCTCTGACGACCGCCAATAGCGGTATAACTATACCATCGGGATTAGAGGAAATGCTATCCCACACTCACCAACCCGCTTGGCCAGCGTGGTGAGTTATGGCCAAACCCCTCCAAAATGACTCCACAACTTAAATCTTGGCCCTCAGTCTCCGGCAGCTGGAATGTACCTGGCCAAGGCAGCGGCCAGTGCGACATGAAGGCAGAGGGTGCTAAGAATCCCCGGAGGACCGGACTAGGCTGCCATCTGATGCTGACCTTGGCTACGTATAACGGACGCTCCCTATCTTCTGATTCAAGGCTTCTTGAATTGGAAGAGGAACTACAAAGGATCAAGTGGGACATCGTCGGGCTAAGTGTGGTAAGGAGAAAAGGAGAAGATCTCATTGAACTGAAAAGTGGACATCTCTTCTACTATCGTGGGACAGATACTGGCAGAACTAGTGGTGTTGGATTTATAATAAACAAGAAACTGAAGGATAAAGTTGTAGAAGTTGAAAGTTCCTCTGACAGAGCTGCACGACTCGTTATCCAACTCTCGAGAAGATACCAGGCTCAGATTATTCAAACTTATGCACCCACCACAAGTCATGCTGAAGAAGAAATTGAAGAATTTTATGAGGAAATTCGTGATCTAAATAATAAAGGTAAGCAGCACTTGAAGATAATTATGGGAGATTTCAATGCAAAAATAGGGCAACGGCAACAGAATGAAACTTCGGTAGGTAAATTCGGTCACGGCAACAGAAACCAGCGTGGAAATACTCTCGTAGAGTTTGCAGAGGCAGAAGGGTTTTTCATCTTGAACTCCTTTTTCAAGAAAAAGCCACACAGGAAATGGACATGGAGACATCCAAATGGGACGACAAGTGAAATTGATTTTATTATGTGTAACAAAAAATTCGTCATAGAAGACTGCAGTGTGCTAAACAAGTTCAACAAGGCAGTGACCATAGATTGGTGAGATGTAAGATGCACCTCAACACTAAACTCGAACGTAGCAAGCTCATAAGACAAACAGAATGTATTGACATAACCAACCTTAAAAAACACCATAATACCTTCAAATTGGAACTGAAGAACAGATTCTCTGCTTTAGAAAGCCCAACATCGGAAGAAGTGGATATTTCTGAAGTTAACAGAAAAGTAACCAAAGCTCTTATGGAAACAGCAACAAAATTAGCTGGGTCTAAGAACAAATTGCATGTGAACAAATTATCAGGAAAAACCAAAATGTTGATGCAAAAAAGAAGAGAGATGAGGACAACTAAAGAAGATGTGACTTCCAAAGTGGAATATATAGAGCTATGCAAGACAGTACGAAAAAGTATCACTGAAGACGTAAGGAAATTCAACTGTGAACTAGTAAGGAAAGCAATTGAAAACAACCAAAGCCTAAAGATAGCAAAGGGACATCTCAGTAAGAGAAAAAAACAGATTATGGCACTGAGAAAAGAAGATGGTTCTGTAACAAGAAATAGAGACGAAATTTTGACAAGAGTGAAAGATTTCTACTCCAAATTATATGAAAGGGATGATACATGTAATCCAGGCATCATGAAAGGTACCAGAGTTCTTCCAGCAGAAGTTGCACATGCAATCAAGAACATGAAGCGGGGAAAAGCTCCAGGAGAAGATGGAATTACTGTAGACATCATACAAGAAGCAAGTGGAGAAATCGAAACAGTACTCGCCCAAATTTTCACTCGATGCCTTAATGAAGGGAAAATTCCTGAGGATCGGAACAACGCTACAATGATCTTGCTACATAAAAAAGGTGACATTGAGGATCTCAGGAACTACAGACCTATCAGCCTCCTATCAGTGGTTTATAAAATCTTCACTAAAGTTCTTTCACACCGCTTGAAGGTAACACTGGACATGGCTCAACCGAGAGAACAAGCTGGATTCAGGAGTGGCTACAGCACAATAGATCATATCCACGTACTGAGAGAACTAATTGAAAGAGCGAGGGAATATGAACTTCCATTGTGCATGGCTTTTATCGATTATGAAAAAGCCTTTGATTCGGTGAAACCATCAGCAGTTGCAATGGCTCTGAAATCCTGCGGTATTGAAGATGCATACATTAATATTATTAATAACATCTATGAAAATGCAAGTGCAAAGATTCTGCTATTTGAAAATACAACACACATAAAAATTGAAAAAGGAGTGAGACAAGGTGACACCATATCTCCGAAGCTCTTTAATGCCACATTGGAAAATGTCTTTCAATCACTGAACTGGGAAAACAAAGGCATAAAGATTAATGGAGATTATCTAACCCACCTTCGTTTTGCTGATGACATAGTCATTTTTGCAACTACCCCATCAGAGCTACAGAGTATGGTGCAGGAACTTGCTGACAAGAGTAAAGAAGTGGGATTAAAAATGAACTTTCAGAAGACAAAAGTGATGTTCAATGCTTTTACAAGAAATGAAGATTTATCGATTGATGGAGATAACAGACACATACGTTTATCTTGGACAGCAGATATCAAGTGAGGGTCACATTGGTGAAGAAATTAATCGGTGTACAAAACTTGCCTGGAGAGCTTTTGGAAGAAACAGCATAATTTTCAAAAGCAATATGCCATTATGTCTTAAAAGAAAAGTGTTTGATCAATGCATCCTTCCAGTGCTTACGTATGGTGCAGAGACGTGGACCTTAACTAAAAGAGACATACAAAGGCTGCAGACAACTCAAAGCAGCATGGAGAGGTGCATGCTTGGTGTAACCAGGAGAGATAAGAAGAGGAACACGTGGATCCGAAAAATGACAAGAGTGGAAGACATCATGATCAGAGTTAAATCCCTGAAATGGCAATGGGCTGGACATACTGCCAGAAGAACAGACCATCGATGGACAGCCGAAATTTTAGATTGGATTCCAAGGGACAGGAAAAGACCCAGAAGAAGACCACATGGAAGATGGGTGGATGAAATTCAAAAGTATGCGGGAGCGACATGGAGGAGACTGGCACAAGACAGACCGTTGTGGAGGAAACTTGGGGAGACCTTCGTCCAGCAGTGGATTGATAATGGTTGACGATGATGATTAGTATGTTGCAAGTTTGGGGAATAGTTTAAGTGGAAAGAGGTTTTAAATTTTGTGTTTAATGTTTTTTGTGTGTCCCAAAACTTTGTCAGAGCTCACACGTGGAGGAATTATGGGCAAAAAGTGTGAGTTTTTGTATAAAAAACTTCATTGTTCTTTCATAGATATATAGCCTGCTGTACTGTTAATAATTTTTTTTTTTATTGTGCCCATAATAATGAAAACTGTCTTTATTTTTAGCTTGTTTGCTGGAATTTTACCTCGTGTAATGTGGATATCTCTGGGTGGTGCAATATTTTTAGGAACATATGAAAAAATGAAACTTTGTTTCACATATGGTTTATGATAAACAATCTGTATGTTTAAATTATGTTAACATAACTTAGGCAAAATTACTATGTAAAATTGGAGGATGAAAAATAAAGAATTTGTTTTTGTACATTTTGTCTTCCTTTACACATTTACATATACAATGGATTTATAGACAATTTGGAAGTGCTACAATTTTACATTTAGCTTCATATTACTGTATATATGCTGAACTGAAAATGTTACATTTGTGTGTAGTATTTGGAGCTCTAAAAAGTTTTGAATGAGACGAGCGTTCTTGTGGTCCAGGGAATATTTAAAAATAAAGGAGCATTAATAGGAAAAAGCACATTTATACACAAAACAAAAATCTCAGCATAAATGTTAATTCAGCAGTGTCCAACCAATTAGCCTCTTCATTGTTTTCAGAAGAAAACTGGGTAGTTTCCTTATATAATTTACCCTTTCTTCTTGTGTGAAACATTATATATATATCATGCTCTGTTTTATTGGAGCATCTGGTAACAATTGCATTTTTCTATTGTATTTCAAACTGTGCACTGAATGTTTCACATTTTACAAAAATGACCTCAAAGTTTGAGATCTTGGTTCTGTTGCACCATTAGTGGAAGCAAGGGTTTAAAGTGGCTGAAAAATAAATATGGGGAGGGGGCAGTCACTCACACAGTTCAATTCTGGTTCAAGGAGTTTGCTTTTGGTGACACAAGCTCAGAAATGAAGCAAGGTAGGGAAGACTCTTTGAGGTTGACTCAAATGCCTTGCTCATGGCAGTTAAAGCAAATACAACAACCAGGAAATCATTGGCTGAACTTGGAGTTTCCAAATACATCATTGCTGACTGCCTGCACGAGCTTAGAAAGGTCTGCAGATGGTGGTGCAAAGTATTGCACTAATTGATTCCATCTTGAGGCTCAAGAATGCATCAAAGGTCTACAAGGAACTGCTGAAGAACCCATGTCACCCCTCAGTTCATTAAGCAGATACTTACTGGGGATAAGAAGTAGATTAACCTGCATAATCCAGGTGCTTCCAACCAGTGGTTGAATGCAGGTGAACCAGTTATACCAAACATTTCACAAAAAAGGTCATGTGTGTCTGGTGGAATTACAAGGGTGTGATCGATTTTGAGCTCATCCCAGATGGGTGGGCTATCAACACCAAACTGTATTTCAAGCAGCTCAATTCAATCAATGTATGATGAACTATAGCAATGGTACCCTGCTTTAGTTATAACTGAAAGTGGGCATTCCGAAAGGACAATGCCAAACCTCATACCACCATTCAGACCCAGGTAAATCTTCACAAAACTATGAAATAAAGATCCTACTACACCCAGTGTACAAACCATGACCTTGCCCCTTTCAGATTGTTATTACCTGTTTTAGACAATGGTGTATTTTCTTCATGGTAGGCACTTCGCCGATTTGGACAGTGTGAAATGTGGGTGTCAAGAGTTATTCACCTGTAAGTTGAAGGCATAGTACTGTGTCACGATCAAATACTTTGCAGAAATATTGGTAGGAAGTCTTGAACTCATGAGACATGCACTGAAGTATAAGAATTGATCGTTATAACATTCTTTGAGTATGTACATTCCTCCATTAGAAATACAATTTCCCCCTGGAAACCCCAACAGCGTGTGTAATCTCACATAGGCCGCCCCGGTGGCGCAGTGGTCTAAGGCGTTGGCCTCTGATCATTCGTCCATAAGGGGTCCGGGTTCGAATCCCGGTCAGGCATGGATGTTGTGTTTGTCTTACGGCACTGGTTCTCTCCCTTCCCTGGAACCAGTGACTCTAAATTAGGGATGGGCGACTGCTTATAGCCCATTGAGTTGCTCACGGTGGTCGTTAAACCTCCAATCAAAAAAAAAAAATCTCACATAGAGATTACACATTTAGTATTGCCAAACTTTTCTGATACAAAGCATGCCAGGTTAAGTTAAAAAAAGGGCCAAAAAAAGTCCTGCTAGATTTTTCCACAGAACGCCCAGGTTTATGTTTAGTAAAGTCTTTAGACACATACATGAATCATCATATCTCTCGTGAATTTTGTTACACGAGAGACACAACTGAAATAGTTATAAAATATAAATTTTTGTCATTGTGAAGTTTACTCTGTATTATCTTCAATAAAAATTAAATTTTACATTTAATGTACCGTAATTTCGGGTAAATAAGCCGCACTGGCGTATACGCCGCAGCGATAAAAAAAGGGGCGGAATGGAAAAAAAAATCACCAGAAATGCCACACCTCTGTATACGCCGCACCTTCGCAGTAAGGGGGAGTACCACCGCAGAATCTTGAAAACATTATGTAGATAAAAATATAGTACCTGATCTTTCAAATAATAAATAAAAATATCAGTTAAACAAGATTCAATCTTAAGTATATAACACTCACCACACCATCTATTTTATAAAAATTTACTCGAAGAATTCATAAGGCGCTTAACCCAATTTTAAAACATTTATACCTCAAGAATTTAAAAAATACACGCACAACATTCTAATCCATCAAAATCGGAAACTTCACTGTCCGAATTAAGAAGTTTTAAAAGTTCATCATCTAAAAACTTCGGGGTTGTCCGCATCACTTTTGCTGTCTTCTGGCATTTCGCTGCAGTTTTTAGAAATAATGTTTGCTTCAGTGAAGCCCGAAATAATCATCGAAGTTCTAAAGTTTTTTCAGGATTTGGAAAACATTTATTTACCATCAGATAAATCTACAGTTCATGCATTAATAGATGCATTTCCTTTTTAGCAGAAACCCACTAACTCGTTTTATATAGCATTTGCTCCTGAAGCCAGAAAAAAAAAAACTACCCATTCCCCAACCAAATACAATTGTAGAAGAATTCTGTTTACCAAACAAGAAGTGTAATAAAAGCATCTTAAGCTAAATCATACAAAACCACATTTGAAAAGAAGAAATTTCAAGCCAAGCCCAAACTATTGTAAATATTGTCGGCTTCGGGCTCAGGCCAGTGCAGCACTAATATGGTGCTCTTCAGAACAACAGCAATTTTATATGGCCTTGATCAATCGGTAACTTTCAGTTTAAATATTGACCCAAGCAAATTGAATATAACATCCAATTCAAGCAAACTGGATGGCAGTGGATATGAACTTTTATGATGTTACATGGCACTTCATCCTATGAGTGCGGCATAGGATTCATATCTGGAGCAGAGGAAAAGTCCACACACACAGACAGTGTTCTTCAAATTACTCCGAGACGATGCGGATAAATGGTCAAATGGGGAATTATCTTGCTAGAAGTATCCATTACTGTGAGGGTAGATGGTGACCTTGGCTACATGAATTTAATCAGAAACTATGTTCAAGTAAGCTTGGGTGTTCAAGCGTGGGCCCGCTCAAATCAACATGCCTAAAATCTCTCATGAAAACATGACCCACACCACTGAAGCTTTTCTGCCATCGAGCCATTGAAAGTGGATCCAAGCTTTCATGCTGTTGACTTCAAATTTTTACCCTTCAACTTGAATAGTACAGTTGAAAACGGGATTTTTCAGACCACAAGATACTTTTCCAGTAATGTAGTATCCACAACCGATTGTCCCGATCTCACTGGAGATAGTTTTGTCTCACTCGTTGTAAGTGGCGTGTAGACAGGTTTTCTGTTGTTGCAAAACAGACAGTGCACTGTGTTGCGCTTGTTACAAGTACCAGTCATGAGCTTAGCGATAGATTTTTTGCTGAGTCAAACATGAAATTATTCATTCTCTGAATAATCTCAATGCTGCTGTTCTTCCACATCTACAGTTGGTCTGTTAGTCTGTTAACACGACTCCTCCAGCATCCACTATCATCCCATGCTAAGTCTGTTAGATCATGTTGCCTATTTTAGATCACGAGAATACCTACCTTTCAGACACTGCCATGAAGCTGTAGAAACTCTTTCAAATTAGGAACTGAAATGAGAATAGCAGAATAATAAGCAAATAATGTCACTCACTAGAAAGGCATTCTCATGATAATGTGTCACCTCAAAGTCACTGGTGATATTAAATTAAAACAAAGCTCCACTGACTTCATATTTCTCTGGATTAATTTGTGCAGATAAAGAAGATATATCCAATTGCAAATCAATATGTGCCTACATCTTCAGACTGTCATCTTAACATTATACAGAGGAGAGAGAGAGAGGTTGAAAAGTTTGTAGCCTCTCTAATAGGAAGAATGTTGGAATTCTGGGAAAACACACTGATTTTTCAACATAGTCATCCCTTTAGTCAACACACTTTCTGGCATGAAAGTGTCTTGTTAGACCAATGTTTTTTGAGTGGTTCTAGTAAGTTTTCATAACCCACTTGAAAAAACAACAACAAAAAATATTTGACTCAAACCTGTTCACCATATTCATAAGTCCTTTTTGAGATTAAAAATAGGAATTCGATGGAATTCAAATCTGTGAATAGGGCAGATGATATAGTAGCTTGAGCCCACAGTCACACAGTGTTGTCTGAGCCACAAATACTGTGTGCCAGTGCATTGTCCTGAGGAAGGATGACTCCTTGGGCACATTTTCTGCACCTCTTGAGCTTCAATTCCTTGCAGAAACCTCTCCATAGGCTCACATGATATTCTGCATTGATGACGGCACCTTGTTCCAGGAAATTAACTTTGATCCCTCCCTCTGAATCCCAAATTGATGACATGATTTTCAGAGCTAACTGCTGCACTCTTAAGTATTTTAAAAGGGGGAGAAGAGGGATGGCTTCTACTGTTTCAATTGTCCTTTTGCTTTAAGGCCAAAGTGGTGCTCCCATGTTTTATACAGAGTGACACACCACCCCAAACTAAAACCTGGGCTTCATTAGCTTCAAAATGGGGCATATCTCATGACAACACTTCACTCTAGGAACCCCACCTTGATGACACCGTCATTCCTCTTAACATTCGCCACAGTATCATGATCTCTGTTTGTTTTGTGGTGTAATGACCACCACAAGCAACTCCACAGGCTATAAGCAGTTGCTCATCCCAAATTTTGGGACACTGGTTCCAGAAAAAGGGGACAGACAAACACACCACCCCCTCATCCGGGACTTGAACCTAGTCCAACTTGTAAGACTAATCAGAAACCTATGTCACTAACCACTCGTGCAGCAACATCATCAGTTGACTCACGGGAGAATTTTGTCTCAATGTGCTTCACCGATATTTCATAGTCATGCATGTTTAAGTCATGAATGGTATCTGCATTTGCAGGTGTTGACACATTAACTGGTCTCTCACTGTGAGATATATCTTCAATACCGTCTCTTTGACTCTTAAATTCTGCAAACCAGTTTTTGACCATGACATATAAAGGACAGGCTCCTCTAATGTTTGCTGCATGCCTTATGAATTTATTCTGGTGAGATTTCCTTTAAATTGTGGTGGCAAAAATGCTGGCAGACTACTTTGTGAGAGAGGTCATAGCCAGACTTAAGTAACTTAAGTATTTTGTTGTATATCGGCCTAGTCTCAGAACTTTTTGATCGGACCTCGAACTACAATTGTGGCCCAAAGTCCTGCACCAGTAGACCGAAAGTCAATTTTTTCATGTTTGAAGTCAACCTATACAGCATAATGGTAAAGTCAGGAACACGTTTTATACATCATTTTAAAGGAAATTTTATGCTGAATTCAAATATTTTTACAGAATGTTATTACCAGTAATAGAAGTGAAGTTACAAGCAAAAGTACAGCATCTAGTCATAAAAAGCAACAAATAGTGGAATTTGTGAAATTAGTGTACAATGCATTTAACGTAAAATTACTATACAGTGCATTATTGGCACTTGCAGAACACTTGAAATAACTGACCAACATGCAAAATACGCTTTAATATTTAATTGGATAACCACAGTTACCTAGTAACAAATTGCACCTTCTTGCCATGGAACTAATGAGCTTCTCTAGTTGTCATCGGTGATAACACGGTGCCATACGGCCCTTACAGACTCAACTTTAATTTTTATTTTATTTTTTAAATTCAACTTTAATTGAATCTGTAAGGGTCGTATGGCACCGTGTGATCACCAATGACAACTAGAGAAGCTCATTAGTTCCATGGCAAAAAGGTGCACTCTGTTACTAAGTAACTGTGGTTATCCAATTAAATATTAAAGTGTATTTTGCTTGTTAGCCAGTTATTTCAAGTGTCTTGCAAGTGTCAGTAACGTACTGCACAGTAATTTTACATTAAATGCATTGTACACTAAGTCCACTATTTGTTGCTTTTTATGACTAAATGCTATACTTTTGATTGTAACTTCACTTCTATTACTGGTAATAACATTCTGTAAAATATTTGAATTCAGCATAAAATTTCCTTTAAAATGATGTACAATATGTATTCCTGACTTTACCATTATGGTGTATAATTTGACTTCAAACATCAAAAATTTTACTTTCAGTCTACTGGTGCAGGACTTTTGGCCATGATTGTATATGTACCATTTTTTACTTCTGCTCATGTTTTTTCAAAATCTCAAATGCCTCTTTGAACTTAGTTAATATATTTATATCATCATCATCATCATCATTGTCAACCATTATCAATCCACTGCTGGACGAAGGTCTCCCCAAGTTTCCTCCACAACGGTCTGTCTTGTGCCAGTCTCCTCCATGTCACTCCCGCATATTTACGAATTTCATCCACCCATCTCCCATGTGGTCTTTTCTGGGTCTTTTCCTGTCCCTTGGAATCCAATCTAAAATTTCGGCTGTCCATCTATGGTCTGTCCTTCTGGCAGTATGTCCAGCCCATTGCCATTTCAGGGATTTAACTCTGATCATGATGTCTTCCACTCTCGTCATTTTTCGGATCCATGAGTTCCTCTTCTTATCTCTCCTGGTTATACCAAGCATGCACCTCTCCATGCTTCTTTGAGTTGTCTGCAGCCTTTGTATGTCTCTTTTAGTTAAGGTCCACGTCTCTGCACCATACGTAAGCACTGGAAGGATGCATTGATCAAACACTTTTCTTTTAAGACATAATGGCATATTGCTCTTGAAAATTATGCTGTTTCTTCCAAAAGCTCTCCAGGCAAGTTTTGTACGCCGATTAATTTCTTCATCATAAGAGTAACTATTTCATGATTCATTGCATACCTTATCTTGAGATCTACCTTGGAAGGTACTATTCTTCTTCAGTCTTTGCTTCTGCTCTTTAGGCTTAAAGCCATCAGTGTTGCCAAGCGTAATCTAGTACGTCCGCATAAATAACATGACTTCCGTCAACATTGCAACTGATGATTTTATAACATTTCTTTAGTTTTTATGTACATATACTTCAAAATATTCAGTTACCCAGAGTGTAATTATAAGATGAGTGATAATAAAGAACTACGATCCTCCAGAACTGATTGCATGACTTCATGAAACGACAAGATTGAAATACAATGAAACCATGATAAAGACAGTGAACTGAGGCTTAAAATCAAATGAAAGTTCAAAAATATAGCTCAACGAATTTACAAAATGAATGAATTAAAAAGAGATCTAAAAATTTACAACCGGAAGCCCAAAATATAAGCAATTTTATTAATAAAACAATGAACATTACTTTCTTTTTCAAAAATATGACTTAGAATGAAGATTCAGAGGGCAACACCCTCACTCATTGGAAAAAACATAAAAAAAATTCTGGATTCTGACATCTCTCTGTATATACTATTAATGATTAAATTTGCAGCAAAATCCATGACTATGAGGCAACCCCCATTTGTTGAAGTGGCATGGAATAACCTGACTACAATTTGGATAATACAGAAATTTGCTTGGGCTTATTCCTGGAAAAGCATGTTGACAGGAATTATGAAAGGAAGAAGAAATACATGTATCTTCTTTTTACAAAAGAGTGTGAAATCATCAATAGCGGCTTGCCAAAATCTATGATAGTGCAAAAGTTTTCAAAAGGAACTTATTTTTCTTTTCTTCCTCCCTAGTAGTTGTTGCAGTTGTATAAAAGCAAAGAAATCTGTTACACCATTTTGAATATTTACAATTGTGTGCATGTATTGTTTAATTTTTGCTATTATTGCTCTGAGGATTTCACTTTTTTGAAAAAACTTAGCATTACAGAACTGGAGGCACTATTTCTTTTTCACAAGAAATACTTGTGCTTCAAAGTCCTATAATGCTAGTTGTATGAAAAAATAAATCTGCAATTTCAACTGTGACAGCACGAACTCAATTCAAGAACCATTAAAAATAACAAAAAGTGATACAGAACTTTACCAGCATGGAAGGATGCTGTTACATCAATAAGATTTTAACAATACTGTTGAATGCCAAGGATACAAACACATGAGAACTACAAAAATATTTTATTTTATAAAAATATATTCATGAAAAAAAAAAAAAGACAATTCAGAAAGTGGTTAACATTATTTCTTTTTCAAAACACTGATTTTTGCAGCTGTTGCCCATTTAAAAAAGTCACATCGTGACTCAGGATTTGAAGGGTGCCCATTAGGTTGTGGACATGTAAAAAACTGTCTGCCATAGTTTGGGCCATCTTTCTTTACTGTTCTTAGAACACAAGGTTTCCCATGCCCTTTACATAAGGGAGGTGGAGGGGGCCCACTCAGAACATTTTTCCACATTTCAGACTGAGCTTTTGCTAATGTAGAACGTATCCTGTTTTCTTCTGCTATTATTCTTGAATTTCCTTCAACATGTTCATCACTGAATTTTTCACTATTATTTTGCACAGGAACTTCTGTAAGATGCTCTTCTTTTTTGTTTGTACTAACAGTTTCTGAAAGTTCATTATCAGAAAATTTATCAGTTTTTGTTACCCTATTCACTAAAAAACTGGTGATAACTTTTTGTTTCGGTACACCATTAGCTTTTTTGTTTTTCTTTTCTTTTTGTGAAGAATGATTATGATCAGGTTTTCTTTTGTTGATACCTTCATCATTCAGACTAGCAGAACCTGATTTTGTGAGAAATGTCAGAAGTTTCTGTTGCTGGCCAGCAAATTCTGGCCATAAGTGGCAACACAATGATGGCAACTTTGAGCTTGGCAATGGCACACAATCAAGCACAGCCCTGACAGGACAATGATCAGAGCCAAAGACATTAGATAAAATTTCACATGATGCAATAAATGGTAAAAGATTTTTGCTAGACAATATATAGTCAATTCTGGTCCCATAATTAGTCTGTCTTGCACCTGTCAAAGTATTCCAACATGTGTATGCTTCTTTCTCATCTGAGTGAAGGAAACGAAAAGTATCAACAAAACTCAGACTCAGAGAATCTGAAAAAAAAAAAAAAAAAAAATTATATGCATAGCGATATTTTACATAATAATGGTTAAAAACATACTACAATTTTAAGCATAATATTTAGGTTCTTACAGAACCTCCTTTAAAAAGAAAATGTGCTGCATTTCAATTACAACTCGTAAGTTAACTAATGAACTTACTTTTCTGCTGAATGGGAGGCAAAAAGTTAAAATGCACGTTTCTTCACCAACACCCTCCACCAGGCTGCATGATTGTAATTTGTATGTTAAAACTTTAAATTAATTATTTATTTAAAAAATAAGCATATCTCAAAAATAAATATGCTACCCAACATGAAAATTCCAATTCATAAAATTAAGGAGGAAATGTATAGTGTTCATTCATGGGAAGGAGGGATATCCATGAGAAGCAAATAATTGTCATTGATGACAGAAATGTAAAAAAACCCCGCCTTCATTCAATAATAAGCCATACACTCACCTACAGTGGTAACAGAAGCTTTTAAGACAAAGTAGAAGTGGCAGTGTGAAAGTGCCACTCAGTCACTCAGCAAGGTCTTAGACATTCTCAATGCACAATGTGCAACATACAATATTAGTCACGACAGGATTAGGGGATGGAGAGGGGAGGAGGACTAAAGAAGTTATAGCTTAGGAGCCCACCATTACCAAGGGCCCAGGAGGCATGCTCTACACCACAAGTAATACACAGGTTATATGCAAGTGTAAAGGTTTGGTTATTTGAGGATACAACATCAATAAAAATATGCCTTTCAATCATTGAACTGGGAAAACAAAGAGATAAAGATTAATGCAGATTATTTAACTCACCTTTGTTTTGCTAATGACATAGTCACTTATGCAACTTCCCCTTCAGAACTGCAGAGTATGATCCAGAAACTTGCTGACAAGAGTAAAGAAGTGGGATTAAAATTGAGCTTTCACAAGACAAAACTAATGTACAATGCTTTTACAAGACACGAAAATTTATCGATTGATGGGGGAAAGCTGGAGATAACCAATACCTACATTTACCTTGGACAGTAGATATCAAGCAAAGGTCACATTGATAAAGCAATTAATTGGCGTATAAAACTTGGTTGCAGAGCTTTTGGAAGAAACAGTATAATTTTTAAGAGCGATATGCCATTATGTCTTAAAATAAAAGTGTTTAACACTTTCACTGCCACGCGACGCCGAACAATGTCATACAATACTTAGCCAAGGTGCCGACAACGCCAAATGGCATCGTAATAATGACTTCATATTTCGCTTCCTAAAATCATCAGCACTTGAAGAAAGTTATCTATTTTGTTACTGGCACTGAAAATGAGTCTCCAACTGTCTAAAAGTGACCACGGTTTTGGGATAGCAGACTTTTTCCCACATGGTTTAAGGAAGGGAAAGTAAGTTGACTTCCCATAGACTTAACACAGCGCGCACTTTTCACTGCAATGTTTATTTTCCTTTGAACATCACTGGTCTTGCAGTGAAGGGAATTATCAATAAATAAATGCTTGAGTGGCAATAAAAAGCATTTTCTACTTGGAGTTTATACGTCACAGGGAGGCTTATGGAGGAGGCTAAAGGGATTTCAAAGAAAACCATATCCACTACAATACTTAGTTTTGCGGAAACAATGGATACATTCGGACGCGCTATCGCCGGTCTCTCTGAACCAAAAGTTCCTCGGCGGGCACATTCTTCCGTGAAAATAGGAGATGATGCCGATAATCTGTCATCAAGTACAGAAACTTATTCTTTTACTAGCTGTAGTACAACCAGCAGTGAAAGTGAGAATGAAGAATGCCGCATTCTTTCTCATACTCAGCCTTAACGGATTTTGGCTATACACATTGGTGTGATGGTCCCGACATCATGAGAAGAATTCCGTTCACTGGTGTACCAGGACTGAAAATTAATATGATAGGTACTGAGCCAATTAATTTTTTTAATCATTTTGCAAATGAGGAATTTTACGATCTATTAGTTAGGGAAAGTAATGCATATGCTGTAGAACTGTTTATCTTGGGAGTTATTGAAGGTTCACGAATAAATGAATAGGAGGATGTGTCGGTAGATGAGATGAAAGTTTTTCTGGCCTTCTGTTATCTCCAAGATTACTAGAAAACCGATCCATTATTCAAAATGGACTGCTTTTCTTCAAATATGAGCAGGAATTGTTTCCTTCTGATCATGCGGTGCCTTCATTTTGCAAGAAATCGTCACCATGGCAAAGCGATTACAATTACCAACCGCCCTGCAAAAATAATGCCTTTACTGGATTGGATTTATTTAATGCCATTGTAACAATGGGGGGGGGGGGGGGGTTCAATGACCCAGCATCACAACCTAAGGTTCATTGTGCATCCAATGATACCATAGAGAGCATATACTACCCTGGAAAAGAACTTACGATTGATGAATCAATGGTTTTATGGAGAGGTCGTTTGATTTTCAAACAGTACATGAAAGGAAAACGTCATAAATATGGGGTAAAACTTTATGTGCCAACGGAACCAAATGGTATGATTCTAAAAGCTTTGGTTTACACAGGGCAACTACTGGGGAGGGGGGGTCATCCTGCTAATGTAGTTTTAAAAAGGATGGAAGGAAAGCTAAATGTTGGTCATGCTATTTATATGGATAATTTTGTGGTAGTTACAATCGCACTGGAACTCTCCGTGCAGACTGACGAGATCTTCCTAAGGATGTCCCGAAAGCTAAACTTTTGAAGGGGGAACGGAAATGCCAATATTCTAATGCTGTTGCAGTGTGCAAATGGAAAGATAAAAGGGATGTTCTCTTCATTACCACAGAGTTTGAGGACGATTTAGTTCAAACTGTAAATAAAAGGGGACAGATGAAAGAAAAACCAAAGACTGAATAGTGCTATTTTTCAACTATAATGAATTTGTCAGGGGTAGATCATCAAGATCAAATGCTAGCGTACTATCCTTGTGAAAGGAAAACCATAAGACGGTACAAGAAGCTAGGAATACATATATTTCATATGATGATAATCACTTCCCACAACTTGTATAATAAATTCTCAGGGGAAAAGATAAGCCTCTACGATTTTAGGCTATCCATTGTACGTCAACATTTGAATCAAGAGCCATCAACTTCCCGAGCGAAGAAATCTAAATCATTAAAAGTATGTGGCCATCTTCCAGTCAAAAACAAACAAAACAAAAAGGGACGCGTTTTGAGGAGACGATGCAAAAAGTGCTCTGCCAAAGGGATTCACAGGGACACTCTCTATTACTGCGCCCAGTGCCCAGAAAATCCTGCACTGTGCTTTCAGCCATGCTTCGAATTATATCATCGTAGATAAGGGATAAATATTTTGGCTTCCTATTTTGCTAAAAAAGTATGTTCCAAGTCGAACTGCATGTTTGTGTGTGTGGGATTTTGCCCCCTACCCAAATCAAAATGTATGGATTTTGTATTTATCTAGTTATGCATCATGGCACTATTTATAGAATCCTTTGGCATTTGTAAGCATTATTTCTCTTGTTTTATATGCAACAATGTTCGAAATATGTATCCAGTAAATGTCTACTTCAGTATCAGAATAATATTTAATTGCTGGCAGAATTATAATTACGAATATCAGTTATCGATAAATTTTCTCGTTTTTAGAATTGCTAAGTCATGCAAAGCTATGAGATATGAACACACGGCTGGTTGATCCAAACGCATTAAAGCTCAATCGTGGTGCTGCGTGACGCATTGTGGCGTTGTGGGAGATTTGCACTGGTTTCATGTCGGCACCACGTGCTTGCCGCTGATATAGTACAGCGGCAGCAAACGTGTTAATCAATACACACACACACACACACACACCCTTCCAGTGCTTACGTACAGTGCAGAGACCCTTAACTAAAAAAAAAAAAACAACGTGCAAACACTGAAGACAACAAAGAAGCGTGGAGAGATGCATGCTTGGTGTAACCAGGAGAGATAAGAGGAACTCCTCGATAAGGAAAATGACAAGAGTGGAAGACTTCATGATCAGAGTAAAATCCTTGAAATAGCAATGGGCCGGACATGTTGCCAGAAGGACGGACCACTGATAGACAACCAAAATTCTAGACTGGATTCCGAAGGACAGGAAAAGACACAGAAGAAGACCACATTAGACAGTTTTAGCTTTTTCACTACCATTCACCTACATTAATTATCACAAACATATTGCTAGAGTTTCATGTTTTAATGGATTTTGTAACCGACATAAGTTCTTTGGGGACCCACTCAGATACCTTAGCCTAGTGGCCAACTCAAATGTCTTAGGCTGGAGGTCCACTCAGGCCTTAATCCAGCCCTGATGTTGGCTGCTGTTTTATATATTTCTTGTTTCAGGATTTAATGACTTACCCTGAGCACCAAACACTACAAGAAATTGCACATTCATAATTTAGGTTCCAGTTCCAGGGAAGAGACAGAAACCAGCACAGTAGAACAAACACCAAGTCCATGCCTAATCTGCGACTCAAACCCAAAACCAGCTCAGATGAATAAATAAAAATTTGTACCTCTGACCACTGGCTGTGGACAGGAACCTCTACACTAAACAACTGCAGTGGGTCAATGATGCTCTGCGCCAATACTACCCAGTGCTCGTTAATAGGAAGCAGGCATTGCTACAAGTAGATAATGTCTTAAGTCGCACCTCCAGAGTGGTCCACTGAAAAATACAGGAATTGTAAGGGGTTGAGATCTTACCCTTCTTCCATACAGTCCAGATCTTCTTGCCCCATCTGTCACTACCACCTGTTTTGCTCCCTGGCCCATTTCCTACAAGAATGGCACTTCACTTCAGTGGTTGATGAAGTAAAGCACATTCTTATCTTTTCTTTTGATCTGGCATCAAACAGTTTCTATTCTTGAAACTTGCCAAGTTTTACTTCCATGGGATTGTGACTCTGGTGGAACTTTGGCAGAATACTATAGAAAACAACAGCCTGTGTTTTGCACAATGAGGTGAGCATGCATGACTTTTTTGCGACATTAAACATTTTAGCTGCAAATACAACAAACTTTTTGATTCACCCTAGTAGGGTTTAATATGGTTTTAATATGCCATGTCATAACTACAGTCATAAAAGTATTATTTTTTTCAACCCATTTTGTTCCATTTTATGATTTTGACCTGTTACATTTACTTGAAATTACACTACTAGCATTAGTCAACATTTTAGAAATACATAAATTACAGTGTCACTGAAGGCCCATTTACACAGTTTTGGGGTCTCAAGTCAGAACCAATCAGAAGAAAGTGTTCAGAAAAGATTGTGATTTGTTGTAATAATGAAAACTGAAAGTACATGCAAAATTCAGATAGCACTGAAAACTCCTTTAGACTTGATCAGTAATTATTGTTAACTTGAACTACTGGTAGAGATAATAGGTAGTTCCTATTCAAGCAATAATGGCATTGATTTATAGGTATTACAATCATTATTGTTTCCCCCTTTTCCCTACTTTTTCGTGCTACAATTCTTGACTGAGTGGCAATTGGCTCTCATCATCTATCAAGTTTGTTGGGATTGCCTGCTGCTCTGCAAGTGGAGTTTCAACTGAAAGTCTCATCCTGAATGTCAGTGACGAAATTAACCTTCAGACACAGTGCAGGTCCTTCCCTATTTTTGTCAACCCCCCAATAAGGGATTGGTGCATGCATGCTGTAAGAAATCTATGTTGTTCCATGTGGGGAATCACAAGACATTTTAGTTGTTGGCTGATTCTCTCTTCATGGTTCATCTGTTTCCACTACATACCATGTTGCCAGCTTGATTTCCTACCTGAATGGTGAGGGTGTGGACTCCCTTGCGTCATCTTTACAAGTTCTTTACTCCATCAACATTTTATAAGCTGTTACCACTATCACCACTACATTCCCACAAAATGCCCTTCTCTTTTCCTTACTTTTTTTCTGCTGCATTTCTCTTCTCTTACCAAATTGTAATTGTTTCTAGAAGGTCATGAATGGGATGAAGGGTTGTAGTATATTACTCAGCCTGACTCCTTTAGTTAATTTTAACATGACCTTGATCGTAGAAGTGGGCTTCGGCTGTCTTCCTTTGATGTATCTATGAGGGAGAAGTCTTTTGGCTGCTGCCTTGTTTCTCCAGGTGCAGTTCATGCACCAGGCTAAACATGGTGTCAGTAAAAGGACTAGCCCTAAGGTTTGTATGTGGAACATTTTCTCATCACCTTTCTCTGGGGTCTGTTAGGGATATGTTGCTTCATACACCTGGCCCATAATTTTGACTCTAATCCTGCTGCCATTTCTCTCTTTTTGGCTACCAAGTTTTAAGCTTGGATCTCTTTCTCCAGCATTGCACTATGGAATTGGTTTGCCCATAGCTGAGTCCTGAGTGATCCTAGTTGAAGAAGTAATTGTTCCTCTTGCTTCTTTCCACTGCACTTGGAACACTTATTGACTGACTATTTCCCCAGCTTTTTGTAACACTAGGACCTATTGAACTGGCTCATTATATATTATTAATAATGATATATAATGAACCAGTTCAATAGGTCCTGGCTCATTATATACATCTGCATTTTAAATGATATATAATGAGCCAGTTCAATATTGAACTGGCTCATTATATACTACACTGGCGTGCAAAATTTTAGGACGAGACGGTTTTTCGAATGTAACGTTGTGCAGAAGTGCTCCACATCGACTCAAATCATACCATAAGATCCCCAAGATGTAAGAATATGGGACAAGTGAGCAAAACCATCCAAACAAGGAATCCAAAGGATACAAAGGCACTTTACTGAAAAGGTAGCTTCGAGCACAACTGGACAGAAGACAGAAACGTCCATGTGACAGGCGGCTCCCAAGAAAAATCCAGTCTTTAGTAGGGGATATGATCACCCCTGACTGCGTTGTAGGATTTACAACGTCTGTCCATGCTGAGGATGAGGTTGTCAAGGAGCTGTTGAGGCATCGCGACCCGTTCCTCTTGTAGCGCCCATCGCAGCTGTGGAATCGTTGCTGGCGGCTAGTGATGTGCTGCTAAGTGTCTCCCGAGAAGGTCCCACATGTGTTCGATTTGATTTAGGTCCGGGGACCTTGCGGGCCAATCCATGCGTTGAATATCTTCACCGTCCAACAGCTCTGCGACAGCCACTGTACGATCAGGTGTAGCATTGTCGTCCATGGAGAGGAACTCATGACCCATAGCACCTCTAAACAGACGCATGTGAGGCAGGAGAACCACGGTACAATAGCGGACAACAGTGACTGAACCTCCTTAGAAGATGTGGAGGTCAGTATGGCTACCAAGCTTGATACTGCAGCAAATGAGAACTCCGCCACCTCCAAACCGGTCCCTTTCGATGATGTTTGGAGGTGTGATTGCGTGTTCCCTGCTCTCTCCAGATGTGTATACGTCCAGAATCGCTCATCAGACTAAATCGACTTTCATCCGTAAAGAGAACTCGACCCCATTGCTGATGTGTCCAGTTCTTGTGTTCCTGGCACCACAGAAACCGCCGTCTTCTATGAGCAGGCGTTAATGGCACACACCGTACTGGTCGTTGTGCAAATAGACCACCTTTGTGCAGCCTCCTGGCCACGGTAAAACGTGATAACGGACGTCCAGTTGTCTGTTGTATATGCCTTGCGATTTCTTCCGCTGTCTGCCGTCTGTCTCTTCTCGCCTGTAGTCCGCCGCCGTGGTTGCTCGTGGACGATCACTGCTAAACTATCGGACAGCTGTTCCTGTCATTTGAAATGCTCTCCAAGCTCGTGAAACGATGCAGTGAGTGATCCCGAACTCCTCGGCCACACGAGTCACACTTCGACTTTCTTCCAACTTCCCAATGACGCGACCTCAGGTAAAGTCATCCAGATGTCGTCTACTGGATTGCCTGTTGGCCATATCACACGGTGGCAGCAACTCGACGTCGTTCAAACTGATGTACACCGTGCAATAGCTTTCACCAAATTGCTGAGCGTATACCGCCTGTATGCTTTATACCCTTCGACACTCCCCGTCATGCTGCATATATGCGCATGCCCTTACGTACTGGACCCTAGTCTATCTCCTGAGCGGTCTTTCGGTCCGTTCTGCCTGCTCGTTCCGCTGTCATGCTAATTTCTCCTCTTCGTCCTTAATTTTTGCACACCAGTGTATTTGCATTATCTCCACGTCTTTCTAATTTCTTCACCTTACTCTTAATGTTTACTGCCGTATATATCCCTTTGGTACTTCCTTCTCTGATCAGACTGTTTCCAGATCTTTCAGGGCATGATGTTAGGCAAGGCCCTACTGTATTTTTCTCATTTTTCTTGTAGGACTTCCGTCCACAGTGAGTAGAGTTTAGGTCCTGGCCACCTACAGCGAGATCGTCTTTTGGGCAGGACACAGAAACGGAAGAAATGAGAGCAAGTCTAGCAACTTTGACAGAACAGTTTGTAGTGAGATTAGAGTACAGTAGATGGTGCCACCGTACAAGTACGATGTTGCACACAGAGGGGTGAGAGAATTTCAGGGGGGCCATAGGAAAGGATACCCATTTAACCAGTGGGTCCAGCCTGGGGGCCATCACTTAACGTGCTCGTCCGATGCACGGCGGATATTCAGCGATTGTTAATAAATCACACCATCTCTGAAAGATCAGCCCAGGTTAGAACCTGAGGACCTTGCATTGACAGTCTGACTCGCTAACCACTAAGCCATCCATGGCTGGCAAGGCCCTAAGCCTCTGCTCTTTGTTTTATAACTCTGGCGAGCAGCCTCTCAAGCGACTTTCAATTTACGTAAGCAACTTTTGATTTATGCCTTATCTATTTGTTGCCCCTGCTGATTATGTGTTTTAAAAGTGTTTACCCTCAGACTTTCAAAATCCAAATTCTGGTGTGCTTTTGGGACCCAACTTCATTTCTCAATAGGGCACCACATGGAAAATACATTCCCTCACCTTCAAACACCTTTTATTTCTTGTTGGGTTACATGTTTTTAAGTGTAAGCTCTGCGGGTTCTAAAACCCACCCTTGGGGGTCCAGCTATTCTACTTTGACCACCTCATTCACCATAGTTACTTACTGTTGTCTGGGGTACCTCCATCTTGTTTGAGTTCTTCTGCCATGAACTTCTTTCATTTTGTCACTTTACTTATGTCACATTTCTCTAAATAATTTATCGTTTCTTTAATTCTCCTTCCTGATTCATTGGTATCTACGGAAGTTACTTTCAATCAGAGACACAGGATTGTTTTGCATTTTTGAAGTGCAGTCCATAGAGCTTATGATTTGTCTCATCTACACCACATTCTTTATTGTGCCTTGTTTGTTTGCGATTCTTGCACTCGGGTAGTCAGTCATTGATTTATCTTGCTGCCTTCATTCGTTGTTCTGTTTCCACAATGACCCTAATAATTTGAGAAACAGCTGGAGAAATTTAATTAAAATTGAGCAAAAAAAAGAAAAAGTTCGAAAAAGGAGATCACTGACCAACAAGAGATGGCAGGCCACAACGCCCAATGAAGAAGCGATAGCAGATGACAGAAGCAGCCCGCGAGAACCACTGAAATGCCCAGCTGACACGGTCCGTGCTAGTTGGAGCAAAATGTCCCCTCGAAGACGGTATAGTAGTAGTACCGAAAGTACTCGGTTAAGAATAAATATTGAAGTAAATGAGGATGCAGCAAAGGAAAAACTCATTTGGTGATGAGGCAAAATAATTCCAACGGAAAAAAAAAAAAAGAAGTGAACCGTGGCCAAATGGAAAAAAAAAACAACAACCCCGTGCCGCATCCACATAACGAAAATATGAATTGAAAGCCAAGCCCCACGTGCGGTGACAGTGTTCATTTTCTTAAGAGAAAATGTAAAAAGAATTTTCTCTCTCCTCATATACTTTCAACTACACTGAATCTGGGACATTTTTGTAGTGCGCCTGCAAGATGGTGTTAAATAACACATTTTTTTGCTTCGTCTGTTGATTGTATCAGTTAAATTTTAATGTTTCCATACTGCTTTGTGGTGTCATTTCGATGTATATTTTCTTGCCTCCCCTGCCACTCAAGGCCGAGAAAAGTATGTTAAAACACAAACTGAACACTCTTTTGTACTGTATGTTTCAGAAAAAGGAAACAAAATTCTATTATCAACAGGCTGAAATTCAATACAACTCACATTGTAGATAATTGGAAATCTGTGACAAAGCAGCATTATGATTCATTTGTAATAAAAGCATATTTGAAGTAAAATGTTAGATGTTTTAACTTGAAGGCTGCTTTAAATTTATATTGTATCAGATAGAGAATTAATAGTAAATGTACAAGTAATATGTTTTCTTACTGAATATTTTATACACAACAAATAGATTAAATGAACAGTGCTAAGTAACAGTGGGATCATGACATGTATTTAAGTGTGATTAGTGCTAGCCAATTTATTCATGATGTAAGATGTGAAGATTTTTATAATATAATAACATTAAATACAGTGCAATGTCTAAATTTGTTACATTGAATTTCATATGAATTTTTGCATTTTGCATAATAAAATTTACATAAAAACTGTCAATTAGTATTTGAGTTTTATCATTATGTGAAAAATCTCTTTCACTCTTCATTATATATATTTCAGAATTTTTAATTTTATAATTGCTCTTCATTTCCCTATTCTATGTGCATTAAACACCATCGTAATCCAGGACTCTGTAATAAAATTCAATACAACAAAAATACTTTCAGAAAAAATATTTTTACATAGGTCTGAACATCATAGATGTATTCAGTGAATTACTACTATCTATCTTAAACTTTCTCATGAGAAAGAAAGAGAGAAGAAAAGAAAACTGTGTGTGATTTTGGCAGTTCTTAGATTCTTTCAAACCATTAATGCTTACTTAAAATATTTTAGACAGAATTGCTCAACTGGCAGTGTCTGGTTCATACCAACAAATTAAGGAACATATACAAATACCAAATTGAAAATGATTAAAAAAATGGAACACGTGGAAATTTTATGACATCTCCAAAGAAAAGTTCTTCACACAAATTTCAGATCACCTTAACACCCAATTTTATTTTACATGTATGCTCATAATTCACATTTACCCATAAATTAACTGTACCATTAGTATTTTACTAAAGTGCATTGCATTTGTAATACTGTCTCAATGTTTATGGTGCTAAAGAAAATTTTAAACTGTGATATAAAAGAATTTATTTATACACAGCTTCATTAAGAAAAAAATATGAAAACTTTAAAAGTATATAAACACTTGCCAAACAGATAACTATATTTCTTAAAATAAAAATTAACACTGTAAAACTATTTTACACACAGAATTCATTCGGGAATGCACATAAGTGGAAGCATGATTGTGAACAGGGAGTAAAACCTATTATACACAGAATTCATTCACAAGTTGACTTGAGTGGAACTAACATTATGCCCAAGGAACAAGTAGATTTACTAGATTATAGAACAAAATTTTTATTAAAAGCATAAACACAAAAATAAAAATTACCTTTTTCACTAGTGGACCATTTCTTACTAATTTCTGAATCGAGGAATGATGTCAACCATACTCGTGCTTCATGAGCTTTGAAGTTCTATGTGAAGAATATAATATAACAGATACATATGAACAACACATAATATTCTAATTTGTAATTGCAAACATTAATAAATACTAGTCATTAGTTACATTATTTAACTTTTAATTTGTTGAGAGATTGGCATGGCTTGCAAAAGGTTTACAAAAAAATAAAATAAAAAAAGTAGATAAAAACAACACATGGCCATGCCAATAGCAAAACAAGGATCTTCCAGATAATGTGGCAAAATATTGAAAGTGAATGTAAAGGAGAGTTGTCATCATTTAAACAGATGATCTATAGGGAAGAGGTCTGCATGGGCCGGGCATTTTCCCACACACTTACTACCGAACCGGGCCAAGTTGACCCATTATTATATCTCGCGTGATTCTATCGTAAAGTTCACATACAATTACATGACCACAAGGTTCTTCAGGAAGACACTTTAACGTCTGTAAATTCTGTTTTACACGTTCTGTAAAGTGGATACAGTCTGTGGTGGTGCATTATTAACTTATTCAATTAAAATATAAATCGGTTAGAAGTCCTAAAGATGTTACTTACGGAAGTGCGTGTTCAGTCCAACGCCAGTAGTTATTGAGTTTCTTTGTCCAACTAACCCTAACAACTGACCGTATTGAAGCAAGATACAACTTTGGACAAAGAAACTCAATAACTACTGGCGTTGGACTGAACACACACTTCCGTAAGTAACATCTTTAGGACTTCTAACCGATTTATATTTTAATTGAATAAGTTAATGCACCACCACAGACTGTATCCACTTTACAGAATGTGTAAAACAGAATTTACAGACGTTAAAGCGTCTTCCTGAACAAGTTGACCCATTCTTTTTATCGCAATGGTAAAGAAAGAAAAAAGTCCTATTCCCCGATTTCCTGGTCTGTTTAACTGTTTTGCTGGCTTTACTTACTTCTATGACATAGCCCAGGGTGTAATCACAGAGGCAAGGAAAGGCACTCACAGTTTTTTTTACCATCTGTAGGTACTAAGTTGGTAAAACCAATTTAGGGCTTGTTGACAACAAAAAGATTTGCCTGATCGAGAGAGAGAGAGAGAGAGAGAGAGAGTGAGTGAGTGAGTGAGTGAGTGAGTGAGTGAGTGAGTGTGTGTGTGTGGGGGGGGAGGGGGGACGAAAAAGTGGGATGACATCGATTGTTTCTCCTATCCCTAATCTGTATAGGGATTGAATTTTGTAGTGTTGTTACTTGCTAGTTCAGAGAAAAGGAGATTTTGAACATGCTTAGTCTTCTTTTTTGTCACTCTTTAAAGGTTATATTCTTCAATAATTGCTAAAGTTTAGTTAATATTTTTAGGCTTATATTCAATTAAATATTTTCAATGATATTTCATTATTTAGTTATCACAATTCAATAAAACACAATAGAAAGACAAAAAAATACCAAATGGCACATCATGTGCTGGGCCAGGCCTAAATAAGAGCTCTAATTGACGGGCCCGGGCTGGACCGGGTGTCTAATATTTGAAATGGGCCAGACCAGGCTCACCAAATAAGGCCCGTGCAGACCTCTACTATAGGGTGTCCCACTCACTAGAGATCCCAAAATTTTCTTTATAACTTGGAGAATAATCAATGCATTAATAAAATTCAGACATGACAAGCCTTTAATACACCAATACAACAAACAGCGATGTACATTATATACATGGCTAGTTGAAATAAATATAATGTTGCTAAATTAATAGCTTAAAATATTGTTTTGCACATTATATGAGATCCCATGGGCACTTGATTAAGAGTATCAAAAACAAACTGTTTATATCAATAATAGAATGTACAAAAAATAAAAATAATGCAATTTGCACTTAATGACAGACCAAGATGAACTTCTGCAGAAATTGCATTATTTTTATCTTTTGCATGTTGTATTATTGATATCAGCAGGCCGCCCCGGTGGCACAGTGGTCTAAGCGATGGCCTCTGATCATTCGTCCGAAAGGGGTCCGGGTTCGAATCCCGGTGAGGCATGGATGTTGTGTTTGTCTTACGGCACTGGCTCTCTCCCTTCCCTGGAACCAGTGACCCTAAATTAGGGACGGGCGACTGCTTATAGCCCATTGAATTGCTCACGGTGGTCGTTAAACCTCCAATCAAAAAAAAAAAAAAAAAGATATCAGCAGTTTGTTTTTTGATACTTTTAAGCAAGCGCTCATGGGGTCTCATATAAAGTGCAAAACAGTATTTTAAGCTATTAATTTAGCAACATTTTATTTATTAGGACATGCCTTAGTTTATGTGGTGCATGACAAGTAGCTCCCCTTTGTGTTCAAGCATGCAAAGGCAAGGAATCTAGGTATCAAGAGCAGTGGAGCCAGTCTGTCACCTAATGATAAGCAATGCCCATGAAAGCAGCCCCACATGTCTACCACAACCACCTTACTCAGCTGGTTGCTTGAATACAGTTTAGTAGTGTGGGTAGTCTGCAACGCTGATGTCCAACTTCTGTGTGTTAAAAGCAACATAAAACGTTATACCTTTCAATTTACTTCCGATATTGGAGTTTCAATTTACTTCCGATATTGGAGGTTAATTATTTAACGTGCATTAATGCATTTGCATTTTTGAACTTCACTTTTAGTTGGTAAAGTTCGATGAACACTTACCGCACGTGGATCTTGGCTTTCAATCCATATTTCCGTTACGTGGATGCGGCACGGGATTTTTTCATTTGGCCATGGGTCCGCTTCTTTTTTTTTTTTTTTTTTTCTCCGTTGGAATTTATTTTGTCTCATCACCAAATGAGTTTTTCCCTTGCTGCATCCTCATTTACTTCAATATTTATTCATACCCGAGTACTTTCGGTACTACTACTATACCGTCTTCGAGGGGACATTTTGCTCCAACTAGCACGGACCGTGTCAGCTGGGCATTTCGGTGGTTCTCGCGGGCTGCTTCTGTCATCTGCTATCGCTTCTTCTTGGGCGTTGTGGCGCCATCTCTTGTTGGTCAGTGATCTCCTTTTTCGAACTTTTTCTTTTTTTTTGCTCAATTTTAATTAAATTTCTCCAGCTGTTTCTCAAATTATTAGGGTCATTGTGGTTGCAAACTTTTGTCCTATTTTTTTCAATCATTACCGACTCTGCTATTCTGAGGTGTATACCTTTGAAAAATGTGTGTTCACATTCTCTGCACCAAATGGAAAACTGTGTCAATAAAGACAACTCAGAGAGAATTTAGTAGAAGTTTAGAGGACAAAAACCACTGTCAAAATAGGGCACTCAAAAATTGGCTAAAACAAACAAAAACACTGAAAAGCATGAGAACATTGTTGGATGTGAGTGCAGGAGGAGATCCAAAAATGTCAAGAAATGGTTCATAACATGACAGCAAAACTTCTGGCTTTTCCATCTAAGTCCTCGCATAGACTTGTGCAGGAGATTGGAAGTTCCAAAAGCAGGTGGCTTTCTTTGTAGCTTTTAGACACCTAAGAGCTACAATGGAAGCCAATCTGCAAGCCTACCATATCACTATTGTCCATAAACTAAAAGATCAGGATCACCAAAAAAGAATTGTGTACTGCTGTTGGTTCCAGAGATTTTATTTGTTTGTTTGGGGCTTTAATAGCCATCATGAACAACTTGATGGGCTATAAGCAGTCACCCATCCCTAATTTAGGGCCACTGGTTCCAGGGAAGCTAGTGCAGTAAGACAAACACAAATTCCATGCCTCACGAGGATTCGAACCAAGACACATCTTGGACGAATGATCAGAAGCCAACATTTTACAACCAACATTTGGGCAAGAGAGGATCCTCATGCCCTACACAAGGAACCATTTTCTGCTTACATTCTTTGTCAACAGAGTTATTTCTAAGGAAGTTTTGGCCACCATGGTCATCAGATTTTATAACATCTGATTTTTTTCCCCTGTGGGGGACCTTCTGAAAGGAAATGTGAACAGCAACAAGCCATGGACAACTAAGGCACTAAAAGAAAACACATCCAGCCAGAAATTGAGGCAGTGATTCCAAATATGCAGGTTCAAACTTTCAACAACCAGATTGTCACACTCAGGCATGCTTGGATGCAAATGGTGGCTACTTTTAGCATGTGTTGTAATATCACCAAGCTTCAACTAAGATATTTATTAAATTATACTGATTATACTTCAAGTTACAAAGGAAATTCCAGGATCTCTAGTGTATAGGACACCCTGCATTATTCATATGTTTTGCCAGAGCAGACGATTTTATTTTATATAAATTTCAACAACTTTCCTTTCCTATTCAGTGATTTGTCATTAATATTTTATTATGAAATAAATTGTGAAACAAACATTATAATATTAATGAGCCTGATAAACAAAATAATGTACCACACTTTTTTATTAATTGAAGGTTTAACAACCACTATGAACAACTTAATGGGCTATAAGCAGTTGCCCATCCCTAATTTAGGGCGACCGGTTCCAGGAAAGGGGGATAGCCAGTGCCATAAGACAAACACAACATCCATGCCTCGCCGGGATTCGAACCCGGACCCTTCTCAGATGAACGATCATCAGCGAGCATTTAAAACAACTGTGCCAGGGGTTGGGGAGGGGTGCAAATGCACCATTGATTGCATCAATGTTGTAAATGCCTTCTCAAATAAAACAATACATGCATGAATCAAAGTACAAAATTACTGGTTAAGCTGATGGTAGTTGAGAAACATGCTAAGTTATGTATAAAAGTTCTTAAGGCAAATGTTGCCAGATTGGAAAGGTAAGTTTTGTATCGGTAATTCCGCGTGATGCGATGCAATGAGAGGTTTCCAGATGTATGGAAGGTAAATGAGGAGCACCATGGCTGACACTTCTGCTATTCCACTTTGGTCCAATACAAAAAATTTGGCTTCCTTCCAAAATCGTTTTTACTCTAAGGTTCAGAGAAAGTTTGGAAATTTTATTTTCCAAAAATTGCAACTCTGAGCTCCCCGTTTACGTTCCATACATCTGGAAACCTCTCATTGCATCACGTCACCCGGAGTTACCGATACAAAACTTACCTTTCCAATCTGGTAACGAAACAAATCGTAGTCACACTGATGAAGGCCATAGTAATGGCTGAAATATATTTGCCTTAAAAGCTTTTATATGTAACTTAGTGTGTTTCTCAACTACCATCAACTTAATCTGTTTGTTAGTTACGTGCATTGCCTACCACTCATTTTTACAAAATACTACTTAAATTTTCACTAAATAATTTAATTTTAATAAATGCAAATTGTTTATTCAGGGGAACCATAAAATATACAGAAAAATCATGGAAAGTAATTAATATTTAATTTCCATGCCACACTGTACATACCCCAACACATCTATAGTAATATTCATACAAAAATATTTTATAGGGCTATACAACATACTGGCCAGAAAACCCCACCTTTATTTAGTGTTGAGTAGGGGCAAACTTTGTTTAGAATTCCAGCAAGTACATGATACAGCATGGATTCTACAAATTGTTTGAGTTTGTTTAGGTCAAAAGATGGACATTGCCACAGCAAAATGAACTGCAACTCTGTCAGTAGTGACAGAAGAGGACATTAGCACCTGGCAACTCTTTCCAGCATGTCCTACATATTTTCAATATGATTGAGATCAAGGAACTGAGGAGGACAGAGATGATGATGAAAGTCCTCCTTGAGTTCACCAAACCATTTTTGCATGACTCTGGTATGATGTGCTGTTGTATTGTCATCCGTAAAGATGCCATCACATACAGGAAAAAGGTGTAACATTGAAGACTGCACTTCGTCTGCTACAACAACGATGTATGTCATCCCATCTTTCATTGGTATCAGCAGACACAATCTATACCAACATAACATCTGCTATAGCACAGTGGCACAATGGAACATCCCCCATAACTCTAGAGACATGGATTGTGTTCATAAGGATTGCCGGGTCCATCATAATATGAAGTTTTAATCACACTTTCTGTCAGCGATCAGGGCAAAGCAATGTATAGTGTGATTCATCTGACTACATCACTCTCTGCCATTGCTCTACTGCCCATTAACAGCATTCTCAGCAACACTATAAGCAGATTTTCTTATTTTTTTACTGAGACATCTGCCTTTCAAATAGGCAGATTACTTCCAATACACAATTTCTGTAACTTCCTATTGCAGGTTTCAAGTCAAAATGGTTTGCACCTGGCCTTGGATGTATTTAGCTGTCAGTTGCTGCACACTGGAAGGCCCATTATGTACAATCCTCTTCACAGCATGATAGTCATGCATTTTAAGTCTGGTTTTCTGGCCACATTTTTGCCATCTGGATATGGAAGATCTGCTTGTTTTCCACACACTAAACATCTTTCAAATAATTGTTCTTGAGAAACCAGTAATTACCTTTCTTTTGTTAATCATAGCTCCCAGTACACATGCATCTACCTTTAAACTATTTTCGAATTTCAACAGATCCTGGGCTTTTCAGGATTTATACGACTAATTTAGATTTCCATCTACTTGGAAATTATTTTCATACTCAATATGTGAAATTTATACATAGTTAATGCAGAAAAATAGTGCAATGAAAATATTCAATATATAATTTGATTATTTTCGGGCATTCAACCCACAAACACACATGCACAGAAAACATCACGAAGTTAAGGGACATTGTTGACAAATGGCAGCAAAAATAAAGATGCACTTATAACCTGTATGAGGTGCTTGAACATATTACTAGACTAAGGCAAACTGAAAACTTGTCATACACAAGTTTGAATTGCTTTTGAAAAATAAAAATGAAAGAGTTGTTCACAATAACAAAAGATGCTGCAGTTAACAAAATAGTTCATTTTTCGGTAGCAAATGCATGTTTTACCTGCATATAAATGCAAATTAGTGAGTGTTATATGAAAGAAAATACATGTGTGTGATCTACAGTTTTTTATTCAAACTCACGAGAAAAGGAATGTGTGGAGAGAGAGAGAGAGAGAGAGAGAGAGAGAGAGAGAGAGAGAGAGAGAGAGAGAGAGAGAGAGAGAGAGAGAGAGAGAGAGAGAGAGAAAGAGAGAGAGAGAGAGAGAGAGAGAGAGAGAGACTCTCTGAGAGATCATAGTAGGCATTTCAAAATTTGACAACTTGTTTTTCTTTGTTATTCAAGTCACAGTGGCCAGTTTCAATCAGAATTCCAAAGGAGAAGCTTCTTGCGCTATCATTATGGAAACCAGGAAGTTCATGGAGTAAGACTTCTAAGAATGCATATCTGATCTTAAACATGCGTAGGCTACCATTGGAGTTGTCACTAAAATGTCCTTGCTAAGTGTGTGTCACGAGAAGCAAACAACTTATATTTGGGCATTATTATTCCACTGGTGGTGAAAACAAATCTATGTTACTCTCCCGATGCATGCTGTGCTTTGCAACTGGTATTTTGTTGAGTAAATTATTTTACCCATGGTCCATAAAGTATTACACAGAGTGATTGTGCTGAACTCATTCTCATTAAGTTCCTCCTAAAAGAGGAAATTCATGATTGCACCTAAAGCTGTTGAAACCGAAGTAGTGAAAAGGCAGAAAAATGACACATTTTAGCACATACACAACAATGTCAGCATATAAATGCTGTATGTTTTACTGTTTTTCATATAGCAATTTGGGGATTCCCTTTCCATTTGTTTCTGCAATTTTTGCATCTAATAAAAAGAAGGTTAGTGAAGTTTACAAAGAGGTATTATGAACTGAGATTTTTTTCTGTATTCATGCTTTCTAAAGATATTACTACTGTGCTATTAACATGAATTGCACATATAAAGTTCACAAAAAAATTCAATGTTTTGCAGCTAGGAAGTTCAGGAGGTGGTACTTCACAACACAATCATTCACTGCAGTAAAAATTAGAATGAACAGACTGCATCTTAAATGTTATACCCAGTGTAGCTCCAAGTACAATTCTCTAACAATGAATAATTTTAATATCATAAGTTACCTCTTCATCACCAGGATCACAGTGGTCTATTGGCTGATGGGAAATGTTCAAATCACCGACTATCATGACATGACTAAAAGCATAAAAAGGAAAATGAAAAAAAATGTGGGTGCTTACCACAAAAATTAAAAAAAAAAAAAATGAAAAGAAAAAGCATGAAATGGATTACATATCTTCAACAATTACACATGACAGCAAAGTAACAATACCTTTTACAACCCCACAATAACAATTAAATGGAATTTTCTATTTGCTCCATAATGCACAATACACAAAGTGATTTTTCAGATTAGAAGTAATGGATACCTCATTCTACACATGCAGTTTGTAAATACAACAAATATTTTTTATCATACTTGTCCTGGCAACCAACAGGCAGCTGAGATATTATCAAGTGTACAAGGACCTTCATTAAACAAATACAAAAGTGATTTAAAAAAAAAGCATGGTTCTCTGGGCTCTTTATTATTATTATTATTATTATTATTTTGTTTTTTTATTTAGCGGTTTAAAAACTACCACAAGTGGCTCTAAGGGCTCTAAACAGTCACCCATCCCTAGTTTGGGGCAACTGGATACAGGGAAGGGTGAGAGCCATTGCTGTAGGACAAATACAAGGGTAACACAAGCTTGGGTCCAACTTGGACAACTAGCCACAAACCAAATCCTCTGACAACTCAGCCACTAGGATGGCAATTTGTTTTAGCAGGATAGTTTTCGTGGTGTAGCAATACAAATGACAACATGCAGTTCTAGGGCAACAGACAGAGAGAAAGCAAGTAGATTAGGGTTTTCCCTAATCTACTAGATAGATAAGATTAGGGTTTACCCTTATCTGCTCCCTAGCAAATAATACACATTAGCTCACAAAAATTTGTTGAAAATGCCAGTGAAGTGTACAGCAAAATGGTTCTGAAATGACAAAAGAAAGAATGTTATCAATCAGTATGGGGCAGTATATCTGAAAATTTATTTTGTGCTTTCATCTTTCTGAAAGGTCTTTATATTTCATTCAGTTACTGTGAATTTTATTTACAATATTCCAAATTTTCATTTGAAACCTGAACTTCTGAACAATTTATTTTATTCGTCTTAAACAGCTGAGATCGTTAGAAGTATTACATAAGTTTACTGAAGATATAATCCTGCACCACCTATAACAGGCATAGCAGGGATTAGTTAATCTCCCTCAAAAATATAGAATGTTGCAAACAGCAATCTCAGCCCCACAACAAGAACCCCAACCCAGCAGCACGAAGCACCAGCAGTGAGACTGAAAAGCACAGATGTTAGGGAAGGATATGTGTAAAGCTGCGAAAAATGTTCAAACACGAACTCTTCTTTCACATTTGGGACCAACTTGGTCCTTTACTGAAATAACAAAGAGATTTAACATTTTTACATTGCATGAAATTCACAATTGTTAATAATTTTCTTGTTCACACTAAAATATTCATTAAAATACCACTAAGTATAAATTCAAATAAAAATATGCATAAAACACACTAATCAAAAATGTGTAGGGCTTGAAAAATATCTGAAAAGTTTCATGTCCTGCGAGGCATGTGCAAAAATTATTTACCTGCCCAGGTAATAAAAGCTAGATGCCCAAGAAAATTTAAGATAAAAAATCAGAACCCTCATTTTTTTTATAAGTTCAAATATAGTAATAACTTTTTTTCACATATTTTGCATTTCTGTTTTAAGGGTCTGTATTCAAAATGTTCAAATGTTCATGTATCTCAAGTTTTAAGATGATGATGCTGAAATAGGTATGAAATGGTATTTGAGAAATTTAGAGATTCTATCATGTTCCTTTCGCTGAAGTTTGTCACTGAACACCAGAGGCATGCATCCCATCACTGAGCATATACAACATTTGGAGCAAACTGCATATGGTTCCAATTTCTGGGTCTAGAGCATAACATAATTCAAGAAGTGATATTTTTCTGTTGTACTTCGTAACAATAATACTACTTCCGGTGATTAGCAGTGAAATGAAACACGACATGTGATGACTATCTTTTTTCCTGTAGCAGGAAATTTTATTCCAACCTTATTTATTTTTAAATTTAGTTGCCTAGATCGGGCAACTAGATTGCTTTTTTACCTACTCAGGCCAATATTTTACATGCCCCTGGCATCTCGGCATGGTGTTTTTCAAGCCCTGACATGTAATTTTAAGATACAAAGATGAACAAAATGAATAACCACTATAATTACAAATAAACTAAATAACTAATTATCTCTAATGAACATTATCCTAAATTGCAGAGTAAATTTTTAACATAAAGTGCAACAATAACAAGATGGAATATCAACATGAATTCAAGAAAGTGGGTAAGCCTAACCTATGTGTTTTAAGTGCCATGCAATCTTATAGTTAGAATTCTTCTAATATATATAATACTGAAATCAGAATGTAATGCCTTTATCCCTGAGCAAAATGTAATGTGGAGAACAGAAAAAGATAGTATGAAAAACATACTGCAATCTTCAGACAGCTGTAAAATTATACATCACAATGCGGTGGAATTCATTACATTGTACTCCATAACATTTCTTTTCTTTGGCATTATATCAATTCCATTTAACATTTTAGAATCGTTTCTTGGCATTGTCACAACATTCATTAAAAAAAGACATTAAAAACCTTAACAGCTCCACAAAATTACCCTTATTATAATTTTGTTTTTTTGCAACTGTATTTCCATATCCACAAAGAATTTATTCATGAAATAATAGCATTCCAGAAAAAAAGCACTTAGCCCCTAAATAAATCAACTTTACAGAAGCATATTTATTTATTTATTTATTTATTTATTTTTGTTGTTACATGCTCTTAGAAGTTCTTCTAAGAGCTTTTCTTTCTTTTAGAAAAAAAGTTATATTCTTTTCTAAAAGAAAGAAAAAAAAAAGAAAAAAAGAAGAGTGGGGGAAAAAAATTGACAGTACATGAATGATTAATATAGACTGTAACAACAGCGAAGACAAGGGAAAAGGCCAAAATGGCCTGACAGAGCCCTATACTCACCGTAGAAGATACAAATGAAACAACAGATAGACACATCAAGTCAGACAATCAGAAAACATTTTGCCAATCTTTTACCCTTTGTTTTAATTATTGAAGATTGAGTTTAAATTTTTGTTAAATAAATTAAAATTGTTTAAATTAGTCAGGTTGCTAGGTATTAAAGAATTCCAGTATTGAGGGTCTCCGTAATTTAGAGTAAGTTTAATTGATTCTGTTTTTGGAAAAATAGGTTGTAATTGTAGTTTATTCCTTGTTTCATATAAATGTGCATGTGTATTAAGAAATATGAGATCTGAATATAAATTATTTTGAACTTAATTTTACCGAGATTAAAATAGTATAGTTGAGTAATAGTAAGTATATTATATTTATTAGGACATACTTTTGTTCTAAAATTTATTAAAGGTCGAGTATTATGATGTGATTTGAGATCAATTAGTCTAATAAATTTATTTTGTAGAATTTGTAATTTATTAATATTGTATTGTGTCATTTGTCCCTATGATAGTATGCAGTAATTAATATGAGTTTGAAATAGTGTGTAATACAATGAGATCAATATTTTAGTTGTTAGATCAGTCAGGATACTACTCACCATACCAATATTTCTAGATAGTTTAATTAAAAGAAAATCAATATATGTTTATTTCATTTGAGGTCAAAATTTATTGTAGTTAGTTCCCAGGTAGTTGAATGAAGGTACTATATCAATTCTTTTATCATTAAGGGATATTTGTGCATTTGGTGTTAAAGGAGATAACATATTGGAAAAAATCACTGCTTTAGTGTTATTAACATTAATTATTAATTCATTAGAATTTAACCAGTCAGAAATAGTTTGCAACTGTGTATTACATTGTGTTAGTATTTCACCTAAGTTTTTTCCTTTTATAAGAACAGCTGTATCATCAGCATACAGAAAAAGATCCATATGAGTTGACAGCAAAAATAAATCATTAATGTAATATTAAACAATAAAGAACCGAGGACAGAAACTTGAGGTACTCCTGATCTCATAATTTGAAATGAGGAGTGGTAATGCTCAATTTGTGTATATTGTTGTCTGTTAGTCAAGTAATTTTTAAAAAGTGAATAAGTATTACCCCTGATTCCTATATTTTGTAATTTAGAAAGAAGAAAATCGAGATTTAAAGTATCAAATGCCTTCGATAAATCCAAAAATAAAGCTATTGTTGTATATTTTTGAGTAAAATTATTTTGTATAGCATTTTGAAGGCATAGCAATGCCAATTCTGTAGATTTATCTGCAAAAAATCCAAATTGATACTGACTGAGTATCTTATGTTTTTGAAGGTAGGAAATTAGTAGAGTATAAATTAATTTTTCAAGGATCTTGGCAAAAATTGAAAGATTTCCTATAGGACGATAATTATTTGCTTCATTTTTTGAACCATTTTTGAATTTTGGAGTGATTTTGGTTACTTTTAGAGCATCGGGAAAAATTCCTGAATGAAGTATGGAGTTGTAAATTGTTAGTAATGGCTCAACAATGACGTCTGCAACAAATTTAATAACCCTGGGGTGAAAATCATCATAACCTGGTCCAGAGTTGATGTTAATTTGTTGAAGTATATGTAAGAGATCAGTTCTTGTAATTTCCTACATATAAAATGTATTAGATCTGTATGTAACAGATAAATATTGAGTAAAGTGGGTGCTAGACATATTCAAATTTTGTTTGATAACTTGTGGGACAGATATAAAATAATCATTTAAAATGGTGGCCATTTCACCTATGTCTGTAATTTTTTGGTTGTCTGAGTTTGTTAAATGTTCAGGCATTATTGGAGTATTATTTTTTTCGAGGTGTTTCCACATTAATTTTGGTACATTAAGAGAGAAAATTTGTAAATAGTAATTGCGTTTGAGTATTCGTATATTTGAATTAAATTTATTTCTATAAGTTTCGAAGTTATTAAATTCTATTACTGATTTGCTTTTCAGAAATTTGGTATACAACTTATTTTTTCTATTTATACGATTCAGAAGCTGATTCATTATCCAGGGATTACAACACTTCTTTCTCGCTTTATTACTCCTCCAGGAAATTAAGAAAGTTTGATCATATAATTCCTTTAATAATTTGGAAAATGCATTGTATACAGTATTTGGGTTATCAAGTGAGAGTATTTCGTTCCAGGTAATGATATACAATATATTACGGAATATTTCTAAATGTTGTTAATTTGTCTTGTTTTATAATATACAGTATTTCTTTTTGTTGGGAAATTATGGTAATAGAATATAAAAATAGGTAGGTGGTCACTAATGTTATAGTGTATAACACCCGAGGTTATCATATCAGGAGATGCATTAGTAAGTGTGATAGGTCAAGGGTGGTTTCTGATTGCATAGTGATCCAAGTTGGGGTTGGGGTTTAGTGTTGGTAAATCCAGACATATTTAAAGTTTGATTTAATTGTTTAGATGCTGGCTTGTCACAAATATAAAATTCACTTGCAGCATCTTGTTTTATTTTTTTCAATATGAACAACTATTTTGAATTTCATAAAATTATTTCATCAAACTTCAGAAAAAAATGGATTTATAAGAAAAAATAGTAGTAGCTGTTTTTACTCAATATTTTAAAACTTATCTTCCAAACATATCTTTGATGTAACAGAAAATAATTTGAAATGGGTCAGCAGGTGAAGAATTTGTTATAATCATGTATTTACTACAATAATTTAAAATTTGAAAATTATACTCTCATTAATTTAGCTTGATGCTGTGTTAATAAATTGCACGAAAGATAATGATAAGATGTTGAAAAGGTGACACATACAAATCTGGGTCTTCGTTTACAAGTCCTGAACAGAAAAAAACAATTTTATCACTAATCCACTAATACGCAGATACAAATATTGTGCCTCACAACATGGAAATACTGAACACAGAATGACAGTATCGTCAAACTTACATATAGTACTGTGACAAAAATCAGATATTAAAAATTTCATGCCCAAAAATACAATCCTTTACACAGCATGAAAGAGCAAGGGCACACAAAAATTGAAGATCAAAATTCCCATGTATAGGAGTAACTCACAAGCCTTCTTGAACCAATGATTTTGCTCTTGCTTCTAGCAGCTGACAAAACTGCATTTTATACACTCTCCTTTCTGGCTTTTCACAGTCAACACGTGGGCAGTACACATTAATCACAGCTAATTTCTCTGTGTTACTTCCATTTCTGGAAAAGGGGAGGAAAAAGGGAACATAACTTATGCTGATAGTACTACAGAGTTTAGTTCACTCAGAAAAAATCCATACAGTATTCTTACAAAAAAAAAAAAAAAAAAACAGCAACAGAAAAGGAATAATCTTAGTTTATTTTTAAACCAGAAAAAATAAAATTCACACACTAAAACAAAAATCATAAAAATATGATTTGGCAAATAACAAAAAAGAAAAGGCATTACAGCACTCATTCCAGGCAGGCAACTGCAAAACATAAAGGGGAACTCAGAATGCAGTTCTGGGGACCATTCATGAAACGGGTGATGAATGGCTTGTCACATACTTGCACATTATATGTCAATTACTAAGATTTAACCGTAACAAAATCTTACTGTGATTGAAAGAGGACAACACAAAAGTTGAAAGGGAACTACACAATGAATTCAGCATTCCAGAAAATGAAGAAACAGTCTCAATTTAACAATGGTAGCCACAAAACCCCATTATTTTATGGCATAGAGATGCCAGAATTAACTTTTATCTATGTAGCAAACTTTTCAAAGAACTCCAGTTTCAGGGTGCACGCATCACTGTACGAAGGCGAAGAGCACCTGTTCAGATACACATGTTTCCAGGCTCTGCTGCTTGGAATTGCAGTTTATTGGATTGTGTAATGGTAGCATGCCTGGATAGAAGTTAGTTGCTGAATTTTAAAGGGGAAAAAACCTTGAATGGCAAAAGACTGCCAACCACAAAAAAGTTGGTTGCTACTCCAGGACAATGCAACTTTTAAGTCCTCCGACGAACTGGTTTTGATGAAGTAAAGGCATTTCCAGAGTCTCTTCTGCCATAAAACAATAGGTACAATAGTTCTTTTTTTTTTTTAAAGCATTGTCAGTTTTAATCAATGAAGCACAATTTTTCGGAAATTATCAAAGCACAGCAACATCCTTCTCTTGATACAAACTCTTAAATTCTCGATCTGTTGTTTATTGAAAACAATGTCTTTTTCTCTTTCAAATTGTTTTAGTAAATTTTTCGTCAATATCAGCAAATGTCTCATGGTCATTTTCTCAAGTAGAGTCCAGATAATCTAAGATAATTGGGACTAAAACCAACATGACTTATGGAAAACTTGGATTAAGTGGAATCATAAAATATGGAACACAGAAAGTTAAACATATGTAAAAATATATAGATCTTTTACAAAATGTTTCAACAATGAAGAGAATGAAATAAACACTAAACAATGCACTGCAATAACAAAATATTATATAATAATATAACAGTGTATTAACAATGGAAAAAATCACCAAGCATGTTTTGTTTTCTTGCCAAACAACTTTTTTTGGTGGTGCTCTTTATATTAGGAAAATATCATATTTTCAATAAGCCATTCTACTCTGAAAAGTCACCAATGCTTGATTTCTCAATCTTTCCTCTGCTTCCTTTCAAGTCACTTACTGTGACTTCACTAACAGCTGGTTCAGTAGCAACCTTTTCAATATTTTAACAGCATCTACCCCCTCCCCCCCTTTTCCTTCGTATCAGGTTTTAATGACTAAGTTAACTCTAGTGGCTATAACATTTCATTATTCCTAACTTCAGAACACTGGTTCCACGGACGAGAGAGTGCCAGTGTCGTGGGACAAGCACACCATTCATGCCGCATCTGGGACAAACTTGAGTCCATCGTGAATGACAAGCCAGAAGGTTTGTCATCTACACCTCATAACATGGTTTCTGATGGGTTCATTTCTCTCTCTCTCCACTTCTGGCTGAAGTTTTCATGCAACATATCGAAAAAAACATGGTCATGGAACACAATCTACAACCTTCCATTTGGCTTCCATATGATGATGATATTTTTGTAATTTGGCCACACAATAGAACTGACCTTGAATCTCTTCTTGAAAAGATGTCCCTGAAGTTCCCATCAATAAAATTCACCATCAATGAAGAATCACTGCAAGGCATTGACTTCTTAGATGTCAATCTGACAAGGCAAGGAAATCATCTCAACAGATCTGTCTATAGAAATCCCTCTGCAATAACAAACATAATCCCATTTTTATCCCACTCCCCAACAGCTCACAAATTTGCCGCCTTAAAAACTTATGTTAATCGTGCCAGGATTGTCTGCAACACTGAATCTTCCTTCACTGAATCTTCCTTCAGGAAATTGAAACCATAAAAAAAATTGCTGATGCCCATCAGTTCTCACCTTCTACAATTGGGAAATTCCTCCGAAATTCCCATTTGAAAAATCTGTCTGCTCTCTCACCAATACTAATGGAAAAACCACCATTCATTGGCTCCATCCCTTTCCATGGATCCTTTTCTTATAAGATGTGTAAACTCTTCAAAACTATGGGCTACACTCTCACAGTGAAACCAAACCCTCCTGCAATAAAGTGCCTATTTAAAGACAGGGATCCTGTCTCACCCCTGGAGTTTATGTTATTCCCATTTCAACTTTCTCTGGTCTATCAGCATACAGAAGTGGCCAAAATTGTGGAAACCTTTCGACAAAAGCGTATTTTTGAGGTTTGATGGCTCATAACACAACTTTTTTTTGGATTAATACCATAAAATTATATATCAACACAAAGATAATTTCATCGAGAATGTAATGCAACAAAGCTTGTTCAATTATCTGTATTCTATGAAAAGTTATAGCCAAATAATCAGAAAAAGGAAGCACAACTTGCTTAGGTTGATATGAAGCAGCTTTTTTTCATTTGAATGTAGCCAATGAGCATGAGTGTTTAGAGAGCCAATTAGGTGTCATCTTGTTTTGGCAATAAGCTAATCAGGTCACAGTAGGATTCAGTTATTGATGTCATGTATTGGAGCTGAGAGGAGGACATTTGTCAGTGTGTTATGTGATTGCTATCAAGTTTTTTTTTTTTGTTCTTTCATTTAGTGAGCTTGTAAAATGTAATAAAATTAAAGAAATGATGCAAAGAGTTGACTGGTCACCCAGAAAGCGATATAAAATAGTACTATTAGGCTGAACAAGGCTTCAGTTATGAAGAAATTGGAAGAAAAATTGGTGGGAACTTAACCACAGGTGGCATTTCTAAATTTTTGAAGAGGTACAAGGAGACTCAGTCACTACAAAAGACTGGTAAAGGCAGTCTTTTGTTGGTGTATACAAGATGAAATGGCGCAATGCAATGTGAAGTTGAGTGCAAGGACTGTTCGGCGCAGACTGCAGGAATTTGGTCTAAAAACTAGAATTCCACGAAAAAGGCCATTTTTATGACTCAAACAAAGGCTGAAAAGATTAAAGTGGGCTAAACTCCATGTTAACTGGACAACGGAACAGTGTTATTTGGAGTGATGAGACCAAAATCTCCCTGTTTGGTAGTGATGGCATAAAATACATAAGGAGAAGAATCAAAGAAGATTTGCATCCTGATTGCATTACAACACCCAGTTAGTGTTATGATCTGCGGTTGTATGGCATCAAAAGGTGTGGGCAGAATTTGCACTATTAATGGGAATATAAATGGCTAAAAATACATTAATGAAATACTTGAGCCCAAACTGAAGCCTTCTGCACATGATCTTTTCCAAAATAATGAAGCATTTATATTTCAACAGGATTCAGTTCCATGTCATGTTGCTGCTGTGTGCAAAAAGTGGTTTCAAGATAATCATATTCCACTGCTGGAATGGCCTGGGATGTAGCACAGACCTTAACCCCATCAAAAATCTATAGAGCTGACTAAAGAAACTTGTTAATCAGAAGCAACTCAGCAATAAAACCCAATGAATATAAGCAATAATTCAATCTTGGTGTCACATTATAACAGCTGCAGAACTAAAAAACTTGGTTCACTCCATGGGAAGGCGTTGTAAGGCCATAATTAATGCTAAAGGTTACCCAACTAAGTATTAACTGACATGGTGAGAATTTTTGTAAATCTCATGTTTTCTATGTGTTTCACTTTTCTTCTTTATAACTGCTGTTTTAGTACAAAATTCTTCATAAAAGTTATTGCATTACATTCTTGATGAAATTAGCTTTCCATTGATATATAATTTTATGGTATTACTCCAAAAAAAGTGGTGTTATGAGTCGTCAAACCTCAAAAATACACTTTTTCCAAAAGGTTTCCACAATTTAGCCACTACTATATATTGGCAGCACATACCAAAACATCAATACAAGACTTAGTGAACACAAAAAAGATGTTTCCAATGGTCTTCCAAAGACAGCATTATCTGCACTAACCCTTGAAGACATTGCTGCAGTTCACATTTGGAAAGAAACAAAAAAAGTTGCCCCATTCATCAACAAAGCATCTCTGCGCTTCCATAAAAGCATTGAAATTTTGTTTACCAAAAACTGCAATTCAGAGACCCCTCACCAAATCCCATTTATCTGGATCTCTCTACTAAAATCTGGCAACAGTTCCAACACCCCAACTTCAAATTATAGTTCTGGCAACCAGCCCATCCAGTCGATCGCAGGTGATCAAGGTCACAGGATGACCGAAAGCTACCGCTAAACTAACATTTTTACCATACGTGACTCTGCATGTTTTCACTCGATTTCTAAGTTTATCTACACCTCTGACCACTTGGCCATCGGTGTGCTTGTCTATTCTTTTCAAGGCCTTGATTTTTTCATTAAAAAACAACAGAAGTGTGTTTTATTTTACCATTCATTTCAGCTTAAATATTTTAACTGCTCATAAATTCTTCCAATTGAGTGTGAAACATTGTACATAGACCACATGTGCAGGTGATCAACCAATCATAGATCACAGACAAAATCATTTCTATCTTAGAAACTGGAAAAGGAATTGCTCTCTCTTATGATCCTCAAGTGTCACCACATTTTTGCTTTGAAGGGGGACAAAAAGTATGCCAAACAAAAAATTAATTTTTTTTTAAAATGACATCTGATTAAGCAGGAATCAACTGTATTTTCCATTCTTTTGATACCCAATTCCATATTTCTTTCACCTGGCATTAGTTCATTCTTCTAGCAATCTGTTCTGCCTATTGCCATGCATACGTTTTTCTACTAGTACTGTTGCCTATTATCTCTGGTATCATCCTTGGCTCATTCACACCTGCCAACTTTCAAGAACTGAAATCTGTAAAAATATATATATATATATTCAGCGAACGTTTAATCGATGTTCCATGGACTAATATAATGATGAAATGGTTCAAACATATCCATTAAAAGCCAGTTTATTATGTAAACAATTTTGCAATTTTAATCAATTTCATATGCTATTTTTTCAGGGGTTAATGACCAGTGTGAGCAACTCGATGGGCTATAAGCAGGCACTTGACCCCAATTTAGAGCCACTGGTTCCAGGGAAGGGAGAGAGCTAGTGCCACAAGACAAACACAACATTCAATCCACACCAGGATTTGAACATGAACTCATCTCGGATGAAAGATCACAGGCCAGACGTTAGATCACTGCCCCATCGAATTTTATAAGCCATAATTAAGATATTTGGCACTACTTCACGCTCATAGTGATTAAAATGCAATTGCTACAGATTGCGCCAATTCATTATAATGAAAAAAACAACAACAATAAAGTCACATAAATCTGTTTTTGGAGTAGTAATAAAGAGTATTTTAATTTGCTGAGCTTTCATCTGCCAACAGGAGGTTTTGTCAATGCAGTTTACAATAAACGATAAATACATGTTATTGATTGTTTAACAATAACAACTTTGGTGAATTAAAATACTCTTTATTACTTCACTGATTAGGGGTCGATGATTTTATTGTCTTTTCAGTTATTAGGGTGTATTAGTATCTTTTGGACATATCCTTAAGATCTCTGCTATGTTATAATACCTTTACAAAATGCAATTATAAGTCTTATGTGTCGACATTCTCTCTCTCTCTCTCTCTCTCTCTCTCTCTTTCCCTCTCTTAGCAGTTATCAACAATCCTAATCTTACAATGTCTTTATGGAGTCTTTCTTGTTAGGCTGTACAGAGGGTTGGGGATGCAGAAGTGGGTAAAATTGTGATAGGTAAATTAGAATGTAGAGGCCCTGGTGTCCCTGGGGACACTTATTCTCCTCTCAAAATTGCATTTACCTGAGGGGGGGATCTGTAAAACCTGTCAACTGTAAAATAACTGTAAAACAAGTAGAATTTCCATAAATTTTACGGGTAAATCGTAAACCCTGGAAGGTATATTCATGTATTCATTTTTTTATGCATTTTAGATATCCTTGAATACACATCTCACCGTAATTCTTTGAGCTGAGTTGTCTTGGTATCTGCATATTTTTTGTAGCTGGAATCCATGTTCTTTAACTACTGGTATGATACAACACTGAAAAAAAGTTTCTTTCTGAGATATAATGGCAATTTTCTCTTGAATTTACATTACTGCTTCCAAACGCTCTACAGTCAAGTTTTTAATCCATTAATTACTTGCATGACTTGACATTCAGCTGTTATTGTTTGTCTAGGTTGATAGACACCGACCACTACATATTTCATTGACTCGATTATACGTTTAAAAAGACTCCAAAAAACTTTGGGAAGTTCTTTTCCATGCGATTTCTGAAATATACAGATGTCTTCCATTTTACACCACATTTCCTTCTGACAAGTCCTTTTAAATTTCCCTTGCTAGCCTGTAACAAGCTGATTAAATACTTCTTATAATGTTTTCCTTTACCCTGATAAATTTCTGATTTTCTTATTCTTACCTACTTAACAATAATCAAGAACAACAAAAGAGTAAAGATTCCAGTTCTTTTGCAGCACTTAAATTTTAATTTTTTGCACGTAACTTTTGCATAAAAAAAAGATAAATTAATTGGTCAAATCAAAACGTCTGGGGTTTCTGTACATAGGATAAGTTGTCCGGATCTTAACTATTAAACACATTTTAAAAGTTAATGCTCCAGACAACTTATTCTATGTTACACAAACCACATTAAGCATTAATGGTAAGGTAACGTTGCAGATGAAGAAAAATAGTGATCTGCATGCTTCATGGATTCGTTGATAATATAAACATTAACTGCCCATGCTATATCAGTTTACAGAGCAGATTACAGGAATGACTGTAAGAACTACAGGAGCATCTCCTTAAATAATGCTTCTTGCAAGATATGCTCAAGTATTTTGAGTAGCAAAGCTAATGAAAGTTACAGTGCAGCATTTGGAGAAATATGCAATGCAACAACCAGAGATGCAGGAATGGGGCTCAGAACTTTATCCTCAACCCAACCAAAAAAGAAAAAAAAAAGAAAAAGAAAAAGGAAGGCTTTTTTACTTCTCCTTGAAAAATGGCTAGGTGAGCATAGAAACTATTTAGTTTCCTGATTCATAACACCTCAAGTGTTTCTTATACTCCAGCACTCCTTGTCAGGAATTTATATTTGTATTATGGCAGTTTTTTGAAAAAATCATATGATATGAATAAGGATTTACATAGGTTATAATTGAAATTGAAATTTTTTTTTCAGTATGTATCTACGAAAAAATTGGTAAAAGTTAATGAGCAAAATATTGAATTCAGTCAGAGATCAGATCAGATCATACGTTGGGGAATTTTAGAAAGGGAGTGTCCCCCAGGTCTTAAACAACCTTTAAAAATAGGAAGCTAGGAGATTTGGGCTAGAGTGCCTAATAGGACAGTGACATGGAAGCAAAGTAGAAAGGGGGAGGGAGATACCCTTATTTATTACTGGGGGACCAGTACCCGGGGTCTAATGGCTTAACGTGCCCATCTGACTAACGATGGATATTTAGTGGTTTGAGCATTAGTACCTGCCCAGATCAAACCTAAGGTTCCTCTATGGCAGTCAAAAACATTAAACACTAGGCCATCTGCAGCCCCCGTGAATTCGGTCAGAAGCCTGAGTGCCAAGTTTCAACTGTCGGAATTGAAAAAAGTACTGGCAATTGGCTGAAAATCAGCAGTGGAACAAGAAAGCATATTGCCATTTTTTCATGCATTTTGAACATTAAATAGGTAAGGTAACGTTACACATTAAAGAAAAATTTGAGATTTTTTTCTGCATGCATTTATCTCGTTGCAAATATAAATCTAACTGCCCATGTTATCAGTTCTGAAGAGTCCAGATTACAGATTTTAAATTTAATGATTTAAAAGTCTAAACTCATTTTAAATTTATATTAAACATGTCTTTCCTTGTGCAACATATTAAAATTTTTTCTGGATATCAACCTATGTTACAACACGCTACAAAAAAAAAAAAAAAAAACTATGAAATACTAAAACTGCCAATCTGTTTCTTATCTGAATGTTTTTGAAGTCTCCAAGATATCCATAAATTCATAAAGGAAATGGAACGCAGGATCTACTGAGCATGACTTCTAATTGTTTCACTGTAATTGATGTTCAAGTACAGTAAGTGGTATTTTCCCACAAGATGAGCATGAGTGCCCAAGGTGCCCAAGCCAAGACTAAAATTGAGTCATCAAATCACACTCACAACAGGAGTTGGGCTTTATTGGTCAATGCAACAATATATATATATATATATATATATATAGGGCAAAACAAAGCAAAAATGAAGAGCAATTGAATTAGATATGCCTGTCTAGTAACGTATAGCACCACCTTTCGCCCTGATGACGGCGGCGATTCGTCTCGGCATGGACTTGACAAGACACCGGAAGCATTGGGAAGCCATACGGATCCACGACCCCTGAACAAGCTCCCACAGTTCACGAAGATTTGATGGACGGGGGTCAGAGCCTCAAACATCTCTCTCGATGGCATCACAGATGTGCTTGATGGATTGAGGTCAGGTGACCTAGCTGGCCAAGGAAGCGAGGTAACGTCGGTGGAGTGTTCATTCAACCATTCGGATACAATTCGGGAGCGAGGACAGTGCATTGTCTTGTTGCAGGATGAGGTCCCCAGTGGGATGTTGAGGACGCACAAATGAGAGCAAGTGGTCGTCCAGGATATCCCGGTAACACTGACCTGTGAGAGACGATGTCACACGTACCAGGGGTCCCCTTTCAGTCCACATAAACAGTCCCCAGATGAGAATGCCACCCCCACCAGCTTGAAGAGTACCCTGCTGGCAAGAAAGATCCATCGCTTCATGTGGTTTGCGCTGTACTCGTATCCTGCCATCTGCATGTACCAACGTGAATCTCAACTCATCAGTCCAGGCAACATTTTCCTACATGTCTAGGGTCCAGTGGTGATGTTTCTGTGCCCATGCTAATCTTTGCACCCTATAATGTGCGGTCAGCAGCGGTACCCTCGTGGGACGATGGCTTCTGTACCCCATAGCGAGGAGATGGTTCTGGATGGTGTGGCTGCTTTCACATTTTTGTGCACCAGCGTTAAATTGCCAAGTGATTTCTTGCACTGTGGCCCATCTATCTGCTGTTACAACGCGAGCTAGCCGACGATGATCCCGCTCATCCACACGCTGTTGTCCACGGCAGATGGCCCTTGCAGGGATGGTTTTACCGGATTCGATGTACTCACGGTGCACCCGTGACACAGCGGCTTGTGAAAATCCCAGTGCATGCACGACTTCCGATATGGAGTGACCCATTCGTCGGGCCCCGACAATTTGCCCACGATTAAATGCACTTAGATCCTTCGTCTTATCCATACTGCGTCAGACTCTTACTGATTCCCGTCACATCACTCCTTATATTGTCGGATCGCTGCATACGTCATGTCGTTTCCGTTTACAGGGCCGCCCACAGCGCCACATTTGCGTTACGCCAGCTGTCTCTAATTTAATTGCTCTTCAGTGTATATATATATATAATCGTCCTCCTCCCTCAAATTTTACAGCATTATAGACAAAAGACTGACTATTAGGAAAATCATCCAGCCAAACACTTACACACCAGCAGATAATAAATCTGTCACTTAAAAAATTGCTAAATACGAAAACAGATAAGGTATCTGTAATATACATTTGAATAGATGTATTATAATTATTACTTAAACACTGATATGAATTGGCAGTTCTCGGAACTTCCAATTCCTGGGCACTGACAAATACTCAGAATTGAAACTCGTGTTAGATATGGGGGAGTGGGTGTGTGTGTGAAAAGGAATTAAATATGATTTGCAAAAATATTAAAAACATCTAGTTATAAACTTTCTTGAAGATGAATTTTTTTTGCTTTTTTGGTTGTTTATTGATTCAGAAATCACTGGAAATATGGCAAATACGACACCATATATCTTTAAATAAATTTTCTTAACGAATAAACTTTTTTCTCATCCCTTATAGTCTCTTCTTGCTACACTCACCACGAGAAAAAGCATTTTTTTTCTTCTTCTTTCTCTTTTTAAGAGCCAAGTCAAGTTGGAAATAATTACATACCTGTGTGTACTCTATATAGCGCCATTTCTGTGATCGTGCAGTTGTTTTCATGGCAAAGTATGAAGCAGCATTTCACATTTTAAATTTTTATTCACTGAAGATAAATAATTGTCCAATTTATCAGTCACTGTTTGCTATATCAAGAAGCAAAAGATAAGTATTTTTCCTTTTATTTGAAAAGAACTTCAACTGTCCATCATCTATGACACACAAAGCTGTTTTCTCTACACGGTGTGAAGGAAGTGGTGTTTTTAAACTTTAATTTTGTTAAGCAAAAGGGAGAATTTCTGCTTTATTCCTTAATACAGCAAGAGACGACTAAGGAATGGCAAAAAAAAAAAAAAAAAAAAGCATTTTAAGTGAAATTAATTTCAAAAATCATTACTAATGTAAAAACACTTTTACGGATCACAGAAATGATGTTGGTTCCATCACAAACTGACTGAGTTTCAAATTTAATTTATTAAAAACAATTGCTGATGGACAGTGATGTGCCTAGAAAAATTTTTCGAAGGGGGGAGGGGTTTTGAAATTAATTTTTTATACAACTGAATGAGTTATGAGTGCATTTTTTAAATGTATGCAACATCTGAGCAAAAATATTCAAATAAATATTGTTGGAAATTATTATTAATACTCTTATCACCTATATCCTTATCACCACATAATTTTAAATGGCTGACCACTTATATTTTGCTTTTTATCTGTGTAGAAAACAAGTTAGGAAAAGTGACTGCAATCCTGATAAGACCGATTTGTGTGTGAGAAATCTATTTTCCAAAGCACTAATAAACATGTCTATAATTGGTACATAAATTGAAATCCTGTTAGTTTATGTTACAGCGTTGGTTTTGTTTTGATGTGATTATTGGTATTTTAATCAAAACTCCTTGCTTTTCAGTGTGCTTTAGAGTAATCTGAAATAAGTCATGGAACTCAAATTTGGCATCGCCTCATACCACAGAAACTTTCAGTATACCCATGTATTCACTTTTCATTGCAATGGGGCATTCTGGTCCTCGGCTCCTTGCCACTTCCTCATTTTCATGGAGAAAACATGTCCAATTGTTGTCACGAGACATAAAAACAATTTCAAATAATATAAAAACTTTGCCTTTTAAAATCATGTTTTTGAAATATCGAAAGGTTCTAAATTTGGAAGGGGATTACCCCCCCCCCCACCTGGGCATGCCACTGCTAATGGGTTGGGTAAAAATATGAGCTCCATTGATTGGTCTCAAAGGACAGATCAACGGTTGAGACAGGAAAACACGCATTTCATTAAGGAAAATAAAAAAAATCTTAAATTTAAAATACAGATGGTTGAGACAGAAAAACACACATTTCATTAAGGAAAATAAAAAAATACCAAGCTGCTTTTTTGCACAATTACAAAAAAAAAAAAAAAATGAGCATTAGCAGAAAACAATTAAAAATTAGGAATACAGTCAGATAGAAAAACGGGTGTTTTCCAGTTTTGAAACTCTGCTTTTTTTTTAAACAGAACTTCGTCAGAAAAATTCAAAACACAAAAAAATCACAGAATATTTTAATTCCCACTAAAATTGGCATTTCTGCAGATTCCAAAAGATCAGTGGACATATGTTGCAAACATCTAGAAATTTAACAAAATCCACTAAAAAGTTTTTTCTAACTGGAAGAAAACAGCAAAATCCAGAAAACTTGGCAGGTATGCAATTGTGTTGATTTTTTAACCCTTTGAACACTTTTAAAACATTGGATGCAACTCCACAATTTCAATATCAGTGATCACAGAAATACGATTCTGCATATTTAATAATTCAGACATTGCACATTGAAGCACTGGTCTCAGATGCTCTATTGTGAGGTTTTCACTTTTAATCAGGATATTTATAGACAAAGTTGTTGAAGGAGAAGTCTAATTTTCATAGGCTTTATGATTTCTGCAATGCAGTAAAATATAATTTGTAAGGAATATCTTATACTCAAAGAATAAATTTCAATGATTTTGAAATTTTGTTTATATATATAAAAATGTTTTAAATGCATTTATGGCACCTCTATTCATAGTGATTGTGGAATAACTTTTTTACGGGTCTTATAGAGGTTATTTTTCATGAAAGTTGGTTGTCTAATTTTCGAACTAAAGCCTAGTTCGTCATCAGGACTATGTCACTGGAGTAGTTGCTGCCACTCAATTGGAAGAGTCCATCCACAATTATCGTTAATTGTGGTACTTCTTCTTCTTGCTATTTCGATCCCTTCTTCTAGTTTCCTCTTCACTAAGTTTGACTGGTGGGCGATTATTTTCACTGAGTCCCAATTTATGGAGTGTCCACTTGCTTGTATATGTCTGTCTAGCCCTGTTTTGTTCCCAATGTTCCTAATAGCTGCTTGGTGTTCTTTCATTCGGACCTTAATACTTCTCCCTGTTTCTCCAATATAGCTGAGTCCGCAGTTACAGTCGATGCAGTAAATTACTCCTTCCTGCAATTGGATGTCCAATTCTTTCTGCTTTAAAGCTGGCAGGAACTTCTTTATTTTGTTATTAAGATCTGGAGCTAGCCTGATATTATATTTTGCTCCGATCCTTTTCAGTTTCTCGAAAAGTCCCTTGTGGTACGTAATTTTGCTGGTGAATTTGAAGTTGTTTTTTTCCTGCTTCTTTTTTGGCACTTGTTTAAATATTTTCTCAACATATGGGGAGGGGTAATTGTTTTCTGCCAATATTTCCCTTAATTCTTCTTTGTGAAGATCTTTTTGAGTAGCTGAAGAGACCAGGATTTCAATTTTTTCCAAAAATTGTCTCGCCGTATTCAATTTAATACTAGGAGTGTTCAAATGAAAAGGTACGAAACGACACTGTGGGTATAAATAAAGACTTTATTCAAAGTATACACCATAGGCCGTAGCACAACGACCCCATTGATTAACGAACCGAAGGATTCCTTGTTCCCAGAATTTCTATGGCCGTGACGAGACCCAGTCCTGCACAGCGTCCTTGAGTTCGTCGTCCGAGTGGAAGCGCTTCCCTTTCAGATGTTTTTTCAGGGGACCAAACACATGGAAATCGCATCACCTGTGACGATCCGCTCCAGGAAAGCGGGGTCTTCATGATACCGAAACAGATGTTGAAGTGCTAGCCCCATACGCAGTTCCTTTTGCTGGTCGGTGAGCTGCTTCGGAACCCACTGCGCGCACACCTTCCGATAACGCAACCTGTCGTGAACAATTGTCAACACTGTTCCAACGCGGACATCCACCTCCACCGCCAACATTCGCAATGTGACACGCCGATCACCTCTCACTAGGTCGTCCACCTTGTCGATGAGATCGGCCGTGATGACTGTGTTTGCCTGGCCCGGTCTCGGGTCATCAACCAAGCTCTCACGGCCTGCAAGAAAACGGGCACTCCATTTTCTCACTGACCTGTCGGCACACAGTCTTCCCCATATACGGTCACCATCTGGCGATGAATAGCGGCCGGTTTAACACCTTCCGCTGTCAGAAATCGGATAACGCCTCGCTGCTCCTCAATCGTCGAATTTTGCAATGTGAACGCCATCCTGTCCTCACACACACTGCCGCGTCAATTGGACGGCGCTCTTTATAAGAGCCTCTGCTCTCTCCTGCGCATGCGGGCGTCCGCGCATGCTCCGATCCACGCCAGCGACTCCAATCGCATCCCTAGATGTGTCGCTACGTTCTCCCATAGCGGCATAGACAAATATGTTAACGGTTACGTTCTTATGACGTTTCGTACCTTTTCATTTGAACACCCTTATATAATCAGGGTGGAATGAGCAGAAGTCTAACATCTTCCCTGTGTTGGTGGGTTTTCTAAAAAGCTGAGTGAATATTTTCCCCTCTCTTGAGGTCAAGGTTAAATCTAGGTAATTGATGCTATGGTCTTTTTCCTGTTCCAGGGTGTACTGCAAGGTATTCTCTAGTAAGTTAAGTTCTGCCAGAATCTGAGAGGGTAGAGATTGGTCCACAGTATCTACTATAATTAGGACATCATCCATGTATCTTACATAGAGAGCAAACAAGGAGGGTTGTATAAGGATTTTTGCCTCTAGTTTACTTATATAATAATTTGCTAGCAGAGGTGCTAGTGGAGAACCCATTGCAAGTCCTGAAGTTTGCCTGTAATATTTCTTTCCAAACTGGAAGAAATTATTCTTGAAGGAAAATAGGAGCAGTTCATATATGCCAAGTAGTATTTCTCTATTGAGCAAGCCTTATTATGAAGAACTCAATGGTAACCCTATAGATCAAACTGTCAAAAATCTTAAGAAATTAATCAGCTCTTTAAGAAATAAAAAACAGCTTAATGAGCTCTTCAAAAACTTCTCCAAAATCTAGTCAAAAATTCCACAGATCTATGGTACGATAAAAGTTCACAAAGAAGGCCATCCAGTAAGACCTATAATAGACACTAGAAATTCGCCACTCTCCAACATTAATTATTATTTACTTGGTCACCTCAGAGATATTTTCCCTTCTCCTCCCTACCTACTAAAAAATTCCATGCAGCTAAAAGGAAAACTGGACAACTTGCCAGAATTAATTCATCCAGTAATGGCAAGCCTGGATATAGTCTCTATGTATACCAACATTAACCTGGACCTCCTACTGGAATTCATTGCAGATGACCTTGCGGAAAAAATAGTATTCCATAATCACAATAGAGAAATACTACTTGGCATATATGAACTGCTCCTATTTTCCTTCAAGAATAATTTCTTCCAGTTTGGAAAGAAATATTACAGGCAAACTTCAGGACTTGCAATGGGTTCTCCACTAGCACCTCTGCTAGCAAATTATTATATAAGTAAACTAGAGGCAAAAATCCTTATACAACCCTCCTTGTTTGCTCTCTATGTAAGATACATGGATGATGTCCTAATTATAGTAGATACTGTGGACCAATCTCTACCCTCTCAGATTCTGGCAGAATTTAACTTACTAGAGAATACCTTGCAGTACACCCTGGAACAGGAAAAAGACCATAGCATCAATTACCTAGATTTAACCTTGACCTCAAGAGAGGGGGAAATATTCACTCAGCTTTTTAGAAAACATACCAACACAGGGAAGATGTTAGACTTCTGCTCATTCCATCCTGATTATATTTAAATCAAATACGGCGAGACAATTTTTGGAAAAAATTGAAATCCTGGTCTCTTCAGCTACTCAAAAAGTTCTTCACAAAGAAGAATTAAGGGAAATATTGGCAGAAAACAATTACCCCTCCCCATATGTTGAGAAAATATTTAAACAAATGCCAAAAAAGAAGCAGGAAAAAAACAACTTCAAATTAACCAGCAAAATTACGTACCACAAGGGACTTTTCGAGAAACTGAAAAGGATCGGAGCAAATTATAATATCAGGCTAGCTCCAGATCTTAATAACAAAATAAAGAAGTTCCTGCCAGCTTTAAAGCAGAAAGAATTGGACATCCAATTGCAGGAAGGAGTAATTTACTGCATCGACTGTAACTGCGGACTCAGCTATATTGGAGAAACAGGGAGAAGTATTAAGGTCCGAATGAAAGAACACCAAGCAGCTATTAGGAACATTGGGAACAAAACAGGGCTAGACAGACATATACAAGCAAGTGGACACTCCATAAATTGGGACTCAGTGAAAATAATCGCCCACCAGTCAAACTTAGTAAAGAGGAAACTAGAAGAAGGGATCGAAATAGCAAGAAGAAGAAGTACCACAATTAACGATAATTGTGGATGGACTCTTCCAATTGAGTGGCAGCAACTACTCCAGTGACATAGTCCTGATGACGAACTAAGCTTTAGTTCGAAAATTTGACAACCAACTTTCATGAAAAATAACCTCTATAAGACCCGTTAAAAAGTTATTCCATTCCACAATATAAAAATGTTTTTTAATGTTGTTCCCTAGACAAACATATATAACTGAGGTTTCACTGTACATAGCAACCAAACTTAATTATGTAGTACTATACTTACTTAAGTTCATGCTGTGTGATGATCACTCTTCCTTCATTATCTAAGGCACCAAGGTCAAACGAAAAGCTTTGAAGAGCATCAGAAAATGAATCCCTATTTCCGATGCATGCATGTTCATCACATGAATTCAAATTCTTTGATAAACCAGCTTCTGCTTTACTGGGTGCACAGAAGTCTCGGCAATATGTGGCAACACCTGAATATCCACTTTGCCATTTGGGAAAATTAAAATACGATGAATATCCATCAACTAATGCAGTGTCTTCAGGGAGTTGACTACCTACAAAAATGAACATAATTTCAAAAATTACTCAAGAGCAAAACCTGAGATTTACATATATGCCATATCAAGATACTAATTTTTTAGAATTGCATTAGTCGTGGTATTTTGTTTACTTTATCTATGGATAATTAAATATAGCAACAAAAGGCAGAATACAGGATTTTATTTTTTTATCAATGAATAATAGAGATTTTGTTCTCTAATTTCAAATACAATGGTGAAATGAAAAAACAAAACAAAAAACAAAAAAATTCATTTTTCTATAAATAAAATTACTTGTATTCAGTTTGAACTAATTATTCAGGTGCAATTTTAGAGCTAATATTACCTGCCATCTTTTAAAACCAGTTAAGTTGTAAACATTTAAAAACTTTTAAACAATTTTAAGCGGCTAAATTTTTCTTTTAAATAAAAAATAATAATATTTGACACGCAAATAAAACCAGCTATAAATTTTTTACTATTTGAAGAGATATTTGATAAATTTTGTACTAAATGGCTACAGAGATGGACTTTTGGAGGCATTCTGCAAGAAAATCCAGATGTGAAAAAGTGCGTAATACAAAATTTCGAGATATTTTGAGTGTTAAAGTAGACATTCTTCAAACTATTGTGATGAGGAGATTGCAATGGTTCGGCGATGTAAAAAGAATGTCATCAGAGAGACTTCCTAACATTTTGATGAAGTGGGAGGCTACAGGAAAGAGGGAAAGAAGTAGACCAAGGAGAAAGTGGAGGTGGAGATTAAATCAAGTTTAAAAAATAATGGACTGGATGAAATGATGGCCTTGGATAGAGAGAAGTGGAAGAAGACTGGATGAACTATATGGACGAAGAAATCCGCTTAGTAGTGGAAATTCCTGATGATGATAATGATGAAAAAAATGCATTGTCTCCACAATTAATTTAAAGTTTATATTTCAAATTTACTAATTTTGATCAAACATGGTATTTAAAATTTGACGACTGTTTCAAATAACTAGATTCACCTCAGAAAGTGTCATTTTGCATCGACTTTTTTTCTAAGAGTAAAACAGTTACCATTGATGAAAAATCTTCTGAAAAGAAATCTCCTCCCCCTTCATTGTTTAAATGCAAATAATTTTTCACCTATTTGTACATCTGTGAGTGTTTTACCATCAGCATTACTATATTTTCCAATTGCAACACTAAACTCTATTTTAAAACAAGCAGCTCTAAAGGACATCTTTTAACTAGGTGTGGCTTGTAACTGTTTTCAATAAAATAAATTTCAGCCGTTGTTCACAATATTAAAGCAGTTCGTTGGATGATACTTCGAAGATGTAGACTCGCATTGATTTGCAATTGGACACGTCCTCTTCCTTGTCTGACAAGTTAACCATAGAAATAGGTATTTCACTGGAGTTTTGTCTTAGTTTGTCACCAGTGGCTTTGAGATAACAGATTATCATAAGGGCATCTTTAAAGTCAGTGACTGATCATTTTTCTGCATAATATTTTCATTTTTTAAAAATATTCCATGATCTTTGTTTTTTTGTTCTTTTCATTTTATTGGCATAAGGATATATGTTTTTATTTTATGTTTTGTTTCTACTTTTCTCGTTCACTGTCAGTCAGTTCCTGTAATTTAACTCCTTGGGTAATTTACAATGTTAAAAGAAAGTTTCTATAAATTTTTTCCCTTCTTCACTGCAAAAATTAAACTTAGGTAAGAACTACTGTAGTTTACAATTATAATGCCACTGTGCTAAACTTTTACAAACATACAGCTCTGAAATGTGGAATTTAACTAGGTGTAGTTTGTAACAGTTTTTGGTAACAAATTTCAGCTGTTGTTCACGATACTAAAACAAATCATTTATGGAAGACACTGAGCTATAAAGAATTTGGAATGCAAACTCTTCATTGATTATTAGCACTAGAGATTATGCAAATGATGTCTCAAAACCTGTGTGATTGCATGTAAATATGTAATTTGGAGAATGACAAGGATTCAATCTGGCCTTTTGCTATGCGTGCAAGAGATTTGATTTATTATTTGAAAATACTTATTTAGGATTAAAAAATTATTCTTTACAGCATTCAAATTACCCAATTGTCTGCTGGCCATTGGCCAGTAAGTTGTTCCCCCCAAGTTGTCATAAGTTAAAAAATGATTTTTTTTTTCTTTTACCTTGCTGTATGGTTTTCTTTTTAGGGAATAATGTAATGAAAGGTTCATGAAATGCTATTGGATAACAGCTATTTTTTTTATCCCTGGAGTAGACAACAAATACAGAAAGGCAGTTTCCTAATTCTTGTCTTGCAATGGCAACAGCTACTTTTTGTCACCTCCGTCCCCACCATTCATAATGAGCAGAAGCAAGCACAATAAATATCTTGCTCCTCCTTGGATTTGCCCACCCTAGCGAATGCAGCAGTTACTGACACCAGACTTGGTTTCTGTCCCAATAAAACACACTAACAGAGGACATCAATTGTATATATAAAAGTAACTTTGTAAAAGGGAAATTCTTTTCTTTTTTTTTTTTTTTTGATTGGAGGTTTAACGACCACCGTGAGCAACTCAATGGGCTATAAGCAGTCGCCCGTCCCTAATTTAGGGTCACTGGTTCCAGGGAAGGGAGAGAGCCAGTGCCGTAAGACAAACACAACATCCATGCCTCACCAGGATTCGAACCCGGACCCCTTTTGGACGAATGATCAGAGGCCATCGCTTAGACCACTGCGCCACTGGGGCGGCAAAGGGCAATTCACATGAGACAGTGTTCAATAGGGAACTGAAACTAACTTCATGGGAAAGCAGGAGGGATGAGCAATAAGACTACAATAAAGAAAAAAAAAGCTAAACAATAAAACAAAAAAAAACAAAAAAAAGTTGTGAATTTTTGTACCCTTGAAGTCTTCTCATTCTCTTACTTAAAAAACAGATCGAAAATGCACTTTTACTCTGCTGTATCACAATCTATCTGAATGTTATTCTGGAAACATTCTTTGTTCTGTGAGTTGCACTTTCAAATTAGATGTTTTAAAAACGAATACTGGAGATAAATTCATTGAAATTAAACATTATTTTCTGTGTGTTATTGTAATTTTTTTTTTTTTTTTTTTTTTGCAGACCAGTGGCCATTTTGGTGGTACAGTAGTTTGCAAATTCTGTATGTGTGTGTGTGTGTTGGTAAGGATAAAATGTGAATCTTTTATTACTATTATTATTTTTGCCTTGCCTGTAGTATAACAGTCAATGAGCCTGCAACTGGAAAAAACCACAAAACTATGATAAAATGTGAATCTTTTATTACTATTATTATTTTTGCATTGCCTGTAGTATAACAGTCAATGAGCCAGCAACTGGAAAAAACCACAAAACTATATGTGCTTTGAATATCACACATGAAATTAGAGAGAAGTCTCCCTCTTTCTAAACACATAAACCACTGTAACTAGCAATCATGGGCTAAATGCCATTCACCTCCCATCACCCGGCATTGATGACAACACCCCACTCTGAAACACTTACAGTCTTTTACACTTCATAAACAGAGTGTGAAGGTCTTTAACCCATTAGGAGAAAGAGTTACAAAAGTACAGCATGGAAGTAATGGTGATGACTGCATTTTAGTGCAAAACTTTCCATTCATCTACAGTACTTTCCCTTCAGATATTATTAAATGTGAGTTGCATTGCCAATTTGAGGTGTATTAAAAGTAAACAGATTTTCTAACACCTCCCTTCATTGTTTCATATATCTTTGATAAAAGTTCTGAAATTTTCTCTACCACCATTGGCTGTGTGTGAGGTTAGAATAGGTTGCCAAATAAAAATTCTTTTGTGGTAAATTTACCTGCAGCTTTAAACTGGGTGTGCAGCCCGATAACAAACCAAAGTAATAAATGGAACTGTACAATTGTTTTCAAAAATTAAATCACTAATGCATTTTTGGTTGTAAAATTTAAAAAAATTATTAGTATCTTGCAAAGACAAATTAAAGAAACAAATGTATATATATACAGGGGTCATGCTGCTGATCGCATTTTTTGCAATTTGCAAAAAAAAAAAAAAAAACAGTTTTTGCGATGGAAAAAAACTTTTGGCGATTACAAAACTTTTTGTACTAACACTTTGGCGAAAAAAATTAATTTAATTTGGCGAATGGGTTGGCAAAAACTTTAAAAAAGCCAGAGTAACCACCATTGTACATACAAAGGCCGTTCCATAAAAACTGAACTGAGAGTAACTTTTTTGAGTTGGTAACAGTACAAAGGAGAAAAATAACCACACAGACGACTAACTGAAGTAAGGAAGTATGTATGTATGTATGTATGCCAACAGTTATGAGCCATGGCAGACGATTCTTGTTTTGTTATTGCACAGTTGTTTAGGGTATGTCTGCATTTCACCATACAGCTATGGAGGTGAGTGATTCAGAGTTAAGAAGTGAAGTGCTTTGTGCGATAAAATTTTGCTATCGTTTGGGTAAAACACTCTAGAAAGAGTTGATTTAATGAAAAAAGCTTACAAAGATAAATGTTTGGGTAAGTCAACGACTTTTAGATGCCACCATGATTTCAACAAAGGAAGTTTGTTGGCAGAATTTGCTCCTAGGCCTGGTCAACCTGAAAGTGTTGTTACAGAGCATATTATTAACACTGTTTGGGCAATCCTGCAAAAAAAAAAAAAAACAATGAATGACGCGTGAAGGCATAGGGGTGTCAACTAATATTTCAAAATCATCGGCATTCTATGCGACAAATTACTGCTGCAACGTGTGTGTTCCAGATGGGTACCTCATCACCTAATGAGAGAACAATTGTTAGCCAGAGTTCAGGTGTGTCATGAGTGAAAACAAATGAGCGCAAAGGATCAAAACTTTCTAAACACAGTAATAACTGCCGACGAAACATGGGTCCACTATTTTGACCCCCTCATGAAGCGCAACAAGTATCTGGAAAGACACAGGCTCGTCTCCTGTGAAAAAAATCCACCAAACCAAATCAGCTAGGAAGCTGATAATGAGAATTTTCTTTGATTATAAAGGTGTAGTCTACCAGCATTCCGTTCCTCTACAAATTACTGTCAATGCTTCATTACATTTCAGTCTTGAAGTGTCTGCGACGACACATATCGATTAAGCGACCGGAACTGGTGGGCAAGTGGATCCTACATCACGATAATGCCCGCCCACATGTGGCTGCTTGTGTTCAACAGTTTCTTATGAAATGCAGCAATGAAATCATGCAACAGCCTGCCTACAGTCCTGACTTCGTCCCATGCGATTTCTGGTTGTTTCCAACAATGAAAGAGAAGTTTCGTGGTGCAACATTCAACATTATTCAAGCTATACAGGGGTCGCTAAAGCAGCTTCCGCAAAATGCTTTTGCCACATGCTTTGAAAAGTGGACTGAACGATGGAACCGTTGCATATTATCTCAGGGAAGATACTTTTAAAAAGAATAACATATTTTGCTGTACCTATATTTCTTCATTTTGTGTGATTTTGCTCTGATTTTATGGAACAGCCACTGTATATAAGATCTAGCACAGCAGTTTAGCAAAATCTGTAACACCATAGAGCTAACTATTGAGTTTGAAGAGGATAATTGCCTATCCTTCCTGGACATGCAACTAAAGAAAAACAAAAATAGTTTTGAATACTCGGTGTTCAGAAAAGCAACTTACATACCTGTACTGATACCATACTCGTCGCACCATCCAGTGATACATAAAAAAAACAGCATAGTAAACTTGATACGGCGAGCGTACACACACACACATCTAACAACAGGCTAAAAAATCAAGAGCTAGAGTTTATCTCGAAAATAGCACAAGAGTATGGGTACCAGAGCAAGCTAATTAATAAATGGATACATGAGAGTAAAAAGCGTATGACTCAGAGTAAAGAAGGCCAAGAAGTGCACAACCAAAGGAAGATGAGGAAGAAAAAATTGAAATACATTGGAGCTTTCCCATACTTGGAAGGAGTGAGTAATGAAATCAATAGGCACTGTGCTAAATATGACTTACAACTAGGAAGCTCAGTGCACACCGTGAAAAGTATGACTGTTAACAAAAAAACAGAGGAAAAAATGCTAGAAGAATCAGGAACCTACGAAATTCCAATTGCGCACATACCCCCAATATCGTACATTGGAAGTGCGAAAAACAGATTAAAAAAAAGACTTAAACAACACATATCTAATTGGCAAAAAAAGAAGCCAAAACTGCTTTAGTGCAATTCTGCATGGAAAACCGGACATTCCCAAAATTCGATGAAATTAAAATGCTAAAAAAGAATAAAAAATCAGAAAGGCAAATGAGGATGGAAGAAGCAATATTAATCTATAAAAATAAAGCAAGGGTATGTAACCAGAACGACCCTAGCACATTATCGGGCCTGTGGAAAGAACTAATAAGACAAGAAAAACAACAACAAAAGAAAAACCGGTAAAAAAGACAAGAAAACCAGGATAGGAGAAGAAATTTAAAAAAAAAAAAAAAAAAAGTTGTTTTTAATGAAAAATAGATGGCACCAGCCGGGCTTGATAACGAAATATATCCAGGAAAGTATATCCGACGAATGGCAACAAGGAGTATCGGACTCCATTAGCGCGAAGTTAACCACGAACATCGGTGGTAAAGTCGCCACGCTCCTGAGGATACCCAGAGGATGGGCGAAAATTTCGAGTATAAAGAACGGTAAAAATTGATGTGTTTGGAATCCTAAGGCAAAGATCCAATGAGTATACCCAGCGAAAAGAGTGAGAAGTAAAGCCAGTCATCGCATACAATGGACTTTAGGACAATAACATCAACAAAGACAGGAAAACACGTGCATGAAATGTTCCCATCGCTAGAATGGAATGCCAAGGTAAGCATTATCCGCTAGAATTTTGTACAAGTTACTTTGAAATATTGCACGTAAAAGAGAATAGTAGAATGATTAGAGCTATATAATAGTCAGAATTAGAACTACTAATTGGAATTCAAAACACCACTTTTTTTCGGAGTAATACCATAAAATTATATATCAATGGAAAGATAATTTCATCAAGAATGTAAGCAATAACTTTTATGAAGAATTTTGTACTAAAACAGCAGTTATAAAGAAGAAAAATGAAACACATAGAAAACATGAGACACAAAAATTCTCACCATGTCAGTTAATACTTAGTTGGGTAACCTTTAGTGTTAATTATGGCCTTACAATGCCTTCCCATGGAGTAAACCAAGTTTTTTAGTTCTGCAGCTGTTATAATGTGAAACCAAGATTGAATTATTGCTTCTATTCATTGGGTTTTATAGCTGGGTTGCTTCTGACTAACAAGTTTCTTTAGTCGGCTCCATAGATTTTCAATGGGGTTAAGGTCTGGGCTATTTCCCAGCCCATTCCAGCAGTGGAATATGATTATCCTGAAACCACTTTTAGCACACAGCACCAACATGACACAGAGCTGAATCCTGTTAAAGTATAAATGCTTCATTATCTTGAAAAAGATCACGTATGGAAGGCTTCAGTTTGGGCTCAAGTATTTCATTAATGCATTTTTAGCCACTTATATTCTCATTAATAACGCAAATTCTGCCCACACCTTTCGATGTCATACAACCCCAGATCATAACACTAACTGGGTGTTTCACAGTACATGCAATGAAATCAGGATGCAAATCTTCTCTGATTTTTCTCCTTACGTATTTTATGCCATCACTACCAAACGGGGAGATTTTGGTCTCATCACTCCAAATAACACTGTCCCATTGCTCTGCTGTCTAGTTAACATGGGTTTTAGCCCAGTTTAATCTTTTCAGCCTTTGTTTGAGAGATAAAGATGGCTTTTTTCGTGGAATTCTAGCTTTTAGACCAAATTCCTGCAGTCTGCGCCGAAAAGTCCTTGCACTCAACTTTACATTGCATTGCGCCATTTCATCTTGTATACACCCAGATGATTTTCTTCTGCTACCTAGGCACAGTCTCTTAATTCTTCTATCATCACTTGCTGTTGTGCACCTTTTCCTGCCTTTGCCAGTCTGGTTTTGTAGTGACTGAGTCTCCTTATAGCTCTTCAAAAATTTAGAAATGCTGCCTTTCATTAAGATTTCACCAATTTTTCTTCTAATTTCTTCATACTGAAGCCTTGTTCACTTAATAGTACTGCTTTCTGGGTGACCAGTCAACTCTTTGTGCCATTTCTTTAATTTTATTACATTTTACAAGCTCACTAAATGAAAGAACAAAAAAAAAAAAAAACTTGATAGCAATCATATAACACACTGACAAATATCCTCCACTCAGCTCCAATACATGACATCAATAACTGAATCCTACTGTGACCTGATTAGCTTATTGCCAAAACAAGATGACACCTAATTGGCTCTCTAAACACTCATGCTCATTGGCTACATTCAAATGAAGAAAAGCTGCTTCATATCAACCTAAGCAAGTTGTGCTTCCTTTTTCTGGTTATTTGGCTATAACTTTTTATAGAATACAGATAATTGAACAAACTTTGTTGCATTACATTCTTGATGAAATTATCTTTCCATTGATTTATAATTTTATGGTATTACCCCCAAAAAAGTGGTGTTATGAACCATCAAACCTCAAAAATATACTTTTTCTAAAGGGTTTCCACCATTTTGGCCACTACTGTGTATATATATATATATATATACAGTGAAAAAATTGATATTACAGATTTTATAGAGGTAATTTGTATTCGCAGTATTTGGTGGTCAAATTTTTGAATGAGAACTTAGTTCATCTCTAGGGCTACATCACTGAAGCAGTTTATTACCATTTGTTTGGGAGTGCCAAACCACAATTATCATTAAGTGTGGAACTTCTTGTTAATTCCATTCCCTCTTCATGTTTCATCTTTACTAAGTGTGATTGGTGGGTGGGTGGGTGGGTGATTATTGAGTCCCATATGGGACTCAATTACTCACCCACTAATATGGGGTCCCATATGGGACTCAATAAAAATAATCAACCAATACTTCAGTTGGTTATTTTTATATATAAGAAAATATTTATTATATATCATGCTTTTTTATTTTTATAATCAACGTGGTACTTCTCGCTATTTCCATTCCCTCTTCAAGATTTCTCTTTACTATGTGTGATTGGTGGGTGATTGAGTCCCATAAAATAGGACTCAATAAAAATAAATCAACTGCCAATCAAAGTAAAGAGGAAACTTGAAAAGAGAAATGGAAATAGCGAGAAGTACCGCAATGATTATGAAAACAATAAAGCAGGGGTTGTGCCGCTGATCACATTCTTCGCAATTTGGGGGGAAAAGTCATTTTGGTGATGGAAAAAAGTTTTGGCAAAAATATTGATTACCTTTTTGTAATATTATAACACTTTGGCAAAAAAAAAAAAAAAAGAATTTGACAGATGGGTAGGTGAAGACTTTAAAAAACCCAGAGGAACCACTGATAAAGCATAATATATAATAAATATATATTTTTTATATAAAAAATTATAATATATAATAAATATAACCGAAGTACTGGTTGATTACTTTTATTGAGTCCTATATGGGACTCGATAATCACTCGCCAACCACACTTAGTAAAGAGGAAACTTGAAGAGGGAATGAAAATAGCAAGTAGTACCACATTAAATCATACTTGCAGTTGAGCACTCTCTACCTGAATGGCAACAACTACTCCAGTGACATACGCCTGGTGATGTACTAGGTTCTAGTTCGAAAATTTGACCACTAAATGTATACAAATTACCCCTATAAAACCCATAACACAAATTTTTTTAATAAAAATAAAAATTAGAGGTGCTGTGATGTCATTAATTACTAGGATATATAAATATTGTCAGCTATTTTGTTTATCTTGATATCATTTATAAACAATACAGCCCATAGACATTCAAAGTTTAAAAACTTGCTATGTATTCCGGTGTTGTTCAGTACAGATGTGCTCTTAACACATAAATATGTTCTATAGAATATAAACACTTGAACTCTTAAGCTTGAAAATGTAGGCATAACCTTTCCTTTGATAAAAAATATCATCTACATAAATTGCCTTAAAGGAAAAATGGTTAAAAAATTAACTGAAGTTAAGGTTTCACAAGACTAGCTTTCTACAGAACACACTTTACACATGCATTTTGCAGACAAATTGCATGCTTCAAATAATTAAATAATCTTATTTTTAAATTTCTTCTCTCCTCCTCCCACAAATACTGCTACTACATTTGCAGAGTGGTAGTTCAGAATGCGGAAATTATCATGTTCTTTCACCTGTTCAACTGGGTTAGCAAACACAGAACCATCTAGATTTGGTTCTAGTTCCACTTGAAGAAATTTTGTTTAATCTTCCTTACCTCCGAGTTTTTTTTTTAGTCTAGCTTTCTCAGTAGAAGTCGCATGTTTTTTGTTTCTTAGTTTTTGTTTTCAAAAGTACTTTCAAAGTGCTATGGGTATCCCTCTGCAACTTTTGCAAATGAATTTGTTTAGCATTTGTAAAGGTTTGAGACCCTGGCTTTTTTTTTTTTTTTTTTTATGATTGGAGGTTTAACGACCATCGTGAGCAACTCAATGGGCTATAAAGCAGTCGCCCGTCCCTAATTTAGGGTCACTGGTTCCAGGGAAGGGAGAGAGCCAGTGCCGAAAGACAAACACAACATCCATGCCTCACCGGGATTCGAACCCAGACCCCTTTGGGACGAACGATCAGAGGCCATCGCTTAGACCACTGCGCCACCAGGGCGGCCCCTGGCTTTTGCAATTTTAACAATGGATTATTAATTTTGAGATTAGTTATATCCTCAGGTGTGTTGCTTCTGCTCATGTTGGGGGCGACACAGCTGAGGATATAACTAAAGAGCAACAATATAAATGTGTAATAAAACCATCCAATCCAATCAAAAACCACCTAATCCAATGAAAAATGATAATGACTAATGCTGTCTTCTTTTAACCCAAACAGTCCAACTGCATGTTAAAGACCATCCAAACAAATGAACACTATTCGACTTTCTGAAAGTCTTATTATTCGACTTGCACGCAGGAGTTGCATTACATTGTGGAACTATTTATATTGCATAACAGCACATGGAGTTACGATGGAAAATATAAACAAGCCCGATGACCTGCAGCGCTTTGGAAGTATAGCCTCGTTTTCTTTAAACCTGTCTAGTTAACTAATGGAATGGATTTTTCAGTTGTATATTTAGTACATACATACCACCTGATATTCTGCTTAAGATGTATTGTTATGCATAACACTGTGCTAAGCCCGAGATGATAAAAATAAAATTTGAAAATACAAAAATGGCTTTCAAACATAAATTTCAACATACCCAAGTCACCAATGATTTTTTCCAGTGCTTTTTTTCTAAAATAAAGTTTACTGCTACTCTCTCATCCCATCCCCTTACCGGTACGATCAAACAATAAAAAATAATTATTATTAAATTTAAATTATTTATTAATAATAATCACAGAAAGAACAAATATGAATACCTTATATCAAAACAGATCTAAACAGCAACTGGCTATTTTGATTGGTTTTGGGGATGGGCAGGTTTTCTGAAAAACGTGAACATGCACAGGCTTTTGGAAAAACCAAAAAAAAAACAGGATAGGACAGCATGATGACACGATTTTATATCTTATCAGAGCCATATGGCACAGTGATTTGCTCAACTAGCATGAGATTGTGTACCAAGCTAACTTTCTGCTGCTTAGAGCTCTGGCCTTGATAAATTTTCAGAATACTTAGTGCCTTCCTTGAAAAAGTTTACCAGTATGCGTACTGATGCATACTGGCTGAAAAAAAAAAAAAAAAAACTAAAAAAAAAAAAAAACTGGTTTTCTCTATTGCAGTATAATTAATATTGCTTAGACTGCAATGTTTTTTTCTGTTATAGAAATTTTAGGCTTAATTGGCATTGCTGTTTTAAGCAACTTTTCAGTCTTACCATGAACATTTCTTTAGTCAGTTTTGCATATGACATTGCCTTGAAAACTACATATAACCCCATAACAGAGATTACCACTATTTTCAAGGCAACATTACTTTTAATGAAACTGCAATGTTTTCAAGGCAACAAATTTGAAATTTATTGTGGAGACAAGGCAGTTTTTTATTAGCCAAAACCTGTTGGTTTCATGTGCATATCAAAGAAAGAAAGAACCAATATCCAAAAAATAAATACGTAAATAAATATTAAAAAAATGCCTGCTTAATTTTTTCAAACTTTAGAAAAATACTTAACATTTTTAAAAGATGGCAATATTACCTTAAGAATACCTAAAGGATTATGATTGGAGGTTTAACGACCGCCGTGAGCAACTCAATGGGCTATAAGCAGTCGCCCGTCCCTAATTTAGGGTCACTGGTTCCAGGGAAGGGAGAGAGCCAGTGCCGTAAACCTAAAGGATGAAGCGATTCAGTGCAACCGTAAGACAAACATCCAACTCATGCCTTAAACCCAAACCCACTCATATGAATGGTCAGAAGTAGAGATGGATATAAAATCCCATAACTGTTATTTTGTCACTGTGACTGAAAAATCACTGTCACAGTTATGACCAGTGACAAAAAGGAGCAGTTCCAAAGTCACTGATAAAAATGTCACCATTAGCAGTGTATGAGCAATGCTTGGGGTCCAAGGCTACCATGCCATTTCTGTTGAAACATCCAAGAGATCGCTAGTGATGCTAGCTTTCTTCAGAAGGAACCGGTTTTTGTGCTAGTGTCTTCACGGGGAGTCTTTAGGAATGGACGTAAACAATATTAAAGTGTGTTAATGCTGTTCAGCATTCAACATAATAGAAAAAACTAATGAGATGTGGAAGTATTTCACCGTCGTTGATGAAAATTTTGCTTCGTGGGATATTTGTAAGCAAAATCTTTCTTACAACAGTCCAAAACTTGCCGTTCCATTACTGCTCCATCCCCAGTCATAAACAGTGATTTTGTCACTGATACTAGTAAGACAGTGATTTGTTGTCTCATTACAGTTTCATCATCAATGTCATAAACAGTGATTTTGTCACTGTTAAGCCCACCTGTAGTAAGAAGCACATCTGCCATTTAATTTAATGCTATATATATAATATGCTGACAAAACAAAATTAATGATGCACCCCAATATTATTGTTATGTGGAAGGCACAAACTGTGCTGTCCCTGTGAAGAAGTGGTACAAGATGCTTGTTTTTAACTATGCTTTTGAGATGACTCAAAGTTCTAATCCCAGGAGAAGCACGCATGGTGTGTTTGTCCCACCACACTTGGGTTTCTCATTTCACTGGAGCCAGTGTCTCTACATTAAGAAAAGGCAACTGCTTACAGCCCATTTAGTGGCTCATTGAGGTCATTAAATCCCCCTCCCCCAAAATCAAACTATGACTGTTTTTGGAGCTTTTCTCCAACAGTTTTTCAGTTCGAACCATAAGTACCAAATCAAACAGACCAAAACTAGCTGGATGTTGTGGCTCACAGCAACAATAATGATATAATTTTCCCCAGAGAATCTAACAATGTGAACGACATCCATATTGTGCTATGTATGTACAACTGCACCTTCATTTCTGAATGTGAGCATTAACATTCCATGAACATTTTCAATGTGAATGAAAAGCTGCAAAGGCTACCAAAACTGGCAAAACATACTGTACGCAAACTCTGTAAATGGAGAAATAGCAAAGAAACGTGGGAAATAAAGAAAAAAAAAACTGCATCAGAAACTGGTGTAAAACCCAATTTTATTTGGAATGTAAAAAAGTGAATATTGTGCCCTCCCTGGAGGCCCAGAACAATTGCCCCACCATAGTTATTCCTATGCATGATATACTGGACTTCTGCCCTGAAAACTAATAGAATTAAGTCAGCACTAGTTGTCCCTTCCTGCTAAATTGTACTCATACCCTAAATTAGATTTTACATGAACAGGAGTTTGACTTTTCAAACAAGTTTTCTCCTCTAATTAATTATATTGCTAAAATATTTCTACAGAATAACCTTCAAAAATAGAAATGCAATGTACAGTGAATTGTGTGAAATTTAAAAACTGGTGGGATTTTTTGTAGTGAAGAAGCTGATGGATACAACAGTAACTGTAACAGGGAGGCCTTACACTATAAGTAAAGAGGGAAAATGGTTGTCATAGAGAACAACCCCATCCAAAGCTCGATTTTCTGGTGATGGAAATAGTGAGAATATTAACTGGTCACTGACAACTTGTCTAAACAGTGATGTAGTCACAAGTAAAAGGAACTGTGAAGCAAAAATTCTAAAAATTCATGAAACTTTTTTCAAGGCTTCCTCCTTGGCCATATTTCTATGTTAAATTATGTCAGTGATACTTGAATGCCTTCATCCAGTGAGAATGTGAAATGCAAATCTCATTCCAGTGCTTACCTTACATGTCGACTACAAATCGGCAATCGCATAGGGTATTTGTTTATTTCATTTACATGTCTAATATCATGAGAACTACTTTACCGTTTATGGATATCTATAATTGTATTTCCTCAGCATCTAGATTTTTCATAACTTGATTTCCAGTAAATCTTACGTAAATATTAAAATAACGGTTAACACCTTACGCGATATTTTTGTTTCCTGGAAACAGACAATGTCACCATCTAATTCTTTCAAAATTTCTTTAACATGCGGCTTTAAGGAGCGTATCCCGTTAATATTCCACGTGATAATTTTCATCGTGTTGTACTTATTTCACACCAATCTTTCATAAAATGAAGAATTAATGGGCAAAGAACTCAGCAGAAATTCTGCTAAGTACTTCATAATTGAAAAGCCGGCGCTGTATCTAATAAAATTCACCTTCACATCACTATAAAATAAACAAACACGCGCTTCAGATAAGCATCATACTCATAGCATGACTATAAGCATAAACTGTAAGGCAACAGCTCCGCTTCTTCTGGTGATTCTTTTGATTTTCATCTTTCATCTTTCATTTGATTAGTAAAACCTTCGACTGCTAGAGGACGCTTTACAAACCTGTTAATCCTGTGCTTTTCCCAACGTTGGCTTTTCCAATGTCCGAAGAAAACAACATAAACTCTTGGAAAAAAAGTACTAAGGACAGATCTTAAGTAAGACTCCATATACAGTGTTCAATAAAAGGTTTAATTCCAAGCTTTCGCCGACCAACCATCAAGCATTTAAATTCTGTATTCTATTTATTTGCATCTCTGATAACGCTACCCAAAGTTTACGCTACCCCATTAATCGGCGAAAGCTTGGAATTAAATCTTTCATTGAGTAGTCTTAAAACGTACTCGTTTTAGTGTATTTTCATGTTTTAGAAGTTATTTCTCAGCTAGATTCATTTAAAGCCTTAGAAATAAAATTATTAAAAGATTTGTCATTCGGAATATTGACATTCGAAATTAGCTTAGTCGTCGAAATTTACTAATAAACCGTAAACGTTACCATGTCACGTTTGATACCAAAACTAACCTTACACATCCACCAATAATCCCTTCATCCAAGATGAATCCAGGTTCGAGTTCTGGCTGAGGTGTAAGCAATATGCTTGTCTTACACGGCACTGACGCTCTACCTTCTCTGGAATCATTCCCCTTAAATTGGAATAAAAGCTTATAGCTTTCAAAGTAACTATATACAGCGATCGTTACATCCCAAAACAACAACAGAAAAAAGATGTCACGGGCTAGCATTTAATAAAATTACCTTTGATATATTTTTGGCAATGTATAGCCGATTTACATATAAAGCTTACTAAAGTGATGAATGTCTTGTATTTTATTCTTTCCAACTATTTTGATTGGCAATGGCTGTTTCAGAAATTGCGCTGGCAGACCGATGTTCAGTTTTTAATGATAACCGCTGGTGGCCTAAAAGAAATAATTGTTGGTGATTACATGGACTTACGAGAAAAAAAAGTTAGTTTTGTCCACTACATTTACAAAAAAAAGTTATACAACTTTTAAATGTATATTCTTCTTAGTCTTGCCTCCACTTGGTCATTCTAGCTGTACAAAGTCATTGATGAATTGAAACAGGAAAAAGAAAGTTCAGTATAATTATTTTCGGAATCGATTTAAAAGAGCCGTTCGCAGTAAAAGTCGTTCAGTAAACTGCCAGTATAATCGTGGTATAGTGGCGGTATCAGCGAAAGTTACGATTCGGTGCAAAATAAATACTTTAGTGAATCGAATCTCGAATTCATTTTTCTCTTTTAATTACAGTAGCGCCGCCCCGGTGGCGCAGTGGTCTAAGGCGCTGGCCTCTGATCATTCGTCCGTAAGGGGTGCGGGTTCGAATCCCGGTCAGGCATGGATGTTGTGTTTGTCTTACGGCACTGGCTCTCTCCCTTCGCTGGAACCAGTGACCCTAAATTAGGGACGGGCGACTGCTTATAGCCCATTGAGTTGCTCACTGTGGTCGTTAAACCTCCAATCAAAAAAAAAAAAAAAAAGAAAAAAAATTACAGTAGCAGACGCTCACGTTATATTATAGGTTAAGGAAATGTAGGTGCTGTTCGGTAAGGTTATCTATATCTGTGAGGTTGACTATTACTCCTAGCAATCCCGATTTTTAGGGGACCTACGAAATGCCTCTTTAATAGTCATTCAGTCCTGAACTTTATCATAACCAGGTTTTGGTATCTAAGATTTTTGCTGAAACATCTTAGAAAGAGAGCTAACTAGAAAAGAATTTCATTCTACACGTACTGTGTTCTGCTTAACTACTCAAAGGAATAAAAAATGCTTAAGGCTATTTAAGTCACTTCGGTCAAATGAGAATTACAAACCAAAATTAGGATTAATCATTTGACCAACCGTACGTTCAACACTGCAGGATTTAAGATGATTATAACATTTAATTAGTTTTCTGTAAAATTCAGAAAAGACTTGTAAGCTCAGACAAATGGTAAATAGTCTCGACACCCGGAAGCGGAAGACGCGTTGTTTAGGTTTCTAATGTAGCCTCTATTAAATTTTTCCGCCGCGGTTGGTTTCGATGTAACTTGAGCGCATGAGTCATGACGTCAAGCCTCGAGGATCATAAGTAGTCGGGAAGTCAACTGTTTGAGTTGTTGCATTTCATACTAGTGTTTTGGAGTATCTGTTAATTTTTGTCGCTACGTGCTGCGTGATATTTTTCGATGCTGATTATATAGGCCTATTAATACCGAATCTTGGATTGCCGTAAACTTTCTCTGAAAAACTGAATCTCTGAAGACAGCTGAGGAAGAATCCGGCAGCTGAGGAGCACTCCTTAAGCAGAGGAGGACACTAGGTATGAGTTTATAACCCTATCATTAATCTGTCTGCTTTGATAAAATTATTCACATCTCAATTTATCATACTTTTTTTTATTGTATCCTAAGTAGTGTGGTCATTATTTAGCAGTGGCGACTGTATTGTGAAAAAATGTGATTGTTGTATGTATATATATGTACCCCTTTTTTTCCTAGTTCATGATCTTCATTAGGTCTGATAACGTGAATTATACCGGCACATTCTTGCACACTGAATAAACTAGAGAGGGATTTTGTAGAAGGTTTATTTGGTTACTTGTCTGTATGTTACGCTTGTGATATTATCTGAAGTACTTGAGTTTGGTCATCGTTTTACCTTGCAGGAGTTTTCTTGTCTACCCGTTAAAGAAAAACGAAAAATCTTAGAAAATATCTTATTTTCAAAAGAAAAAAGTATTTTATTTTTAGAAATTTAGTTAATGCAAACACCGTAAAGCACATAAAATGGGAACTGAGTAATACAAATTTATAACCTTTAAAAAAAAGTTTTTTGCAAGAAACTAAATTTTGCAACCAAATATTTTCAGTCATTAAAGTGCTCAATTTCTTTGACGAAAATGCAGAAGCTTCTTATGTATGGGATGTAATTTCAGAGACAAAATGAATAAATATAATTACTGATAAGTCAGAACACTCCTGGCCATGTTGTGCAAATTGCCTGTATTTGTAAAGCTGACATCAGTTTGCTCCATGACACTGTTTTCATGGTGCTCTAAATAAAATTGCATTTAACAGAACCAAGTGAACTAATAAGAAAAATAAGTAGTGGATAGTTGAGTTAATGCCTCTTAATACCATTAATGGGTTCATCCTATATTTTGCTAAACAAAAAGCATTCAGAACTCAGCCCAAAAGTGTTTGGTATGCACACAGACATTCACATATTTGAAAGCTCTCACCCGTAATGCTTGAAAACTTAAGTTCAGAAATAATTTTTTTTACTATGTACATTTTAATGGCATGTAAAGTTTGTTGAAGATTTGGGTGACACAAGTAATAAAAGTGCTGCAGTGTTTTTTCAGTATTTCTTTGTTTTTAATGTGGTGAATTTTTTTATTCTTTTGAGATTAAATGACCATCACGAGCAACTGTTAGGGCTATATGCTGTCATCCATTCTAAATTTTGGGCAAACTGGTCCCATGAAAGGGATAGAGCTGCTAGCATGTGACAAACAAACCACAAATGCCTTGTTGAACCCTGATAGATCTGGGTTTGAATGGTCTTGAAAGCCAGTGCCTTGGATCATTCATCTGCTAGATCAGCTGAGAGTGGAAATGAATTTCATTTCATGGTTGTTTCTTAGTCTCTGTTGTGGAGAGCTAATGATTTGATTTGGTCAGTGAAAATAGTTTTGAAACCGTCCGAAAGAATATTTAGTATTCAGTTTTTCTTCTAATATTACTGGAATAAAGAAAACTAATTAGTAAATGAGGCCAATTAAAAACCAACAGGAAAAAACTGAAGTGGACCAGCAACTGAATGAACCCCCCCCCCATGCCGCATCTACATAACGGAAATACGGGAAAAAAACCAAGATCCACGTGCTGAAAGTGTTCAACTTGGAACTTCACCAATTTAACGGTAAGTCCAAAATGCAATTGCATTAATGCACGTAAAAAAAAAAAAAAAAAAAAAAAAAAAAAAAAAAAAAAAACCTTTAACAGTGGACTTTTACTAAAGAAATCCAATATTAGAAGTACTTGAAATAATTAGTAATATTGCTGATTAGTTTGCACAAATTACTTGGACTTAGATACATGTACTTACTTCGGTATAGTGTAGGAGGCACAAAGGGGTGCATGACGTGTCCCCTAACTTTACAAAATTTAAATGCGAGGGCAAGCCATTGATGGAAAGCAAAAATGAGTGGTAGGTTTAATGGAGTAGCTACAAAGCTCAATGAGAAAAAAAGCCAAGAGATTTATAAATACACACACTGTTTTGCTCACCTTCTTATGTTTGGCTCTGATTCATTTTTGTGAGGAAGTAAAACCATGGCAAAATGCTATCAATGTAGAAAACTCATTATATAATATTGCATAATTCTTTGAATATCACAAAAATACTTGTGATATTTAAAAGAATTTGTGATAACAGAGAGGACTTTATTTTCAGAAAACTTAGCATCTTGTCAAAAATATGCTGGACTGCTTATTATTGTTCATTATTAGCAGAGATTGAAAGTAAGATATATAAAAAAAAATGTATGTTATACCCTCAAAAGATCTAAAATTTAAAAATTTATGGCATTATGGAGAAACTGTTTCCAAGAATTGCCCCCTTAAAAAGAAAACACCAGCTTACATATTTCTGTGCCAATCCAAGGAAAACATCACTTTACACTTATTCATGCTTCTCCCATTTTTTTTGGTTATGTTATGCCTATAAATACTTAAAAGATTTTAGTTTCTGATAAGGAATTAAGAGAAAAGCAGTGATTTCTTCATTTTGAGTTATGTTGTTAGGAAACATATTTCTGTTCTTTTGGTATTTATGAAGACCTATCTTTACTGCTTCACAAAGCCAGTTTGAAAGTGGAGGGCAAAACAAAAATAGTTGTTGCCAGATTCTGAAAAAATTCTTTAAAAAACAAGTTTTTTTTTTTTTTATTTGATGGTGAGTTCTGAAAACCCACTTATAAACCACTTTTCCATTCATGGGATCATTAAAGATCAGGCTACATATTTTCTGCTTTTTTGTTTGATATGGTATATTTTTTGTTATGTGTCATACAAAGAAAATTCATAATCCAGTATGTGTACTTAATGTCAGCTGAGACTATACATTCATTCATGTGGTTAATAATTATTGTACCTTCACTTTCTGTAAAAAACCTGAAACAACTGGATGATAGCTTTTCTGCTGAACATATTGTGACTGGTAAGCATCCTTATGATTGAAAAAAAAAAAAAACAGCAAAAAGAAAAAAATAAAGGACTTCTTTCTGTATCTGAAGTTGAAAGAAAGCATTAATTATCACCATAAAAGACAATTCTCACATAAACTAAAATAAAAAAAAATATTGTTGCATAAACCAAGTGTGTCCAACTTGCAAACTATTACCTTCTGTTGTGTGTTGTGTTTTGTCATGAATGGCTGCAACCCTCCTAACAATGCAGTGGATGCATCTGTGATATAAAGGGTGAAAGGTCAGAGCTATCACATAGGTTGCAGAGCAAAATCCAGGAACGGGCTGCTTTTTCGGCAAAACATATTATGACTAGCTAAGCCTATTATGTCTGCTGGCATAATAATAAGTGAAGAATTCAAATAATATCCGAAAACTTGAAAATTTCATCATCCTGAAGCGGGACCCAAACCCGCATCTCCCAGATAGGGTGGTGTAGTGGTTAGCATACCTGGGTGCTATCTGGGAGACGTGGGTTCGAGTCCCGCTCCAGGACGATGACATTTTCAAGTTTTTGGATATTATCTGACTTACTATCTTTGTCACATTTACACCAAAAATCAGATTGTCATCTTCAAAGTTTGTATTATATGGTGTAATCCCGTATTTCTTTCATGAATAAGTGAAGAAAAAAGTCAGAATCAGTGGCGATTAAGCATTTTGAGGCTCTAAAGTGCAACCTGATTTTGACCCTTCTCTTCTCTAATATTTTAAAATGTTCCTTTAGGATGTTAAATTTAAAATGCATGAATGAAACATACATTTTTTAATTAAGCAAATAGTATAAATTTAAGAAATTACATAAACTTGTAATAGGAAAAACAACCACAGTATTATTGAATAGCAAGTATTATACTTGTACTTGAGGAAACTGGTTCACTGTTTGAGCAAAAATAAACGAAATACCTTAGTTATTTGTTATACATTTACAAATAAAATCATATTACAGTGGAACTTTTTTCTTGCTTTTTAAGTCTAGTGAGCTTTTCAAATAATAGTGATTAAACATCGTTTTCTACTAGCGTAATGTCAAATGGCTTGAATGTAACTAACTTAATGAATTGTGGACTTTTTTTAGTTTAAGTATGGAAAATGAGCATTCATTGCTAGTGTTAAGAACTGGTACTGTAAAAAAATAAGTACAATTTTTTTTTCAAAATAGTTTCTATTTCTGAGGATTTGGAAAATGGCTGCAAGACTGAATACTTTCATTGATACTTTCTTACCAGCTGTGGTTTGATTTTAGTAGCTTAATGCAGCTATGCTCTGATCAAGGTAACTGCCACTGCATTAGTAATTAGTAATATTACTTACTATAAGTGAAAAGAACTATCATTATCGAAACCATTATAAATGAGGTGTTTTAATAAAAATAGTTCTTTTTAATAAGCATGTTAAATTTTTTATATGGGTGGCAGATTTTAGAAGTTAATAAGAGTTTTTAAGCTTCCGATGAATTGTGTGTAAATTTTGAGAAGTTAACTTCATGTTACCACAAAGGGAACTTGGTTTGGAACCAGTGGGGTAGCCAGAATTTTTTTAAGGGGGTGGGGGTTCCATGGGTTTGGTTTATTTGTGAAAGCCCCCATATATACATATATATCGCTTTAAATTCATACTAAATCTTCCCTCAAGGGGGAGGGAGGGGGTCTGGACCCAAGTACCCCACCCCTTGGCTATGCCTATATTTGGAACCATGCACATTCGATGTGCATTGCTAAATGTAAATATCCTAAGATTTTGCTTTTAAGTTTCTTAGTTCTTACTAGAGTTGGGTTTAAACATGGCATCGTCCTACCTGGGCCAAGAAAAATCGGTCACCTCTAAGTAAACATATTTTATTGTAAAAGAAATTACTGCCAATTCAAATTTGCATTTAAATTACATACTAATCTAAAATAACTTTATAGTTAACATTTTCATGAATGAAAAATAATAAGAGAATTGATATCTCTGAAAAAAAAAGTGAGAATACAAACACAGAAATTAAGGGGAATCCAAATGCAGGCATGTGGTAGCATGTCAAATACTATTAGGTTGTCAGAAAAGTCATGACGTATTTCAGCCATGTTTTGCAAAGGTTATTGATTGATAGAAAGAACAAATATCAATGATATAATGCCCATTTTGTTCGATAACCTTTTGCCATCTTTCAGTGAGCTGCAGAATGCCTCGTTCATAGGAGGACCTGTCTTTTGTGGCGAAAAACTGTACAAGGTGCTGATTTACAGCCTCATCTGAATTGAACGCTATACTGCACAAGGACTGTTGAAGAGAGCAAAACAAGTGGAAGTCTGAGGGCCCAAGGTCAGGCGAGTATGCTGGGTGTAGCAACACATCCCACCCAAGCTCCAATAATTTTTGGAGGGTGATCAAACTTGTGTGTGGTCTCGCGTTGTCGTGATGGAACACAACATCTTTACGATGAACGAGTTCTGGATGTTTCTGGATGATGGATTCATTCAAAATGTCCAATTGCCAACAGTACACATTCGAATTGATTGTTTGGTTCCATGGTATTAGCTTGATAAACACGACACCTTTAAAATCCCACCACACTGAGACCAGAACCTTCTGCTGATGAAATCTGCTTTGGATGTCATTTGAGGTGAAGCAGCATGTTGGGACCAAGACTGTTTGCACAGCACAGTGTTGTACACAATCCACTTTTCTGCACCAGTTATCAGTCACTTCCAAAAAGGATCGTTTTCCTCACGTTTAATGAGCATATCACAGATGTTTATACGTGCCGTCAATTGAGCTTCTTTGAGTTCATGAGGAACCCACACATCGAGCTTGCTTACGTATCCCAGCTTCTTCAGGTGGTCGTGAACGCTTGAATGATAGGTTTGCAAATGTGTATGCAATCTCTCGTGTCATGTAACGTGGGTTTGACTCGATCAATGCCTTGATTTGGTCTTCATCAACCTCGGTGGGCCTTCCGGACCGAGGAGCATCGTTGAGGTCAAAATCACCAGCACGGAATTTTGCGAACCACCGCTGGCACTGATGTTCTTGTAGAGCATTATCACCGTACACTTTTCTCAACTTTTCACAAGCTTGATGCGCGTTGCTCACTTTACGGAAATAAAACCGTAAAATATGGCGAAAATGCAGTTTGGTCTTCCATCTTCAACTTGATGTCACAGATCCGCAAATCAACCAAACCGCTCACTATTCCTTTTAGACTGCAGCTAGAACTGGTACTTGTCGAATGTCATAGCGATAACAGAGCTGCACATGCCTCTAGTACTTCCAAAACTGCCCAACCACCATCGGGTGCCAAAATACGTCGTGACTTTTCCGACAACCCAATAGATAAGTAATCCAACTCAGGCTGAATACTTCAGCATGTATTGATTGTAACCAGTTTTCTCCCCTCTCCTGTCATCCACACTACGCTGGGAGCCCTAACCTTGTAGAAACCTACTTCACAGAATCAACCATTCTGATTTCAGGCTTCCCACATTACTCTCAGATCTGTTAAAATGCTTTGTAAAAACTTACCATCTCCCACCTCCAACTTTTGCACACTCAGCCCCCCAGCTACCAGCAAGCTGTATTAAAGAAATGTCTTCTTCTGTGTTCTTAGCTGATGTTACCAGGAAGATGTAACATCTCTCTCTGGCTTACTGTGTTCTCATCAGCCATCATTGTTTCAAAATCTGTTAAGATTTTTAATAATTAAGTGAATTAATTTCAAACACAATTAGAATATTAAGTATTACCTGCAGCATACTACTCAGTTTTATTTGTAAACATACAGGTGTTATTTCATTGACCATAATTTTTTGTTTCTATAATAAGGTAAAATGGCTTTTGCCAAAATTTTGGGACCTCTTAAAATGAATTGCTCTGGGCCATGGCTTACATTGGCTAACAATAAACCTACCTCTGGAGCTGTCACACCACCACTGTGTGTGGTTTGTATGGGCCTTTACTAGCTCATGGTAGATTAGTTGTAAGGTGGTGCCATCTACCTTCAAATAATTGAATTCAGTTTTCCTTTTTTTTTTTTTTTTCTTTTTTCTGTCCCTTTTTCTCTATTTATACATATTTTCCAGGAATATGGTAGATTATACAACTGTTATGTGTATTATTTCAATTTTCTGGATTTTTTTTGAATTAAAATAGCTTTTGAATATCTAATTTCTTTTTTGTTTTTACTGTAGGATGGGATGTTGGATATTAACAAAATCAGGTTCACAATCATTATTCATCCAATATTGAATGAATGCTGTAAAGTCTTGTTTCTTTTGTTGTTGTTTTTTATTCCAATTTTGTATATATGTTAGAGTAGTTATATTGTATACTATTTTTAGTATTTCCTATATATGATTTTTCTGATTTGTTTTTTATTTTTTATTTAAAAAAAAAATTTTTTTGTGGTTTTATGAAAAATTGGAATTTGATATACCCTACTTTTCTCGAAGTGGAGGTTTTGTCTTTATTTCTGGCTGGACTTCTGAAGCATTATGTGTTTTCTTCCATAGCAGCTGCTGGTGGGTTTGTTTATATTAGACATTATGACTCTCTATGTGCCACTACACAATATCAATAGTTCTGCAATGAAATGCAAAAGAACATAATATTGCTTTTTCAGATATTTCCAACATTCATTCATTTAGGTTTGAAATTTATTTATTTTCAATGTAAGTTCATTCCTCTTTTGCATTTATTTATTTTCAATGTAAGTTCATTCCTCTTTTGCATACTGCAATTTTTTTTCTTTGCACAGTAGTTTTCTGACCTGTCAGTTCTATTCTTCTCTGTGCCACCTCCCTTCCTGTAGGCAGACACAGCTATGAGTAATAACTGGCACATATGACTATCTTGCTTTCAACTCATCATAGTAAAATGCTACTCATTCTGTCAGCCAATGGAGTGTATGCATTTCAGGAGACATTGATTTCACACCAAAGTAGCAAGAAAACAAATTACAATTTGAGATATTTTTACTTTCCATTCTGTTGTTTTTACTTGTTTCACTAAAAAAATATACAGGGTGCATAGGAAAGTCCCTTTAGCCTGGAATAACTTGCAAATGGAGAGAGGTACAGTTATGCAAGTGAGAGAACGGTATAGTAAAACTACTACGACCGATCAAATGCAACTGATAGCAGCGCCCCTAGTGGCAAAATGCGGAAGTTAGCCATGCAAATCGAAAATGAAAAGAGATAGAGCAAAATTTCCAATTACGAAGTTGTAGAGCATCAATTAATTAGTACAAAATGACATTTGTTTCATACGGATAAGATAAATTGTCGCCTGAATACCCTACAATGTCCAAAATTGATGCACGACGATTCAAATCTACATATTCACATTTCGCACATGTAGCCGTATGCAAATGCATATTGTGACGTTGTACAGTATCTACAATATAAAAACCAGTAGCAGGATGTACCCTGATCAGAAGTTAGGTCTACGTATGCTGTGTGAGAATGGCGAGCTTGGATTTCTGGGGCTACGTAAAAAAATCAGGTGTATGCAACAGTGCATACAAGTCTGCTGGATCTATGTCATCATGTTACAGATGCTTGCAATAGTGTGACACCTTCCATGCTGAGGAATGTGCAGGCAGAGTTACTTTCACAAATACAAATGTGTATCGTGGGCAATGGCAAACTCTTCGAACATGCTAGACATTAACTTTTTATCACTGTGCGCCAGTTTGCCTTTTTTGTTTTTGTTTTGTCTGACGTCATCAAACTGTATTGACATAAGTACGCATTTATGCAATAAATTGTGCGTATTTGCTCATACCTTTGCCTGTTCCCTTCAAACGTTCACACAAAAGGTCGCGCATCGGTTTCGGACATTTTAGGTTATTCAGGCAACAATTTATCTTATCCGTGTGAAACAAATGTCGTTTTTGTACTAATTAATTTATGCTCTACAACTTTGTAATTGGAAATTTTGGTCTATCTCTTTTCGTTTTCGATTTGCAATGGCTAACTTCCGCATTTCGCCACTAGGGGCGCTGCTATTGGTTGCATTCGATCCGGCGAAGTCGCTTTACTATACCGCTATCTCACTTGCATAACTGTACCTCTCTCCGTTCGCAAGTTATTCCAGGCTAAATGGACTTTCCTATGCACCCTGTATATATACAATGAGTGATCACTAAATTATGACCACCTACCTAACACTTCAGAGGTCCTCCTTTTGCCCTCAATACCGCACCTATCCAACATGGCTATGATTCAATAAGATGCCAAAAGCAGTTGGGAGGTATGGCCCACCAGGCTGTGTGTAATGCAGCCTTCAGTGCTGGTATGGAGGTGATTGGTGTATCCAAATGCATGATATGCTGTTCCATAGTGCCCCACAAGTATTCTATGGGATTGACATTGGGAGAGTTTTGGAGGCCAGTTGATATACTGGAAGTCTGAACTGTGTTTCTCAAACCATCTCTGCACAACTTGGACCTGTGGCTCGGCTCATTGTCATCTTGGAAGACACTGTCCCCATTCAGAAAAAAGTGCTACACTGCTGAGTGTATGGAGTCGGTAAGCAATTCTTGATAGTGACAACCAGTCGTACGTTGTTCCACGTGCACCAGGGGTCCAAGTTCCTGCCAGGTAAACATGCCCCACACCATACAATCGCCTCCCCGGCTAGCACTGTGGAGACCATGCAGGATGAATTGAGTGCCTCGTGTTGTTTGTGCCAAATAAGTAAACAACCATCCACTGAGTGAGTAAAAAATGTGACTTGTCTGACCAGCACACTTTTTTCCAGTCATCAAACCTCCAGCTTGCATGATCTTTGTACCATGCAAGTCTATTGTGCCGATGAAATATGGTTAGGAGACGATATTGTCATGGTCGTCTGCTGTCATAGCCCATACATGGGACCATATGACATATGGTAATGACAGACACTGTTCCAGGTTATTGACCTCTGTCGTATTGGTTATTTAATTTAATTTCATTTATTTCGTTATGGAGTTACATTTGACCATGTTACATTTCAAAATTAATTTATATAACTTATAATTTTAAGAAGAAAAAACATAAGATGAATACATATGTACAGGGTAACCACAGAACAGGAAATTGAGTAAAAGGCTATATATATATATATATATATATATATATATATATATATATGGGATGTGGGATGTAAGGTCAGGTGATGCGTAACATCACAGCCTCTCCTTGACAAATGTCAACCCCGCCTTCTCGTGGTGCATCCTGTTCCCACTAAAGGGGCTCTGACGACCGCCAATAGCGGTTTAACTATACCATCGGGATTAGAGGAAATTCTATCCCACACTCACCAACCCACTTGGCCAGCGTGGTGAGTTATGGCCAAACCCTCCAAAATGACTCCACAACTTAAATCTTGGCCCTCAGTCTCCGGCAGCTGGAATGTACCTGGCCAAGGCAGTGGCCAGTGCGACATGAAGGCAGAGGGTGCTAAGAATCCCCGCAGGACCGGACTAGGCTGCCATCTGATGCTGACCTTGGCAACGTACAATGGACGCTCGCTATCTTCTGATTCAAGGCTTCTTGAATTGGAAGAGGAACTACAAAGGATCAAGTGGGACATCGTGGGGCTAAGTGAGGTAAGGAGAAAAGGAGAAGATCTCATCGAACTGAAAAGTGGACATCTCTTCTACTATCGTGGGACAGATACTGGCAGAACTAGTGGTGTTGGATTTATAATAAACAAGAAACTGAAGGATAAAGTTGTAGAAGTTGAAAGTTCCTCTGACAGAGCTGCACGGCTTGTTATCCAACTCTCGAAAAGATACCAGGCTCAGATTATTCAAACTTATGCACCCACCACAAGTCATCTTGAAGAAGAAATTGAAGAATTTTATGAGGAAATTTGTCATCTAAATAATAAAGGTAAGCAGCACTTGAAAATAATTATGGGAGATTTCAATGCAAAAATAGGGCAACGACAACAGAATGAAACTTCAGTAGGTAAATTCGGTCACGGCAACAGAAACCAGCGTGGAAATACTCTCGTTGAGTTTGCAGAGGCAGAAGGGTTTTTCATCTTGAACTCCTTCTTCAAGAAAAAGCCACACAGGAAATGGACATGGAGACATCCAAATGGGACAAGTGAAATTGATTTTATTATGTGTAACAAAAAATTCGTCATAGAAGACTGCAGTGTGCTAAACAAGTTCAACACAGGTAGTGACCATAGATTGGTGAGATGTAAGATGCACCTCAACACTAAACTTGAACGTGGCAAGCTCTTAAGACAAACAAAATCTATTGACATAACCAACCTTAAAAAACACCATAATACCTTCAAGTTGGAACTGAAGAACAGGTTCTCTGCTTTAGAAGGCCTAACATCGGAAGAAGTGGACATCTCTGAAGTTAACAGAAAAGTAACCAAAGCTCTTATGGAAACAGCAACAAAATTAGCTGGGTCTAAGAACAAGTTGCATGTAAATAAATTATCAGGAAAAACGAAAATGTTGATGCAAAAAAGAAGAGAGATGAGGACAACTGAAGAAGATGTGACTTCCAAAGTGGAGTATATAGAGCTATGCAAGACAGTACGAAAAAGTATCACTGAAGACGTAAGAAAATTCAACTGTGAACTAGTGAGGAAAGCAATTGAAAACAACCAAAGCCTAAAGATAGCAAAGGGACATCTCAGTAAGGGAAGAAAACAGATTATGGCACTGAGAAAAGAAGATGGTTCTGTAACAAGAAATAGAGGCGAAATTTTGACAAGAGTGAAAGATTTCTACTCCAAATTATATGAAAGGGATGATACATGCACTCCAGAAATCATGAAAGATACCAGTACCAGAGTTCCTCCAGTCCTTCCAGCAGAAGTTGCACATGCAATCAAGAACATGAAGCGGGGAAAAGCTCCAGGAGAAGATGGAATTACTGTAGACATCATACAAGAAGCAAGTGGAGAAATCGAAACAGTACTCTCCCAAATTTTCACTCGATGCCTTAATGAAGGAAAGATTCCTGAGGATTGGAACACCGCTACAATGATCCTGCTACATAAGAAAGGTGACATTGAGGATCTCGGAAACTACAGACCTATCAGCCTCCTATCAGTAGTTTATAAAATCTTCACTAAAGTTCTTTCACACCGCTTGAAGGTAACACTGGACATGGCTCAACCGAGAGAACAAGCTGGATTCAGGAGTGGCTACAGCACAATAGATCATATCCATGTGCTGAGAGAACTAATTGAAAGAGCGAGGGAATATGAACTTCCATTGTGCATGGCTTTTATCGATTATGAAAAAGCCTTTGATTCAGTGAAACCATCAGCAGTTACAATGGCTCTGAAAACCTGCGGTATTGAAGATGCATACATTAATATTATTAATAACATCTATGAAAATGCAAGTGCAAAGATTAGGCTGTTCGAAAATACAACACACATAAAAATTGGAAAGGGAGTGAGACAAGGTGACACCATATCTCCGAAGCTCTTTAATGCCACATTGGAGGGTGTTTTTCAGTCACTGAGCTGGGAAAACAAGGGGATAAAGATTAATGGAGATTATCTAACCCACCTTCGTTTTGCTGATGACGTAGTCATTTTTGCAACTAGCCCATCAGAGCTGCAGAGTATGATCCAGGAACTTGCTGACAAGAGTAAAGAAGTGGGATTAAAAATGAACTTTCAGAAGACAAAAGTGATGTTCAATGCTTTTACCAGAAATGAAGATTTATCGATTGATGGAGAAAAGCTGGAGATAACAGACACGTGCGTTTATCTTGGACAGCAGATATCAAGTGAGGGTCACATTGATGAAGAAATTAATCGACGTACAAAACTTGCCTGGAGAGCTTTTGGAAGAAACAGCATAATTTTCAAGAGCAATATGCCATTATGTCTTAAAAGAAAAGTGTTTGATCAATGCATCCTTCCAGTGCTTACGTATGGTGCTGAGACGTGGACCTTAACTAAAAGAGACATACAAAGGCTGCAGACAACTCAAAGAGCCATGGAGAGGTGCATACTTGGTGTAACCAGGAGAGAAAAGAAGAGGAACTCGTGGATCCGAAAAATGACAAGAGTGGAAGACATCATGATCAGAGTTAAATCCCTGAAATGGCAATGGGCTGGACATACTGCCAGAAGGACAGATCATCGATGGACAGCCGAAATTTTAGATTGGATTCCAAGGGACAGGAAAAGACCCAGAAGAAGACCACATGGGAGATGGGTGGATGAAATTCGAAAGTATGCAGGGGTGACATGGAGGAGACTGGCACAAGACAGACCGTTGTGGAGGAAACTTGGGGAGACCTTCGTCCAGCAGTGGATTGATAATGGTTGACAATGATGATGATGATGATGACGATTGATATATATATATAAAATATACACATCATGAAAGGTACCAGAGTTCTTCCAGTCCTCCTAGCAGAAGTGCATGCAATCAAGAACATGAAGCAGGGAAAAGCTCCAGGAGAAGATGGAATTACTGTAGACGCCATACAAGAAGCAAGTGGAGAAATCAAAACAGTACTCGCCCAAATTTTCACTCAATGCCTTAATGAAGGGAAGATTCCTGAGGATTGGAACAACGCTACAATGATCCTGCTACATAAAAAAGGTGACATTGAGGATCTCAGGAACTACAGACCTATTAGCCTCCTATCAGTGGTTTATAAAATCCTCACTAAAGTTCTTTCACACCATTTGAAGGTAACACTGGACATGGCTCAACCGAGAGAACAAGCTGAATTCAGGAGTGGCTACAGCACAATAGATCATATCCACGTACTGAGCGAACTAATTGAAAGAGCGAGGGAATATGAACTTCCATTGTGCATGGCTTTTATCGATTATGAAAAAGCCTTTGATTCGGTGAAACCATCAGCAGTTACAATGGCTCTGAAATCCTGCGGTATTGAAGATGCGTACATTAATATTACAAGTATTAATAACATCTATGAAAATGCAAGTGCAAAGATTTGGCTGTTTGAAAATACAACACACAAAAAAATTGGAAAGGTAGTGAGACAAGGTGACACCATATCTCCGAAGCTCTTTAATGCCACATTGGAAAATGTCTTTCAATCACTGAACTGGGAAAACAAAGGGATAAAGATTAATGGAGATTATCTAACCCACCTTCGTTTTGCTGATGACGTAGTCATTTTTGCAACTACCCCATCAGAGCTGCAGAGCATGATCCAGGAACTTGCTGACAAGAGTAAAGAAGTGGGATTAAAAATGAACTTTCAGAAGACAAAAGTGATGTTCAATGCTTTTACAAGAAATGAAGATTTATCGATTGATGGAGAAAAGCTGGAGATAACAGACACGTGCGTTTATCTTGGACAGCAGATATCAAGTGAGGGTCACATTGATGAAGCAATTAATCGGCGTACAAAACTTGCCTGGAGAGCTTTTGGAAGAAACAGCATAATTTTCAAGAGCAATATGCCATTATGTCTTAAAAGAAAAGTGTTTGATCAATGCATTCTTCCAGTGCTTACGTATGGTGCAAAGATGTGGACCTTAACTAAAAGAGACATACAAAGGCTGCAGACAACTCAAAAAAGCATGGAGAGGTGCATGCTTGGTGTAATCAGGAGAGATAAGAAGAGTAACTCGTGGATCCGAAAAATGACAAGAGTGGAAGACATCATGATTAGAGTTAAATCCCTGAAATGGCAATGGGCTAGACATACTGCCAGAAGGACATACCATCGATGGACAGCCGAAATTTTAGATTGGATTCCAAGGGACAGGAAAAGACCCAGAAGAAGACCACATGGGAGATGGGTGGATGAAATTCGAAAGTATGCGAGAGTGACATGAAGGAGACTGGCACAAGACAGACCGTTGTGGAGGAAACTTGGGGAGACCGTCCAGCAGTGGATTGATAATGATTGATGATGATGATGATAAATATATATATATATATATAGCCTGAGTGAATCCCAATTCCCGTAAAGTACATAGTCAAGTCAAACGTCCTGCACATATAAAATTTACGCATATGTGGTCTGGTTAATAAATTTTACCATGGCATTTTATGTTTTAGTTTGTTAGCAAATATTTGTTTAGTTGCTTTCAAAAGTAATTATAATTATTAATATGTGTTAGTTAACAAGGTAGGCTATTCCATAACATCAATCCCTGGTAATCAATAAATCTCTGTTCGGTTAAAGTGTTTTAGGCATTGGTAACAAAAATTCATTTGCCTCTTGTTTGATAGTCGTGACCCACAGTGTTCAGCTGAATTAAATGTTGATACCTATTCTTTTATTCTTTTATACATAAGTCCTAATAATCTATATTGACATAATTTATCAATATCTAGAAATCCATAATAATTAATTTATACCTCCATATTCAAATTAATTCTCCTAAAATTATTAAACATTTTGACCATCCTATTTTGCAATTATTGTAATTTATATAAATTAGTCTTAAGTAGTTTTCCTCCATACTAATAAACAATAAGTCAAACATTGATAAATTAGACTGTAATACAGCATTTTTAATGCTTTAATTGTTAAATTATTTGAAATTCTTGTAATTAAACCCAATATCCCTGAAATTTTGTTTACAATATTTTTAATATTAATATTCCATTTTAGATTATCCTCAATTATTATTCCCAAATATTTAATATTATTTACTATTTCAAGGGTACAATCCTCCACACAAATATATGGTGGCTCAAGAACCTATCTCCCTTTTTAAAAATCATAATTTTTGTTTTTTCTATATTTAAACACATAAAATTTGTCTAGCCATTCCATCAATTTTCCAATAAATTTATTACATTTTATTTTTGCCTCATTTATATCTACACCCGTAATCAGAACTGTGGCATCATCCGCAAATAAAATAAGATCCTCATTAGGCTCAATGTTAAAAATGTCATTAATATAAATTACAAAAAGTAATGGTCCCAGAATTGAACCCTTTGGTACTCCTATTTCATTAATTATTTTGTGTGATTTTATTTTATTAATCTGTACATACTAGTGTTAGTCAGCTGTCGAACAGTGCTGCGTCTGTTGGCCTGTACAAGTCATCGGACCTGTTGCTTACATCAACCTTTTGCGATCCTGTGCAGTTTTGCCTCTGGGTCGTTGTTTGACTATTTTCATGCCAGTCCTGATACACTGTGACTATAGCAGCTCGCAAACAACTTACCAGTTCAGCCATTTGAAAAATTTAGACACCCACTCTCTGAGCTCCCACAATTTGTCCTTTCCCAAAGTCTAATAAATCCTTCCTTTTACTCATCACGCTCTGAATTTTACTACCTACTGCTCCACTAGCGCCTTATATATGCTGCATTGGTCGACTAATCACGCATTCTTGGGAATCATCTGTTCAACAGGCCACATCCGCTTCTGATAAGGGTGGTCATAATTCAGCGATCACTTGGTGTGTGTGTGTGTATTTCAGTATTCATTGTGGAATTATTTATATCTCGTAGTGGCACGCAGAAAGGCACAATGCCAAATATAAACAAACTCACAGGCAACTGCCACCACAGAAAACACGCAATACTTTGGGAGGACTTACTTTTTTTTGTAATTAGTATACATATCCTTTTTAGTTCCTACAATTTGCCTAAAATCATAACCATACTTTTTGTGAATTTTTTTCATGGGTTTGACAATTGTTCTGTTGTATGGTGAAGAACCACAAAATATTTTATCAGTATCGATTTTTCAGGGACTTTTGTTTTTATGTTTAGTTTTGTAGATAATGCTAATTATATCCATAAGCTGTAGCTGTATCCGTAAGATTACAGCTGTATTTGCGGAACTAATATTATATCTAAATAAATGTATTTATGATGAATAGAACTGAATATATAGAATATATCATAGACTTTGAATGAATTATGCCATCACTACATCACACACATGCCACCAAGGAAGAACTTGACGATAACATTTAGCGTGGAGTGCATAAAAAAAAAAAAAAAAAAAACAGAAAAAAAAAAAACTTTAATTTTTTTGAAAGAATTGCCATCATATCACAAGAAAGAAAGATTTATAACTGATGTATCTTGATTTTTCATTTATGTTTGGAGACATTGACCCCAACTATGTAAAGTATACAGCTGTACAGAGACTGTAGACATCTGAAAAAAGTGTGAAGGTGCATGCTTGGAAAATTAGAAATAAGGAAAGAAAAGTTCATGATTTGGAGAGAAAGCAAGAAGTACAGCAAAAAAAAAAATACCATGTGGCAGTCAAATAGTCATGCAGTATTTCATAGCAGAAATACTTGTGTGAACTTTGAGGGAATGAAAAAGAATGCAGAAAATTATGACACAGTATATGGAAATGTTTAGGTGACATTAAAAATGGGGATGTTGCCAAAGGGATGTGAGAGTGAGCTTGAGCCCACCCTAAAATTTGTCTTACCCACCCAGTTCAAAATGTGCCATTTTTCAATATATTTAACTTTAAAATATAATCTGCACTTTGCCAAGTAATAAGTCTTGTGGTTTATTTCATGTAGCCCTGCAATTTCCCCCTAGGAAGTGCGTTGTTTATGTCTCCAAAAAAAGGTTATCAAAACAGAATCTGAAGGACCATGAAAATTCAATTGTTCTCCACTGTTCCAATTCCTTAGTTTAAGCCTCTTTTTTAGGTTTGTATGGCCAGGGGGCTAACGAAGTGGGTGGATAGGAATTCACTGGGGTCACTACTAATTGCTCTATTTGTTTTCTTTACAAAATAGGAGATTCCAACATGGAAAGTAGGGTCTGAAGTTATACTAGTCCCCACCCTGGACAGTGAAAGTGCAGAAATTTGCTGATGACTGCTTTGTAGGAGAGGAGTGCAAGGCAAAGTCACTGGCTGGTAGGAAGGAAGTTAAGGGGGTGGATGGGGGGGGAGGTATTGTGCCTGCATGGCATGATGTAAAAAATGATTTAAATAAACAAAAACATCATTTTTTTTAATAAGTTGTTCAAGTACAGTACTATTTTTGTTAGCCAAAATGAAAAATTTTGAGAAGCAATTTAAGACAACATATTCAAAGCAAGTAAAAAGTTGAAGGCAACATTCTAGTAACACTTGTAGGCCATCTTACACTAGTGGCATAACTAATCAGATCCATGTATGTGTGTCCAGATGGAGGGATCATGATTGCGCAAATTCTGTTGTAGCTGGTAGTGAAAAGCATGGAAGCCACCCCGGTGACACAGTGGTCTAAGCATTGGCTTATGGCCATTCATACAAGAAGATTCCGGGTTCGAATCCTAGTTAGGCATGGATATTGTGTTTATCTTATGGCGTGGGCTCTCTCCCTACCCTGAAACCAGTGGCCTTAAATTAGGAATGGGCGACTGCTTATAGCGTATTGAGTTGCTCACTGCAGTTGTTAAACCTTCAATCAAAAGAAAAAACCCGTTAAAGATTCGTTCTGGCCAGGGGTAGATCCACAAGTTTACTCTAGGAGGGGGAGCTGTTTTTCCAGTTCCAAAGGGGGCAGAAGCCATTATGAAAGACTTTTTTTTATATAATGTTAGTGTATATATATATACACTAACACTAGTCTTAGAAGAAAAGTGTTTGATCAATGCATCCTTCCAGTGCTTACGTGTGGTGCAGAGACGTGGACCTTAACTAAAAGAGACATACAAAGGCTGCAGACAACTCAAAGAAGCATGGAGAGGTGCATGCTTGGTGTAACCAGGAGAGATAAGAAGAGGAACTCGTGGATCCGAAAAATGACAAGAGTGGAAGACATCATGATCAGAGTTAAATCCCTGAAATGGCAATGGGCTGGACATACTGCCAGAAGGACAGATCATCGATGGACAGCCGAAATTTTAGATTGGATTCCAAGGGACAGGAAAAGACCCAGAAGAAGACCACATGGGAGATGGGTGGATGAAATTCGAAAGTATGCAGGGGTGACATGGAGGAGAATGGCACAAGACAGACCGTTGTGGAGGAAACTTGGGGAGACCTTCGTCCAGCAGTGGATTGATAATGGTTGACAATGATGATGATGATGATATATATATACACTGACGGAAAAAAAAAAATCCCAACACCAAGAAGGGGTTGTGTTAGATAAACGAAAGTTGGTAGGCGGTGAGAGTACATCTGTAAGATGACGTCTATGCAAATTTCGCGCTCGGCGCATACGTGTGGCGCTAGTAGCGCCCTCGGAACATGCAAAGCAGGTGTAAATACACGCTGTAACGTTTGTGAGCGTTAGTTATCGTTGAGATTCGACGTAGTGTGTTGATGTTAGTCAAGAATGCCTTTAAGAAGACGAAAAAGCCATTATCAACAGCTCACGGAGTTTGAACGAGGTCGTGTAATAGGGCTACGAGAAGGTGGATTTTCGTTCCGCAATATTGCAGAACGACTTGGCAGGAATGTAGCCACTGTGCATGATTGTTGGCAGCGGTGGTCAAGAGAAGGTACTGCCTCAAGAAGACCGGGTTCCAGCCGGCCACGTGGCACTACTGAGAGGGAAGACCGCCGTGTACGGCGTATGGCCATGACGCATTGTACCGCCTCTGCGGCAGCAATTTGAGCTGCAGTTGCCACCACAGTGGCACAACGAACTGTTATAAATCGGGTACTTGAAGGACAGCTCTGAGCCAGACGCCCTGTAGCGTGCATTCCACTTACTCCAAACCACTGCCATTTGCGACGTCAGTGGTGTCAAGCTAGAGCTCATTGGAGGACGGAGTGGAGATCTGTTGTGTTTTCTGATGAAAGCCGGTTCTGCCTGGGTGCCAGTGATGGCCGTGTGTTGGTTAGAAGGAGGCCAGGTGAGCGCCTGCAACCAACCTGTCTGCGGCCGAGACACACTGGACCTACACCTGGAGTTATGGTCTGGGGAGCAATTTCCTATGACAGCAGGAGCACTCTCGTGGTTATCCCACGCACCCTGACAGCACAGTTGTATGTCGGTCTGGTGATTCAACCTGTTGTGCTGCCATTCATGAATAGCATTACAGGGGGTGTTTTCCAACAGGATAACGCTCACCCGCATACCGCTGTTGTAACCCAACATGCTCTACAGAGTGTCGACATGTTTCCGTGGCCTGCTAGATCACCAGATCTTTCACCAATTGAGCACGTATGGAACATCATTGGACGACAACTCCAGCATCACCCCCAACCAGCATTAACCGTCCCTGTATTGACCGACCAAGTGCAACAGGCATGGAACTCCATCCCACAAACTGACATCCAGCACCTGTACGACACAATGCATGAACGTTTGCGTGCTTGCATTCAATATTCTGGCAGTTACACCGGTTATTAATGTACCAGCATTTCACATTTAAAGTGGCTCTTCTCGGGCTTACAATAAGCTGTGATCTTGAAACCTTAATCGATTAAATATGTTACCTATACAAATGTATTGCCGCCATTTGATTCCTCTACAACTATTTTTTTTGTGGTGTTGGGATTTTTTTTTTCCCGTCATTGTATATATATAATGTTAGTAGCAGGAGATGCTGAAAATTATCCCGTATTAGCCACGCTGCCTCCCCCAGCCCACTCCACCCAAGCAGGGGTTGACTTCGGAGTGGATGGGACGTTGGAAAATGCCCATGAGGCGTGAGGGAGCAGGAAAAATAAGAAAAAAAGAAAAGTTCTAAAAAGACCATCTGCGAGGACGCGGTGGGGACATTTTTACGAATTTTCTTTGTGACCCAATTAAAATACGTATGTAGATCCGATTGTTATTCAGTTTCTCCCACCTACTCTGATTTCAGTACCAAGCTCTGCCATACCCTGTTTCGAGGCGTTACAGATGCTAGACAATACGACAATAGCAAAGAACTAACAAAGAATATCCCCATGTTTTTTACCCCCGCTGTCCCTGTTTTCCCTTTTTTCCCTTTATCTTTTGTGTTCTCTCTCTCTCTTTATTCTATTCCCTTCTCTTTCTCTTTTTACTGAACTTAAATCAATGTAATAAGTATTTTAAATCCTCCATACTAAGTTTAATTGTTATTTTTTTTTAGAAAAACTGAAAACAAAATAGGCAAAGTTAATCATTTACAATCTCCACTACTTTAAACATCAAAACTTTGTTAGGGTTGGGGGAGGGGACCGCCCCAGTCGCCCTTGCTGGATCTGCCACTGGTTCTGGCAATGTTTCGTAAAAAAAAAAAAATGCTTTCATAAGCTTGCCCCACTAAAAATAATGCTCTCTCATCCGTCACCCATCCTGATTTCGAATTGTAGTGATGTCCCTGGTTAAAAAGCCTGCTGGGATTCAGTTTTTAAACAGAAACGCACACAAGCCACCCTCAGTGTTTTCCACAGTAGACACAGAAAGCTGTGGGATGTGGGAATGACTTAGGGTGTTCCCACTGCTTTGCTGAGCAGTACATGGTTAGTGGATGTTATGATGACAATACATCTTCGGTCTAATTTTACTTTTGTGTAATGCTCAAGCAGTCATGTGTTGAAAACTGATTTATAACAATAGTATGACTTTCAAATGTTGTGAATCAGATTTTCACATTTGATTTACTACTAGAATTTTTGAGAGAGATTAAAACTATGTTTTAATCTCTCTCAAAAATTCTAGTAACATTTCTGGGGTATTACCACCCCTCTTCTCTCTTTTCCATATAGTCACACTATAGACATATTAGCAGGAAAAACTTCATATTTCTGTTTTTTGTGGAGGATATATGAATGACAAAATTTTCGTATAAAAATACAGTTGTGGAATAACTTTTTTTTTTTTTTTTTTAAATACAGGTTCACCAGAGGAAACGCTTATTTGCTTCAACTTACCAAAGTTCCTTAAATCTCACATTAGAAATGTAATTTAAAGATTCCAAGATTATCTCTTATTTTAGAGGGGGGAGGGATCTCACCTTTAAACATCTGTAAGGCTTAGAATGCAGCTATTATGTTTTTTTTTTTAAAACCAAATGTGGCTAAGTAATTTAGAAATGTGGACTTTTACAATTTGATTGCGGCTTCAAAATTTGCTCGTGTAAGGAAAGCATTTTTAAATAATTCTAATTGAAAGTTAATTCCATTCAATAATTATTAAATTATTTTAAAAGAGATAAAATTCACCACAAAATTTCGTTCTGTCAGGAGCTATTTGAAGAGCTCTAGAGCAAAAATAACAAGTTCAAATTAAGACTTGCTCCTTTCTTAAATGACACAGTACAAAACGAAAGAAAAAAGTAAAAATCCCTTCATGCTTTAAAGAGGAAAATATAGTCTGTCTAAAAATGACCATTTTTCACATTTTCAAATTATGCACCCCACTGTGGGGGTGGGGGGCACAGCTGAGGATATAACTATATCAGTGTTTCATGTGGCAAGTAAGTGTATTTGGTATTCAGAGTTGGAGAAATATTCTTCTCATAATACGTGGTAAATACGTCATGATAATGAACACAGCAATTGGACATCGCCGAATTGACTGTAATTACTGTTTCACACATAAAGTAATTACAGTCAATTCGGTGGTCTGATTGCTGTGTTAATTATCCAGAGTATTTGGTGTTTAAAGTTCTGGGATGTTTTTTTTTTTTTTTTTTTTTTTGTAAAGAGGAGAAACCTGTTTTTTATTGTTTTTCTTTAGTGACAGAGCTAGTTCCTTTGCCCCTTTGTGGTGGGTGTGAGCCGGCTGTATGACATGGCAGAGTGATACACACAAACATAGGAACTGTGTGAAGGCATGCATAATTGGACGTCCACCCATTTTGTGAGCAGTTTCTATTATATGTGTACCTAATGTGGTTATATATATATTTTTGTTACTAATTCATACGCTATCACAAAAGTTTGTTACTAATTCATGCTCTATCACAGGTTGTAAGTTACTCCTTGCATAAATAAATGACCTTTTTGAATTGTTAGATGAACAAAACTTTGATTGTTCAGAGCTCATTCAAGTCGCATACCTTTTTGTAATATTTTTGAAGAGATTCAAATGGATCTTCACAGTTGGTAATTTTTCTAGGCGAGTTTTATTTTTCTCTTTTGTGTTTTTTGTTGCATAATAGTTTTTTATAGAATTTCTCTCTAAACATCTGCTTTTGTAGAATATTACAGAATCTAACAATTGTTTTGTATTCATGGGCTTTTTCTATAATAGAGTTTGAATTTCTTTGTTTTCTGTATAAATAGGTAAATCCAAAAAGAGACCTTTTCTTTCTGCAAAGTGAACTTCAAATATGAATTCCAAAGATTCTTCTAAATCATAGAAATGTTTAATTGCTATTGAAATATTCTGAGTGTCATGCCTAGGAAAGTGTAACAGTGTGCTTGAGTTCTGAAACCTCAATTTTGTTTCCAGAGTGCATAGATTTTGAAAACAAAAGGCACTTTTTAACTCAACAGGGTGCATATTAATTGTAAAATGGCAGGGTGCACATTTTGAAGATTTAAAAAATGGCATTGTGTCTATATTTTTATTTACTGATGCATTAATCAGTGAAATAATGTTGTGTGTGTGGCAATAGAAGGTAAATAGTGTAGTTTCAGAGCCACCATATTATGATATTTAAAGCTTAAATGCCAGTAAGATGTGTAATTCTATTTTAAGGATGCACAATGCACTATGCCCCATGATAAGTCCATAGAATGAACCCTATATTCAACACAAGTAGCACATTAAGCACTGTTTTGAAATTAAGGTGAAGTACAGAGAAGAACTAAAATATTTTGTATAGTAAAAGCATTTAAATATTTGAAAAGAAATGTTCAAAATATTTCAAAAATAAGGAAAAATGGAAATGTGCCTTTGACTGGGTAGTTTGTGAACTGAAAAAAGATCTCCAATAACTGTTTTTGAAGGCATGAATAATAATCAGTATTCCAATGTGAAATTCATTTCAATGGCCAGTAAAAATGATAATAACCAAATGAAAAAAACATTGCTGAAATTGTGGGAATGGTACAGATGTGGGAATTAAAATGAGTACACATTTTTTTGGAATGAAAGAGGTTATATGTCTTGATGCAGTGCTGCATTTTGGTCTTGTGTTTTCCACAATGTTCAACGAGAGATGATATTGTGGAACTGTACTTGCATTGCTGTAGTGTCACCACAAATTAGGTCAGATGCTTTGTTAAATTTGTTGTGCGATTAGTAATTTTTGTCAGATACGTAATCAGTTATGTCCATAATGTCATCTACAAGTATACTTAAGTTTCCTGAGTAAAGCAGTTTATGAAGAAACACAGTTTTACTTAAGTAAACATGATCAACCATGCAAAAGTTTGACAGTATAATTGGTGATTATGTTGATATAAAGTCAGGGAACTGAATTTAATTAATGACTGACTTTTTTTTTTTTAGCTCATAGATGAAGCACTTTATTATATAAGATACTCTCATGTTTTTCTATAAAGAAATGCAGCATAGCAAGATACATTTGTGCAGTTATTCAGTGTTGTTGAATTTTCTATGGTTACACTTCAAGAACTTAAAGGAAGATGATTGCAAGTGGAGACTTTTGAATAGCAAGTACAGGGTGATTCACTTGGGACTGACCACTTATTATTTTAATTAACCCACAATTGCAAAAGCACATTTCAATGAAATTAATGTAAAACATACTTTGATCCATGACAAAAAAGGAATGCCTCATAGAAGATGCTGAAAGTGCCCACCATCAGTGTCCAGGCACATATTCACCTCACTATCCATATTGGCGAAGGCGCAATGTAGCGTAGCGATGTCAGTGGCAGCAATTTCACGTGTGATTCTGTCTTTCAGTTCCTAAATTGACCGTGGCTTGTTGGCCTAAACCTTGCTTTTTAAAAGTCCTGAGGGAAAGAAATCTGGGGGTGTCAGATCAGGAGACCGTGGCAATCACAGGTCTTTGGAGATAATCCTGTTCTGGAAAAAGCTGCAAATTTCTGCCATGCTGTTATTGAAGGTGTGACACATTGCACTGTCTTGTTGAAAGTAATCATCTGCAAGTTCCTGATTATCCTGTTGGTTCACAAACTCTTTAAAGATTTCCAAGTATCGGTCTGTATTTACTGTGTCTTTAAAAGATTGGCCCAATGATTCGATGTTAGGACACCAGACACTGGTTTTCACTGGATGCAATGGCTCTTCATGGATATTGTAGGGATTATCACTGGCCCACGCCTGTGTATTTTGCGAGTTTACATACCCAGATAAATGGAACCATGCCTTGTCAGTAAACCATGTTATGTCCAATAGGGTGGGGTTTTTGGCGAAAAATTTAGCAAACCATTGACAATATGGCTGCTCTTTGACGTGTTGAATATGATCATCCAGTTGTTTCTTGCGATAGCTTCTGATTAGATTTTCATTGGGATGCCAATAACCTCTGCTTCACATACTCTATTATGTCCTCCACCATCTGGGGTAGTCTGCCCATATGTGGATCTACAAAGCTTCCTGTTTTCTCTCCAGCTTCTTGGCCAGTTTCAAAATGGTGGCTCTAGTGGATGGTTTACACCCACCAAATATTTTTCAAAAACTCCTTATGAAATTCTTTGAAGAAACCGGTTACCCAGTATTGACACACAATGAACACATGCTCTTCAGTTGAGTATGCCATCTTCATTCGACCTCCTCACTTAAACTGTCTGTGGTGACACACTATTCCGTCGCCACTACTAGACAGATGACGCGTCAGTGCTGCGCCACCCAGCTGCCAGGAAGACATTTTATTCACAGATAATGCATGTTGATGGCTTCATCAGGAAATAAAGAACCGCTCCATTCAGGTTTCACAGTCATCATATATTCCTCATCTGATACATTCCACATAAGTGTTCAGTCCTGAGTGAATCACCCTGTACTTTGCTTGTTAATGCAGTTGAAGTTGTATTAAAAACCATGGAAGCCATTGTGCATGATGACACTGCTGATCAACTTTTATTTGCAGAATTTTTAAATGCCATCTGCAAATTGCATGTCTTCATAGGTACTAGAACTTAAAACAGTAAGTGTTCATGATGCATAGAACTTAGTACAATTGAAAAGATTATGTGATCATCTTTTACTCCAATGCACTCAAATGAAACTGAAACAAAAGTGATTGGTGCTGCAAATTTAGACATGGTATTTATTAATTGTAAGAGTGCCATTCATTCATTGGATTCAAACTAAATATTCACTTTAAAAATAGAAACAGTTTTTCATATGACTGGTTATTCTGCTGACCATTGATAAATCACAAAGCCAAACTTTGCTGAAAACATGCCTTTACTTTCTTTAGCCAGTTTTAAGGCATGGCCAATTTATATTGTGAAAAGATAACTTATCATATACACCCACCTAATAACATGCGAGTCCATCTTTTGCCCTTACAATAGCAGCAAAATGTCATGGCGTGGGCATGGACTCTTTGCCGCCCATGATTGCAGGGCAGCTGTCTGTAAAGCACCAAGAGTTGCCAGCATTGGATTTCAGGCAGAAATGCATTAATCCACTTTATCTCATTGCCCAATTGGTTTGAGGTTCAGAGAGTGAGGCCATTTGAAGGTTGCCAACTCACTGGAATACCCCTCTAATCAGTTCTTCACCTAACAGGAATAATGAGATGGGGTGTTGTAGTTTTGAAAGAAGGCATCTTCCTGTGAAAAATGGATAGCTATGAATGGATGTAGGTGGTTGGTGAGTCTGCCAACATAGTGTTATATGATATTGGTGGTCTCGTACAAAGGAAGTAGGTTTAGTTGGAAGCATGCTTAAAGTTATGTGTAATGTTTTTTTAAGGCAAATATATTTCAGCCATAGCAAGCAGTGATGTAGTTCAAAACAAAAAAGTGCCTTAGCGGTGAACGGACTAGGAAAAAATACCCTCAAAATTTTCAAAAATTGATTTGTTGTTTTTATTATTTTTTAAATTTTCATTACTAATTACCAATATCAAATTATATTAAATCTGAGCAATTTTAAATAAAGGGAAGAATGTAACGTTAGGTCATATGCTAAAATAATTTTTTTTTAAATGTAAATACAGTTCCTTGTTGTTTATGCGATTTTAAATATGCATTGGGAATATTTGTGAACTAACACAGTAACACCAATTCAATGTGACTAACACGCCGTTTTTCCTAAGATTATGCTGTAGGTCTACAATATTTTTGTGTTGCCTGCATGGAGTCCGAGAGTGAGTTCAGGGAATTAATTTTGTTGGAGCCGATACCAGTGACCGGTTGCTTAATACAAATGTCCAGCAAACCGCTTTCTCTCTAAGCACTGCAATCTTAACCCCGCTCTTGCAAATTTATTTTGATTGCCGTCTAGACAAAGGGGCCACATTCTCTTTGTGACAGAATATTATGATTTGTGAGACATCCTACTGTGTGATCCAACTGTGTAGATCAATCTGTACAGTATTTTTTTTGTTTCTGGGTTTAATGACTACCATGGGCAACTCATACAGCAGTAAGCAGTATCCTGTCTCTAATTTCGGGTAACTTTTTCCAGGAAATGAACAGATCCAGCACCTTTGCCATGCCTCATCCAAGGCTGGGTTGGAAGAACGGTCGAAAGCTTGCGCCTCAGATCACCCACTGTACCTCCGGGGCAGCCATCTCTGTATTATGAACACTTGTTTAAGATACGGGTATGTTTGCATGTACAGAACACAGGCACCCTTATTTTTGTATACATGATCATTAAAAGAAATTCCTTTGCTCAGATTCTCTTGCCATGTAACCATCAAAAGTGCCTTAGTGGTGCTAAGCCTAGAAAAATAGTGCCCTAACGCTGCTAAGGTGCACTAAGCCCCTTCTACATCACTGATAGCAAGGCTTAAATATATTTAATATACACTATATTGGCAAAAGTCACCGGACACTCCTTCAAAAGCAAATGAACAGATCTGTTGCATTGTTAAGATGCACAGTACAGCTGCAAACGGTATAAAAACAAGCTTACAGCTGACCACAACCATATCACACTATGAGGTTGAGTGGAAATGTCATGATGGGAGAGAACTGACTTTGAGAAAGGAAAGATTGTTGGGTGTTATATTAGATGGTTGTCCATAAGAAAAACCAAGAGGCGTTTAAACATACCCAAGTCAACTGTTTTGGAAGTACTGAGTAAGTGGAAGACACGGCGTGCCTGAAGCAGCAAAATGTGCCTGCAAACCAAAGAAAATCAGTGATAGAGGACGTCGAAGCCTCAGCAGAGTCATTACAGCTAATTGATGGAGTACTGCACATGAGCTCAGTGTACAGGTGAGTAAAAATGCTGGAACCTCGGTATGTACACGCAGAGAACTTCATTCCATGGGTTACCATGGTCGTGCGGCTGCTAACAAGCTTTTCATCTCTCCTCAGAATGCTACTCGTTGTTTAGCATGGTGTAAAGAACATTTATCGTGGACTGTAGATCAATGGAAATGGGTCTTATGGACTGATGAATCCAGATACATGATCCATCAGTCTGATGGCCGTGTGTGGGTACTGTTCCTACGGTCAAGTTTAGAGCTGGCAGTGCACTCGTTTGGGAGTGTTTTTCATCATATGGTCCCGACCCATTGGTTATCGTGGACAAACTTGTTAACCAGCACGCATACCTCGATATTCTGGACAATTATGCCCTACCAACTCTGTGGCAATACTATGGAAACAAGCCTTGTTGGTACCAGAAGGGTAATTCACTGAGCCATAAAGCAAGAACTGTTACAGTGTGGTTTGATGATAATTTCGCATCATGTGTGGACTGGCCAGCACAGAGCTCCTGATCTTAATCCCATAGAGCACCTATGGGATGAATTAGGGCACCGCGTAAGAAGTTTGGAACCAAGGCCTACAACTAAGCAACAGTTAGCGGTAGCATTATGTACTGAATAGAAGTGCATATCTATCGCTGTGTTCCAAAACCTTGTTGAAAGCATGTCTCAAGGCATCAGTGCATGCATTAAGGCCAAAGGTGGACCGACACCGTACTAATGTATGTCAGTAAATGCTATGTTGTGTTTCTTGTCTAGGTGTCCGGTGACTTTTGTCAATATAGTGTATATATAAGGCAAATATATTTCAGCCATTGCTATGGCCTTCATGAAGACCAAAGCAGTGGCTGAAATGTATTTGCCTTGAAAAACATTTTACATAACTTTAAGCATGCTTCCAAACTACCATAAAAATCTACTTGTTTTTGATCGCATGCATTGCCTACCACTCATTTATGATTAGGTACAAAGGACTCGTAGGTGCGCCACATAAACATGCTCAGAACATTACACTATTTTCACTGTCTTGTAATACCCTGACTTAACATTTTACTTCCCATGGCCTTGCGTGATTTATGCCTCACACTCACTCTCCTGTCACTTTGATTCATTGAACTAAGTTTTCTATTTGTAATCTTTTGCAGTCCAGTGACAATGTTTCTTCACCCACTGCAACCTTTATCACCTAGTGACCTTATGTCAACAATGGTGCTTCAGTGTGGATATTGACTGCTGTAGCCTGGTTGTACCATTGTATCTGAAATGGTGTTTGTGCAAACCTTTGTATGCACCACGTCGTTTAGTGTAAACATTATCCACTACACCATTGCTTTTTGTTTTGATATTATGATATATGAAAGTTGGAGTTTGCCTTGAACATCATCTGCCTGTGTACAGCCACATTTTCTGTGGTTATTGCTGGTTTTAATGTAGTCTGGTGCATGCATGCGATGGTCTTACATGGAAAACCCAGATATATTGCAGTCACAGAGATAAAGCATTCATCTTCCTCTTACAACTATCTGTCAATGATGAAACTCACTCAGGTCACCATGTTTACCCATTATCACAGTTGCAGGTATGCTGTACAGCAGGTAGATATCTGATCTGTTTCATTTATAACCCATAGAAGGTTTTGTTTGGCTTCATCATTGTATTGGAATAAGGCAGGCTTATATATGGGTGTGGTGTATATAATAATTGTACTTTCAATACATCTTTCTCTGTAAAGAATAAAATCATTTGCCAAGGTAGTATCTAAAGAAAAATGAATACTTCATATTCATAGAATTCTTCAATTTGATTAGTAAATCTCAGTATAAAAATGAGTGTTTACTGTTTAGTTTAGAATCTTCCAAGAATGCTAGTATGTTGTGCTGGGTGCACAGATAAGATTCTGAAACTACTTCAGTAAAATCTGTTTTGAATAATTTTATTTTCTCATTGATATGATGCAAAAAACACACTACTTCTCAAAGTAATATACTAGAACACTTGTTATGAAGTGCTTAGGTGCTTTGCAAGTCTTTTTTTGCAGAAACTGCACTTGATTACTATTATATGGGGATGTGAGAGAAATAAAGAATCCAATTATGCAGGACAGCAATGAAGACATGTTTCTAGAGCATAAAGTTTTTCACCATGTGGAAGGTTGGTATAGATACTTACAGTTTGTGGAGTGCAGAGCAGGAATGGCATGTGGTGGTTCTTCTGTTCCCTACTTGAAAGTTCGCAGTAATATAACTTGCAAATTCGACAGTATGAAAACATTATGACAAATTGATACTACATATGACAAAGCCATGGTAATTGTCATCTGTTGGAGAACTGTTTATATAGCCTTAAATCTATGTTGTCATTGAGGGGAAAGAACTGGAATGTTTTGATTATGCTCTGAGAATGAATGCTAACCATTGAACTGTGTGGTAAAATTGCCTAGCAATGGAATGATTCTGAGTAAATTTATCTGCCAGAATGAATGGAACTTTATTTATCCTGTGTTGAAGCTTCATTCATTCAGATAACAGGGAAGTCAGAAATATAATCAGTTTCAGTAGATGAATGAATATTATGGAAATTGTTATTTAATTATTCAATTGAATGGAAGGCTCACAGAGCATTACAGTACTCTTCAGCAGCACTCATCCATTAAGTGACATGTGTTTGAAGAATTTGTGATAAGTAAAATAATGGTTGTGGTCCATTTACTTGGGTTGTTAAAAATTTATTACATTCCCTTAATGCTTATCATGGCTACAGGTATAAAAACAATCTTGGATTGTGTCAAAATGGTCTAAATTGGAGGATGAATGTTTCTACGAGTCTTTACTTTCAGTCTGTCAATTCAGAGAAAAAATGAAGTCAAAGGAAAAAAAATAAAGAAAGAGTGGTTAGTCAGAAAGTGAAATAAAATTAATTGAAGCTGAAAAGGTAAACTGAGACATGTGAAGTAGTAAGTGATTGATGCTGAAATTGTGTAAGCTAAAAATGTTTTCTCATTATTTTAAAATTCTTATGCAAAGAAAATTTTCATAATATTTATTTTTAGCTTACACATTTTTTTAGCATAGTGATGAAGAATAACACCGCTATTCAGAGAAGTTATTGCTTTACAAACTGTGAGATGTACTATGGATTTTATTACAAATGTATGATTTTTTCTGTACTTATTAAAAAACTGAGCAGTAGTCATACCTGCCATTAAAACTCAAATAGGTATTGCCATTTCTATGATAAAATATTTTTTTAATCATGAAATGTAGTACATGTTGATCATGATCATATGTAGAAGAATTTAGGAAGGGAGTGTCTGACCCCAGGTCTTAAACAACCCTTAGAAATAGGAAGCTAGGAGATTTGGGCTAGAGTGCCCGATAGGAAAGTGACATGGAAGCAAAGTAGAAAGGGGGAGGAATATGCACTTATTTATTACCGGGGGGGGGCAGTACCCGGGGTCCGACGGCTTAACGTGCCCATCTGATGCACGTGGATATTTAGTGGATCAAGCGTTCGTACCTGCCCGGGATCGAACCTGAGGTCCTTTCCGTGGCAGTCACAAACGTTGCCCACTAGGCCACCTGCGGCGTAGTACATGTTAGTACACGTAGTATCTATATTTGTTGTAATAAGGTGCTGTTAATCCCCAGTTTTATCAGCAGGCAGTTGCTGCACCCACATGGTTCTCTTTTAGCCTTTTTAGCTTCAAATTCTTTGACTTCAGTTATAACTATTGGGTATTTTTTTGTACTTGACAAACCAAAAACTAGAAATCCCTTCTCTGGTTTAGAATAAACAGTTTTTGCATATAAGTTTTTGCATATAAGTTTGAAGTGATAAAGTAGGTTCAGCCCACCAGTTTTTTTCTTTGTTTGTTTTTTGCTTTTCTTTAATTTTTTTTTTTTTTGTAGGATTGTGTGTATGGCATAGACTAGAGTTACACAACAGACAGCATGTATTACTTCACTGTAATGCTTTTTTTTTTAAACCAAATTTTTAATTGTGTGAAACACATTCAAATAAATTAGAAAGATTTGCACATGGCAAATGATTGGTTCATGAATTTGATAATTACAACTGGGTTAACTTAGTTCGGAGAGTTCAGAGCATATTTTTAAATTTATAAATCAGGTAGCATGCACAGGCATATATGCACTTGTGTATTTAATCCTTTTAGCAGTTAATGTACCTGAACCAAATGGTGCCCATAATTTTCCTTTCTCCCAATTAGAAATGTTCACATAGAGGCTGGGTTTTACAAATGCTACAACAAAACAAATCCTCCCCCCACCATTTCAGAAGATTAACCATAAACCTGTTAGCTCTTGCTTGTAGTGCTTTATTATTTGTTCCGTGATCCCAGGCATGATGGGGATGAGCTAGTTCCCCTATCATGAACATCATGCCACTAGGTAGAAACAAGTTACTCAAATATCTTCTGTCTCACCTTTCTTAGGTTCCCCACCATTGGTTTAGTCCTTGTAGCAGATAATATTTAGTCAGAAAAGATTGAAGTGTAAATCGTCCTCCACCCCCCTAAATGCCCACCTTAAATAACAAAGCTAAGGGGAAAGTAACACTTTATGATGTGCAAGTGCACTCATTCAAGCTAGTTTGTCCCACTTAGTGAATATATTCATTTGAACTGATTTCAGTCCATTTTACTAATCCCGAGTCATTTTGTTCCAGCCGATTAAAGGCTTAAGGCTATGTAAAATAGTTAAGAGCTAGGGATTTCTGTTGTTACACAGGAACCAGGAGATCCCCTCTTTGTTTTTTCTTTCAAGAAGTATCTCCAGATGTGTGCACCTCTTTTAAGATTTATAAAAATGTTTTATTTATTGTCTGGTTTGACATTAATGTGGATTATAAAAATGTTTTTACAAAGCATTTGCAAAAGCGATATGCACTACTGCCAGGAAGAAATTAATTCACCAAGGTATGGTAGCTGCATGATTTTCTGTTTTGATTATTCTTTTAATTGTCGTAGTACCACATAAATAAACTGTAAAAAAAATTGGTGAGTTATATAAACATAGAAATTGAACGAAAACATACAAAGTCACGTATGGTAAAAGTTTGTTTAGCGGTAGCTTTTGGTCATCCTACGACCTCAAGAAAGGTTGTAGAATGACCAAAAGCTACTGCTAAACCAAACCCTCCTGCAATATAGTGCCTGCTTAAAGACAGGGATCCTGTCTCCCCTCTGGACACCCCTGGAATTTATGCTGTTCCCATTTCAACTTCCTCTGGTCTCTCAGTGTATATTGGAAGCACATACCGAAGCATCAGTACAAGAATTAGTGAACACAAAAAAAATGTTTCCAATGGTCTTCCAAAGGCAGCATTATCTGCACTAACCCTTGAAGACATCTCTGCAGTTCCCATTTGGAAAGAAAGAAACAAAAAAAGTTGCCCCATTCATCAACAAAGCATCTCTGCATTTCCAAGAAAGTATTGAAATTTTGTTCACCAAAAACTGCAATTCAGACACCCCTCACCAAATCCCATTTATTTATCTCCTAAAATCTGGTAACAGTTCCAGTATCACAATTTCAAATTGTAGTTCTGGCAACCAGCCCACCCAGTCGGCCGCGGGTGATCAAGGTCGTAAGATGACCAAAAGCTACCACTAAACGAACCTTTTTACATACGTGGCTTTGTGTGTTTTCGCTCAATATCTATGTTTATGTGTTATTGTCATGTGAAGCCGTAGTTTAAACCATGGTGAGTTATACCTTTTGATCCCTTTCAAGATAGTTCTCTAAACCAGTCATAATCCAGATATTTTAAAATCCAAAGTTTGCATTGCAAAAAAATTCAAAGTGGTATGAAACTGAACTCTGGGTTGCAACATGAACATCTGGTTTTGGAATATCAATCAGAATATCCGAATTCTTCACTTAGTTTGCTCTCTTCTTCTTTTTTTCATTTGTTCTTTCTTTATTTATTTTTTAATTTTTTTCATTCCTTTGTTCTTTATTGATTTGCTTATGGAGTTTTTGCCATGTATTCATACTACTTCTGGAGCTTGTATGTGGTTGTATCAGGACTCCCTGCATCTTCTATGTAAACAGAGATGTTTTTTTTTTTTTTCAGAACTTGGTTGAGCATGCATTGCTTTTCTCCCTTTTCGTTGAGAGTAAACATTTAAGGTGAAAGTATCTAATGGTACTTTGACCTTAAATGTTTACTCCCAGTGTAACATAAATATTATTTTTCGCAATGGATGCTTACACTTATATTATCTGAGCAAATATAATTTACTTACTTTGTAACCCAACAATTTGGAAAATTCTCATAAGTGTAATTGTTTGGCTTAGAATTTGCTTCAACAGTTTTGGATTTATTACTAGTTTTTAACAGGCCAATACCATTATTTCTTCTTTTATCTTCATCATTCCTAATAGTATTTTACTTCACATTAATTTATATTAATATCATTTGCATGACACACTTGTATTTTAGACAAAAACAGTCCAATGAGTTTTACATTATTGATTTCTTTTCATGATGGAAGAAATTTTACAGTTTTAAATCAGAATTTTGCTCATTCATAACGAGAGCAATATTTTTGTATGAGAAGCAAGATTATCACAAACTGATCTCATAAAATACAGCAAATTTAATATTCATATTGCATCTAGTCACTCACCAGTCTGCCATGAGTGTTCAACTTTATGAAATGTTTGGTATGAGCATTCATGATTCTAGAATCATGTAACAATCAAATGCATTTTGTATGTCATGTTTTTACTGTTTGTCCAATATACTATATGAAATCTTTAATAAGAGCAATGAGAGTAAACTTACCTCTACCAGTTGGTCCGTTCTCTCAGATAAAACACATTTCTCTGCACGTTAACTTCCATTTTAATATCTACGGTTGGTTTGGGCTGCTGGTGCGATGGATTTATGTTGTCTTCAACATGTTCTTTTATTTGACTGAGTGAGCAATTTATTAATCCATATTGCTGAAATACTTGATTCAAGAAACCTCATTTTTTACTTTAAAACCCTATGTTTACATTGACTTTGAATAGCCCTAACCAGTAATCCAATTGGCTGATAAAACCTATCATTCAGTGAAACAAACTGCTTGAACATTCAGAAACCATAAACAAACTTCTTATTTACAACACCAAAACATCGAACAAACACATTTAAAAGCTTAAAATTCAATTATTCACAACAATGTGTTTGTTCGATGTTTTGGTGTTGTAAATAAGAAGTTTGTTTATGGTTTCTGAATGTTCAAGCAGTTTGGTTCACTGAATGATAGGTTTTATCAGCCAATTGGATTGCTGGTTAGGGTTATTCAAAGTCAATGTAAATATAGGGTTTTAAAGTAAAAAATGAGGTTTCTTGAATCAAGTATTATTTCAGCAATATAGATTAATAAATTGCTCACTCAGTCAAATAAAAGAACATGTTGAAGACAACATAAATCCTTCGCACCAGCAGCCCAAACCAACCATAGATATTAAAATGGAAGTTAACGTGCAGAGAAATGTGTTTTATCTGAGAGAACGGACCAACTGGTAGGGGTAAGTTTACTCTCATTGCTCTTATTAAAGTAATTGTAGGCACATAATTTTTTGAATAGTTATAGTGATACTGTGACTTGTCAAACAAGGAGCTATATGAAATCATGTGCAATTTATTTAGTAGTAGTAGTATAAGTATTTTAACTAAATATATGAGGGTTAATTTTGATGATACTGATCTCTTTATTTTGATACTGATTTCTTCTTGATTGTTACCAATGTAGTGATACAGACCCCGCTCAGTCGTATCCTGTGCATTGCATTACAAATTGTATAAAAATGTAGTGTACATACATTCAGCCAAGATATATGCAGCAATATCTTGCTGTTTCTTTCTTCAAGTAAAGCAAGCGACCCAGATTTTGGAGTAGAAAAGCACTCTACTCAAACATTTTTAAGTTCAGAGCACCGTTAATAGATCGCTGATGTATGCATGTCAGAACAGGCTCATTGTTTATATTTATTTATTACAAACAAAAAGGCAATATTGAAATTACTATGCTCTTTTTAAATTTTATTTTGCAATTTGTGTACCTGATATATTTTTTTTTTTTAGGCTATTTTGAACTTTTTGGTACTGCTTTTCAGTGAACCGTTATAAATTTTAAGTACTGGATCATGATATTGATCACAAGCAAAATATTCCTATATTCTTAATGTGGCAATCTATGCCCCCCCCCCACCACCAATGTGACATCTTCCTCTGAAAGAGAAATCAAATGTGATATAGTGCTTGAGGTCTAAGCTACCATTGTAAGTCAGGATCATTTAAGAGCTATCATTTTGGAAAAAAGAAAATAAAAGCATTTCTTTATTCAATAAATTTGGACTCCTGGTATATTCTTTTCATGTGATTCATAATTCCTTCCATACTAAATAAGTTCATTTTTTCACTCTTGAGGGATAAAAACTTCCTGGGAAACAGAAATATGTGAATATATATATATATATCTTTTTTTTTTGTATAAATTGGAGCTAAGTTGTTTTGATTCAACATGGCGGTTTTCCCAAATTTGATCAATTTATAATGTTTGTCACTGAATAACATCTTCCGCAGCTCTATTTCATAACCCTTCACTGCACACATAAGAATGCCACAAAAGATTGCTAAAACAAAAGCAATGTTTGTTTCATTGTCCTATTCTTAATCAGACTTTTGGCAAATGTCATGTTGTTGCCAGTTGTGGTTGATGGCTTATCACAGTAATGCACATCACACATATCCGAAACGACCATCTAGTAGTGAATTTTGCGTAGCATTTTAACACATTTGGTGCATCCATAACATCACTTTCCACGGACACTGTGCTCTGCCACATAGCATTCTTGTTTTTCCATCTCCAGAAATATGCTACCATGTTTTGGAAGAAGATTGTGGTACATATGGTTTCATTTTAGGATACATGCTCCTTTTTGTCATCATCTCTTTAGTAGATCACAGACTGACAATGATGATAAACTGGAAAACAGTGTTTTTCATTTACTGTGTATATTGTGTATAACAAGTGAATCATTCTAACTGTGAGGGTATGTACAGGTATCTTCTGCTTTTGATACTTGATATTAAAATTAAAAAAATCTGGTTTTTAATTTTGCAATCCAAAGATTAGTTTTGTTTAAAATCTGAATGTTGATATCCCGATACCCAAATTATTAGGTATTTTGTTTTGAAATCCAGATATCCAAACTATTTGGGTACTGAAAATGTAAGTTTTGGATAGTGAAATATCTGGATTTCAAAAATTCCAGGAATCACGTACAGTCTATCCCCCCAACCCTCCAAACTTGGCAAATCTTAAGAGTTTCAATTAATAACACAACTCTGATTATTTACATGCAAACAACACACACCAAAAACTTAAACAGTGGTAACTATCCAAATATCATAATATAAAGGCATCAAATGTGTGTGTGTGTGTGCGCGCGCCATAACAGTTAGTTATGCTGTATGTTGGTCAAAGTTCAAGATTACAATATTGATTTTGACACACCGGAAGGATAATGAAGCACAAAGTCATTTTTTGTATCTAGTCCTTATATTTTTATAAAAAACATTGTTTTTGTACAAATCTCTTTCTTTCATCAAAAAATTTAGCTACATTTTTGCAAAAATTACAATATTTCAGGTGCAATGTAACAAAATTAGGAGCAGCTTTTAATTATTTTAAATCAATCGACTCCAACAAGTTAGTAAAATCATGCAATGCATTGATTATGATACGCTTTTCAACATACCAGAAATCATTACTCAAGTTATGAGGATAATGGCTGTGGAGTAACCTTTAACCCCATTTCGATGATATTAAGCAGAATTGGTTCAGTATACCTCTGGAACAACATACTAAAGTTTTGGCGCGATAGAAGCATTTTCAGTCAAGTTATGAGGATAATGGCTGTGGAATAAATCTAGCTCCTGTGCCCTAACTTTTGACCCCATTTCGATGATATTCAACAGAACCGGTTCAGTATACCTCCGGAACAACATGATAAAGTTTTGTCGCAATCGAAGCATTTTTCTAAGTTATGACGCATAAGGGCGATGGAATGGATCCTGCTTCTATGTCCTGACCTTTGACTCCACTTTGCCCATTTTCAATAGGGTTTGTCCCCAGGTTCTCCCCTACCACATACTAAAATTACATCTAAATCGAATCATTTTTACGCGAGTTATCGTGCTTACAGACAGACAGACAAAGCTGGAGCATATACGCTTTTTCAACCTACGGTTGGAAAGCGTAAAAAACCGTACAAGATTTGTTTCCAGGGCTAATGGCACTGAAAATCGGTCTGCTGGTGTATTCAAATTTCTTATGTCCACAACAGTATGCCAAACATGCAATCATAGATGAAGATTTAGTAAATGTAATTAGATAACCAAATAAATTCTCTTCACATACCACACCTGTTTGCTGCATTAACATAGTTTCACAAACACGTGGGAAGTTTACAAGAACATTAATTTTCTTCACGAAGACCTAGGAAGTTCACAAGTGCACTAATGTTATTCATGCACATATGGAAAGTTTACAAGCACATTATTTTCTTCACAAAGACCTAGGAAGTTCACAAGTGCACTAATGTTATTCATGCACATATGGAAAGTTTACAAGCACATTAATGCTTTCTTTACAAAGACATGGGAAGTTCACAAGTACATTAAAAATGTACTTGTGAACTTGCCATGATGAAATCTGATGCAGTGGTTATTTGTGACCTATTATAAGGGTCGCCCAAATGAAAGTGTGACTGTTGGTTTTTTGCCGTAAGGGTTTATAGGTTGGAATATGTGAAAATCCAGGAAGTAAGAGTGAACATGGGCTACATACCCGCTACACAGAGTCGCCTTGTCGGTGTAGTTTTTGAGGAGTCTCTGGGGGTTCGTGGCGCATGTGACGTTAGTGGCCAAAATTATCAGAAGAATTTCCTTTCATTTTCATTTATTTTTCGTCATGGAGTTACATTTGACCATATTACATTTCAATATTAATTTTATAACATATTATATTAAGAAGAAGATATATATATATAATATATATACTTATGTACAGGGTAACCACAGAACAGGAAATTGAGTAATGTCAAAAAATTTCTTTATTGTTATAACACGCTGTATAATTTCACTTATCCAAGTTTTTTTTGCGTAGTTTCTGGGTCTTTTGGTTTCCAACTAAATTTATGTGTTGAGAGTGTGGCAAAAATGGTTAGAATAAAGAAGGCACAGGGAAATTTCCTTATGGTTTTTGTATATGTTATTCGTACTTACAATTTCTGTTTATGCCATCCTGAAAACTAAGCTGTGGGCGCCCATGAAGGAAGTGATTATTCTTTACCTGGGCGGACCCCGTAGAACTGCTCCTTCATTTTTTTTTCTTTTTTTAGATTTATTTTACTAGCATCCTTTAAAAAATTGAGAAAGAAATAATAATTTTAAGTGTACTAGAAACTGGTGTAAAAATTTCAATTCCAATTTTAATTAGATTGCAAGCAGTGATTTTTGCACCCTCTCATGAGCTGCCCCGGCGCTGCTGTCCCCGCCCTCTGGTGAAAGTGTATGACTTTCGTTTTGATTTACGATTTTCAGTAAATTTATTCACACACATTGTGCTTTTTTATTTTTATGCCCCTCATATCATGAATTTACGACTCTGGTGTGACCGTTCTGGAAGGGCAACGTGGCCTCCAGAGCTACGGCCATAGTCCGACCAACTCAGAAATGTACCATTTCCGTAAATATCGAACTGTCGCTGTAACTACGATGTAGGTTGCAATATCCGACCAATGCAGGATTTTTTTTTTTTTTTTCTGGGGAGTTTTCACAGTTCATTTTGTTCCTCGCCTACGCATGTATCTAAGATGACTACGAACACATGGAACCCCGTTTTTAGCTTAACTGTGCACTTATTTCGCCGAAGAAAACTTTTTTTTTCTAACTTTTGGTAGTGCCTGTGCAACTCGCATGTTACCGCCGTATTAATTGTTAGCTGATTTTTAAGCTCTGCTTTTTCAGATTCTCATAACAGCCAAACGTTTTTGCGCGTTGTTTTGACGTAGCTGTTTCATTAGCAAACACTGCCGGCTGTTTTGCTGATGATGCCAGCCGCACACAACGTCGTAATTGTTGTAAGTCAATTAATATTCTGCCTCCGTAACAGCCTTGAGCAAACATCTTGCTTCCGGTGCCACCTCCCCTTTTCAAAGCCAGCAAACGTTTCGCAGGTGTTATCTACGTTTGTTTAAAACTAGTTGCCGCCTTATACTAAAGGAAATATTACGTAAAATATTTGCTCGTGATGCTATGCTTTTGTGTGATCATTTATCTGTCCCAGGGATATTTTCATTTCTCATAATTTTTTCTGTTTGAAGGAAATCAGTCGAGTTTTATATGGTGAGGTTTCTGGTGAATCCGGTGGGAGCAGACGAATTAATCGAAAACAAATTCACCGAAGAAGTAATTTACCGAAAGACTACTTTGTTGAAAAACAATGAAACTAATTCATAGAAATGGTGTTTAAGACAGGGGTGCAGTCGAGGCTGCCGCCAGGCCACATATTTTCAAGGCCTTACGGCGCCAGGCTACTTTTTGCTTAATGTCTAAAAAACTATTCGTGCCATTCAATCAATACTACTCAAATGACTACCGTCTGGGCACGATTAAAAAATAAGGGTAAAAACCTATAAAACCTTTTAATGGATCTACAATAAAACCTTACATAAGATCTTTCGGATCGTAAAATACGATCGATCATCAGATGTTACAAGTGCTGGAAAAGAGGCACCTCATCATTGGATGTTACAAGGATTTGTAAAAGATATCTCATCATCAGATGTTACAAAGATTTGTAAAATACATCTGATTTTGGGGAAAGAACTATTAACTCGCTCTTCCATTAAGAGCGATCGTGATTCAGTGGACATTACACATAAGCATGGAGTATACATGATACCTTTGGAGCTTGTGCTGCACACGAAATCAGAAAAAGTATACATAATATCACGGGCGTAGCTGGCGGGGGGGGGGGGGAATTGTCCCCTCCAATATTTCAGCCGAAGTTTACCTCTAAATTTCATACTGCTACCCTTTTCGTGTTTTTCATTCTCTCACTGAACTTTTCATTTGGGCTCTCCCGTCTGGATAAGGGCATTCCAGAGGTCATTTGACTACAACGTTTGCTAGCCACATGGGAGGAGAGGGGATTCTTGTAGGTGACTGTAGTGTTTTCCCCCACCTTACTCTTCTGCTCGATGGCTCTTACGCTCTTCACCACCTTTTTTTTATTTATTTACTATCTGGTTAACGGAGAGAGGAAGTTGCTCTCATCATTCGTCCAACGTGATCATTTTACAAGACAAGTTAACACAACGCATATTAACAGCACAAACATTTAATATATATATACACTCTTTACGAAGTTCAGGGTTTCCCACAACCGATTACAATACATACTTTTATTTTCAGAATCAGAACTTAGCTACGCTAAAGTTCTGCCTGCTCAAGGCAAAAGCCAGCGCCCAGCCGCTGACTGTCTTCTTTTTCTTTCTTTCTTTTTTTTTCTTGCCTCCCTGTGCATCGTGAAAAATATTTCTCTGGCCTTCCTCTCCGCCAATCAGAAGCGATGACCGCGTCGTCTTCCATCGCACACCGTGGGAAAAGAATTCAACGTAGCATGTAGTAGGTCACCGATAGGTCAACAAAGTAGTAGTAAGTCACCGATAGGTCAACAAAGTAGTAGTAAGTCACCGATAGGTCAACAAAGTAGTAGTAGGTCACCGATAGGTCAACAAAGTAGTAGTAAGTCACCGATAGGTCAACAAAGTAGTAGTAAGTCACCGATAGGTCAACAAAGTAGTAGTAGGTCACCGATAGGTCAACAAAGTAGTAGTAAGTCACCGATAGGTCAACAAAGTAGTAGTAGGTCACCGATAGGTCAACAAAGTAGTAGTAAGTCACCGATAGGTCAACAAAGTAGTAGTAAGTCACCGATAGGTCAACAAAGTAGTAGTAAGTCACCGATAGGTCAACAAAGTAGTAGTAAGTCACCGATAGGTCAAAGTAGTAGTAAGTCACCGATAGGTCAACAAAGTAGTAGTAGGTCACCGATAGGTCAACAAAGTAGTAGTAAGTCACCGATAGGTCAACAAAGTAGTAGTAAGTCACCGATAGGTCAACAAAGTAGTAGTAAGTCACCGATAGGTCAACAAAGTAGTAGTAGGTCACCGATAGGTCAACAAAGTAGTAGTAAGTCACCGATAGGTCAACAAAGTAGTAGTAAGTCACCGATAGGTCAACAAAGTAGTAGTAGGTCACCGATAGGTCAACAAAGTAGTAGTAGGTCACCGATAGGTCAACAAAGTAGTAGTAGGTCACCGATAGGTCAACAAAGTAGTGAAAGTATTATTAACGTCGAGTCAGTCACAGCGAGCGGGAGCCGAAAACTCTTAGTCTGACAGTGACAGTTAACAATATTTTGACGTCAAGCTGGATGAAGGGGACAAATGACTGGTCGTTTCTGAGTTGGTAGGTTTCTTCACTTTTGTTTCCTGTTTCCAACGTGTAATCTGGACTCCATCTGGAATGCTTCTCTAAATGCTTTATCTCAGACTCACTGGTTTAATTCTCTCTCCCTAAAATAATTTCTTTTCGTTGTTATTTTGAGCCTGTTTCAAGATGGACAAATTTTTAAATCGAAAACGGCCACTGCCTCACTCGCAGGAACCAGAACCTTCAACTTCTAAGTCTAACACTAGTGATTTCTGCAGTTAACATGAATGAAGATTTTCCCCCCCCCCCCCACACACAAAAAAAGGATATGGTGAAAATACAAGTGATTACATCGATGTTCATCCCAACCAGCCCCAAATATTGCCTGAATCGTTTCCATCTCAGATTTTGAAAGGTCGGACGCTGAATTTCAGATGCGCTTGGTATAAAGACTTCACTTGGCTGCATATTGACACCAGTGGCAGTACAAACGGAGTTCTTTGCTTTTACTGTTACCGTTACCAAAGGGGTAATCCAAACAAAACACTGTCCAAAAAAGTGAGCCATCCTTTTCATCACGAGGTTTCAAGAACTGGAAGAAAGCAATGGAAAAGTTTAAAGCACATGAAAAATGTGATGCTCATATTCAGGCAGTTCTAGCATATCATCAAATGAAAAATCCGATTGAAGCGCAGCTGAATGAAACCGTGGCAAAAGGTCAGAAAGATGCCAGAGCTTGTTTAACGAAGATAATCTCTTCAATGCGTTTCCTTGGAAGACAAGGCCTGGCAATTCGAGGACATCATCACCAAGACGTAAATTTGAAGGAGCTTCTTAAATTAAGATCAGAGGACTTCCCTTCTCTTGGCAAATGGATATTAAAAGAAAGAGAAAAGATGACGCATCCATCTATTCAAAATGAAATTTTAGAAATTATGGCTGCAGAAATTATTAAAAGCTTTTGTCGCGAGATACGGATGCAGAAACACCCCATGTTCTCCATAATTTGCGATTCGACGCGAGACATTTCGGGAAACGAACAAGAATGCATTTGTGTTAGATGGATAGACTGTGACTTGAGACCTGTAGAAAGTTTTTTGGGCCTATATACCGCGTCCGAGACGACGGGAGAAGGAGTTGCGGCAATTTTATTGGATTTCATGACAAAACTTCAGCTTCCAATAGCAATACTACTGCGTCAAGCGTACGACGGAGCTCCCAATATGAGCGGGTGCAAGAAAGGAGTCCAATCCTTGTTAAAAGAAAAACAACCGTTGGCTAAATTCATTCAATGTGGAGCCCACTGTCTGAATCTGGTTACAAAAGATGTCTGCGATTCGACTCCAACTGTCCGCAATGCAATGCAATGGGCACATGAACTCGGCGTACTTTTTAGTCAGTCGTCGAAGGCAAAAAATTGCTTTTTGAAAATTCAAGAAATGGATGCTCAAAGGCCAGTACAAAACATAGCTAAGATAAAGCCTCTCTATCCAACACGATGGATCTGTCGACTTTCACAGATTGTGGACATTATCACGCGATACAACACTTTGCTGGAAACACTGGAAGATTTGAGTGAAGCTGAAAATAAAAGCGTTGTTTCAGCATCAGCTAGTGGGCTGCTCAAGCTATTTCAGTCAGGAGCAACTTTATTTGGGCTTCTGATGGCTAACGATATTATTGCTCATCTTGAAATATTGAACAAATGCATTCAAACACGCAAAGTGTGCGTTATATCTGTGATTCAAAGCATTGAGGATTTTTCAACAGCTTTTGCAGATATGCGATCTGAACAAAATTTTAAAATTCTTCTGGATAAAGCAAATAAAATTATTGAAGATTTTAATTTAGATCCACTGACAATTCCGCGATCGAGGAAACCACCGAAGCGATACACTGGACTTTGCGATGCGCTTCATGGTGGTGCAATAGAGCAATATTACAGAAAATAGTACTTTGCTCCAATAGACACCGCTTTAATGTCTTTGAAGTGTCGGTTTAATAAAGAAGATCTGAAGTACGTAAAAGCTATGGAAAGCACACTTTTGGGCGTTGATGTGGCTGCAGGACTAGATATTCTAAGCAGTTATCCAGAACTCAATATAACGGTTTAAGAGACGGAACTGGGACTTTTTCTGAAGAAGTACAAGATTGCTTCTGTCTCTGATGCCGTAGCTGTTCTACAAATCATGCCACCAGAAGTTCGAAACATGTTTGAGAACATTGAAATCCTAGTGCGCTTGTTGATAGTTCTGCCAAGCTCGTCATGTGAAGCAGAACGCAGTTTCAGTATGTTATGTCGCTTGAAAACTTACCTGAGGAGCACAATGACTCAGAAGCTTTTAAACCATGTTGCAGTGTGCCATATTCATCAAGATGAATTAGACAAAATTGAAATAGACTTCATCGCATTTTATCCATACCAATGATAAGAGGAAGCAAATTTTTGGAATATAGTGTTAGGTTGGTACAGTACTTTTCCCCCATTTGATAAATACAATACACGATTTCTGCGTGCGTTATATACTGTATATATAATTTGTACCTAAAAACGTAAATAACAGTTGTCAGTTCTTTAATTTTGCAAAACAATTGCGATACGTATCTAAAAATTATTGCACTGCATTTATTCAATACAGTTAGAAGATTTGCTGCCCGTACATTTTGAAAAAACTTAAAAAAAAATTGCCTATTATTACTGCACGCTTGCGTACCCCCCCCCCCCCCCATTTCCTATTTGCCAGCGACGCCCATGATAGTATGTACTTTTTGGGTTCTCAGGACTAAGTTGGCTGAACATAAGTTTGACATAAACATGAAAGCAAATTCGATAGCGATGTCACGCTTCTGTCCTGAACGTTCCAATGTCCAGATCATACCTCAAGTTTACAAAAAGCATTTTCATTCATTCTTTCGGGGATAAGGCGTGTAACGACAACACACCGGAACTAATACCGCTTTCTTCGAAATCGGTACTCCCGATTCTACCCACCATTATTACCGGAGGAATTTTGACACAAACCACTCTTTGACGCCAACAACAACAGTATCCAATCAAAATTTGGATTTATGTTGACTCCTCCCAGCGATCATACCAGTCATGTCAGGAGAGGTTCCTGTCGTATATATATATATATATCATCATCATCATCATCATTGTCAACCATTATCAATCCACTGCTGGACGAAGGTCTCCCCCAAGTTTCCTCCACAACGGTCTGTCTTGTGCCAGTCTCCTCCATGTCACCCCTGCATACTTTCGAATTTCATCCACCCATCTCCCATGTGGTCTTCTTCTGGGTCTTTTCCTGTCCCTTGGAATCCAATCTAAAATTTCAGCTGTCCATCGATGATCTGTCCTTCTGGTAGTATGTCCAGCCCATTGCCATTTCAGGGATTTAACTCTGATCATGATGTCTTCCACTCTTGTCATTTTTCGGATCCACGAGTTCCTCTTCTTATCTCTCCTGGTTACACCAAGTATGCACCTCTCCATGCTTCTTTGAGTTGTCTGCAGCCTTTGTATGTCTCTTTTAGTTAAGGTCCACGTCTCTGCACCATACGTAAGCACTGGAAGGATGCATTGATCAAACACTTTTCTTTTAAGACATAATGGCATATTGCTCTTGAAAATTATGCTGTTTCTTCCAAAAAGCTCTCCAGGCAAGTTTTGTACGCCGATTAATTTCTTCATCAATGTGACCCTCACTTGATATCTGCTGTCCAAGATAAACATACGTGTCTGTTATCTCCAGCTTTTGTCCATCAATCGATAAATCTTCATTTCTTGTAAAAGCATTGAACATCACTTTTGTCTTCCGAAAGTTCATTTTTAATCCCACTTCTTTACTCCTGTCAGCAAGTTCCTGGATCATACTCTGCAGCTCTGATGGGCTAGTTGCAAAAATGACTACGTCATCAGCAAAACGAAGGTGGGTTAGATAATCTCCATTAATCTTTATCCCCTTGTTTTCCCAGCTCAGTGACTGAAAAACACCCTCCAATGTGGCATTAAAGAGCTTCGGAGATATGGTGTCACCTTGTCTCACTCCCCTTTCCAATTTTTATGTGTGTTGTATTTTTAAACAGCCTAATCTTTGCACTTGCGTTTTCATAGATGTTATTAATAATATTAATGTATGCATCTTCAATACCGCAGGTTTTCAGAGCCATTGTAACTGCTGATGGTTTCACCGAATCAAAGGCTTTTTCATAATCGATAAAAGCCATGCACAATGGAAGTTCATATTCCCTCGCTCTTTCAATTAGTTCTTTCAGCACATGGATATGATCTATTGTGCTGTAGCCACTCCTGAATCCAGCTTGTTCTCTCGGTTGAGCCATGTCCAGTGTCACCTTCAAGCGGTGTGAAAGAACTTTAGTGAAGATTTTATAAACTACTGATAGGAGGCTGATAGGTCTGTAGTTTCCGAGATCCTCAATGTCACCTTTCTTATGTAGCAGGATCATTGTAGCGGTGTTCCAATCCTCAGGAATCTTTCCTTCATTAAGGCATCGAGTGAAAATTTGGGCGAGTACTGTTTCGATTTCTCCACTTGCTTCTTGTATGATGTCTACAGTAATTCCATCTTCTCCTGGAGCTTTTCCCCGCTTCATGTTCTTGATTGCATGTGCAACTTCTGGCTGGAAGGACTGGAGGAACTCTGGTACTGGTATCTTTCATGATGTCTGGAGTGCATGTATCATCCCTTTCATATAATTTGGAGTAGAAATCTTTCACTCTTGTCAAAATTTCGCCTCTATTTCTTGTCACAGAACCATCTTCTTTTCTCAGTGCCATAATCTGTTTTCTTCCCTTACTGAGATGTCCCTTTGCTATCTTTAGGCTTTGGTTGTTTTCAATTGCTTTCCTCACTAGTTCACAGTTGAATTTTCTTACATCTTCAGTGATACTTTTTCTTACTATCTTGCATAGCTCTATATATTCCACTTTGGAAGTCACATCTTCTTTAGTTGTCCTCATCTCTCTTCTTTTTGCATCAACATTTTCGTTTTTCCTGATAATTTATTTACATGCAACTTGTTCTTAGACCCAGCTAATTTTGTTGTAAATATATTTGTTTATATTTTGTATTGCAGGCACTTCTAACATCTGGTGATGAATCGTATTTTACGATCCGAAAGGTCTTATGTAAGGTTTTATTTAGATCCATTAAAGGTTTTATACAGTGGTGTGCAAAAATTAAGGACGAAGAGGAGAAATTAGCATAACAGTGGAACGAGCAAGCAGAACGAACCGAAAGACCACTCAGGAGATAGACTAGGGTCCGTTACGGAAGAGCATGCGCATATATGCAGCATGATGTAGGGAGGGGGTATCGGAAGGGTATAAAGCACACGGGCAGTGTACGCTCAGCAATTCGGGGCCGCTGGTGGCCTAGTGGGCAACGTTCGTGACTGCCACGGAAAAGACCTCAGGTTCGATCCCAGGCAGGTACGAACACTCGATCCACTAAATGCCCGCCGTGCGTCGGATGAGCACGTTAAGCCGTCGGACCCCGGGTACTGGCCCCCGGTAATAAATAAGGGCGTCTTCCTCCCCCTTTCTACTTCGCTTCCGTATCACTTTCCTATCGGGCACTCTAGCCCAAATCTTCTAGCTTCCTATTTCTAAGGGTTGTTTAAGACCTGGGGTCAGACACTCCCTTCCTAAAATCCTCTACAATCAATCAATCAATCAATCAATGCTCAGCAATTCAGTGAAAGCTATAGCATGGTGTACATCGGTTTGAACGACGTCGAGTTGCTGCCAGCCTGTGATATTGCCAACAGGCAATCCAGTAGACGACATCTGGATGAATTTACCTGAGGTCGCGTCATTGGGAAGTTGGAAGAAGGTCGAAGTGTGACGAGTGTGACCGAGGAGTTCGGGATCGCTCACAGCATCGTTTCACGAGCTTGGAGAGCATTTCAAACGACAGGAACAGCTGTCCGAGAGTTTAGCAGTGGTTGTCCACGAGCAACCACGGCGGCGGACGACCGACCGGTATATTGTCCTACAGGCGAGAAGAGGCAGACAGCGGAAGAAATCGCAAGGCACATGCAACAGACAACTGGACTTCCGTTATCGCGTTTTACCGTGACCAGGAGGCTGCACAAAGGTGGTCTATTTGCACGACGACCAGTACGGTGTGTGCCATTAACGTCTGCTCATCGGAGACGGCGGTTTCGGTGGTGCCAGGAACACAAGAACTGGACACATCAGCAATGGGGTCGAGTTCTCTTTACGGATGAGAGCCGAATTAGTCTGACGAGCGATTCTGGACGTCTACACATCTGGAGAGAGAGAGCAGGGAACACGCAATCACACCTCCAACATCATCGAAAGGGACCGGTTTCGAGGTGGCGGAGTTCTCGTCTGGGGCGGTATCATGCTTTGTAGCTGTACTGACCTCCACATCTTCCAAGGAGTTCAGTCACTGGTGTCCGCTATTGTACCGAGGTTCTCCTGCCTCACGTGCGTCTGTTTAGAGGTGCTGTGTGTCCGAAGTTCCTCTTCATGGACGACAACGCTACACCTCATCGTACAGTGGCTGTCGCAGAGCTGTTGGAGAGTGAAGATATTCAACGCATGGATTGGCCCGCAAGGTTCCCGGACCTAAATCCAATCGAACACGTGTGGGACCTTCTCTGGAGATGCTTGGCAGCACGTCACCAGCCGCCAGCAACGATTCGGGAGCTGCGATTGGCGCTACAAGAGGAATGGGCCGCGATGCCTCAACAGCTCCTTGACAACCTCGTCCTCAGCATGAACAGACGTTGTAAATCCTGCAACGCAGTCAGAGGTGATCATATCCCCTACTAAAGACTGGATTTTTCTTGGCAGCCGTCTGTCACATGGACGTTTCTGTCTGCTGTCCAGTTGTGCTCGAAGCTACCTTTTCAATAAAGTGTCTTTGTATCCTTTGGATTCCTTGTTTGGACGGTTTTGCTCACTTGTCCCATATTCTTACATCTTGGGATCTTATTGTATGATTTGAGTCGATGTGGAGCACTTCTGCCCGACGTTACATTCGAAAAACCGTCTCGTCCTTAATTTTTGCACGCCAGTGTAGGTTTTTACCCTTATTTTTTACTCGTGAGTAGTACTGAGCTAACTGAATCGGACTTTTTAAATTTATTTATTTAGTCATCGCCCATTGGAAATCGACAATTTTTTTTAACACAAATAATCTTAACTGAGTTTTTTTCTTTCGTCTTCTTTGCTCTCTCTCTCCCCCCCCCCTCTTATTTATTTCCATGATGGATATGCCCAAATTCTTAGACCCTTGTTTACCGAAACCATCTCATATATAGCCAGAGAAATGGGTACTAGACAGTATATATACTCTATTTCAAAGGTTTCTTGGCACCGCTCCCCGCCCCCATATCTGCTAATAACGCCTGGGCCGATCTTCGGAGCGCCAGGCCACTTCTTTTTCAAAACTACATGCACCACTGGTTTAAGACAAGTGGCCACAGGAGAACTGGCAGTTGGACACATACACTTTTGGAGCCGTATAAAAATTGCAGTATCTTGGTTTCTGACGTGCGCAACAAATATTGTCACTTATAAAATGAGAATTGAATTGGAAACTCCATCGATATAAATAAACTATTCTTATACCAGTAGAAACGTGCTTTGTTGAATTGTTATTAGGGGGTCAAGTGAAAATTGCACTTTCATTTGGGGAAATACTACGAAGGACCGAAAAGTAACACAGCATTTTTGTTCTCTTTGCAGTTTGACAGACAAGTTTGAATATCTCGCCACAAACTGGTTTGACTGGATCAGGTGTCGCTGTGGCGGAAGACAGTGTGAACGCGCGGCACAAAGATATCGCGTTTGTTAGCGTCGTCTACGAATGAAGAGAAACGCGGTGTAGTCCGATTTAGCTGTCAGATGCACTGCTGTTAGCATGGCTCCACATACCTGTGAACACCTTCCAGCACTTTATTGAGTCACTCCCAGCCCGTCTAGCTGCTGTCCGCGCTGCAGACGGCTGTTACTCTGGATATTAGCTGGTGGTCACAATAATGTGAGTCGACCGTGTATTTGCGTGCAGGGTAGGCTGAAACCGGTAAGCAAAGCTCGGGGCGCCTTTGACACAACGGGACTCTTGTAAAATTTTGAATCTTAAATAGCCTGTGTGTGTGAAAAATAAAATATTTCCCGGGCAAATAAAATATTTTCGGGGCTCCTTATCGCCATATTTCGTTTTATAGCCGGGGTCGAGGAGTGGTTTCTACCCGAAATGCAGTTACTGACCGATTTATTCTGCCTCCCTCTATGGCTACTGGCTATCTTGTTTTGTCGCATCTGATAACGCAACTTCTTTTGCTTTCATTTCTTACTTTTTTTGAGCAAACGAAAGAGTGTTTATTTGCCTAAAGAGCTCCTTATCCTCCTCCTCCTCAGTGCTGTATATTCCATAAAACAAAGAAAGCAGCAGCTGCTTGAAGTGACAGTTAATGGCGGGGCGAAATTTCGCTCTCCAAAAATCTTACAAAGCGTTAATTTTCTCTCTCGCATAAATAAAATGGAGATGGCACAAATTTACTTCTTAATTTTATTTGTGTCTGACTCATTTTGAGTAGAGAGAAGAGTCAGGGCACTGACCCAGCCTAGGTATATCTAGTACACCGAAGAATTTTACGAGGGGTCAGTTCTCCTTCCCCATGTTTTGTTAACGCAAATGAAATTACCATTTATCCCGTGGCAGTTTAATTAATTACTTGAAAGATCCTAAAACACCGTATCTCTAAATTTTTGGAAGTGGAATAAGGCAAAATAGTCTGATTTGTGTGAGTAAGTCTCTTAAATTCGAAAATATTAAAGTTTTCTACAGCGGAAAATTCACAAAGGAGCGCCAAAGTGGTACTTTTTGTATCGGGCGCGAATATGTCCCGCTGTTTGTGTGTAAAGGTTGTTACAGTTTGAAAGCGCAGAATTCCCGAAGACTTCGCATAAAAAAATGTGAAAAAAAAATTCTGAAAGATTTTCAACGCGCATACAGTCAATACTGAGAAAAAAATACAGTTGGGCTCAGTTCTGATTGAGCCGTCAGTTTGGAACGTAGGACTACGACTTCCAGATAGAGTTGAAATGAGCTAGTCGAGTATGGTTTCCAAGCTTTGATTTGTTATAGCCAACACAGGTCTATGATATAAAAAGTAGCTTACATACTTTTTACTAATAATGCTAGATACATTGCAAACCCAAAGCAGATCGATACACGAATTACCCAATGTGGTGCTCTGTGTTTTTGGGCTTCTTACATTCCTCATCACTTGCTCTTGCCTCTCGTTTTGATTTTCTCCTTTTTTGTTTGCATTCATTCCGCGGCATTGTCGAAAATGTTAACCCATTCACACAAAAACAATTTTTAAAATTTTTAGTTTAAATCACTGCAATATATTCTTTATATATTTGAATAGATCTCGTGGAGAGCTTCAAAACGATACCACGCACAATCGTTTTGAACTCACGGTTATCCAGATGAACCGCGATATTGTCAAAAGTTTTCACCGGTTCACAAGAAAACAATTTTTAAAATGTTCAGTTCAAACCACTGCGAAATGTTCTTCGTATATTTAAATAGATCTTGCCGAGAGCTTTGAAACGATACCACGCACAGTCATGTTGCTCTCACGGTTGCCGAAATAGATTGAGTCAAACCCGGCGGCACACCTAGAAATATTGCATCATCTCCCCCGCTCACAGGGATTTCAATTGGGGCCTATTTTTGTCAAAGGCGGTCGGCCGTAAGTCGGCCCATACTATTCACGGAGATACATTGTCCTACGTCAAAAAAAAAACAAAAAACAAAAACAAGTTCGTAAAATCATGCAATGCATTGATTATGATACGCTTTCCAACATAACAGAAATCATTACTCAAGTTATGAGGCCGCCCCGTTGGCGCAGTGGTCTAAGGCGCTAGCCTCTGATCATTCGTCCGTAAGGGGTCCGGGTTCGAATCCCGGTCAGGCATGGATGTTGTGTTTGTCTTACGGCACTGGCTCTCTCCGTTCCCTGGAACCAGTGACCCTAAATTAGGGACGGGCGACTGCTTATAGCCCATTGAGTTGCTCACGGTGGTCGTTAAACCTCCAATCAAAAAAAAAAAAAAAAAAAAACAAGTTATGAGGATAATGGCTGTAGAATAAATCTCGCTCCTATTACCTGACCTTTGACCCCATTTCGATGATATTGAACAGAACCGGTAAAGTATATTTCTGGAACAACATGATAAAGTTTTGTCTCAATCGAAGCATTTTTACATAAGTTATGACGCATAAGGGCAATGGAATGCATCCCGCTCCTATGTTCTGACCTTTGACCCCATTTCGCCCATTTTCAATAGGGTTCGTCCCCAGGTGATCCCCTTACCACATACTAAATTTTAATAGAAATCGAACTAATTTTACGCAAGTTATGACGCATAAGGGCAATGGAATGCATCCTGCTCCTATATCCTGACCTTTAACCCCAGTTCTCCCATTTTCAATAGGGTTCGTCCCCAGGTGGTCCCCTGACACATACTAAAATTTCATCGAAATCGAACCTTTTTTACGCGGGTTATCGTACGGACGGACGGACAAATCTGGAGCATATACGCTTCTTCAACCTACGGTTGGAAAGCGTAGAAAAAAGTATATTTCATGTTCCATCCGTAGAAAGAAGAATTCAAAAGTACGCTGCTTTAGCCCAAAATGGTGATTATGCAGCGGTTACATTGTGCTAGGTATCATGGAAGTAGTGTATGTGGTTAAACAGCTGATTTGTCATTTGTTTAGGAAGCGGCGCTCCCTCAAAAGAGAGTGGTCTTGACTCTTGTATCCGAAACATGCTTGGGTTTTGATTAGTTTTCACCTTGCTGTCTTGCGACTCCATGAAAACTCAATATTTGACAGCTTACCGCGTTCGATAATTGGAGATTTGCTGCTTCCTTTGAATTTAACGAATGCAGCCGATGAAGTAATTACCATCCGGCCGCATCCGAGAGTAAAACGGTGACCGCCAAGTGGATCTGTAGTTCTTTGAAGCGCTCACAGGATTCATTTTATCTAATATATGTAGTCTCTACGCATGTGTGATTTGCCGAAGCAAAATGGAAACACATAATGATGCCATTGGAAAGTGGCAGTAAATTTAAGATTTTGTTCTTGGTGACTGACCCTTGGTAACAAGCACAGCAAAGACGTTTCGGAGGCTGTCCTTATTTCCTTTCTTTTTCGATTTTTTTCTTTGAAAATAATAAAGGTAGCATAGATTTTATGTGTGCGGTTGTTTGATAGCTATCCCATTTATAGCGCATTTTGTAATAATGTACTAATGTAATCGTTTCGTGTTGCCGCCCATCAAAACACTTTGGACAGTTTTTGTTTTCTGAGATTTAAAAATATCTTTTTCTGTGCCATATAGCACAGCAAAAATATAATTTAATGCTTAAAAAAATGTACCGTATGTAGCGTATGTGTATCATGAGCATCCCCATAATCAACCATTCTTAATCCACTGCTTGTCTCCCCAAGACTTCCACAAATCCCTGTCTTGAGCACTTCTAGGTACAACTTCCTGTCTTGAGCACTTCTAGGTACAACTTCCTGTCTTCCTTGTCACTCAGGCATGCTTTTGAATTTCATACACTCATTCCCACACAGAGGTGCATTCCCGAAAACCGGCGAGGCGTTATCGACTCTAGCAGGCATTTGGTGCTCCGAAGACCGGCCGAGGCGTTATCGACTTCAGCAGATATGTGGTGGGCAACTAACCATTGAAATCGCTTATATATACTGTCTTGTATTGACTTCACTGGCTATTACTGAGGTGGTTCGGTAAACAAAATATCTACAGATTTGTGCATAGCTACCATGGAAAGAAAATAGAGAGAGAAAGAGAAAGAAAGAGAGAGAGAGCACGTAGACGATTACGGCGACTGCCCTTAACACCATTACATCGTCGCCAAAGACTGTAATGGTGTCGTGCCATACTGTCACGGAGCCACTCAGAATGACAGCGGGTGATCTTCAGTGACGAGTCCCGCTTTTGTCTTGGAGGAGGCGAACAAAGAATCCGTGTGTGAAGGCGCCGTGGACAGCGCCAAGATGAACGGTTTGTTGTCGAGCGTCACACGTCCAGAAGGCCTGGTGTCATGGTGAGGGGCGCAATTGCCTACGATGCCAGATCACTTTTGGTGTTCATTACAGGCACTTTGACAGCCCAACGTTACGTTAATGAGGTCCTGCAACCAGTGGCCGTACCTTTTCTGAACGCTCACTCCGATGCGATTTTCCAACAGGACAAAGCTCGTTTGCATACTGCTGCTGTCTCGAGAGCTTGCCTTCAAGGCACTGACACGCCGCCCCGGTGGCGCAGTGGTCTAAGCGATGGCCTCTGATCATTCGTCCGAACGGGGTCCGGGTTCGAATCCCGGTGAGGCATGGATGTTGTGTTTGTCTTTCGGCACTGGCTCTCTCCCTTCCCTGGAACCAGTGACCCTAAATTAGGGACGGGCGACTGCTTATAGCCCATTGAGTTGCTCACGGTGGTCGTTAAACCTCCAATCAAAAAAAAAAAAAAAAAAAAGGCACTGACACTCTACCATGGCCAGCCGCATCGTCAGACCTATCGCCGATTGAAAATGTGTGGGATGCTATTGTACGCGATATCAACACATACCGCACAACCTGCAGGAACTGTGTGAGAAGATTCAAGCTGCATGTACCATGTGGACGGCTGGGTACGTGTGCGTTGTCTAACTTGGGGAAACTGTTGGCACGAGGATGCACCGTGGGGCGAAAACAACACTGTGGAGAAAGTGTAATGCTTTGGGCAATGTCCTGCTGGAAAATCCTCTGTCCAGTCATTTACGTGCAGGAAACTGTGACGTCTACTACCTACCTAAACATCATTGTAGATCAGGTACATCCTTATATGGCCACAGGATTTCCCTCTAACATGCCTTCTGTCAGAAGGACAATGCGCCATGCCCCACTACCAGTGTTGTTCAAGAATGGTTCGCGGAATATGTGGAAAACTTCCCTGGAATCCAAATTTCCCAGACATCAATCCAATCGAGCATCTGTGGGCTACGTTGAAACAGCAAATCCCATCTGCTGAGGCGCAACCATGTAACTTACAAGAGTTAAAGAATCTTCTGGTAACGTGTTGGCATCGGATATCACAAGCGACCTTTAGAAATCCTGTAGCTTCAATTCCTCGCTGTGTAAAGAGCTATTTTGGCGGCATGTGGAGGAACAACATCGTATTAGGCAGCTGGTTATAATGTTTTGACTCTTCAGTGCAACTTCCATTCGTCCTTTTTTTTTGATTGGAGGTTTAACGACCACCGTGAGCAACTCAATGGGCTATAAGCAGTCGCCCGTCCCTAATTTAGGGTCACTGGTTCCAGGGAAGGGAGAGAGCCAGTGCCGTAAGACAAACACAACATCCATGCCTCAGCGGGATTCGAACCCGGACCCCGTTCGGACGAATGATCAGAGGCCATCGCTTAGACCACTGCGCCACCGGGTGGCCATTCGTCCTTCTGCACCTGATCCAAAGATTAAAAAAAAACCCTAAAAAAGCGGACTGCGTCTCTAAAGATAATTCGATCTAAATTTAAACATTCAAATGATGAACTTCCTGTAACATCATCATACGAAGAGCCAAACCGAAAGAATACACTAACTCTTACTAATTATGAATTGTATCAACAAGTGCATGGAAGTAATCTTGAAATAAATTCTTACACGACGAACGAAAGGCTTTAGGTGTTTTATATATCATTTTTGTAATTTAGATGATCTGATCATTTGTTCAAGAAGGGCCGGGTTCGAATCCCGTTGAGGCATGGGTGTTGTCTGTCTTACGGCACTGGCTCTCTTCCTTCCCTGGAACCAGTGGCCCTAAATTAGGGACTAGAGAGTGCTTATAACCCATAGAGTTGCTCACGGTAGTCGACCCCCCCCCCCAAAAAAAGAGATAAAAATTAAGATGCATTTTTGTGACTCAATGTTTCCATTCTATTACGTTTCAGCATGATTATATGCATGGATGTATACTGTTTTGAAACTGTAAAATCACTTTGCTGGTCCCAAAAGTCTTCCGTCATGTGCATAAACACACAATAAATGAACTTGCTCTAACTGCTGTGCCTCGAGTCCAGGTTGAGTCATATGTGTTATGCTTGTTCTAGGCCGCTGACTTTTTTATTTGGGTATTTGCAAACCACTGTGAGCAACTCTTTAGGCTATATTAGCATTCGCCCGTCCCAAATTTGGGACCACTGGTTTCGTGGAAAGGAGGGAGCCAGTGCCATAAGACGAACACATCATTCATGCCTCATCCGGGTTTCGAACCCGGATTCGCCACGGGAAAATGGTTAGAAATGCCTCGTACCACTCTCACACCGGGGCGTTACAGCGCCGATACTCTCCCTCTCCTGGAACCAGTGGCCCTAAAGTGGAGATCTTTTTTCATGTTGTTTTTGTCCACCCCAGTGGCGCAGTGGTCTAAGCGAAGGCTTCTGATCATTCGTCCGAGATGGGTCGGGTTTCGAATCCCTGTGAGGCATGGATGTTATGTTTGTCTTACGGCACTGGCTCTCTCACTTCCCTGGAACCAGTGGCCCTAATTTTTTTTTTAATTATTATTGGAGGTTTGACGACCACCGTGAGCAACTCAATGAGCTATAAGCAGTCGCTCGTCCCTAATTTAGGGCCACTGGTTCCTGGAAAGGGAGAAAGCCAGTGCCGTAAGACAAACACATCCATGCCACACGGGATTTTAACCCGGACCCCTTTCGGACGAATGATCAGAGGCCATCGCTTAGACCACGGCGCCCAAAATTAGGAAAGGTCGACTGCTTTTATAGCCCACTGAGTTGCTTACGGTGGTCGATATACCTCCAATTAAAAAAAAAAAAATACTCGTCCATAATTTAGAATTACTGATTCCAGGGAAGGGAGAGATCCAGCGCCGAAAGATAAACACATCACCTATACCTCATTCGGAGCTCGAACACGAACCCACGTGGAAGAACTGGCTAGAAACCTACACCTTTTACTACTGGCAAATTAGGGACCGTCCATATTTTTTAACATCTATCCCCGGGGAGGGAATAGACACCGCCCCCCGCCTCCAAAAAAATTAATACTGCTGCATGCTTACTAAGTGTTTATATGTATCGGGCATCTGTATGTGGTCACTTGTTTATGAGTTAGTTAATAAAGCTAGCTATCTAGGCATCGTTTTATGCATTGCTTTGCATTCAATGTACATATGGTGTTGCAGTGGTTTTGGTGTCAGCCATCTGCGACCAACCGTTAAGCGGAAGGGAGGAGCTTGTGTAGTCGGTCTGGGTGTAACTCAAGGATTTCTGCTTCTTCTGTCTGGAAATGACAACATTCGTTATACAACATACAATAGCTCAGTGTTGTCAACCGTTTCAACGTAGAAGTTACACTGTTTACACGAATTAGTTACCTTTCTTTCTCTCTTTCATCATATTCCATTGAGTGATTTAATTGTAAACCGCTTTGAGTCGACCTTGGTTCACGACTGTTCAGTTGGTATAAATGGCGCAACTCTAACGCGTAGGCTTATTTTTCCTTCCCCCCTCTTTTTATCTGAATATCTCCACCCCTCGTTATTTTTACTTCAGCGAGTTCCTTTCCTGGTTGTAATAAAAAAAGGCCTTCGAGACTGATTTCTTTTTCGCTTTTTTTTTTCGAGTTTCAGCAGAGCATAAGTTTGGCACGTTATTGTTTTTTCTTTACCGTTCTGCCTTTTCAAGGTTGTCCAGACAAGCATTTGTCATGAGCCTTAAAATTTGCTTCTCCACAAATGGCTTTCAATTCACTTGTGTCTATTTGCTTGTCATATATGGTCATAAAAGGACTTCTGTTCTTTTTAATATTTTATCACTACTTTTTTAATGGAACTGGTTTTATTCAAATTGTGTATAGACACACTTTATATAAATAATCCTTACATAGTCATGCAATTTGAGCCAGAAATTTCGGTCGAAAATGCAAAAGCAAAGTACTGTTTACCATTACTAGATAGAAAACCCATGCATGTCCTTGCCGTATTAGGGCACAAAGCGATGAACGTTCCGCAGTTTCTGTTTTTCTTTTATGTCATTCAATTAATGAAAGCCGCTGCTACATTTTCCCCTTTTGTATACATGGCATAATCGATTATGATAACCTGTGAGTAGTTACAGCTTCTAGGGATAGGATTTAGGGATTTGGCACCAATCTTCCGCAAGGAAAACTTTTAATTTCCTACATACACTAATTGTTATAAAAATCCGCGTACCGAGAAGGAGGCGTCTGATTGAAAGAAGTGATTACAATATCGCAGCTGCAGGACGATTTCTCGCGGGCATAGGGTACACATTCCGGTCAGCTTTAGTACCGCGTCGGACCGCCTGATGCTTGGATACATACGGTGATATGGTCCGGCATGGAGTCAGAGGCGCCGTATGTTATCCTGGGACATATTGGTCCACACTTCTTGCAACTGACGCTCTAAATCACGAACACCGGGACATGGAGAAAGCTGGCCTCCCATCTCGTCCCACATTTGCTCGATGGGCGAGAGATCAGGCAGGCCACGGAAGCGTCGAAGCATGACGTAGACAGTCCTGGAAAACCCGAGCGTGTGCGGGCGGGCGTTATCTTGTTGGAAAATGGCTCCGGCAGGAAAGGCACTTAGAGGGAAGTCCGGCTGTCTTACGCGATGGCACTCCAGGCCATCACGGTTGCAGTTCGGGACGTGTGCCGCTGTACAGTGAGGTTGGAACTGTAGCGTTCACCTGCGGCCCTCCACACTCTGGCACGGCGGTCGTCCGTTCCCATACAGAAGCGGGATTCGTCGCTGAACACTATACGTTGCGAGTCCATAGCATTCCATGTTGCTCGCTGCTGACACCACTACAATCGACGCCAACGATGGTCAGGTGTTAATAGCAGAAACGTAAGGGCCGTCGAGAGTGCAGATTAATCTCTGCCAGGCGTCTGGAAATAGTTCTGGCGGACACAGGAGTCCCTTGTACAGCCGGCACATGTCTCTTGATATTGGACAAGGACGTCGTTGCATCTGTGTGTGTCGCTCTCACGATCCCACGTTTCTCTCTGCTAGTGGTGTGTCTGGGTCGTCCGGAGCCAGTCCGCCTAGTCTGGGTGCCTTCCCGTGTCCATTGCTCCCAACACGATCGCACTGTACTGTACGATTGGCCCAAATGGGGGCCGATTCGGCGCTCCGGCCATTCTTTCTCTATCCTCCCGACGATACAGCATCGTTCAAACTCAGTCAGTTGCCCGTACGCACATCTACGGCGGCTCCTCTGTATGTGGTATCGCTCAGGAATCTCACCTGACTCTTACCGTGCACTTCGGCACGAATGTGGAGTCACCTGCGCGGCGCCTTATAAGCCCAAGGATTGCGATTGCAGCGCCGCTCTCGGACGTGTGGGCATGCGGAATGGCACGAAACTTGAATCATTTGCATGTCTGCCCTCGTAGCTATTCGCCGAGTTTCGTGTTATTCGCGCGGATTTTTATGACAATGAGTGTATATGAGATGCATAACGTTGGCGGCTTCCTGGTAGCAGAATAGTCAGAGGCCTAGGTTTCTGACTAGTAAGAGCTGGCTCGGGTTCGAGTCCCAGATGACGCATGCGTGGTGGTGTTTATCCTGTGGTGCTGGCTCGTCCCCATCCCTGGAACTAATGACAGTTACTTAAGGACGAGCGACTGCTTATAGCACTTAGATTTGCTCATGGTTGCGATTAAAATTCGAAACTAAAAAAGAAAACGTTGGCGAACATGCCCTTTCACAGATTTCCTTAACATGCTCAATGGAATTGAAGTCCGGTAATTGGAAAGGTCACGAAGTATGATCCTCGTTCCATTATTTCATTATTAACCCTGAGAACGGCTTCCTGAATGGTACCGTTGTTTGTACGAGAAGTAATGAAGAATCATGGGGTGCACCTGCACTGTTAAAAAAGTGTAATAGGTTGTTGCACCAATAACTGGTACTACACCAGCTGCCCCATTATATCTGAGAAAAGATAACTATTTTGTGGTGCAAACAAAACCAACAACATGGTGCATAGGGCACCGATTAACACAGAATCGGGCCATAGGCACAGTGCAAGATGACGCCCCCAGCCGTCCATATTCTTGAAAGAGTATGTTTGCCCTCACTAAATATTATCAATTAATTTAAAACTTGGTTTAATAAATGGGACGCTGTGCATGAATTTTTTTTAAAATAATGTGTACTTTTATTAAATCTTAATACTAGCAAGGAGGAAATTGGTACTTAAAAATATAGACGGCTAAGTTACACACTATTTAATAATTTAGTATTTCTATTTTTGCATTTAATTATGTAATAATTCTAATATCCACAGATGTTTAGTTATTCGTCCCCATTTTATTTTTAACCGATGAACATTATTATTATAACCGTACCTGCCTGGGATCGAAGGTCCTTTCCGTGACACTCACAAATGTTGCCCACTAGGCCACCCGCAGCCCATGGAGGTCAGACAAATCACGCTATGCATTATATATGGTTGAGAATACTATTGATGATGGATGGCAGTGGCGTAGCCAGGAATTTCTTAATAGGGGGGAGGGGGAATCCATGGATTTGGTTGGTTCATCAGTGAAAGCCTCCCGGTAAAAATACTCCAAGTGAGAATACGCCAAATACCTTTTTAAAAATGAAAAAAAAAAAAATCACTTAGAAAAAACTTTTTTAATATATATGTATACATATCTCTTTAAATTCGTTTTTAATCCCTCTCAAGGGAGGGCTCAAACCAGAGGACCCTCCATATATCCACCTTGGCTACAGGCCTATGATGGATGGAGAAATTTTTTACACTGCCATGGATCCTCACTGTATCTTCTCGGTTGTGGTACGGCACGGCTGCACTTATCCACATCACTCGAGTTTGTATCTGAGCTTTGTAGTAAATCTTCTTTTGTGCATTGATAGCATTGTATCACGACGGAAACAGTTTGTTCCAAGACACCAATAAGAAGCTCATATGGCACGGGCTATGCAGGCAAGATTCGCAGAGCATTCTAACATCTTCCATGGCCTGCTTAGTTTTAGGAACGAGTCCTGTCGGAAAAGTGAGATCATCTGGAACGACGCATGCGCTGTAGACAACAGCTGACGGATCTGAAGACGATTCCCGTAGAATCTGAAACAAGATCGTTTGAGATACTTGCTCGAGTACATTCCACGTATGATTGCAGCTGTAATTTGCCGCGAACCGTGGACCTTCGCGCCGTGAGAGATAGGTTCCCTAATATTTTATTTGGGCAGTGTAGTTGTAAAACACCATCGCAACATAATTGCTTTCGATGTGCCGTAGAAGCAGATTGCCTGTTAACTTGCGGCTGGGCCGGAAGTTTTTTTTTTTTCCTTTCTCATTCTCTCTCCTGTTTATGTCAGAGATAAGAAGAAAACTCGGCCACGGTTTTACCATTATTTCATCTGTCCGAAACTTCAGCTGATGTGGAAATGCGTCATTTCCCGTTTTATTCCAACAATCTACGTTTAAAGAGTTATCAGAATAAGTTACTGAGCTCATAGCCGCAAACTGACTTGCGTACGGAGATTATGGCGTCAGCAGCACTTAGCATTGCGTCTGTATTCGACTTCTTACGCACACAAGCCCGTAACAGAGAAATTGTGCATCCCCACCAAGTTTTTATAAACTCGGATCATACACTGTCCTCACACATGCACCTACAGTTAAAATGACGTACCTATTAATTATGAATTTACATTTTAATTGCAAACGAAATTCACTTTCCTGCCTCAGCCATATTTGGAAACGGGTCAAAAATTTTGGACCCGGACCCGACCGTCACATAATTGGACCTGATTTGGAAAAATCCGCTTTGAAATATAAATTCGAATATATCATCATCGTTGCCAATCATTATCAATCCATTGCTGGATGAAGGTCTCCCCAAGTTTCTTCAACAACGGACAGTCTTGGGCCAGTCTCCTCCATCCACACATTTCTCACGTGGCCTACTTTTGGGTCTTTTCCTGTCCCTTGGAATCCAGTCTAAAATTTCGGTTGTTCACCGATGGTCCGTTCCCCTGGCAATATGTTCAGCCCATTGCCATTTCATAGATTTTATTCTTGTCATGATTTCTTCCACTCTTGTCATTTTCCTTATCCACGATTTTCTCTTTATGTTTCTTGGTTACACCATGTTTCTTTCAGTTGTCTGCAGTCTTTGTATAATGTATATCTTTTATAGTTAAGGTCCATGTCTCTGCTCCGCACGTAAGCACTGGAAGAATGCATTGATTAAAACACTTTTCTTTGAAGACATAATGGAGTATTGCTCTTAAAAATTGTACTGTTTCTTCCAAAAACGCCAATTAATTTCTTCATTAATGTGACCCTAGCTTGATATCTGCTGCCCAAGGTAAATGTAAAAATTGGTTATCACCACCTTTTACCCATCAATTGATAAATCTTCATTTCTTGTAAAAGCATTGTACTTCAGTTTCGTCTTCTGAAAGTTCTTTTTTAATCCCATTTCTTTACCATTCTCAGCAAATTCCGGGATCCTACTTTGTAGCTCTGAAGTATTATTTCAAATACCTCTGAAGGATTCTTGGAAATATTTTTTTCTTTTCAAAAATAAAACTGAAATAAGACCGGGTCGAAATCGGGTCAGGAACATCTTGATCCGAACCATTTGACCCGCAAGAAATTGTTCACCCGCTGGCCGGTGCCCTATTTCCATCTCTAGACGCAGCCATCCCTGTTGTGGAGTGGTTAGGAGCGTGGGCTTCGGACTAATTATCCGATTTAGTGCCCGGGTTAGAGTCTCGGATGGTGCGTCTGTCCTAGGGCGCTGGTTTTCGCCCCTCCGTTGAACTAGTGGCCTCAAATTGAGTTTGAGCGACTGCTTATAGCTTTAGTTGCTCACAGTGGTCGTTAATCGTCGAAAGAAACGAGCACACACACACCCACACTTACGGTGCAAGTCATGTGATATTTAGGAACAATGAGAGGCCAGCGTAATTCACCATTGATTCCACACTTGTAAAATTCATCACCGTTGACCCTTCACTAATAATTAGAATTTTATGCCAGTAGCCGCATTCTACATTTTTTACGTTTTCCAACCGTAGGTTGAAGAAGCGTATATGCTCCAGCTTTGTCCGTCTGTCCGTACGCTAACTCGCGTAAAAATGGTTCGATTTCGATGAAATTTCAGTATGTGGTAGGGGACCAACTGGGGACGAACCTAATTGGAAATGGGCGAAATGGGGCCAAAGGTCAGGACATAGGGAGAGGGATCCATTCCATTACTCTTATGCGTCATAACTTGCGTAAAAATGTTTCGATTTCGATGAAATTTTAATATGTGGTAGGGGACCACCTGGGGTCAAATTCTATTGAAAATGGGCGAAATGGAGTCAAATATCAGGACATAGGAGCGGAATCCATTCCATTGCCCTTATGCGTCACAACTTACCTAAAAATGCTTCTATTGCGACAAAAATTTAGTATGTTGTTCCGGAAGTATACTGGACCAATTCTGTTGAATATAATCGAAATGTGATCAAAGGTCAAGGCACAGGAGCGAGATTTGTTCCAGCAATTATCCTCATAACTTGATTAAAAATCTTCTATTGCGACAAAACTTAAGTATGTTGTTCCGGAGGTACACTGAACCAATTCTGTTGAATATCATCGAATTAGGATCAAAGGTCAGGGCACAGGAGCGAGATTTATTCCTAACTTGAGTTAATCACTTGAGTAATGATTTCTGGTATGTTGGAAAGCGTATAATAATCAATGCATTGCATGATTTTACTAACTTGTCATTTAATTGAAGGATAAAGCAAATTGTTTCAGTTACAGTCGATTTTGAATTTATGCTACTAACGAGCAGTACTTGGAAAAATACTTTGTAACTTTGCCAGTATTAACAAGAATTGTGAGAAGCGTTTTAAAAAAATTCTGCATAAAGAAAATCTTCTGATGTTTAAGTGACGCATAAAACAGAAAGCGAATAAAGCATCATTTCACTCAACAGTGATGTTTCCACATGGGTTGTCCAAGATCGCGTAAAATGTCTTGGTTTATGAAAACGTGAGGTCAGGGAAGGATTGTTATCGACCAGTATGAGGGTATCATTGATTTTTTCTTAATCTATTTCTTTTTTTGTGGGTCGAGCTATTTTAAACACCGAATTTCAGTTTTTAGCAGTTGTAATATACAACATACACAGTGCATCAAAGAATTTTTAAGACTGGGTCTGTAAAATGAAATAGTAACAAGAAATTATAATTTGTTTTGGTTTGTTATTCAAAATAAGTCCCTCCGGCTTCAATACACTTGTTACAGAGATTTAATAATGATTCGAATGCCTGTTCCAGTTCACTTTGCGGAATTGCTTCCAAAACACACGTCGAAGCTGTTTGTATGGTCGAAATATCATCCAAATAACACCCTTTTAGCGTCATTTTAAGTTTTGGGAACAAAGAAAAATTGCAGGGTGATAAATCAGGCGAATACGGTGGATGATTCAACACACAGACGTTATTTTTCGCCAAAAATCAACGAACAAGAAGTGAGGTGTGACTGGATGCATTATCGCGCAACAAACACCAACTGTTTTCATCCCGATATTCTGGACGAATGCGACGAATTCTGCCCATCAAACGCCTCAAAACATTTAAATAAAACTCACCAGTAATTGTTTGTCCACTTGGAACAAATTCTTTGTGGATAATACCCTTACCATCGAAGAATGTAATGAGCATTGTTTTGATTTTCGATGGAACTTTTCTTGTTTTTTTGGCTTGTGGCGAGTTTTTTGACTTCCATTCCGCACTTTGTCGCTTTGTTTTAGGACCATATTGAAAACACCATGTTTCATCACCAATAAGAATCGATTTTAAGAAGTTTGGTTCATTTTCAGCGGTTGAAATGATGTCCTTGCAATGTTCACTTCTCCTTGATTTTTGTTCATTGGTTAACGTGTGTGGAACAAATTTAGCACAGACTTTTGTTTTGCCCAAATCTTCATGCAGGATGGTTCGAATCGTTTCTTTGTTGATGTTTAAAGACTTCCATCATTCTTAGTGACGCACATCGATTGTTTGCCACGAAATCACGCACTTTTTCAATAATCTCAGGTGTACTAGATGAACTTGGTCTTCCGGTATGCTTATCTTCTAACGTCTCTCTTCCGCCCAAAAAACGTTTGTGCAACAGGAAAACACTTGATCTACTTAAACAAAACCCACCATAAACTTATTTCATCATTTGGTACGTTTCCGAGGCACTTTTACCAAGTTTTGCGTTAAATTAAATAACAGTCCTTTGTTCCAACCTAATAATTCAACATGAAAAAATTTTTACTTCTCTAATGAACGACCGTTTCGTTTGAGTTACTTTAACAACTGCGCAGTACTTTTAGCAGAAAGCAAGCAGATGGTCACGGTTTATAACGCATTCGCGATTTCACCGGTGGCGCCACCGTAGGTTGAAATCTAGCGCCAGTCTTAAAAATTCTTTGACGCACTGTGTATACTCGACTGAGTGTGTGTGTGAGTGAGATTATGTAATTATGCAAGGTGATTCTCCCTCTAGAGTCCCCACAGTTTCTGCAATTAAGTTAATGGATTTCAATGAAAATGTATGCACGCGTACCTTAAATTTTGTGTTTCAGATATTAACTACCACCATGAGAAATTCTATGAGCCATAAGCTGTCACTCATCCCTAAATTAAGGCCACGGATTTCAGGCAATGGAGAGAGCCAGCGCCGTAAGACAGGCGTGTTTTACCCATGCCTCACTGCGACTCGAACCCAGACTGAACTATGACGATTAGCATGAAACCTATGCCTTTGTCCAGTCGTTCATCAGGTGGCAAAACAGGTTTCGCTTGTGTAATATGCGGAAGCGGTCACCTCTGGCATACAAACACAATCGTTGCTATTTGCAGCGCTTCAAATTTGCAAATTACCAAGAAATAACTAAATTTACACTGTTACAAATGTTTTAGTACGTTGCACCAAAAAGTGTCACTTACTACACCAACTATGTGCACCACTTTCTGAGGAAAGATACACCATTTTTTGGTGCAAACAATGCCAACAACATGGCGCAATCTTGCACTATATTTTGGTGCTACTATGCAGCATAACGTAGTGCAAAGTTGCACCATGTTGTCGGTAGTGTTTGCGCCACACAATGGTATATCTTTCCTCAGAAAGTGGTGCAACCTACCTCAAAATTTTAAACAGTATTCGTGAGAAAACAGAAACTCAGAAGGGAGGTTATTTAATAAGTGTAGGCTTATAGGAAAATCCTGTTTCGGGGTAGGAATGAAAACCAGAGGAGACGTAAGTACCTAGAATTTCTCATTTTAAAAACATACCCAATTTTAAAAATCTGCAATCAGTGTTCTTTACATAGTGCACTATTCAGTATTCCTTCTGAATTTCACTAACATTTTTTGTGTGTCTATTTTTTAATCGGAAATACGGTAAACACTGAAATATAATTCATCTAAGAAATACGGGATTACACCATATAATGCAAATTTTGAAGATGACAATCCGATTTTTTGGCGTAAATGTAACAAAAATGGTAAGTCAGATAATATCCGAAAACTTAAAATTTTCATCGTCCTGGAGCGGGACTCGAACTCGCGTCTCCCAGTTAGCGCCCGGGTATGCTAACCACTACACCAACCAGAGCGACCAAGTTTCAAGTTTCCGTTTAATTTGAATATAACCATCACAGGAATCACTAGTCGAAGCAACCGGCATTAATGTTTAGTGAATCTGGAATTTAAGAATCCTATCCCATGATTGCCCGGAGTAGCAGATAAATCATGAAAGAAATACGGGATTACACCATATAATACAAATTTTGAAGATGACAATCCGATTTTTTGGCGTAAATGTGACAAGGATGGTAAGTCAGATAATATCCGAAAACTTGAAAATGTTTATCGTCCTGGAGCGAGACTCGAACCCGCGTCTCCCAGATAGCGCCCGGGTATGCTAACCACTACACCACCTCCAGGACGATGAAAATGTTCAAGTTTTCGGATATTATCTGACTTACCATCCTTGTCACATTTACGCCAAAAAATCGGATTGTCATCTTCAAAATTTGTATAATTCATCTAATTTGCGTGTAGATTTTTGCTGTTACTATGTAGTAGTTTTGGTTCTCCTCTTTTATAGGCAAGTTCCGTGTCATTCAATATTGCATATGGACTTGCTTTTCTTGCCAACTGACAAGGTGAGTGAAGGTATGTGACAATGAGACGCAACTCTTCGTCGTGTCACTTGGAACAATGCCCATGTTCTCAACATCGGCAGCAGAGTTGATAAAAATTCATAAGGACGATCAGTGCGTGTCTTCTTATTGTTCCTTTCAGGATATTAGAGATCATGCCTGCCACGAAGAAAGGTCTCCGTTCATTGTAACGGACTAAAAATATGCGTAGTGAAAATTTTCCTTTCAGTTTTCTCATTAAGTGCCGTTCGCTGCCTGTGCAAGAAAAATAAAAAGATAGCGCCCGCGACAAAGAGAAACTAGTCAAAAAGTGCTATTTTAAGACATTAGTATCTACTAGAGGTGGGACGAATCCTAAATTTTCTGGAATCCGAATCCTAAAAGGTTCTCGAATCATTCATATAAGAATAATTAAAAGAAAAAAAGGGAAAGAAAAGACTTCTACTTAATATTAAAAGTTATTAATTGAAGCAAAATTTGAAATCTGTTTAATGAAAAACAAATTAAAGAATACAGTTTTCGAAAACATACCCATACTTTTTAAGAAGATACAAATGAAATTTATAATTTACATTTACTAAATGAAGTACATGAGTCTTGAGGCTCATTTCCATTTTCTGAATTTGACAAAAAAATATTTGAGTAAAAATTCAGATTGTTGACATTTTTCTTCAATAACAAAATTTCCAAAAGCTTTTTAAATCAAAGCAAGTGTAGGGGTGCGGACAGAAACCGACTTAAGACAAGTGGGGCCCTGGGCACAAACAACTTGGGGGGGGGGGGCGATCCCCGGGATGAATCGTACTTTTAATAAATTAACAATGGTATCTGCGTATTAAGGCAGCAGCACCCCTGGTGCTTCGCGTAATTATTCTACAATTAGGCGTATAATTGTATAAAGCACAAGAAGTGCTGCCTTAATATACACAAGCACTATCTACTTTAATAAATGTAAGAAACAAATGCTCAAAAATTTTAAATTCAAAGTAAACATCTTCATCTTTCAAATGGATATTAATCGATTTTTTGAAGCAACATATGGATGCATAATTACGCTCGGTGAAAATTAACTGCTGCACGCCGCCGTAGCCGTTTTTTCTGCCTATAATAATAAAAATTAAATGTTAGTGCTCAAATTGGGGCCCCCATTCGATGGAGGCCCTGGGCAGGGCCCCGCGTGCCCTTGCGTAAATCAGGCTCTGGGTGCGGAGGATTATTTTAAGAGTTTGTGGAGATAAACACTAAACATGGAACATTAAATTGAGTAAATTCTTTCCAGAGAATTAAGAAAAATCAAAAACATGTTTAAGAGTTAATAAAAACACTGAACTCTTTCAGGGCAATATAAAAAAATCAGAAACCTTTAATGGAGATTTTTATTTAAAAACACTATCATTATAACTCACTATGGGTCTAGCCTACTTCGTTTTTTATCAGCTATGACAGCTGATGTGCTGAATAGTCTTTCTGACATTACTGTCGATGGTGGTGTGATTAAGAACTTTTTAAAGTGTTCTAACTCGCTCTGTGTCTAGCCTACTTCGTTTTTTATCAGCTATGACACCTGATGTGCTGAATAGTCTTTCTGACATTACTGTCGATGGTGGTGTGATTAAGAACTTAAAAATTTTTAAAGAGTTCTAACTCGCTCTGTGACTAGCCTACTTCGTTTTTTATCAGCTATGACACCTGATGTGTTGAATAGTCTTTCTGACATTACTGTCGATGGTGGTGTGATTAAGAACTTTTTAAAGAGTTCTAACTCGCTCTGTGTCTAGCCTACTTCGTTTTCTATCAGCTATGACAGCTGATGTGCTGAATAGTCTTTCTGACATTACTGTCGATGGTGGTGTGATTAAGAACTTTTTAAAGAGTTCTAACTCGCTCTGTGTCTAGCCTACTTCGTTTTTTATCAGCTATGACAGCTGATGTGCTGAATAGTCTTTCTGACATTACTGTCGATGGTGGTGTGATTAAGAACTTTTTAAAGAGTTCTAACTCGCTCTGTGTCTAGCCTACTTCGTTTTTTATCAGCTATGACACCTGATGTGCTGAATAGTCTTTCTGACATTACTGTCGATGGTGGTGTGATTAAGAACTTTTTAAAGTGTTCTAACTCGCTCTGTGTCTAGCCTACTTCGTTTTTTATCAGCTATGACACCTGATGTGCTGAATAGTCTTTCTGACATTACTGTCGATGGTGGTGTGATTAAGAACTTAAAAATTTTTAAAGAGTTCTAACTCGCTCTGTGACTAGCCTACTTCGTTTTTTATCAGCTATGACACCTGATGTGTTGAATAGTCTTTCTGACATTACTGTCGATGGTGGTGTGATTAAGAACTTTTTAAAGAGTTCTAACTCGCTCTGTGTCTAGCCTACTTCGTTTTCTATCAGCTATGACAGCTGATGTGCTGAATAGTCTTTCTGACATTACTGTCGATGGTGGTGTGATTAAGAACTTTTTAAAGAGTTCTAACTCGCTCTGTGTCTAGCCTACTTCGTTTTTTATCAGCTATGACACCTGATGTGCTGAATAGTCTTTCTGACATTACTGTCGATGGTGGTGTGATTAAGAACTTTTTAAAGAGTTCTAACTCGCTCTGTGTCTAACCTACTTCGTTTTTTATCAGCTATGACACCTGATGTGCTGAATAGTCTTTCTGACATTACTGTCGATGGTGGTGTGATTAAGAACTTTTTAAAGAGTTCTAACTCGCTCTGTGTCTAGCCTACTTCGTTTTTTATCAGCTATGACACCTGATGTGCTGAATAGTCTTTCTGACATTACTGTCGATTGTGGTGTGATTAAGAACTTTTTAAAGAGTTCTAACTCGCTCTGTGTCTAGCCTACTTCGTTTTCTATCAGCTATGACAGCTGATGTGCTGAATAGTCTTTCTGACATTACTGTCGATGGTGGTGTGATTAAGAACTTTTTAAAGAGTTCTAACTCTCTCTGTGTCTAGCCTACTTCGTTTTCTATCAGCTATGACAGCTGATGTGCTGAATAGTCTTTCTGACATTACTGTCGATGGTGGTGTGATTAAGAACTTTTTAGTTTCCTCAAATTTTTGAAGTGACGAGCTATTTCAAATAGCTGTGTACACACTGTAGACAATCTTCTTCGATTGTCTTGTAATGTCAGAACTCGTCATGCTGACGAAAATTCGAAAAAATATCGCTCTAGAACAAGTACCGAACGCCAAGTTTTTTAGGTCAAGATTTGAAAAATTCGAATGACGAAAAAAGCCCGAAAATTCGAGTTTTCGAATCTCGAATCTTTTCAAGATTCACGGGATTCGAATGTCCCATCCGTAGTATCTACACTAAGGATGTTACAACGTGTTTCATGATTTAAACACTGTGAGTTAGTGTAATCGTAAAACTTGCTTTGTCTCATATTGCTTTATGATGCTATGCATCTTTCCCGAAAGCAGTAAGTCCCATGCAAAAAATTTCGATGTAACGGTAACGGAAGTAGTCAAAACCATTGTTGAAATCTGATTTTTGAATTCTGTCCCATGAAGTGACGCAACGATAGTTAATTTCATTTTTACTCAATAATATATTTTACTAAACTATCGCCGAACATTATTTCATCTCGTTTTACATAAACGTTATAATATCTTATTGCAATCTGCGTAAATTACGAGAACCTGATGCTAAGTGTGATAAGAGCCATTGCAAAAATGCATTTTGTTACTTTCAAAACTTCGAGTTCTAGCGGAATTTGGCTTCCTGTATTGTTCCTTTCGAGACAGAGGGTGACCAGCTTTTCGCTCTGTCTTGAGGTCATATTTTAGATTGCGCATGCTCAGATGGACTTTCGTAGTTACATCACATTTCATCGGTGTCAGAGTAGTTTCTTGCGTTCATCTAAATCTCAATAATAATTATAATAATTAGATAATAAACAATACAAATCATATTGGGACCGTGAGATTAAAATGAGCGTAACCATCTCTGCCAATCGTCCAGACATAATGCTGTATGACAAAAGGCAGAAGGAAGTAGTCATTGTCGACTATCGGTGCCGTTGGACCGTAATATTCAGAATAGCTATGCAAAAAAAAAAAAAAAGAAATCAACAAGTATGTGGAACTGGCTGTGGAGATTAAACAGATGTGGAAGCTGAACACAGTTCACATACGCCCATTGATTATCTCTGCAACTGGTATAATACCTCAATCTGTTATAACTCAGCTTGATGCTTTAGGTCTACAACACCTAAAGCCCAAAATCCATGAAGCAGTAATTCTCGATACGTGCCACATCGTACGACGATTTTTAAACCATGAGTGACTGTCTTTACTTGACTTTATGTCGGTACTGACAAGTGGGCCATGCTACAGATGCCATTGCTATAGATGAGAAAATTAAATAAATATAAAAATAATAATAAATATTGTTTTTGAAAACTGAATAGTCGAAATACTTACTATTGTCGCATCCATAGTTTAGTAAATATTTACTTTTGTGACTCACATATTTTCTTTCATTAGTTTTACGACAATAACATTCATTAATTCACCTGCCTAAGTACCACTCAATGTCAGGAATTAGTAAACCTTATTGTTTGTTGTTATGATTTAATTCCACTTAGTATGTACCGGACTGTGGCTCGGTGTCATCGCGAGGGACGCAAATAAATGCAATGTACGTAAAGAAATGTAAACTCTCGGATCACTCACTTTCTTTTACACCCACAAAGATGCTGGCATGCGAAAGATGCATAGCATAAATTGTCTACAAAAAGTACTAGGGTACTCTTTCGAATTTTTTTGTTTAAAGTTTTTATTAAGTCGGTGTTTCTTGTACAGGCTAAAATATTTGTACGACGGTGAAATTTTAGGAATATTTCCGCTGGGTAAATTATTAGAAGCCTTCAGAATTCATTGGCAGCCCAAGGCTTGCTTCGCAGCGTTTTGGATACTTCCATAAACCTGAATTTTTAGTAATTACTCATCGTTTAGAGAGTTCATCAATATGTTGCTTTTGGTCTTGCTTGTATTATGATTTTCGTTCGGAGTTCTCAAAAACATTTTGTCGGAATTTTTTTTTTTTAAATCGTCTGGAGAAAACAAATAGCGGTATCGCATTTTATAAAGGACACTTTTGGGAAATCTCACCCAAATCGACGATAAGCATTTTTTAAACAGAGCTTTAAAAAACCAAATTTCGTCTTGATCGGTTAAAATTTTTTAAGTCCATTCATTAGAAAGGAAAAAAAAAAAAAACTTCTTGAGGGTACCTACTATTCTGGTGGCTTAAATGACACTTAGGAAGCTTTCAAAAGCACATCATCATCATCATCATTGTCAACCATTATCAATCCACTGCTGGACGAAGGTCTCCCCAAGTTTCCTCCACAACGGTCTGTCTTGTGCCAGTCTCCTCCATGTCACTCCCGCATATTTACGAATTTCATCCACCCATCTCCCATACAAAACACTATTTGATCCGAAAACGTATTGCTTAATTGACAATTAATTAGCAATTTGTCGTGTAAAATAAGTAATCTATTCCTCCGACTCTGATTTTTTGTCAAAATAGTTAAAAATCTTGTCTGGCAGCATTTTAAAAGAGAAAGAGTTTAGAAAAGGCAAATCAAGGAGAGAGGGGGGGGAAATTTAAAGGAGGTTAGAAAGGCCAAATCCAAAAGAAAAAAAAATGAAAAAAGAAGGCTGCGAAGAAACAATGGGAAGAGTTTTAAAATGGGAAAAATAGTTTTCCAATTAGTAAAATTTCTTTCCTCTGCCCCCCCCCCCCCCCAAACCTTCATTTTCTGTTAATTTTTATAAAGACAATATAACACTGTTTTTCTCCAATTTTGTTTTTGTGGAAAATAATTTTGTTAATCAATGAATCAAATGAAATACATTGAAATACGGATTAAACCATTGTACAATACTAATTTGGTTTGTTGCTGTAAATATGACACGCATGTTAAGTCAGATAATATCCGAAAACTTGAAAATTTCATCGTCCTGGAGCGGATATCAAGTTTCCGATTAATTTGAATATCAAATTAATCGGAAACTTGGTCTTTCTGGGTGATGTAGTGGTTAGCAAACTCGGGCGCTATCCGGGAAACGCGGGTTTGATTCCCGCTCCAGGATGGGAAAATTTTCAAGTTTTCGGATATTATCTGACTTAACATCCATGTCATATTTACACCAATAAATGAATTCACACCTTCCAAATTTGTATAGTTTTGTTAGTTTGTTATTTCATACCAATTTTTTTGTTTGTTTCTCTTGTGGGACTTCTTTTGGGCCAGCCAATGCCGAGTCTTTTGCCTATTACCAAATTTTGCTTTTTGTTTTTACCCCCCCCCCCACTTCCTTCCCAGACACCTACCTTTTGTTTCTCATCACCTTAAAATTATAGAATTATAATCCGGTTTCTATCTCCCATTGTTTGGCGTTAACCCGAAATATCAGTTAGGCAGAAGGCGCAGGCAGGAACCCAAATTCTTGGTTGAGGTAGAAATGAAAGGAACATTTTGCATGCCTTGCCCTTGATAACGCCATTTGAAACGGATGCTCAAGTTGCTGCCTTTGCTGCTCCTTTTTTGTTTTTGTCTCTCTCTCTCTCTCTCTCTCTCTTTGTTCATGAATACTAATTTTTCCCCCAACTGTTTAATTTTTAAAAACTTCCCATTCTTTTTTTTTCTTTTTTCGCAACCTTCCTTTTTTTCACCCCTCCCCCCTGGATGTGGCTTTTCTAAACTCCCTCGTCTCCAGTTCTCCTAAGTTTTAAGTTTTTTGTTATCTTTGTTCGGCTAAATCCTTCTCAGTAGCTATTTTTGTGCGTGCAGGTTAACCAACTTCCTGTGTTGTTTTTTTGTTCCTTCTCCCCCAGTAATTTTTTCTCTTTCCTTCTTATTTTTCCTTTTAGTTTAGGTGTGTGTGTGTGTAAAACCTTAAAACAGTATTTGTATTTCTGTCTTTATTAAGTTTTCGATAAGTATTGCTATATTAGATTAAAATTAATGGCAAGGAAGTAACTAAATTTTTTGTAGCCTTCTTTATGTTACTTGTAACCTTCCTTACAATTTATCTCTAGTTACGGCCTTGGATGTTAGACACATTTGCTGACAAGAAGACCCTTAATCCATATAGCAGGTAGATGGTGGCTGTGTTTTAAAATACACACTACTTCTGATGTTTCGCTGAGAATAGGTGTTTCAAAACGCCTCAGAAGCCATGCAGATTCAATCAAGTCGACGAACTTCGTGAAAAAATCAATAAGCAACGAGCGTGCATCCATCCACACTCTTCCCGGACGAAACACATCTTCCGTCGGCGGTTTTCGAAATAATCAATTTCACACTTGGGAGTGTCACTAGTGTGTGATGCAATACCTGGCTTCTTCAGTTTACAAACAGGCTCAACGTTTCTTTTTGTTCTTTATACACCCCGTTGAGAAACCAAAGACATATCCTAAAATATCTGTGGAATTCGACTTGAATTCTAATTAAACATTATGTGTATGCTTGAACAGGGACTTCGCTAGACTTCGAAATCAGGATGGGCGACGGGTGGGCGAACATTATTTTTGGTGGGGCAAGCTTGATATTTTTTTTTTTACGAAACACTAAAAGAACTAATTTTGAATGCTTTTCACTACCGGCTACAAAGGGATTCGTGCAATCTCAATCTCCCCCCCCCCTCTCCACCTGGGCATACACGGGTCTGACTAGTTACGCCACTTCTGTAAGATACAAGTGTTGTTAGAATGTTGCCTTCGACTTTTTGCTTGCTCTGAATGCATTGTCTTAAATTGCTTTTCAAAATATTGCATTTTTTGCTTACGAAAATCATACTATACTTGAACAATTTAAAGGAAAACGTTGTTTTTGTTTATCTAAATCAAATTTTAAGTCGTGCCACGAAGACATAATACCTCGCCTTCCCCCTTCGTAACACTTCCTTCCTTCAAGCCAGCAACTTTGCTTTGCACTCCTCTCCTGCACTTTCCGGGACAGTCTTAAGAGCGCTAGTGTAGCTTTAGACTCCACATTCCGTGTTGGATTTCCCTATTTTGCAAAGAAAACAAACAGCAGAGCAATTAGTAATTACCACCCTCAGTGAATTCCTATCTACCCTCCTCATTAGCCCAGCCCCCCCCCCCTTGCCATACAAACATGAAAAAGAGGCTTAAACTAAGGAATTGGAAGAGTGGAGGGCAATGGAATTTTCATGGCCCTATGGATTCTATTTTGATAGCCTTTCTACTAAGAAGTAAACAACGCACTTCCTATAGGAAAATACGCAAGGCTACATGAAGTAAAACACAAGACTTATTACTTGGCGAAGTCCAGATTATAGTGTATGTTAAAGTGAAATATACTGAACAAGTTAGTAAATTCATGCAATGCATTGATTATGATACGCTTTCCAACATACCAGAAATCATTACTCAAGTTTTTACGCAAGTTGTGAGGATAATGGCTGTAGAATAAATCTCGCTCTTATGCCCTGACCTTTGACTTCATTTCGATGATATTCAACAGAACCGCTAAAGTATATTTCTGGAACAACATGATAAAGTTTTGTCTCAAGCGAAGCATGTTTACCTAAGTAATGACGCATAAGGGTGACGGAATGGATCCCTCTCCTATGTCCTGACTTTTGACCCCATTTCGTCCATTTTTCAATAGGGTTCGTCCGCAGGTGGTCCTCTACCACATACTAAAATTTCATCGAAATCGAATCATTTTTATGCAAGTTATGATGCATAAGAGCAATAGAATGGATTCCGCTCCTATGTCCTGACCTTTGACCCCATTTCATCTATTTTCAATAGGGTTCGTCTTCAGTGGTCTCCTACCACATACTAAAATTTCATCAAAATTGAACCATTTTTACGCGAGTTATCCTGCTGACGGACAAAGCTGGAGCCTATACGCTTCTTCAACCTACTGTTGGAAAGCGTAAAAAAAAATTAAAAAAATAGTTTTTACTGAAAATTACTGCACAGCGCTTCAGTAAAATGTCGTACACATATTCAACAGCTTACATTTGTAGAATTTATAGTTATGGGGTTGGCAACACGAACTGGTCATAAACAGGAACGGAACAAGGAAACTGCACATGCTCAGTGATTGCTCGAACGGTTGTTATGGCTACTAACAGTAAAAGTGCGTGTGACTAAGTTTTCGTGAAGTATAGAAAGTAAAAGAGTGGGAAAAGTACGTACACAAGTGAAACACAAATTTCTTTTCCTTTGGTGTAGTACGCATTTAATTGTTGAGAGCAGCAATGCGGCTTTGTCAAGAACCAGCGCAAATAACCCCTCCCTCATTTCGACATAGACCAAGTCAACGTGAGTTTCTGCTTATATCACATGTCTGCGTTGGGCCCAGAAATGCAAACATAAATTGTAGAAACACAACAGTTACTCCTTAAATACCCGTTTTTTGGCCTTCCTGGATCTAATTGCCTAGATATAGAACCCCACCAAAACAAATTAAATTTAGAAAAGAACATTAACCATAGATTCTTATTTTTCAAAAGCACATATTTTACAAAATTGAGATACAATTGTGATAAACAGGCCCAACCAGACGTCAAGGAACAGACCAGCTAAAACCCAAAACTTGAACCGACGAAAAAAATATTACAAATATTTATGAAATGTTGAAGTAATATATTATGCATGAATAACCCTAATGGAATTAATGAATTGCCTAAATCAGATTAGCAACGAAAGCCAAGAATAGTTGCTCTAAGCAAGACAAAATAAACCAAGAAAGAAAAGGCTATGCCAAAAATGTGACGCTGAAGAAATATTAGAACAACTACCTGACGTAATTTTTTGCATGTAAATGCTAAAGAAATTGCTCTAAACGAACAAACAAACAAATAAACAAACAAACTGACCATAAAAACCTCAAAGTAAAGGAAACCGACAAAATCCAGTAGCAAGCTGGAAATTTGCCCATAAGCTCCAGTAGTTGCTTCTAACCGTAAACCATGCTAACTTTAGAAAGATATATATATATACACAGGGGTTGGACAGAAAATAGTGAACACCACGCTCAGAGACTTTACTTTTAATGCAGCTGCGTACGACGCAATACGCAAAGGCATCCACCACTTTTTGGTTGTAATAGCTTCGTGTAGAACCTCAAGGTCCTGTTTAAGTTCATTTGAAGTGTCTTTTTGCAAAATTTCTTTCAGGGTGACGAGGAAATGAGCGACCTAACGGACTTCGAAAGAGTGCTAATTGTTGGTGGCCGACTAGTTCGTGCCTCCATGACAACAGTCGCCAGGGTAGTGGGGATATCGAGAGCTACTGTATTAGCGTCATGACAGCATACCGTGTTCGTGGCAAAATCTAGTCAGCGAAACACAAGGGTGGCCGGAAAACGACGCTGACTGATAGAGACACGAGAGCATTAAAGAGGATTGCTACCCGTAATAAGACCACGGCGCCTAAAATTAGTGAGGAGCACAATCTGCTTCTCCAGATCCTAGTATCAACGAAAACAGTGCGCAGGGAACTGCATAAACAAGATATTCATGGCAGAGCTGCTATTGCAAAACCTCTGGTCACCCGGGTGAATGCACAACGGCGACGGTAGTGACGCCGGGAGCATACACCGTGGACTGTCGTTGCATGGATGCATGTATTGTGGTTGGATGAATCCACATTTACACTATTCCCCAGTGCAGGACGTGTTTATGTGTGGGAACACCGCCAGAAGCGTACAACCCAGACTGGCTGCTCCAAACAGTGCAGTATGGTGGTGGTTCTGCCATGCTCTGGGCGGTCATATCGTGGTTTTCAGCAGGTCACCTGATCACCTTAAAAGACGGGTGACTGGCAGGGCGTATGAAACCATTTTGGCCGACCAAGTCCACCCAATGGCTCAGGCTTTGTTTCCTGCAGGAGATGACATCTATCAAGATAACACCCCAATTCACAGAGCTGAGGATGTCCAATCATGATTTGAGGAACATGAGGACGAACTTTCCCTCTTTCCTGGGCCTCCGCAGTCACCAGACTTCAACATCATCGAGCCACTGTGGTCTGTGTTGGAAAACAGAGTAAGATCCCGTTATCCTCCTCCTGCATCTCTCAAGGACCTGGGACAGATTCTGCATGAAGATTGGGGTAACATCCCACTAACCAACATCCAGGATTTGTATACGTCCATTCCAAGGAGGATTCAGTTGGTTTTGAATGCCAAAGGTGGTCCCACATCCTACTATGTACGTAAAACCTTCTTTTCCTAGGTGTTCACATTATTCTGTCCAACCCCTGTATATACATTTGCTTTTGCCAGCACGCTTAGGGCTAAGGCTTGCTAAAAAGTTAATCGAAATGTACATAACGTCTAATTTTCATTTGGCATAAGACCATGCAGCAGGAGATATAAAAATTAGAATTCGTTTAAATCTCATGTGTATAGAGACCACGTTCTTCTTTTTTTTTTTTTTTTTTTTTTTTTTATGAAGAGTGAAGGACAATTGTTATATGTTGTAAAGTAAACGGTGTGTAACTGTCAATTCTACGATTGTCAACTATTCCAGAACAGTAAATTACAGGTATATAACTGTAAGACTTACGGGGAGGCGTAACTCGTGGAGTACCGGAAAAACTGGGGACCCCCTGCAAAAAATATTTTGAGGCCTTTTGCGAAAATCCATTATCTTTTAATTACTGAAAATTTTAACTTTCATATTATTAACTACATTTTTACGGGTGTATTACAATCAATCAAATTCTTTGGAACCGATAAGTATTTTTCGTAAAATCAAAATTATTCCACTTTACTGCGTGAAATACAAATGTGTACGTAGTAATTAAAATGATTGCCGTGGTTTTATTCAGATACAAATTACTACAAAATACTTACGTCAAAGTTAATCATATTATGCAAAATTTATTATTTTAAAGAAGTAAGGCCAGCTTTTGGAAATGCCTCTCGACTGCAGCACACACGAAACATACAACTGCCGTGTGATAGTGTCGAATTACTTTTCCGATTTATACGAAATGCCACAACATAAGTAAGAAAATAATAAGGTAACGATTGAGAACTGTAGCACAAAAAACATAAAACTACTTAAATTACTTACTTTAAAAATAAAAACAAAAAAAACAAAAACACTTAACATAATGCCACTATGTTTTGCACATGGTGAAAGTAAATTTCTTCTGTTATAAAAAAAAATAATAACACATATCTCTGATTTTTCGCTCGCGCGAAGACCACCTTTTAGTTCATTATATTCGGAAGGATACGTAGTTATGTGCAAACAATTGTAATACATAACACCTTATCCTCAGTGGTATAAAAATTCCACTCACTGAACTGATATTTCTTCGCCATTATCTTGTTAGCATACGTGCATATAAACTATTGCCGCCCCGGGTGGCGCAGTGGTCTAAGCGATGGCCTCTGATCATTCGTCCGAAAGGGGTCCGGGTTCGAATCCTGGTGAGGCATGGATGTTGTGTTTGTCTTACGGCACTGGCTCTCTCCCCTGGAAACAGTGGCCCTAAATTAGGGACGGGCGACTGCTTATAGCCCATTGAGTTGCACACGGTGGTCGTTAAACCTCCAATAAAAAAAAAAAAAAAAAAAAAAAACTATTGCAAGGGCTGTGAACTTGAGGCTCCTTGTAACAGCAAGGGCTATTACAAGGGGCCTAAAGTTCTTTTGAATAGCTGCTTTGCCGTCATCCAGTTTTTATGAACTAAAACAACGAAAATGGTTTCTAAAGGTTTTACTTATTTACCGAAGAAAAAGCAAAAATTGCTTTTCTTTTTAATACTTCATTCAAATCTGCCTTAATTCTTGGCTATTTCTTTAACCAGTTTCATACAAAGTTTCCGCAAAAATCTATATATTAATTCTATAAGGTTTTTTACTGTGAGCCTTATTTTGAGAGAACGGCTGAACGTAAAGATATGGTTGAGGTATCAAAATAAAGGTTTTACCATGTAGATGTGCCAGTCGAAGAGAAAAATGAGATTGGGGCAACCGTTCGGGCGTTGTGGGGCGGCAAAGTTCCTATGTAAAAGTCTATGGGAGAAGCGTGCGGTTGACATTCGATCGCCTGCTGTTGACTCACGCGCTGTTGAAGGCGGAAGCATGGAAGGACTGAGATAATCCGAAATCTATTCTGAACAAACCGTTGCGCAAAACAACGCTGGCAGGCATTGGTATCACAGTTCTCATCGGAACAGCGAACACTCTCGAAGACCTGATTCCGTTATGCCGTTGGACTGTGTGATGTATATATACAATTTATTATTCATTCGATCCAGTTTATTCACGTAGGTAAGACGTTTCCCATTATGTAAAGATGTAAATAAACATACCATTGATCATATGTTAGTGAAATTATTACGGGCGACTGCTTATAGCCCGTTGAGTTGCTCACGGTAGTCGTTAAACCTTCAGTCAAAAATAAAATAAAAAAATCACGAGCCTGGACTATTGTCTTTACTGAAGTGGTTGAATGAATTTGTCAATCAAATAAAGTTCATACTTGTTGTTTCATATGAGTTGACTCTTTAAAATAAAAAAAAAAAACTAACAGTCTATTCCGACGGGTTTCGTTTAGTTTTTGTAAAACCTTTTCGATCAGATCATATGTAGAGGATTTAGGAAGGGAGTGTCTGACACCAGGCCTTAAACAACCCTTAGAAATAGGAAGCTAGGATGTTTGGGCTAGAGTGCCGGATAGGAAAGTGACACGGAAGCGAGGTAGAAAGGGGTTGGACGACTCCCTTATTTATAATCGAGGGACCAGTACCCGGTGTCCGACGGCTTAACGTGCCCATCCGACGTACGGCGAATATTTAGTGGTTCGAGCGTTCGTACTTGCCCGGGATCGAACATGAGGTTCCTCCGTGGCGGTCACGAACGTTGACCACTAGGCCATCAGCGGGCCTAAAATATTTTGCTGAGGCAAGAAGCCCTTTTAACCACGAGGCCCCCCTCCCCTTCGCAGGGGGTTATCAGTACGCCCTGCGTTACCGTTCCTTCACAGTGAAAATCTTCCAGATACATGGAGACAATGTAAATAGACAAAGTCATTGCTCTTTCCACGGTTTTCTTTAAACAACACACAGCAACCGAAAAATTGTATTTCGACACCGCTGGGAACGAATCCCAGACCTCTCGATTAACTATCAGAGTGCGTTCGCCTTACGCTACAGTGTCAACGATCCACGGCGCTATGTGTGTTTATCGGTGTCGAAATACGATTTATCGGTTGCTGTGTGTTGATTAAAGAAAAACGTGGAAAGAGCAATGACTTTGTTCCTTTACGGTTATTTGTAAATAATACAGCATAAAACTGTTTGATTTACGATTTTCTGATTGCAAGCTCGTTGACGGTTCAAAATCCGTAAAATTTAGTGTAAGATTTTTTAGTGTCGATTTGTGGAAGTTACCACACTTACCTAAGCCTCACAGCACTAAAACGTATGGAATGAACTTTTGCCATGATTCATATTTTCACGAGTGATGCAGCAGACTTTTTAGAAATGCACGCCAACTGTGACGTGCGGAAAAGAATGCACGCAACGATGTAACGAACTGCTTTGAAATGCATTCCGACACCAATGAGCAGCAGATGGCGAATGGCATTTCAGTCAGGCGTTGGAGATCTGTGTGTATTAAGCTGTGTCCTCATCTCGAGCCGCAACACGACGAAACGGATTACACAAACGTGCATTCATTTTTGACGGCACGTGAACACTTAGTACGCATTTACTGCTTGTAGCATAGACGATATAAACGTATTTTTTTTTTTTTATATTTGCACAATAATCGTATTCATCTACTGAGCTGCTATGTGATAAAAAAAACAAAGAAAAGAATAAATAGAAATATCACTATTACTGCAATTCGAATGATTGCTGTTCGCATTTTTATAAAGCTCTTATTGCTATGTGAATATATTACGTGTGCCGCCCCGGTGGCGCAGTGGTCTAAGGCGCTGGCCTCTGATCATTCGTCCGTAAGGGGTCCGGGTTCGAATCCCGGCCAGGCATGGATGTTGTGTTTGTCTTACGGCACTGGCTCTCTCCCGTCCCTGGAACCAGTGACCCTAAATTAGGAACGGGCGACTGCTTATAGCCCATTGAGTTGCTCACGGTGGTCGTTAAGTAGTTATTTTAAATGGCGGTGATTACACTTTAGTGATTTCGATAACCAAGTGATTCCTGACACATTTCCTCGAGATCGTTTGCTACTCCAGGTGCTTTGCAGTTCGCGTGGAAATGAATGAATCCACGTGAAATATTTTTTGCCATTTTAGAGTTACGAGACAAAGACGTCAAATAATGTCTGACAATTTTCGCAAATCTATATATATAAAAATGTTAAGTTGGTTTGTGTACGCTTCAAAAACTCAAAAAGTTCTGCACCGATTGAGTTCAAATTTTGACACGATATACAACCCGCTTCAAAGATTGTTTTTATCTATTTTTCGCGTCAGTAACATACCCGCGATCGCGAGAAAACAGCTTTTTCCTTCGATCATATATACTAATGGACTGCGCATTGGCAATAGCTGCATCAGAGCGTAATGAATGTATTCACGAATGAAAAGTCGTAATGGAATTCTAAAAAAGAAACTCCTAAAATTCATGATGAGCACAGCACGAGTTAACCATCTTTTTGCCCGAAGTCACGTGATTTCGTGGCTTGCGATGTTGGAGCCAGAAGTTTTGATGCCATGCGCAGTCTATCAGTATATATGGTCGAAGGCTTTTTCAACGGCCAGCTGTGTACCAGCAAACGCGCCATTTGCCAGAAGCGAGGGGAACACTCTCCATACTAGGTGATCGTGTTGTTTTTATCTATTTTTCGCGTCAGTAACATACCCGCGACCGCGAGAAAACAGCTTTTTCAACGGTCAGCTGTGTACCAGCAAACGCGCCATCTGCTGGAAACGAGGGGAACACTCTCCATACTAGGTGATCGTGTCGTGATTGAGCTGCGCCGTTCGCCAAATCGTAAGTAGAGGTTATGTTTTGTCTCTTATCTCTCATGGTTTTCAACCTAGAGCTGTGAGAGCCATAAGAGGTTATAATCTTATCCCTTCTTTCTGTTCCAGTGAAAACCGAAATAATGCCTCTCAAAAAAAATGAAAGACGAGCAGCCAGGCTTGAGGATGCACGATTGCGAGCACGGCAGTCCGGTTCTGCAGCAACAGATTTGGTTCGTTCTCAATGGAATGAACGAGAGGCGTCGAGGATAGCTGAAACACGTACCCAAAGAACAGCAGATCTGATTCTGCAATACAATCGTCTTGCATTCCGGTACAATCCAGCTGTTGATTATAGTTCAAGTCCGCATGTTGTCATTGGCCAGATGAGTCATGTCTGTACCTACTGCCAGGCTCTAAAGTTCAATAATGAAACGAATGGGATGTGTTGCGCTGGCGGAAAAATTAAATTGCCTCAACTTGAAGCACCACCAGAGCCGTTGAAAACTCTACTTGCTGGATCTACCGCTGAATCGAAGCATTTCCTATCGAACATCAGGAAATATAACTCTTGCTTCCAAATGACGTCATTTGGTGCGGAAATTGTGACTGCTCAATTCATGCCAACTTTTAAAATCAAAGGACAAATATATCACAAAGCTGGCTCCCTGCTCCCGTTCCGAGATAGTGACCATAAATTCCTTCAAATGTACTTCATCGGTGATGATAGAGATGAAGTCGATGCACGTTGTGGAATACATACCTCGCTAAGAAGATCCATCATTTCGCAATTACAGGAGCTCCTTCACGAAAAGAACAATTTGGTGCGTTTGTTCAAAACGGCAATAAATATGATGCCATCAGATACCCACAAGATTGTCATTCACGCCGACAAAACGCCCGCTGGAGATTATGTCCGAAGATATAATGCTCCAACTATAGACGAAGTAGCAATTGTCATAGTCGGAGATCAGTTCCAACCTAGAGATATTGTTCCCCATCGAAGAAACGATCAATTGATAAACGTCGCAGAAACTCACCGTTGTTACGATGCTTTGCAATATCCAGTTATCTTCTGGGATGGTGCCGATGGATATCATTTCAATGTGAAGATGATAAACCCAGTGAATGGTGCAGAAATTAATAAAAAGTGCAGCGCAATGAACTTTTACGCCTACCGCTTAATGATTCGGAGGAACGAGGACAATTATATTTTGAAATGCCGTCAGTTGTTTCACCAGTACATTGTGGATATGTATGCAAAAATTGAAACGGAACGTTTGCTATTTCTTCGTTTGAATCAGACCAAACTCCACTCCGAAGAATATATTCATTTGCGAGATGCAGTTGTGAATGACGGTAATACAACCAACGTTGGAAAGCTTACTATTTTGCCATCTTCATACATAGGCAGTCCACGTCACATGCAGGAATATGCTCAAGATTCAATGGCATATGTTCGTCATTACGGGCGTCCAGACTTATTTATCACCTTCACGTGCAATCCAGCTTGAGACGAGATACAGCAGCTGTTACTTCCTGGGCAATCATCCGTGGATAGGCATGACATCACAGCACGTGTTTTCAGACAAAAGCTTAAGTCGCTGATGGATTTCATTGTGAAACATGAAGTGTTTGGATCTGTGCGCTGCTGGATGTATTCAGTAGAATGGCAAAAGAGAGGATTGCCACATGCGCATATACTAATCTGGCTATACGATAAAATAACTTCAGACGAAATCGACGATGTGATATGCGCTGAGATTCCACGGGCCGACGTCGATAAGGATTTGCATGCAGTTGTTATCAAAAACATGATACATGGACCATGCGGTACACTAAATCCGAATTCACCATGCATGGTAGACGGGAAATGTTCTAAGCAATATCCTCGAGCATTCGCAGCCAACACAGTAACAGGAGACGATGGATATCCTCAGTATAGATTAACTGAAGATGGCGGGAATACACATGCGAAATGGTGATATTGATGTAGACAACCGTTGGGTGGTCCCTATTCGCCTCTGTTGTCAAAAACATACAAAGCGCACATAAACGTAGAATATTGCAATTCGGTCAAATCGATTAAATACATATGTAAGTATGTGAATAAAGGCAGCGATATGGCAGTTTTTGGTGTGCAACCAGAAAATAGTGACAGAAATGCAGTACGAGTTATCGATGAAATTGCACAATACCAGGCTGGAAGATACATAAGCAGCAATGAGGCTGCATGGCGAATTTTTCATTTCCCATGCATGAACGCAATCCAGCTGTGGTTCACTTAGCAGTACATTTAGAGCAGGGGTGCACAACCTTTTTATAAGTGGGGGCCAAGTTTATTTTTACATAATAAGTGGCGGGCCGCAAGTTACCTTTTCACATAGGCACTTGCCAAACCCTACCGCTAAAGCTAATTTTACTATTATCCGAATAACCTATTTTACCAGCAGACAAAAAATGTGTTTCAATACCATTTTTGTGTCCTCTAAATGGTTTAAATCCATTTTTGAAGTTTTTTGGCAAATTGCGTTATTAAGTTATCAAATTACTAATTTACAATCAACTTACTCCTAATTGGAAAAGGTTTAGGGGTATATAAAATAAAATACTATCACAAGGTTGTAAAATTTTTATTTTTACAAAAAACAGAATTCTTAACATCAAAGTATATAAAAAATTAAAATCAGTATATCGTCAAACTGACCATCAAATCAAGTAGTAGCCTAATGCTCCTAATGAGATGCTTGGCATTGTTTATTTTTCAATAGTCTGTCAATATCAGGTTCAATGTTAGAGATGGTAATGCGCAAGTTTCCCTCCAATAGTGTATCACTTAAACGGGAACGACACTTTGACTTTATTTGTTTCATCAAAGAAAACGATTGCTCGCATAAGTAGGTACTTCCAAACAACGTTGCCGTTTTTAAAGCATGATCTTTGAGCAATTTCATTTCTTTCGGTAAGTAATTTTTGTAAAATTCTAGGAGAGAAACTTCAGAGTATTTTGTTTTTAACTCATTGTTACACTGAAGATCAATTAATTCCATCTGGAAATCTAGTGGCACTGACGCAACGTCAGTAGTGAATGGTAGAGAAAACATATCAAACAAAACCTCAAATTTTCTTATATCTTCAAATCGTCTTTTATACTCATTGTGAAGGTCCACTACAAGAGATGCATATTTAGCCACATTTACATGGAATTCAGAACTTTCAACAAAACTTTTCATTGTTGGAAAATTTGCTAGTTAACGAAACATTTTTATAATTTTCTTATTTCAACTAGGGCCTACAATAATGGGAAAAAATCTCATCATTCACAATATATATATTCACGTTTTCAATAGTATAAAATATTTATCCGCGGGCCGCATAAACTGACTTTGAGGGCCGCAAGCGGCCCGCGGGCCGCGGGTTGTGCACCCCTGATTTAGAGAATGGACAGCGTGTTTATTTCACAGATGCAAATGTGCAACAATTGCATCTGTGAAATAAACACGCTGGTAAATCCAATCTTAATCCACCTGGTAATCCACCTGGTACAACTCTGACTGAATCCACCTGGTACAACTCTGACTGCTTTCTTCACCTTATGTCAGGAAGACGCTTTCGCCAGAACACTGATGTACACAGAAGTGCCCTCTTATTACACGTGGAATGTAACTAAAAAGCATTCGTACGACGCAGACGAGGGGAGCCAGTCGACGGTCAACCTGGCATTTTCAGAGAAAATACAATTGGTAGACTTTATACAGTGCATCCTAATCAAGATGAATGTTTTTTCCTTCGCATGCTGTTGGTAAATGTGCCTGGTCGTAGATCTTTCCAGCAATTGAAAATTGTTGACGGCGTCACATATGCCACTTTCCGCAGTGCGTGTCAAGCTCTTAATTTATTAGAAAACGACCAACAGTGGGATATATGTATTAGTGACGCGTGCAACACTGCACATCCAAACCAAATTCGAGCACTATTCGCAATTATATTGACCGCTTGCTTCCCTTCATCTCCCACAGAGTTATGGGGAAGATATCGATCGCATATGGCTGAAGATATTTTGCATAGAGTACGCCTAGAAAATGCCAATATGACCATGGAATTTACAGAAGGCATTTACAACGAAACATTGATAAATATTGAAGACAAGTGCTTAGCTATTGCAAATAAAGTTCTTAGTCAATTGGGAATGCCAGCACCCAACCGAACTACGACTGCTTCATTTGATGTGGATTTGCGCCGTGAACAGAGTTACAACACCGGTGATCTCCAGTCATATGTCCAATCAAACATTCCCAAATTAACGTGTGAACAGAAGGGCATTTATGATCGCATAATGCAAATGATAAATGACGGAGTTGGGGGCCTTCTTCTTGGATGCGCCAGGAGGAACTGGGAAAACATTCCTTATCAGATTGATTCTGGCAACGGTTTGATCAAAAAATGACATAGCCTTAGCTCTCGCTTCGTCTGGAATAGCTGCGACATTGTTACCAGGTGGAAGGACTGCTCATTCAGCTCTGAAGTTGCCTTAAACATGCAAATTATCGAGACTCCCACGTGCAATATTTCCAAAGCATCCGGTATGGGAAAAGTATTACAAAAATGTAAACTCATTGTTTGGGATGAATGCACGATGGCACATAAAACATCGCTTGAAGCTCTTGATCGATCGTTGCGAGATTTGCATGGAAACGTTCAACCATTCGGGAATGCATTGATATTGCTCGCAGGAGATTTTAGGCAAACATTGCCTGTAATTTCTCGATCGACACCAGCGGACGAAATAAATGCTTGCCTGAAACATTCAACATTGTGGCGACACGTACGTACATTGCAGTTGACTACGAATATGCGTGTCCAGCTGCAGAACGATCAATCAGCCGAGGTATTCTCACGACAGTTACTGGACATTGGGAACGGACAACTGCCATTCGATGAGACGTCAAGACGAATATCATTTCCTGATAATTTTTGTAATTTAGTAACATCGAAAGAAGAACTGATCGAAAAAGTATTTCCTAATATTCAAATTAATTATAAGAATCACGATTGGCTCAGTGAACGAGCTATCCTTGCCGCGAAGAATAAAGATGTCTATCAAATTAATAATGTTATTCAATCCAGCATTCAAAGTGAGGAAATTACATACAAGTCGATAGATACAGTTGTGGAAGCAGATGAAGTAGTTAATTATCCAACGGAATTTTTGAACTTACTTGATCTGCCAGGGATGCCACCACACATATTAAAATTGAAAATAGGTGTGCCAATTATCATGTTGCGGAATATTAATCAGCCAAAACTCTGCAACGGCACGCGACTCGCAGTTAAAAAACTGATGAAAAATGTAGTGGAAGCAACGATTTTAACGGGGCCTTTCGAAGGTGAAGATGTCCTCATCCTTCGAATTCCCATGATCCCGACCGATACACCATTTCAATTTAAAAGATTGCAATTCCCAATTCGATTGGCGTTCGCAATCACAATCAATAAAGCTCAAGGTCAATCTCTAGAATTGTGTGGTTTAGATTTAGATGCGGATTGCTTCTCACATGGACAACTGTATGTTGCGTGTTCCCGTGTCGGCAAACCAGATAGCCTTTATATCTACGCAGAGAATGGAAAAATATTGTATACCCACAAGTATTGCAAAATTAAACTTCTATGAAACGTATGGTTTGTTTTGTTCCTCATTTCTCATCCATTCAACCACAATGTGCCACAGCTACGCGTGGCCGGGTATAGCTAGTATCAGATAAAAATGGAAAAGTTGGAGACCGAAGCGTATCGGTTGTGTGGTATTTGATTTCGATATCAAACATGTGCGAGTTTTTGAGTAGTTGAAAAGGAAACAAGTGTCTTAAACGTGAGCTTTTCTCGTAGTTCAAAAGCAACAAGTGCTCTGGATGCTCGACAGAAACTACGAGAAATAGGAAACGACGTGAACGGGATACTACATAGGTCGGGTTCCGATGGTGTTATCGCATATTTGTTTGAATATAATTAAAGTCACATATGATTTTGTCATGGAAGTTATAATGAACGGACAAACAAATGTAGCATTTTAAATACATTTAAAACAATTTTCTTTTCTGTTTTTTTTAAAGTTTAGCAAGACGTCAGAAGTTATAATACACATAGCTGATAAATGAAAATCCTCTTCAGCGGGCGATTTTCCAGAGCGAAAAGCTGTATATAACTTCTAAATATTGCTTCTTCTCCCTTTCTTGCATCTTAGGACGGTTCCAGCATCCCAAGCAGGGCGTAGTTAATGGGAACGCAGGGAGGGCACCTGCCCTCCCAGAAGGGTCATACCAAGGAAGCAAATTCATGATCTGAGGGCGTAAAAAATAGAAATGCACATGTGAAAAAATTTACTGAAAATTGTAACCAAAAAAGAAGTTATAAAATTCAATATTTTCTTTTTAGAAAGGCTTTATAATTTGCTGCATACATTATTACGCACAGCTATAGGGTTGCAGGTGGTCTAGTGGTTAGCATTCGTGACTGCCACGGAGGAACTTCAGGTTCGATCCCGGGCAGATACGAACGCTCGAACCACTAAATATCCGCAGTGCGTCGGGCGGGCATGTTAAGCCGTCGGACCCCAGGTACTCGCCCCCGGTAATAAATAAGGGCGGCTTCCTCCCCCTTTCTAACTCGCTTCCGTGTTCCTTTCCTATCGGGCACTCTAGCCCAAATATCCTAGCTTCCTATTTCTGAGGGTTGTTTAAGACCTGGGGTCAGACACTCCCTTCCTAAAATCCTCTACATATGAACTGATCTACGCACAGCTAGCCAGGGTACTGAGTAACCTACACTGTGAGGTGTTAACACCTCATATACTTGACAGGAATTGTCCGAAATAGCAGATGGAGGCATATAAAATAATATGTGGATATGCCAAGCATCCAGACCTTTTTTTCTAGGGATAAAGAATGTCGCCTTCTCTGTCACACTTGTCTTCCACCACCACATCGTTTATGTTTGCTGCTTATGCGAACCAGTTGTAATCCATTTTGTATATCACCATGCACAGACAGTTAGTGCTTTTAGATACCTATGCTTGACATCTTAAGGAAAAAAATTAAATTCTTCTGTGCCGGTAAATATTTGTGGTCTATGTCTGGGGAAAGTTTAGAAGCGGCCTAGTAGTTTTGCTTGTTTTACGTATCTCTCAGTGTATTTTAGTCGTATATATTTTTCAATGTAGAAAAAAAAATGTTCAGTATTACTGTAATTGATGTGACGTACCTCTCTCGTAGCTCGTTTTTCTTCAGTTAAATACCGTCACACTGTTTCAACGGTGGGTTGCAATTACATAAAAACACTTCATTCATTCTGTGGCAACAACGCCTTTCCCTCTGCCTTCCCCTAATATTTCTGTTTCCAGTCTCGCTGTTTTCCGATTCATATTGTCTTGCTCCCCTCTTTCACCGTGGTTTTCTTTGCTATGTGTTACATGCAGTGACAGGCAAACTTCGTTATATCTATTTTTCGCCAGTCACACAGACCAGCTGTATGTTCAACAATCCTGGGAGATGTTTCTAAATTTGGAAAAGGCGTCTGAATGAACTTCTTCCATGAGTCAGCGCAAATAGTGTTGTCGCGTGGTCCCTGTCCTTCCCCCCTGTCTTCTCACCCCTTTCTTTACCTCTGTGCCTCTGTTTCTTCCCCCTTTTTTTTTCAACTCCTTTTCCTTGGCAGTTTCTTTCTTTGCTGCTGCTCCTGTCTGTGCTGAACGTCAGACGATGTACTTCCTGTAAGACTGCTCTAGTATTCGGCGTCAATGCCAATACACCTCCGCTCGCAAATTCGTATTTAGGGCAGTGTAAACTAATGGCGCACCACCGTGCTTCTTACTCTGTTATAAAACAACCTGGAGAGCGAAATGTATACCCCTTTCACAGCTTACGAAAGGATTGCGAATACGAAAATCATTTTGCAAAGTAAGATTTTGAGAATCGAAGATATCTTCCATTGTGAAAGGTGACTACTAGGCAGAATTCTGAAAATCGAAGTAAATTTGCACGTGTGGTGAGACAGAAGAATTAAGATTTCCCCACTCCTACCTTCAGCAGTGCAGTTCGCCTTTAATAAATAAATAAATAAATAAATAAATAAATAAATAAAATCATCATTGTCAAGCATTATCAATCCACTGCTGCGTGAAGGTCTCCCCAAATTTCTTCCACAACGGACAATCGTGATCCAGTTTCCTCCATGTCATGATTTCGAATTTCATCCTCCCATCTCTCACGCGGTCTTCTTTTGGGTCTTTTCCTGTCCCTTGGAATCCAGTCTAAACTTTCGGTTGTCCATCGGTGGTCCGTTCTCCTGGCAGTATGTCCAACCCATTGGCATTTCATAGATTTTACTCTGGTCATACTGCCTTCCACTCTTGTCATCTTCCTTATCCACTAGTTCCTCTTCTTATTCTTCCTGGTTACACTAAATTTGCATCTCTCCGTGTTACTTTCAGTTGTCTGCAGTCTTTGTATGTCTTTTTAAGTTAAGGTCCACGTCTCTGCTCCATATACACTGAGTGACCACTTTATTATGACCACCCCCTCAGTACTTCGTTGGGCCATCTTTTGCCTTTAATACTGCGTCGATTTTTCGTGGCATGGACTCCAACGAGATGTTGATAGCTGGTTTGTGGAATCTGAAACCATGCTTGATGAATAGCACTTTCCAGGAGTGTGAGATTGCAGGGTTGTGGATCCAGCTGTCTGATGGCTCCTTCAACTTCATCCCCCAAATTCTCAATGGGGTTGAGATCTGGAGATTGTGGGGGCCACCTAAGTAAAGTAATCTCACGGGCATGTTCCCGAAACCAATCATGTACAATACGAGTACTATGGCAGGACGCATTATCTTGTTGAAAGTAGCCACTGCCATTGGGATAAACCGTCCTCATGACAGGATACACTTGGTCCGCAACGATGTTTAGATATGATGTGCCAGTCAGACGTTGATGAACACGAATTAAAGGGCCCAAAGCATGCCAGGAAAACATTCCCCAAACCATAACGCTGCCTCCACCAGCTTGAAGGGTTGTAGCAATGCATTTGGGGTCCATGCTTTCGTGCTGTTTCCACCAAATTCTCACTCGGCCATCGGCATGGGGTAACTGAAAACGTGACTAATCGGACCACATAATTTGTTTCCAATTATCGACCGTCCAATCCTTGTGCTCCTATGCAAACTGGAGACGTTTTCTCTTGTTAACTGCAGACAGCAAAGGTGTTCCAACAGGCCTTCGGCTGCCATATCTCATCCGATGCAGTGTATGGTGAATAGTGCGTGCAGAGATCATTTGACGGTATCCTTGATTAAGATGGTCTGTAATTTGCTGCACTGTTGCACTTCTGTTGTCTGTTACCAGTCTGGACACTCTCCATTCCGCCCGAGCAGTCACTAGTCGATGACGTCCACACGTTGCACGTAGAGACCCTGTTTTTTCGCTGACATTCCAGTCTTTAAACACTTTAACAACAGCTGCTCTGTAACATTTCACGAATGCGACGGTTTCGGTGATACTCGCTCCATGGCTCCGAGCTCCTACAATCATCCCACGTTGAAAGTCCGTCAAATCGCATTTTTTACCCATCTCATCACCCAAAAATCACTTCTACTACTGTCGCAAGCACTAAGCTTTCCCTTTTTATACTAGCCTCGCCCTCTGGCGGCAACAGCGTGCAGCCATAGCTCATTTGCTTAAAACTGTCAGGTGATCATAATAAAGTGGCCACTCAGTGTATAATCATCATTGTCAACCATTATCAATCCACTGCTGCGTGAAGGCCTCCCCAAATTTCTTCCACAACAGACAATCGTGATCCAGTTTCCTCCATGTCACTCCCGCATGATTTCGAATTTCATCCACCCATTTCTCACGCGGTCTTCTTTTAGGTCTTTTCCTGTCCCTTGAAATCCAGTATAAACTTCCGGTTGTCCATCGGTGGTCCGTGTTCTCCTGGCAGTATGTCCAACCCATTGGCATTTCATAGATTTTATTCTGGTCATACTGTCTTCCACTTTTGTCATCTTCCTTATCCACTAGTTCCTCTTCTTATTCTTCCTGGTTACAGCAAGCATGCATCTCTCCAGGCTCCTTTCAGTTGCTGCAGTTTTTGTATGTCTTTTTAAGTTTAGATCCACGTCTCTGCTCCACATATAAGAACTGGAAGGATGCATTGAATAAACGCTTTCCTTTTAAGACATAATGGCTCATTGCTCTTAAAAATTGTACTGTTTCTTTCAAAAGCTCTCCAACCAAGTTTTATACGCCGTTTATTTCTTCATGAATGTGACCCTCGCTTGATATCTGCTGTCCAAGGTAAATGTAGGTATCTCCAGCTTTTCCTCGTCAATTGTTAAATCTTAATTTCTTGTGAAAGCATTGTGCATCAGTTTTGTTTTCTGAAAGTTCATTTTTAATCCCACCTTTTTACTCTTGTCAGCGAGTTTCTGAATCATACTCTGCTGCTCTAAAAGGGTAGTCGATAATCTGGATTTTCATCCACTTGTCACCCACATGATCGTCTTCTGGGTTTTTCCCCCTGTCCCATGGAATCCAGTCTAATATTTCAGCCGTCTATCGATCATCAGTTCTATAGATACGAGTATGTCCAGCCCATTTCTATTTCTGAGATTTTACCTTGATGAAAGCCTCACAGATTCTCTTCCGCAACCTCTATCCTGAGTAATTCTCCTTCATGAGAATTCTACATGCTTTCGAATTTTATCCACCTGTCTCCCACTTTGTCTTCTTCTTGCCTTTTCTTGTCCCTTGGAATCCAGTGTCGTGTTTCACTTCGTCCGACGATGGTCAGTTCATCTAGCAACGTGTCCAGCGCATATATACATGCACATTGATTATAAACATTTTTCTTTTAGAACGTAATGGTGAATTGCTCTTTTGAAAATTGTACTGTTTCTCACAAATGCTATCCAACCAAGTTTTATACGCCCGTTAATTTTTTCTTCGGCGTGGCCCTTATTCGATATCTGTTGTCCAAAGTATATATAGAGATTGCTTACTTCTAGATTTTCTCCATCAATCGTTAAATCTTCAGTTCTTGTGAAAGCATTGTACATCAATTTTGTTTTCTTTAAGTTCATTTTTAAGTTCACTTCTTTACTCTTGTCAGCAAGGTAGAAAGCATTTGGAAAGGTCTCTGTGGTTATAATTTTCTTATAAATAATACTGAATATTCTAAAAAAAATTCACAGCGCGGCAATTAAGTAATGGAACTGAATTTAAAAAAATGCAAAAAGCAAGAAAACTTACGTGAATATATTTATTTCAAAGTACATTCCTCCTGCGTACAAGAAGTGGCACGATCAGCCAAGGAAATGAAGGGATTGCAGAGGTCATCATTTGGTATGGAATGAAGAGATGATGTCACAGTTCTTTGTATGTCTTCATATTTATTCAAAGTACATTCCTCCTGTGTTAATACAAGAAGTGGCACGATCAGCCAAGGAAATGAAGGACTTGCAGAGGTCATCTTTTGGTATTGAGTGAAGAGCTGATGTCACAGTTCTTTTTATGTCTTCATATGTATTCGAAGTACATTCCTCCTGTGTTAATACAAGAAGTGGCACGATCAGCCAACGAAGGGAAGGACTTGCAGAGGTCATCTTTTGGTATTGAGTGAAGAGCTGATGTCACAGTTCTTTGTATGTCTTCATATGTATTCGAAGTACATTCCTCCTGTGTTAATACAAGAAGTGGCACGATCAGCCAACGAAATGAAGGACTTGCAGAGGTCATCTTTTGGTATTGAGTGAAGAGCTGATGTCACAGTTCTTTGTATGTCTTCATATGTATTCGAAGTACATTCCTCCTGTGTTAATACAAGAAGTGGCACGATCAGCCAACGAAGGGAAGGACTTGCAGAGGGCGTTTTTTTGATGAAGTGAAGAGCTGATGTCACAGTTCTTTGTATGTCTTCATATTTATTCGAAGTACATTCCTCTTGTGTTAATACAAGAAGTGGCACGATCAGCCAACGAAAAGAAGTACTTGCAGAGGCCACCTTTTGGTATTGAGTGAAGAGCTGATGTCACAGGTCATTGTATGTCTTCATATTTATTCGAAGTACATTCCTCCTGTGTTAATACAAAAAAATACACGATCAGCCAACGAAAGGAAGGACTTGCAGAGGTCATCATTTGGTATGGAGTGAAGAGCTGATGTCACAGTTCTTTGTATGTCTGCAATTTATTGAAAAGCTTTTCCTTCTAAAGGAAGCTTTAATTTAGAGTACAGGAAGTAGTCACTTGGTGACAAATCTGGAGAATAGTGGGTGGAGAGTACACTCATTTGTTTTCGTGCCAGAAATTGATATACACTGACTGCTTTACGTGCGGGTGCTTTATCGTAATGTAGAAAGCATAACTTAAGTTTCGGCCAAACAACTACCAACCTCTATTCGTTGATTAAAAAGGAACGGGACCCGGTGTCTGAGGTCCACAAGAGTGGTGTCTACTGCATTCCTATGGAAAGCCGTGATCCTACCATTGAAAACAAGGTGTGTGTTGGCTCAACCCTTCGTTCTTTGGGTGTTAGACTTTCTGAACATAAATGCAATATTATACCTCTGCCACGGCTCTAGCTAGGCTAGCAGGTTCTGACTCACACTACCCAATATGGGAGGATGCTCACGGACTGTTGACTTTAAATACCAAAAGACTAACTCACTTTGCTGAGAATTTGTTTATACACTCACTGTCATAAAAAAACCGCGCACCAAGGAGGCGTCGGATTGAAATGAGATTTTAGTAGTGTGATGGTACATACCAAGGACAGAAGTGATTACAATATCACAGCAGCAAAACGATTTCCCGCGGACATACGGTACACATTCCGGTCAGCGTTAGAACCGTGTCGGACTGCCTCTTGCTCGGATACATGCGGTGATACGGTCCGACATGGAGTTAAAGACGCCGTATGTTATCCTGGGACAGATTGGCCCACATTTCTTGCAACTGAGCAACTGACGCTCTAAATCACGAACACTGGGGCATGGAGAAAGCTGGCGTACCATCTGTTCCTACGCATGCTCGATGGGTGACAGATCAGGCGATAAGTTCGGCTGTCATACGCAATGGCTTTCCAGACCATCACGCCTGCAGTTCGGGACGTGTGCTGCTGTAGAGTGAGGTTGACATTGTAGCACTCACCTGCAATCATCCACACACTGATACGGTGGTCGTCCGTTCCCATACAGCAGCGGTATTCGTCGCTGAACACTGCACGTCACCAGTCGGTAACATTCCACGTTGCTCGCTGCTGCGACCAATGCAATTGACGCCGACGATAGTCAAATGGCAGAAAACGTAAGGGCCGTCGAGTGCGAATTCGCCTCTGCCAGGCGTCTGGAAATGGTTCTGGCGGACACAGGAGTCCTTTGTACAGCCGCCACATGTCTCTGGATGTTGGACAAGGACGTCGTTTTATCTGTGTGTGCCGCTCTCACGATCCCACAGTCTTCTCTGCTGGTGGCGTGTCTGGGTGCCTTCCCGTGTCCATTGCTCCCAACACGATCGCACCGTACAGTCCGACCGTTCCAAAATGGCGGCCTATTCGGCGCGCCGGCCACCCTGCTCTCTTATCGCGATGGTACTGCCTCATTCAAACTCAGTCAGTTGCCCGTACGCACATCTATAGCGGCTCCTCGGCATGTCTATCGCTCAGATGGGTTCTCACCTGATTCTTAGCGTGCACTTCGGCACGAGTGTGGAGTCCTCTGCGCGGCGTCTTATAAGCCCCAAAAATTGTGATCGCAGCGCCTGTCTTGGACACGCGTGCATACGGAAGTTGCCGTTGCCCGTACGCATATATATATATATATATATATATATATATATACACATATATATATGCATTATGGGAGATTTCAATGCAAAAATAGGGCAACGGCAACAGAATGAAACTTCAGTAGGTAAATTCGGTCACGGCAACAGAAACCAGCGTGGAAATACTCTCGTTGAGTTTGCAGAGGCAGAAGGATTTTTCTATCTTGAACTCCTTTTTCAAGAAAAAAGCCACACAGGAAATGGACATGGAGACATCCAATTGGGACGACAAGTGAAATTGATTTTATTATGTGTAACAAAAAAATTCGTCATCGAAGACTGCAGTGTGCTGAACAAGTTCAACACAGGTAGTGACCATAGATTGGTGAGATGTAAGATGCACCTCAACACTAAACTGAAACGTGGCAAGCTCATAAGACAAACAAAATCTATTGACATAACCAACCTTAAAAAACACCATAATACTTTCAAGTTGGAACTGAAGAACAGATTCTCTGCTTTAGAAGGCCTAACATCGGAAGAAGTGGATATTTCGGACGTTAACAGAAAAGTAACCAAAGCTCTAATGGAAACAGCAACAAAATTAGCTGGGTCTAAGAACAAGTTGCATGTGAACAAATTATCAGGAAAAACCAAAATGTTGATGCAAAAAAGAAGAGAGATGAGGACAACTAAAGAAGATGTGACTTCCAAAGTGGAATATATAGAGCTATGCAAGACAGTAAGAAAAAGTATCACTGAAGACGTAAGGAAATTCAACTGTGAACTAGTGAGGAAAGCAATTGAAAACAACCAAAGCCTAAAGATAGCAAAGGGACATCTCAGTAAGGGAAGAAAACAGATTATGGCTCTGAGAAAAGAAGATGGTTCTATAACAAGAAATAGAGGTGAAATTTTGACAAGAGTGAAAGATTTCTACTCCAAATTATATGAAAGGGATGATACATGTACTCCAGACATCATGAAAGGTACCAGAGTTCTTCCAGTCCTTCCAGCAGAAGTTGCTCATGCAATCAAGAACATGAAGCGGGGGAAAGCTCCAGGAGAAGATGGAATTACTATAGACATCATACAAGAAGCAAGTGGAGAAAATGAAACAGTACTCGCCCAAATTTTCACTCGATGCCTTAATGAAGGGAAGATTCCTGAGGATTGGAACAATGCTACAATGATCCTGCTACATAAAAAAGGTGACATTGAGGATCTCAGGAACTACAGACCTATCAGCCTCCTATCAGTGGTTTATAAAATCTTCACTAAAGTTCTTTCACACCGCTTGAAGGTAACACTGGACATGGCTCAACCGAGAGAACAAGCTGGATTCAGGAGTGGCTACAGCACAATAGATCATATCCACGTACTGAGAGAACTAATTGAAAGAGCGAGGGAATATGAACTTCCATTGTGCATGGCTTTTATCGATTATGAAAAAGCCTTTGATTCGGTGAAACCATCAGCAGTTACCACGGCTCTGAAATCCTGCGGTATTGAAGATGCATACATTAATATTATTAATAACATCTATGAAAATGCAAGTGCAAAGATTCGGCTGTTTGAAAATACAACACACATAAAAATTGAAAGGGAGTGAGACAAGGTGACACCATATCTCCGAAGTTTAATGCCACATTGGAAAATGTCTTTCAATCATTGAACTGGGAAAACAAAGGGATAAAGATTAATGGAGATTATCTAACCCACCTTCGTTTTGCTGATGATGTAGTCATTTTTTGCAACTACCCCATCAGAGCTGCAGAGTATGATCCAGGAACTTGCTGACAAGAGTAAAGAAGTGGGATTAAAAATGAACTTTCAGAAGACAAAAGTGATGTTCAATGCTTTACAAGAAATGAAGATTTATCGATTGATGGAGAAAAACTGGAGATAACAGATACGTATGTTTATCTTGGACAGCAGATATCAAGTGAGGGTCACATTGATGAAGAAATTAATCGGCGTACAAAACTTGCCTGGAGAGCTTTTGGAAAGAAACAGCATAATTTTCAAGAGCAATATGCCATTATGTCTTAAAGAAAAAGTGTTTGATCAATGCATCCTTCCAGTGCTTACGTATGGTGCAGAGACGTGGACCTTAACTAAAAGAGACATACAAAGGCTGCAGACAACTCAAAGAAGCATGGAGAGGTGCATGCTTGGTATAACCAGGAGAGATAAGAAGAGGAACTCGTGGATCCGAAAAATGACGAGAGTGGAAGACATCATGATCAGAGTTAAATCCCTGAAATGGCAATGGGCTGGACATACTGCCAGAAGGACAGACCATAGATGGACAGCCGAAATTTTAGGATTGGATTCCAAGGGACAGGAAAAAAAGACCCAGAAAGAGACCACATGGGAGATGGGTGGATGAAATTCATATGGGGAGTGACATGGAGGAGACTGACAAGACAGACCAGGGAGGAAACTTGGGGGAGACCTTCGTCCAGCAGTGGATTGATAATGGTTGACAATATATATATACATATCGTCATCATTGTCAACCATTATCAATCCACTGCTGGACGAAGGTCTCCCCAAGTTTCCTCCACAACGGTCTGTCTTGTGCCAGTCTCCTCCATGTCACTCCCGCATACTTTCGAATTTCATCCACCCATCCTCCATGTGGTCTTCTTCTGGGTCTTTTCCTGTCCCTTGGAATCCAATCTAAAATTTCGGCTGTCCATCGATGGTCTGTCCTTCTGGCAGTATGTCCAGCCCATTGCCATTTCAGGGATTTAACTCTGATCATGATGTCTTCCACTCTTGTCATTTTTCGGATCCACGTGTTCCTCTTCTTATCTCTCCTAGTTACACCAAGCATGCACCTCTCCATGCTACTTTGAGTTGTCTGCAGCCTTTGTATGTCTCTTTTAGTTAAGGTCCACGTCTCTGCACCATACGTAAGCACTGGAAGGATGCATTGATCAAACACTTTTCTTTTAAGACATAATGGCATATTGCTCTTGAAAATTATGCTGTTTCTTCCAAAAGCTCTCCAGGCAAGTTTTGTACGCCGATTAATTTCTTCACCAATGTGACCCTCACTTGATATCTGCTGTCCAAGATAAACGTACGTGTCTGTTATCTCCAGCTTTTCTCCATCAATCGATACATCTTCATTTCTTGTAAAAGCATTGTACATCGCTTTCGTCTTCTGAAAGTTCATTTTTAATCCCACTTCTTTACTCTTGTCAGCAAGTTCCTGGATCATACTCTGTAGCTCTGATGGGGTAGTTGCAAAAATGACTGTCATCAGCAAAACGAAGGTGGGTTAGATAATCTCCATTAATCTTTATCGCTTTGTTTTCCCAGTTCAGTGATTGAAAGACATTTTCCAATGTGGCACAGGCTCTTTAATATATATATATATATATATATATATATATATATGCATATTTTAACGTATTAAATATTTTAACCTGAAAGTTGGGTTTTTCCTCGCATGTTGTTTGGATCGTGCAGTGGCAGCTTCGCTTATTTGGAGTCTTACCTCTTCGCACGAAGTTTTCACTTGTCACAAACTTCTTTTGGCATAAGTATTTCGGTGAATAAATAAAAGTAATTTTTTTTATAAAAAAATCGAACTGTCACATAGGCCGAATAAAGCGGTTTAATTTTTTGAATGCAAAATCATAGTATTAAAAAAATACATACGCAGTTGCAAAGATTACCACACAGCGCAGCCTTAAAACTATACATTATTCAAATTTCGTTTCATTAAATTTGGTGTAGAAAGATAAAATTTTCACGTTTTTCAAGGTGTAACTAATTTATTGCGCACCCTGTATTTCTAATGTGGTGAGCGGCTGGCACTGAAACACGTCCTCTGCCGTTCCCGAATAGCATTTTATTCTTCACACGTTTCTTTGACGTTTTATTCATTATCATGTCAAAGCCCAAGAATGTTGACTCAGACAGGAGCTGCGAGTTCCTGGATTTCATTGTCAAGATACCCTGGCAATCATGATGGTATCTCGCCTTCACTCGCTGATGGCAATCTTGATGGCGTACTCGTCACTTGGTGCCTACGTCGCGTGGGATACTTATCGGATAGCTACAGAAAATTCGTTTATTGGCAATACTGAGTCTTCGGTTCCGCTGTCAGAAGTCCCGGGATGATGGTTTCCATCACTGCCAGGATAAAGAGGACGTTTTTCTTCGGCCAGCTCCCGGGATCTGCATCACGTAGACGACAAGCTGTCGTTTAGGGGGAACCATCACCCGGGGGAAGAGGGAGTAAAGAGAGAGAACTTCATCGCCTTTACTGTGGAGGAAATTGTTCCCTAAGTTTGATATTTAGCTGCGCACCTTTAAGGGGAAAAAAAGGGAGTTTTAATTGTCAATATAAAAAAATTAACATCCTAAGAAAGCAAATAAATCTTACTATCAGACACACGGATACATTTGGGATCATTTTAGTGGGTTTGCATCTAATAATTCTTCTTCATTAGGTGTTTGAGTCTCCAAGGGGTTTACCTGCAAGCACCCTCCGGTTAAAGACAGCACTCTCGTGTGCTTTATTCCTGCGGTATATGAATATCAGTTCTTCCGAAGGTGCACCATTAAGTAGTCTTTCTTCTGTCTTCCATTTAAGTTTCTGCTTGAGCAGCCTGTGATCATGTTCCATGTGCCCAAGCTAGTACAATACATATATACAGGGGTTGGAGAGAATAATGTGAACACCTAGGAAAAGAAGGTTTTACGTACCTAATAGCGTGTGGGACCACCTTTTGGCATTCAAAACCGCCTGAATCCCTCTTGGAATAGACACATACAAATCCTGGATAGTGGTTAGTGAAATGTTGCACCATTCTTCATGCAGAAACTGCTCCAGGTCCTTGAGAGATGCAGGAAGAAGATAACGGGATCTTAAAATGCCTTCCAGCACAGACCACGGTGGCTCGATGATGTTGAAGTCTGGTGATTGGGACGCCAAGGAAGGTGGGAAAGTTCGTTCTCATGTTCCTCAACTCTTGATAAATGGCGTTCCCTGCAGGAAACAAAGCCTGAGCCATTGGATCCACGGTGGCTCGATGATGTTGAAGTCTGGTGATTCGGACGCCAAGGAAGGTGGGAAAGTTCGTTCTCATGTTCCTCAAACTATGATTAGATATTACGATCTCTGTGAATTGCGGCATTAAATGGCGTTCCCTGCAGGAAACAAAGCCTGAGCCATTGGATGGACTTTGTCGACCAAAATGGTTTCATACGCCCTACCAATCATCCATCCTTTCAAGTTGATCAGGGGACCTGCTGAAAACCACGACATGAACCTCGCAGAGCTTGACAACCACCACCATGCTGTACTGTTGGGAGCAGACAGTCTGTGTTTTCCGCTTCTGACGGTGTTCTCCACACGTAAACACGTCCTCAGCTGGGGAATAGTGTGAATGTGAATTCATCTGATCACATTACACGCTTCCATGCGTCGGCAGTCCACGTTGTATTCTGTTGACGCCACTGCCGTCTTCGTTGTGCGTTCACCAAGATCACCAGGGGCTTTGCAATAGCAGCTCCGCCTTGAATATCTTGTTTATGTAGTTCCCTGCGCACTGTATTCATTATAACTGGTGTCTAGAGATGCAGATTGAGCTCCGCACTGATTTTCGGCTCCTACGGGTAACAATTCTCTTTAATGCTCTCTTGTCTCTATCAGTCAGGGTCGTTTTCCGGCTGCTCTGGTGTTTCGCAGACGAGGTTTTGCCACGAACACGGTATGCTGGCATGACGCTAGACACAGTAGCTCTCGATACCAACACTACCCTGGCGACTGTTGTCACGCAGGCACTAACTAGCCGGCCACCAAAAGTTAGCCCTCTGTCTAATCCGTTCGGTCGATCATTACATCGTCACCCTGAAAGAAATTTTGCAAAAAGACACTTTAAATGCACTTAAACAGGTCCTTGAGGTTCTAAACAAAGCTATTACCACCAAAAAGTGGTGTATACTTTTGCGTATTGCGACGTATGCAGCTGCATTGAAAGTCACGTCTCTGAGCGTTGTGTTCACATTATTCTGTCCAATCCCTGTATGTATGACCTATTTTTGCTTATTAACAGTAGAGAACCGTACATGTAAGCTTTTTATTTTTAATATATATTCGTCTGCATTCTCGTGTTTGCTATCTCTTATGAGTTTGAATATTCTGCTGAGAATCCTGTTTTCAAAACTCCGCAAGATTTTTCATTGTGGTGCACCTAGTTTCTTTTCTATACTCACGATGGCTCTGCTAATGCTGTACAGAAAAGTAAGGCTTCCTGAAAGTATTGAACAGAAAGGTAAACTTTATCAAAAAATAAATGTAGAGAAAAGTAAACTTCAGTGAAAATAAATGTTGTAGAGGAAAATAAACTTTGTTGAAAAAAATGTAGAGGAAAATAAGTTGTGTTGAAAATAAATGTTCAGTAAAGAAAGCCAAACTCAAGTGAAAATAAATGATGTAGAGAAAAGTAAGGCTTTGTTTAAAATAAATAGCGTTGAGAAAAGAAACGTTCAATGAAAATAAATGTAGGGAAAAGTAAGCTTTATTGAAAATAAATGTTGTAGAGAAAAGTAAGGATTTGTTAAAAATAAATAGTGGAGTAAAAAGTAAGTTTCAGTGAAAATAAATATAAGGAAGAGTAAGCTTTACTGAAAATAAATGTAAGAAAGAGTAAGCTTTACTGAAAATAAATGTAAAGAAGAGTAAGCTTTACTGAAAATAAATGTAAAGAAGAGTAAGCTTTACTGAAAATAAATGTAAGGAAGAGTAAGCTTTACTGAAAATAAGTGATTTGGAGAAAAGCAAGCTTCACTGAAAATAAATGGTAAACAGAAAAGTAAGCTTCAGAGAAAATATTTTAGAGAAAAGTAAGCTTTAATGAAAATTATGACTACGTATATTGAAAGATAAGCTCATTTTGCATTTTTAAGGAGTGCGTATTCTTTGTTTAGCTCATTTACCTAATATTGAGTTATTAGGGCGGAAAAAGGAGAGCGAGAAAGAGAGAGAATTCGCAAGCACACTGTGGCAAGTCTTATTCGCCTTTAATTTCAAGATTTGACGACTCCCTTAAGCATTTAAATTTGGACCTCTGGTTTTAGGGAAGGGAGAGAGGCAGTGCCGTAGAGTCCGAACCCACCACCCATGCCTCGTCCGGGACTTGAACCCGACCCAACGGTACAGAAACCCGGTCCTCTGTCCACTGATCATCTCAGCTGGTTTGACTTGATTAGGAGTTCACTTCTGCACAGTTCTAGTCGACTTTTGTACATTTTTTAGCACTCTTTTATAGAAAAAAAAAAAGTACGTTCTTATAGTATCACTTTGTTCGTCCTTCCGTGGACACCATATTTCTGCGAGTATTAGTCCAATTTGAAAAATCCTTTTTGCGCTTTAAAGCTTGAAATGTGAGAGCGATGATTCTTTCTGTTTGGTTTTTACCAATGAATATCTTCGCCGCTGGAGGGCGTAAATGTAGATGTAATCGAATTCAAAATACATTTTATTCCATATATTTCCTTCTGAATATCAAATTGAAAAAAAAATAAATCTTTCTCTCGATGCCATTTATAACGAAGACTTACGGGCACGGTTTCTTTTTCAAATAATGCTTATAGTTTCCGTTAGGGGGCGTAAAGGTAAGTTGCAATTTCCTTATATCTGTGCTTCTAAAAGTCCTATTTGAAAAAATACTTTCTGCATCGGATACAGTTCCTGGTGGCAAATATTCTACATATAATTTCCAATTTTTGGTAAAGAATAATCTGGCCACCAGGGAGCATAAGTGCTTATTTCTGTTTCTGATGTATTTGCAGCAAAATTTGAGGTTCTGAAAACTCAACTGAAAAAATTATTTCGTGGACCAATATTGCTCACTTCAGAAAGCGTTTTGAGAAACCTGCGCTTAAAATAGCGCGCACCCCCCCCCCACGGTAGGTGTATGCACACAGTGCGTCAAAGAATTTTTAAGACTGGGTCTGTTAAATGAAATAGAAACAAGAAATGATAATTTGTTTTGGTTTGTTATTCAAAATAAGTCCCTCAGACTTCAATACACTTGTTACAGAGATTTAATAATGATTCGAATGCCTGTTCCAGTTCACTTTGCGGAATTGCCTCCAAAGCACGCGTCGAAGCTGTTTGTATGGTCGAAATATCATCAAAATAACACCCTTTTAACGTCATGTTAAGTTTTCGGAACAAAGAAAAGTTGCAGGGTGCTAAATCAGGCGAATACGGTGGATGATTCAACACACAGACGTTATTTTTCGCCAAAAATCTACAAACAAGAAGTGAGGTGTGACTGAGTGCATCATCGTGCAACAAACACCAACTGTTTTCATCTCGATATTCTGGACGAATGCGATGAATTCTGCCCATCAAACGTCTCAAAACATTTGAATAAATTGTCCACTTAGAACAAATTCTTTGTGGATAATAAATACCCTTACTATCGAAGAATGTAATGAGCACTGTTTTGATTTTCGATGGAACTTTTCTTGTTTTTTTTGTTTTTTTTTGGCTTGTGGCGAGTTTTTTTACTTCCATTCCGCACTTTGTCGCTTTGTTTTAGGATCATATTGCAAACACCATGTTTCATCACCTGTAACAATCGATTTTAAGAAGTTTGGATCATTTTCAGCGGCTGAAATGATGTCTCTCCAATGTGCACTTCTCCTTGATTTTTGTTCATTGGTTAACGAGTGTGGAACAAATTCAGCACAGACTTTTGTTTTGCCCAAATCTTCATGCAGGATGGTTCGAATCGTTTCTTTGTTGATGTTTAAAGACTCTTCCATCATTCTTAGTGACGCACACCGATTGTTTGCCACGAAATCACGCACTTTTTCAATAATCTCAGGTGTCCTAGATGAACTTGGTCTTCCGGTATGCTTATCATCTTCTAGCGTCTCTCTTCCGTCCAAATAACGTTTGTGCCACAGGAAAACATTTGATCTACTTAAACGAAACTCACCGTAAACTTGTTTCATCATTTGGTACGTTTCCGAGGCACTTTTACCAAGTTTTGCGTTAAATTTAATAACAGCCCTTTGTTCCATCTTAATAATTCAACATGAAAAAAATTTTACTTCTCTAATGAACGCCCGTTTCGTTTGAGTTACTTTAACAACTGCGCAGTACTTTTGGCAGAAAGCAAGCAGATGGTCACGGTTTATAAAGCATTCGCGATTACAATGGTGGCGCCACCGTAGACTGAAATCTAGCGCCAGTCTTAAAAATTCTTTGACGCACCGTGTATAAGTTACTTTTGTCGATATATGTACTCAGCGTTACATTCAGAGAGTTTTTTCCGGGGGGGCAATCGCAAACTTTGAGGGAGCTCAAACTTGTTATTATTTGTTATTTATAAATACATTAATACATATTATATTATTTATATGTACATTAATACATATAACAAATTTTCTGAAATCTACGCAAATTCCAAGAAATCTACACATGCAAGTGATTAAAAATGTTATACCTTTATTTTAATTCAGTAATGCACCACGGATTTCACCATGCTGAGGTGGTTTAAAATATTAAGGAAGCTAATGAGATAATGCTGCTTTGCTGGAGAAAAGTCTTCCCCCTAAACATTAGGAGTGGCAAAAATATTTTAGTCTTGCAGCAAGCGTTTTTCTGATTATTAAGGAATCATTACAGTGTTACCTGAAAACGTATGGTGCAAACCATTCCCCTGCCACTTGGTTTCAGCCCCTTTAGATTATTTAGGTTAGCACATAGTAGTAAAAAACAATAAAAAAACAAAACAAAAAAAAAACAACTAATTAATCGTTTGAAATTCCTGGATTTTCTTTTTGTCACAGAGCGTAAACCATACCGCCAGGAAAAAAAAAATATGGGAATCATTTTTAATAATTTGCTATCGTTAAAAATTAGGTAGCGCAAATATTTTGTTGTATTGGAAGCCCTAACGTCACGTTAGCTGCATTAAGACTTACTTAACCATGTACATGGGAAGTCGGCATCCAGAAGACTGAAATAAAGCTGAATGCCAGCTTCCAAAATATGATGTATTGCAGTGCAAGCAGCATGCCGTTGGTGATTACAAATCCACAGTAAACTTAACTATCAAATACAAAAGGCTTTAAAAAATTTACCGAATTGTGAAACAATGCTTGGTTTTCTTGTTTGCCCCTCTTGCATATAAGATCAAGATGAACTGGTCTTCTTCTACCCTCCTGATTTTTATCCGAAGAAAGTATTGAGTAATTTTGGTAGGACTTCATAATAGATTTTTAACATGGACAATTGTTCCATTTAATAAACACATTTACAAAAGCATTCTCATCTAGAGAAACAGATTTTTCTCTAGAGTATATATATTTTCATAACTACTTTGATTTCAGAGCTACATTAAAAAAAAAGTTGTTTAAAGTGTTAACACTTTGTGTGAAGTCATTTATGGCTCTAATTAACAACGGAAATTCCGTTTTTTTCTCTCGAGGTATTGTATACATATTGGCTGCATTGACTCGTCGGATTTAGAAAACGTAAATATACATGCCGATAAAACAGAGAAATTAATTTAATACTTAAAATAGTCTTAATGCTAGTGAGATATGAAGTCCATGTGAATGAGTTTCTTTTTTATTATAATATTTTCCTTCCCTTTCTTAAATTTTTAAAATTAATTTCTCCAAATTTTCTATCTATAAACCAAAAAATTAGACTAAATATAAAGGGTGATCACTCAAAAACTTACGGGAGGGGGTGTCCATGGATTTTCGGGGGAGGGATAAGCACCCCCCGAAAAAATGTCTGATACATCACTGTCTGTACTTCCAAAAAGTCGATTTGATAATTTTCGTCCTTTATCGGAGAGCGTTTCCTGTGCGAAATGTTTCTCATATAATTTCTAATTTTTCTTAGTGCACAAGTGTCCACTAGAGGGTGTAAGTTAACGTTTCCGTTTACAGCATGTTTGCAGCAATATCTGCGGGATTAAAAACCCGATTGAGAAAATTCTTTTTCGGTTAGATACTACTAACTATGAAAACAGTTGGTGTATATTTCCCTCCCCAAATAATGTATAATTTCGCCGCTAGGGAGCGCAAATGTTAAACCTGGTTTTTCTTGATTTCTCTGCATCTAAATGTTAGATTTAAAAAAAAAATCTTTTAATGCCGGCTATCCTGTACTTTGTGGAACACTTTAGGCATGTACTTGAGAAGTTTTTACAGTTCACAGTTCTGTCGCTAGATGGTGTTTGTGTACTTCTGTTTGCAGCTGTATCTCCCTTTCTAAAAACCCTCCTGAAATTTTTTTTTTCGCTGTATGCCATTCGTTACAATGAACATGGGAAGCATTATCCTCTTTAAATAATGCACAGATTTCCCGCTAGGGAGGCGTGAAGGTCAAAACCTTTTTCTCGTTATTTCTGCTTTCGGGAGATGTATTTGAAAAGTTCTTTTTTCATAGCATAGCTTTTGCCATGAAAAATACTTTTTGCCTGTTTTCAACGTTTCCATTATGCAAAATTCTTCCGTAGAGTTATATCATGTTTCTTTCTACGTTTCTCCTTTTAATCGTTCAATTTGAAAATCTCTTTGTCTCTAATACCTTTCTTCCGCTATGAGAAACATTTTGTGCACCATTTGTTAAATTTCGTGTAATACTTTTTAGCCGATGTTTTATCGAAGTAAGTAGTTGTTTCTATCCCTGGATGTTTTATCGATTGTAAAAGTCCGGTTGATTTTTTTTTTCCTGACCGGTTCAATTCACTATGAATAACTTTGATAAGTTTTGCTCGTATCGTAAAGGATTCAAAAGGCGTGCTCATAACAACCGAAAATTCCGTGTCGTCTTCCTTGTTGTAAATGGTTTCAGTGCTTTTTGTAGAAATATGCCCTTTGAGCCAGGTCTTCTAAGCAAACAAATAACTGTTATGTTCTGTATTTAATTATTAATTCAAAAATTTCAGTCGCCCGAGGAAAACCGTATTCGTGGTGTGTATCGTATTACATTCAGCTTTAAAAAAAACAACACACAGGGCGAAACTAGCAAATAATACTATTTGCATCACTCATTTTGTTTGTAATTGATTTCACCATTTTATTTCATATTAGTAGCACAATAATTGTGTTTATCGACAGAGTTCCCATCATAGAGTAAAACAAACGTGACAAGTAACTCACACAAGTGGTTCATCTGGGGGCTGGAGGTGTATAATGCATTACGTAAATGTTAAAAAGAGTTTTATTAATGTTGCTTATAAGGTGCAGAAAAGTCGAATATTTACATAATAGTATCATTTCTAGAGAAGTCTGTTCACTGTAATCTTACTGATATATTTCTCACAACAGGCTCCAAATGGCAATTTGCCTTATGGAGGGTTAATGATTAGCTTTCTTTTTCACTCTAGCGTGGGGTTACGGTTAATTCGCTTAATAACCTGATAAACCGTTCTCTATCGCAGGATTGGAGGGCAAGTAATTTTCCACGGTCTGACAGCACCAAAGTTGACAAGAACAAGGGGATGCTAATTTTTTGGCAGCCCCTCGAATCACGTGTGGCAACCCCTCGAATCACGTTTACTACATACTGACGTGTCTGGCGACGTTCACTAAGTTGCTACGCCGCTATCGAATCGAAGAACATACAGCGCAGGGCAGCAAACAGAGATGGTGAGTAAAAACACTGGGAGGAGGAAGACTTCCACTGTTCACCTCAACATCGTTGACGTCAACAACCGGTTCGACTGAACGCGTTTGTTTTTAACAACCGGTTCGACTGAACGCGTCTGTTTTTAACAACCGGTTCGACTGAACGCGTCTGTTTTTAACAACCGGTTCGACTGAACGCGTCTGTTTTTAACAACCGGTTCGACTGAACGCGTCTGTTTTTAACAACCGGTTGAATGATACCACTGTATACGTCACGAATAATAATCCTAACGTTTTCGAAGCTGTTTGATGTATTAACTAACTCAGTTCATCGGCCAGTAAAGGGAAGTCAGGCGCAATAGATTGTGGACCTTTTCTTCAAATAGAAACCTCGACTGCAGTCACAAATTTCTGACCAATTCCCCTCAACCAGCTCTTCTGCATTGCTATATTGGCTTCTAAAAATCCGATTGAAAAAAATTCTTTTACCTTTCAATTCCATTTACGTCGAAGAGTATTTTAGGTATAGTCAATCTCCTGAACCGATACCGTTGATATCGAAAAACCTTTTGAAAATACTTTCTTCTTAAAATAATGCGTGTTTTTCCCGCCAGGGGACGTAGATGTATATTTTGTATTTGCCGATGTATCTGCTTTTAAGAGTTCGATTTGAAAAATTATTTCTTTGTTGGAGAGCGTTCCCGCTGCGAAGTGTTTCTCATATAATTTAAAATTTTTCTTAACGCACAAGTCTGCAACCAGAGAACGTAAGTTCACTATTCCGTTTACAGCAATGTCTGCGGGATTAAAGATCCGATTGAAAAATTTCTTTCTTCGTTCTGATACTATTGTTTTCCATACCGGTTTTATTGACTTTGAATAGCTTTGATAAATTTAATTCTCGTCAGAACGGATTCAGAAGACGTTCTCAGTACACCAGAAAATACGGTGTCATTTTTTGTTTGTTTTTAGGTTTAACAAGCACCAGGAGCAACTAATTTAAATCCACTGGTTCCAGGAAAGGGGCAAAGACAGCGCCATTGAACAAGACCACCAACTATGTTTCATCCAGCACTCGAATCCGAGCCCATCTCAGAAGAATGTTCAGAAGCCAGCGCCTCAGACGGTTCGGTTACCGAGGTTGGTGGCTCGTGTTGAAAAGAATAGTGTAACAGCGAACAGTCTAGGTGAATGGTGTGGCAGCATCCATAAATCATCTATCAGTCTAGTGAAAGAAAAAGCTATCTGAAAGGTAATTCTTCCCTCTCGTCAAGTTGTCTAAAATTTTTCGGAAACTTGGGACTTGGATTGTTCTGGTTGGTATACTGGTTAGCATATTCAAGCGCTAACCAGGAGACGCGGGTTCGTTTCCCGCTCCAGAACGATGAAATTTTCAAGATTTCGGATCTCATCTGACTTACCATCCTTGTCATATTTACACCAAACAAGTTAGTAAAGTCATGCAATGCATTGATTATGATACGCTTTCCAACATACTAGAAATCATTACTCAAGTTATTACTCAAGTTATGAAGATAATGGCTGTAGAATAAATCTCACTCCTGTGCCCTGACCTTTGAACCCATTTCGATGATATTCAACAGAACCGGTTCAGTATACCTCCGGAACAACATGATAAATTTTGTCGCAATCGAAGCATTTTAACGTAAGTTATGACGCATAAGGGCGATGGAATGGGTCCCGCTCCTGTGTCCTAACCTTTGACCCCGTTTCGCCCATTTTCAATGTGATTCGTCCCCAGGCAGGTCCCTACAACATACTAACATTTCATCCAAATCGAAACATTTTTACGTAAGTTATGATGCATAATGGCGATGGAAGTGATTCCGCTAGGGTTCCTTCCCAGGTGTTCCCCTACCACATACTAAATTTTCATCGAAATCGAACGATTTTTACGCGAGTTATCGTGCGGACGAACATACGCACACAACGCGTGGCGTAATGATGCAGATGGGAATTGCGACCGCCATTAAGAGTATGACGTAACAAAACTTTAATAGGATCCGCACATTTGTTTGTCTACTGACGTCATGAAAATACAGGTTGCGACATCTTTTTTCTGGACAATTAATGCGTTCACAAGGATGAAAATTTGAACATGATTAAAATAGCTTCATTTCATAAATTGGAATACTTAATATTTTCTAAACCATAACCGTAATTATGCAATCCAACTTTTATTTGTCCACTGACGTCATCAAAGTACAGGTCGCGCCATCTTTTTCCTGGTTTCAACACCACCAAAGGAAAAGTTATTGATTTTTAATATAATTATGGTTATGCTTTAGAAAATATTAAGTTTTCCAAGTTATAATATGAAGTTATTTTAATCGATGTTAAAATTTTCATCCTTGGGAAACATATTAATTGTGAAGGAAATGTGTACAAAAGTTTTTCCATTGGAAGTATAGGAAGCAAAATTTCTTGACGTCCACCTTAATAATATGGGATGAGGGCGATGGAATGGATCGCAATCCTATGTCCTGACCTTTGACCACATTTCGTCCATTTTCAATTGGGTTCGTCCCCGGGCGGTCTCTTACCACATAGTAAAATTTCATTGAAATCGAACTATATTTACGCAAGTTATGACGTATAAGGCCAATGGAATGATCCCGCTCCTACGTCGTGACCTTTGACCCCATTTGTCCCATTTTCAATAGGGTTCGGCCCCATATGGTCCCCTACCACATACTAAAATTTCATCGAAATCGAACCATTTTTACGCCAGTTATCGTGCGGACGGACGGACGGACAAAGCTGGAGCATATACGCTTCTTCAACCTACGGTTGAAAAGCGTAAAAAAAAAAAAGCCGCCCCGGTGGCGCAGTGGTCTAAGCGATGGCCTCTGATCATTCGTCCGTAAGGGGTCCCGGTTCGAATCCCGGTGAGGCATGGATGTTGTGTTTGTCTTGCGGCACTGGCTCTCTCCCTTCCCTGGAACCGGTGACCCTAAATTAGGGACGGGCGACTGCTTATAGCCCATTAAGTTGCTCTCGGTGGTCGTTAAACCTCCAATAAAAAAAAGCGTAAAAAACGGATTCACATCTTCAAAATATGTATTGTCTACTGTAATAGAAAGTGCGTGAAAATGTTACTTTCATTAGTCTGTTGAACTATCTCATCCCCCGGAATGGGAAACGTTGACGAACCCCTTGGGCCATCTTCCTTTGGACGGCGTGTCGAGATTGCACTCTATTTTTAGTTTGTTCCTGATCTTCCTAACGCCGTATGATTGTTCGTTTATGGAAGAGTGGGCAGACTGATGCCTATTCTCGAAATTCAGAAAACTGCGATAATCCAACATGACGAAAGTGGACAAGCGACCCAATAATACATTTGACTTTATTCCCTTGCGTTTCTTTCCGCCTCCAATCCGTTTCGTAGTAAACATTGTTCCCAGAAATTTCGAAGCAGAAGTACTCCTGTATTTTTAATTTAAATTTGCCTTTTAAGCAAATTACTCCCATTTTCTCCTTCGTAGTGGGTTCTCCGACGAAAGGACTAATCGTTGGCGTATGTAATAAATATTAAAGACACCTGGCTGTTGTTCCGCTCATACTGTTAGAGAGGTCTTAAGTTGCACATTTCCATCTTCACAAAGAGGATTATATTTTACTGTTCTTTCAAAGTCGACGGATTGCCGCCGCCGCACGCCCGGCGCTACTCGAGGCTTAAAAGATGTTCTCTCACTCTTCCTTTTTAAATCTTCCTGGGAAGGACGTTCCCAACGCCGCGTGCGGAGTACTTCGTTAATTCCGACGGCTTTGTTCCACCCGTTCACTTTGCGGATGTTTTTCTACGACTTAGGAGATTTCTCGAGTGATGGACTGGTCTTTGTTTTACATCCTTTTTTTATGCAGAAGGACCGTTTAACGAACAACTTGCATGAATGAGTCTTAAGGGCGTATAAGTCACGTGGGCGGTAATCTTATTGCTTTCCAAAGCACGGGCAAAAAAATATTCGGCGTCTTATTTTATCGCTTCCTAGTGTAATAAGAAGGTACAGTAACCCGCCTAAAAAAAAATTCAAATCGGTATTTCTGGTAAACAGGAGATTCATTTTGACGTAGGACTAAGTCTAACTCCGCGGATAGTGTGGGGCGACTTACGGCCGACCGCCTCTGACAAAAATAGGTCCCAATTGAAATCATTATAGCGTTAAAAATACGTGCCGCACACTTATCGTGTTAGCATATTCGTAAACAGCATGGAGTGCCATTCGCGTACTGCGCAACACATCGTGCGCGCGACACTCCCCTCGCGCTCCCTGTGCGCGGGGAGAGGATGTAATATTTCTGGGTGTGACGTCACGTTTAACTCAGTCTATCTCGGCACCGTGAGCGCAACACGACTGTACGTGGTATCATTTTAAAGCTCTCGACGAGATCTATTCAAATATACGAAGAACATTTCGCAGTGATTTGAACTGAACATTTAAAAAATTGTTTTCTTATGAACCGGTGAACACTTTTACTTTTGACAATATCGCGGTTTATCTGGACAACCGTGAGTGCAAAACGACTGTGCGTGGTATCGTTTTAAAGCTCTCGACGAGATTTCTTCAAACATATAAAAAAGCATATCCCAGTGGTTTAAACTAAAATTAAAAAAATTGTTTTCGTGTGAACGGGATAACATTTCCGACAATGCCGCGGAATTCGCAGAATGAACGCAAACAAAAGTGGAGAAAATCAAAACGAGAGAAGAGACAAGTGATGAGGAATGTAAGAAGCCCAAGAAGACTGCAGCTCAACGAACTAGACATAGAGTATCGAGAACGCCTTAAAGCAACAGCCGCCAAACAAACATCCAACGCACCGATCGAACCCGTACCCGGCCCATCTCGAACTCTGCTTTGTGTTCGCAATGTATTCAGCATTATTTGTAAAAATTATGTAAGCTACTTTTCATATCATAGACCTGCGTTGGCTATAACAAATTAAACAAACGCTTTGAAACCATACTCGACTAGCTCATTTCAACTCTCCGATCTGCAAGTCGTAGCCCTACGTTCCAAATTTAAGTTGTTTTAGTGCCTCAACGTTTTCCCTCTATTTTTGCTACATACACACGCATTCAGAATTTCATTCAGAACTGAGTCTACCTGTATTATCTTTCTCTAGGAAATTCTAGTATCTGTCTAGCTATTTGTATGGGGTCATAGGCGCCCATCCTTAGCTTTGTTTTCCGGGGGTGGGGGGTGATGGCAGAGATTGTAACTATCAACATACACAATCATCACATGCAAATTTCCATTGTGCCTTCTTGTTATCTGACGATTTTTACCACATACACAACACATAAATTTAAATGAAAATCAAGACCCAAACATGGAGATACAAAAATGAAATTACACAGCTTGTTGAAACAACAAGAAATTTTTTTTTGTTGTTTTTCTGAGCTTTGCACCTTTTGGCTAATTGTGATCCACGCTACACGAAACTGATAGGTCATCAAGAAGAAAAAAACATACTCAAGGAAAAGTTCTGGAAAATTTTTGCAGCAATAAATGGCCTGCTGCAGAGGATGATATGCTATGTTTTATCCTTTCGCCTTTTATGATTTTCGAAACTGTACGTACGTGTGCTGTTGTCTAACATTCAAAACAAACATTTTATATTGTTACTTTCTGCTGTAAATCACAACGTTTTCCCCACTTTTACTACATACACACGCATTCAGAATTTCAGGAGAAACATTATTTAGCAATAAGAAATAATGTCACTGCAAAAATGTTTGTAATATCTACCAAAAATAAAAACTGCGTAGTCAGACAAATTTCTAGAACAGGGCAAGTACCCCTCTCGCCCCTCCAAATGGGCGCCTGTGCATGAGGCGTCCCTTTGGAGGGGTGCTCATACATGGTCGCAGCACGAAAGATGGTTTAGCTGCGTAAATGATGAACATCATTTTACAAAGTCATAAGTTGCTGGGAAAAGATACAAATCTTCTGGGAGGGTTTGACATCTGTATTTGCATGTATGGGAAATCTTTAGGCACTCAGCATCGAAAGGCCGCCCCGGTGGCGCAGTGGTCTAAGCGATGGCCTATGATCATTCGTCCGAAAGGGGTCCGGGTTCGAATCCCGGTGAGGCATGGATGTTGTGTTTGTCTTACGGCACTGGCTCTCTCCCTTCCCTGGAGCCAGTGACCCTAAAATAGGGACGGGCGACTGCTTATAGCCCATTGAGTTGCTCACGGTAGTCGTTAAACCTCCAAAAAAAAAAAAAAAAAAAAAAAAGCATCGGAAGAAGATAAAATATGAAGAAAATGTTGGAATACGCCAGGATGTTGGCTTGAAGATCTTCTTCTTAGCCTGTTGGCACCCACTGCAGGGTATAGGCCTCCCCCTGTCTTTTCCAACTTCCTCGATCCTTAGCCTCAGTCCACCATTTAGCACCCCTAAATTTCTGAAGGTCATCTCTCCATCTTGTTCTCTGCCGCCCCTTCGTCTCTTTCCATCTCTCGGTTGCCATCCTATTCTTAATCGTGTCCATCTTTCAGTCTTCCAACATGTCCAGCCAATTTCTACTTTGATTCTTTTATTATTTTTATAATGTCTATTATTCCTGTTCTTTCTCTTATAAGTTCATTTCTAACTCTGTCTCTTCTTATTATTCCCAACATTCTTCTCTCTAACTTTCTTACCGATACTCTTATTTTTTCACATTGTCATTCTGTGATACTCCTCGTTTCACTCCTACAAGTAAATACGGGGATAAAATGTATGCATTAAAGATTTTTCTTTTTAAACACAATGGAAGATCGCCGGTTAAATAATCTTTGTCTCCAAAAGGCTCGATTAGCTTGGGTAATTCTTCTATTGATTTCTTTCTTTAAAACTGATTACTTGACCTAAATAAATGTATTCATCTACTTTTTCGATTTATTTTTCTTCTATCAAAATCTTTTCTGTTTCCTTTTCTGTATTGTTCATTTACTTAGTTTTTACCGCGTTTATCGTCAGACCTTTTTTGAGACTTTCCACCCGTAAATCATCTATAATATTTTGTATTTCAGAGCTATTGCTAATTGTAATGATGACTATGTCATCAGCAAATCTTAAGTGATCTAGGTACCTTCCATTTATATTTAAACCTTTTTCATCCCAGTTTAAATTTCTAACAGAATTAAATAATTCTATACAGAGTTCAATAATTTTGGACATAGTGGGTCTCCTTGTCCCCCCTCCCTACCTCGAAAACCGAGCCTTTTCTCTCCAACTTTATTGTTGCTGTAGTCTTTCTATATATTTTATTTCTAAGTATTTTATTTGTGAGATCTAACTTCGTTGAATTATAATAAAAATTCAATTGAAATTATAATAAAAATTGTTAGAATTCGCGTGTAAGCGCAGTCGACAGAACTTGCATGTTTTTCGTAACCACTGTTGGAAGAGGAAATGCTTCAGCTTGCGTCTTCCCAATGGCTTCACTGTCGACTTTTTCACTAAGCCGATCAGCGCGCTATATCTTTCGGCGGCCTACATGGATTGAACGACATCATGCGCAGCTTGCACTGCATTACAGTTTTCTGTTTGCATAAATTATTTCTGCTTATTTAAAACTGTTTCCAGTGGTAACACTGGATACTTAGCACGCTTCGCCCCTGTTCTACAATGTTTTCGTTTTCCGATTGATAACTCGAAATGTTTTTTCCGTTAGGTGATATACGAAAATCACAATTCAGTGTACGAAAGGTTGTTCAGCTGCGTAAATGTATCCATAATTTGCAAATGCGTTTAGCCTTAAAATAGAGGATTGCCTGCTTTTACTAAGTCATGCTGTCTTTTGATCGGTGTGTGTTTTCAATTGCATATATATTTTTTTTTTTAGTAAATGCATATTGCACACCTTTTTTCTATTACGCATGTGTTGCCCAGGTAACGTATAAAATTACTTTGATTTCGTTTTTTGTAATCTTTATGTAGTTTTCACTGGCTCACGTTTTTACCTACACGATTTCCTTTTCCTAACTGTTATTGGACAGGGCCGTCGCGAACGCAGTTTCATCGGTTCCAGCAAACTGAGCCCTTGTGTTTTTAACAGTACATGTATAGTCAGAGGCTACTCGACAAAATTAACGTCAGACCCCAATCTTTTCTCTTTGTGGGAGGTAAAATCAAACTCTGTTTGTTCAGCTTTCCTGAACTGTTCGGAGTTCAGACTTCCGGTGCCACCATAAATACACTCAAGCAGTCGTGACTCGCAGTAATGATTGAATAGCCCCCAAAGAATCTTAAACAATGTGAGCGACATTTTTATTTTGTAATGTACGCACAGGCACGCCGTTATTTCTGAATGTGTGCAACCAACATCCACAGATTATTTTGATGAAGAAAAAGCGAATTTTTAGCTCCCTAGGCTACCGAAACTGGTGAAGCATTTTATAAGCAAAAATTCTGTTAATGGACAAATGGGAAAGTAGGGGGGCGACATTTTTAAAAAAGAAACTGTTGGAAAAGTTTCAATTTTAATCAGATTGTAAGCAATGATTTCTGCGCCCTCTCCTCAGTTGCGCCCCTTCTGCCCTGTCCTGTCCTGGTTAAGCTTTTGTGTGTAATAAATTACAACGTGAGAAATCGTTGAAGAGCTGGAGTACGAAGAACTCGTTGATAAGTTTTTCACAGTTGAAGCAAGAATGTTACTCTTCATTCGAAAAACAAAATTTGTAATGCGGAATTTTCGCGCGGTTTCGCATCTTTCTTTGATGTCATACAAATAATCTTATATTGGATTTTTTTCTTAAAAATACGTAAGTCTTTAATTGTATAATCCGTGTTTAAATTATTTCACATCGCAGCAGCTATAGTGGGGAGAAGGCAGGTATTGGCTGTAAAATGATTCCACCGATCAAAACAGCAAGTCAATTTCTTAACTGTAATAGATGTGGGTTTGTAACATACCTTCGTTTCTATACTACCATTACTGGATCTAGACATTAGCACGTCCAGAAATGGCAACTATCCATTCTCCTCTAGCTCCTTTTCAAATTTTATGGAACTATTAATACTGTTAAGTTTGGCGAAAAACATATCAAGGTTTTGCTTTCCATAAGACCAAATGAAAAATATATCGCCAACATATCTGAGCCACATTGATGGTTTTAGAGAAAATGTATTAAAAACATTATCTTTCAAAGGCCCAAGGATTGCTTCAGCCAACGCATTTGGAAGTTATGCTATTGGTGCTCCTATATTTTGTTTGTATAGGGATCCGTTAAAGTTGAAGAAAATAAAATCAGTTACTAGATTTAGCATGCTTTCTATGGCACTGTACTGCTTCCTTCGCGAACTGGTTCGATTCCTGTAAAAGCCATTTTAAGATTCATTTTTGCTTCCGGTACACGTATGTACCTGAAGATTACTGTTTTGTGAAAGAACGTTCTATACTTTAAGAACGTTCTTTCAGAATTTTTTTTTCTCTTAGCACTTCTGTAATTTGCTGACAGTTTCCTAGTGAATATATGTAGGTTATTAATTATATCCTGGGAGTAGACCAAAATTCTAATTTAAAAATGACAAAGGTATCTCATTCAAGAAGTTTTTTGTTCAACAATTTTTAACATAAACTTTATATTAACCGTTTGATGGATGCCTTTAACATTCTTTAATTTTCTTCGTATTATTAATTTTGATTGTAGAACGTTTAAAGAACGTTTTAAGATGCTTAAGTTTCCATGATTTCCTTCTGCCTTTCTATATAGGAGGCCCCAGTGGGAATCATGGGAATAGAGCCCCCAAAACTGGGGCGACGGCTGTACTGTTAAAGGTGTTCGATTTCTTGGTGGTAACAGAAAAGGGATGATTTCTTATCCTGGGGTTTGGACCAAATTAATCCATACACAGTGTTATTCAGTAACGAAGTAAAGTAGTGTGTGTGTGTGTGTGTGTGTGTGTGTGTGTGTGTGTGTGTGTGTGTGTGTGTGTGTGTGTGTGTGTGTGTGTGTGTGTGTGTGTGTGAGAGAGTGAGATAGTAGAACTGGTAAAATCCTTGCGGGTAGGGCATATAGGCGCCCATAGGGACGGACAACAGAGGGCACTTGCCCTCCTTTGGAAATCGGACTGTAATTTCAGTTCTTGGGAGGCACTATAAAGATTTTTGCCATATCATTAATTCTGATTGCTAATTTTTATGTTGAACTTATGGAAGTGCGTGCTTGTGTGTAGTAAAAACATTGGGAATTTGTCGTAGAAAGTAATGACATTGAAATTCGCCGCTGTGTGTTAGAGCGCAGCACACATAAGTACAGTGTAGGGCAGGGTGAAAGACAAAGAAATGAAAAACATATCATCCACGACAACGACCATCTGCTGCTGGACACAGTTCTGCAAGTTTCAATCCAGAACTTTGTCTTGGGGGTGTGTTTTTTTCCTTCTTGAAGATCGTTTGAATGATCACTAGACTTACTGAGTTAAATGGTAACTGGAGATTTCGCAGGCTATTGCCGAAATGGGGTGGGCGATGATGCCCCAATCTCCCTACGGTCCTGATTTGGCTCCTTCAGACTTTTCCTGTTTGCCCCTTTGAAAAACACCCTTCGTGGGGAACGTTTCGACGATGTGACAGACGTTAAACTGTCTGTGAACTCATGGGTGAAACGACAGCCTCAGGAATTTTTCCAAAAAGGATTTTACCAATGGGTTCAAAGACTGCGGAAATGTATAGAAAGTGATGGACAATACTTTGAATAGGCTAACATTATTCACGATATGTCCAAGAATTTTGCCACCAAGTTTCACATTTTTGCTGCTGCAAATAAAAATCTTATGAGGGACGAGGCATTACTTTCAGGATTCCCTTTGTAAAAATGGTTCGATGATACAGACAGCACAGTGGAAGTTTACGTTGTACATGCTATTTGTGTTTGACAGTTTCAACTTTTGTACCCCTCCTGAAAACTAAGCTATAGGCGCCCATGGGTAGGCATATGCATATACAATATATTGACAAAAATCACCGGGCACCCCTTCAAAAGCAAAGGAACGGATCCGCTGCGTTGTTAAGATGCGCGATATAGCTGTAAACGGTATAAAAACAAGCCTGCAGCTGACCGCGATCATATCGCACTGTGAGGTTGAGTGAAAATTTCGCGACGGGAGAGAACTGACTTTGAGAAAGAAAAGATTGTTGGGTTTTCTATAAGAGAAACAGACAGGCGTTTCAACATACCTAAGTCAACTGATTTGGAGACACTGAATAAGTGGAAGACACGTGGCGTGCCTGAAGCAGCAAAACGTATCGGCAGACCAAAGAAAATCAGTGACAGAGGACGTCGAAGCCTCAGGACAGTCGTTACACAAGACCTCAATGTACAGGTGAGTAAAAATGCTGGAACCTTAGTATGTACACGTACCATTCGCAGAGTAATTCATTCCATGGGTTGCCGTGGTCGTGCGGCCGCTCATAAGCCATTCATCTCACACTCGGAATGCTACTCGTCGTTTAGCATGGTGTAAAGAACATTTATCGTGGACCGTAGATCAATGGAAACGGGTCCTATGGACTGATGAATCCAGATACACGATCCATCAGATTGATGGCCGTGTGTGGGTATGGTGGCAGCCGGGGGAATGCCATTTACCACAGTGTACTGTTCCTACGGTCAAGTTTGGAGCTGGCAGTCTACTGGTGTGGCGGTGTTTTTCGTGGTATGGTATGGTCCCGGCCCATTGGTTATCGTGGACAAACCTGTTAACCAGCACGTCTGCCTCAATAATCTGGGCAATTATGTCCCACCAACTCTGTGGCAATACTATGGAACCGAGCCTTGTTGGTACCAGCAGGATAGTGCACCGAGCCATAAGGAAAGGACTGTTACGGCGTGGTTTGACGATAATTCCGTATCGTGCGTAGACGGGCCAGCACAGAGCCCTGATCTTAATCCTATAGAGCTCCTATGGGATGAATTAGAGCGCCGTATAAGAAATTTGGAACCAAGGCCTACTGCTAAGCAACAGTTAGCGGCAGCATTATGTACTGAATGGAAGCGCATACCTATCGCTGTGTTCCAAAACCTTGTCGAAAGCATGTCTCGAAGGGTCAGCACATGCATTAAGGCCAAAGGTGGACCGACACCATACTAATGTATGTCAATAAATGCTATGTTGTGCTTCTCTTCTATAGGTGTCCGGTGACTTTTGCCAATATAGTGTATATACACGCAAGGAACAGAGTTGATTCCTTGGAACGTAAGCGGAAGCGTGTCGCAGTTCCCCTTTAAATAGACCTTTCAGCGTCACCCACAACTAATGTCATCTTTACATCTCTAGGAACAGCAATTATCCTTTTCCTTAATAATATTCGACGGAAGGAATCGCGTTCCTATTTACGTGAACCGGAACAATACGACTTGTATAGCGCTCTTTCCTCAGCGCACGTAAGTCTCGGACAAAAATATGATAAAAATAGAGCGAGACGGTCGCACCTATAAAGATCAGTTCGTTTTTTTTTTGCAAGTCATCAAGCATTGGTAACAGGTTAGTCCCGGCTAGGAGAGTAGCTATTACAAAGAAGTGACTCCGTGTACAATGTGCATTGTTTTTCTTATTCTCGATGCGCAACGTCGGGTGTATCATCGCCGCAGTTTTTATTTCTTTGATGCGTATAGCTAATAATAGTCTACCCACATATCCTCGAATGATTAAGCTACAGTTACGAAAGAAGTGTATAATCGGCTCATTTCCCCTTATGTGCATTTAGCGTTTCCGAAAAAGATAACCAGCGTCAAACGAGAAATTTCCACAACTGGTCAAAAAACCGATCAAGTAGGCCTTTTTTTTTTTTTTTTAACCTTTGTGTTTAACCTTTCTGAGGACGAGGGGAAAAAAACTGAAAGATCAACAGGCAAAGTTCAGCTCACAGATGATAATTCGTTTTTGTGTTTGAACAAAATTTTTAATGGTCCCTTGCGAAAATATGATTTTTAAGAAAAAAAACTTAAAAACGGAACAGTTTTTAATAACGGAAACAAACACCAGAATGTTTTTAGAAGTTGAGAGTTTAACGGAAAATTTAACGTTTTTGAGACTGCAGAATTGAAGCGATCAACTGCTGCGGCGTCGTAACGGTAATACGGTTCATAACTACAGAAATTAAAACGTAGTTTTAAACGTTATTTTAAAAGTACATCAGACCGTACACACTCAAGAAGCTCTTGTAGCGTAATAAGTCCGTTTATTTACTAGTATTATTGGTAGACTACCATTGCCTTGAAAAGCCTCCCAGTGGAGTCCGAAAGCTTGACAAATCTTTTTGCGTATTACAACAGCAAATAAACGGACTTGCTACACTACAAGCGCTACTTGAGAATGTAGTATTATTGATGTACTGTAAAAAATAAGTGCTGTGGATTCACGAAAAATACTTGAAAATTACTTTCAGTAAAGTTGCCGGTAGCTCTCCAATTTTTAATGGAATTTCCGTTTTGAAAAATTTAATAACAGAAACAGTCACTATTTTGATAGAATTCCCTTTCTCACTAACTCTTTTTTTTACGGAAATATCAGTTTCGGATTTTTCATTTTTTATACAAAAGTTTTAGCCTGAGAATTTCTCAGTTTTTGTACACAGATGCACTGCCTGACAGAGAAAATGCCACACCATTAAGGAATGCTCGAAAACAAACAAAACTGCACACAGAGATAGCCAAGTAGGTCCTGAACAAATGATTTAAATGTCACATACAGACTAGGCTCCAGTGGCCGAATATATAGGATGGTCAATAAGGAGTGTCGCCCACATTTTAGGCTATACAGCGTTGAATCCGACGTGGCATCAAGGCAATGAGAGTCCGAATAGAGTCCTGAGGTATCGTGGACCATGTGGTGTTGATTCGAGTCCACAGTTCATCTTCATTTTGCGGGGAATGGAGGGTATTCATCTGACGTTCAATCGTGTCCACAGATGCTCGATGGGCCAGAGGTCGGGGGATCGTGCTGCCCACGGAAGCTTCCGCACGCCGTGTAAAGCATTCAGGCTGATCCAAGTGGTATGTGGCCGGGCGTTATCCTGTTGAAAAACGGCGTTTGGGATGCCCTGCAGATACAGTAGTGCTACGGGCCGCAGCCCCTCGTCAACATAGCGGCGTGTCATCAATGTGCCCGTAATGCGTACCAGCGGTGAGCGGCTGTTGGCCCTGATAGCACCCCACACCATGATTTTACGTCGCCGGGCCGTGTGATGCTCCACAATGGCGGAGGAATCCGCCCGTTGTTCACGTCGCCTCTAGACTCTCACACGGCGATCATCCGTGGTGAGACAGAACCACGATTGGTCGCTGAACACCACACTGTTCTATTCGGCACCCCCATGCAGCTCTGGACCGACACCACGCCAAGCGGTGACGACAATGTCTCGCTGTCAATGGTAGCCTTCGCAACGGACGGCTGGACAGCAAAACAGACGCAGCCAATCGGCACATACAAGCCTCCCCTTACACTCCGCAAAATGTCGCCTGTTGTGGTCTGTGGATCCGCTACTGCATGACGTCGGATGCGACGATTGGTACGCTCGGACGTCTTTCTCCGTGCTCTGGTCCTCTTACGACGTTGCACGGATCCTTCCTGGGACAACTGTCTCCAAATGGGACAGACGGTTGTGGCATCACGTTGCGTTTCTTTCCGCAATATGACTCAAGGACTATCCGGCGGTACGAAGGCCTACGATGACACCTCTCGTGAACTCATCCGTTTGACGAAATTGCATATGACGGCATCTTAACGGCATTAACATCCCTTGTTCCTTCTCCAGACACGGTTACAGCAGAACCACTCACTTCCTGCGGCCGTGACGACGTCTCGACTGATGGCCTCGCTCTCACGAGATGGTTGTCAGCTTATATCCCGTTCGCCGTTGGTGTGATTGGCCTGGAAATGCAATCGCTTGCATGACTTGTACGTGTGCATCCACCCTGCAATTTGCATGGCGCTGCGTTCACGTCTTTGTGGTGTGGCATTTTGTCAGGCACTGTATTTAGGAGTTCCAGTGCTGTAGTGCTAATTGTAAAAGCACAGGAATGCATGGTGCCTTTACGTCTTCAGTTCCTTTCCTTTCTTAACCCCCCCCCCCCCCACATCATTCCGCCTCTCCCATTTTTAGTTTTTTATATTTATAGCATAACAAAATATAGTGTTCGGTCAAAATCAGACTTCTGGATTTACACTTTACACATGACTAAGTTAATTAAATTTCCAATTACAATAACTTCCGTACTGCAATATCCTCACCTCAACGTTCTCAGCAACAGTAAAAGGAGTTTCAAAAGACTGTTAAGTGAGAATGGGTTTAGAGACTAACTCTACCTTCAAACAAACATGGGACGCTAATTTCATTTACTGTGCAGTTGTTGTGTTGCATTTTTTTTTATTAAAAAAGAATCATAGGACATTCGCATAAAAAAGAAAACACCTTATGCTGTATATGTTTTACCGGAACGCATACCAGCAAGAAAAAAAAAAAGAGGTACCGGTACGCCGTTCCAGGACGTCCGGCCCCACCCCACCACTGCCGAGTTCCACAAAATTTCGATTTCTTCAGTCTCTTTACCAAAATTTCCGTTGACATCACGTGAGCAGACGGAGTTGGCTTAGGTGGTTATTAGGATGACGATGGTGAATGCCCCTTACACATTTTTCTGGATTTCGTGTATCTAGAAAAAAGGAAATCTTTCCACGGTGGGGTTAGAAAGCGCGTTGGTTTGTACGCAAATACGAAACGCCTCTGACTGAGCCAGCAAGACGCTTTCCATCACGTCACATTTAAGGTACGAACACAAGGGAATGGAGTCGCGCGGATGATGAGTTGTTTTTTACTATGAATGCGGGTTAATTAGTAATTTTATTTTCTGTGGAAGCTCATTATTTTCTTGAATAGTTCTGCAATAATTATTTTATTTTTTCTGTAGGAGTACTTATCACAAATTACATTTCTTTTTATCGTAATTTTTTAAGGCAACGGGCTATTTTTGGACAATGACTTAGCTATGTTTGAGAAATGGTGAAATGTTGTATTTCATAGTATTATTTCACAAAAATACCTAAATATAAAAGTTGTTTTTGGTAGCTATAATAGCTTTTGAGTTAGTCCACAGACTGACAGTTACACTTCATTCACTCATTCGCCATACTGCACTTCAAGTATTCGGTTTCTTATTGTAACACAATGTCTCGTGTAGATCCGCCAACTGGAATGGTGGACTGGGTAGCAAAAGGGGATATCCGTTGCCACATTAGCCTTAATTTCATATTTCATGCGATATGCTGCCCACACAATGTCCGGTCTCGTTACAAAGCCTCAAAATCAGGTGTGCCAGTAGACGAGTGCACGAGTATTGCCGCAGCATAAAAGCATAAGCTGAGCCTTCGCGGTTAAGACTTCCAATAAAGGGAATGATCAGTGATTCAGCAAATTCGTTGAACTGAAATTTAACAGTCACTCAGGTAAGTAAAAGTCTCTTTACATTCAAGTTTTCTCGCTAGCTGCTCTCATTTTCGGTAGTTTTCCGTCATATGCACACGGAAAAATAGAGAACAGAATTTTTCCGTTAATAAGCGAAAGGAATCACGAAAGATTCCCTGAAAATTCAACTTTTTCCGATAACTCTTCTTAAAAACGGCAGTTTTCTGTTATTAACTGTTATAAATTTTGTGGTAGGTTACACCAAAAAGTGGTGCTACATCAGTTGCACCGCTTTCTGAGAAAAGATATACCATTGTGTGATGCAAACGAAACCCAAATACATGGTGCAACCTCGCACAATGATGTGGTGCAACCTTGTACCATAACGTGGTTGAAAGTTGCACCACGTTGTTGGGGTTTGTTTGCGCCACACAAGGGTATATCTTTTCTCAGAAAGTGGTGCAGCTGATGTAGCACCACTTTTTGGTGCAACCTACCGCAAAATTTTTAAGTGTATCTAGAAAAAGATGAACAGGAGTATTTCTGTCAATCCACGTATGAAAAACCTGTTAATCAGTTTTTTCCGATCTATTTAGCGGAAATTAAGAATGTTTCTTTAAAACACGAAAGGAATAACGGAAAGTGATTCGTGTATTTCGGAAATTTTTTTGCGGTGTAGCTTATTACAGAAGTTAAATTTTGCGTTATTTACCACGACCGCCGTGTGTTGGTCGTGTATGATGAGATAAACTGTGAGGTTGCAAGTCACCGGCAATGTTGGTACCCAAGCTCCCGAAGATCCTTCACGCGTTGTAATTTCGTATGAGCTTTTTTTCGAGGAATTTGCAAAAAAGCTCATGTGTCGCTTAATAGATGACAAAAACATTCACAGTACACTGGAAATTTATTTTGAAATGAAATGCAAAGTATATTGCAGCCCCAGTGGAAGCCAATGCGAAGTTATGGGTACTCAAACTTATTAATCCTAATAATATTTAACTATTGGAGAGACCGGTAAGTAATGTTGCTTTTTGGGGGCTAAGTTTGGGGAGCAGTTGTGAGGTGTTCGTGTACATTCAGTGTAAAGTAAGTGTATGTACAAGCGAATGAACTATTCGCCTTTAACTTATGTAGGTGTTTTTTTTTCCAGATCTGCAGAACAAAATGAGGGACATAAAACCCAAGGAGGGCCGTGTTCGTCGTTGTATATTGTATGAATTTCACAAGGAAGACAATGCAATCGTGGCCACCAATAACATTTGCGCTGTTTATCCGAATGGGTTAAATGAAAGCAAGTGCCAGCGTTGGTTCGCACAATTCCGGTCGAGCACTTTGGGCCTCTCTCATGCCCCTCGTGCATTAAGGCCCATGGAGCTGGACAATGACCTACTGCGTGCAGCCGTTGAGGCAGATCCTCGTCAAACCATTGATGAATTATCCCGAAAACTTAATGCATCACGGTCTATTGCTCAAGAGCACCTGCAACACATAGGGAAGGTCTGTAGACAAAGAGTTTGGGTCGCACACAAACTTTCACTGGACAACAAAGCCCAGCGTTCCACCATCTGCAACTCTTTGCTCAGCCTACAGGAAAATGATCAATTTCTTCATCGAATTGCCACTGGAGATGAAAAGTGAGTTCTTTACGTGGACAACAAACGCAATAACCAGTGGCTTTCTCCAGATAAGACACCAGTTCCTACGCCGAAACGAGGTCTACACCCTAAAAAGGTTTTGCTCTGTGTTTGGTGGACTGCCGCTGACATAGCTCACTTTGAGTTCTTGGAACCCGGACAGACCGTAACGGCAGACCTCTGTTGTCAACTGCTGGACCGTTTGAGGCAAACTGTTACTGTAAAACATCCAGCACTGGTCAATAGGAAAGGTGTCGTCCTCCAGCACGACAACGCGAGACCTCACACGGCGAGACTGACCCAGCAGACGATCAGAGATTTTGCCTTGGAAGTTCTGCCCATCCCTCTTATTCCCCTGACATACCTCTTTCTTGGTGCGCAGTTTTATGACAATGCATTCATTGTCATAAAACTGCGCGCACCAAGAAGGAGGTGTCTGATTGAAATGAGATTTTAGTAGTGAAATGGTATATACCAAGGACAGAAACTATTACAATATCACAGCAGCAGGACGAATTCCCGCGGACATACGGTACACATTCCGGTCAGCGTTAGTACCGCGTCGGAACGCCTCGTGCTCGGATACATGCGGTGATAAGGTCCGGCATAGAGTCAAAGAGACGCTGTATGTTATCCTGGGACAGATTGGCCCGCACTTCTTGCAACTGACGCTCTAAATCACGAACACTGGGATATGGAGTAGTAAATAACACATTATATAATGTCGATGGTACGATTCAGAACTCAACTGTTCTGTGACAGTTATATGCAGCAAATTACACAGTGTGTCGCTGTCAGCTCTAGGGTTTATAACTTCACAGTGAATTACATGATATGTACCTCCTAGATTTACCGTGCATAACAATTTTTTCACAGTTATGTGCTGTAAATAATACAACATAGAACTATTAGTTTTACGGTTTTGTGATGAGAACTGCGTTAACGGTTCAAAACCATAGCATTTACTGTTAAACTTTTTTATATTGTATGTATCTGTACTGTTTGATATTCCTTAGGCTTATACAGTATCGTGCGAAAGGAAATCCCTTTTTGCCGGTGATGGGATTCAAACTTTTGTCTCCTCGCTCCCGAGCGAGTTATTCTCTCCATTGAACTGTACCGACCTTGACTTATTGCTGCAACTTGTCGATTTGACTTTTGCGTCTCCTCAGCGGTATGCCACATAACCCCCCCCCCCCCCGAGAAAGGGCTAAGACGGAATCGTAGGTTTCCGGGTCAGCCGGTAAATCACGCTTGAAAGAGCTTTCTGTAGAATAAGGAATTCTGATTAATTACAGACGATGTGCGGAAGAATCGTCACGCAATTTTCGGAGTGTTGAAGAAGGAATTCCTATTGACACGTTCGTTGCGTTACGAACCACCGTAGCGCGGTGGCTTGTAATAACGCGTTACGACTCACCCGTGGATCGTAACGCGTTATCAGAAGTTAAACCGCAACGTTACGACGTTATTTTAGCAGTTAACCCGTCACGACTCCACCCGTGGGTCGTGACGCGTTAACGTGTACATTTTTCAGAGGAGGAAAAAAGTTTATATGCATAAATCTGTAGTGGATATCAGTCACTTTATGTATATACCTTTAAATGACCCACCGTTGTGTCGTACAGCACTGTATTGAAACAGTTACGAACCCACCGTTGGGTCGTAACGCGTTAACTTCTACATTTTTTAGAGGAGGAAAAAAAAGTTTATATACATAAATCTGTAGTGAATATTACTCACTTTATGTATATATATTTAAACGACCCACAGGTGTGTCGTACAGCACTGTATTGAAACGCGTTAACTTCTATATTTTTCAGAAGAAGAAAAAAAGTTTATATACATAAATCTAGTGGATATCAGTCACTTTATGTATATAACTTTAAACGACCCACCGGTGTGTCGCACAGCACTGTATTGAAACAGTTACGACCCCACTGGTGGGTCGTAACGCGTTAACTTCTACATTTTTCAGAGGAGGAAAAAAAAGTTTATATACATAAATCTGTAGTGGATATCAGTCACTTTATGTATATATCTTTAAACGACCCATCAGTGTGTCGTAGAGCACTGTACGGAAACAGTTACGACCCCACCGGTTGGTCGCAACGTACTACAAAAAAATCGGCGAAAAACGTCGCCGTAGCGAACGTGTTAATTCCTGACGATGTGTGGAAGGAGCATCACACATTTTCTCGAACCTCAGGGCCAGGAGATTTTTACGTTCTAACGACAATAAAAAAATAAGCCCTTTTTGCCGGTGATGGGATCTGTAACTACACCTGCCTTCTCTGGAGCCTACTATTCCGCCGATCGCCGCCCCGGTGGCGCAGTGGTCTAGGCGATGGCCTCTGATCATTCGTCCGTAAGGGGTCCGGGTTCGAATCCCGGTGAGGCATGGATGTTGTGTTTGTCTTACGGCACTGGCTCTCTCCCTTCCCTGGAACCAGTGACCCTAAATTAGGGACGGGCGACTGCTTATAGCCCATTGAGTTGCTCACGGTAGTCGTTAAACCTCCAATAAAAAAAAAAAAAAAAAAATTCCGCCGATCGAACTTCACCGACCTTGGCTTATCGCTGCAGCTTGCCTTCTTGACATGTGCGTCACCTCTGAGGTAGCTACGTCACATATATCCCCTCTTGAGAAAGAGCTGCGACGGAATCGTAGGTTTCCGGGTCAGCCACAAACCATTTTTTACGCTTTCCAACCGTAGGTTGAAGAAGCGTATATGCTCCAGCTTTTTCCGTCCGTCTGTCCGTCCGTCTGTCCGCACGATAACTGGCGTAAAAACGGTTCGATTTCGATGGAATTTTAGTATGTGGTAGACCACCTGGGGACGAACCCTATTGAAAATGGGACAAATGAGGTCAAATGTCACGACGTACGAGCAGGATCCATTTCATTGCCCTTATGAGTCATAACTTGCGTAAATATGGTTCGATTTCAATGAAATTTTACTCTGTGTTAGGGAACCACTGGGGATGAACCTTATTGAAAATGGGTGAAGTGGGGTCAAAGGTCTGGACATCGGAGCGGGATGCATTCCATTGCCTTTATGCGTCATAACGTGCGGAAAAATGGTTTGATTTCGATGAAATTTTAGTATGTGGTAGGGGACCACCTGGGGACGAACCTTGTTGAAAATGGACGAAATGGGGTCAAAGGTCAGGACATAGGATTTGGATCCATTCCATCGCCCTTATCCCATATTATTAAGGTGGACGTCAAGTAATTTTGCTTCCTATACTTCCAATGGAAAAACTTTTGTACACATTTCCTTCACAATTAATGTGTTCCCAAGGATGAAAATTTGAACATGGATTAAAATAACTTCATATTATAACTTGGTATACTTAATATTTTCTAAAACATAACCATAATTCTATTAAAAATCAATAACTTTTCCTTTAGTGGTGTTGAAACCAGAAAAAGGATGGCGCGACCTGTACTTTCATGACGCCAGTAGACAAACAAATGTTGTATTGCATAATTATGGTTATGTTTTTGAAAATATTAAGTATTCCAAGTTATAAAATGAAGCTATTTTAATCGATATTCAAATTTTCATCCTTGGGAGCGCATTAATTGGGGAGAAAATGTGTACAGAAATTTTTCCATTCGAAGTACAGGAAGTAAAATTAGTTGACGTTCACCTTAAAGGAGCAATTCTTGTATGTATGTAAATTTTATTCTGAAAACTGCTCTAAGGATTTTGATGAAAGTCGTTAACCTACCGTTTTCTGGTACTAGAAATCGATTTAGCTTGATCTCGACTTAAAAGAAATTCGTTTATTGGGTTAAATAACCACCCCGAATTACCACGTTTTTAGTGTCATGGCGTCGTCTCATTGTTATCCATGCTTAGAAATCTTATGACGTCACACTCTCGCAATTCAGATGTTGGCGCGCGGTCACGCCATCTGTCTCATTACGTCACGCGTTGTGTGTGGATCTTATTAAAGTTTTATGACGTCACACTCTTGCGAGCAGATGGTCGCGATTTCCATCTGCCTCATTACGTCACGCTTTGTGTGCGTATGTTCGTCCGCACGATAACTCGCGTAAAAATCGTTCGATTTCGATGAAATTTTAGTATGTGGTAGGGGAACACCTGGGAAGGAAACCCTATTGAAAGTGAACGAAATGGGGCCAAAGGTCAGGACATAGGAGCGGGATCCATTCCACTGCTCTTATGCGTCATAACTTACGTAAAAAAGGTTCGATTTCGATGAAATTTTAGTATGTCGTAGGGGACCACCTGGGGACAAACCCTATTGAAAATGGGCGAAATGGGGTCAAAGTTCAGGACATAGGAGCGGAATCACTTCCATCGCCATTATTTGTCATAACTTACGTAAAAATGTTTCGATTTGGATGAAATGTTAGTATGTTGTAGGGACCTGCCTGGGGACGAATCACATTGAAAATGGGCGAAACGGGGTCAAAGGTTAGGACACAGGAGCGGGACCCATTCCATCGCCCTTATGCGTCATAACTTACGTTAAAATGCTTCGATTGCGACAAAATTTATCATGTTGTTCCGGAGGTACATTGAACCAATTCTGTCGTATATCATCGAAATGGGGTCAAAGGTAAGGGCACAGGAGCGAGATTTATTCCACAGCCATTATCCTCATAACTTGAGTGATAACTTGAGTAATGATTTCTGGTATGTTGGAAAGCGTATCATAATCAATGCATTGCATGATTTTACTAACTTGTATAAATAGCTCGCTGTAGAAGAAGGAATTCTTTGTTAATTCCAGACCACGGTGTATGACAGTCAGGTGGTACAACTCTGCAAACAAAACTCTCCTCTTAATGTCACTTGTCACTAAATGGCGCGACCGACATGTGACCCGATGAATCCAGACGACCTTATGCTTTCTTATGGGGAAAAATGCAGAAGTATTCGTATTTTAAGAATGCTATTTTGCTTAGAATTGAAAAAAAAATAAAACCTCAAACGCTTGGCAAACACGCACTTTTGTGCGTACCATGTGAGATGTCGTCAATTACAGCGTATACATGCATATTTACGTTTGGTAATTTCATAAATTAGTTGGCACGCACTGTATTTCATGCATCCACACATTTATGTAGGATAATTTCACTTTTTTATATGTAGAACACCATGCGCGTTTGCTATTGTTTTATGCGCCCCGCGATTTATACATACACTCATCGTCAAAAAAATAGTTTGACCCAGAAGGAAGCAACTGGCAGGAATGAAACTTGGTGGGTAGGTTTGACATCGTGAGACATGCAAGTGATTCAAGTATCACGCTCGGCTGCGCATATGACGCAAGGAAGGATTGTAGCGCTGTGCCTGACTGGCTGTATAAGGTCGTACCGTTGCGCGTGCTTGTGATTCTGACTCTTGCTGTTGTGTTGGTTGCATTCTTTGCAAGTGAAGTATCCCTCGGAGAAAAGTTCGGAAGCAATTCGAGCAGTTGGAGGAGTTAGAGAAGGGCCGCATCGTGGGGCTCCGGGAAGCGGAATGGTCTTATGGCCGCATTGCGCACCATACCAGTCGGGCGGATGTCACCATAGCACGCTGTTGGCGGCAGTGGATAGAACATGGTACGCAGCAGCGACAGGAAGGGTCTGGAAGATCTTGACGAACGAAGGAGAGAGAGAGAGAGGACCGACGGGTTGTCCGACATGCGCGGAGTGACCCAACAGCAACGATGGCGGATATTCAGTGAGCAGCGGTGCCCTCCATACATCGTCCGATTAGTGCCAGCACCATTGGCAGACGGCTGCATGACGTAGGACTACATTCACGCAGAGCGTTACGACGACTGCCCTTAACACCATTGCATCGTCGCCAAAAATTGCAATGGTGTCGCGCCTGACTGTCGTGGAGCTCCTCAGAATGGCAGCGAGTGATCTTCAGTTACGAGTTCATCCGTGTGTGGAGGCACCGTGGTCCGCTGCAAGATGAACGGTTTGTTGTCGAGCGTCACACGTCCATAAGGTGTGTTGTCGTGGTGTGAGGTGCAATTGTCGACTATTCCGGATCACCTTTGGTGTTCATTACAGGAACTTTGACAGCCCAACGTTACGTTAATGAGGTCCCGCAAACAGTGGCCGTACCTTTTCTAAACGCTTACTCCGGTGCGATTTTCCAACAGGACAACTCTCGTCCGCATGCTGCTGTTGTATCGAGAACTTGCCTTCAAGGCACTGACACTCTGCTATGGCCAGGCGCATCGCCAGACCCATCGCCGATTGAAAATGTGTCGGATGCTATTGGACGCATTATCCACACTCTACCCCTACCGCACAATCTGCAGGAACTGCGTGAGAAGATTCAAGCTGCATTGAATGGCTTATCGCAGGACACCATTAGGAACCTGTACATAGAAATGTTATTTTACTGAAGAATAAAGGCAATTTTGAAGTGTACAACTCCATGCTGAGACGTCTGGCATGCTGTGATGGCTTATCGCCGGACACTATTAGAAACCTACCTGTACACCTCCACGCTGAGACGTCTGGCATGCTGCGTGGGCAAACATGGCGGCCCGACGCCATACTGAGAGACACTACTTATTGGCGCGTAGCTCAATAAATATTGCCCGTATCGGTCTCAATGTTTAAATATTTATTGTTCCTGGTAGCCTTTACCATCCTCCTGCATAGCATTGCAACCCGACATGTCCTTCTGGGTGTAACTATTTTTTTGACGATGAGTGTATATCAATGGCGGCGTGCACATAAAATGTAAAAACTTTCACTGCCGGAGTTCTGTTGATATCAAAGGATAATTCGTGATCGTTTTTATCTCTTGGCGCCTTAAAAGATGTGCATGTCTAATAACCTGTCCGACAGTTTAATACAAATCGCTTTCGCCCCATATCAAAAAACGTAAGAATTGAACTGATTCTAGTCCGACACATAGCTTCACTATAAATTTTTGTCTCCTTCTAAATTAAAAAGAATTGGCGTGCTTTAATTCCTGTAGAGAAACTTCAGCGTTTCTGGAATTTTAGTACCACCCATCTACACTAAGTAATTAATAAAAAAACATTCGTGATAAATACAGATTTAGCCCTGATGAAATCATAAACGCTATGTATTCCTATGATGATCAGGGTAAACGATGTGACCATGACTCCTACACGCCCCCTGGCGAGCTATGACGTTAATGATCCAATTTTTTAACTGTTAACTGTATGGAGAGTTGTTTTGTCTGACTATCATGCACCGTGTCCTAGGCGATGTGTGGAAGAAGCATCTCGATCCTCACGTTCTGGCGCCAATGTGAAAATAAAACCCTTTCTGCCGGTGATTAAATTTAAATTCACGTTTCCTCGCTCTGGAGCCGGTTATTCTACTGACTGAAGTACACCGACATTGGCTTATCGCTGCAACTTGCCTTGTTGACTCTTGTGTCACCTCAGTGGTTCGTCACAATCGTTGTACGGTGCTGTGAAATTTGACATGAATTAGTTAAGTGCTTCTTTTTTTCTCTTTTTCTGGTTGGAGATTTAACGACCACTGTGAGCAACTCAATGGGCTACAAGCAGTTGCCCGTCCCTAATTTAGGGCCATTGACTCCAGCGAAATGGGAGAGCCAGCACCGTAAAACAAACACAGCATCCATGCCTCACCGGGATTCTAACCCGGACCCCATCCCGGACGAATGATCAGAAGCCAATGCTTAAACCACTGCGGCCCCGGGGCGACTTAAGTTCTTAAACTACATTTTCTTGCTCCGTACTTTACCTAAGAGTGATAGTACAGGGTGTCCGAGAATTATTAAACACATTACAAAATTATATAAAACAAAACATTAAACAGATAGAAAGAAACTGACTGTACTAACTTGCAATGTAACTACACAAGTTAATAAATTTCGATGTGAGATCCCTTGGTTGGTCGTAGTACGTCCATGCGATACTCGATTTCATGACATTTGTTGGCAAGCATCTGAGGAGTTATGGAATTAATAGTAGCTGTGATACGCTGCTTCAGTTCCTGCAAATCAGTACAAGGCGTCTGATAGACACGATCCTTCAAATAACTCCACAAGAAATAATCCAATAGAGTTAGATCTGGAGAGCGAGGAGGCCACGGAATGGGACTACCACGCCCAATCCATCTGTTGGGGAAATGCTCATTTAGGCACTTACGTACACACGTTGACCAATACGAACGTGTTGTTGGAAAACGACCTTGTCGTATCTTTTGATCTGGGGTATAGCGAAATTTTCTAGCATATCCAAATAAATGTCACCATTTATGCGTTTTTTGCAGAAGAAAGGGCCAATCACTTCTCTTTTTGATAGGGCGCACCACACATTAACTTTTGGAGAATCACGTTCCAGTTGAATAGCAGCATGAGGCGGTTCACTGCCTTATATCCTACAGTTGTAACGATTCACAATACCTGATACATGAAATGTGGATTCATCACTAAAAATTACAGTGCTGAGAAAGTTTTCGTCGTTTTCCACTCGATTCAGCATATCCACACCGAAATCGTATCATCTACATGCATCTTTTGCACTATTTGAATTTTATAAGCATGAAACTTTAATTTCTTGTGCAAAATATCGTGAACTGTCGATTTAGGAATACACAGTTCTCTGCTTGCTTTACGAACGGATTTCATGGAACTTCGTCGGAAACTTTCATTAACTTGGTCAATCATCTCACCGCTGACGCTAGGCCTACCGGCTCCTCTACGATGTTCCTCATTGCCAGTTTCTTTAAATTGTTTCATCCACCGCTTAGTTGAATTCGTTGACGGAGGATTACAACCATACTCTAAACGATACAGTCTTTTAACTTTAATGACAGACTTTAAATTCCACAAGCTATAATACACACATCGCCTTCTGCTGTACGGATGACATGACTACTGATTGCGCATTTCTCATACATTTCTCATCAGGCCACACCTAGCTCCATCTATCAGATTCTGGGAATAACAATTCTGCAAAACAAAAATATAGAAACCTTGTTAGTAATACGTGACATAGAAAAACCGACAATGCTCATAGTTTTTTTTTTTTGTACATAATTTTGTAATGTGTCCAATAATTCTCGGACACCCTGTATAATGCGCTTAAGTTGGTTGGAACTGCAATGTGGTGGTTGGTGTAACCGTAGCGTTCTTGGAGAAAAATCTGAAGATGTGACTTCGATTTCTTCTCCAGCATGCAATTCTCAAGTTTTCGGGAGAGTTCGCTAGATACACGAGAAAAGAAAGTCGGTGCCGGAAATTTTGTGCCATAAAACAACAAGTTTATTTGTTTTGTTAAAGTTGGACAGAGACGAATGAAAGAATGCATTCGCGTGAAACTCGTCACCAAAACGTATCAGCTTAAAGTTAAATTACGAGCCATTTAACGAGAAGTTCCACGTACAGCAAAAGAAAAACGGCAGAAATGAAATAGAAAAAAAAATGGAACAGGATAAAAGCAAAGAGAAACAATAAAACTCTAGCCGGATCTTACAGTGGAGAAAGAAAAACGTTTCAGAAACAACTGGCATTACCAGCGCTTAATATTTTTTTTGCTTCGAAATTTTATCACACTCTCGAGGTCTTATTACAGCTGGAAAGATGGGAGGGAAACTGCCGAATCGTGACTGCAAATAAAGAATACGACTGAAGTACTAGAAGCTGCAGTACGTCGTATTGAAGCCAAGAAAAACACACGCAACCCGAAAAATATTGAATGCAACTAAATCTACCATAAGTAGAAAGAATGGGATGCCCAGAATGTATAATGGAACAATAAATAAAAAATTCAGCTAAACGATGCTTTTCGGTATCTCTCAGAAAGCAGAGTCTATGGGTGTGCGGAATTTTAAGCCACGCCATTTAGGAAACGAAATTATTAGCCATGTGTTGTGCTCTACATCGTTTAACCACGGTCTCTCAATATTCTGCAGAAACGCTAATAAATAAATCAAAATTTATCTTTATCATGCGACGAAATTGCTTATTTACCTTCGTCCGTAGGATCGTGTATTTCACGATTTCCCGGAAATGGACGAAAAATGACTTACCCGATTTCCTGTTGTCAGAGGAGAACGCACAAGTGCTGGTCGAAAATGAATCGTTGACATTGGTTGAAGGGCAATTTATTTTGCAGGACGTGCTTGCACTCCACCTAACTAGAGATATACTTTCTTCTTCTTTCGGAATTTAACAACCACCGTGAGCAACTGTAAGGGATATAAACGGTTTTCCGCCCCCAATTTGGGGCCACTGGTCCAAGGGAAGGAAATGAGCCAGCGCCGGAACTCAAGCACACCACCCGGGCCTCGAAACCAGCCCAATCTCGAACCACTAGCCAGATCTCGGCCGCTGAATCTTTGCCACCAGGGCGGCGTTGTGTGTGTGTGTACACTTTCATCCATCAGACTGGTTGGCGACTCCCATTACAGACTGCCGCTGCCATGATGGCAGATGTTCCTAAGGATTAGAGATTATGAAGTGGTTTGTTTCCCCGTTGCCTTCCTCATTAATGGTTTTGGCACCCTTCAAACCGCTTTGAATTTCGATATTTTTGATTTTAGACCTTAGAAACGGTAAAAATTCCTTGGGAATCATTCACCGTATGCCATTATGACGTGTACACATTGTACTGCACAATTACTCGGGTACTATCAGGGCTAGTGTTCTCGTGTGTCGGCACTCGTGAAACCAACTCATCCAAGATGCATCGCGTTTCCAAATTCTACTCAAGTGATCTGTCGGAGCTAATTCCAGTTCCCAGCAAATTTCAAGTGTAGCAATGTTATGCCGTTTAACTAAGCACCCCGAACAAAAAATTACTGAATGCTGTCATCCGGAGGAATTGTTGAAAACTGCTCAGGCAGAGAAAAATGTGTGTATATAATGGAATGGAAAGCAATGTTATGCCGTTTAACTAAGCACCCCGAACAAAAAATTACTGAATGCTGTCATCCGGAGGAATTGTTGAAAACTGCTCAGGCAGAGAAAAATGTGTGTATATAATGGAATGGAAAGTATTTTATGTTACTTTTTACTTTTTCAGCCTTGCAAGACGTGCGTGCTTAATTAGTTTTGTTGTTGCTTACAGGTAGTACCATGGGTAGAAAAGGTGACGCAATAGGGTGGCAAAAGGGTGCTATTGTCTTTGGTCGTGAACATGGTCATTCGCTGAGGGAGGTGGCAGAGTTCGTTGGCGTGTCCAAGTCTACAGTCAGTAGTGTTCATTTAGCGTGGAAGGAGTCGGCCAGAGAAAATTCCCATCGGAGCAGCTGCGGCAGAAAAACCATCATGAGCAACCGTGATCGTCGACGTCTGGGGGAGATTATCAACCGCAAAACGGTTCCAAACCCCGCAGGAATTGCTGCAAGAATACAATGCGGGACCCAGTCAGCCTGTTTCCGAACGAACGCTTCGACGAGAACTGCATGGTGTAGGAATATTCAGTCGTGTAGCTAGGGTACGCCCCAAGCTGTCTGCCATACACAAGAAAAGGCGGCTAGAATAAGCGAGGGAACACCGACACTGGACCACAGAACAGTGGCGACGCATCATCTGGTCGGACGAATCCAGGTTCTGCCTGTATCCCAATGATAGTCGATCCAGGGTCATGCGGAAGGCCGGAGAAGCCTTCAACGCAAAGTGCTGTACAAAAGGGGGTGAAAGCGTCATGTTTTCTGGGCGCATATCCAGTGCTGGGGTGGGTCCCTTATTTCACGTTTCTAATGGCATGAAAGCGGTGGAATACGTGTAACTGTTGGATAACGAGGTGTTGCCATATGTCCAGTTCATCCAAGATGCCGCCATTCCAGATCCACGTCATCAAGACGACAACTGCACTGTCCACCGAGCTGCCATTGTGCAGGATTGGTTTGCAGAAAATGAGGTCGACGTCCCACATCTCACCTGGCCCGCCAATTCGCCTGATCTCAATGTTATAGAGAAAATTTGGGACATGCTCGAACGGGCCGTTAAGAAGAGACAACACCCTCCCAATTTGACTGCTCTGCGGGACCAGTTGTTCACGGCGTGGGGCAAACTGGACATTAATGTCATCCGCTCCCATATTGACAGCATGCCAAAGAAAATCAAGGCTGTGCTTCGAGCTTGTGGTGATGTAAATCCATATTAACCAATAAAATGAGCATTCCGTAATTTTTTGTCCGGTGTACTTACCTTTCCTGTTTCTGTTGGTTCACCTCATTCAAGAACGCTCTGCCTTTTGACAGACATCGCCGCCAGGTTAAATCGACGGAACTACGTGAAGTCTGTTGTGACCAGGGGCAGAATTATCGAGACAACTCTCGCTCGCGGGTTAGGTGAGAGAGAGAGAGAGAGAGAATCATTGGGTTTTTGTAACTAACATCCTTACCGGCATACAAAATTAGTACTACTATACTGGAAATTGTGGTAGCCGGAAACTGTCCTGCCTCCAGGACCGGTGACCTACTTGTATTAAAGTTGTGATTCGCGGCGCTTGAATTTGAATGCAGAGAGCATCTGATTCTGGAACTGAAAATGCACAGACTTCGAAGCATTTGAGAGTAGTGTCGACACTGCATTGGGTTCGCGTGCTTAATTAACGAAGGGTGAAAATTCTTAGTGTGTGGGGAGTACAAGTCAGATGGACTTCTTCTGAAGGAACATTACGATTATCTTACAAGAGGATCTGTTTCGAGATTTTGAATTTCTGACTTGAAAGTAAGAGAAGCGAAGCATTGGTTTTAAAACTTGTGTGAATGCTTTAAAAACGGATAAGAACAGTATTCTAAAATTCAATGCATACACATTACAGGGTCAATTTTCTAGGAACATGTACTTTGTTGTGGTTGGATGACTTTTGGCTTTCAGAACAGAAATATTCTTCTAAGTTTTGGTAACGTTTACGTGAAATATTGTATAAGCCCGCGTATATCAAATAGCGTCTTCCAATTGCTAAACACCGGACAGTATTAAAACCAGACGGCTTGTCCTATTCGATTTAGTTCCAGAAATGCTCCATGAGATTAAACCCTGGGAGCCGAGGTGGCTAATAAAGAAGTGGAGGAAGGGGAAGGTCTCTTCATGTTCCTAAGACCACTTCGGTACAGGGTGAAAATTGTGGCAGGGTGTATTGTTCTGAAAGTATCTATCACCACCGAGGTAGCAGACGCGACGCCATAGGTGAGCTGGGGTGAGCTTCAGTTAGGTGGGGTGAAGGGCACCCAACTTTTCTTTGAGCCCACCCTTTATATCCCTCCAAATGAACACATGGCAAGTGCAACCATCTAAGATTCTAGGGAACTTCGATAAATGTATGTGAATTTCTCGAATTCGCCGAAACTTTGTTATATGAAATGAATTCTTTGTTAAATTTAGTGTTTGTACTTCTGGGAAATGGAAGAACTCGTCTCAACGAATTTCTAACAGAGTAGCACACACCGTTTTTGTAATTTTAGTTAACGATGAGAGAGGGAGAGGGAGAGAGAGAGAGAGAGAGAGAGAGAGAGAGAGAGAGAGAGAGAGAGAGAGAGAGAGAGAGAGAGAGAGAGAGAGAGAGAGAGAGAGAGAGAGAGAGAGAGAGAGAGAGAGAGAGAGAGAGAGAGAGAGAGAGAGAGAGAGAGTCAGGTTGCAAACTAAAATTCAGAAACAGCTTTATGAAAGAAAACAAAAATACACCACCTAAGTTAGCTGAAATTTCGAAGAAATAGTAACTTGCCATAAAGATTCTTATCCATGGTTCCCGTATTACATACATTGAATACTATGCACAGTATTAACTTGAAAACCTTTTTCTACTGGGGATAACATTATCAGCGTCGGGTAAAATGCACATGAACGGAATTTTTTGCCAAAATTTCTGCCAAACACTTCAAAAATTTCCTCCCCCTCCCATCATGCTTAGCCCCCCTAATAGCTCACCCAGTTCTGAGCGGGTGGCGTCGCCACTTTTAGTGATTATGATTGAATGAGCTCGATCTGGAACGATGTTTAAAATCTCTTGGGCATTCAGACGTGGGATGGGTCCGCTCGATTCAAAGGTGCTGAAGTCTTCCGTGCCGCCCCGTTGGCGCAGTGGTCTAAGGCGTTGGCCTCTGATCATTCGTCCGTAAGGGGTCTGGGTTCGAATCCCGGTCAGGCATGGATGTTGTGTTTGTCTTACGGCACTGGCTCTCTCCCTTCCCTGGAACCAGTGACCCTAAATTAGGGACGGGCGACTGCTTATAGCCCATTGAGTTGCTCACGGCGGTCGTTAAAACCTCAAATAAAAAAAAAAAAAAAAAAAGTCTTCCGTTGTACGAATATAGTTGCATACTATACGTTCAGTACGCGAGTTAAGAAAGAAATCATGGCATTCAGGCTCCAGAAAATCAATTAAAAGCGAACTTTTCCATTGAGGAAATACACTATCTACCAACAAGTAATTGGACACCTGTGATAGCAAAGGAAAACGAAGTTTATTCACCTTCAATATTTGGTGGAGCCTCCACAAGCGGCGATTACAGCTGCGAACCTCCGGGGCATACTCTCAACCAGGCGTTGTACGACGGCTAGCGGTATTTTCTTCCACTCTGCTTGGAGAAAATAGGTCAGTTCCTTCACCGATTTCGGACGGTGGGGGCACCCCTTAAGTCGACGCTCCAACTCGTCCCAGAGGTGCTCGATAGGGTTAAGGTCCGGGCTCTGCGCAGGCCAGTCCATTCGATTAACCCCATTGTCACCATACCAAGCCATGGTGGACCTCGCAACATGCATTGTTATCCTGAAAGTAACATATGGGCCCACCCCGTAAAACTGCCACAACGTAGGAAGCGCATGGTCATCCAAAATGGTGCAGTAGGTCTCGGCGTTGAGTCTACCAGGAATTGCGACCAAGGGTCCCGTGCCATACCAGGAGAAACACCCCCATAGCATAATTCCACCGCCGCCGAACTTCACAGTTGGCACAATACATTCCGGCAGGAGGCGTTCTCTAGGCAGACGCCAAACCCAGACCCTGCCATCCGAACGGTAGAGGGTGAACCTTGATTCGTCGCTCCAGAGAACCTGTTTCCACTGTTCAACGGTCCACTGTCGACGTTCTTTGCCCTACGTTAGCCGAGCAGCGCTATTGGACTTAGTGATCAAAGGCTTGTGGGCGGCAGCACGTCCATGATAACCGAGCAGATGGACTTCCTTACGGATGGTATTCATCGAAAGAACATTTCCGGATGCCTGTTGAAACTCCTCGCGGATGTGGCCCATCGATTTGGTGCGGTTCTTCCGAATTTCTCTGGCCAGCACCCGTCGGTCTCCAACTCCCAGTTTTGTGGGTCTGCCGGGTCGGGGCACATTCCGACAGTCACTTCTCATATTCCACTTGCCAATCACGTAGTCCACTGTCGGTTTTGGGTACTTGAACTCGCTGGATATGTTACGTATGGATCGGCCATTTCTGTGATACCCGACGATTACACATTTCTCGAAATCAGCGAGCTCTGAACTGCGTTGCATCTTGCATGCGACTGATTGCGTTGTTGTTTCCCACACGATATTTAACGGCGGCGACCGTGACGTGTATCAGGACAGCAGATATCGTCGATTGCAGGGGTGTCCAATTACTTGTTGGTAGATAGTGTATATCTCATAGACACAATCCACGGCTGCACCCACACACCACCCCTTCAACTCACGTTCTACAGTAGGCGAAAGACTCCCCAGAGTCTTGGTCAAGGAGAATAAATCACAGGCGGTCAATTACAACGGTGCCCCGGACCACCTAGACCACTGGCCTAAGCGCTGGCTTTTGCTCATTCCCCCGAGATGGGTTCTGGTTCAAATCGCGGTGAGGAATGAATGTTATGTTTTTCTTACAGCACTGTCTCCCTCCCTTACCTGGAACCAGTGGCCCGCAATTAGAGACGAGCGTCTGCTCTTAGCCTACTGAGTTGCTTACGGTGGTCATTAAACCCCCAAACAACAACAAAAAAAGAAAACAATTACGAGTTTAATCAGCAGTAGACCGCTTGAGAAAATTTTTCTTCGGTAGATGCGAAATGACCACTCTCTCATGCAAATCCAGACAATTGTAGGACTTCTCCCGCCGAAGGCCATTAAAATACGCACCCCGAGAAGTGAGAAGAAACGAATGGTCAGAGGAAGTTTGTTAAGGATGCAGCAGGATTTTTCAGGGATTTAAGTACGAATATGTTACGCAGATGCCAGCGTAGGCTTGAATGCCCTTCTACTCTCTGAAAGTGTTAATAAATATAAATATTACCTCTTATGAGAAAACACAAATGTTTTACGTGCTGTCTAAATTGTTAATTTCTTTTCCCGGTTTGCATTAGTTTGAACCTGCAATCTTCTAGTGTTGTGCAGAGCAAACTTAAGTCATCACAGCAGGACCCCGTGCTAATACTTCCATGAAAGTACGGCCCGCAGCACTACAGTGCGTCTTTAACCTTGAGAGAAGTGGCAATGCTAGTTGGATCTTTTTTCTCGTGTTGCTGTTTCCAGATTCTCATTTTCCAATCGGACTAGTGAAGTTGAAATCGCGATGCATCAGATCACGTGGCCTTTTCCCAATCATTCTGTGCCCATCGTTTCCGGAGATATGACGCAGTTTTGTATTCTTTGCAATAAATTTGTCAACGCTCACTCTGGATGTCAGCTCAAAATCTTCCGCCGTCCTCTGTCAAGTATCAGTCGTCACGGCCAATATCTATCACCCTGGCAGAGTTAAATGAAAAGAAAATGGTAAATAAATGTAATAAAGGAATTTGGTGTTGACTTTAGTATCCCTTTGTTCTTTTGCCTGTTCAATTACTGGAGCCTTTCTTTCTAATTTTTAATGATGGCCGCTCTTTTATGCCTCTTAGGTGAAATACAGAACTGTTGCATAGCAATAGTTTTGTTGTTTGTGATGAATGCTTTAAGAACAGTCGTTCGCTTGATGCAGAGCCAGGAAGAACTGGGCTTAGCTCGCGGTTAAGTTGGCACACTGTCATACGAAAGGAAACAATTCTTATAGCCTCATTTGTCAGGTCGTCGACGTTTCACGGTCATTCGTAGTATCTTGAGAATGTTTCTGCGGAAGTACAATCTTCCGCACGCTCTGGGTTCTTGTACGAAACACCGGTCTTTGTCGAAGAGAGTGGCCAAAATCGATTTAACATTAAAACAAAAGTGGACTCAACTTGCAAAGTGTAGCCGCAGAAGAATAGTTGGCTAACGGGCTGACCTTCCATATATAGCACGGCTGAGCGGAAAGTAGAAGTTTTGCCATAACATACAAAATCATAAGGTCGTAGGTATATACAGTGATCAGAGTCACGCATCCCATTCCTAATTTCATGCATCAAAAGAAAAATTGCTTTCCCAGCGGAAAGCCTTTGCCTTCTACCTTCAGGGTTTAAGCAAGCGTGACGATACGGGCCGGCTTCAGCCCACCCAACGTTTCTGTGATCCCACCCTTAAGACCCCCCTCCAAATATTTAAGCTGTTAAAACATGTGGCTGCTGCAACCGTCGAAGATTTTAAAGAACTTGGACAAACGTATTTGAATTTTTCGAATTCACAGAAATTTTATATATATACACTGGTGTGCAAAAATTAAGGACAAAGAGGAGAAATTAGCATAACAGCGGAATGAGCAGGCAGAACGGACCGAAAGATCACTCAGGAGATAGACTAGGGTCCGTTACGGTAGGGCATGCGCATATATGCAGCATGACGTAGGAGAGGGGGGGGGGGGTGTCCGAAGGGTATAAAGCACAAGGGCGGCGTACGCTCTGCAATTCGAAGCCGCGGATGGCTTAGTGGTTAGTGTTTCAGACTGTCGATGCTGGGTCCCCAGGTTCAAGCCTGGGCTGATCTTTCAGAGATGGTGTGATTTACTAACAATCGCTGAATATCCGCCGTGCATCGGACGAGCACGTAAAGTGACGGCCCCCAGGCTGGACCCACTGGTAAAATGGGTATCCTTTCCTATGTCCCCCCTGAAATTCTCTCACCCATCTATGTGCAGTTGTACGGTGGCGCCATCTACTGTACTCTGTTTCTGTGTCCTGCCCAAAAGGCGATCTCGCTGTAGGTGGCTGGGACCTAAACTGTACTCCCTGTGGACGGGAGTCCTACATAAAAATGACAAATCCTGCATCCTCACTGTGTCTGACTGAATATATATATGTCTGTCTGTCGCTCTGCAATTCGGTGAAAGCTATTTTACGGTGTACATCGGTTTGAACGACGTCGAGTTGCTGCCACCGTGTGATATGGCAAACAGGCAATCCAGTAGACGACATCTGGATGACTTTACCCGAGGTCGCGTCATTGGGAAGTTGGAAGAAGGTCGCAGTTTTCTACGTTACCAAGTGGTTCTAAAATTCCGATTAAAAATTCTGCGTCGGACTCCATAATGTATGATTGTTTTGTTCGTTATTGTGAACCCTTCTCGCAGTCCAATAAATGTTAATTATTATTGTGTTTCATGTTACCACACGTTATTGTGGGTCAAAAGATAGGTTTACACCCAAGAATTCAGTGGCATGTATTTTGTTAATTTCTTTTTAAACTCTTATCTGGGTAAAGAAAGAAGCAGTGAGGAGATGATATAAGACTGATTTATTGGATTGAATGAATAGGCTGAATTATAACAATTTTTTTTTTTTTTTTTTGCGATCTAAAAGACTCTTGCGAACATCTAAGGCTATACGGAATCGTTTGTCCCAAATTTAGGGCTGCGCACAAAACCAGCGCCGTAAGGTAAGTGCACCGCACTTCAAAAAATAAGTGGTGTGAATTTACATAAAATTCCTCAAAATAACGTGCAGCAAAGTTTTCCGGTAGGTCTCCGATTTTTAACGACATTTCCGTTTTGAAAAAAAATCTCTTTAGTAACGAAAACATTCAGTATTTTGAAATATTTTCCGTTCTCACTAATTCCGTTTTTCTGTGGAAATGTAAATTTCGGGTTTTTCGTTTCTACACAGAAATTTCCTAAATTTCTAAAAGCCTCGATTTTGGATTTTTCAGTCCATATACAGAAGAAACTTTCTTTTCCACCCCCTTTTTTTTTTTTTTTTGTGACTTACTAAGTGAAGGAATCCTTCTCCTTGCCCGCTGTAGGGATCAAGCCATCGATTTTGTGCACTCGATTAACGAGCGCCACTGACTGAACTAGCAAGCCACTTACCATCTGAGCGCGTTTAAGGCAGAAACGAAGACTACTAGAGTCGCTCCACGATGAAATGTTTTTTCACTATGAATGCGGGTTAATTAGTAATTTTATTTTCTGTAAGAGCTTATTATTTTTGCGAGGAGGTTTATAAATTTATTTTTTTCTAAAAGAAGACTTATCAGAATTTTTTTTCTCATTATGATTTTTTAAAGCAAGAAGATATTTTGAAACTCGGGATTTCCTTTTTACGCTTTCCAACCGTAGGTTGAAGAAGCGTATATGCTCCAACTTTGTCCGTCTGTTTGTCTGATCAAACAGACGGACAAAGCTGGAGATAACACGCGTAAAAATGGTTCGATTTCGATGAAATTTTAGTATGTGGTAGGGGACAACCTGGGAAGGAACCCCTTCGAAAATGGGCGAAATGGGGTCAAAGGCCAGGACATAACAGGGGATCCATTCCATCTCCTCTAATGCGTCGTAACTTACGTAAAAATGCTTCGATTGCGACAAAACTTCATGTATTTCCGGAGATGTACTGAGCCAGTTCTGTATTATGTTATCGAAAACGGGTTAAAGGTCAGGGCACAGGAGCGAGATTTATTCCACAGCCATTATCCTTATAACTTGACTAAAAATGCTTCTATTGGGACAAAACTTTAGTATGTTGTTCCATAGATATACTGAACCAATTCTGTTTAATATAATCAAAATGGGGTCAAAGGTAATATAATCAAATGGGCACAGGAGCGAGATTTATTCCACAGCCATTATCCTCATAACTTGAGTAATAACTTAAGTAATGATTTCTGGTATGTTGGAAAGCGTGTCGTAATCAATACATTGCATGATTTTACTAACTTGTTTAACTAAAAATGAATTTCAGTTGTGTTTAAGGAAAGGTGAAATGTACTGCTTGCCGTCAGGGTGGCGCAGTGATCTAAGCTTTGGCTTCTGATCATCCATCTGAGATGGGGTCCGGGTTCGACTCCCTAGTGAGGCATGAATGTTGTGTTTGTCTTACGGCACTAGCTCTCTCCCTTCCCTGGAACCAGTGGTCGTAAATTAGGGACGGGCGACTGCTTAAAACCCATTGAGTTGCTCAGTTGGTTGTTAAACATCCAAACCAACCAAAAAAAATGTACTGCTTCACAATATTATTTCACAAAACCTCTAAATATAAAATTCACTGTTGATAGCTGTAATAGCTTTTATGTTAAAGGATCTACAGACTAACACATAGATATCATACAATCAATCTTACGGTAACATAATATGCAATAGCAGGAACCAACTCGGGTAGGGGGAATATCCGTGCCACAACAACCTTAATATCATGCGATATGCTATCCACAGTATTCGGTCTCGCCACAGAACCTCATAATCAAGTCCGCCAACAGACGATTGAAATTTGATAGTTAGTCAAACATCAAGTTCCCGCGGACCGCTCTTATTACTGGTAATTTTCTGTCATATGGATACATATGAAAAAAGAGAGAACGGAATTTTACTGTTAATGCAGAGAATGTTCACAATTTTTTAGAACGGTTTTCTGGCAATATAATTAATGTTTAAAATAAATTGCCTAAGTGTTCTAGCTAATTCTCTGGACTATGAATCTGTAACTAGATTTCCAAGATAACGGCATTACTTAAAATTGGTAGTGGTTGGTATTTTATTCCACTCCTCTTCCACTGCTTTCCGTAGTCCAATCATTAGGCGTTATAAAGAGTTGATCACATAATTCTCTGTAAATATATAAGCTTTATATATATATATATATATATATATATATATATATATATATGGGATGTAAGGTCAGGTGAGGGATGTAAGGTCAGGTGATGCGTAACATCACAGCCTCTCCTTGACAAATGTCAACCCCGCCTTCTCGTGGTGCATCCTGTTCCCACTAAAGGGGCTCTGACGACCGCAAATAGCGGTATAACTATACCATCGGGATCAGAGGAAATGCTATCCCACACTCACCAACCCGCTTGGCCAGCGTGGTGAGTTGTATGGCCAAACACCTCCAAAATGACTCTACAACTTAAATCTTGGCCCTCAGTCTCCGGCAGCTGGAATGTACCTGGCCAAGGCAGCGGCCAGTGCGACATGAAGGCAGAGGGTGCTAAGAATCCCCGGAGGACCGGACTAGGCTGCCATTTGATGCTGACCTTGGCTACCTATAACGGACGCTCCCTATCTTCTGATTCAAGGCTTCTTGAATTGGAAGAGGAACTACAAAGGATCAAGTGGGACATTGTCGGGCTAAGTGAGGTAAGGAGAAAAGGAGAAGATCTCATTGAACTGAAAAGTGGACATCTCTTCTATTATCGTGGGACAGATACTGGCAGAACTAGTGGTGTTGGATTTATAATAAACAAGAAACTGAAGGATAAAGTGGTAGAAGTTGAAAGTTCCTCTGACAGAGCTGCACGACTCGTTATCCAACTATCGAGAAGATACCAGGCTCAGATTATTCAAACTTATGCACCCACCACAAGTCATCCTGAAGAAGAAATTGAAGAATTTTATGAGGAAATTCGTCATCTAAATAATAAAGGTAAGCAGCACTTGAAGATAATTATGGGAGATTTCAATGCAAAAATAGGGCAACGGCAACAGAATGAAACTTCAGTAGGTAAATTCGGTCACGGCAACAGAAACCAGCGTGGAAATACTCTCGTTGAGTTTGCAGAGGCAGAAGGATTTTCATCTTGAACTCCTTTTTCAAGAAAAAGCCACACAGGAAATGGACATGGAGACATCCAATTGGGACGACAAGTGAAATTGATTTTATTATGTGTAACAAAAAATTCGTCATCGAAGACTGCAGTGTGCTGAACAAGTTCAACACAGGTAGTGACCATAGATTGGTGAGATGTAAGATGCACCTCAACACTAAACTGGAACGTGGCAAGCTCATAAGACAAACAAAATGTATTGACATAACCAACCTTAAAAAACACCATAATACTTTCAAGTTGGAACTGAAGAACAGATTCTCTGCTTTAGAAGGCCTAACATCGGAAGAAGTGGATATTTCGGAAGTTAACAGAAAAGTAACCAAAGCTCTAATGGAAACAGCAACAAAATTAGCTGGGTCTAAGAACAAGTTGCATGTGAACAAATTATCAGGAAAAACCAAAATGTTGATGCAAAAAAGAAAGAGATGAGGACAACTAAAGAAGATGTGACTTCCAAAGTGGAATATATAGAGCTATGCAAGACAACACGAAAAAGTATCACTGAAGACGTAAGGAAATTCAACTGTGAGCTAGTGAGGAAAGCAATTGAAAACAACCAAAGCCTTAAGATAGCAAAGGGACATCTCAGTAAGGGAAGAAAACAGATTATGGCTCTGAGAAAAGAAGATGGTTCTATAACAAGAAATAGAGGCGAAAGTTTGACAAGAGTGAAAGATTTCTACTCCAAATTATATGAAAGGGATGATACATGTACTCCAGACATCATGAAAGGTACCAGAGTTCTTCCAGTCCTCCCAGCAGAAGTTGCTCATGCAATCAAGAACATGAAGCAGGGGAAAGCTCCAGGAGAAGATGGAATTACTATAGACATCATACAAGAAGCAAGTGGAGAAATTGAAACAGTACTCGCCCAAATTTTCACTCGATGCCTTAATGAAGGAAGATTCCTGAGGATTTGGAACAACGCTACAATGATCCTGCTACATAAAAAAGGTGACATTGAGGATCTCAGGAACTACAGACCTATCAGCCTCCTATCAGTGGTTTATAAAATCTTCACTAAAGTTCTTTCACACCGCTTGAAGGTAACACTGGACATGGCTCAACCGAGAGAACAAGCTGGATTCAGGAGTGGCTACAGCACAATAGATCATATCCACGTACTGAGAGAACTAATTGAAAGAGCGAAGGAATATGAACTTCCATTGTGCATGGCTTTTATCGATTATGAAAAAGCCTTTGATTCAGTGAAACCATCAGCAGTTACCACGGCTCTGAAATCCTGCGGTATTGAAGATGCATAAATTAATATTATTAATAACATCTATGAAAATGCAAGTGCAAAGATTCGGCTGTTTGAAAATACAACACACATAAAAATTGGAAAGGGAGTGAGACAAGGTGACACCATATCTCCGAAGCTCTTTAATGCCACATTGGAAAATGTCTTTCAATCACTGAACTGGGAAAACAAAGGGATAAAGATTAATGGAGATTATCTAACCCACCTTCGTTTTGCTGATGACGTAGTCATTTTTGCAACTACCCCATCAGAGCTGCAGAGTATGATCCAGGAACTTGCTGACAAGAGTAAAGAAGTGGGATTAAAAATGAACTTTCAGAAGACAAAAGTGATGTTCAATGCTTTTACAAGAAATGAAGATTTATCGATTGATGGAGAAAAACTGGAGATAACAGATACATATGTTTATCTTGAACAGCAGTATCAAGTGAGGGTCACATTGATGAAGAAATTAATCGGCGTACAAAACTTGCCTGGAGAGCTTTTGGAAGAAACAGCATAATTTTCAAGAGCAATATGCCATTATGTCTTAAAAGAAAAGTGTTTGATCAATGCATCCTTCCAGTGCTTACGTATGGTGCAGAGACGTGGACCTTAACTAAAAGAGACATACAAAGGATGCAGACAACTCAAAGAAGCATGGAGAGGTGCATGCTTGGTATAACCAGGAGAGATAAGAAGAGGAACTCGTGGATCCGAAAAATGACGAGAGTGGAAGACATCATGATCAGAGTTAAATCCCTGAAATGGCAATGGGCTGGACATACTGCCAGAAGGACAGACCATAGATGGACAAGCCGAAATTTTAGATTGGATTCCAAGGGACAGGAAAAGACCCAGAAAAAGACCACATGGGAGATGGGTGGATGAAATTCGTAAATATGCGGGAGTGACATGGAGGAGACTGGCACAAGACAGACCGTTGTGGAGGAAACTTGGGGAGACCTTCGTCCAGCAGTGGATTGATAATGGTTGACAATGATGATGATGATATATATATATATATAGTCAAGCTTTAAGCTATATAAGTCTCTGTCTTTAGTCTTTAAGCTTATAGTCTCAAAAACATATTCTAAAAAAAACTCTATATTCTAAAAAAAACGTTTGTAGTTTGTAAAAAAATACAAACTTTTTAAATACAACTAAAAATGTAACTGAATTACAATATAAAGATAATTATAATACAACTAAAATACTTAATATAACTAAAAATACAACTAGTTTGTAAAAAATATATAACTTTTTTTTTTAAAGTTTGTAAAACATTTCTGTACTTTCTGTTAAAAGTTTATAAGTTTGAGACTTACATAGCTTTTTGTTTTTGTACTTAATATATTTTCAGACTATTCTTATAGTCTCAAAACATATTAAGTACAGAAACATATTCTTAAGCTATATAAATCTTTGTTTTTGTCTTTAAGCTTATAGTCTCTGTAAATATATAAGCTTTAAGCTTAGATCACTTAAAGCTTATTTTTTTTGTCATTTGATTCCAATCCTCTTCCACTGCTTTCCGTAGTCCAATCATTGTTTTAGGTCTACATTTAGAAAGCGCTCTTTTTAGCAGTTCGAAGACCTAATAGTGCATTGGTGACACATCAGGGGACTTTGAAGGAATATCAGGAAAAGGTATATAGACTTGATACCCGTCTGTTTTTTTTCATTTTTTCAAGAATAGGTTTGGATGTATGACTGGTAGCCTTATCTTGATGGAGTTCTACTCTTTGAACGCTCTGTTGATAAAGGAATGGTATTTCTTCTTTACATATAGAAGTTAAAACATTTTGGTAATATGCAGAATTCATTTTAACATTCTTTTCAACTTTTCTTAACTTTAATTCCCCATTGTATGAGAAACCAGCTATAATCATGAATCCTTTACTGAAACTTTCTTTGGATTCTTGGAACCAAGTTTGTAAGTCTTTTTCTGCTCTTTTGCGATAGTAAATCGACCTTATTTTGTTAGTCGTTTAGGTAGATCCATGCCTTATCAATAGTCACAATAAATTTCAGTCTGTCTCCGGCTAAGGGATTTTCATAAGGAAGACTACACCGTGTTCTGTGCTCAGCCACGTGCGTAGGCAAAAGGCGGTGAACATTTCTTTTTTGGTTTTCGTCTGATTCAATCAAATATATTTTTTTATTATCTTGTTTACAGTTGATACAGATATTTTAAATAAGTTAGCGTTTGCTCTTTTGGTTGGTGGATTTTCTTTTAAGATCAGATCCCTTACTTTTGAAATAGTCGTAAAAGTATGTACCATCTTTGGATATTCGTTTGGTGTTCTTTTTCATTTTAAAAGCAATGCTGGATGATTTTCCCCTCTATGATTATGAATATTGCTTGTTTTACATTTACAAATACTGATTTCATGATTTTCACAGCGCGTTTTTTAATTACAGAATACGAATACTTCTCTTCGTAAAGAGCAAAAACATAACCTTCTATCCACAGCTTGTTTACGTGCGCCACTTTCTTAGCAGACGATATTTAACTGCAGCAGATGTTTCTTTCGTGTTCATCTAACACGCTGTTGCCACTTTCAATTCTCTTATTTTCTGTAATTTCTTATCAAAAACATAACCTTCTATCCACAACTTGTTTACGTGCGTCATTTTCTTAGCAGACGATATTTGACTGCAGCAGATGTTTCTTTCGTGTTCATCTAACTCGCTGTTGCCACTTTCAATTCTCTTATTTTCTGTAATTTCTTATCAAAAACATAACCTTCTATCCACAGCTTGTTTACGTGCGTCATTTTCTTAGCAGACGATATTTGACTGCAGCAGATGTTTCTTTCGTGTTCATCTAACTCGCTGTTGCCACTTTCAATTCTCTTATTTTCTGTAATTTCTTATCAAAAACATAACCTTCTATCCACAGCTTGTTTACCTGCGTCATTTTCTTTGCAGACGATATTTAACTGCAGCAGATGTTTCTTTCGTGTACAACTAACACGCTGTTGCCACTTTTAATTCTTTGAACATTTTTTGTTTTCTGTAATTTCTTATCAAAAACGTTTTAAAAATGTGTCAACGTCCTCTATGTAATAACGGAATCACTTGAATATTTCCTGAACATTCAGGATTTTCTCTTAACACCTCTTAAAAACGGCAATTATTCGTTGTTAGCCAGAGAAAGATTAACAATATTTATGTGTATTCAAATATGAAAAATTCGTGAAGTTCAAATTTTTCCCGTCATTTCACGGAAACGACTGAATCAGGAATATGCTTATTGATTCAGTCGTATCTTATATTCCTGAATTCTTATATCGTATCGTATATCATTCTTCCTGTATCGAATTCACAAAAGTAATAATGGAAAATGGTTCGTGAATTTCACGAAATTCTTTACAGTGCACCCGTGGTTCATCCAGAACTCTGGCTTAATCGCACGATTAACTACAAAACCGCGTTTCGACCAAATTCAGCCGCCGTGGCGGCTTTATCATTAGCCATCGCCCTTTTGTCGACCTTCTGAACTTCCCAATGCAGGATCGGTTAATAAAAAGAAGTCTTTATTGACGATGTTTATACCGTTTTCTCTTCCATAACAAGCTCCCCTAGTTGGCTGTTGTCCAATATCTTGAACATCCTCAGACTGCCAACTGTTGAATTCAAGACAACACATAACTGTCCGAGTCTAAATAAAGTGTTCGGTGGATATAATTCACCTTTGTGTGAATCTGATCATGAGATTTGTTGATGGTCAAGGACGAGTTTTGTTTTATAGGGAATTGTTTGCGTTTTAGTGCGAAACTAAGTCTCATTAACATGTCATATTTTATAAAATGATGTTGCGTTGGCAATGGTGAATACAGTGGCGTAGAGTATGCCCCACATCCCACACTGTGCGGGGTGGGGGAAGACAGATACGGGCCGGGATGCCCCTGCAAATAATATTTTCCTTCGAGTTCGTTGCTATGCTAAAGAAATTATTTCTTTTGCAATTGCATAATACTTAAGTTAAATTACTTTCCCGAAAAATCACCCCTACTTAAAGCTGCACCATAACGGATCTTTTTATACACTGCTGGCCACTCAAAATGCAACACCAAGAAGGAAGCATCCGATTGGCCTGAAATTCGCAGCATGCGTCGCCCGCGAGAGGACATGCAGACGATTAGCATTGCTGGGCATATGCAAATCATGTGCGCCCGGCACGCCACCGAGAAGCACTATAAGAAGGGTGCACAGAAGGCTGGATGTAAGTAGTGGAAGTGTGTTGTGCTGCCGGACCTGTTCGTGGGAATCCTCCTGATGCCTCGTCGCAGAATACGGCAGTCATTCCAGCACGTTTCGGAGTTCGACAGAGGACTAATAGTGGCTTATCGCGACAGCGGTTTATCGTACCGAGACATCGGCGCCCGTGTGGGACGACATCTAGCCACAGTGAGGCGAGTATGGATTCGGCGGGTGCAGGAGGGACGGACGGACCGACGTGAGCGATTGCCGCAGCCGCGGCACACCACCGAACGAGAGGACCGGCATGTTATGCGGCGGGCATTGACGGCTTGCACCGCCACATCACGAACGTTAGCGCAGGAATTAGGGTGTGTCGCACAACCTGTGTCAGCACGTACCGTTTGACGGCGTCTGCAGGAGCGGGGACTTGTCGCACGGCGGCCATTGCTCCGATTACCATTGACGTTACACCACCCGCGAGTGCGGCGGCAGTGGGCCGTTGAACGCCGCACCTGGACTACGGAATGACACGACATTGTTTTCTCCGACGAATCCCGCTTCTGTCTGCAACACCACGATGGTCGGATCTGCGTGTGGCGGCACCGCTGCGAGAAACTGTATGACGCCTGAATTATGCATCGTCATACCGGTCCGTCGCCTGACGTTATGGGTTTGGGGCGCAATTGGATATGACACCCGCACCCCTCTGGTACGCATCGCCGGTACACTCAACAGCCACCGCACCATCTTCGACGTTTTGGAGCCTGTAGTCCTCCCTTACGTGCAGGACCTGCCAGCGACCACGTTTCAACAGGACAATGCGCGCCCGCACGTGGCACGCATCGTGCAACAATTCTTCACGGACCACCAGGTGTGACTGCTGCCATGGCCCGCCTGTTCTCCCGATATGTCACCCATCTAATACGTCTGGTTGCTGATCGGCAACTGAGTGGCCTGGCAGGCACCACCCGCGGCTACGCCTGATGAACTGCGGGAACGTGTGGAAACAACCTGAACCGACATACCCCAAGCCCACATCTAAATCCTCTTTCGTTCGGTGCCGCGGCGTGTAGCGGCCGTTATTGCCAGCCATGGGGGCCACACGAACTATTGATGTCTGCGTGTTCCGCAAGTCGCACGGGCCTGTAAGCTCAATCGTTTCATCTTTGTATTTGTTGTTATGTGTCTAGTAAATCTGGCTTTGCTATCTCCTGTCCTTCTTGGTGTTGCATTTTGGGTGGCCAGCAGTGTATTCTTACTTGTGGGCTGGACAGAATTTTTTTCTTAAATTCAAGGTAGAGGTGGAAGTTGTTATCGCCACACCTGATCTAAATTAGCGATTCTAGTGATTCCTGAGACCTAACGAACTGAGTCACAAGCCCTCCCAGTGTCCATTCTTTCAGAGTTGTGTAGGTGTAAGGATCTTCTATCGATTTCCCAAAGAGAAAGGTCAGCTGATCTGCTAAGTTGCCAAAAATCTCCTTCAGCAATTGATTTTTCCCCATGTAACCATTGCTCCTTTGATCTTTTTGTTGGATTGACCTTACCCCCACGCCTATACTTTTTATTTCCAGATACATATGTACGATTTATATTATGTTAAATAGTTTTAATAAACTAAACGCATTACTTGTGTGTGATTCTCTATTCAACAATCTATTCAAAATCATCGATAGTGAGCAAAACTAACTTTTGTTGTAGGAGGGGCCTTAAATATTTTTTGGTGGGCTGAGTAGTGAAAACCTCAGTTTTCCTGTACGCCTCTGGCGAAATATAATAGACGCCGAACTTTAAAAATAGGTGGGGGAGTTATCTGGAAAAGCATCTATATTTTTCTTCATATTACTGAACTTAGTGCCGAGCAAATGTTAAATAAACGTTTTACGTCTTCCATTTTTCGTCTACGGAAAGTGTCGTATCCTTCTTGAAAACGTTAAAGGGTCCTTGAAAATTGAAGGGTAATTTTCTAGGCATTGGAAAGTGTTTAAACTGTTATAAAGGCTCAATTATTATTGTTTTTCAATCACATGCATGCAGTCATACATAATGCATGGATATCTAGGCAGTCCCTCTGCTGTCTTGAAAATGCGTTCTTGAAAACCTGTGCGAAAACTGAATGTTCGAAATTCAACCAACAGATGTTATTGGAAGGAGTTACCCATTCCTAGTAATTAAAAGCACTAAAAAATTCCTATTTATGGATAACAAACAAATCGATTGTACCAATAATTTTACATAACTTGAATTTAATAAAAAGGAATTTGTTTATTTCCTGGTAGCGCGTGAGCGGTTTTCAACGTTTCCGAAAACTGTGTAAGGTAAAATTGAACCAAACTTGCACTTCACGAGAAATCTTTAGCCTTAACATCACGAAAAAAAAAAAGTATTTTTCGAGTTTTATTTCGTAACATTCACCACCGCCCCGGGGGCGCAATGGCCTAAGCGATGGCCTCTGATCATTCGTCCGAAAGGGGTCCGGGTTCGAATCCCGGTGAGGCATGAATGTTGCGTTTGTCTTACGGCACTGGCTCTCTCTCCCTTCCCTGGAACCAGTGACCCAGAATTAGGGACGGGCGACTATAGCCCATTGAGTTGCTCACGGTGAAAATAAAAAATAACATTCAACACAGAGGGTGTTTCTGTAGCGTTAAACATGCATAATATCGCGAATTAAAGAGCGTACGATCTAGTTCAACTTTCATTCAGTTGTCTGAGCTGAAAGTTTAGGGCGCGACGAAAGTTAAAGTTCACGTGACTTTACCAAGATTTTATATATATATATATATATTGGAGGTTTAACGACCACCATAAGCAATTCAATTGGCTATATGCAGTCGTCCGTCCCTAATTTAGGGTCACTTGTTCCAGAGAAGGGAGAGAGCTAGTGCCGTAAGACAAACACAGCATCCATGCCTCACTGGATTCGAACCTGGTCGCAACTCTGACGGACGATCAGAAGCCATCTCTTAGACCACTGCGCCAGCGGAGCAGCATATCGGTTTTCACCAAGCCACTGCAGGCACTCCAAGATCAAAGTAAGTGTACGGATCAATTCCTATTAGTAGTTCTAATTCGGACTATTAAATAGCTCTGATCATGCTACTATTTTCTTTTACGTGCAAATTTCAAAATAACTTGTACAACATTCTAGAAGATAATGCTTACCTTGGCATTCCTTACTAGCGATGAAACACATTTCATGACACGTTTTCCGGTCTTTTTTGATGTTATTGTCCTAATGTCCGTTGTATGAGATGTATAACTTTACTTCAACACACTTTCCGCTGGGCATACTCAGTGGATATTCACTTTGGGATTCAAAAATATCAACTTTTACCATTTTTTATACTCGAAATTTTCGCCCAGTCTCTGGGCATCCTCAGGAGCGTGGCGAGTTTTCCACCGATGTTCGTGGCTAACTTCGCGCTAATAGAGTCAGATACTCATCGTTGCCATTCGTCGGATATACTTTCTTGGATACATTTCTTTATCAAGCCCTGCTAGCGCCATCTATGTTTCAACAATGTATTTTTTTTAATTTCTTTTCCTATCCCGGTTTTCTTGTCTTTTTTGTCGGTTTTTCTTTTGTTGTTCTTTTTCTTGTCTTATTAGTTCTTTCCACAGGCTAGATAATGTGCTAGGGTCGTTCTGGTTACATACCCATGTTTTATTTTTATAGATTAAGATTGCTTCTTCCCTCCTCATTTGCCTTTCAGATGTTTTATTCCTTTTTAGCATTTTAATTTCATCGAATTTTGGGAAAGTCTGGTTTTCAATGCAGAATTGCACTAATGCAGTTTTTGATTCTTTTTTTTTTGCCAGTTAGATATGTGTTGTTTAAGTCTTTTTTTAACCTGTTTTTCGTACTACCAATGTACGATATTGGGGTATGTGTGCAATTGGAATTTCGTAGGATCCTGATTCTTCTAGTATTTTTCCTCTGTGTTTTTGTTAACAGTCAGATTTTTCAATGTGTTCACTGAACTTCCTAGTTAAGTCATATTTAGCACATTGCCTATTAATTTCTTTACTAACTCCTTCCAAGTATGAGAATGCCCCAATATATTTCAATTTTTTATTCCTCACCTTCTTTTGATTGTGCACTTCTTGGCCTTTATTTCTCATAGTCATCTTCTTCATTTCTCTTAGTCATACATGAGAGTAAAAAGCATGTGACTAAGAGAAATGAAGGCCAAGAAGTGCATAATCAAAAGAAGGGGAGGAATAAAAAATTGAAATGCATTGGGGCATTCCCATACTTGGAAGGAGTTAGTAAAGAAATTAATAGGCAATGTGCTAAATATGACTTCCACCTAGGAAGTTCAGTGAACACATTAAAAATCCGACTGTTAACAAAAACAGAGGAAAAAATACTAGAAGATCCTACGAAATTCGAATTGCACACATACCCCCAATATCGTACATTGGTAGTACGAAAACAGGTTAAAAAAAAGACTTAAACAACACATATCTAACTGGCAAAAAAAAGAATCAAAAACTGCATTAGTGCAATTCTGCATTGAAAACCAGACTTTCCCAAAATTCGATGAAATTAAAATGCTAAAAAGGAATAAAACATCTGAAAGGCAAATGAGGAGGGAAAAAGCAATCTTAATCTATAAAAATAAAACAAGGGTATGTAACCAGAACGACCCTAGCACATTATCTAGCCTGTGGAAAGAACTAATAAGACAAGAAAAAGAACAACAAAAGAAAAACCGACAAAAAAGACAAGAAAACCGGGATAGGAAAAGAAATTAAAAAAAATACATTGTTGAAACATAGATGGCGCTAGCAGGGCTTGATAAAGAAATGTATTCAAGAAAGTATATCCGACGAATGGCAACGATGAGTATCTGACTCTATTAGCGCGAAGTTAGCCACGAACATCGGTGGAAAAGTCGCCACGCTCCTGAGGATGCCCTGATACTGGGCGAAAATTTCGAGTATAAAGAACGGTTAAAGTTGATATTTTTGAATCCTAAAGTGAAGATCCACGGAGTATACCCAGCGAAAAGTGTGTTGAAGTAAAGTTATACATCTCATACAACGGACGTTAGGACAGTAACACCAACAAAGACCGGAAAACGTGTCATGAAATGTGTTTCATCGCTAGTAAGGAATGTCAAGGTAAGCATTATCTTCTAAAATTTTGTACAAGTAAGTGTACGGTTTAGTTACAAAATATAAACAGTATAAATATATAGTATAAATAAATTTTCTCAAGTACTTTCTTTCTTCAAATTGTAGTTATTCTATCTTATCTTTCTTTACAGCTTATTAATAGGCTCTCTCTGACATTTAAGTCCAGTTTATTCAATAGCTCCCTGGACATGGGTTCTGCATTAGGTGCAATCAGTTTATCCACATCGTAAATGCTATCACCGAAGTTCAGTTCATCCAGAAGCTCATTAGATATAAGCTCTGAATGAGATTCAATTTACACTTGTATAATAATGTATTAGTGACGTATACAAACTGGGACAATATCTTCAAAACAGTTTGAACTATCCCGCCTGAACATCGAACATTAGCATCTCTTCTCACCTACTAAAGATCTGTGTTATCGCTCGAATTTCCAGACAGTATCATTTCAGTCAGCGATGCATAATAGAATTACCTTTAGTAATGAATTTCTTTTTCCCCCACACCCGGCAGCCTACTTCAGTGCCAATCACTTTGTCTGTGTCAACATCAGTGGCTGTCACAAAGCCATTTTTCGATGTGTGACCTCGCTTTTGTTACGATCCGTCGAGAGCGACACCGATGTCACGGAAAGTGCCATTTATTATGAATCTCGCCTACTGTCGCTTTCATCGATTGTTTTCACACTCCCCTTGCGATGCCTGACAGTAAAACTCGATTTTAACATGAGGCCTAACCCTTTGATGATGAAGTTGCTACGTTCGATACAAACCTTGGCTGTCAGCTTGTCTTTTTCCGGGACATAGTTTCATTAATGAAATGGCTAATCCAGTCCAGCCATCTTGGTGGCCGAATGGTCTGAGGTCTGGTGCCTAACCGTTCGTCCGAGATGAGTCATTGTTCGAGTCCCAGATGAGACATGAATGGTGTGTTTTTCTTACGGCACTGGCTTTCTCCCTTCCCTGGAACCAGTGGCCCTAAATTAGGGACAGACGACTGCCAATAGCCCTTAGAGTTGCTTACGGTGATCGTTAAAATTCAAAAATAAATTCAGTCCTTAATGTTTTAAATTAAATGACTGGATTAGATTTTTTTTTTGAGAATTTCTGGTTGAGGTGATTTTAATGTGTATTGAAAAAAAAATCAGCTAACGGTATCCCCAGTGGTCAGACGCGAGAGTTTCTGACTCGAACATTCGAGCCTACCTCAGATGATTCCCATATGAGAAATGAGTGATGTAATTGTCTAACGGTGCTGATCACACCCAACAATTTTAGTCACGTGTGCTCCCACTTATTACAAATGATTTTGTTGGATAGCTAAGTCTTTATGCTGTTAGTAGCGTGCATGAATGATTTCAACACACTGTCGGACAAAAGGAAAGTTATACTAGTAAGTATCGCACTGTCAGCCCGTAGAGATACGATATCTCTGTGTCTATAAGTGAGATTGTTTTTTCAATCGGACAAAATGTATCGCGAAGATGGCGAATTACATATTTTGGAAATTTTATGATACGCAGTTTTTCCTCTAAAGGGAGTAAACAATATTTTGATGACTGCAATCCTTTTTTTTTTTGGTGTAAATATGACAAGGATGGTGAGTCAGATGATATCCGAAAACTTGAAAATTTCATCGTCCTGGACGGGAATCGAACCCTCATCTCCCAGATAGCGCCCGGGAGTGCTACTAGCCACTACACCACCTAGAACGACCAAGTCTCAAGTTTCCGATTAATTTGAATATAACCATCACAGGTTTCGCAAGTCGAAGCAACCGGCATTGATGTTTAGTGAATCTGGAGATTAAGAATCCTATTGTGTGATTGCCCGGAGGAGCAGGTAAATCATGAATGGAATACGGGATTACACCATACAATACAAATTTTGAAGATGACAATCCGTTTTTTGGTGTAAATATGACAAGGATGGTAAGTCAGTTAATATCCGAAAACTTGAAAATTTCAAGTTTGATTGTTATATTCAAGTTAATGGGAAACGTGAGACTTGGTCGTTCTGGGTGATGTAGTGGTTAGCATTCACGGGCGCTATCTGGGAGACGCGAATTCGATTACCACTCCAGGACGACGAAATTTTCAAGTTTTCGGATATTATCTGATTTACCACCCTTGTCATATTTACACCAAAAAACGGATTGTCATCCTCAAAATTTGTATTGTGTGGTGTAATCCCGTATTCCATTCATGACAATATTTTGATGTTTATCACAATATTTGTGTTTCAAAAATTCGCGTTGGAAACAAACGAATGCTTTTTCGTTCGATATCCTATCTCGAATTGGGTGCGAAAGAGCTCACATATTTTTTCTGCTTTGCACAGTTTTACCGGAAGGTGGCATAAATACATATTCCTCTGAGCTGAGGGAAATGAACTTCATGTACTGTGTCTTCCCTAGTACACGATATTTTTGGAAAAAATCTTTCTGCTTCGATTGGGACGTTCATCTGTCTAATTGAAACGTTTGTAAGTGTAAAACATATTTTGAGAAAGCACGTAGTGATGGTCAAGAGAATTCTGCTGCAACCTACCCAAAATATCGAAATATGGCAGGAAGTATTTCTTTAAATAGAAGGCACTTAAACGTCTCAGACTAAGTAATCCAGCAAACGGACCCCCCCCCCATTTCTGTATTACTTGGCCTTATGCAGGTTGTTTCGCTTAGACGTATAATAAAAGAATAAATGGAAGTGTCATAAATTCTGAACTTACCACAATTTATTAGCGACACGTCAAAAATTGAGAAATGCTTTTTTACATGTCTAATAAACTTCAACATGAGCTCCACTGGTGGCGTGGCAAACGTCCAACCCATATTCTACCTCAGCCCACGTGTTCAGAAGCATTTGTGTTGTCACGTTGTTGACTGCAGAACAAACCGGTGGCGCAGTGGTCTAAGCGATGGCCTCTGATCATTCGTCCGAACGGGGTCCGGGTTCGAATCCCGGTGAGGCATGGATGTTGTGTTTGTCTTACGGCACTGGCTCTCTCCCTTCCCTGGAACCAGTGACCTTAAATTAGGGACGGGCGACTGCTTATAGCCCATTGAGTTGCTCACGGTGGTCGTTAAAAATCCAATCAAAAAAAAAAAAAAAAAGAACATTGATCCTTTCTCAATCCATGCTGTAGTGAAGCGGTCATGCAAGAATGTGTGGACATCACTGGCGAAGTGCGGAGGAGCTCCATATTGTTGGAAAACCGTTCCTTCAGGCAGCTGAGGCACAAGGTATTCCTGTAATATGTCCAGATATGGTAGTCCAGTTACTGAGGCCTCCGCCAAAATAAAGGGACCAATGATTTTGTCCTTCATGATCCCACAGCAAACATTGCATTTCGGAGAATCCCGTTCGGGTTCATGAACAACGTACGGATTTTCGGACCCCAAGATGCGGCAGTTATGTCTGTTTACTTTTCCAGACACGCGTGGAATGTTGCTCGTCTGATAAGCATATCTGGTCTAGTAATGTATCGTCGGCCTCAATTTTGGCCAACATTGTCTCCACAAATTTTTTGCGTGTCGTCCTGTCATGCAGCTTAACTTGTTGATGCAGTTGAATCTTGTGCGCATGTAAACGCAATCTTTTATGGAGTACCCGATGCACTGTTGTTGGTGGAATGTCTAGCCTCTCTGATGGATTTCCTCGAGCTTCCCTGAAATGACTTTCGAATCTGTTCAACGTTTTCCTCAGATACCGTACGCTTAGCATGTTTACCAGTCATCGGTAACTAACTTCCCCTTTTCTCTGAGTTGCTTGTCCCATTTTATAATGGGGCAAGCATTTATAATGGCTTGCGGTGAAAACGGTGTGCTAAAATGGGACAAGCAACCCGTTTTCGCCGCAAGTACTACCTTGGAGCGCCGGCAGTCGGTACGTCTGCCGGCGCTCCAAGGTTGTACTTGCGGCGAAAACGGCACTGTACAAGCTTCGCGGACTCCAATTCCGCAAGCGAAAGCACACGAAACACCTTCTCCTGTGGAGTCTGCATGGCGACTGACGCAGAAGTAGATTACAACTGCGCATGCGCTGCGCGCCCAAATTCAGTTGGTTTATAAATTTCACAGCTGCTCTTTATAATGGCGCCCACCTTCTATCTTTCGAACTAGTACTTTGTTCGTTAACAACTTTTCTTTTATTATACGTCACTCCGTGTTTCCTTCCTTTCCTGATTTTGCGTAAAACTTAAGTTCCCCCACGTATAGATGTGCATTGAATTCATACAAATAATGGCTTCTGGTATTTTCGCTTTTTGAATCAAATTTAGGAACCAAGTTTCTGCGATAGGTAACTGACACAGTACGACCGTGGATAAATTTCTTGAAATGTTGAAATGTGTATTGCAGTGAGATAAACTGTAACTATTTTTTTATAAAGATGCAATGATTGTTGTTTTCATGGTGTACTTCCGGCCAGTAAGTCAGTCCGTCTGAGTTACAGAAGAAATAAGTATTTTTCATACGTCACAAGTCATTTCATTTTCTAGGCGCAACTATGTACAGCCACATTTTCAGTTACATTTTATGCCAAATGAAAAACAAAAGCAAAAACGCTTCATTATGTATGCAATGTACCTCCCACCCTGGTTTTTTTGCACCTAATTTGTTACTGTATCTGTATGCAAGAACACACAAAATTTCATCTTATTTAATTGGCACTGAAGTCAGCATTTATGTCGATGTGGCTGAATCATTAACATTATTATCAATGTGTTGTGTCAGAATCTGCGGATTTCCGGGGAATTTTGAGACGTCCGCAACGTGTGATTCATAATGAATTCCCTTTGCAAGAGCCTTGTAATAAGGATTTTCACGTTAATAATATAATTTTTTTAGCCAAAAGAAATTAAAAAAAAATAATAATCCCAGCACCTCATATATACATATTTTTAGTCTTGGAGGCGTGTGTGTGTGTGTTTGTGTGTAATGTGAATAGGGAGACTAAAACTACCGTTTTTTAAACCAGGCCATCTGAATGAAACTTGTGAGCTCCCCAAAGGGGTTCGGGCGGATTCTTTCTCTATTAAAGAAAAAAGTTTGTTTCACACAGTTAGTTAATTTTCTGCGTGCTTTTAGAGGAACAGACTTTACTGTAATTCTCATTTGCTACCTTTCTGAAAACGATAATTAATACAAGGACTCTACAAAGTTTTAGCACGTCTTTTGTATAAAAAGATCGTGCTTATGTTATCGGCTTGTCCGTCTGTACCCACGATATCTCTGCAACTATTTGTCCGATTTGAAAAAATTCTGTTTGCATTGGGAAGCTTGAAATATGCGAATGATGATCCTTTATTTCGTTTTTTTTTTTTTACGATGTACAATTTCGCCGCTAGAGGGCGTAAATGCAGATGTCTAATTCAAAAATACGTTTTATTCCACATATTTGCTTCTAAACATCTAATTGAAAAAATTCTTTTATCTTTTGATTCCATTTATGTCGAAGAGTATTTTAGATATAGTTACTTTTTCTAATTACGCATAGATTTTCCGCTAGGGGGCGTAAAAGTAAAGTACATTTTCCCCCATAACTCTTCTTCTAAAACTCCGATTTGAAAAGTTTTTTCTTCAGCGGATACACCTCCTGATGTAAAATCTTTTGCATATAATTTCTAATTTTTGGTAGAGAATACTTTGGCCACCTGGGGGCGTAAGAGTTAATTTTTTGCTTCTAATGTATTTGCCATAAAATCTGAGCTTCTAAAATATCGATTGCAAAAATTCTTTCGTGGACTGATGCCACTCACATCGATAAACCTTTTTGGAATACTTTCTTCTTAAAATATTCTACAATTTTTCCGCCAGGGGGCGTAGATATATATCTTATATTTGTCAATATCCCTACTTCTAGGAGTCCGATTTGAAAAATTCCTTTGTTCGATAGTGTTTTCAGTGTGACATGTTTTTCATATAATTTCAAAATTTTCAAGTAATTCATAGACTTTCCGCTAGGGGGCGTAGAGGTAAATTGCGTTTCCCCCTGTATCTCTGCTTCTAAATCTCCGATTTGAAAAATTCTTTCTGCACCGGATACAGCTCTTGATGGGAAATCGTTTGCACATAATTTATAATTTTTGTAAAAAAAATGGAAGCGGAAATTAAGGTTTACACCAGGTGGCGTAAACCTTAATTTCCGCTTCTGATGTATTTGCAGCAAAATATGAGCTTCTAAATTCTCGACTGAAAAAAACGTCGTTTGTAGACCGATACCATTCATGTCGACAAACCTTTTAGTAACCTTTTCTTCTTGAAATAATGTATGGTTTCTACGCCATGGGGCGTAGTTGTATATCATATATTTGTCAATATCTCTAATTCTAGGAGTCCAATTTGAAAAATTCCTTCTTTGTTGGATAGTGTTTCCGATGCTAAATGTTTTTCTTATAAATTCAAAAATTTTCAAGTAAATAATAGACTTTCCGCTAGGGGACACAAAGGTAAATTGGGTTTTCTGCGTCATTTCTGCTTCTAAAACTCAGATTTGAAAAATTCTTCCCCTATCGCATACAAGACCTGTTGGAAAATATTTTTCACATAATTCCTAATGTTTGGTAAAGAATGGTTTGGACACCAGGGGGCATAGGTGTTAATTTCTGCTTCTGATGTATTTGTAGCAAAATCTGGGCTCCTAAAAACTGGACTAAATTGGTTTTTTTTTTCTTGGACCGATTCCGCTCATATGGAAAAACCTTTTGAGAATACTTTCTTCCTAAAATAATGCATGGTTATCCCACCAGGTGACGTAAACACATCTTATTTTTGTCGATATCTCTGTTTCTAAGAGTCCTATTTGAAAAATTCTTTCGGTGTTGGAGAGCGTTTCTGGTGCGAAATGTTTCTCATATAAATTCATGTTTTTCTTAACGCACAAGTCTGCAACCAGAGGGCGTAAGCTTACTATTCCGTTTACAGCAATATGTGAGATATTAAAAACCCGATTGAAAAACTTCTTTTTTCCGTCAGATACTATTGTTTTCCATACCGGCTCCATTGACTTTGAATAGCTTTGATAAATTTAATTTGCGTCAGAACGGATACAAAAGACGTGCTTATTACACCCGAAAATTCGGTGTCATCTTTCTTGTTCTTTGTAGAAGCAGTAATACATTGGAATACACAGTCGAGTCACATTATTGTGACCACCTCCTACGTTTTCCGTCAACAGCGCGTAGCCAATGAAAGAAGACACGTGTCGTGAGCTGGCTTGGACGGTATGTATATAAATTGTGCTGCAGGCATTCAGCAAAAATATTTCTCGTTGCTGTCATGGATAAAAGGAGCGATTTATCAGATTTGCAAAAAGGGATGATTATGGGCTTTCGGGCCAAGGGTGGCAGTATTTGTGAAACAGCACAGTTTGTGAACTGTTCGCGTGCTGCTGTGGTTAAAGAGTATCCTGATTGGAGAAATGGCACCATTGCGAATAAGCGGGGTGGATTCTGCGGAGCACCACGTGCCATTTATGTGAGAGGTGAACGTCCGTTTCGAGGGTGCGTGAGGAACGATCTCCACTCTACAGTGGAGCAAGTCACTGGCCGAATGAACCAGGGGGCTACCGGAAGTGTGTCCACAACGACAGTTCAGCAAATCCTTCTGCGTATGGGGCACCGATGCAGACTGATGGTCACTGCACTTATGTTAACAAAGGTACATCGGCAGAAAAGGCTTAAATTTGCACGGCAGTATCGGAATTGGACCTCCGCTGATTGGCAAAGGATCGCCTTCTCCGATGAGTCACGTTTTCTGCTTCATCGAACGAATGGATGTTGGCGTGTAAGGGGAGAAACATCGGAGAACAAAACACTCTTCAACCATTGATGGAAGAACACAAGCTAGTGGAGGCAGAGTTATGATCCGGGGAATGTTTGCGTGGCATTCCATGGGTCCACTCATACCTGTGGAAAGCACTATGGACCGAATTCGTTATGAATCCATCCTTGCTGACCACGTAAACCCATACATGTTGATTGTTTTCCCTGGGGCGGATGGGATTGTCCAGAACGACAATGCGACGTGTCACACAGCTAGAAATGTCCTAGAGTGGTTGGAAGAGCACGATGAAGACTTCAAACTACTTCCCCTGCCCCGAATTTCCCAGACCTAAACCCAACTGAGTATCTGTGGGGCCACCTAGATCGTGTTGTTCGCTGTATGGATCCTCCACCACGCACCCTCCAGTAGTTGTCAGATGCACTGCAGTCAGCATGGTTCCACATACCTGTGAACACCTTCCAGCACCATATTGAGTCACTCCCAGCCCCTCCAGCTGCTGTCCGCACTGCACACGGCGGTTACTCTGGATATTAGCTGGTGATCACAATAATGACTCGACTGTGTATTTTAAGTATGTTTTTGATATGGTTATTATAGCAATTTTGGAGATACTGTATAAACCAGAAAATGTGTATCCTCAAAAACGACGTGTTTTAAAAGTTAATTAGTGCACAAGGAATTTATGCAGGTACATTCCCCGGCTGAAGTAAAAAATTTCTCTCTCTCTCTCTCTCTCTCTCCCTCTTTCTCCCCCTCTCCCTTTTTCTCCCCCTCTCTCTTTTTCTCTGTATATATGCATATTTTAAAAATAAAAACACAAAAATATAACATGTATAAAACATTTTCTATAATAAGAGGGAGAAACAAAAAGTAAAGGCAACATTGCCTTTAATATCGGTAAATGTGAGCAAATGAACATGACGGTTATCTCACTTCTCCACGTAGTCATCCTGCAGGTCGATGCATTTCTTGTATCGTTCCACTTGCTTCTTCATTCCTTGTGAGAAGCTTTAAGCTTTTCAGCTGCTCCCGAATCCAGATCCAGATCTGCACCGCTTTCTGAACCTTATCATCAGAGGGCAACATGCGACCTCGTAGAGCCTCTTTAAGTTAATCGAAGACGTGATAATTCACAATGTTGTATTTCCTTCATTACACGATAAATTAAAAAACTTAAGAAAGTTAAAACCTTCAAGCTTAAAATATTTAATACTAAAATATGTAGTTAAATTACATTAGAGTTGTCGGGCAGACTAGTGCTCATCATCAGATGTGATAAAAGGTTACAAAAGGTAGGTCAAACAGTTTATAAAGGCGCTAAGTGATACGTAAGTTGTACGCTGGTGTTATTCGTCGAAAAGACCAACATCATTTCGTGATGTCATTAGAGGTTGGGCCAAAAGTGAAATGTCCGTGAGGGCTCATCCCTTGACACCTTGTTTGAAAATCTTGTAACAATGGTTTCCAAAGTGTAGGGATCTCAAGCGGAAGATAGTCGTTGCAGCAATTGTCACCAGTGTAATAAATGTATAAGCTTTCTGCCATAGGTAATTAGGTTTGAGATCTCAGTGTTGTGAGAATGGTAGCTGCACTCCAAAGTAGAAAATAGTGGCCTTCGTTCACCAAGCGTGAAAGAGCTGTAGCCGTGGAGCCCATTCGAACATTATATGAATGTTCCTTAGTTCTAGTCATTAGGGATCGTTTTGTGGAGCCTATATAGACTTTTTGAGTAAGTGTCGGATCCGTTGGTTGTAGAGGAATACTATAGATGCCGTGCTTGGAAGAGGTGTCCACTGCGTCATCGTCTTTCCTGATCAGAGACATAATATTAGTAATTTTGACTCCCAAATTCAACTGGTATCGATGGGAAGTACTGTAAAGTAAAGGAATAGTGATAAGGTCATAGTTTAAGGCTCCAACAAATTTTTGTGGTTAACTATTGGACATAATGTAATGTAGCTTGAGACCCATATTTTCTTAAAAAAGGCGATTGACCGTATTAATGCCATATCCATGATTCACTGCAATCTATCTAATTGATTGGAGTTCGAGTTTTCGTAAGGTAAGGGTTGACATGTGCGAAATAGCACGTCAGAGCATGAATCTGAAGGCTGCTAGTTTATAGCCCAAGGGGTGCGAGGATGACATTGGTATGATTGAAGTAGTGGAACTGGGTTTACGATAGACATAATGAAGTAACGAGTGGTGAAGTGGGTTTCGTTCTAGCGTGAATTCAAGGTAGGAAAGTCGATGATTAGACTCTGGTTTCACAGTAAACCCAATGGTTGGAAATTGAGAGGACATAAAGGTAACATATGATTGAAGATCTTCTTGTGAGTGTTTCCCAAAAGATCAAGATGTCGTCGACGTATCGTAGGTACATGCTAGGCTTATACTGTGCTTTTTTAAGGCTTGCTCTTCAAGGGTTTGCATGAAATCTCAGACAGTTACGGCGAAAGGGGTGAACCCATAGGGGCCCCTTCCTTTTGAGTATAAATGGTATTATCAAATTTAAAGTACGATCTCTTTTGATCTCTTTTTTGATTGCTGAACCAGGTTTAAAGCTTGGATGACTGCTTCGATTTCACTGGGAAGGATTGTATTCAAAAGCAGTGAGCTTAGATTCTATTAATTGGTAAACATAGAAAACTCGTACATTCGGAAAAAGTGATGAGACATCTAAAGATGCCATGACAAAGGGGTGGCTATTGGGTTGGTAACTTTTAATTTTATTTAGGGCTGCGAATTGTGAGTCAAAAAAGCTAAATATTTAGTAAATACCTTTTCAAGTGGGTGGGTGGGACTGGGTTGACTTCAGACCAAAGGTCGTAAAGGGAAACCAATTTTATGCGGTTTCAGTTACCCAAATAGGTCTGAGACTCGTGGACCACGTTGGAAGGGGGGGTGGTCATAGATTGCTTGATAACAGCAGGGAGGGTGGCCACAGTGATGTTTTAGGCGACTAAGTTCTTATAAAGTTACTGCAGTCGGATCTCTTGAAATAAACCCGGGTACTGGCCCCCGGTAATAAATAAGGGCGTATTCCTCCCTCTTTCTACTTCGCTTCCGTGTCATTTTCCTATCGGGCGCTCTAGCCCAAATCTCCTAGTTTCCTATTTCTAAGGGTTGTTTAAGACCTGGGGTCAGACACCCCCTTCCTAAAATCCTCTACATATGATCATCATCTCTTGAAATTAAGGAATCAGGAATACCTTGAATTGCTTCGATCATTTTGGACGAGTAATCAGATTTATTGAGGATAAATACTTGATTGAATTTATCCGCAGAGATTAAGGCTAAGTTTGAGTTGTTACATAAAAGTCTTAGTTGAGCACGTTCATTTTCAAAACTTGAATGTAAGTCAGGTTTCCTCCTTGAATCAGAGTTTAAAATGTCTCTAGAAATATTATATCGAGTGGGTTCACGCTCTGAGACAGCTAGAGTTGAAATAAAGATTCAACCTGAGGGATGTACTGAAAACAGTTGATACGGGTAGGCTGGTAGGCATATTTCAGTCCTCTAAAGCTGATTCTTGGATGTGGCTCAGAGGAAAGTCATTGGTGTTAACGAAGGTGGGAGTAACTTGAGATTAGGAGATAGTAAGTCTTGAAGTAGAACCACGTGAACTAGGTGAAGTAGAAGACGCAACCAAATTTCTGAGTTTCTTAATATGGATCTGATGGTAAGAATTGGTTTCAGACTGGATTGTAGGATTGAGGATAATTAAGCACCGATCTAGAAGGATGGGGTGTGTGCATTTAGCCAGGAATGTATATGCTCCGTATGCACGCATCTGAAGATAGATGTAACCATGTTTTGAGCGAATCTCACGACTTAAACGTTTAACTTTTGCTGTCTTAAGGTTGTTTGCGTTCTGCTTAGTATGTGATTGACAGCGCAGTAACAGGAATTTCGTGGTAACCTTAAGGTCCCGACAGTTTGTAAGAAAAACCAAATGTCTCTTCAATTGCGAGTTTCCTATACTGTTAAAAGTTTTTATGGTAGGTTGCACCAAAAAGTATTGCTACACCAGTTGTACCACTTTCTGAGAAAAGATACACCATTGTGTGGTGCAAATAAAACCCAACAACGTGGTGCAACTTTGAACCACGTTATGGTACATAGTTATATCACATTATGGTGCGAGGTTGAACCATGTTGCAGGGTTTCGTTTGCACCACACGCTGGTGTACCTTTTCTCAGAAAGTGGTGCAGCTGGTGTAGCACCATTTTTTGGTGCAACCTACCACAAAATTTTTAACAGTGTACGAATCTTATAAAAATAAATCCCTGCTCGTTTCTATGTAACACAAAATTAAGAGAGAGCAAAAGTCACATATCAAAACCGCATATCACTAGGGCAGTAGAACTCTCGTGCTATAGAAACATGTTTCTACAACACGAGAGTTCTATTCTCCAGCATGATAATTGCATGGTGCCAGATCAGTGCTGTAAGGGGATGCGAAAGACGTTCAGACCACAGTTGTTGCATTGCCTCAACGTTGCGACCGCTACATGCATGGGAACGTGCATTGTCATGGTGCAGCAAAACTCTTTTTGACAGCATTCCTTTTCTTTTGCTGCGAATTGCAGGTTTCAATATCTCTCTACGCTTGACACAGTACGTTGCACTGATCACTGTTTGTCCGTGTTCCTGAAAATGCGCCAGAATAGGACCCTTCATGTCCTAAAAGAAGGTCAGCATGCTTTCCTTGGCGGGGGCTGTCGTTTGAATTTCTCTTTCACTGGAGAAGACGGGTGTTTCCACTGCATGCTTTGTGTCTTGCTTTCCGGTTCACAGTGATGAACCCATGTCTCGTAGCCGATGACAATCCGCTCCAAAACACTCGGATCTTCTTCATAACGTTTCAGGAATTGGGTCGCAACCTCCACGCGCTGTTGCTTTTGCAGATCAGTAAGCTGTTTGGGTACCCATTTTATGCCAACTTTATGGTATCTTAAGCCATCATGCACTGTGGCATGTACGGGTTTCGTTTATGAGTCATGTTTTTTTCACTTCCGTACTGAGTCAACATCCTTCGGTAAATTTCAGCAGGTTCCACTCTCTGCCGAAAGAAATCTCACTACTGCGCGTTGTTCAACAATGGTGCAATCCCGCAGCGTCTGTATTTATTTGACATTGGCTTCAACCAGACTAACCGGCAGAGCGCTGCGCTGTTCGGGTTCGAACTACCCATAAGCCATTGCTAACGTGCTGTATTGCGTCAGCTTCGATCCGGTGCGGTTACTGCGTAATTTTCAAATTGCCTTTACTTTTTGATTTACGTACATATATAGTTTACACCCTTTGAAAGTGTCGCTTATTAGATCACAGGCACGTGAAACTTATAAAATATACAGCTCTAAGCAAAATTTCAAGCCTTACAACTCACAACGCGTTAAAACTTTTCTTTTTTTACTTGAATTTGAACGAGACTGTAATCTCAGCATCACAATGTGCTAAGTGAAGAAAAAGAAACATTTCTTTACAAATTTTAGATACGTAGGGGATTTTTTTTTTTTTCAAAATTTGGGGCGCATTCCTATTTTACCCAAGTTAAAATGTATTCACTTTATTTAACGACTTCGCTTAACCAATTAATCGTGTAATACGAGAGATACCTGTATATGATGTTTTAGCCCCATATATTGAAAGGTAACGCTCTTTAGAGACAGACAGATCGTCGACCCCATTTTTTATTTTTGAAGAAAAAAAAAGAAAAAAGAAAAGAAAAGCGTAATAGAAGCTTGCACGCGGTCATGATGGAAACTTCCATAGTTTTTTTCTCTCTATTAAAATGTTCATGAAATAGAATAATTTCATCTTGTATGGAAAAAATTCTTTTAACGCAAAAGTCAGTTTTATATCCCTTATCGATAAAGAAAAGTATCCATAATTATTTTTTACGAGATATTTCTTTGCTTTTAATGTTAAAAGGAACCGTGATTACCTGAAATTCCGCGGATCGATATTTTTTAACGTTCAGTAATTTCTGGTGAGGAAGGCAGTGATTCAGTGGTAATCGATAAAGCTCAGAAGGACTTTCAAACACCGTGCCTTGGTTATTATGCATTCCAAAACTTCTCGAACGCGAAAAAAAAAAAAAAAAATGGGTGATTTTTTTAACAGAAAAAAAGAAAATTACCATTACAAATCCCTTTGTAATTCGGCCCGTTCTTGTACATCTGAAAGAAAGCGATCTGGAAATGGAATCTACTCCGGGGGAAATTGGATGGGGTTTCGAGTTATAAATATTTAGGTGTTCTTTTTTCGATCATGACTTGCCATGGAAGGTCCATATTCACGCGCACTCTTCCTTAACTTTCGTTCTTAATAAGAAGGGTAAGAGATTGCGTTTGTGAAAATGACGTGATAAAGGAATTTTTCCACAGAAAGAGAAGTCTATGGTATCCATTTTTTTACGCTTTCCAACCGTAAGTTGAAGAAGCGTATATGCTCCAGCTTTGTCCGTCCGTCTGTCTGTCCGCACGATAACTCGCGTAAAAATGGTTCGATTTCGATGAAATTTTAATATATGATAGGGGATCACCTGGGGACGAACCCGATTGAAAATGTGTGAAGTGGGGTCAAAGGTCAGGACATAGGATCGGGATCCATTCCATTGCCCTTATGCGTTATAACTTGCGTAAAAATGCTTCAATTGAGACAAAACGTTTCATGTTGTTCCGGAAGTATACTTTACCGGTTCTGTTGAATGTCATCGAAATGGGGTCAAAGGTCGTGTCATAGGAACGAGATTTATTCTACAGCCATTATCCTCATAACTTGAGTAATGACTTCTGGTATGTTGGAAAGCGTATCATAATCATGCATGAGTTTACTAACTTGTTTAATCACATTTTACTTAAAGCGTGTTAATACATAAAATCCCCAGCCTGTCGTTGTTCAATGGCTCAGTGTGCAGATGTAATAAGTCTATGATGTGCGGTCATAACAAATATAATTGTAGGATCAGCATAATTTTTGGTCTACGTATTCTTTATTAATATAGTCGAACCCACATATAACGAGCTTGCATAATACGAAGTTCCGTATAACCCGAACATTTTTAGATCCTTTAAACTTCGTAACATTCTCTCTTGTTATTTTAACCGCATATTACGAACAAAATTTTTGCTGAAACCGCATTAACCGAATTCCGGAACCGTTATCAGCAAGCAGTGAAAGAACCGAGGCATCAAACTCAGTTCTTTCACTGGAAAACCAGGAATTACATAAATACAATGAAACACAGTACGCAGGTATATATCGTTTATGGACGTAATAACACACTATACAAAAGCAAGCTTTCGCTCTCTACGGAGAGCTTCCTCAGGCAGTGGAACCTATACAATAAATATACAATATAACTAGAGCGTTAGAAAAGGAATGCATATGAAAGATTACAATTGCTTAAATGTAAGCATACGGCGTGATGTAATACTCATAGACACGTTGCTCGAGGTAGTTGGGTGCGATGGATTTTTAGCAGTTTGTACCAAATGGGATATATATCCGTTGTAACATCTGTGTTGCACGCGTCTGAACCTCAATAGCCTCTCTTGTTACTGTAGCTCACGGTCCTTCGTAGGCAAGGTATGTAGAGAGAGAATTAGGCCAGAGAACCGGTTTTCAGGATGCAGTGGCAACTTACGGTGAGGGAGCGCTGTTGTTGTGACCTCAACGGTGCGCTGGGAGCAAAAGATCGCCGTTCGTGTTTCATTGTGTTTAGTCATACTCGTTGCTCGTTGGCTTGTTACTGTGTTGATTATTTGCTAGCACACACATATTGCATGTGGTTTTGCTTAAATTTTCTTTGTACATCTTTGTAAATAGTTATCTTAACGTGTAGTTAAAATATATTTAATTACATTGTATCATACGTATAGTGTAAGTACGTGTTTGCTTGTATAACAAAATAAACGTTTTCTAAAAGCCATGCCAGGCTGCGCCCTTGCAAGTTGTAAAAACTACGAAAAAACTGCTTAGAGTGTTACCTATCATCGTTTTCCGAAAGATGTGCTTCAAAGAAAGGCGTGGCAGAACGCTTATCGTCGTGAAGATGTTTTCAATGTTGAAAATGCGAGAATATGTTCATCGCATTTCGCGGATGAAGACTTTATAAGAGATAGTACGAAACGATTGAAGAAACGTGTTGTACCTCATGTAAGTATTTGCGTGATTGGTCTACCCTTGACCGTAATGCAAGCACTGACCCTTCGACACATGCTTTCGACAAGGTTTTGGAACACAGCGATAGGTATGCGCTTCCATTCAGTACATAATGCTGCCGCTAACTGTTGCTTAGTAGTAGGCCTTGGTTTCAAACTTCTTATGCGACGCTCTAATTCATGGCATTGGTGTTCTATGGGATTAAGATAAGGGCTCTGTGATTATCAAACCACGCCATAACAGTCCAGCGCAGCACTTTTGTGCCATTTTCAAGATCGATTGCTTTCTCGACTCCGCCTGGAGTACCAGTCGGCTTCTTCCAGTCGTCGAGAAGCCACCTTCTATGCTACCTGGGCGCCGGCCGCTCCATGGTTTGCGATTGATTCTGGACTGCTACACCTATCAGTACCCTAGGACTTTCTACACCTCCTTTGCTGAGTTCCGTGGCACCCTGGTGGCCCTCCTCCACTCTACGACTCGTGCAATCCACGCTACCGTTGAATTGTGAATGCTAATGCCATCTCAGTGTATTTTCATGCTTACTCGTGTACATTACTTACTTTCACCCCGCCTGTATTATGTTGCTTTGGTGCCCTCGTTAAATAACTTGCACAATTGTGCACGCTGTGTTTTTATCTCATGTATGTAATGTTTTACCTTCACGGCGGTGTTTGTGCTGTTCTTTTTCTAATTGTGTACTATTGTTTCGCCTGTGTTATCCTGTAAATCATGCCCAGCCAATATCATGTGACACGATGTGTTTCTCTTTGTCACTTCTGCAATTTTTATTCAATAAGCTTTGCTTGCAGCATTTGTTATTCATCCCCATTGTCATTACAGTGTATATACCATCATGTTTTAACAGTTTTGTATTATTTCCCAGTGAGACGCCCAATACTGTACGTCTCCCTCTTATGTTTTCTTATGATAAATTAGAATAAAGCGATTTTGAAACCTTGCTTTATGGCTCGGTGCATTATCCTGCTGGTACAAACAAGGCTCGGTTCCATGGTATTGTCACACAGTTGGTACGGCATAATTGTCCAGAATATCGAGGTAGACGTGCTGGTTAACAGGTTTGTCCACGATAACCAATGGGCCGTGACCATACCACGAAAAACACCCCCACACGAGTACACTGTCAGCTCCAAACTTGACCGTAGGAACAGTACACTGTGGTAAATAGCGTTCCCCCGGCTGCCTCCATACCCACACACGGCCATCAGACTGATGGATCGTGTATCTGTATTCATCAGTGCATAAGACTCGTTTCCATTGATCTACGGTGCACGATAAATGTTCTTTACACCATGCTTAACGACGAGTAGCATTCCAAGTGGAGATGAAAGGCTTATGAGCAGCCTCACCGGGCCACACGACCATGGTAACCCATGGAATGAAGTTATCTGAGAATGGTACGTGTACATACCGAGGTTCCAGCATTATTACTCACCTGTACACTTAGGTCTTCTCCGTCGATTAGTCGTAACGACTCCTGAGGCTTCAACGTCCTCTATCACTAATTTTCTTTGGTCTGCCGGTACGTTTTGCTGCTTCAGGCACGCCATGTGTCTTCCACTTATTTAGTACATCCAAAACAGTTGACTTGGGTATGTTTAAACACCTTTCGGTTTCTCTTATGGACAACCCACTAATATAATACCTAACAATCTTTCCTTTCTCAAAGTCAGTTCTTTCCCACCGCGACATTTTCACTCAATCTCACGGTGCGATGTGATCGCGGGCAGCTGCAGGCTTGTTTTTATACCGTATGCAGCTGTACCGCGCATCTTAACAACGCAGCGGATCCGTTCATTTGCTTTTGAAGGGTGTACGGTGACTTTTGTCTATATAGTGTACGTACCTTCACACTCACAATGCCCCATCCTGCGCGACCGTTCTTTGCAGTTGTGAAAATAGTTGGGAATGTACGAATACTTTTGATAATATAGTGTATGTTTACGATTTGCATGCGGGAGTGTGTAGAGATCAGTATGCAAATTAAACTGTAACCCCGCACTTGTGTCAAGGTCATTTTTAAGTGTGGAATTCCGTAAATCATTATAGTCTGAAACAGACTATGCCACTAAATATACCAGACTTCCTGAAGGGGGTACATTACAGCGTTTTCCCATGTGAAATATGGGTATCGCAAATAATAGAAGGGTGCAAAGGCTCGTGGATTTATGATTTCGATGAAAGCCATCCATGCTGTATCACACAGAAAATGAATTTTGCGCAGTAGAGATCTCCCGGCTGGTACAAAGCAGCTAAATCAACGCCCAGCACAAGTCGTTCGGCGGCTGTCTTCCGGAAAGTGAATACGTTGATGTCAGGCCCAAACCCATTGACACAATGCATCATTGCAGCGGGGATGGGAGTGTTTGATACAACCGCTAACACCGTAATCCATCGAATTTTAAATTTGCAGAAACGTTACAAGAACCGACTGCATAAGGAACATTTTTTTTTTTTTTTTTTGATTGGAGGTTTAACGACCACCGTGAGCAATTCAATGTGCTATAAGCAGTCGCCCGTCCCTAATTTAGGGTCACTGGTTCCAGGGAAGGGAGAGAGCCAGTACCGTAAGACAAACACAACATCCATGCCTCACCGGGATTCGAACCCGGACCCCTTTCGGACGAGAATGATCAGAGGCCATCGCTTAGACCACTGCGCCACCCGGCAAGGCACATTTCGGAGAAAAGGCTCGCCTGCAAGAAAGCTTTATGAAAAATACCTTGTCGGTGAAAGGTGAAAAAATGTGGTGATGCCTACTGTTACCAAGCAGATTGCAACAAACCAGAGATGGAAACGGGTCGGCTCAAGGTGTTCCTAACCCGATTTCCACCCGGTTTTATATACTGTTTTACTTTTGAAAAGCAAAAAAATTATTTTCAAAGAAAAATGCGCAGTGTGAAGTTTTATGCTCGGTATTGGTGCCCGCGTACTGTAAAATGATTTGTCATGCAATATGAAAGACGAGTGTCCTCAAAAGGAAAAGTGTCCCTTCCTTCTGAGGGGCAATGATGAAAACAACATCCACATTTTGGAAACTTTCAACTCATCATAAACTTGTAAAAATTGGTGTTGCTGTGAAACATATTCTAAAGCTTGCTATGTTATCAAGAAAATAGCAAAAAACTGAAATAAAAAATACAACAAGTTAGAAGACAATAAGAATTAAACTCCGTTTATTTGGCGTATAAATAATTGCACAATGTCACGAGTGGTTAGATCTCATGGCCGGGTGCTTACGTGGAACATTAAGAAATCTGTGCCATATCATAAGAAGGCTTGTGGTTACGTCTTTGTTGCACATATTCCGTCGCGTAATGATCTCAATTGTTTCGCGGTGCCCAGTAGCTCTTGCGCTATCGTAAGGGGCTAGCCTCCTAACTCCGCTCCATCTGGGTATAGCTCCCTCAGTTTTAACATTACGGGCCAGGGCAGTCGTAAGTTTTCCAGCCTTAACGACCCTTTGGTATTCAGAAATCTGGATTTGGATCAACCTCTTTGTCACTCCGACATAGTAATACTTAACGGATGCGTCGGGGTAATCTAAAGGAATCGTTGTACTTTTATGAGGCACAATCAAGTGGTATCAACCACCGTTTTCTATGATTCAGTGAACCCAACATATCCGTGAAAACTAATGAGCCTAGGTTTTCCTGGCAGTCAGCTACAGTTTTTTAATATTCAGTATTACTTACAGCCATATTTGTTAAAACTTGTGAGCTGAGATTTTCGTTGCAGTGTACTCCAATTTTTTACTGTTAGGCATGTGTCATGATCTTCCAAAATGTAAAACTTCTGTGATGCCACTCATGATGTAAATTTCTTTTCAGGGTGACCACGACGCTCCAAGAAGGGTAAAGCAATGTCAGGGATGATATAAAAATTGAGATAGGAAAGGGGGTTCTTCGGAGAATCGCCAAGGTCGGATGTGCCCGAAGGCGGATGTTCGGGGAGAGAGTTGTAAAAGGGAGATGAGCGCAGGACACCGGGAGGATAAGATGCAAAATGGACGCTGCTCGTTAGTCACCCACGGAAAGTGGAAACCAAGTTGTAAATAAATGTATATATATGTTCTGATGGGATTGCTTAATAAAGCTCTTGTCATGAAATAATGAAGCCATCTTATTTACGAAAAATGTGATGGATAATGTAAGGATAAAGTAAGAATCATGAATGCGGAAAAGTAACGAAAGAACGGCATTCCCCTGGCTGGTCATCACAGTATGCCTCACATATCCGTCGAAACTCATGAGCTCAGGTTTTTCTTATGGTGAATTGCAGTTCTTTACTATTGGGTATGCCTCACATTCCGTCAAAATGTATATGCGCAGGCTGTCTTTGAAGTGAACTGAATCTTCTTTGAAGTGAACCATTTAGTATGTCTCAAATATCCGTCAAAACTCGTGAACTCAGGTTCTCTTTGAAGTGAACTAAAGTTTTTTACTATTCGGTATGTCTCACCTCATAATACACAGTCGAGTCACATTATTGTGACCACCTCCTACTTTCGACGTCAACAGCGCGTAGCCAATGAAAGAAGGCACGTGTCGTGAGTCGGCATGGAGAGTATATAAGGTGTGCTGGAGGTATTCTGAAAACATATCACTCGTTGCTGTCCTGGATAAAAGGTGCGATTTATCAGATTTGCAAAAAGTGATGATTACCGGGTTTCAGGCCAAGGGTGGCTGTATTTCCTGAAACAGCACAGTTTGTGAACTGTTCGCGTGCTGCTGTGGTTCAAGTGTATCGTGATTGGGGAAATGGCACCATTGCGAATAAGCGACGTGGAAACTGAGGAGCACCACGTGCCATTGATGTAAGAGGTGAACGTCAGCTTCGAGGGTGCGTGATTGCCAATCGAATTGCCTGGTTCATTCGGCCAGTGGAGCAATTCACTGGCCGAATGAACCAGAGGGCTACCGTAAGTTTGTCTAAAACGACTGTTCAGCGAGCCTTTCTGCGTATGGGGCTCCGATGCAGACGGATGGTCACTGCACCAATGCTAACGAAGGTGTATCGGCAGAAGAGGCTTGCGTTTGCACGGCAGTATCGGCATTGGAGCTCCGCTGATTGGCAAAAGATTGCCTTCTCCGATGAGTCAGGTTTTCTGCTTCATCGAACGGATGGACGTTGGCGTATAAGGCAAGAAACATCGGAGAGCAGACACTCTTCAACTATTGCTGGAAGAACACTAGCGTTATGGTCTGGGCAATGTTTTCGTGGCATTCTCTGTGTCCACTCATACCTGTGGAAGGCACTATGGACAGAATTCGTTATGAATCCATCCTTGCAAACCACGTATACCCATACATGCTGATTATATTTCCTGGGGCTGATGGGATCTTCCAGCACGACATTGCGACGTGTCACGCAGCTGGATATGTCCTAGAGTGGTTGGAAGAGCACGATGAAGGCTTCAAAGTACTTCCTTGGACCCCTAATTCCCCTGTCTTAAACCAAATTTAGCATCTGTGGGACCACCTGGATCGTGTTGCTCGCTCTATGGATCCTCCACCACGCAGCTTCCAGCAGCTGTCAGATGCAGTGCAGTCAGCATGGCTCCACATACCTGTGAACACCTTCCAGCACCTTATTGAGTCACTCCCAGCCCGTCCAGCTGCTGTCCGCGCTGCACACGGCGGTTACTCTGGATATTAGGTGGTGGTCACAATAATGTGATTCGACCGTGTATGTATCTATCAGATCTTTTGAGTTGAGATTCTTACAGTGAATTTCAATTCTTTATTATTCTGTACGTATCACATATCCGTCCAAATTCATAAGCTGAGGTTTTCCTTGCAATGAATCCGTAGAGTCGACCTTGTCCGAAAGCAGCATCATAACATCTGTTTTTTTTTATTTACTAATAGTTTTAGACTTTTCTACAATTTGATCACATAGCCCAAATGATAGCTTTCCAAAGCAGCATTTTCTGATTGTTGTGTACTGCTCTTTGAATCATATAAAACACTGTTTATGATTATTAAACGAGAAAGATGACACCGAATTTTCGGGTGTAATAAGCACGTCTTTTGAATCCGTTCTGACGCAAATTAAATTTATCAAAGCTATTCAAAGTCGATGAAACCGGTATGGAAAGCAATAGATCTGACAAAAGAAAGATTTTCAATCGGGTTTTTAATCCCTCAGATATTGCTGTAAAAGGAATCGTGAGCTTACGAACTCTTAGAAATAGAGATATCGACAAAAAAAAAAGATGTGACTTTACGTCCCCTGGTGGGAAAAACCATGCATTATTTTAGGAAGAAAGTATTCTCAAAAGGTTTATCATATAAGCGGTATCGGTCGAAGAAAAAAATTAGTCAAGTTTTCAGGAGCACAGATATTGCAACAAATACTTCAGAAGCAGAAATTAACAATTATGACCCCTGGTGGCTATAAACCATTCTTTACCAAACATTAGAAATTATGTGAAAAATATTTTCCATCAGGTCTTGTATCGATACAGGAAGAAGGTTTCAAATCAGAGCTTTAGAAGCAGAAATAACGCAGAAAACGCAATTTACCTTTGTGCTCCCTAGCGGAAAGTCTATGATGTACTTGAAATTATATGAACCACATGCCACACTAGAAACACTATCCAACAAAGAAGGAATTTTTCAAATCGAACCCCTAGAAGTAGAGATATTGACAAAAATAAGATATACATCTACGCCCCCTGGCGGAGAAACCATGCACTATTTTAAGAAGAAAATGTTTCTAAAAGGTTTGTCGACATGAGTAGTATCGGTCAACAAACTACATTTTTTCAATCTAGAATTTAGAAGCTGATATTTTGCTGCAAATACAACAGCAGCGGAAATTAAGATTTACGCCCCCTGGTGGCCAAACTATTTTTTTTACAAAAATTAGAAATTATGTACAAACGATTTCCCATCGGGAGCTGTATCCGGTGCAGAAAGAATTTTTCAAATCGGAGATTTAGAAGCAGAGATATAGGGGGAAACGCAATTTACCGCTACGCCCCCTAGCGGAAAGTCTATGAATTACTTGCAAATTTTGAAATTATATGAAAAACATGTCACGTGGAAAACACTATCCAACAAAGGAGTTTTTCAAATCGGACTCCTAGAAGTAGAGATATTGACAAAAATAAAATGTACATCTACGCCCCCTGGCCGAGAAACTGGAATATTTTAAGAAGAAAATATTCCGAAAAGGTTTATCGATGTGAGTGGCATCAGTCCACGAAAGAATTTTTTCAATCGATGTTGTAGAAGCTCAGATTTTATGGCAAATACATCTGAAGCAAAAATTAACTCTTACGCCCCCTGGTGGCTAAAGTATTCTTTACCAAAAATTTGATATTATATGCAAAAGATTTTCCATCAGGAGATGTATCCGCTGAAGAAAAAAATTTTCAAATGGGAGTTTTAGAAGAAGAGTTATCGGGAAAAATGTAATTTACTTTTACGCCTGCTAGCCGAAAATCTATGCGTAATTTGAAAAAGTAACTATATCTAAAATACTCTTCGACATAAATGGAATCGAAAGATAAAAAAAAGAAAATTCAGTCAGATGTTTAGAAGCAAATATGTGGAATAAAACGTATTTTTGAATTCGACATCATCTGCATTTACGCCCTCTAGCGGAGAAATTGTATCGTAAAAGAAAACGAAATGGAGGATCATCATTTACATATTTCAAGCTTCCCAATGAAAAAAGAATTTTTCAAATCGCACTAATATTTGCAGAGATATCGTGGGTACAGACGGATAAACCGATAACAGAAGCACGGTCCTTTTTTACAAAAGAAGTGCTAAAAACAGACAATGAAACTTTGTCATAATATGTGCGAGTTAAAATGTATTTGGTTTCTTTCTTTCTCTTCATACATAATGCATTTTTTTCGCGTTTTTATTTTAATTTAGTTCTTTTTTAATTCTTTTTGTTTGACGTATTTTTGGGAACTCATAGCTCTTGTATTATAGAGATCTACAGACCTGGTTCTCTGTGGAAGAAAACAGAAAGGACGTAAAAAAATAAAAAGTCTTGGCACTTTGTCTGAAAGTTTCAGTGCCAAATGAAATGATCGTTAACCGAGCTCAGCTTTTCGTTCGCATGTACTTTGTATGCCGCCGCCTTTTATGTATGAGAATATTTGTATTAGTCTCAATTGTCTCTGTCCTTTTTTTTTTTTTTTTAAAGCAATGTGTATTTGAAATAATAGTTCAGATCTATGTGAAGATGTCCGAAGGTTTTACATAAAATAATTAAATCAATGGGATATTTTCGAAATACGTTTTTGAGATATCTGTATAGTGTAATTGTTGTGACTGACGATACGAAAACTTTGTTTCCAAGCTGAAACAGAACAAAAGGATTTCCTGTTCAAAAATTCAAAAACACTATGCGAGACTATACGGAACTGGAATAGTGAATTTAGGTAAAAAGAAGCAATACCTACATTTATCTTGGACAGCAGATATCAAGTGAGAGTCACATTGATGAAGAAATTATTCGGCGTATAAAACTTGCCTGGAGAGCGTTTGGAAGAAACAGTATAATTTTCAAGAGCAATATGCCATTATGTCTTAAAAGAAAAGTGTTTGATCAATGCATCCTTACAGTGCTTACGTATGGTGCAGAGACGTGGACCTTAACTAAAAGAGACATACAAAGGCTGCAGACAACTCAAAGAAGCATGGAGAGGTGTATGCTTGGTGTAACCAGCAGAGATAAGAAGAGGAACTCGTGGATCCGAAAAATGACAAGAGTGGAAGACATCATGATCAGAGTTAAATCCCTGAAATGGCAATGGGCTGGACATACTGCCAGAAGGACAGACCATCGATGGACAGCAGAAATTTTAGACTGGATTCTAAGGGACAGGAAAAGACCCAGAAGGGAGATGGGTGGATGAAATTCGAAAGTATGAGGGAGTAACATGGAGGAGACTGGCACAAGACAGACCGTTGTGGAAGAAACTTGGGGAGACCTTCGTCCAGCAGTGGATTGATAATGGTTGACAATGATGATGATGATATATATATACACACCTATGAGCAAAACTGAAGACTAAGGAAAAACTTTAGAATTTAAAACGAAGGTTGCAAAATAACCTGAAGATCAAAACGCGCAACGCAGCAGTTTTGAAAATTCAGAATTCACATTCTATAAAGAAGATACCTAAGCAAAAAAATACATATAACATTTTGACTCACACCTAGTACAACATAGAAAAGGTTATGTAACTACCTGTGTGAGTAAAAGGAGAAAAGATAAAAAAATAAAATAAAACTACTGAATGTAGAAGGTGTCGAGAATACTGAGCCTTGGCTTTATGTGTGTCGTGTTTCAAGTCGAAGATGTATAACAACAATTGATGCTGCCGTAGTGCCGGTTAGCCTCCGGACTTCATAGCCCGTCGCGAACGGTAGGTTTATCACTACCCCCAGCCTAGAGAAATAAGCGCGCCTGGAGACCAAACGGTGGCGCAGGTGAAGTTCACGTAGCAGTATATATACAACCGGAGGACCGGCTTTCGGTTAGTAGAGTGTTCGGAGTCAGAATGGGAAAAGCTGCCGATTTATCGGGGTTTGATAAAGGACAAATTCTGATGTCACGGCACCTCGGGGCTACCATCTCCGAAACGGTGCGGCTTGTGGGCTGATCACGTGCTGCTGCCGTGAGTGCGTATAAAAAGAGGTGCACAGATGGCCAAACGACGAACAGTTGTCCGCAGCTCATTCATGCATTTTTCACAGCGACCGCAGGGCCAGAGTGCTACAAATCACCGCAGCTACAACAGTGGTGATCAGGGCAATGTGTCACAGCACACAGTTCATCGCCGTCTTCTGCGCATGCGCCTGCGTAGCCGAAGACCCAGCCGGGTCTCCTTGCTCACTGCACATCATCGCCTACAACGCATGAAATGGGCCCAAGATCATCGAGATTGGACCGTGGATGATTGGAAGAAAGTGGCCTGGTCTGACGAATCAAGATTCCTGATGCATCACGTAGACGGCCGAGCGCAGATACTCAGATTACAAACGGAGGTTATGGCACCTGGATGCACTGTTGGGCGGAAACAAGCCGTGGCGGCGATGTTATGCCGTGGGCGATGTTTTCTTGGGACATTTTAGGCCCCATTATCCCAATAGCTTAATCCCTGACAGCTGTTGGATATCTGAACTTCGTTGGGCACCAAGTTCACCCATTCATGACAACTATGTTCCCTGCTGGTGATGGCGATTACCAACAGGATAATGCGCCATGCCGCACTGCCAGAATCGTCAAGGAGTGGTCCGAGGAACATGCTGGTGACTTTCTGTTAATGTCCTAGCCTCCAAATTCACCTGACATGAACCCAATCGAACATTTATGGTTTGACTTGGAAAAGCGGGTTCGCGCTAAAACACCCTCCCCCCTCCCCTGAAATGTACGGGAACCGGAGAACCTGCTGTGGATATTATAGTACTAGAGTCACATTATTGTGACCACCTCCTACTTTTGACGTCAACTGCGCGTAGCCTGTGAAAGAAAGCACGTGTCGTCAGCTGACTTGCAGGGTATATAAGGTGTGCTGTAGGCAATTTGAAAACGTATCACTCGTTGCTTTCATAGGTAAAAGGAGCGATTTATCAGATTTGCAAGAAGGGATGATTATCGACCCCACGGGCCAAGAGTGGTAGCATTTCTGAAACAGCGCAGTTTGTGAACTGTTCGCCTGCTGCTGTGGTTAAAGTGTATCGTGACTGGAGAAATGGCACCATTGCGAATAAGTGACGTGGAAACTGAGGAGCACCACGTGTTATATTGATGAGAGAGGTGAACGTCGGCTTTGAGGGTGTGTGAGGGCCGATCGACACGCTACAGTGGAGCAACTCACTGGCCGAATGAACCAGAGGGCTACCGCAAGTGTCTAAAACGACTGTTCAGCGAACCCTGCTGCATGTGGGGCTGTGATGCAGACGGATGGTCACTGCACCTATGCTAACGAAGGTACATCGGCAGAAAAAGCTTACATTTGCACGGCAGTATCGGAATTGGGCCTCCGCTGATTAGAAGAAGATTGCTTTCTCCGATGAGTCATGTTTTCTGCTTCACCGAACGGATAGACGTTGAAGTATAAGGCGAGAAACATCGGAGAACAAACACTCTTCAACCATTGCTGGAAGAACACAAGCTGGTGGGGGCAGCGTTATGGTCTGGGTAATGTTTTTGTGGCATTCTCTGTGTCCACTCATACCTGTGGAAGGCACTATCGACCGAATTCGTTATGAATCCATCCTTGCAGACCACGTACACCCATACATGCTGATTGTTTTCCCTGGGGCGGATGGGATCTTCCAGAACGACAATGCGACGTGTCACACAGCTAGAAATGTCCAAGAATGGTTGGAACAGCACGATGAAGACTTCAAAGTATTTCGCTGTTCCCCTAATTAGCCAGACATAAATCCAATTGAGAATATGTGGGACCACTTCGATCGTGTTGTTCGCTGTATGGATCCTCCACCACACACCCTCCAGCGGCTGTCAGATTCACTGCAGTCAGCCTGGCTCCATATACCTTTGAACACCTTCCAGCACCTTATTGAGCTGTTCTCAGTCCGTCTAGCTGCTTATCCTCGCTGCACACCTCGGTTTATTTGATTATTAGCCGGTGGTCACAGTAATGTGACTGAGACCGTGTGTATCTGTATACAGTATATAAGCATGAGAGATGCAAGCTTGGTGTAACCAGGAGATATAAGAAGACAAACTCATGGATAAGGAAAATGACAAGAGTACAAGGCACAAGACATAACTGGACATGTTGCCAGAAAAAGGGAGCGCCGATGGACAACCGAAATTCTATACTGGATTCCAAGATACAGTAAACGACCAAGAAGTAGACCATATGGGAGATGGGTGGAAGAAATTCAAAAGCATGCGGGAGTGACATGGAGGAGACTGGCGCAAGACAAACCGTTGTGGAAGAAACTTAGGGAGACCTTTATCGAGCAGTGGATTGATAATGATGGACAATGATAAAATGATATATATATATATAGAGAGAGAGCTTTTGGAAGAAACAGCATAATTTTCAAGAGCAATATGCCATTATGTATTAAAAGAAAAGTGTTTGATCAATGCATCCTTCCAGTGCTTACGTATGGTGCAGAGACGTGGACCTTAGCTAAAAGAGACATACAAAGGCGGCAGACAACTCAAAGTAGCATGGAAAGGTGCATGCTTGGTGTAACCAGGAGAGATAAGAAGAGGAACACGTGGATCCGAAAAATGACAAGAGTGGAAGACATCATGATCAGAGTTAAATCCCTGAAATGGCAATGGGCTGGACATACTGCCAGAAGAACAGACCATCGATGGACAGCCGAAATTTTAGATTGGATTCCAAGGGACAGGAAAAGACCCAGAAGAAGACCACATGGGAGATGGGTGGATGAAATTCGAAAGTATGCGGGAGTGACATGGAGGAGACTGGCACAAGACAGACCGTTGTGGAGGAAACTTGGGGAGACCTTCTTCCAGCAGTGGATTAATAATGGTTGACAATGATGATGATGATGATGATATATATATATATATATATATATATATATATATATATATATATATATATATATACACACTGCTGGCCACCCAAAATGCAACACCAAGAAGGACACGAAATAGCAAATCCAGATTTACTGGACACATAACAACAGATACCAAGATGAAACGATTGAGCTTACAGGCCCGTGCGACTTGCGGAACACGCAGACATCAATAGTTCGTGTGGCCCCCATGGCTGGCAGTAACGACCGCTACACGCCGCGGCATCGAACGAAGGAGGCTTTGGATGTGGACTTGGGGTATGTCGGTCCTGGCTGCTTCCACGCGTCGCCACAGTTCATCAGGCGTAGCCGCGAATGGCGCTTGCCGGGCCACTCGGTTGCCGATCACCGACCAGACGTGTTCGATGGGCGACATATCGCGAGAACAGGCGGGCCACGGCAGCAGTGACACCTGGTGGGCCGTGAAGAAGTGTTGCACGATGCGTGCCACGTGCGGGCGCGCATTGTCCTGTTGAAACGTGGCTGCTGGCAGGTCCTGCAGGTAAGGGAGGACTACAGGCTCCAAAACGTCGGAGATGTAGTGGTGGCTCTTTAGGGTACCGGCGATGCGTACCAGAGGGGTGCGGGTGTCATATCCAATTGTACCCCAAACCATAACGCCAGGCGACGGACGGGCATGGCGATGCATAATGCAGGCGTCATACAGTCTCTCGCCGCGGTGCCGCCACACGCGGATCGGACCATCGTGGTGTTGCCGGCACAAGCGGGATTCGTCGGAGAAGACAATATCGTGCCATTCCATAGTCCAGGTGCGGCGTTCAACGGCCCACTGCCGCCGCTGCTGGTGTAACGTCAATGGTAATCGGAGCAATAGGCGCCGTGCGACAGACAAGTCCCCACTCCTGCAGACGACGTCGAACGGTACGTGCTGACACAGGTTGTTGCGCAACACATCCTAATTCCTGTGCTAACGTTCATGATGTGGCGGTTTGAGCCGTCAATGCCCGCCGCACAACATGCCGGTCCTCTCGTTCGGTGGTGTGCCGCGGCTGCGGCAATCGCTCACTTTGTTCCGTCCGTCCCTCCTGCACCCACCGAATCCATACTCGCCTTACTGTGGCTGGATGTCGTTCCACACGGGCGCCGATTTCTCGGTACGATAAACCGCTGTCGCGGTAAGCCACTATTCGTCCTCTATCGAACTCCGAAACGTGCTGGAATTACTGCCGTATTCTGTGACGAGGCATCAGGAAGCTTCCCACGCACAGGTCCGGCAGCACAACACACTTCCACTACTTACACCCCGCCTTCTGTGCACCCTTCTTATAGTGCTTCTCGGTGGCGTGCCGGGCGCACATGATTTGCATATGGCCTGCAATTATAATCGTTTGCATGTCCTCTCGCGGGCGACGCATGCTGCGAATTTCAGGCCAATTGGATGCTTCCTTCTTGGTGTTGCATTTTGGGTGGCCAGCAGTGTAAATTAAGATTAATGGGGACAATCGCGAGGTAACCGATACCTACGCAGTGCATTTATCGTGGACAACAGATATCAAGTAAGGGTAACATTGATGAAGAAATTAATTGGGGTATAAAATTTGGCTGCAGGTCTTTTGAAAGAAACAATGTAGTTTTTAAGAGCTATATGTCATTAGGTCTTAAAAGAAAAGCTTTTAATCAATGCATCCTTCTAGTTCTTACATATGGAGCAAAGACATTGACCTTAACTAAGAAATACATATAAAGGCTGCAAGTAACGAAAAGAAGAATGGAGAAATGCATACTTGGGTAACGAAGAAAGATAAAGTGGTGGATAAGAAAAGGACAGGAGTGGAAACCATCATGATCAGAGTGAAATCCCCGAAATGGCAATGAGCTGGTCATGTGCCCAGAAGAACGGACTACCGAAATTTTAGACTGAGTATCAAGGGACAGAAAAAGACCACATGGTAGATGGATGGATGAAATTCCAAAGCATGCCGGAGTAACATGAAGGAGACTGGCTCAAGACAGACAGTTGTTGAAGACTCTTGGGGAGGCCTTCAATCCAGCAGTGGATTGATCATTATAGACGATTATATATGTTGCCTGATTATTTTTAATTCTAAGTAAAATCACTTCGCAAAAAAGACCTTAAAGAATCGCCTCAATCCTGAAAAGCGACTATAAATATAGTAATCGTCAAAATATCGATTCATGCATCATTGGGTTTGAGGAAATTAATCATTAATATTAGTGATCTTAACGTCGCTCCACGAAATTGCCGTGCTTAAAAGAATCAGTTCCTTTCATCTTTGAAGAGTGAAAAACGAGATTTAAAAATATCATTATCTTTATTCTAAGGTAAGGATTTATGTTTCAAAGTTAATTCATCATTAATCCTGACTGATATTAACATCTTTCAATCAAACTGCCTTACAGAATCACTTCAATCCCCTCCCTTGTCAAAATCTAAAACGAGGTAAAAGATTTTGTAATGGTCAAAATATCGATTCATGCGCCAAAAGGGTTATGTTCATTTATATGACAGATGTGCTTACATATTAATTCCTTTGGTCTGAAAAGGAAATTTTATGTTGCCCTACCTGTTCAGATTTACCTTTTGATTTAATCAGAAAGAGAACAAACTAGCAGGGAAAAAAAATGTTGATAATGATATCTTCATGCTTCGCGTGAAGCTTTTCTTCATAAAGTGACCCGTGATGGTTTTTCTTTAATGATTTTAAAATGCTTTTTTCTTAGAGTGAAAAATCCAATACAGCTACATAATTTCTATCTATAAACAGAGATTTCACGAGCTAGAACCAGACGTTTTAGAAATATTTTCTTTCGCGTGAAGCGTAATTATTCCAGCATGATTCTGAAGTAGAGGATTATGAAGAGGTGTAATGATGATGACGAAGAACGTAACTGAATGAGATTCGAGCGTATTTCAAGATGCGCACCGCGATTTTCTCCCAGATATTTCGATAATATTTTCCAAGTTCCGTTACTGACGGACGGAAAGCTTTTCCTTCGGTATATTGATCACTGCTTTCATTTCTCTGCATCACCTCACCCCCTCCCCCACCTTCCGCACCCCCTATAGCATATGTAGACTGCTCATTTCCTTAGTGGAAAATCGCTATTCCTGGTAGGAGAACACTCTTTTTCGCTTCGTTATAAAAATCGTTCTCCTCGCTTTAAAGCTTTACCTGTGCTGAAGGTGCCGCACAAGAAAAGATTTCCCGTCTTCCAACAGGCCGCTGAATTGACGTCATCCGAGATGACCTCCCCTGTGCTGGCAGTGATCCCATCCCATCCCACCATTCCCCGTTCAAAATGGCAGAGGATGGTTTAGGGTACGTCGGCTTCTCTCGGTGATGGAGGCTCAGGGATTTTCCTGACGTTCTTTTCTCCTCTTAGCCCTTTCTTTGGCCTCCTGTGCATGAGGATACGCAGTGTCTCCTGTTCACCAGATTCGTCGTGGCGCTAGCCTGAGGAGCAGGAAGGAGAGGGAGGACACGGGCGGCCTTTAGCTGCAACAGTAGAGTGTCCGATTGATCCGGTGAGTAGATCGAGATTCTCCCTGTTCTGTAATTACTATGCTACGACCTCGCCATAGTCGGCTGGCTGCTGCTCTCTCTCTCTCTCTCTCTCTCTCGCTGCCGGCAGCAACAGCATCCCGCAGCAGACATAACTGGTATTTTTGGATTGGTTACTTTAACTCCCAAAAAATTTCCCCTTGGCACGAGCACTCGTTCCACAGGATCACGTGAGCGCTAAAATATACGATTTCACCACTCAACCCCCGAACTCAGTCGATCGTCTTAAAGGGGGAAAAAAATACTATGAGTTTTTAAGTCTTTTTGTCTTTCAGATTTAATCATTAATGTAGCAAATCTCATAGTGCAAGAAAAAACACAAAACAAAATTTGTGGGTCTCGCAAGCTAGGATGTAAAAAATTTTGAGAGGGTAATGAATAGGCTTTTACAATTTTTGGTGTATTTTATACATTCTTTCCTGTGGCGAGTTAAGGTACTTTAAATTAAAAAAAATACAAACAACTGTAGCAAAAGTGAATGTAGAATTTTACCGGGAAAATATTGCGTAGAAAAGCATAGAATTATACAAGTACGTAATAACTGTACAGCGAAATAACTATATCGCTTGCAGACATAGTGCCAGTAATATACTGCAATTTTTGTCGACACCGATTATTAATACTTCTGAGGTTATACGGCTTTACCTAATGTTTTTAAATGTCTGCTTTAAGACCTGGATTGTATCGCAGCCTAAAAGTGTTCAGTTTCAAAGAAAACTGAAAAAGATTCATAAATATGCTCGTTTACATATGTGCATATATGCTACCAAATGCGGATAATATTTTAATATTTTCTGGGCGAAACTATTGATGCCGTATAAATATTTTAGCAAGATTCGGCGAAACTGATGGATATTGAAAGCGCTGGACAGAGAGAGAGAGGGGGGGGGTACGAGATGAAAAACACTTGTGCCTGATTAGAAACAATATATATTTGCTTGTTTGTGTCTGTGTGTGTGTGTGATCATCATGAAGCAATAATTACCATTACACTGCTGGATGAAGGCCTTCCCATGTCTCTTACTTAACTTTCTGTCTTGAGCCACTCTCTTCCGAGTCACTCCAGCATGCTTTGGAATTTCATCCACCCATTTCCCACTTGGTCTTCATCATGAGCCTTGTTCCTCCGAATATAGTTTTTATACTGCAGTTGTCCGACGGTGGTTAGTTCTTCTTGCAATATGCCCATCTCATTGCCATTTCAGAGTTTTCACCTTGATCCTGATGTCAACTCTTGTCATTTTCCTGATCCGTAACTTTCTTTTTCCTATTTTTCTTGGTTACACAAAGCATGCATTTGTCCAAGCTTCTTCGAGTTGTGTACATCCTCTGAAGTCTTTTTTCAGTTAATGTTGATGACTGATTCATAAGTAAGAACTGGAAAGACACATTGATTAAACACTTTGCTTTCGAGACCTATTGCTCGTGAAAATTGTTCTGTTACTTCAAAATGATCTCCAGCCAAAATTTCTACGCCTTATGATTCAGATTGTTTCATTCTGCACAGTTCATTTTTATATAAGGTTGTAGGATCACACACACATGCATACATAGACGTGCACTGGCAAACTACCCCTGCTATAGTGAATGTATAGTTTTTTTATTTTTATTTTTTAAACCTTAAACTTTTCAAAAGTAGTTTATTTAACCTTGATTGACAGAGATACCTGGAAGTTCTGATGACCTGTGGTTTGGATGTGAAATTTTAAGGGTCCGTTGTAGTAGGAAAGTGATCAATGCTACATTTATCCGGTGCCAATTTTTTGTTGTTGTTGTTCATTTCGGGATTTAAGGATCCCGGGATTTCATTTTGGGATTTAAAGATCCCCAGGCGCAAGTAACGCTACAAAGAAGTCTGCCATCCCAATTTCAGGGAGCCGCTTCCAGGAACGGAGTGGCAAGTACAAATTTCGCCTTGTCGCAGGATCAGAATACAGACCACTCGGCCACTGGAGTGGCCGAGTGGTCTGAGGCGCTGGGTTCTTATTATTCCATTGAGATAGGTGTGCTTTAGAATCCCGTATGAGCCATAAGTGGTGTAGTTTGTCTGTCGGAACTGGTTCTCTCCCTTTCTCGGAGCCCGTGGCCCCAAATTTGGGGACGAGAGACTGCTTACAGCCCTTAGAATTGTTCATGGTGGTGGTTGAACCCCCAAATAAATCAACGGTAGCCGTATCCGAGACTAGTGAGCCACAGATGGACATATTACCGGTACTGAAGGACGGTATTTCTTTATGAATGTGTTGAAAGATACTGAAAGCTGTGTACAACACAACGAAAGGTGCCGTGTACAGGTACCGAAAGGAATTATGTAGTGAATACTGGATTCTTGTTAAACATACAGAAATTTTTTGCACACATAAGTTTTGATTTGTGTGCATCGACATACATTTGGAAACAGTACTTTAAGGCTCGGTGTACTTGGAAATCATGCTGTGTTTATTTATTTATTACTGCTGGGCAGAAAAGGAAGGTTTAAATAGACTCACGTGCTCTCAGATAAATTCTTATGTCTGAACGGAGGAAATCTACCGCCATAACGAGAACCTTTTATTCAGGGCCCAAAAGTATTACAGAAGAAAAAAATCTTTTCGAAACAGAAATCGTAGCATTTTTAAAGCAGAACAGACAAAGAAATACTTCGTATCAATGGAATTTGTTTTACAGAAGAGTCATTTTAAATTTTTTTTTGTTCGATGCGAATGTTTTACTTTCTTTCATAGATGTTTCAATTAAAGGTTGATATAAGCTATCGACATTGCTTTTTCCGAATACTTCCCTGAAGCAGGAAATGAAAGGAATCTAATTTTTTTTCTCTCGTGAAAATTCGAAGTCACATTTCGAAGAAATCAATGGAAAATGAGAAATCCCCTACGTAGCCTGCTCAGTGTGCTGCCCTTTTTTTTACATATGCACATGTTTCAGATTCTCATTTGAACATTTTTAAAGGTGTAGTAGCATTTTCATGCATTTCATTTCATTGCACATCTTGGGACTAAAACTGTATGTTATGAATAGATAGTTTGCACGTTTCAAGCTGCTATGCAAACAGCAATTCATTTATCTCTGGTGGCGCTGTATAACTTCCTATACCTTGCGGATTCTCAAAATCATTGTCGCTACCTGTCGAAGTTTTCATCTCTCGTTTCCTTGTTACTGTACCCAGGTATGTTTTGTTAATCCTTAAAGATATGTTATATATTTTTCATTTTATGGGCTCTTTATACGTCATCCTATGTTTTGTATGTTCAAGGACAGATAATTCTATTAATTTTTTGTTTTGCATATGATTCATTGTTTGATAATTATATATACACGTTCCTTTTTTTATGCTAACCGATTTTCCTACTTACGAGAGTGGGAACTGCTGGTTCACTTAATTTATTGGTAAACACAAAATTCACTTCTTGTTAAATTTATAAAATCGATATTTCACATACTTTTCCATAAAGATGTGGTTTTGCCTTGTTGAAAGGTGAGGTTTGCATTCGGAAATCATCTATTTATTTTTATCAACATATATTCTGAAAAAATATGTATATTTTTTATATTAATTGATTTGAATTTGTATCAATTACTGTGGGCAGCCTGATGATCGAGTAACTTCCCTCATATTGCTGCGAAGACCTAGGGATCCTGGTACATGTACATTTCATCAGGCATTTGATGGAATGTGTGCCAATTCATGAAGTGAGAAGTGTAGTTGCGGTTAGGGGTTCAATTCAAAGGTTTCTCCAGAGAACTTGACATTTTGTTCTCGTGACGTACACAGCGACGTTTCCGTAAAATTCGTTATGTAATAATTTTTTTTGTAGCTTTGCTTATGGCAAATGTTATCGTTTATTTTAATTTTAAGGTAACCGGTGACCGCTGTTGAAGAAATGTTTTTTAAATTATAATGGTTTTGATAATAAACTGGGGTAATGAAAATTTAAGAGTGTATCACTTCGTATTTGTACCACTTGTTTGAGAATTCGTATGATGTGGGAAAACGTAAAACAGAGGTCAAGGTAAAATAAACTTTACAGGCATACGTAATGTGTACAAAAAATAGAAACCAATGTACACTAGTAATACAGTACTATACTGGTACATAGTATGTATTGTAGACACATTTATGTAAAAACCAAAAAACGCAGTATAACTACGCACGTACTTACATTACAGGATGTTGGTTTGGAAAGAATCAGTAATTTCCGTTTGCTTTCTGTTTTTAGTGTTTAGATCAAGCAAAGCTTTCTCAATAATTGAAAAGCTTTGCAATTGTTTTTTCTTGAGAGTCGTGACCAAGGAAAAAGTTTTCACAAGTTTTAATCCATTTTATACCGCTTTGAAAGAAGCCATAGGTTATGAAATTCCGGCTACATTGTCGTCGTCATTTTCTTCTTCCGACGAACAATTCATTACATCGGAGGTTCTTTGAACCTCTCAAGTTAACGCATTTTAATCACATGCAGCATACTCTTCAAAATTGATTGCAAGTTCATTGATGTAATCATCCTCTGGCTCAATCGGAACGTAAAGTCCATTTGAATCATCCTCTCCTTCCATGGGAAGACGTTGGAAATCCGTCCTCCCCAAAAGAATGAGAAATGCAAGTGCTTGTCACGCTATTCCACGAAGAAGATATGAAATGTATCGCTTCCAATACGTTGATTTTCTGTTTCCACGCATGTTCAAGTTTTCCGGAATCAAGTTCGGCCAGTGCGTTTTTCACCAACTGTTTCCAGTAAAATCCTTTGAAGGAGCGGATAATCCCCAAATCGCACGGCAGAAGTTTCCTTGCGCAGTTTGGAGCAAAAAACTGTATTTGCACATTTCGAACTTTCAAATCAACATGGGCCGAACACTGAACAATAAATAAAATAACGTTTCGCTTTTGCAATCTCATTTTCTTATCTAAATTGTGCAAAAAAATCTTGAAATGTAATTTGCGTCATCCAGACCCATTTGTTTGCTCCGTAGCTCGTAGGGAAACTTTTCACATTTTTGAAACAACGTGGTTTCTTAGAATTGCTGATCACCAGAGGTCTTAATTTTTCACTCCCGTCGGCATCGCAGCATAATAAGACAGTCAATCGCATTTTTGACATTTTTCCACCGTGGCATGATTCTCCCTTCACAACATATGTTTTATCTAGCAAAAGATAAAAGAAAAGCCCAGTCTCGTCGGCGTTGAAAATGTTTTTGCTACTAAAGTAGGTAAGGTCTTCGTCCTCCATTCGTCAATTGTAATCGGATCAGCATTTGCATATTAACCACAAAGTGATCGGTACGTAAGACTGGGGCGTTTCTTTAGTCGATTTATCCATCCATTTGAAGCTGTGAAGTCGTTTAAAACAAGCAGAGCCGCAATTTCTGAGGCCTTTTCCTTCAGTACTGATCTATTTAGAGGTACGTTTGCGGCTGCAGCTTGCCTGAAGCACGTCACTAAAATTGTTTCTAGTTCACCGTAAGGCGAACCTTTTAAAGTCCTTCTCTTAGCACAATGACCTAACATTTCCGAAGTAATTTTGATTGACTCTTTCTGCTTTAAAATTGTTTTCCGTGTTGAAACTGGTAATCCAAGAGACCTGGATAATTCAACTTTAGTTCCATGAAGTTCTCTATCTTTTTGTACGATGGAGGCTTTTTCAGCTAAGGAAAGACATTTGCTCTTCTTACCCGCCATCTTCACTCTCACGTCTAAAAAGCGAGATTTAAACAGACAGCAACCTGACTGAATTTCTCTCAGAACCTCACACTGTTCTAGCCAAGCTGAGACGCAGGCCTGTTCAACACGGGGATTTACAGCACTACACGAGGCGCTCCAGCAAAGTTGCTAAGCTAAGACACGTGCAGTATGAGGAGTGCGATACTGTGCCAACTGGTCGTCACGTGCTTTTAACAAATTCTGGGGACAAAGAACCGGTTTAAGGCAATCCAGTCGTCAGATTTGCTGAGGAACGGGGCAGGAGGGGGAATAACCGGTTTAAAGCAAACTTACATGTACGGAAACCCAGAAAGATGCGAAATTAGAGGAAAATCCGGTTTGGAACAAGAATTTTTAACTACGTTCGAGGAGGAAAATCGCGTGATTGTGAAAATGCATAACACGGGGAAAATGGAAGAGAATTATCGGGACTTCAGAAAAACGTCACTCGAACCAGAAAAACGTAAAATGCGGGCGACGTAAGATCGGGGTTTCACTGTATACAGAATTTGATTTCACGATTTTTTTGTGATCTCACTGATCAAATCACTGTCTTGAAGAAACGCTTCGGCAATGCAGCGTTACAAACGTGGAGAATTAAAGTTATACTTCAGTTAACAAAAATTCGGGACCTTAATTTTAAATTAGCAAATTTGTTGTTCGTATATCTTTCTTGACGTGTTTTCAGTTTGCTGATTTTTTCGCGTCTGTCTTAACCCAGTAAACACCGAAAATTTTCATGACTTTTTACAGGGTCAAGTAACCTAACTGTTGGTAGAACAAGTTAGTAAAATCATTCGATGCATTGATTATGATACGCTTTCCAACATACCAGAAATCATTACTCAAGTTATTATTCAAGTTATGAGGATAATGGCTGTGGAATAAATTTCGCTCCTGTGCTGTGACCTTTGACCCCATTTCGATGATATTCAACTGAACCGTTTCAGTATAATTCTGGAACAACATGATACAGTTTTGTCGCAATCGAAGCATTTTTACGTAAGTTATGACGCATAAGAGGAATGGATCCCGCTCCAATGTCCTGACCTTTGACCCCCTTTCGCCCATTTTCAATAAGGTTCGTTTCCAGGTTGTCCTCTACCATATACTAAAATTTCATCGAAATCATACCATTTTCACGCGAGTTATCGTGCGCACAAACAGTTTTTACGCTTTTCAACCTACGGTTGGAAAGCGTAAAAACTGATCTTAGTGTTATTTTATTTTTTCCCATATGTATTTCACCCGCCTTTAGTATTTTGTTTCTTCTTTCTGCGTATGTGAAAACACGATCAGTTGGCTGTAAAGAACTTCAGGACAGAAATCACGTACCTGAGCTGAAACGAATAGTCCGATTAAAATACAATGCAGCGTCACATGTCTTAGGGAAAGAGGCGTGTTGTAAAGCAGAACAAGTTAGTAAAATCATGCAATGCATTGATTATGATACGCTTTCCAACATACCAGAAATCATTACTCAAGTTATGAGGCTGTAGAATAAATCTCGCTCCTCTGACCCGACATTTGACCCCATGGCCCGACCTTTGACCCCATTTTGATTATATTCAACAGAATCGATAAAGTATATTTCCGGAACAACATGATAAAATTTTGTCTCAATCGAAGCATTTTTACGTAAGTTATAACGCATAAGGGAAATGAAATGGATCCCGCTCCTATGTCCTGACCTTTGACCCTATTTCACCAATTTTCAATAGGGTTCGTCCCCAGATGGTCCCCTACACATACTAAAATTTCATCGAAATCGAACCCTTTTTACGCAGGTTATGACGCATAAGGGCAAATATCAGGAACACCGAGCATCGCTCGGGTAAAAGGGGATGAGGGCACAAAAAAATTATATTTTGATATGTTATTTCCAAGTAATGTAATGCTAAGTCTAACCATCAAGATTAATAATGATAGATGAATTAGAGAAAAATTAATTTAGAATAAACATAAAAACAATATAGATTCATTGAGGGTTATATTATATTCATGCTCCTCACCGTAGCTGCTCGGAATGGTCTTTTTGCAAAATGATCTTCCAATGGAAGGCCACGTGTTTCGAGACTGAAATGTGCTCAGAAATCATCGGCTCTTGAATGTCCAAACTGTTCCATATTTACTTCTTCCGCTTGTTTTTGTTCCAACAGTGCCGTATTCTTCTTATTAAAGTTGAAACGTGCACGTTTCGTAGAGGTCGACCAGCCACATTTTTTATATTGTTTTACCATTCACGTGATACTTTGTTAATAGTAATTAATAAAAATGAACTAATCATATTTTAGCACAGAGGATACGCTCGTCATAAAGTGACTATTCAAAAATGTAAAAAAAAAAATGCTGTCTAATTTTGAAGGGAAAAACATGCGAAATCAGCGTTCCGCTGCTTATACTATACTACTCATCAACTCCAAGCAACTGGCACAACTCACTTTTGTTCTAGAAGAAAATAGAAGTAATGCGTAATTCACACACAGCGCGTGACGTAATGAGACAGATGGTCGCGAGAGTGTGACGTCATAAGATTTCTAAGAATGGGAAACATTAATAGGACGACGCCATGACACTAAAAACGTGGTAACTCGGAGTAGTTATTTAGCCCACTAAACGAATTTTTCCAAAGTCGAGATCAAGCTAAATCGATTTCTAGTACCAGAAACCGGTATGTTAACCACTTTCATCAAAATCCTTAGAGCCGTTTGCAAAATAACATTTACATATATACAAGAATTGCTCCTTTAATAAGATGTGATGAAATGCATCCCGCTCTTATGTCCTGACCTTTGACCCCACTCACTTCACCCATTTTTAATATGGTTCGTCCCCAAGTGGTCCTCTACGACACAATAAAATTTTATCGAAATCGAACTATATTTACGCAAGTTATGACGCATAAGGGTAATGGAATGCATCCCGCTCCTATCTCGTGACCTTTGACCCCATTTCGTTCATTTTCAATAGGGTTCGTACCCAGATGGTCCCCTACAACATAATAAAATTTCATTGAAATCGAACCATTTTTACGCGAGTTATCGTGCGGACAAAGCTGGAGCCATATACGCTTTTTCAGCCTACGGTTGGAAAGCGTAAACAAGAAAGACGACACCGAATTTTCGGGTGTAATAAGCACCTCTTTTGAATCCGTTCTGACGCAAATTAAATTTATCAAAGCTATTCAAAGGCAATGGAACTGGTATGGAAAACAATAGTATCTGACGGAAGAAAGAAGTTTTTCAATGCCGCCCCGGTGGCGCAGTGGTCTAAGCGATGGCCTCTGATCATTCGTCCGAACGGGGTCCGGGTTCGAATCCCGGTGAGGCATGGATGTTGTGTTTGTCTTACGGCACTGGCTCTCTCCCTTCCCTGGAACCAGTGACCCTAAATTAGGGACGGGCGACTGCTTATAGCCCATTGAGTTGCTCACGGTGGTCGTTAAACCTCCAAGCAAAAAAAAAAAAAAAAAGTTTTTCAATCGGGTCTTTAATCCCTCAGATATTGGTGTACACGAAATCTTGAGCTTACGAACTCTTAGAAACAAAGTTATCGACAAAAATAAGATGTGACTTTACGTCCCCTGGTGGGAAAACCATGCATTAATTTAGGAAGAAAGTATTCTCAAAAGGTTTATCCATATGAGCGGTATCGGTCCAAGAAAAAAAAATTTAGTCGAGTTTTCAGGAGCCCAGATTTTGCTACCAATACATCAGAAGCAGAAATTAACACTTATGACCCCTGGTGGCCAAACCATTCTTTACAAAACATTAGAAATTATGTGAAAAATACTTTTCATCAGGTCTTGTATGCGATACAGGAATAATTTTTCAAATCGGAGTTTTAGAAGCAGAAAACGCAATTTACCTTTATGCGCCCTAGCGGAAAGTCTTAAATGATTTACGTGAAATTTTTGATTTATAGGAAAAACATTTAGCATCGGAAACACTATCCAACAACGAAGGAATTTTTCAAATTGGACTTTTAGAAGTAGAGATATTGACAAAATAAGATATACATCTACGCCCCTGGCGTAGAAACCATGCATTATTTCAAGAAGAAAGTGTTCCTAAAAGGTTTGTCGACATGAGTAGCATCGGTCAACAAAATACTTTTTTTAATCGAGGTTTTAGAAGCTCATATTTTGCTGCAAATACATCAGAAGTGGAAATTAAGACTTACGCCACCTGTTGGCCATACCATTTTTTACAAAAATTAGAAATTATGTGCAAAGGATTTCCCATCAGGAGCTGTATCCGGTGCAGAAGGAATTTTTCAAATCGGAAGTTTAGAAGCACAAGAAATAGTGGGAAACGCAATTTACCTTTACGCCCCCTAGCGGAAAGTCTATGAATTACTTGAAAATTTTGAATTTTTTGGAAAAACATGTCACACTAGAAACACTATCTAACAAAGAAGGAATTTTTTAAATCGGTTTCTAGAAGTCGAGATATTGACAAAAATAAGATATACATCTACGCCCCCTGGCGGAGAAACTGTGGGATATTTTAGGAAGAAAATATTCCGAAAAGGTTTATCGATGTGAGTGGCATCAGTCCACGAAAGAATTTTTTCAATCGATATTTTAGAAGCTCAGATTTTATGGCAAATACATCAGAAGCAAAAATAAACCTTACGCCCCCTGGTGGCCAAAGTATTCTATACCAAAAATTCGAAATTATATGCAAAAGATTTTCCATTAGGAGATGTATCCGCTGAAAAAAATATTTTTCAAATCGGAGTTGTAGGAGAAAAGTTATCGGAAAAAATGTAATTTACTTGTACGCTCCCTTGCGGAAAATCTAGGCGTAATCTGAAAATGCAACCATATCTAAAACACTCTTCGACATAAATGGAATCGAAAGATAAAATAATTTTTTCAATCTAATGTTTAGAAGCAAATATGTGGATTAAAACGTAATTTTGAATTCGACATCATCTGCATTTACGCCCCCTAGCGGCAAAATTGTGCATCGTAAAAAAAAAAAAAAAAACGAAATGAAGGATCATCATTCGCATATTTCAAGCTTCCGAATGCAAAAAGAATTTTTCAAATCGGACTAATAGTTGCAGAGACACCGTGGGTACAGACAAACGAACGGACATACCGATAACAGAAACACGATATTTTTTACGCTTTCCAACCGTAGGTTGAAGAAGCGTATATGCTCCAGCTTTGTCAGTCCGTCTGTCCGCACGATAACTGGCGTAAAAATGGTTCGATTTCGATGAAATTTTAGTATGTGGTAGGGGACCACCCGGCGACGAACCCTATTGAAAATGGGACAAATGGGGTCAAAGGTCACGACGTAGGAGCGGGATCATTCAATTAACCTTATGAGTCATAACTTGCGTAAATATAGTTCGATTTCAATGAAAGTTTACTATGTGGTAGGAGACAACCTAGGGACGAACCCTATTGAAAATGAGACAAATGGGGTCAAAGGTCACGACGTAGGAGCGGGATCATTCAATTACCCTTATGCGTCATAACTTGCGTAAATATGGTTCGATTTCAATGAAAGTTTACTATGTGGTAGGAGACCGCCTGGGGACGAACCCTATTCAAAACGGGTGAAGTGGGGTCAAAGGTCAGGACATAAGATCGGGATGCATTCCATTGCCCTTATGCGTCATAACGTGCGTAAAAATGGTTCGATTTCGATGAAATTTCAGTATGTAGTAGGGGACCACCTGGGGACGAATCCTATTGAAAATGGACGAAATGTGGTCAAAGGTCAGGACATAGGATTGCGATCCATTCCATTGTCCTTATCCCATATTATTAAGGTGGACGTCAAGTAATTTTGCTTCCTATACTTCCAATGGAAAAACTTTTGTACACATTTCCTTCACAATTAATGTGTGTGTTCCCAAGGATGAAAATTTGAACATCGGTTAAAATAACTTCATATTATAACTTGGAAAACTTAATATTTTCTAAAGCATAACCATAATTATATTAAAAATCAATAACTTTTCCTTTGGTGGTGTTGAAACCAGAGAAAAGATGGCGTGACTTGTACTTTGATGACGTCAGTGGGAAAAAAATGTTGGATTGCATAATTACGGTTATGGTTTAGAAAATATTAAGTATTCCAAGTTATGAAATGAAGCTATTTTAATCAATGTTCAAATTTTCATCCTTGTGAACGCATTAATTGTCCAGAAAAAAATGTCGCGACCTGTATTTTCATGACGTCAGTAGACAAACAAAAGTTGAATTGCGTAATTATGGTTATGTTTTAGAAAATATTAAGTATTGCACGTTATAAAATGAAGATATTTTAATCGATGTTAAAATTTTCATCCTTGGGAATGCATTAATTGATAAGAAAATGTGTACAAAACGTTTTTCGATTGGAAGTATAGGAAGCAAAGTTACTTGACGTCCACCTTAAAGTAGCAATTCTTGTATCTATGTATGTACATTTTATTTTGAAAACGGCTCTAAGAATTTTGATGAAAGTCGTTAACCTACCGATATCTGGTACTAGAAATCGATTTAGCTTGATCTCGACTTTAGAAGAATTCGTTTAGTGGGTTAAATAACCACCCCGAATTATAGCGTTTTTAGTGATGGCGTTGTTCCATTAATGTTACCAATGCTTAGAAATCTTATGACGTCACAACTCGCGTTTGAGAATGTTAGCGCGCGGTCACGCCATCTGTCTGTTTACGTCACGCGTTGTGTGTAGTTCCTATTAAAGATTTATGACATCACACTCTTGCGGCGGGCAGATGGTCGCGATTCCCATCTGCCTCATTACGTCACGCGTTGTGTGCGTATGTCCGTCAGCACGATCGCGTAACAACCGTTGAATTTCGATGAAATTTTCGTATCTGGTAGGCGATCACCTGGGAAGGAACCCTATTTAAAGTGAACGAAATGGGGTCAAAGGTCAGTACATAGGAGAGGGATCCATTCCACTTCTGTTTTGCGCCATAACTAACGTCAAAAAGTTCGATTTCGATGAAATTTTAGTATGTGGTAGGGGACCACCTGGCGACAAACCTTATAGGAAATGGGGTCAAAGGTTAGGACACAGGAGCGGGATCAATTCCATAGCCCTTATGCATCATAACGTACGTAAAAATGCTTAGATTGCGACAAAACTTTATCACGTTATTTCGAAGGTATACCAAGCCGGTTCTGTTGAATATCATCGAAATGGGATCAAAGGTCAGGGTACAGGACCGAGATTTATTCCACAGACATTATTCTCATAACTTGAGTGATAACTTGAGTAATGATTTCTGTAATGTTGGAAAGCGTATTATAATCAATGCATTGCATGATTTTACCAACTTGTTTTACAAAAGACGTGCTAAAAAGTGAGATGATCGGAAAGTCAGAAATACATTGCGGCGTACAGCGAAGATCTAAAACATTATGACAAGCCCGTCTTTATACAAATCGGAGCAACTGCAGATAAACGACGGCGCGTGTGTAGGTCATGAACCATATAACTAACACCTGATATTGAGCTCTGTTAAGCAGTGTCATTCTTTGATAACGAATTGATAACAAGGAACAGTACACCAATTATGTAGGAAATAGTAACACTATACTAGTAGTGTTCCGATTTATTGGCGTAGGAAATAGACACTTAAGCGGTTCTAAGCTTTCGCACATCAACCAGATGGCTTTTTCAAGGAAGTTAGACAGGAACTGCGAACTGTATAAGAGAACGTTTTGACAATTTGAACGCGGGAACTTGACTTAACAATAAATACATACAACGATATATTCGTTTAAGATACGAGACATCACGTTGGTTGTGCGCTCGGTATCCTGGTAGGGAGGAGGTGTTACTTGAAGAACTGGTTCCAAATTCGTGGCAACTCGAGTGAGACGCTGCCATTGCAAGTATCGCTGTCGGTAATGATCTCCAAAGATTCCCGAATGGCTGTACATTTAAGGGTAGAATAGGTAGCTAATTTCTTTATATCATCCCACATAGGAGTAGCGGGCTTGAATTTGATTTCTCTGGATAGTGCCGTGTTTATTTTACCGTATTTTGTGTCCCTTTTATGATTCCAAACGAACGCTTGGCCATTCCAATGTAGTATCGTTTAGAGCCGTCCGGATACTGTACTATGATCGCATAAACACCTGCTTCGCAGGAGAGAAGTGGTTTTTCACTATTTCTCTTTAGCATATAGTATAAAAAGATGCAGGAGACCTTATGCCGACGCCGTAGTACAAATCCTTGAGGACGTTCTTGAGTTTGTAAGACACACTTGGTATGTAGGGAATTGAGCCTAAATAAGGTAGCTGCGCCAAAGGGAGATTAGAATGTTTGACCCTGGATTTTTGAATAAAGTTATGAATCTAATTCAATCCTGCATCAGTAGCCAACTTGATGACCTTTCAATTTCGTATTTTCTAGAATGGGTATAGGAGGAAACGGCGAAGGCTCTTCGAATTCGAGAACGGAAGATAGCTGTTTTGTATTCTGCTGGTCAGAAAGAGCTGCGGAGCACTAGGTTCGGGACGGACGTGGGTTTATAGTAGATTTGTGCACCGAGGCGGTTGTCAGGCGATTTTTCTCGATAAAACATCCAGTTAAGGTAAAGGCGTTGTTGTGTTCAAGCTCTATCTTGAAGTTTATCGTAGGGTTGCATATCATTGATTTTATCAAGGAAAATTGGAAGATTCCCTTTTCCGTGAGGCCACACGAAAAATACGTCGTCCACATAACGCAGCCAGGTGGTAATGCTGGAGAATATATTCTGCTCAACTGGGCGAAGTATTGCTTCTGCGAGGACGGGTGAAAGTGAGAATCCCATCGGAGCGCCATTATTCTGTTTATATACTTGTCCTCGGAAACTGTAGAAGCTAGTATTAGTGACCGAGTCTGTTGATTTGGAGATGCTGAGGCATAACTCCTGGGTATAAAATGCTGAATTTGATATGGTCTCCTTTAATTTTCTGATGGCTTGCGGAACGGGGATGGAACGGTAAGCTGCCGATAATGTCGCCAGGTAGGACAGTGAGTTGCTTGCTCTTCAATCAGGAAAGAAAGTAGACTTAAGCGAGTTGGACAAAGGACAAATTGTAACGGCCAGTCGACTATGTCAGAGCATTTCCGTGGTGACAAGGCTTGTAGGATGCTCACAGTCCAGTCGTGGTTCGTACCTTCAAAAAGTGGCCCGAGGAGAGAAACCACAAACCGCCGGCAAGGTGTTGGTCGACCACGGCTAATCGATGCTAGGGGTGGGTGAAGGCTACCCCACGAGCTAACAGAAAAGATACTGTGGCAAAACTCGCCGCCAATTTGAATGTTGGTGACCGAAGTAATGTGTCATAAGAAATAATACATAGAACCCCGCGGAAAATGAGGCATCGTAGCCGCAGACCGTTCCGAGTGCCCTTGCTAACCTCCGTTCACCGTCGAAAGCGCCTACAATGGGCACGAAAACTGAGCTTAAAGTGATTAGAAGAAGGTTCTCCGGCTGGAAGAATCTCATTTCCTGTTGCACCTTGGTGACAACAGAGTACGTGCACGTCGTTTACTTAGGAAGTGTTGGCATCATTATGCATCGTGGGACGAAAACAAGCCGGTGGAGGATGTGTAACGCTTTGGGCAATGTTCTGCAATGGGCTCAGTCATTCATGTGCAGGAAACTATGACGTCTACCACCTACCTAAACATCATTGCAGGCCAGGTACATACTTTCATTGCAACGGTATTCCCCTCTAGTAGTGCTTTCTTCCAACAGGATAATGCGCCATGCCACACTGCCCGGATTGATCGAGAATGGTTTGCGGAACATGAGGAAGACTTCCAGGTATTGCCCTGACCTCCAAATTCCCCAGACATCAATCTAATCAAGCATTATTCGAGAATGGTTTGTGAAACATGAGGACTTCCAGGTATTGCCCAGGTCTCCAAATTCCCCAGACATCAATCCAATCGAGCATCTGTGGTTTGTGTTGGAACAGCAAATCCGATCTGCGGTGGCTCAACCGCGTAAGTTACAAGAGTTAAAGGATCTTCGTGTAGCGTGTTGGTACCAGATACCACAGAACACCATTAGAAATCTTATAGCATTGATTTCTCGCTGGGTAAGAGCGGGTTTTGCGGTACATGAAAGGCCTATTTATAATATTTTAGGTAGGTGGTCTTAATGGTTTGGCTCTTCGGTGTATGTATTGGGTTGACGCATAAGTTCATGCCGTTTTTTTCACGGCACTACAGGAATGCATTACATCAGAAGGAAAATGGAATCAGTCAACTATGTATCCTCCCTCTCGCACTGTTTACGATAGTGTCCCAACGTCTGGATAAGTCTCCAACGCCATTCTTGAAGAAACCTGCAGGTTTTGCTGCGAAGGAATCATCAAGGAAATTCTGGAGATCAACATCATTGTTGAACGTTCTGCCATGGAGTGCATTTGACAGAGATCGGAACAGGTGATAGTCTGAAGGGGCGACATCTGGGGAATAGGCCGAATGTGGTAGGATCTCCCATTTCATGTCCTGTATTGCCATGTTTGGTTATGTTTGCACTGTGAATGCGTGCGTTTTCATGATGGAGAAGGACAGCACGGCGCTGATGTGGCCGTTTCTTTTGAACTATTCCCTCCACACGGCGGAATTGCTCACAATAGAGTATAACGTTGACTGTCCGATTCCTCGGCAGCTTTTGCCAGTGAATAATGCTTTCCATGTCCCACCAGACACACAACATGATCTTCGCAGTATGAAGGTCATGTTTTGGACGTGGTCTTGTTTGGGTTAAACCAATTCCGTCCAATGCCTATAATTCACGTACAGGCGCCACTTTTTATCTCCAGTAACAATACGTGACAGAAAGAGGTTTGTGTTGCTGAAAACATTCGCGATAACGGGCGAGCAAGGAACCACATATGGCAACACGCTGATTCTTGTTGTCCTCGGTGAGAGTGTGAGGCACCCAAGACCCCGATTTCTGGCCCTTTTCCATACGTTCCAGGTGTCGCACCACGGTGGCCTGATCACAGTCCATCTCAGTGGCAAATTCGCGTGTGGCTTGACGCGGATCCAAGTGGATGAGATGGTTCAAACGATCTTCATCAAAGTGAGAAGGACGACCTGAGAGTGGAGAGTCGTGGGGGTCAAAATTGCCACTCCGGAACTGTTCAAACCATTTGTGGGATGTCCTTGGAACAATAAATATTATCCTCCCCATACACAGCGCAAATTAGTTGAGTATCCTCGGCGGCTGAGGATCCCTTTGTTAAACTCTTACAGGAGCAGATGTCGGAAATGTTCATTCCTCTCTACTTGACACTCCATACTTCCGGACCTGAAAACCAAAATATCATTAGCCACAATCACACAACGCAATATGAGGAAAGATACACGATATTACTGGCTACATCTTGATATACAAATGGTCATCTGCACCGTCACTACTGACCTGGGAAACACTCGTGAAAAAAGAACTTCATGAACTTATACATTAACCCAATACTTGAGCTGTTGCCAATTACGTGAAGCATGCTCTGTAAAACCTTAGCAGAATCGTTATCGTTTGATATTTATAAGCTATACAAGGTGTCCGAGGAGAAATGGATACATTTCATATATGCTTCGTGTGGAATTTAAGAAGGTTAAGAGAATATAGTTTTCAAATTCAGGAAGTGAATTTATATTTAATCTGAGCTCTTACTCCCAAAGAGAGCAACTTAACAAAGTGTGAGGGAGAAAACAACCTTTTTGGGAGTGTGCGCGTAAGGGTGCTACATTTGACATTGTTGATGATATGCGCATTTGTCAACTTTTAAATAGTTATTACTGTTTTTTTCTTAATGCAATCATTTGGATTCAGTTATTTTGATGATGGCAGTGTTTTCCAGACGCAGCATTTTGGTACTGTGCCAGAAAAAGAGGGTGGTATAGTATTTAATTATCCTCTCATTATATCTCACGTGTTCTGCTGAAGCGTTGACGCTGGAAAGACATAGCAGATAAAGTGTGACCATGGGAGTCGAAACTATTTTTTGGCAACGGGTGCAAGATATCAGGTTATTTATTTTGTGGTCAGATCATAAAACGCATTGTGGTGGTGTAAAACACGACGTGATGACCTCATTTGAACATGCGATTATACCGATATAAAACGAGTATATATAAAATCTAAATTAAAATAAAGCTTGAATTATATATCTATATAAGATTTTTCGATGTAAAACATTTTACTCACACTATAAACGATACCAAACTGTATTGGTTTGGACAGTTCTACGTCAGTATGAATTTCAGAAGAACCGTAGTAGCTCCTACGTGTAAAAATACCTTATTCTTTTCTCTCCCTAGCCCTTCTATTTTCTTTCCATAAAGAAGGACTGATTTTATTGTACTTAAATGAAATAGAAAACGTTCCTGCTTTTCTTATAAAAACTAAATACTTTTTATTAATTTCCGGATAACTGTTTTTATTTAACAAGGCTGGTGCTTTGTGCGAGACTTTTATTTTGCTGATAACTATTTTGCTGATAACTTCGTGAAGCATTTTTTTTCTCGTACTGGACAAGCCACGATAGTTAAATCCGCGTCTGATGAATGGCATTAAAAAAATTCACAGTTGTAGATAAATAATAGTTAAAATAGAAAACAATATTTAGTTTTATCAGAAATAATTTTGAATGGAAGCAAATAAAAGAAATGCAAATATTTATCTAATTGCGGACATATTTAAAAAGAAAGAAAGTGAGGAGGCAAATGCGAAGTTTTGTTCCTGCACGCAAATGAGTACGGGGCAGCTACTCCCTCCGTTCTGACGGACTTATTTATAAATGGAAATTCACCAAAAAAAGTGGTCTGTCAGTGAATCGTTAAAATGTACTAATACCATTACGCAGCTCATGAGTAAGTGATCATCTGCAGGTGGGGGCCGCCCCGGTGGCGCAGTGGTCTATGGCATTGGCCTCTGATCATTCGTCCGTAAGGGGTCCGGGTTCGAATCCCGGCCAGGCATGGGTGTTGTATTTGTCTTACGGCACTGGCTCTCTCCCTTCCCTGGAACCAGTGACCCTAAATTAGGGACGGGCGACTGCTTATAGCCCATTGAGTTGCTCACGGTGGTCGTAAACCTCCAAAAAAAAAAAAAAAAAAAAAAAATCTGCAGGCGGGATATTTTCAAAAACCTTCCTCCGATGAAAATCTCAGAAGTTTTGAGTACGAAGTTTGAGAATGTGGTAACGATTTACTTGTTCTCTTCGTTTCTTAATGCACCTTATTCATGTGACGTCAGAAGTGGATTTCTGCTGACCAACATGGCTGCTGATTCAATGATTTCGCTATTTGATTATCCCTTACTGTTGGCTAATTTTTACAATCCTTACGTCATGGATTTTGCCGAGGAATTAGAGCTATAGGGCGAAGAAGAAGAAATTAATTTCTTAGAAGAACAAATCTAGGTTGCAAAAATATACCAAGACAATTTTGTGTTCGATGTTTATTTCGCATGACGCTGGAGAGCATTGCCGTTAGTCATCATGAAGTTTTTAATGTAGCATTTCTCGTACATGTATGTTAAATTTTCATGTTTTTATTGTTCAGACATTGGCGAAATATCTGAAACATAAAACTGAGTACCTTGTTTTGTAAAACAAAATCATTTAGAAACTCAGGCAAATACGTAATAAAGAAACAAACTAGGGTTCGAACGCTAGGCAATCTGCTTTAAAATTAAATGAATTAAATAAAAGAGAAATTATAGATATGTTTGTTTTATTCTTTGAGGAAAGTAGAACTTAATTCGTAATTTACCGATCCAAATATTCCATCAATTTTCTCCTACCTTTTTTTCTTTTTTTCTTTTTTTTTTTTTCGTTTTTAAAATTGAAATTCGAAGGAATACTACGAGGTTTCAACTGCCTTTGATTCGTAGTGTCATAATATCCAAAAGATATTTCGTTAAAGTGGACAGAACATATTGGAGAGTGCAAATCGGAATGGAAATCACCGCGTCTCATTTTACACAGCCATTCCTTTAATAATTTCGTCTTTTTCAGAGGAAAATTAAGGAATGTTTTTATTTCGTTTACACATTATAGGTTGCAGGATTTATTAGCACAACCATACGATGAGCAAAAGTTAGACATGTCGTTAATAAATTTACGAAAATCGCGATTTTCCTGAACCCTTTCAACGTAACGCCATGTTAAGCAATGGGAAAACGCATGTAAACAAACTCTTGTTGGTCCTCGGCCACGGAAAGGCTTTCCCATGATGCAATGCGAGGTGAATAAGGTCCATTGGTTTGGGACTCGCTGAGAACTTGTTAAAAATTAAAAGACGCCAGAAGTGTCTGCTTTTAACGTAAATATTCATATTACCACGAGCCCGGGAATTTGCAGTGGTCGTGGTATGTATTCAACATCGTATAGATCAGTGGTTCTCAACGTGGGTCGCACGCCCCACAGGGGGCAATTTGAATTTTAAGGGGGGAAATTCGAGAATGAGCACACTAAATACTTTTTTACTTTCTTCTAAGATCGCCAGAAGAAAGTAAAAAAATTCACAGGCAAACCTGTGATTTTGGTTTTCTGAAATCCAGAGCAAGAAGAATCCCCCGAAACCTCTAAAATTTCTCCCCGCTTGCAATCTCCTAGCGCATGCTCACTTCCGCTCCACTAAGAGAAAAACCCTCCTTCAAACTCCATTTCAAAGTCCACTGTTCTTTGGAAGCTTGTTAATGGCCTTTTAGGCCATTAACAAGCTTCCAAAGAACATGTGAATAGGAGTTCATTTTTTGAATAACAAGAATTACATGTCACATAATTATACGTATGTCATTATACGTGGAGGATAGGAGTTACAGATAATTCTTTTTTGAATAATAAGAATTATATGTAACTCCTATCCTCCACGTGAATAGGAGTTCATTTTTTGAATAATAAGAATTATATATCACAGAATTATACGTATATGTCATTATACGTGGAGAATAGGAATTACAGATAATTCTTTTTTGAATAATAATAATAATTATATGTAACTCCTATCCTCCACGTGAATAGGAGTTCATTTTTGAATAATAAGAATTATATGTCCCAGAATTATACGTATGTCATTATGCGTGGAGGATAGGAGTTCATTTTTTGAATAATAAGAATTATATGCCACAGGGGGGCATCACGATTTTTGAGATGCTAGGGTGGGGCATGGCCAAAAAAAAAAAAGGTTGGGAACCACTGGTCTAGATGGATAAATAGTAAGGTTGCATCCCCCATAAGTTCAGGGACCAAACACAAAGTTTACGGACTTGGCGTGGAGTGAAGAACTTCATATGCGTTCTTTATAAGGTGTTCGCAAGAAAACCATATGCCGTATGGGATACAGAAAAATTATACGCAACCTAGAAAAGTGCACCACACAGAATTAAGTATATAACAGTATATAGGTCATTATGAAAGTAGGCAAAATAAGTTACACCCTTTCAGCGGAGGCCAAATTAAAGTTAAGGTTACTTTAAATTATCGAAAGTTAGCGATGTTATTGGTCAATGCAATTTAAGCCTGTTACGACTCTGATCTTAAGGTTAAGATAGTGTCAAACTTCCCTATGAGAAAGAATAGAGACCGTTCATGTGTATATATAAATATAACAACTTAAGAGGTGAATATGGAGAAAAAAAAATCATCCTTGCTGACGTCACGTAAAGACCCCAGTCACGTTGAGTCGTCCCTCTGAAATCCCTTAATGGTGCTGCAATGCATTCAGTGCATCTGCGGCGACGGGGCACGTCTCTGTCCCTGGTCTACTTACTTATAAGTGCCCACTCAAAATTTACCGAGATATGAGCATCCTCTTTGCTCAAGATCTGCTGCCTATCTATTGCTGTACTACACTTTATTAAACATGAGCATCTATCTTTAGCTCCGTAATGATAATACCACGACTAAGTATCTATACGTGACTTTTCTTCTTGTATATTTTCTTTTAAGTTCGGTGTGGGTCGTCATTTTTTTTTTTTTTTTTTTTTTTTTTTTTTTTTTGGGTTGGATGTTTAACGACCACCGTGAGCAACTCAATGGGCTATAAGCAGTCGCCCGTCCCTAATTTAGGGTCACTGGTTCCACGGAAAGGACAGAGCCAGTGCCGTAAGACAAACACAACATCCATGCCTCACCGGGATTCGAATCCGGACCCCTTCTGGATCAGAGGCCATCGCTTAGACCACTGCGCCACCGGGGTGGCCGTCATTTTGACAACTATTCCTTCAGAGCTGCAGAATATGTTCCAGGAACTTGTTGCCAAGAGTAAAGATAGCCGATACCTACATTTACCTTGCCAGCTGGAGATAGCCGATATCTACATTTACCCTGGACAACGGATATCAAGCAAGGGTCACTTTGACGAAGAAATTAATCGGCGTATAAAACTTGGAGAGCTTCTGGAAGAAACCATACAATTTTTAAGAGCAATATGCCATTATGTCTCAAAAGAAAAGTGTTTAATCAATGCATCCTTCCAGTACTTACATACAGAGCCGAGACGTGGTCCTTAACTAAAAAGGAAATGCAAGGACTGCAGACGACTGAAAGAGGCATGGAGAGATGCGTGCTTGGTGTAAGCAGGAGAGATAAGAAAAGTTAGTAAAATCATGCAGTGCATTGATTATGATACGCTTTTCAACATTCCTGAGATCATAACTGTAGTTATTACTCAAGTTATGAGGATAATGGCTGTGGAATAAATCTCGTTCCTGTGCCCTGAACTTTGATCCCACTTCGATGATATTAAACAGAATTCGTTCAGTATACCTCCGGAACAACATACTAAAGTTTTGTCACAATAGAAGCATTTCTAGTCAAGAGATGAAGATAATGGCCGTGGAATAAATCTCGCTTCTGTGTCCTGACTTTTGACACCATTTCGACGATATTAAACTGAATTAGTTCAGCATGCCTCCGAAATAGCATGCTAAAGTTTTGGCGCAATCGAACAAGTTTTACGTAAGTTATGACGCATAAGGGCAATGGAATGAATCCCACTCCTATGTCCTGACCTTTGACTTGATTTCACCCATTTTCAACAGGGTTCGTCCCCAGGTGGTCCCCTACCACATACTAAAATTTAATCGAAATCGAACCATTTTTACGCGAGGTATCGTGCGGACGGACGGACAGACAGACAGACAAAGCAGGAGCATATACGCTTCTTCAACCTATGGTTGGAAAGCATAAAAAAGAACTCGTGGATCAGGAAAATGAGAAGATTTAATGATCAGAGTAAAATTCCTGAAATGGCAATGGGTTGGACATATTGCGAGAAGGACGGAACGCCGATGAGCAACGAAATTTTACACTGCTGGCCACCCAAAATGCAACACCAAGAAGGACACGAGATAGCAAAGCCCGATTTACTGGACACATAACAACAGATACAAAGATGAAACGATTGAGTTTACAGGCCCGTGCGACTTGCGGAACACGCAGACATCAATAGTTCGTGTGGCCCCCATGGCTGGCAATAACCCCCGCTACACGCCGCGGCATCGAACGAAAGAGGCTTTGGATGTGGGCTTAGCGTATGTCGGTCCAGGCTGCTTCCACACGTTGCCACAGTTCACCAGGCGTAGCCGCGGATGGTGCTTGCGGGGGCCACTCGGTTGCCGATCAGCGACCAGACGTGTTCGATGGGCGATATATCGGGAGAACAGGCGGGCCACGGCAGCAGTGATACCTGGTGGGCTGTGAAGAATTGTTGCACGACGCGTGCCACGTGCGGGCGCGCATTATCCTGTTGAAACGTGGCCGCTGGCAGGTCCTGCAGGTAAGGGAGGACTACAGGCTCCAAAACGTCGGAGATGTAGCGGTGGCTGTTGAATGTTCCGGCGATGCGTACCAGAGGGGTGCGGGTGCCATATCCAATTGCGCCCCAAACCATAACGCCAGGTGACGGATCGGTATGGATATGCATAATGCAGGCGTCATACAGTCTCTCGCCGCGGTGCCGCCACACGCGGATCCGACCATCGTGGTGTTGCAGGCAGAAGCGGGATTCGTCGGAAAAGACAATGTCGTGCCATTCCATAGTCCAGGTGCGGCGTTCAACGGCCCACTGCCACCGTACTCGCCGGTGGTGTAACGTCAATGGAATTCGGAGCAATGGACACCGTGCGACAAGTCCTCACTCCTGCAGACGACGTCGAACGGTACGTGCTGACACAGGTTGTTGCGCAACACACCCTAACTCCTGCGCTAACGTTCGTGATGTGGCGGTGCAAGCCGTCAATGCCCGCCGCACAACATGCCGGTCCTCTCGTACGGTGGTGTGTCGCAACTGCGGCAATCGGTCACTTTGGTCCGTCCGTCCCTCCTGCACCCACTGAATCCATACTCTCCTCACTGTGGCTGGATGTCGTTCCACACGGGCGCCGATGTCTCGGTACGATAAACCGCTGTCGCGATAAGCCACTATTCGTCCTCTGTCGAACTCCGAAACGTGCTGAAATGACTGCCGTATTCTGTGACGAGGCATCAGGAAGCTTGCCACGCACAGGTCCGGCAGCACAACACACTTCCACTACTTACACCCCGCCTTCTGTGCACCCTTCTCATAGTGCTTCTCGGTGGCGTGCCGGGCGTACATGATTTGCATATGCCTTGCAATGCTAATCGTTTGTATGTGCTCTCGCGGGCGACGCATGCTGCGAATTTAAGGCCAATCGGATGCTTCCTTCTTGGTGTTGCATTTTGGGTGGCCAGCAGTGTAGATTGGGTTCCATGGGATAGGAAAAGATCCAGAAGAAGAGAGATTGGTGGATGGATTTCGAAAGCATGCGGGAGTGACATGGAGGAGACTGGCAGAAGACAGACTGTTGTGGAAGAAACTTAGGGAGATGTTAATCCAGCAGTGGATTGATAATGGTTAGCAATGATGATGATATGTTTAGTTCCTTTTATTTTCCACGTGGTGTATGCGTGCTCTCAGACTATCTGGATGTTTTCATCTGGGACCTGATTGGTCAGCTGAGTTGACCCGTGCTTAGCTCTGCCGGCTATTGGTCGGCCTCTGGTCCACAGAGCAACTAGGTAGCACCAGCAAGTGTTATGGACAGGTGATATTTCCCGTACTTTAAATCCGACATATTTTCCCTCGACCTGGTGAATAGCGAAAGATTATGGTCGCGTACTTCTGATAGCATTACGACTTCCCAGTGACACTCAGGTAAAGTTTGTGATGTTTACCAAAGTCCACGTCCAAAGAAGACTGTCATAAAATTCTGCCGTAGGTATTCACTCGATCCGCATTCGGACTTTGAGATGCAAATATTTGAAACTAGGGACGCCTTGTCAACTCTATTAAGTTACGCTGGGGACAGCCATTCCGTAAATTATGTGAATACCTTGCTTCTTCCGACGCGGGTAAAGAAAAGCAGAAAAATATCCTGATCATTCTCACGTGTGACCCCGGATAACGCAATAAGCTGACCACGTGGGTCTGATAGTGTAGTTACTAGTGTGCACCGATAGGTGGTGGGGAGAACACAAGGGGAAAATGAATAAATATAAATAAAAGTGGGTTACTTTTACGTCATGCATTTAACTGATGAAGGTGTAAGATAATGTGGTTCGAAGTGTTTCCTTGGCAACACTCAGACTGTAGGTGAAACCAGTTTTTAAAACTGCAGATTTGGAGCGCAAATTTTGAAATCCTTTAATTTCAGTGTGTACTCTGTTTTTCCCGACTTTTATTATTTTTACAGAAAGTGTTAATTTTGAACGATTAAACTTACATTTTATTCTATCAAGTGTCGTAAAAATTTTGTGCTTTACTCCTGAAGTCGAAACTTGGCTGTGTTGACCCTACTCGCACAGGTCTCGCGCGGCTAGACTAATGCAGTAAATGATTCATTACTTCCATGACCTGTTTATCCTGTTATGTATTCACTCTACTAGATTGATGGCGAAATTATTCATCCCTCTGATCGTCGTTTGACATGGGATTTTGGGGCATCTGAGAACTGGTACTTATTTTGCTGCACAATGTGCATGGAACAGTTACGAGAGTTTTGTTTAAATGTTTACATGGATATGGGATTCACGCGTGGATAACAGATAAAAAAAAAGTCGTTTTGAGATCATTTTCATGTGAAGTAGGTGGAACATCTTCCTTTGTGTTCTTTTGAGATCTGAAGTGAGTTAGCTGAAACCTGTTATCTTCAGTTACGTGTCAGAGCTCTTGAATGTTTCCCAGCCACTCACAATATATCACTTGCTAGAAGATAAGCAGTGAACCCCCTCTCTCTCTCTTTCGCAGCGTACGCTGCTCTTGGAGGAAAGCAAACCCACACTTGTCGCAGACTGAAACTTCTGTGTTTCATCGTCTCACACGTTTCCGTCCAGCGATAAGCAACAACAGCGATAAGTTAAGCCTTCATCTCTCTGATGGGTGCTTCCGGGTTTCAGTCAGGTGCATCCAAAATCCCTTTGCTTTGAGCCTTTCCTTCATTTCAACAGAACGTGAAATGCAGCTGTTTGTTCTGGATTCTTTAAATAACGAAAGAGAAAAGAAAGGCGCCGTCGAGTTGTCGGACGAAACGAGTGCGTCGTTTGATGAAGCCTAATGTAATGTAAAATCTTGTTTAGCTCTACAAATGTAACAAGTTATCTCCTGTAACATGAGGAATCTGTGATGTGGATTTTATTTGAATAGCGCGATTCTTTCTTGGTGTTGCAATTTTCATAAACAGTTGTGTACTTTCAATTATTTCTGATTTTAGTTATTTTATGGTTATAAAGTGAGCCCATATTAAAACACAGGAGAAGTAACTAGTGAGCTTAAGGCGACCACAGGCACACACGTTTGAATGTCACGCGAGAAACGGGAGGAGTTTTGTGCTTGAGGCGGCATGTAGCGTGGAGTGAAGCTCTTTAACGCCTGCCTGAAATCCTCTTCGGTGGCGCAGTGGTCTAAGCGATGGCCTCTGATCATTCGTCCGAACGGGGTCCGGGTGCGAATCCCGGTGAGGCATGGATGTTGTGCTTGTCTTACGGCACTGGCTCTCTCCATTCCCTGGAACCAGTGACCCTAAATTAGGGACGGGCGACTGCTTATAGCCCATTGAGTTGCTCACGGCGGTCGTTAAACCCCCAATCAAAAAAAAAAAAAATTCCTCTTCACTCCACGGTACATACCGCCTCAGGCACAAGACTCCCCCGTTTTCTGCCGTGACACTCAAACGTGTCATTCAAACCTGTGTGTCTGTGGCTGCCTTTGCACTCGTTTGCTTTAACATCATTTTCACCTAACTAATGGTGTGCTGGACCGACATTCGCCTTGAAACCGGCGTGATATCGATTCCACTTCGTGACTTCAAGTATTCTAAACCACTTGGACAGAATGATTTTCCGCTGCCGAACTCCGGTCAGGCCAGGCGAATGCTGCTTTCCACTGCATTCCACAAATGTTCGATGGGATTCAAGTCGGAGGAGTTTGGCGGCCAGGGGACCATGAATAATACTACAAAATGACAATCACTGCTCATTCCATCTTTTTATATTCTTCGCTTGTCAGTGACGTCACTGAGCAAAATTTTAATTGCTGATCATTGTGAAAATTTAAGGTTTAAATGTCAAATTGTTGAGTTTATATACTTGTTGAATCCTTAATTTTACTCGTTGCTTTAAGAAGTTGTAGCTGTAATGTTCTAAACTTAAATGCACACTTGAATGACATTAAGTAGTAACGGACCAGACTCAACAAAACATATTCTTACTATTTTTATGTCTAACATTTATTCAGTAGATTGGAATGTGTTAAGGAAGAACAACGTTAAAGGTACTTCACTTTCCAAAAAAAAAAAAAAAAAATGCTGATATGAACCAAAAACTTAATACTATCAACTGCCCAATTCGACAAGACACAGTTATCAAGACGTTTGCTGGATATTACGTAACAAAGCGTGATCAACATATATAACATCTTGTAAATCAGCTCTTACAATATTATCGTTCGCTCCTATCTCACCTTATCGTTCTGCAGTTAGCCTCCTCGTCCTTTGCCTATCGTCTTCCCTTTAGCACTTAGCATCTAGAAACGCACTGAGTTTTTATTGACGTTTGACTCACTGTTAGTATTGCTAACTTTAAAAACTCGCCGGGAGAAATAGTCTGTCGTTAATTCCGGAAAACTTTATAATCTGCCGTTAATTCAGAAAAACTGTAACGAGAAGAAATCAAATTTATATAAGAATACGGAAACTCAAGGTTGGGGAAAAAAAAAAAAAAAAAAAAGGGTATTGAAGGTTAATTTAGAGATATACGGCACAACTGCCGCATGCTACCCTTTAAGACCCATTTTAAAAGATCGATGTCGCTTCAGGAACATTAGTGATTGACTTCACAATACGTACTAGGACTCTGCAAGTCCATTCTGCCTCTGCACTAACAGCACAGGAAACACAAAGATATTTAGTAGAGCCTCAGTTTTTATAAACTTTACGACAAGCTTCACTTTTATGGTCAGACAGATCGCAATTAATAAAGACTTCAGCAGTACAATTAGTGCTTGCTTTGCCGACATTATGTACAACTCTTCTGCACGTGAAAATTATGTATCGAAGAATGATAATAAAGTACAGAAGCAAACAACACGAGCCAGACTTGTGTGAGACCACGGAAAATTTTAAATCAGGAAAATTCACTTTTTCTAGAACATTCACTACACGAGAGACTGGTTTTTGCAATTTCCTTATCAGGTTCTTCAGTAATTAAAACCCTCATGTAATCTTTCGTAATTTTGCGTTTAAGTGGGTAAAACCTCCAGTTTGCAGCACGAGCTATAGGAAAAGCTAAAGCTTTCAACCTAGCAATAAAATCTTCCTTTTGGAAACAAACGTTAAAATAGTTCCGGTTGACTTGCTGAAGCGAAACCATCCATTAGCTCCCGTCGAAAAAGGCAACCACTTTCCTCAGTACAGTCATTTGCATAAGTTTAAGACCACCTTGTGAATTTATTGAGAATTAAGATTTTCAAAGAAACAACTAGTTACTAGTCAGAGATATTTGAAAAAATGACACCACAGATGAATACTTGTATTCTTCAGAACACAAAAAGACCGAAATCAGTACTTTGTGTGGCCATCTTTGGTTTTTTATAACGGACAGAATATGATGTGGCATACTCTCAATGAGGGATTTGCAGTAGTCACTTGAAATGTATTTGCATCGCACGTACTTTATCGCGTCAATCAAAGCTTGGGGAATTTGATGGCTGTTTTTCTGCTACCTTGTCTTTTAAAATGGTCCACAAATTTCCAATGGGGTTAAGTTTGGGACTATTACCAGGCCAGTCAAGAACAGTTATGTTTTTTTTTTTTTTTTTTTTGGTTCGAGGTTTAACGACCACCGTGAGCAACTCAATGGGCTATAAGCAGTCGCCCGTCCCTAATTTAGGGTCACTGGTTCCAGGGAAGAGAGAGAGAGAGCCAGTGCCGTAAGACAAACACAACATCCATGCCTGATCGGTATTCGAACCCGGACCCCTTACGGACGAACGATCAGAGGCCAGCGCCTTAGACCACTGCGCCACCGGGGCGGCACAGTTATGTTTTACCTCTGCAGGTAGTCCTTTGCTGTCTTTGATCTGTGGCATGGATCACCATCATGCATAAAGATTGTGCATCTGTGCGTATGGGTTAACATCTTCTCACGTAACATTTCCAGATAAAAAGGGCCAGTCATGGTAGTGCCTATCGGCAAAAAGGATAATGAAGCAGTACCGGATTTTGCATAGCACGTCATATCGTCTGACTAGGCGGATGTCGCACGATGCGAACGGTGTATTTTTCATCAAACTTTTTGTCTTTTGGTCGTCGAACATGTGCTTCACGTAATTCAAATTGACGTACAGTTGATACATCGGAAAAAGAACTTTGCTCCAATTTTCATCAGCCCACGATTGATGACGCTTCGCAAACTGGAGTCTCTTCTTTTTCATGACAGACATTAGTCTAGGTTTATGTGCAGGTTCATATAAGGCTTTAATCCAAGATCTTTACTAATACGTCGGAAAACAGTGCTAATACTAATATCAGACCTTTTTAAATGTAGAAAGGCCTTGATTTTCTTGCGCAAACTCCTCGGAGGAACGCATAACTATTCGCCTTATGGTATTGTGATCACGTGGGGTTGTTTTCCTTGGACGTCCACTTCTCTTTTTGTCACTAAATTTACCTGTATCCTGATATTTCATGATCGTTTGATTGCTTACATTCAGCTTTCTGCTTATGTCACGTTCGGGGTATCCTTCATGATATAAAGTCACTATTTGTGCTCTCTGAGTAACACTTAAAGACATCTTTTTCCCCATTTTTCGCTATATAGAAAATACACGCAAAAACCTGTCAGCATGAAAATCAAAAGCAAACTGACGCTTACACGCTTCCGCTAACTCTATCAACAGCTGCCGTTGTAGGTAGGATGGTGCAACACCGACAGGAAATGGAGTAATACAGACATTAGCTGACGAAATCGGTAGAAATCTCCTAATACCAACAGGTGATCTTAAAATTCTGCAAGTGACTGCAATTCAACGCTTGATGTGGTGAGAATTGATATACTGAAATGTGAATTTCACTAGGCTGGAGTTAGGAGATTCGTTCGATATCTTTCCCGAAGATTTCACTGCACAATTTCAATTGTGATTATAGAATAGGTACTCGTATACCCGAATGTGCACAGGTATTCGTTGATAAATATGATGTAATAGACTGACATATGCTGCAGATTGATTGATTAAACCTCCAATCAATCAATCAATCAATCAACATATGCTGCAGGGGAGTATTCATTATGAAAAACATATTGTTTTTCAGAAAACATGAGCTCTACGTTCTCGACATAAACTGAAAACAGCTGACTGAAGTGTGATTTTTCATTGGATATCAGATATTGAGAAAATCACTGTTCATTTTTTCCAGTGTTTCATTTACCGTAAAACCAAACATGCATCACGGAATAATCTTCCGTCTCCACTTCCCCGATTTCCGTTTTACTGGAAACCTTGAAAATATTTCCGAGCCGCGTAACATGCACTTAACACTGATGTGACCTTTAATCGAATTGCAGTGTTGTTCATTATTAATAACATTAACTCTCTCGCATTCTATGATGCTTAATTAAAAGTGGCATTCTACGTAATTAAAAGGCGCTGCCATTTTGACATTTTAGCGTGCCTAAGTAGAATTGTGCAGTTCTTCTCAAATAGGTCTCAGAAAAATGGACTAGATTTTGCAGTTCTTAAAAAGAATAGCCAAACATTTTATCGCCTGGTTGCACACCGGATAAGGAGAGAGAGAGAGAGAGAGAGAGAGAGAGAGAGAGAGAGCAATATTAATAGTGTATAGTTGCAGACATTTAACTCCAAAAGTCTACCTGAAGAGCATGCGTGGAATGTGCCATTGTAAGAATCCAGTCGTTCACACGGGTGTTTTTGTAATCCAACTCTTATACATAGCATAAGGTTTCTCATCTGGGTTTTCATTCGGTTGTTGTTGATTTAATGCCCCGAAGCCACTTCGGTGCCCGAGCTATGACAAGCACGGCTCTCTGTCTGATCGTCCGGAATCGAACTCAGGTTCAAGTCCCAGATGAGGTTGGGGGCGGGGGGGGCGTCCTACTGAGCTGGTATCTCACATAGGCCCTGAATTACAGACGGGTGACTGCGTTACAACCTTAGATAGTCATGGTGTTTGTTAAAGAAAATGCAACCAACGCATTTAAAACAAGAGTGCAAAACACATTTACTGGCAAAACGCTGGTTAAAACCATGATATGAATCAAATCAACTGTTTAAACAGGAACTCAGTATTCACTATGAAAAATTAATTACGCTATCGGAAATAAAATCCTTAATTTGTTCTATAGTCACAAGCAGGAGAAAAAGCTTACGTGCCAAAACTAGACAGACCGGTTTCTCCTCTTCTTGTCTTGCTCAAGTGTAATGGTTTCACATTGGAAGGTTGAGACAGTTGGACATAGGCTGATAAAAAAAAAAAGTTTCGTGAAACATAAGCAAAGGATGAATTTGAAGCATCATGTGCATGTTGTTGTGAATACAATCGAACTTCGATAAACCGCTCCCCCCTCCCCCCCCCCCTTTGGACTGCTACCACCGCCTTCCGCCCACTGCTCACGGATCACAAATCTTATCCTATTCTACTAGATGTAAATTTCCTCTTTTAAATCGCCACATCTCTGAGCACCATCTGCCGGGACATTCTAGCGACATTTTGGTGTTTCTCGTAATAGAATACCCCGTTGAAGTTGAACTGTCTCTCAAATTATTCACTGGCAACGGACACACCGAATCGTCCACCTTATCTTCTTAAGTGTGCTCCGAAAGCATGTTACTTGGGTCCTTCTCAAACGAGTTTTGCGGAATGTATGATATATAACAGCTACCACCACGCCCACTCCTCTGAAAAAGAATGATGCCGTTAATGAAGTGTGATCAGCTGCTTACAAGCAAGTCTGACTTATTGCATCTGACAGAGGCGAGACAAATTGGTGTGTGAATCAGGTTAATTATCGAAGTTTACTAAGCAGAGACGATGGGACTTAGAGGTCTGCACGGGCCTCATTTGGTGAGCCCGGTCCGGTTCCGTCAACTCCAGCTATTATTTAGGCCCGGTCCAGCCCGTGGTGTGCCATTTTGTATTATTTTCACTTTTTATTGTATTTAATTAAAATGTGAAAATTAAATAATGAAATGAGACATTATTGAAAATATTTAGTTGAATGTAAGCCTAAAAATATCAACTAAACTTTGGCAATTGTCGAAGAATGTAACCTTTAAAGAGAGAAGAAACAAGACTAAGGACGTTCAAAATATCTCTTTCTTTGAACTAGCAAACGGCAATACTGCAAAAGTCAATCCCTATACGGGTTAGGGATGGAAGAAACAATCAATATCTTCCCACTCTCTCATACAAACATCCTCCCCCCCACCCCCCACTGCAGACAACCAAGTTCCCCACTTCATCCAAAACACACACACACTCGCTCGGTGTCGAATCTTTTTGCTGTTAACAAGCCCCAAAGTGGTTTTACCCTCTTAATACCTACAGAGAATAAAAAGACTGTGTGTGCCTCTCCTCGCCTCTATGATTACGTCGTGGTCTATGTCATGAAAAGTAAGCAAAGCCAGCAAAACAGTCAATTAGACCAAGAAATCGGGAAACACGACTTTTTCTTTTTGGTTTCTCTACCATCTCCTGTCTTCCGCCCCTCTGAAAATGACATTTTCTGTCTCACATTTCGCATAGTGGAGTATAAAACCTCTAGTTATCAGATTCCTTCCGTAATCACTGTTTCTTGCAGGGACTGCTTGTTGGGTGTGCTTTTTTTTTCATTTTTATTGGAGGTTTAACGACCACCGTGAGTAACTCAATGGGCTATAAGCAATCGCCCGTCCCTAATTTAGGGTCACTGGTTCCAAGGAAGGGAAAGAGCCAGTGCTGTAAGACAAACACAACATCCATGCATCATCGGGATTCGAACCCGGACCTCTTTCGTAAGAATGAACAGAAGCCATCACTTAGACCACTGCGCCACCGGGGCGGCGGGCTTTTTTTTTTTTTTTTTTCATTCATCATGTTTCATTTATTTTAAAACATCCTGGAATGGGTAAGATATTATTGAATGTTCATGAGAAAATTTTGATATGCGAATTCGAAGATTGTAATCCTGGATCTAATCATCAGTCATTATCCGGCCTTTTTTGATAAGACAGTTAGCAGAAGAACAGTAGGAAACATTTTAACCCTTTAACGACCATGATTCCCAAATCTTGTATCACTTTAAATACCATAACGCCCAAAACTGTTTGTGTTGGTTCACTTCTTTGTTTAGTAACAACAACAGTGACTGAGAATGACACCTGCTCATTCCTAATAGGTCATGCCAATTTGAAGAGCAGGTAAGGGTACGAAAGCTGACTCACTCTAGACAGGTGTTTCGGAGGGCTATTGGTCGTTTGTATGTACGGGCGTTGTGGTCATTAAAGTCTTAAGCGACAAACGTAAATGTATGGAATCTGGAAAGAAAAATTGCACTTAGTTAAAAATTTTTTAAAGTTTCAAGCACAAAATTTAGAGGAAGATATTCTTCTATAAATTGGACAGGTACGTAAACGCCAAGGAAAAATAGACAGGTACGAACAGGTACGTAAACGATGAAAATATTCTTGAAAGAGTCAGACAGTTTGGGAAAGAATACCAAATTTAGGAATTCAGTTGCAGTAACGGTTCGCTTCAAAGTTTCAAAAATCGAAACGGATTATTATTGTGAATTCGACATAAATAAACAGTCGAAACCGTTAAAGGTTTAGTAGATGAGGTAAGAAAAAATGTTAGAAATTATATTTGGCAATGAATTAAAAAATGTGTATAACATGGATGAATCTGGTTTGTGTGTGCTTTGTAGGATGATACCCAATAAATTGATTTGAAACAAAAAGGAGAGAGGTTGAAAAAGATGAAAGATAGGGAAAACAACAGTTCAGTACGTAAATGCCGATGGTACTGATAAACAAAGCATTAAAGTTATATTAAAATGTAAAAAAAAAAACACGTTGTTTAATGTTTTTTTTTTATTGGAGTTTTAACGACGACCGTGAGCAACTCAGTGGGCTATAAGCAGTCGCCCGTCCCTAATTTAGGGCCATTGGTGCCAGGGACGGGAGAGAGCCAGCGCCTTAAGACAAACACAACATCCATGCCTCACGGGATTCGAACCCTGATCCATCTCGGGCTGGTCGGAAGCCAACGCTTAGACCACTGCCCCACCGGGGCAGCTAAAAAATTTTCGTCACGAACTTTATACAGGCAGTCCAGGGGTTACGAACGAGTTTCTTTCCTAAGTGTGGCTTTAAGTCGAATTTGTGCGTAAGTCGGAACAGTTAGGTACGGTTCGTATCTAACGTCAGTTAGTCAAATGTTTGTATTAGTATATAGTATAAACTTTCTATGAATAAAAAAATATTAAAGAAACACTTCCACACTCTACTCATAACAAATTCTTTTTCACATTCACCTTCACTAGCTCTGCACGTGCACTTTTTAAATCATCGAAAAAGCTTCGAGCCATTTCTTGCACTAAAGCAAGGCTAATCGGCATATTATGTTGAATTTGATCCTTTAACCAAATTATCAATAACCTTTCCATTTCAATAACTAAACCACTGCGTTGCTTAGTGATAATTGCAGATTTCATCGCGACAGAGGCGTTCACATGCTCAAATATTTTCACTTTGTTTTTTAAAGTTGTCCCTATCGTTTGACGGACTGTACCCTAACGCTTTTGCAATGTTCATTGGCGTTTCACCTTTTTCCGATAGCTTTATTATTTCCACTTTGGTTACAATCGTGATCATTCTTTGATGCATCACCATCACTTGCATCACATTTACTCTTTAATACCATGTTTGCGAGAATAAAAAAAAAATGAAAATGAAATCCAAATTCAGTAACACACGCGAGACACTGTTAACAGCAACGTGGTCCGACTGAAAAGAACAGAGTCTGTCCTACCTCGGGGTCTACGAGCCGACAAACCGCTGTAGACCTGCAATGTTTTGATGCGCGTCGCAAAGTAGCTCCCGTTTGTTATTACGAACCATTGTATGTGACTCGAATTTTTAATATACTAGGCTTTACGGAGGTTGGTTCGTAACTACGGGTTGTACGTAAGTCGGGCGTTCGTAACCCGCGCATTACCTCTACTTAGTCGCCGTATTTTCAATCCGTACGTTCTCAGAATTAGAGAGATCCCATAAATAAGAACGTATGTTTGTTTTATTCCTTTCATATATTGTCATTCAACTAATTTTACCCTTTTTTTTTCATGTGAACCACTTTAAACTTCCCCCCTTGTTTGCCACCAGTTTAGCACGATGAACAAAATATGGCGGTTTAACGAGGTTTGACTGTTGTATCTCCGTTATCAATTTAAACATGTTTACAGTAAAGTGCAGTGCTTATACACTGGCTTGCAAAAATTAAGGACGAGACGGTTTTTTGAATGTATCGTCGTGCAGAAGTGCTCCACATCGACTCAGATCACACCATAAGATCCCCAAGATGTAAGAATATGGGACAAGTGAGCAAAACCGTCCAAACAAGGAATCCAAAGGATACAAAGGCACTTTATTGAAAAGGTGGCATCGAGCACAACTGGGCAGAAGACAGATACGTCCATGTGACAGGCGGCTGCCAAGAAAAATCCAGTCTTTAGTAAGGGATATGATCACCCCTGACTGCGTTGCAGGATATACAACGTCTGTCCATGCTGAAGACGAGGTTGTCAAGGAGCTGTGAAGGCATCGCGTCCCATTCCTCTTGTAGCGCCAATCGCAGCTGCGGAATCGTTGCTGGCGGCTGGTGACGCGTTGCCAGCGTCTCCCGAGAAGGTCCCACACGTGTTCGATTGGATTTAGGTCCGGGGACCTCGTGGGCCAATCCATGCGTTGAATATCTTTACTCTCCAACAGCTCTGCGACAGCTACTGTACGATGAAGTGTAGCGTTGTCGTCCATGAAGAGGAACTCAGGATCCACAGCACCTCCAAACAGGCGCACGTGAGGCAGGAGAACCTCTGTACAATAGCGGACACCAGTGACTGAACCTCCTTGGAAGATGTGGAGGTCAGTACGGCTACCAAGCATGATACCGCCCCAAACGAGAACTCCGCCACCTCCAAACCGGTCCCTTTCGATGATGTTGGAGGTGTGATTGTATGTTCCCTGCTCTCTCCAGATGTGTATACGTCCAGAATCGCTCGTCAGACTAAATCGGCTCTCATCCCTAAAGAGAACTCGACCCCATTGTTGATGTGTCCAGTTCTTGTGTTCCTGGCACCACAGAAACCGCCGTTTCTGATGAGCAGGCGTTAATGGCACACACCGTACTGGTCGTCGTGCAAATAGACCACCTTTGTGCGGCCTCCTGGTCACGGTAAAACGCGATAACGGACGTCCAGTTGTCTGTTGCATGTGCCTTGCGATTTCTTCCGCTGTCTGCTGTCTGTCTCTTCTCGCCTGTAGGACAATATACCGGTCGTCCGCCGCCGTGGTTGCTCGTGGATGACCACTGCTAAACTCTCTGACAGCTGTTCCTGTCGTTTGAAATGCTCTCCAAGCTTGTGAAACGATGCTGTGAGCTATCCCGAACTCCTCGGCCTTACTAGTCACACTTCGACCTTCTTCCAACTACCCAATGACTCGACCTCGGGTAAAGTCATCCACTGGATTTCCTGTTGGCCATATCACACGATGGCAGCAACTCGACGTCGTTCAAACCGATGTACACCGTGCAATGGCTTTCACCGAATTGCTGAGTGTACACCGCTCGTGTGCTTTATACCCTTCCGACACTCCCCCCTCCCCACGTCATGCTGCTTATATGCGCATGCCCTTCCGTACCAGACCCTAGTCTATCTCCTGAGTGGTCTTTCGGCCCGTTCTGCCTGCTCGTTCCGCTGTTATGCTAATTTCTCCTCTTCGTCCTTAATTTTTGCACACCAATGTATAACTAAGCTGTCCAACTCTTTTAGACTTGGGTCATTATATTTCGAATAGTATTTTAGTTAGTCAGAGGAATGCATTATGTTTCGTACCGTCGTAAAAGATTTTAATACATAGCGTAGCACGAGGAACACCGTTTACCATGTTATCGGGTTGATATCAGCAATAATGTTGCTTGAGTCCGTTTTTAGGTCATCCAAATTGCATGGGTTATTGCGTTAGGTATTAATGCTTAATGCTGACCGAAAGATCTGGTGCTGACAGATCTGGAGATAGTGTAGTCCAATGGGTACCCATATAGGGCGGTGAGAAGAGGCATTTCCTGGAAATCGGACAATCTATATCTTTTCCATTCTTGGAAGGTACCAGAGATCTTCGCGATAACACTAGTTCTGATTGCTATTGTTTTTTTTTTTTTTTTTTTTTTTTTTAATTTCTCAATGCGTGTATATGCAGTAAAAAATAAAAAGAGTTGGGAACTTCCAATAGAAAAAGCGCATATTTACAGTATAAATGAATAATGAAATTTTCTATTGCATTCTTGGACAGCGCACAGTATGGAAAAGTATGAAAGGCAAAGAAATTAAAAATATATTACCTTGTGCAGCACCTATTCATTGTTTAACGAAGATCTCTCGAAAAATTTCCCAGAACTTTTTCTTCAAAGTATTTTCTCATTCTTAAATTTTAGATTGGATTCCAAGGGACAGGAAAAAACCCAGAAAAAGACCACATGGGAGATGGGTGGATGAAATTCGAAAATATGCGGGAGTGACATGGAGGAGACTGGCACAAGACAGACAGTTGTGGAGGAAACTTGGGGAGACCTTCGTCCAGCAGTGGATTGATAATGGTTGACAATGATGATGATGATTGTGGCCAATTGGGTTATCCGTGGGGTTTCGTGGTGCGTGTGACTCAAGTGGCCAGAAGGATCAAATGAACGACCACGAAATTTCCTTATTGTCCTAATATACTGTCCAATTCTATTTATCCATCTCTTTTATGTTGTTTTGGGGTTTTGCCGTTTCCAGTTTAATTTATGTATTGAGAGAGTGGTAAAAACGGTTAGGTAACAAGAAGACACAGTGAAAGTAGTATGTTCATGGTGTTTATAATCGTAGTTACACTTTCTGTTTGCTTCCTCCTGAAAATTAAGCTATGAGCACCCATGTGTAGTTCACAGTCTTTTTGAAATAATTTGGTGCCCAAAGAAGACGAAGAGATCGCGCATAATGGTCCTTGGTGTGCATCATTGCATTTTCTTACTGAAACCACATCTCCGTTATTTCGCTTTCGATGAGGTAACTTAGAGAATCGTGAACTGCGTAATTCTAGTGCTGGTGCTTTTGAAACCACTGGTTCTTTTATTATTATATGTCAAAGCACTGTACACCGCAGTACTATTTTCTCTGGGTGATTGGAATTTTCATACAATTTAGTTTTTGCTGGTTTCGGACATCGAAATTTTTTAAACTGAAATCAAGCTGTTGTTTTAAACGATTTGAAGTAGCGTTATACTAAGGAAAAACATTTCTCTGCATTGAGCTGCTTTTTATTTCTGTTTCTCATGATCGTATAAACCGCACAACCGCATGAGTCTTTCTGTTCGTTTTGTAAATGTGAAAAAATGATTGTAAACAGATATTTGTTTTCCATAGACATATACCATGTATTCGTGGCGGTATAAAATTTAATCCAAATGTTCATTATCTAGGAAGTTATTAGTAAAAACTTTTATTATTCGCACGTCTAGAAGCCAAAACGTGGTCGTAAATAGAAATATACATTTATGTCACCTAGCCGAAGAACTATGTGCCATTAAAAGCAGAAAATGCGTATAAAAACTGTATACCGTTAAAAGTAAAAAAAGCGCGTAAAAACAGTGTACCTTTAAAAGTAGAAAACTCACGTAAAAACTGCGTACTGTATAGAAGTATAAAACACGCGTAAAAACTGTGCACCGTTAAAAATAGAAAACGCGCATAAAATTGTGTACTGTTCAGAAGCAGAAAACACGCGTAAATACTGTGCACCATCAAAAACAGAAAACGAGCTTAAACATGTGTACCATTAAAACGCGCGTAAAAACTGTGCACCATTAAAAGTATGAAACGCGAGTAAAAACTGTGTACCATTAAAACGCGCGTAAAAACTGTGCACCATTAAAAGTATGTCATTAAAACGCGAGTAAAAACTGTGTACCATTAAAACGCGCGTGAAAACTGTGCTATTGAACCGCGCATATAAAGTTTGTACCATTAAAACGCTCATAAAACTTCTACCATTTAAAGTAGAAAACGCGCATAAAACTTGTACCATTTGAAGTAGAAAACGCGCATAAAACTTGTACTATTAAAAGTAGAAAACGCGCGTAAGTAATGTGTAGCATTAGAAATAGAAAACGCGCATGCAAACTTTATAACATTAGAAGCAGGAAGTGTGCGTAAAAATCTAACCATTAGAAGCAGGAAACGATATAGTATTAGAAGCAGAAAACGCACATGAGTACCGTATACCATAAGAAGCAAAAAATAAAAAAATGCACATGAAAGCCGTGCACTATTAGAAGGAAACGCCAATAAAAAGTACCGTATGTGTCATAGGAAGTTATTAGTCAAAAATTTTTTCATTCGCACGTCTAAAAGCCGAAACGTGGTCGCAAATAGAGATATATATTTACGTCCCCTAGCGGAAGAACTATGCGCCATTAAAAGTAGAAAATGCACGTAAAACCTATGTACCGTTAAAAGAAAAAAAAACGCGTAAAAAAAGTGTGCCTTTAGAAGTAGAAAACTCACGTAAAAACTGTGTACCATTAAAACTCGTTTAAAAATGTGTACCATTAAAACGCGTGTAAAACTGTGTACCATTAAAACGCGAGTAAAAACTGTGTACCATTAAAACGCGAGTAAAAACTGTGTACCATTAAAACGCGAGTAAAAACTGTGTACCATTAAAACGCGAGTAAAAACTGTGTACCATTAAAACGCGAGTAAAAACTGTGTACCATTAAAACGCGCGTGAAAACTGCACCATTAAAAGTATGAAACGCGAGTAAAAACTGTGTACCATTAAAACGCGCGTGAAAACTGCACCATTAAAAGTATGAAACGCGAGTAAAAACTGTGTACCATTAAAACGCGAGTAAAAACTGTGTACCATTAAAACGCGCGTGAAAACTGCACCATTAAAAGTATGAAACGCGAGTAAAAACTGTGTACCATTAAAACGCGCGTGAAAACTGCACCATTAAAAGTATGAAACGCGAGTAAAAACTGTGTACCATTAAAACGCGCGTGAAAACTGCACCATTAAAAGTATGAAACGCGAGTAAAAACTGTGTACCATTAAAACGCGCGTGAAAACTGCACCATTAAAACGCGCGTGAAAACTGCACCATTAAAAGTATGAAACGCGAGTAAAAACTGTGTACCATTAAAACGCGAGTGAAAACTGCACCATTAAAAGTATGAAACGCGAGTAAAAACTGTGTACCATTAAAACGCGCGTGAAAACTGCACCATTATAAGTATGAAACGCGAGTAAAAACTGTGTACCATTTAAAACGCGCGTAAAAACTGTACACCATTTAAACGCGCGTAAAAACTGTACACCATTTAAACGCGCGTAAAAACTGTACACCATTAAAACGCGCGTAAGAACTGTACACCATTAAAACGCGCGTAAGAACTGTACACCATTAAAACGCGCGTAAGAACTGTACACCATTAAAACGCGCGTAAGAACTGTACACCATTAAAACGCGCGTAAGAACTGTACACCATTAAAACGCGCATAAAACTTGTACCATTTAAAGTAGAAAACTCGCGTAAGAACTGTACACCATTAAAACGCGCTTAGAAACTGTGCGCCATTAAAACGCGCTTTAAAACTGTATAATTAAAACGCGCGTTAAAACTGTATAATTAAAACGCGCTTAGAAACTGTGTATGATTAAAAAGCGCGTTAAAATTGTATAATTAAAACGCGCGTGGAAATCGTGCACTATAAGAAGAAAACGCGCATGAAAACTATGTACCATTTAAAGTATAGAAAACTCGCGTAAGTAATGTGTAGCATTAGAAGTACGAAACGCGCATAAAAACCTTATAACATTAGAAGTAGAAAGTGCGCGTAAAAATCTACCCATTAAAAGGAGGAAACGGTATAGCATTAGAAGCAGAAAACGCACATGAGTACCGTATACCATGAGAAATAAAAAACGCGTGTGAAAACCGTGCATTATAAGAAGTAGAAAACGTGCATGAAATCTATGTGGTATAAGAACTAGAAAACGCCCATGAAAACCGTTCACTGAATAGAAAATGTGCTTGAAAATTGTGTGCTATTCAAAGTAGAAAATGCACGTAAAAGCTGTATATCATTAGAAACAGAAAATGTTTGGCATAGTGACTGGTGTGCGATTCAAGAGGAAATTTTTTAAATGAAATTTCAGAAACAGATATGTGGCTTCAAAGGTAAAATATGTTGTTACGCTCCGTATCGGGCATGATTGCGTATTGTAGAAATACTGGGAATGTGCACAAAACATTTCGCATAGTGGAAGACATCTGATCCAAGATGAATTTATGAAATTGGTCTTTTAGAAGCTGAGAGTATCAAGGAAATGGAATGTATTTTTATGCCTAATAACAAGAAAATGGTTTATATTTAAAATAAGAAATGGTCAAAAAAAAAAAAAAATAAACGGTAAAAGAAAGAATTGTTTTCGTCACGTATTTCGAAGCTGAAATACGATTTTCAAAGAAAGGCACACGTGCATGACCTCTAGCGGCCAAACAGTGCATTATGTCGGAAATGTATGGAAAACATTTCTTGTTGTGGTATCTGCCCGACGCAAGAATTTTTCATATGGAACGTAGCCAGAGTGAGGAAAATTCGAATACACATGTACGTCTGCTTGTCGGGGAAACTATGGATTATTTAAAGCAGAAATTATGCGCAAAATGATTGCTGTGGTGAAAGGGATCGGACGAAAGAATTTTTTTCTTTTCAGTCGGAAGCAGTGATAAAATAAATATCAAAGTAAATAATCTTTTGCCTTTACGTCTCTTAGACGCTAGGTAGAACATGTAAAAAAGAACAGAAGGTGTGATCGGTCGTTTTTACGCTTTAAGCCATCCCTCGGAAATTTTTTTTTGAGATCCGACTAATAGATGTAGATATCTGCTAACCGGTGACAGCCTACACTAATCCTGATTTTTGACGCGTGTTGAAAGTTTAAGGTCGTTTCGTTAATTCTCTGTTCAATGTTAATTACACCGTTAAGTCCCCCGCCTCCCCCCCCCCTTTTTTTTTTAGTAGCGTACAAAATTTTGCTTGCTCCTGAAGCCATTCCTTGTCACGAATAATTTTCTGTTGCATTTTTCTTTTCTTCAAGGCGAATAAAATGCTGTTATTTGTGGAAGTCAGTGTTTGATTCAGAAACGCGTCCTGCGCATAAGCCATGCCTAGCATTTAAAGAATTTTTGCTGCGGAAGAATCGCGGTGGTAATTTTGGGAGGTATGTATAGATTGTTCCTTCCAAAAATAAATAAAGGATTTCTGTCGGCGGGTTGGAGGGAGATAGGGGAGGGGAGGGGAGGGGAGGGAGAATTAGATGAGCGAGCTTGGCCTTTGCCAGTGTCTCTGTCTGAGCTTTCCGAAAGCTATGATTTCAGTTTCGTATGAGCGAGCATGCGGTGAAGATAAATGACGTCGCGCGGCTTCCGTGGTCATTCTTTGGTACCTGAGTTATTCATTACATTGTCAGTTCCATTTAACTCTGAGTACTCACTCATTGAATTTCTGCCTAATGACTTCTTTAGGTCCAGGCGGCTGTTATGCAACATCCTCATGACTCGGCGTGGCGTACACAGGGGTTCATCTTAATAGAATTTGCCACTGGTAGCTGTTTCTGGAGCTTGGTCCTGCTGTCCGTGTGTGTAATGTGTTTTTTCCTCCACGGCTGGCGGTGCAGTGAGTGATTTCCATTAACTGCATGCGAGATGGTGGCTTGAAAGGAGACATCTTATACAGAGAGTAGCTTCCAGTTTGCTGCTGCCTAATGCCCTAATTTTAGTTATTTTCGACATAGAGCTTACATTCAATGTAGAAATTTCCCATGATGCAGTATTTTCCTCGAGGATCAGATATTATTAACATCGAACATCGAAACGAGTTATTTCCTGGTTGGGTTTTTGCCATCCTTACAGGCTAATAGATAAGGTTTGACAAAATGTAACCAGATTGATTCTTCCGGTCGATATCGGTTGAACTACCGAGCTGTAAGATGTGTTCCTCTTTCATATTTATATATACTGTATGTATATATACAGTATATATATTAAAGAATTTCGGTCGTGCATCGGCATGATACCTTCCACTCTTGCCATTTTACTTATCCATGAGTTACTCTTATCTCTCCCGGTTACATCAAGCATACATGTTTCGTTTTCCATGCTGCTTTCAGTTGTCTGCAGTCTTTGTATGTATTTCTTTCTTTTTTGTTCTTGTTAAGGTCCACGTCTCTGCTCCGTACACTGGAAGGATGCATTGATAAACACTTCTCTTTTAAAACATAATGGCATATTGCGCTTAAAAATTGTACTGTTTCTTCCAAAAGCTCTTCAACCAAGTTTTATACGTCGATTAATTTCTCCATCAGTGTGACCTTTGCTTCATATCTGCTGTGCAAGGTAAATGTAGGTATCGGTTATCCCCAGCTTTTCTCCATCAATCGATAAATCTTCATTTCTTGTAAAAGCATCATTGTACATCAGTTTTGTCATATATATCATCATCATCATCATCATCCATTATCAATCCACTGCTGGACGAAGGTCTCCCCAAGTTTCCTCCACAACGGTCTGTCTTGTGCCAGTCTCCTCCATGTCACCCCTGCATACTTTCGAATTTCATCCACCCATCTCCCATGTGGTCTTCTTCTGGGTCTTTTCCTGTCCCTTGGAATCCAATCTAAAATTTCAGCTGTCCATCGATGATCTGTCCTTCTGGCAGTATGTCCAGCCCATTGCCATTTCAGGGATTTAACTCTGATCATGATGTCTTCCACTCTTGTCATTTTTCGGATCCACGAGTTCCTCTTCTTATCTCTCCTGGTTACACCAAGCATGCACCTCTCCATGCTTCTTTGAATTGTCTGCAGCCTTTGTATGTCTCTTTTAGTTAAGGTCCACGTCTCTGCACCATACGTAAGCACTGGAAATATGCATTGATCAAACACTTTTCTTTTAAGACATAATGGCATATTGCTCTTGAAAATTATGCTGTTTCTTCCAAAAGCTCTCCAGGCAAGTTTTGTACGCCGATTAATTTCTTCATCAATGTGACCCTCACTTGATATCTGCTGTCCAAGATAAACGTATGTGTCTGTTATCTCCAGCTTTTCTCCATCAATCGATAAATCTTCATTTCTTGTAAAAGCATTGAACATCACTTTTGTCTTTTGAAAGTTCATTTTTAATCCCACTTCTTTACTCTTGTCAGCAAGTTCCTGGATCATACTCTGCAGCTCTGATGGGCTAGTTGCAAAAATGACTACGTCATCAGCAAAACGAAGGTGGGTTAGATAATCTCCATTAATCTTTATCCCCTTGGTTTCCCAGCTCAGTGACTGAAAAACACCCTCCAATGTGGCATTAAAGAGCTTCGGAGATATGGTGTCACCTTGTCTCTCTCCCTTTCCAATTTTTATGTGTGTTGTATTTTCAAACAGCCTAATCTTTGCACTTGCATTTTCATAGATGTTATTAATAATATTAATGTATGCATCTTCAATACCGCAGGTTTTCAGAGCCATTGTAACTGCTGATGGTTTCACCGAATCAAAGGCTTTTTCATAATCGATAAAAGCCATGCACAATGAAAGTTCATATTCCCTCGCTCTTTCAATTAGTTCTCTCAGCACATGGATATGATCTATTGTGCTGTAGCCACTCCTGAATCCAGCTTGTTCTCTCGGTTGAGCCATGTCCAGTGTTACCTTCAAGCGGTGTGAAAGAACTTTAGTGAAGATTTTATAAACTACTGATAGGAGGCTGATAGGTCTGTAGTTTCCGAGATCCTCAGTGTCACCTTTCTTATGTAGCAGAATCATTGTAGCGGTGTTCCAATCCTCAGGAATCTTTCCTTCATTAAGGCATCGAGTGAAAATTTGGGCGAGTACTGTTTCGATTTCTCCACTTGCTTCTTGTATGATGTCTACAGTAATTCCATCTTCTCCTGGAGCTTTTCCCCGCTTCATGTTCTTGATTGCATGTGCAACTTCTGCTGGAAGGACTGGAGGAACTCTGGTACTGGTATCTTTCATGGTGTCTGGAGTACATGTATCATCCCTTTCATATAATTTGGAGTAGAAATCTTTCACTCTTGTCAAAATTTCGCCTCTATTTCTTGTTATAGAACCATCTTCTTTTCTCAGTGCCATAATCTGTTTTCTTCCCTTACTGAGATGTCCCTTTGCTATCTTTAGGCTTTGGTTGTTTTCAATTGCTTTCCTTACTAGTTCACAGTTGAATTTTCTTACGTCTTCAGTGATACTTTTTCGTACTGTCTTGCATAGCTCTATATATTCTACTTTGGAAGTCACATCTTCTTTAGTTGTCCTCATCTCTCTTCTTTTTTGCATCAACATTTTCGTTTTTCCTGATAATTTATTTACATGCAACTTGTTCTTAGACCCAGCTAATTTTGTTGCTGTTTCCACAAGAGCACTGGTTACTTTTCTGTTAACTTCAGAGATGTCCACTTCTTCTGATGTTAGGCCTTCTAAAGCAGAGAACCTGTTCTTCAGTTCCAACTTGAAGGTATTATGGTGTTTTTTAAGGTTGGTTATGTCAATAGATTTTGTTTGTCTTATGAGCTTGCCACGTTCAAGTTTAGTGTTGAGGTGCATCTTACATCTCACCAATCTATGGTCACTACCTGTGTTGAACTTGTTTAGCACACTGCAGTCTTCTATGACGCATTTTTTGTTACACATAATAAAATCAATTTCACTTGTCGTCCCATTTGGATGTCTCCATGTCCATTTCCTGTGTGGCTTTTTCTTGAAAAAGGAGTTCAAGATGAAAAACCCTTCTGCCTCTGCAAACTCAACGAGAGTATTTCCACGCTGGTTTCTGTTGCCGTGACCGAATTTACCTACTGAAGTTTCATTCTGTTGCCGTTGCCCTATTTTTGCATTGAAATCTCCCATAATTATTTTCAAGTGCTGCTTACCTTTATTATTTAGATGACAAATTTCCTCATAAAATTCTTCAATTTCTTCTTCAGGATGACTTGTGGTGGGTGCATAAGTTTGAATAATCTGAGCCTGGTATCTTCTCGATAGTTGGATAACGAGTCGTGCAGCTCTGTCAGAGGAACTTTCAACTTCTACCACTTTATCCTTCAGTTTCTTGTTTATTATAAATCCAACACCACTAGTTCTGCCAGTATCTGTCCCACGATAGTAGAAGAGATGTCCACTTTTCAGTTCGATGAGATCTTCTCCTTTTCTCCTTACCTCACTTAGCCCCACGATGTCCCACTTGATCCTTTGTAGTTCCTCTTCCAATTCAAGAAGCCTTGAATCAGAAGATAGGGAGCGTCCATTGTACGTTGCCAAGGTCAGCATCAGATGGCAGCCTAGTCCGGTCCTCCGGGGATTCTTAGCACCCTCTGCCTTCATGTCGCACTGGCCGCTGCCTTGGCCAGGTACATTCCAGCTGCCGGAGACTGAGGGCCAAGATTTAAGTTGTGGAGTCATTTTGGAGGGGTTTGGCCATAACTCACCACGCTGGCCAAGCGGGTTGGTGAGTGTGGGATAGCATTTCCTCTAATCCCGATGGTATAGTTATACCGCTATGGGCGGTCGTCAGAGCCCCTTTAGTGGGAACAGGATGCACCACGAGAAGGCGGGGTTGACATTTGTCAAGGAGAGGCTGTGATGTTACGCATCACCTGACCTTACATCCCGTCATATATATATATATATATATATATTTATGGAATAGTGAAAAACCAACAAGGAGACAAAGGCATATCGAACATAATTATTCAAAGCACGAACAATTATATGAATGATGAATTGAAGAAAGTAGAAAATATAAATTAGAAAACCAGGCTGCCTTCATCAGGACAGGAGAGCATTAACCTGGGGGAGTGGCTTTTCTGGTATCAATAAACGACTAGGAAAAAACAAATAGTCTACTGACCATGCTCCCGATGCCACTGAAATCCAAAAAAATTGAATAAGAAATTTTCCCCAAATTACAAAACTGTAATAAAGTTGTGTACTGTATAGACGTAGAAAACACGCGTAAAAACTGTGTACCATTAAAACTCGTTTAAAAATGTGGACCATTAACATGCGTGTAAAAATGTGTACCATTAACACGCGTGTAAAAATGTGTACCATTAAAACGCGTGTAAAACTGTGTACCATTAAAACGCTAGTAAAAACTGTGTACCATTAAAACGCTAGTAAAAACTGTGTACCATTAAAACGCGGTAAAAACTGCACCATTAAAAGTATGAAACGCGAGTAAAAATTGTGTACCATTAAAACGCGCGTGAAAACTGCATCATTAAAAGTATGAAACGCGAGTAAAAACTGTGCACCATTAAAACGCGCGTGAAAGCTGCACCATTAAAAGTAGAAAACGGACGTAAAAACGGTGCGCCATCAAAACGCGCGTAAAAACTGTACACCATTAAAACGCGCGTAAAAACTGTACACCATTAAAATCCGAAGACTGCTGTAAATCCTACAAGTGTGCTAAGTAAGACTACTATATATATGTATATATACACACTATATTGACAAAAGTCACCGGACACCTAGAAGAGAAACACAACATAGCATTTATTGATATACATTAATACGGTGTCTCTCCACCTTTGGCCTTAATGCATGCAGGGCTCTGTACTGCACAGTCCACACACGATACGGAACTATCGCCAAACCACGTCCTAACAGTCCTTGCTTTATGGTTCGGTGCATTATTCTGCTGGTACCGGCAAGGCTCAGTTCCATGGTATTGCCACAGAGTTGGTAGGGCATAATTGTCCAGAATATCGAGGTAGACTTGCTGGTTAACAGGTTTGTCCACGATAACCAATGGGCCGGGACCATACCACGCACTATAAAACAAGAACAAGGTAAGATATTTTATGTTACCTGTAACAGAATTGTAGGGGAATGTTTCAAGTTTTTTTAGAGACAGTCACAGATGTTCTATGTGTTCACCCTTAGTCACATGACACACATCGAGCTGGTAATCCATTTCCGCCCAAACGCGAGGTAAGATATCTGAATCAAGTGCCGTGATAGTGACTGTGATACGCTGTTTCAGCTCCGCTAGATCAACAGGAAGAGCAGGGGCGAATACCTTGTCTTTTACGTACCCCCACAGGAAAAAGTCACAAGGGGTTAAGTCAGGACTTCTGGGTGACCATTGGGTCAGTGTTATGTTGTAGTCCGCAGCTCGACCAATCCATCGGTGAGGAAGATGTTCATCGAAATGATATCGCACGTCGCCTAACCAGTGAGGTGGTGCACCGTCCAATTGGAGAATAAAGTTGTCACTGTCGTCCTGTAACTGTGGCATCAACCAAAGACTTAAACATATCCAGAAAAGAGCCTCTCTTGACAGTTTTCTCGTGAAAAAAGAAAGGGCTGTACACTTTCTTTTTGGACACTGACCCAATGGCCACGCAGAAGTCCTGACTTAACACCTTGTGACTTTTTCCTGTGGGGGTACGTAAATGTCAAGGTATTCGCCCCTTCCTGTTGATCTAGCGGAGTTGAAACAGCGTATCGCAGCCACTATCACTGCACTTGATTCAGATATCTTAAATCGCGTTTGGGCGGAAATGGATTACCGGCTAGATGTGTGTCGTGTGACTAAGGTTGCAGACATAGAACATCTGTGGCTGTCTTTAAAAAACTTGAAACATTCCCCTACAACTCTGTTACAGGTAACATAAAATATCTTACATTGTTCTTGTTTTATAGTGCGTTGAAACTGTATGCTTCTTTATGAATCACCATGTACATTTTTCAGAAGCAGAGATAGCGAGAAAAGGTTTTGACATTTACGCCCCCTTAGTGGGAAATCTGTGCGTTATTGAAAGAAGATAATGACTCGCCATCTTTATTGTAGCGAATGGCATACAGTAAAAAAAAAAAAAAAAAAAAAATTCTCAATAGCGTTTCTAGAAGCCGAGATACAGCGGCAAACAAAAGTACACAATCGCCACCTAGCAGCAGAACTGTGGACTACAAAACACCTCAAATACAAGCCTAAAGTGTTCCACAAGGTAAATGGTATCCGATACTAACAGGATTTTTTAAATCTCACATTTAAAAGGAAAGCTATTAAGAGAAACAGATGAAACGTTTGCGCCCCCTAGTGGCGAATTTGTGTATTATTTTGAGAAAAAAAGAAACACAAAGTTTTTATAATTAGTAGTATTTGACTGAAAAATAATTTTTTCAGTCTGGTTTTTAGTCCCACAGATAGTAAACTGAAAGGTGAACTTACGGCCTCTAGCAGGTCACTTGTGCGTTAAGAAAAATTTGAAATTATATGAGAAAAATTTCGCTTTAGAAACGCTCACCAACACAAAGAATGTTTCAAATCGGACTTTTAGAAGCAGAGATATCGACAAAAATTTAACATACATCTACGCTCCCTGGCGGGAAAACTGTACATTATTTCAAGCAGGAAGTATTCTCAAAAACGTTTTCCGAGGTGAGCGGTATCGGTCCACGAAAGAATATTTTCAATCGAGTTATGAGAAGCTCACATTTTGCTGCAAATACATGAGAAGCAGAAATAAGCACTTACGCCTCCTGGTGGCCAAGCCATTCTTTACCAAAAAATTAGGAATTATATGCAAAACATTTCCCACTAAGAGCTGTATCCAACGTAGAAAGAATTTTTCAAATCGGACTTTTAGTAGCAGAGATATCGGAGATAACGCAATTTACCTTCACGCCCCGTAGCGGTAAATCTTTGTATTACTTGAAAAAGAGACTTTACCTAAAATAGTCTTCGAAATAAATGGCACCGAAAGGAAAAAAAAATTCAATGGGATATTTAGAAGCAAATATGTGGAATAAAATGCATTTTGAATTCGATAGGATCTGCATTTACGTCCTCTAGCGGCGAAGTTATGCATCGAAAAAAATATTAAAGCAAGGATCATCCTTCTCAAATTTCACGGTTTTTAATGCAGAAGGAACCTTTCAAATCTTACCAATAGTTGCAGAGGTATTCTGTCCACAGCGGGATGGACAAAGTGATATACTATAAGCACGTACTTTTTTTTTTGTTTACAAAAGACGTGCTAGTAGAAGAGCTGGCACAAAACTGCACCAAAAACGTTTCTGGGGAAAAAATAAATTGATAATTTACTGCTGCTTTGTTCGCATGTTCGATGCGGGAATCGTTTCACTTGATCGAAAGGTCACTTGACCGAAAAGTTTATTTCACCGAAAGGTTACTTCACCTAAAAGTTCATTTCATCGAAAGGACATTTGATCGAAAAGTTCATTTCACCGAAGGATTGTTTTACCTAAAAGTTTATTATATCGAAAGATCATTTCACCGAATTGTCAGTTTATCAAAAACTTAGAATTTTTTTGTTAGAGATCTGTTGGAGTGTGGTGCGGGATTTTGAAAAACTGGCCACCTAAACATCATCGGATTGTATAAAAAATACACTTTTAATTTCTTTGAAACACCTCATGAGTAGTTTTTTCGAAATATGACATTAATTATAAGGCCTAGATCTGTGCCTATTAGTCAAATTTTAATCCTCCGAGCTCATATTCATAACGGTTACATAGTAAATAATGTTCCACTTTTACTCAACCACAAAACATTAATTTTTTTTACCGTAGGCCTAGATACTGGCCATTTTAACAGATTTTAACCCTACTCACATTCATAAGCATTACATAAAATGTAAAGTAACTTTTTATGTAAACCTCATAAGCATGAACACGCCCGGTTAAAATTTTCTAAAAAGGCCTAAGCCGAGACTTACGGCCCTAAAATTGTTTCTTTTTTCCTGAAAAAATGTGCAACATTATTAACTTGACTTTTTATGTTAACCTTATGAATATGAGTACGCACGTTTAAAATTTGCTAAACAGGCCTAAGGTAAGTACTAGGGACCTAAAATTGATTCGTTTTGCCTGAAAAAATGTGCAACATTATTAACTTGACTTTTTATGTTAACCTTATGAATATGAGTACGCACGTTTAAAATTTGCTAAACAGGCCTAAGGTAAGTACTAGGGACCTAAAATTGATTCGTTTTGCCTGAAAAAATGGGCAACATTATTAACTTGACTTTTTATGTTAACCTTATGAATATGAGTACGCACGTTTAAAATTTGCTAAACAGGCCTAAGGTAAGTACTAGGGACCTAAAATTGATTCGTTTTGCCTGAAAAAATGGGCAACATTATTAACTTGACTTTTTATGCAAACCTTATGAACATGAGTTCTCACGATTAAAATTGGGTAAAAAGGCGTTTAAAGGGACCTAAAATTGATTCTTTTTGTCTGAAAAAATGTGCAACATTATTAATTTTACTTTTTATGTAAATTTTATGAACATGAGCACTGAACATGATTAAATTTGCTAAAAAGGCCTAAGCCGAGACCTAGGGACTTAAAATTAATTATTTTTGTCTTAAAACTAAATCTTTGCGTTCTCTGTGACACGGAGAAATCAAAAGTGCAATTTGAGTATGATCCGTTGACGTTTCAGTGGTCTGTCGAACTTGCACCATGCTTCAACAGATCCTGTAATGAAATCTAAAGTTTTCGATAAACACACCCTTTGGTGAAATGACCTTTCGATGAAATGAACTTTTAGGTAAAGAGACCTTTTAGTGAAATGAACTTTTCGAGCAAGTGACCCTTCGGTGAAATGTACCTTTCGATCAAGTGACCCTTCGGTGAAATGAACGTTTCGATCAAGTGATCTTTTCGGTGAAGTAATTTTCGGTCAAGTGACCTTTCGGTTAAGTAAACGTCGGGCAAATGAACCATACCAGTTCGATGCACCCGCACTCTTTGTCCAGATGATAGGAGAAACGCGGAAATTTTTGCTGTTGCCATTAAAATTGCTTATCAAAAAGAAATATGTTAATAAGAAATGTAGTAATCATCAAGCAATAGCGAGTATAAAAAATCTTACTTTAGCGAGTTGTTTTTGGTAACTGTCAAGATGTTCGTCATTGAGAAATCTCATTATTTATGGTAGAAAAGTTTGCTGCTTAAAACTTCGCGTTGCAGAATTGTTCTTTCGCGCAGAAATTTGTGTTTGCTGCAGCTGAAGCATTGTAATAGCTATTGAAAAAGGTTGCAAAAATTGCAAATTTTTTTCGTCGAGGACGGGATCTTTGTACTTGTCTGCTACTTTATGTAAGTGAATACCGTTCTCATTTAGGTATTTTATGTCACGAAAGCATGAAAGGAAAGGTGATCTACCTCCACGCCTCCTAGCGGCAAGTGGCCTAACACAATAAAATTCCCAGATTTAACGAGATAGCAAAAAAAAAAAAAAAAAAAAAAAAGAAAAGCTGCTCTCGTAGAATGGAAATAGTGGCATGCAGGACAAATTAACAAAAGCGCAACGAAATCCTTGTTTGCTAGTGGCAGAATGTTGATAAAAAAAGCAATGGGAAGGGAATTCGTCAAATGCTTTGAACAAGCGAGTTCTGCTAGAGAATCTTCGCCGCCCACTCCGAGGGACAATATCTTTTGGTACCACTATACATCGAAATATGGGGCGTTGTTACGATTTTACACTATATACCAACAAGTAATGGAACACCCGTGCAATCGACGATATCTGCGGTCCTGATACACGTCACGGACGCCGCCGTTAAATATCGTGTGGGAAACAACAACGCAACCAGTCGCATGCAAGATGCCACGCAGTTCGGAGCTCTCTGATTTCGAGAAACGTGTAATCGTCAGGCATCACAGAAATGACCGATCCATACGTGACATATCCAGCGAGTTGAAGTACCCAAAATCGACAGTGGCCTACGTGATTGGCAAGTGGAAGATGAGAAGTGACTGTCGGAATGTGCCCGACCCGGCAGACCCACAAAACTGGGAGTTAGAGACCGACGGGTGCTGGCCAGAGAAATTCGGAAGAACCGCACCAAATCGATGGGACACATCCGCGAGGAGTTTCAACAGGCATCTGGGAGTGTTCTTTCAATGAATACCATCCGTAAGGAAGCCCATCTGTTCGGTTATCATGGACGTACTGGTGCCCATAAGCCTTTGATCACTAAGTCCAATAGCGTTGCTCGGCTAACGTGGTGCAAAGAACGTCGACAGTGGACCGTTGAACAGTGGAAACAGGTTCTCTGGAGCGACGAATCAAGGTTCACCCTCTACCGTTCAGATGGCAGGGTCTGGGTTTGGCGTCTGCCTGGAGAACGCCTCCTGCCGAAATGGATTGTGCCAACTGTGAAGTTCGGCGGCGGTGGAATTATACTATGGGGGTGTTTCTCCTGGTATGGCACGGGACCCTTGGTCGCAATTCCTGGTAGACTCAACGCCGAGACCTACTGCACCATTTTGGATGACCATGCGCTTCCTACGTTGTGGCAGTTTTACGGGGTGGACCAATGTTACTTTCAGGATGACAATGCCACCTGTCATGTTGCGAGGTCCACCATGGCTTGGTATGGTGACATTGGGGTTAATCGAATGGACTGGCCTGCGCAGAGCCCGGACCTTAACCCCATCGAGCACCTCTGGGACGAGTTGGAGCGTCGACTTAAGAGGTGCCCCCACCGTCCGAAATCGGGGAAGGAACTGACCTGTCTACTCCAAGCCGAGTGGAAAAAAATACCGCTAGCCGTCGTAAAACGCCTGACTGAGAGTATGCCCCGGAGGGTTGCAGCTGTAATCGCCGCTCGTGGAGGCTCCACCAACTATTTAAGGTGAATAAACTTCGTTTTCCTTTGCTATCACAGGTGTCCAATTACTTGTTGGTAGATAGTGTATTTTATTCATATAAGAGATGAGTGATGTCTTAGCAGGACATCAAGTCCAACACTGAAGAATATAAGCGATAACATGTGGACGGTAAAAATAATTATGTACTTCGTAAGAGCAAATATATACCTCGAATTTGCACGCTATCATCCTTAAGGTTAGTTTTGGAATACGTTTTCAATCGGACTCATATAAATACTGAGATTACGAGAGACAATTGAACAAAGTGATTGTTTTTTTTATTTAAACGATGTGCTGAAAATTGCATAGCAAGTCGTTAGTTATGATTTTGTCTTTAAGCCATTTACTTCCTGCATTGACTTCCAATTGAATCATTGATAACAGCATTGCGTTTGCTGCTTAACTTACTTTATGGCAGGAGTGATTGCTACCAGCTGGAAACGGAAAAGGTCGGTGAAAGATTACAGGGACGATGAATCCGTACGATTAGAAAACATATTGCAACCACATGAAAAATAATATCTTTGAAAAAAATTGTTCACTATATCATGACATTTGTGGGAAAGGTTTGGAAAAAAATTTATCCAACAGAAGATCGACAATGGCTGGGAAGGATGATGACGGCATTTGTTCTTTCGATCTTAAATAACAATGGACTCCGTTTTTCTGTCGTAACAACGATTATCACCTATGTGAGGAAGTCGTAGTTGATCCACGTGGTGTATATTAGAATGGTGACATTTTACGTCAGCCTATAACCGTTTGATTGCATTTATAATTGGCTGTTGAAAGTATTAGTTTGTTCGTATGTACACTAAGTTGCCAATTTATTAGGTGTGTCTTTTTAGCAATGTGTTGCAGTGCTAAGGACGGGCTCAGATTTAAGAATCCGAGCCTGAATTTTATGTTGCAAAATACAGCTGCCGCCCCGGTGGCGCTGTTGTCTAAGCACTGGCTTATGAACATTCGTCCGAGAGGGGTACGGTGAGGCATGAATGTTGTGTTTGTCTTACGTCACTGTCTCTCTCCCTTCTTTAGAACCAGTGGCCCTAAATTAGGGACGCACCCATTGAGGTGCTCACGGTGGTTGTTAAACCTTCAATAAAATATATATCATCATCATTGTCAACCATTATCAATCCACTGCTGGACGAAGGTCTTTCCAAGCCTCTTCCACAACGGTCTGTCTTGTGCCAGTCCTCTCCATGTCACTCCCGCATACTTTCGAATTTCCTCCACCCATCTCCTATGCAGTCTTCTTCTGTGTCTTTTCCTGTCCCTTGGAATCCAATCTAAAAATTCGACTGTCCATCGATGGTCTGTCCTTCTGGCAGTATGTCCAGCCCATTGCCATTTCAGGGATTTAACTCTGATCATGATGTTTTCCACTCTTGTCATTTTTCGGATCCACGAGTTCCTCTTCTTATCTCTCCTGGTTACATCAAGCATGCACCTCTCCATGCTTTTTTGAGTTGTCTGCAGCCTTTGTATGCCTCTTTTAGTTAAGGTTCACGTCTCTGCACCATACGTAAGGACTGGAAGGATGCATTGATCAAACACTTTTCTTTTGAAACATAATGGCATATTGCTCTTGAAAATTATGCTGTTTCTTCCAAAAGCTCTCCAGGCAAGTTTTATACGCCGATTAATTTCTTCATCAATGTCACCCTCACTTGTTATCTGCTGCCCAAGATAAACGTACGCATCTGTTATCTCTAGCTTTTCTCCGTCAATCGATAAATCTTCATTTCTTGTAAGAACATTGTACATCACTTTTGTCTTCTGAAAGTTCACTTTTAATCCCACTTCTTTACTCTTGTCAGCAAGTTCCTAGATCATAGTCTGCAGCTCTGATGGATATATATTTATACAGTATATATATATATATATATATATAGCTCAGGCTCGAACGAATCCGAAAACTGTTTCTAACGTGTTTAGGCATTTGTAAAAGAAAAATCCTTCTTGCGCCGTGTTCTTCTTTCCCTTGCAATTAACCAATGTCTTTCTCAATTAAGGGGAGTTCGGAAAGATGGTTCTATCTGTTTCTATTGTATAGCTTCACGTTTATATTTGAACATCCGTTTCATCGGGAAATACTTCTGGGCCGCTCTGTTGCCGAAGTGGTCTAAGCGCTGGGTTTTGACCATTCGTCCGAGATCGACCCGGGTTCGAATCCTAGTGAGGCATGGATGTTGTGTTTGTCTTACGGCACTGGTTCTCTACCATCCCTGTAACCAGTGGCCCTAAATTATGGAAGGGCGATTGGATATAATAGCCCATCGAGTTGCTCACAGTTGTCGTTAACACCCCTCCCCCCAAAAAAAAATTGTTAGGGTGGCAGAATATCCGGTAAAATCTGGCTTCGCTGCAATCTATGTTCTTTGCTCGATAAAATTAGCTGGTACCTTCGATGTAGGTGAAGGAGTCGAAATTTATCTAGTATCTACAGTTCATGTAGATGCATTTCCTTCTCAACGGAAACTTACTGATGCGTTTTCTATGGCATTTGCTCCCGATGTCCGAAAAAATAGCTCTGCCTATTCCCCACTTCTCAACCAAACACAATTGTCGAAGAATTTTCTTTACCAAGTAAGAAGTGTAATAAAAGCCTCTTAGCTAAATCATACGAAATCACAGCTAAAAGAAGAAGACAATTCAAAGCTCAAGCCCGAACCGTAGTAAATATCAAGCACACCGAACAAAAAATTAGTCACCCCTGTCAGTACATATCTAATAACGACTGACTGCGCCTCTTGCCTTGCTAACAGCATAAATCCGGTGTGGTAGAAACTCCCCGAGGTTGTGGATGTAATTGAACATTGATTTGCAGGCACTTGTGCGTCAGTTGGTTCCGAAGTTCCGCCAGAGCACGTGGGTGTCTATTCCGGCATTTCACCTTCTGTTCCAAATAATCCCACAGATCTTCAATAAGATTTAAATCTGGGGATTTGGCTGGCCAGTCGAGGTGAGACAGTGCTTCTGATTGTTTGTTGTGCCACTCAGACTCAGTTTTAGCCCTGTGCTTGCATCGTCTTGGAAGATAGGAGTGGCAATGTGATGCTGCTCTTGGAGATAAAGGGCAACACTTCGTCATTCAGAATGCGGAGATACGCCTGCTGGTTTAAATTCGTCGTCAGTGCAACGAGAGGGCACATTTCGTGGTACGAAAAACATCCGCAAAACATAACAGAACCCTCCAGCTTGAACAACATGTTCGACACAATCAGGATTAATGGCTTCATTGGGCCTGCGATGCACTCGTCGCCTCCCGTCGTTGGAGTACAAACAAAAACGAGACTCATCAGAACAAATTCCTCTTTTCAAATCCTCCACAGTGAAGTTTTGGTGTCTTTGAGCCCATTGATATAACGTGCGACTTTGTGACTAGCTGTTAAAAGAGTCCTCTTTCGTGGTACTTCGCTCCAGATGGCCATCGCATACAGTTCTCGGCACAATATCTTTTCGGAAATTGGTGGGAGTGGACTTTCATCGACTGTTTGAAGCAATTGTTGCCTGGTTTGAAACCGATTTCCGGTTACTAGGCGTGAAACATGGCGGCGGACCCTGTTGGTGAGAATCGTTTTCCGGCCACAGTTATGTCGCCGCTTCGACACACCAAAAAATTAGGCGAATTCATTCACTATGTGTCCGTGGTTACGGCCAAACACTATGGCTCCTTTTTGTCAGTCAGTAACATCTGTCTTACTAAATTCAACACGTACGTTGCTCTTCACTACTGCACGAGACGGAATTGAGCCTGCAGTGTTGGGGGGGTTCCTCCCAGTGTTGACTCCCTGTGGTGTATGAGTCATTTTCTTGTAGGACTTCCATCCACATTGAGTAGATTTTAGGTCCCAGCCACCTACAGCGAGTTCGCCTTTTGGGCAGGACACAGAAACGGAAGTAATGGGAGCAAGTCCAGCTATTTTGACAGAACAGTTTGTAGTGACATTAGAGTACTGTAGATGGCGCCACCGTACAAGTACGATGTTGCACATAGAGGGGTGAGAGAATCTCAAGGGGGGGCATAGAAATGATACCCATTTAACCAGTGGGTCCAACCTGGGGGCCGTCACTTAACGTGCTCGTCCGATGCACGGCGAATATTCAGCGATTGTTAGCAAATCACACCACCTCCGCAAGATCAGCCCAGGAACGAACCTGAGGACCTTGCATTGGTAGTCTGAACTGCTAACCACTCAGCCATTCGCGGCTGGAATTGAGCCTGCAGACCACTTCAGTGCTATTTATATCGCAACAATGCTATTACTGCGCCCTCTGTCTAACCGGTAACTTCCTACTGTCGTTTCTGTTAGGGGTGACTAATTTTTTTGTCTGGTGTGCTTATGTTTGTTTCAGGATCAGCAGCACTGAAGTGGTGCCCTTCAAAACAATAGCAATTGTACCTGGCATTGATACGGTAACTTTCTTTTGAAATATTGGCCCAGGCAAGTAGAGTATATCCATCCAATTTAAGTAAATTGGATGGCAGTGGATATGTACTTATGATATCACGGGACACTTCGTCTTACGAGTGCTGCATGGGATTCATATCTGGGAACTGAGGTGGCTCATGAAGCAGAGGAAAAGTCTACGCTCTCTCTCTCTCTCTCTCTCTCTCTCTCTCTCTCTCTCTCTCTCTCTCTCTCTCTCTCTCTCTCCACACACAAAATCAAAGTAAGCGTGGACCTGCTCAAACCAACGTGCCTAAAATCTCTCATGAACACGACCCACACCACTGAAGCTTTTCCACCATTCAGCTGTGCAAAGTGGATCCAAGCTCTCCCGCTGTTTCCTTCAGATATTTACACTTCTGCTTTGTATCGTACAGTTCAAAACGAGATTTTTCAGACTACAAGATCCTTTTCCAGTAATATAGGATCCACATCCGATTCTCCCGATCTTACTAGAGACTGTTTTGTCTTGTTCATTGTAGAAAGCACTGGCATGTAGACAGGTTTTCTGTTGTTGCAAAACAAACAGTGCAATGTATCGCGCTTGTTCTGACTACCAATCACGCGCTTACCGCTAGTTTTCTTTTGCTGAGTCAGACACTCTCTGAATAATCTTACTGCTGCTGTTCTTCCACATCTACAACTGGTCTGCTGATACTCACCGGTGTCGCACGATTGGTCGACACCCGATTGGTCGGCAGCACGATTGGTCGACATAACGATCAGTCAACCGTAACGACTAGTTGACAGCACGATTGGTCGACATAACGATTGTTCGAGATAACCATTGATTCAGAGGATTATGGTTTACATTCGCAGCGGTACCTCTCAGAACGTACTGACCTCTCAAAACGTAACGTTCCTTTTTGGAAATACTATCTTTTAGAATGTAGTCCTCAGTACGTACATCATTATAACATATTATTTCCAAATAGGCCCCCGTGTCATCTTTTGTACTCTAAGTGAAATCTATAGAGAGGGCCTTCTGAACGATGTTATTTCCGAAAGGGCCCCGGGACACTTTTAGGTATAGGCACCTTGGGGAAACTGCCACACATAATTCGAAAACTCGGAAAATTTCCACACATTCAAATCGTTTCTCGGACGAACGGCAATTTGTTGTCGTCCCCTTAATGAAAACCATGTGGCAATTTTCCGGGTTGCTGAAAGATGTGACCATCTTCCGGTGGGGGCAATTTACCGCCAAACGGTTTGCACTTTTTCCAAATTTTTTTTCCAAGTTCCGTTAACCATTTTATGTCGACCAATCGTTATATCGACGAGTCGTTACTGTCGACCAATCGTTATATCGACGAGTCGTTACTGTCGACCAATCGTTATATCGACGAGTCGTTACTGTCGACCAATCGTTATATCGACCAATCGTTATATCGACGAGTCGTTACTGTCGACCAATTGTTACTGTCGACCAATTGTTACTGGCGACCAATCGTTACTGGCGACCAATCGTTATGTCGACCAACCGTTTGTCGACCAATCGTTACATACCCCATACTCACACCACTCCTCCAAGCTTCCACTATAATCCCACGCTGAGTCTGTTTGATCACGTTGCCTCCTTTTTTACGCTTTCCAACCGTAGGTTGAAGAAGCGTATATGCTCCAGCTTTGTACGTCTGTCTGTCTGCCTGTCCGCACGATAACTCGCGTAAAAATGGTTCGATTTCGATGAAATTTTAGCATGTGGTAGGGGACCACCTGGAGACGAACCCTATTGAAAATGGACGAAATGGGGGGAAAGGTCACGACATAGGAGCGGGATCCATTCCACTGCCCTTATGCGTCATAACTTGCGTAAATATGGTTCGATTTCAATGAAATGTTAGTATGTCGTAGAGGACCACCTGCGGACAAACCCTGTTGAAAATGGGTGAAGTGGGGTCAAAGGTCAGGACATAGGAGCGGGATCCATTCCATTGCCTTTATGCATCATAACGTGCGTAAAAATGGTTCGATTTCGATGAAATTTTAATATGTGGTACGGGACTACCTGGGGACAAACCCTATTAAAAATGGGTGAAGTGGGATTAAAGGTTAGGACATAGGAGCGGGATCCCTTCCATTGCCCTTATGCGTCATAACTTGCGTAAATATTGTTCGATTTCGATGAAAGTTTAGTATGTCGTAGAGGACCACCTGCGGACGAACCATCTTGAAAATGGGTGAAGTGGGGTCAAAGGTCAGGGCATAGGAGCGGGATGCATTCCATAACATCTTATTAAAGGAGCAATTCTTGTATATATGTAAATTTTATTTTGAAAACTGCTCTAAGGATTTTGATGAAAGTGGTTAACCAACCGTTTTCTGGTACTAGAAATCAATTTAGCTTGATCTCGACTTTGGAAAAATTCGTTTAGTGGGTTAAAAATAACCACGCCGAGTTACCACGTTTTTAGTGTCATGGCGTCGTCCTGTTAATGTTTCTCATTCTTAGAAGTTTTATGACGTCACACTCTCGCGGTCGACTTGCGATTGAGATGTTGGCGCGCGGTCACATGATCTGCCTTATTACGTCTCGCGTTGTTTGTGGATCCTATTAAAGTTTTATGACTATCTGCCTCATTACGTCACGCACTGTGTGTGTATTACGCATTACTTTTGTATCATCGAAACGGGGTCAAAGGTCGGGTCAGAGGAGCGAGATTTATTCTACAGATATTATCCTCATAACTTGAGTAATGATTTCTGGTATGTAGGAAAGCGTATCATAATCAATGCATTGCATGATTTTAGTAACTTGTTAGATTTTTAGTACCACTTCAAGTAGTAGTACTGACGTGAAGACAACGGGTCTATTTCTTTTGCTCGAAGATTACTTCACCAGAGTCGACCAAAAGGATAATTTCACCGAAGAATTATTTGATCGAAACGTTTATTTAACCGTAGGGTCACTTGATCGAAAGGCTCGTTTAGCCGAGTGGTACTGCTTCTTTTCATTCTTTCGAGATAGGTTCGGGTTTGAATCTTGGGTGAGACATGGTTAGTGTGTTTATCTTACAGCCATGGCTATCTACTTTCCCTGGAACCAGTGGCCCCAAGTTGGGACGCGCGGCTGCTTATGGCCCTCTGAGTTGCCCACGTATGCCGTCAAACCTTTAAATAAAAAATAACAAAAAAAAAAGTACGTTTAACCGTAGTGTCACTTAATGGAAAAGTACATTTCACTGAAGGTTTAGTTTATCGGAAACTTTAGATTTTTTTGTTGTAGGTTATGTTGAAGTGGTTGCGGAAAACTAGCCACAAGGAAATGCAACTTGAGAGTCATAAAGTTGCTCTGCACAAATAATTATAGCGTTGCTGTATTTCCCTCAACTTGCGTAATTATTGTACCGAAAAATGTTTTTAATATCAGATTGTCATTAAGAAATTAAGACACTCTCATGATTTTTCTGATCAAACGACAATGCGGGCAACTAGCCACAAAAAAAAAAAAAAAAAAAAAAAACCATAGCTACCAGGAAAATTAGCAGCTAAGAAAACTGACCACCGAAACATTAGGGGGTCGCATAAAAATTGTACTTTTGAATTCTCCTTGTCGACTTCCCGTAAGGTCGGTCTTGAGATCTGCAACGTTAACTACAAAAGCCTTGGGCTTGGGCCTTTTTAGCATTTTGTAATCCGCCAAGCTCATATTCATGAGATTTACATAAGAAGTCAAGCTAATGATGTTGCATTTTTACTCAAGCACCAAACATTAGAAATGGTGAAAATCTTCCAAATACGTGGAGACAATGTAAATAGACAAAGTCATCGCTCTTTCCGCGTTTTTCTTTAATTAACACACAGCAACCGAAAAATTGTAGCGGTGTTGAACACACAGCAACCGATAACAGTATCGAAATACAATTTTTCGGTTGCTGTGTGTTAATTAAAGAAAAACGTGGGAAGAGCGATGGTTGTCTATTTACATTGTCTCCACGTATTTGGAAGATTTTCACCATTTCTCTCGCCCTTTGGATTTATTAGCTGTAATTTAATAGCTTGTGCCGTTAAGCCCCACCAGATTAAGACGTCTCAGTTGCTGAGCCTATCCCCATACAGATTTGTGACGTCAGATGCTGACAGATAAACACACATAGCGCCGTTGATTGTTGGCCACCGTAGCGTAAGGCGAACGCACTCGGCTAGTTATCGAGAGATCTGGAGTTCGATCCCAGTGGTATCGAAATACAATTTTTCGGTTGCTCTGTGTTAATTAAAGAAAAACGTGGAAAGAGCGATGACTTTGTCTATTTACACCAAACATGAATTCTACGGCGTTGCCTTAGAGCCTTTTAATTATGAACCTTTTTAATTTTTAATTAATGTTTCGAGCCAAAGTTAAAGGACAAAATTATTAACACGATTGTCGTATAAAGCTTATGAATTTGAGCACGAGAATTAAAATTTGCTGAAAAGGTCGAAATATAGGCCTAGGACCTTAAAATTAACTCTTTCTTCCTGAGCAAAAGATTTACTTCATGAAATTGACTTGTCACGTAAACTTTGAGTATGAGCATGGATGATTATAAATTGCTAAAAAAGACCCAGGCCTCTGGCTGTATAATTAGGGGTCAAAAGACTGACCTGCGAGAAAGTGAATCCGAGAAATCAAAGGTGCAAATTTTATACGATCCTCCAACGTTTTGGTGGTCAGTTTCCCCAAATCCCCTATACACTTCAACAGATCCTAGAATAAAATCTAAAATTTTCGGTAAACTGGCATTTCAGTGAAATGATCTTTTGATGAAATGAACTTTTCGGTGAAGAGACCCTTCGGTGAAATGTACTTTCGGTCAAGTTATCCTTCGGTGAAATGTACCTTTCGGTGTAGTGATTTTCGGCTAAGTGAACGATGCCCGATGACAACGGATGGCATATCACCTTATTAGCAGAAAATACTCCAGTGTTCCTGATATTGTGGCCACTCTGTGTAAGTGAAAGTAGCTTGATAGTGTTTACATGTATTTGGTTGTTAAATACACGGAAGAGGGTGAAAAACACATAGGAGAATTTTGCATGAAAAACTACTTTGCAAAAGAACTGGTTTGATTGTATCGGAAAGAGAAAAATCCGGGAACAAAAGTTCCGTCGTCCGCTTAATCCATATGGAAAACAGGGCAGCTCGGGAGATCTGCAATGCCTCCACTAATTTGCAAGCGACATGGAAACTGAATGAAAGTAAGGTGAGGGATCTTTTGGGGCTCAGGAAAAAGAAATTTGTGTGGTGCTGGAAGCCATCAAGTGGAAGAGATCAAAGAAATAGAAGCGAAGCGGTTGAGATGCTGCATAAACAGGTTACAGAGGAAAGATGTGCTTGGTAAAGTAAAAGGGACATTTTTCACGTCACCAGAGGTTTTTAATGAATATATTTCCACAGGAAGACAGTGCGTGATCTTGTTGAAAAAGAAACGCGAGAAACTAAAAGCAGTCTAGTCACTCCTCACTAAATCTGAGTAAACACAAAGCTTTTAGGGGAACTTTTTTTATTTTAAGTTTCGAGGTTTTCTTGAGAGAGAGAGAGAGAGAGAGAGAGAGAGAGAGAGAGAGAACGTGTGGTATTCCGAGAAAATCAAAGAAAGATAAGAGAATATGGAAAAGGTATAATAGACAGAAAGAGAGATATAGAGAGTGAGGGAGGGAAAGACAGAGAGACAGATAAAAACGAATGATGTTCTGAGAAAATGAAAGAAAGACTAGAGGATACGGATATATATATATAAACAAAATTTTACTCACAATCAACGAACACCACCCTAAGGAAACCCCGAACCTCCCATGAATTAACGAACTAAACCAAAACACGAACTGTCACAAATATACATACAGAAATAGCCGTAAAAATGATAATAATGACTGTAAGCACATGAAACCTGGTCGAGGGCCGGGGGTCAAAGAAATAGAAGCGAAGAAATAGAAGTCTTTCCCTGATGAGTGGCTTCCGGTTTCCGACTTTACGTGTTTACTAACATTATTATTATTTTTATTATTACAGCTATTTTTGTATGTATATTTGTGACAGTTCGTGTTTTGGTTTAGTTCGTTAGTTCGTGGGAGGTTCGGGGGTTCTCTTGGGGTGTTCTTCGTTGATTGTGAGTAAAATTTTGTTTATATACTGTACCCGTGGTTCTTGCAACCAGGCGCAGTTCCCTGGTGAGTTATGCAACTTCATAGTACACGTTTTTAAGTTTTATTACTTACACACACACACACACACACACACACACACACACACACACACACACACACGCGCGCGCGCGCAAAGGTAATAGTACACACAAAGGTAATAGTATATCAATTTTTTTTAAAAATAACTAAAATTACTGGGAGACAAATTTCACAGAACTGAAAAAACAGGTGTCGCAAATATAAGGAAGGATTGCAGAACAAATGGCAGCAGTATACATACCGTACGCATGTTATATATATATCGGAGGAGAAGAATCTAAAAGAAAACCAAAAACAGAGAAAGGAATAAATGTGAAGGAGGAAGTAAGGGGGAAAAAAAAAGGAAGGATCAGGGTAGTAAGAGGAAAAAACCAACGTAGAAAAAAGAAACGAGGTAAAAAGAAAAAAGGAGAGGAGAGAGAGAAAATTGAAAAAACCAAGGCTGATAAATAAAGGTGGCATTCTACATGGCGTTTTCATGGGCAACGCACGCAGAATGCTCCTTCATTTAACACCACAACCTAGAATTTGGGGTTCTGCCTGAATCCTTTGCCTATAGGACATACATTGTGACATTACCGATAGAATTAAAATTTTAATGTCGTGTAGAATGTCACCTTCATTTATCAGCCTTGGACCTTTTTCTATTTCCTCTACCCCCCCCCCCTCCTTTTTTCATTTTACCTCGTTTCTCTCTCTCCCCTTCTTTTTCATTTTACCACGATATATCACCAGTTAATATCCAGGGTAACCGCCGTGTGCAGCGCGGTCAGCAACTAGACTGGCTGGGAGTGACTCAATCAGGTGCTGGAAGGTGTTCACAGGTATGTGGAACCATGCTGACTGCAGTGCATCTGACAGCTGCTGGAGGGTGCTTGGTGGAGGATCCATAGAGCGAACAACACGATCCAGTTGGTCCCACAGATGCTCAATTGGGTTTAAGTCTGGGAAATTAGGGGACCAGAGACACACTTGGAAGTCATCATCGTGCTCTTCAAACCAATCTCGGACATTTCTAGCTGTGTGACACGTCGCATTGTCGTGATGGAAGATCCCATCCGCCCCAAAGAAGACAATCAGCATGTATGGGTGTACGTGGTCTGCAAGGATGGATTCATAACCAATTCAGTCCATAGTGCGTTCCACAGTTATGAGTGGACCCAGAGAATGTCACGAAAACATTTCCCAGACCATAACGCTGCCCTCACTAGCTTGTGTTCTTCCAGCAATGGTTGAAAAGTGTTTGTTCTTCGATATTTCTCGCCTTATACGCCAACGACCATCCGTTCGATGAAGCAGAAAACGTGACTCATCGGAGAAGCCAATTCTTTGCCACTCAGCGGAGGTCTAATTCCGATACTGCCGTACAAATGTAAGATTTTTCTGCCGATGCGTCTTCGTTAGCATAGGTGCAGTGACCATCCGTCTGCATCGGAGCCCCACACGCAGCAGGGTTCGCTAAACTGTCGTTTTAGACACATTTCCGATAGTCTCCTTGTTCATTCGGCCAGTGAGTTTGCTCCACTGTAGCGTATCGATCGGTCCTCACGCACCTTCGAAGCCGACGTTCACCTTTCACATCAGTGGTACGTGGTGCACTGCAGTTTCAACGTCGCTTATTCGCAATGGGACCATTTCTCCAATCACGATACACTTTAACCACAGCAGCACGCGAACAGTTCACAAACTGCGCTGTTTCAGAAATACTGCCACCCTTAGTCCGAAAAGCGATAATCATCCCTTTTTGCAAATCTGATAAATCTCTTCTTTTAATCCATGACAGCAACGAGTGATATGTTTTCATAATGCCTACAGCACACCTTATATACCCTCCAAGCTGGCTCACGACACGTGCCTTCTTTCATTGGCTACGCGCTGGAAGAATCACGAGAAAAACGAAAAAAGGTTGGTAGTGTCTGAAAAAGAAAAACTATGAGAAAAACAAATCGAAACAAACGTACGAGAGCAAAAAAGAGAGGTAAAGGAACACAAGATTGTGAGAATAAAAGGACGGAGAAAAGCTGAGAGAACCACATAGGAGTGAGAGGAAGAGAAGAGCTATGATAAGACAAACGGGAACGGGGATGATACAGCTATAGTAAAGCAGGGGAGTGGAAAAGAAGAGAAGAAATCAGTCTGAAACAGGTGATTAGAATTGGAAATTACTACTGGGAAAATGATCTCCAAATATAAGGAAGTTGAAAATGTTGATTGACTACACTGATTTACAGGTCTTGAAAATATTGTCATTTTGGCGCCGTTATCTATTTCTTTTAACTTATAACTTATGGTTTTGGGACAGTCTAGGCGCAAAATTTGTAATAAGAAAAATGTAAATGAGCCTATTCTTCAGAGCATCAACGGAAGAAAGCTTATTTACTTAAAACGTAAAAAAAGAACGGAAGTAGTTTTCCGAAACTTTTCAATGTAGCACAAACTTAAAGTAGTCTAAGTTGACCACAATCCAGGAGGAAAGGTGAGCCTGTAATCTCTTGAGCATAAGAGTAATTGATGCTGCCTTCAGTCAATGGATTTTGCCATTTGTATTGTGGTTTTTTTTATGCAAATATGTGTCTTAAAACTAACAATGCAATTTATTTCATCTCACATAAATTTCTTTGTCATTTCGCAAATTTGATGCAACTTACATGGTTTCCTAAACTTGGGAGCTATTTCGGAAAGCTGCCTGGAGAAATTCGTTTTCATTTTGTCGGGTGGGTCTGGGAAATTATTCATTCTAATATTCATAAAGTTTGCGGTTACTTCGGAAATTTGCTGCTACACGAGCTTAAAACTCAAAAGTTGAGTGCAGAGAATAATTTTGGCAATATAACTTTTCATTTGCTTAAGAAATATTTGTTGGTAGCACTGAAATCATATTTAATTGAAAAACTACATGGAAAGTAATAAAAGCGGCAGCAAAATATCCGTTCTTTGATAGGATTCAGATACCTCAAAGTTCTGTACCACGTTCTAAATCTTAGGAAAATCAATCAAACCCATTAGCTATATATGTCTTCTCTTCAGCTGTTTGACGATTATTTTATACTTGATAAATTTCAATCACTCAGAAACAATCTAAGCTTTATAATTTGAGAACGCTACTTTTTAAGCATAGAAATACTGTATTCAGATATTACCACGAAACCAACTCCCAAAAAAACTTGAAAACTGCATAATCCCGGAGCGCATACCTGGACGAAAATCTGGAGACACGGGTTCGGTTCCTGCTGCAGGAAGATACAATTTTCAAGTTTTGTGCGCAGTTGACTGCATGTAATAGTAATTCCAATATATCGCTCTAATGGAAAACAGTATAAAAATGCAAATAATGTGAAAATTCATAATTATGGGGTATATCACTCATCAAAGCGGGCATTATTCACAGTGCCGAGTCTCGTAGTTCAAAGAATAGAGTTTATTATATATGAAATACACTGAATGGCCTAATTATTATGATCACATCGTCGATACGTTGTTGGGCCACCTTTTGCCCTTAATACTGTTTCAATTCGTCTTGTTGTGGACTCTATTAAGTGTCGGTAAGGGGCTTGGGGTATATTAGCCCAAATGTTATGAATTGCACTCTCCAGCTCTTTAAGAAACCTTAATACTGAATGGATTCTTCTTGGTATGGACTCTATTAAATGTCGGTAAGTGGCTTTGGGTATATTAGCTCAAATGCTATGAATAGCACCCTCCAGCTGTTGAAGACTCCTTAATACTGCTTGAATTCGTCTTGGTATGGACTCATATTAAATGTCGGTAAGTGGCTTGGAGTATATTAGCCCAAATGCGATAAATTGCACACTCCAGCTCTTGAAGACCCCTTAATACTTCTTGAATTCGTCTTTGTATGGACTCTATTAAATGTCGGTAAGTGGCTTGTGGTATATTAGCCGAAATGCGATGAATTGCACCCTCCTGCTCTTGAAGATTTGATAGCAGCAGATCAGGCTGTCTGATGCTCCTTTCAACTTCATTTCGCAAATGCTCCATTGGATTGAGATCCGGTGATTGAGGAGGCAATGTAGCACAGAAAAATCTCAGTGTTGCTCCTCAAACCATTCTCGTACAATGTGAACGCTATGACATGTAGCATTGTCCTGCTGGATGTATCCATCTCCACTGGGATAAACCATCAACATATCTTGCTGGACTTAGTCGGCACCCATATTTAAATACCTTTTGGATGGTCAGACATTGCTCCACGCTAATCAAAAAGCCCAAACACTATTACGAAAACATGTCGCAGACCATAACTTTGTCGCCGCTAGTTTGAAGAGTAGTGACGATGCAAGATGGGACCGTGCTGTCATGCTGCTGTCTCAATTTCCTCACCCATCCATCTGCATGGTGTAGTTGAAAATGTGATTCGTCGGACCACGAGTAGAGTACGCAAAAGACATCCTGGATACTGCAGAAACAATGCAAAATTTTCTCCAAAGCATTGTGGCAGGCGACGAAACATGGTGTTTTTGTTATGATCCTGAAACAAAGCGTCAGAGTGCTCTGTGGAAGTCGGCACAGTCACTCAAACGAAAGAAGGTCAGGTTACAGAAGTCCAAAATCAGGACAGTGCTCGTGTGGTTTTACGACAGCAAGGGAATTCTGCATCACGAGTTCATTCCTGAAGGTTCCACTGACAATGCTCACACATCCATTTTGAAACTATTATGGAAGAGGATTGTTCGTGTCAGGCCTGATTACAAAAACGGGTAATGGTTTGTTCTTCACGATAACGCATCCGCACATAGACAGTCGGTGATGCAGCAATTTCTGGCAGAAAAACAAGTGTGTGTACTCAACCATCGCCTGATTCTCCCGATTTCTCACCGTGTGACTACCTTCTATTTCCTAAATTAAAGCTGCCTTTAAAGGAAAAGTTTTTCAAAACATTGAAGACTTACAAAGAGTTGTGACATCAGCTCTTCACTCCATACCAAATGATGACATTTGTCAATCGTCAGGGGTCCATACTTCTCCATGGTAACGCGAGACCCCACGTTGCATACCAGACTATCCAGACGCTGCACCAGTTGAGGTATGAAACCTTGCCTCATCCGCCGTAGTCATCTGATCTGTCCCCTACAGGCCAAAACTTCTTCAAGCACGTGGACACTTTTCCTCGGAGTAAACAGCTGGCATTAGTCAATCGCCATGGGTCCATACTTCTTAATGATAACGCGAGACTCTACGTTACATACCAGACGACCCAGAAGCTACACCAGTTGAGTTACGGAACCTTACCTCGTCCTCTTTATTCACTTGATCTGTCCTTTACGGACTAAAACTTCTTCAAGCACCTGGACATCTTTCTACAGGGTAAACAGCCAGCATTAGTCAATCGTCGTGGAGCCTATACTTCTCCATGATAACGCGAGACTCTACGTTGCATACCAGACGACCCAGAAGCTGCACCAGCTGAGGTACGAAACCTTGCCTCATCTGCCTTATTCACCTGATCTGTCCCCTACGGACTATCACTTCTCTTTCAACCTCCTATTCATCTTTCTACAGGTAAATCGTTTACCAATTAAATATCAGCTGAAACCACATTCAATGAGTTTGTCACATTCCAAAGCTCGACATTTTATCACGACGGCATACAGAAGCTTGTATGTCGTTGGCAAAATTGTGTTGCTACTGTCGGTGATTATTTTGATTAATAAAATTTGTTTTCACCGTATTTTGGGTGTTTGTAGTTTTCATCAGTATTTCGTCTGCTACAACCTAATAATTGCCCTTTTAGCGCTTTTTAAGTGTTTTTTGCACATTACTGTCTTGCTCAAAATTTAGTGTTAAAACAGAGCCTTCAAAATATCAAAGAGATGTTTTATTTATTTATTTATTTTGGTGGAAATCCTCACAAAATGCCACCGTATTTTTTTCTCCTTTTAGAGTTTGTTCTTATGTTAATAAACCAATATGTAACATAGTTAGCTCCTTACCACGTGAAGCTTTAAATCCGGAAAAATGCAGCGAAGAATCATACGGCTCATGCAATTGAATGTGCGAGTATTTAGGTTTTCATCGTAAATGCTGAAAAATAGAGTATTAATGCCATTAACAAACACAGTAGATTTTTAAAGAATCAACAAAAATTGTTAATCACCAGGTTTATTTTTACTAGGCACGCGTTGTTTCTCTTTTGTTTCTGTTCATGAGCTTGTTTTGTAAAATTTTGGATTAAAATCACACGCTATACGTTGTATTGCGAAACGCAGAGAACGACATTTTATGGCTGTTAAAAAAAAAAAAACAAGTAGAGAACAGTTTAAGTCTTGTAAACAAAATGGATTTAGAATTGTTTCAGTAGTATTTGAAAGCAATCAGAAACTGTAATGGAAGTTTAACTGTAAAACATGTTTTTAATTTTTTTTTTCGCAAAATAATTGGTTCATATGCACGGAGTTAACTGCATAGAAAGAGCGGAGAAGAGGTACTGCATAAAACTGAAATTTTTGTTCTTTTCTTGGCATGAATAGTAAGCCGCAACTTTTCAGACAGATTAGCGCATACCCTGAAGGGTTTCAGTGAATCGGTTGTTGACCAGTTACGTTAGAGGAATGGACTTCTCAAACCCGTACATGGATTAGTGAGATTCGTGGAAAGAAATCGCCTTGAGATGGCATTTAAAGACATTTTTTGTATACTGGATGAATTTCTCACTGTCTTTACTGCTTTTTTTACTACTCCCTCACTCTCTTCTGCTATTTTTCTGTCTGTCTCTTCTACTCTCTTCTACTCTCTCTTTTTCCCTTCTACTCTCTCTTTCTCTCTCTTCTACTGTCTTTTTCTCTCTCTTCTCTCTCTCTCTCTCTCTCTCTCTCTCTCTCTCTCTCTCTCTCTCTCTCTCTCTCTCTCCCTTCTACTATCTATTTCACTTTCACTTCGATTCTAATCTCTCATTTTCTCTACAACATTCTCTATTCCTAACTAAACCGAATAGCAGATTTGCAATGCAGCATTCCCTTTCTGCAAGAAAGGGAATAGATGTGTGCTGGAGCAGCACAGAAACGCTAGCGAGGTTGCATATCTTGAGTTTTCGTGACTTGAAAGCGTTTACCCTTGAAGTTGGAACAGCGCCGTTGAATTTTATGCTGGCATTAAAAAAAGTTTTCCTCATAGAGAATAAAACTAATTTAAAAATATACACTGAGTGGCCACTTTATTATGACCACTCCCTCAGTACTTCGTTGGGCCACCTTTTGCCTTTAATACTGCGTCGATTCTTCGTGGCATGGACTCCACGAGATGTTGATAGGTGGTTTGTGGAATCTGAGACCATGCTTGATGAATAGCACTTTCCAGGAGTGTGAGATTGCAGGGTTGTGGATCCAGCTGTCCGATGGCTCGTTCAATTTCATCCCACAAATTCTCAATGGAGTTGAGATCTGGAGATTGTGGGGACCACCCAAGCAAAATAAACTCACCGGCATGTTCCTGAAACCAATCCTGTACAATACGAGCACTATGGCAGGACGCATTATCTTGTTGAAAGTAGCCATTGCCATTGGGATAAGCCATCCACATGACAGGATGTACTTGGTCCGCAGCGATGTTTAGATATGATGTGCCAGTCAGACGTTGATCAACACGAATTAAAGAGCCCAAAGCATGCCAGGAACACATTCTCCAAACCATAACGTTGCCTTCACCAGCTTGAAGGGTTGTAGCAATGCATTTGGGGTCCATGCTTTCGTGCTGTTTCCGCCAAATTCTCACTCTGCCATCGGCATGGTGCAACTGAAAACGTGATTCATCGGACCACATGATTTGTTTCCACTTATCGACTGTTCAATCCTTGTGCTTCTGTGCGAACTCGGGGAGACGTTTTCTCTTGTTAACTGCAGACAGCAAAGGTGTTCGAACAGACCTTCGGCTGCCATATCCCATCCGATGCAATGTATGGCGAACAGTGCATGCAGATATCATTTGAAGGGATCCTTGATTAAGATGGTCTGTAATTTGCTACACTGTTGCCCTTCTGTTGTCTGTTACCAGTCTGGACACTCTCCGTTCCGCCCGAGCAGTCACTAGTCGATGACGACCACACGTTGCATGTAGAGACCCAGTTTTTTGGCTGACAGTCCAGTCTTTAAACACTAACAACAGCTGCTCTGGAATATTTCACGAATTCGGCGGTTTCGGTGATACTCGCTCCATGGCTCCGAGCTCCTATCCCACGTTGAAAGTCCGTCAAATCGCATTTTTTTACCCATCTCGTCACCCAAAAATCACTTCTACTACTGTCGCAAGCACTAAGCTTTCCCTTTTTATACTAGCCTTGCCATCTGGCGGCAACAGCGTGCAGCCATAGCTAATTTGCTTAAAACTGTCAGGTGGTCATAAAGTGCCAGAAAACTGGTACAGACTAGCTTATGCAAAATACATAGCAACGTCACCTACGCGCGTACTCAGTTGCATTCGCCAGTGCGTATATAAAGCGATAGACATCCTTGCCAGCTGTCAGAGCTGTTTTCGGCATGAGAATGACAAGTAATAATGATTTGAGTGATTTTCAACGCGGTGTCATAGTTGGCGCTCGTGAGATGGGCCATAGTATTTCGGAGGTAGAAACGAAGTTCGGATTTTCACGGACGACTATTGCAAGAGTGTACCGTGACTATAAGAATTCCGGCAAAACCTCCAACCTACTATACCATTGTGGCCGTAAAAATACATTGGGCGAACGTGATCATCGTCGGCTGTCAAGAATCGTTTCACGCGCTAGGCGTGCAACACTCTCGCAGGCATCATCGGAATTCAGTGCTGGATCCTCAACAAGCATCAGCGTCCGGACTGTGCAACGTACCCTGCACGATATGGGCTTTGGGAGCCGACGCCCAACTCGAGTCCCCTTGATGGGTGCACGACACAGCGCTGTGCGCCTCGCTTGGGCACGGCAACACCGCCACTGGACACTTGATGACTGGAAACAAGTAGCCTGGTCTGACGAGTCGCGTTTCGAACTGTATCGGGCAGATGGAAGGATTCGTGTGTGGCGCAAACCCCATGAAGCCATGCTTAAACTGCAATCTTCAAAACTTAAGGATGGTGAGCATTTAGATCGGTCAAAATCGGAAAAAGCGGTTTTCCCGTTGTAAGTGGTATCAATTGGTTATAGCAACAATAAAGTGAAACGCACGACATAAAAAATCACGAGTAATATGTAACAGAGATCGAAACAAAATGTTATGAAAGAATTACAGGCTCATCTATAATCCCGTGACACTTTTCCCCTGCATAAACAGACAACATGGCGAAATCCTCTGAAGGTGATAAGCCTATCTCGCACCGCAATGCACGTTTGGCACCGGTGTATCATGCTTAGCATCAAATGGTTTAGTAACTCTTCTGGGCAAATTGTCCCACTCTCATTCAAGAGCGCTGATAAGTGTTGGAATTGTTTCTGGCGATGTATTCCTTTTGCGCAACACGATCCCTAGAACGGTCCATGCATGTTCGATTAGATTGAGCTCGGGGGAGCTCGCTGGCCACTCCATCCAATGGATATTTTAACAGCCATTTCTTCATCCACAGCTGCTGTGGCCGCCGCGGTGGCGCAGCGGTTTAAGCGCTAGCTTCTGATCATTGGTTCAAGTTGGGTCCGGGTTCGAATCCCCGTGAGGCATGGATGTTGCGCTTATTTACGGCCCTTGCTCTCTCTTTTCCCTGAAACCAGTGGCCCTAAATTAGAGACCGGCGAATGCTTATAGCCCATTGAATTGCTCGCGGTGGTAATTAAACCTCCAATAAAAAAAAAAAGCTGCACCGCAACAGGAAACAGGAGACCATGGCGAAGATTTACATATTGCAGTACCGCTGGCTGCCCGGCGATTGTCCTTTTATCCATAACCTAGAGTTCGGACTTAAATATACCATGATGCCGATACATACCATGACGTCAGGACCGCTATATCCGTGACCTCCAACGATGTGGCATTATACGTCCAAGATAAACGTACGTGTCTGTTATCTCCAGCTTTTCTCCATCAATCGATAAATCTTCATTTCTTGTAAAAGCATTGTACATCACTTTTGTCTTCTGAAAGTTCATTTTTAATCCCACTTTTTTTGAAAAATGAAATTTATGTTTGTAATGGAAAGAATAGATTACTTGTGTTATTATAGTAACCCATAACATGTTTTTGCCAATGTATCAAATAAGTTCAAAGTAAAATATGTATATTTAGGAAGGGATTTTAAACTTTATTATGGACACAGAATAATAAGGGTTGCATGTTTTTGATCCCAAGAGTAATATGTTGATACATTCGTACTTAGTTATTTAAGTGTTTAGGCAGCGCCAGATTAACTTTTTTGGGGTCCCTATTTCTGGGCACAAATGCTTGTAAAATACTTATATCCTATACGAAATATATGTATGTCATATACACATCTAAACTTTCTCGAAAGTTTAGATGTGTATATGACATACATATATTTCGTATATTATATAAGTATTTTACAAGCATTTGTGCCCAGAAATAGGGACCCCAAAAAGTTAATCTGGCGCTGCCTAAACACTTAAATAACTAAGTACGAATGTATCAACATATTACTCTTGGGATCAAAAACATGCAACCCTTATTATTCTGTGTCCATAATAAAGTTTAAAATCCCTTCCTAAATATACATATTTTACTTTGAACTTATTTGATACATTGGCAAAAACATGTTATGGGTTTCTATAACAACACAAGTAATCTATTCTTTCCATTACAAACATAAATTTCATTTTTCAAAAATCTTTTCAGTGCTTTGACTTCCCGCTGTGAGATGCATTAGATTATAAAATTAGCCAAATTTAAATTTTCTAGTTCAAAATTTTTATTTTACGAGTAGTTTAAAATAAGGTTAACAAAAGGTTTCCACGTACCTTAGAGTTGAAAATTTTCACGCTTTATTGCTGTATGCCATTTTCTTAGAACCTCCCCATTAGTAGGGAATTTGAATACTTTTAATATTCCTCTATGAAAATAAATTTAGTTGACAATTTGACAACAACAACCACGCACATCCGCAGTCACGCTTACACAGAGTGAGCAAGCTCATGCATGCTCGACCACCCACCACGGACATCAGCCTACTCTCCCCTACGTCACGCAGCTTCCGGCGTTCGGTGCGCGGGCCTTCTAAGCTATTAGGGGGTGATGGTTAAGCTCGCATGCAGGGGCAATTGTGACAGCGGATTGCGATTGCATTAACCTTCGCGAACTGTGAGGATGCCACGACGTCGGATCCGTGCACAATACGAGCAGACGAGTGTGTTGAGTGCGGCTGGTTGGTCACACACACACACACACACACACACATGTCTCTGCGTCGCCAGGCATTTGGGTCGGAGCGACGTGCCTATCAGACGATGTTGGTGTCAATTGGTCGAGAAGGGCACGATCTAGTGGCACGCAGGCAATGGACGGCCTAGGACAACGACAGAACGCGAGGATCGGGCGATTGTGAGAACCACACGAACAAAACCAAATTCGTCGGTCTAAACCATCCTTGGTCATGTTCCGTCGTCTACAGGTACAGAAGTGGACATCCGGACCGTTGTCAGACGATTTGTGGCACGACGACTACATTCGAAGAGGCCACTCCGCCGCCTACCATTGACCACCGTCGGCATCGGTTGCAGTGGTTCGATTCGTGTAGCTGTTTTATTAAAATAACGGATCATACCATAAAATCCCCAAGATGTAAGAATATGGGACAAGTGAGCAAAACCGCCCAAACAAGGAATCCAAAGGATACAAAGGCACTTTATTGAAAGGGTAGCTTCGAGCACAACTGGACAGCAGACAGAAACGTCCATGTGACAGGCGGCTGCCAAGAAAAATCCAGTCTTTAGTAGGGGATATGATCACCCCGACTGCGTTGCCGGATTTACAACGTCTATCCATGCTGAGGACGAGGGTGTCAAGGAGCTGTTGAGGCATCGCGGCCCATTCCTCTTGTAGGCCAATCGCAGCTGCGGAATCGTTGCTGGCGGCTAATGACGTGTTGCCAAGCGTCTCCCGAGAAGGTCCCACACGTGTTCGATTGGATTTAGGTCCGGGGACCTTGCGGGCCAATCCATGCGTTGAATATCTTCACTCTCCAACAGCACTGCGACAACCACTGTACAATGAGGTATAGCGTTGTTGTCCATGAAGAGGAACTCAGGACACACAGCACCTCTAAACAGACGCACGTGAGGTAGGAAAACCTCGATACAATAGCGGAACCTTCTTAGAAGATGTGGAGGTCAGTACGGCTACCAAGCATTATACCGCGCCAAACGAGAACTCCGCCACCTCCAAACCGGTCCCTTTCGATGATGTTGTAGGTGTGATTGCGTGTTCCTTGCTCTTTCCAGATGTGTATACGTCCAGAATCGCTCGTCATATTAAATCGGTTCTCATCCGTAAAGAGAACTCGACCCCATTACTGATGTGTCCAGTTCTTGTGTTCCTGGCACCACAGAAACCGCCGTCTCCGATGAGCATGCGTTAATGGCACACACCGTACTGGTCGTCGTGCAAATAGACCACCTTTGTCCAACCTCCTGGCCTCGGTAAAACGCGATAACGGACGTCCAGTTGTCTGTTGCATGTGCCTTGCGATTTCTCCCGCCGTCTGTCTCTTCTCGTCTGTAGGACAATATACCGGTCGTCCGCCGCCGTGGTTGCTCGTGGACGACTACTGCTAAACTCTCGGACAGCTGTTCCTGTCGTTTGAAATGTTCTCCAAGCTCGTGAAACGATGCTGTGAGCGATTCCGAACTCCTCGGCCACACTAGTCACACTTCGACCTTCTTCCAACTTCCCAATGACGCGACCTCGGGTAAAGTCATCCAGATATCGTCTACTGGATTGCCTGTTGGCCATATGACACGGTGGAAGTAAGTCGACGTCGTTCAAACAGATGTACACCGTGCAATAGCTTTTTCCGAATTGCTGAGCGTACACCGTCCGTGTGCTTTATACCTTTTAGACACCCCCCCTTTACGTGATGATGCATATATGCGCATGCCCTACCGTACCGGACCCTAGTCTATATCCTGAGTGGTCTTTCGGTCCGTTCTGCCTGCTCATTCCGCTGTTATGCTAATTTCTCCTCTTCGTCCTTAATTTTTGCACACCAGTGTATTAATATTTATCTTCTGTTTTGAAAAGTATTCGTGACGATTTTGCTAAAAATCCTTTTTTAAATAGAGAGTTCAACGCATGTTGATCTTTTGCTAACTCTCGTAGTGCATTTTGTTATTAAAATTCATTTAACACGCCTTTTGATGTTGGCAGATCTACCTCATTCGGTTACATTCCATTTAGGAGCACATATAAAACGTGCTTTGTCAAGTTTATATGATCAGTACATGGTGTAACATTAGTATGATTTTTAACATGCGCATATGTGTGATTATATGTGTGATTATTTGATATCTTACGAATGGCGTGTTTGTGACGTTGGTGTTCGTTTTAAAGTACGTAAAGTTTAAATATCGCTCTAAGCGTAAGGTCTCTGTACGTCTGTGGAATAATTCGTAATGAACTTCTTGAACATATATAACAGTTGTCAAAACAATATTGAAACTGCCAAGGAAAGAATAGACATGATATCTTATGAACAGTTCCACGTCATTGTTTGTCCAACTCTGGAACTCCAAGTCAATCATCATTAAATTAATTAATTCTTCAACCATTATAACTCTGCTTAACATAGATCTTGACACTTATATAAATTGCTGTAACTCTATTGTATATAAATATATCGACAACTCGGCACCAAAACTATCGTTTAATTCTCTCTCTAACATGTCTCTGCCTCATGTATGCGTTCAATCTAATCATTTTATCTAGCTCTAGCTCACTGTTGTAGCGAACTGAACTGCAACGCCTGTTCACTGCGGCCACAGGAAGAATGACATATATCGACACAAAGTACACAGTCGACTCACATTATTGTGACCACCTCCTACTTTTGACAACAACAGCGCGTGATAAATGAATAAAGGCACGTGTCGTGAACTGGCTTGGAGGGTATTTATGGTGTAGGCATTATGAAACCGTATCTCTCGTTGCTGTCATGGATAAAAAGAACGATTTATCAGATTTGCAAAAAAGGATGATTATAGGCTTTTGGGCCAAGGGTGGCAGTATTTCTGAAACAGCGCAATTTGTGAACTGTTCGCGTGCTGCTGTGGTTAAAGTGCATCGTGATTGGAGGAATGGCACCATTACGAATAAGCAACGTGAAAACTTCGGAGCAACACGTGCCATTGATGTGAGAGGTGAACGTCGCCTTCGAAGGTGCATGAGGGCCGATCGACACGCTACAGTGGAGCAACTCACTGGCCGGATGAACAATGAGGCTACCGGAAGTGTGTCTAAAACGACAGTTCAGCGAACTCTGCTGCGTATGTGGCTCCGATGCAGACGGATGGTCACTGCATCTATGCTAACGAAGGTGTATCTGTAGAAAAGGCTTACATCTGCACGGCAGTTTCGGAGTTGGACGTTCGCCGATTGGCAAAGGATTGCCTTCTTCGATGAGTCACGTTTTCCGGATGGACGTTGGCGTATAAGGCGAGAAACATCAGAGAACAAACACTTTTCAACCATTGCTGGGAAAACACAAGCTGGTGGGGGCAGCGTTATGATCTAGGGAATATATTCGTGGTATTCTCTGGGTCCACTCATACCTGTGGAAGGCACTATGAACCGAATTCGTATGCATCCATCCTTACAGACCACGTACAATTGTACATGCTGATTGTCTTTCCTGAGGCTGATGGGATCTTCCAGAACAACAATGCGACGTGTCATACAGGTAGAAATGGCAGAGTTTTTGGAAGAGCATGATGATGACTTCAAATCAGTTCCCTGGTCTCCTAATTCCCCGGACTTAAACCCAATTGAGCATCTGTGGGACCACCTCGATCGTGTTGTTCGCTCTATGGATCGTCCACCAGCACCCTCCAGCAGCTGTCAGATGCACTGCAGTCAGCATGGCTGCACATACCTGTGAACACCTTCCAGCACATTATTGAATCACTCCCAACCCATCTAGCTGCTGGCCGCGCTGCACACGGCGGTTCTTCCGGATATTAGCTGGTGGTCACAATAATGTGACTCGACAGTGTATTTACAATCGGCTCTTCCAAAAAGAACTGTATGCAGAGCGACGGATGGCATGCATTCCTCTCTATGCACGTTACCAGAGAGCCCACACAGAGAGGGCTAAAGATTATCTTGGCTCGGACCGTGAACTGTGGTGATCTGTTCTTTTCACGAATGAGTCGCGGTTCAGCCTGCAGAACGACAATAGTCGCGTCCTGCTTTGGCGCTAACGAGGAGCACTGAATAAAATATAGTCTTCATACAGGGAAGAGATTCCTTCTGTGGTGGTGGAATCCTTGTGTGTGCTGGCATTAGAATTCGGCGGTCATGCAGACCTTTAGGTCATATCGAATGGACCCCTGACGGCAGTTACATATCTAGATGAGATCCAGCAACCTATTGTTGTACCTTACGCTGCAGAAGTTGAGGATACGTTCCTCTTCACCAATGATAATGTACGTCCGCATATAGCCCATGTATTGGAAGACATGTTTAAGGAAGAGGGCGCCGAGTGTATGGAGTGGCCTTCACGCTCTCCATACCTTAACCGCATAGGGCTTATTGGGCAGGCGTGTTGTAGCCGCCCATCCCGTCACATGGCACTTCAGCATCTGGAGTGTACCTACCTTGGCGTTCCAATTCATTCCAATGGTGTTCCATGTCCAATCACATTGATTGGACAATGTGATTGGAATATGCAACTGGTGTGAACCGTTCACACACACACACACACACACACACACACACACACACACGTACGTACGCGCGCGCGCCCGCGAACCGAATGGATATAGCTTCGTCATTTTAAAACATAAGGTAGAATTGTGATTATATCAAAGAGTAGCAAACTGGAAGATCTTATTTTCTGGAAACATCTGCGAATATATCATTCTAGCCGCTCCAGTGGCACAGTGGTCTAAATGATGACACCTGATCGTTCATCTGAAAGATCGTGGATTAGAATCCTGGATGAAGCATGGACGTTGTCTGTCTTACGGAGCACTGGCTCTCTCCCCTTCCTGGAACCAGTAGCTCCAAATTAGGGACAAGCGATTGCTTTTGCTCATGGTAGTCGTTAAACTCGCAAACAACAACAACAACATATAATTCTACATTTTTTTATATCGTACGCATACCTGACCGTGGGGGACCACTGGTGTCACCACGAGCTCGCATCGCCGCTGAGGTTGCTTTGCCAGGGATGCACGCAGCTAGGGTGGCTGGTTTCAGGCTGGTGAAGTGGAAAGGGGGAAGGGAAAGGAAAAAAAGAGTGGGAGAGGAGGACAGTTGCACCATCCATGCTTGGACCTGGGTCTAGCTCGGGCGAGGAATCTGAGACCCGCGCCTCAAACCACTAGGCATGGCGATCTTGTTAAAATACAGATTAATGAAATTGACATTTTCTTTTTCAGTCGTGCCTGGGTTTTTTTCTCGTTAAAACTAGATTAATTGCCTTTCTCAGAGTCTTTTAATGCGTCATAGTGAAAATGATATTATGAACTTGTTTTCTGTATTTATATTCCAGTCATCGTTTTGGCACGAACAAATGATTAGCTACGCGTCAAAGAGATAAGTGTCGTTGCAACGAATGTTAAACTCATTGAACTAAAGAAAAGAAAAAAAAAGATTTGTAATGCATAACGAATGATGTTACCAATAGAAGATCTAGTGTGAGAAACAGAAACGTGATGCTTATGCGCAGTGACTTGCAAAAGTAGTTCCCATGGGTGCGCCTCAGTCTTGCTTTGCTTTTTCGACATTTTAGTTAAAGCAGCTTGCTGCCTGTGACATCGTATGTTGTTTATCGCACGGCTCACTGCTTGTGGATTATTTCGCTGTTCCTTCTTTCGGCATAATGAGGGAAGTTACGCAGTGGGTGTGTCCAGCTTTCTGTTGTTGTGACAGCCTGAAGGATGCTTTCAATGGTGAGAGGAAATGTCAATTTAACTGCATAGTATGGGTCGCATTTCGTAAACAGCTTCATTTCCATTTCGCTTTCCAAGTTCAGTGACATTTGTATAGAAAAAGTGAGGCTGTTGTTTATGTTACATGCATGAGGGGAAATTTCGAAGCGCTGCCTATGTACTGTTTCTATACCTAGGAAAATATAATTTTTTGAGAAATAGCGTAGAATAGCTGTACTTGGAAAACGTTTTTTACACTTTCCAACCGTAGGTTGAAGAAGCGCATATGCTCCAGCTTTGTCTGTCTGTCTGTCCGTCCGCACGATAACTCGCGTAAAAATGGTTCGATTTCGATGAAATTTTAGTATGTGGTAGGGGACCACCTGGGGACGAACGCTATTGAAACTGGGCGAAATGGGGTCAAAGATCAGGACATAAGAGCTGGATCCATTCCATTGCCCTTATGCGTTATAACTTGCGGGAAAATGGTTCGATTTCGATGAAATTTTAGTATGTGGTAGGGGACCACCTGGGAAAAAACCTTATTGAAAACGGGAGAAATCGAGTCAAAGGTCAGGACATGGGAGCGGAATCCATTCCATCGCCCTTATGCGTCATAACTTACGTAAAAATGCTTCGATTGCGACAAAACTTATGATGTTCCGGAGGTATACTGAACCGGTCCTGTTGAATATAATCTAAATGGGGTCAAAGGTCGCGACACAGGAGCGAGATTTATTCCACAGTCATTATCCTCATAACTTGAGTAATGATTTCTGGTATGCTGGAAAGCGTATCATAATCAATGCATTGCATGCTTTTACTAACTTGTTCAATTCAATTCAGTTTATTTAGCTGTTACATTAAAACCAAAAATACAATATAAAATAACAACAGTGTAAGTAATTGTAACGGGAAAAGGCCGCAAAAGTCCTGACAAGGCCTTGATCTCCCTATACAAATGTAGGCAAGACGGAGTTACCCCTGAAAGCATGGCGCATAACATTCAAAGGTATTATTAGTATTGCAGAAATTAGTATTTGTAAAATTGTTTTCTATACCCCTTTTCTCCACTCTCCTCCTAATTTCCCCCACTTCTCTACTACTTTGCCCTCCTGTTCCCGTTTTCCTAATGTATCCCTTTGACCTTTTTTTCCCTTCTTCTCTTCCCCTTTTTTTTACATTTTCCATTTCATTTCTCCTTATTTCCTTTTTTACATGTTCTTGGTAGTCCCAGAATGTAAAGTTTTAATTTTTTTAAATAGATTGAAATTATTTATTATTATAAGATCATGAAGGAATTCCAAAACTGAAGCCTAGTATAACTTAGAGACTGTTTAACATACTGAGTCCTGTGAAAAATTGGTCGGGATCCACCTCTAGTGTCATAGTCATGGGTATGTAGTGGGATTTCTTCATTTCCATCACGCAAACTGAGAAGTTTTGGTTAAAATTAAACGGCATCGAGTTTACATTCGCATGTGCGGTGAGAAGGGCTTCACTGATACATGATTTCGCCGCTTTGGTGGCACGGTGGTCTAAACGCTGGCTTCTAACCATTCGTTCGAGAGAAGTCCGGGTTCGAATCCTGGTGAAACGTGAATGTTGTGTCGTCTCAAGGCACTGGCTCTCTCCCTTCCCTGGAACTAGTGGCCCTAAATTAGGGATGGGCGACTACTTGTGACTGCTTTATAGATCACAGAGTTTCTCACTGTGTTCGTTTACTCCCGTCAAGAAAGACCCGATTTTATTCAATATATTAAGACTCGATACGGCATGTCGTGCGTATGTACCATGATCTCATTTTTTCAGTCGTTCTCACCCCGCTGTTAAACTGAGCTTGTTTGTGCGTCGAAATTTAGCCATGTACTACTGTACGATCGAAAGCGCTATGTAGCAGATTTTGCTAGCAAGTCGAACAGACCGAAACTCAGTTGCTGATACAGATTATCTTCTTGTGAGCTCCTTTCGAGTACAGATCGACTTTTGGTGAGTATATGAAGAAAATCCTGTTACATTGATCTGTTAAAAGGTCGTGCAGTTATTTTAAAGTTATTTCACAAGTATCTTTGATTTCATACATTTTTCTCTGTTTCATCTAACTTTTTCAAACATAATCGATCTTTGGAATTTCTCATCGTAACACATCACGTGCCGAAAATGTGTTAGCTTGCCAGTGTTGCAGCACTATCTGAAAAAGAAGTGGTGCAATGAGCAACGATCGGGTTGTTTCAAGATTAGTATAATTTTAGACACAAAAAAAAACCAACGCAAATGTCTCATGAAATTTAGTATGTGCATTGTAGAGGAAGAAATAGAGAAGCGATTAAAATATCACAACAGTATAGGACTCTTTATATCAAAAGAGTCGTAGCATACCTGTTACAGATTAGTACCTCGTAAAAGCAACGTCTGAGGGCGATGCATGCTAATGTATGACGTGGAATGGAGTCAAGCTGAACTTTGATGCTGTTCTGTGACACTGTGCCAAGAGATCTATAATTTATATACGAGATCACCGATATTCCGCGATGGCCGCAGTTGACATCCCAGATGTGCTCGCTCGCAGCAAGATTCAGGAAGGTTACAACACTACAGATGCACTCCCGGGAAAGTTGAGCCGTGTGTGACTGGGCATTATTCTGCTGGAAAATGGCCGATGACAGACTTTACGAAAGGCAAGACGACGGGACGGGTCTCAGGATATCTTGAACGCATCACTGCGCTGCTAATGTCTTCGTTAACATGGCTAGGGACGTGTGACTGTCGTAGCAGATGACTTTCCACACCATAACACCGCTAATGGTGGAAGTGTGCTGCTCCAAAACTGTGTACGAATGTGAGCGCTGCTCAGAACTCCTCCGTATGCGAATACAGTGGTGATCACTTCCAAGGCAGAAGCAGGACTCATCACTAAAAGCGATGTGACGCCAATCGGAGGCCGACCGTAATTCCCTGATACGATACCACTCCAGATGGAGATATCGATGTAGGGTGGTTGATGGAAGATGTCGGAAGGGGCGACGAGAATGGCGTCCTGTCTCTGCAAGTCGTCTTGCTATGGTAGAGGATGTTGCGTGTAGAGACAACTACATCTTACTAGATAGGGGACAGAGAAAGCGTCTGAGCGGTTCGGGATTGTCGCACTATGAGACGGTCCTCTTCCCCAGTTGTCCCCATAGGCGTGCCCTCACGTACCCACTGTTGCTATGCTCTGTCTCACTTCTGCATCACTACGACTCGGGTGATTCATCGACACGCTAGCTTGCTTCTCGCAGTCCCACAATGTGACCCCTCTCAAATGCGCTGGTTTGTTTTTAGGGTCATCTAGAATGTCGTCGACGCATGCTTAGCTGTAACTGAAGTCAACTCACCCGATAACTCAGCCGGAATATTCTCTGCGACTGTCTGCCAGTCCTTATGCTGCCCTTCTGGCGCAGTGGTTTACACGCGGGCTTCTGACCATTCCTCCGAGATGGGTCCGGTTTCGAATCCCGGTGAGGCACGGATGCTTTTCTTACGGCACTGGTTCTCTCCCTTCGCTGGAAACAGTGACCCTAAATTTAAGGCGGGCCACTTCTTATAGCCTATCAAGTTGCGCATGGTGGTCGTTATACCTCCAAACAAGGAGAACAATAAAAAACGGCCCTTTTCTGGGCCACTGGGTGCGCGATTCAAATGCGCTCTAAGAACGACACGAGTGTCCATTCCCGGTGAAACTTTAGTGATTTGCACGCCTAGCCAAGAGGTTTCATCCCGGCTTTCACGGTTCTCGGATGATTTTATCGGGGGGCGTTGATTTTGTTGTGTTTCTCCATTAAATGCACAGATACTGACTGTTTTGTCATTTTCTTTGTGGTTAATTTCAAAGAACTTCCATCTTCCTTATAATTGACTAAATATACTTTGAATTGTATACAAAATCATTGCGAAAGAGAAAGATATAACGGAGCGCGTCCCACTCTTCGCGCCCTATCCGACTGCAGCCCTGGAGCTGTTATTCACGCCTGTCTCAAAGGAGCAGATGGACTTCGTTTGGTACAGTACTGATCGATTTCTCTTTCATGCAGTCCATGGGATTTTGAGAAACCATCTCCACGTCCATAATTCAAAAGCATCTATACCTTATCGTCTTTAGTGCTGACCTACAGAATCTACTTTGATAATACATGCTAGTGGACGCCCCACGATGTGGCGACAACTGCAAGAATCAATGAATCACAGGTGCCTAGCGTTAACTGTATAAGAAGGTGAAAGTGGTGTAATGGTCTGTTTTCATGGCCGCAGTTGGGTTCTTTAATCAATATTTCTAAAACAGCATTTGGATGCCACGAGGTATATTAACATCATTGCGGGCGAGGCATTTCCGTACATGTGCATGGTGTTTCTTGGGGGAAAGGGCTACCTCCATCAGGATAATATGCCATGCCACAAGGCTCGGATCGTAACGCAGTGGTTTTAGAATCACGACAGTAACTTCAAAGTGCAAATATGGTCATCTCAGTCTCGAGTACCTGTGAGAGGAGATTGAGAGAGCCACTCGTTACAGTGACCCTCGTCTCGTGAACATCATCAGTTGACGGACGCCATCGCATCCGTTTGACTGAACATACCTTTAAAAAGAAAGCCTTACTTACGACAGCATATCTGCCATACTGAACGCAATAACTTACAAGCAGCATTATTGCTAGGTGATTTGAAGGTAATTAATTGCACGTATACTTGGATTGCAAGATGGGTTTACGAAGTATTGCTGTTTTCTTTGCTTGTGGAATATTTGAGCAATGCAGCATCACTGTATTGCAAATGACTAGCCAGACACACAATGCTTTGTTCCTGGGATAAACAACAATGTTAATGAATATGAGTTAGTGCTTTTTTCTCCCGTTCACATAAATCTTGTCTCTCATGAAGAACTTAGTAAAAGCTTTGGAAAAAGTTGTGCTGGTGGTGGTTTTGCGCACTTAGGAGGACAGTTTCCATAATTTAATGCTGTTAACCTTAAAGAAGGTATCTTTGATCCACAAATTAGAAAACTTTTCATGATATGTGACTTAAACTTCTAAACGTAAGCTTCTAGTTTAACCTTTCTTTTGAGTTCCTGTGCTCTTCTCGGTAAACATTTTCCGAATTTTCTGATTTAACCTTTTCTTTGAGTTTCTGTGTTTTCATGTAAATTTGGTTTCTCGTCGTTTAATAATTTTTTTTCAACTTAACAGTGCATGATTCCTCCTGAAGAGTTTTACAAAGTTGGCATCCTGACAGTAGGTTCAGTCAAATGTAAATAAAGCTAGGAGCAAAAGTTAAGTGTTCTGCGTGCTGATGTGAAGAGCTTATATTTTTGAGTACGGTAAAAGAGCTCATATTCTATTACGTTATGCTATGTGAAGAGCGAATCGTAAGATTATTTATTATAAGATTAGCGATCTATATAAATCACATCTGTTATATAGTAAGCTATAAGCCGCGAATGTTATGTCACGCTGCACTTGATAGTTCGAAGTACTTGATTTTCCTAAGCAGTTGATTATATACGACTAAGTGCATTTGTGTGCCAATCTATTCATCTAATGGTGCCCTTCTGATTCAATAGAAGTGTATATTGAACTTCTAAGTACCGTTTCTCTGCCGCTATCTCGGACTTGGCCGTTTTTAATAACATAAACAATATGCAGTTGTTTAATTAAGAATAAAATATTGCAGCTGCGAAATCTTCAAGGAACGATACGAATTAGAATAATGAAAGTTCATTAAATTCGGTTTAACATCCAGTTAAAACCGGTCCCAGCCTGTTATTTATAACAATCATGTTTCTGATCCTTATGCTCCCACGTCTGGAATATCCTAAGGCTTTAATTTAGGACCATTTATGTTTTCCATATACGTTAATGACCTTCCTTTTTACATTGATGGTCCCCTTGTCTCTTGTTCGCGATGACCGCAAGTTTTATCGCAATGCACAGACTCTTGATGACTGTCTTGTTCTTCACACTTACATCAATAACCTGCTTCAGTGGTGTACGATAAACCATTTCCACCTCAACACCTCCAAGTGCCATGTCGTTTCCTTTTCACGAAAAAGAAACCCAATTCTTTTTACTACAAAGCTGGCGACTATTCTCTTAGCCGGACAAACGATATCCAGGAGTTGAGAGTTACATTTGATTCTAACTTGAACTTTAAAAGCCATATCCAAAGAATTGTACGTTCAGCGTAAAGAAATCTTGGATTCATCATGTGACATTCTAAGTATGTTTGCAGTTCGTAGATATTTAATGACATTTTTGAGACTCCAGTCATTTCTTCACTAAAGCATGCTGCGATCACTTGGAGCTACACTGTAAAAAATAAGTGGTGTGAATTCACGGAAAATTTCTGAAAATAACGTGCAGCAAAGTTGCCGGTAGGTATCCGTGCTTTTCAGAAATTTCCGTTTGTAAAAGTGCCCGTTCATTTTAACTTCCGTATTTTCACAGATATTTTCGTAGACAGAAATTCCGTTTATTTCAGAAAAATCCATTTATGGTTTTTCCGTAATTAAATTGAAATTCCGCAAAATCAAAAACCCTGTACAGCACTTACCAGCAGAGGTCAGTATCAAACACCCGACTTTATAGCTCGCCGGACAGGAAATTTGTGCCTTTACCAACTGAGCCACAAACGCTCGGGAATCAGACTCACGTATGTCATAAAACGAATCGCACGACAAAGAAAGTTTGTTTTTTGTCATCAATGTGAGGGATTTATTCATTTTATTTCCTGTTGGAGCTTATTATTTTTCTGAATAGGTTTGTAATTTATTTTTTTCTTATAGAGGACTTTTCAAATATTAAGCATTTTTCATCGTGGTTTTTCGAAGCAACAAATTGCTTTGAAACATGATTTTTTAAACTGACAATGACTCATTTACCTTTAAAAAAGGTGAAATGTACTCTTTATAGCATTATTTCACACACACAAAAAAACTAAATATGAAATTTACTCTTTAGCTATAATAATAGCTTTTGTCTTAAGTTGTCCAAAGACTGATACACAGATATTGTGTAATCATCTGTACAATAAGTACCCGGTTTCTTACAGTAACACAATATATAATAAGTAGCTGGTGCACCAAATAGGGAAAGGAGAAATATCCTGTGCCACATAAACAAAATCTATGTGATATGCTATCCACAATATCCGATCTCGCTACGGAACTTCAAAATTCGACAGACGATTGAAATTTGAAAGTCCATCAAACCTCAAGTAATTCCACGAATCGCTACTATAAGAGAAAATTTCTCGTCATACGGATACGGAAAAAGTGAGAACGGAGTTTTCCCGTTAATATACGAAAGGAATTACGCAAAGGTTTCTGAAAATTCAAAATTTTCCGTTAACAGATATCTAAAACGGTAATTTACCGTTAATATAAGAAAGAAACTGCGGAAAGGTTTCTGAAAATTCAGAATTTTCCGTGGCACAAAAGTCCGTTAAATTCAGGGGTTTTCCCGTCATTTCACGGAAAGGTAGTATCAGAAACATGCTTCGTTAATTCACGAAAGAAATGGCGGACAGTTGTCCGTGAATTCCAGAAAATTTTTTTACGGTGTAGTAAATGTAATTGAGAAAGTACAAAAACGATTTCTGCGACACCTTTTTCAAAAACCTACTGGTGTTTATATAGCGGATATCCCGACGGCTGACCTGTCATTTTTCAAGATGACCTCTCTGCAATCGAACAGGAAGGCTCTCCAAATTAAGTTCCTGTACGGTTTCATCAATGGGGAGATTGGTGGTATTCAAATTGTAAACCAATTAAGTTTCCGTGTGCCACGTTCACCAAGGAGAAAATGTGAACTATTTGCAGTGCCATTCTGCAGGACTGACGCTGGAAAAACTCTTCGTTATGAAAAATCTGTAGACTTAACAGCTCCCTTGAAGAATGTCCGGATATTTTTAATGTAAGTTATAACTTTTTTCGTAATGCATGTTTTGCAAGATTGTAATTATCACTTATTAAACAAATACATCGCTCTTTCCACGTTTTTTAGCAACACACAGCAACCGAAAACATGTTATTCGGTCACCGCCGGGGAAATGAATCGCTTATCTCTCGATATCTAGCCGAGCGCGTTAGCCTTCCCACGGCGGTGACCAAATAACAATTTTTCGGTTGCTGTGTGTTGCTAAAAAACGTCGAAAGAGCGATGTATTTGTTTAATTATTGACACCACGTACTTGGAGGATTTTCACTGTAATTATTACTTTTATTGCACTATATTATTAATCACAATTATGTTATAGCAATTTGTGTAACTAGATCTACCGAGGGATGTGCTTACAAATAAATAAATAAATATATATTTCTTACAGATGCCACTTTCGGAAGCAAACCAAGTCCGAATGAATTAGCAGCATGGAAATCTAATAAATTATCAACGTTTATTCACAATTAAATGTTTTATTAACATGGACTATAGTTTCGCAGTGCGTTTGGCTCGACATCCTCAGGACGAAATAATAATAATCATCATCAGGAGCGTTTGGCTCGACATCATTCGTCCTGATGATGCCGAGAGAAACGCTCTGCGGAACTATAGTCGATGTTATAAAACATTTAATTGTGAATAAACGTTGATAATTTATTCTATCTCAACATCACAAGTGTGTAGTCTTAAAATATACTGTACAGCATTGAAATCTTTTATATCAGTAGCTCGTGATTCTTGAGAGTATAAGAAAAAGTAGTACTACCAACAATCGATATAAGAACTGTTGCATAACTATCAACTCTTACGATGCTGGATGTCACTCAAAATACGCTATGTACATTCTCATCTACACTTCTTTCTCAGAAATTTGGGTGCTGTTAGCGACGAATAATTTGAAAGAGATTCCACAAAGATATAAGTACAAAAGAGTAACGATATCTAGGAAGGTGAGATCCTGCGTTGAAGAGTAACTGATGTTAGTTTAGAGCCTAAGTGGATTTGTTGTACTGTGAAGTGTAATAACATAAACTGCGCCTGTCAGTAGCGCACCTAGAAATTTCCCAGGGGGGGGGGGACACATAATTTTCCCAAGGTGGGGTGACCCCTTACATTTACCGGGAAAGATAGTCAGGTGCTATAACAATTAAGAAGGAGGTTGACTTTTGTACATTTATTCTTATCCACTTATTAGTTAGTAATGTTACAGGACTAGAAAGTTAAATGATTAGAAGAAGCAGTAAATGAAATTCTTTTCCTGGTTAGATTTTTCTAAATTTATTTAACAGAACTACTCCCTTATAATATTTGTATGTTATAATTATACAGTACATGCTTAAAAAGTATATGTAGATCGCATATCGTGACTTTTTGTTTCAATCTTCGACGTAATAATTTTCCGATCTGTCAGCCCAAGTAGGGGCGGGCCCCATCGGCCATCCCCGTGGGTGAGCCACGGGTGCCTGTGATATCTTAATAGTGTTTCCAAGTGACTATGTGAGCCGCCCCGGTGGCGCAGTGGTCTAAGGCGTTGGCCTCTGATCATTCGTCCGTAAGGGGTCCGGGTTCGAATCCCGGTCAGGCATGGATGTTGTGTTTGTCTTACGGCACTGGCTCTCTCCCTTCCCTGGAACCAGTGACCCTAAATTAGGGACGGGCGACTGCTTATAGCCCATTGAGTTTCTCACGGTGGTCGTTAAACCTCCAAAAAAAAAAAAAAAAAAAAAAAGTGACTATGTGTTCATCAAAATAAAAAAAAAAAATGAATGTTAAAATAAAGCTGTGCAAATTTTTATCGCATTTTTGATAGTCAGTGTCCGATTTAGCAGAAAACAGCGCGTTTCGTTTATGCTATCGTAAAAACGTTTAAATTTGTTGACCAGTGTAATTAGAATAAGTCCCGTTACAAATTTTTCCATATCACAGTGATGCAAGATTGCTGTTATCCATTTGTTTGTCAAATAAGGCTTTCGGATCGTAGAGCACTTATAAAGATATTAAGGATTTGTTTGCAAGTGGCTTTTTTTTCGCACAACAGTATGTCACTCTTTTTGTTCCTTGTACGCTATGTTTCACAGATTCATCTGGCACGATGCCCATCTCCATTTCTCACTTGAATGTTGTCGCTTTTGTATCAGTTTGCATTCTTCCATTTTCGCCTATTCTCACACTCCTCCCTCCTCGTGATATTTATCATAATTTTTTTTTTAATGTTGCGTTCCCCACTGTTTTTCTTTGTGGGCCAGTCAGTTAAGCGCTCTTCGTGTATTCGACATTTTCAAGAAGAAAGACTTTCCGTCTTCTGAACGAAGCAGACATCAGCTTGTCTGGCGTTGTTGCAGCAAAATTACCCGTACATCTTTTCTTCTCAGCCGGAAGTCTTACGTGCAAGGCAGCCTCACTGAGTTGTGTTACAGCGCTCTTTCAACTCTGGCGTGGCTTGTTTGATTTAATTCACGATCTTTTAGGACATTTCCCCAATATAGAGCCCGCAGCCCGATTAAACGTTAATTCTTTGTTGACTGTGATTAAAGTTGTATTGAAATGTTTTTGGTGGTCTTGGTAGTTTTATTTAATTCATTAAAATAATGGAAGGCATTCACTCGTGCACGTGTATATTCTTGCGCTGGTGCTTGAATTCTTTCCCGTTTCCCGTGGGCAGTGACACGAATCAATAAGTTTTGAGACGGTAGCGTAATGGTCTAAGCGTTGGCTGACTGTTCGCCAAGTATGTATTCCCGGGCTGGTCCAGCCCCGGATGAGGCATATGTGGTGTGTTTGAACTACGGCACTGGCTCTCTCCCTTCCCAGACATCAGTGGCCCTAAATTAGGGACGGGAGACTGCTTATTGCCCATAGATTTTGCTCACGGTCGTCATTAAACCTGAAAAAAAAAATAATGAGAGGAATAATCCGCTCACTCCCCATAATTTTTCGGGAGCAAATTTAGGCCCTATACGGCGCTGGTGGCTCTTTTCCTGCCTTGGAGTCACTGACCTCAAATTAGGGACGGACGACTGCTTATTGCCCTTTGAGTTGTTCACGGTGGTCATTAACCCCCCCCCCCCCAAAAGAATAAGGGGGATAAATCGCTCATTCCCTAAAATTTCTTGGCAGCTAATTTACGGCATACGGCGCTGGTGGCTCTTTCCCTCCCCTGGAATCAGTGGCCCTAAATTTGGGACGGGTGACTGCATATTGCCCTTAGAGTTGCTCATGGTAGTCTTAAACCTTAAAAAATAAAATGAAAATGGAGAGGTAATCCACCCGACCCCATCCCAAATAAATAAATAAGATTCCTGGGAACTTCCTCGTCTGTGTTGGGCGCAAAGAACGACCATTGTTAACATTTCGCTGTACTCCAGTGGCTTGTGTCACGTATGGTTGATTCCGTGTATTGCTGGGCTCGGCTTCGAATCACCGTTAGACACATTATTCGTTCTAAAGCATCACTTCCATTGCTTTTTCATGGGGCTATTTGCTTGAAATTTAGAACGAGTGGCTCATGTTAGCCTGAGTTGTTTTGGGAGAAGGAATATTTAAATTCCAAACAAAAACACTGGTTGAAAAATTGCGTTCTTCGCGTCTTGTCTCGATTCTGTAGATTTTTAAACATGAGTTTTGTGTTTGCTCATCTCTTCTGGTTTTTCTCTGTTTCCCAGAACCTGTAGCTCAAAGCATGGTGCACTTTTGAAATATATTGGGGGTCGCAAAAAGTAACAACAAAGAACTTCCACTTAACTGATTGAATCATACGGGATTTTTTTTTTTTTTTTTACATTTGAGAAAATAATGAGTTATAAGCTCCAAAAGCTTATGATGTAGAGTAGTTTGATAACATACAGTTTTAACTGTGATCCGATCTGTTTCACATTCAGCCATTGACTATTGCAAGGTGATTGCACATTCGTGGTGTGCGTGTACTTTCGTAATATTTTTAAAGGTACAGCTGGTTTCGTAGTTACGAAGTTAATTGTTTTTTAATATTTCTTTGCCAATGCATTTCACTTGTCTTTGGGTTTTTGTTTATTTTAGCGTTTATGTTCGCAATATTGCTTATGTGCCACCTACAGTTTCTCCATTATGAATTTATTCTCACGCGAACTACTCTGTCTAAAGTTCTTTTTACCAAACTGTATTAACCGTTCTATGCACGCTGCAATCGAATTAATTTTAGATTACCGTTTATTTCGTCTGGGTCAGTAAACTGAAATTCGATTAGCAGATAAAAGAAGTAGTAATTTAACGGAAGTCCGAACTTTGTGCCATTACGAAGAAAAGTAAATAAAGCTATTTTGCGTCACTCTGTTTCGCTGTTGATACTGAGATTACATTCCCCCCCCCCCCCCCTACACTTTCTTAAGACGTAGATTCCGTAGTGTGAATGAAATACAACTTCCGATAAAGCGTTATCTCCTTTGGGTATCAGTTTCGCAAAATGCTTCGTTTGGATGGCGATATTTTGACCCCGCTCAGTTTTTTTAAGAATTGTATTTACTTAAGAAAATCGGGAATAAGTTTCGTTGATAACTGTTGGATATCTATGCCTCTGTAGTTCAAGATCAGCATGAAGGACACACGCCTTTCTGAATTTGCATGTCTTTTCCTTATTGTGTAGTAACATAATTATTTTTAAAAGAAATTAATCCAGAATTTTACGCATAAAAAAAATACACACGTGTTGAAATGTTCTTTTCTGCTAAATTCTTGCAAAAATCTGTTCAAGTACCAATACCGACAAAAAGTAACATGGCCCTTAAAAGTACCATAATCAATGAAGGAAGAAATATTCTTCATAATACCTGGGAAATCGAAAGAATATTCAAAACAAACAGATAATAAGTTCTGAATTGCTTGTAACGCATACTGTTCATCCATGTAACACCTCTCAGAAAACTGGAGCCCGGTGGCGCAGTGGTCTAAGGCGATGGCCTCTGGTCATTTGTCCGAAAGGGGTCCGGGTTCGAATCGCGGTGAGGCATGGATGTTGTGTTTATCTTACGGCACTGGCGCTCTCCCTTCCCTGGAACCAGTTACCCTACATTAGGGACGGGCGACTGCTTATAGCCCAATGAGTTGCTCACGGTGGTCGTTAAACCTCGAATAAAAAAAAAAAACCTGGAAAATTTCATCGCCCTGGAGCGTGATCAAATTTTCAAGTTTTCTGAGAGATGTTACATGAATAACCAGCATGACTTACAAGAAAATTCAGAATTTATTATCTGTTTGTTTTGAATATTCTATAAGTACCATAATTTTATAGCTAAGCGCCACATCGGCGTAAGAGCCGCACCTAAGAAAAATCGCTGCTTAGGAAACAAATTCGTTGTAACAGAACAAACGGCAACCTGCGCTTTCGTCTACACTCTACAGCAGGATTGGCCAAGTTGATTAGGATTAAAATCTACTTATTTCCTCCTCAACTCCAAGTGATCTACTCTACTTCACAATTTCAAAATTTTCCCTCCAAAATTTGTCGCTTACCTATATCGTTGTTGCCCTGTAGGTTAGAACCTATCGATTTTATTCATGCATTTGAGGTAAATAAAACAATTTGAATTATTTTATGATTTTTATTCGATATTTATACATAGGCCTTAGTACAAATTTAAATGTTATGAACAAATGTTTATTTTTTATGGTGAATAAAAACTTAATGTAAAGTTTGCGCCTTCATTTCTTCCGCCAAGATCTGGAGTATAATCGGACAACGGCAATCTCAAGCAATCTTCTGTGTGCTGATCCGTCAAATTTGAGCGATGTTTATTTTTTGTTTGTTGTAAATAAGAAAATGCCGATTCGCATAAATATGTTGACCCGAAGTAGGAATGTAAATGTTCACTACATTTTCTCACATTGGGTTACTTTTCTGTGGGAAAAAAATTCTAAAAATTATCTTCTGAAGATCTGGCTTTTAGAAATATGTCACACCGCAGTGCATTTTCCATAGTGAAATTTTGTCCAGTTGCAACAGCTCTGCAATTTACGTGCGATCGGTTGTGGGTCAGTGTCCTCCTTGATTGGGTAAATGGCAAATTGAATAAGATCTTCCATTTTTGTAAACTCGCTGAATTTTTCAATATTTTTTTCCACAAAACGTTAGCGATCGATCAAAAATGATTCGGCGATCGACCGGTAGATGGCGATCGACGTGTTGGCCGTCCCTACTGTACAGCATCCTCGCTATACACCTCACAAGTGTTGTGGCAGGGCTGCACTGTTGTCTTTGTCGAACTCTTACAGCAAACAGTGCTTAATGTGATCTTTATTGCATGACGTATTAACGCTCGTGTGGCAGCTGAGAAAAGATTTATTCATGTAAGAGCTTAAACAAGTAACATCGTAACGCGTCTGCATCACTATCTGAACTACAGTGTAAACAATTAGTGGTGTGAATTCACGGAAAATTCCTTAAAATAACGTGCTGCAAAGTTGCCGGTATATGTCTGTCTTTTAACGAAATTTCTGTTTTTAAAAGTTCTCCAACTTCAGTATTTTGAAAGAATTCCCGTTGTCAGTAATTCGGCTTTTTTTTTCTTCAGAGAAGTCTGTTTTGTTTTTTTCCGTATTTATACAGAAATTTCGTAAAATCTTCGATTTTGACTTTTTCAGCCACTTTACGAATCCTATCGATTAACCGCTGGTGGGTTTCGAACGAGGGACGTTTTCTACGGAAACCGCGCGTGCTACCGTTGTCAAGAAGCACACGTAACCAGAGTTGGAAACGGGTCAAAAATTTCAGATCCGGACCCGACCCGGAGTCGTAACTACACCTGGTCAAATCTGCTTTGAACTATAAATTCGAAACTCAATTTATATATATCATCATTATCAAACATTATCAATCCACTGCTGGACGAAGCTCTCCCCAAGTTTCTTCCACAATGGTCTGTCTTGTGCCAGTCTCCTCCATGTCACTCCCGCATACTTTCGAATTTCATCCACCCATCTCCCATGTGGTCTTCTTCTGGGTCTTTTCCTGTCCCTTGAAGACCAATCTAAAATTTCGGCTGTCCATCGATGGTCTGTCCTTCTGGCAGTATGTCCAGCCCATTGCCATTTCAGGGATTGAACTCTGATCATGATGTCTTCCACTCTTGTCATTTTTCGGATCCACGAGTTCCTCTTCTTATCTCTCCTGGTTACACCAAGCATGCACCTCTCCATGCTACTTTGAGTTGTCTGCAGCCTTTGTATGTCTCTTTTAGTTAAGGTCCACGTCTCCGCACCATACGTAAGCACTGGAAGGATGCATTAATCAAACACTTTTCTTTTAAGACATAATGGCATATTGCTCTTGAAAATTATGCTGTTTCTTTCAAAAGCTCTCCAGTCATGTTTTGTACGCCGATTAATTTTTTTATCAACGTGACCCTCACTTGATATCTGCTGTCCAAGATAAACGTACATGTCTGTTATCTCCAGCTTTTCTCCATCAATCGATAAATCTTCATTTCTTGTAAAAGCATTGAACATCACTTTTGTCTTCTGAAAGTTCATTTTTAATCCCACTTCTTTACTCTTGTCAGCAAGTTTCTGGATCATACTCTGCAGCTCTGATGGGGTAGTTGCAAAAATGACTACGTCATCAGCAAAACGAAGGTGGCTTAGATAATCTCCATTAATCTTTATCCCTTTGTTTTCCCAGTTCGGTGATTGAAAGAGATTTTCCAATGTGGCATTAAAGAGCTTCGGAGATATGGTGTCACCTTGTCTCACTCCTTTTCCAATTTTTATGTGTGTTGTATTTTCAAACAGCTGAATCTTTGCACTTGCATTTTCATAGATGTTATTAATAATATTAATGTATGCATCTTCAATACCGCAGGATTACGGAGCCATTGTAACTGCTGATGGTTTCGCCGACTCAAAGGCTTTTTCATAATCGATAAAAGCCATGCACAATGGAAGTTCATATTCCCTCGCTCTTCCAATTAGTTCTCTCAGTACGCGGATATGATCTATTGTGCTGTAGCCACTCCTGAATCCAGCTTGTTCTTTCGGTTGAGCCATGTCCAGTGTTACCTTCAAGCGGTGTGAAAGAACTTTAGTGAAGATTTTATAAACCACTGATAGGAGGCTGATAGGTCTGTAGTTCCTGAGATCCTCAATGTCACCTTTTTTATGTAGCAGGATCATTGTAGCGTTGTTCCAATCCTCAGGGATCTTCCCTTCATTAAGGCATCGAGTGAAAATTTGAGCGAGTACTAATTCGATTTCTCCACTTGCTTCTTGTATGATGTCTACAGTAATTCCATCTTCTCCTGGAGCTTTTCCCCGCTTCATGTTCTTGATTGCATGTGCAACTTCTTCTGGGAGGACTGGAAGAACTCTGGTACTGGCACCTTTCATGATGTCTGGAGTACATGTATTATCCCTTTCATATAATTTGGAGTAGAAATATTTCACTCTTGTCAAAATTTCGCCTCTATTTCTTGTTGCAGAACCATCTTCTTTTCTCAGTGCCATAATCCGTTTTCTTTCCTTACTGAGATGTCCCTTTGCTATCTTTAGGCTTTGGTTGTTTTCAAGTGCTTTCCTCACTAGTTCACAGTTGAATTTCCTTACGTCTTCAGTGATACTTTTTCGTACTGTCCTGCATAGCCATATATATATTCCATTTTGGAAGTCACATCTTCTTTAGTTGTCCTCATCTCTCTTCTTTCTTTTTTTTTTTTTTTGATTGAAGGTTTAACGACCACCGTGAGCAACTCAATGGGCTATAAGCAGTCGCGCCCGTCCCTAATTTAGGGTCACTGGTTCCAGGGAAATGAGAGAGCCAGTGCCGTAAGACAAACACAACATCCATGCCTCACCGGGATTCGAACCCGGACCCCTTACGGACGAATGATCAGAGGCCATCGCTTAGACCACTGCGCCACCGGGGCGGCCTTTTCTTTCTTGCATCAACATTTTGGTTTTTCCTGTTAATTTGTTCACATGCAACGTGTTCTTTGACCCAGCTAAGTTTGTTGCTGTTTCCATAAGAGCTTTGGTTACTTTTCTGTTAACTTCAGAAATATCCACTTCTTCCGATGTTAGGCCTTCTAAAGCAGAGAATATGTTCTTTAGTTCCAACTTGAAGGTATTATGGTGTTTTTTAAGGTCGGTTATGTCAATACATTTTGTTTGTCTTATGAGCTTGCCACATTCGAGTTTAGTGTTGAGGTGCATCTTACATCTCACCAATCTATGGTCACTACCTGTGTTGAACTTGTTTAGCACACTGCAATCTTCTATGACGAAGTTTTTGTTACACATAATAAAATCAATTTCACTTGTCATCCCATTTGGATGTATCCATGTCCATTTCCTGTGTGGCTTTTTCTTGAAAAAGGAGTTAGATGAAAAACCCTTCTGCCTCTGCAAACTCAACCAGAGTATTTCCATGCTGGTTTCTGTTGCTGTGACCGAATTTACCTACTGAAGTTTCATTCTGTTGCCGTTGCCCTATTTTTGCATTGAAATCTCCCATAATTATCTTCAAGTGCTGCTTACCTTCATTATTTAGATGACGAATTTCTTCATAAAATTCTTCAATTTCTTCTTCAGGATGACTTGTGGCGGGTGCATAAGTGTGAATAATCTGAGCCTGGTATCTTCTCGATATATATATATATCTCGAAAACTTCTGAATGCTGAATGTAAAAGATGTGATGTGAAAAGTAACTGTTAGTCATACAGTGAACTTCGCACGGAGAGGGTGAATCAGCTGAGAAGCAGGCGAATGGCGTTTGCCTGTACCTTGCCCTGGACAACCGCACTGTAAAAGAACGCAAAGGAAGTATCTTTTTACGATATGGTGTCAGTGTGTCTGACGTCGGTCGGTGGAAATCTTCGCTTCTTTAAGAAAGAGACGACAATATGTTTGCATGGCAAATCATTTTTCACACCGTGGGCACCTGTATCGACTACAGAATTCCACAACGCGCATTTTTCTTTGGAATATATTTTTCTCTTTTCAAAAATAAAACGGTAATAAAACCGGGTCAGGCAGAACACTTTGACTCGACCCGTTGAACCCGCAAGAAATTGTCGACCCTTTGACCCGTGACCCGTTTCCATCTCTGCACGTAACTTACAGTCACGTACAACGTAGAACTCTAATTGCGATGATGAAATGTTTTTTTTTGTTTTTAACATGGGTGATTTAGTCATTTTATGTTTTGCTGGAGCTTATTATTTTTCTGAAAAGGTTTCTAATAATTTCATTTTTTCCATAGACTTATTGCAAATTAAGTATTGCTGTCATCGTGATTTTTCGAATCAACGGAATGATTTGGAACTTGAGATCTTATTAAACTGAAAATGACTTTTAATTATTTTTAAGATACAGTGAAATGTACTACTTTATGGTGTTATTTCACAGAACTCGTAGGCATAAATTTTATCTTTGATAGCTATAATAACTTAAATATTATAAGCAAAATTTTGAATTTCGCATTACATCTATAACATATGTGGTCCAACCCATAGCTCCTCATCGTCCACAAAAACAGAAAAACTTCAATACAAAGCCCAAAAATATTGCAAGATAGGCGTAGAATTTAGACCAATGAAACGAAAAACAAAACCTGGGGAAAAGCTGCAAAAGAACAAAAAATATTTTTTTAGATGTACCAATGTAAAATTGCCCAAATTGGAAGAAGACTAAAATAAAAAATCACCAGGAAAAAATACTTTATTTGAAGGCACAAGTTCCAAATTTTTTTTTGACAGCAGTGCCACGTGGCGCGAAACACGTGGCTTGCTCCCCGAAAGAGCGAGAGCTCAGTTGAAACCAATTGACTGTTCACAAATAAATCTCTGCTCGTTGCGAACATCATTCAAATGAATGACATTCAGGCTTCATTCCCCTTTCTAAGTTTCATCATATTTCGTAGCTGGCTGTTCACACTGCTCACTCACATAACGGCTAACACTTATTAATTATCGACATTACTTTTCTTAATGAGGAGTCTCTTTCAAACTCACTGAAGCAAAAGAAAGTTAACCCTGCTGCGACTTCCGTGTGTATCATAGTAACGAAGAATTGAATGGTCATTCACAACTGCGAGAGCGACCCATTCACCATTTACGGTGAAGAGCCATTTGTTGTGAATTAATCCTTCCCAAATGGTTCATCTCTACTATTTTCACTGCATTTTTTTTTTTTCTGTTCGTTAAAAATGATCGCCTCAGTTTTACAGCTCTTACCTCAATGCAGGCAGGTCACTAAATTTTGCTCGCAAGAAACGACCAAAGTGGCCTTGAATAAACGTTGTATAGATAATAAGGATTGTTATAAAGGGAATCTACTGTACAAACACACTGTGCCGTCTATTGTAATACAGTAAATTTCGGTTAATTGGGTCACATCTGGACTATAACTCTTTGCCCAATTATCTGACCCAATTATGCGAAGCTGTACACCAAAGAGCTGATTTAGGATGTTCTTCACGAATTGTCCCAAATAAACGACTGCACCGATTAACCGATAACCCAACTAACCGGAATCTTTTGTCTGTAGCGATAAGGTATGATCCACTTTTAAACTCTGGTACTTACCCAGGATCTTAAGCTGTAGTTTGATTTTTGTGAGCCTGAGCTTTTAAATTCGTAAATCGGCTGGAGAACAAAACATTGATTGATACCTAGCTACTCGTATTCTCCAGCTCTCTTTTGAATTCATACTCCTTTTCGTGAAAATATTTGTTTCAACTAACATTTCACCAGCACTTCAAGTAATTTGTACTTTTTTTTTTTCAGCATAAACTGCTTTCTTAGCTATTTTCTTCGTCTTTTGGAAAAAAGAAATAAAGAAAGAAAAGTGTATGCTTATAATATTTCTGTGTCCACCCTTCCGTCAGTGAACCCATATTTCTGCAATTATTCCAATTTTAAAATTATTTTTTGCAGTCAAAAGCCTGAACTGTGAGAACGACGGTTCATATGTTTTGGCCTTTTTACGATGCATAACTACTCCACTAGGGGGAGGCGTGAATACATATTCTAATAAATTCAAATGTATTTTACTATATACAATTGCTTCAGAAAAACCGATTCGAAGGATTCCTTTATCCTTCCGAAGTCCGTGTTACCGCTAGGAACGTAAATGTATATTGTAATCTCCCGAAATCTCTACTACTAAAAATCGGATTTTAAAAATTATTTTAGTGTTAGATAGGTGCGGCACGACGACATTGCGACAAAATACTTTACTACCAGGGAGCGCAAGTGCGTATTTCTGTTTTTTATCATGTTTGCTGTCGTATCTTCGGCTCTAAAAGTCTGACAATTTTTTTTTTTTTTTTCAGGCAGACGCTAGTCACCACCGAAAACAATTTTGTGTACTTTGTTTTCTCAACACAATGTTTAGTTTTCCCCACGAGGGGGCGTTGTCGCAAATCTCTGTAATGGCTATATCTCCGTTTTTAAAAGACAGATTTAAAAAATTCTGTTTGGGGGCTTAGGTTTCGGGCGCGGTGTGAGAAAGATCTCGAGTGGCCAGTTATGTGAAGCACATGATATAAGCTGTGCCTACCCTATGGTGCAGTGGTCTAAGTGCTGGCTTATAATCATTCGTACGAGATCGGTCCGGGTTTGAATCCCGATGAGGTATGGATGTCGTGTTTATCTTAAGGCACTGACTCTCTCTGGAACTAGTGGCCCTAAATTAGAGACGGGCGATGACTTACAGCCCATTGAGTTGCTCACGGTGGTCGTTAAATACTCAAAAAAAAAAAAAAAAAAAAAAACCTATTGCAGAAAGTCCGAAATATGATGAATGAAGCTTCATATCTTGTGATGTTACATGAAGTTGAGCTGTTGCTCCTGGAGGAAAAAAATATAACTTACTACGTTGCCTTTTTTAGCACGTCTTTTGTAAAAAAAGATCGTGCTTCTGTTATCGGTTTGTCCGTCTTTACCCACGGTATCTCTGCAACTATTAGTCCGATTTGAAAAATTCTTTTTGCATTCGGAAGATTGAAATATGCGAATGATGATACTTTATTTCGTTTTTTTTTTACGATGTACAATTTTGCCGCTAGGGGGCATAAATGCAGATGATGTCGAATTCAAAATTATGTTTTAATCCACATATTTGCTTCTAAACATCCGATTGAAAAAATTATTTTATCTTTCGATTCCATTTATGTCGAAAAGTATTTTAGATATAGTTTCCTTTTCAAATTACGCATAGATTTTCCGCTAGGGGGCGTAAAAGTAAATTACATTTTCCCCCATAACTCTTCTCCTAAAACTCCGATTTGAAAAATCTTTTTTTCAGCGGATACATCTCCTAATGGAAAATCTTTTGCATATAATTTCGAATTTTTAGTAAAGAATACTTTGGCCACCAGGGGGTGGAAGTGTTAATTTTTGCTTCTGATGTATTTGCCATAAAATCTGAGCTTCTTAAATATCGATTGAAAAAATTTATTCGTGGACTGATGCCACTCACATCGATAAACCTTTTCGGAATACTTTCTTCCTAAAATATCCCACAGTTTCTCCGCCAGGGGGCGTAGATGTATATCTTATTTTTGTCAATATCTCTACTTCTAGGAGTCCGATTTGAAAAATTCCTTCTTTGTTGGATAGTGTTTTCAATGTGACATGTATTTCATATAATTTCAAAATTTTCAAGTAATTCATAGACTTTCCGCTAGGGGGCGTAAAGGTAAATTGCGTTTCCCAATATATCTCTGCTTCTAAATCTCCGATTTGAGAAATTCTTTCTGCACCGGATACAGCTCCTGATGGGAAATCGTTTGCACATAATTTCTAATTTTTGTAAAAAAATGGTTTGGCCACCAGGGGGCGTAAATCTTAATTTCCGCTTCTGATGTATTTGAAGCAAAATATTTGCTTCTAAATTCTCGATTATAAAAAACGTCGTTTGTAAACCGATACTATTCATGTCGATAAACCTTTTAGGAACATTTTCTTCTTATAATAGTGCATGGTTTCTACGCCAGGGGGCGTAAATGTATATCTTATTTTTGTCAATATCTCTACTTCTAGGGGTTCGATTTGAAAAATTCCTTTTTTGTTAGATAGTGTTTCCAGTATGACATGTGCTTCATATAATTTCAAAATTTTCAAGTAATTCATAGACTTTCCGCTAGGTGGCGTAAAGGTAAATTGGGTTTCTCCCTATATCTCTGCTTCTAAATTTCCGATTTGAAAAATTCTTTCTGCAACGGATACAGCTCCTGATAGGAAATCGTTGGCTCATAATTTCTAATTTTTGTAAAAAAAAAAAAAATGGTTTGGCCACCAGGGGCTTCCGCTTCTGATGTATTTGCAGCAAAATATGAGCTTCTAAATTCTCGATTGAAGAAAACGTCGTTTGTAGACCGATACTACTCGTGTCGATAAACCTTTTAGAAACATTTTCTTCTTAAAATAGTGCATGGGTACTGCGCCAGGGGGCGTAGACGTATATCTTATTTTTGTCAATATCTCGACTTCTAGGAGTCCGATTTAAAAAATTCCTTCTTTGTTGGATAGTGTTTCTAGTGTGACATGTTTTTCCTAAAAATTCAAAATTTTCAAGTAATTTATAGATTTTCCGCTAGGGGGGCGTAAAGGTAAATTGCGTTTCCCACTATTTCTCTGTTTCTAAACCTCCGATTTGAAAAATTCCTTCTGCACCGGATACAGCTCCTGATGGGAAATCCTTTGCACATAATTTCTAATTTTTGTAAAAAATGGTATGGCCACCAGGTGTCGTAAGTCTTAATTTCCACTTCTGATGCATTTGCAGCAAAATATGAGCTTCTAAAATCTCGATTGAAAAAAAAATTCTTTTGTTGACCGATGCTACTCATGTCGACAAACCTTTTAGGAGCACTTTTTTCTTGAACTAATGCATGGTTTCTACGCCAGGGGGCGTAGATGTATATCTTATTTTTGTCAATATCTCTACTACAGTCCAATTTGAAAAATTCCTTCGTTGTTGGATAGTTTCCGATGCGAAATGTTTTTCCTATAAATTCAGAACTTTCACGTAAATCATTTAAGACTTTCCGCTAGGGCGCATAAAGGTAAATTGTGTTTTCTGCTCCTAAAACTCCGATTTGAAAATTTTTTCCTGTATCGCATACAAGACCTGATGGGAAACATTTTTCACATAATTTCTAATGTTTTGTAAAGAATGGTTTGGCCACCAGGGGTTATAAGTGTTAATTTCTGCTTCTGATGTATTTGTATCAAAATATGGGCTCCTGAAAACTCGACTAAATGTTTCTCTCTTGGACCAATACCGCTCATATGGATAAACCTTTTGAGAATACTTTCTTCCTAAAATAATGCATGGTTTTCCCACCACGGGACGTAAAGTCAGATCTTATTTTTGTCGAGATAACTCTGTTTGTAAAGAGTTCGTAAGCTCAAGATTCCGTTTACAGCAATATCTGAGGGATTAAAGACCCGATTGAAAAACTTCTTTCTTCCGTCAGATACTATTGTTTTCCATACCAGTTCCATTGACTTTGAATAGCTTTGATACATATAATTTGCGTTAGAATGATTCAAAAGACGTGCTTATTACACCCGAAAATTCGGTGTCATCTTTCTTGTTGTTTTTTGTGCACGCAGGATTTTTAAAAACGGGGAAAAACCCATTGGTGCTTTTTTAGCTCCAGTGCATGACCACATAAATGAGTCCTCCATTTTTTTTTATTTCTCTTGAAGACGAGTCCTCTCGGTAATATAATAAGAAAGATTGCACACCGAATTTTCGTTTTTAAGGAGCACGTCTTTTGAATCCTTTCCGATGTGAATAAAATGTTTTAAAAGTTATTCGTAGTTAATGGACCTTGTTAGGAAGAAAGAAATCAACCTGATTTCTGCAATCGATAAAACATCCAGAAATAGAAATAGCTACTTACAAGGGCTCCCATCAGCAGCTAAAAAGTGTGTTACGAAAATTAACAAATGGGACACAAAACGTTTCTCATAGCAGAAGGGAGATATCAGACACAAAGAGATTTTCAAATCGAACAGTTGAAAGAAGTCTGGAAGTAAACATGATGTAACTCTACGCCTCCTAGCGGGGTAACTTTGCACAATGGAAAAGTTGAAAATATGCGAAAAATATTCATGGCAAAAGCTATTCGAAGGAAAAAGAATTTTTCAAATACGTATCCCGGAAGCAGAGATAGCGAGAAAAAGATTTTGACCTTTACGCCTATTTGCGGGAAGGCTGTGTATTATTAAAGAGGTTAATGCTCCCCATATTAACATACCCCATATTTATTGTAACGAATGGCATACAGCATAACGAATTTCTTTTCAATGGAGTTTTTAGAAGCGGAGGTACAGCTACAAACGGCCGCCCCGGTGGCGCAGTGGTCTAAGGCGCTGGCCTCTGATCATTCGTCAGTAAGGGGTCTGGGTTCGAATCCCGGTCAGGCATGGATGTTGTGTTTGTCTTACGGCACTGGCTCTCCCTTCCCTGGAACCAGTGACCCTAAATTAGGGACGGGCGACTGCTTATAGCCCATTGAGTTGCTCACGGTGGTCGTTAAACCTCCAATCCAAAAAAAAAAAAAAAAAAAAAAAAAACAGCTGCAAACGAAAGCACACAAACACCACCTAGCGACTGAACTGTGAAGTACAAAAACTCCGGAAGTACAAGCCTAAAGTGTTCCACAAGATAAGGTATCTGTTGTTAAAAATATTTTTTAAAACGGACATTTAGAAGCAGAGATCTCGAGAAAAACAGATTAAATATCTGCGCCCACCAGCGGAGGAACTGTGCATTTTTTTTGGGGGGGGGAAGGAAATACACACAAAATGTTTTCATTGTTAGCAGTATCTGAAAGGAAAATAACTTTCTGAATAGGATTTTTAGTACCGCACATATTTCTGCAAACATGCTACAAACGGGAACGGGAACGTACGCACTCTAGTGGACACTTGCGCGTTAAGAGAAATTTGAAATTACAGCGTGTATATGCAGAGCATTTTGCTCTGGAAACGGTGTCCGATAAAGAAAAGAAATTTTTAAATCGGACTCTTAGCAGCAGAGATATCGAGAAAAATAAGATACCTGTGCACTATTTTTAGCAGAAGGTATACTGAAAAGGTTTTTCGAAGTGAGCGGTATCGGTCCACGAAAGAATTTTTTCAAACGAGTTTTCAGGTCAAATTCTGCTGCACCCCTATAGTGGCCAAGCTATTCTCTACCAAAAATTAGCAATTATACATAGAACATTATACATAGAACATTTGCACCAGGATCTGTATCCGATGCAGAAAGAATTTCTCATAGAAAGAATTATACATAGAACATTATACATAGAACATTTGCACCAGGATCTGTATCCGATGCAGAAAGAATTTCTCAAACAGGACATTTAGAAGCGGAGATATCGGGGAAATCTCCATTTACCTACCAGAAAATATATACATTATTTGGAAAAGGAAAGTGTACCCAAAACAGTCTTCCTCACAAATAGTATCGAAAGGAAGAAATAATTTTTTTCACTCATGTTCGTATATTTAGCAGCAAATATATAAAATAAAATGTACTTCCGAGATGAGCAGAATAGATATGAATTCGAGTAGATATGATTTCGATAGTATTTGCACTTACGCCCTCTAGCGGCGAAGTTATGCATTGGGGAAAAAACCGGAAAGCAAGGATAATCGTTTTCTTATTTCAAGGGTTTCCAATGCAAAAAGAATATTTTTCAAGTCAGCTGCAGAGATATAGAGTCTACAGATGGATAGACAGACGGACAAAGGGATATACTATAACCACGTACTTTTTTTTTTTTTCAAAAGAGGCTAAAACGGCCTTTGCAGAGAAGCTAAAATTTCCACAAACTTATCCATTGAGCATATTCATTTTCTTGTGTAGGTCATTGCTCGACCCTTGGTCGTATTGGGTCTATGCATAAGTTCCGGTGCTCCATGTAGCGGGCTTTAAATGTGAAACGGTTCAATTTTTGTCAGAATTTCGTGCTGTGAGAATAAGGTGGCAACACTGCGTCGACACATGTTTGTAGACAGCCCACACGAGTGGTTAATTGAGCCAAGACCTGGCGACCATCATAGTACACATCCGTCATTTTCTGTTGTTTATGTATTGTATATTATCTTGAAAACCGCTGTAAATACACAAAAGCGGATTTGTTCGGCGTATGGTGAGGAGGTATAGGTGCAAGCACGTGTCGTGAGTGGCTTGTGAAGTTATGAAGTGGTGATTGCAGCGTGGAAGACAAGCAGCGTAGCGGGCGGTCGAAGGAGATCCAAAGCGCAGATTTGCCTCTCCTTCTGCCGTGCAGAGCGCAGAACGAGATACAAAGCGATGATGACATACAACCTCCTTGTATAAGAACGACATCTATTCGATCGAAAAACAAAGTAAACTTATGCATAGACCTAATATACACTGCAGAGCAATTGAATTAGAGACAGCTGGCGTTATGCAAATGTGACGCTGTGGGCGGCTCTGTAAACGGAAACGACATGACATATGCAGCGATCCGACAATATAAGGAGTGATGCGACGGGAATCAGTAAGGGTCGGACGCAGTATGGGTAAGACGAAGGATCTAAGCGCATTTGATCTTGGGCAAATTGTCAGGGCCCGACGAATGGGTCACTCCATCTCGGAAGTCGTGCAGGCAGTAGGATTTTCACGAGCCAATGTGTCACGGGTGCACCGTGAGTACATCTAATCCGGTAAAACCATCCCTGCAGGGGCCAACTGCCGTGGACAACAGGGTGTGGATGAGCGGGGTCATCGTCTGCCAGCTCGCATTGTAACAGCTGATAGACGAGCCACAGTGCAAGAAATCACTCGGCAATTTAACGCTGGTGCACAAAAACGTGTAAGCAGACACACTATCCAGAACCATCTCCTCGCTATGGGGTACAGAAGCCATCGTCCCACGAGGGTACTGCTGCTGACCGCACATCACAGGGTGCAAAGATTAGCATGGGCGCGGGAACATCGCCACTGGATCCTAAACATGTGGAAAAATGTTGCCTGAACTGATGAGTCGAGATTCACGTTGGTACATGCGGATGGCAGGATATGAGTACGGCGCAAACCACATGAAGCGATGGATCCTTCTTGCCAGCAAGGTACTTTTCAAGCTGGTGGCGGTGGTATTCTCCTCTGGGGACTGTTTAAGTGGACTGAAATGGGACCCCTGGTACGTGTGACATCGTCCCTCACAGGTCAACGTTACCGGGATATCCTGGACGACCATTTGCTCCCGTTTGTGGGTCTTCAATATGCCACTGGGGACCTCATCCTGCAACAAGACAATTCATCGTTCTATCGCTCCCGAATTGTATCCGAATGGTTGGATGGACACTCCACCGACGTGACCTCGCTTCTTTGGCCAGCTAGGTCACCTGACCTCAATCCCTTCGAACACATCTGGGATGCCATCGAGAGAGATGTTCGAGGCTCTGACCCCCACCATCAAATCTTCGTGAACTGTGGGAGCTTGTTCAGGAGTGGTGGATGGCTGGCTTCCCAACGCTTCAGGTGTCTTGTCGAGTCCATGCCGAGACGAATTGCCGCCGTCATCAGGACGAAAGGTGGTGCTACACGTTACTAGACAAGTATCTCTAATTCAATTGCTCTTCAGTGTAAATGAGGTGACAAAGTATAAAACATGTGTAATCAAAACCTGTGGCACAGTGACCTAAGACGTAGGAATCCATCTTTCCTGTATATGGCGCTCCGGTGGTTGTCAAGTGGACAGAGACTCATGCCTCTGGATAGTTGTCCTAGCTGGGTCTGAGTTCGAGTGCCAGATGAGACATCAGTGGTCAGCTTGTCTTACGGCTGGCTCTTTCCCTTTCCTGAAACCTGTGGCTCTAAATTAGAGACGTACGACTGCTTTATATTTGCACATGATACTTGTAGATTTGCACATGGTACTTGTCAAACCCTAAAACAAAAGAAAATCCGGAAAGAAAAAAAATGTCTGCTAAATATGACTTCTAAACCCGTCTGTAATGATTTTTTTTTTTAATTACCGTTGTGGTTTTCTCCCCTCTCGTAAGCAGTGATTTAGAAGCGTCCCTTGCAAGCTCTAGATCTCACGTGGGCTCAAAATAAAGTGTTAATTGATTTATATTTAGCATGGGATAATTTTATCTTCTAAAAATAGTCGGTCTTTTTTTTATTTTTTTAGATTTGCTTGATTTAGAGCTAGTTGTTTAAATGCTGTTCTTTCTCACTCTGTGTGTGTGTATTTGTGTTTGTTGACCATCGGAAGCAGAGCACGAAAATTTTCGTCGGTACAAATTCCTTTTTACGAGCCGACTGCTTTTAAAATTGTTTCCCGAAATACATTGAGAATCAAGTTGGCAAGACGAGCTGTTGCGTTACGAGTGACAAGAACTTCAAGAAACCTCTTCTTCTGTATTTACATATCGAAAACTTGGCACTCGTTCATGTGCTCTCATTGTTTTGTGTTTCAAAGGTATGTACTCTGTCACAGTGTGTTAATAAAGTGGCCTCTGCCAAAATTTTCGGAATATTTCGTTTCAACAATTCTTAAATGAAAGAGAGAGAGAGAGAGAAAGAAAACGTTGCTGTATGATGCTTGCGTACCTTTATTTTGCCACGAACAGAATTAGTACAGTTTAAAAAGATCGCACTCTTAAAGCCTAACTTCATAATTTTGTACTTCCCGTCACAAAAATAATTCAGGTGCTGCTTTAACAATTATGTAAAGAGCCAAACAAAATAAATGTAAGAGAATGCATTTGTAAAGCAATTTTCCGGTTTCTTGTGTTTGCTTTAACGATAAAATATAGATATCACGTTTTTTCGTGTTAATATTAATTCTGCGTTGTCATAAGCATTTTATCTACTTGCGTACGTTTCCACATTCAACGCATCTGGCTTAAGCGTAAAACACGATGCATGAATAATACGAGGGTACAAATAAAACCAGTTTTAGAAAATAACATGTAATTATATGCGATTATAACATACACCGATAAGCCATTACTTTATGACCCCCTACCTGATAAAACTGTAGGACCCCCTTCAGCTCGCAAAACAGCGGCCACTCGGCGAGGCATCGATTCAGTGAGGTGGCGATAGGTATTCTGGGGTATCTGGTACCATAATGTCAACAGCAGGTTCTCCAGTTCCCGTACACTTCGGCGTGGTGGTGATTTAGCACGAACCCGATTTTTCCAAGTCGAACCACAAATGTTCGATTGAGTTAATGTCAGGTGAATTTGGAGGCCAGGGCATTAACAGAAAGTCACTAGCATGTTCCTCGAACAACTCCTTGACGATTCAGGCAGTGTCGCATGGCGCATTATCCTGTTGGTAATGGCCATCACCAGCAGGGAACACAGTTGCCATGAATGGGTGAACTTGGGCCACGGTGGTCGTTAAACCTCCAATAAAAAAAAACAAAAAAACTTGGGCCACAACGATGTGGAGATACCTGACAGCCGTCAGGAATTGGGCTATTGGGATGATGGGGCCTAAGATATCCCAAAGAAATCATCGCCCACATCATAACACTGTCGCCGGCCTGTTGCCGCCCAAAAGTGCATCCAGATGCTATGGCCTCCGTTGGTAATCGGCGTATCCGCACTCGGCCGTCTACGTGATGCACCAGTAATCTTGATTCGTCAGACCAGGCCACTTTCTTCCAATCATCCACGGTCCAATCTCGATGATTTTGGGGCCCATTTCATGCGTTGTGGGCGATGACGTGCAGTGAGCATAGGGACCCGGTTGGTTCTTCGGCTACGCAGGCTTATGCTCAGAAAGCTGCGATGAACTGTGTGCTGTGACACATTGTCCTGATCACCACTGTTGTAGCTGCGGGTGATTTGTCGCACTGTGGCCCTGCGGTCGCTGTGGACAATGCGCGACAGTCTCCGCTCCCCTCTGGCATCAGTGAGCTGCGGACGACACACGGCTGGACTACTGTTCGTTGTTTGGCCATCTGTGCTCCACTTTTGATACGTACTCACTGGAGCGGCACGTGAAAAAACTGATAAGCCGCGCCGTTTCCGAGATCGTAGTTCCGAGGCGCCATGCCATCACAATTTGTCCTTTATCAAACTCTGGTAAATCGGCAGCTTTTCCGATTCTGACTCCGAACGCACTACTAACAGAAAGCCGGTCCTCGGGTTGTGTATATAGTGCTCTGTGAACTTTACCTGCGCCACGGTTCGGTCTCCAGGCGCGCTCATTTTTCTAGGCTGGGGGTGGTCATAATGTAATGGCTCATATTATTTTATTAATAGACCTCATTCCATAAAAATACTGTATTAAATCAATGAAGGAAAAATTATTCTTCAAAATACATAGGAAATAGATATAATAGTCAAAGCAAACGGAATATAAATTCTGAATTTGCTTGTAGCACTTACTGGTCGTCCATGTAACATCTCTCAGAAAACTTGAAAATTTCATTGACCTGGAGCGGGAATCGAACCCGCATCTCCCGATTTCCGTTCGAGTATGCTAATACTGTATATTTGTTGGTGTACCTCAGAATTTCCAACTGAATTTGCCAGTTCTTGATATTGCCGCTATAGTGATATTTTAACTGAACTTCTCGACTTTTTGCCAATTCTGTAGTGTTCGGTGTTTTGATGTTTTAAGGTTGGTGTTTTTAGCAAATCGCTCGTTGAATAAACAACAACTGTCACTTAATTTTAATGATATGAGGAACGGCCAGAATTCATATAAATAAGAAAACCCTAGGTTAAAGTCCAAGTGCCTTGTTTCTTGCAAATGTAGAAGTCACACGATTGTAGAAACTTCGCTACGACATCAATAATATGCAGCAGCAATCACAAATAAGCTTTGCGTTTTCGTACTATCAAGTTAACATTCCAAAATCAATCAGTAATTTCTCACGATTTTACCACACATTTTGCTTTCGAGATAGTTTTTATTTAATCTTTGACCCATTGTCAGTGTTGCCGAAACTTATAAGGAAATTCGGGAAGTGGTGAAAGTGATGAGCCGTTCGGAACATAAAATTTAACTGAGAAGTAACAACATTTACATAAGAATAGGAACAGAAGGGTAAATTAGAGATATACGTCACAAGAGATACTCTGAAGTAACGGACTTTTTTATAACAGGAATAAATGAATATTAATTGGAAACTTGTCCTCCTGAGAAAATAAGTTTCTGCTATTGCATTTTACCCACATATGTGCTGTATTCTCTGCTGTTTCCTACAAGAAGTTATCTCTTCAGATAACTTGAAAATCGGAGCGGAAATCGAACCCTTGTAGATTTTAGCTTTGATTTTCTGTAGCTTTAAGTGCTTAACTAAGTTCTCAGTTTTATGCGGGAATCTACGCCATTCTCTACATTCGAAGCCTCAAGGTGAAGATTTATTTAGCAATTATACGACTTTTCTATGAGGAATTGAAACACAACAATGGATGCATTTTTAGGTCCATCCGAGTTTCACATTCTTAGAAAACGGAGAAAAATTGTGCATTATTTCTCAAACCAACTTATATTTGGATTACGATTTTAACAAAATATGTGATCTTTCTATATGTGCTCTGTGTTCAACAATAAACCACATTTTCCCATCAATACAGGTGCAAATTTTGCTTTGTTTTTATTCTCCTTTTGTTATTTTACTTCATTAGCGAATGGCTGTGTCAAAAAGTGAGAACGATCAGATAAAATAAAAAATATGAAATAAAAAGGGACAGAAAGCAAACAAAACTGTCTGGAAATATGAAAAATAAATCATATTCTTTGAATTGGAGGAAAAATAACAAAGTCGCTGGAGGCAAAATAACTCAAATAATTAGTAAACAATAATTAGCGTGATTTTTTTGTTTTGTTTTCTTCTTCATTTTTTTTTCTTGTTTTTTTTACAGTTTACTTTTCTGGTCTCTTTTTCGTGCTTCCACGCAATGGCATCGAAGATTTACTGATGTCATATTTCAACTTTTCTACTCCTCTTCTTCGGTTCTATTTTCTTTCTCTATCTTAAATCACGGATTCCCCTTCGCTGGTGCTCTGTGCTCACCACCACTTCTTACCGTGGTCAATAGCCGAGCACCGAAACCCGCAATAAAAAAACAAAACAAAAAAACCCAAGAACTTTACTCCAACGCAGGCGTTATAAAACCACTCCTGCTGGAATAAATACACTGAAAGAGAAAATGTTGAAAGCTCTTTTCTCTCTGGTGCACGCGCAAGGGCACTACTTTTAGCACTACTTTCCAACGCCTAGAAGGATAGTTTTAATTTAAAATTTTTCCACGGCAGCACTTCTTTGTTGACAGTGAACTTCCTGGGAGCTTTTAAAGAGCAATTTTGGTATCTTATAGTTACTTGTCAACAGGGTTTTAGCCTTCTGCACGACTATGCCTCCACCAGAGTTGAAAACGGGAAAGAAATTTTGGACCCGAACGTCACATAATTGGACCCAACCAGGATCTGTAACTGACCCGGCCCGGCCAAATAATATATATACAGGGCGTTCATAAAGTCTGTTCCAATTGGATATCTTAAGTTATATGGAAATCAAACAAATGTATTATAGGAACATATAATTTACTCACTCACAGGAAGTATTGAAACTGTCATCTTTGATTTGCAAGATATGACCTAACTGTTTTGCACATGTTTTCAAACACATCTGCGACAATAAAAAAAATCTCTCCCTCCGCAGTATTGTTAAGGCTGTTCCACCTAAATTTGATGGCGCTACAGTCAAAATATTTGAATTAAGCAACTTGTTGTATGTTTAATTTTAGTTTTTGCTGGTTTTCTTGATAAAATATCAACCTTCAGATAACATATCAAAGAAAAGATCAACTACCCTGCAAAGTGACAACAGACAAAAAAGTTTGTGGGTTCTATGCATTACTACCCTACGATAACCCCGTTGCTTAAGGCCATATGTAGACCATACGACATAGATTTTGGGGTAAAAACTGTTAACCTGTTTAACTTGATCAAACATGATCGAGACCAGGTCTCCCATACAGAAAGGTACGAGGTGTACAAAAATACCTCTAAAAAGTTGTGATAATGACACCTCAGATAGTATTTATGTGGGCTCCACTAAAAGAACATTGGGAGCTAGACTGAAAGAACATAAGTATGCCATTAAGAATGGACTCCGAAATACAGCCCTAGCACGACTTGTATATGAGGGGTCACACTCACCTATGTGGGCTGATGATGCCTGTGTTACTATTACTCCTGGCTCTGTTTCGTCCATGTTACTCACAGAAAGTATGGTGATTGTGTCAAAAGGACTAAAGTGTTGAACAGACAATTTACCAGAACTCTTACCAAGCCCTTGAAAGCAGATTAGGTTTTAACTGAAGGATAATTTAAAACAGAATATAACTGAATGCACTTTAGATTTGTTTCTCACTTGAGATTTTGAACAATACTGTTAATGAACTAATTGGCTCTTCTGTATGATTGGCATAATTCTAAGCTACAAATTGCCTAGCATTATATGTAAGTATTTTTCTCATTTCTGGAGTACTACTATTTTGTAAATATTATGTTGTGGTGATTAGATTTATTATATATCTTCAGATGACCCCTAGAAGGATTAAAAGTATCCTTCTAGGCGTCATCTGAAGATGAGTTTTAGGAAACTCGAAAGATCTCATGAATTTATTTGTTCTTATTGTACTGAATTCGTGTGCTACTATATAATAATACAATCAGCTTCATGTTAACATGTTATAAGTTCAGGGTGGGATCCCCACCCCGCACCCACTTGTTTTTTTCACTCTTTCTGTATAGTAATTTCCTCACGGCTGTCAAACTTCTACATGAGTTGCCTCCCAACCAATCGGGTGAAGGGCTATATGTACGTCACCCGTTGCACACCGATGTAGTTGTTACATATGTGTATATATACCATGATTACCCGAACTTAGGGTTTAATTTGTTTTTCGTCTGAAGATGAGTTTTAGGAAACTCGAAAGATCTCGTGAGTTTATTTGTTCTTATTTTACTGAATTCGTGAGCTATTAAAATCATTGGAGCTCTAGCGAGTTTTAGTGTTTCATTAGTATTGGATTCATTAACCTGCCCTGAGGGATTGCTGCCCTGGTTTTGGAAGTAGCTTCAGAATATGTTTCACAGCAACACCAATTTTCACAAGTTTATGATGAGTTGAAAGTTTCCAAAATGTGGATATTGTGTTTTCATCATTGCCCCTCAGAAGGAAGAGGCACTTTTTTTTACTGAGGATACTTCCTTCATATTGCATGACAAATGATTTTTCAGTCCACGAGTATCGAGTACAAAATTCTACAGCGTGCGTTTCTGTTTGAATTTTTTTTTCTTTTGCTTTTCGAAAGTGAAACGGAAATAAGACCGGGACGAAATCGGGTCAGGAACACCTTGACCCAACCCGTTTGACCCGCTAGAAATTGTCCTCCCGCTGACCTGTGACCCGCTTTCATCGTTCACTTCCGTTATTCTTTCTTTCTGCCTTTTTTTTTTTTTTTTTTTTTTGTTAACGTTCTTTAAAATTTTATTTTTCTCCGTAAAGTAAAAAAATGGCATTTCTCTCTTCCCTGGCCCATAACACCAACAAGCCCTGTCACCATATGGCAGCGAATCATTGACACAGCTGCTCCTATTTATTCACCTCGAAAAGTAATTTCTTTGTAGTTATTCATCATTCGTGCTCTATCACTTCAATTTTTCTTATTTTAAAAAGTGTAAAATAAGGTAAAATATTTATGCTTAAAATGAAATACGAAAGTCAATTACATAAACCACCGAAAACAAAAGTTAAGAAATATTACAAAAACGTGTATTTTCCAGGAGGCGAGGGGGGGGGGTAGAAGACTTGCTTGCCTTCCTTGAAGGAGGAACTGAAGCTACCTCCTGATAGCTACAGTTCTGCCAGTTCATAATATAGTACCTGTCTAAAGGCTTATGTTTGAGCTTGAACTGAGTCCTAAAAAGTATATAGATGTTCTAAATGCTGTGCGTACGTACATTAAAAAAAAAACTAACTAAAATCCCAGTTTAGTTCGTGTTTCTAAAACATACAGTACATATATTCTCATTTTGGCGACGTCATTGTCACTTCCGCTGCGCTCCCACGTGTTTAGAGAAGCTGTGCACGGAGGATATTTACTGCGAGTGGGACGGGAGAATTGTTCGCCGAAGGGAAAGCGGGAAGTTAACGTCTTGGCAGTCACTAACAAGCTTGCTCCTTTCTTCCTGGTTGCTGTTTAAATCTCATTCTGTCTTGGACTTGGTGTTTTCCAATGGCATCTTTCGATCACCCGATTGTATTTCAGCCGCATAAAACTGGAAAGCCTTTAAAAAGCTCTGCTAAGGAGACCAAGTATTAAATATCTTGTTTACACAAACTGTAGAATATATATATCTACGGAGCCACAAAATGATGAAATTTAATTTGCTATTTCATGAATGCGGAAATCATTAAGGTGTTCATAATAATCATTTGAAATCTGAAAATCTTAGTACATAGGGTAAGTCGAAAGTTTTGCAATGTTTGGATCACTTTGCCTATATCTTCATACGTACCTTTACGACGAAGGCTGACTAGCATTCAAAGTATAGGCTATTGTGTTGCACTGTCTTTAGCCATCTGTCTGCCAGTTCTTCGATTCCGCGGCGGTAGCAGTTCTTGTCTTTCGAGGCGAAGAACTCCTTCATCCCAGCTGCCACCCCTCCTGGTTGTTGAAGTGCGAAGGAAGTGGGACATGGACCGGAACGGGTAATAATCCAATGGGGCGAGGTCCGGACTATATGCTGTGTGTGGCATCAGTTCGATGCCCTCAAGTTCCTGGAGTTTTTTCCGGATCGTTCGCGCGGTATGAGGCCGAGCGTTGTCTTGCGGTAGGAGAGCGCGCTTTCTGTTCACTAGTGCCGGGTACATCTTCAAAACGGCATACATCCGCTCCAGTTGTTCAAAGTAGAGGTTGGCGTTGATGGTCCTACTAGCTGGAGCAAATTCAGAATGGATTATCCTCTCGAAATTCCACCAGACGCAGAGCATCACCTTGTGGTCCAAGCGCCCACGTTTGGCAACAGATTCAGGAAGCTGGCCCGGGTTCAACCACTGCAGTTGCGTGTTACGATTACGGGAATAGATCCACTTTTCATCGCACGTAACAATTATCTTGATGAAACATACATCGCGCGGGTTTTCTAGGAGTTTCGTGCTCACTTCCACTCGGCGGTTTGCTTCAGATGGCGTCAGTTCATGAGACAGAATGCGGCAGCTCTTGTACACCTTGCCGAGGTCCTGAAGGTGACGAACTACGGTGGTCTGTGATATGCCCAGCTGGCCTGATAATCTCCGAGTGATGGCTCTCTGATTTGCCTCTACGACCTAGCGCACGGCCTCCGAATTCATGGTCCGCGGCCTACCTGACCTTGTCTGATCGTCGAGGTTTCTGTCACTTGAGCGAAATTTCTTGAACCATCTGGTTGCGGTGCTGTGGTCCACGGAACCTTCCCATTTCGCGTGACAAATGTTTCGTGTTGCTTGAGCAGCGTTATGGCAGAGTCCAAACTCGTAAAGCAAAAGTTCCCTAATTAGCCGGTTGTGGCTGTTCATCTTTTAAGCGTCCAAACCACAGGCAGAACGACGACATGCAATGCTGTTCAAAGCAACGACTACCACTTTATATCCCTTTCGCCTGACTGCAGTGCGCGACTTGAACTAGTTTAAACACGTGACATACCCGCCACAACACACGCGTTTATGCAAATATTGCAAAACTTTTGACTCACCCACTGTATCTGTACTACGACGAGCGATAACCTATTTAAAAGTGCGGCATTGGAAACTCAAAAAAAAAAAAAAAAGAAAAAAAAAACATTATAAAAAAAAATAGCTAAAACTTACCAAGAAACAATAATAATAAATATAAAAAAATTCTACCCAAAAGGATTTTGCTTCTAGTTCATAAATTGCGGGGCCCCGTGAACTCGCGGTGCTCGGAGCGAGGGCCCAGATTGCTGCGATGGTCCAGCCTGAAAGTATGCATTAAGAAATAGTCCTGAATTTAGAGGTTTCCGTGTGGCTGTAATGTGCTCAAAACCAAAGTACATTTTGGTATTCTTGAGAGATTTCCAAGGGGTACCTTTGTGTATTCTTAGATTTTCGTGCCTCATAAGATATTTGCACAGTGGATTTTGTATTTCATTCATTCAGGAACTATTTTCAGCTAAGTGATCATTAAAATATTGTTTACCACGGTGAAAACAATCTGTTATCCTAATACAGCTGAAAACATACCACAGTTAAATGTATTTCTGAAAAAAAAAAAAAAAAGTCGCCCCGGTGGCGCAATGGTCTAAGCGCTGGCTTATGACCATTCGTCCGAGCAAGGTCCTGGTTTGAATTCCGTGAGGCATGGATGTTGTGTTTGTCTTACGGCACTGACTTTCTCCCTTCCCTGGAACTAGTGGCCCTAAATTAGGGACAGGCGAATGCTTATACCCGATGGAGTTGCTCACGGTAGTTGTTATATCTTCAATCAATAATAATAAAAAAAAAGCCGACTGCATGCATACACATTTAATGCGTAACAAACAAACAAAAAAAAAATGTGGAATCCGTAGGAAACATTAAAAGTTCACTTATAACTGATGAGAGGGTATAAGTAAGGAGAATGTTTAACGAAGGTGATTATCTTATCCACTCAGTTTCGTTTTTGAGAAAAAAGAACGAAAAAAGAAATTATTTGTCTGGTGCTTGGTAGGGCTAATTGGAACACGTGATGGAAGCAACAACGGGAAGTTTCCTGTTGTCTTGCCTTCCGTCAGTCACCCTTGGTGGAAAAGGGTCTGCGACACATGACACCCCATTAGTGCGTGAAGAAGTACTGAAAAACAAGAGATATATATTTTCGGTGCCTCGAGTATAGATGAACTTCACTGCAGTAAACATGTTTCACCATAAGGTTCATGTTACTGTCTCTTTCTTCGTATCCATTGTACATTTCGTCAATTCAGAGTAAATTAATTGCAGTCGAGTGTTGTATTACAAATCTCCTGAGAATAATGAGCAACGAAATGTTTACTGTAATTTCGCCAGTTTAATATATTTATAGTCGCAGTCATATTAGTTCGTGCTGAAGAAGCTCCTTTTACTTAACTCGCTGATGTGGTGTCGTTTTACATTACCTTCTCCACTGTTAAGAAGCAAGAAACTTGATGCCAAATCGTCAAATATAAGGAACATGTCTTTTGACTAAAAAGAATGTGTAATAATATGAAATTAATAATCACAGAACATCTGCTCTTCTGGCATAGGAAATCTTATGAGTCATGGTTTATGATAACTCTCAGAACTTTCGTGATAGAAATTGGAATCTGACACGCGCACGCGAAAATTTTTTCAAATCCGTAGAACAGTCGTTAGTCAGTTAAAAATACATGCGTCTTCGCTCCTAATGAGAAACCTACGCATTATTTAAAATACGTTATTTAAATATACAGTATATTCATATTCAGAGTTTTCGTCACACAGAATGGTATCTGGTATAATATTTTTTTTTGTATCAGGCGTATGAAATCTTTTAAGTCATGGTTTATGATAGCTACCAGAACTTTCATGTTAATTATTATTATTATCATTATTATTTTTGATTGGAGGTTTAACGACCAGCGTGAGCAACTCAATGGGCTATAAGCAGCCGCCCGTCCCTAATTTAGGGCCACTGGTTGCAGGGATGGCAGAGAGCTAGTGCCGTAAGACAAACACAACATCCATGCTTCACCGGGATCCGAACCCGTACTCCTTTCGGGCGAATGATCAGAAGCCATCGCTTAGACCACTGCGCCACCAGGGCGGCGTTAATTATTTGGAGTGTGATAAAAAAAAATAAGTTTTGAAATCGTTTTTTTTCGAAAAGTCAATAGTTGAGGGAAAATATGCTTTCACTGCCAGCGGGAACTTGGGCATTATTATAAAAAAGTGCACAATGTCAGCGGTTTTCGTCTTAACGAATGGTACCTGGTACAGAAATATTTTTTCTACAAGACTTCTATAAACTTGTAAGTAAAAATATGCAGTTACGACCACTAACTGTCGATATTTGCGTTCTGACGTACCAGAAAATACATTCCTTTTAGTGGAAGACACTCGACGCAAAAAAGGAAAATTCAAATCGGGCTTTTAAGTCCATAGATAGCAGAGAACTTGAAATATATCTATATTTGCGTGTAAACGGAAAACTGTGCATTATATGAAAAACAAAATGTAACAAAATTATCTTCGTGGCAGAAGGTATCCTATAGAAAAAATAATTTTTCAGTATGATTTTTAGAAACAATGGCATGGTATAAAAATATATAAAGATATCAATAGCGTTTGCATGTGCTTCTCCTAGAAGAAAAATTAAACGCTGCAAATAGAACAAAAGGTTTTCTCACAGTTCAAGCTTTTCAGCGCAGAAAAATTATTTTTCGTGCAGAGATATTGCCCACATACAGAAGGAAGGACGCCGCCCCGGTGGCGCAGTGGTCTAAGGCGCTGGCCTCTGATCATTCGTCCGTAAGGGGTCTGGGTTCGAATCTTGGTCAGGCATGGATGTTGTGTGTGTCTTACGGCACTGGCTCCCCCCCCTTCTCTGGAACCAGTGACCCTAAATTAGGGACGGACGACTGCTTATAACCCATTGAGTTGCTCACGGTGGTCGTTAAACCTCCAATCAAAAAAAAAAAAAAAAAAGGAAGGACAGTGTGGTGCTATAAGCACGTAACTTTTCCCTCCAAAAGAATTAATAAATACTGCGAACAGATGTTTTGAATAAATCCTTTTCACAGGCAGGGCTTCTTAAACATCCATTTTTTTCGAGTGGCACTTTATTTTGTTACATTGTGAGAAACTCTGGACAGCGTTTACCAACTTCGGTGAGATTAAATGATAACACCATTTTAATGCATTATCAAGTTGTTATTTGTAATTTCTGTACCTTGTAGCTGTATTTGCCGCAGGCAAAATTTTGAGAGAACGCTCATTTTCTTGAGTTCATTTTCGACGAAACATCGAACTTGCGTGACACTGGCAAGACCTTACTAGAGTCCCAGCTGTTAAAAACTATCTTTAACTGCCTTCCACAATCATTGTTTTCGTTGTGTTTCTTCGAGACTAATACGAATTCTAGCTTACCTGGAATGTATCGTGTGACTTTGAAATCATGCTTACCGGATATAACCCGTTTTGTGTGTCATTCAGTGGTTGAGAATGTTTATCATTTTTTTTAATTGAAGGTTTAATGATTACCATGAGCAACTGAATGGGCTATAAGAAGTAGCCCGTCCCTAATTTAGGGCCACTGGTTCCAGGGAAGGGAGAGGGCCAAATCTCCTGAGAATAATGAGCTACGAAATGTCTACTGTAATTTCGCCAGTTTAATATATTTATAGTCGCAGTCATATTAGTTCGTGCTGAAGAAGCTCCCTTTACTTAACTCGCTGATATGGTGTCGTTTTACATTACCTCCTCCACTGTTAAGAAACAAGAAACTTGATGCCAGACAAACACAACATCCATGTCTCACCAGGATACGAACCCGGAGCCTTCACGGACGAATGGTCATAAGCCAGCGCTTAGACCACTGCGCCACCGCGCTGGCATCTAAATTTCATTCCAAATCAGTGAAAAAGAATCTATTTCTTATATAAGTTAGTTTCAGAAGGTTGGGCTGACATATAATTGCAATTTAATACATATCGGATATCATCTTCGATGCTTTAGACCAGTTATGTAATGTTCAACTTGTCTTCGTGGAATTTCATTTTGTGTAACTGTTATTCAAAATGTTGCTCTTGCTTTATAAGCGTTCCTTTTTCGTAGATTTGACTGTGAGCCGCCTTGGTGGCCGAGTGGTATGAAGCATTAGCTTTTAATCATTCGTCCTAGATGGGTACTGGCGAAGCACGTATGGAGTTTTTGTTTTATGGCACAGGCTCACTCCCTTCCCTTGAGCCAGTGGTCCAAATTAGGGAAGTGCGGCAATTTTCTCTTTTGTTTGATTGTTTAACGACCACCGTGTGTAACTCAGAGGGCTATAAGCAGTCACCCGTCCCTAATTTAGGGTTACTGGTTCCAGGGAAGGTAGAGAGCTAATACAAGACAAACACACCATCCATGCCTCATTCTGGGATTCGAACTCGGACCCATCTCGGCCAAATGATTATGTGCCAGCGCTTCGTACTATTCGGCCACTAGGACGCAGGACGGGGAACTTGCTTGTAGACATACGAGTTACTCACGGCGGTCGTTAAACCCCGAAACAAGCAAACAAAGAAACAAGATTTGAAGGTTGTCAATAAAATGACACCCACCTAACAACTTTTCGCAGGGTTTGCATCCAAAGTGATGGTTTATACACAACTGCCCATGTCCCATGGGATTTTTGTGCTGAGTGTCAGAAGCGAAGTTACATTAGATTGCACTTAGAAGCTCAGATACAACAGAGGATGGAGTGGTTGCAGAAGTAGATCGAACCTAGAGACTCAGATACAACAAAGGATAGAGTGGTCACAGAAGTAGATTGCACCTAGAGGCTCTGATACTACAGATGATAGAATGGTCGGAGAAATAGATTGAACCTAGAGGCTAAGATGCAATAGAGGATAGAGTGGTCGGAGAAATAGATTGCACTTAGAGGCTCAGATACAACAGAGGATGGAGTGGTTGCAGAAGTAGATCGAACCTAGAGACTGAGATACAACAAAGGATAGAGTGGTCACAGAAGTAGATTGCACCTAGAGGCTCGGATACTACAGATGATAGAATGGTCTGAGAAATAGATTGAACCTAGAGGCTAAGATGCAATAGAGGATAGAGTGGTCGGAGAAATAGATTGCACTTAGAGGCTCAGATACAACAGAGGATGGAGTGGTTGCAGAAGTAGATCGAACCTAGAGACTCAGATACAACAAAGGATAGAGTGGTCACAGAAGTAGATTGCACCTAGAGGCTCGGATACTACAGATGATAGAATGGTCTGAGAAATAGATTGAACCTAGAGGCTAAGATGCAATAGAGGATAGAGTGGTCGGAGAAATAGATTGCACTTAGAGGCTCAGATACAACAGAGGATGGAGTGGTTGCAGAAGTAGATCGAACCTAGAGACTCAGATACAACAAAGGATAGAGTGGTCACAGAAGTAGATTGCACCTAGAGGCTCGGATACTACAGATGATAGAATGGTCGGAGAAATAGATTGAACCTAGAGGCTAAGATGCAATAGAGGATAGAGTGGTCGGGGAAATAGATTGCACTTAGAGGCTCAGATACAACAGAGGATGGAGTGGTTGCAGAAGTAGATCGAACCTAGAGACTCAGATACAACAAAGGATAGAGTGGTCACAGAAGTAGATTGCACCTAGAGGCTCGGATACTACAGATGATAGAATGGTCGGAGAAATAGATTGAACCTAGAGGCTAAGATGCAATAGAGGATAGAGTGGTCGGAGAAATAGATTGCACTTAGAGGCTCAGATACAACAGAGGATGGAGTGGTTGCAGAAGTAGATCGAACCTAGAGACTCAGATATAACAAAGGATAGAGTGGTCACAGAAGTAGATTGCACCTAGAGATACTACAGATGATAGAATGGTCGGAGAAATAGATTGAACCTAGAGGCTAAGATGCAATAGAGGATAGAGTGGTCGGAGAAATAGATTGCACTTAGAGGCTCAGATACAACAGAGGATGGAGTGGTTGCAGAAGTAGATCGAACCTAGAGACTGAGATACAACAAAGGATAGAGTGGTCACAGAAGTAGATTGCACCTAGAGGCTCGGATACTACAGATGATAGAATGGTCGGAGAAATAGATTGAACCTAGAGGCTAAGATGCAATAGAGGATAGAGTGGTCGGAGAAATAGATTGCACTTAGAGGCTCAGATACAACAGAGGATGGAGTGGTTGCAGAAGTAGATCGAACCTAGAGACTGAGATACAACAAAGGATAGAGTGTTCACAGAAGTAGATTGCACCTAGAGGCTCGGATACTACAGATGATAGAATGGTCGGAGAAATAGATTGAACCTAGAGGATAAGATGCAATAGAGGATAGAGTGGTCGGAGAAATAGATTGCACTTAGAGGCTCAGATACAACAGAGGATGGAGTGGTTGCAGAAGTAGATCGAACCTAGAGACTCAGATACAACAAAGGATAGAGTGGTCACAGAAGTAGATTGCACCTAGAGGCTCGGATACAACAGATGATAGAATGGTCGGAGAAATAGATTGAACCTAGAGGCTAAGATGCAATAGAGGATAGAGTGGTCGGAGAAATAGATTGCACTTAGAGGCTCAGATACAACAGAGGATGGAGTGGTTGCAGAAGTAGATCGAACCTAGAGACTCAGATACAACAAAGGATAGAGTGGTCACAGAAGTAGATTGCACCTAGAGGCTCTGATACTACAGATGATAGAATGGTCGGAGAAATAGATTGAACCTAGAGGCTAAGATGCAATAGAGGATAGAGTGGTCGGAGAAATAGATTGCACTTAGAGGCTCAGATACAACAGAGGATGGAGTGGTTGCAGAAGTAGATCGAACCTAGAGACTCAGATACAACAAAGGATAGAGTGGTCACAGAAGTAGATTGCACCTAGAGGCTCGGATACTACAGATGATAGAATGGTCGGAGAAATAGATTGAACCTAGAGGCTGAGATGCAATAGAGGATAGAGTGGTCGGAGAAATAGATTGCACTTAGAGGCTCAGATACAACAGAGGATGGAGTGGTTGCAGAAGTAGATCGAACCTAGAGACTCAGATACAACAAAGGATAGAGTGGTCACAGAAGTAGATTGCACCTAGAGGCTCGGATACTACAGATGATAGAATGGTCGGAGAAATAGATTGAACCTAGAGGCTGAGATGCAATAGAGGATAGAGTGGTCGGAGAAATAGATTGCACTTAGAGGCTCAGATACAACAGAGGATGGAGTGGTTGCAGAAGTAGATCGAACCTAGAGACTCAGATACAACAAAGGATAGAGTGGTCACAGAAGTAGATTGCACCTAGAGGCTCGGATACTACAGATGATAGAATGGTCGGAGAAATAGATTGAACCTAGAGGCTGAGATGCAATAGAGGATAGAGTGGTCGGAGAAATAGATTGCACTTAGAGGCTCAGATACAACAGAGGATGGAGTGGTTGCAGAAGTAGATCGAACCTAGAGACTCAGATACAACAAAGGATAGAGTGGTCACAGAAGTAGATTGCACCTAGAGGCTCGGATACTACAGATGATAGAATGGTCGGAGAAATAGATTGAACCTAGAGGCTGAGATGCAATAGAGGATAGAGTGGTCGGAGAAATAGATTGCACTTAGAGGCTCAGATACAACAGAGGATGGAGTGGTTGCAGAAGTAGATCGAACCTAGAGACTCAGATACAACAAAGGATAGAGTGGTCACAGAAGTAGATTGCACCTAGAGGCTCGGATACTACAGATGATAGAATGGTCTGAGAAATAGATTGAACCTAGAGGCTGAGATGCAATAGAGGATAGAGTGGTCGGAGAAATAGATTGCACTTAGAGGCTCAGATACAACAGAGGATGGAGTGGTTGCAGAAGTAGATCGAACCTAGAGACTCAGATACAACAAAGGATAGAGTGGTCACAGAAGTAGATTGCACCTAGAGGCTCGGATACTACAGATGATAGAATGGTCGGAGAAATAGATTGAACCTAGAGGCTAAGATGCAATAGAGGATAGAGTGGTCGGAGAAATAGATTGCACTTAGAGGCTCAGATACAACAGAGGATGGAGTGGTTGCAGAAGTAGATCGAACCTAGAGACTCAGATACAACAAAGGATAGAGTGGTCACAGAAGTAGATTGCACCTAGAGGCTCGGATACTACAGATGATAGAATGGTCGGAGAAATAGATTGAACCTAGAGGCTGAGATGCAATAGAGGATAGAGTGGTCGGAGAAATAGATTGCACTTAGAGGCTCAGATACAACAGAGGATGGAGTGGTTGCAGAAGTAGATCGAACCTAGAGACTCAGATACAACAAAGGATAGAGTGGTCACAGAAGTAGATTGCACCTAGAGGCTCGGATACTACAGATGATAGAATGGTCGGAGAAATAGATTGAACCTAGAGGCTAAGATGCAATAGAGGATAGAGTGGTCGGGAGAAATAGATTGCACTTAGAGGCTCAGATACAACAGAGGATGGAGTGGTTGCAGAAGTAGATCGAACCTAGAGACTCAGATACAACAAAGGATAGAGTGGTCACAGAAGTAGATTGCACCTAGAGGCTCGGATACTACAGATGATAGAATGGTCGGAGAAATAGATTGAACCTAGAGGCTGAGATGCAATAGAGGATAGAGTGGTCGGAGAAATAGATTGCACTTAGAGGCTCAGATACAACAGAGGATGGAGTGGTTGCAGAAGTAGATCGAACCTAGAGACTCAGATACAACAAAGGATAGAGTGGTCACAGAAGTAGATTGCACCTAGAGGCTCGGATACTACAGATGATAGAATGGTCGGAGAAATAGATTGAACCTAGAGGCTAAGATGCAATAGAGGATAGAGTGGTCGGGAGAAATAGATTGCACTTAGAGGCTCAGATACAACAGAGGATGGAGTGGTTGCAGAAGTAGATCGAACCTAGAGACTCAGATACAACAAAGGATAGAGTGGTCACAGAAGTAGATTGCACCTAGAGGCTCGGATACTACAGATGATAGAATGGTCGGAGAAATAGATTGAACCTAGAGGCTGAGATGCAATAGAGGATAGAGTGGTCGGAGAAATAGATTGCACTTAGAGGCTCAGATACAACAGAGGATGGAGTGGTTGCAGAAGTAGATCGAACCTAGAGACTCAGATACAACAAAGGATAGAGTGGTCACAGAAGTAGATTGCACCTAGAGGCTCGGATACTACAGATGATAGAATGGTCTGAGAAATAGATTGAACCTAGAGGCTGAGATGCAATAGAGGATAGAGTGGTCGGAGAAATAGATTGCACTTAGAGGCTTAGATACAACAGAGGATGGAGTGGTTGCAGAAGTAGATCGAACCTAGAGACTCAGATACAACAAAGGATAGAGTGGTCACAGAAGTAGATTGCACCTAGAGGCTCGGATACTACAGATGATAGAATGGTCGGAGAAATAGATTGAACCTAGAGGCTGAGATGCAATAGAGGATAGAGTGGTCGGAGAAATAGATTGCACTTAGAGGCTCAGATACAACAGAGGATGGAGTAATCGCAGAAGTAGATCGGACCTAGAGACTCATATACAACAGGGGATAGAGTGGTCTGAGAAATAAATGATACGTAGAGGCTTTAACAACAGGTTCGATACAACAGAGGATAGAGTGGTCACAGAAGTAGATCGAACCTAAAGGCTCAGATAGAACAGAGGGTAAAGTAGTCGCAGAAGTAGATCGAATCTAGAGGCTTAAATAGAACAGAGGATAGAGTGGTCGGAGAAGTAGATTTAACAGAGAATGTACAACTGCGAATAAAGTGGTCAGGGAAGCATTTGCACCCAGAAACTCAGAAACAACCCAGAATAAATCGGTCAGAGAAGTAGACAGGACCTAGAGACTCAGATACAATAGAGGATAGATTGATCACAGAAGTAGATTGCACCTAGAGGCTCAGATACGAGAGAGGATAGAGTGGTCAGGGAAATATATTGCACCTAGATGCTCAGATACAACAGAGGATAGAGCGGTCGGAGAAGTAGATTGCATGGAGAATGTACAACTGCGAATAAAGTGCTCAGGGAAGCAGATTGCACCCAGAGACTCAGAAACAACACAGGATAAATTGGTCAGAGAAGTAGACAGAACCTAGAGACTGAGATACAAGAGAGGATATAGAGTGGTGAAAGAAGTCGGAGTGCCATATCTTTAGTGCGACTCGACACAGTATAAAATGAGTATTTGGTGTACGCACGTTTATTTCTAAGAAGCTGGGATATCTGTTCAGATCTAGATGATGATTTTCATTTCATTTATTTACTCTTTCAGTTGCCACTACAGCAACTAGGAAAAGGAGGGAAAAGGTCGTGAGGCCTGACATAGCCCTCCTCTCCCCAGAATACAAAAAAACATAAAGCTTAGCAGAAAAGGCAAGCCAACACATATATGGTAGGTGCACGTACTTGCTCACAACCAACACATGTAACAATGTGTTCCATCAACAATAGTCTTTATTATATCTAAACAAACAAGTATCATATACACAATTCACTACATAATCACATATATATTTATAAATAAACAACAAATATCGTTTGCACCTCACTCTATAATCATACCAACCCACATTTCTTCCATTTAGTCGAAATAACCTATTGTTTACTAATTATTTCATAAGATATGCCTTTAGTTTTATTTTAAATAAGTTAAAATTATTAATTGATTTTAGTTCTTGGGGCAATGAGTACCAGAATTTTGGGCCACTATAATTTATATTCATTTTAAGTTTCTCAGTTTGTGGGAACATTGGGATTAGTAGTGATCTATTCCTAGTATTGTGGTAATGAGTATGTATATTTAGTGTTATTATATCATTGTGTATACCATTTTTAATTCTTTTATACATTATTTTTCCCGAGTTATAATGATATAATTGCTTTATCGTTAAAATATTATATATATTGGGGTTCACTTTTGACCGAATATATAAGATTGGTTGAAAATTATTTGATGTTTTAAGATCTATTAGTCTTATAAATCTATTTTGCAGTACCTGTAGTTTATTAATATTATATTGTGTGGTTTGTCCCCAGGTTAAAATGCAATAATTAATGTGTGTTTGAATTAGAGTATGATATATAGAAATTAATATTTTTGGTGTTAAGTTTGGCAAAGCACTACGACCATTCCGATATTTCTAGAAATTTTGTTGCTTAAATTTTCAATGTGTTTGTTCCATTTCAAATCATTGTGTATAGTTGTACCTAGATAAGAGTGTGTTGAGACCATATTAATCCTGACTTCATTCATCAGAATCGGTAAATCGTATAAATGTGAAGCTTGTGAATTAGAGAAAATCATTAATTTAGTTTTATTAATATTAACAACTAATTTTTCATCTGAATAATTTAAGCGTGCGAAAACCACTTTGACGTTGAGTTTTCGCTTAGGTAGTACACCTAAATCATTCATAAAACTTCTTGATGTCGCATAGTAGAGCTGTTTGTTTCATTAAAAATTCTGCATCGGAACACACCAGCTGAAAATTAGTTGCCTTTTGCGAGCGTATTATCGCTGCCATCACGGACAATACTGTTAGCATTTACGTGTTGAAACACCCCTCCAGTGTCTATTTTTTGAGTGTCACAAGTATCGCTTTGTAAACTCTTCCACTTCCTCACAGCAAAAGTTCGAAATTCAGTTCCAGATGTCGTTTTCCTGACTATTTAAAAACTTTCGAAAACCTGATCACGATGATATGTGATCAGTGAACTTTTCAAGCGCTAGTGGAAAGTGACTTCTAATAATGTGCCGCGGTTGTTTTCTTGGGGATAGGGGGAAGAGGATGAGAGCAAAAAAAAAAAAAAGATGTTTTTGTGTCGTTCAGGAAAAGACTACCTTTGTTATTGAATTGCAGTGTTAGTTGTTTGTTGGACTAAAAGTTTATTGAGCTGTTTTCGACATTGCGCTAAAGGAATTCTTATCACCATTCTGCCGAGAAACAGTAAATAAGTAATCACGTGGTAGATTATTACGAAACGTGTTCCTTTCATTACCTGCTGCTTTTGGGCTCAGTTTGCCCCATAAAAACAAGACATTTAACGCTGCCTGCCTCAGGTTCGTCCTTGTACTGCCGTTTTCGGCCCTGTGGTAACAACATCAGCATACACCGAATATGTAAATCCCGCTCCCTCCTTTTTTTTTTTTTTAACGTAGAATGCTAAAATACGCGGCATAATTTGCTTCACGCTATCATTAGACTCTTGTTTTGGAATTCGCAGTCATCAAAAGCTAGCTCTGTGGGATGTCTAATCATAGTATGTTGTCTTTGATGCGGCAAAGTTTCGAATGCTGGGAGATTTGCGAATGTGAATTCCTGACGCTCTTTCACTGTCTGTTGGCGGCATTTCTTATTATTTCCTGAAATTATGAGCAGAACTGAAAAAGAAACTTATCGCAGGTGTGAAATACTATACAGAGGACGCACACAATAATGAAAACACCTATGAGAAGAGCTACAGGTATACTTTAACAGAGTGTTGGGCCACATTTCTTTTACTTCAGCTTGTATTCTGCGTAGAATAGATTTAAATAAACCGTATACAATGTTCAGGGGAATATTTGACTATTCCCCATGAAGCTCCTTGAGTGACGACTTAAGCTCCTTGAGTGACGACCGAGGAAATCTGCTTTTCATATCCTCTCCAATTTTGCCCACAGGAGCTCAATAACGTTAAATTCAGGTGATTGTGCGGGCCATGTGTGATGTTAATTTCAGTTTCATGCTCCTTAAACCAATATTGGACACATCTGGCTGCGTGTATTGGAACATTATCCCCTTGAACGACGGCATGGTTTCGGTGAAAGAAAGTTAGGCACCATGGGATTAACCTGTTTACCTTGCATATCAAGTTATGCAGTGAATGTAACTCGACCTCCCGGTAGCGCAGTGGCTTAAGCGATGGCTTCTTCTCATTCTTTGAGATGGGTCCGGGTTCGAATCCCGGTGAGGCATGGATGTTGTGTTTGTCTTACGGCGCTGGCTCTCTCCTTTCCCTGGAACCATGTTTCCGAATTTCATCCACCCATCGTCCATGTGATCTTCTTGATTTTCCCCTGTCCCTTGGAATCCAGTCTAGAATTACGGTTCCGCATCGCTGGTCCTGTTACTGTGGAATTTTCTATATCCCCGTAACATTTAAATTTCATCCGTATAATTTGGATCATTTATTATTATTTTTTTTTTACTCTAAGGCGGTAGGAAATAAATATTTAAATTTGCCAAAATAGAATATCAATGATTAAAAATTACTTTCCGGTGAAGCTGAGCCAGGCTACCCGAAAGTTTAGGTTGATAATTAGATCAGTCCTAATTGCACTCAAGCCAAACGAAAAGGGGAAAATTATATTTTTTTTTCACGGAAACTTGATGAAAATTCCAGATGGGAAGGAAGAGAAAGGAAGACATTCACAGTTTTTTTTCGTACGAAACTCAAAGAAACTGAAGAGAATAGCAGGAGCGCAATAAATTCTTTTGGGGGCGTCACCCCTTTTCTCAAGCAACTGTTGCGAGCGTCTCTGCATTGCCCAGGGTAGCGACCAAATTTGAGATAAGTCACGTCGCCGGAAATACCTACGTGACAATCTTCGCTTCTAAGTAGCTAGGCGAAGTCAATTAACCAAAAAGGTGCGAGGACAAGTTGACAGCTGAAAGAAGACATAATTTTTGGGAAAGTGACCCGAACTGAACGGATAGCCAGCGAATCGCATAGCAGGGCTATCTGTGAGGGCCAATGACATAACCCGACGTGATTCCGACGGCCGGGCCGTCACGCCCCAAGATGGACACCGGACACGGGAAAAAGAGAATTATGAACGGAATGAAGACTAAGAGGAGAGACGACTACACACAGATTTTAAAATAACGACAGAGGAAACACTGGAGAATTGCAGTCTGAACAGAAGAGAGGTCTCAGCGGTTTCGGAGGAGAGATGTTTCCAAGATAGAGAAATGAGGTAGTAAATATTTTAGAGTATAGTCTAGATATACCGCCAACTAAGATGGAGAGTTGACTCTACGACCTGCCGGCAACCCAGATTTGCGATCGGGGCTTCTCAAGGAAAAGAGGGTATGATGACATTTGTCTTACACATTTCTGATTCGTGCCTCATAGCTTTGCATGTGCTATGCAGGACTAGTTACCCGAAAGTCTCTCACATAGTGCATTAACAATTTTTTCCTCTGGCGCACCGCGCCTAGTTTAAACCAGTAACTAAAGTTTAAAGTCAGTTATATAATATTAAGTGCATTATACCCGTTTGAAATTAAAACTAAATTGTTTAGCTAAAGCAAGCAACCTCACCGGTACATTGTACCTAGCTTTAAGACCATATTCCAAAAAGGAATAAACAGTTAAATTTTAATTCACGTGTCACTCAGATCATTTCTCCAAATCTCATAAGAGTTAAATTTGTGATTTTATTATTGTTATTCATGCAACTTTTTATTTTAACTTCTTTGCGGCATATGAATGAGCATGGAAACCCCATGCTGGTTCATATGAAACACAACGCGATGCATTTGTCGACCGTGGGCTTGGAGACCCTTAGTTAGGGAATCCAAATTCATTGTTGACACCACTAGGCGAAATTTTGGGGGTGAATTGATTAGTATTGAATTTTGACCTTTTTAACTTTTACCCACTACGGCGAATAAGACGTAGTAGTGGTTCGCTGATACCCGACAGGGAGCGGTAATAGTCCGTTCTTCTGGCAAAATGTTTTCCATTTCATCTTTGGGGGTTGGGAATTAACCATAACTCACTACGCTGGCCAAGCGGATTGGTGAGCGTGGGATAGCTTTTTGCTCAAATTCCGATAGTATAGTATGTATTTGGAGAGCTTTTGGAATTAACAGTGCAATTTTTAAGAGCAATACACCATTATGTCTTAAAAGAAAAGTGTTTAATCAGTGCGTCCTTCCAGTGTTTACGTACGGAGCAGAGACCTGGATCTTAACTACAAAAGATATACAAAGACTGCAGGCAACTGAAAGAAGCATGGAGAGATGCATGCTTGGTGTAACCAGGAGAGATAAGAAGAGGAACTCATGGATAAGAAAAATGACAAGAGTGGAAGACATCATGATCAGAGTAAATTCCCTAAAATTGCAATCGTCTGGACTTGCTGACAGAAGAACGGACCACCGATGGACAACTGAAATTCTAGACTGGATTCCAAGGCACAGGAAAAAACCCAGAAGAAGATTACATGTGAGATGGATGGATGAAATTCGAAAATATGCAGGAGTGACATGGAGGAGACTTGAAGCAAGACACGCCGTTCTGGAAGAAACTTGGGAAGACCTTCATCTAACAGTGGATTTATAATGGTTGGCAATGATGATGATGATGATATACTATATAGGCGTTTTCTTAAAATCTTAATTTGTTTATAAAGGAAATAAGGCGAAATATGTTAAGACAGAAGTTATAAAAATGGCCGTCGTTCGGCTTATACTCAAGACGTTGGTGGCGCATAGGTAAGCGGTATATAGAAATTTTTTCGCATATACTTTGATTTACTATACGTACTTTCTTTGTTTTTAAACAGAGAACAGCTAAACGCGTATGTGTTAAGCTTTCTACGGAGCAAAGCATCATGTCTTAGAATTTCAAACAAGGCAGACTGGGCATGAAGAATTTTAGATAGGTATACCACAATCAAGAAGAATTTTAGATAGGTATGGCATGAAGAATTTTAGATAGGTATACCACAATTAGATAGGTATACCAAATACAGTCGTTTCTGTGGGAAAATAAAGTTTATTCTGGGATTTGGCATTCTGATTCTAAAGGCATTATCATATTTGACGTTAAGATCAAAATATTGCTTCGACAGTTGATTTTAAAAAATGACAGCTGACGGAATTTATATCTTAATAGCAGAATGTTTCCGTATGTGCGACCGGAAAAAAAAAAGAAAAAAAAAGAAGTGTGAGAGCGAAAGAGAACAATGAGAAGCAAGAGAAAGCTGACCTTATTTTCAGTTGTGCACACACGTGTGTACCAAGTGGGGACCCTTTTTAAGTGCTCGCTGCAAAGCTGCTACACTTAGCACATCCACCTGTCAGCATACTGCTGTCTATAACCGCCATTTTGTGGCGCGGAGAGCTTGGTTGGATAAAATACACAAAAATCCATTACCGCTACTCTCTAATGCTTTCTTTTCCCCCATGTGTTAAACGGTTCTATTCTATGTACCACCGAGTACTTCGATTATTTGAACAAAACAGTATCTTTCATCGTTTTCTCTCTTAAAAATTTAATACCGCTTAATACACCTCAAACTAATCTTTGTTTTCCAAGTACTTTCCCGATTTACGAAGAGAAATAATCGTGTTCGAATCATTTAGTTACATCTCTTCTGAGGAATATAGTTGTTTTCATTGCACTTTTCTCAAATGGGCAACTTCGCCCCTGTATTTCGGTGTCTGAGGCACGGGCTTCGGATTAGTCGTTTGAGATGGTCCCGGGTTCGAGTCCCGTAAGAGGCGCGGGTGGTGCGCTTGGCGTGGCAATGGCTGTGTCTTTTCTCTGGAACCAGTGGCCCATAATTAGGTACGTGTGATTACTTATAGCCATTAGAGTTGTTCATGGTGGGCGTTAAATCCCGAAACAGAAAAGCATGATCGACACCTTTTCAGGACGTCTAAATATTGAAAATATCTCTTTTCCTCTGTCTGTCTGTAGACATGAATGACATCTTGCCTGGTATCTATAAGTCAGATTTTTTTTTTTTTTTTACACCAGATAGTGCAAACCGTGTGAACGGATTTCCCTCTCAGTGACTTTAAACGTATCTTTATGATTTGCATAATAACTGAGAGTAGTAGTCCTTAAGGGTGTGCGACAGGTGCGGTCGCACAGGGCCCCGCGCTCACATCCTAAGAAAAAAAGAGGAAAAGAAAATGAGAGAGAGAGAGAGAGAGAGAGAGAGAGAGAGAGAGAGAGAGAACTTCTTATTTTCAATTATTCTAATTTTATTTTTTAAACTCCGTCTCGTTTAATTATTCCCTTTTTTTAATATCGATTGTCGAATTTATACTTACCCAAAGATCGGCAGCAAACGACAATATTATGTCTAGCGAAACATCAGTATTGGAGCCTTATCTTTCAACGTGCACTGATAGTTATCGAAAAAGTTCTGTTGCGTAGGTATATTTTTTGCTTGGGAGCGTTTTTATGGCAGCAATGACAATCAAGGTCACAAAAAACTGGCGACGTGCACCAGCACACCTTCCACCGTAACCCGCCAGCAGTTGTCTTGTCCCTACATATATATTCATATTGTGCCATTGTGTCTTTGTTAATAAGCTCGGCGTTTTGTACAAATAACTGTAACAAACTATGTTTTAAGTCTAGTTTAGGGAAGGGGCGGTTAGAGCAAGGTTTGCACCCGGCCCCGCGACTGCTAAGGGCGGCTCTGATAACTGCACTCTTATTAGTCATATCTGAAAAATTCTTTTTTGCGTTTGATATCTAGAGCTTTGTGCCACAGTTTCCTTGACACCGTTGATTAGAAAATCGTATGAAATTTATTTCCAGTGGGTGATGAAGATAAATCTTGGGCGCCTCACATTTGTTGTAATTCATGTGTAACCTTGTTGACTGGCTGGTTGAAAGGATCACGTCAAATGCCATTTGCTGTACCAATGGTTTGGAGAGAACCGAAAGTCCAATCAACAGACTGTTACTTCTGCATCACTAAGATATCTGGAATTGCAGCTAAGACCAAAGACATGATTCAGTATACCAGTATTCCTTCCGCCATAAGACCTGTTCCTCATGGTCCAGATCTTCGTGTTCCTGTACCTCCACAGTCATGGAGTTTAGATGATAGTGATACTGATGAAATAAATCCTCACAGCGAAGAAGATATTGAAGTACAACAAGACCCTGATTTCTCGGAAGATTCTGAGCCTCATCTTATAAGTCAGGAAGAATTAAATATGGTTCGTGACCTTCATTTAGCAAAATGTCAGGCCGAAATATTGGCTTCAAGATTGAAGGGATGGAATCTTTTACAACCAAGTACAAAAGCATGTAGTTTTCGTCGACGACAGCAAGAGTTTGAACACTTTTTTTCGAAGAGTGATGATCTTGTGTACTGCAATGATGCAGACTTATTGTTTGAAGCCTTAGGACAGCAGCACAAACCTGAAGAATAGAGACTTTTTATAGTTTCCTCAAAAATAAGCTTAAAAGCTATCCATCATAACGGAAACGTGTAACCGTCAGTAGCTGTTGCATTTGCTGCATACATGAAAGAAACATATGCAAATATGAAACTGCTGCTTCAAAGTATAGTATACAAAAAAACCCCCAACACTCATGGAATATTTGTGGCGATATTAAAGTGATAGTTTTACTTCTTGGTCTACAACTTGGATACACAAAATAGTGCTGTTTCTTATGTGAATGGAACAGTAGGGACAGAAATTCTCATTACATTACTGGACCTTGAATGATTGGTGAACATCAAACTGGACCTTGAATGATTGAAAGAACGTTGTATGGTCCGAAGAATCCCATTTCCTGTTGTACCATGTATACGGCCGGGTACGAGTGCGTCGTTTACCCGGGGAAGTGTTGGTACCAGGATGCACCGTGGGGCTAAAACAAGCCGGTGGAAGAATTATAAGGCTTTGGACAATGTTCTCCTGGAAAACCCTGGGTACAGTCATGAACGTGCGGGAAACTGTGATGTCTACCACCTATCTAAACATCACTGAGAACAGGTCACTTACAAAAGTTAAAAGATCTGCTGGAAACGTGTTAGTACCAGATACCACAAAACACCTTCAAAAATCTTGTAGCGTCGATGCTTCGACGAGTAGGAGCTGTTTTGGCGGCATGTCGAAGACCATCATCATATTAGACAGGTTGTCAATGTTTTGGCTCTTTGGTGTGTATTTAGAAAATCAGTGCTTAGAAAAAGATTAGGAAAATCAGTGTTTCGTATTGGTAATTCAGAAAACTGTTAATTCTAATAAAAAAACTTAAAGATGTTCCATTTTCACTCTCGTAAACCCGATTCTGAGGTAGCCCTAAAACTCCTGAAAGTTTCCGCGATTGCTCCTCATCGTCACCAAACAATTTTGGGAGCCCCGAAATTAGATTTCGTTTTGTTTTGTGGGAAAGCTACTTATTGCGCAGTTTAAGATTAAAACAAAATGCATTGAAAAACGCTTAACGTAGACTTTTGTGAAAAGATGCGCTAATTAACATCCGAGAATTCGATATTTTCCATATTGTTCGGAGTGTTTTTGTGCTTACCTAATATACTGGCGGATAATACGACGCTATTAGATCTACAGCCGAAAGTCATTAAAAAATTGGAACCACCGTAAAATGCGGACGCTAGGGTTTCAAAAGTTTGGAGAACGTACCACCTTTCGGAATGGTAATAGTGCAAGAGAGCGGCTTCTATTTTGTAATTACTTTTTCCTGTGAAATGCAGATTCCCCCATTCCTTATGGTCCTTTTGCTTTCCCAGTAAGCTGTGCGAATTTTAGCTTTATTTTTAAAAGAGAAATTGAAGTTAAAAAAAATGATACGTTTAAACGTCTGCAGTGAAAACAACTATAAGGATCATGATAGACGGAGGGTAACAAATTTTGAACCTTAATTTTCCTTAAAAAAATGTCTACTTTGTTGATTGATATAACAAGAAGCAATTGTAAGAAATGGAAAAACCAAATGAGTTTCATTTACCGTAAAAAATATCCCAATGCCGATCTTCTTCATTATTACCATTTATTTTGTCAACGGCGTCGCGTAAAGGCCGGCTTTCCTAATTTTTTTTCTCGGTAAATTCTTCGGCTTATTTGCGAAGGGACAGTAGCATCTTTCAGCTCTTCTGTGTCCATAAAGCATGCTAAACCCTTTACGTCCTCCTCCGCTGCAGCTGAGAATGTAGTTGAAAAGGTGACGGACAGATTAAATGTTGCAGTATAGACGTATGATGGTCTGTAAATGCTGCCAATTCCATCGATTCTCTTGGCGCCTTGCTAGGTGGAACCTGTGCCAGTTGCGTGCTTGAAAGCTGTCGACTTACAAAAAGAACTTTGGCTTTTTTTCAACGTTTTAATCAAGCTTCAGTTGTGACTGGATCGAGGACCGGAATTTTCTAGAATAACCTTTAAATGCATGAATACACTTGGTCCTATAGCTCAATCTCTCCTGTCGTGTTTTATGTTTGCATAGTAGATAGAAACTTTATTTTACTTTCTTCTCGTTAGCGAAATTCTAAACCTGCAAATCAGAAACAACAATGCTTGAGGTAGTCGTTGGGGGGGGGGGGTGAAGGAAAGAAAGAACGGAAGCTTATGTTTTGCTCCCCTGGTTTTTGGAGTGCTGGTATTTGAAATGCTATTTTTATATTAAAAAAAAAGACCCTTTCGTTAAAAAAATTAATGCACATGGAGAACCGAGATTTATGGGTTGCTTATTAAATTGTGAAAGGAGCTCCAAAAGTGTGCATTAATTTTTCACCGACAAAATGAGTGTTTTTCGTATCATACCTATTTAAATCAACACAATTCAAAGGTAAAGAAATCTAGTTACAGGCACAGGATTAATTGAATTAGAGAGCACAAAATTAAAAGACACTAAAATTAAGTAATGAAATTGATTACAAATCGTCAAAACTGTAAAGCAGTTAGCGAATATTAAATTCGCGAAGACGTGCAGCTCACTTGTTTTTTGTTTTTTTCATAAATGTCTTTTTTTACTCCTCAGGGTATATTGCATCGGAGAGAAAAATTAGGTGTGAGGCGTCACTTGTTAAGTACTTTTAAGCTCATTTCTTTAATAAAAACATCCTTACTCTTCTGTAAAAACACTGATGGCAAAAAAATGAACAATTATTAAATGTCATACCCCTTAAGTTCTAAGAACTAAATCAAAGTGACAAAAAAAAAGTTTGTGTTCTTTAGAGACATCTGAATGGGTGACGAAAACGCATGATCGGTAGCCATCACATCCTAAGGTTCAAAAACTTCAAGTGTTTGTGCTGTTCAGGCAATTGAATCTCCGGTAAAAATGAATGATTGTTTAGTGACAGGTGCCATTTAGCAATAATTGAACACAAACACAGTCTGAGCTCTGAGAACACCAGAGGACGTTCTTTGAAATCCATGCTGTAAGACCAAGTCTCTGTATGGCCACACACATGGGAAGCATGTACATATTTCTGGAGCCGTGCTGCGCGACTTAGTTTTTTTCTAAAGTCACACAATTAGCTTCTCTAAAGTCACACAATTAGCTTCTCTAAAGTCACATAATTAGCTTCTCTAAAGTCACACAATTAGCTTCTCTAAAGTCACATAATTAGCTTCTCTAAAGTCACACAATTAGCTTCTCTAAATTTACACAAGTAGCTTCTCTAAAGTCACACAATTAGCTTCTCTAAAGTCACACAATTAGCTTTTCTAAAGTCACACAATTAGCTTCTCTAAAGTCACACAATTAGCTTCTCTAAAGTCACACAAGGCGACCAAATCTTTCTCCGGATATGAAGGGTGGTCGGGTCTGCCTAACGCCTCTATATCTTTCAAATGGTACAGAAGGATACCAAATCTTCATCTACAACCACATAACGACGATGATCTCTCTTTTCTCTCTCTCGCTCTCGCCCGCGCGTTTTCTCTCAAAAGTCACACTATAACACCAGGTATATTGTTTGACTTTAAAGAAGTCTAGTCTTAGTCTCTTTTGTATCCCTTCAATGTCGCACAAGAAGAATACGTCTTTCTAAAGCCATACAAAGCAACAGGTCTTCGTCTGAAGTCGTACGAAAAGTCAAAACCATTCTAACGTTATGCACAAAGACCGAGTCTTTCTAAACCACACAGTGAAATAAAGCATCCCTAAAGTCACACAATGTCATCAAGTGTCTTTTGTGGCTTTTGACTGAAGAAATCTTGTCTCTGTCTCTTTAGGATGTGATATTGTGTTTCTTTGAAGCTACAAAAGCGAAAATATTTTAGATTCACACAAGAGAACAAGTCTTCCCAAAGCTACATGATAAAACTTTTTTCCAAAAAAATAATTTTTTTATTCAATTTTTTTGCAAAAAAATAAAATAAATTAAACAACTATTAGTAAAAAAATGTTTTTTAATAAATTGAATGGCCACGTTGTGAGATATCCCACGTAGACAGACCAAAATATTGGTAGCACAATAATTTTGCACAGTTTTAAACAATTTTTAGTAAAAAATAATGGTTTTAAACAAGTGAAACTATCAGGTTATGAGAAATTCCACGAAAATTGTCCAAATTATTGGCGTCATGATGATTCTGCACAAGTGTTTCAAGCCGCTGATTTAATTGCATGTACTATTGCATCGATGCTTCTGGCTGCATAAACCCCGCTTGAAAACGAGCTGAATCAAATTCGTCTTGATTCTGTTCTTTTAAAAATTGAGGTATTAGTTTGTACACTGACGGATGATCGTAATATATGGTCTGCTGGAAAGAGCGTAGAACGAGGAAGATTATTGAGAACTCTACTGTAAACGTTCCATAGGAAATTATAACATAATTCAAAAAGGAAATGGATTACAACTTAATTGTGTTTCATGGTGTCCATATTATGACCGGAAGAAATATTCTAACTGTAATCCGAATATTTCTTTGAGGCACTACGGAAGCCGTGAGATACAATTAAGTTGTAATCCATTTTCTTTACGAGTTATGTTATTAATCAAGAGGCTGAGAGTGGTGTTGCCATATGGGTCTGCGGTTGGTTCGTTTGACGGAGGCTATTTTATGTATTGCCTGTGATGTCGGGACTATTTTTTGTCGAGGTAATGTAATGTTGTACTAAGTAATATTACTCGTAAAATGATTATTTTGTCAGCCTACATTTATGTTAATGAATTAGTACTTATAGGGGAATACTTTGAGTTCGGGTGGAATACCGATTTCCAAACCTATAGCAGCAAATTTATCCCCCACTCTACTGCGGGGTTTTTTTTTTTGCGAGGAAAAATGGAAAAATAAGAAAAGAAAATAAAAAAAAATTGCCATTTGGGGATCCTTCCAGTATCACGGGACCCCGCGCTTGAGCTTCGTAGGCTTCACTGTACAATACGCACTTTTTTTTTTTGCACTTGTTTCCCTTGAAAAGCAAAGAAGGTCCGCACATCTGGACGATCATACGCATCCCACGATACTTCATTTCCTCTCGGAAGGGATCACCAGTAATCCAGTCCTTAGGTCAGCACGTGGTACCAAAATCGTGAGGAAGTTCTTACACATCATATGTGGTCCTCCTAACCACCAGATCCTATCCCCATTGAGAATGCCTGGGACTTGTTTAGAAGATGGTGTTAAATGTCTTCCTTCCTACCTAAAAAACCCTGCGGACTCCATTTTGGGCCACGTAGCACCTGTCACTTCTGCGTGTGGCGTACCTTTGCTGTATTGATGGTGTTCCTGTATTTTCATTTTTCTGTCGTCTGTCCACTGTACTTGTACACCAGGATAGCTTTCTCAACTATTAATATTGCCGACTACGTGAAAATAGCGTGACGGTGCGGTATCAGGGGCAGGGGGGGGGAAGGATTGACATTCCGGTCGATTCAGATAAGTTTTTTTTTCATTCTTCTCTCACTTACCTTTATTGCTTTGCTTTTACCCCTAAATAAAAAAAAAGTCCTGGAAGAAAATGCACCGGATATTTCAAAACGGGCCCAGGGAAGTCACCCTACCCTGTTAGTAACTGAGTTCATGGAATATGGAAGCTGCCATAATACGCTAGTTGCTCAAAAGAAGAAGAAGAAGAAAAAAAAAAAAAAAAGAGAAATAAACGGAACTGATAACAACGATCTATTTATTCTTTCTTTTTCATGCTATGTTGTCGGCTGTACATCTACCTAGCCAGAACTTTTACGTATTTTGGAGAACAGCTTATCTGCTTCTCGTGCATTGGAAGAGAAACAAAAAATCGAATATCTGCTAACGTTGAGGTCCATGTTGTTGTTATTATACAGCAAATGTTGGTATCTTAGGAAAAATCGTTATTATCCCGAGCACCTGTGCGTTGGTGTAATGTCAGTGTTCCTTTCATTGTTATTATTTTCTTTTATTTTCGTGCAAGTAAAATCGCCCAGTAGATTAATTCGTAAATAATACCACTATTCATATATGCTGCTGATGGATATAGTAAATACATGCTTGGTGTAACCAGGAAAGATAAAAAGGGGAACTCGTCGATAAGGAGAATGACAAACGTGGTAGACATCATGATCAAAGTAAAATATCTAAAATGGCAAATGGGCTGGACATGTTGCTAGAAGAACGGACCGTCGATGGACAACCGAAATTTTAGACTGGATTCCAAGGGACCGGAAAAAAACTAGAAGAAAACCACGTGGGAGGTGGATGGGTGAAATTCGAAAGCATGCAGGGGTAACATGGAGGAGACAGGCTCAAGACAGACCGTCGTGGAAGAAACTTGGGGAGACCTTCATCCAGAAGTGGATTGATAATGGTTGTTGATGATGGTTGTTGATGATGGTGATGATTATTATAACAAATGGGAATCAGTCCAAACTGGTCTGATTCGCAGAGTTATCGTCATCTTAATTTTTTTTTTATACGGTGTGCATGTGTTAAGAGTATCGCATTCGTAGCTTATCAATTCGTTCTCATGAACAAATGTCATGAGGTATTTATTCCCTGAATATTTGATGGTGTAATGCTTTTTTTCTTAATTTTGAAAACAAGGGAAAATTAATAATTATATCATTGACTGCGATACTTTACGAAACCCTCCTTTTTCGATATTACACTGATGTCCTAAACTTAAGAACGATGCGCATTTTGAATGGTCAAAATCGGAGAAAGTGGTTTTACCGCTATACACCGATGAGCCCATTACATTATGACCACCTACCTAATAAGCTGTAGGGCCACCTTTAGGCCGCAAAACAGCGGCCACTCGGCGAGACATCGATTCAATGAGGTGGCGATAGGTATCCTGGAATGTCTGGTACCATAATGTCAACAGCAGGTCCTCCAGTTCCCGTACATTTCGGGGTGGTGCTGATTTAGCACGAACCCTCTTTTCCAAGTCGAATCACAAATGTTCGATTGATCTCATGTCAGGTGAATTTGGAGGCCAGGGCAGTACCAGAAATTCAACAGCATGTTCCTCGAACCACTCCTTGACGATTCTGGCAGTGTGGCATGGCGCATTATTCTGTTGGTAATGGCCATCACCAGCAGGGAACACAGTTGCCATGAACGGGTGAACTTGGTCCGCAACGATGTTCAGATACCTGACATATGTCAGGGATTGTGCTGTATTGGGATAATGGGGCCTAAAGTGTCTCAAGAAAACATCGCCTACAGCATAACACCGCCGTCGACCACCTGTTTCAACTTAACAGTGCATCCTGGTGCCATAGCCTCCGTTGGTTATCGGCGCTCGGCCGTCTACGTGATGCACCAGGAATCTTAATTCGCCAGAATAAGACACTGTCTTTCAATCATCCACGGTCCAATCTCGATGATCTTGGACCCATTTCATGCGTTGTTGGCGATGACGTGCAGTGAGCATGGGGACCCGGCTGGGTCTTCGGCTACGCAGGCCCATGCGCAGAAGACTGCGGTGAACTGTGTGCTGTGACACATTGCCCTGATTACCACTCTTGTAGCTGCGGGTGATTTGTCGCATTGTGGCCCTGCTGTCGCTGTGAACACTGCGCGACGGTCTCCGCTTTCCTCTGGCATCAATGAGCTGCGGACGACATACGGCTGGACGACGGCTTTATTGTTTGGTCATCTGTACACCACTTCTGATATGCATTCACTACAACGTCACGTGAACAAGCCACGCCGTTTCTGAGATCATGGTTCCAAGGCGCCGTGCCATCAGAATTTGTCTTTTATCAAACTCCGATAAATCGGCAGCTTTTCCCATTATGACTCCGAACGCTCTACTAACCGAAAGCCGTTCCTCGGGTTGTATATATACCGTTCTGTGAACTTTACCTGCGCCACTGTTCGGTCTCCATTTCTGTAAGTTGGTGTTGACTCATCTGTGTAAGTGGCATCAATGGTTATAGCAACAGTAAAGTGAAACGCACGACATCAAAAGTCATGAGTAATATGTAACAGATCGAAACAGAGCAAAACATTTCGAAGGAGGTACAGGCTCATCTGTCGCCTGGTGACACTCTTCCATCAGCACCTCATAAGCAGACCATAGGGCGAAGTCATCAGTTATGTTTACCCCGTACTGCAATGCATCTTTGGCTCCGGTGTGTCACCGTTAGCACCAAGTGTGTTAGAAACTATAGGATGAAAGTGTCCCACTCCTATTGCAGAGCCCTGATAAATGCTGAAATGGTTTCTGGTAGGGGATTCCTTTGCACACACGTGTCTCCCTAGAACGGCCAATATATGTTCTACAGGATTGGGATCAGGGGAGCACTCTGGTCACTTATCCTTACTATTCAATACTTCATCGACAGCTGCTGTCCGGTGAAGATGACAGCTGTCTTCTGTAAAAATGAGATTCATGTTTACAGTGTGATGTACTACAGAGGTGACGCACATGTCAAGACGGCAAGTAGCAGTGATATATGTCTTTGTCTGTGTAGTTTAATTGGGAAAAGCATTCGGCTCTGGAGTAGGAGAATGTGGTTTCAAAATCTGCCTCCGTCAAATTTCGGTTTCACATTGGCACCCGAACCTAAAAATGGACCTACTAGCCGTTGGGTTCTTCAAAAAATGAGTGATGTTGCTTCCACATATCGTTTAGAATAAATTAAAATTCCTTCTTCCCTTCGAAAAATGTGTGATGCTTCTTCCACACATCATCTCGAATTAGTAAGAATTCCTTCTTCTGAATTACTTCAAGCATGGTTTGTGGTGGTCCCGAAACCAGCGATTTCGTGTCCCCGCGTTTCTTAGAGGAAGGGAGGGGAGTACATGAACGTACTACAGAGGTGACGCATATGTCAAGACAGTAAATAGCAGTGATAAGTTTTTGTCGCCGTAGCTTAATTGGGAGAGCATTCGGCTCCGGAGGTGAAGGATGTGGGTTCGAGTCTTACCATCGGCAAATTTGGGTTTTCACAACAGCACCAAGGAATAGACGAACTTGGCGAAGAATCGCATCCTTGCTGCACCACTGCCCGGTGTTTGTCCCTTTCTTGATTCATTACCTGCAGTTCGCCATTGACCATGATACCTGCTCACACCATGACTCCGAGATTGCCATTTTCTATTCAACGATGTTCTTGGCATCACACGCAGTTCCACGGTTCCTCCAGATCAATTGCCGCTTGGAATCCGACCATCGACGTAACCGGCTTTCATCTGTGGATAGTACTTTGGCCCACTGATCTGAAGACCAGTCAAAGTGAGACATACACCACTGATGACGGGCTGTACGACGCGGCCTTGATAAAATGGTAGACAGCTTACAGCTCTGCAAGCATATAGTCCTGCTGTATTTAGACGTCTTGACCCTGTTTGGCGCGAAATTCGCACACCAGCGATTGCTTGAAGACGATTAGCCAAATGGCCTGCTGTACTTTTCCCAACTCCGTTTTGCCATCATGGACAGGTAACAGTCATCCCGCTCGCTTGTGTACAGCCTGGTCGACCTCCAGCAAAACATCTGGAAGTGGTTATGTGTCTACTGAATGCTGGCCAAAGTCGCGACTCTATAAATGACTCATACAACTATCTGGCAGCATCGGACACAACCCGGCCTTCTTCGAGATTTCCCATAATTCGGCCTAGGGTAAAACCAACTATATGATGACTGCTAGACATCTGTTTGTTGCCTTAGAGACGCAGTTTCTCGCTCGTCGCTGAAAGACACGAAAAAGAGAATGAACTCACATGAAACAAGACTCGTCCTCCTGCCTATATACAGCAGCTGTCCCTCACAAACTGTCACGTGTTCTCAGCAAATTTGCATACCAACTGCGCATCATGGAATCTGCTCATTCGTCACATCGCAATTCTTGCGCATCTTTTCGCAAACTCTAGCGACACGATGCTCTCTAAGCGCAGGATTTGAAGTTTTTCTATAAGTGTTGGACAGCAGTGTATTTTTATTTATTGTATATATTTTTATTTATTGCTTTTTTGAACTTTAGCCGAAGTGAGATTGTTTATGAGTTTCAATATGTAACCTGATATAAGTAATCTTAATATCAGTTATAAAAAAAAAAAAAAAGGTTTTACCTACATAAATTAAACGTGCTTATCCAAGTGTGTTGGAATCTTAAATGGTTGCATTCTTTTTTTTTTTTTTTTTTTTTTTGGTGGGGGTGGGGTGGGGGGTATTTAAAGGCTTGGTTGAGAGAAAATTCGCAGAGGTTTGGAGCACCCTCATCCAATCCTGGTATCGTCGCTCCCGTTACCAAGGCACACCAGTAAGTATGGCAAACAGCACTTTTCTACTATTCCTCTCCCCTCCAGAAAAAGCTACTGATCCCCTGTCAAAGTAATGTTTTTATTGATTATTTTAACTTTTGCATATTTATTCGAACGATCCCATATTTGAAAACTGGCCATAGTTCAATTCACTATGGGTTTTGACATTTTATGTTTCATTTTTTTTTTTTTTTTAGAAAAAAAACTAATCGCGGTATAACACCGGCTGCGGTCTTAGTAATAATTTCAGTGTACAGTTTTCATGGTTAAAACCTCAGTCTCATCGAAAATTTATGTTTTATTTATTTATGGAATAAATGTTTTTATGAGATGCCACTAAGTTTTTTAAAATATTAAGCGTTACGTTGATGACCACTTACACGGCGAAGTATGTAAACTTCAGTAATGTTGGTTTTATTCTGAATTAAAAATGGTTAATTGATGTAGTTACTTTCAACATGAGAATAAAAGTTTTTTTCCCTTCTCTTCTCTATTTTAGATCTCAGCGAGAACTGTTTCGAACGCATGATATTTCTCCATTTAGTTTGATGGCATGAAGTGTTCACCATGCTGTAGTCTTCGGAATTTAATCGTAAAATTTCTTAGTGTTAGTCGCTCTTCCATTTGACTGAACGCTTTGTTCCTACGAGGTAAGTTGTTTTTATTTTTACCATTCACTCAGTCAATTACATTTCCATGCAGTTTTAACGAATTGTGCTTTCTCAGTAATCCTTGATGAAATGACTCATTCATTGTAATTACTTCCTGGAAGTTCTGAAGAGTCTTTTACTTCGTGGAAGGCCATCAGTACCGATAGCGATGTTTCATCGAAGCGTCAGTTACTTGGAAAGGTACTAGCTTAATGGGAAGTATCACTTAAGAGAAACTGTGTTTTTCCAAAAGAAGTTTGCTCTCCAAAGATTATTTTGTCGATATGTGATACTGTTCCTTATACTAGATGCGACACGTGTTGGTTAGACTCATTATATTACTATTATATGAGCATACACTGAAATTCCAACTTAGTAAGATTTCGGTTGGTATTAATTTTGAATGTGCTGTGATTTAAAGATATGAACGAAAGCAGAATATCTGTTTAATCGTAGTCTGACTCCTTACTAAATTCCAACTTTAAAACATTTCGTTCGCTGCTATTTTTTTGCTGTGTTCGGATTTACATACACTAAAGTAGCAAATTATTAGGAACATTTACTCCACCTAATGACGTGTTACGTCACACTTGGCCTTCAAAACAACCTCAGTTCCACGTGGCAGGGGATTCCACCAGGTGCTGATATCGTTCTGCAGGTTTTGTCAGTTACTTTTCACTTCGTCCGCTGTTTAATTCGTCCACTGTCCACTTTGTCCGCTGTTCACTTGTCCACCGTTCACTTCGTCTGTTGTTCACTTTGTCCATTTTAATTTCGTTCACTGTACACTTTGTCTGTTGTTCAGTTTGCCCACTGTTCACTTTGTTCACATTCAGTTCGTCCACTGTTCACTTTGTTCACGTTCAGTTGGTCCACTGTTCACTTTGTTCACGTTCAGTTGATCCACTATTCACTTTGTTCACGTTCAGTTGGTCCACTGTTCACTTTGTTCACATTCAGTTCGTCCACTGTTCACTTCGTACGATGTTTAATTCGTCCACTGTGACCGCCGATGACTTCACTCGCTGTTTAATTCGTTCACTGTCCATTGCGACCGCTGATGACTTTATCCACTGTTCACTTCGTCTGCTGTTCGTCTCGTTCACCTTTCACTTCGTCCGCTGTTCACTTCATCCGTTGTTTAATTCATCTGCTGTTCAATTCTTCCATTGTTCAATTCGTCCGCTGTTCACTTTGTCCATGTTAATTTCGTCCGCTGTTCACTTTGTCCATGTTAATTTCGTCCGCTGTTCACTTTGTCCATGTTAATTTCGTCCGCTGTTCACTTTGTCCATGTTAATTTCATCCGCTGTTCACTCTGTCCATGTTAATTTCGTCCGCTGTTCACTTTGTCCATGTTAATTTCGTCCGCTGTTCGTTATGTCCATGTTAATTTCGTCCATTGTACACTTCGTCTGTTGTTCACGTCCATTGTCCACTTTGTGTACATTCAGTTCGTCCACTGTTCACTTCGTGCCCTGTCCAATTCATTCACTGTTACAGAGGAATGGCCATATCGTCCGTCAATTACAGAATGTTCGCTGGAGGTGGTCCTCTGTTACGAATGGCTCCATAAATTTCACCCTAGAAGTGTTGGACTGTGTAGACCATTTCAGCATTTTGAAGTCACTGCGTGACAATCCGAGCCTTGTGGCATGCCACATTATCCTGTTAGAAATAGCCCTCTTCATCAGGAAACACCATGCATATGTACGGGTGTGGCTGGTTCTCAGTGATGTTAAGATACCTTGTGGCATCCAAATCCTGCTTCAGAGGTATTAAGGAACCGAATGCCCGCAATGGAAAGAGTCCAGGCCCGTTCCACCGCTTCTACCAGCTTGTACAGTTAACGCTGTTCAGCTGGCGTTCATCGATTCGTGTTGTTGACGTCACATTCTGGCCCGTCAGTAGCGGTGTATTGCCTGAAAACGTAATTCATTGGACCAGGTGACCTTTTCCAGTCTTTTAAGAGTCCAGTTTCAGTGGTCCCGTACCCACTGTAGACGAATTAGCTGGTTTTTAGCAGAGACGAATGGTACACGAAGTCTGTTATAGCTCATTGTCGCCATTGTGCGGCGCGTTGCATATGCTAAAGTTCTTCTCTCGCTATTGTACTGCGCAGTTACTTGACGCAATGGAACTCCTCTGTTACGTCGTACAATACTCTCCTGTTGTCTTTGCCGTCGAGCATGAACCAGTCGTTTCCGTCCATAAGAAGACCGCTGACTGCTTGTTTTGTTATTTGTTCACAACGTATTTCACATCCTCGGTACAGTTGTTCTTGCATAGCCGAGGAGGTTTGCCGTTTCTGAGACGCTTGCACCTGTCACTGTGAAAGAGGCATGATATCTTCATTATTATGCCTCTTTCGAAGTCGCTTTAGACGTGTCTTTCCCATATTGTCGCTTTCTACGCTTCGTACACGTCTGAAGAATCCTTTGCAGTGAGCTATTTGTAAAACCATCTCAACGTTATATTTGCGTACGTGAGTGAGGACGGCACGTGTTTGATTGCTATTGGGTATATAAAACAATATAATTTCCTTTGCCTGAACGTTTGTTCCACTTTGGTGGCGCAGTGCTTAGAGGGCTTGTCTGTTGTAATAGTCGAATCCCTGCCTCAACCAACATACCCTTTTTTTTTTGTATTGTCCTAATGGGAAACAAAGTCGTAAGTTGTGTGAAGAATGAGATTGGGGAAATGATATGGGCGCCCAATGAGTTAAGTGACAGATGGGGCGAATAGTTCTGTGAGTTATTAGAGCAGGAAAGCAAAGATGATTCTGAGACAGACACAGATGATGTCACAATGAGGGATGGAAGCACAGGAGGGATCTCAAGAGAAGAAGTGTGTAAAGCTCTAAAATCTCTTCAGAATGGTAAGGCTCCAGGAGTTGATGGCATAAACGCAGAGATGTTGAAATATGGTGGTGACTCTATAATTGACTGTTTAACTGAAATTTGCCAGTTGTGCTGGGAGTTACGAATGGTCCCTCGGGATTGGAAGGATGCTATCATTGTTCCCTTATATAAGGGAAAAGGTGATCAGACTGAATGCAAGAACTATCGTGGTATTAGCCTACTGAGTGTGCCAGAGAAAGTGTTTGTTAAGGTTGTTATTGAAAAAGTACGGGTCTTACATCACTGAAAGTGTGGGATGTTCAGAGTGGTTTTATGCCTGGTAAAGGCTGCACTAACCAGATGTTTGCATTACGCACGGTGATTGAAAAGTATCTGGCTGTTGGGAAGAAAGTTTTTACTGCCTTCATAGATTTAGAGAAAGCTTACGACCGAGTGAATAGGTCACTTTTGTGTAAGGTATTGAATGAATATGGTGTTACTGGGAATCTACTTAATAGTGTAAAAGCCATGTATGCTGGTAGTAGAGCTTGTGTACGAGTGAATGGTGTTTTTATCAAAATGGTTTTCCATTGGTGCAGGAGTTAGACAAGGTTGTGAAATGTCACCATGGCTGGTTAATATATTTATGGATGCCTGCATGCGTTATGCCAAAATAGATAATAGTGGTTTATGTCTTGGTGATATCCGTGTGTGCAGATTGCTGTATGTTGATGACACTGTCCTGTTGGCAGAGAGCAAAAGTGAGTTGCAGAGTATGTTAACTCAGATGCACGAAGTTTGCATGGAATTCAAACTGAGTATAAATAAGGGAAAAACCAAAGTTATGGTGTTTGAAGGAGCAACGGGTAGCACTGAATGTAATGTAAGCATAAATGGCACTGTGATTGATCAGGTGAGTGAGTTTGTGTATTTAGGAAGCATGTTTGACAGTGAGAACAAGTTGGATGGTGAAATCAGTAGGCGAGTGAATTCTTCTTTGAAAGTCATAGCTGCTCTGGGAGGTTTTCACAGGAATGATGGGTTCTCTAGAGAGTCCCGCATGGCTGTGTATGAAACTGTAATTGTTCCTACTCTGATGTATGGCAGTGAAACCTGGGTACTGCAGAAGAAACATAGGAGTCGTTTGTGTGCTGGAGAAATGCGTTACTTACGTGGGGTTTGTGGCAAGGCACGATATGAATGTGTGAGAAATGAAGATGTATTGCAGTTGTGTGATGTGAGGCAAAATGTTGTTAGCAACGTGGAGACCAATATGCTTCGGTGGTTTGGCCATGTTGAAAGTATGAGTGATGAAATGCTTACTAAGAAAATCTTTTCAGCCCAAGTGGCAGGAAGGAAAGGCAGAGGAAGGCCAAGGAAGACATGGGTGGATCAGATTCAGGAGTGTCTGCATGAGAAAAAGATTATGAGTATGAAGTATAAAAGATCTTGTGTACGGCGTGTAATGGATATTAGTGAAGCACGAGTTGTATGTCAATATCGCTGTAAATGGAGAAATTTGATACGACAACAATAAGTAAAAATATCTGGAAGTTTGTATTTCTTTTTGGAGCTAACCTCTGAATCCCAGAGAACAGCTTAGTGATATGTATGTGTGCCCTAATGTTCATGAAACACACTTCATATTTGGACATCAAAAACCCCAAAAAATACGTAGTTATTAAAAAATTCCCCTACATATCTTATTTCCCTCCGTCATTATTGACGGTCTTTCACGTAGCTCCTTATACTATGCAAGTTCAATGTATATGGAACCAGGATCGTATTTAGAGGGCAGGCAAGGGAGCCTTGGCCTACCTCGAAAGTGTTTTATTTTTTGTTAAAATGCGACTTACATTAGAAAAAATACAAGTATGTTTTAATTTAATAAAAATGCATCAACTTACAATAGAAAATAATGCTTTAATGTTTTTCTCCCATTTTTATTAACTTTTTTCTTATCCTGATGGATTTCAAAGACTTCAATTTTTAGTAGCCCTCCCCCCGCCCCCTTTCCTCCCGAAAAAGTTATATATACGCCGCTGTATGGAACTGAATCTTAATCTGTGTTTGATCCCTATTATTAGACTCCACTCTAAAGTTCAGCTTCGTGATCTTTCGTTTATTGTTAATTTTTGCTGTGATCTTATTTAAAGGCGGCGATAGAATTGCTATTCCGTCAAGGTGACGACCCACAAAATCGGTCGTTTGATTAATTTCAGAGGTATTAAGGAAACCAAATTTTCTCGTGTTTCCACGAGAAAATTTCAGTTTCCTTAAAGGTAACCCCCTCGAAGTATGGAACATTTCAGTAGCCGATAACATCACTACTGATGAAGTGATGTTATCGGCTAAACGACTTTTCAGTGGAATGAAATGTAAGTAATATGAAGAAATAAATGAAACTCAGGTGAACGTTTCAACTGAGAAGTACATTTAGTGCTATGGCCACTGAAATGGGCTAGTCATTCCATAAAATGGGGATATACTTAGTGCGATCAAAAAGTTCCGAGACTAGGTACGTAGCGCGCCAACAGATGGCAGTACAAGGACGCGCGAGCAGCGGTCGAGGGCAATGACCTTTATGAGTCATTGTGCCGAGTGGCGTCGTTCTGTGAACATCCGGAACTGTGCTACACGATATTTGGTGACCACGTGCAGAACACAGCTGCGATTTCGGTATGGACTGCAAACTAGAGCAGCGGTCGAACATCAAATTTGCGTCAAACTCGGCCAATCGGGAACGGAGACGCATGAAATGTTGTGGCATGCTTATGGCAATGAGTCGTGCGAGGTGTTTTGAGTGGCAGTCGCGCTTTAAGAGCGGCAAAACGGCACTGGAACACGACGAGAGGTCAGGGCGACCGTCCACGAGCGAAACTCCCGAAAATGTGGATATTCGTGGTGTTGTGCACCGTGAATTCGTCCCCCAGGGCCTAACCGTCACCGCCCTTTTTTACTGCAAAGTTCTGCGGCGTCTTAGGGAGGACATTTTCCGCAAACAACCTGAAATGTGGCGCAGGCTCCATCACGACAATGCAGCAGCACGCAGAGCGTTAGCAACACGCCAGTTGTGCAGCCGCAACAGCATGACTACCCTTCCTCACCCACCTTACTCGCCGGATTTGGCCCCCTGCGATTTCTTTCTGTTCCCGAAGATTAAGCTGAAGCTCAAGGGTCGCCGTTTTGAAACCGTAGACGAGATCCAGCGCAAATTGCAGACTGTGCTTGACACGATTCGCGAACAGGACTTCCAGGGAGCGTTCCAACAGTGGCAAAAACGCTGGCAGCGCTGTATCGCTGCCCAAGGAGACTACTTTGAGGGAGATCATAGCCAGACTCAAGTAACGTAAGTATTTTGTTGTATATCGGCCTAGTCTCGGAACTTTTTGATCGGACCTCGTATGTATACGTATATAAATTAGGTGCATTATTCAATGAAACAGCCCATAAATGAAATAAATGAAGAAAATCAATCGACTGGGTAACTATTTAGTGAGGTGCAGAGGCGTAACTAGGCATTTCTGCGCTCGATCTAACCATAAAATATTGTGCCTCTATCTGTCTGTATTATTACTAATTTTATAGTTAAATATATGTACATAAGTATACACTGTGCTCAGCAAAACAAAATTAACGCCATATCAAACTGTGATTGTTTGTACAGCTTTTGCCAACTGCTTCTGATTTCGGTACCACATCAGACGGACCGAATGTCACTGGCAGTGGTGGCTCGTATCACACTGTGGCCACCACTGCCACAGTGATGGCTCGTATCCACAAAAATGTGTGATGTATGTTTCACACATCGTCACACAAATCCTTCAACGATGTGAACGACATCCTTATCATGCAACGAGCTAATAGTTCATCCAACTAAAGAAAAACTGCAGGCACTATTGTAGTCGACGAAGGCCGTGGCCTTTCTTTAGTTGGACGGACTATACAACTGCGACTTCATTTCTGAATGTGAGCAACTAACTTTTGGTGAAAGGAAATGAGATGAATTATTTTGATTAAATTTCTTTTCTAGTGGAAATGACATGGATGAATGGATAAATTTAATCTGATGAGACGACATCGACGAAATGTTTTTTCTATAAAAAGTTTCAGATACGATTAAACTACATTTTCTTGAAATTAAATGTGGCAGGTTTTTTTTTCTATAAGAAATGAAGCCCGGGGGCGTAACTAGGGCGGGGAAGGCGGGCGGTCGCCGTACGCCAAGTTCAAATTAAATTTCCTTTTGATAGCTTGTGACGTACTACAGAGGTAAAGCACGTGTCAAGACGACGAATCTACAGCGATATATTCCATCCGTGTAGCTTAGTTGGGAGAGCAACTTACTCCGGAGTGAGGGGGCGCGATTTCGATCTCCGTCACGGACAAATACAGTATGCGCATTCACATTGGCGCCCGAACGTTAAAGTGGATGTACTGGCCGTTGGGTTCTTCGAAAAAATGTGTGATGTTTGTTCCACACATCGTCTGGAATTAATGAAGAATTCCTACTTCGCTTCGAAAAAAAAATTTAAGAGAGAGATGATGTAGCCTAACTACAGAGGTAAAGCACGTATTAAGATGACAAATCTTCAGCGATGCATTCCGTCCGTGTAACTTAGTTGGTAGAGCAACTTACTCCGGAGTGAGGGGGTGGGGTTTCGATCCCTGTCGTGGAAAAATTTGTGTTTTCACACTAACTTTTGGTGAAAGGTATCAACGAAATTATTTTTCTCTGAAAAATGAGATGAATTATCTTGATTAAGTTTTTTTACTAGTGGAAATGACATGTATGAATGGATAAACTTAATTTGATGAGACGACATCGACGAAATGTTTTTTTCTATAAAAAGTTTGAAAAACGATTCAACTATACTACGTTTTCTTGAAGTGAAATATGACAGAATTTTCTTTTCTGTAAGAAATGAAACCAGGGGTGTAACGACGGTTGCCCCACGCCCAGCTCAATTTAGGTTTCGTTATGAAACCAGGGGCGTAACAATGGTTGCCTCACTCCCAGTTCAAATTAGATTTCGTTATAAAACCAGAGGCGTAACGACAGTTGCCCCACGCCCAGTTCAAATTAGATTTAATTTTGAAGCCAGGGGCGTAACGATGGTTGCCCCACTCCCAGTCCAAATTAGATTTCGTTATGAAACCAGGTGCGTAACGACGGTTGTCCCACTCCCAGTTCAAATTAGTTTCGTTATGAAACCAGGTGCGTAACGACGGTTGCCCCACTCCCAGTACAAATTAGATTTTGTTTTGAAACCAGGGGCATAACGACGGTTTTCCCACTCCCAGTTCAAATTAGATTTTGTTACGAAACCATGTGCGTAACGACGGTTGTCCCACTCCCAGTTCAAATTAGATTTCGTTATGAAACCAGGGGCGTAACGACGGTTTCCCCATTCCCAGTTCAAATTAGATTTCGTTATGAAACCAGGGGCGTAACGACGGTTTCCCCACTCCCAGTTCAAATTAGATTTCGTTATGAAACCAGGGCGTAACGACAGTTGTTCCACTTTCAGTTCAAATTAGATTTCGTTATGAAACCAGGGGCGTAACGACAGTTGTCCCACTCCCAGTTCAAATTAGATTTCGTTATGAAACCAGGGGCGTAACGACGGTTGTCCCACTCCCAGTTCAAATTAGATTTCGTTATGAAACCAGGGGCGTAACGGACGTTCTCCCACTCTCAGTTCATATTAGATTTCGTTATGAAAATAGGGGCGTAACGATGGTTGCCCCACGCCCAGTTCAAAATAGATTTCGTTTTGATAGCTATAACAGTGTTTGAATTATAGAAACAACAAACCACACAGACAGCAGCATAATAATAGTCAAGTCGTGTTCAGGGGAACAAAAATGCATATTCACGTTGAAATCTTGGTCACTTTTTTTTTCGATTGCAATATTTTCTCATGCATTGTATGAGAAAGTAAAATGGGGTGGCATTAATTTTTTTTTCATGACTGGCTGCCAAAGTGAAGGGTCGGGGATCACCCAAAACTGATACTGTGCACGGGATTCCAGTAACTCTAAACTCGCCACTGCGCCTGCGCCCGACCCTAATGTGGGTCCACTGGCTCCAGGAAACGGAAGGAGTCAGTTCCCTAAGCAAGCACACGATCCATGCCTCATCCGGAACTCGAACCTTGGCCCACCCGAACGAACGGTCAGAAGTCAGCGCTTAGACCACTGCGCTACCTGCGCGGCGAAACCACTTTCTGTGAAATATCCTGTAACTTCTGAATTAATCTATCCATCTACATTGAGAACAGCGATATTTTGTATTAAATATTTTACATGTAATACAAAATATGGAGATGTTCTAAATACAAAGGCCGTTCCATAAAATCTTCCAAATACGTGGCGTCGTAAATAAATAAATACATCGCTCTTTCCACGTTCCAGAAACACATAGCAACCGAAAAACAATTTTTCGGTTGCTATGTGTTTCTGGAACGTGGAAAGAGCGATGTATTTATTTATTTTACGTCCATAAAAACTGAGTGGTTTTTTTTTTGAGTTGGCAACTGTGCGAAGAGGGAAAATAATCACGCAGACGATTAACTGAATTAAGAAAGTATCTATGGCAACAGTTATTAGCGGTGGCAGACGATTCTGGTTTTGTTATTGCGCAGTTGTTTAAGGTACGTCTGCATTTCGCCATTCAGTTATGGAGGTGAGTGATTGAGAGTTAAGAAGTGAAATGCGTTACGATAAAATTTTGCTATAGTTTATGTAAAACGGCTCCAGAAACAGTTGATTTAATAAAAAAATCTTACAAAGATAAAGGTTTGGGTGAGTCAACGATTTTTTAGATGGCACCATGCTTTCAGAAAAGGGCGTTTGTCGGCAAAACTCTTTCCTAGGACTGGTCGAATTGAAAGTGTTGTTACGCAGCGTATTGGTAACACTGTTTCGACAATCTTGCAAGAAGATCGACGAATGACGTTTGAAGACATAGCGGCGTCAACTAATATTTCCAAAACGTCGGCATTCCGCATTCTACGCGGCAAATTACCGCTTCATCGTGTGTGTTCCAGCTGGGTCCCTCATCACCTGAGAAGAGAACAATTGTTAGCCAGAGTTCATTTGTGTCATGAGTGGAAACAAATGATTGCAAAGGATTCAAAACTTTCTAAACAGAGTAGCCGATGAAACATGGGTCCACTATTTGGACCCTCTCACAAACCGCGCAACCAGTGACTGGAAACGCACAAGTTCGCCTCATCTGAAAAAAGTCCCCAAAACCCAATCAGCTGGAAAGTTAATGATGACAATTTTCTTTGATTATAAAGGTGTAGTTTAGTAGCATCCGTTCCTCCACAAATTACTGTCAATGCTGAGTATTACATTTCAGTCTTGAAACGTCTGCGACGATACATATCGATTAAGCAACCGGAACTGGTGGGCAAGTGAACCCAACACTGTGATAATACCTGCCCACAAGTGTCTGCTTGTGTTCAACAGTTTCTTACGAAATGCAGTATTGAAATCGTACCACAGCCTGCCTAAAGTACTAACCTCGGCCCGTGCGATATCTGGTTGTTTCCAACAATGAAGGAAAAGTTCCGTGGTGCAACATTAAACATAGATGCTGACGTCATTCAAGCTGTACTCGGTTCGCTAAAGCAGCTTCCACAAAATAACTTCGCCACATGCTTTGAAAAGTAGACTGAACGATGGGATCGTTGCATATCATCTGAGGGAATATATTTTGAGAAAGAATGACATATATTTTGCTGTACCTATATTTCTTCATTCTGTGTGATTTTACTCTCAGCTTTTATGGAACGGCCGTTGTATTTTACATTCAGCCATGGAGCTTTTACACTTTTCGAGTCATACTGAGTTACTTATATATATTTTTTACTATATGATATCCACTCCATTTTTCTGAAGCGCGAGGAAACTGACTAAAATTCTCGGCTCGCAATAGATTTAAAACTTGTAATACGCCATTTGTCTTCAAATGCAAAGCTACTCTTGCCGAGTAGGTTTTCCAATACAAGTCCGAATTCAGAAACGCCGTATTAAAATCCTGATTGTTCACAAGAAACTTCCATAAAGCTTTCTGCATTCGTAATTTTTGTGTTAGTATGACTTGCGTTAAAATTGTTAGTGGTGTGTAAGTGTTGAAAAGATATCATCATGATAATTCCTGGCAAATACTGTTTTTTAGAAACCTACGTATTAATCGCAGTTTTTGGTGAAAAAGGGAAAATGTTTTCAAAATGGTTTGCTTACTTTTTTCTCTTTTTACGAATGTAGAGTGCTAATAATTATAATTATGTGTTAAATAAATGCCTTTTAAAAAATTTGGCGCCTAATGGCTAAAATTTCGATTGACTTTCCGAATTCCGAAACAGCTCAAATTTCCGGATCAATCAATGTAGTAAAAAAGAAATCATGTTCTGCTAACCTAAAAATAAGCTTTATACTTGCCTTGTCTCATACACAATAATACCCCATTTTGATGCCAGTATAATAAGCACTTTGGCTCAGTGTTGTTCTTCGATAAGCTGTCTTAATTAATGTCCGGTGATTATACCCATAGAGGAAAATAGAGCATGCTTTGTTATTCATTGCAGTGCGTTTTGATTTTTGTTTTTATTTTCCTGTTTTTGATTTTCGTTTTGCATACAAGCTGTTCTTTGTGCTCTACTAGTTACTGTACATGTTCCAGTTTCCTCCACAACAGAAAGCTATCGTGAAAAGGCATTTTACAGGAAGTAATTCTCACGAACACGAGATTTTTTTTTCTGTAATTTATCATGACTTGCTACAGTGACTGAGCCAAATCTTATCGTTAACACAACCATTCCCCTGTTGTCAGTGATATGTCCACCATAGTCTGACTTTTCATATACGGTACCCAATTAAAGCGTATTTCTTAATCCTTTTCACACGAAATTTTGCTCATAACGGGAATCAATAAAAATGTAACTTAAGGAATTTCATGCGAATTTTTAGAACTCCCACTGTACGGAATTCACCCCCACCCCCGTTTTTTATTTATGGGAGCGGGGTAAGAATGTGTTATTTTTTCCCCCTTGTGCAAAATACTGTAAGACTTCTGATGTACATATATTAGCATAAAGGGTTTCTAAATCATCCATTTATTTTATATTATTTGGGCACTTTTTAATTTAAAGTTTCTTTATGGATGAAGACATGTTTTTCATACGAGTCCCATCTCCTTCCCCCTCCCTTCCGCTAAAACAATCCTTGCACATTCTGCTGGAGATAGGTACTTTTATTGTTGGCCATACATAAATTGAAAAAAAAAATGGCTGAATTTTTGGTTTTCATCCACTTTTCAGAGTTTCCCTTGTGCAAGCATATTTTTCCTAGCACCGTACTGATAATTCTAGGCCTGAACTGAAAAGTTCCTTTGTTACGTGAATTAAATTTACTGTACACAATAAATCAACTCGAAATCATAATGTCTTGAAGGTAAAAGAGGAACTTGCTTGCACGTCCATATTTTTCTTAGATATTCATAGGGATTTATTTGTTGATCTAACTTATCAACTCTTCTTTGAATAGTATTAGCTAGGAAAAGCGTTTTGAGTACCGCATGTAAACATTGGGCGATATTAAGTGACAATGTAATCCCTTGGTTTTGAGGGGGTTCGCTACCTAGCGGAAATTAGCTCAAGCTCGTATATATTCCGGGCATACCTCACTTAGTAAAGAAAAAAGCACGAACCTTGAGAATTTTTGGAGTGTGATATAATATTCAGTCAGTTTTCACTATAAGAAGAACAAAGTTTTGTGCCACTAAGACAAAACACGTCACATTATCTTAGACGAGAGGGGTCTTCGCCTAATGGCTAAAATTTTCTTAGACGAGGGGGTTTGGCGGGCTATTAGTGGCTCCCCGAAAATTTTTTTAGTGGCTTCCCGGAATTTTTTTTAGTGGCTCCCAGAATATTTTAGTGGCCCTCCGTAGTTTTTTTAATGATCCCCGATTTTTCAGTGGCCCCCAAAATTTTTTTTAGTGGCTTCCCGGAATTTTTTTTAGTGGCTCCCAGAATATTTTAGTGGCCCCCGAAATTTTTTTAGTGGCCCTCCGTAGTTTTTTTAATGATCCCCGATTTTTCAGTGGCCCCCGAAATTTTTTTAGTGGCCCCCGAAATTTTTTTAGTGGCCCCGTAGTTTTTTTTAGTTACCCCCGATTTTTTAGTGGCCCCCGTAGATTTTTTAGTGGCTCCCCGGAATTTTTTTTTGTGGCTCCCAGAATTTTTAGTGTCCTTCCCGAATTGTCTGGTGGCCCCCCAGATTTTTCAGCGGCCTCGGGGATCGTTTTTACAAAATAATTTCTAAAATGAAAAAAATGTAATAAAACAATTGTTACTTTTTTTTCATTCATTTCATTTTGTAGTAGTTTTTCGTGCTACATTGATTTACAATTACACGTGATTAATAGTATTTTTATATATTATTTCACCTGTATGCGCGCGCCTCAGATTTAAGAGTAATTAATTTGTGCACCTGTTCAATTTTTAAAGAAGCTATTTAGTAGGTACTTTGGGCTCATGAACTTTAAATTACCAAATCTGCAATGAAGCTATGTTGGGAAAAATTATGTATTTTAAACTTTAAAGAATGCTAAAATTGTAGGCACGCCAGGTAACTACTTAGGACTTCTTTGTAATACGAATAGCATGTTAACTGCACCGCTCCTTTATCCGAAAGTTTTAGAATTCAAAACTTCTCAGAAATAACCGATATTCGTACAAGTACATTCAGTTTTGTTCATCTTTTTCATGTGGCCGGCAAGTCGTATTCCACTTCGTCATGTGGCCGGTAATCACATTTCATTTTGTCCTGTGGCCCTCTAGTTTTATTCCATCTTGTCATGTGGCCGGCTGGTCCCATTTCATTTTGTCATGTGGACAGTGATTCCAAAATGTTTGAAGATCCCTGTCCTAGACGGTTTTGCAGTCTTAGCATTTTACAACGTGCGGGCGCCGATTTTTGGAGATAATAATTAAGTTTTTCAAAAATTAAAAAAAGTTTTGTGGTTTTACTATTCATTACAATTTATTTGCCCTGTATAATATTCTCTTTTGTGCTGCACTGTATGCTCTCGTTCTCCGCTAAGCATCTACGCTAAATGAAAAGCCCGATTTTCCTCAGCGTGTTGCGTTCAGCAACCAGCGAAAGTGCGGAAGAATGTAGTACACTTTTATTCGTTTTTCAAGGAACCTAGTAAATTTAACGCAAGTAAAATTTTTTGGAAAAAACAAACTAAAAAACGTATAAAACAGAGAAAGTTTAACATTAAGAGCAATTCAGAATTTTGGGATCGGCGAAATTTTACGTATAAATGGGAAAAACAAATAAGTGAGAAACGTATAAACGAGGTTTTACGGTATTTCATCTCAAGATGCTATCCAGCTTGATTTACGGTATTTCATCTCAAGTTGCTATCCAGCTTGCTTTTAGGTATTTCATCTCAATTTGCTATCCAGCTTGCTTTACGGTATTTCATCTCAATTTGTTATCCAGCTTGCTTTACGGTATTTCATCTCAATTTGTTATCCAGCTTGCTTTACGGTATTTCATCTCAATTTGCTATCCAGCTTGCTTTACGGTATTTCATCTAAAGTTGCTGTCAAGGCTTGCATCCTTGCAGCACGGCTCATGTTAAAAGAGGGCCGATAACGCCCGAGCAACACGAACGGCATCGTACAGTGCAATACAAATGCTAGTTTTGTACAGCACATTTTTTGACTTGTTTCTGTATGTGCCACTGATAGCGAAAGCTTAATAATTCTTTTATCTTGAATTTTTGTTTTTCTGGTTGTGAATGAACGATATAAAGAAAAGTTGCAGCAAAGTTTTTTTTGTTTTTTTCAATTATTTGCGGGTGAATAAAAAGAGATGTAAATTTTGCAGGCAATTTTATTCCTTGCTTAAAAATGGTTCTACAAAAGAAAAAGTATTCGAAAAATTTATTTAGGTACAACTGACTAAGTTATTGTAATGTTAACAACACGTTTTGCTTTCTGCGTTTGCTTTTCGGTTTCGATGCTACAGTAGTAAGCTTACACTAAAATTAAGAATTTGGTCACTTAGCCCAAAATATTGGAAACGTGGAAAATGGCAGAAACACCACTGTTCTTTGTGAGATTTGAAAGTTGAAATTTAAAATTTGAAAACTGAAGAAAAAATAACTGATGCAAAATACAGTGGTCGTTCGGAAAATAATGGCCGATATTATGAGGTGCCATATTTAACTATACCCCACAATGCTTGAAAACCAACTCGCTCGCAGCGCCATTCGTTCGAGTTGAAGGGCGACTCAGACGCCACATATACGCCATAATCGGTTGAGCTGCAGTCGTTGCTACTCCCGTGAGAGTGGTCTGTACAACACTGTAGGAAAGAGTGAGTTGCGGGTGATCGAGCTTCATAAGTTTAAATTGAGTCGTAATGCGGAACAAACCTATCACAATGTGGTTGAGGCATGGAGCGAGGAGACAATATATGAACGTACTGTTCGTCGGTGGTTGAAAAGTTACATTCCGGTGACAAGAGCTTACAAGATGAGGAGGGACTTTACCCATAAAAAGCGCTATAATTTTGAAAGGGGGAAACATTTCAAGCTGAAATTTGAAGACAAAGGGAAGTGCTTTACCTTTTCACAATCACATCGATATCAGAGAAGATGTTGAAAATGTCCGCCATTTACATTCAAACAGAGACAAACTCGTCGCTGCATTTTGTCAAGTACTTCTCAGCATGTTGGTATTTATTACTTCAACTTCCTGTGTGATGCTGTTTTTCAGCTTACGAATAGTCCTAGGCTTATTGCTGTATACAGTGCCTTTCAGATGACCCCATAAGAAGTAATCGGGTGGAATTAAATCTGGAGACCTGGGCGGCCACAAACCTTTGGAGATAACCCGATCGCCGAAGAAACTTCGAATCTCAGCCATGCTGGCTTTGTGGAAGTGCGACAAGTCGCACTATCCTGTTGGAACAAGCCATTTTACAGTTCAATATCATCCAGTTGGTTCACGAAGACATTGAGATATACTTCCGTGTTGGTAGCCTGTTCAAAGAAAATGAGACCCATTATCCGGTTCCGTGAAATGGCGCACCATACGCCAATCTTTATGGGATGCCGTGTTTCCTCTTGAATGACATGGAGATTCTCACTCGCCCATATCCATGTATTCTGTGAATTCTCATAACCTGAAACTTAGAACCAGGCTTCGTCCGTGAACCACGTAATGTCTAATACGCCTGAATTGAATTTTGGCCGACAAATTCCTTAAACTACCGGCAGTAATGCATTCGCTTCGACATGTCAATTAGTAATAGCTCATGAACTACTGTAACATGATATGGCTTCAGTTTAGTCATTTTTGCAACCCTCTGGCAGGTGGAATATGACATTCATGTTTCTTGCGGCAGCCTGCGTAACGATTTCTTTGGAGACTGTAACAACCTCTTTTTCACACACACTGGACAGTGTTTTCTGACATTGCGCGTCGCCCTCCTGAATGCTCATCAACAAGGCGTCCTGTTGTCTCAAGTTTCTTCGCAAGATTTGAAATCGTTGGCTTCGTAGGTTGTTCCCGACCGGGAAATTTCTTCTTAAACTGTTTCTGACACTCCTTGAAAGAGCCGGAATTCCAATAACTTCGAACGATAAACAGGCGCTCAGCAATCCTGAAGCCATCGTACTCTACGCTAGCCAGCGGACAAAGAGAGTGGCGCGAAACCGTACCCGCCGCCCCGGTGGCGCAGTGGTCTAAGACGCTGGCCTCTGATCATTCGTCCGTAAGGGGTCCGGGTTCGAATCCCGGTCAGGCATGGATGTTGTGTTTGTCTTACGGCACTGGCTCTCTCCCTTCCCTGGAACCAGTGACCCTAAATTAGGGACGGGCGACTGCTTATAGCCCATTGAGTTGCTCACGGTGGTCGTTAAACCTCCAATCAAAAAAAAAAAAAAAAAAAAAAGAAACCGTTCCCACCAGAAGCCGTGTATTGTGGCGCCATCTGGGCATACGAGCCAAACGGCGCATATATGGATGCGAATGTCAGAACGTACGGCACATTAAATTTCAGCTTGAAATGTTTTCCCTTTTCACAGTTATAGCGCTTTTTTGGGGTAAAGTCCAGAGTGAATCACTCTGATATATGCCGGAATGATTAAAGCATAAATTGTCTTCTTTTGCACAAACTCCGCCTAAATACCCTATTAATTGATAGGTCTTTCTGCGGGTTTATAAAAATAACACTCGAATCAGTGAAATAAAATTTATTCTGAAAATCCTCCAAATGCGTGGTGTCAGTGAATAAATCGCTCTTTCCACGTTTTAGAAACGCACAGCAGCCGAAAAATTGTTATCCGGCCTCCGCCGGGGAATTGAATCCCGGATCTCTCGATATCTAGCCGAGCGCGTTAGCCTTACACCACGGTGGCCAACAATTCACGGCGCTATGTGCGTTTTTCTGTCAGCATCTGACATTATAAATCCGTAAGATGGGCTCAGCTACTGAGACGTCTCCACCTGGTGGGCATTAACGGCACTGGCTATATATTAATTACTGCAGTTAAATCCAAAGGGGCCGCCCCGGTGGCGCAGTGGTCTAAGCGATGGCTTCTGATCATTCGTCCAAAAGGGGTCCGGGTTCGAATCCCGGTGAGGCATGGATGTTGTGTTTGTCTTACGGCACTGGCTCTCTCCCTTCCCTGGAACCAGTGACCCGAAATTAGGGACGGGCGACTGCTTATAGCCCATTGAGTTGCTCACGGTGGTCGTTAAACCTTCAATCAAACAAACAAACAAAATCCAAAGGGCGAGATCCAAAGTGAAAATCCTCCAAATACGTGGCGTGGCGTCAGTGAATAAACAAAGACATCACTATTCCCACGTTTTAACAACTCACAGCAACCGAAAAATTGTTATCCGGTTTCATTGTTGGCCAACGTGGTGTAAGGCTAACGCGCTCGGCTAGATATCGTCTTTTTTCTTAATACAATTTTTCGGTTGCTGTGCTTTGCTAAAACGTGGAAAGAGCGAAGTCTTTGTTCATAAAATTTATTCTGTTCGAGTAAGCCATTTTGTTTTGCTAATGGGCTGAAAATGGCTTTAAACGTAACACTCCTCATTCTAACGTCATGACGTAAGAGACGCGGAAGGACTCAAAAGCAAGATCTGATTACTAGTAATCCAGAAAGAAATTTTCGGATCGCTATCAAAAAATTTTTATAGAATCACCAATGTATAAAATACTTAAAAAAAGAACGAAATTTATGGCTATCTCAGAAATGGACGACGTCGAACATTTATAAGATTTCTGTGATGTTTTTCACAACGAGCCTTTTTATAGCACTATGTTATTCATTTGATTTCGTAATTTGGCATCCTGTGCGCTAAAAGTTGCAACGGTATTCGAAAAACGAACCGGATTTTCCTTATTATTCAAAGCTTCTGTTCCTTGATGCTGGAGATCAATAGAATGAACTCGCTTTCAGTGATGGGAAATAGTACAGTTTTCGTATCCCAGTTCGGTTATGTTTACTCATTTATTTGGGCTTTATGATGATGTTTTTCTTCGGAAGTGCGAGTAATAATTCATTAAAAGGATCACGTCACTTCTGTTACACTTGTTTTCGGATTTAGCAACAACGTGAGGCGAATGAAATATCGTTCCGAACGCCAAATTATTTACGATCGTTCCTGTTGTTTTTGGTCATTAATCACATGTCACTTGCCTGTTAGGCGTACAATACTGAAGCATAATGAGAGCGGTAACCCTTTTATTTTCTCATTTTCCCAAATCGAATATTTTCACGACGAAAATAAAAGTAGGAAGTTAATCTGCGTTCCAATGACATAGTGCGAAATCCATTTTGCATTTTCTGTTGAATTTTAGCTAAGTTTGTAGTTTTTATTCTGAGCTGTATGTGTATGAAATTGGTTAATAATTGTTGAAACAATTTATGAGTGCAATATTAATGACTTTGCTCCATAGCAATCAGGTTGATTTACTGCTGAATTGCCACTTACGCTAAACGTCCTTTCCCGTTATTTTGATCCTGTTTAGACGGTTAAAATATATCCACATTTTTATTGTATCGATTGTATTAGGCGTTTATCTACTTCCTCGTGATTCACTAATGATGTAACGTATTTTTTGTAGTGTTTTGAATGCGAGAGCAAAATTAATGAATCATGAGAGCAAAATTGAGTTGCACTGTCTGTTGTTTAGGATGAGTGCAGTTTATGTGAAATTCAAACGGAATGTAAATAAAGAAAAACCAAAGTCATTTTTTATTTTTTTTTTTTTGAGAGGCGAACTGTTCGTACTTGAATGCAAGATTAGTTCAAATGATGCAAAATTAGTCCAGTTGAATGAGTTTGTGTATCTAGAGAGCATGTTGGACAAAGGAAACAAAGAAGGTGGCGGGTCATTTTGTCCGTATTCATTTCGTTCTTAGAAGGGATGGAAGGCCGTAGGAATTTTTTTCCGGAAATTGCTACTACTAGACAGAAGAAAAAATGTTAAAGCGATATTGCTTATACTCATTTTTTTTTTTTTTTTGGCGTTTAAGGTTTTCAAGTAAAGTATAACGAGTTTAAATGTTATTTAAAGTAAAACCAGGAACTGAATTTTAAAGTGGTGTTTATCTCTTTTGTGTGATGACAGTCACTCAAATTTTCCTTTTCAAATCAGCATGCTTATGACCATTGAAATAAACTTATTACAAATCTGATTTTGCGAATAAAATATAAAATTGATAAATGAATAATTAATACATTTTATTATTGCAAATATAATAATAAGATTTATTATAACTTGAGAATCGCGTTGCACGCAGCTTTTTCCTCCCTAATAATTTGTTGTTGCATATGAACACTGCAACGAAATATCATTACAGGTTTGGTACGAAGAAATGAAGTAAAAATGATGAAAAAATGAAATAAATAACTAAGAAACTTATTGAAAGTGTGATGTGACGAAAAATTGTTTGTAAAATTAAATGTTCTGTGAGTTACGCCAGAGTGTTCAGATGGTTAGAAGGATGAAATAGCAGTTCGATGAAAAGAAATGAATAAATGACTGAGAACGAACGGGGTGCCGAAAAATTGTTTAAAACTCGGATCTTTAATCCTTTTTTCCGCGCACTAACAGATATCCCATCAAATCTAAGAACGGAATGAATGTGGACAAATCGAACAGCAGACGAAGTGAACAATGGACGAACTGAATGTTGACAAAGTGAACAGTGGACGAACTGAACAGTAGACGAAGTATGCAGTGGACGAAATTAACATGGAAAAAGTGAACAGTGGACGAAGTGAACCACGGACGAAGTTATCAGCGGACGAAGTGAAGGTTGGATGAAGTTATCAGAGGTCGAAGTGAACAGGGGATGAATCGAACAGCCGACGAAATGAACACGCAGAAAATAAAGCCGACGAACTGAATGCGGACAAATTGAACAGTGAGTAAACTTAATGTGGACAAAGTGAAAAGTGGACGAACTGAATGCGAACAAAGTGAACAGTGAGCAAACTTAATGTGGACAAAGCGAAAAGTGGACGAACTGAATGCGGACAAAGTGAACAGTGAGCAAACTTAATGTGGACAAAGTGAAAAGTGGACGAACTGAACAGCGGACGAAACGAATGTGAACGAAGTGGACAGTAGGCATGAATAAAGTGATATGGCACAACAACTGAAAGAATAAAATTAGTAGGCGATTGAATTCAGATTTGAAAGTCATTACTGCTTTTTGGAGGATTTTACAAGACTGGTATTTATCGAAAAGGTTCCAGGCGGTGTGTGAAAGTGTAATTGTTCCTACTCTGATGTACGGGAGTGAACCTAGGTGCTGCAGAACAGACACAGGAGGAGTCTGTGTGTTTGGTAAGATGCGTTACTTGCGAGTGTTTGCGGCAAGAATCGTTCTGTCATGTGCGGAACGAGAATATGTTGCAGATGTATGACACATCTGAAACAAAATGATGTTAGTAGGGTGGAGGTAGTAGTATTTTGATGTGGATTATAGCTACGTCAATAGGATGAGTGTTGAGGTGCTAAGGGATTTAATTTATTCTGCCCAAAGAGCAGGAACGAAAGGTAGAGGAAGACCGAGAAAATCGTGGGAGGACCAGATTCAAGGTTAAATACAAGAGAAAAAGAAAATTAGTATGAAGTACAAAATGTCTTATGTCGGGGTTTTGATGGAAACTCCAGTTGTATGTCAACATCGCTGTAAATGGGGACGTTTGAAACATCAAATTGTTACACCATCAGTAAATTTGATTTGTCGAATGATCTTGTTTTCCGAAAATACCGAATATCAGAAAACAGCTTATGGATATCTATGTATGTATGTACATATACGTAAAAGCGTAAATCTGTGAATAATACATTCTAGGTTTGGTTTTTTTCCCCCCAAACTCCTGGTAAGCAGAAATAAGGATTGAATCTGTAAAAAAATGAATTATGGTTGTGCAAGGATCATAAGATGAAACATGTTTAAAGTGGGTTCTTCCTCTCCTGCGTAACAAATACTTAACTGTACGCTTCACGATAGAGCTCAGTTAGGCACTTCATGAGTTCATGTATTTTACTCAAGCAATGCTTATAGCGTAGTAAATCCGTTTATTTTCGTGCTATAATACACATAAAAATTCGTCAAGCTTTCATACTCCACTAGGAGGCTTTTTCAAGACAATGTGGACATTTTATGTTTACATTTGTGTCTGCATTTATGTCAACATTACCTTGAAAAAGCCTCCGAGTTGAGTGTCAAAGCTTGGCGAATCTTTATGCGTATTACATCACGAAAAAAAAACGGATTTATAACGCTGTGAGCGCTCATTGAGTACTCATGATCTGGAGTATTTAAAATAACATTCATGTATTCTGCTATCCCGAATTATCTCAATGAATAGAAAATTCCTAATAACTTGGATAATCCTGTAATGGCATTATTTATTTCTTTTTCGTTAAAACGAGAAGAAGAGGAAGAATGAATGGATGAACCTATTTGCTTTTGTTTTGTTATTTCAAAATTTTCACTTACCTACTGTCAAATCACTCGCAAAGAGTACTTGATATGGCTTAGAGAAGAACGCAGTCTATATTTAGAAGTGGCTTTGGAACTGTAGATCGCACTCTTGTATCAAGAGAATTAACTGAAAGATAAATCGATACGAACTTCCATTAAGCATTGCTTTAATTGGTTGTTAAAGCATGTCAACTTCGCTCCAACATTTCAGTTATAAGACATTTTAAATGTTGAAACACAGAAAAGTCTTACTTTAAATTAACGTTGCTGGAAGAATTCATAAAAGAAGTATAAAAGACGTGATTAACTGCGAACCTATGCAGAAATTAGAAAAGATGTACATCAAGTAAACACCATCTCATTTAAGCTTTTTAGTGCTACCCTGCAGCATATTTTTTGTGTCACATAATTAAGATCGATAGAAGAATTGATGTGGCGTATACTCTAAACTTTCCTTTTTAGTTCCTATTATCTTATGTAAATTTCACTTCATTCTCCTTAAGCATTTTTGAACGTAACACTACATTTTGTGTCTTAATCACTGTTTTGTGACAACCTGAATTGAGGTCGAAAGCTGAATGAAAATTCCCTCGTGTCTAACGCAATAGTCTTAATTACTGGGCTATGTGAACAAAAATGGCTGGGTACGTAGCTGATATAAAAAACTTCAAAATGTAAATAATTACATTTTAGAAACACCACATACACTCAAAAAAAAATATTTTAGCCAGCGGCCTTTATATTGAGTGAACACTTAACTTCATAGCTAATGAACTCTTGTCCCACGTAAAAGTCCCTTTTGTCGGCTCTACACTACAAATATGTATGGCTGTCTGGTGTTTTGCTCACGAAGACGCACGCTGAATTTTCTTGAGTAGCACCAACAATTAGCGCAAGAGAATACCACTTTTGCTTCATTTGGTACTTTGAACGAAAAAATTGCTGAAAGTCAGATGATTTCAAGCAACACAGTGCAAGAGTCAAAATTGCACTATGGTGTAAGTGCCGAATGATGTGCATAATAATGTGGGATAACGTTGAACCAAAATTTTTAACAGTGCATGGAGTTGAAAATGAGCCCAAGTGCACGTTCAGTCATGTTTGAACTCTATTTCTACATGTTTTACTTGTTATCTTCTCTTCTTCCTCAGTACTTCTCCTCCCCTTTGTCAGAGGCACCAGAGTCGTTTTCACGTCTGTCACACAGCAAATCTGAATAGAAACATCATTTTTTATTCTATCAGTAACTTATGAGACTTTCATTTTTTGCTTAACCTTTGAAACACTGTACATGATAACAAAGAATTAAGTATCAGTTTTGAAAATTTCATAAGAGAATGAATGAGAAACAGACAACAAATCTCACACAGTAAAATTGTTTTAGACCTGTGTAATTATTAATAATGTTTTGTTGTCATATATACACTAGTGTGCAGAACTTAAGGACGAGCCAAATTTTGACCTGTGCCGTGTCGCAGGATCGGCCGGGATGTGTGAAATTCAAACCATAAGAACTTCATTACGTACCGAAATGATGGCAAAAACAACACCGACACAACTGCGGATACTAAAGGATATAGTGTGACTTTATTTAGAATTGGCTACATGGCACTGGGCGCCGTGATACAGATGCATCACTGCCAAAGACTGTACAAAGGAAGAAGTGGTCTTCAGTAGGGGAGATTATCATTCTAACGTCAGTACATGATTCACACTGTCTGACTGTAATATATATCAAATACGTGGATATAATGTAAATGGACAATGTCATCGCTCTGTCCACGTTATTTTATAAACAACGCATAGCGACTGAAAAATTGTGTTCCGACACCGCTGGGAACGAACCCCAGAACTCTCGATAACTAGTCGAGTGCGTTCGCATTTACGCTACGGCGTCAACAATTCTCAGCGCCATGCGTGGTTTATCAGTCATCATCTGACTACACGAATCCGTATTGATGGTCTCAGCAACTGAGATATCGTCATCTGGTGGCACTTAACGCAACAGCTATTTAATTGTAGCTGATAAATTCAAAGGGCGATAGAAATGGTTAATATATATCAAATACGTGGATATAATGTAAATGGACAATGTCATCGCTCTGTCCACGTTATTTTATACTATATACTTCGCACTTGATTGTCGATGAGTTCTTGCGGTAACATCGCCCACTCCCCCGTCAGCCCCGTTTCTAACTTTTGGACAACTTTCGGTGTGTGTTGACCATCCGCAACGCGTTTTCCTAGAACATTCCACACGCATTCTATGGGATTGAGATCGGGAGAACGTGCTGGCCAATCCACCCACTAAATGCGATTATCTAAGTCGTCTCTGTTACAACAGACAGGAGACGGCGCGGAGATGAAAAAAAAAAAACGGTTCCCAAGACTTCCTCTACGGATTTTGAAGCGAAACTCGAACGCCGCCGCCACCGCTTAAAATCGACTACTGTCTGTGTTCCTATTGGAGGAAGGCAGGGATTTTGTTCAATGGGAGCGGGCAGACGAGAGCTTGGCAAAGCAGTTACTGAGGCGGCAATACAGTTTACCTCAATACAGTTTCAACCTCTTTGCAAAAATAGTATTTAAACTATACATTTAAGGCTCGTAAATTAAGGATTTCTTTCTTTGGTTGAAGCCTTTTTTTAACAAAATTTACGAAGCACAGTGAGAATTTCACAGTCATTCAGCATGCACAATTAAAGGCGTATTGTATCTTACTATGTAAAAACTTTCTTCTTGGGCTAAAAATTTCTGGCGAGGCCGGCGCCTCACTTGTCTCATCTTGCGAGCCGCCGATGATCTAAGACACATAAGATTCACGAGATTATCTGAGACGTTGTAATGCATTTGCATTAATTGAACGGAATTAATACTCGTATTCTAAAAAGTTCTGCCTGGGTAAAAACCTTTTAGATATATTTATTGTATTTAATTATTCTTACCCTGGCAGTTTGTTTTTATTATAAGTGCTTTCGTGATTAAATCGAGCAATTAATGTAATAGCATAAGAAAACTGTGACTGCCGTGTGAATTAGTTCTCCGTTAGCTATGGCATTTCTTCAATGGTTGGTTACCCGGAATGGCGATTAGCAAGCAATATGACCGCAACTGCAGTTAATGCTAATAGTCCTTCTTGTAAGTGCGAAATGAAAAAAAAAAAAAAACGTTAAGAGAGAGAGAGAGAGAGAGAGAGAGAGAGAGGTTCTTGTTATTCGTCTTGAGTATCCGGCAGACAAGACCCAAGAATTCTCATCTTCCGCGAGCACGCCAGCGATAGATGTCAGCCTCTGAAATTATCTTCGGGGTGAAAAATGAGGGTTCCCCTCCTCATTCGTATAAGAACTGCGACCAGCCCGACATTAAGCTTCTTGACACAGCGCGCTAGTAAATAGTTCAGCATTTTTCTTGATACTACAAATGAAAATATCTCTATTTCATGAATTAAAAAATTTTGCATATGAATATAGTGAAAGGATAATCTAAATGCATAAATGTTACACGAGCAGGAATTTGAAACCTTCATTGTTCTGTGCCTGAACTCAGATATGGTGTACAGGATAAGTTTATTCATTGGAATTTAAGCAGCAAGCTTCGTTGCTGTGTTTCACCTATGCACTTTATTTTGTACTGCTTTTACTATATGAATACAAAGTCATAAAATTTACATAAGAAATAGAAGCTCAGAAGGATTGTTAAATTAGAGATATACGTGACAGCGTAAAAAATGCATCTTTATCAGATTTTTTCTTGATCGGTGCTCATTTGCTGACAAAAGTTAATGCAGTAGCTACGAATCTAAACTGTACTTTCCTTTCCTGGTGACTTTTTTTATTGGGGTGTAATGACCTCTATGAGCACCGAAGACTACAAGGAATCGTCCATCTCTGGTTTAGGGCCTCAGACCCCCCCCCCCCCCCAAAGAGAGTGGAGTATCACAAAACACCATTTTTTAAATTTCTTTTACTCTAGGTTTCTGATCTTAGGTACCCTTCAGGATTGAGATATTTTTCTTTGAACACAGGGTACCGCAAGTTGTCTCGTTCTTTTTTTAATCTCAGGAACCTCAGGACTGAGATATAAAGTAAATGAAAAAAAGTACATCATTCTGAGGTACCTCAGGACTGAGATACAAATGATCGTGCTAATAAAGATTCCTAAATAAAATTCCTTCTCAGCTTCTATTTCTTATGAAATTTTGTTACTTCTCTGTAAGATTTTCCTTCTGAGCGGCACATTATTTCCCCGACTTTTCTTGAATGTTTTTGGCAACGCTGACAATGAATAAATGTAAATAAAGCGTCGTCGAGAGTGAAAAGTGCAAGCAGTGATGTTATCATCAGAGAGGTGATTTATTGATTGCTACTGTTAATTGCATACAAGTAAAGTGTGAATGCTGCTATTTACTTTTGATGTTATATGAAGTTCCATAACAGTGTAACCGCTACGACTTTGGTAGAAGAAATAGTTTGAATTATCAAGAATAGTGGGTGGCATAAAACATTTAAAAATTGCCAGCACGAAATTTAGAGAAAGGTTGTGTTCTATGCATGGGTAAATGTCAAGTATGGAGTTATTGCGAAGAAGTTATTCTTGAAAATAAAAATTCAGCGGCAGTAATGGATGGTTTCAAAGATTCAAAAATCGGTACGGATTATCATTGAGAATATGACACGGTGAAATATCAGAAACCTCTGAAAGTTTCAGTGGATCAGGGAAAAAAATTAGAAATCACGTTTATTTATAAATTAAAAATATGTACACCATGGATGAATTTGGTTTGTTTTATAGGAAAGATACCAATAAATCGATTTCAAACAAATTGAGAAAGGCTGTAAAAAGATGAAAGATAGAATAACAACAGTTCACTGTGTAAATGCCGATAGTACTGATAAACGAAGTGCTGATGTCATAGGAACACGTAATTGATTTAAGAATTTTCGTAATGAACTTTACTTAATTACTGTGTTTTTGTTCCCTACGTTCTCAGAATTAGATATTACATACATGAGAACACATGTTTGTGTTTTTTCTTCCTTATGCAGTTACTCAATTAATACTGCTCTTTTTCTGTGTGAACCTCTTTAAACCGCAATCCTCGCTTACCTCCACTATATTGGCACGATGAACAAAACATGGCGGTTTAACTATGTATATATACATAAAGATTAGTGCTTTTGTACGAATTCAAACTTGGCCAGAATGTACCCGAAACGGTCGCAAATGTCAACAGAGCGTGAGGTGTCGGCACGACGACTGACAGAACTGTCCGTCGACTATTTTCCAAGTTCCGTGCCGATGATGTTGCCATGGTCCATAAACCAGGAGTCGGTCGTCCGGTTGTGTGTGACACGGTACAGTTATGGCGGAAAGTGGAAGAAAAACCAATGTCCACAGTACGTGAGCTCAGTGCCAAACTTGTATCATCAGCGACAGTTTCCAGACACCTGGCAGCTATGATGTACATTTCGCCAGCCCCGCCCACACCCCCACCCCGGCAAATTCAAAATTCAAGGGGGCTGGCGAAATGTACCTCAGCTATTGGCAAGGTTTACAAACTGGATACCTGGGTTTCACACGCACTCACCGAACGGCAGCAGATACGGCGTCTGGAAACGTGAGGCTAGCGCTCCCTTTCTGCATCGGATCCTTACGGTTGATGAAAAATCGGGGCTTTATGACAACACGAGGCGAACAGCGCAGTGGCTTGATAAAGGGAAACCACCCAAACACATGTCCAAACCCGAGTTTCGCCCACAGAAGGTTCAGATCTCTGTGTGATGGACTGCCAAGACTGTAGTTCATGATGAGTTTTTGCCACGAGGTCAAACAATCACAACGCATGTGTACTGTCGTCAGCTGGACAAATGTCACCAGAAATTATGCAACATCCAGCCATCGCTCGTAAATCGTTTGGGTCCCATACTACTTCAGGATGACGCACGACCGCATGAATCTATTGGAAGCATGCGAAAAATCAAAGCCTTGGCGTACGAGGTCCTCTCTCACTCACCCTGCTTATTCACCTGACTTGGCCCCCTCAGACTTTCACATGCTTCGCCATTTGGATCACTTCTTGAGGGGCAAACGGTTCGCTAACTGTGCTATGCTGTGATTCATGTCGTTAGCAATTTCTTGGGCCACTGTGATGCCGGTTTCTGCCACCGTGGCATTTTTGCACTGAAAACACGTTGGGCACAGTGTATTGCTGCTGACAGCAGATATTTTTCGGAATAATATGTATTTCGTCGTTTGTTACTGCTGTTTGTTTCTTTGCGTTCGAATCAGCCAATAATTATGAAACGACCCAATATATTGACAAAAGTCACCGGACACCACTTCAAAAGGAGATGAACGGACTTGCTGCGTTGTTAAGATTCGCGGTACAGCTAACGGTATAAAAACAAGCCTGCCTTCCCGAGTTCATATCGCACTGTGAGGTTTAGTGAAAATGTCGCGGCGGAAGAGAACTGACTTTGATAAAGGAAAGATTGTTAGGTGTTATATTAGTGGTTTGTCCATAAGAGAAACCGAGAAGCGTTTAAACGTACCCAGGTCAACTGTTTTAGATGTACTGAATAAGTGGAAGACACATAGCGTGCCTGAAGCAGCAAAACGTACCGGCAGACCAAAGAAAATCAGTGATAGAGGACGTCGAAGCCTTAAGAGAGTCGTTACAGCTAATCGACGGAGTACTGCACAAGACCCCAGTGTACAGGTGAGTAAAAATGCTAGAATCTCGGTATGTACACGTACCACTCGCAGAGAATTTCATTCCACGGGTTACCGTAGTCGTGCGGCTGCTCTTAAACCTTTCATATCCACTCAGAATGCTACTCGTCGTTTAGCATAGTGTAAAGAACATTTATCGTGTACCGTAGATCAATGAAAACAGGTCCTATGGACTGATGAATCCAGATACACGATTCATCAGTCTGATGGCCATGTGTTGGTATGGCGGCAGCCGGGGAACGCTATTTACCACAGTGTACTGTTCCTACGGTCAAGTTTGGAGCTGGCAATGTACTCGTGTGGAGGTGGTTTTCGTGGTGTGGTCCCTACCGATTGGTTATCGTGGACAAACCTATTAACCAGCACGTCTACCTCGGTATTCTGGGTAATTACGCCCTACCAACTTTGTGACAATATTATGGAACCGAGCCTTGTTTGTAGCAGCAGGGTAATGCACCGAGGCATAAAGCAAGGACTGTTACGGCGTGGTGTGATGATAATCCCATATCGTGTGTGGACTGGCCAGGACAGAGCCCTGTTCTTAATCCCATAGAGCACCTATGGGATGAATTAGAGCGCCGCATAAGAAGTTTGGAACCAAGGCCTACTACTAAGCAACAGTTGGCAGCAGCATTATGTACTGAATGGAAGCGCATACCTATCGCTGTGTTCCAAAACCTTGTCGAAAGCATGTCTCGAAGGGTCAGTGTATGCATTAAGGCCAAAGGTGGACAGACACCGTATTAATTGTTGTAAATAAATGCTGTGTTGTGTTTCTCTTGTAAGTGTCCGGTGACTTTTGTCAATATAAGGTATATTCTATATGCGATTACACACACAGACTACGGCAATTAAGTAATGATACTGAATTTAAAAAGAAAAGATGGAAAAACAATAAAACTTACGTGAATATATTTTATTCAAAGTACAAGGGTTGTCCCAAAACAACTGCGAATGTTTTTATACTTAATTATCAAGGAAGTAGTTATCTTTTTTGAAATACTGTCCATTGCATCGGATACAGGTGTCCCAACATTCCTCCCACCTTTTGAATTCTTCTTCTAAAATGCTGTTGAAGAAGGACCCCTGCGCAGGTGTAACAAGTTGTTGATCAGTCTCAAATTGTCGTTTCCGTGATGTATTTTTTTAAAATGGGGAACAAAACAACCAGAAGTCATATGGTGGCAAGTCTGGACTATACGCACGTTGGGGCATCAACTTAATATTCACTTTCTCCAAATAAGAAACGACAGAACTGGCCATGTACGGCCTTACATTAGGCCGGAAAGAAATGGGGAACCCAAGTTGAATAAATTTCTTTCATGCCCAAAATCTGTGTTAAAATTCTGTGAATTGATGATTTTGAAATGTGAACCGTATCTTGGATATCTCTAATTGGTAGGTGTCAATCTTCCCGTATAATAACACCTATTGTATTGATGATTACCTTTGTAATAATCGTTGAAGGTCTTTCTCCATGCGCGATTAAAGCCGCAGACTCACAACCGTTCATAAATTATTTATATCATCTGTAAATTGTTGATTTTCCTAGATATTCATCTTTACAAGCTTCTGGCATAAGACGGAAAGTATCTCCAACATACCTCATAAATCGACGGCAAAATTTAGTGGGGCATCTTTGTTCCTGTTTCACATCCATTTTTTCGAAGCGCGAAAGCACCTGTGATCAAATGATCAAAAGATCATATGTAGAAGATTTTAAGAAGGGAGTGTCTGACCCCAGGTCTTAAACAACACTTATAAATAGGAAGCTAAGATATTTGGGTTAGAGTGACCGATAGGAAAGTGACACTGAAGCGAAGTAGAAAGGAGGGAGGAAGACGCCCTTATTTATTACCGGGGGGCAGTACCCGGGGTCCGACGGCTTAACGTGCCCATATGACGAACGGCGGATATTTAGTGGATCGAGCGTTCGTACCTGCCTGGGATCGAACCTGAGGTATTTTATGTGGCAGTCACGAACGTTGCCCACTAGGCCACCCGCTGCCCGAAAGCACATGTGAGGGGTTCAGGAAACAACTTATGCGTCGCCTGTGCACTACCGGCGACGCATGCGTGATAAACCGGTGTGGCCTGTTGCTATGGTTACTACAACGAGTACCGTTTCTTCGAGACTCGTGCCAAGGTTGAACGCTGTATTGAACATTTTTTTATAAAAAACATTCCCAGCTGTTGTGGGACAAGCTATGTACGTCCCTCCTGCGTTAATAAAAGAAGTGGCACTATCAGCCAACTATAGGGAAGATTTACAGAGGTTATCTATTATTATGGATTGAAGAACTGATGTCACAGTTATTCGTATGTCTTCAATGTCTTGAAAAACCTTTCCTTTTAAAGGCTGTTTTAATTTAGGGAATAGAAAGTAGTCACACCGTGAGAAATCTGGAGAATAGGGGGAATGTTTGAGTACACCCACTAGCTTTCGTGCCAGAAATTGCTATACACTAACTGCTCTGTGTGAGGGTGCGTTATTGTGAAGAAGGAACGATTGCCCGTTTTTTTACTTTGACCTGACACGAACAATCCTATTCCACAACTTTTCGCAAATGGATGTGCCATCATTGCCAGTGATACTTGTACTTTCAGGACTAACTCGTTATGCAGAATTCCATTGCTGTCGTAAAAGAACACAAGCATTGTCTTGATTATAGACTGCGATTTACACTGAACACCCTGATGCTCGTTTCAGGATAAAAACGAAAGCACCACGTCTCATCACCTGCTACAGCACCACGTCTCATCACCTGCCACAGCACCACGTCTCATCACCTGCTACAGCACCACGTCTCATCACCTGCCACAGCACCACGTCTCATCACCTGCCACAGCACCACGTCTCATCACCTGCCACAATGCTTTGTAGAAAATTTTGCATTTTTTCTGCAGTCTCCAGGACGTCTTTTGTCTATTTCACGAGTGCATATTTGTGGTTGTATGATAAAGTGTGTACACGAAACAAAACGAACACCCTTCCCTCAAATCTTGCACTAAAATGTAATGAATCGTCTCCTTATAAACACCGAGCTCACATTCCAGAATCCTCAAGATCACACAACGATCACTTTTTATCTTTTCGCCAACTTTCTCAATGAGTTCGGGCGTTTTATCTTTTCGCTAACTTTCGCACTTAAATCGGGCGTTTCGTCATTTTCAAAATTTTCCCGCTTATCCTTGAAATGTGCATACAATCGAAATATTTGTGCAGGAAATAGGCAATTAATTAACTCCATACACATCACGCAACAATTCAACTGCCTCAGATGCAGTTTTATCGATTTTCAAACAGAAGCGGATACTTCCTCTTTGCTCCATGACAGAGCAGTGACAATGTTCTTCCACCGAATGACGTCATCTGCGCAATTCTCACGTAAACGCTGTTGCCACTGCATAGCTGATAAACGGTTCATAAAAAAATAAACTTCTTCTCGACCCGTGTGTTTACCGGGATTTAAAAGAAAAATCAGTCTCATTATTTAATTGCCGCAGTATGTATATGTATTCCCGATACGCATCTATTTCCGCATTTAACGATTTTTCGGATTTAACGATCAGTTTTGGTGTTCCTCCAAAAACGTTAGGTCGAGATTAGAATGCATTTGAATCAGATACTTGTTATGAGGGAAATGTTTCCTGCATTTCCGAACTTTTTTGATGTGAAATTATCCTGCTATTTGGCGTAAAATCCGATTTTTTTTTTTTAGATATCATTGGTTGCGATTCAAAATTTAGTAAAAAAGTAAATGCCTTGAAATAATATTTGACGTAGCAAGTCGAAAGAGTTGCTCATTGAGCCAGAGAATGAATTGTCACTGTTTTCGGACGAACTGAGCGGGAACAAAAACCGTTGTAAATGCATTGAAATTACTAAAAATGAATGTTACGGTATCGCCGGATTACCAAATCATTCATATGTTTAGAGCTTATTGAACGTTCTTCGATATTTCCAACCATCAACGTTTTCTTCGATTGTTGATTCATCAGCGTCTACCCCAGTGCTCACGAAATGAGTCAGGACCGCGTTGTAATCTCTTACCTTTGCTGTTCACTCGGTAGCGGACAGCACGTCTCCTCTGAAGCCTCGCTTATTCTGCCTTCTACTACGTCTGTTACCTTCGCTTCTGTGAAGAGCTGCTTTGCTGCTGCTACTGCTAAGGCGAGTGGAGAGGCCAAAGTGATGCTAAAAATAGCGCCAGCGAGTGGTGCTCTCGCTTCGCCGGTAGCTGAGAATCGAAGTGAAAATGTAGATATGTCGCTGATTCGTGCACTTTCTTTTTAACTGAAATTCGAGCTGAAATTAATCCACTATACAATTATGGAATCGCGCCATAAATAATAAATAGCACATATAGAAATCATATTATTTGCGTTATAAGGCGATTCAGTCTCTTTTTATTTACTAAAAAAAGGAGCCTGGCGTTGCCCGGGTTTAACTAAAAATACATGGATCGGCTTGTAGAGCGACGTTGCCCTGATTTTCTTGAAATTATGAATAGGATATATTGCACCGAAATGTATTCACACACAATAAATACTGCTGGTTTCAGGCAATTAGTAACCAGAAGTGTGTGTGTGTATATATATATATATATATATATATATACGTATGGTGCAGAGACGTGGACCTTAACTAAAAGAGACATACAAAGGCTGCAGACAACTCAAAGAAGCATGGAGAGGTGCATACTTGGTGTAACCAGGAGAGATAAGAAGAGGAACTCGTGGATCCGAAAAATGACAAGAGTGGAAGACATCATGATCAGAGTCAAATCCCTGAAATGGCAATGGGCTGGACATACTGTCAGAAGGACAGATCATCGATGGACAGCCGAAATTTTAGATTGGATTCCAAGGGACAGGAAAAGACCCAGAAGAAGACCACATGGGAGATGGGTGGATGAAATTCGAAAGTATGCAGGGGTGACATGGAGGAGACTGGCACAAGACAGACCGTTGTGGAGGAAACTTGGGGAGACCTTCGTCCAGCAGTGGATTGATAATGGTTGACAATGATGATGATGATGATGATTCTATAAAGAAGATACCTAAGCAAAAAAATACATATATAATTTTGACTCACACCTAGTACAACATAGAAAAGGTTATGTATCTACCTGTGTGAGTAAAAGGAGAAAAGATAAAAAAATAAAATAAAACAACTGAATGTAGAAGGTGTCGAGAATACTGAGCCTTGGCTTTATCAAGGACCAGCAAAAACTCTGCATTTTCTCACTTCCACAAAGACCTAGTTGGAAATGGGTTTCTGCAAGGCCATAGATGCAAGTAACATTCCCACCTAAAATAGTTTAAAATATATATATATATAAGTCATGTCCTCCGTAGAGTAGCATGACCTAGCACTAGTTAACAATTTCGCTTGCATCCATTAACCTTCCTGGCCCGACCCATGCTCTTCATCTGTTACTATTAAACAGAGAGAAGAAGATTAAAGAGAACTCAAGCTGTGAGAGTGACATAATAATTAGAAATGATTTTCAGCTATAACGAAATTCCAAGTTCGTTTGAGAGAGAATTTAAACCTGAAAAACAATGCAAAAGAAATCCAAATTTTACATTGCAATTAAAAAAGGAAATGTTAATTTATAACGAACAGATTTTTGAAAGAAAACTTGAGTCTAAAAACCCCTACTCTACAACTTATGACAGCACGAAAACGAGAATAAGTTAAAGATAATAATTAACTAAAGAAAACTTTGTGAAAGTTATATACCTTAAACAGTTAGTTGCAATATGTACAAAGTATTTCAGCAGTGCTTTAAGTGCATAATTAATTAGTTATTAAGAACTTAACTACTTTGAAAAAACAGCGCATAGACAGCGCATAGAAAAGGAACAAGCTTAGCCATCTTCTGTTCCTAGGTACCCCAAAAGACGCTCGGTTTTATAAGTTCAATGTTTGTACTTCATGTACTTTTTCTCTGTCGTTTTTTAGCTTTTCAGCTTTTAGGCATTGGTTTGTCTGTTAACATTTTTGCGGGTTTTATCTCTTTCTTTTCTTTGTAACTTTGAGCGTCTTTTGGGGTACCTAGGAACAGAAGATGGCTAAGCTTGTTCCTTTTCTATGCGCTGTCTATGCGCTGTTTTTTCAAAGTAGTTAAGTTCTTAATAACTAATTAATTATGCACTTAAAGCACTGCTGAAATACTTTGTACATATTGCAACTAACTGTTTAAGGTATATAACTTTCACAAAGTTTTCTTTAGTTAATTATTATCTTTAACTTATTCTCGTTTTCGTGCTGTCATAAGTTGTAGAGTAGGGGGTTTTAGACTCAAGTTTTCTTTCAAAAATCTGTTCGTTAAAAATTAACATTTCCTTTTTTAATTGCAATGTAAAATTTGGATTTCTTTTGCATTGATTTTCAGGTTTAAATTCTCTCTCAAACGAACTTGGAATTTCGTTATGGCTGAAAATCATTTCTAATTATTATGTCACTCTCACAGCTTGAGTTCTTTTTAATCTTCTTCTCTCTGTTTAATAGTAACAGATGAAGAGCATGGGTCGGGCCAGGAAGGTTAATGGATGCAAGCGAAATTGTTAACTAGTGCTAGGTCATGCAACTCTACGGAGGACATGACATATATATTTTTTAAACTATTTTAGGTGGGAATGTTACTTGCATCTATGGCCTTGCAGAAACCCATTTCCAACTAGGTCTTTGTGGAAGTGAGAAAATGCAGAGTTTTTGCTGGTCCTTGATAAAGCCAAGGCTCAGTATTCTCGACACCTTCTACATTCAGTTGTTTTATTTTATTTTTTTATCTTTTCTCCTTTTACTCACACAGGTAGATACATAACCTTTTCTATGTTGTACTAGGTGTGAGTCAAAATTATATATGTATTTTTTTGCTTAGGTATCTTCTTTATAGAATGTGAATTCTGAATTTTCAAAACTGCTGCGTTGCGCGTTTTGATTTTCAGGTTATTTTGCAACCTTCGTTTTAAATTCTAAAGTTTTTCCTTAGTCTTCAGTTTTGCTCTTAAGTATATATATATATATATTTTCAGATACAATAAAATACTGCTGGTTTCAGGCAATTGTGTCTGCATAAGTATAGATTTTATTCATTTATAATTTCCAATAATGAAAGAAAATTAATTAAAAATGAATAAAATCTATACTTGTGCATGGACAATTGCCCGAAACCAGCAGTATTAATTGTGTGTGAATATATATATATATATATATATATATATATATATATATATATATATATATATATATATATATATATACCATGGGATGTAAGGTCAGGTGATGCGTAACATCACAGCCTCTCCTTGACAAATGTCAACCCCGCCTTCTCGTTGTGCATCCTACTGTTCCCACTAAAAGGGCTCTGACGACCGCCATTAGCGGTATAACTATACCATCGGGATTAGAGGAAATGCTATCCCACACAATTGAAAGAACGAGGGAACTTGCCTGGAGAGCTTTTGGAAGAAACAGCATAATTTTCAAGAGCAATATGCCATTATGTCTTAAAAGAAAAGTGTTTGATCAATGCATCCTTCCAGTGCTTACGTATGGTGCAGAGACGTGGACCTTAACTAAAAGAGACATACAAAGGCTGCAGACAACTCAAAGAAGCATGGAGAGGTGCATGCTTGGTGTAACCAGGAGAGATAAGAAGAGGAACTCGTGGATCCGAAAAATGACAAGAGTGGAAGACATCATGATTAGAGTTAAATCCCTGAAATGGCAATGGGCTGAACATACTGCCAGAAGGACAGACCATCGATGGACAGCCGGAATTTTAGATTAGATTCCAAGGGTCAGGAAAAGACTCAGAAGAAGACCACATGGGAGATGGGTGGATGAAATTCGAAAGTATGCGGGAGTGACATGGAGGAGACTGGCACAAGATAGACCGTTGTGGAGGAAACTTGGGGAGATTTTCGTCCAACAGTGGATTGATAATGGTTGACAATGATGATGATGATATAATTACCATGGACATTATACAAGCAGCAAGTAAAGAAATTGAAACTACACTCGGCCAAGTTTTTACTCGATGTCTCAATAAAAGGAAGATTTCTGAGGATTGGAACAATGCTACAATGATCCTGCTACATAAAAACGGTGACATTGAGGATCTCAGGAACTACAGCCCCATCAGTTTCCTATCAGTGGTTTATAAAATATTCATTACGGTTCTTTCACATCGCTTGAAGGTAACACTGGACATGGCTCAACCGAGAGAACAAGCTAGATTCAGGAGTGGCTACAGCACTATAGATCATATCCATCTGCTGAGAGAACTAATTGAAAGAACGAGGGAATACGAACTCCCATTATGTATGGCTCTTATCGATTATGAAAAGGCCTTTGATTCAGTGAAACCACCAGCAGTTGCAATGGTTCTGAAATCATACGGTATTGAAGATGCATACACTAGTATTATTTGTAACATCTATGAAAGTGCAAGTGCAAAGGTTCGGTTATTTGAGGATACAGCACCAATAAAACTTGAAAAGGGAGTAAGAAAAAGTGACATCATATCTCCCAAACTCTTTAATGCCACATTGCAAAATATCTTTCAATCATTGAACTGGGAAAACAAAGAGATAAAGATTAATGCAGATTATTTAACAATCCTTCGTTTCGCTGATGACATATGCATTTTTGCTACAACCCCTTCAGAGCTGTAGAGTATGATGCAAGAACTTGTTGACAAGAGTAAATAAAGAAGGTTCGATTTCTGTAAATAAATAAAGAGGGCTCGATTTTCGGTGGCGGCCAATGAGAAATTTTCCGTGACTCACTTATTAACGTGGAAAGAGCGACGACTTCTGTTTGGTAAAGAAGTGGGATTAAAAATGAACTTTCAGAAGACAAAACTGATGTACAGTGCTTCTACAAGTAATGAAGATTTATCGATTGATGGGGAAAAGCAGGTAATCGATACCTACATTTACCTTGAACAGCAGATATCAGGCAAAGGTCACAGTGAAGAAGAAATTAATCGACATATGAAACTTGGTTGGAGAACTTTTGGAAGAAACGGCGCAATTTTTAAGAGCAATATGCCATTATGTCTTAAAAGAAAAGTGTTTAATCAATGCATCCTTCCAGTGCTTACGTACAGAGCAGATGCGTGGACCTTAACTAAAAAAGACATACAAAGACTGGAGACAACTGAAAGACGCCTAGAGAGATGCATGCTTGGTGTAACCATGCAGGAGAGATTAGAAGAGGAACTCATGGATAAGGAAAGTGACAGAGTGGAAGACATCGTGATCAGGGTAAAATCCCTGAAATGGCAATGGGCTGGACATGTTGCTAAAAGAACGGACCACCGATATACAACCGAAATTTTAGACTGGATTCCAAGGGACAGGAAAAGACCTAGAAGAAGAGCACATGGGAGACGGGTGGATGAAATTCGAAAGCATGCGGGAGTGGCATGGAGGAGACTGGCGCAAGACAGACCGTTGTGGAAGAAACTTGGGGAGACCTCCATCCAGCAGTGGATTGATAATGGTTGGCAATGATGATATATACGTATATAAATATATCCCATTTTTGTCTACTTTCTGAATAATTTGAAATATTAAAATTTTTCTAATACGTTGTGATCAGTGTAATGTTCAGTTCTTCTGAAGCGTAAGTTTATATCTGTGAAGGGCCTGTGGGTAAGCGATGTGGAGTGTACTACCATTTGGAGATAAGGTGTATAACGAAGTAAATTTCTCTGTCATTTCTGTCCACGCCAGGATTTGAACCCGGATCCCTTCATTCCGGAATAAGTCACTCTACCAATTGAGCTACGCGGACGTTTTATTCTGATTCCTATCTGCCTTTATGTCGTGTGCGTCCTTCGGGCAGGTGCGTCACATCTCCTGGTACGTTACATCATCTCCCCCTTATTTTTTTTTTTTTTTTTTTTTTCGAAGTGCTGAAGAAGAGATTCTCTTATTTTTCCTATCTCGCGGTGTGGAAATAACATCACATCAATGCGAGATTTTGAACGGTCGGGTCATCCGGATAGTTCGGGCGCCATTATAACGAAGTAAATTTCTCTGTCATTTCTGTCCACGCAGGATTCGAACCCGGATCCCCTCATTCCGGAATAAGTCACTCTACCAATTGAGCTACGCGGAAGTTTTATTCTGATTCCTATCTGCTTTTATGTCGTGTGCGTCCTTCGGGCAGGTACGTCACATCTCCTGGTACGTTATAGGTGAAGAGATCTTTTTTTATTCTATCTCAATTCACTGAAATATATTTCTTCCCAAAAAATGTCGTGAAACAAATTTTCTTTGAAATAGTGGAATGGTTTACAGTGCGTAATAACAGAGAGAGAGAGAGAGAGAGAGAGAGAGAGAGAGAGAGAGAGAGAGAGAGAGGCAGTCCAAAATGCGAACAGATCCTTCTGCAACTTCAGCGGAAAGATACACGTAGCACTTTGGAAGTCTAACACAGTAAACAGCAGGATGCAATGAGAAAAAAATAATGAAATTTGAGTGGGGAAAAAGCGAGAAAAGTGATGTAAATACACATCATGCAGATAAAAGATATGGTTAACAAAGACAAACTGTACAGCAATTAGCACACCGCAATGTTCTGATAACAAGCCATTTTAAAAGTTCTTCTATTCATCGCAAAAATGTCAATGCCTTTTAGAGATTTGAGAAAGAGGGAAAATCTTACGACAGGTGACTGACAGATTTATATATCCTGGTACGTCGAACACAGCGTGGGCCTAAGTTCAACATGGGTAAGACACTCTCATTCCAAGCAGGAAAATAAGATTGACAGCATTCATAGCGTTAATAATGACCTTGTAGAAAAAATCAATAAGGTGAGATCACGTCTTGTTTTTTAAGGTCGCCGACACTAAATTATTTTCTTAAAAGAGAAGCATGAATGTTTCTGATGTATTTACCATCAGAGTTTGAAACGGGTCAAAAATTATGGACCCGTACCTGGCCGTCATATGATTGGACCCGACTCAGACAACTCTACTTTGGGCTATAAATTCGAATATATCATCATCATCATTGGCAGTCATTATCAATCCACTGCTGGATGAAGGTCTCGCCAAATTTCGTCCACAACGGTCTGTCTTGGACCAGTTTCCTCCATCCATCCATCTCCCACGTGTTCTTCTTCTTGGTCCTTTCCTGCTCTTTGGAATCCAGTCTAAAATTTTGGTTAGTTCATCGGTAGTCCGTTCTTCAGGCAATATGTTCAGCTCATTGGCATTTTAGGGATTTTACTCTGATCACGATGTCTTCCACTCTTGTCATTTTCCTTATCCACGAGTTACTCTTTTTATCTTTCTTGGTTGCACCAAACATGCATCTCCCCATACTTTCTTGACGCTCCTGTTGATTAAATATTTTTTGTTTAAGACATAATGGCACATTGCTCTTAGATATTGTATTGTTTCTTCCAAAATCTCTCCAACCAAGTCTTACACAAAGTGAAAATCCAAAGACAGTGAATAAACAAAGACATCGCTCCTTCCACGTTTTAGCAACATCACGTTGTTAGCAGCAGACGTTTCTTCATCAATATGTGTTGCTAAAACGTGGAAAGAGCGATGTCTTTGTTTATTCAAGTTTTACACGTCGATTAATTTCTTCGTCAATGTGAACTTTGCTTAATATCTGCTGTCCAAAGTAAATGTAGGTATCGGATAACTCCAGCTTTTCCCCATCAATCGATAAATTTTCATTTCTTGTAAAAGCACTGGTACATCAGTTTTGTCTTCTGAAAGTTCGTTCTTAGTCCCAATTCTGTACTATTGTCAGCTAGTTCCTGGATCATACTGTGCAGCTCTGAAGTATTATTTTAAAGACCTCTCTCTGAAGGGTTCTTTGAAATATTTTTTTTTCTATTTAAAAATAAAACGGAAATAAAACCAGGTCGAAATCGGGTCAGGAACACCTTGACCCGACCCGTTCGAATCGCCATAAATTGTCGACCCGGTGTCCCGTGACCCGTTTTCTATCTCTGCTTACCGTATCTCGAAGTACAAGGATAAATTTGTGTCACAAGACTGTCTTCCATGGATTCCAGATAGGTGGAGCGTATTCTAAACTAGGTCTTACGTAACAATTTCTTCAGAGCGGTCAAGCAGGATACTCTTTCTTCGTATAAAAACAAAAGCGCAAGTTGAGTTTTTAAAGAACAGTCTATTCCTGTTGCACCAATGAATTAGACTATTCTGGCAATTCTGCAGTTTACCATGATCACCGATACCATGAATCGATCGAAAGAGTTTTTGACGTTATCTGCAAACATTAAACAGGTAACTTCTAGATGACTTGGCAGATCATTTATAAATGCTTCAGAGACGGATGGTCCGAGATTCGAGCTTCGGGGCACAGCAGAAGTGCCATAGTATCTGGAAGAAAGATAATCACTCAGTATAACACAGTGCGGTCTTTTGACAATGTAAGACAGGAAGTACTTGAGCAAACTTTCCGACAAGCCCTAGGCACGAAACTTACATAAAAGTACCGTATGGCTTATAGAGTCGAATACTTAGAAAAAAAAAACACAGAAAACTACATAGACGATGTTGACTTCTCCGTGTTCATCTATTGATCGATCAATGCAATTTCTTAGTTCCGCCGGAATATTTTGTATTAATCGTATTATTTGAAACCAACACCGAATTCACGGATGTAGTAATCGCGTCTTTTAATAAAAGTCTACAACTTCCAAAGCTTAAAAGAACTTCATTTTTTTTTGTTTGATTTCAAACTATGTTATCAATAACTTTCAAACAATAAAATCGAATTCTCGGCTGCCTAGGGGGCAACAATTCACAGCAGAAACGCTAGAAAAGCATTGTCTTGGTTACGGCAATGGAATGAAAATAAATAAATAAATCAATAAATGAAACTGGGCTTTTGGAAATAGAGATATAGTTAAAAATGTGAATCCTTCCTCCCGCCGTCGCCTTTTCTCTTTGTAAAAAGTCAGTGCATCTTAAAAATCGAAGGCATGTGGGCAATATTGATCGCTGTTATAGCAATCCGGTGTTAAAACAATTTTTCCAGTGTAACTTACCCAAGATGTAACATCGTCGAACGAAAACCAGTTTACACGACTCAGTGGTGGAGAAATTTCGTGCTGTAAACGTTTGAAAAAGGCATGCAAAATTATGATCATTGCCAGAGTAACGTGAGGCCAAAGGAATTTCTAATCGAACTTTGAAAACAGCGCGCATATAGATATAAAGAAAATGACAAGAGTGGGAGAAATCATGATGTTAATAAAAGTAAAATCCCCGAAATGGCAATGGGCTGGGCATATTGCCAGAAGGACAGACCACCGATGGACAACCGAAAATTTAGACTGGATTCCAAGCGACAGAAAAACGCCCAGAAAGAAGACAACGTGGGAGATGGGTAGATGAAATTCGAAAGCATGCGAGAGTGACATGGAGGAGACTTGTCCAAGGCAGACCGTTGTGGAAGAAACTTAGGGAGACCTTTATCATCAGTCAGTGAGGAGCTCATGGATCAGGAAACTGACAAGGGTGGAAGAATCCTTGAAATGGCAGCGGGCTGGACAGTTTACTTGAAGAACGTCTACCGATGGAGAACTAAAATATTAGACTAGATGTCAAGGGGCAGGAAAATACTTAGAAAAAGCCACGAGGCAGATGGATGAATGAAATTCGAGAGCATGCCGGCGTGACGGAGACTAGCTCAAGACAGACCGTTGTAGAAGAAATTTGGGATACCTCCTTCCAGAAGTGTATTGATAAATACATATTGTATACAACGGCCGATCCTTAAAAACTGAGAGTAAAATCATACAAAATGAAAAAATATAGGTACAGCAAAATATTCGTTATTCTTTCTCAAAGTATCTTCCCTCGAATGATATGCAATGGTCCCATCGTTCAGTCTACTTTTTAAAGCATATGGCGAAGGCATTTTGTGGAAGCTGCTTTAGCGACCCCTATACAGCTTGAATAACGTCAGCATCTGTGTCACGGAACGTCTCCTTCATTGTTGGAAACGACCAGAAATCGCACGGGACGAGATCAAGACTGTAGGCAGGCGGTGGCATGATTTCAGTGCTGCATTTCTTGCAGGATTGCCCAAACACAAACTGTTGAACACAAGCAGCCGCACGTGGGCTGGCGTGTTATCATGGTGTATGGTCCACTTGCCCACCAATTCCGGTCGCTTAATCGATATGTGTCGTCGCAGGCGCTTCAAGACTGAAATGTAATGCTCAGCATTGACTGTAATTTATGGAGGAACGGCATGCTGGTAGACTACACCTTTATGATCAAAGAAAATTATAATTACCTTCCCAGCTGATTTGGTTTGGCGGACTTTTTCGGAGGAGGCGAACCTGTGTGTTTCCAATCACTCGTTGCGCGCTTCGTGAGGGGGTCGAAGTAGTGTAGCCATGTTTCATCGGCAGTTATTAATGTGTGTAGAAAGTTTGGATCCTTTGCGATCCTTTGTTTCCACCCATGACACACCTGAACTCTGGCTAACAATTGTTCTGTCGTCAAGTGATGAGGCACCCATCTGGAACACACACGATGCAGCAGTAATTTGTCGCGTAGAATGCGGAATGCCAACGTTTTTGAAATACTTCAACTAGTATTTCAAAAACGTCGGCATTCCGCATTGTCTTCACATGTCATTCAGCTATGTCTTCACATGTCATTCGTCGATCTTCTTGCAGGATTACTCAAACAGTGTTAACAATACGCTACCGTAGTAACACCTTCAGCTTGACTAGGCCTAGGAGCGAGTTTTACCGACAACCGCCTTTTTCTGAAACCATGGTGCCATCTGAAAATCGTTGACTCACCCAAACATTTATCTTGATAAGCTTTTTTTCATTAAATCAGCTGTTTCTGGAGCCGTATTACCAAAACGAGAGCAAAATTTTATCGCTCAACGCATTTCACTTCTTAACTTTGAATCACTCACCTCCATAGTAGCTATGTGACGAAATGCAGACGTACCTTAAACAACGGCGCAATAACAAAACCAGAATCGTCTGCCACGGCTAATAACTGTTGCCATAGATACTTCCTTAATTCAGTTAGTCGTCTGCGTGGTTATTGTCCCCTTTCGCACTGTTGCAACTGAAAAAGAATTACTCTGTTTTTTTTGGAACGGCCTTGCCTTTTCTGGAAGAAACTGTACAATTTTCAAGAGTAATACACCATTGTGTCTTAATTTTCTAGAGCATTTCACCATTATGTCTTAAAAGTCTAGAATGTAATTATATGCCGCAGTGCTTAGATTTCTACGTACTGGAACTAGGGGACCCAGCCCACACCATGCAAAACAGCCCCACACTATGATGCCTCCACCAAACTTCACAGTTGTCACAACACAATCTGGCAAATACCGTTCATATATATCTGGCATCCTCCTCGTCCAGGCTCGCAGACTGCTAGTTGGTACAGCTGATTCATCACTCCAGAAAACGCGTTTCCACTGCTTCAGAGTCCACTGGAGGTGAACTTTCCACCACTCCAACCGACGGTTACGTCGATCTTGCTGGTGTTAGGCTTGTGTGTGGGTGCTCGTCCTTGGAAACCTATTTCCTTCAGCTCTCGACGAACCGATATGGTGCTGTCTGTGCTTCCTGAGACATTTTGGAACTCTTTGGTGAGTGTTGCAACTGAGGACATGTGATTTTTTTCGCACCACTCACTTCAGCTCTCGCCAGTCCCGCTGTGTCATTTTTCTTTGCCTTTCAGGTCGCGAATGCGCTGTTGTTGCTCCCAGGCTTATCCACTTCACGATTTCATCCTTTATAGTTGATCGGGGCAGATGCAGCAGAGCAGAAATTTCCAGCAATTTCATCCCTTACCGTAGATCGGGGCAGATGCAGCAGAGCAAAAATTTCTCGCAATTTCATTCCGTAGAGTTGATCGGGACAGATTCAACAGAGCAGAGATTTCCTGCAATTTCATCCCTTACCGTAGATCGGGGCAGATGCAGCGGAGCAGAAATTTCCTGCAGTTTCATCCTTTACATTATTACAGTTGATTGCGGAAGATGCAGCAGAGCAGAAATTTCCCCCAATTTCATCCGTACAGTTGATCGGGGCAGATTCAGCGGAGCAGAAATTCCCCGCAATTTCATCCCGTGCAGTTGATCTGGGCAGATTCAGCGGAACAGAAATTTCCAACAATTTCATCCTGCACAGTTGATTGCAGCAGATACAGCAGGGCATAAATTTCCCGCAATTTCATTCCTTACAGTTGATCGGGGAAAACGCAACAGAGCATAAAAGTTATTAATGTGTTATTATTATTAATGTGTTAAAAGTTATTAATGTTCGGGGAAAACGCTCTAGTATTTCTGTCGTCCAACGATACTCAGTTCTAGCAATATGTTCATCTCATTGCTACTTGAAGGTCTTAACTTTTATCATGACGTCAGTAATAGAACTAGCGCCGTGGTACAAATCTACCTCCCATGCTTCATCGGAATACCGACGTGGGTTCAGTTAGGTAAGTAGGCAGAGGTGTGCAGTCGGGACCTGGGGGGGGGGGGGGGGGGTGCAGGCAACTTTTTTATTTATCTGAATCTGACTTTTTTTTTTTGTAGTTTATTTGATGGAAATTAGCATGAGGAAGGCACAGTGGAAAATTTAATATGGTGTTTGTACACAGATCAGATCAGATCATATGTAGAGGATTCTAGGAAGCGAGTGTCTGACCCCAAGTCTTAAAAAACCCTTAGAAATAGGAATCTAGGAGATTTGGGCTAGAGTGCCCGATAGGAAAGTGACACGAAAGCGATGTAGAAAGGGGGAGGAAGACGCCCTTATTTATTACCGGGGGGGCAGTACCCGGGGTTTGGCGGCTTAACGTGCCATCCGACGCATTGCGGATATTTAATGGTTCGAGCGTTCGTACCTGCTGGGATAGAACCTGTGGTCTCTCAGTAGCAGTCACGAACGTTGACCACTAGGCCGTCCGCGGCCTGTTTGTACGCAGATGTACTGTCGAGGTATATGTACTGTGTACAGCTTATATGAATATTCGATTTCAAAGGTTTATTGGCGCCCGCCCCGCATATTTTCTGGAATTAATAACGTCTGTCTGATGGCCAGTCTTCGGTATGCCAGGCAACTTCTTTTTTTTCAGGACCGCACCAATTAAACTAGGTACCGGTTCGTGCTAGCCGCCGCGGTGGCCGAGTCCTCAAAGGCGAAGCTTACTAACTAGTCGTTCGAACTGGGGTCCAGACTGGTGTCAAGGATGAGATATGGGCAGGTGTTGGCTCTCTCTTTTCCTACATCACTCTCACTCTTCTCTCTCTCTCTCTCTCACTTGTTCTCTCATTCACTCTTTCACTCTCTGTCACTTTCTGTCAATCTCTTCCTTTTTTTCTCTCTCACTCTCTTTCATGGTAGCAGTGGTCTTACGGTGGTGGCTCTCTCTCATACTCTTTCTATTTCTCACTCTGTCATTTTCTTTCACTCTCTTTCTTCCTTTCCCTCTCTCTCTCTCTCTCTCTCTCTCTCTCTCTCTCTCTCTCTCTCTCTCTCTCTCTCTCTCTCATACTCTTTCTATTTCTCACTCTGTCATTTTCTTTCACTCTCTTTCTTCCTTTCCCTCTCTCTCTCTCTCTCTCATACTCTTTCTATTTCTCACTCTGTCATTTTCTTTCACTCTCTTTCTTCCTTTCCCTCTCTCTCTCTCTCTCTCTCTCTCTCTCATTTTCTCTCTCTCTCTCTCTCTCTCTCTCTCACTCTCACTCTCTCCTCTTCTTCCATGGAAGCAGTGGTCTTACGGTGGTGCCTCTCTCTCATACTCTTTCTCACTCTCACTCTCTCTCTCATGGAAGCAGTGGGCTTACGGTGGTGGCTGTCTCTCTCTCTCTCTTTCATTCTATTTCACTGTCTCTCTCTCTCTCTTTCATTCTATTTCACTGTCTCTCTCTCTCTCTCCCCCCCCTCCTCTCACTCTCTCATGGAAGCAGTGTTCCTAAATTTAGATTATTTACGTTTGTGAATAATCTTTGTAACAATCGAAATTGAAATTTTTTATTTCGCCGCTAAAGCCGTTTTCATCATCGTGTGATCTTCATCAATTTCCTTCAAAATCTCCATTTTGTCCTTTAAAGACAAAGTTTTACGTGATCATAAAGCCATGGTTTCGATGCAAGGAATCGAATGCGAACGAAAGTTTCAAGGAAAGAATCCGATATGACAACATCAAGCAAGAACAGGTGTCTACTGGAAGTGCCATCTAAAATGACCAACCAGTGGTGATCCACGAGGTTCGTGCTCCTTCCGCAGAGTGGGTGTATAAAAGGTTGATCATGAGATGAAATAAGATACACGAAAGTCGAGGTAGATCGGAGAATGGCAAGCGGAATTCGCAGCGAAGGAGAAGAATGGGAAGAACGTTTGATGAACGGAATATGCGTGGTTTATCAAACGTTCGTGTTTAGGGACGTGAATGCGTACATGGTTTCCTGTGAAGTCGGCCCCGGACGCACTTTGTCTTTTGTCCCGATATGCGGCAGAGGAGTGGCGAACAGGCTGCTGCTTTAATTCGCCAACATCCTCATTAATGGAATATTCGTCTTTGAGGAACTCAACCCATCCTGAGCGGAAGAGTGAGACGAATTCCGACACGACATGCAATGGAACGGAATGTTAGCACGTCAAACGAAAACCTCTGAATGTTCAATGTAAAAGATGCGATGTGAAAAGTAACTCTCTGTCTTACAATGTGACACGTGGGGTGTGAGAGAGTGAATCATCAGCGTAACAGGTGATACGCGTTTGCCAGTATCTTGCTCCTGACAAAATCGCACTCAAAACAAACGCAAAGGAAGTATCGTTTTATGATGTGGTATACGTGGTATCGCCGTATTGTCGGTCGGTGGAAATCTTCTTTGCTTTAATAAAGTAAAAGTCAGCAATATATTTGTATGACAGATCATTTTTCATTCCGCTGGCACCAGTATCGGGCACAAAATTCCACAGTGCGTAATTTTCTTTGAAATGTTTTTTTTTTTTTCTTTTCCAAAATAAAACGGAAATAAAACCAGGTCGAAATCGAGTCAGGAACACCTTGACCCGACCCGTTTGACCCGCAAGAAATTGTCGACCCGCTGACCCGTGGCCATCTCTAGTGTCCGGCACGCTACCGCCGAGCCATGAACTGTTTGTTCGTTGAAGCGTTTCACAAAACTTACTCATAAGTCACTCCTGATTTTTTTTAACTTCGGTTTTCTTGAAGACATTTGAGAAACGCGCTTTTCCCCCCTTTGCTCAATAAAGGTTCATACCAAGGCTTACCCACACAAACAGTATTATTGAAATCCCTGAGAGAAACGTCGTAATGTCCCCTTGTTAGAACTGTGCACACCGTGGCCAGTCTTTCATCGGGAGGGAGGGGGTTGGGGGGTGGGATACGTATTTCAACAATTGAAGTAAAAGGGAGATATTTGGATGTCGTGAACACTAAACAACAACATTGCTATTGTTTTTGACATGAGTCGTGTGAGAAATGAGCGCCATGTTGTCTTAAGGGGCACGATGAGTTCCTTTTAGCGAGCATAACTCTCAGATAATTTGAAAGATAAACGCTTGACGTCAGATTTTTTTCGTATTTCTCTAGGCTTTATTTTTCGACTACTGCAATTCACTGTCGAAAATTCGTATGTCAAGTGTCAAGGCCTTTTCAGTCACGTAGTTCCAAAGCAAGCACGATTGAGTTGTCATGTTTATGTTGAATATTTACCTAAATCGCGGTTCCCTTTGCTTTTAAAAATGTGTGTGCTGAGTGTGGGTGAGCGAAATAGCGCCTGCGATGGCTTCAGAGTGTATTTCTGTAAGAGGGAGAACTGAGATTTATTGCTAGCAAACGATATGGTGTCTGTCGTCAAAACTTGCATAGCTTGGACACAATGAACTGTCGGGTAAACAGAACTATTTCTGCGATACCAACACGTTAACGAAAATGCAGCTGTCCTTAAGTGTCGTACTTAAAGTTTCGGTTTGTCCGTTTCCCTGGATTTTTTTTTTTTTTTTTTCACTTGCAGTTTGCGATTGTGGTTATGCACTGAGATACCATTTAACGGTCCTGATCACATAAATGACTCACCCCTCACGTAAGACGTAACATGAGCACGGTGTGCCGTGTGTATCAGGTAGGCCAGCTCATCAAGCATCGGGGGGCGGGGAGAGGATGGCCTAGTGGTCAACAGTCGTTACTGCCACGGAAAAGCATCAGGATCGATTCCAGAAAAATCTCAGGATCAATCTCCTATTATTTCGTACTGGCCCTCCGGTATTTAAAAACCGCGGGGCCAATACCCGATATCCGAAAGCTCGAACCATTAAATATCCGGCGCGCATCTTTTTTTAGCACGTCTTTTGTTAAAAAAGATCGTGCTTATGTTATTGGTTTGTCCGTCCGTCTGTAGACACCATATCTCTGCAACTATTAGTCCGATTTGAAAAATTCTCTTTTTCGTATTGGGAAGCTTGAAATATGCGAATGATGATCCTTCATTTTTTTTACGATGTACAATTTCGCCGCTAGAGGGCGTAAATGCAGATGATATCGAATTCAAAATACATTTTATTCCACATATTTGCTTCTAAACATTCGATTTAAAAAATTATTTCACCTTTGGATTCCATTTATGTCGAAGAGTGTTTTAGGTATAGTCATTTTTTTTAAAGTTACGCATAGATTTTCCGCTAGGGGGCGTAAAAGTAAATTGCGTTTTCCCCGATATCTCTACTTCTAAAACTCCGATTTAAAATTTGTTTTTTCAGAGGATACAGCTCCTGATGGAAAATATTTTGCATATAATTTCTGATTTTTGGTAAAGAATGGTTTGGTCACCAGGGGGCATAAATGTTCATTTCTGCTTCTCATGCATTTGCCACAAAATGCGAGCATCTAAAGTCTCGACTGAAAAAATGTGTTCGGGAACCGAACGATGCCACTCACGTCGATAAACCTGTTTGGAATATTTTTTTTAATATTGCATGGTTTCCCCGCCAGCGGCGTAGACGTATGTCATATTTTTGGTCAATGTCTCTTATTCTAATGGTCCGATTTGAAAAAATCCTTCTTTATTGGTCAGAGTTTCGGTGCGACATGTTTTTCATATAATTCCAAAATTTTCAAGAAATTCATAGACTTTCCGCTAGGGGGCGTAAAGGTAAATTGCGCCCCCCACCAATATCTCTGCTTCTAAAATTCCGATTTGAAAAATTATTTCTGCACGGGAAACAGTTCCTGATGAGGAAACTTTTGCATATAAGCTCTAATTTTTGGAAAAAAAAAATGGTTTGGCCACCAGGGGGCGTAAATCGTAATTTCCGCTTCTGATGTATTTGCATCAGAATCTGAGTTTCTAAAATCTCGATTGAAAAAAAATTCATTTGTGGACCGATACTACTCACGTTGATAAACCATTTCAGAATATTTTCTTCTCAAATAATGTATGGTTTCTCCGCCTGGATGCGTAAATGTATATCTTATTTTTGGCCAATATCTCTACTTATAAGAGTCCGATTTGAAAAATTCCTTTTTCTGTTGGATAGCGTTTCCGGTGCGAAATGCTTTTCATATAATTTCAAAATTTTCGAGTAACTGATAGACATTCTACTAGGAACTGTAAAGGTAAATTGCGTTTTCTCCTTTATTTCTGCTTCTAAAACTCCGATTTGAAACATTCTTCCTTTATCGCATACAGCTCCTGATGGGAAATGTTTTTCGCATAATTTCTAATATTTGGCAAAGAATGGTCTATCCACCAGGGTCCATAAAGGTTAATTTCTGCTTCTGATGTATTTTCAACAAAATCTGAGATCCTGAAAACTCGACTGAAAAAATTCTTCCCTGGATCGATACCGCTCACATCGAAAAACCTTTTGAGAATACTGTCTTCTAAAAATAATGCATGTTTTTCCCGCCAGGGGCCGTAGACGAATATCTTATATTTGTCGATATCTTTGCTTCTAAGAGCCGATTTGAAAAATTCTTACTTTGTTGGAGAGCGTTTGTGCTGCGAAACGTTTCTCATATAATTTCAAATTTTTCGTAACGGACAAGTCTGCAACCAGAAGGCATAAGTTCACGATTCCGTTTTTTAGCAATATCTGCGGGATTAAAAGCCCGACTGAAAAATTTCTTTCTTTGTTCAGGAACTACTGTTTTCCATACCGGTTCCATTGACTTTGAATAGTTTTGGTAAAGTTAATTCGCATCAGAACGGATTCAAAAGACATGCTCATTACACCCGAAAATTCGGTGACATCTTAATTGTTTATTTTAGAAACACATGTATTGATAAAACTGCAAGAGATACATGGAACTATTTACACATGAAACAAAGAAAAGATTATGATATTTTCAATATACGATAGAAATACAAATGTGGTATCAAAATTTCTTATTCGACGCTAACACGATAACAAAGGCATATTTGTGCAAGTAAGTTAATACGCTTCAATCAATGTACACTGCTGGCCACCCAAAATGCAACACCAAGAAGGAAGCATCCGATTGGCCTGAAATTCGCAGTATGCGTCGCCCGCGAGAGGACATGCAAACGATTAGCATTGCAGGGCATATGCAAATCATGTGCGCTCGGCACGCCACCGAGAAGCACTATAAGAAGGGTGCACAGAAGGCGGGGTGTAAGTAGTGGAAGTGTGTTGTGCTGCCGGACCTGTGCGTGGGAAGCTTCCTGATGCCTCGTCGCAGAATACGGCAGTCATTCCAACACGTTTCGGAGTTCGACAGAGGACGAATAGTGGCGTATCGCGACAGCGGTTTATTGTACCGAGACAGCGGCGCCCGTGTGGAACGACATCCACCCACAGTGAGACGAGTGTGAGTTCGGTGGGTGCAGGTGGGACGGACGGACCGACGTCAGCGATTGCCGCAGCCGCGGCACACCACCGAACGAGATAACCGGCATGTTGTGCGGCGGGCATTGACGGCTCGCACCGCCACATCACGAACGTTAGCGCAGAATTTAGGGTGTGTTACGCAACAACCTGTGTCGGCACATACTGTTCGACGTCGTCTGCAGGAGCGGAGACTTGTCGCACGGCGCCCACTACTCCGATTACCATTGACGTTATAGCACCGGTGAGTGCGGCGGCAATGGGCCGTTGAACACCGCACCTGGACTACGGAATGGCACGACATTGTATTCTCCGACGAATCCCGCTTCTGCCTGCAACACCACGATGGTCGGATCCGCGTGTGACGGCACCGCGGCGAGAGACTGTATGACGCCTGCATTATGCATCGCCATACCGGTCCATCGCCTGGGGTTATGGTTTGGGGCGCAATTGGTTATGACACCCGTCCAGTCTGGTACGCATCGCCGGTACACTCAACAGCCACAGCTACATCTCCGTCGTTTTGGAGCCTGTAGTCCTCCCTTACCTGCAGGACGACCTGCCAGTGGCCACGTATCAACAGGACAATGCGCGCCCGCACGTGGCACGCATAGTGCAACAATTCTTCACGGCCCACCAGGTGTCACTGCTGCCGTGGCTAGCCTGCTCTCCCGATATGTCGCCCATCGAACACGTCTGGTCGCTGATCGACAACGGAGTGGCACAGCAAGCACCACCCGCGGCTACGCCTGATGAACTATGGCAACGTGTGGAAGCAGCTTGTTCCGACATATTCCAAGTTCACATCCAAAGCCTCTTTCGTTTGATGCCGCGGCGTGTAGCGGCTGTTATTCCTATCCGTGGGGGCCACACGAGCTACTGATGTCCGCGTGCTCCGCAAGTCGCACGGGCCTTGTAAGCTCAATCGTTTCATCTTTGTATCTGTTGTTATGTGTCCAGTAAATCTGGCTTTGCTATGTCGTGTCCTTCTTGGTGTTGCATTTTGGGTGGCCAGCAGTGTATAACACCCATTATGAGATATGGCGCTGAAACCTGGCCTATAAAGAAGAACATTTTTGAAAAATTGCGAAAAACAGAAAGTAAAATGGAAAGATCCCTAGTAAATATAAGACTTTAAGATAAAGTAAAGAATACAGATATAAGATCCAGAACAAAAATTTTAGAAATAGGTGAAAAGATAATTTAAAATAGAAATGGGCTGGACATATAACAAGAATTAAAAATAATAGATGGACTAAAATAATAACGAGATCATACAAAGAAAAAAGAAGAGTGGGAAGACAAGAGGGAAGATGGATGAATGATATAAGCAAAACTGCAGGAAAGCTGTGGAATAGACAAGCTCCGGACAGGAACAGTTGGAAAGAGATTAGGGAAGCCTCATCTCTATTGGCTATAAAAAAGGGAGATATTTTATCCTTATTTGCTATAAAAAGAGATGAAGGAAATTTCAATTGGCTATAAAAAGGGTTGGAAGAAGTAGTAGTTAATACATATAAATTTAATTCATTTTTCTAGATGTCCCCTTTTTTTCAGGCCAGTGTGATGATATAGTTATTTACTATTTTTCTCCCCTATTTCGTTAGATTAATGGACTTAAGATGTAATTTTATAAATTAATTTACGAGTTCAGTGTGGTTTGTTTTTTTACAGCTTATTATACTTCTAATGTAAGTGAGAAGTGTCTGCGTTTCCTCTCTTTCTGTTTATTTTGGCGAGAAAACCTCGCTCTCTGTGGTAGTTTGGTGACTTTCTACTGCCTGATTTCAAAGCTGTAAAATATAGATTCCTAGTGCATTAAGAGAGAAATTTACATTCCTAGAAGCAACAGAAACCCCCTTTTCTTTCAACCGATCGATATGGGAGGATTCTAACTTCGTCGCGTGGAATGGTGAAACTGTATCAAGGGAATTTTTCAAGCTGACTATAACGGAATTGCAATATTTATCAGTTGAATCTATTATGGGAGCAATGTACTCAGAAGCCAGCTATTAACTGAATTCTGTTTGTCTGTCAGTTGTTTTGTTTGGCATGCGAAAAGCCAGGAGGATATTCCGGTGGTTATCTCCATTCCGAGTACTAGGGCAAATAAAACAACAAAGATGCAACCGAATATTCAGTTATAATGATTACGTCTTTTGAATTCTTTCCGACACGAAGCAAATATTTCAAAGCAGATTTAAAAAAAAACCTAAAAATTCAGCTCAAAAAAGAGTACGCTTACACAACCTAGGAAAAAAATGTATAATTTAAAATACGCATACACCGATGAGCTATTAAATTATGACCACCTACCTAGCGGCCGCTCGGCCAGGCATCGATTTGATGAAGTGGCGATTGGTATCCGGTACCATATTGTCAACAGTAGGTCCTCCAGTTTCCGTACATTACGGGGTAGTAGTGATTTAGCGCGAACCCGCTTTTCTAAGTCGAATGTTCGATTAGGTTCATGTCAGGTGAATTTGGAGGCCAGGGCATAAACAGAAAGTCACCATCATGTTCCTCGAACCACTCATTGACAATTCTGGAAGTGTGGCATGGCGCATTATGATATTGGTAATGGCCATCACCAGTAAGGAGCACATTTGCCATGAATTGGTGAACTTGGTCCGCAACGATACCTGGCAGCTCTCAAGAATTGTGCTATTTGGATAATGGGACCTAAAGTGTCCCAAGAAAACGTCGCCTACAGCATAACACGTCCGCCGCCGGCGTGTTTCCGCCCAACAGTGCATCCGGGTGCCATAGCCTCCGTTGGCAATCGGCGTATCAGCCTCGCTCGTCTACGTGATGCGCTAGGAATCTTGATTCGTCAGACCAGGCCACTTTCTTCCAATCATCCACCGTCCAATCTCGATGATCTTGGGCCCATTGCATGCGTTTTTTGGCGATGACGTGCAGTGAGCATGGGGAACCCGGCTGGGTCTTCGGCCACGCAGGCCCATGCGCAGAAGGCTGCGATGAACTGTGTGCTGTGACACATTGCCCTGGTCGCCATTGTTGTAGCTGCGGGTGATTTGTCGCACTGTGACCCTGCGGTCGCTGTGAACAATGCGCGACAGTCTCCGCTCCCCTCTGGCATCAATGAGCTGCCGACAACACACCGTTGGACGACAGTTCGTCGCTTGGCCATTTGTGCACCACTTTTGATACGTACTCAGTGCAGCTCACGAGAACAACCCACAAGCAGCGCCGTTTCCGAGATGGTAGTTCCAAGGTGCCGTGCCATCACAATTTGTCTTTTATCAAACTCCGATAAATCGGCAGCTTTTCCCATTCTGACTCCGAACACTCTACTAACCGAAAAAAATTATCAAATGATCATATGTAGAGGATTTTAGGAAGGAAATATCTGACCCCAGGTCTTAAACAACCTTTAGAAATAGGAAGCTAGGAGATTTGGGCTACAGTGCCCGATAGGAAAGTGACACGGAAGCGAAGTAGAAAGGGGGAGGAAGACGCCCTTGTTTATTACCGGGGGGGGGCAGTACCCGGCTTCTGACGGCTTAACGTGCCCATCCAACGCACGGCGGATATTTAGTGGATCGAACGTTCGTACCTGCCTCGGATCGAACCTGAGGTCCTTTCCGTGACAGTCACGAACGTTGCCCACTAGGCCACCCGCGGCCCTACTAACCGAAAGGCGGTCCTCAGGTTGTATATTTACTGCTCTGTGAACTTCACCTGCGCCACCGTTCGTTCTCCAGGTGAGCTCATTTCTCTAGACTGGAGGCTGTCATAATGTGATGACTCTTCGGTGTAGAATATAGAACAAGTTAGAAAAAGGAAAGAACAACAACACGTTTGTACAGTCCATAAAACATCCACAAATAGAAATAGCTACTTACACCCCCTATCAGCTGAAAATTGTATTACGAAAATTAACCAATTGTGCACAAAAAGTTTCTCATCGCAGGCGATATTAGACGCAAGAGCTATTTTTTTAGGTTTAACGACCACCGTGAGGAACTCAATAGGCTATAAGTCGCCCATCCCTAATTTAGGGCCACTTGTTCCAGGGAAGCTGGGGAGAGAGCCAATGCCGTAAAACAAACTTAACATCCATGCCTCACCGGGATTCGAACCCGGAACATTCTCCGACGAATGGTTATAAGCCAGAACTTAGACCTCTGCGCCACCGGCCCGGTAAAAGCGATTTTCAAATTGGACAGTTAGAAGAAGAGATATAGATTATAATCGGGAATTACTTTACACGCTCTTGCGGAAAATCTGCGAGTTACTCAAGGAAGAATATGAGCACAAATGACTCTGATGAACAGTACCCTCCCCAAAAAAGGTTTTTTTTTAGAGAATTTTTAGAATTGAATAGTCTTTTACGTAGAAATATACGCTAATGACCCCTGGCGGCAGAATTCTAAATAATGGAGAAGCAGAAAATATGAGAAATAATTCTTCATAGCAAAAGGTTTTCTAAGAGAATATAATTTTTAAAATGCATCTTCTCCGAGCAGAGATAGCGAGAAAAAAGTTTTTGTATTCACGGCCCTAGAGGAAAAACTGTGCATTATATAAAGAGAATACTGTTTCCGGCATTCTGTGTAACGAATGGCATACATTAAAGGAAGAAATGATTCAATAGGATTCTTAGCAACAGAGATACAGTTGCAAACAGAAATACACATCAACATCACCTAGCGCCGGAACTGCGAACTAGAAAAACTACCCACGAGTATATGCAAATTATTCCGCAGTGCGGCGTTGAAAGAAAGTTTTCAATCGGACATTCAAAACCAAGATATCGAGAAAAACAAAGTGAATATTTGCGCATCTAGCAGGAAAATTGTGTATATTATTTTGCACAAGAAATGCACATAAAATGTTTTCGTAATTAGCAGTATCCGACCGAAAACGGGGTTTATATCTTCTACTGGAAAACTTGCGCGTTAAAAAAAATGAAATTATATGTAAAACATGTCGCTTAAAATACGCTGTCCCACCATAAATTATTTTTAGAAACCGACTGTTAGAAGCAGAGATATCCAGAAAAAATGGTTATATGTCTACACCCTTCGCGGAAAAACTGTGCATAAAATAATATGCGCTGAAGGTGTTCCGTGGTGGGCGGTATGTGACCGCAAAAGGAACTTTTGCAGTTGAGTTTTCAATAGCGCTGATATTGCCACAAACACATTGGAAACAGTAATATGCATTTAGCCACCTAAGGGCAAAACAGTTCTTCATCAAAATTAGAAATTATATGCTTAACGTGTTTCCCACCAAAACTTCTATCCGGCGCAAAAATGATTTTTGACGTCATGAGCAAAGATATCGGAGAAATCGCCAATTTACCTTTACGCTCCCCTAGCTGCAAAACTATGCATTATTTGAAAAAGAAACGCCAGCTAAAATAGTATTGGTAATAAGAGATCGAAAGAAATAAGCAGTTTTTTCAAACAGATAGTTAGCAGCAAAGATATGGAAGAAAATGTATTTTGAATTCCGTAGCATCTGCATTTACGCCCTCTAGTGGCTACGTTAAACACAGAAAAATGACCAAAAAGCAAGGATCATTGTGTCCACATTTCGGGGTTCCCAATGCAAAAAGAAATTTTAAAACAGGACTATTAGTTGCAGTGATATATCCACAGACGGGAGGGTGGACAAGGTGATATTATGTGCCTCTTTTACATAAGACGTGCTAAAAATAATGGGAATTTCGATGTATTTACTAACAACAAAGTATAAACTCTTTACCATTAATCGAAAACAAAATATACTTGTTAATTAAAAACTATAGTATATGAATAACATCTGTATGACCAAAACGTATAATTAAGGTAAATATTAAAATAACTGCAAATTCTTTTAATTTTATCTGTGATACGAGGGTTGTACCGACAGTAATGCAAAAGTGGGTATAACTTTTATATTAACTGACAGAGGTCGTTCAAATTGCACATGTTGGTAGAGTAACTCTTCTTCTTCACTGCAGGTAAATAATGGATTCCGTGCAGAAGCAACATGCTGTCAATGAGTTCTTGACGAAGGAAGGGTGCAGGCTGTCCGACATCCACAGAAGGCTATACAGAATGTTTATGGAGATGACACCATTGACAAGAGCAATGTGCACAGATGGATGAAGAAGTTTAAAGAAGGGGAAACCAGCATTGAAGACAAACCATGCAGTGGGAGACCATCATCTGCGACCACTGACGCGAATCGTCAGTGAGTGGATGAATTGATTCACGCGGGGAGACGTGTCGCAATCCGTGAGCTTGTTGCGCAACTGGACTGTGGTCATAATGCCATACGTAAGATGGTGGGAGATTTAGGGTATCAGAAAGTGTGTGGAAAGTGGGAACCTCGGCAGTTGACATCCGATTTGAAGGAGAGAAGGGTAAAAGTCTGCCCTGATCTTCTGGAAGCGTTTGAAACCAATGAAGACACTTTTTTTTTCAATCTGGTGACGGGATGATATGTGAGTGTATCTTTACTACCCGGAAACAAAGAATCAAACCATAGAATGGCGTCACACCTGTTCACCAAGGCCTAAGAAGTTCAAGAGCCAGCGATCAACACAGAAAGTTATGGTGACTGTTTTTTTTAGGATGACAGCGGTGTCATTCTACTTGATTTTCTGGAACGTCGCCGTACCGCGACCAGTAAGCGGTACGTTTACGCCTTTAGACACTCAAGAAGCTTAGAGAAGCCATAAGGAGGAAGAGACCGAACAAGAATCTGAAAAGTATCCACATTCAGCATGACAATGCGAGACCACACACATCTTTGGCAACAAATCAGGCGATCAGCAAATTAGGCTGGTCGGTGGTCCCCCATCCACCGAACAGCCCAGATCTGGCGCCGTCTGACTTCCACATCTTCAGTCCAATGAAGGACAGTCTCCTGGGACAACAATTTGATGACACAGATGAGGTGAAAGTGGCTATGAAGAAATGGGTACAGCAGTCCACACCTGAATTTTTTTAAAGAAGATTCGAGCGTTTGGTTCAACGATGGGGCAATGTATCGCTTGTGATAGAGACTAGGTTGAGTAGTACCTTTGTATAGAAAAAGAGTTTCTCTACAAACATGTGCAGTTTGAATGACCTCTGTCAGTTAATAAAAAAGGTGTGCCCACTTTTGCATTACTTTCGGTACAACCCTTGTATTTGTTTTGTTTTTTACATTTTCGTGTCGGAAATCTGAGTCAATTGTTGCTTGTTTTGTGCTTGCTATAACAGCCATTAATTTTTTTCCCCAACTTCCTTAAACACAGAGGTTGAGATGTTTCTAGCAAGTCTGTAGTAATTTCTCACACAAAAATTTTCTCACACTTTCAATATCAAGTCTCACAAAAAAATTCTCACACTTTCAATAGAAAGTCTGTAGTAATTTCTGCGCTTTGATTGATTGATCATCATTCTTGTCTTGAATGTGCTGCACTATGTCCACATCTGTGTGAACTCCCTCTCGAAAACATCTTCTTTCGACACTCGACGGACCATCACTAAATTTTGGTTTCAATTCATCCTTGTTTTTAGCACGTCTTTTATAAAAAAAGATCGTGCTCATGTTTATCAATTTGTCCTTCTGTCCGCATGTGGACACCATACCATGTCTCTGCAACTATTAATCCGATTTCAAAAATTCTTTTTGCATTGAGAAATTTGAAATATGAGAATGACGAGCCTTGCATTCCGGTTTTTTTTTTCTGATACACAACTTCGCCTCTAGAGGGAGTAAATGCAGATGATATCGAATTCAAAGTACATTTTATTCCATACATTTGCTTCTAAATACTCTATTGAATAAAAATTATTTTACCTTTTGATTTCATTTATGTCGGGCACTATTTTAGGTATAGTTTCTTTTTTCAAGTAATTCATATATTCGCCGCTGGAGAGCGTAAAATTGTATCGCGTTCTCTAAGGAAGTCGGATTTAAAAAATTCGTTCTGCGACGGATACAGCTTCTGATAGAAAATGTTTTGCATATAATTTTATTTTCGGCGACGAACGGTTTGGCCATCACGGAGCGTGTTCATTTCTGTTTCTGATGTATTTGTAGCAAAATCTGAGCTTCACAAAACTCGATTGAAAAAATTCTGGAATGATACCACTCGTCTCGGAAAACCTTTTGAGAATACCTCCTGCTTAAAAAGTGTGCTGCCCCCGTGGCGCAGTGGTCTAAGCGCTGGCTTCTGATCATTCGTCGGCGATGGGTCCGGGTTCGAATCCCGTTAGGCATGGATGTTGTGTTTGTCTTAAGGCACGGGCTCTCTTCCTTCCCTGGAACCAGTGGCTCTAAATTAAGTAAGGGCAACTGTTTATAGCCCATTGAGTTGTTCATGGTGGTCGTTAAACCCCCAATAAAAAAAAATAAAAAAATAGTGCACAGTTTTTCGGCCAGAGGGCGTAGATGTATATCTTCTTTTCGTCGATATCTCTACTTCTAAGAATCCGACTTGAAAAATTCTTTCTGTGTTGGAGAGCGTTTCTGGTGCGAAATGTATCTCATATAGTTTCAGATTTTTCTTAACGCACAAGTATGGTGCTAGAAGGCCAAGTTCACGTTTCCGTTTACAGCAATATCTGCCGGACTAAAACCCCGACTGTAAAAAATTATTTATACCGTCTGACACTACTAAATTTGAAAACTCTTTGTGTTTCTTCTCAAGATAATGTTTAATCTGTTTTTCTCAATATTTTTGCTTCTAAATAAATGTGTGATTTAAAAAACACCGGATACCATTTACCTTGTGGAACACTTTGGGTTTGTACACTGCCGGACAATTGCTAAGGACGGATGACAATAGCAACGATAGCAACCATAAAATGGAAGGCAGGAAAATGTGGAAATTAGCATAAGTGCGGGATACAGTAAGACGTGTTGTGCGTATGCAAATTTTGGATTGCCGAACTTGTTCGTGACGTCATAGCGCTGATAAGAGATATAAAGGATTTGACGCGTATTGACCGTTGTTGTTCAAACGCAAAGTTGAAAGGGAAAGAATCAATTGACGAACTTGCAATTTTCAGTATGTCTTCCCGACATCACCTAGATGATATTACGCGTGGCCGTATTATTGGCAAGATTGAAAAAGGGCGAAAAATAACAGATATTACCAGGGAGTTCGACGTCAGCCACGGTGTTGTTTCAAGGCTTTGGAAATCATTTCAAACAAATGGAGAGTGTAGCAAACGTCACGGGGGTGTCGTGTTCGCAGTACGACACCTGCAGAAGATTGGTACATAGTGCTATCCACAAAAAGACACCGGCGCAGCACAGTTAGTGAGGTAGCAAATCAGTTTATGGCTGCTACTGGCAAGCGGATCTCCCGAAAAACTGTCGCCAGACGTTTGCATGAAGGAGGACTATACGCCCGCCGTCCTGTTGTGTGCATCCCATTGTCCAGACGTCACCGTACCGCCCGTTTGCAATGGTGCCATCAACATCGCAATTGGACTGATAACGACACTGGTCTGCTGTCCTCTTCTCAGATGAGAGTAGAAACAGTCTATCGTCTGATTGTCTACGACAACTGATCTGGCGTGATAGTGGTACTGCATATTGTCCAGCAAACATACAGGAAAGGGACCGATATCCGACATGTAGTGTCATGGTATGGGCTGGCATCATGATCAATGGCCGTACGTCCCTCTATGTGCTTCCAACTGGAACTATGACTGGCCAATGATACATTAATGATGTTCTGCTACCTCATGTTCGCATGTTCCGTGGTGCTGTCGGTGATAGATTCATTTTCGTGGACGACAACGCAACATGTCATCGAACAGTCGCTGTCCAGGAGTGTCGAGAGGGAGGATATTCAACGCCTCGTATGGCCAGCACGTTCTCTAGATCTGAATTCCATTGAAAATGTGTGGGATGCTTTGGGGAGGAGTCTTGCTGGTCGCCAATGCCCTCCAATAAACAAGGACACCCTCATCCGTGCACTGACAGAGGAATGGGATAAATTACCCCAACAGCTGCTTGATAATGTTGTGCAAAGCATTACACGACGTGTGGAATCTTGCATCGCCCTCCATGGTGGCCATATCCCGTATTGACATCTTACGCCGGAACGCCTGCGGACGGTAATTGCATTTTTTTCACGTTTACGTATTCTGCACAAAATGGCCTGTTTGTCCCTTGAACACGTTCCAAAGCCTTCTGGATTTCAGAGCACAATAAATTGTCTTTCTTGTAATGTCCTGGCATTCTGACATTATTTTATTTCACTTGGCATCCAACCAAACTTACTTTTTATGCGCTATATAGCCGTTTATGATCCGTCCTTAGCAATTGTCCAGCAGTGTATTTAAGAAGTTTTGTGGTTCACAGTTCTGTCGCCAGGTGGTGTTTGTGCACTTCTGTTTGCAACTGTATCTCCGCTTCTAAAAACTCTATTGGAATGTTTTTTCTTTTTTTTTTTATTGTAAGTCATTTGCTACGATAAGGAGCAGGACCAGTATTATCGTTAAGTAATGCACAACTGTCCCGCTTGAGGGCGTAAAGATCAAAACCTTTTTCGTGCTGTATCTGTTTCCGGGAAACGTATTTGAAAAGTTCTTTTTCCCTAGCATAGCTTTTGCCATAAATAATACTTTTTTTAACTTTTCCACTATGCAAAATTCTTCCGCTCTCTCTCTCTCTCTCTCTCTCTCTCTCTCTCTCTCACGCACACACACACACACATACATCATTTTGACCCATATACCAGCATTGGTGAATCGTTCTTGATGTGGGTGAGACAAAGATTTCGGAATATCTATTGGAGAATCACTTTGTGTCAGTCTGTGGATAAGGGATGGGGATAATGGGTAACAGTGGGTAACTTTGTCCTTGTATCTATACGTTGGGCGCTCGAGATTACAAAAGATCAGTAGGGCGTGTCAATAACCGTGGGTTCTAAATCCAACGACCTAAGTCTAACTGAAGTTAGTTTCAGCTTAATTAATCTAAGCAGCGTTATTGGTCGAACGCCACTGTTCTCAAATAAGTACAATGAATTTTGCTATGTCATTTATCAGCAAGCTCCTGACATATAGATAGATGGAAGCGCCTTTTTTGAAAGGGAATAACATTTCAGACAGGATAAAGCACAAATTAATTTATTTTTTCAAAAAATTCACACGAAAAGGAATTAGAAAACATAAGTAATTTCTCAAGTGGCCTACCATGTAATGTCTCGGGGGAGCTATTCTCCCTGGACCATAAACATCCGAAGTAACAGTTGAATGTGTATTTGACGGCCTTGCATGTTGAGCATAAAAATTAGCATTGTTCGTCGCAGACAGGAACTTGACATGTCTCAGGCTATCATCTGGAAAGAGCTGCAGGAGCGCCTCAAGTAGCACGTGGATAAAATTCGTCTAATGCAAGAGAGAATGATCATGCAGTTTCACTTCATAAGAGCCTACAGTCAACGCGACTCTAGTTTTTCAGGTAAAGGAACATCTTTTGGACCAGTGCCAGTTAGGACACCCGTGGGAAGTCAGTCACATGCATAAACGATTCATATTTCTTTACGAGTGGGTTCTTGACATTGAACAGCGTACCAAGTCGACAGCAACCACCAAGGCGATCCGATTGGATGCGCTTGAACCTCTAACATTCCTTGCTTTTAAACTATTGTCTCGTAACCGAATCGATTAAAAAATTGCGATATTATTCCAGTGTGGGATGACAATAGTCTTGTGGTATGGCTATGAATTTTGCTGCCTTTCCAGTGTTACTGTTTTTCTGTTCCTTACTTCCCAACGCAGCTGCCTGATCCTCCTAATGTGTGTGTACATAAGCTTTTCCTAGGTTTAAAGAGTATCTCATCTATAATGCCAATTTGTGTGTGTGTGTGTGTGTGTGTGTGTGTGTGTGTGTGTGTGTGGATTATCATGCACTTTATTCTCACTAGTGAGTGATAGATCGAATTATGCCTTGAACTGGAATTTTAGTTATGCATCTTGTAATTTTCAAATCTGGAACATAAAAAAAAGTTTGTCGTATCAATTATTTGAGGAGTGTTCTTTATCGCTGGAGAAATTTTGGTTTCCGTCGAGGGCTCTGACGTTGTCCAATAATTATTACTTTAGAAGTTCGAACTTGTGAGTGGATGAAATTGCTTTCCTGCTATACTTACGTCGACAACTACCACTGACGCGGCGTGTTGCAGTATTTGTTGCAGGAATCAATAGAAAACCACTCAACGTCAGCTTCTGTGACAGAAAAGCTCAAGGAGTACACTTTCAGAGGCGATAATGGCACCAACATCGCGCTTCGCTAATGAACCAATCAAAGTTGGAAGACGTAAGAAAAGTAGCCGATTTCTGATGATGGGAAAAGTAATAGAACGTAAAACTAACCGGCGCGTGAATTAGTTCTGTTCTGGAATATGCTACGTATTTACCCACTTTTTTAAAAATTTGTGAAATGAATTAAAAGGTGTAGAGTGTTTTTCTCGGATTAATGGACGCATGGTGAAAACAAGTAATCGCCTGCCAAGACTTTTATTGACACATACTTTGCGCGATGTTGCTGGATTTAGTTTGAGTGTTGGTAATATAGAAAACTCAATCTGTTAAGGAGAAAGTTATTTTCAGTATCGTCTGGAAAAGTATGCGTAAAAATGAAATATTTCGGGAGACAAACATTATGTGTTACAGTGTTTCGTTTTTTCGGTGTTGAGCTATTTCATCGCGAACAAATTAATTGTCATATCCCACTTGATCAGAACTTAATGAAAATAAAAGTAATATCAAAATAAAATCAGAAAAATTGTTGAAATAAAGATCAGAAAACTTGATAAAAAGGTTTGTTTTTACCTGATAAAATAAAGAAAGATCAGAAAACTTTATGAATTAAAGAAAGATCAGAAAACTTTATGAACTAAAGAAAGATCAGAAAACTTTATGAACTAAAGAAAGATCAGAAAACTTTATGAACTAAAGAAAGATCAGAAAACTTAGTGAAATAAAGAAAACTTGATAAGAAAATTTCTTCAGAAACTTGATGAAATAAGAAAGGTGAATAAGAAAACTTGAATAAATAAGATAAATAACAAAGTTGAACAATAAGATAAACAATAAAACTACTGGATGAATAAGAAAACTTGAATAATAAGATAAATAAGAAAACTTGATCAGAAACCTGGTGAATTAAAAAATCAGACAACTGAATGAAATAAAGAAAGATCAGAAAACTTGACCAGAACTTAATGAAAATAAAAAAAAACAATTAACTAAAAGTAAAAAGAATAGTTTCAAATATTTTCGTGCTCATCTTTTAATTTGATGAACAGAAATGTGCTACACTTATATCTCGGGCTCTATTTAGACTAATTTTTGTTATCTCATTTTTCACTCATTATCTCAACACTAATTATTATCTTTGGATATATTTAGACCAGCGGTTCTCAAAGTGTGCCCCGCGGAGCCCTAGGGCTCCTCGATGCTTTCCGTGAAAAATCCCTTGTGACACCGTCGTGTTCGACAACGAAAATACTCTGAAAAAAAAACCATGTTCTTCCTCAATTTCCTTATACAACTGATGTACATAACGCTTCCTTCAAAGCATATACCAGCGGTATACAGCGACCGATATTTGAAGCCACGCGTCGGACGGTTTGTCAGCAGAGTGTAAAGGCACACCACACCGTTCCTTTACACACGGCACAGTGTGTCAGCCGCTTCGAAACAGGCAAGCAAAACAAATCACAACCTATCGTCTACGCCGTTGAAAGTGCAATGTCACCTCGGCGCCCTCGCCTCCCACACCTTTCTCTCACGCCTGAGTGCTGTCAGGTCCGGTGATCAAAATGGCTGTATTGCTGCGAAGCTGCGATAGGACGTTCTTCGAACGGGTTAATTCTCAGACGAACGATATCGCTCCTGAAACAGTGAACCAGCGCGACGCGGCCGGTTCACTGTTTTAGTAACGATTTGTAACAGCATTTACAGTACTTCCTTCTTTGATCTCTATTCGATTTATTATGGAAGAATACTAGAATATGGGAAACGCCAAAATTGTTAAATATGCTGTTAGCTAAATAAAATCAACGATTTTCAGAAATGAAATTTTTAAATCATCATTGCCCATATAAACACAATTTTGCCCTGAATGTAAACACGGGTATAGAAAAAATGTTAGGGCTCCGCGACCTCGTCCTTGGGGGTAATGGGCTGCGCGATATCAGAAGTTTGAGATCCGCTGATTTAGACCAATGCTTATTACCTCATTTTTGCTATATTGGGATATTTTTAGGGCAGTTTTTTTTAAAACTGTGTTGTTTTCAATAGAAGTGCTATTGAATGAATTATCAGACTTAACATGTGGCTTTTCTTTGGTGACAAACGGAATATGTCTCATTCAATACACATCTAGCAGTGGCGTATATTCGAGGCTAGCTTCGAAGCCCAGAGAATGCACAAATAAAAGTGAATTAAATATTAAATATACACAAATAAAAGTAAATTGTTAATGGTATTAAGGTACGTCGATGCTTTCGCCGCGAAAAAAACGCGTGCGGATTCGCTTCTTTGACTCAGTCTGGCGAGCGAAAGCCAACGGCGTAACGCAGGCTTCGCTATTCTGATTTGAAAACCTTCCGTACGATCGCCTCCTAGAATTTCCATGACAACATGAATCAGAGGGTAGAGGGAAATGGGGCCATTGCTTTAGGCAACGGTTCGCTCTGAAAAGAGAAGACTTAAGACTATCTCAGTCACTCGCATACTCTCACCTATTACAGCACATGTTTCGCGAGAGTTGTTTCAGTTTGTGTGAAGTGTCAGTGAATTAAAATCCGTGCTATTATATCTTAAATTCGTGGCTTTGTTGGATTCGAACTGTTTTGATAAATTTTGTGAAAGCTTCCCTGAACATCTGCTGTCAGAACTTAAAGAACTCTATGCTTAAAAGTTTGATACAGCTCGACTAAAAATTGAACTGAAGGTGTTTTATTCCCTTGATGAATACAAAAACAAATCAGTAAGAGACATTACGTGTTACATAAAGTTGAATAAATTGGACATAGTGTTTAGTGAGGTGTACAAATTAGCAAACTGGTATTAAACTTTCCATCAACAACTGCAACTGCCGAAAGAGGTTTTTCTGCGTTAAAAATAATCAAGATATATCTTAGAGTCACACAAGGACATGCACATTCGAGCAACTTTTGGTTGTTTTGTCAATACAGAAAAACATTCTTCTTAAATATGAAAAAGTACTCGGAAGAAACATTTTATGAAAACGCAGCACTTAAGTTCACACAAAAGGAGAAGAAGAATGGAGTTCATGTACAAATAAAGTATTCAGAAGAAGAATGGAGTTCATGTACAAATAAGTGTTCAAATCCTAATCCTCGTAATCATTTGGTGTCATGTTAGCAATGGCATGTACCTAAAATTTAGAAAAAAAGTAACTTCTTTACTTAACAATTGAAAATTAAACTTCGTTATTAAAAAAAATAAACATTGGGGGTTGGGGGACGGGTGAGATAGCCCAGGTCTCGGACCTAAGATACGCCCCTGAGATCTAGTAACTTAAGACTTTAAATGTTGGCTTGATGGTAAGTAATTTATATCACTAAAATAGTATAACTTATACTAGGGATCCGAATTTCGTGGTGTAGTATAGAAATCAAAGTTTCCAAGCTTTCGCACATCAACCACGTGGTTTTTTCAAGGAAGGTGCAGTTACAATAGCTGTCTGCCTTCCTTGAAAAAGCCATGTGGTTGATGTACGAAAGCTTGGAAACCTTGATTTGTATTCTACGCCAAAAAATTCGGATCCGTAGTGTATCTATACTATTTTTAGTGCTGTTGCTGTATTATTCCTTATTATTAGTTAATTTATATCATAATCCCCGGGTAACCGAGTGCTTTGAGGCTCGTGCTTTGGAGATATGCTGTCTTAGTGGGCTTCATCCCATCCAACGTTTCTTCGTGCCAAGGTTTTAACCCTCCCCCCAAAAATGTTTAAGTAACTAGAACATATGACGAGCGCAACCTTTAAGATTTTAGAGAAATTTTATAAACTGATGGGAATTTTTCGTATTCACAGAAATTTTGATATATACACTGCTGGCCACCCAAAATGCAACACCAAGAAGAACACGAGATAGCAAAGCCAGATTTACTGGACACATAACAGCAGATACAAAGATGAAACGATTGAGCTTACAGGCGCGTGCAACTTGCGGAACACGCAGACATCAATAGCTCGTGTGGCCCCCACGGCTGGGAATAACGGCCGCTACACGCCGCGGCATCAAACGAAAGAGGCTTGGGATATGTTGGTCCAGGCGGCTTCCACACGTTGCCACAATTCATCAGGCGTAGCCGCAGGTGGTGCTTGCCGGGCCACTCGGTTGCCGATCAGCGACCAGACGTGTTCGATGGGCGACATATCGGGAGAACAGGCGAGCCACGGCAGCAGTGACACCTGGTGTGCCGTGAAGAATTGTTGCACGATGCGTGCCACGTGCGGGTGCGCATTGTCCTTTTGAAACGTGCCAGCTGTCAGGTCCTGCAGTCCTGCAGGTAAGGGTGGACTACAGGCTCCAAAACGTCGGAGATGTAGCGGTGGCTGTTGAGTGTACCGGCGATGCGTACATGAGGGGTGCGTGTGACATATCCAATTGCGCCCCAAACCATAACACCAGGCGACGGGCCGGTATGGCGATGCATAATGCAAGCGTCATACAGTCTCTCGCCGCGGTGCCGTCACACACGGATCCCACCATCGTGGTGTTGCTGGCAGAAGCGGGATTCGTCGGAGAATACAATGTCGTGCCATTCCGTAGTCCAGGAGCAGCGTTCAACGGCCCACTGCCGCCGTACTCGACGGTGGTGTAACGTCAGTGGTAATCGGAGCAATGGGCGCCGTGCGACAAGTCCCCGCTCCTGCAGACGACGTCGAACGGTACGTGCTGACACAGGTTGTTGCGCAACACATTCCCAATATCTGCGCTAACGTTCGTGATGTTGCCGGTGCGAGCCGTCAATGCCTGCCGCACAACATGCCGGTCCTCTCGTTCGGTGGTGTGCCTCGCCTGCGGCAATCGCTCACGTCGGTCCGTCCGTCCCTCCTGCACTCACCGAATCCACACTCGCCTCAATGTGGCTGGATGTCGTCCCACACGGGCGCCGATGTCTTGGTACGATAAACCGCTGTCGCGATAAGCCACTATTCGTCCTCTGTCGAACTCCGAAACATGCTGGAATGACTGCCGTAATCCGCGGCGAGGCATCAGGAAGCTTCCCATGCACAGGTCCGGCAGCACAACACACTTCCACTACTTACACCCCGCCTTCTGTGCAGCGTTCTTATAGTGCTTCTCGGTGGCGTGCCGATCGCACATGATTTGCATATGCCCTGCAATGCTAATCGTTTGCATGTCCTTTCGCGGGCGACGCATGCTGCGAATTTAAGGCCAATCGGATGCTTCCTTCTTGGTGTTGCATTTTGGGTGGCCAGCAGTGTAGAACGAATTTTTTTTTTTTTTGTTAAATTTGGTGTTGCACTATTCTGTGAAATGGAGGGAGATAGACCTTTAAGCAAATGTATGGTCTCGAGAGTAATAGAAAGACACCATTTTCGTAATTACAGTTTAAAAAATTGACATTCCTTATCAAGTTACAAACTAGAGTTCATAAACAGCCTTATGACTGCCAACAATAAAAAAAAGGAAAAAAAAAAAAAGATGTCGTTGTAAGCTAAAATCGCGAAGAAATGGTAACTTGTTAATGGCCACGAAGGTTTGTGTTAATGGTTCACAATGCTATATGCATTGAACTATAATAAGGATGTACTCGATTTTTTTTCCTGGAGATAGCATCATCAACGTATGTTAAAAATACATATGAAACGGACTTTATTTTTTGGCAAAATTTCTGCTAAGCTGTTCAAGTTATTGGGCCCCCCATACATTATTACCCCCCCCCCCCTAAAAGCAGGCTCCCTGCTCTGAAATGCTGACGTCGCCGCTGACCCTCCCCGTAGTTCTGCTGTGTTTGTCCGGCCTGTTCCGTAGTTTGGAATCTGCGAGGAAAAGCTACCCCATGAAAGCAGCCTCGCGGCGATGCGACGTCGTGATGTCACCAGTGTGGCCCCGTGACCTGATATGGGTATGCAAAAACAAACTAAAAACAAATTGACATCGCAAATAAATTTGTTTTTGTTTAGTCCTAAAGTAAACGGTATAATATTTAACCAAAAAAAATCCGCGTGCAAATTTACGGATCTTTATTTTATCATGGCATATATTGTCTTTATGTAGCTCTCTACTCAGGATCATAGCTGGGTCTCAGAACTAGGGAGGGAGGGCTGAAGAGTCATCGGAGAAAAGGTGCTCTGTTCTTAACTAGAAACTATTTTTCTCCGAAAACAGATGCAAGTAGGTAGTTCTGCTTTGGTTTTTCGCTCATTTTGTTAATTTGCTTCGCTAGCAAATTATTTTCCAATACCGAGAAGTAAAATGAATAACAAAAAATACAAAATATGAAAAAAAAAAAAGGAATTGAAGTATAAAATGTAAATATTTTAAATATGAAAAAATTAAATCATTTTCTCTATATTTCCTTGATGGTAGTTGAGTGGCTGGTTCGTTATCGCTGGATAAAAAATAACTTCCAACTGAAATGAAAAACAACAAAAAACTATTTGTTTTTTCATGAAAGAAATACGGGATTACGCCATATAATACAAATTTTGAAGATGACAATCCGATTTTTGGCGTAAATGTGACAAGGATGGTAAGTCAGATAATATCTGAAAACTTGAAAATCCTAATATCTGCGCTAACGTTCGTGATGTGCCGGTGCGAGCCGTCAATGCCCGCCGTTTCAAGTTTTCAGATATTATCTGACTTACCATCCTTGTCACATTTACGCCAAAAATCGGACTGTCATCTTCAAAATTTGTATTCGTTTTTTAGTTTAAAATTCTGGTCACTTTCCGTGGATGCTCGTAATGTCATTGCTAACTTATATGTGTCATATTTTTACTCTTTCTACTCCTCTTCTTCGGTTCCACTGTTTTCTCCAGCTTTCATCGCGCATCTCGACTCTTCAGATTCTTACCAACAAATTCCTTATCCCCCACACAAAGCATCATAAAAGCCCTTGTACTGACAACACAGCAGTGAGCAAGAAAAAGTTGAACACATACTCTCTCTCTCTCTCTCTCTCTCTCTCTCTCTCTCTCTCTCTCTCTGGCACAAAGATTTCCCTCTAGCGCTATTTTTCAACGTTCGAGAGGGCTATATTTAGCTGAAACGTTCCGTCAGCAACATTCCGTAATAGCATAATCACTTACCAGGTAACGAACATTCTTCATAGTCTTTAGCGTAGCTATGCCTCATTTCTGCCTCATTGGCTTTTACTCTTTTTGTAATGCTCTCCCAAGTTTTACGTTCCTTCGAAAAGAAAAGAAAGCATTTTTCTCTTCCCTGAACCTTAACAGCAAGCACTGTGCCCATGTTGTAGAAAATAAATGACGCAGCTGCTTCTATTAATTCACATGGACAAGTAATTTCTTTTGAGTTATCAATCGTTCGTGCTGTATCGTTTCATTTTTGCTCTTCCAATATTCCAATAAATAAATAAGGTATGTATGATTATAACGAAATACAAAAGTAATTTTCATAAACCACTGAAAACAAAAGTAATTTTCATAAACCACTGAAAACAAAAGTTCAGAGAATTTCAATAACGTCAGTTTTCCGGGAATGGAGGCTTTCTTGCTTTGTACGGGTGGCTGAGCCCTCTCTAGTCCCTGTTAGTTAGGGCCCTGGCTGTACTGCGCAGTTGTATTTCGGACGCGCACTCCTGATTCCTTTTCTAAAATTCCATTCGAGAAGCATTCATCACAGTAAGAAGAAAAACGAGGACAGAGTAATAAAAAAGAATAGGCTGAAGATGAACGTACCTGAAATTTTAAAAGCACTGGCAACTCATTGTCTAAAAGATGAGAAATTGGCGCATGTTGTATAGTCAGACAAACAGCAATTTTTCTTGTACTGAACTTCTTTAAGGAATTGAAAAGACTGAAAGCCCAGGACGTGCAATTTTAGGCTAATCTAAGCAACATTTTAGGACGAGAACAATTGCAACAAAAATTTGGCATGCATTAACTGACGTTAAAGATTTTGAGTGTAGAATCTGGGAAAAAGATAGAGAGCGAGAGCTGCAATGTTAGAAAAAAAAAGCGTTCTGAAAACATTTTGGACATGCCGTATTCATGCATTAGGAATAATATAGGTCAAAACTGAAAAAAAAAAAAAAAAAAAACTAGCAACCGGTGGGTCCTGAAATATTTGTAAATCCACAATTTTTTATACAGAAGCTGATTGCATTGCATTTTAACATTGCCAGTTGTCCCTTGTGTTATTCCAACCTTTTTTTTTTTGCAAAAGTTAAAGCATTTCATTTCTCTAAAGACATTAAAGCAAGCAGTTCCACCTAAATACCTGTCTATAATATTGTTGCCGACAATTTACCAAGCTACTTGGCATCCATTTTAAACCGTTAAGTTTCGTAATAATTTAGATCATAGTATAACGATCGTGAAAAAAGTTCCTTCCAGCGAGAATTTTTTCATCACTTGAATCTGGTAAAGACATGTAAGAATTGCGGAGGGCGTAGTTTCTGACGTTCGATTGACCCCCGCTGGTTGATCTTCATTCACGATAACTTCATACGTTCTAACCACCCTCACGAAATTTGAAATCCATTCCTGTCGTTTGCAGTTTTTCTCATATGAGTCGTGAATTTTCTTCGCAAGGTTTCACACAGTGAAGTGCCACTTGCGGCAATAAACAGTGAACTGTTTGCTTTACGGCCGTCGTTTTCGGTCAATAGCGAGATATGAAAACATAAACTATATAAATTTCAGTTTCCTATGTTTCTTTTTCGATCGCATTTATGAGTTGCTCCTTCGTAGTTCGAGAGTATATAATGATTTGTAAAGGTTGCCAAGAAGCTTAACGCTACCAAGCTGTGGCAGATTCTGTGCAACGCAGATACATTTTCTTATCTCTTCCCGGTTCGTCCCACTGAACGGTTGCTCATAAGCGGTTGCCATCACTTCGAGTCTGATGCTCTTCTAGACTTGCCAGTGGGCATGTAGCGAAGGCTGTTTTTGAAGTGAGGAATGGTCATGATATTAAGTATGTGTATAATACAGCGTAAGAGTGGGAATTCTTTGACTTTATATTTAGAATTTCGTTGACCAGCTGACGCAATCTGAATTTTTGGTGTTCGCGTTGATGCCTGACCGTGATTTTCTTCTCGAATGGTTGGGCTGCGCTCTGAAGGGCGTTTAAAATAAAGCTGTGCCTGTGAAAGCTGATGATTTTGTGTTACGCAGTACTTGATGGATATATTGTGAGACTGATGGTGTTGGAGAATGTACTTCTCCCATAATTGTCATTTTTGAAGTCTTATACTCGTGTTGTGAAATATTATAAACTATCTTCTTCGGTATTTCCTGGAGGCAATCTCGTAGAAGACACTTTTCTTTGTAGTTCCTAGAAAACTCTGAACGCTGCCTTGTTGAAGATTCGGCGACATCGACTCTCTGACTGGAACATTTGAAGAATGAGCCGCTGTTCACAAAGATGTGGTTACTGCAGTCCTTCTTTGCCTCCGGGAAGAAGGCACTCAAGAACGAAGAACCGCTGCCACAGAAGACTGGCTGCGCTTGCCTCTAGGAAGACGAAGATACTGAAGAAGTCAATAGAAGTATATCCATTGTGGCCTTTTCGCAAGAAGCCTGGCACTAGAAGTTGTACATGATAGCTTTCGTTCGCGTGGCATAGATTAGACGTAGGCTTCAGCAACGAAGTGTACCAAACCGGTGAAAGGCAGATAACTTTCTGGTAGCCGCGAAGGGCTGTGCGCACCAGAGGACAAGGAACCAGCTCCTGTGTCTGAGCTGTATGAAGTACAGTGTGCCTTGGAAAGAGTTGTACGAGTTCCTGAGGTTGACCATAAAGAAGGACTGCCTGCACTTGAGAGTAGATAGTCTATTACAACAAACAAGGGAGTGGAGGTTTAAGAAACGTTAAAACTGCAAGGGGTTCTAAACAGAAGGCAGTTCTAGCCTCCGTGAACGTTCGTTTTGGTTCGTCACGTGGTGCTGTTTAATTAGATACTGACTCTTCTTGCGTGGAACCTGAAAATTTTGTTTTTGAGGAAATTCAATGTTTGATAGCCATCCCTGGCGAATATAATTATACTATCACAGGTGGAGAGGTCTTATGTAATCTTTAGTTTCGACAAGATGTTCCTCAAGAAGGACTCGATGCTGTGTTCCCGGATGTATACAAAGCGTCGCTAAACTTTCGCTTTTAAAAAGAAAATTCCGTTACAGTGAAGATGTATGTGTCGTGTATGTGGACATTACTATAACGAATTGATTAACTACATGTTATCACTGCAGAGTGAAGCTCTTTTTCGCCTCCACAGTAGCGCAGTGGTCTAAGCGCTTGCCTCTGACTGTTCCTCCCAGCGGGCCCAGATTCGAATCCTGAATATGACATGGATGGTGTGTTTCTCTTACGGCGCTGGCTCTCCTTTCTACCTGTAACCTGTGGTCCCAGATTAGAGACCGGCACATTGATTTGCTCACGGTGATCGTTAACCCCCCTAACAAACAAACAAACAAAAGAACACCCACACAAGAAGCTGGATTTTTAAGTTGATTAAAGGTTCCAGTCTCTACGTCCCGAGCTGACCTTTTTTTTACATATAATTACATTTTATTTTGACGCCCTTTTTGCCAACAGTGGCTCTTGCGCCGAAAAATACAAATAAATACATGAATAACCGAACTTACACAGTGAGTGTACACTGTTAAAACTTTTGTGGTAGGTTGCACAAAAACGTGATGCTACACCAGCTGCACCACTTTCTTAGAAAGGATACACCATTCTGTGGTGCAAGCTAAACCCAACAACATGGTGCGACCTTGTATCACAACGTGGTGAAAAGTTGAACCACGTTGTTGGGTTTGTTTGCTAAACACGATGGTGTATCTTTTCTCAGAAAGTGGTGCAGCTCATATGTAGCACCACTTTTTGGTGCAGCCCACCACAAATGTTTTAATAGTGCACTCTTGCACTCTGGATTTCGTGTCAGCTGCTCCATGCCGCGCGAGATTTGAGCTGCATTGGTCTACTTCTTAACAGCGGCAATATTGCTGCAAACTAGGCAGCAAAGCCATTTCTGTGAGAACATATTGAGAGTATGTATATTAGTGTTCTGGAGGATGGTAAACGGCCGCTTCGGTGGCCTAGTGGTCTAAGGGATTGCTTCTGATTGGTCGTCCGAGATGGGTCCGGATTTGAATTCCGGTGAAGCCTGGATTTGTGTTTGTTTTACGGCACTGGCACTCTACCTTCCCTGGAACCAGTGGCCCTAAATTAGAGACGGCAGACTGCTTATAGACGATTGAGTTGGTCACGGTGGTAGGTGGTTATTTCTTCCTTGCGTGGAATCATCTGGTTCGGGTTGGGTTGGAGAGGAGAAAAGGAATCCCCACGGCCCAAATTGCCAGTTTTCTGATTTCGCATTGCATTTGGCATTCTGTAGCTAAATTTGACCATGTGCCGTAAAATCGACAAACCACGGCTCTTTTCTTTGTCAAAAATGACTTTTCTCACAACATTGCTCTGTAGGCGTAATTACAAGAAATAAACTGAGATAAAGAGCAGTAAAATACGTCGTAAACTTTTTAAGGAGACGTCAGTTTTCCCGAAGCTTTTAGAACAATGAGTTCCGCGCTGAAGATATCTGCGCATCAGGAATCGGTTGTTCATACGTATCGTGCTAGAACGCAAAGGACAAAACGATGATTTGCCCTTACAAAAATGCTGCGCAAAGCTTTCAGCAACAAGTGAAATGAAAGCTTTTTTTTTATAATTTTAATTAAATAAAAAGTATAGTTACCCGTCCTATGCATATAAAGTTGTATGTTCCGTCCATAAATCTAACCAATGAGTTTTGTAAGCGCCAAACTTTAGCTTAAAGGCGCCACAACCGAAGAACATGTTCTTTTCGTTTTGCGACGTTGTGACGTATGCTCTAATTTAACTTTCCTTTTTAGTTTTTGTCTCTATGTTAATTGCAGTTCCTTCTCCTTAGCATTTTTCAAACTTAATGTGATATTTTCTCTCTCGCAAGAGTATGGTTGGCAACACCTTGAGGTCAGAACGTATGACGTGTGTACGTGTCCGATGAGATCTGAACGTTGTATAACGTCTGAGCGGAAGCAAAAGTGTGGAGATGGTGGATGTTATAATGTTAACTGTGGAAGAGGCGTTGATTAATTGAAGTTGTGTCTATTTAAAGGCTGCTATTGTGCTGATGTACACGGTCGAGTCACATTATTGTGGCCACCAGCTAATATCCAGAATAACTGCCGTGTGCAGCGCAGACAGCAGCTAGACGGGCTGGGAGTGACTCAATAAGGTGCTGAAAGGTGTTCATAGGTATGTGGAGCCATGCTGACTGCAGTGCATCTGACAGCTGTGGAGGGCCCATAGAACGAAAAACACGATCGAGGTGGTCCCACAGATGCTCTATTGGGTTATTGGGTTTAAGTCCGGGGAGTTAGGGAGCCAAGGAAGTACTTTGAAGTCTCCATCGTGCTCTTCCAACCACTCTCGGACATTTCTAGCTGCGTGACACGTCGCATTGTCGTTCTGGAAGATCCCATCCGCCCCACTGAAGACAATCACCATGTATGGATGTACGTGGTCTGCAAGGATGATTATTCATAGCGAATTCGGTCCCTAGTGCCTTCCTCAGGTATGAAGAGAATACCACGAAAACATTCCCCAGACCATAACGCTGCCCCCATCAGTTTGTGTTCTTCCTGCAATGGTTGAAGAGTGTTTGTTCTCCGATGTTTCTCGCCTTATACGCCAACGTCCATCCGTTCGATGAAACAGAAAACGTGACTCATCGGAGAAGGCAATCCTTTGCCAATCAGCGGAGGTCCAATTCCGATACTGCCGTACAATTATAAGCGTTTTCTGCAGATGCACCTTCGTTAGCATAGGTGCAGTGACCATCCGTCTGCATCGGAGCCCCATACGTAGCAGGGTTCGCTGAACTGTCGTTTTAGACATACTTCCGGTAGCACTCTGGTTCATTCGGCCAGTGAAGTTGCTCCACTGTAGCATGCCGATCGGTTCGGACGCACCTTCGTAACCGACGTTCACCTCTCGCATCAGTGGCATGTTTCCACGTCGTTTATTCGCAATGGTGCCATTTCTCCAATCACGATGCACTTTGACCACAGCAGCACGCGAACAGATCATAAACTGCGCTGTTTCAGAAATACTGTCACCCTTGGCCTAAAAGCCGATAATCATCCCTTTTTGCAAATCTGATAAATCGCTCTTTTTATCAATGACAGCAGCGAGTGATATGTTTTCAGAATGCCTCCGAGCCAGCTCACGACACGTGCCTTCTTTCATTGACTACACGCTGTTGACATCAAAAGTAGGAGGTGGTCACAATAATGTGACTCGAGTGTGTATAAGTCACATGAAAACACATTTTACCCGGGTTTAATAAAGTCAGTTGTTAAAGAGTATCATCTATAGCCTTCGTAAAGCCACTTCATAAAAACGATGCTTGCTACTTTCATAAAGGCAATTGATAAAGAACATTGATAAAACTATCTGATGCCCACAGCTTTGATAAAGAAGTTTTTGCTACTTTGATAAAACTACTTGATAAAGAGCATTACGTGATAAGGCCAATTCATTAAAAACGTTATTCGCAGGCATGATAAAGAATGAATTAATCAATGAATTAATTAATTAATGGATTTCAGTAAAAGTTGAGAAAAAAGCTGAGTTACCATTTCCTTGAAAAAACTTTGAAAATTCCCAATGATAATTAATAAAAAGTAGAATTTATGGAAAGCACTAGCACATGGTTCTCTGCACCAGAAAAAGAAATTATAATAGATAGTGAGATCAGAGTGCTTCAAACAAATTGAGGTAGAAAACCTGACAAAACGAAAATAAAATTATTAGAAACATAACTATCAATTTTGTCTAACCAATTTTGAAGCAAAGCTAATAAGAACACACACACACACACACACACACACACACACACACACACACACACACAAGCCTAATTCCCTAGTAACATTGCTCCCCCTTACCCTACTCTCTGTGTAAAGCACCGAGGAAAGACAGTAACGCATTCGCTTATTGCGGGAAAGAAGCTTCTTCAGCTTATTAAATGTAGTGTCTTCAGAAGAAGGATATTTCTCCCAGGAACGGACGTAGCTCACAGGTGGTGCACGTGTCAAGAAGGCAAGTAGCAGTGATGTTTTCGAACTGGGAGTCTTTTCAGAATTACGCTTCCACAAAGCTTTTACAAATTTCTGTACCACTACGGAAATACTAAGCAACTATGTGCGTAACCAATGAGGTAGGTATGTCACATCCGCCTCCCCCTCCGAGAAAGGGCTTTGTCAGCCAGCATACCATGCTTGAAGGAGATCACTGTAGAAGAAAGAATTCTGACTAATTCCAGACGATGTGTGGAACGAACATCACACGTTTTTCGAAGAACCCAACTGCCAGTAGATCCATTTTTACGTTCGGGCGCGAATATAGCGAAACACAAATTTGCCGGTGACGATACTCAAATTCACGTCCTTCTGCTCCGGATCCGAGTGCTTTCCCATTTAAGCTACACCGACAAGGAAATGTCACTGCTACTTGCGTTCTTGACACGTGCGCCACCTCTGAGGTAGGTCCGTCACACAGTTCATAAACACGTTTCTCCGTGGAATAAATTAAATTCCGTATAAAAAGACAGTCTCCGGTTAATACAATTTCAGATTAATGGTTAATTAACTATTCATCGTATAAAAATGAATCAGTGTGTTGTCTTCCTTGAATGATATTTTCCTTTGGAATTCTCAAAAACGTTTAGTCAGACTTTTTTTAAAAATCGCCTAGCCTAACGGAAGCAAACAACGGTTTCGCAATATATGTACGTATAAAGAATATCAGTAGAGTTAGATCGTTGTATGCAACGCATGCACTAATTAAGTGCAAAAATTTGCTCTCTGAAAGAAAAAAAAAAAGAATTGCACGAAGAAAAGCGCTTTGCTGCCGTTTTTTTTATGGGAAATTTAAAAATAAGTACCTGGCTTAGAAGAGTTTCATTTAAAATTAAATTCACATATTTGTGTGTATTTTAGCCGGAACTCTAACAAGCGCGAATGTGAACCTAACTTCGTATCATCATGCCCGAACTCATGTAAAATTGTGCCGTGCTTATAACATAACATTTAATGCAAAATTTACCGTTGCATTCAAGGCTTGAGCAGTCAACCAATCAGAGAACCGGAGTCCGTTCCCTCTGTCCACATTGTTTATTCCCACTAGGTTTAGGGCCCTTGTTAATTGCCGCTGAAAACCTTGTCGCAATGCGAAAGAGAGTGTTGCATCAACCAATGGAAAGCTCGTTTCATTTTGACTGTGAGTATGTGCTATTTAGTGGGTAATTTCAAAGGGATTGTCTAAGTTGGAAAATTGTACGACTACATTTTGTTTACTCCTTGCCTTACTAAAAGATTGAAATGCTTCAAGATAATTTAAGCAAACTGAAAAAGGGGAATAAGGAAATGGATGATGCAAAATTAATAAGTCTTTTGATTCCGTAAGTTTCATAGAAAAATCCGAATGTGTAAGCAATGAAATACCAACCTCATACTTGAGTCGCTTAACATCGTTGTTAAGTATGTAGGTTAAACATACAAACTATTTAATACTTCAACGCTTCTATTTACCAAACAGACAAGATTTGTAGTGTTTCAAATCTCCCAAGTTCTTTTGTTGGCCGTGTTTATTATTTTGTAGTGAAACTGTTTACGCTTTCCTAAAGAAAAAAAATTCAAAAATTGTCAAAATTCAGATTTAAAACAGTCAAACTATACTAGTAATCCGTATTTATAGGCGTAAAACAAAGATCAAAAGTTTCCAAGCTTTCGCACATCAACCCCGAGGTGGAACCCCCACCATTCCCCCTGGTAGATTCCAAATCATAATAATCCTCCATAACTATCCTATATAGAAAGCTTATGGGATCAAAAAATTGTGATGGAAAAAGTATCGGATTCACTCAGAGAAGCATATCCCTCTCGTTTTGATTTCGTTAAGGCTGTCTTTGAATGAGTGTAAGAGGAATTCTATCCTATATCTGCAATGTTAATTCTTTTGTACACATTTTCTCGAAGACTATTACTTTGTAGTGTTTGAAATTTTGAGCACAAATAGAAACGACCTATAGCTAATGTGTGCCACCTTTATTATTCCGAAAAAATTGTTAGAATATTTTTTTTAAATTCAATTTATCGACTCGAAAGTATTCCAATTTGGGCGCTAGATGGCGCGATAACTTAGCTTAGCAGTGTTTCTGTCTGGAAGAAATGAAATCTCTCATTTCTGTCTTCTTTTTTTTAATTATCTGGGCCAAAAGTGAGACTGGAATCTTGTCTCCCATAAATCATCTTAAATCCAAATGTACGTTCATTTTTTGAAGAGAAAATGTGTACATTAGCAGAGAACCCCGGAATTTGAGCTATAGAAACTCCGCCTACATACTAAGCTCCACTCCCAAATAACGTCATTGGTTAAAACCTAACAGCGCTTATTTTGTATTTTCATTGTGGAGCCAACGAGAGACAGCTTCCATTCTGAATATGGCGAGGTCTTCAGTGATTCGCTGACGCCAACTTTTGGGACAGTCCCTCAAGAACGCCCAAGGAGGCGCCATCTATCACAGAAGATGAACCTTAACACTCAGTAAAAGACAGTCTTAAGTAAAAAGTGTATTAAGCGTTTTTTACTGTTCCCCTTGGATTAAGCAGTAAAACAATCTGCAAATGGTTCATAGCTTCTCACGAACTTGGTTTGGATAGATGTTTGAGTGAATTAATACGTTGTGTCATTAAACTATGCGAATAAAAACCGATTCACGCAATATACGCAAAGACAAAACATATTATCTAAAAAAGTAATAACAATTGAGAAAGTTCTACTGAAGATTTTGATGTCAAAGCCTATATTTTAAGACAAAGTCACGAAAGAATAAAAAAACATCGCAGGATAAAAGTCTGCTACAAGTAACGTATGTTTTTTTTTTAACTTTTGCATTCCTACGCATAACGTTTATGACACGCCACTGGATTTAATATTTGCATGAATATATTTCAGTAAACAATTCTATCTTGCTCATTCTACTTTACACGGTCGTATCAGAATAATATGACCACCCCCAAAATCACAGTGCACCCGCCCAGGCGCGTGACAAGGAAGACCACACGAAAATATAAGCGGCCAGCCAGGACAGACGAGCCATAGTGCCTCACGTGAGCACAATGGGAAAAGGTACCGATTTGACAGAGGTTCAAAACGGAATGATCATCGGCTACCGCACCAAGGGTGGAAGCATCTCAGAAACAGCAGACTTCGTGGGCTGCTCGCGAGGTGCTGTAGAAAGGTGGTACAAAGAATGGGCCGCTGGTACACCGAGTACCTCCCGACGTCGTAACTGTGGAGCCCCAAATTCCATCGACCCTAGAGGAGAACGTCGACTGGTAAAGGCCAATCTACGCGCAATAGTGCTGCAATTGACCACGCAAATGAACGATGAGGCACCCAGATAGGTGTCCCCGATATCAGTAGAGAGAACCCTGCTACGCATGGATCTCCGGAGTCGATGCAGCGTCAAAGCGCCCATGTTAACCCAGGTCCATCGGCAACGACGCTTGCAGTTCGCACGGGACTACCGTCATTGGACAGTGGAAGAGTGGAAAATGGTTGCTTTCTCTGACGAATCGAGGTTTCTACTTCACAGAAGTGACGGGCGGTGGGTGACACGGAGTCAGACACACGAGAAGCAACAGCCGGACACGCTTGTCTTTCAAATACAGGCCGGCGGTAGCAGTGTGCATGTCTGGGGGATGTTTTCCTGGTATGTCCTGGACCGCTGGTACCACTGGATGGGTCTCTGAACCAATGGCTACCTGTCCATCCTCGCTGACCACATGCGTCACTTCATATTGGACGCTTACCTTGATGGTGTCTACCAACAGAACAATGTGTCGCACCACGTCTCCAAGGAGGTGCATGACTGGTTCCAGGAACACAACAGCGATGTCTCCGTTCTTCCTTGGTCGGCGAAATCGCTCGACCTCAATCCCATAGAGCAGTTGTGGGACTATTTGGATCGACAGGTTCGACGTGCCGACCCACAACCACGTCATCTCCGGGACCTCTATGCTCTGCTGCAGTCTGATTAGGCACGTAAGCCCCAGGAAACTTTCCAGGGCCTCATTGCGCCCACGCCACGCCGTCTTGCCGCTGTCATCCGGGTCAAGGGTGGTGATCCCCATTATTAGGTAGGTTGTCAAATTATTCTGATACGACTGTGTATATTCACACTGTTTCGCCGCATGTTCTGATTTTTCCCCCATGTTAAAAAGTTCCTTTTTTTTCTTCGTCAGTCTCATGTATGCGTATTACAAACCAAATCGAAGTTTTTCGAAACTTGGGGAATTTCTGTATAAAAACGGAGAAACCCGAAACTGACCTTTCTGAAGGGCAAAAAAACAACGGAAGTAGTGACAACGGACACTTTGTCGAAATATTGAAGCTTACGCGGAAACTTCTTAAAAGTGTAATTTCGTTAAAAGTCGGAGACGTGCCGACAACTTGACGGAGGAATTTTCCGTGATTTCAGACCACTTATTTTTTTAGTGTTGAGAGAATACTCAGTGGCGTCGTTAGACCAATTTGTTTGGGACTCAGCCCCCCCCCCCAAAGAAGTAGAAAGCCCTCCCACTCAAAATAAACCTTTTCTTGTATTAGCTTACCTTTACCTATGTAATACTTTTCCACTTTAAAACAAAAAAAAAGCCAAAAAGCCAGATGAAAATTTTGTTAAATATTTTGTTGTCAAAGCCAAAAAAAAAAAAAAAAAAAAAAGAAAGAAACTCTTCCTTCGATTCCCTCCTTTTTTTTTTTTTTTCTGATGAGGTGGTGTCACAGCAACAGCATTAAGATGACATTACTCTAGTTTGGGGTAATCTCATCGCCTGGTCTCTCTGCAGGGGTTAGGCCATTTGGGAATAATACGTCAAACAACTTAATGATTCACGGGGGTGGAAATATCTTGGGGGTACGTACCATCAGTCCCAAGCAAACAAAAGCCCAAACCCTCTGAATCAGCCGTAGGCCAAAAGACTGAAGGAACGATGTACGACAGCAACTGCAACAACTTGTTGGGTAATATTCATGTGAAAAGGCGGCATCTTTACTAGGGTAATAAAAGCTGCATAAAATGGAGCAGAAGTTTCCACTAAGTGATGGCATTTGTTTCACGGGGTAAAGGGATTTCGGTGGTGTATTTTCTCATTCTCTTTACGGTAGTTTATTGGTGGATGTATTTGGCCATCGGGCGAGAAATAGAATAAGGCCGTTGAGAGTGGAGAACTATCGTATGATAGATTCTTTTTTTACAGAGCAGTGTTGCTACGTATTCTTCTCAATTAAGTGCAGTTGATTTCTTTTTCGTCCACTGCAAGCTATAGTTTCACGGCTACTAGGATGGATTTAAAAAAAAAAAACTAGCACTGCGAAAGACTTCTCTTGGAAAACAGGGTCAAGCAACGGTCTTTAACCCAAGTAGTCACTGTGTGTTTGAGCTCTGTAACACACAAGAAATACATTCCAGACAAAAATGCTCTATTTATTGTCGATTTTATTCAAATTAAGTTTCAGACAATTGTCCTGTGATACAGAGGAAAAACCTGGTATGTATAAGATTCATATATATGTAAATCTGGTATGTATAAGATTCGTATATATATAAATCTGGTATGTGTAAGATTCATATATATATATATGATATGGGCAGATGCCCCCCCCGCCCCAATCCATCATTTCTAGCGACGTCACTCCGACCGAATAATTATCAGAGAATGAATTTTCCAACCTCACAGAGATCATGTAGGCAATTCATAAAAAATTTAATTCCAGTTGTGATTTGCAGAAGATAACAAAGGATGTGTTTTCAGCCAAAGGCGAGACCGGATTGTCAACAAAAATGAAAGTTTCAACCTGTAGCAGGTTTTCACGACCTCGATTTTTGTGTTGTTGGGTACGAATTCGCACTTTTTTTTTTTTTTTTTAAGTGAGCGGGCTAATTTGGAAGTTGTCTGGGCTGTTTCGTTTCAGAAACTAAAGTAGGTCTGGTAATTGGGATCTTAGTGGGTAGGTGACCTTGAGGCTGGTAGGTTCTTCCAAAGCAAGAAAGTGCTCGGAAAAGTTTGGCAATCACTGAAATCACTCAGTCGAGGGAGCATAAATGTTCCCGGTTTATTAACGCACTTCCTTCGCTAATGACGTGCTTATTAACCTCGATATTGCGTTTGTCACCGTCTATTGATTTGTAAAACTTATCTCGCAACAAATAAATGTTTTTCGTTGATATTTTCCCCAGAGCAGTTGGTTGTTTTCTTTTTTTCTGTTTTCGTCATAGTGACGTCGTAGAGCAGATAAGTTTTCAAAATCGAAACACATCATATTTGCCTGTCCCAATGAATGTATCACGGATAAAGATAATAATACCTTGGTATATATTGGGTTGCCATATAAGTTCGTTCGTTTTTGTATTTTTTCAATTATTGGAATCTTTATTTTTCATGAGAAAGTTTTCACAAATCAGTCAATAATATATTCTCCTTCATTGTTCAAGATCTCTTACCAATGTTCCACTAGGTTCTTGATCTCAAAGACTGTTACAGCCTTGTGACGATTATATATATTATGAGAATACAACGTGGTTTGTCACAAATATTAATTTTTTCAAGTCGACCCTGGGTTTCGCTGGGTATTGACCTGGCTTCATCAGGCCGAATGGCACGTAAATATTCAAATTGTATATGATGTCATAAATGGTGTTTACAGTCACGAGATTTGGTTAGTTGCTTCCACGCGCTTGATAGAAGCTTTCCATATATATATATCAGAAGTCTTCGCAACTTGTTAATGACAGGGCATCCACCCCATTTCTATCAGGCGCGTTGAAGCAACTAACCAAAACTCGTGACTGTAAACACCATTTATGACAGCATATACAATTTGAATATTTACGTGCCATTCGTCCTGACGAAGCTAGGCCAATACCCAGCGAAACCATGGTCGACTTGAAAAAATAAATATTTGTGACAAACTACGTTGTTCCACTAGGTTGTCAATGCCTCGACGGTAGAAATCCCCGGGTTTTGACTCGAAAAAGTCATGCAGCCACCGTTTCAGCTCGACGTCGTTGTTAAACGATACGCCTTGCAGACTGTTGGAGAGCGACCGGAAAAAGTGGTAATCTGAGGGCGCTAGATCAGGAGAATAGGATGGGCCCGGTAGAACTTCCCAATCGAGAACTTGAATAGCAGTTTTAGTCAGATTAGCGACGTGGGGGCGAGCGTTGTCGTGCTGAAGAAACACACCGTGCCGCTGGTTGGGTCGTTTTAGCTGAATTTCATCCGTTGAGCCGGTACATTCTCTGAATGTAAAGTTGTTCATTGTTCGTGGTGTTCTTTTCAAGCAATTCGTAGTGGATTACACCTTCCCAACCCACCAAACGCAGGTCATGGTCTTGCTTGGATGCAGCTCTGCCTTGGATCGAGGTGTTGCTTGCTTGTGAGGACTCAGCAATTCTTTCCTCTGCTTCATATTGACATAGAGGCACCATTTTCCATCGCCGGCGACTATTCGGTAAATAAATATCTGTTTGTGTCCACGAGCAGCCTGGTGCCGAGCGACCAAACTGACGGCGATAGTGGAGCGTTGGAGTTGCGTTCGATGCATGGGTGCCACATTCTCTTATGTTCAAAGAACCGATGCGCCGAGTTTTTGGACCTTACCCATCGAGTGAAGGTGACTGGTGACGGTATGATGAGAGCATCCCATCTGCTGGGCCAATTCCTTAGTGGATTGACGCGGATCCTCGTGGATGAGCTCATTCAATCTATCCTCATTGAACTGAACACGTCTGCCGCAACGCGGAGAGTCTGTGAGGTCGAATTTCCCTTTCTTAAAGCTTCAATACCATTTCTGTGCAGTTCTGTCAGTAATAGCACCTTCTCCGTACACAGCATAAATGTCTCTAGCAGCTTTGGAAGCTCTAGAACCTTGACCTAAAGCGAAGAGAAGCAGATGTCAAAAATGCTCATTTCTGTCTGCTTGGTACTCTATCTTCATATAGCTAAAAAGAGTTAAACCAAATATAATATCGAAACAGATGAACAAAAAGTTGTACAGGAAGAATAGAAAAAAAAAGACTACAAGAAACATATAATACTATGATCAAAATATTGTTCGTATTCCTTCAAATAACATTGGAAAAAACCGAACGAACTTATCTGACAACACAATATTGCGACCATATTATGAGTATATTACGGGTAAAGATAATGCCGCAATAAACCTAGGTTTACCCTGCGAAAGTGCACATTGATCACTTGCAGTGGGTAGAGTAATAATAATATAATTTTTTCTAGCTTTATCCCGATAAAGTGGGAATTATACGCGGCCGATTGGGCAATTGTAGTGTCCTTATGGCGGCTACTGAGGTAGAGGCCAAGGCACTGTATGAACTGAGAAACGAGTTTAGAACTATTGAAGAGCTGTTTGCTACGAAGTAATTTTCGGTTTGTGATACTAAACAGATGGATATTGAAAAGGTGTCTCCCGAAAAAAGACTTTACGTCAACTTGCGAATTATCAGTCGATGCCAGGTCAGGGCCACAAAAGACGCAACTGCAGCAAGACATAATGCGTAACCCAGAAATATCGGTGCCGCCCCGGTGGGTGGTGCAGTGGTCTAAGCGATGGCTTATGACCGTTCGTCCGGAAGGGGTCCGGGTTCGAATCCCGGTGAGGCATGGATGTTGTGTTTGTCTTACGGCACTGGCTCTCTCCCTTCCCTGGAACCAGTCAGTGGCTCTAAATTAGGGACGAGCGACTGCTTATAGCCCACTGAGTTGCTCACGGTGGTCGTTAGACCTTCAATAAAAAAAAATGGCGGTTCAGGGTTGTCGGGATACTCTTAAGGGCTATTCCAGGTGTGTGTCTCTGTGTGTGTACGCGCGCGCTTTCGGCGGTGTTTAACAACTAACGTGAGTAACTCAGTGGGCTGTAAGCGATCTCCTGGCTCTTCTTTAAGGCCACTGGTTCTAGGGAAGAGTGGAAGCTAGTGCCGTGAGACAAATACGCCATCAATGCTTTACCTGGGATTCGATCTCGAATCCATCTCGCACGAATAATTAGAAGGTATCGACTCGTACTCCTCAGCCATCAGAGCTGCCGTTCCAGATTGTAATCTTCAAACTAATAAAGTGCAAAAAATTCCATAGACACATTTAAACTTGTTTGTGATAATCTCTTGTGTTGTTTTCTAAAGATTTTTTTTCAAACATTTTTTTATCTTTTAGAAACTTGAAATGAAGAATGAACCTTCGCGTTTTTGTTAAGGACTGCTCTTAGTATTTTAAATAGCATTTAAGGATTTTTGTATTCTGTGAGTAGTTACTCGGGTGTATGAGTTATCACGAATAAAAAATCTTGCTTTCTGTGTGAAACCCCATATCCTTCTGCTCCTGAGCCCAATGCTTTTTCAACTAAGCTACGCCGGCAAGGGCTTATCACTACTACGTACTATCTTTGCATGGTTGGTTGGTTAGTGTTTACTGGCGCAAGAGCCTCGAAGGGCTAAAGAGCGCCAATGTCTTGGCATGTAAGTCACCTGTGAGGTAGGTACGTCACATGCACTAAAGAGCAATTGAATTAGAGATACCTGTCTAGTAACTTGTAGCACCACCTTTCGCCCTGATGACGGCGGCGATTCGCCTCAGCATGGACTCGACAAGACACCGGAAGCGTTGGAAAGCCATACGGATCCACGACCCCTGAACAAGCTCCCACAGTTCACGAAGGTTTGATGGAGGGGGGTCAGAGCCTCAAATATTTCTCTCGATGGCATCCCAAATGTGCTCGATCGGATTGAGATCAGGTGACATAGTTGGCCAAGGAAGCGAGGTCACGTCGGTTGAGTGTTCATCCAACCATTTGGATACAATTCAGGAGCGATGGCACGGTGCATTGTCTTGTTGCAGGATGAGGTCCCCAGTGGGATGTTGAAGACGCACAAACGGGAGCAAATGGTCGTCCAGGATATCCCGGTAACGTTGACCTGTGACGGACGATGTCACACGTATCATGGGTCCCATTTCAGTCCACGTAAACAGTCCCCAGACGAGAATGCCACCCCCACCAGCTTGAAGAGTACCCTGCTGGCAAGAAGGATCCATCGCTTCATGTAGTTTGCGCCGTACTCGTATCCTGTCATCCGCATGTACCAACGTGAATCTCGACTCATCAGTCCAGGCAACATTTTCCCACATGTCTAGGGTCCAGTGGCGATGTTCCCGCGCCCATGCTAATCTTTGCACCCTGTGATGTGCGGTCAGCAGCGGTACCCTCGTGGGACGATGGATTCTGTACCCCATAGCGAAGAAATGGTTCTGGATGGTGTGGCTGCTTACACGTTTTTGTGCGCCAGCGTTAAATTGCCGAGTGATTTCCTTCACTGTGGCCCGCCTATCCGCTGTTACAATGCGAGCTATCAGACGATGACCCCGCTCATCCACACGCTGTTGTCCACGGCAGTTGGCCCTTGCAGGGGGGATGGTTTTACCGGATTCGATGTACTCACGGTTTACCCGTGACACGGTGGCTCGTGAAAATCCCAGTGCCTGCACGACTTCCGAGATGGAGTGACCCATTCGTCGGGCCCCGACAATTTGCCCACGATCAAATGCGCTTAGATCCTTCGTCTTACCCATACTGCGTCCGACTCTAACTGATTCCCGTCGCATCACTCCTTATATTGTCGGATCGCTGCATACGTCATATTGTTTGCGTTTACAGGGCCGCCCACAGCGCCACGTTTGCATAACGCCAGCTGTCTCTAATTCAATTGCTCTTCAGTGTATATCCCCCCTCCCCCTTGAGAAAGGCGGGGACACGAAATCTCAGGTTTCGGTACCGCCGCCAACCATGTTTGAAGTAACTGTGTAGAGGAAGGAATCCCCATTAATTCCGGACGATATGTGAAAGAAGCGTCGCACATTTTCCGAAAGCGAAGAAATAATTCTTATTGATTCCAGACGATGTGTCGAAGGAACACACATTTTTCGAAGAACTTGACGGCCTGTAGATCCATTATTACGTTTTCTCATCGGCCGTCACATTCATCTGCTCCGGAGCCGAATGCTTTCTCAATTAACCTCTGTCGTCAAGGACTTATCGCTGCTACTTGCCGTCTTGACATTTAGTATGTCAGATCTGGTCATTGGTATTTTATTTCAATATATTTTTCAACCACCTATTCACTTTACACAATGTTTGTTAGAATGCAAATTAAACTTGTACAGATTGAAATAGTTTTATTCTTCTTCTTGCTTTAGCCATTAATGTGCACTTTATCAGAGAAAACCAAGGTTTATTGCTTTTTCTATCCTTACCAGTAACAAACAAACCGATTACCTTCCAGTTGCTGCCCCCCACCCACCCACCCCACCTCTCTTTGACGTTTATTACCTGGAAAAGGAAATCTTCGTCTTAAATGCGCAAATGAGAAAGTCATTAAGTAAATTTTCAGTACTATGATTGATTAGAAAGTAAAGAGACTTAATCTGTAAGAAATTAAGGTATTTCGTGCTAACGGGGAATGATCAGGTCGTGACTTGAAATTAGGTGCGGGCACATTTTTATGGCTATGAGTTGCGAGTTCTGAAAAAAAATCGAGATGTCTTTTATTATTTTTTGAGTTTATCGCATTTTTTTTTTCGTTTTATTGCTTCTTTCATCTTTGCGATACAGAAATAGATGTTGTCATGGTGAACCATTCATCATCTGACATATCTTTTAAGGCATTTGCATCGGTTCCTTCATATTCGATAAAGTCAGAACTCAGAGAAATCGCGTTTTCTCTGTCAGATGATATGAAATATATGACGCACTTCACTCTCTCTCTCTCTCTCTCCCACACACACACATACGAGGTTCGCGTGATTTATTACTATCGTTAGTCGTTTCAGGAATAAACTGTCACACTCATTTTGCACAATTTTGTAACATCTTGAGCTTCCGTTTATAGTAACAATTCGTCCGTCCGATATTTCCGCATTTCGCCATAAAAATAATTGCACCCAGAAGGAAGCAACCGACAGGAATGAAACTCGGTGGGTAGGTTTGACATTGTCAGACATGCAAATGAATGAAGTATCACGCTCGACCGCGAGTGTGACGCTAGCAAGGAGGGGTCGTAGCGCTGTGCCTGACCGGCTATATAAGCTCATCCCGCTGCGCGTGCTTCCTATTCTGATTCGTGCTATTGTGTTGGTTGCATCCTTTGCAAGTGAACTTTGCCTCGGAGAAAAGCTCGGAAGCGCCGCTCCGATGGCGTAGTGCTCTAAGCGCTGGCTTCTGAACATTCGTCCGTGAAGGGGCCCGGGTTCGAATCCCGTGAGGCTTGGATGTTGTGTTTGTCATACGCGCACTGGCTCTCTCCCTTCCCTGGAACCAGTATCCCTAAATTAAGACGGGCAACTGCTTATAGCCCATTGAGTTGCTCACGGTGGTCGGTGCTATTCGAGCAGTTGGAGGAGTTCGAGAGGGGCCGCATCGTCAGGCTACGAGAAACGGGATGGTTTTATCGTCGTATTGCGCGCCATACCGGTTGTGCGGATATCACCATAGCGCGCTGTTCGTGGCAGTGGATAGAACAAGGCACGCAGCAGCGTTAGGAAGGGTTTGAGAGACCTAGACGAACCACGGAGAGAGAGGACCGACGGGTTGTCCGACATGCGCGGAGTGATCCAACAGCCACGATTGCTGATATTCAGCGAGCAGTGGCGCCCTCCATACATCGTCCGATCAGTGCCAGCACCATTGGCAGACGGCTGCACGACGTAGGACTACACGCACGCATACCGTTACGACGACTGCCCTTCACAACAGTGCACCGTCGCCAAAGACTGCAATGGTGTCGTGCCAGACTGTCAACGAGCCAGCCAGAATGGCAGCTGGTGATCTGCAGTGATGAGTCCTGTTTTTGTCTTGGAGGAGACGACCAACGAATCCTTGTGTGGAGGCACCGTGGTCAGCGCCAAGATAAACGGTTTGTTGTCAAGCGTCACACGTTCAGAAGGCCTGGTGTCATGGTGAAGGGCGCAATTGCCTACGATGCCAGATCACTTTTGGTGTTAATTACAGGCACTTTGACAGCCCAACATTACGTTAATGAGGTCCTGCAACCAGTGGCCATACCTGTTTTGAACGCTCACTTTGGTGCAATTTTCCAACAGGACAACGCTCGTCCGCATGCTGCTGCTGTCTCGAGAGTTTGCCTTCAAGGCACTGACACTCTACCATGGTCAGCCGCATCGCCAGACCTATCGCCGATTGAAAATGTGTGGGATGCTATTGGACGCGCTATCCACACTCCACCCCTACCGCACAATCTGCAGGAATTGCACGAGAAGATTCAAGCTGCATGGGACGGCTTATTGCAGAACACCATTAGGAACCTGTACAACTCTATGCCGAGACGTCTGGCATGGTGTGTGAGCAAACATGTCTACCCGACGCCATACTGAGAGACACTACTTATTGGCGTGTAGCTCAATAAATATTGCCCATATCAGTCTCAATGTTTAATCATTTATTGTTCCTGGTAACCTTTACCTTCCTCCCGAATAGCATTGCAATCCGACACGTCCTTCTGGGTGCAACAAGTTTTTTGACGATGAGTGTATTTCTGACATGATAAAGATGGCTTTCGTTTTCGCTGATGTACAGTTTATCCCGCAGAGTGGTGTAAAGCGTATTTACATTTGACCTGTAATCTCCGCTTTTAGAAAGTGGATTAGATATGTTTTCGTTAATCGAGTATCTCTGTTATCAAAGTTACCTACACATCTGATTTTTCCATCACAATTTTTCCATTAAGCGTCCTAAGCATGTGAGCTTGGCACGACATTTTCGCTTTTATAAGTCCTTTTTTGTATCCAGGAGTTGTAACCGTGCCTAAAGTTCATGTACGAATATCCGATTTTCTGACGCAAAAATTTATGACAAAGTGGAGTAAGGTTGTATTTGTATTGGGCACCATATTGTACCCCAGAAGTATTAAGAAAGTGTCTAACCAATCAGATTTTTAAAAACTGCTGATCACATAATTTCAATGAATATTTTTGTATGAAATATGAAAGTAATCCCAGTCGCGGAGTGATCAGAGGCGTGGTCGCCTGTCGAGTCGTCCGAGCTGAGCTCTGGTTTGAGTCCCGGATGAGGATGGGTGGTTATACAGCACTGGTGCTGTACCTTTCCCGAAACCAGTGGTGCTAAATTAAAGGTGGGCAACCCTTTATAGCTATATCTTCAGAGGAGGTTTAAACATTTTTAGAACGTTTTTGATAAGAAATTACAGGAACTAAAAGAAGTTCAAAGAATTGGAATTGGCAACCAGCGTGTTAGATGAGCCAGAAAGAAACATGCAGTTAAATAACATTTTGCTAAAAAAAATGGCGCACATAAGCTGTGGATAGAAGGTTACGTTTTTGCTCTTTACGAAGAGAAATGTTCGTATTCTGTAATTAACAAACGCTGTGAATATCATGCAATTAGCATTTCTGAATGTACAATAAGCAATATTATTAATAATAGAGGGGAAAATCGTCAAGGATTGCTTTTAACAGGAAAAAGAACTCCAAACCAAGATCCAAAGAAGGTCTTTTACGACTGTTTTGAAAAGGTCTGTGGTCTTAAAAGAAAATCCGCCGACCCGAAGAGCAATCACTATGTCGTTAGAAATCTCTGTATCAACTGTGAACAAGGTATCTGAATGTGAAAAAAGCAAAAAACAAAAAAGAAAACATAATTTTCAGCGCCTATTGCCTAGGTACGTGGCTGAGCGTAGAACACCGTTGAGACTTTTTTATGATAATCACTTACCCGAAGACAGATGGAAATGTATTGTGACCATTGATGAAGCATGGATCCACCTAAACGATTGTAACAAAAAACAACGTCTATTTACTTTCGCAATAGAGCAGGACATACAAAAGTGGTTCCAAGAATTCGAAGAAAGTTTCTGTAAAGTAGGAAGGAACCATTTCTGTAAAGGATTCATGATTAATGCTGGTTTCTTGCACAGTGGGAAATTAAAGTTAAGAAAAGTTGAGGAGAATGTTAAAATCGATTTTACATATGAGCAAAATAATGTTTTAACTCCTATGTTTAAAGAGAAAATACAATTTCTTTATCCACAGAGCCTTCAAAGAGTCGAACTCCATCAGGATAAGGCTACCAGTCATACAGTAGCGAACAAAAGAATTTGGCGAAACACTTTTTCGACCATAATTTTTTTTCTGCTGGACCAAATCGGGTCATTTTGGGATATGATATGTGTTATTCAATTGTAAACATGACCTATATGCAGATGGATCGGAAACCTTAACACAGATCAGGTACCGAGCTTAATCGCAAAGATCATACAAATTAACCAACAAAGTAGGTGTGTATCACATTCTTTTAATGCAACGGTAACAGAAAACAAGTACGAGAAAACGACAAAACAATAACTAATACTTAGTGGGATAACCACGAGACTTAAGAACAGCTGCACAACGGCCAGGCATCGAGTCCACTAGCTTCTCGACGGTGACCTGCGGAATTCGCGCTCATTCTGCAGACAGCTGGTCGAACTTCTGGGCCCTATTCCGGCAGGTTTTCTTCGCACACCGTCTCTCCAGCTCCTCCCACATGTGCTCGATGGGGTTGAGGTCTGGAGATTGGCTTGGCCAGCCTAGAAGTGTGACCTGTTGCTGCTGGAAGGCTGCCTTCGCTACTCTGGAGGTGTGCTTTTTTTTTTTTTTTTTTTTTTGGATTGGAGGTTTAACGACCACCGTGAGCAACTCAATGGGCTATAAGCAGTCGCCCGTCCCTAATTTATTTAGGGTCACTGGTTCCAGGGAAGGGAGAGAGCCAGTGCCGTAAGACAAACACAACATCCATGCCTCAACGGGATTCGAACCCGGACCCCGTTCGGACGAATGATCAGAGGCCATCGCTTAGACCACTGCGCCACCGGGGCGGCGAGGTGTGCTTCGGGTCGTTGTCTTGCTGTATGTTCCATCCGGGTGGCATGTTCTGGTTTGCCCATGGGAAGACATCGTTGATGAGCATGTTCGTGTAGCTCTGACCGGTCATTATTCCGTCAATCTTGATGATGGGGCTTATTCCATTGCGAGAGAAGGTGCCGTAAACCATGAGCGATCCTCCTCCGTGCGTGACAGTCGGCTGAATGAACTGGGGGTTAAATCTCTGGCCACACGGACGTCGTACGTATCGGATGCCATCACTTCCGAACAAGTTGAACTTGCTCTCGTCGGTGAAAAGCACCTTACTCCAGTCCACCTCGGTCCAGTGTCGATGACGGCGCACGAACGCGACTCTGGCTCGTCGATTCTTGACTCCGATGAGTGGTTTCTTGGCGGGGTGTCTTCCATCCAACCCACCAGCAATGAGACGACGGGAGATGGTCATTCGGCTGACGTTCAGGTCGTCGCTGTCGCGGAATTCGGTGGCGATGTCCACAACAGTCAAGGTGGGATCAGCACGAGATCGACGGAGGATGCGTCTATCCTGATGCAACGTAGTGGAACGACGCCTACCACATCGCGGACTGTTCTCGACGGTCCCAGTCTTCTTATAACGTAGCAGGATAGCTGAAATGGACTGGTGTCGGATCTTCAGGGCCCTCGCAATGTCGGTGATGCGCATTCCAGATTCCATCATGTTCACGGCGGCCTGGCGAGCTCTAACAGGGATCTCCGCCTTTTTACCCATTTCTGAAAACCTAAGATTGACTTATTATCACACTATACATCACAAAACCCACAAAAATCACAAGAAAAACATTAATACATGCAGCAAACAAATGGGTAATAATTAGCGACTTTTGAATATGGCCCATTTCGAACGACAAATTCTCTCTGAGCGAAATACAAACTACGTGGCATTGTAACCCACGAATCAACACATATCATATCCCAAAATGACCCGATTTGGTCCAGCAGAAAAAAATTATGGTCGAAAAAGTGTTTCGCCAAATACTTTTGTTCGCTACTGTACGTCCAAATCTACTACTCTATTTCTTGAAAAAATGAAAAAAGACTGGTAGCAAGTCTATACCTAAGTGCAAATCCTCACAAATACGTGACGTCAGTGAATAAACAAAGACATCGCCCTTTCCACGTTTTAGCAGCACACAGCAACCGAAAAATTGTTATTCGGTCACCGCCGGAGAAATGAATCCCGGATCTCTCGGAAAGAGCGATGTCTTTGTTTATTTAAGTCTATACCTTTCCCTCATATTCCTTCAAAGTCTCCTGATGTGTCACCAATAGACACCAATATCAAAGTCATCTGATGTGTCACCAATAGACACCAATATCAAAGTCAGCTGATGTGTCACCAATATTGTGCCTTCGGGCTGTTAAAAAGAGCTCTTGCTAAACGCAGGCCTACTACAATGATTGGACTATGGAAAGCAGTGGAAGAAGAGTGGAATGAATTACCACAACCAATTTTAAGAAATGTATTGGGAATATTGATGTATCCAGAGAAACGTCTATCAGATAGAACATTTAAGAAAGAAATAATTTTCTTTTAAACATTAATTATTTTGCTGGGAAATCGTTCCAAAAATGTGTGAACATCCTCTGTAAGTCTGTAAAAAACTTAGTGTGGTGGTGTTAAACCCCAAATTCTTTTTTTAATTTGAAAAATGAAGTTGTACTTAAAAATTCTGCAGCAAACAGAATGTTTTTTTGTTGCATCGTATTTTTAATTATGCCTTTTTAGTTAACACGCTGTTGGTTCGGAAACATCTTATCTATCCTCATCAAAAATCAAGAATGTGGCGTAGTGGTCGAAGCTCTACCTTTTAACGGTTCTCTGACCACTCTGCCACCGAGTCCACAGTTTGTGCATGACAGAAATTTCGGAAGCATGAATGATTATTTTTTACATTTGTTCTCTGATGCAAAATAATTTTCTGAATCTGACGTCTGGAGACAGAGATACTGTGTACACAGACGGCTTAACAAAGGGATATTGTAAACATTTCTTTTTTAAAGTCATGGAGAAAATATTACCCGTCATGCCACTCAGCACGTCATTCCGCTTGAATATGTTCTCCAACACGTAACCGTAACCATTTTATTCAAACTCCTGTGCCAAACAATACCCTCTAGTCAATAGAGTGTAATGCCACTGATTTACACATATCCCTAATTAAAGGTAATCGGAAATTACTTATTGATGATTCAACGTACTTAGTGCCTAAATATACACTCTTTGCCAAAAAAAAAAAAAAAAAATCGGAGCATTCCGAAAAAGTCGTTTGATCTTATAAAACTCTTCATGGAAGCTCTTTAGGGTCGAATACGCAAATGATTAAAAAATAACGACTTAGTGACTAAAACAGTGGTCAGCCACGCAGCGCATAAGATCCGCAGATCGAGGAGGATATATCAAGAGCAAAGCTCGCCCGCAGTGGCAGATGTTACAGCTGATTGCGGTCATATTAACCTCTACGAAATGTGAGGATGCCCCGACGTCGGATCCGTGCACAATACGAGCATTCGAGAGAGTTTGAGAGAGGACATATAATTTCGCTGAGAGAGTCCAGTTGGTTAAGTCGCCGTGTGGCCAGGCATTTGGGTCGAAGCGACGCGGCAATCGGACGATGTTGGAGCCAATGGGTCTAGGAGGGAAAAAACCAGCGACACGCAGGTAGTGGACGGCCGAGAGCAACGACAGAACGCGAGGATCGAGCAATTGTGAGAACCGCACGAACAGAACCAAATTCGTCGGTCTAAACCATCCTTAGCCATGTTGCTTCGTCTACAGGTACTGAAGTGGACATCCGGACCGTTGCCAGACGATTTGCGGCGCGGGGATTACATTCGAGGAGGCCACTCCGCTGTCTGCCACTGACCAGCGAGCACCTCCAGCACCGGTTGCAGTGGTGTCGGATCCGATTAACGTCACGGGTCCAGTGGCATCGTGTTGTCTTTTGTGATGAGTCACGGTGTGCACTTGTCGCCGATGACCAGCGCGTACGTGTCTGGAGACGAACCGGCCAGCAGACGGATCCTGTCTTTACCGTGGAACAGTATGCGGCTTGCACACCGGTGGTGACTGTCTGGGGAGCCATTTTTTTATGATAGTTGGACACCCTTTCTAATCCTCCGTACCACCCTCACGGCACGACGACATTCTGCGACCTGTTATGTTGTCATTCATGTCGCAGCATCACCGAGCAATTTCTCAGCAGGATAATGCCCGGCCACACACGCGGCACGGTTATCCCAGGCCTGCTTCCGTAATGTCGACACCCTTCCGTCACCAGCCTGATCGCCCGATCTCTCACCGATAGAGCATGTTTGGGATATGATGGAACGCCACCTAGGACTATCCCGGAATGTCGGCGAACTGGTTCGGAATTTGGACACTATCTGGTATGCTTATAGCGCAGGATAGTATCCGTGAACTGTACGCGTCTGTGCCACGCTGGGTAACCGCTTGTATCCGAGCCAGAGGTGGCGCTACAACGTACTGTGACTTGTTCCACTCGCATGGCTGTTTTATCCGAATAAATGGCCCAGTTGCTCTGGAATTACATTCATTTCGTATACATTACACATAGCAATTTTCATCTCAATTGGATGATTCCTTCTGGGTGTTTCTTTTTTGTTTTGTTTTTTTGCAAAGAGTGTAATTTTCTCGCACGTCTATTTCCCCCGTTGAAGCAGCAGTTTTCTGTCTCAACCAAAAAGAGCTTGGGAGATAACGGGAAGAAAATGCTGCCACATTTACAAAATACTTTGATTTTCAAACAGAAGTCATCGCTCTTCCCACATTTAAATTCTCATCGGCCGCCACTGGGAATCGAACCCAGGGCTTTCCAGTTAGTATTCGAGGCCGCTGTGGTGCAGTGACAGCATGTCCAGCGCGTAACTGAAAGACCCTGGGTTCGATTCCCGGTGGCGGCAGATGAGAATTTTTCCGTGACTCACTTATAAACGTGGAAAGAGCGGTGACTTCTGTTTGGTGTTCCTGATCCACGTCGATTGTTTGAATTAATTATTTATTTGCCTCCTAGTTATTTGTTTAGTTGCTGCTTACCATCTTTGGTGAATCCCCAGCATTGTGCGGTGCTCCAAGAAGCAGCCTGCCATGTGGTTTGGCTGTTAGTCGTATGTGAGTCTGGAGTGTTCGAGGCAGCTGTGGTGCAGCGGTAGCATGTCCGTCGCGTAACTGGAAGACCCTGGGTTCGATTCCCGGTGGCGGCCGATGAGAATTTTTCCGTGACTCACTTATAAACGTGGAAAGATCGATGACTTCTGTTTGATGTTCCTAATCCACGTCAGTTGCGTGTATTAATTATTCATTCGCTTCCTAGTTATTTGTACAGTTGCTGCTCTCCATCTTTGGTGAATCCCTAACATTGTGCGGGGCTCCAAGAAGCAGCCTGCCATGTGGTTTGGCTGTTAGTCGTATGTGAGTCTGGAGTATTCGAGGCCGCTGTGGTGCAGCGGTAGCATGTCCGGCGCGTAACTGAAAGACCTGGGTTCGATTCCCGGTGGCGGCCGATGAGAAATTTTCCGTAACTCACTTATAAACGTGGAAAGAGCGATGACTTCCGTTTGATGTTCCTAGTCCACATCAATTGTCTGTATTAATTACTTTAATCTGTGCAAACAAAGGTTGAGCAAGCATGCAAATTTTCGTACGCTTTAAGTCGTTTGTAAAATTAGAGATAAGTGTATCAATCTTACAAACTAGGTAATTTGAACACAGTGTAAAAACGGTATAATCAATTCTGTAAAAATAAAATGGTAACATGAACTATCAACCTAAAGGTAGGTTGAAACTGCAGGTATGTAAAAGTTCCAGGGATTCCGGACTCTCTGAACCCTCTCCTTAATTGCGCTCCTGATGTGCATATTACACCTATTGCTATGTAGTTTATTAAAATCTCTCCTTAAAAACTCAGACTGCCTTTGGTGCTCCCAGAGGGAAAACTGTTAGGTGAAATATGTGTTATTTATTCTGGAGTCTCATATGAACAGCGGAACCACAGTGCAGCACCGAATCCAGCTTTGAAAGCTTCGTCCTCTTTCAAATTTTCTCTTTCAGCGCCCATGATGATTTCTTTAATCTCGCAAAGGTTATATGTGGCTAGGAAAACGTTCCCTTTAAGTTTTGAAGTTGTTTCAAGTTCATAATTTTAATTAAAGCTCTCTTTCTCTCGAGAGTCGGGTAAGCGTTATATTTGCATGGTTTGTTTGCAATTCTTAGTTGTCCCTACCTCTTATCAGAAGAGGTGGTGAGTGAGTAATAGTAGTGGAACAGGGATATACCAGTCATCGAGCGTAGACGTTGTGGAACAAGCTTGTGACAAGTGTTCCCTTCTTAGAAGTCAAGTAGCGTCGGCTGCCAGCTGCGATCTCAATGAGTTTTATTTGCTTCTGTTGTTCATCCGTGTTCGCGCACTAAATTCAACTTCCTACCTCACTGATTGAATTGTTAGACTATGAGTGGGGGAGGCTGGAGAAAGTGCAGTGGCGTGCGAAGGTTTGTCATTTTCTCGGGTATCTCTAAAATAATTTTGAACCAAAATTTTACTCCTTTGTGTACTGATGAATTTCATATAAAATTTATTTTTGTATACGGCATTAATGAGTTATATAGTGAAACAACCAAATGCATTAAAAATATGCAAGATAGATGTAAGACCAATCAGTGAAGGAAGAAATATTCTTCATAATACATGGGAAATCGATATAATATTCAGAGCAAACAGAACATAAATTCTGAATTTGCTTGTACCACTTACTAGTCATCCATGTAACACCTCTCAGAAAAATTGAAAATTTCATTGCCCTGGAGCGGGAATCGAACCCGCATCTCCCGCTTTCCGTTCGAGTATGCTAACCGTTACACCACCCAAGACAGTGAAGAGACTAAGCAAACATGGCTTAGGAATCTGAAAGTCCTCAGATTCCTAAGCTATTTTTACTAAGAAGAGTTGGGTCAAAACGCTATGAGGAAGCAACGATGCTTCGACTAACAAAAATCTGAGGACTTTCGAATTCCTAAGCTATGTCTGAAAGCTCTCTTTCTCTCTATGTTTGAAAGATCTCTTTCTCTTTTAAAGCTCTCCTTCTCTCAGGTGCTTGGAACTTCACTGTCCTGGGTGGTGTAGCGGTTAGCATACTCGAACGGTAATCAGGAGGTGCGGGTTCGATTCCCGCTCCAAGGCGATGAAATTTTTAAGTTTTCGGAGAGATGTTACATGGATGACCAGTAAGTGGTACAAACATCTTCAGAATTTATATTCTGTTTGCTTTGAATGTTCTAGATGTAAGACCTACTCTCCCATATGAATCAGAAACTTGAGCAACCACGAATAAAAAAGGACAACTGGAAGAAACAGAAATGAGTAGTCTAGACAGACGAAAAGGATATCATGGAATGGGCATAGAAGAAATGAGGTCGCAAGGAAGAAGAATAATTGGGAAGAACAGAAATGAAGATACATAGACCGATGAAAGGGGATATCAAGGAAGAAACATAGGAGAAATGAGGTCACGAAGACAGGGCTTCGAAAAGACAGAAATGAGTATGCTTAGATGGATGAAAGGGACATCAAGGAAAGAATATAGAAGAAATGAGGACACAAGGATAGAGCTTGGAAAAAAAAAGAAATGAGGATGCTTATGTGGATGAAAGGAATGTCAAAGAAAGAACATTAAAGAAATAAGGACGCAAGGACAGAGCTTCAAAAGGGCAGAAATGAGGATGCTTAGATGGATGAAAGGGATATCAAGGGAGGAACGTAGGAGAAATGAGATGCAAGAACAGAAATGAGGATGCTTAGATGGACTAAAAGGATATCAAGGAAGGAACGTAAAAGAAATAAGGAGCCGAGGATGGAAATGAGAATGCTTAGATGGATGAAAGGCATATAAACGAAAGAATACAGAAAAAATGAGGACAAAAGGATAGAGCTTGGAAAGGAAAGAATTGAGGATGCTTAGATGGATAAAAGGGATATCAAGGAAGATACATAGAAGGTAAAAGGACAAAGCTTGGAAGGACAGATGGAAAGAACAAAATGAGGATAATTAGATAGATGAGAGGGATATCAAGGAAAGAATATAGAAAAAATATGACTTAAAGAAAGAGCTTGGAAGAAGAACAGTTGGAAAAAACCGAAATGAGGATGCGCGTAGATCGATGAATAGGACATCAAGGAAGGAACGTAGAAAATATGAGGACACAAGGACAGAAATGAGGATGTTTAGATAGATGAAATGGATATCTAGGAAAGAATATAGAAGAAATGAAGGCCCGAGGACAGAGCTTGGCAAGAAAAGAAATGAAGATGTTTAGATTTATATAAAGATATATCAAGGAAGGAACGTAAAAGAAATGAGGCACAAGGACAGAAATGAGGATACTTAGATGAATGAAAGCGATATCAAGGAAAGAATACAGAAGAAATGAATGAGGACAAAAGTACAAGGCTGGGAAAAGAAAGAAATGATGCTTAGATGGATGAAAGGGATGTCAGGGAAGGAACATAAAAGAAATGAGGACAATACTTGAAAACAGATAGAAAGAACTAGATGTGGATGATTGGATGGATGAAAGGGATATAAAAGAAAGAATATAGAAGAAATGATGACTTTCTTCTAAGTTCTTTCTTTGCTTGTCAAAGAAAGAACTTAGAAGAAACGAGGACATAAAGAAAGAGCCTGGGAGAAGAACGATTGAAAAAAAAAACAGAAATCACAGTGCTTAGAAGGGGTATCAAGAAAATAAAGTAGAAGAAATTAAGATACAAAGACAAAGCTTGGAATTAAGAAATCAGTGAAAACTTAAGCGTCATCTAACATGAGCCGGACATGATTGAAGAGAAACCTCACTCACATAGACACGCGCGCGCTTGGCAGATATGAAGGTGCCAGGGAATCGAGGAGAAGGATGACTAAGAACTAAGGGAAAGATAGTGGGTAAATAATGGATAACATAAAGGTAGAGAAAGCAAAAAAGGAGGTATGCACAAGATTGAAAAAGAAATGCAAAGGATTTTTTTCGAGCGGCAGACCCTACAGCTGTCGATACTAAAACTACCGAGGAGTACGAGGAAGAAGAGAAAAATGAAATAATAAAATTTATAGTACGCCCTTTTTAACATTGAAAATCGCAACACATAAAAGCAGTGGGGAAGTTCAACTGATGTTAACGGATGGAGCAGTATGACAGACAAGAAAGACTTGAAATCAAGTTTCCAAAACTAATGAACGGTTTTATTACCTGAAAATAAGGCACACCAGTAAAAGGTACAACCACCCGTGTTGGGAATGTATCCATTGCATCGTGGCATGCTGAATACATTCCCAGTCAAACAGAATTCTAGGACTGTGTTGTAGTCTGAACAGGCAGAGCAGCCGATGCTCAAATATAGTCAGTATTTCAAATTTAAATTGTCACATGTGATATAAGAAGCATACTTATAATTCATAGTTGACTCTCTGCACATTTTTGGTGTGAGTGTTCTGGTATTCTCATTAAATCCCTAATTTCAGACATGTCCTTAAAAATCTATAGGTATAGTATGGTTTTTCTTATTTTATTTCATATAAGTTTATTATTGGTGTACGTTTCACACTGTAGTATTGTTTTATCTACTGCATTATTACTTTTTTTTCTGTACATAGTCATTTCCTTTTCGACAATAGTTCCTTCTGTTCACTAAACATGGTCCTTTTTAAAAACACAGTTCTGTAAAATAAAATATTTAAAATCTGTATACAGTTTCGTTTACTCGAATATAATTCTTTTTCTTTGTATATATAGATTTTAAATATTGTGATTTACAGAACTGTTTTTAAAAAGGATCATGTTTAGTGTTTAGAATGAACTATTAAAGTAAAAGACTTTGTACCTAAAGAAAAGTAATAATGCAGTAAATAAAATAATACTATAGTGTGAAACCTACTCCAATCATCATCATCATCATCATTGTCAACCATTATCAATCCACTGCTGGACGAAGGTCTCCCCAAGTTTCCTCCACAACGGTCTGTCTTGTGCCAGTCTCCTCCATGTCACTCTCGCATATTTACGAATTTCATCCACCCATCTAATAATAAACGTATATGAAATAAAATAAGAAATGCTTTTACAAGAAATGAAGAAATGAAGATTTATCGATTGATGGAGAAAAGCTGGAGATAACAGACACGTATGTTTATCTTGGACAGCAGATATCAAGTGAGGGTCACATTGATGAAGAAATTAATCGGCGTACAAACACCACGTTAAATAAATGAGATTGCATTCTTTGCTCCTGAAACTGTATCGCTCGCCACGATTTTTAGCTGAATGTTAGTCTGCGTGCCTTCCGCTTGTTTTTAGTTTTCAGTTCTTTATAATCTGTCAGTATTAGGTGGGTTGTTGCCTACCACATTAATAAAGCAGTATGTTTGCGTGCGAGCACTTGACAATTTCGTAGATCTTTTAATAATAGAAATATTAAAGTTAATATTCAGGAAGTTTTAGAAGATTGTTGTTACTCCTATCACATAAATTTTCAGGCGTATCTTGAAGATTCAGATATCGTGTATTCTTTTCGATTTAGTTTAACAATGTGCGGAAATTTCGGTCGATTTGATTGAATAGTTTTAATGTTATAACTGCTTGAATGTAACAAGAGTAAAAATGCCTATTTCTCCTAAATGAATTCCTAAATTTCTAGATTAGCAGCATGAATTACATGAGTGCAAAGGGAATATTTTGATGCCTGTATAATCGTACTAATCAGGGCTGGACTTCCGAAGTGTTGTTTTTCAGTTTCCAGAGCGTTCATTTACGTTACAGACAGCGGCACCCCGTGTGTCACTCCTGGATAGTTTTCTGACCTGTCAGTTACATCCTCAGATGTGTCACCCGTTAGGGGTTGCAACTATAGCTAACTGACACGTGTGATTTATTCTGATCTCAAAAGATCGTAGAGAAACGCCCCTTCTTCCATCCTCAGACAGTGGCGTACGAGTGCGGCAGTAAGACGCAGTGATTTCACATCGAAGACGACCAAAATTACAATTATATTCCACTCTGAATATTCTACTTGTTTCGTGAAATATCTGTATTTATTCTTAAAAAAATTCGTCCGTTTTCTGCATTTCATTGTCGAACTATTTATATCGCGTAGTGACAGAGAGAGAGAGAAACAGAAACAAACCCGCCGGTGACTACGGCGGGAGGATGTACGTAACACTTCGAAAGTACTGCTTTAGTTCCTTTACGTTTTAGACTGCGTTGGAATGGCTCGCGTGACACTTCGGAAGTCCATGTCAAATTAGTACGATTATATATTGGAAACATCAGATCCGCCCCTGTAGCCCAGTGGTCTAAGCGATGGCTTCTGATCATTCGTCCGAGATGGGTCCGGATTCAAATTCCGTGATTCATGGTTGTTATGTTTTTCTTACTGTACTGGCTTTTTCCCTTCTTTGGAGTCAGTAGCTCTAAATTAGGGACGGGCGACCGCTTTATAGCCTTTTGTGTTGCTCCCGGTGGTCGTTAAATCCCCAATAAAGAAAAAAAAAAAGAAATGGAAGGGTACGGGCAACACTGTGAAAGTACTTCCTTAATCAATACTTCTTTTTAACAAATATTTATGTCTAAGGGCTCTTTTCCATTCCACCGTCTGAGTGTTCCTCGTAACTTGACCGGCAAGTGTACCTCTTAGAAGAGACACAGCTAATGCCCGTGTCGGAAGGTTTTACGCTTTGTGAGCTGCGAGTAGTGTTGCGAAGTTTAACAATTTTTCCATTGTTTGATCCTCTGTTTTGTCAGATATTGTTTCCTTGAGATCCTCCGTCTCGATGGAGAACGAAAGAAGTATGACGACAACGTCAATTGCAGGCAGGTCTTTTGTAGACACGTACCTCACGCCACAGATGCATTGTTTTTGAGCAAGGACATCTTTTAGTCAACGGCACGATTGTGTCGCATGCACTGAACTCATCGCTGTCTGTGCTGTAAATTATTTATGAGTTGGAGACGAAGTCCTAACGTCCTTGGTAAATGCCATAAATAATGGGTCACCTAAGGCTGTGGATTCCTTCCGAATCCGGACGTTACAACCTATTTGCGAACGGAACACGACTTGGTGTTTTTATTATACGACAGGTGAAATACGCTATTGAAGGCTGCGGTTTTCATCATTGTTTCAGTGCCGCACTTCGTGTTTTATCAGGAAATGATGACGATGTGGGCAATTCTTTGTTGTAAAGCAGTCAGTATAGCGTTGCTAACTTTCTGAAAATATAATATAATATAATATAATACACTGAGTGGCCACTTTATTATAACCACCTGACAATTTTAAGCAAATGAGCTATGGCTGCACGCTGTTGCCGCCAGAGGGAGAGGCTAGTATAAAAAGGGAAAGCTTAGTGCTTGCGACAGTAGTAGAAGTGATTTTTGGATGACGAGATGGGTAAAAAATGCGATTTGACGGACTTTCAACGTGGGATGATTGTAGGAGCTCGTATCCATGGAGCGAGTATCACCGAAACCGCCGCCTTCGTGAAATGTTCCATAGCAGCTGTTGTTAAAGTGTTTAAAGACTGGACTATCAGCCACAAAACTGGGTCTCAATGTGCAACGTGTGGTCGTCATCGACTAGTGACTGCTCGGGCGGAACGGAGAGTGTCCAGACTGGTAACAGACAACAGAAGGGCAACAGTGTAGCAAATTACAGACCATCTTGATCAAGGATCCTCTCAGATGAACTCTGCACGTACTGTTCGCCGTACACTGCATCGGATGGGATATGGCAGCCGAAGGCCTGTTCGAACACCTTTGCTGGCTGCAGTTAACAAGAGCAAACGTCTCCATTGCGCACAGGAGCACAAGGATTGGACAGTCGATAATTGGAAACAAATTATGTGGTCCGATGAATCACGTTTTCAGTTGCACCATGCCGATGGCCGAGTGAGAATTTGGTGGAAACAGCACGAAAGCATGGACCCCAAATGCATTGCTACAACCTTTCCAGCTGGTGGAGGCAACGTTATGGTTTGGAGAATGTGTTCCTGGAATGCTTTGGGCTCTTTAATTCGTGTTGATTAACGTCTGACTGGCACATCATATCTAAACATCGTTGCGGACCAAGTGCATCTTGTCATGTGGATGGTTTATCCCGATGCCTACTTTCAACAAGATAATGCGTCCTGCCATAGTGCTCGTATTGTACAGGATTGGTTTCAGGAACATGCCGGTGAGTTTACTTTGCTTAGGTGCCCCCACAATCTTCAGATCTCAACCCCATTGAGAATTTGGGGGATGAAGTTGAAAGAGCCATCAGACAACTGGATCCACAATCCTGCAATCTCACACTCCTGGAAAGTGCTATTCATCAAGCATGTCCTCAAATTCCACAAACCACCTATCAACATCTCGTGGAGTCCATGCCACGAAGAATCGACGCAGTATTAAAGGCCAAAGGTGGCCCAACGAAGTACTAAGGGGTGGTCATAATAAAGTGGCCACTCAGTGTATAATATAATATACAACCTACGTTCGAAAAGGTCCAGGACTGACGCAATGAAAGATATAAAAGGTACCATACCCACAATTAATACTGGTCACCTTCAAAATACCGCCTTTCTGAATCAACGCAGTTTCTAGCGTTTCTGAAGATCCTGAAAACAGTTCTGAAAGGCACGTTCCGGAATGTCTGCAGGTTGTTTTGTCACGGCTGTTTGGATAGATGTAATGTCTGCATGATACTGTTCTTTTAATGCTCGTTTTATCCTGGGGAACACAAAAGTCAGAGGGCGATAAATCAGGGGAATACGGCGCATGTGGCTACACGGTGATTTGATGGTGAACCAAGAACTGTTGGACTCACAACGCTGTATGTGGTCTTGCGTTATCCTGGAGCAAGAACCAATTTGCGGATTCCCATAACCGGGAACGCCAGCGACAAATACTGCTGTTTAAAAGTCGTAAGACGTGCTTGTAGGATTCTTGATTTACCGTTGTCTTGATTTACCGTTTGACCCACTGGTACGAATTCCTTGTGGATTATACCTTTCGAATCGAAAAAGGCTATCAGTATCGTCTTTGTCTTTGATGGTTGCATGAGGGCTTTCTGTGTTGATGGTGAGTGGGCACCTCACGGTTCAGCGCTTTTCGCATATATAGTTTGTATATCATGCTGCAAGTACCGTGTTTCATCTCCTGCAGAAATCAGGATCCTCAGCTGCGGTGTCCAGCAGGTCAGAACAGATCAATGAGCGAGCCTTCTTTCGGTCATCATTCAGAATGCGGGATACCAATGTGGCGTTAAGTTTTCGTTTTCCCAAATCCTCGCGTAAAATCGCATGACAGATAGACTTAGTGATGCCAACCGACTCAGCCAAAAATCTCACTGTAATTCGGCGATCTTTTTTTAAATGATTCCACACCTCATTGATTGTTTCCCCTGTCCGCACACTGGAGGAAACACCAGATCTGGGATCGTCATCAAAGGATTCCCACCCGTCACGAAACCGTGAATACCATTAGAAAACTCTGCTGAGAGATAATGCTGTGTCCCCACAAGCTTCTTTTAACATTCTGAAAAATTCAGTAGTTGCTTTACCAAGTTTCGAACACAAAATGATATTTACCCTCTACTCTTCCATGGCTAAACTGAAATGGAACGCAAACGCTATGACTCCCTTAACGCGCGTCTGCCACCTGTCGGTAGCTGTATAAACCGGTTTCCAGCTGTTCGCTGATTGGCCAAGGACTGCTGCCTTCTGCCATACATATGCTATTTTTATCCCACTACTGTTACATGAGTTATCCGGCCAGTCCTGGAACTTATTGACGTAGGTTGTAATATAATATAATATATTAGGTGTACAAATAAGTTTTAAAGCGTTTTTTTTTGTGTGACGTATACCGCCAATTTACGTATTCGACAATTCCCCCGCGTTGGTATGTGATCGTAACTGGTCCAGAGTATAAAACGTGACACAGACGTTTGACTGTCTGGGTCGGTAGGTGAAACATGGCAAGCGATAATGCATTTATTCGACACTGCATTCCTTACGAATTTCATCAAGGAAAAAGTGCTCAAAAGCATGTGCACCAATCTGTTGTGTTCTAGAGGAGAATATTGCATAGAAAAGCATGTGTGAATTTTGGTGTAGACGGTTTAAAGCAGATGATTTTGATGTTAGCGATCGAGAACGTAGCGGCGCCCCGCAGAACGTTGCACATGAGGAACTGCAAGCGTTGCTGGATGAAGATTCGTCTCAAACGCAAAAAAGAACTTGCTGAACAACTGGAAGTAACTCAACAAACCATTTCCAATCGTTCGCGCGCAACGGGAAAGATTCAGAAGGAAAATCGGTGCCACATGACCTGAGCCAGAGGAACAAGGATAAGCGTCTCGTGAAGTGTTTGAATCTGTTGAATAAACAACACAAAGTCTTTCCTGTGTAAAATCGTTACGGGTGATGAAAAGTGGATATGGTACGACAATCCCAAACGCAGAAAACACTGGGTAGACCCCGGTGAAGCAACGACTTCGACACCGAAATGCAATATTCACTGCAAGAAAGTTCTACTGTGCATCTGGTGGGATATGAAAGGTGTGCTCTATTATGAACTATTGGAACAGGGTCAAACTCTTACTGCTGATCGCTACAAGCAACAATTGCTGCGATTGAACCAGGAAATCTGTCGGAAACGTCCGTTCACAGGCAGAGGATTGCATCGCGTGAAATTGCTGAATGACAACGCTAGGCCGCATGTCGCGAAATCGGTCAAGTAAACGTTATTGACGCTTGGCTGGGAAGTTTTGGAGCACCCAGCGTATAGTCCCGACATAGCCCCTTCAGACTATCATTTGTTCCGATCGATGCAACATGGTTTGTCTGCTGTACGGTTCCGGAAATGTGACGAAGTGTAAAAATGGGTTGACGACTTCATCGCGTCTCACGAAGTATTCTTCATGGTTGGAATCCGTCAGTTGCCCGACCGATAGCGGAAAGTGATAGATAATGACGGCGCATATTTTGATTCGTAAATGTATTGTTGTTTTCTCTCAAATTATATGTTGCGTTGTCTTAAAACGCTTTAAAACTTACTTGTACACCTTATAATATAATATAATATAATACAGCGATGAACCAATACATTGTGACCACACCTAGCTTAGAGAAATGAGCGCGCCTGGATACCAAACGGTGGCGCAGCCCGTTGATGCCAGAGGAGAGCGAAGACTGTCGCGCATTTTTCACAGCGACCGCAGTGCGACGAATCACCCGCAGCTGGAACAGTGGTGATCAGGGCAATGTGTCACAGCACACAGTTCACCGCAGCTTTCTGCGCACGGGCCTGCGTAGCCGAAGAACCAGCCGGATCCCAATGCTCACTACACGTCGTCGCCAACAACGCATGAAATGGGCCGAAGATCATCGAGACTGGACCGTGGATGATTGGAAGAAAGTGGCTTGGTCTGACGAATAAAGATTCATGGTGCATCACGCAGACGGCCGAGCGGATACGCCGATTACCAAAGGAGGCTATGGCACCTGGATGCACTATTGGGCGGAAACAGGCCGGAGGCGGCGGTGTTATGATCTGAACGATGCTTTCTTAGGACACTTTAAGCCCCATTATCCCGATAGCCCAATTCCTGACAGCTGTCAGGTATCTGAACATCGTTGCTAACCAAGTTCACTCATTCATGGTAACTGTGTTCCCTGCTGGTGATGGCCATTACCAACAGGATAATGCGCCATGCGACACTGCCAGAATCGTCAAGGAGTTGTTCGAGGAACATGCTGATGACTATCTGTTAATGCCCAGGCCTCCAAGAGCTTAGAGCTACAAGATGCAAGTAGACCCGCTCTTCTTTTTAACGCAATTCTAATTTGCATATATTCCGGCTTACCTGGAGCAAAAGTAAATGTAGGCTGGCCTTCCGCGTAGCAAAATTTACATGTTCGTCGATTTTCATGCATCATGTAACCATACATTGGCAGCTAAATACGTTTTTGTAGATTATTATGCGTCTGTAACAGTAGTACACAGTGTTGCCATTCTACTGATTTATCAGCATATCTACTGATTTTGACTCCTGTCTATTGATTGATTTTCGTAATTCTACTGATTTTCTCTGTTTTAAGACCAGCTACACACTGAAGGACATGCTGCTTAAAAATGTTTGCATTCTTTCAGTAATCGCAATTTACTGATGCAATGGACGAGACTCACTTCAGAGTTGGTCTGAAGAGAAAAAGCTGACCAAGACTAAAATTATTTAACACCTGCTACCTATTAATTTTATTAATTTATTATGACTGTTATGAGCTATTTTTTATTCTAGATAATTAGTTTATGTGAAGATTTTCCTTAGTTTTGTTAAAACGTAGAATATCAGAAAAACGGCTATAGTGTACGGTATTAATGATACTTTTTTGAGTATAGTACTTATCATAGTACATTGAGAACATCTGGGTGTCGTTGAGTAAAAAGTGTAAGTATGGAACTTTGTTTTTAGGAAGAGAAGTGGGACCGATCCAGCTTTGTCTGCATTAAAAGGCAAACTCCATGATTATATTTTATACCAACGTTAGTTTTAATGTCTTCAGCATTCTTTTATAAAGCTGATCATCAGTAATATCTTATAAAAAGCGACTCGGGATTGTGTTGGTTTGAATTTTCATTCCGCTGTTTAATAGTAGTTAATAGGGTATTGGTAATATTTAATATACCAGTAGATTTAAGTGTTCCTTCGTATTGAGATTACATCCAGTAACTCATTACATTTGTGAGGTGGTGTATATTTCAAGCTAAAAGAATTGATCTATTCATTTCTACTGATTTTTTGAGCTCTGGTCTACTCATTTTCAGTCTCTGGCAACACTGGTGGCACATTGTGTTAATTTAAAAGAATCGTACAAAAATGTTTATTAAATGACGTGGAGTGCGAGGAATACGGATGTTTTTGTGTGGTGCTTTTAAAGTGATTGACGTATTGCTTTAATAAGAGGCTGACTACATAAGACTACCTTGTTTGCTTGGGCGAGTGGGAGAGTCTGGCCAAATGCAAGCATTGGAAATTGAGGAATTTTACATATACAATGCATTCACTGTCTAGTTCTAAAAACATATGTTTTTGCTTGAAATATAGTTTCCATTTGTTTTAGTCAATATAGTTTTGATTGGTTTCAAAGACATAATGATTTCACTGTTTTACATCTATAGTAAAATAGCATAGTTAAAAATATTTTACTTCTTAAAAAGTCTTCTTGTGTAACCGCAGTTGCTGGCACAAGATTAACTAGACTAGAGGTAACTTGATTCTATTTGAGAGAGCAAATATTATAAAAACTTGAATAATAAGGATCATCAATCTCTTTTAATTACATGAACCATTAGTTGACCACATAGAAGTGTGAAAGTGTTACTTCTTCCCCTGCTCCTGAAAATGGGTGTAATGAAGCAGTTTGATAAAGCTTTGGATAGAGAAAGTACCTGTTTCAACTAATACATTTTTTTTGCGAGCTCTTTACATCTGTAATACATAAAGAGTTTAAAGAGGGCATTTTTCTTGTACTTCAAATTCGAAAATCGATGTTTGAGGGAACAATAAATGCATATGAGAAACAAACGTGGATAAGCTTCAAAAATGTAATTGAAAACCTTTGGGGAAACAAAAACAGAACAATCCGAATTGCAAAACTATTGTTGAAAAACTTGAAAAATCTTGGCTGCAGCATGGGTTTGAAAATTCATTTTTTGAATTCCGCGTATTGACTACTTCCAAGGAAATTTAGTTGATGGAAGTGAAGAGCAAGGAGAAAGATTACATCAAGACATTAAGGAAATAGGAAAGAGATATCAGGGAAGATTGGAATGTGAAAATGATGGTGGATTACTGCTGGATGCTGAAGAAGAAAAGCCCCTCCGATAGAAACAGCTGTGTAAGGAAATCGAAGAAACTGAAATTTCATACATCGTAATGCATGTATATGTGGAAATTCATATCATTTAATAAACGTTAACCAAATGACATTCATATAAGCATAAAATTTCACATGGTAAGCACACTATGTCGTAATTTCAATTTTATTTGTTTGCGACGAGGATTAAAATTACTGGGAAATGGTTTAAAATGCAAATATCCCAATTGGTGAAAAATGTTGACCTGACACAAAAAAGTATGGGTTATGTGTTTGAAATCAGTGTGCAAAAATGCTTAGGAATCGCCTATTGCTTTAAAAACATCAGGGAACTTATTTTAAAATACATACCAGTGTTCTTTCCACGTTCCAGAAACACACAGCAACCGAAAAATTGTTTTCCAGCCGCCGCTGTGGAATCGAACCAACAGAACTCTCGGTATCGCGCCGAGTGCGTTAACTTTACGCGTTGTATTTATTTATTAACTGTCGCCACGTATTTGGAATATTTTCACCTTGGTACATACTAGTGTTGTCAAACAAACGAGGAAATAATAATTGCCACAAATTGGCCATTAATTACAGGTAACAGTAAACCGTCTCGTGCCCTTTTCCTGCTTGTTGATACTTCGGAAGTATCTATCACGCGCGTGATAGAAATGATGTCGGTGCCACGTCGTTGACAAGTTGTAAATGATTTTGATATACACCTAGTGATCACTGAATTATGACCACCCCTATCAAAAGTGGATGCGGCCCGTTGATCATGTGATTTCCGAGAAGGCGCGATTAGTCGACCGATGTAGCATATATAAGGTGTGAGTGTAGCCGTAAGTAGTAAAATTCGGAGCGTGATGGTTAAACGGAAAGATTTATCGTACTTTGAAAGTTCAGACATGCAGCGGGTGCCTTCATTTCCTAAATGGATGTACTGGTGGGTTGTTTGTGAGCCGCTGTAGTTAAAGCGTACCTGGACTAGTGCGAAAACGGTCAAACAACATCCTGGCGGCAAAACTGCACAGGGCAGCGAAAGGTTGATGTGAGAGGAGAGCGCCGGGTCCAACGATTCGTACAGCCAACACACGCTACACTCTTCAACAGTTGACTATCCAATACAACAGACGCAGCACTCTTCAACAGTTGACTATCCAATACAACAGACACAAATGTTGTAATATTGACTTGTCTACCTATATACCAAACCCATGGAGACGACTGGTAACCCTCACAGCCATCGAGAATGAAACTTAGATATGACTTTGACTTGTATAATTATTTTTGAACATTATAGTTTGTGTCTTTTAAAGTTGGCAACACAGGAATGTTAAACAGACGTGTGACGGGTGCTTTCTTGTGATGTATATTTATGGGATAGCTCCTCATGATTCGTGGCACATAGGCCTGATGATGGGGACATGAGATCCCTGAAAGTACTTGCCTTTTATTGTAAATAGTGTTTTTAATTGTAAATAAATGTATTTTAATTTGCAGTTGGAGACACGGTTTGAATTAATCGTACGTTTCGACAGCATGTGTATAGCAATTCTAGACGCAGTACTCTTCAACAGTTGACTATCCAATACAACAGACGCAGCACTCTTCAACAGTTCACTATCCAATACAACAGAGATCAACCCGGAACAGTATCTACCATGTGTTGCACGCTTACACGCATGGGCTATAACAGCAGACGATCCTGACGACATCCTCTCCTAACAACGGTTAATCGGCGAAAAGACTCTCCTGGTACAAAGATCATGCAAGTTGGACGACGGATGACTGGAAAAATGTGTGCTGCTCTGAGAAATCGCCTTTTTCACTCCACTGCGTGGATGTTCGTATACGCATTAGGCGCATACAACATGAGGCATTCATTCCATCCCGCATGGTCTCCACAGCGCAAGCCGGTGGAGGCGGTTGTATGATGTGGGGCATGTTTACCTGGCAGGAACTTGGGCCCCTGATGCATGTGGTTTAAGTCTGAGGAATTAGGGGGCCGGGGAAGTACTTTGAAGTCTTCATCGTGCTCTTCCAACCACTCTCGCACATTTCTAGCTGTGTGATACGTCGCATTATCGTTCTGGAAGATCCCATTCGCCCCAGGGAAAACAATCAGCATGTATAGGTGTACGTAGTCTGCAAGGATGGATTCATAACGAATTCGGTCCCTGGTGCCTTCCACATGTATGAGTGGACCCAAAGAATGCCACGAAAACATTCCCCAGACCATAACGTTTCCCCCACCAGCTTGTGTTCTGCCAGCAATGGTTGAAAAGTGTTTGTTCTCCGATGTTTCGCGCCTTATACGTCAACGTCGATCCGTTTGATGAAGCAGAAAACGTGACTCATCGAAAAAGGCAATCCTTTGCCAATCAGCGGAGGTCCAATTCCGATACTGCCGTGGAAATATAAGCCTTTTTCTGCCGATGCACCATCGTAAGCATAGACGCGGTGACCATCTGTCTGCATCGGAGCCTCGTACGCAGAAGGGTTCGCTGAACTGTCGATTTAGACACACTTCCTGTAGCCCATTGGTTCATTTGGCCAGTGAGTTGCTCCGCTACAGCGTGTCGATCGGCCCTCACGCACTTTCGAAGCCGACGTTCACATCTTACATCAATGGCACGTGGTGCTCCGCAGTTTGCACGTCGCTTATTCGCAAAGTTGTCATTTCTCCAATCACGATACACTTCAACAACAGCAGCACGCGAACAGTTCACAAATTTTCATAAATACTGCCTCTCTTGAATCGCTTTTTGCAAATCTGATAATTTGCTCCTTTATCCACCACCGCAGCGAGTGATATGTTTCCGATCATATGTAGAGGATTTTAGGAAGAGAGTGTCTGACCCCAGGTCTTAAACAACCCTTAGAAATAGGAAGCTAGGAGATTTGGGCTAGAGCGCCCGATAGGAAAGTGACACAGAAGGGAGGTAGAAAGGGGAGGAAGACGCCCTTATTTATTACCGGGGGTGGGGGTGGGGCAGTACCCGGGGTCCGACGGCTTAACGTGCCCATCCGACGCACGGCGGGTATTTAGTGGTTCGAACGTTCTTACCTGCCCAGGATCGAACCTGAGGTTATCTCCACGGCAGTCACGAACGCTGACCACTAGGCCATCCTCTGCCCCGATATGTTTCAGATTGCCAACAGCACACCTTATATACCCTCCAAGCCAGCTCACGACAGGTACCTTCTTTCATTGGCTATGCGCTGGCCTGTTGACGTAAAAGTAGGAGGTGGTCACAATAATATGACTCGACTGTATATATATATAATAATACATTCTTTTATAATTTCATTTCTTCCATGTATATATATATATATATATATATATATATATATATATATATATATATATATATATATATATATATATATATATATATATATATATATATATATATATATATATATAAGGTCACGTGATGCGTAAAATCACAGCCTCTCCTTGACAAATGTCAACCCCGCCTTCTCGTGGTACATCCTGTTCCCACTAAAGGGGCTCTGACGACCGCCAATAGCGGTATAGCGGTAACTATACCATCGGGATTAGCCAATAGCGGTAACTATACCATCGGGATTAGAGGAAATGCTATCCCACACTCACCAACCCGCTTGGCCAGCGTGGTGAGTTATGGCCAAACCCCTCCAAAATGACTCCACAACTTAAATCTTGGCCCTCAGTCTCCGGCAGCTGGAATGTACCTGGCCAAGGCAGCGGCCAGTGCGACATGAAGGCAGAGGGTGCTAAGAATCCCCGGAGGACCGGACTAGGCTGCCATCTGATGCTGACCTTGGCTACGTATAACGGACGCTCCCTATCTTCTGATTCAAGGCTTCTTGAATTCTAAGAGGAACTACAAAGGATCAAGTGGGACATCGTCGGGCTAAGTGAGGTAAGGAGAAAAGGGGAAGATCTCATTGAACTGAAAAGTGGACATCTCTTCTACTATCGTGGGACAGATACTGGCAGAACTAGTGGTGTTGGATTTATAATAAACAAGAAACTGAAGGATAAAGTTGTAGCAGTTGAAAGTTCCTCTGACAGAGCTGCACGACTTGTTATCCAACTCTCGAAAAGATACCAGGCTCAGATTATTCAAACTTATGCACCCACCACAAGTCATCCTGAAGAAGAAATTGAAGAATTTTATGAGGAAATTTGTCATCTAAATAATAAAGGTAAGCAGCACTTGAAGATAATTATGGGAGATTTCAATGCAAAAATAGGGCAACGGCAACAGAATGAAACTTCGGTAGGTAAATTCGGTCACGGCAACAGAAACCAGCGTGGAAATACTCTCGTAGAGTTTCCAGAGGCAGAAGGGTTTTTCATCTTGAACTCCTTTTTCAAGAAAAAGCCACACAGGAAATGGACATGGAGACATCCAAATGGGATGACAAGTGAAATTGATTTTATTATGTGTAACAAAAAATTTGTCATAGAAGACTGCAGTGTGCTAAACAAGTTCAACACAAGCAGTGACCATAGATTGGTGAGATGTAAGATGCACCTCAACACTAAACTCGAACGTAGCAAGCTCATAAGACAAACAAAATGTATTGACATAACCAACCTTAAAAAACACCATAATACCTTCAAATTGGAACTGAAGAACAGGTTCTCTGCTTTAGAAGGCCTAACATCGGAAGAAGTGGATATTTCTGAAGTTAACAGAAAAGTAACCAAAGCTCTTATGGAAACAGCAACAAAATTAGCTGGGTCTAAGAACAAATTGCATGTGAACAAATTATCAGGAAAAACCAAAATGTTGATGCAAAAAAAAAGAGTGATGAGGACAACTAAAGAAGATGTGACTTCCAAAGTGGAATATATAGAGCTATGCAAGACAGTACGAAAAAGTATCACTGAAGACGTAAGGAAATTCAACTGTGAACTAGTAAGGAAAGCAATTGAAAACAACCAAAGCCTAAAGATAGCAAAGGGACATCTCAGTAAGGGGAAAAAACAGATTATGGCACTGAGAAAAGAAGATGGTTCTGTAACAAGAAATAGAGGCGAAATTTTGACAAGAGTGAAAGATTTCTACTCCAAATTATATGAAAGGGATGATACATGTACTCCAGACATCATGAAAGGTACCAGTACCAGAGTTCTTCCAGTCCTTCCAGCAGAAGTTGCACATGCAATCAAGAACATGAATCGGAGAAAAGCTCCAGGAGAAGATGGAATTACTGTAGACATCATACAAGAAGCAAGTGGAGAAATCGAAACAGTACTCGCCCAAATTTTCACTCGATGCCTTAATGAAGGGAAAATTCCTGAGGATTGGAACAACGCTACAATGATCTTGCTACATAAAAAAGGTGACATTGAGGATCTCAGGAACTACAGACCTATCAGCCTCCTATCAGTGGTTTATAAAATCTTCACTAAAGTTCTTTCACACCGCTTGAAGGTGACACTGGATATGGCTCAACCGAGAGAACAAGCTGGATTCAGGAGTGGCTACAGCACAATAGATCATACCCACGTACTGAGAGAACTAATTGAAAGAGCGAGGGAATATGAACTTCCATTGTGCATGGCTTTTATCGATTATGAAAAAGCCTTTGATTCGGTGAAACCATCAGCAGTTGCAATGGCTCTGAAATCCTGCGGTATTGAAGATGCATACATTAATATTATTAATAACATCTATGAAAACGCAAGTGCAAAGATTCGGCTGTTTGAAAATGCAACACACATAAAAATTGGAAAAGGAGTGAGGCAAGGGGACACCATATCTCCGAAGCTCTTTAATGCCACATTGGAAAATGTCTTTCAATCACTGAACTGGGAAAACAAAGGGATAAAGATTAATGGAGATTATCTAACCCACCTTCGTTTTGCTGATGACATAGTCATTTTTGCAACTACCCCATCAGAGCTACAGAGTATGATCCAGGAACTTGCTGACAAGAGTAAAGAAGTGGGATTAAAAATGAACTTTCAGAAGACAAAAGTGATGTACAATGCTTTTACAAGAAATGAAGATTTATCGATTGATGGAGAAAAGCTGGAGATAACAGACACGTACGTTTATCTTGGACAGCAGATATCAAGTGAGGGTCACATTAGTGAAGAAATTAATCGGCGTACAAAACTTGCCTGGAGAGCTTTTGGAAGAAACAGCATAATTTTCAAGAGCAATATGCCATTATGTCTTAAAAGAAAAGTGTTTGATCAATGCATCCTTCCAGTGCTTACGTATGGTGCAGAGACGTGGACCTTAGCTAAACGAGACATACAAAGGCTGCAGACAACTCAAAGTAGCATGGAGAGGTGCATGCTTGGTGTAACCAGGAGAGATAAGAAGAGGAACACGTGGATCCGAAAAATGACAAGAGTGGAAGATATCATGATCAGAGTTAAATCCCTGAAATGGCAATAGGCTGGACATACTGCCAGAAGGACAGACCATCGATGGACAGCCGAAATTTTAGATTGGATTCCAAGGGACAGGAAAAGACCCAGAAGAAGATCACATGGAAGATGGGTGGATGAAATTCGAAAGTATGCGGGAGTGACATGGAGGAGACTGGCACAAGACAGACCGTTGTGGAGGAAACTTTGGGAGACCTTCGTCCAGCAGTGGATTGATAATGGTTGACAATGATGATGATGATGACTTCGTCCAGCAGTGGATTGATAATGGTTGACAATGATGATGATGATGAATCATCATCATCATTGTCAACCATTATCAATCCACTGCTGGACGAAGGTCTCCCAAGTTTCCTCCACAACGGTCTGTCTTGTGCCAGTCTCCTCCATGTCACCCCTGCATACTTTCGAATTTCATCCACCCATCTCCTATGTGGTCTTCTTCTGGGTCTTTTCCTGTCCCTTGGAATCCAATCTAAAATTTCGGCTGTCCATCGATGATCTGTCCTTCTGGCAGTATGTCCAGCCCATTGCCATTTCAGGGATTTAACTCTGATCATGATGTCTTCCACTCTTGTCATTTTTCGGATCCACGAGTTCCTCTTCTTTACTCTCCTGGTTACACCAAGCATGCACCTCTCCATGGCTTCTTTGAGTTGTCTGCAGCCTTTGTATGTCTCTTTTAGTTAAGGTCCACGTCTCTGCACCATACGTAAGCACTGGAAGGATGCATTGATCAAACACTTTTCTTTTAAGACATAATGGCATATTGCTCTTGAAAATTATGCTGTTTCTTCCAAAAGCTCTCCAGGCAAGTTTTGTACGCCGATTAATTTCTTCATCAATGTGACCCTCACTTGATATCTGCTGTCCAAGATAAACGTACGTGTCTGTTATCTCCAGCTTTTCTCCATCAATCGATAAATCTTCATTTCTTGTAAAAGCATTGAACATCACTTTTGTCTTCTGAAAGTTCATTTTTAATCCAACTTCTTTACTCTTGTCAGCAAGTTCCTGGATCATACTCTGCAGCTCTGATGGGGTAGTTGCAAAAATGACTACGTCATCAGCAAAACGAAGGTGGGTTAGATAATCTCCGTTAATCTTTATCCCCTTGTTTTCCCAGCTCAGCGACTGAAAAACACCCTCCAATGTGGCATTAAAGAGCTTCGGAGATATGGTGTCACCTTGTCTCACTCCTTTTCCAATTTTTACGTGTGTTGTATTTTCAAACAGCCTAATCTTTGCACTTGCATTTTCATAGATGTTATTAATAATATTAATGTATGCATCTTCAATACCGCAGATTTTCAGAGCCATTGTAACTGCTGATGGTTTCACCGAATCAAAGGCCTTTTTCATAATCGATAAAAGCCATGCACAATGGAAGTTCATATTCCCTCGCTCTTTCAATTAGTTCTCTCAGCACGTGGATATGATCTATTGTGCTGTAGCCACTCCTGAATCCAGCTTGTTCTCTCGGTTGAGCCATGTCTAGTGCTACCTTCAAGCGGTGTGAAAGAACTTTAGTGAAGATTTTATAAACTACTGATAGGAGGCTGATAGGTCTGTAGTTTCCGAGATCCTCAATGTCACCTTTCTTATGTAGCAGGATCATTGTAGCGGTGTTCCAATCCTCAGTAATCTTTCCTTCATTAAGGCATCGAGTGAAAATTTGGGCGAGTATTGTTTCGATTTCTCCACTTGCTTCTTGTATGATGTCTACAGTAATTCCATCTTCTCCTGGAGCTTTTCCTCGCTTCATGTTCTTGATTGCATGTGCAACTTCTGCTGGAAGGACTGGAGGAACTCTGGTACTGTTATCTTTCATGATGTCTGGAGTGCATATATCATCCCTTTCATATAATTTGGAGTAGAAATCTTTCACTCTTGTCAAAATTTCGCCTCTATTTCTTGTTACAGAACCATCTTCTTTTCTCAGTGCCATAATCTGTTTTCTTCCCTTACTGAGATGTCCCTTTGCTATCTTTAGGCTTTGGTTGTTTTCAATTGCTTTCCTCACTAGTTCACAGTTGAATTTCCTTACGTCTTCAGTGATACTTTTTCTTACTGTCTTGCATAGCTCTATATATTCCACTTTGGAAGTCACATCTTCTTTAGTTGTCCTCATCTCTCTTCTTTTTTGCATCAACATTTTGGTTTTTCCTGATAATTTGTTCACATGCAACTTGTTCTTAGACCCAGCTAATTTTGTTGCTGTTTCCATAAGAGCTTTGGTTACTTTTCTGTTAACTTCAGAGATGTCCACTTCTTCCGATGTTAGGCCTTCTAAAGCAGAGAACCTGTTCTTCAGTTCTAACTTGAAGGTATTATGGTGTTTTTTAAGGTTGGTTATGTCAATAGACTTTGTTTGTCTTATGAGCTTGCCACGTTCAAGTTTAGTGTTGAGGTGCATCTTACATCTCACCAATCTATGGTCACTACCTGTATTGAACTTGTTTAGCACACTGCAGTCTTCTATGACGAATTTTTTGTTACACATAATAAAATCAATTTCACTTGTCGTCCCATTTGGATGTCTCCATGTCCATTTCCTGTGTGGATGATTATATATATATATTCAGGAGTGGCTACAGCACAATAGATCATATCCACGTGCTGAGAGAACTAATTGAAAGAGCGAGGGAATATGAGCTTCCATTGTGCATGGCTTTTATCGATTATGAAAAAGCCTTTGATTCGGTGAAACCATCAGCAGTTACAATGGCTCTGAAAACCTGCGGTATTGAAGATGCATACATTAATATTATTAATAACATCTATGAAAATGCAAGTGCAAAGATTAGGCTGTTTGAAAATACAACACACGTAAAAATTGGAAAGGGAGTGAGACAAGGCGACACCATATCTCCGAAGCTCTTTAATGCCACATTGGAGGGTGTTTTTAAGTCTCTGAGCTGGGAAAACAAGGGGATAAAGATTAATGGAGATTATCTAACCCACCTTCGTTTTGCTGATGACGTAGTCATTTTTGCAACTACCCCATCAGAGCTGCAGAGTATGATCCAGGAACTTGCTGACAAGAGTAAAGAAGTGGGATTAAAAATGAACTTTCAGAAGACAAAAGTGATGTTCAATGCTTTTACAAGAAATGAAGATTTATCGATTGATGGAGAAAAGCTGGAGATAACAGATACGTACGTTTATCTTGGACAGCAGATATCAAGTGAGGGTCACATTGATGAAGAAATTAATCGGCGTACAAAACTTGCCTGGAGAGCTTTTGGAAGAAACAGCATAATTTTCAAGAGCAATATGCCATTATGTCTTAAAAGAAAAGTGTTTGATCAATGCATCCTTCCAGTGCTTACGTATGGTGCAGAGACGTGGACCTTAACTAAAAGAGACATACAAAGGCTGCAGACAACTCAAAGAAGCATGGAGAGGTGCATACTTGGTGTAACCAGGAGAGATAAGAAGAGGAACTCGTGGATCCGAAAAATGACAAGAGTGGAAGACATCATGATCAGAGTTAAATCCCTGAAATGGCAATGGGCTGGACATACTGCCAGAAGGACAGATCATCGATGGACAGCCGAAATTTTAGATTGGATTCCAAGGGACAGGAAAAGACCCAGAAGAAGACCACATGGGAGATGGGTGGATGAAATTCGAAAGTATGCAGGGGTGACATGGAGGAGACTGGCACAAGACAGACCGTTGTGGAGGAAACTTGGGGAGACCTTCATCCAGCAGTGGATTGATAATGGTTGACAATGATGATGATGATGATGATATATATATATATATATATATATATTCTATAAAGAAGATACCTAAGCAAAAAAATACATATATAATTTTGACTCACACCTAGTACAACATGGAAAAGGTTATGTATCTACCTGTGTGAGTAAAAGGAGAAAAGATAAAAAAATAAAATAAAACAACTGAATGTAGAAGGTGTCGAGAATACTGAGCCTTGGCTTTATCAAGGACCAGCAAAAACTCTGCATTTTCTCACTTCCACAAAGACCTAGTTGGAAATGGGTTTCTGCAAGGCCATAGATGCAAGTAACATTCCCACCTAAAATAGTTTAAAAAATATATATATAAGTCATGTCCTCCGTAGAGTAGCATGACCTAGCACTAGTTAACAATTTCGCTTGCATCCATTAACCTTCCTGGCCCGACCCATGCTCTTCATCTGTTACTATTAAACAGAGAGAAGAAGATTAAAGAGAACTCAAGCTGTGAGAGTGACATAATAATTAGAAATGATTTTCAGCCATAACGAAATTCGAAGTTCGTTTGAGAGAGAATTTAAACCTGAAAAACAATGCAAAAGAAATCCAAATTTTACATTGCAATTAAAAAAGGAAATGTTAATTTATAACGAACAGATTTTTGAAAGAAAACTTGAGTCTAAAAACCCCCTACTCTACAACTTATGACAGCACGAAAACGAGAATAAGTTAAAGATAATAATTAACTAAAGAAAACTTTGTGAAAGTTATATACCTTAAACAGTTAGTTGCAATATGTACAAAGTGTTTCAGCAGTGCTTTAAGTGCATAATTAATTAGTTATTAAGAACTTAACTACTTTGAAAAAACAGCGCATAGACAACGCATAGAAAAGGAACAAGCTTAGCCATCTTCTGTTCCTAGGTACCCCAAAAGACGCTCAAAGTTACAAAGAAAAGTAAGAGTTAAAACCCGCAAAAATGTTAACAGACAAACAAATGCTTAAAAGCTGAAAAGCTAAAAAACGTCAGAGAAAAGGTACATGAAGTACAAACATTGAACTTATAAAACCTAGAACCCAAAAACAAGGAAGAGAGCTTACCTCTTGTGTGACAAAAACTTTTCTCCTCACAAGAGAAGAACATGGCTGACCTCTTCCGCCACTCCCTAGACGCTGGGGGGCAGTGAGGGTGGGGCTGATGGCCTCCTCATACAGCAAGAAACCAACGCGCGGAGATTTTAACCAGAGAAAAAAATATATAAACTTAAGACTGTGGATCTGTATGATCAGAAAGAGCAGAATTAACTCTCCAGAATACATGAGAAATATTATAAAATACACGAGCAGTTTATTTAATAATCTTTGCATGTATTAAATCACCTTAGTGAGCTTCTATAGATTAATCAGAATCTTATTAATTTTAATGTTGGTTTTACTATTTTTAGTATAGCTATCCTAGTGATGAATAACTAGTTTTCTTTTTTATTTGTTTTTATTTTCTTTTATAAACTGATTTTTAAGCTTTTTTTGTGATTTTGTTTATATTATTTAATTTTTTGTTTTAATAGGACCGTCATATCCATAGCACTAAGGTTCCTTTAGGTAGTTAATAGGCATCCTCTAGCCAACTTCCTTACGGCTTTGATTGGTCAGAATCATATTATTAACTGTGTAGAAAATTAAAGCAGATCTGCCAACCTTACTCTATTATTCAGAATAATTTTTCTTAAAGTTCTTTTGATGAAAGAAGAAGGAATTTCGTTCTCTAGAAAACTTTCTAATAGTATATTAATGTGGTAATTGAAGTCCAAATTGTTGCTGCAAATTCTTGAAATTCTTAGGACCTGAGAAATTAGTACATTCTCAATTACTTTGGTTGAAATGTTATTATTCCAGTGTAGATATTTAATTACTTTGTAAGGAAAATTAACTCTTTTATCAAAGAGGCTAATAGATGGGTTACCTCTGTTGAGCTTAATGCTTAAGTCTAGGAACTCAAGTTCCTGATTACTGTGGTTGGTTTTACATAAGTTAAGAGAGCTAGGATAGATATTATCAAAATCACTCTCTATAACTTCTGAATTATTGATACACAGCAGATCATCAATATATCTAAAAGTGTAAAGGTAGTTATCTGAGCAGGTGGGGTGATTTTTAATGAATTTATATTCCTTAAAGAACAGGAATAGATTAGCGATATTTGTGGACGTTGATGTTCCCATTGGAATACCGTTCACTTGCTTATAGAGAGTATTATTATATAAGAGATGGTTATTTTTTATGCAGCAATTGAGATAAGAGTTCCAAGTTCCTACATCAACAAATTGGTTAAGTTTAAATTCTGCATACAGCTCTTTAAAGGTAGTGATTATATCTGATAGAGGCAGATTAGTATATAGGTTTTCAAAATCATAACTATTAATATCTAGGGGACAAACTTTGAGTATAGTAGAAATTACTTCTGCATTACTTCTGCATATATATATATATATATATAAGAGCTCCAATCCGGTTTGTCTATAAGCATAGTCGTCTTGAAATAGAGATTTAGAGATTTGTGCATATTTTCATGAGAGTGTTTAGCTGTCGGCGCATTCTGTAGTTCACAATTCCGTATGTAAGTCATATTCCTTCAATCCATAACACAAGGCACTAACTAGTTTCGGGTCTGTCCTATGTTCGAAAGACCACATTTGCACGATATATTTGATAAATTACCCACGAATTTATACTTTTAACCTAGTTTTTTTAATTCAAAGAAATTTCTTTTGTTCATAGATTTGAAAATAACCTTGAAATTGAAAGTTTTGGAAAATTTTAAAGGCAGTGCTGCAAAATTCTCTCGTAATGGAAGCACGATAGGAGTCACTGTGAAGACTGGCTTCGGTTTAGAGTAGCTTCTAAGATCATTGTCTGCAACAGAAATGTTGCAGACAATGTGCTGCAGTGCTTTTAAGAAAGACAATTCTTTGTTTTTTTAGTCTCTATCGAAGCGTAAATGTACTGCACGATATAAGTAAGCGTAAAGGCATGTTAGGTAAGGAAACATCAAAAGATTTAAGATACACTAAAATAGTAAAACTAAACTACAGTAGAACGCAGTTTTAACGAGGAGCTCGGAACCGACGAAAATTATCGTTATATACGGCCGCTCGCTAAATCCATTGTTGGGTGAAAAATATCACCATGTAAAAATATGAATATACGTTTATGTTATACATACCTCCATATATATCATAACATGACGTTTTCTCACCTAGCTCCTTTCACCCTCCAAGTGAGTGTTGCATCAGGAAGATCGGTGGCTCCCCCTCCAAGTGAGTGTTGGAGGGGGAGCACCGATCTTCCTGATGCAACACTCACTTGGAGGGTGAAAGGAGCAATAGATACAATTTCAGTTATTTTTATCTCCTGTTTTCCACTTGGCAGCATCGTCATTCCGTTACTCCCCAATTTCTCTCTGCAATCGTTGCCCAGAAATCCACTGAACGCATGTGCGTGAACCCAACCGATCCTGTTTTTACTTAGAAGTAGGGCCCTGTTCCTAATGCTGCTGACTTGATACACCCTTGGAATGGGTAGCTAAGATTCTCTTGCACAACATGCTTGTTGATCATCTGATGTAATCCCCTCCAGTTGTTTTTCTATCAACATTCTTCCACTAGCACAACAAGGTTCCACCGCGCTGTTGCGATTTTGTCCTTTATGCCGCCATTCTTCCATTCTAGGACAGGGCGCAGCACGTTTTGACCGCCTCGTTAAATATAGAGTTTCATTAAATTTTGTTGCATACTTCACTTGCTGAAATTGTTCATCATGGTTTGTTCTCTCTCTCAATAGATCCGAGATTTTCATTATGATTTTTTTTTATTTGTTAAAAACGATCAAATTAGCTTTGAATTAATATTATACCAAACAAAAGTTCCTGTTTCCTCGTTAAATCCTAGATCTCGTCAAATACGGGCTCGTTATAAGCGGGTTCTACTTTAGCAATACAATTTATTAGCGTAAAATTATATAAATAAGCGTTTCCAAATTCCAAAGTAGACAGAAAAAAAACTGTCTACCTTACTTGAAAAATCCATCTAGTTGAGGTGCGAAAGCTTAGAAACATTTATATATTTTTACGCTAATAAATCAGATTAGTGGTATAGTTTTCCTATTTTCTGTATAGTTGGTGTACAGTTGCTCGTTATTAATTTACGATACACTGTGGTTACGAGAGATCCCTGTATGAGTGGTGCTAGAACGTGGTCGTTTGCTTTTAATAACGCACGTGTATTACATGTGATGATAAGTTGAATTAATATGATTGACTAATTTGGAAATCTCAAGATTTTTGCCCTTCCTGAGAACGGAAATTTCGTTTTCGTATCGCACCTATATTTCGAATGTAATAAGCTGGAAATGTTTACCTTCAACATAACGCATATAGATTTCGCATTAGGTGTCGGGTTATGTGACGTATACTTACTTCTATTTAACGTTCCTTTTGAGTCCCTGTTGTTTTTTTCTCGTTAAATATTTTCTTAACGGCACAGTTTTTCTCTCGATGAGTTTGAAGTTGGCAACACCTAACAGCAGGTCAAAGTGTGATCTACGTAGTTAGACTCGAGGGATAAGAGCTTGTGATGTGTGCATTGTGCCGCCCCGGTGGCGCAGTGGTCTCAGGCGCTGCCCTCTGATCATTCGTCCGTAAGGGGTCCGGGTTCGAATCCCGGTCAGGCATGGATGTTGTGTTTGTCTTACGGCACTGGCTCTCTCCCTTCCCTGGAACCAGTGACCCTAAATTAGGGACGGGCGACTGCTTATAGCCCAGTGAGTTGCTCATGGTGGTCGTTAAACCTCCAATCAAAAAAAAAAAAAAATGTGTGCATTGTTTCTGAAGCAATCTGTAATAGGCAATTTTAGTGCAGTGTTTGAAAGGCTCTGATAGAGGAGCGACTTATGATATGAGATATATGGAATCTTTCACGCATACTTTATGCGTGAAAAGATTCCATAAATCTTTATGTCATATGCTATAAGAGAATAGAAAGCTACGATATATTGTCTTAAGAAAGGTATCATACTTGTTGTGTTGTGAATGAGCTTGTGGATGATTAAGTATTTATTGACATTAATAAAAGATTTGGACTAGTAAGTAATCTTGTTTTCTCTGAACCCTAGCCGTATTGTTGAAGTAAAATATATATTAATTTGTTAAAGTTTTCAGCGGCTATGACTGAGAAGAAATCCGAGGTTACACAGTGAAGCCGATTTACGAAATGAAGTTAAACCTTACGTGAGTTTAAAGCTTTTAGTGTTCTACAGAGAAGTAAACTCAACGATAAAATTCCATTTAAACAGAGCAAAAAAAAAACAAACAAAAAAAAACAAACATTATAGTTAATTGCAACCCTTTTGTAATACTTCATAGTTCCTTTTCAGGACGTGAACTATACAACTGCAGTTGTGAAGTTTTACTAACATATCAGGCGGCTCGTCTATAGGTGCACATGAGCACGAGCTTCACCCAACATTTTTAGGAAATTTTATTAGAGTAACGAAAAAAATTACGATTAAGAAACTTTTATGAGTGCGAACATTACATTGAAAAAATTTTGAACTAAAATGTTACTCTGTGTTTCGAAAAGCACCATTGCGCCAGTGGAAACATCTTGCGTTTCCTTGCACATTGAAGGTTTCCCCATCCACAACTCATGTATTACCTTGAATTCAGTTTCCCGTGAGCACAATCTTCTGCGGCCCCATCTCAGGGTTATTTCAGCATGCGCAGTCAAGGGCCCTACTGGTGGCCAGCCGGCGCGTCGTAGACTGGCATCGGATCGCATTTCCTCGTTGCCCAATATCGTTCTATTACTGTGGAAAAACACCAATCTCTCGCTGCTGTATCTTGTGTTAGTTAATGGATTATTTTAGTACCATGCTTCTGTTTCATCAGTGCAGCTGTGTCAGTGATAGCTTGATATTCTTATGCACGTATAAATAATGAAATATGAGAAGCTAAAGATCTGTCTTCCTAATCATGAATCCTTTTGATTATTTGGTGAAAACATCCGTTCTCCTCGCATTCGTTGAAACAGAAACTGGAAAGTAAATAAAGACTTTGCTTTACTGATGAGCAATATTTGCTTTTCAAGTAGCCAATATTGTGCACCATTAATGTATCTGTTTTTGTAAAATTATATTGGGTATATAAATAAGTTTTGAGGGATTTGAGGCGAACAAAACACGTTGTTGGAGAACAGAAACAATATTTTAATATTTATCGAAGTATGCTCCCTCTGAAGCTACAACTTTCCCCCATCTTTCGGGCAGTGAACATATGTCCCCAAGGAAGAATTCCGGTTCCTTGGAAGAGATCCAGTTGTCCAGCCAATTTTTGATGTCTTCATAAGAACTAAACCGTTCTCCAGAAAGTGCTGACTGCATCGACCGGAACAAATGGTAACCCGATGGTGCAATATCTGGCGGGTGAGGTAGAACTTCCCAGTCGGATCCTTCTAAGTACTTTTTCACAAGTCGAGAGACGTGGTCTTGCGTTGTCAAGCTGTAAGATGACTTTGTTGTGTCTATTCTCCCATTCCGGCCGTTTTTGCGTGAGAGCTCATTTTAAACGCGTTAATTGGGTTCGATACTGATCACCAGTAATAATTTCTGACGGTTTCAGCAGTTCACAGTGGATCACACCCTTCTGGTCCCACCAGATACACAGCATTACCTTTGAACCATGGATATTGCGGTTTTGGCATGGAGGGACCTGGTTCACCTGGCTTCACCCATGTTTTCTGCCGTTTAGGGTTATCGTACCATATCCATTTCTCGTCGGCAGTAATAATACGATGCAAAAACCATTTCTTTTTTGCCTTTGAAGCAGCAATTCGCAAATGGGTTTTCTACGTTTAAGGTCTTTTTCCCGAAAGCATGTGGAACCCAATTCCCATCTTTTTGCACCATTCCCATGGCAGCTAAACGTTGTTAAATGCATGGTTGACTAACATTTAACGATGCTGCTAGTTCTTTTTGGGTCTGCCACGTATCCTCGTCGAGTAAAGCTTCCAATTCGGCATCAGCAATTTTTTTGGGCGGTCCAGAACGTTCTTTATCTCTGACATCGAAATCGTTCCTTTTGAATCGTCTAAACCAATACTCATATGTTTTTATGGATGGGGAATGTTCACCATAGATTTCTGACATTAAGCTATAGCTGTCAGCAGCACTTTTCTTGACAATAAAGTAATGCACTAACACTTCCCGCAAATGCTGTTTTGTCGGGGCGAAAGTTGCCATTTTCCATCGAGTAAAATAAAATACGTCTTCGCACCTCAATCCAACGTCTTATACTGACTCTGACAGCTGGCGTCTCGTACTGCGATATCGCAGTGTTGCCACCTTAAAATACATGCGAGCAGTAATAAAAGTACGACACTGAACGGAAATCCCTCAAAACTTATTTATATACCCAACAGTAATAAATGCGCAAATTTTCGTAAAAGTTTTGATAACTGAAGTTTGCTGTAAATTTGGAGACAAAGAGAAAAAAACAGAAAAAAAAAGAGAAAAAAAACATATATTTCAGAAACAGAGAGCGGAAGTGAAAAAAATGATTTTGACTGATCATAAAAAGTAATGAGCGTGCTTTGTTCTATTCTGTAGTACCATTAGAACAGAGGAGTGAGTCGAAAGTTTTGCAATATTTGCATAAGCGCATGTGCTGCGGCGGGTATGTCACGTGTTTAAACTAGTTCAAGTCGCGCACTGCAGTCAGTCGAAAGTGATATAAAGTGGTAGTCGTTGCTGTGGACAGCATCGCATGTCGTCATGTCTGTCTGTCGTTGGGATGCCTAAAATATTAACAGCCACAACGGGCTAATTAGGGAACTTTTGCTTTACGAGTTTGAACTCTGCCACAACGCTGCTCAAGCAACACGAAACAGCCGCCCCGGTGGCGCAGTGGTCTAAGCGATGGCCTCTGATCATTCGTCCGAACGGGGTACGGGTTCGAATCCCGGTGAGGCATGGATGTTGTGTTTGTCTTACGGCACTGGCTCTCTCCCTTCCCTGGAACCAGTGACCCTAAATTAGGGACGGGCGACTGCTTATAGCCCATTGAGTTGCTCACGGTGGTCGTTAAACCTCCAATCAAAAAAAAAAAAAAAACACGAAACATTTTCATGCGAAAGGGGAAGGTTCCGTGGACCACAGCACCGCTACCTGATGGTTCAAGAAATTTTGTTCAGGTAGCAGAAACCTCGACGATCAGCCATGGTCAGGTAGGCCGTAGAGGCAAATCCGACGACCAGGACTCTGAGATTATCAGGCGAGCTGGGCATATCGCAGACCACCGTGGTTCGTCTCCTTCAGGACCACGGCAAGGTCTTCAGGAGGTGCCGCATTGTCCCACGAACTGACGCCAGCTGAAACAAACCGCCGAGTGGAAGTGTGCACGAAATTCCTAGTAAATCCGCGCGATGTACATTTCATCCTGATAATTGTTACGTGCTATGAAAAGTGGGTCTATTTCCGTAATCCAAACACACAACGGCAGTGGTTGAGCTCGGGCCCACTTCCTGAACCTGTTGCAAAACGCGGACGCTTCGAGCGCAAGGTAATATTTGCGTCTGGTGGAATTTCGAGGGGATAATCCATTACGAATTTGTTCCAGACGATCGGACCAACAACGCTAACATCTACTCTGAACAGCTGGAGCTGATATACACATGTATGTCGTTTTGGAGGAGAAGTATCCGGCATTGGTGAACAGAAAGCGTGATCTTCTACAGCAGGACAACGCTCTGCCTCATACCGCGCGAACGAGCCGGGCAAAACTCCAGAACTTGACGTCATCGAACTGATACCACACCTAACATATAGTCCGGAGCTTGCCCCCATCGGATTATTACTTGTTTAGGACTATGTTTCACTTCCTTCGCGGGCAGCACTTCAACAACCAGAAGGAAGTGGCATCTGGGGTGAAGGAGTTCTTCGCCTCAAAGGACAAAAACTGGTACCGCCGTGTAATCGAAAACTGGCAGACAGATGGCTAAAGACGGTGCAACGCGATAGTCTGTACTTTGAATGTTAGTCAGCTTTCGTCGTAAAGGTACATATGAAGGCATAAAGTTATCCAAATATTGCAAAACTTTCAGCTCACCCTCTGTATTTGGAAGCAGGGAAATATCACGGTGTGGGGAAGGCTTCGGAGTTCGTTTGAGATAGTGTGGGGGACAGAGCGAAGTAGTACGCACCTAGATTGAACCATAAACAAAAACTCGTAACAAATACCCAAGATGGGAATTTTTCTGTTAAATTAACTTATCTGAACAGATGGAATCAAACATTATTTTGAAAGATTTTATTTATGCATGAGATTTAAAAAGCATCAGGCTGGTTTCCTCAAATAGCGGGAAATCGAGCGCCTTGAAAAATGGTGTTGCTTTTCAGTTGTTCTTCGCAGGTTTAAATGGAAACGTGTTTTTAAAACTGTGGTATGCCAGGAAGGGGAGCTCTGAAAGTTAATATTGTGTGTGTGTGTGTGTGTGTGTGTGTGTGTGTGTGTGTGTGTGTGTTTCCACGCTCGCCCTCCGCAAAGTCTCATTTTTTAGACCGGAGTAGTCGCCCCCCGTAAAGTAAGTTTCTCGATCCACCGTGGTTCAAAAGCTATCATTTTGTGAATGAGCTTCGTACCAAATACTGATAGCCTTAATCACGCCTTCTTTGGATTTCATTCATCATTCACGCAAAAAAGGCCTTTCACGAATAGTTATTCACCTTCCACTTCCGATTCTGACTGATCAAAAAATCCTTTGTTAGAAAGCTTCTGCGATGCAAGGGCGGATATTGGCAAACTCGCGAAAAGAGTTAACCGTTCACGATTAATCTCCACTCGCGGTGAACACACCATTCGAACGAATGGCAGTTTTCATTCCCATTCTTAAGTTTCACTATAATTCGGGGCAGACTGTTCATTGGTCACTCACACAACAGTTGACCCTCATTAATTCTCGACGTTACTTTTCTTATTGGGAATTCGTTTACGAACTTTTGATGGTGGAAGAAAGTTAAAAGTTAAACGTGCTGCGATTTGAATGTGTGTCGCAGTAATGAGAGATTGAATGTTCATTGACAGCTCTTTTTGTCAAACTGCCCAGTAGAGCAGGAGTTTAGTTACGAGCTACGGAGGTACCTTTCATGAATCCCCCTTCGTCGCAAACACACCATTCAAATGAATGGCATTGTTTGATTCCCATTCTCAAGTTTCATCATATTTTCTACCTGATTGCGCATTGCCCATTTATGTAACGATTGTTACATTACATATCTTACCGTGAACTCGTTTCCCAACTCATGGGGGCCGAACAAGAAAGTTTAACATGCAGAGACTCAAAGGTGTGTCGCAGTAATGGCGGATTGAATAATCACTTACAGAGGTGAGAGCGAATCATTCACCATTCAAGTTGAACGTGCACGGCGACTGTAGTCCCAGGTAGCACAGTCTTGAAATTTAACGTAGGCCTAACACTGCGCAACCATCTTTTACGGATAGAAGACGATAGCTCAGTGTTGAACTTACGTTAAATTGCAAGCCTGTGCTACCTGGGGTGTGTGTCGCGATAATGGCGGACTGAATGATCATTCACAGCGGTGAGAGCGAACCATTCAAGTTAAACGTGCAGCGACTTCAGTGTGTGTCGCAATAATGGTGGATTGAATGATCATTCACAGCGGTGGCAACGAACCATTCACTATTCAAATTAAACGTGCTGCGACTTCAGTGCATGCCGCAGTAATGGCGGATTGAATGATCATTCACAGCGGTGAGAGCGAGCCATTCACGTTTAACGTGGTGCTACTTCAATGTGTGTCGCAGTAATGGCGGATTGAATGATCATTCACAGCGGTGGCAACGAACCATTCACGTTTAACGTGGTGCGACTTCAATGTGTGTCGCAGTAATGGCGGATTGAATGATCATTCACAGCGGTGGTAACGAACCATTCACCATTCAAGCTAAACGTGCTGAGACTTCAGTGTGTGTCGCAGTAATGGCGGATTGAATGATCATTCACTGCGGTGAGAGCGAGCCATTCACGTTTAACGTGGTGCGACTTCAATGTGTGTCGCAGTAATAGCGGATTGAATGATCATTCACAGCGGTGAGAGCGAACCATTCACGTTTAACATGCTGCGACTTTAATGCATGCCGCAGTAATGGCGAATTGAATGATCATTCACAGCGGTGGGAACAAACCATTCAAGGTAAACGTGTTGCGAGGCCAGTGTGTGTCGCAGTAATGGCTGATTGAACTTCACAGCTGTACGAGCGAACCATTTACGGCGAAGAACCATTCAGCATTCAAGTTTAAAGTGCTGAGAATTCAGTGTGTGTCGCAGTAATGGCGGATTAAATGATCATTCAGAGCGATGAGAGCAAACCAGCAAACACTTCACGGTGAAGAGCATTCGTTCTGAATGAATCGTTCATAAATCGTAGGTCATTACTTTAACGGCACCGAAGATTCGCCATCGAGTTCAGTAGCTATTTTCCTGTTGAAAGAATTTAAGCAAAACACCAAAGGTTCTTTATGGAGTTCAACAGTTATCGCTTTCTCAGCGTGTTTTTGACCACGAAACCGAAGATTCTTCTTCAAGCACAAAATATTTCGTTACTCGGGATTTGAACCCATACCCAACGATACGGAGAGCCAAGACTGCAAATTATATCATTCAGCCACCGTGCCATTCTGTTTCTTTCCTCTTCTGCAATTTTAGTTGCAATATATCCACATTGTACAGTCAGAGTTTAAACAAAACCCCGGCTGCAGAACATATTGGCATGATTAGAAAAAAGAAAGAAAGAAATTGTTTAAGAGCGAGTCACAAACATTTGTCTCTCTCCGTACTCACCATTATAAAGAGTTCTTGGAAGAATTCCGCTCATTGCCTTTAAACCTTCAATGTCAACATACTGATGCTGCCTCGCTCCACATAACAAGATCGTTCGTTTTGTTGAGTCAGCTGTATTAATTAAACCTTTGACAGCAGTAAGTCTTCCCTCCTTTCGAAGAGGGGGGGGGTAATTTTAAGCAAGACATGGTTGTCTTGCGTCGTTCAGAAATATTTGGAAATTAAGTATAGTAAGACAGTAATTAAGCATACCTCATTAGCAATTGAACACACGGAAGTTAGGACTTTTTTTCATTCTGCTATGCAGGTGTTTTTTCTCGAACAAAAAAGAAAGCATCGTGAAATTCTTGAACGTTTACTTAGCTTGATTCAAGATAAACCCTTCAAAAGTGACAGTGTAAATTATCACCCTCCCTTTTTTGTTTTATGTGATATTGTTAAGAAGAAAATAAAAAATGTGATTCATGTACACTGAAGAGCAATTGAATTAGAGATTCCTGTATAGTAACGTGTAGCACCACCTTTCGCCCTGATGACTGCGGCGATTCGTCTCGGCATGGACTCGACAAGACACCGGAAACGTTGGGAAGCCATACGGATCCACGACACCTGAACAAACTCCCACAGTTCACAAAGATTTGATGGAGGGGGGACAGAGCCTCGAACATCTCTCTCGATGGCATCACAGATGTGCTCGATGGGATTAAGGTCAGGTGACTTAGCTGGCCAAGGAAGCGAGGTCACGTCGGTGGAGTGTTCATCCAACTATTCGGATACAATTCGGGAGCGATGGCACGGTGCATTGCCTTGTTGCAGGATGAGGTCCACAGTGAGATGATGAAGACGCACAAACGGGAGCAAATGGTCGTCCAGGATATCCCGGTAATGTTGACCTGTGAGAGACGATGTCACACGTACCAGGGGTCCCACTTCAGCCCACGTAAACAGTTCCCAGACGATAATGCCACCCCCACCAGCTTGAAGAGTACCCTGCTGCAAGAAGGATCCATCGCTTCATGTGGTTTACACCGTACTCGTATCCTGCCATCCGCATGTACCAACGTGAATCTCGACTCATCAGTCCAGGCAACATTTTCCCACATGTCTAAGGTCCAGTGGCGATGTTTCCTCGCCCTTGCTAATCTTTGCACCCTGTGATGTGCGGTCAGCAGCGGTACCCTCGTGGGACGATGGCTTCTGTACACCATAGCGAGGAGATGGTTCTGGATGGTGTGGCTGCATACACGTTTTTGTGCATCACAGTTAAATTGCCGGGTGATTTCTTGTACTGTGGCCCGTCTATCCGCTGTTACAATGCGAGCTAGCCGACGATGATCCCGCTCATCCACGTGCTGTTGTCTACGGCAGTTGGCCCTTGCAGGGATGGTTTTACCGGATTCGATGTACGGTGCACCCGTGACACAGTGGCTCGTGAAAATCCCAGTGCCTGCACGACTTCCGAGATGATGACCCATTCGTCGTGCCCCGACAATTTTCCCACGATCAAATGCGCTTAGATCTTTCGTCTTACCCATTACTGCGTCCGACTCTTACTGATTCCCGTCGCATCACTCCTTATATTGTCGGATCGCTGCATACGTCATGTCGTTTCCGTTTACAGGGCCACCCACAGCGCCATATTTGCATAACGCCAGCTGCATCTAATTCAATTGCTCTTCAGTGTATAACGATTCTATGCAATAGCGTTCAAAGTTGGGGCAGGGTGAGTAGTGAGGAGGAAGTGTCATATGGAAGGGGCAAGCCGTGTTTAATAGTTTGATAGCAAGTTCATCGAAAATTTGTGTTTTGGACAAATTTAACCAGATCCATTCTTAAAAGATAGGGAATACGACTCCTTGTAGATTTTTAATGTACGAACATGTATATACATATACACTATATTGACAAAAGTCACCGGACACCTCTTCAAAAGCAAATGAACGGATCCTCTACGTTGTTAACATGCGCGGTACAGCTGCAAACGGTATAAAAACAAGCCTGCAGCTGACCGCGATCATATCGCACTGTGAGGTTGGGTGAAAATGTCGCGGCGGGAGAGAACTGGCTTTGAGAGAGGAAAGATTTTTGCGTGTTTTATTAGTGGATTGTCCATAAGAGAAACCGAGAGGCCTTTAAACAAACCCAAGTCAACTGTTTTGGATGTACGGAATAAGTGGAAGACACATGGAGTGCCTGAAGCAGCAAAACCTACCGGCAGGATAACGAAAATCAGTGATGCAGGACGTTGAAGCCTTAAGGAGTGTCATTACAGCTAATCGACGGAGTACTGCACGACACCTCAGTGTACAGGTGAGTGAAAATGCTGGAACCTCGGGATCTACACGTTCCATTCGCAGAGAACTGCATTCCATGGGTTACCGTGGTCGTGCGGCTGCTCATAAGCCTTTCATCTCCACTCGGAATGCTACTCGTCGTTTAGCGTGGTGTAAAGAACATTTATTGTGGACCGTAGATCAATGGAAACGGGTCCTATGGACTGATGAATCCAAATACACGATCCATCAGTCTCATGACCGTGTGTGCGTATGGCGGCAGCCGTGGGAACGCTATTTACCAAAGTGTACTGTTCCTACGGTCAAGTTTGTATCGGGCAGTGTGTTCGTGTGGGGTCTTTTTCGTGGTATGGTCCCAGCCCATTGGTTAGGGTGGACAAACCTGTTAGCCAACACGTCTACCTCGATATTCTGGGCAATTAGGCCCTACCAACTCTGGCAATACTATAGAACCGAGCCTTGTTGGTACCAGCAATTACTGTTACGGCGGGGTTTGACGATAATTCTGTATCATGTGTGAGCTTCCCAGCACAGAGCCCTGATCTTAATCCCATAGAGCACCTATGGGATTAATTAGAGCTCCGCATAAGAAGTTTGGAACCAAGGCCTACTACTAAGCAACAGTTAGCGGCAGCATTATGTACTGAATGGAAGCGCATATCTATCGCTGTGTTCAAAAACCTTGTCGAAAGCCTGTCTCGAAGGGTAAATGCATGCATAAAGGCCAAAGGTGGACCGACACCAAACTAATGTATGTCAATAAATGCTATGTTGTGTTTCTCTTCGAGGTGTGCGGTGACTTTTGTCAATATAGTGTATATCCAGGCGCAGACAAAATCTGCAAATTTTCAGTCGCCAGGTATTATTTTACAGCAGCCAGCACATGAATCTTTCAAGAGATGCATGGAGAAACCCCTGATCAATAACTACACATACATAATTGCGTAGCTGCACAATATTAGCTTGGTTTATACACTGACTTAGCGTTGCCTTAGGACCCGCTCCCACATTTTACATATTCGGAGCGATAACGAAATACCACGTGATATCTACGTCACGTGTGCGCACTATAAATTGTGCACACCTATCCTCTGTATATAATCGCCGCGGGTGGCCTAGTGGTCAACGTTTGTGACTGCCACGGACGAACCTCAGGTTCGATCCCGGGCAGGTATGAACGCTCGAACCACTAAATATTCGCCGTGCGTCGAATGGGAACATTAAGCCGTTCGACACCGGGTAGTGGCACCCCGGTAATAAATAAGGGCGTCTTCCTCCCCCTTTCTACCTCGCTTCCATGCCACTTTCGTTTCGGCCGCTCTAGCCCAAATCTCTTTGCTTCCTATTTCTAAGGGTTATTTAAGACCTGGGGTCAGACACTCCCTTCCTGAAATCCTCTACATGTGATCTAATCTGTACGTAATCGGCAAACGTTTGCTAATAATGGGGAAACGTGACGACTTAAGTCAATTTGGCAGCGGCCAGATAGTTGGGACCCCGAGGGAAGGTGTCAGTATTTCGGAAACAGCCACACTTGTTGGCTCCTCCCGTACTGCTGAATAAAGGGTGTACCAGAACTGGATTAACCATGCACAGACATCTAGCAGAAGGGCTCACATTGGTCAGCTACACTTGTTGGCTGCTCCCGTACTACTGTATCAAGGGTGTACCAGAACTGGATTAACCATGCGCAGACATCCAGCAGAAGGGCTCACCTTGGTTAGCCACACTTCTTGGCTGCTCCCGTACTACTGTATCAAGGGTGTACCAAGACTGCATTAGCCATGCACAGACATCCAGCGCAAGGGCTCACATTGGTCAGCCACACTTGTTGGCTGCTCCCGTACTACTGTATCAAGGGTGTACCAGGACTGGATTAGCCATGCACAGACATCCAGCAGAAGGGCTCACATTGGTTAGCCACACTTGTTGGCTGATCCCGTACTACTGTATCAAGGGTGTAGCAGGACTGGATTAACCATGCACAGACATCCAGCAGAAGAGCTCACATTGGTCAGCCACGCTTGTTGGCTACTCCTGCACTACTGTATCAACGGTGTGCCAGGACTGGATTAACCAGGCATTCAGCAGATGGGATCACATTGGTCAGTCACCTGCTGTTGATCCTAGAGGTGAGCATCGAGTGTCACGATTGGAATCTCAGCAACGACGTGGAACAGTCACTTAGCTCACACACGAGTACAACAGTTGTGCGCTGGGGTTCCATATCCGGAGACGAACTAGGGTACTCATGATGACGCCTAGTCATCGCAACCAAGGAACGTCGGGAAGGAAACTTCGACAGATGGAAGAAGCTGGTCTGTGGTGATGAGTCCCATTTACTGTTACACCCTGCTGATGTCCGGGTTCGTATATGGCGTAAACAGCATGAAGCCCTATCCCTCATTGCACAGTTGGGGTTAACTCGCTGGCGGAGGTAGTGTTCTTGTCTGAGGAGCTTTTCCCAAGCAAGTCCTAGGTCTGTTGGTTATTATCCCAAGGACACTGAATGGTGGACACTGCAGAAACCTGTTAGCCGGCACCATCGGACCACAGGGCCATTTTTCAACAGGACAACGCACCGTGTCATCGGGCTCGTAAAACTACTGAGTGGCTGAAGGAACACTACAACGAATTCGCCAAATTGCCTTGGTCCCCGAACTCCCCTGACTGTAATCCAATTAAGCATTTGTGAGATTTTCTTGAAGAGGGTATGAGAACTGCTGATCCTCCTCTACGGAATGAGCATGAACTGACTGAGCTGCTGGGCCACGGATGGCCTAGTGGGCAACGTTCGTGACTGCCATGGAGAAGACCTCAGGTTCGATCCCAGGCAGGTACGAACGCTCGATCCGCTAAATATCCGCCGTGCGTCGGATGGGCACGTTAAGCCGTCGGACCCCGGGTACTGGTCCCCCGGTAATAAATAAGGGCGTCTTCCTCTCCCTTTCTACTTCGCTTCCGTGTCACTTTCCTATCGGGCACTCTAGCCCAAATCTCCTAGCTTCTTATTTCTAAGGGTTGTTTAAGACCTGGGGTCAGGCACTCCCTTCCTAAAATCCTCTACATCTGATCTGACGGAGCTGCTGCAGCGGACACGGGTCAAGTTACGCATGGAGGATGTTCGACACCTTGTAGAATCTGTTCTTAGGCGTCTGTGAGCCGTGATTGCACAGAAAGGTGGACCAATGCATTATTAGGTAGGTGTTACTGATGTAGAGCTATACTAGTGTATAGAGCTTTTGCATCGACGTCATTTTTGACGTCACGGTTACTTTCGGGTGGTTAAGAGGAAGTTCGGCTGCTGAGGTTCCCTTAGGATTAACATGGGGAAGCGATTTCCGGACCCTCTGTCACTCGATTGTTTGAAGTTTGAGAAATGGTTAAAAGTTGTGTGGCGTTGGTTGGTTGGTTGGTTGGTTGTTGGATTTTATTGGCGCAAGGGCCAGGTTTGGCCAAAGAGCGCCAGACAAAGAACGATCAGTCACAGATTTTGAAAAGCGTGGAAAATGAGTAAGAGCAGACAGGCTTGGGAAAAGTTGAAAAAGAGTATGAAGAAAGCAGGGAAGACAAGGTAGTTAATCAGATTTATAAAAAATTACTAACGGAGAAGGACGAACAGTCACTCTCCTCCCCCCACACTCCTCTGCAATGCTGGCAGAGGGCGGGGACGAACTGTCACTTTCCTCCCCCATGTTCCTCTGCAATGCTGGTTGAGGCTGGGGACGAACTGTCACTCTCCTCCCCCCATGGTCCTCTATAATGTCGGTTGAGGGTGGGGACCTCGCAGAGGCCGAGACAGTTTGATGGACACTGCACACCTTTGCGGATTGAGGGCCGGGTCTTCCGCACGTGCAGGCTGTCTGCTGGGAACCGGAAGAGGCGGGCGTCTTCAAAAGAGAAGGCGCAGACTCAGCTGGTCGAATAAGCTGGAGCTCGGTGAAATCCACCTGTGTCGCTTGTTCAACTGTAGATCGCTTGGCAAGTGCGGCGAGAGCTACAGGGCGCGGAACAAAGGGCTGCACGGGTTGTGGCAGAGACTTAACAACTGCGGCAAAACTACGCTGTCGGGTGTTGGGAATACCCAACTTGGCTTTGGCAGCAGGGTACGAGAGGCCTTCCAGGGTCTTGAGGCGCTGGATCGCCATCTCGTCCTTCCATTTCATACAGTTGCGGGAGTAAGCTGCATGGGCCTCACCGCAGTTAACACAGCAGGCCGCAGAAGTGCAACCTTCCCCGTCATGTTCACCGGAGCCACAATTAGCGCAACGAGCGGAACTCTTACAGAATCGTTGTGAATGCCCGTACCTCTGGCACCTGAAACAGCGCAGAGGACTGGGAATGTACGGGCGAACTGCACAGACCAAGTAGCCTGCTTTGATTTCTGTCGGAACTTTCGGGGAGTCAAAAGTCAAGATTACATTTTTAGATTTAAGCAAAGAGCCATCACGCCGGAACGTCATACGACGTGCAGCAAGAACACCCTGATCCGCAAGTTCAGTCACCAATTCATCCTCACTGCATGGCAAGAGATCAAACTCCGAAATAACACCCCGAGAGGTGTTAAGAAACGGGTGAGGTGTCACTTTGACAGGAATGCCTTGAAGACTAGAAAGGCGCAGAAAAGTGTTACTCTGAGAAACACTGCAAGTTTGGACAAGCAGGTCCCCAGAGCGAAGCTTCCGCACAGACTTCAAGGGGCCAACCGCAGCGTCCAAAGCTTTAGAAATGAAAAATGGAGATCTGGTGGACAGTCTCTCATTCGGATCGATGGATTCGACAAGTAAGTGTGTAGCATGCGTAGTCACAGCAATCGATGGGAGACGACGCTTCGGAGCGACTGGTACAGCTGCCGAAGAAGAAGTTCCACATTCTGGGTCCAGGTCATGGTCTAAAGACCGTTTAAGGTTATGAGACTTGGTAAGGTGAGAAGACGAAGGAGAGTCGTTTGCAACTATCATTGTCTCAGGCGACTTAAATTTGGAGCGTTTGTTTTTAGGTTTACCCATGGAAAAAAGAAAGAAGATTCGTCTGCAGACTACTCCACCCACCACCGAGCCCTACAAGGGAGAACTGGAGGTCCGCAAGCCAAGAAAATGACGCTAGACACAGTTCTGGAGCTTATACGTTGCAGATATAGTCCGTTGGCTGTGATCACACGCACTCGGCGGACACTTCGGCCTCCTGGTACCGTCATGCCAACGCCTTTGGCATGATCCCACAGCCCCCGGGCTCACCCTGCCGTGCCATACGACAAAAAAGCCGCTAAAGCCCTGTACACAACTTGGTACATGACTTCTGACTAGAGGTGGGTTAGTCTCTAGCCTCCCGTTTACAGCGAAGCCGGGGTCGAAGAGGAGTGTTGGTACACAGAGGCACTTATCCGGTCTCCTGCGACCTCAGCCGCCAGACATCCCATTTCCGCCTCACGGGTCTCCGCACGCGGCAAACATGCAGGTAGGTCTAGCACCCAAACCAGCTAAAAGGAAAAAAGAAATCTAAAGAAGACAAATCCTGGCAGGGAACCTAAACGGAATCTCAGCAACCTACGAACTGAGCGGTTAATATAAATCAGTTAGTGGTGGAGGGCAACAAAACCACAAGACCGGGGTGTTAGTACATAACGTGGTAGCGATTAGGTAGAGAATACCACACAGGCAACTAGCCAGTGGAGAAAATAAATAAAAAACGAAAAAGCGAGACACAAGACCAGCTCGGGATCGTGGGGCCGCGACTATCCAACAGCTGGATGAACAGCCGTCCCTGCAAACACCAACAGCAAAGCGGTGGCATGACATCGGATGTTGACCAGTCACAAGGTCAGCTCGGGCCGTGGGGGCGCCGCTCCCCAAATAACTGGAAAACCAGCTATCCCCGTGCGGGGGTTGTGTGGCGTATGGGTGCTTCTAAAAGTACGAGTAAGATAGTAGAATTTCCTTTTATCGCTTTACAATGGCAGAAAAACGCCTGATTATGTTGAAAATAGCCACAAATCGGAAGGCATGGTCGCCCAGGCCATATGACAGGATCTACAGTAAACATTTCATTTCAGGTATCGTAAATCTGCATATTTTACTGCATTAATAGTCGAATTTATATCGGTACATTTTCTTACTCACTCTTATGTATTATTTTCAAGATTTTACGTAAATCCTTGTTATTATGTTTAAAATGCTCTGAATGTACGACGGATTAACTTTGCTGTCGAATCGGTAATTGCTAAGCTTTCGTGAATTTTCAAGATTTTTTACTGTTACTGATTTCTAAATACTAAAACAGATGCCTTTTTTCCCGAATCGAAATTTAAGGATATACGTCCACATAGAATTAAAGGGTGTTGTCATACATTCTTGTGTCGTCCGTTTTCCCAGATCTGTTTTTTTTTTTGTTGAAAAATTAGTCTGTTTTTCGGGATATAAGTTGGTATTTTCTTTTTTTAATTGCAATACACACTGGAACCACCCATACACACTGGAACCAGTTAGAAATGTAACATCTTACCTTATATCGGATAAGAAATTTGTTCTTTTTAGTTTTCAGAATTAATACATTTCTAACCCACCCATTGGCAAAATATGTATATGCATCTAGGCTTTTATAAGCTTTTAGAGCTTTTCAGGTATAACACGGAAAACTGCCTATTAAGTAGTTATAAATATCGTAATAGTTCAGATCAGGGAGATCCGTAGCAGCACAAACTTCCAGACGGTGTAAATATGTTTCAGGTATGTCATATGGATCTTCTATGCCATTATTTCTAACGTGCTTTTCCTCCACGTTAAGATGGCAAACTTGGTCAGAAAGAACAGTTTTTTTAACTCTATTTACAGCAGCAGCAGCCATTGAAAAGCATGGAGAGAGACCAGCTTGGGTACTTTCTAACCACCCGGAAGTTTAGCAGACAGTTTTGTGACGTCACGTGCAAAGGCTATGTACTGTAGGTGTGCAATACACAATATAGAATTGTGTTTAACAAAAAATTCAACAATGACCTTCAACAGTCAAAATTAAAATATTATTTCCTCGATGTTGTTTAAAAATTCAGTGCAAAGTACACACTTAAAGCTGTCATACTGTAAATTTGTCTCGATATTTGCCTTTTGAAATAGGTTCTTATTTCATGTAGTGTAGTTTTATCGTCTGATGTATCACATTTAGTGCAAACAGTAACGAATAAATACACTTAAAACATCACAACTCTACGAATTTATTGGCGTAGAATAAAAATCAGTGTTTCCAAGCTTTCGCACATCAACCAGATGGCTTTTTCAAGGAAGGTAGACAGCAAACTAGATAATTGAACATTCAACAGTTTGAACGCGGTGACTTGGCTTGACAATAATCGAAGAGATGCAAATGTAATTATTCATTCGAAGACACGAGGCATCATGTTCGTTTAGCACGCGGAATCCTAGGAGGAAAATAAAAGGCATTCACTGTTTCAAGAACTGGTTCCAAATTCTTGGTAACACTAGCAAGATGCTATCATTGCAGGACCCGCTGTTGGTAATGATTTCCAAAGTTTCTCGAATAACAGTGGATTTAGGGGTGGAGTAGGAAGCTAATTTCTTTATGTCATCCCACATAGGATCAGTGGACTTCTCTGGATAGGGCCGTGGTTAATTTGCCGTTCTTTGTTTCTCTCTTGTGCTCGTTGACTCTAATTCTAAATGAACGTTTGGTTATTCCAACGTAGTATCGCTTGAAGCCATCCCGATATTGTAGAGGTATGGCATGAGCACCTGCTTTGTTGGAAAGTGGGAGCTTGTCAGTCTTTTCTCTTAAGCATGGCATTTAAAGATGTCGGAGATCTTATGCCGACACCGCGGTTCAACTTTCTGAGCACGTTCTTGAGTTTACAGGAAGCATTTGATATGTAAGGAATAGAACCCAGTAGTGTTGCCGCGGCATAGAAAGATTAGCATTACTGTTTCTATTTCTTTCTATATATCTATGTGCCAAGTTCGGGGCGTATCCTGTCTGAGTGGCCAATTTGATAACGCTTTTTAATTCGCTTTGTCTGGAAGGAACATATGAGGAGATGACAAAGGCTCTTCTGATTCGAGAACTGAAGAAAGCTGTCTTGTAATCAAAAACGGGGCAGAATGAGCTGCGGAGCATCGAGTTTGGAACGTATGTGGATTTATAATAGACTTGTGTACGAAGGCGATTTACTCAGTAAAACATGCATATGAGGCAATGCATTAATGTGTTCTAGCTCCATATAGTGAAATTGATCGTAGGGTGTATATCATTGTTTTTGTACGGGAAAAGCTGGAGAGTCCCCTTTCCATGAGGTCATATGAAAAATACATCGTCAGCATATCGCAGCCAAGTGGCAGGCCTTGGGGTAATGCTGGTGAATATATGCTGCTGGATTGAGCGAAGGATTGCTTCCGCGAGAATTTCTCAAAGTGAAGACCCCATCGGAGCGCCATTTGTCTGTTTATAGATTTTTCCTCAGAAACTATAGTTGCTAGAATTTGAGACTGAGTGAATTAATTTGAAGATGATGGGGCGAGACTCTTGCGAATAAAGTGATGAATTAGATATAGCATCTTTTAACGTTCTAATGGCTTCCGGTACAGGGGCCGAAAGGTAAAGAGATACCACGTCGAAACTGCTGATAATGTCGCGTTGTTGAACAGAGATTCGCTTGATTTTTGTGATAAAATCTAGAGTGGAAGTTGTTATTAAGTCCGATTCAGGGAGGTGATTAGCCAGAAATTTGCAGGGTGCCTTCTCTAAATAGCACGTTGGTGCAGATATCCTTCACACGATGGGTCTCAATGGATTATAGGGCTTGTGGTGTTTAAATCTTCCGAAGAGCTTCGGGATCTGAGAGCCTGGTGGTAATTTGACGGCTTTCTTGAGATCCTCCGGGATAGCAGTCAGCCTGGCTGCTATTGTACATGGCTTACTTTGTACCGGTGCAATCCAAAAATTTGGAGGGTTCGTTCGTAGTACTGTAGATCCAAAAGCGGAGATGAAGTCTTCGAGTTTCTGGTCGTAGTCTGCAGCATCCATAATCGCTATCTGGCCGGATTTGTCCGTTAGCTTTAATGCTATGGGACGGTCATTTCTGAGGTGTTTTAAATATATTAGACGGTTGTTTTGGGTTGTTCCACGATCGTAACCTAGAATAACAGAGTTGGTGTAGTTCGTCTTTAACGTCTTCCAAAACTCGTGATACTATGCTCATCAAACTCATAAATGACGCTTCACGGATTCGGTCTCGTTCGGAAGCAGAACTGTGGTCCAAGTTCCAAAAGTTTCGTTCCTTCATATGGGAGCGTCCGGTTTGAAATATTGACGAAGGGAATAGTGAACTCTCTAGATTTTGGAATCTGGAATGATTTCAAGCGATCCTTGTTGTCTCTGGAGGATAAGGAAGATCGGCGTATTTCGACTAACATATCCGCTTAGAGTGCTAGGTTGTTCAAAGTGATCAGGTCGCAAAGTCTATGTAACTTCATATACAGGGCATAGCACTTGGATTCCAATGACATGACGTCCTTTCTTTTCAGGTTTATTATTCTTGATAGGGGCTGCCTACACCTTTGTATTCCTTGGCCAGGGAAGATAATGGAAGTTGCTATCATGCTTTCTGAACTACTGCGGAACACATCTTGCGCGATGGATAGTGGCATTGTTGTCCTTGAAACAGCCGTCACGTGCTGGATAAAAAGTCAGCATTGCAGGATGGACTTGATCGACAACAATGTTCAGATACTCCTTGGAAGACATCCGACCGTCCAGCTATTTCAGGGGACCTACTCCATACCAACAGAACGTGCCCCATACCATGACCACACTTAGAAGGACCTTGAGTTGTGTTTACAAGGCAAGCTGGGTTCACTGCTCCATGGGGTTCCCACCAAACTCTCTGCCTACCGTCGGTACAGAACAAGGTGTACCACGACTTGTCGGACCACATGACTTTGTTTTTCAGTGTCCAATCACGATGTTACTGACACCGTTGTATGAGAGTTCTTCGGTTCTTCGTAGAAATCAGTAGTTTCCCTATAGACTTGCGACTGCTAGTGCCGATCCTCTTCGATTTCCTGCCCATAGTTTTTTGAGATAAGGGTCGGAAGCAGCCTTCATTGAATGCTTCGGTCAATTGCTGTGCACAAGAAATCTTTTTTTTCGTACAAGCCTTCTCAGACGGCGGCGATTTTGTTCCAGACAGACTGTCGTTGCACCACGGTTACGCCTCTTAGATAAGCAGTATGGGTTATTTTTCCACTGATTAAAACCCCGGGATAGCTCACCTTTTAAGAAACCATTCTGTTTTCAAAATTGTCATTCCAGCCAAATGGGCACTACTTTTAACGAACTTCGAAAGATCCTTTGTTTTTGTTTTTGATGTAGGACTACGTCTAACTCCGCGGATAGTATGGGGCGACTTACCGCCGACGGACTGTGACAAAAATAGGTCCCAATTGAAATCATTATAGCGTTAAAACTACGTGCCGCACACTAATCGTTTTAGTATATCCGTAAACAGAATGGAATCCGATTCGCGTATTGCACAATACATCGTGCGCGCGGCGCTCCCTATGCGCGGAGGAAATGATGCAACATTTCTGGGTGTGCTGCCGCGTTTGGCTCAATCACTCTCGACAACCGTGAGCGAAACGCAACTCTGCGTGGTATCGCTTTAAAGCTCTCGACGAGATCTATTCAAATATACGAAAAGCATTTCGTAGTGGTTTGAACTGAACATTTAAAAAAAATGTTTTCTTGTGAACCGTTGAACACTTTTGACAATATCCCGGTTTATCAGGACAACCGTTACTGCAAAACTACTGTGTGTGGTATCGTTTTAAAGCTCTCGACGAAATCTGTTCAAATATATAAAGAACATATCACAGTGGTTTAAACTAAAAAATGTTAAATTGTTTTCGTGTGAACGGGTTAACATTTTCGACAATGCCGCAGAATGAACGCAAGCAAAAGTGGAGAAAATCAAAACGAGAGGCAAGAGCAAGTGATCTGGAATGCAAGAAGCCCAAGAAGATCTGCTTTGTGTTCGCAATGTATCCAGCATTATTTTCCATTGTGATCAACACTACTGCCGATTACTGACGAGCGGCAATCTGAAATATTTGCCTGTAGATCACGTTGCATATAAACGGAGCAAGTGACATTTACGTAAATCTGCATGAAGGTTTCTAATTCAGTTGCCGGTGCATTTAGATTGGATTGAGGAATCGATGTCTTCCCCGAACCCTATGGAGAATCTGGGACGCATTGGATCGTCGGGTGTATGGAAGAAGTGTTCGCCCAAAAGATAAAAGCTGAACTGGTCACTGCTTAGAAGGCGAAATATATTGGCTTGCATTTACAAAAAAAAAAAAAAAAACTGGTGGAGAGTATCCCACGAAGACTAAAGGCTATCGTAAGAATTAAAGGTTTCAGCAGGCGGGACGCTACAGGTGGGCTTCAGCCCCCCCCCCAAATATTTAAGCAGTTAGAACACATGACGAGTGCAACCATATAAGATTTTAAAGAACTGGGATGAAAGCTTAAATTTTTCGAATTAACAGATTTTTTTTATATAAAATGAATTTTTTGTTAAATTTAAAATGCTTGTACTTCTATGAAATGGAATGAGTTCTCTGAGCGAATATCTAAGAGAGTAGTAGAAAGACACCATTTTTGGAATTATAGTTTAAAAAATGAGAGAGAGAGAAAGAGAGAGAGAGAGAGATTCTTTGTGATATTACAAACTAAAATTTCAGTCTTATGATAGCAAATATAAATAAGATAAAAAAAAAAAAACGGTGTAAATAAGCGCAACTTAAGAAAAAATAATTTTTTTAAAGGCCATGGAGATTCGTATCCACCGTTCCCAGTACTACGTACATTGGATAAATAGTACGTGCAGTATGCTGTTAATTAGGTTTGGTTAACTTTCATAATGTTGCGTGGTTGAAGATAATAAAATAGCTATAAGTAATAATTTTTATGCAATCCACTTAAATCTCTTAAAACGCACTTTATTCTTTTCTTTACTTAATCGCAGAAAGGTTGTCCTCAGCTTAGTAATTCTTACTCCCTGTTCCTCTGAAACCTAGATTTCCTTCCCTCAATCACTCTTCGGTCATTCCCTCGTGTCTCTTTTTCCTGCGAAGAAAACTTCCATTCCCCAGGGCAGCTTAAGACGCGCTTCCTAACACCTAAGGGCTTCGTCCCCTGGTCCTCCTGCGACCGCTTGCTTTCAATTCCCCAAGTGGACTGTCCTAACTCCCCCTTTGTCCCCACGTAACTCAGCCCTTTACCTCCACAAAACCCATGGGAAAAAAGCCGGCGTCGACTTGACAAAACTTCGAGGTAGAAATTAAGAGGGCTTGCGCATTCAGTCGGCTGCTTTGAAATTAAGAAGGCAAAGGTTAAAAGAGCTGAACAAAATCAATGGGTATACAAAATACCAAAGCCCAGATCCTAAAATGCGACAAACTGGCGTCTCTAAATAAACCGTGCTTCCGACGGTGACACAGTCAAATTTTCTCACGCATCGTGGAAACAAAGGAAATGGAGCACTAAAGCGAAATAAAAGTTGCGGAATGAGATTTGATATCTTTGCCTAAAATTCTAGTATTAAATCTCCGTAACAATGTACCAGAAAACTTTTTTTGTAGAAGGGATAATATCATCAGCGTCGGGTAAAATCTACATAAACGGAGTTTTTTTGCCAAAATTTCTGCCAAGCACTTCTAAATTTGTGCCCCTCCCTCTCCCGCATGATGCCTAGCCACCCCGTTCTGAGCTACTGGCGTCGTCACTGGGTTTCAGCAGACAATATTAAATTTTATGTAAATAAAGGTCATTTGTTGACATGCAGGTGTTCGGATATTAATGGTAGGTCAATGTATATGTCGGCCTTTCTATAAAAAATGTAACGGCAAGTTCCTACAGCGTTAAACATCCAACGCCCTTGTAAAATGTTGCAGATTAAATTCCACCTAAATTGAGGAAAAGGGGGTAATCGTAGAGGTTGACGCACCATTATCTCCTCCTTCTCAGCCTCTTCCATTGGGTGCCAATGATGCTGTCCTTTATTTCCCTCATTCGCGTGTCGTCCATCTCGTTGGATGTTTAAACTGTCCTGCTGCAGGGAAAATGTGCTCCTCGGTTGGTCGGCTCGTGTATCGCGAAAACTCATCCTCTCCCGCTGCATGACAAACAGAAGGAATGCAAAGAAAGGGAAGAGGAAGGCTTCTTCCTCCTTAAATATCGCGCAAGCGAGCAGGCTGCTGCTATTAATAGTTTCCAGCGGCAAGGCAAGAAAGGGATTCTAGAAAAGTGAGCCTCTGTGAAGGTTTGTGGGCGAGGGTGGAATCGCCGCAGCTGTCAGTGTCGTCGTCGTCGTCTGCATGTGAAATGGGGTCACTCTGAGTGACAAATCAAAATAATAGGATTTCCTCTGCTGTGCTGCTTGCACAAGATTATATGACGATAGGAAAACAGAATGCTGTTAGGGCAGCAGCCTTCCATTTTTCGCGTGGTGACCTATTGATTCATTATGTTCCTAAGAACAATTTTTTACTTCCTAGAAGGGTTGCTTTCTTTTCGTTCTTTTTCCTGTCGAGTGAGGGAGGGCAATTCATGGGGGTCACCCAGAGCGGATATTACGTTCTTTTTTTGGATTTGTTTTCTAGTAATTTCAGGCTTACTTTACAGAGTATTACTGAAATGTATTTACTAAATAGGAAATGGGGCTATTAATTAATTTTATTTACGGCGAAAAAACTTGGCATCAGGCAGTCGATGCTAGTAGATACAGATTTAGAGCTCTTTTTGTGTATTTACAATGTCACAAATGCAGGCGGTAGTGGCATATCCCCACCTTACCAATAATACTACGTGTCTGAATTTTAAATGGCGACACCGGGCATACTAAGTGTCCATATTTTGAATGGCGACACCGGGCATACTATGTGTCCGAATTTTGAATGGCGACACCGGGCATTCTATGGGTCCAAATTTTGAATGGGGACACCGAACAGCTAGGGCCTGATTTACGCCTAGGACTACAAGGCCCGGACCTAGTGCCCCGCATTTTAGAGGGGGGGCAAAATTACAATGAAAAAAATTATACTTTTGTTTAGTAACTAATTATTATAAAAGGGAAAAAAAGCCTTTCTGTGTTTATATTAAACACCTCTTGAGAAAGGTTTTGCATCGCTAAGGTACTTCGTAGAAAATTTGAGTGTTTCATATAGTAAAGTATCAGATTTTAAAATTGCTTGGGTCTAAATTAAAGGAGTTCATGAGCTGAATAATGTGCTTTTATGAGTGTGAGAATTATCCAGTTATGCATGTTTGCTCAAATCTAAGTATCATCCCTCTTTTAATAGAATTATTCTACTATAACATTGAACACATCACAGGTGATTAATCAGTTACATGGAAGTTCTCCTTACCCCCAAAACATCAATCTGTACCAAGTCTAAATGATGTTCATCGGTTAAAAATAAAATTGAAAGAGGATGAATAACTTAAAATCTGTGGATATTTGAATTATTACATAATAAAATGCGAAAATAGCAATACTAAACTATTTAATAGTATTTTACTTATCCGCTTATATTTTTAAGTGCGAATTTCCTTCCTAATATTAAGATTTAATAAAAGTAGATATTATTTCCTATTTTGCCCCCGCACAGTGTTCCATTTGTTAAATCAACTTTTAAATTAATTGATGATATTTATTGGCGACAAATGTACTTACGCTTTCAAGAATGTAGACGGGTGGGGATCCCCACATTGTGCTGTGCCTCGGGCTCGATTCCGTGTGAATCGGGCCCTACGAACAGCCATACCTTTAGTGTCCCCATTGGAAATTTGGACAAACAGTATACCGGGACAAACCTCTAGCCACTAGGACAGCAGCAAGCCAAGTCGTTCCTTGATAGGAACGACTTCCTTGATAGGAACGACTGGGCTGCCCGGTGGTCTCCACACAAAAAAATGGCTAGCCTTCCATTTTTCGCGTGGAGACTTATTGATTCATTATGTTCCTAAAAGCATATTTTTACCTCCCTAGAGTTGCTGTCATTTCGTTGATTTTCTTGTCGAGGGTGGGAGAGCAATTCATGGGGGGCCGCTGACAGCGATATTACGTTCACCTTTTTTTTTATTTGTTTTCTAGTAATTGCAGGGTTACTTTAAGAAGCATTACTGAAATGTATTTTCTAAATAGGAAATGGTGCTATTAATTAATTTTATTTACGGCGAAGAAACTTGGCTTCAAGTAGCCGATACTGGGTAGATACAGGTTTCGAGCTCTTTTTGTGTTTTTACAATGACACAAATGCAGGTGTAATGGAGCATCCCCACCTTACCAACAATACTATGTGTCCGAATTTTGAATGGGGACACCGGTCATACTAATAATGAAACGCATGTAGCGTATTAAATCCGTTTATTATTGTGGTGTAGTCAGCACAAAGATTCGCCAAGCTTTCGCACTCCACTGGGAGGCTTTTTCAAGGCAATGGTTGTCATAAAAATGCTGGAAATTGGAACACGTAAAGAACGAAGATGATTTTTGAAAATAACGTGGGCGACTTCGTGAGCATATTACATGAATTTTTATCACGCAATTATACTGTGCGCCGTGATATATTTTCATCTTTTAATAACGCATGCCAAACCATTGGTAGTTGAGTAGAGACTGCATCATTGCATGCCAGTTTGCTGGATAGTATTTCGACTGTTTCCCTGATGGCATTCTCTTTAAAATTCGTGTAAGGGGAAATTCTTCTAATATTATTCCATACAGGAGCGGCTGAGCAATGCATGACTTCTCTGGCGAGGGCTGTATTCTGCATGTCCTGGTTCACACTTCGTACATGCTCTGTATATCTAGTGTCAAAGAATCGCTTTGTCATTCCGATATATATTTTTTCCGTGTTGTCGGGATATACCAACGGCATAGCGTACACACCCGCCTTTTTCTTTCTCACACCGTCTCTCCTTGCAACTTGATATTATATGTGATAACGGGGTCGGGGACTTCATTGCTATGTTGTATTTGCGTAATAAATTCTTTAACCAATGTGTAAAGCCTGGGATATGTGTGATGGATCCTGCTTATCTCATCGTCCTACTAGGCGATTTTGTTATTTCCGACATTATACGATTTCTTACAGTTCTATGTATTCTGTCTATGTCATCCTTCTTATATCCAGCCTTTAGACCTTTGCTATAAATATTATCAATTTCTTTATTATTTAGGTAGTCGGGTTTGCATACGTTATACGCTCTGTAGAACCATGCTCTAAATGCGAAAATTTTGTACTCTTTTGGGCATGGGCCGCGGGTTGGCGGATGGGGCAACGTTCGTGACTGCCACGGGAGGGGCCTCAGGTTCGATCCCAGGCAGGTACGAACGCTCGATCCACTAAATACCCGCCGTGCGTCGGATGGGAACGTTAAGCCGTCGGACCACGGGTACTGGCCCCCCGGTAATAAATAAGGGCATCTTCCTTCCCCTTTCTACTTCGCTTCCGTGTCACTTTCCTATCGGGCGCTCTGGCCCAACTCTCCTAGTTTCCTATTTCTAAGGGTTGCTTAAGACCTGGGGTCAGACACTACCTTCCTAAAATCCTCTACATCATGATCATTCTTTTAGGCAGTGCGAATCAGAGCGGACAAGGTTGGGTGTACTGCGGTCGGTTTATAATAAACGTTGAAATCGAAGCTGAATGTTTTATTTCTTCTGAGCGCGAAGTTAAGATAATACAACGTCCCATCTTTTTCAAGCTCCATGGTGAACTTTGTTGTATTGTGTAGGTTGTTTATTTTGCGCATGAAATCATTTAATTCGTCTAGTCCATGTTTCCGTATGAAGAATATGTCGTCAGCTTAGCGGATCCACACTCGGGGTTTATTGATATATTTTAAAAGGATGAAATCTTCTAGCGGTCTAAGTACTGCTTCCGCAAGGACTGAAGATAGAGGTGAACACAGCGGTGCTCCTTTAGTTTGTTTGTAGATGTTTCAATCCAACTTGAAATAGTTGTGGTTAGTAACCAGATTTAAGGCGCTGATAATTTTCTTTGTTTGGGTCGGTGTGAATTCACGGGAAGTGACGATTATTTCTTCAAGGTTTGCAACAGCCTCTGGTATAGGTACAGACGGATATAAAGACATTATGTCTAAACTTCCCATTATATCATTATCAAATATATTTAAACTTCTTGCGCGCTCCACAAATTCTTTTGTTGATTTCATAACGTAATCGGAGTGTGTGTGTGTCCGTGTACCGCCAACAACAGGTGTTTATCGTACGGGCTCGTCTCCATGCGACTGAACTTCTGGCACCGAGATTTTGGCTTCGAGCCACAGTTTTGAGCTTCTTTTTCCGTATCCGCCTTCTTCCACCACTCACGGACAATGAAATTTGTGCACCAAGAAGGAAGCATCGGATTGAACTGAAATTTTATGGACGCAATGATACATATAAATGATGCATATGATGGCAAAAACAGAGCTGTAGGACAATTACAGAGGGATCTGTGGCAGGCAGTCCGGTCATCTTCAATAGCGCGTTGCACCGCCTCGTACGGCGATACAGGCTGCAATACGGTCCGGTATGGAGGCGAACAGACGCCTGATGCTGTCCTGCGGCAGACTGGCCCTCACGTGTTGGATAGTGTACTCCAAATCCCGGATAGTTCGGCACGGCAGCAGCCTGCGTTTCAACTGGTCCCACACATGCTCGATAGGGGACATGTCCGGGGAGCGGGAAGACCATGGAAGTGTCTAGACATGACGTAGACAGTCCTGGGAAACCCGTGCCGTGTGCGGGCAGGAATTATTCTGCTGGTATAGTGCACCTGGAATCCGGCCAGGAATGGGAGCACATGGGGCCGTAGATCTCATCCACATACCGCTGGGCCGTCAATGATCCACGTACCACTACTAGAGCTGATCGGCTATTGTAGGTAATGGCTCCCCAGACCATAATGCCTGCAAAGGGGGAGGTGTGGCGCTCAATAGCGAGGACCTCCCCACCCGGACAGGATGATCATCTGTCCCCAAAACGAAACAGCACTCATTGCTAAACACCACACGTCGCCAGTCTGTGGCGTTTCACGTCGCTCTGGCCTGGCACCATTGCACACGGAGCCGGCGATGTGCCTGTGTTAATGGCAGCAGCACACGTAAGGGCCGCTGATTCGCTTCCGCGAGGCGTCAGGAAGTGGTTCGTAGCCACACAGGAGCCGCTACATCTGCGTGTATAGTGGACCGGATCCCAGTGGGATCCGTTCGTGCCTGGCGCACGATCCGTCGGTCCTCTCAACCGGTGGTCCTTTCGGGCCGTCCGGAGCCGCTCCGCCGTGTGGCAGTGTGGTCACATGTCCACTGCTCCCAACACATTCGGTCGGTATGGTCAGAACGATCCACGTGGCGGGCTACACGGCGAGCCGACCACCTTCCGGTTTTCAGCCCGATAATCAGGTCTCTCTCAAAATCCGTAAGTTGCGTAAATCGAAGTCTGGCGTCTACCCGGCATTCTTGTATTCTGTACTCTTACTTGTGTCGACCCCTGCTTTTCGCTTTCATGGTGCATCGACTACACGCCGGTTTATAAGACTGCCGGTTAGTGCTTGCAGCGCCACCAGAGGAGGAGCGGTCATGCGCAAGCGCACCAGACTTAGATTATTTGCGTACCAGCACGCACTCTAGCTGTTTGCAAAGTTTCGTGGTTGTATCATGTTTTCTTCTAGGTGCCCAAATTTCATTGTCCGTGAGTGTATATTAAAGCCAACAATTAAAAATTAGGGACGGAAATTTCATGTTACTTATGCGCACTCAATAGTCGTTACATTTCCTATTCCTCTGATGATTCGTCCGTAAGGGGTCCGGGTTTCGAATCCCGATCAGGCATGGATGTTGTGTTTGTCTTACGGCACTGGCTCTCTCCCTTCCCTGGAACCAGTGACCCTAAATTAGGGACGGGCGACTGCTTATAGCCCATTGAGTTGCTCACGGTGGTCGTTAAACCTCCAATCAAAAAAAAAAAAAAAAAAAAAAAAACATTTCCTATTCACATTGCAAAAATGCGCTAACAGTCAGCTTTTTTCGATGCTATGTACAAACGTTTTGGCCTAGTATCATAGATTCTAAACTTACCACAATTTATTAGCGACACGTATTGTTCTAAATACACAAACTAAGAATTTCTTCTTTGCGTGTCTAATAAACTTCAACACGGGCTCCATTGCTGGCGTGGCAAACTTCAACACGGGCTACATTGCTGGCGTGGTAAACTTCAACACGGGCTACATTGCTGGCATGGTAAACTTCAACATGAGCTCCATTGCTGGCGTGGCAAACTTCCAACCGGTATTATACCTCAGATTACGTCTTCAGAAACATTTGTGGTGTCACATTGTTGATTGTAGTACAAATTCTATCGCATATTTGGTCTGGTGATCTGTGGGGCCGTGCAATGAACGCTGATCATCTCCTAATCCATTCTGCAGTGAAGTGGTCATCCAAGAATGTGTGGGTATTATTGACAAAAAGCGGGAGAGGCCCCGCCCCGTCTTGTTGGAAAATTTTTCCTTCAGGCAGCTGAGGCCCAGCGTATTCCTGTAACATGCCCAAGGATGTTACTCCAGTTACCGTGCATTTGCAAAAGTAAAGGGATCCATGATTTTGTCCTTTATGATTCCACAGCATGCATTGCATTTTGGATAATCCCGTTCGTATTCATGAACAACGTACGTATTTTCGGACCTCCAGATATGGCTGACATTGAATGTTTATTTTTACAGACACGCATGGAATGTTGACTCCTCTAAAAAGCTTACCCGGTCTACGAATGTATAGTCGGCATGCGTTTTAACCGACTTTGTCTCCGCAAATTTTTTCTGTCTTGCGGCTTAATTTTTTGATGTAGCTGAATCTTATACGCATGTAAACGAAATTTTTTATGGAGTACCGACTGCACTGTTGTTGGTGGGATGTCTAGCTGCTCACTAGCCTCTTAGATGGATTTCCTCGATCTTCTCTGAAATGACTTTCGAATCTGTTCAACGTTTTCCTCTGACACCGTACGCTTAGCATGTTTACCAGTCATCGGTAACAAACTTCCCTTTTTGTTTGAGTTGCTTCTCCCATTTCATAATGGACACGTAAGTCGGGACTCTGCCCTCGCTCAAGGTTGTACTCGCAGCGAAAATTGCGCTGTACAAGCGTCACGAAATTCAATTCCGCAAGCAATAGTGCACATAACACCTTCTGCTGTGGAGTCCACATGTCGCAGAAGTACATAGCTTCTGCGCATGCTCTGCGCGACCCAACTTGTGTGATTTATAAATTTCACAGCTGCTCTTTACAATGGCTCCCACCTTCTGTCATTCGAACTACTTTGTATGTTACCAATTTTCTTTTATTATACGTCTAACCGGTATTTCTCTCTTTGTCTTGCCCGTTGTGTTCATCATGTGTCTGTTTGCAGGCAAACTTTCGTTTCTAGTTTTAAGTTGGAAGAAACAGTACCTTCTCATCGTGGACACCATCTGCAAAAATTCGCTTTCTATTGAGTATAGAAGCGTTTCTGAATCGCTTGAGCAATAAAAAAAATTACCAGTCCAAAGTTGTTATTTTTTATCAAAAGTTTTATTTTTCTTGTATATATATTTCTTGTTAAGTCAAAGAAATTTATGTATATTTTATATATATTTTCTTGTTAAGTCAAAGAAATTTAAATTTCTCAAAATGTTTTTGTAAGGAAAAATTGGTTTTAAAGGTTACTTTTGGTTCTGTCGGATATGTTTTAACTGGCAAATAAATTTAAATTGAGTCTCCTAAGGACTGTGAGTACTGAATTCAACTTATTTGGCAACGTTGTCTTCTCTGAAGGGAAATAAATAATTTATTTTGAGCGCGCATATGAGAATAATTGCCACCACCACCACCAAAATTCTCCCATTCCCATTGTTTTCCCACCGTTCCCACGGAGCAGCATTATAATGAGTATTGGTAAACGATTGGAGGAACTTCCTCGGATATCGAGAAGAAGGCTTCTGCTCTTGAAATCTGCGGGTTAGTTGAGCATTTTTAAGTCATCAAAACAACAACCCTGCTGACATTGTATAATATTGATAAAACAAAAAAGAGCCTTAGATTTATCATCAGATTTAAAATTGTAGTTAGCAGTGCATTTGGTGAATATATAGGGAAGGCAGGAATCCGAACTCTTCATGAAAAACAGTAAAAACTTTATTATCTCCAGTAAATATATATTTATATGAAGCAGCCTTTTTCTTTTCTTTTTTTCCTACGTGACAATGATAAAAGCAAAGCAACGAAACCAGCTTGTGTTCTACATTTTGCAGTTAAACCTTTTGTGACGTGCCTGCCCAGCAGGACGCACACGACATAAAGGCAGATAGCAGTCAGAACAAACGTCCGCGTAGCTCAATTGGTAGAGTGACTTATTCCGGAATGAGGGGACCCGGGTTCGAGCCCCGGCGTGGACAAAAATTACGGATAAATTTTCTTCGTTATAACCCCTTATAACCCTAGATCGTTGTCCAGAAATGAATGGCTGCTGCAGATGGTGGTGTACTTTTCATTTCTCTACGTTTCGTACTTTCCCGTTTATAACGAAGTAAATTTCTCCGTCATTTCTGTCCACGCCAGGATTCGAATCCGAATCCCCTCATTTCGGAATAAGTCGCTCTACCAATTGAGCTACGCGGACGTTTGTTCTGACTACTATCTGCCTTTGTCGTGTGCGTCCTGCTGACAGGTACGTCACCCCCCCCCCGAAAGAGAGCCGGGGGCATGGCCCACGGGTCAGCCGTGACCATGAATCCTTGCAGGCAGCCATCCACTGTAGAACGTGCACTTGAGAACTCCCAGTCAATCTGGTGTGTGGAATGCAACGTCACACACATTTTTTATTTTTCGAAGCGCTGGAGAAGGGATTCTCTGATTTTTCCTATCTCGCGGTGTGGAAATAACATCACACCATTGCGAGATTTTGAACGGTCGGGTCATCCGGATAGTTCGGGCGTCATTATAACGAAGTAAATTTCTCCGTCATTTCTGTCTACGCCAGGATTCGAACCCGAATCCCCTCATTCCGGAATAAGTCGCTCTACCAATTGAGCTACGCGGACGTTTGTTCTGACTACTATCTGCCTTTATGTCGTGTGCGTCCTGCTGGCAGGTACGTCACACGTTATATTCGTATGTATGCGCCAAAACTGTTCTCCAAAATGTGATGAAAAATTTCAGTAGTACTTTTTAGTGTAAATTTCCACTTTGCTCTGTTTCTAAACGTTGCGGTATTTGCTGCACACACACACACACACACACACACACACACACACACAGAGTGAGTGAGAGAGAGATAGAGAAGTTAAACAGAAAACTTAGTAATCACAATTAGTATTTCAGGGAAAATATCTGCAATATCTTTAAAAAACACAGATCGCATAGATTTTCAGGGAGGGCAAATGCCCCCTCTCTCCTCCTTCCTCCTTCACATGGACGCCCATGTGTTATATATGCCATTATATATTTCGAGTTCTGGAGAAGCTGCTACGATTCCATGGAATCAGAAAATTTTCTGCCATTGTCACTTTGTAAAACACACGGTGTGCCAAATGTTAAAAAGCATAATCGGGGAGGTTTTCACTATGTGAAATTCTGTATATGGCGTATCAGAAATTAAGTACATATTTTTATACAGAACTATTCCTGTACACTTTCTGCATAAAACCGGATGCAGTAAATGGGGCGAACTGTGTAAACAGCGTTAAATTTATTCTGTAGTTCTTTGCAAGGCAATTAAATTCTCTTGGAAGCGACTATGAAGTGCGGTACGCTGTCGCTATATTGGAATTAATAGTCGCTGTCAGATGGCTCTAATTTTTCGAAGTTGTTATCCGCACATCGGTAATTTTTAACTACAAGGAATTCCCGGTTCAGCTTTTCACAAGGAGACTGTACTCGTGAACGTGAAATGTGGGAAAGCTTTTACTTTCGTCCATTCACGCGTATGAGTTTGACTTTCAAAGTTTTCAATGTCAGTTTCTTCCTTTTTCCAGTGCACGGGACAGATGTATATCACAGCCAGCTGACTTTCGAGAGAGGGAAAAAACAACAACATTGTTTGAAGTTGTGAGTGTGTGCAAAATGTCTACTATCGTGAAAAATATTCGACGAAAAAAAAAAAATTCTTTCATGCATTTATGCTCTCTAGCGGTGAGATTGTTTAAGGAAGAAGGAAAGGTGTAAACAAAAGAGGCTTAGTGACGGAAGAGCAACTGCACCAGGGTGGCAGTCTATAGTGACGCCTAAAGGTTTTTTTTTTTGATTGGAGGTTTAACGGGCACCGTGAGCAACTCAGTGGGCTATAAGCAGTCGCCCGTCCCTAATTTAGGGTCACTGGTTCCAGGGAAGGAGAGAGCCAGTGCCGTAAGACAAACACAACATCCATGCCTCACCGGGATTCGAACCCGGACCCCTTTTGGACCATCGCTTAGACCACTGCGCCACCGGGGCGGCGCCGAAAAGGTTTTAATATTGTTACTGCTAAATTTGAAAATGCGCCACAGCAAGCAATTTGTAATATGGAAATGTACACTTTTCACATGTGGTGAATTTCCCTGTTATTTTATTAGTTCACTATTTTTTTCCTACGCATTTTTCCCGACAGCAGTAAAGTAAATCCAATGCAAAAAAACAAAACAAAAAACGATGTAACGGAAATGGGTAACGGAAGTAGTCAAAACCATTGTTGAAATCTGATTTTTGAATGCTGTTCCTTGAGATGACGCAACAATAGTTAATTTCATTGTTACCAAACAATATATTTTATCAAACTGTCGCCGAACCAGGGTTGCAGTCGAGGGCTGTAAAAGGGGTAAAAGTAGCCTGGCGCCTCATCACCAGGCTACTTTTTATCTAACTGAATGGGACATTTTTTTAATTTAGTTATTCAATCGTCACCCATCGAAATCGACATTTTTTAACACGAATAATTGTAACCGTTACCAAAATCTCTCTCTCTCGGTACAGAGGGTGAGTCGAAAGTTTTGCAATATTTGGATCACTTTATCTCTTCATACGTACCTTTACGACGAAAGCTGACCAGCATTCAAAGTATAGGCCATTGTGTTGCACCGTCTTTAGCAATCTGTTTGCCAGTTCTTCGCTTTCGCGGCAATACCAGTTTTGTCCTTCGAGGCGAAGAACTCCTTCTCCCCAGCTGCCACCTCATCCTGGTTGTTGAAGTGCTGCATGCCCGCGAAGGAAGTGGGCCATGGACCGGAACAAGTAATAATCCGACGGGGCAAGATCCGGACTATATGCTGGGTGTGGCACCAGTTCGATGTCCTCAATTTCTTGGAGTTTTGCCCTGGTTGTTCGCGCGGTATGAGGCCAAGCGTTGTCCTGCTGTAGGATAACGCGCTTTGTGTTCACTAGTTCCGGTTGCTTCTCCTCCAAAACGGCATACATCCGCTCTAGCTGTTCAGAGTAGAGGTTGGCGTTGATGGTCCGACCGTCTGGAACAAATTTGTAAAGGATTATCCCCTCGAAATTCCACCAGACGCAGAGCATTACCACCTGGTGCTCGAAGCGCCCACTTTTAGCAACAGGTTCAGGAAGCTGGCCCGGGCTCAACCACAGTCGGTGTGTGCTAGGTTTATGGAAATAAACCCACTTTTCATCGCACGTAACAAAATTCTCTTGATGAAACGTACATCGCGCGGGTTTTCTAGGAGTTTCGTGCACACTTCCACTCGGCGGTTTGCTTCAGCTGGCGTCAGTTCATGAGGGACAATGCGCGAGCTCCTGTCGACTTTGCCGAGGTCCTGAAGGTGACGAACCATGGTAGTCTGCGATATGCCCAGCTCGCCTGGTAATCTCCGGGTGCTGGTTGTCGGATTTTCTTCTACCGCCTGGTGCACGGGCCGCGGTGCTGTTGTCCACGGAACCTTCCTCTTTCGTATGACAAATGTTTCGTGTTGCTAGAGCAGCGTTACGGCCGAGTTCAAACTCGTTAGGCAAGAGTTCCTTAATTAGCCAGTAGTGTGTGGCTGTTCATCTTTTAGGCATCCCAACCACAGACAGAACGAGGACATGCAATGCTGTTCACAGCAACGACTACCACTTTATATCCCTTTCGACTGACAGCAGTGCGCGACTTCAACAAGTTTAAGCACGTGACATACCCGCCGCAGCATTTGCGTTTATGCAAATATTGCAAAGCTTTGGACTCACCTTCTGTATATATATTTTTTTCATTCTGTCTCAAATCCGTAGATTTTTGTTTACCGTAATCACCTTAGAAATAGCCAGTGAAGTGGGTAAAAGACAGCATATACTGTATTTATATTTTTCGATTTGAAAGGTTTGTACTTTTACCCCCCCCCCCGTGCCTTCTGGAGTCGATAATGCCAGACTACTTTCTTTTCACAGGACTGCACTACTGCGCCGAGCATTATTTCATCACGTATTACATAAACGTAACAATATCTCATTGCAATCTGCGTAAATTACGAGAACCTGATGCTAAATATGATAAACGTCATTATAAAAACTCATTTTTGATGCTATTGAAATGCATTTGAATAAAGTTGACGCTGTGAAAATGCTTATACAAAAATTCATTTTTGTGCGTCTAGCGAATTTTGGCTTCCTCTACACCCCCACCCCTACGTAGGGGGGGGGGGTTTACCTGCTATTGACGAGAACTTAAAAATGATGTATAACACAATGGGGTTGTAACCTGAAGATATCCTAGACTAAAAGTTACCCCCCCCACCCCCGCTCACTAACACACGTGCAATTCAGCTTTTCTTTTTGTGTTGAGGTCAGATTTTAGTTTGCGCATGCGCAGATGGACTTTTGTAGCTATACCACATTTCATCTGTGTCAAGGGCGTTTCTTAACGTTCGTCTAAATCTGAATATAATATTAATAATAATAAATAAATAAATAAATAAACTAAACAATCGAAATACTTAGTATTACCGCCGCCGTGGTTTAGTAAATATTTACTGTTATGACTCACATATCTTCTTTCATTGGTTTTACGACAATAATATTCATTAATCCACTTATCTAAGTACCGCTCTATGTCAGAAATTTGTGAACCTTGCTATTTGTCATGATTTAATTCCACTTAGTATGTACCGGACTTTGGATCGGTGTGGTCGTGAGTGACGCGAATTAATGCAATGTGTCGTACGTAGGTAACTGTATACTCTTAAATTACTCATTTTATTTCACACTCACAAAGACCTTAGCATGTGAAAGATGCATGGCATAAATTATCTACAAAGAGCACCAGAGTAATCTCTCGATTTTTTTTTTTTTTTTCGAAATTTGATGACCACCATGAGCCATTGTAAGGACTATGGCAGTCGCCCATGCCTAATTTAGGGCTACTAGTTCCAGGGAAGGGATAGAGGTAGCGCCATCATTAACCTGGACCTATCTCGGAGGAGTAGTCATAATCCAGCGCCTCGGACAGCTCAGCCACAGATGTAGGGATCAGTTTTGCATTTTGTTTTGCCATTTTGTCTGCTGCTATGCATTTTTAATTCTCCTTGATTTCTCCCGGCACTGATTAATAACATTTTTTATTTTTTTATTTTTGGCCATCTACTCTCGGTTAAAGTTAATATTTTAAAACGTATTATGATATGAAATTAAATTCGATTTGAGTCAACTCTCATAATATATTCAGTATAAAAAAAAAAGCTTTTCTCGGATAGGTGCTTTCCGATACTCAAGTCATTTCCCGGAGTCACTTTCTCAATCATCCGTGTTGCTGTTTTTCAAGGGGTGCAAATTACACTATCTGCCAACAAGTAATTGGACACCTGTGATAGCAAAGAAGTTTATTCACCTTCAATAGTTGGTGGAGTCTCCGGGGCATACTCTCAACCAGGCGTTGTACGACGTCTAGCGGTATTTTCTTCCACTCGGCTTGGAGAAGACAGGTCAGTTCCTTCACCGATTTCGGACGGTGGGGGCACCCCTTAAGTCGACGCTCCAACTCGTCCCAGAGGTGTTCGATAGGGTTAAGGCCCGGGCCCTGCGCAGGCCAGTCCATTCGATTAACCCCATTGTCACCATACCAAGCCATGGTGGACCTCGCAACATGACAGGTGGCATTGTCATTCTGAAAGTAACATGGTCCACCCCGTAAAACTGCCACAACGTAGGACGCGCATGGTCATCCAAAATGTTGCAGTAGGTCTCGGCGTTGAGTCTACCAGGAATTGCGACCAAGGGTCCCGTGCCATACCATGAGAAACACCCCCATAGCATAATTCCACCGCCGCCAAACTTCACAGTTGGCAAAATACATTCCGAAAGGAGGCGTTCTCCAGGCAGACGCCAAACCCAGACCCTGCCATCCGAACGGTAGAGGGTGAACCTTGATTCGTCGCTCCAGAGAACTTGTTTCCACTGTTCAACGGTCCACTGTCGACGTTCTTTGCACCACGTTAGCCGAGCAGCGCTATTGGACTTGGTGATCAAAGGCTTGTGGGCAGCAGCACGTCCATGATAACCGAGCAGATGGGCTTCCTTACGGATGGTATTCATCTAAAGAACACTCCCAGATGCCTGTTGAAACTCCTCGCGGATGTGGCCCATCGATTTGGTGCGGTTCTTCCGAATTTCTCTGGCCAGCACTCGTCGGTCTCTAACTGCCAGTTTTGTGGGTCTGCCGGGTCGGGGCACATTCCGACAGTCACCTCTCATCTTCCACTTGCCAATCACGTAGGCCACTGTTGATTTTGGGTACTTCAACTAGCTGGATATGTCACGTATGGATCGGTCATTTCTGTGATACCGGATGATTACACCTTTCTCGAAATCAGAGAGCTCCGAACTGCGTGGCATCTTGCATGCGACTGGTTGCGTTGTTGTTTCCCTCACGATATTTAACGGCGGCGACGGCCGTGCAGGGGTGTCCAATTACTTGTTGGTAGATAGTGTATATATCATGCTCCCGGACGCTAGTTACCACCGGTATGCCACTGGGTGTCAGTCATCGTTGTCATAGTTTACAAACCCCAAAGGAAAAGGAAGTTTTCAGATACGACTAACCGATGAGGTCTCCATACGTACAGACAGATGGGCGTAATGATAATAACAGTACGAATTTTCGTGTACCTGGTATGTCAAGTTTGTCTTCTCTTTCTAAAGAAAAAAAAAGGGGGGAGGACACCTGACAAACTGATTTACTGTATCCTGTGAAGTGCTGGCTGAACAATTAAAGCTTGACTCTATGTTGCACAATTTTCCTTCATTAACATTAATTGAATGCACGTTTTTTTTTTTTTTTTTTGTAATAATCAGTAGAATTCAGACAGTGACGAGCGGCGGAAGGATTCTAACTTAATCAACGTTAATCATCTCATTATTCTCAAAGTAACTGCTCTTAAGGTATGTGCTCTCCTAGTTTTATAGGAAGTCTGCTTTGCGCCGCTTTTTTCTGACGAAGTTTACCGGAAACCACTCAAATGCCGTGCTTGCTCTCGCTGCATTTTCTGGCAGCATCAGCTCGCTTAGACACAAGACTGAGCGGGGCTGTGAACTTTAACATTTCGGGAGTCGCTGAGATTTGGCATTAATGCTGATAAAGATTTACTCCGCCGAACTAACGCACACACACTCGCACGTTCACACACACACACACGAGGGACGGAGGCGCGCTCGATATCTGTGAGAACTTTCTGCGCGGATGAAACATTCAGGAAATGTTCCACTTTCCGCGGATAACAACTGTACAGAATCACTAATTCAGAGGTTGATGAATCGCAGTGCTCTGTCTGATCTAAGGCCGAGCACTCGGTTTATCGTGTTATTCGGCTATTAGAAAGAGCCTATGACATTAGTTGATTATCGGAGAACATTTTTATGCCATGGTTCGCCGAAATGCGTTCTCAAAATTAATTACTTTTGAAACTACTTTTAATTATTTAGATGTCATATAGCATTTCTAGTTTGCTAGCGAAACGGAGTTAGAAGCGCGAGCATGCTAAAAGTAATCAAGGCTGAAGATAAACATACCGCTACTTCTTTTTTATTTCGTTACCAAAATTTTATACCGCTTTCTGGGAAAACGTACGTACGTTTGGCACAAAGGTATATTTTAATGTCATGAACTCGAGTTTCGAAATATCCGTTTTATCAAAATTTGCTTTTGCTATGAAGTAAAGGGGAGCAAATTAAAATTTAATGTAATAAGACTAATTTCATCCTTTCTGAGTCACAAACGTACACCGATCAGCTAAAATATTAAAATCACCTATGCTATAGGTCCTCCTCTCGCCGGCAAAAGATCTCTCACCCAATGAGGCATAGATTTAACGAGATGTTGGTAGGCGTCTCTTGATATTTGGTATCATGACTGCAAGAGAAGATCCCGCAGTTCCCGAAAATTACGTGGTTGGGGTGATGCTGCTCGTATCCGTCTTTCCGACTCAAACTACAAATGCTGGATAGGATTCATGGACAGCGAATTGGGGGGGGGGGGGGGGGCACGGCTCTTGGGCCAATTGTTTTCATGTTTTTGAAACCATTCCTGAACACTCTTCGCAGTGTGGCATGGAGTAGAGATGGGCTCGAGGACGGGCTCAGGATTCGTTAACTACCGAAAACCCTGGGCCCGAGCTCGGAATTACACGTCTTGAATTTCATTACTGTAATTAATTCAACACGTGTAATTCCGAGCCCGGTTAAATTACACGTGTTGAATTTCATTGTGAATTTGTTACCATAGTGGAAGGATTTTCAATTTCGTAAGCTAGCTGCCAAAATCAAGAATTTTATCTTTAAAATGATGTATTAATTTCCAAATGTGCAGTTAGAAGTATTGTTATTTAGTTTTTAAAATGTCCTCACTCCCGTGATTTGGGGGGGGGGGGGTGACGTTGGTTTTAGTGCAGCAGGTCGAGTTTTAGGGAAAAGAAGATAAAGTTGAAGCGCTGAGGCATTAGATGCAATTCTCTGTCTCTCTTTTTTCATGATGAACTTGATCTGGAAACTGCACACACACATTGATAATATTGTGATTATTATACTTTTAAGCGCAAAGCTTTGTTAATGTTACAAAATGCAGAATAATCTGGTCTGGAATGCTTTTACGTTCTTTTTTTTTAATTTTGGAAATTTCCCTACATGCTTTTTTTATATTCTACTACATCACTCTAAACTACCTTTACCAATTAGCATATATGTAAATTATATTGCAAAGATTAGTTTTCTAGAGACAAAATTTTAAGCACTTGCAACTGTCTGTACGGCGTTGTATGTTTTATAATGCAATTTATTCAAAATAAAAGTAAATTTAGAAATCAAAAAGAAATAACGAATTGAATTTTTTGTTTCAAAATGATTTTCTTTTCTTCAGCTTTTACCAAAATTACTGATTCCCCTGATACGGTCGAAGGATACGTTGATTTTTTATTTATTTTCAAATCCACATTTTAGAACATTTGGCTTTATGCGTAGTATTTCTAAAAGCATATTAATATTGTGAAGTGGATTAACTGAACTAAACTTTTTGGACTAATGATTTTTAAATTAATCCTTGCTTGGGCCATACCTTTGGCCAGTGTATAATGCATAAATGCAGGCCTTGCTAAGCAAAATGCATAATGCAAGCCTTGATAAGCAAAATGCATAATGCAAGCCTTGACAAGCAAAATGCATAACGCAAGCCTTGACAAGCAAAATGCATAATGCAAGCCTTGATAAGCAAAATGCATAATTGCAAGCCTTGATAAACAAAATGCATAATTGCAAGCCTTGATAAGCAAAATGCATAAGCAAGCCTTGATAAGCAAAATGCATAATTGCAAGCCTTGATAAGCAAAATGCATAATGCAAGCCTTAATAAGCAAAATGCATGATGCAAGCCTTGATAAGCAAAATGCATAATGCAAGCCTTGGTAAGCAAAATGCGTAATGCAGGCCTTAATAAGCAAAATGCATGATGCAAGCCTTGATAAGCAAAATGCATAATGCAAGCCTTGGTAAGCAAAATGCGTAATGCAGGCCTTAATAAGCAAAATGCATAATGCAAGCCTTGATAAGCAAAATGCATAATGCAAGCCATGATAAGCAATGTACGATATTCAAGTACGTAACAGCCGTCCGGATTCACTCTTCAGGGGTAATGAGTCCAAGTGTTCCCCAAGAGAATATTGCCCAGGCCATCACACTTCCTCCAGCCGCTTGGATCTGTCCCATAGTGCATCCAGGTGAGGGAGCTTTTTTGGGTAAACGTCGCAAACGAGCTTGTCCGTCGACATGGTGTAAATGAAAACCGGATTCATCTGACATGAGACCCTGTTCTAGTCTTCTGTGGTCCAGTGTCGATGATTACGTGGCCACTACAAGCGTTGACGACGGTGAGCAGTTGTGAGCGTAGGCACACGAATGGATCTGCGCCTGCGGACACCCATGTCCAAGTGCCAATGATGGACTGTGTGTTCGGACACATTTGACCCTTCACCACAATTGAAATTATGGGTAATGTCAGCCACAGTAGCCCTGCTGTTGCAGAGGACAAAACGAGATTGCCTGAGCTAACATATGGTACCGATGAGGCGTGTCCTGTCCACGCTTTGTCGACGGCTCGAAGTGTCACCTGCTTCGGTCCATCTTTGATAGATACTAACTACAGCATAGCTTAGGCAGCCTACCAGCGTCGCTGTTTCGGAGATGCTCTTACTAAGGCGTCTTGTCATAACTATCTGGCCTTTGTCGAAATCAGATATTTCCTTTGCTTTTCCCATGTTGACCAAATACTGACCAAAGGAGCTCCGATCCAGGTATTATACACTGGTGTGCAAAAATTAAGGACGAAGAGGAGAAATTAGCATAACAGCGGAACGAGCAGGCAGAACGGACCGAAAGACCACTCAGGAGATAGACTAGGATCCGGTACGGTACGGCATGCGCATATATGCAGCATGACGTAGGATAGGGAGTGTCGGAAGAGTATAAAGCACACGGGCGGTGTAAGCTCAGCAATTCGTTGAAAGCTATTGCACGGTGTACATCGGTTTGAACGACGTTGAGTTGCTGCCACCGTGTGATATGGCCAACAGGCAATCCAGTCGACGACATCTGGATGACTTTACCCGAGGTCGCGTCATTGGGAAGTTAGAAGAAGGTCGAAGTGTGACTAGTGTGGCCGAGGAGTTCGGGATCGCTCACAGCATCGTTTCACGAGATTGGAGAGCATTTCAAACGACAGGAACAGCTGTCCGAGAGTTTAGCAGTGGTCGTCCACGAGCAACCACGGCGGCGGACGCCCTATATATTGTCCTACAGGCGAGAAGAGACAGACCGCAGACAGCGGGAGAAATCGCAAGGCACATGCAACAAACAACTGGACGTCCGTTATCGCGTTTTACCGTGGCCAGGAGGCTGCACAAAGGTGGTCTATTTGCACGACGACCAGTGCGCTGTGTGCCATTAAAGCCTGCTCATCGGAGACGGCGATTTCTGTGGTGTCAGGAACACAAGAACTGGACACATCAGCAATGGGGTCGAGTTCTCTTTAGGGATGAGAGCCGATTTAGTTTGACGAGCGATTCTGGACGTATACAAATCTGGAGAGAGCAGGGAACACGCAATCACCCCTCCAACATCATTGAAAGGGACTGGTTTGGAGGTGGCGGAGTTCTCGTTTGGGGCGGTATCATGCTTGGTAGCCGTACTGACCTCCACATCTCCCAAGGAGATTCAGTCACTGGTGTCCGCTATTGTACCGATGTTCTCCTGCCTCACGTGCGTCTGTTTAGATGTGCTGTGGGTCCTGAGTTCCTCTTCATAGACGACAACGCTACACCTCATCGTATAGTGGCTGTCGCAGAGCTGTAGGAGAGTGAAGATATTCAGCGCATGGATTGGCCCGCAAGATCCCGGACCTAAATCCAATCGAACACGTGTGGGACCTTCTCAGGTGCCGCTTGCCAGCACGTCACCAGCCGCCAGCAACGATTCCGCAGCTGCGATTGGCGTTACAAGAGGAATGGGCCGCGATGCCTCAACAGCTCCTTGGTAACCTCGTCCTCAGCATGGACAGACGTTGCAAATTCTGCAACGCAGTCAGGGGTGATCATATCCCCTACTAAAGACTGGATTTTTCTTGGCAGCCGGCGGTCACATGGACGTTTGTCTTCTGTCCAGTTGTGCTCGAAGCTACCTTTTCAATAAAGTGCCTTTGTATCCTTTGGATTCCTTGTTTGGACGGTTTTGCTCACTTGTCCCATATTCTTACATCTTGGGGATCTTATGGTATGATTTGAGTCTACGTGAAGCACTTCTGCACGACGTTACATTCGAAAAACCGTCTCGTCCTTAATTTTTGCACGCCAGTGTATATAACATTCGCGACTTGGCACGTGACGCTTATTGGCTGCACGCGCGTTTATTTGCATGCCCAACGGCTGTGTTCCCGTGCCCACGCGAGGCGCATAGCCTTGTGTCGTCGGGCTACTAATGGCACCAGTGTGGACAGTCCGCTTCAGAACCCCATAGAACACAAAGAACGTTGCACTGTCAGAACGCTGATACTGGGGCCAGTACCTCAATTCAATGCTGGTACTGACCCCAGCATTGAATTGCGCTGTGATTTGCGGCAATGTTGCTCGTCAGAGGGATGCTACGATACGTGCCAGACGCCGCTGTCCGCGATCGTCCAGGGCTATTCTACGGCCACACCGATCTCGCACTGTAGAATTTTCTCCTGTGTTTGTGTAGTCCAGGTACATCCTTGAAATTGTTGACCATGTAAATCCAAATTTCATGGTGATTTCCGAAATGGAGTGAACCATCTCCCGGGCGCCGACTATCATACCACGTTCGAAATCGCTTAAATCCTGATAAGCTGCCGTCTGAACTGTGAATGCTACTATTTGAGCTTGGGGAGATATCTGCTTCTATATTCACTAAATTGACAAAAGTCACCGGACACCTAGAAACATAACATACCATTTATTGACATACATTAGTACGATGTCGGTCCACCTTTGGCCTTAATGCGTGCACTTACACTTTGAGACATGCTTTCGACAAGGTTTTGGAACAAGTCGATCCATTCAGTACATAATGCTGCCGCAAACTGTTGCTTAGCAGTAGTATGCCTCGATTCCAAACTTCTTATACAGCTCACTAATTCACCCCATAGGTGCTCTATGGGATTAAGATTAGAGCTCTGTGCTGACCGGTCCACACACGATACGGAATTATCGTCAAACCACGCCGTAACAGTTCTTGCTTTATGGTTGGGTGCATTATACTGCTGGTACCAACAAGGCTCGGTTCCATAGTATTGCCACAGAGTTGATAGGGCATAATTGTCCAAAATATCGAGGTAGACGTGCTGGTTAACAGGTTTTTCCACGATAACCAATGGGCCGGGACGATACCATGAAAAACACCCCCACACGAGTACACTGCCAGCTCCAAACTTAACCGTAGGAGCAGTACACTGTGGTAAATAGCGCTCCCCGGCTGCCGCCATACCGAGACACGGCCATCAGACTGATGGATTGTGTATCTGGATTTATCAGTCCATAGGACCCGTTTCTATTGACCTACGGACCACGATAAATGTTCTTTCCACCATGCTTAACGACGAGTAGCATTCCGAGTGGAGATGAAAGGCTTATGAGCAGCCTCACGACCACAGTAACCCTTGGAATTAAGTTCTCTGCGAATGGTACGTGTACATACCGAGGTTCCAGCATTTTTACTCACCTGGACACTGAGGTCTTGTGTTGTGCAGTACTTTTTTGATTAGCTGTAACGACTCTCCTGAGGCTTCGACGTCCCCTATCACTGATTTTCTTTAATCTGTCGGTACGTTTTGCTGCTTCAGGCACGCCATGTGTCTTCCACTTATTCAGTATATCCAAAACAGTTGACTTGGGTATGTTTAAACGCCTCTCGGTTTCTTTTATGGACAACCTACTAATATAACATCCAACTACCTTTCCTTTCTCAAAGTCAGTTCTCCGACATTTTCAGTCAACCTCACTGGGCGATATGATCGCGGTCAGCTGCGGACTTGTTTTTATACCGTTTGCAGCTGTACCGTGCATCTTAACAACGCAGCGGATCCGTTCATTTGCTTTTGAACGGGTGTCCGGTGACTTTTGTCAATATAGTGTATACGTCGTTTGCGGACGATTTCATTTGCCGCATGGGTGTGGTGGCATGTAATGGAAATGGTAGCTCCTTTCCTAGTTTTTTTGGGACCTCAGTGTATATCTCTAAAAAAGTTCTGTGCCTTGCAATGATTTTTCAACTGTAAGGATCGGTGAAGTTTGATGTACACGGTATGACTCCATCGGTATGCAGTATAACGCCCTACAAGGCTTTGACCCCACGATTTCATAAACAGGAATCCGAAAAAAAAAAGTGAATGTAGGCGACTTTAACATCTTTGTCTGTAAGTATGCATATAGTTTAATGTCTCACACGGTTTGTTTTTTAATTTCTGGGAGTAGCGTCGACAAAATTAATTTATGGGTGCCATGGAAATCTGGCGAATGAGCATTTTCCATGTCTGGGAAACGTAATGTACAGTTTGTGGGGTCAATTGATGTAATGGGTTAGACGCAGCACCAGTTCCTTCGCTGTTTTGGAATTTGTTCTCACGTAACTGTGGTTGATGATCGTGGTGCCGACAAACATATAAGTCTGTTTTGCATGCTGGGAAAAGCATACTGATATCGGTAGTGATGGGACTACCTGTGGAGCCGCGATATGAGTCTCACTACTTAGTGTGGCATTTTGAGTATGTTGCTCCTGTTATATGTAGCACTGTGAGCTAGTCTCGCTGTCATATGCTTGTCACTAAAACCAGTGCCCATTCTCATTCTGGTGCAGTGCTTTACGTGTTTAGGTCGATGTCCAGACCATTCCACAGTTCACTCTACCTCCCACCGCGAAAGAGGAAAAAACACACAAGACAGCGTTAGGACAATGAGCAGAAATTTCTTGTTCTTTTTGGGATTTGCACCTTCTAGCCACGTCACGTATTCCTGTAATAAAAACTTACTTTTGAGTTTCTGTGTTCTCATGTAAAGTTGGTTTCTCCTTGTTAAATATTTTCTGACTTAACATCGCAGAATTTTTTACGACGAGCTTTTCAAATTTGACATCCTGACAGTGGGTCAAAGTGCAGTCTTAAAAGATAATCTAAGAGAAGTTCCATAAGGGTTTAGTTATATTCAGTATTCAAAGAGCTGTATTCAGATTAAATGCTATGCTGAGTGAGCTATGCTAATGCACTACGAGATAATGCTATGAGAGGAGCACGTTATGTAATGTAAGATCGGATCATATTTAATGATAGAAAGCGATTATTGTAAAACTACACTGGTGCCCAAAAGTTAAGCATAATTGGTAAAACAAACAAAGTAAAGGTTAAAACCGATAGAACAGCAGACGCTGGTATGCAGATTGGTCACACACCTAAACCAATCACATTGCACGGTCATTCGATATGCAAATACTCGCAGTTCCATAAAAACAGCTTACTTTATACTCAAGAGGCGCATCATCATTCATCATTGCCAATCATTATCAAACCACTGTTGGATGAAGGTCTCCCGATGTTTCTTCCACAACGGTCTGTCTTGTGCCAGTCTCCTCCATGTCACTCCCGCATACTTTCGAATTTCATCCACCCATCTCACATGTGGCCTTTTTCTGGGTCTTTTCCTGTCCCTTGGAATCCAGTCTAAAATTTCGGCTGTCCATCTACGGTCTGTCCTTCTGGCAATATGTCCAGCCCATTGCCATTTCAGGGATTTTACTCTGATCATGATGTCTTCCACTCTTGTCATTTTTCTGATCCACGAGTTTCTCTTCTTATCTCTCCTGGTTACACCAAGCATGCACCTCACCATGCTTTTTTGAGTTGTCTGTAGTCTTTGTATGTCAAGAGACGCACATAGCGTATTAAATCCGTTTATTTATGTGGTGTAGTAAGCACAAAGGTTCGCTAAGCTTTCGCACTCCACTGGGAGTCTTTTCAAGGCAATGGTAGATATATTCACTACACCGCAAAAATAAATGGATTTAATATGCTGTATGCGTCTCTTGAGTATTCACAACATGCTGTATTTATAATTACTTTCCGGCTTACCCTACTCTGAGCCTCTTATTCTGTTTTCCTGTTGTCCCGTGAAAAGCATTGTTGTCATTGGTAATCAGGAACGTAATATGGAACAAAGACACCAGATTGACCATTTTTTGCAAGGCAGAATACTCGGAAGGCTCGAATCAGGACAGTCACGTACTGCGGTGTCCAGAGCACTGAATGTGCGACAAAGTATCATCTTCAGGCTTTGTCAAAGGTTCCAAGGCACAGGACAGGTCGTCGAAGAGTCGCAACCCCTCAGCAGGACTGGTATCTGCATGACGTCATAGGACGATGTCTGCACAGGCAACTCTCTGCAGAGATTACGGCCGCCTCGTCTGGACCAAGAGTTTCAAGACAAACTGTTTACAGGATGCTCAGGGCAACTGGTTTCTATGCCAGACGTCCAGTAGTTTGTGTATCGCTCACTCCTGCGAACAGGAGGGCCCATTTAATCAAAACTGGACATTGAATTAGTGGGGCAATGTGCTCTTCACTGATGAGTCCAGATTCAGTTTACAGACTGATTTTCGTCGAACCACTCTCTGGAGAGAACGGGGTTGGAAACTTGTTACAATCCCAATAACATCAGGGAATGTATCCAATTTGATAGCGGTGGAGTCTAGGCATGGGCAGGCATCATGTTGAATGAGCACACAGAGCTCATGTGGAGCTCTGTGTGCTTTACTGCTTTGAAGTACAGAGAGGAGATACTGGAACCTCATGTGAGACCTTTCAGAAGTGCCGTGAGTCCAGAGCTGGTATTCATGAACGATAACGCACGACACCACAGTGCTCAGCTGGTGGATGATTTTCTCCAAAGTGAAGACATCCAGCACATGGAGTTGCCAGCAAGATTTCCGGATATGAATCCAATAGAGAATGCATAGGATGCACTAGGGAGGCGAACTTCATCCAGTCAGTCTCCATCAAGGACCATTCCGGAGCTGCGTACTGTTCTTCGTCAGGAGTGGGACGTCACTGATGTTCAGGTAGGTGGTAAATGTCATAGTTTTCTACACAGGAGTGATGGAAACCAGGGTTCCCAACAGAATATTTCCCCAAAACATTACACTTCCTCCGCCGGCTTGTTTTGTCCGCCGATGCGTCCTGGTGCCAACACTTCCGTAGGTTAACGACACACACGTACTCGGCCGTCCACAGAGCGTAACAGGAAACGAGTTTTATTAGACCAGACTACCTTCTTCCAATCATTCAAAATCCAGCTTTGATTCTCCCGTGCCTATTGTAGGTGCTTTTGATGGCGAATCGAGGTTAACGTGGACACTTGGAGCGGTCTGGAGCTACGCAGCCCCATTTTCAGCAGGGTTCGATGTACTGTGTGTTGTGACACATTACTCCCGTCACCAGCATCCAAATTACTGGCGAGTTACGCACCCTGGTTGCCAAACCATTCTTTGCAAAGTATTAGAAATCACGTGCTAAACATTTTCCATTAGAAGCTGTATGAGATACAGGAAGAATTTTTAAATTCGGAGTTTTGGAAGCAGTGATATCGGGGAAAACGCAATTTACCTTAACGCCCCCTAGCGAAAAGTCTATGAATTACTTGAAAATTTTGAAATTATACGACAAACATTTCGCACCGGAAATCCTATCCAACGAAGAAGGAAAAATATTTTTTTCAATCGAATGTTTAGAAGTAAATATATGGAATAAAATGCATTTTTAATTCGATGCACCTCAACACTAAACTGGAACGTGGCAAGCTCATAAGACAAACAAAATGTATTGACATAACCAACCTTAAAAAACACCATAATACTTTCAAGTTGGAACTGAAGAACAGATTCTCTGCTTTAGAAGGCCTAACATCGGAAGAAGTGGATATTTCGGAAGTTAACAGAAAAGTAACCAAAGCTCTTATGGAAACAGCAACAAAATTAGCTGGGTCTAAGAACAAGTTGCATGTAAACAAATTATCAGGAAAAACCAAAATGTTGATGCAAAAAAGAAGAGAGATGAGGACAACTAAAGAAGATGTGACTTCCAAAGTGGAATATATAGAGCTATGCAAGACAGCACGAAAAAGTATCACTGAAGACGTCAGGAAATTCAACTGTGAGCTAGTGAGGAAAGCAATTGAAAACAACCAAAGCCTAAAGATAGCAAAGGGACATCTCAGTAAAGGAAGAAAACAGATTATGGCTCTGAGAAAAGAAGATGGTTCTATAACAAGAAATAGAGGCGAAATTTTGACAAGAGTGAAAGATTTCTACTCCAAATTATATGAAAGGGATGATACATGTACTCCAGACATCATGAAAGGTACCAGAGTTCTTCCAGTCCTCCCAGCAGAAGTTGCTCATGCAATCAAGAACATGAAGCGGGGGAAAGCTCCAGGAGAAGATGGAATTACTATAGACATCATACAAGAAGCAAGTGGAGAAATTGAAACAGTACTCGCCCAAATTTTCACTCGATGCCTTAATGAAGGGAAGATCCCTGAGGATTGGAACAATGCTACAATGATCCTGCTACATAAAAAAGGTGACATTGAGGATCTCAGGAACTACAGACCTATCAGCCTCCTATCAGTGGTTTATAAAATCTTCACTAAAGTTCTTTCACACCGCTTGAAGGTAACACTGGACATGGCTCAACCGAGAGAACAAGCTGGATTCAGGAGTGGCTACAGCACAATAGATCATATCCATGTACTGAGAGAACTAATTGAAAGAGCGAGGGAATATGAACTTCCATTGTGCATGGCTTTTATCGATTATGAAAAAGCCTTTGATTCGGTGAAACCATCAGCAGTTACCACGGCTCTGAAATCCTGCGGTATTGAAGATGCATACATTAATATTATTAATAACATCTATGAAAATGCAAGTGCAAAGATTCGGCTGTTTGAAAATACAACACACATAAAAATTGGAAAGGGAGTGAGACAAGGTGACACCATATCTCCGAAGCTCTTTAATGCCACATTGGAAAATGTCTTTCAATCACTGAACTGGGAAAACAAAGGGATAAAGATTAATGGAGATTATCTAACCCACCTTCGTTTTGCTGATGACGTAGTCATTTTTGCAACTACCCCATCAGAGCTGCAGAGTATGATCCAGGAACTTGCTGACAAGAGTAAAGAAGTGGGATTAAAAATGAACTTTCAGAAGACAAAAGTGATGTTCAATGCTTTTACAAGAAATGAAGATTTATCGATTGATGGAGAAAAACTGGAGATAACAGATACGTATGTTTATCTTGGACAGCAGATATCAAGTGAGGGTCACATTGATGAAGAAATTAATCGGCGTACAAAACTTGCCTGGAGAGCTTTTGGAAGAAACAGCATAATTTTCAAGAGCAATATGCCATTATGTCTTAAAAGAAAAGTGTTTGATCAATGCATCCTTCCAGTGCTTACGTATGGTGCAGAGACGTGGACCTTAACTAAAAGAGACATACAAAGGCTGCAGACAACTCAAAGAAGCATGGAGAGGTGCATGCTTGGTATAACCAGGAGAGATAAGAAGAGGAACTCGTGGATCCGAAAAATGACGAGAGTGGAAGACATCATGATCAGAGTTAAATCCCTGAAATGGCAATGGGCTGGACATACTGCCAGAAGGACAGACCATAGATGGACAGCCGAAATTTTAGATTGGATTCCAAGGGACAGGAAAAGACCCAGAAAAAGACCACATGGGAGATGGGTGGATGAAATTCGTAAATATGCGGGAGTGACATGGAGGAGACTGGCACAAGACAGACCGTTGTGGAGGAAACTTGGGGAGACCTTCGTCCAGCAGTGGATTGATAATGGTTGACAATGATGATGATGATGATCTGCATTTACGCCCTCTGGCTGCAAAATTGTGCATCGTAAAAAAAAAAAAAAAAAAAAAACGAAAGAAAGGATCATCATTCGCACATTTCAGACTTTCCAATCCAAAAAGAATTTTTCAAATCAGACTAATGGTTGCAGAGATATGGTGTCCACAGACGGACGGCCAAACCGGTAACATAAGCACGATCTTTTTTACAAAAGATGTGCTAAACATTACCTCTCCTTCGCATAGAAATACCTCTCCTTCCTATTTTAGTCCACACACGTGTGTGTGGCTCTCGACAAAAAGAGTTTTCAATGCTGAATATTTCATTATTACGGGAATGCTTCCTTCATCTGACTAAAATGTTAATCGATGCGTGACAGTTAATCAATCGTCTTAAGTGTTCTAGTCTTCTCTAGGGACTGGGTTCGTATATGCACTTACATGCTAGAAGGTCCGCGCGCGTGTTTCATCGACGTGTATTTCCTGCTAAAGATTTCTATGCCGCAGGTATCTTAACAGCATCGAAATCTTGAGTTTAAGTTTGTAGCCCGCCCTTCGAAATATCCCTTTCACATTTCGTAAGAGATAGAAACCCGAATAGAATTGGAGAAAGCTTTTCTGATTGGCTAATGTTAGCGTGTTTGACTGTTGATTGCGGTAGTGCAGCATGGCACATGAAGGGTTCCGCGACCTTTCGATTTTCGAACTCCTTTTATTATTTTGTGTTCTCATTGCTGTTTTGCTTGCTACTTCACGTACCACCAAATGTGTTGGAAACCTTAATGCACGTGTACGAAAACGTCACTTGCGCAGCGTATGTAAACAAAATACGTGGTCACGTGCGTTTCCACGTGATCTACGCGACTGTTTAAGACTGCTGCTCGTCAGTAATCGTCAGTAGTGATGATCACAATGGGAAAAACACAAGTTTATTTTGGGTGCCCGTCTGGCTGAAGTGACGATTTTGAAAGCAGTAGAGCTGATTGGTTTCTCAAAATGTGGGATATCCCGGGTTTTCAACCAGTGGAAAAATAACACATTGCTTGTCTAAGAGGCGTAACTCTTTCGCGACGACAATCTGTCAAGAACGAAGTCGCCGGCTTCTGAGAAGGCTTGTACGGAGGAACAGGACTTCCTGCGTGCAGCAATTAATCGAAGCATTCAGCGAAGGCTGTTCGCGACCCATATTTCAGCGAACTATGCGCGGGGAGTTGAAGAGGCAGTCGCATGCCTATACGGAATTCACTGATTTCTGCGAAGAACCGGAAAGTTCGTCTACAGCGATGTGAGGAACACCGTGACTGGGCACTGGAAAAAAGTCATGTGGTCCGACGAGTCCTATACGGAAACCACTGATTTCTGCGAAGAACCGGAAAGTTCTTCTACAGTGGTGTCAGAAACACCGTGACTGGACACTGGGAAAAGGTCATGTGGTCCGACGAGTCCTATACGGTAACCACCGATTTCTGCGAAGAACCGGAAAGTTCGTCTACAATGATGTCAGGAACACCGTGACTGGATCCTGGAAAAAAGTGATGTGGTCCGACGAGTCCTATACGGAAACCACTTATTTCTGCGAAGAACCGGAATGATCGTTTACAGTAGTGTCATAAACACCGTGACTGGACACTGGAAAAAGGTCATGTGGTCCGTAGAGTGTTTTACGGAGACCACTGATTTCTGTGAAGAACCGGAAAGTTCGTCTACAATGGTGTCAAGAACACCGTGGCTGGACACTGGAAAAAGTCATGTGGTCCGACGAGTCCTATACGGAAACCACTAATTTCTGCGCAGAACCGGAAAGTTCGTCAACAATGTTGTCAGGAACACCGTGACTGGACACTGGAAAAAGTCATGTGGTCCGACGAGTCCTATACGGAAACCACTGATTTCTGCGAAGAACCGAAAAGTTAGTCTACAGTGGTGTCGGGCGGGAACACGGTGACTGGACACGAAAAAAGTCATGTGGTCCGACGAGTTCCCGTATAATTTTGTTCTGCACCGACGCGACGGTAGGTAAAGAATTTGGCGTGAGCCTCGTAGTCAATAGATCCAGCTTGCTTTGTAAACACCACTCAAGGTTCTGAAGATGGTGTCATGGTGTGGGACACGTTCTGTTGGTACGGTACGGATTCCCTGATGTTGCTGGAAGGTCGGATGTCCTCCAAGGATTATCTGAACATTGTTGCCGATCAAACCCATCCTATGTACTGTGGACTTTTTTTCCAGCAGGTGACGGCTGTTTCATGGACGACAATGCTACAGTCCATCGTGCATGATGTATTCAGCAGTGGTTCAGCAAGCACAACAGCGACTTCGACCATCTTCCCTGGCCACCGCAAAGGACGGAAATGAGCCTCATTGAGGGACGTGTTCAGTGGGGCGTAACTACCACCCCTGCAGCTGCCCGGAGGGGGGGGGGGGGTCAGGTAACGAAGGGGCATACTGCAGCTGCCAGTTATAGTTTTATGAAAAAATTCGAACACGCACATTTATTAACCCAAAGATTCATATTTTGCTTTAAACTATATTTAGCTTTGCCTAAATAAATGCCTAGTTTCACTTTTAAAACACTGAATGTCCTACAGATTGAAAGTGTTCGGCTCTGTGACTTCGGGTTGTAAATAATATGATCGCTCTCCAATCGCCTTCTCTCTGCGCTGCTGAGGAAAAGGAAAAGCGCGAGGCCACAGTGAGATTCCATGTGGAGTATATTGGAAAACAGCCTCGGTTACCTAGGATTACGTGCAGGACAGGCGTCAACATTGATTCACAGCAGTCGCAGATTTGCCATATGTAAGAGGGTGATTTCTTCAAGTGATTTATTTTAGTTTTGGACTTAGCAATTACACGTATTTTCAAATCTATTACTTTAAAAGTTAAAGCTACAGGGCTCTAGGTACCACCATTATTTTTGCAGACACTCCCCCTGACTTATTAACCCCTAACCCCCCCCCCCCCCCCCCCCAACTACCACACACACACACACACCGCGAAAAATGCATCCTCCCTCGTGTTCAAAATCCTGGGGAAATAACTGTTCTTAGGGGTGCTGAAGTAAATCTTGCGGCGTGGGGGGGGGGGGGGCACGTTGTGCTAATGGGGAGGGTGCACGTTGTGCTAGTTACGCCACTGGACGTGTTAGAAACACAGATACGGGAGCAAAATCCTCTTCCGTCAAATCTGAACCAGTTAAGTGAATCTCTGGTGAACGCCTGGTAAGCTGTAAACGCAGCTGCACTGCAACACCTTTTGGAATCTATGCCAAACCGCATGTGTGCTGCAATTCGGGCAAAAAGAGGTCTAACCCGGTACTGAATAAAAGTTTTTAATTTAGTGGCCGATATGTGTACCTTCTCCGAATAAGTGCGTGCGTGCAAGTAAAGTGAATGCGGTTTTAAACAAAGGAATGTGAAATGACGCTGTTGAATGACTCGATGTACCGCGTTATTTAAAAGAAGCAATGAATATTATGGGCTGAATTAGAACCAATTTGCTATTGTTGTATCTTATTACTTGGGGTGTACTCGGGATTAGTGAAAACACAAATTATGCTGAATTTACTTAAATTAGTTCCTTGAGAATTCATACATGGAACCTATTGTTTCTGCAGACGAGATACTAATATTTCTTGATAATGTCAGATATCGCCGATTTCAGTGAATCTCCAGAATGACATTCTGGAAGTGAAATTTAATTTCACTGCAATATCGGACAAGTTTCACTGCAAAACTATAAACATTAGGTTGATTTTTGTACCGTACGGACGCATTTTTTAAATTTCCTCCTGTCTGAAATGTCTGCATCTCACCATCAGATTTACTGTTTCTTTGAGTTCTCAAGCCCAGAGGGGAACTACATAGAATTTTTTTGGGGGGGGGGGGGGGGATTAACGATTCCCTTGAGCATTTAAGGTTATAAGGAGCTCCAGTTCGTAATTTAAGGCCACTAGTTCCACATGAGAAATAGTAACAGCACCGTTGGACAAACATACCAACTGTTTCTCATCCGGAACTCGACACCGTTTTCAACTCGGGAAAATTAGCCTGCGCCTCTGACTACCCGGCTAACAGGGAGGCTGTCGCTTTTCTTATCTGCAAGCCCGACATTTTGGGAAATTAAGCATTTCAAAGAGCGGAGAATTTTATCTATCTAGCTAGCTATCCGTCCGTCCGTCCGTTGTCAACTATTGTCAAACCACTTCGGGGGAAAGGTCTCCCAAAATGTCATCCACAGTGGTCTGTCTTGACAGGCAGACAACATTTTCTGCTGGTGATTTAGTCGGTGTATCGTTTATACAATTATTGAAAGTATGGCCAGTGGTGCGATAGGTAACAATTTGTTTGCTATGCTTTAGTCAGGATATCTTTGATACACTGAGTGAAAGCATGGCATTTTTTGTTTATGATCTAGTTCTTCTTTTTTTTTCGCTTATCATTTAGCACACCTTCACCCTAAGTGAAAGTGTGTTTCTCATTTTTGTTTTGAATTTTGTATTTTGTTTCATTCAGGATATTTAGCTACACTTCCACACTAAGTGAAAGTGTAGAGGAAGGTGCGCTATGTGTCATTTTGTTTGCTGCTACTTTAGTCATTATACGAGTATCATGGATGCACCGAATAAAGAATGATCCAATGGATGAAAGTGTTGCCAAAGGTGCGGTATTGAACATTTGTTTGCCGATGATTGAGTCATTATACTATATCTTGGATACACTAGCAATGTAAGTGAAAATATGGTCAAAGGGGAACCATGAAACATTTTGTTTGCTGATCATTTTGTCAACTCTTATTGTTCGTTGTCGAAGTACAATTACAATGGTCAAAAAGTTCGTTGGACAATGCATTCATATGATCATGCCAAGCAACAAAATTAATACAAATACAATTTAAGATTTTTATGTACAGTGCATCTTAAATTGTGAATCTAATAAGGTCATCCACCGTTCTGTGTGGAAAATGACCGTCTTGAGAGGTGACCTACAAATAGAGTGGCTCAGCCATAATAATCTGCCATTTTCACTTGAAAATGAAATACAAAATACTTATCCTTTTTTAATGTACCCTTTTATTGAAGAGCTTGCTCTTCTGTTTTTTCTTTTTAACCATTTAACCGGCTGGAACGAATTAACTCGAGGGTTAACAAAATATGCTGAAATCAGCTCGAACGAATATATTCGCTGTCTGAGAAATGTGCCGAATGCGACGGAAACGAGTGAACCTCCTCATCAGAACGCGTTGCTTTTTCCTTACGTTTATCATTCTAAGTGGTCATTTGGTGGTTATGATTGTCATTAATCCTTCATGTCTGTATCTTTTCCGCTAAGGATGCTAAGAAAAGAGCAATGAATCTAAGAAGAGAAAAGATGTTTGAGTAACTTGTTTCTACCCAGTCATGTCCGGGAACTACAGCTTCCGAATCATTCCTTGGGTAATGCGACAGAGAATAAAGAACTATAAGGGGATCAGACTACATACTGTAAGGCTAACGACTGTAATTAAGCATTTACAACCAGTGACAGATTTATAGTCGGTACACCTGAGATCGAAGAAGGAAAGCAATTGCTTTACCATAGCATTTGGTATAACCGAGTCACTATAAGAACACTTCCTGTTTGAGGAGCACAGAAAATTTTTAACAACTTTAGGTTCAGGTACATCGGCCGCTTAAAGGGGTAATGCAGCCTTCATTGAAGAGCTTGCTCTTACGTTCTTTCTTTCATACCATTTTGTTATTCAGGAAAGTTATTCACTAAATTTCTTGCTAAGAACCAGAAAACTGAAGAAAGGGGTACGGTGTCCGGAACATACGTACCTTATCGCAAACCGGGCATTCCTACTACATGTTCCTCCGGAGAAAATGGAAGGTAAGAAGATGCCGAACGCAATAGCAGCACCACTTCGGTTGAGTTTTAAATCCAGTTCCCCAATCCCCAATCCCCGTCCTTTTTCTTACTTAAAGTCAGCGATGTTTTCTTGAGCCATCTGGAGCGGACTATTAATCCTGCTCCAACAATACGGCCTCTATGTAAGGACAATAAGTTCGTTGGAATAAGAGGTACGAACTTCTCCTTCGTGCGCTCTACTCTCTCATATCGGGCAATTAAAGATCGACCATGCGTACCCCCGTTAGTAGAGAACCATAACGTTTGTAAACAAAATTCTAAGAACTTGACAGACACCAGGGATTACCCAGCATCTACAATCTCGTGAAGGACGGTGACAGGGAGATAAACAGAAACAGGTGTTTCATATTTTTAAACCCCCCAGTCTTTTCGTTATATTTCTAGGATTTTCTAAACAAGTTTTTCTATAAGTTCGGCAGTTGTGTGACTGAAAAATGTAGGTATATTCTCCCATGCATTTCAAAAATGGCCGCATCATAAAAGTGCCTTCCAAATAGAGGTCTCTTTTGCATTATTTCTTTTGGTGATAACATCCGTGCCAGACAAAACTGCCCGTTTTGTCAGGTGACCGCGAAATGCGAGTGACTGCCAACACAGGTGTTTCACTGTATTTTTTTTATCTTGTTTCACATGGGAATGCAACTTCAGTTCGTTTTGCTAAGTCCACCTCAGAGCATGGGGAGCCCAATATTTGGTATGCTAACAGATGGCTCATGGTACAGATATCTTCGCATTCGTATTCGTCTGAGCCTGCAAATCATCTCCATTTTATCATGTTTCTCATACTTCTGCCAATTCTTGTTCGCGTGTGATCAATTTCTATTCATATGGTGCTCACCTGTTCTGCTGGCATTTCTATTAATGTGATATTGTCAGGGAATGTCTTTCCAGACGACTAGGTAATGGCTCATTTCCATATAATCATAAACCGTTCTCTACGCTGTTAAAAAGAACCTACTTAAAAATGATGACCTGAACCTACGCGTTTTGTTTTAAGTAGTACAATCGTATTGTAAACGAGTACATGACATGCTTAAATATAAGTAACCATACCTACTTACAAATAACTGCGTCAATAAATATAAATATAATCTCGTATTACTTCATTTTAGGTATTATAGATTTCAAGAGAAATTGTTTAATAAATGTGTAAAGTGACACACATAATTCATTAGTACAACAAAGTCACTGATCACAAGTAATTTAATTGTGCATAAAGTATCTTTGTGTACGTTTTTACATTAACTATATTTGTTTCACTCTCATAAATAATATATTGTCGCTTTATCACTATATTTGTCATAAAATTGTGCGATCCATTTGCCCAGCATGTGGCAACGAGTATATCTATTATACCAGATGTGCCATCGAATAATATACTTCCAGTTGATTCTATGAATAAATGAGTATGTATGGAGTACACGTATTTCGAATCGAGCAGCGGATGGCTTAGTGGTTAGAGATTCAGACTACTGACGGAGTGGCCCCAGGTTCAAACCTAGCCTGATAGGCGTGGTGGTGTGAATTTCTAACAATAGCTGAATATCCGCCGTGCTTCGGACAAGCACTCCAAGTGACGGCCCCCGATTACATATAAATGTGTTCATTCCTTAGCACCCCACCCCTAATTTCTCTCTGCCTTCTATGTGGAAAATTGTACGCTTGTACGGAGGCGCCATCGAGTGTGCTCTCTCTCACTTACAAATTATCCTGTCAGTATCTCTAGATTCGGACTGACTTCGTTCAGTTTCTGTGCCCTGCCCGACAGGGCACAGAAACTGAATGAAGTTAGAGCACATATATATTTGAAATATATGGATTTTTTTTTAGTACATACATTTCGAATTAGAAATACCAGATATACTCACAATTGATTCCCTGTATGTACTCAAAAATGAGTACGTGTCTTTTCCAAAAATGAGACACAAGTAATCGGAGCCAATATAAGCTTAGAATTTACTCAAAACCGAGTACATTTTGCTTATTTCTAAGTACCAATTTTAACAGTGTATCCAATGCGGAATGAAGCCTTCCTCCAGTCTGCCCCACAACTCACTGTATTGAATAATTCTGTTCTATTTCATTCCGGCAGCCTTTTGAATTTCATCAACTCGTCGCCCACGTGGTCTTCTTCTGGGTATTTCCTTGTCCCTTGATATCCAATCTAATCTTTCAGCTGTCCAACAGTGGTCAGTTCCTCTGACAATGTGTTCGTCCATTGCCATCTGAGGGTCTTTACTTTAACATAATGTCATCTACTCTTGTCATTTTCCTATCTACACTGTCGTAAAATGAAAAAAGAACACCGAGAAGGAGACGTCTGATACCAACGAAATTGACACAGCATAATAACGGAATACAGAGGATAACGTGATCAAAACATTATGGCAAAATACAGGTGTATTTGCTGGTAAACTGAAAAAAAAACCATTTCCATGTAACATGGTTAGTACGAGGTTGAACCGCCATGAACTGCGTCACACTGTGCAATTCTGGCATGGAGTCTGTCGTACAGATGTTGGATGTAAGTTTGGGGTATTAAGTTCCAAGCATCCTCAACCTGGACGCGTAAATCCGGGATGGTCTTGGCTGGCCGTGGAGACCGGATAAGTCGTTGTCCCATAAAATCCCACACGTGCTCAATGGGGGACAAATCCGGTGAACGTGCAGGCCATTGAAGTTGTCTCACACCCTGAAGTGCATGTTGCGTTGCACGTGCCGTGTGTGGGCGTGCGTTCTCTTGTTGGAAAACACCACGATTGACCGACCTTACAAATGGCACAACAACGGGCTGAATGATGTTGTTGAGGTAGGAGGTGCTGTTTAACGTACCCGGTACAAACACTAGTTTTGTACGGGAGTGATAGCTGATCGCTCCCCACACCAGGAGACCAGGTGTAGGCCCTGTGTGTCACTGGCGGATGCAAGAAGGGTGGAGACGCTCCCCTGTGCGTCTGCGAACACGCATACGGCCATCGGAGGCTCCCAAGCAGAATCTGCTTTCATCGCTGAACACGACATATCGCCATTGCGTTCTCCAGTGCAGCACCACTGCAGCCGTTCCTGACGGTGGGCTGGAGTCAGAGGTACACATGCCAGAAGCACACGTGCACGTAGTCCTGCATCCAGTAGACGGTTGCGGATTGTTTGCACAGTCACCTCAGGTGCAACGGCAGCTCGGATTTGCGTCGCATGGTGGATGTTCTGCTTGACAACGCCGCTCTTCTTATGCATCGATCGGTCCGCTCATCAGTCCGTCTGTGACTCCAGCTTCCACGTCTTCTCGTGTGAGAATGTTCCTCGGACCATCTACGCCACCATCGTACCACCACCGATACTTCCCGTCCAATTCGCTCCGCAATACGACGATACGACCACCCGGCCTCGCGGAGTCCGTCTAGACGACCTCGCTCAAAGTCCGATAACTGCTGAAATCGTACACGTTTGCCATGTCCAGGCATTGCAGCTTCTTCAGGGTCTTCGCACGTGTCCGTACGCCGACGACTGATTACAGTCACTTCGCCGTACTCCTTAAATACCACCGACGATAATTTGCATATTATGCCGTGCTGTGGCGCAAGCGCACACCGGTTGGTCCCTAAATTAACATCACACCTACGTAAACTCGACCCCAGTAACATATGTCAATTTCATGATCGTCCGCCAATTCCTTCTTGGTGTTCTTTTTTCACTTTCCGCCAATTCCTTCTTGGTGTTCTTTTTTCACTTTCCGCCAATTCCTTCTTGGTGTTCTTTTTTCACTTTCCGCCAGTGTATAAATCTTTCTTGATTACACCAAGCATGCATCCCTCCGCGCTTCTTTGAACTGTCCCCAGCCTCTGTAAGTTTTTTTCTTTAGTAAGGTTCCTTATCTCTAATCCATATGTAACTGAAATGGCGCATTAATTAAATAAACTCTTTTCCTTCTAGCCATAATAGCAAACTCCCCTTGAAAATTCTAATGTTTTTTCCCCAAATGCAGTTCAGCAGAACGTAATGCGTCTATTTATTTATGTTTTACTGTGGCCCTCGCTTCTTATTTGGTTTGAATGGTAGATGTAGGCTTCAGTTACTTCGAAATTCCCCATCAACCTGTAATTCTTCAGTTTTCGTAAAAGAGCTGCATATCAATTTGTTTTCTGCAAGTACATCTTTAATTCCACTTCACTGCTTTTGTGCGCAAGTTTCTGGATCATATACTGTATAATTGTGAAAGGGTGCTTACGAAAATGACTATGTCGTCAGCAAAACGAAAGTAAAGTAAACAATCTCCACTGATCTTTTTCTCCTTTTTTAACAGTTCACTGAATGAAAGACATTCTGCAATGTGGCACTGAAGAGTAGTCTGTATCTACTGGTATTATGAGGGACACACGATTTTCCGATTACATGACCCATATTGCACCCATCCATGAAACCCCCAAATGTTCTAACTTTACGGTATTTGAAACTACACTGCTGGCCACCCAAAATGCAACACCAAGAAGAAAGTATCCGATTGGCCGGAGCATGCGTCGCCCGCGAGAGGACATGCAAACGATTAGCATTGCAGGGCATATACAAATCATGTGCCCGCGGCACGCCACCGAGAAGCACTATAAGAAGGGCGCACCGAAGGCGGGGTGTAAGTAGTGGAAGTGTGTTGTGCTGCCGGACCTGTACGTGGGAAGCTTCCTGATGCCTCGTCGCAGAATACGTCAGTCATTCCAGCACGTTTCGGAGTTCGACAGAGGACGAATAGTGGCTTATCGCGACAGCGGTTTATCGTACCAAGACATCGTCACCCGTGTGGGACGGCATCCAGCCACAGTGAGGCGAGTATGGATTCGGTGGGTGTAGGAGGGACGGACGGACCGACGTGAGCGATTGCCGCTGCTGCGGCACACCACCGAACGAGAGGACCAGCATGTTGTGCGGCGGGCATTGACGGCTCGCACCGCCACATCACGAACTTTAGCGCAGGAATTAGGGTGTGTTGCGCAACAACCTGTGTCAGCACGTACCGTTCGACGTCGTGTGCAGGAACGGGCTTGCCGCACGGCGCCCATTGCTCCGATTACCATTGACGTTACACCACCGGCGAGTGCGGCGGCAGTGGGCCGTTGAACGCCGCATGTGGACTACGGAATGGCACGACATTGTCTTTTCAGACGAATCCCGCTTCTGCCTGCAACACCACGATGGTCGGATCCGCGTGTGGCGGCACCGCGGCGAGAGACTGTATGACGCCTGCATTATGCATCGCCATGCCGATCCGTCGCCTGGCGTTATGGTCTGGGGCTCAATTGGATATGACACCCGCATCCCTCTGGTACGCATCGCCGGTACACTCAACAGCCACCGCTACATCTCCGACGTTTTGGAGCCTGTAGTCCTCCCTTACCTGCAGGACCTGCCAGCGGCCACGTTTCAACAGAATAATGTGCGTCCGCACGTGGCACGCATCGTGCAACAATTCTTCACGGCTCACCAGGTGTCACTGCTGTCGTGGCCCGCCTGTTCTCCCGATATGTCGCCCATCGAACACGTCTGGTCGCTGATCAGCGACCGAGTGGCCCAGCAAGCACCACCCGCGGCTACGCCTGATGAACTGTGGCAACGTGTGGAAGCAGCCTGGACCGACATACCCCAAGCCCACATCCAAAGCGTCTTTCGTTCGATGCCGTGGCGTGCAGCGGCCGTTATTGCCATCCATGGGGGCCACATGAACTATTGATGTCTGTGTGTTCCGCAAGTCGCACGGGCCTGTAAGCTCAATCGTTTAATCTTTGTATCTGTTGTTATGTGTCCAGTAAATCTGGCTTTTCTATCTCGTGTCCTTCTTGGTGTTGCATTTTGGGTGGTCAGCAGTGTATATACTATTTATTTCCGAAACTCCTACTTTGAAAACAACTTCTATTTTCCGAAAACGTGCTTATTCCTAAAGTTTTTTCAGTATACAGCCAAACCTCCATTAACGGACACCTCCAAGGTTCAAGCAATGGCAAGTTTTGATTGGTACAGAACAGTTGCCGTAGGATTAACATTAACGATAACCTCCAAACAGTTAAACCTCTTAACAGCAAACAACGGACACCCCAGTCAGCCCCGAAGGAGATCTCACTGACGCCCTGTTCCTTGGATTAACATTAACGATAGCGTCCGCACAAGGAAACCTCTTAACAACGGTCACCCCAGTCAGCCCCGAAAGAAATCTAACTGACACCCTGTTCCTTGGATTAACATTAACGATAACCTCCGAACAATGGAACCTCTTAACAACGGTCAACGGACACCCCAGTCAGTCCCGAAAGAAATCTAAAGGACGCCGAATAAAGAATGCTAATGTGCATCGAGCTCGATGGGTTGGATTACAACGAGGGCAGTGGTGTGCTTAAGTGAAAAGAAAGTTTAGTTGTACGTGAGATGAACTGTGTATGTTTCAGTCGCGACCTGGGGGGTGGTGGTGGGGGTTGTGCGTGAAATGTTTTCTGTTGACGGCTATACACACGTATGTCTCTGATTGATCCCTGCGGCTTCTGTTCCTGTTTTTCGGCACCTAGGTAATTGTGCAGTTCCACTTCACTGTCTAGCATTTTTCTTTTTTCTTTTCTCTTAGCGTACCCCAAACTTAACCTCTTTTGCTTGATATTTCTAAAAAGAAGTCTGAGGCAACGGGTCAGACACCACTTTCCTAAAATCCCCTATACCATGATTTTATTTTAAATTGTTATATTGAGTTTCATTCAGCACTCTACCTTTGGTAATAGCTTTAAAACCATTTTCTTTGTGCGTAAGGTTTGTACAATTATTCTGATTTTGTACCAAAGCAAAATATTAGCAATGTTAACTTAGGTCTAACCTCCCAACAACGGTCACTTTTTCCCGGTCCGAGCGGACCGTTTCGGAGGTTTTACTGTATACAACGTCCTCGTGCACCTCAAAACATCTGCTTTGGCTATATATTGAAAGAAAATATAGTTTGTTATTTTTATCATTTCTATTTTTAAATATAAGTGGAAAGTTTACTGTCCTCTTTGAAAGTGGAAAATAAATTTTAAGTCAAAAAATATATTTAAAAGATACAAGCTGCGCAATTATCGAAACAATTGCAACAAAGTGATTTCCTGGGGTAAATGCCATTGCGAGTACGTTTTCTGTTTCGTAGTGGAGCCTTTTCGATCGTGTACTGAAATTTAAACCGATCCGGAACTATTAATGGTCGCCTTGAATGTTCTTACGTAATTTTGGTCGCTAAGTGAAACAATTTTCATTGACATTTCTTGTGTATATTGAAAAATCGGAATTTCATTATCTCTCTTTCAAAACGAACTAAAAATGTGGTTTTGTAGCAGGGAATTGGATCTTTTTTTTTTTTTTTTTTTGTAATTTCGTGAAGGTTTTATTTTTTGGCTTTGAAAGGAAACTATGCCGCCCCGGAGGCGCACTGGTCTAAGTGCTGGCTTATAGCCATTCGTCTGAGAATGGTCCGGGTTCGAATCCCGGTGAGGCATGAATATTGTCTATTGTATTGTATACCAGTGACCCTAAATTAGGAATGGGTGACTGCTTATAGCCCACTGAGTTGCTCACGGTGGTCGTTAAACCTCCAATCAAAAAAAAAAAAAAAAAAAAAAGAAACTATATAAGGAATTAATGAGTCACTTCCCACTTATTATCACATGCCTTTAAAGTTTTTTGCTCAGTCGCTTGAATATTATCTCGTAGTGTAGACAGCTGTTATTTGTTCATTTGAGGAACTGGACTATTACTTTTAAAACCCACTCTTTTAAGCTACTCTTAATCTTCCAGAGCGGCCTTGTTCAATGGTCATATTTCGTGTTCCTGTTCTTCCGCCTGAATGATTACAGCTGTTCTTGGTCATTTCACATGATCCTGGTACAGTTGCCGGTAGTCATTAGCTGTGTATTTTAGCGTGAACCGGTCATTGTCTTAGTCTGAATGCAGTGTGCGTAATTATTTTTCAGTCTTTTTCCTTCCACGAACTGGAGCTCCCCAATTAAAGCTCTGGAATCTATTAGTCCGGTTTTTTTTTCATGTGTATGCATGAATTCCCTTCGTTAATAATTCCGAATCGTCTCCTTCCTTACGTTTGCAAGTCCGAAAGTCGTACCACCCCGGAGGTTAATTAGCGATATTCCAGCTTTTCTTCTCCCTATTGTGCGCAGTACGAAGATAGCATCTGTGCTTTCATTCACCTTCACATCATTTGCCTCAGAGGTGCTCCTTTAGTCTCTTCTTATCGAGGGACATTAAAAGAGACGTTTCATTATCAAAGTTGAATCCCCCCCCCCCTTAAAATGAAAGATGGCAGGTTTTACAAAACGCGTTGTTCATTTGGCTCAAAAACGGAAAAGACATCTTTTGTGTAATAAAAGTATTTTCTTTTATAAATCAGCATCGCAGTTCAGAGGAAATAAACTCTTTTAATCACTTGAGTAACGTTCAGGAAATTAGACCCATTTTTACATTAAGAACTGCACACTGATTATTAGCTGTCAATCTCGACCATTAGTTGTCATATTGTTCCGAAAGTTTAGGTTATGTTATATCCAGCAATAAGTATGATTTCTTCTGCCGTTCTTCTTAAACTGTAGTAATACTAATAAAACTATTCCATCAAAATGAATTAAAATTTCACACATGGACAAAAAGATATTGGAATGGTACGTACATTTCAGAAAGTTGATTACCTAATCTGAAATTTCCAGAAAGCCATACGACATTATGTGTATGAGAATTGTTGTCCACGAATTTCGCATATCAAGACGGTAAAGTTGCAGCAATAAATTCCGTCGGCGTAGCTTAATTGGGAAAGCATTCGGCTCCGGAGCAGAAGGATGATGGTTCGAACCCTGCCACCGAGAAATTTTTGTTTTGTTGCATTGACACCCGAACGTAAATATGGATCTACTGGCCGTTAAGTTCTTCGGAAAATGTGTGATGCTTCTTCCGCACGTCGTCTCGAATTAATGAGAATTCTTTCTTCTACAGAGAGTTTCTTCAATCATGGTTTGTGGTGGACCCGAAACCTGAGATTTCGTGCCCACGCCTTTCTCGGGGGGGGGGGGGATATATGTGACGTGCTACACAGCTGAAGCACATTCATTAGCTGTAGCTTAATTGGGAAAGTATTCTGCTCCGGAGCAGGAGAATGCGGTTTCAAGTCCCCTCACTGGCAAATTTGTGTTTTCACACGTCACAACATGCAGCCAAAATCTCTTAGATCAAATATCAGTTAATAGTGCACCAAACTATGCAAGTTCAAAATGTCTATAGCGTTGTATAAATATATTCATTCAGTGACGTAACACAGTACAAATAAGTCGCCAGCCAGTCTTTCGCTCTCCACTGGGATACTTTTGCAAGCAATGGTTAGACATAAAATGCTCTTAGATTATTTCAGAGCTAACAATGATTTTGAAGTGCCTTGTAAATTTTTTATGGCGTCACGATGAAAGACTTCCAAATCCATCGTCCATTTCAGTCTCTTTAAAATATTTTTTATCAGTTTTTCTTATGTGTGGCGTGAAAGTCAGTTGCGTTATCGACGATTTCAAAAAATAAATAAATAAATAAATAAATTAACTATCGTATATAAAATAAAATTCACTTCTTTTGAATCATCAGTTAGATCAGGGGGCCTAGTGGTTATTTTATAACGTCAGAAAAAACAGCCAAAATCTCTTAGATTATAACACAAAGAACTTTACACCAATTATACATAAGATAATATAATTATACTATAGTAATCCAAATTTATTGGCGTGGAAAAAAATTCAAAGTTTGTAAGCTTTCACTCATCAACCAGATGGCTTTTTCAAGAAAGGCAGTCAGCAAATTGGATGATAGAACGCTTCAACATAACGCTTCAATAATTTGAACGCGTTCAAATTGTTGAAGCGTTTTGTTATCCAGTTTGCAGTTTGCTGTCTACTTTCCTTGAAAAATTTATCTGGTTGATGTGCGAAACTTGGAAACTTTGATTTTTATTCTACGCCAATAAATTTGGATTAGTAGTATAGTTACACTATCTTATATCTCTTAGATAGTTTGTTTGTCGCGATTTCAGAGTAAACAATGATCTTGAGATGATTTGGTCATTTATTGCGGTATCACGAAAAAACGCCGTAGCCTATCTTCCATTCCAGTCGTTTTTACGCTTTCCAACCGTATTTTGAAGAAGCGTATATGCTCCAGCTTTGTCCGTCCGTCCATCCGTCCGCACGATAACTGGCGTAAAAATGGTTCGATTTCGATGAAATTTTAGTATGTGGTAGGGGACCACCTGGGGACGAACCCTATTGAAAATGGGACAAATGGGGTTAAAGGTCACGACGTAGGAGCGGGATCCTTCCATGCCCTTATGCGTCATAACTTGCGTAAATATGGTTCGATTTCAATGAAAGTATGCTATGTGGTAGGGAACCACCTGGGGACGAACCCTATTGAAAATGGGACGAATGGGGTCAAAGGTCACGACGTAGGAGCGGGATCATTCCATTGCCTTTTATGCCTCATAACTTGCGTAAATATGGTTCGATTTCAATTAAATTTTACTATGTGGTAGGGGACCGCCTGGGGACGAATCTTGTTTAAAATGAGTGAAGTGGGGTCAAAGGTCAGGACATAAGAGCGGGATGCATTTCGTTGCCCTTATGCGTCATAACGTGCGTAAAAATGGTTCGATTTCGATGAAATTTTAGTATGTGGTAGGGGACCACCTGGGGACGAACCCTATTGAATGCGGCCGAAATGGGGTCAAAGGTCAGGATATAGGATTGCGTTCTATTCCATCGCTCTTATCCCATATTATTAAGATGGACGTCAAGTAATTTTGCTTCCTATACTTCCAATGGAAAAACTTTTGTACACATTCCCTTCACAATTAATGTGTTCCCAAGGATGAAAATTTGATCATCGATTAAAATAACTTTATTATAACTTGGAATACTTAATATTTTCTAAAACATAACCATAATTTTATTAAAAATCAATAACTTTTCCTTTGGTGGTGTTGAAACCAGAAAAAGGATGGCGCGACCTGTACTTTGATGATGTCAGTAGACAAACAAATGTTGGATTGTATAATTATGGTAAAAATGTTTTAAAAAATATTAAGTATTCCAAGTTATAAAATGAAGCTATTTTAATCGATGTTCAAATTTTCATCGTTTTGAACGCATTAATTGTCCAGAAAAAAGATGGCGCGACCTGTATTTTCATGACTTCAGCACACAAAAAAATGTTGGATTGCATAATTATGGTTATGTTTTAGAAAATATTAAGTATTTCAAGTTATAAAATGAAGATATGTTAATCGATGTTCAAATTTTCATCCTTGGGAACGCATTAATTGGGAAGAAAATGTGTACAGAAATTTTTCCATTCGAAGTACAGGAAGCAAAATTACTTGATGTTCATCTTAAAGGAGCAATTCTTGTATGTATGTAAATTTTATTTTGAAAACGGCTCTAAGAATTTTGATGAAAGTCGTTAACCTATCGTTTTCTTGTACTAGAAATCGATTTAGCTTGATCTCGACTTTAAGAAAATCTGTTTAGTGGGTTAAAAATCCACCCCGAATTACCAAGTTTGTAGTGTGGTGTCATGGCGTCGCCCCATTAGATGTTGGCGTGCGGTCATGCCATCTATCTCATTACGTCACGCGTTGTTTGTGGATCCTATCAAATTTTTATGACGTCACACCTTGCTAGCAGATGGTCGCGATTCCCATCTGCCTCATTACGTCACGCGTTGTGTGTGCATGTTCGTCCGCACGATAACTTGCGTAAAAATCGTTCGATTTCGATGAAATTTTAGTATGTGGTAGGGGAACACTTGGGAAGGAACCCTATTGAAAGTGAACGTAATGGGATGAAAGGTCAAGACATAAGAGCGGGATCCATTCCACTGCTCTTATGCATCATAACTAACGTAAAAAAGGTTCGATTTCGATTAAATTTTAGTATGTGGTAGGGGAATACCTGGGGACAAACCCTATTGAAAATTGGCGAAATGGGGTCAAAGGTCAGGACATAGGAACGGAATCACTTCCATCGCCATTATGAGTCATAACTTACGTAAAAATGTTTCGATATGGATGAAATGTTGGTATGTTGTAAGGACTTATCTGGGGACGAATCCTATTGAAAATGGGCGAAATGGGGTGAAAGGTTAGGACACAGGAGCGGGATCTATTTCATAACGCTTATGCATCATAACTTACGTAAACTTTATCATGTTATTTCGGAGATATACTGAACCAGTTCTGTTGAATATCATCCAAATGGATCAAAGGTCAGGGCACAGGGGTGAGATTTATTCCACAGCCATTTTCCTCATAACTTGAGTAATAGCTTGAATAATGATTTCTAGTATATTGGAAAGCGTATCATAATCAATGCATTGCATGATTTTACTAACTTGTTTATTAATTTTTTCAGGTTTTCTCATGCGTGGCGTAAAAATTACTTGCGTTATCGATGACTAGAAATATTTTTTAATGACCGTGTATAAAGTAAAATATACGTAATTTGATTCATCAGGTAAATTATACATCAGGTCCTACCGCTTACTTTATGATGTCACAACAATCCGTCAGAGTCTCTTTTATTTGTTTGCCATGACTTTAGAGCTAACAATGATCGTAAGATATCATGAAAGAAATACGGGATTACGCCATATAATACAAATTTTGAAGATGACAATCCGATTTTTGGCGTAAATGTGACAAGGATGGTAAGTCAGATAATATCCGAAAACTTGAAAATTTTCATCGTCCGTTTGCTTCGACTAGCGAATCCTGTGATGGTTAAATTCAAATTGATCGGAAACTTGATCGTTCTGGGTGGTGTAGTGGTTAGCATACCCGGGCGTTTTCTGGGAGACGCGGGTTCGAGTCCCGCTCCAGGACGATGAAAATTTTCAAGTTTTCGGATGTTATCTGACTTACCATCCTTGTCACATTTACGCCAAAAATCGGATTGTCATCTTCAAAATGATCTTAAGATACTTTGGTTATTTATTGTGACGAAATGAGAAAACGCACAGGCCCATGTTTCAGTCAAGTCACTGAAGATTATTTTTTCCAATACGATATGTGTGGCGTAAACGTTAGTTACATTACTGACGTCCTCAGAATATTTTTAATTGCCCCTTGTACAGTGAAATATCATTCTTTTGATTCATCAGGTGGATCATTGACATTCCAATTAATCTTTTCGCAGACAAAGGCACAAAATATTTCCTTTATAAAGAGCTTGCCGATCATTCGGCTGCAGTACTTCATGTAAACATAGAATATTCAAAGCAAACAGAATGTAAATTATGAATATGCTTATTCAGAGTTTATATTCTGTTTACTTTGAATATTCTATCGATTTCTCATATGTTCTGTTTGCTTTGAATATTCTATCGATTTGCTATGTATTATGAGCAATATTTCTTCCTTCATTGATTCATGTAAACATGAGAAAAACCCAGGATCTGTGGGAATTCGAAAATGATCTAATTGTAGGCTCACGTTCAGCGGGATCCACGATTAAGAAAGCAAAATAAATTATTGGTTTCTGAAATCAAAGGTGTTTAGCGACTGAAACAAAAGCGGATCTTCAATATCCGAAATTCATACAGTATGTGGGACATGCCTCAGAAAACTTGAAAATTGCATCGTCCTGGAACGGGAATCGAACCCGCATCTCCCGATTTACGTTCGAGTATGTTAACGTCACACAACCCATTACAAGAAACATCCAAACAACCGAGGAAGAGTTTTGGGATTCAGCTGAAACGCTTCGTCGTGCGCAAATCGAAGCGTATATGATCGATCCTTCATCTTTAGCGGCATGCGAGCGGAAAGCAAATCTTCTGAAAAAATAACTCTTCTCAAATAAATGATAGTCAAATAGATGTTACCAGAAGATGGATGCCAAATTAATCAAGCAAGTTTACATACCTCAGAAAACTTGAAAATGACATTGTCCTGGAACGGGAACCGAACCCGCATCTCCCGATTTACGTTCGAGTGTTACCGTTACACCACCCAGAACATAGAATCTCCAAGCAACTGAGAATATTTATCGGGACTCAGATGAAACGCTTCGCAGTGTGCAAACCGCAGCATATGTGATCTTTCATCTTAGCGGCAGGGATGTACTTTTAATTAAACAAGTTAGTAAAATCATGCAATGCATTGATTATGATACGCTTTCCAACATACCTGAAATAATTACCCAAGTATTGAGGATAATGGCTGTGGAATAAATCTCGTTCCTGTGTCCCTGACCTTTGACCCCATTTCAATTATATTCAACAGAACCGGTTAAGTATACTTCCGGAACAACATGATAAAGTTTTGTCTCAATCGAAGCATTTTTAGATAAGTTATGACGCATAAGGGCGATGGAATGTATCCCGCTCCTATGTCCCGACCTTTGACCCCATTTCACATATTTTCAATAGGGTTCGTCCCCAAGTAAACCGCTACCACATACTAAAATTTCATCGAAATCGAATCATTGTTCGGCAAGTTATGACGCTTAAGGGCAATGCAATGGATCCCGCTCCTATGTCCGGACCTTTAACCCCATTTCGCCCATTTTCAATAGGGTTCGTCCCCAGGTGGTCCCCTACCATATACTAAAATTTCATCGAAATCGAACCATTTTTACGCGAGTTATCGTGCGGACGGACAGACAGACGGACAAAGCTGGAGCATATACGCTTCTTCAACCTATACGGTTAGAAAGCGTTAAAAAGTGCCTTAGCTGTAAACTGATAAGGTAAAAAATATTTGGAAAGGAGTCTCTCACACATACACACCCACATGCAAACAAAGGTTTTAAAAACATTATTACCATGACCCCGGTAGTACGGTAGTCGCGGAATACTTAATACTCGTCTAATTGGATAAACAGTGAGGTTGCGTTCCCATGAATGTAAAGAACCCAATCTCAAAGTTTACGGACTTCGCGTTGTGTTTCATATGAGCTCGTTACGAGGTATTCGTAAAAAACCCATATGCCGCAAATTGTGAATTTAGAGGAATATACACAGCCTATAAAGTTAGCTACACCAGGTTAAGTAATTAACAATGTTTATTAATAGAAAAAAGTATATATAAGCAATTACATCCTTTAGGTGGAGGCCAAATAAAAGTTACGTTAAATTAAAAAAAATATATTGGAATTAGCCATGTTTACTGGTCAACTGCTACGTACGCCTGTCACACCCTTGAGCTTAACTTTAAAGTAACTCCCTCAATCTATTTCGCGGAGGCATAGCGACCATGCATATGTATATATCTAGTTAACATGGGAACTGGAGTTGGGGAAAATAACGTCATCTTACCTTCCTGTCGTTGGTGTGGTCGCTCGTGGAAGCCCCACGCTGGTAGATGAAAACTTGCGTGGATGTTGACCGCGTGGTTGGTTCGCTGTATATCTTGTCTGCCACGCTAGGACCGCGTACTATGTCCGTTTCCTAACTAAGCCTCATCCTCGACTATCTCTGAAAATTGTACTTCGACTACCATCTCTAGATAACCAACTCGAACACGAATCTGCTACGCATGTTTTCTCTATCTGATAACGATACGAATTTTTCCATGTGATCAAACCATCTTCTCTCGTGTCTACGTATATATTTCCGTCCCTTTAATTTTCACTGGATAGGGGCGTGCCTACCATCTTCTACGAACTCTTCGCCTGGGGTCCGGATTGGTCAGCTGATCTGACCAGTGCTCGGGCTTAGTGGCTATTGGTTGGACCTCTGGTCCAGTTGGCTACCTTTTTGCGGCAGCTGGCCTGTTGTGCAGGTGGTACCTTTTGTGAATTCCATAAGGCCTATTTTACGCTCAGATGAACAGCGAGGAATTTAAAGGGGCTTTCCGCTGCCAGAGTTACGACTCTTCTGTGACACCGCGATGTACTTTACGACTTTCGCTGGTGCCTCTCTCATCAAGGAGATGGTCGTAAACCGCAACTCGCCTATTCATCTGACCGCGTTCCGGATTCTTGCCTGTACCTTCTGAAATACCGGGATGTATTGTCCCACCAGCAACGACATTTAGATTTTGGAACATTTCTTAGATTTTGCGAATGCCGTGCTTTTCCTCACAAGAGTAAAAAGAAGGTGAATTCCTTTGGTCATTCTTCACGGGTGTCCGGCAAACCCTTTTGACCACCTGGGTTTCCTGCTTCATTGGGGAAAAGGGGGTTTTGAGGCAGGAAATGAGCAAAAGAAAAATAATTTAAATTAAGTAAAAAAAATAATTTAGGTAAATTACTCCTGGTCTTTAAATTTAATTAGGCCGCAAACAATGTGACCCGAACTACGAAGTAGTTCCGCGGCAACAACATTAGGAATTTTGATTTGCTTTTTTCTTGTCCAGGATTTTTTATAAAACTGTTATTACTAATTACTTTTATTTAAATCGCTTAATTTGAGCAGTTTTTAAAAAAGGAAAGAAATGGTGCTTTCTAGTCACATCCTAAAGATATGCAGAGTTTATTTAAGTAACGGTCTGTCATTTCACACGATTTCAAATGTTCAGTGTGATTATTATTTGAATCATACTGAAAAGATGTAAACCATGTAATGTAGTCACACTGAATAAATGTAGCTAATATTGTCACACCTATTCAATATGACTAATACACTTTTTCCTAAGATTCGAGGCAAATGAAGGAGATATCTGTTGCGTTATCCTCAAGGAATCAGAAAGGGTAGCTCCGTAAAAATATTTTTCGAACTCATAAAACTCCAATTACTTAGTCTTAATGGCTACATAATTTCTCTCTACATTTTTTTCTCTGAGTAATGAAATAATTTTGACGACTGCCGTCTAGAATTTTATATTCTCTTTATGCCGTCCCGGTGCACGAGTAGTGAGAGGCGTAGATTTCTGGTTAGTGGTCTGGGTTCCGTATGTAGCCTCGGTTTTGCGCCTTCCCACCCCAAAATCCGAGACTGTCAACGGCATATAGCCCTGATAACAGCTCACGGTGAAAGTTATGCCCAGACACAAACAGCGTTGTCTTTACCCTTATGATCCGTGAGATGTCCTGTTGTGTGATCCGGCGGTATAATTTCATCCTTGCAATAATTTCAGTTATGATCATGTAACATAGGCGCCGACTTTAGGAGGGCAAGGTGAATCTTGCCCCCCCCACCCAATAATTTTACTAGGGGGGCAGTTCACACCCAATATTTTTCGTCTTGTTTTGTTAAATAATCGCTTTGGCTTTATAAAGTGGGCCAAGCTCCACCTTATGAGGCTAAAGCGATTTATTTCTGAAAAATTTAAAAATAACAAAATAAGTAAACTTTTTTTCCCATATGAGGGCCGCGGGTGGCCTAGTGGGCAACGTTCATGACTGCCTCGGAAAGGGCCTCAGATTCGATCCCAAGCAGGTACGAACGCTCGATCCACTAAACATCCGCCGTGCGTCGGATGGCCACGTTAATCCGTCGGATCCCGGGTACTGGCCCCCCGTTAATAAATAAGGGCGTCTTCCTCCCCGTCTACTTCGCTTCCGTGTCACTTTCCTATCGGGCGCTGTAGCCCAAATCTCCTAGTTTCCTGTTTCTAAGAACTGTTTAAGACCCGAGGTCAGACACTCCCTCCCTAAAATCCTCTACATGTGATCATGTCATATTTTCCCATATAAAGCATTGCTTATTTTATAAGGAACTTCATTGTCAGCCCCGTATTTTGTTCGACATGTTCTTGTGATGTTTAAAACAATTATGGAAAATAAAATAAATAAAAATACAGAAATGTAATCTCCAGCGCTTTATTGTTTTGCTCCGCTCGTTTTTTGTTTGAGTAACAGCGCTAATTTTTCATTTTTTTTTTTTATAAACGTTTGGAAACAAAATCTCTCGGGATATTTTCATGAAATCGCAGGCTGAATTTCATTTAATAAAATATTAATATTCAGCAAAAGAATATTTCTATTTACTTGTTCATTTGCTGACGAGCAATTGCGTTTCAAAATATACGTCGAATCTCGTAGTTTATCTTTTTGCTGCCCCCCTTCCCCTTTTAATTTTTATTTTCCTCCTGACAAAGGAACAGACGTGCTCCTCTCACGTCTGATCTCTTCACGCTTGCCCCCTCAATAATTTGGTGAAGTCGGCGCCCGTGTCATATAAAACACAGTATTCACTGTTTTCCAATATATAATCATCTAAAAAATGTTTTTACCCCATCTTCTGCAACCACCTAACTACGAAAAGTACCTTAGCGCCACTAAGCCGCACCAAGGTACTTCTACATCCCTGCTTAAGCGGCAGGCGAGCAGAAAGCAAATCCCTGAAGTTATAGTAACTCTTCAAAAATAAATGATAGTCAAATAGATGCTACAGGCAGATGGATGCCAAACTAATCTGATTATTTTGGGAGCCATCTGCCTGTAACATATTTTAAACAGCTATTAATGTGGCCTAAAAACTGTAGGCATAAAGAGCGTGACGTCACCACTGGGTCCAGCGGTGGGGAGGACTGGGATGATCACCTCGCCTCCTCCTAAAACAGACTTTTCTTTTTTAAATGGCCGAGATCGTAAATAACAATTAGTGTATTTATTTTTGTAAAATTGTCGTCATAAATGCAGATTTTAGTAAGAGTTTTTATTACTATTAAAATTTGCTGTAAATTTTAGGGAATAAAGTTCTGTTCTAACTTCAGCAAGAGAGAGAGAAATGTAAAACCTAGTGTTTCAGAAACAGAGGAAGCTGAGAGCGGAAGGGAAAAGAGATTCTGACTGATCATGAAAAGCAATGGGTGTGCTTTGTTTAATAGAATATTTCCACAAACTTCCGAGAGAAAATCGCCAGTAAGACAATGAATGGCGCAAAAATGACTTGATGAAGTGAAGCAAATAGAAGTTCCCCTATTAAAAGAAGTGAAAAACATGCATTGCAAAAGATTGAACAAACGAGCCCCGGTGGCGCAGTGGTCTAAGCGATGGCTGCTGATCATTCGTCCAAGATGAGTCCGGGTTCGAATCCCGGCGAGGCATGGATCTTGTGTTTGTCTTATGGCACTGGCCTTCTCTCTTCCTTGAAGTCAGTGGCCTTAAATTAGGGACGGGCGACTGCTTATAGTCCATTCAGTTGCTCACGGTGGTCACTAAACCATCAATAAAAAAAAAAGAATTGCGCTGATTTTTCAATTGTTTTTCCTACTTTGTGATTTAAAAATTTTGCACATTTTTTTTATGGAATTTTCTAAAAAAGATATGCAATACCCCAGCTCTGCCAGTTGATGCTCGTTTCTTTTCTTTTCTTTCCTTATCGAAGTCAGTCATTGTAACTACAAAACGTATGTTGTATTTTTTTTTTTTTTTTTGTAGTCTGTTGCAAATTCTTCAGACATGTTTCTGAATCATTAGAGTATGCACAATATTTGTGAAAATATCAAAATCTAATGTTTCAACAACCCATGTTAATACTTCTTTGATTTAGTATTTTGTTCGTAAGCAGTTAGACATAAAAGATGAAAAATAAGAACAGCGCATAAACGAAATAACCTTGTGTAGTTTTGTAGAAAAGTTTCCCATTTTAACCATTCTTAACGATAAAAAATTCAACAGTTCTCTGGTTTTGGAAGTTTTCCCCGTTTTTAATCCTAAGTTTAAAGCCTAAATATTTCACTATACAAATTTGATCGTTTAAAAAATTTCCTTTCACTCAACACACCCCAGATTTTTTCACCCCCGCCAGAAACTTTTACATCACACTCCCAATTTGAAATTCCTGGATAAATCCCTGCTATACAGCATAGGTAGTACAGATGGGTTTGTACTTGCTATTATACCAGTATATCTGTTTGTAAAAGACCGATCAAAAAATTATTTTTTATTATTTTTGCATCTGACTATTGTTGTGTCTGCCTAACATTTCGTTCATCATTATAATATAAAGCCTTATAAGTTTTAACATGCTAGTAAATGTTTCATGACTGCTGCGGTTTTTCTATTGCAGCCTTTTTTGCGTAAAAGTACGTATTTAAAAAAATCCCTTTTCTCCGCTGTTTATTGTTTAGAGCATAAAAAACAGCCAATTCCTCTCCGCTGTTTATTGTTCAGAGCTGAGTTGTTGCTCACTTTAAAACCGCTTTCGCATTTGTGAAATCTTCCGACAAAAGATTGACATGACATATGCTGAAGCCGGGCTGCTGAAATTATCTCTTTTTCACCGCAGCGAGAGGTAAAAATAACACCACAGCCTTGGGAAGTTCCTCCTCGCGTATTTAGTCAGCACTCGCGAAGAAGGAAGTCACCCTGTCTTCAATCAGGGTGGTAATCAGTTGGTTATCTGTAGGAGAAGTATTTGCTTAAATAGCGTGAATGGCGAACCCAGGTTTTGTTTTAAAATAGCACCAATTACACACAGCACAATTTATGGAGTTTATCAGGAAGTCGTGAACTTCTATTAATCACGTGACATTCAGTTTTTGTCTTTGAGTGAGACAAGAATTTCAAATATGAAAGTGGAGGGGATAAACAAATAAACGAGAGATTCAGAAATCAGGCCTACTGTGCATAGTTCTGGAGCACTTCAGACAGTTCACAAACAGCTGATTTCGCTATTGGGTTTCTGGGAAGTGTCCTGAGAACGTGCCACGCGACGTCACTGCTGATTGGCTATTCGTGTGTCAGTATTAATAATGCATCCAATATCGGTAAGTTACGTTGACTGCTTGAGTTTGTTTGTTTTTTAATTTTCTTTTTTTTAGCATTCTCAACAGGAGCACTGCTAGACTAAGAATGTTGAGGACGGGGTGGACAGGGCTTAATTTTTTTTTCCACTTCATTAATAGTTGTCACTTTTAATTTAATTGTGTTTTAAATTTAAAATAATTAAATTGATTAATTAAATTTTAAATTTCACTTACAACTAACGTGTAACCCTATCTTTAGTGTAACAATTTTGGTGCAGCATTAATATTATTTTAATGTTGATCTTTCGTCCCATCTTCGGTGCGTTTTTGAGAATATGAAGATGCTGTTATAGGGCATGGTATTGAATTATATTCCAGTGCCCTGTGTGAAGGTTTTGTAATGCTTCGATTACAGAGAGTTTTTGTATCGGGAGTTTAACCTGTATTTTACCAGACTGGAGCAGATAAATAAAATGTCATCTAAAGTTATAACTCGCTCTTACAGTGAGGAATGAATTTGTTCAGATATTATGGGGTGAGTCTTATAGCATTGTCCGGATTTTCATTCATTCTCTATATTGGTATTAACACGTTGATCTCATTCTATTGCGGCCAATATTAGCTTTCCCTAATCATCAGCGTCCATTCCTTCTTCCCCTTCTCTCAATTTCACACCGACTGGAAGAATCTCCCACCTCTTTCCCCGCTCACTTCCAACCGACTCTCCTTCCAAAAGAGAAGTCCCGTTGACCGCTGAGAAACACCTAAAGAGCGTCACCTTCTTAGAAGGCGCAGATGCTCCTTCTTTTCTTTCCTCAGTGTCAGTGACACCCTCTATATCATTATCTCCTTACTCCCCCGCACAACGACGAAAACCATAAATCTCTCTTTCCCTAGGATGCGACGCTGAGAAGCAAAACCAGCCCACTGACCAGCAGTTGCATCGAAAATGGTGGGAAAAGTGCTAATGAGAGGAAGATTATTACAAATTCACTATGCTTAAAATGGTACCTAACTTCACCCCTGAAAAGCATTGATGCCCAGGTTACAATGCCTCCCATCCACAGTTGTGCTTTGCTGCGGTGAGGAGTATTGAGCAGTCCTGCAGTGGGCTCGCCTTTCTTCTTTTTAAGAGGATTTTCATTTGTGGCCTTTGTTAGGACGAACAACAGATACCGTGTCAAGAGAGTACGGAAGCCAAACTTTAAGTTTTATAGCACCTGCAGTTTAAATAAGGGACAGAGTGAATAGTGGATCCTATGCCTTCTTCGCATGCTAGGTGGTTCGTCTGGTTTAATGGGGTGGAGACACCACGGGGTACCAGAGAATCCTAACTAAGTTAAGGACAATTAAGAGAAAGACTCGCCACCGGGCAAGAAATCTATCCTTATAACATCAAATTCAGCGTGTCAGATCAAACATCTCGGAGCGTCCAATTAATCTCCTCGTCCACCAGGTGCGTAGAGCGCTGCCAACCCTTGAAAAGAACCTTATATCTAAAAAGTGAGAAAACAATTACAAACCACCTTACACGTCATTCGGTAGCATACAATAGTCAAATGTAAATTTGTCATTAACTTTTGTGTCTTCTTTCTTTCTTTGTTGATGCTTGATCATTGATATAAAATAAATAATAATAATGATGATGATAATAATGATAAAACCCATATCTTAGGCTACGCTACGTCTTTCCCTAACGCGCTGACGTCATTCGGTACTTGCAGCGCCCTCTGCTTTTATCCGGTGACCGAAATCGGAACTAAACTCACCGTTATCGCACGATACGGTGAGCTTAGTTCCTATTACCGGAAAATAAAAATAAAGTTAGTAAGACAAACGACTTCATCGGTAGCAACACGCACGTGCTCGAACAACTGTCTGCGACGTTTGTTCTGTTACATAGATGTTATGTCGTGTTTTATTTCATTTTCTTTGCAGTGCAGAGTAATTTCATAAAAAGGAATAAAATTGTAGAGTAATTTCATAAAAAGGAATCAGCGTTACTTTATTTCATAAAAAGGAATCAGCTTTATTTTATTTCATTTTATTTCGTAAAAAGGAACAAGTAAAATTGTAAGAAAGTAACTGCAGGCGTAGTTTTTATTCACTGTGATGGAAATTAAAAAAAATATTGGTTCCGTGGAATTTTTTCTTTGTAGTACAAGATGGAAGATAAAGCTGAAAGAAAACGTCGCTTAAATATAGAGAACGACAACGGCGATAGCGTGCAAACCAATCTTCTAAAAAGTTGCATAACTTGAACGAAGGTAGAGCCAATCGCAGACGAAATGAAACTTTTGGAGACACACGAGCCAGGCATATTTCTGATGCTCTTGCGCATGATAAACGCCGACAAATATGTATATGTATTTTACGATTCGTGTTATAAAAATTTCAGTCACACCTTTTTCATCCGTGCATGGCACAGCTATGAGCGAATAATAATAATATAGCTATGTCTACGCGCCTAAAAGCCCGATTTAAAAATTCTTACGCGGTCAGATACTTCTAACTACGCATTTTGTGTGCATCTTCTGCGCAAAATAATGTTAAATTTACGCGCTAGGGGGCGCAAATGTTTAATCTGTTTTTCTCGATACTTCTGCTTCTAAAAGTCGGGTAAAAAAAGATTATTTTAGCGCGATATCATTCACCCGGTGGAACACTTTGTATGCTCTGCTAGGCTTTTTCAGTTCACAGTTCTAGGTTGTGTTAGTGTATATTTATGTTTTTAACTGTATCACCACTTCCAAAAATCCTATTGATTTTTTTTTACTGTATGCTATTCGTTGCAGTGAAGATGCGGAATGTTATCCTCTTTAAATAATGCACAGTTTAGCCGCTAGAGGGCAGAAATGCCAAAACTTTTTTACCGCCATCTCTGCTTCCAAGAGACTTATTTGAAAAATTCTTTTTCCTCAGTATCATTTTTCGTATGAAGAATACTTTTAGCATATTTTCTACTTTTTCGTTATTCAAAATTCTGCCGCCAGAGGTCATCAGTGTATGTTTATATTTGAAAGAGTTAATTCGATTCTAAAAATCCCGAAGAAAATTCCTGGATACTCTTCATTGTGAAGAGTATTTGAACTCATTTGCTTAAGTAACGTAAAGGTTTTCCGCTAGGGGGCGTAAAGTTATCTCTATATCTTTTCTTCTAACTGTTCGATTTGAAAACCTTTTTTGTCTCTGATATCTTTCTTCAGCTACGAGATAATTTTTGTGCACAATTTGTTAGTTTTCGTAACGCGCTTTTCAGCCAGTGGTGGACATAAATAGCTATTTCTATTTCTGAATATATTATGGATTGCAGAAATCTGGTTGAATTTATTTCTTATCAGTTACATTGACTATGTATAATCCTACTTTCATTATGTAGGCGTATTTTAAATTATGCGCAGTTGTTCCCTAAGTGGTGTAAGCATATTTTCTTTATTACTGAATTTGTAATTTTTTTTAAATCTGCTTTAAAATATATTTTTCGTGTAGGAAAGGATTCAAACGACGCGCTCCTTACAACCGAAAATCCGGTGTCATTTTTCTTGCTTTCTCCTGCAGATGTTACTGAATATGGCCCTCCCATGATTTCCTCTACCTTTCTCTACTTTGTTCCCTGCAACTTCGGCTGAATAAATTCCCTTAGTTTGCACTTCACTAAGCATTCTTTCAACTTAGCCAAACCACCTCAACATATTTGCTTCTATCATGCCAGAGAACATGTTGCTTCACATCATTCATCTTCAATACATCTTTGTTCCTCGTAAACATTGCCATAAACCTCCCCGTAACTAACGTATCTCTCGGGCAAACAAACAACACCAATGACTGTTCTGCGGTAGACAAATTTCACAACTGTAAGCACAATCACTGGCTTGATTAAAAAAAATTTTAAAAATTAGAAATCAACTTCATTTTTCTCTCCATGAACTGCCCCGTAACTAACACATGTCACGAGAACACAAACAACACCCGTGTTTCTTTTGCAGTAGATAGATTTCACAACCCTTCACACTATCACTAGCTTGATTTTAAGAAATTTAAAAAAAGAATAAAAAAAAAACTTTATTTTTACATTTTTCTCTCCTAAACATCCCCGTAACTTAACGCATCACACGAGCACACAAACAACACCCGTGTCTCCTTTGCAGTAGACAGATTTCACAACCCTAAGCACAAACACTTGGCTTGATTTAAAAAACAATTAAAAGTTAGCTTTATTTTTATATCTTTTTCTCCATAAACCTCCCCGTAACTAACTCGTCTCACGGGCACACATACAACACCCGTTTCTCTTCTGCAGTAGACAGATTTTAGTGCCATACGTACAATTACTTGCTTTATTTAAAAAAAAAAAAAAAATTTGCTTTATTTTTACATTTTTCTCTCCGTAAACCTCACCCGTAACTATAACGCATCTCACGGGCACACAAACAACACTCGTGTTTTTTCTGCGGTAGAGAGATTTCCCTACCGAACGCACAATTACTGGCTTGATTTAAAAAAATTAAAAAACAATTAAAAATTATGAAAGAAATCATGAAGAAATCATGGGTGGTGTAGTGGTTAGCATACCTAGGCGTTTTCTGGGAGACGCGGGTTCGTGTCCCGTTCCAGGACGATGAAAATTTTCAAGTTTTCGCATATTATCTGACTTACCATCCTTGTCACATTTACGCCAAAAATCGGATTGTCATCTTCAAAATTTGTTTTGAATTAAAAATTAGCTTTATTTTTATGTTTTTCTCTCCATAAACCTCCCCGTAACTAACACATCTCAGGTGCACACAAACAGCATCCATTTCCTTCTACAGTAGATAGATTTCACTACCGTGCGCACAATTACTGGACTGATTTAAAAAAATTAAAACAAGTTAGTAAAATGACGCAATGCATTGATTATGATACGCTTTCCAACATACCAGAAATGATTACTCAAGTTATAAGGATAATGGCTGTGGAATAAATCTCGATTCTGTCCCTTGAGCTTTGAACCCATTTCGATGATATTCTCACAGAACCGGTTCAGTATACCTCCGGAACAACATGATAAAGTTTTGTCCCAATCGAAGAATTTTTACGTAAGTTATGACGGATAAGTGCAATGGAATGGATCCCGCTCCTATGTCCTGACCTTTGACCCCATTTCGCCCATTTTCAATAGGGTTCGTTCCCAGGTGGTCCCATGCCACATACTAAAATTTCATCGAAATCGAACCATTTTTACGTGAGTTATCATGCGGACAGACGGGCAAAGCTGGAGCAAATACGCTTCTTCAACCTGCGACTGGAAAGCGTAACAAGAAAGATGACACCGAATTTTCGGGTGTAATAAGCACGTCTTTTGAATCCGTTCTGACGCAAATTAAATTTATCAAAGCTATTCAAAGTCAATGAAACCGGTATGGAAAACAATAGATCTGACGAAAGAAAGTAGATTTTCAATCGGGTTTTTAATCCCTCAGATATTGCTGTAAACGGAATCGTGAGCTTACGAACTCATAGAAACAGAGATATCGACAAAAATAAGATGTGACTTTACGTCCCCTGGTGGGGAAAACCATGCATTATTTTAGGAAGAAAGTATTCTCAAAAGGTGTATCCATATAAGCGGTATCGGTCGAAGAAAAAAAAATTAGTCAAGTTTTCAGGAGCCCAGATTTTGCAACGAATACTTCACAAGCAGAAATTAACACTTATGACCCCTGGTGGCTAAACCATTCTTTACCAAACATTAGAAATTATGTGAAAAATATTTTCCATCAGGTCTTGTATCGATACAGGAAGAATTTTTCAAATCGGATCTTTAGGAGCAGAAATAACGGAGAAAACGCAATTTACCTTTGTGCCCCCTAGCGGAAAGTCTATGATTTACTTGAAAATTTTGAATTTATAAGAAAAACATTTCGCATCAGAAACACTATCCAACAAAAAAGAAATTTTTCAAATCGTACTCTTAGAAGTAGAGATATTGACAAAAATAAAATATACATCTACGCCCACTGGCGTAGAAACCATGCATTTTTTCAAGAAGAAAATTTTCCTGAGAGGTTTGTCGACATGAGTAGTAGTATCGGTCAACAAGCGACTTTTTTTTCAATCGAGATTTTAGAAGCTCATATTTTGCTGCAAGTACAACAGAAGCAGAAATTAAGACTTACGCCACCTGGTGGCCAAACGATTTCTTACAAAAATTAGAAAATATGTGCAAAGGATTTCCGATCAGGAGCTGTATGCGGTGCAGAAATAATTTTTAAAATCGGAGATTTAGAAAAAGTAATATATTGGGAAACGCAATTTGCATTTACGCCCCCTAGCGGAAAGACTATGAATTACTTGAAAATTTTGAAATTATATGAACCACATGTCACACTAGAAACACTATCCAACAAAGAAGGAATTTTTCAAATCGGACTCCTAGAAGTAGAGATATTGACAAAAATAAGATATACATCTACGCCCCTAGCGTAGAAACCATGCACTATTTTAAGAAGAAAATGTTTCTAAAAGGTTTGTCGACATGAGTAGTATCGGTCAACAAACGACGTTTTTTTCAATCGAGAATTTATAACATCATATTTTGCTGCAAATACAACAGATGCGGAAATTAAGATTGCCGCCCCGGTGGCGCAGTGGTCTAAGCGATGGCCTCTGATCATTCGTCCGAAAGGGGTCCGGGTTCGAATCCCGGTGAGGCATGGGTGTTGTGTTTGTCTTACGGCACTGGCTCTCTCCCTTCCCTGGAACCAGTGACCCTAAATTAGGGACGGGCGACTGCTTATAGCCCATTCAGTTGCTCACGGTGGTCGTTAAACCTTTAATAAGAAAAAAATAAGAAGAAGAAATTAAGATTTACGCCCACTGGTGGCCAAACTATTTTTTTTTACAAAAATAGAAATTATGCGCAAACGATTTCCCATCAGGAGCTGTATCCTGTGCAGAAAGAATTTTTCAAATCAGAGATTTAGAAGCAGAGATATAGGGGAGAACGCAATTTACCGCTACGCCCCCTAACAGGAAGTCTATGAATTACTTGAAAATTTTGAAATTACATGAAAAACATGTCACACAAAAAACACTATCCAACAAAGAAGGAATTTTTCAAATCGGACTCCTAGAAGTAGAGATATTGACAAAAATAAGATGTACGTCTACGCCCCCTGGCGGAGAAACTGTGTAATATTTTAAGAAGAAAATATTCCGAAAAGATTTATCGATGTGAGTGGCATCAGTCTAAGAAAGAATTTTTTCAATTGATATTTTAGAAGCTCCGATTTTATGGCAAATACATCAAAAGCGAAATTTAGCCCCCTGGTGGCCAAAGTATTCTTTACCAAAAATTTGAAATTATATCAAAAGATTTTCTATCAGCAGATGTATCCGCTGAAGAAAAAAAGTTTCAAATCGGAGTTTTAGAAGAAATCGAGGAAAAGGTATTTACTTTTACGCTCCCTAGCGGAAAATCTATGCGTAATTTGAAAAAGTAACTATATCTAAAATATTCTTCCGCTATAAATGGAATCGAAAGATAAAAAAAAAAATCAGTCGGATGTTCGAAGCAAATATGTGGAATAAAACGTATTTTTGAATTCGACATCATCTGCATTTACGCCTTCTACCGGCGAAATTGTACATCGTAAAAAAAAACCGAAATTAAGGATCATGATTTGCATATTTCAAGCTTCCCAATGCAAAAAGAATTTTTCAAATCTGACTAATAGTTGCAGAGATTGCGTGGATACAGACGGACGGACGGACCGATAACAGAAGCACGATCTTTTTTTACAAAAGACGTGCTAATAAAGTAGCTTTAATTTTTTAGGAGCAAAATAATCCGTCCGCACAATTTTTGTACAATTCATTGTTTTTTTCCAGATTTTCGGGGGAATCTTTGAAGCGGACTGTTCCAGGATTTTCTAGTTTCTATATTCTTGTAGTTGTTGAGTATTTTCCAATAATGAAATTTGAATACTTTTGCGTATTATAGATTTTGCTGAAATTTCTCACAGGAATGATATGTCATGAGATGGTCGTTTCCACGAAGCTACCTTACAGTTAACTTTTCTTGAAACATTAACATAACTGTACATTCAAATTGAAAATGGCGTGGAAATATGTGCGCTTTTTAAACCTTCCCTTGTATTGAACAAAACTTTTGTGCTCATTGTTATGCAAACTTATTTTCGTAAATGCATAAGATAAATGTAAAAAAGATAAAGTATCTATATGCTTGGTTATATAATTTGGCCATTTTTCGCATTAAAGGATATATTTTTATCTTTCTTTCTTCCTTTTATAGTCGGCCAGGAAAGCTGCTGCACACTTTCGCTGTTCCTCCTGCGTGCCGCCATAATGGTCCACAAACACAGTTCTTTTCCGGGTTGTGCCACATAACAAGCAAACGTCATGTTAACTTGTTTGACAGGCACGTTCTGTTCGATCCAGTCTATTTTATTACGTGGCTGCTTGTAAGGCTGGTCCTCCCCCCTCTGTGATCCTCCTCCAGTGCTGCTTTTTTCTGCGAAACATCTTTCTGTAAGTATGAAAACGTACTCTTATGTGTTTCATTGGTGGTGGTCTCAGAAACCTTGCTTTCTTGATCGGGAATTTGTTGTTAGTCGAATCATAGTTTCGATAGCCTCACTCTTGAGAGAAAAACGAATAACTAAAGGCCGAATTGCGCGCATCGCCGGATCTTTGTGGGTTATGAGATTGACCACAAGAAAAAAAAAAAAATATGCCTGTATGCACACCTGAAGCGCTGATGCTAATTCTTAGTTATGTCTCCCAAATAAATAAATGAAAAGGAAATTTCTCTGTATCAAAATTATATGTAACGTCGTTTCAATTGATAATAGATACATATAACGGTTGTTATGTTGATGTATTCAACGGTACGTGCGTTATCTGATAGGTAGATAGATATTGTTCATTGTTATCTGATATAGATAGGTTGGTTTCATATGTAATAGATAGATACATGGTAGTTACGGGATCTGATAGACTGATCGATAGATATAACGGCAGGTAAGTGATCTGATAGCAACACACATAAAGGTGGTTTCATTGTCTAATAGATAGATATAATGGCCGTTATGTGATATGATAGACATATATAAGGGTGGTTTGCTTCATTGTCTAATAAATAGATATAATGCTCCTTACAGGATCTGATAGACATACATATAAGGGTGGTTTTCATTGTCTAATTATTTGATATAATGGCCGTTACGTGATGTGATAGACACATAAAAGAGTGGTTTGTTTCTTTGTCAAATTCATAGATAAAATAGCCGTTACGTGATTTGGTTTCATTTTCTAACAGATATATAATATAATGCCCGTTACGGGATCTGATAGACATATATAACGGTGGTTTCGTTGTCTTATAGATAGATATAATGGCAGTTGCGTGATCTGTGATAACTGTGGTTTCGTTTTCTAATAGGTAGATATAGTAGTAGTTAAGTGCAGTGTTTCTTTCAGGACTTTTTGGCCGGGGGAACATATGGAACCTTTGAGGGAACAAGTTTTCCATTTATCATGTACTGTACAATACTACACTGGCGTGCAAAAATTAAGGACGGTGCGGTTTTTTTAATGTAACGTCGTGCAGAAGTGTTTCACATCGACTCAAATCCTCAATCACTTGTTCCATATTCTTACATTCCCCAAGATGTAAGAATATGGGACAAGTGAGCAAAACCGTCCAAACAAGGAATCCAAAGGATACAAAGACACTTTATTGAAAAGGTAGCTTCGAGCACAACTGGACAGAAGACAGAAACGTCCATGTGACAGGCGGCTGCTAAGAAATATCCAGTCTTTAGTAGGGTATATGATCACCCCTGACTGCGTTGCAGGATTTACAACGTCTATCCAGGCTGAGGACGAGGTTGTCAAAGAGCTGTTCAGGCATCGTGGCCCATTCCTCTTGTAGCGCCAATCACAGCTGCGGAATCGTTGCTGGCGGGTGGTGACGTGCTGCCAAACGTCTCCCGAGTCCCACACGTGTTGGATTGGATTTAGGTCCGGGGATCTTGCTGGCCAATCCATGCATTGAATATCTTCACTCTCCAACAGCTCTGCGTCACCGACTGTACGATGAGGTGTAGCGTTATCGTCCATGAAGAGGAACTCAGGACCCACAGCACCTCTAAACAGACGCACGTGAGGCAGGAGAACATCGGTACAGTAGCGGACACCAGTGACTGAGCCTCCTTTGAAGATATGGAGGTCAGTACGGTTTCCAAGCACGATACCGCCCCAAACGAGAACTCTGCCACCTCCAAACCGATCCCTTTCGATGATGTTGGAGGTTTGATTGCGTCCCTGCTCTCTCTAGATATGTATACGTTCAGAATCGCTCGTCAGACTAAATCGGCTCTCATTCGTAAAGAGAACTCGACCCCATTGCTAATGTGTCAAGTTCTTGTGTTCCTGGCACCACAGAAACCGCCGTCTCCGAGGAGCAGGCGTTAATGGCACACACCGTACTGGTCGTCGTACAAATAGACCACCTTTGTTCAGCCTCCTTGCCACGGTAAAACGCGATAACGGACGTCAGGTTGTCTGTTGCATGTGCCTTGCGATTTCTCCTGCTGTCTGCCGTCGGTCTATTTTCGCCTGTTGGACAATATACCGGTCGTCCGCCGCCGTGGTTGCTCGTGGACGACCACTGCTAAACTCTCGGACAGCTGTTCCTGTCGTTTGAAATGCTCTCCAAGCTCGTGAAACAATGCTGTGAGCGATCCCGAACTTCTCGGCCTCACTAGTCACACTTCGCCCTCCTTCCAACTTCCCAATGACGCGACCTCTGGTAAAGTTATCCAGATGTCGACTGCTGGATTGCCTGTTGGCCATATCACACGGTGGCAGCAACTCCACATCGTTCAAACCGATCTACACCGTGCAATAACTTTCACCGAATTGCTGAGCGTACACCGCCCGTGTGCTTTATACCCTTCCGACACTCCCCCAAACTCCTCCCCACCCCTACATCATGCTGCATATATGCGCATGTTCTGCCGTACCGGACCCTAGTCTTTCTCTTGAGTGGTCTTTCGGTCCGTTCTGCCTGCTTGTTCCGCTGTTATGCTAATTTCTCTTCTTCGTCCTTAATTTTTGCACACCCGTGTATATATTGGGTTGGTGCGAATGAAATGTCTGGTATGAATGAGCAGTGGAGATAGGCCCCCCACCACAGCGGAATGGAACCACCCACAGGTGTTGCGGGTATTATGTCACAGAGTCACTATAAATAGCTAGCACGTGTGTGAAGAACAAGGTTCAGGCGTGGTTTGTTTGGATGTACCGTGGCTTGCAAAAGGAAACATGCAGAAACTGGATTAGAGAGTCATCTTCCTATATGAATTTAAACTGGACCATTCTGCAGGAATAGCCACTCGAAACGCTAACAAAGCGTTTGGGGAGAATACAGCCAACGAACGAACCATTCGGCGATGGTTTGTGAAGTTTCGAAGCGGAGATACGGACCTGCAAAATGAAGCACGTGGTCACGGACCTGTTGCTGTTTCTGACGATGTTCTGTTAGGTGTGGTTGAAGCGAACCCCCGAAAAACATGTCGTGAGATAGCGGCAGTGGTAGGTGTCCACCACACGACAGCTGTTTGGCGTGTGGCTGCGCTGGGTAAGGTCAAAATGCTGGACATGTGGCTGCGGCATGAGTTGACAACTGCCAACAAGACTAGGCACTTGGAAGTCTGCACGTCCCTGCTTGCCAGGAATAAACAAGTATCTCTACTGCATCGAATTGTCACCTGCGACGAAAAGCGTGTCCTTTATGATAATCCGAAACGATCTGCACAATGGTTAAGCAAGGCAAAGCCTGCTGGACGGCATCCTAAGCCACCCCTACACAACAAGAAGATGACGCTTCTTTACTTGTGGTCCGCAGCCGGGATAATTCATTGGAGTTTCTTGGCAAGCGACCAAACCAACACTGCATAGCGTTATTGTGCTGAATTACACCAGATGCACCGGAAATTGCAGCAGAAACAACCGGCTTTATTAAACAGACATGCTGTTCTTCTGCTCCAGGACAACGTCCGCCCTCATGTCGCACAACGAACGATGCTGACACTAAGTGTCTTGTGCTATGAAGCACTGCCTCCTTGCCTATATCCCGGCCTTGTCTCCGACAGACTATCCATCTGTTTCTTCGCCTGGATCACTTCCTGTCCGGGAAGCAGTTCACGACAGACAACGAGGTTCAACGTGCAGTTGATGATTTCTTCGGGTCCCAGCCACAAGACTTTTTTCGTTCCGGGATCATGGCCTTGCCGGACAGATGGCAACTATGTGTCAATGCCGGGGTGGGGGATGGGGGGATTATTTTGTCTAGGTAAGTTGTCCTACTTTTCCATTCTCGCTGTCCACGTGTGCTGGTCCTTTGCCGGACATTTCATTCGCACCAACCCCATAGTAATTACTTCTTCAAACGTTTGAAGAACAAACTTTCTCCAGTTAAACAAGGGATGATGGGGGGGGGGGGGGGGTTCAAAATATTGCAAATTGGACTACAGCCACAAAATCAACTTTTGAAAATAGTCAATCGCCAAATAAAAATATATAATCATCTAAATGCTGCCACATAAGTGGAAACTAGGTTGAAATATGAAGTTTAACTCCACAATTTTCTGTAAAAATTACTTTGTTTTCACCAAGAGAACTTTCAGAATAGAGCAGCGCTATAAAATAGCTTTTATTCATATGATCTAATGATTACAAATAAAAATGCACATGTAAAATTAAAACTGTAAAATGAAAAGCCCAGTTGGGATGAGTAGTTTACAAAGGGTTTAATACTTTTATTTAAAGAAATACAGCATAGGAAATAATCCATGAAGTTCATAAAGAACAGTTCATTTAATCACTTTCACTCAGTTACACTGCTGTTTTTTCACGTCCGTTACACTGCTTTTCGTTTTGTTTTTCTCATCTATTTAAATGGATTCAACATACATTCCGGTCAAAATAGGGTTTTCAGATGAAATAAATATGAAAGTTTTGAAACTTGGCACACTTGTTTATAGGTATCAAGTGAAGATTATATCAAAATTCCTGACGAATCATAGGTGAGCTCTAACCGCCATCTTGAAAAATAAGTACGTTTTTTCGTGAATATCTCAAAAACGGTTGGTGAAAGACCAAAAATACTACTTACAAAATTTCCTGCAAAAAAGTCTCTATTCACTTTTTTTGTATATCTAATAGTTTCTGAGATAATAGAGTGTCAATGTTGTACTTTTTGGCTGATCGCTACGTTATCACTAGCTTATTTGTATAAAAAAACCGTAGTGATAACGTAGCGATCAGCGAAACAGTACAACATTGACACCCGATTATCTCAAAAACTATTAGAGATACAAAAAAAGTGAACGGAACCTTTTTTGGGGGAAATTTTGTAAGCTTCAATTTTGTAATTATTATTTTTAGGCTACGACCAACCGTTTTCGAGATATTCACGAAAAATAAAAAAACAATACCTATTTTTCAAGATGGCGGCTAGAGCTCACCTCTGATTCGTCAGTACTTTTGATATAATCTTCACTAGATACCTATAAACAAGTGTGCCAAGTTTCAAAACTTTCATATTTATTTCTTATATTTGCCCATTTTCAGCCTTCGTTGACTGGACTAATACTCCTGATCCTGAATCGCGATTCCCTGACTGTGAGGTATGAGTAATCGACTTATTACACAAGGGGCATCCTTAAAGTAATGCCTCCTCCTTCATAACTTTTGAAATTCTGAATTAATTTTAATGAAACTGCACTGACATATACTGTACTATGATATGTTACGAATATGGGAACACATTTTTTTCGGAATCTGAGATAAAGTTCATTAATGACAGAGAAAAGCAGCGAGCCGTAATCGAATGCCGGAAAAAAGAGGGATGATAGGCTCCCGAAATCCACAGAAAATTCCTTGCGGTGTATGGAGCTGCGACAATCGATATCAGTAATGTCCAAAGATGGATAAAGAGGTTTTAAGAGGCTGAAAGTTAAGTGTCGGACAAACAACGGAGTGGAAGATCCGCAACTACAGTCACAGATGCCAACAGGCAACGAGTGAAAGACCTCTTCACAGCTGATCGTCTTGTCACCGTCCATGAGTTGCAACAATAAACAGTGCTCACTATGTGTAGATATTGAAGAAGCTAAAGGAAGCTATCAGAAGGAAATGACGTGGCATTCCACTTCATAGTATTGTTTTACACCATGATAACGCACGTCCCCACACCTCAGTGGAGACTTCACAGGCTATTGCCAAAATGGGGTGGGCATGCCCCAACCCTCCAACTGTCCTGATTTGGCTCCCTCAGACTTTTTCCTGTTTGCTCCTTTGAAAAACACCCTTCGTTTCGACGATGTGACAGGCGTTAAACTGGCTGTGAACTCATGGGTGAAAAGATAGCCTCAAGAATTTTTCCAAAATGGACTTTATCAATGTGTTCAAAGATGGCGGAAATGTATAGAAAGTGATGAACAATACTTTGAATAGGCTAGCATTATTAACAATATGCCCAAATATTTTGCCACCAAATTTCACATTTTTGCTGCTACAAATGGAACAGGATGCCCTTTGTATTTTGAAGAACGGCATGTGTCTTAATACACTTTTTAGGCAAAATAAACTATAACACTTGAACAAATATTAAAAATATATATAATTAGAAAAATATTAGTAGCATCAAAAGAAACGAAACTTTTGTTTTCATTATAGCCTAAATTTAGTAACATTTGACTCGGTAACATAAAATGTCTCGGGGGGGGGGGGGGGTACACATCGCCCTTCCGGATGTATACCTGAAAGAAACACTGGTTAAGTGATCTGATGAACAAATGGATAAATATAACGGTAGGTACGTGATATGATAGAAATACAGATATAACGATGGTTTCGTCGTCTAATAGATACGCTGTCTCGTACATACGGTGACAGTTACGTGCTCGGATAGATGGATAGATATAACAGTAGGTACTTACTTAATCCGATGGACAGATAAATATAACAATGGTTTCGTTTTCTAAGAGATAGGTGTAATGGTAACGTGATCAGATAAGGTATTACGGTGGTTTGATTGTCTAGTAGATAGATATAATAGTAGTTACGTGATCTAATAGACAGACAGATACAACGGTACGTGCATGATACGATAGAATGACAGATGTAACGCTGGTTTCGTTGTCTGGTAGTACAACGTGTTTTACTCAGTGTTGAAGAGGAAAGAGATTTATAACTGAACTCGTTGAACCTTTGCTCGTGCGTGAAACGATGCAATTCCGTAATCAGTTGTATCTTTGAAAGGTGCACGGTCTTGTTCTATATTGAATCTAGTAGTAATTTGACAGACGGCCAGGCATCTCCGAGTTTCAAAAAAATAAATAAAAAAGCTCATAGATGTTCAAATGTAAGGTTGAGAACAGAAACGTGCAAAACGCAACAAACATTTAAATAAGAGTACAGGACAACTATTCTAGCACTGATAGGCCCAAACTTTTATAACTGCTACCAAATTACAAAAACTATAAACTTTCGCGACCCACCTAACTGTAATGGGCATGAGGGTGGGGGGTTGCTTTTTAATTTAATAATTTTTGCTTCTTTTTTTATTATTGAATATAATTTTACAAAATAAACTTATCTGTTTCTTATAATGAGGCATGCGCGAAAGGTGCGCTTGATCTGTTTCTTATAATGAGGCATGCGCGGAAGGTGCGCTTGTTTTCGGTTTCTGTTGACATCATTGACGTCGACGCGTGTCATTTTCAGATGCAAGGATTTGCAGATTGTTTCGAAATTTATGCTAAAATTTCTGTTGACATCATTGACGTCGACGCCTGTCATTTTCAGATGCAAGAAGTTGCAGATTGTTTCGAAATTTCTGTTAAAATTTCTGTTGATACCATCGACGTCGATGCGTGTCATTTTCAGATGCAAGGAGTTGCAGATTGTTTCGAAATTTGGTTTTGATTCTTACGATTACCGAAAATTCAACTTCACAGGTGTACGAAGATGTGAAAGGGAGCAGCACTTTTAAATCTTCAGTAGAAAGGGTTGGATGGTTTCTTCAACCGGCAGCCAGAACTGCGTCAATTTTTCGCGATTGAAATTCATTTTTAACAAAGTGTCTTCGGACAGATCAATGAGTTCTTCATCTGCAATTGTCGATATCTCAGTTGTCATGTCGCCCTGAAACGGATTTGCAATCCAGTTCCTTTGGTGACAGCTTTTCATCTCTTCAAGGAAGTGCCAATCATTTTTTTCCCTTTCAACTCCTTTAAATGTGAAGAGATCACGGAGATTGCGCCATCAGCTGGTTTCACCTCATTTTCGATTATAAAGGTTTCAAATGTTTCAAAACAGTCATATTTGTGGTGTTCGATGTTTTTCCACAACACAAGTTTTTTTATGAAACCTCGAATTTTGTTGTGAACTGCAAATACACTGAAGTGCCAGAAAAACTGGTACAGAAGAGCTTATGCAAAATACATAGCAACGTCACCTATGCGCGTACTCGCGTATATAAAGCGATAGACATCCTTGCCAGCTGTCAGAGCTGTTTTTGGCATGAGAATGACAAGTAAATAACGATTTAAGCGATTTTCAACGCCGTGTCATAGTTGGCACTCGTGAGAAGTGCCATAGTATTTCGTAGGAAGAAACGAAGTTCGGATTTTCACGGAAGACCATTGCAAGGGTGTACCGTGACTACAAGAATTCCGGCAAAACCTCCAACCTACGATACCATTGTGGCCGTAAAAAGGCATTGGGTGAATGTGACCATCGTCGGGTGTCAAGAATCGTTTCACGCGATAGGCGTGCAACACTCTTGCAGGTATCATCGGAATTCAATGCTGGAGCCTCAACAAGCATCAGCGTCCGGACTGTACAAAGTACCCTGCGCGATATGGGCTTTGGGAGCCAACACCCAACTTGAGTCCTCTTGATAGGTGCACGACACAGAGCTATGCGCCTCGCTTGGGCACGGCAACACCGCCACTGGACACTTGATGACTGGAGACAAGTAGCCTGGACTGACGAGTCGCGTTTCCAACTGTATCGGGCAGATCGAAGGATTCGTGTGTGGCGTAAACCCCATGAAGCCATGGATCCCGCCTGTCAACAGGGAACTGTACCGGCTGGTAGGGGGTCCGTAATGGTATGTGGTGTGTTTTGCTGGACTTCACTGGGACCCCTGGTACGTCTACAAACATTTGACTGGCCAACGCTATGTGCGCATCCTTTCTGACGAGGTACACCCTTTCACGTCCTGCATTCATGCTGATGGGTTGGGGCTGTTCCAACAGAACAATGAACCTCCACACAAGTGTCGGGACGCCACATTATGGTTAGAGGAACATTCATCTGAGTTTGGAGTGTTGCCATTCCCACCCAAGTCACCAGATCTGAACGTGATAGAACACATTTGGGATGCCATGCAACGCGCTATCGAACACAGGAATCCGAGACCTCGGAATACACCCGAATTGTGGAACGCTCTGAAGGAAGTATGGTGTGCATTGCCTACAGCATATTTCCAGAAGTTAGCGGAGTCCATGCCCCGTCGTATTTCTGTAGTCCTGCGCTCCCGTGAGGGATCTACCAAGTATTAGACTGGTGTACCAGTTTTTCTGGCACTTCAGTGTATATCGATTCCTTGTAGGTAGAAATGAAGTTCGTTTTATGTGTGCCAAATACGTAAGCTTCAGAACAAACTCCTCGTCGCGCAAGAATTCCTCGCAATATCGTTTCGTTTCTCGCTCAGAAAAATTGCGATTTTATCGCGGAGTTATAATGAGTTATAAGTCTTTTCAACACTTTCTCTATCGACAGCCAACGTACTTCGATGTGCAGAAAAAGTGATTTATGGATACTTCCCTCTTCTTGCACACCTTTTCAAAGACGCGCAATTGCAATAGCCTGGACTTGATGAGCTTCACGTATTTCACGTAAGTCTTTTCGATTAATGCGACATAGTTTTCGATACCAACACTTCCCTATGAAGGTTGCAGTGAGCCCATGACGCATTCGGATTACCTTCATGAGCTCGAGTCACAACATTGCTATTTTTTCCGCAAGTCCGTACATACAGTGGATGGGTTGAAAGTTTTACAATATCTGGATCACTTTATGTCTTCATAGCACCTGTACGGCGAAAGTTGACTAGCATTCAAAGTATAGGCCATCGTGTTGCACCGTCTTTAGCCATCTGTCTGCCAGTTCTTCTATTCCGTGGCGGTACCAGTTCTTGTCCTTCGAGGCGAACAACTCCTTTACCTCAGCTGCCACCTTCTTCTCCTGATCGATGAAGTGTCGCCCGCGAAGGAAGTGGGCCATGGACCGGAACAAGTAATGATTCGATGGGGGCAAGGTCCGGACTATATGATGGGTGTGGCATCAGTTCGATACCATCAAGATCCTCGAGTTTTTGCCGGGCCGTTCGCGCGGTTGGAGGCCGAGCGTTATCCTGCTGTAGGAGAGCGCATAGCGTTATCCTGTTCACCATTGCCGGGTACTTCTCCTCCAAAATGGCATACATCCGCTCCAGCTGTTCAGAATAGAGGTTGACGTTGATGGCCCGACCGTCTGGAACAAATTCGTAATGGATTATCCCCTCGAAATTCCAACAGACGCAGCTGTGCTAGAAGCGCCCAAGTTTGGCAGCAGGTTATGGAAGCTGGCCCGAGCTCATCCACTGCCGTTGTGTGCTAGGATTACGGAAATAGACCCACTTTTCATAGCACGTAACAATTCTCTTAATGAAAGGCACGGGTTTGTTTTCTAGGAGTTTCGAGCACACTACCACTCAGCGGTTTGCTTCAGCTGGCGTCAGTTCGTGAGGGACAATGCGGTAGCTCCTGTATAGATCTTGCCTAGGACCTGAAGGTGATGAACCACGGTGGTCTGTGCTATGCCCAGCTCGCCTGATAATCTCCGAGTGCTGGCTGTCGGATTTGCTTCCTCGACCTCAGAATCCACGGTTCGCGGCCTTCCTGACCTTGGCTAATCGTCGAGGTTTCTGTCACCTGAGGAAAATTTCGTGAAATATGTGACTGCGGTGGTGTGGTCCACGCAATCTTTTCCTTTCGCATGACAAATGTTTCGTGTTGCTTGAGCAGCGTTATGACAGAGTTCAAACTCGTAAAGCAAAAGTTCCCTAATTAGCCGGTTGTATGGCTATTGATCTTTTAAGCGTCTCACAGACAGAACGACAACACGCAATGGTGTTCACAGCAACGACTACCACTTTATATCTCTTTCAATTGACTGCAGTGCGCGACTTGAACTAGTTTAAACACGTGACATACCCGCCGCAGTACATGCGTTCATGCAAATATTGTAAAACTTTCGACTCACCAAAAACTTTCGTATCTCAACGATTTCAGCCAGTCTAGATCTTTCATTTTTGCATAAGTATCTAGGATCTTCAAAGAATTGGTTCGCTGAACAGCATACCCTCATGCGGTTCGATATGTAACAGACGAAAACAAGCAAATGAGACAAACCTTGTATATCAGTGGACTGCTCCAGTTGAAACGAGCAAAATTTACTGGCACCATCCCTTTGGATCAGCTCATCTTCTTTGCACTGGGACATTTCATAGTAGAAAATCGTAAAACTATGTTAGTAATCCGATTTATTGGCGTAGAAATATATAAACTATCGTTTCCAAGCTTTCGCACATCAACCGGATGGCTTTTTGAAGGAAGATAGACAGAAACTGCAATCTGAATAATAGAACGCTTTTACAATTTGAAGGCGGTGACTTGACAATAAATAGATACGACGTAATAGTCATTTAATGACACGAGGCATCACGTAGGTTGTGCACGCGGTGTCCTGGTAGGAAGAAGCCGTTACTTGAAGAACTGGCTCCAAATTCGTGGCAACCCCAGTGAGACGCTGTCATTGCAAGTATCACTGTTGGTAATGATCACCAAGGTTTCCGAATGGCTGTATATTTAGGGGTACAGTAGGTAACTAATTTCTTTATATCATCCCACATAGGAGCAGCGAATTTGACTTCTCTGGATAGGGCCGTGTGTGACGTACCTGCCAGCAGGACGCACACGACATAAAGGCAGATAGGAATCAGAACAAATGTCTGCGTAGCTCAGTTGGTAGAGCGACTTGTTCCGGAATAAGCGGCCTCGGGTTCGAATCCCGCCGTAGACCAGAAAATGACGGAGAAATTTACTTCGTTATAATGGGGGAGATGTGACGTACCTGCCAGCAGGACGCACACGACATAAAGGCAGATAGGAATCAGAACAAATGTCTGCGTAGCTCAGTTGGTAGAGCGACTTGTTCCGGAATAAGCGGCCTCGGGTTTGAATCCCGGCATAGACCAGAAAATGACGGAGAAATTTACTTCGTTATAATGGCGCCCGAACTATCCGGATGACCCGGCCGTTCAAAATCTCGCATTGGTGTGATGTTATTTCCACACCGCGAGACAGGAAAAATCAGAGAATTCCTTCTCCAGCGCTTCGAAAAATAAAAATGTGTGATGTTGCATTCCACACAGCAGATTGACTGGGAGTTCTCAAGTGCACGTTCTACAGTGGATGGCTGCCTGCAACGATTCATGGTCACGGCTGACCCGTGGGCCATGCCCCCGGCCCTCTTTCGGGGGGGGGGGAGATGTGACGTACCTGCCAGCAGGACGCACACGACATAAAGGCAGATAGGAATCAGAACAAATGTCTGCGTAGCTCAGTTGGTAGAGTGACTTGTTCCGGAATAAGCGGCCTCGGGTTCGAATCCCGGCGTAGACCAGAAAATGACGGAGAAATTTACTTCGTTATACGTGGTTACTTTACCGTACTTTGTGTCCCTTTTATCTCTTTGGCTCTGATTCTAAACTAACGCATGGCCGTGCCGTTCCAATGTAGTACCGTTTAGAGCCGTCCGGATATTGTTGGGAAATCGCATAAACACTTGCTTCAGAGGTTTTTTTTTTTTTTTTAGTATTTCTCTTTAGCATAGTATGTAAAGATGCAAGAGACCTTATGCTGACTCCGTAGTTCATTTTCTTGAGGGCGTTCTTGAGTTTATAAGACACATTTGGTATGTAGGGAATTGAGCCTAAGTAGCGAAGCTGCGGCACAGGAAGATTAGAACGTTTGACCGTGGCCTTTGGATAAAGTTTTGTATCTGATTCAATGAGTATCCTGCATCGTTGGCCAAATCCGATGACGCTTTCAATTTCGTGTTGTCTATAATGAGCATCGGAAGAGAGGGCGAAGACTCTTCTAATTCGAGAACGAAAGATGGCTGTTTTGTATTCTGCGGGGCAGAACGAACTGCGGAGCATCAAGTTGGGGACGGACGTGGGTTTATACTGTAGTTCCTTGAAAAAGCCATCTGGTTGATGTGCGAAAACCTGGAAACGATTGTTTATATATTCTTACGCCAATAAATCGGATTACTAGCATAGTTTTACTATTTTCTACATAATTGATGTATAGTTCCTCGTTAGTAATTTCATCGTTTCTGCAACCGTGTTATTAGAAAATGGAAACGCTTCTTCTTCTTTCGAGCTCTAACTCCAACCCCGCCTTTTATCGCTTGTAGCACTAAAAACTCGCCTGTTATGTGAGACTTACCAGCTTGCACGATTCGCAATCTAATCAGGTAGTTTTTTCATTAATGTTGTGGAAACGTGAATGTTTCTTTTCGACGTCTTGAACTGTTCCAGTTGCCTTTCGAAAAATTTGAGCAACTTGTTTTTCAAATCCCGATGCTTTGTCTCGATATGTCGACGCAATATGTTCGGTCTCATGCTCTCGTTTGGGAGTACAGTGAAACGCCGATTATCCGGGGTTCAGTTATCCGTAGTAACCGTGGTCTTGTGTATTTATATACAAATTTCATTTTTCTAAATTATCAATGCAAGTGGATTCGTAAAACAACAAAAGAAGTCATTATTGCGTATTTTAAATACCATTGCATCATAATTAAACAATATTGCATCATCCTTCTAGCAGAACTTATTTTTCATCACTGTTGAGGGTTTCTCGATCTGCCGCTAGAATTCGCAGTCAAATGTATTACGAATTCCATCGCTTCTCTTTTGTACTTTAGGAAAGCTTATTCGTGTGCACCTCTTGTCTAAACAAGTTTATCTAGCATTTCAACCACTAAAATATTGGGAAAAAGAAAAAAGTTTCTTTAACTGTGGAAAATAAATTGCCGATTATTAAAAGACATGAAAAAGGTGAACGTATTTCATCACTTGCAGCAGCATTTGGTACTAGCCAGCAAACTAACAGCTGCAGAGACATTACGTAAATTCGTGGAAAGTCAAGATGATGTTGATTACCTTAAAGTTTTACAAATTCGTGAATATATAAGAAAAGTATTTAGCGAAAAATAATGCTACGAAGGAAACAAACAAAAATCGCGGACTTTCTATCCAAATAAGTTTAAAATTATTCAGTTTTGTATTAACATATCATAATTATGTTTTTATAGTTTTTTATGTATTTAACTCATTGAAAAGTAATTTGGATTAACCGTGTTTTCCAATTAGTCGGGCTGTAGCGTCCTTTGATTACCTCGGATAATTGACGGTTTACGGTACTTCACAGCAAACAAAGTATTGTGACCGTCGGTCTTCGTCTCCATTACCCAGAAGTCCGACTTTTAAGTAGGTCGGATCATACTTTTTCAACACTTTTCTTCATTGTGATTCCTTAGAATTTGTTGTTGAAGGATCTTTTTCGTTGACTTCGATTTTTTTTTCTTTCATTAACACTTTCGTCCACCGCGGTTCTTTCTGTTTTTTTTTTTTCTATAATTCCAGCATTCTGTATCATCGTCTGCTTTTTGGTCAACCACTTATCAATGTGTCATATGATTCCCCAAAGAGGATAAGCGTTGGTTTAGATCGTTTCGTAGTTAACACACGCTCTGTTGTATCCTGACGTAACTCGAGAAAAGCTGCTCCTGATTAAATTTGATGATGGAGAGTTCTGGAAACTTCTAGCAATGGAAGCGTCTAGAAAGGGAAGTGTCCAGTATGTTCGCGAATTAGATGAGCGTTGTAGCCGATAGATGGCAGCACTCAGATGTGGCTGGTTATCTATCCAAGTTTGGGCTGTTGTCATTAGGTGGCAATACTAATGGGCTGTGGCCGGTTGGTTGTCCTGTTTCGGAAGGCCCCACGGGCACGAACGTGAAACTCGAGTCCCATATTTGTATACCATGCGATTTATTTTTACCCTTTTTTCAATTGTTTTCCGTTTTATCACTTTCCCAAAGCGTTACAGATGTATGCACCGATAAACGCCGAAGGGGTAGAAAGGTTAGCAAAAAGCTCTAAAAAAGAGTGGTGAATAGTAAAGCAGGTTTTAATGTTGATATGCGCAAAACTAAGAGCACTTTGTTCGGACCTTCGCGTTGTTGAAAATGCCTCCCACGTGTCAGACATATTGGCTTCCGTATATTTCGTACGCAAGTGATGTTCCAGGAAGTACGGCGCTTGCGTGCCACGTGGAACCCCCTGCTTTTCGGGATCTGCGTACCAAATTATGAAATGTGAAATAGCAATTAGTACCAAAGGGTCGGAAATTTGGCACGCATACCATACGTGTTTTCGTGTTGCGGCTGGAGTGATGGCAATGTGGATCATTGTAAAATTGCAGCTATCTTACTGCTTACTGGCAATTCCAGTTGAATAATTGGAACCTCCTTATAGCTAATAGAATTCACCATTTCTTCGCTCCCTTTTAATGCTGTGTACTGTAAAAACTTACTTGCATAAAACGGATAAAATAAAAAAAAAGTCAGATTAGGTGTTTAAAGCTGTTAACTAAATGATAGCACAGTTAATTGCGCAGTCCGTCTGCCTGCTACTATCCCGCGGGAAGCAGGAGTAGTAGCAATAGCATAACAGAAAACCATCCTATTGCCTGCTATGAAGACTCCGAAGAAAAGATTTTGTCCATTTTTTATTGTTGTTTTTCTTCTAAAAGACTATGATGTAACACTTATAAGGATGTGTAAAGTATTCAGAAATGTCCCGCAGGGGACATTTCTGAATGCTCAGAATTGCCTGTTTTCTTTTAATGTGAAAGCTACGCATGTCGTCAATATTTAGTAGGTATGAATCATTTTATGATTCACGTATGTACTAATTTTTTGCTAGTTCGTGAATACTTCTCTTCCGAGAAACACATTATTAAATATTTCGATGTACTGCAATTCGCATACATTGCATTTAAGAAGACAAAGCTCCGGTGTGTCAGTACATGTGTGTTCGATTTGTGTAGGATAACGAATAAAAATGTGTACATAAATAAAAGTAAAATAGAGGTGACAAACTGGAATATATTACTCCAGGAACGCTTATATAGCGTAGTAAATCAGTTTACTTTCGTGATGTAATATGCATAAAGATTCGCCAAGCTTTCACACTCCACTGGGAGGCTTTTTCAAGGCAGTAGACACAAAATGCAGGAAATGTGAACACGTAAGAAACAAAGATGATTTTTTGAAAGTAACGCGGGTGGCATCACGATCAGTATTACATGAGTTTTTATCACGCAATTATACGGTGTGTCGCGATGTGTTTCTATCTTTTAACAGCACATGCCAAACCATTGGTAGTTCGATAGAGACATGCTATAGTTTGCTGGAAAGGATTTCGACTGTTTCCCTGATGGTAGTCTCTTTGAAGTTAGTATAAATGGCAATTCTTCTAATACTATTTCATACCGGAGCGGCCAAGCAATGCATGACTTCTCTCGAGAGGGCTGTATTCTGCATGTCCTGGTTGACATTTCACATGTGCTCTTTACATCTAGTATCTATCGATCATGATGTCTGGTGATGTCAACCACGTTATTTTTTAAAAAAATATATCTTTCTTTCTTACGTGTTCTAGTTCCCTGCATTTTGTGTCTACCATCACCTTGAAAAAGTCTCCCAGTGGAGAATAAGAGCTTGACGAATCTTTATGCGTATTACACCACGAAAATAAACGAAATGGATTTACTACACTATAAGTGTTCTTTGAGTATTCGTGATCTGGTGTATTTAAAATATAGTAACGTTACCGGAATTTATGTTTGTAACTATTGTTTCTGCAGGGAAGTTATTTTTCATTTTGTTTGAAAATACCATGAATATACAGTTATGGAGTAATAAGGGCTCTCTCTCTCTCTCTCTCTCTCTCTCTCTCTCTCTCTCTCTCTCTCTCTCTCTCTCTCTCTCTCTCTCTCTCTCTCTCTCTCTCTCTCTCTCTCTCTCTCTCACACACACACACACACACACACACACACACACACACACACACACACACACACACAACAAGCATATGTCTGTAGTGCTAAATCCTAGACCACTCCTCTCCAAGAAAGAGAACGTTACTCTCTCTTCGATCTGATCTGCTGAACCCGACCTATTGAAAACTATCATACATCACCATTACTCTCGAAAAGAAAAAATACCCAGCGTAGAGTTTCTTTTTCATAAAACAATGGTGATTAATGATGACTTCTAATAACTTTAAGCCGTCTCAGTAATTTTGAACGAAAGCATAGTTTTTCGAGTTTTTTGTTTTCTAACTTTACATTTGCTCAGTATTTCTCTTAATAGCTCGTAGTTTATGAAATTTTTCAATTGTGTATAACTTTTCCATTCATTTGAGCCCGATTATTTTTTTCTGAGTTTATTTGTCGCATGATTGTTCCTATACTGCTTCCTGCTATGAATTTCAAGGCATCACCCATACTACGTGGGCAAATTAAAAAGTAAAGGCAGTTTTGTTGTATTAATGTTTACCAAAAGCAAAGTGAAACTTACCTAACTCTTGTAGGGAATCTGCTGATCAAGTCCCCTGTAGGTTCTTTCCTCCAGCTGTCTCTAACCTTTCAATATGCTGCTACAGGGAAGCAAGAAAGCGCCTTGAAGAAAATAAGTCCCAAGTATTTATTATCCATGAACTTATTTCTGAAGAAATCAAAGTTTATTAGTATATCCGTAATGCTTATTACGCTGGCACAGTAAATCCATTTCCAGCAGCTCCAGGCGACGTCTGGCCACCACTAGGTACACCCAGCGTCTTTCTTTCGCAGGTCATCCGAAAGCTACCTCCTTCCACCCCACTTCGGGTTTCTCCATTCCGAGGCTTCGCGTTCCCTTCGGCGAAATCATCTCTCATCGAAAAAATTTTCCCAAGATCCTGTGCTGTGTATGGATATTCCATTTCCAAGAGTAAAAATAGCTTCCCCCTTAAACATTTCAGGTTAAATTTTTGCATGGAGTTTTGTAAAGAAAAAAAAAATCGTTTGGTAACGATAAAGTTCTTATAACTGTAGCGTTATTTTTCAGTGCAGTTGTTTTCCAGTTTCATTTTTGAAACGGTTCACAAGTTTCTTGATCCCATCGCGGAAGAAGTTTTCGCCTGTCCTTGAAGCCATGTAGTCGCCAATTCTTTCAGCTTTTCATCACTACCAAATCTCCGAAGGTGATGCTTCTTTAAGCGGAACGAACATATGGTACCAAATCCGGGATCTAAGGTAAGAACCTCAAATTTGAGATTATGAATTAGGCCATATTTGCAGCTGCTGTATTGAATCGAGTGTTGTTCTGGTGGAAAAAAAAAAAGTTTTTGACAGTAATCGTCTTCTTTCGTTTGCGAACTGAAAGCTTCAGCTCGTCAAACATTTCTGAATATTTATTTGTCCAGGTTTCTAATAAAAACAGGCCTATACATATATTAAAACAAAATTAGCAAGATTTTTGTGACATAGAAGGCACCTTTGAATTTCTTTTTTTTTTTTCTTTTTTTTTTTTTTGTTGGATATGAATTTAGCTACTTCTCGGTGACAGAAGAGTGCAGTGCTCATCCTGTTTGGTAACCGCCAATTCTATCTAGCCCGTGTTAGTTTCTGTTTGTAACCACGGGAGGTATAACTCCCTACGTGAATTTTGCAACATCGAATGAATGCGGGTTGGGGACTTAGTGTCCTTCCTTTGTGGTCTTTTCCCATGTAATAGCGAAAGTGGCATCAGTTTTCAAATATAACAGACTGCTAGCCTAAAGCCTTACCTAAGTCCTGTAGCCTTTACTCAAATCACTCACTGGTCGGGCACGAACTTGCAAATGAGATAGCTAACGTGATGGCTAAAACCATTGTTAAATATGCTAACAGAAACTATAAATAGTGCTATTGTAAATCATGTATCATGTAGCAGAATATCTATCTGTTTATTTGTGTCAACGAATGCAGATTCTTCATGGAGCATGTAAAATTTCGTATTTGCAGAGGGGCGTACGTGAAATAGTGTGCAACTCAGGAGAAATTTAAGATTTTTTTTTTTTTTGCATTTAAAAACATAATAATCCAGTCACCCATTCTCAAACAACTGCTTGATTTCGGTCTCCCCCAAATCTTTTCCATAATTCTCAGTCATGAGCAACTCTTCCGTATCACACTCCGGCATACTTTCAAATTTCATTAAAGTCTCTCCCGCGTTTTTTTCTGCATCTTTTCTTGCCACTTGATATCAAGTGCAGTATTTCAGTTCGTCACCTGTGGTCAATTCTTGTAGCAATATGTCCAACCCATTGCTATTTCATGGTTTTTATGTTTGATCATGATATCATTGTCTCTTGTCATTTTCCTGATCCACGAGTTCCTTTTTCTATCTTTCTTGGTCACACCAAGCACTCATCTCTTCATTCTTTTTCCAGTTGTTTGCAGCCTTTGTATGTTTAGTGATGTCACTAAAAGAGAGAACTCATGTCTCTAATGTCATGGCGTTGTTTTTGTTTTAGACGGCCTTGATTTGATTCAGGTGTATCGGCCTCTTAAAAGTTAATGACAAACTCCCCACGAATTTAATGAAAACTGTTCAGTCAATGAACTCATCCTCGTGTACCCGCCACTGTTACAAAAACTACCATTCACTGCATTAAAACCAAACACAATAGTAAACAACTGTCAAGGGCTGAGACGCAACTCTAGCTGATAGCTTTCGGCCTTATAAAAAGAGCTCAAGTTCAGGAATGTTTGCCTCCTGTTTCCGCATGTTCCGCTTTTTGCTCTTTACATTTCTTCCTCTGCTACCGAAGTGCAAGGAGATTCATCTTCAGGCCTGTTAAACAAGTTTTGACTCGCGACGTCATCCCTGTAGGAAATCGGATAGAATCGGTAATTTTGGAAACCGTCTTTTTTTTTTTTACTTTGCTTAAACCGAAGATATTAAAAATGCATTTTGTCCAAAAACTGTATGTCCTACGCAAATTTGAGTATCGATTTTGAAATCAGCACATGCAAGTTCAGTTAATCAGAAGCAAGCAATAAATCACAAACGATAAAACTGCTGTACACCTGTGTAATTTCATGCGTTTTGTAATAAATTGTTTTTTCTTCAGTATCGGGTATTCTTTTCTTATGCATTATATTTGTTGAATTATGAAGTAGGCAAAAGACAGAATAAAACAAGAAAGATGGCACCGAATTTTCGGGTGTAATAAGCACGTCTTTTGAATCCGTTCTGACGCAAATTAAATTTTTCAAAGCTGTTCAAAGTCAATGGAACCGGTATGGAAAACAATAGTATCTGACGGAAGAAGGAAGTTTTACAATAGGGTTTTTAATCCCTCACATATTTATGTAACAGGAATCGTGAGCTTACATCTTCTGGTTGTAAACTTGTGCGCTGAGAAAAACATGAATTTATATGAGAAACATTTCGCACCGGAAACACTTTCCAAGATTTTGCTACAAATACATCAGAAGCAGAAATTGACGCTTATGCCCTCTGGTGGCCAAACCATTCTTTACCAAACATTAGAAATTATGTGAAAACTATTTTCCATGAGGTCTTGCATGCGCTACAGGAAGAATTCTTCAAATCGGAGTTTTAGAAGCAGAAATAACGCAGAAAACGCAATTTACCTTTGTGCCCCCTAGCGGGAAAGTTTATGATTTACTTGAAAATTTTGAATTTATAGGAAAAACATTTCGCATCGGAAACACTATCCAACAAAGAAGGAATTTTTCAAATCGGACTTTTAGGAGTAGAGATATTGACAAAAATAAGATATACTTCTACGCCCCCTGGCAGTGAAACTGTGGAATATTTTAAGGAGAAAATACTTCGAAAAGACTTATCGATGTGAGTGGCATCAGTCCACGAAATAATTTTTTCAATCGATATTTTAGAAGCTCAGATTTTATGGCAAATACATCAGAAGCAAAAATTAACACTTACGCCCCATTGTGGTTAAAGTATTCTTTACCGAAATTTTGAAGTTATATGCAAAATATTTTCCAACAGGAGGTGTATCCGCTGACGACAAAGATTTTCAAATCGGAGTTTTAGAAGAAGAGTTATCGGGAAAAATGTAATTTAATTTTACGCCCCTAGTGGAAAATCTATGCGTAATTTGAAAAAGTAACTATTCTAAAATACTCTTCGACATAAATGGAATCAAAAGATAAAAGAATTGTTTCAATCGGATGTTTAGAAGCAAATATGTGGAATAAAACGTATTTTTGAATTCGACATCATCTGCATTTACGTCCTCTAGCGGCGAAATTGAACATCTTAAAAAAAAAAAAAAAAAACGGAATGAAGGATCATCATTCGCATATTTCAACCTTTCTTATGCAAAAAGAATTTTTCAAATCGGACTAATAGTTGCAGAGATATCGTGGGTACAAACGGACGGACGGACAAACCAGTAACATAAGCACGATCTTTTTTTACAAAAGACGTGCTAAAAATAAGCGGAAAAAAAGTACGGTAGTGTAAGCCCTGACGGACTTAACTTACGAGGGGATGCTGATAAGTTCTCGGCCTTACCAAGAAGGAAATGGGCTAGAGCCATGAAACTTCCAGGCTATTCCACATATTCACCCCGAAGTTCAACACACTTGGCACAGCGTTTCTGGAGTTTCTTTAACCCTTCCAAAAAAATTTCTGAAGTCTGATCACTCTAATACTACTCTGCTGCTGATATCACCTCCGAATCATTCGAAGAATGCTTTCTTTTCAAACTTTTTTAAGGTTTGGGAACAGGAAATAGTCCGAGGAGTAAGATCTGGTGAGTAGGGTAGATGGTCTATGCACTTAAACCCCTGATCCCTCAAAACATCCATTGTCTTGCCAGACTTGTGAGCCGGCACAAAGTCCTGCAAAAAGAGAACAATTTTCCATAGTTTTGCTCGCCTTTTTTCCTTCAACTCCTTCTTTAATCGGCAGAGCAAGTTGGAATATTATTCAGCATTTATGGTTTGGCCCTTCGAGAGATAGTTAGTCTGTAAAACGCCTTTCGAATCCTAAAAAATCGTTGCCATGTCTTTTCCTGCAGACCTTTGAGTCTTGAATTTCTTTGGCCGCGGGGAACCCGAGTGCCGCCACTTCAAGGACTGTTGTTTGGATCGTAGTGATGTAACCACGTTTCATCAACAGTGACAAGTTGCTGCAAAAAATTATCACCAGATCGCTCAAAATGCCGCAAAACCGATTTGGAAGTGTCCACTCGTTTTCGTTTCTCATCGGCGTTTAAACATTTGGGCACCCACTTCTCTGACATCTTCTGCAAATCCAAGTGCTCCTGAATTATGAACCCAGCACGTTCCCTGGATATCTCCAGTGTATCAGCTATTGTTTTAGCCGAGATTCGCCGATCTGACAAAATCAAGTCATGTATACACGATCAACAATTTTGGGTATTGTCACTGTTGACGGCCTCCCAGATCTTGTGGCATCTTCGGTCTCAAAGTCTCCACTCTGAAAGTTGGCCTACCATGTCTGCACAGTGGAATATGAAAGGCACTTGTCACTTAACTGTTTTCGTCATACACTCATAGATTTCCTTTGCAGTTTTCTTCTGCAGGAACGGAAATTTCATGGCATCCCGTAGTTCCACAGTTAAAAATTCAACACTTTGAACTGACATAATTCAATTCAGGACGTCAAGCATCTGAAAAAAAAAAAAAAAAAAAAAAGCTATTAGTCTGAAAATTGCCACTTTACAATACTAAAAACCACTCTTCCGAGCTGCAGTGACAAAATAATGCTATAATTACAGGAAGTAGGTTAGGCGGAGAACTTTTTAGCATCCCCTCGTAATTTTTGAAAATGCTGAAATTAAAAGTAAATAAAAAATGAAAAGGGTAAATTAAATTTTTCGTAATTTCATATGTCGAAAGGCATACCTAGAAGCTCTTATTTAAGGGTTAAGAAATGAAAAGTAGAATATAAATATAAGAAGAAATAATATATAGCAAAGAAATTGCACGTCCACATGAATGTGAAACAGAAAGGCCAAGTTGCTGCAGCGCCGATGACGTCAAGCAGACATGCGACTGAGTTTTTTGGGTTTTTTTTTTTTACTATTATTATTTTTCAAATGCTATTTTTCCTTGATGGCAAATCTTGGGTAGCACGCAACGTGTTCCGAACATAATATGTAACATATTGAATTAAAAAAGGTGGTCACCCCTCTTCTTCAGCTGTCGGTCGAAAATCCTCGAGTTCGCTCTTCCGAAAACGTTAAACTTTGCGCGTGTCGGCGGCCATTATCCGTTCAACAGGAATTTGCGAGCTGCGTTTCTTTAAAAATAACGCCATGTGTGCGTGTCTGATCGAAGCTGACTTTCGGTAGACAAAATGCAGTTGTGGCGGATGATATCACCTGAACTTGCTTTCCTTTTTTTTTTTTTTTTTTTTTTTTATCGAAAACAAATTCCGTAGATCGAAAAATTTCACTCAGTAATTTTTTAACGGGAAAATATGTAGATTTTTTAAGTACACGAAATAGTAGTTTGATTAAAACTTACTATGCTTTGATACTGCCTTTAACCCTTGAAACGGCCGAGGTACCAGAATAAGTATCGAAAATTGTTTCTGCTCCCTAACCAGAAATGTTTACGTAGTGGCCAGATTTAACAAAAGCTACGGTAAAGCATTTCCTTTTTTCACACACACATCTCAGCAGTACCCGCCACAAACCTGTAAGTCTAACGCAGTGGTCAAAGCGCTGGCTTCTGACCATTCGTCCGAGATGGGTCCGGGTTTGAATCTCGTTGAGGCATGAATATTGTGTTAGTCTTACGGCACTTGCACTCCCACCTTTCCTGAAAACAGTGGCCCTAAATTAGGGACGGGCGACTGCTTATATGGCACTGAGTTGCTCAGGGTGGTCGTTAAACCCCGAAACAAAATACGAATTCCAGGATTTTTAGGATTTCCAGGACGCGTACGAACCATGTGTTTATTTATATTAAGACAAGTTAGTAAAATCATGCAATGCATTGATTATGATACGCTTTCCAACATACCAGAAATTATTACTCAAGTTATGAGGATAATGGCTGTGGAATAAATCTCGCTCCTGTGTCCTGACCTTTGACCCCATTTCGATGATATTCAACAGAACCGGTTCAGTATACGTCAAGAATAACATACTAAAGTTTTGTCGCAATAGAAGCAGTTTTACGCAAGTTATGAGAATAATGGCTGTGGAATAAATCTTGCTTTTGTGCAATGACCTTTGACCCCATTTTACCCATTTTCAATAGGGTTCGTCCCCAGTGGCTTCCTACTACATACTAAAATTTCATCAAAATGGAACCATTTTTACGCAAGTTATGACGCATAAGGGCAATTGAACAAATCTCGCTCTTATACCCTGCCTGACCTTTGACCCCATTTCGCCCATTTTCAATAGGGTTCGTGCGCAGGTAGTTCCCTACCACATACTAAAATTTCATCGAAATCGAACCATATTTACGCATGTTATGACTCATAAAGGCAATGAAATGGATTCCACTCATTTCGCCCGTTTTCAAAAGGGTTCGTCCCCATGTAGTTCCTTACCAAATACTAAACTTTCATCGAAATCGAACCATTTTTACGCAAGTTATGACGTATAAGGGCAATGGAATAAATCCCGCTCTTATGCCCTGCCTGACCTTTGACCCCATTCGCCCATTTTCAACAGGGTTCGTTCCCAGGTGGTTCCTTACCACATACTTAAATTTCATTGAAATCGAACCATTTTTACGCAAGTTATGATGCATAATGGCAATGGAATGGATCCCGCTCCTATATCCTGACCTTTGACCCCATTTCATTTATTTTCAATAGGGTTCGTTCCCAGGTGGTCCCCTACCACATACTAAAATTATATTGAAATCGAACCATATTTACGCAAGTTATGACGCATAAGGGCAATTGAATTGATCCCGCTCTTATGGCGTGACCTTTGACCCCACTTCACCCATTTTCAATAGGGTTCGTCCCCTGGTGGTCCCCTGCCACATACTAAAATTTCTTCGAAATCGAACCATTTTTACGTGAGTTATCGTGCCGACAGACGGACGGACGGAAAAAGCTGGAGCATATATCTTCAACCTACGGTTGGAAAGCGTAAATAATACAATGTAGTTTGTCACAAATATTGTTCTAAGTCGACCATGGTTTCGCTGGGTATTGACGTAGCTTCATCAGGAATGGCACGTATACGTGCCATTACGTGCCATTCGTCCTGATGAAGCTAGGTCAATACCCAGCGAAACCATGGTCGACTTGAAAAAACAATATTTGTGACAAACTACGTTGTATTATCTTTATATGTATAATCGTCATAAGATTGTATTCTTTGAGATCAAGCATGAGTTTATTCCTCCTTTCAAGATGGCTGAACCTACGGCGTCACGTCTTATCCCGTTTTCCACGTACGCAAAATAAAAACCTGTAACTGCTGGTAAGCGTTCCCTTCTAGTAATTTACTCTCTGATCTATGCTCCAAGGCATGATGAGATATGGCTAGCAGTCGCGGCGGAAAGTGAAGTTTGTTGACCGGGCCCGAAATTTCGAATCGTGGTGCACCCTCTACCTTCCCGCTTCCCGGAACAAACAGAAGAAAACTGTTTGTTCCGGAAGCGGGAAGGTATAGGGTGCACCATACAACTTACCTAGATGAACTTTCTAAGGCACATCACAACAATCGCACATATGCCAAATAAAAAAATAATAAAAATAAAAATCTTGGCTGAAATTGTTGAAATTACTGACCGGGCCCTGGCTGCTCGGGCGGTTGCGCCGCCACTGATGGCTAGTACAGATGAGCATAGGCTCCCTTTTTTTAAGGCCCGGGTCCGACCTGAGCCCGTTATATCATTATTTATGACTAGCCCGGGCCCAGCCCAAGTTTGAACATTTGTGCAAGTTTTTTGCTATGTGAGTAAGGAATAAACGAAACATATTGTTTTGATCCTATTTATATTTTCATCATCAGATGAGAATGTTAATATCGACTCCCAAAAAAGAGAGAAGGAATTATTATTTTGTGCATCATGTTTAGGTAACAAAATATCATTCATTTTGTTTCCCAAGTGTATCAAGTCAATTCGTTTACCTCTGCTCACCTTCATGTTTTCACCGAATGACCGAAAATTCCCATTTTTCATATTGTAGCTAGAAGAACTTTAAATTTTAGTCGCCAGAAAACTTTATACTATCAGTTTTTATTTTATGTAGGAAACAATAGATAGCTGTTACTTAAAACTTTTTTCATTTACGAAATGCACGCGAAAAATACCATAAACAATAAATAAAAATTTTAGGCAAAGGATGAAAGAGACCATTCAGTTGTGCGTTTCCCATCCGGTTTATTAAATAAAATTTATTTAAAAAGTGGAAGGGATTAACTTGAGCCCGGGCCCTTACGTGCTCGTGCTGTAGTCAAAGATTTGATATAAGAGCCCGCCCGGGATAAGCCCGGATCCTTTTGCGGGCATATTTTCGTAGCCCGGGCCCGTGCTCATCTCTAATGGCTAGTCGCCACTAGGTAGGAACTAGTGGCTCTCTCCTTGCTTAGATTCGCCATCATTGTTACAACAATTTTAGCAGGTACTGATTAAGAAAAGGTCAGTGTTAATTACACCTCCTAAATTACCACTTTGATTAACAAAGCTAAAAGGAAAGCAACCTTTTCTGATGCTCAGACTCACTCATTTCATCCGCGTTTGTCCCACTCCTTTAGACAGCGAATATATTTGTTCCAGCTGATCTCAGACCAGTTTGCTAACACCGAGTTATTCGTTCCAGCCGGTAAAAAGAAGTTAAGAGTTACAAAATTGGCCATTTTTTTAAATTTTGCATTGAAATGTTCGACATAATTGTAACTAACACTGCATGTTAATATATATTTGGTCACTGATTTGATAAGTTAGTGAATACATACAGCTATGGCTTATAATTTTATCACCACCTGTGTCTCCACGAGTGGACGAGTTTCACAACGTGTATTGGTGACGTCACGAGCAGGGCGTATCAGTTTTCATTGTTTTTCTTCTTGTTATGGGATTTAGTGACCACTGTGAGCAATTAATTCTAAGAGATATAAATAGTCGGCCGTTCCTAATTAAGGGCCACTGGCTCCAGAGAAAGCCGAGAGCCAGTTCAGTAAGACAAAAACATAACCCATGCCTCATCCGCGACTGGAAGCCGGGCTCACTCGGATGAACAGTGAGGAGCCGTCGCTTAGATTATTGGACCACTGGAGTGGTGATGTGTCAGTTCACCAGTACGGAGTTCGTGCAGTGGAGAAAGGGAAGGACTTGTTGGAGTTTTGCATTTTTCTCTGGGTTTAACAACCACCGTGAGCAAGATGGATGCTGTGTGAAATCGATTTTCAGCGCCTTGTCACGATTGAGAAGTGGATGTTGTGTGACAATAGTCGATTTTCAGTGCTTGTCACGATTGAAAACTGGATGCTGTGTGACAATTGTCGATATTCAGTGCCTTGTCACGATTGAGAAATGGATGCTACGTGACAAATGTCGATTTTCAGTGCGTTGTCACAATTCAGAAATGGATGCTGTATGACAATCGTCGATATTCAGTGCCTTGTCACGATTGAGAAATGGAAGCTGTATGACAATCGTCGATTTCCAGCGCTTTGTTACGATTGAGAAATTGATGCTGTATGACAATCGTTGATTTTCAGCGCAATGGTTCGACCACGGTGAAGCCCCGGTCCAGCCGTTGCGCTGAAAAAAGACGATGGTCAGTGATTGGTGGTACCCAACTGGTTTGATTCACTCCTTCTTCTTACAACCTAGTCAAACCATCGCGGTGAACGGGTATTATCAGGAACTTGGCATTGTGTATGGAAAGCTGTCCACCAAACAGCCGGCATTAGTCAATCGCTGTGGGCCCATACTTCTGCATCATAACGCGAGACCCCACATTGCATACCAGACGATCCAGAAGTTGCACCATTTGAGGTACGAAACCTTACCACGTCCACCTTATTCACCTGATCTATCCCCTACAGACTAAAACTTCTCCAAGCACCTGAACATCTTCCTACAGGGTATACAGCCGGCATTAGTCAATCGCCATAGGCCCGTACTTCTTCATGATAAGGCCAGGCCTCAGATTGAATACCAGACAATCCAGAAGTTGCACCAGTTGAGGTACGAAACCTTACCTCATCCTCCTTATTCACCTGATCTGTCCCCTACAACCAAAAACTTTTTCAAGCTCCAAGGTAAACAGCCAGCATTAGTCAATCACCATGAACCCATACTTCTCCATGTCAATGCGAGATTGCATGTTGCATACCAGACAATCCAGAAGGCCGCCCCGGTGGCGCAGTGGTCTAAGGCGTTGGCCTCTGATCATTCGTCCGTAAGGGGTCCGGGTTCGAATCCCGGTCAGGTATGGATGTTGTGTTTGTCTTACGGCACTGGCTCTCTCCCTTCCCTGGAGCCAGTGACTCTAAATTAGGGACGGGCGACTGCTTATAGCCCTTTGAGTTGCTCACGGTGGTCGTTAAACCTCCAATCAAAAAAAAAAAAAAAAAACAATCCAGAAGCTGTACCAGTTGAGGTACGAAACCTTACCTCATCCTCCGTATTCACCTGATCTGTTCCCTAGAGACTAAAACTTATAGCAACTGGACGTCTTTTTACAGGATAAACAAAGTGCATTAGTCAATCGCTATGGATCTATACTTCTCCATGATAATGCGAGATTCCACGTTGCACACAAGATGATCCAGAAGCTGCACCCTTTGGGCTACCAACCTCAACCGCCTTATTCCTCTGATCTGTCCCCTCCAGATTATCACATCTTCAAGAACCTGGGTACCTTTCTATAGAGTAAATCGTTTTCTAAACAAACACCAGTTAAAACCGCATTCCATGAATTTATCGGGCTGCGACCAAAAAATGTCGAGCATTGACGTCGTGAAAAAGTGCATGCAGGAGCTTGTATGTCGTTGGCAAAAGTGTGTTGCTGCTGACGGTGATTACTTTGATTGATATTTAGCTTATTTTGTACCGTGTTTGAAGTTCATTCCGATACTAGGTGATGTTTGTCTTCTAAATTACTCATACAGTGTATTTTTGCTTTTACTTGGACTACCGTGGGCATTTATCTGCAGGCTTCCTCACCTAATTCTGCCTCTCGCTAAAAATCGATTAATGGGAAAAACATTTTAATTTGACTGGATTTTGTTTCTAAGAACAGCTCTTCACTTGAAATTTTTCAGTTCATTTTAAATATTTCAACCTGTTAGTTTTATTTCATGAATTTTTCTCGAAATGTTATCCATAGAATTCTTTGATCGACGTAATGGTTGTTCACGAACAAGTTTCTCCTTTTCAGTAAAAAATTGCAGCATCTTTAAATTACTCCCCACCCCCTGCATTTTTTTTATTGATTTTTAGTTCGTTGTAATGGACTACACCTAAACTTTAAAAAAATAAAATGACTCACACATCTGCCGGTTTGCTTGAGTTGCGTGCTGCTGTTACTTCCCTCTCGCAGTAAGCGCAGTCGACTTTCTACTTTGGTGATGTTTAGTGCGCTTGAATTGCAGTTTATTTCTGTACGCGTGGCGAAAGTAAATTCCAAGTAATTTAACAGCGGAAGTAATGCAACTTCTAAAAGAACCAGAAAACCTTCCCCTTTTTTTGTTGAAGTTAGATGTTTTAAATCGGTGTGAAAGGAAATGGAGAATTTCTTAGATGGGCTTTATGTGTGAGTGAGTCCTCTAAAGAGAGGTTTTTCTTAAATGAGGCCCTTTGGAAAGGAACAATTAAACAATGCTGACGTTTGACAAACGTTTCTTAAACATTTACTTCAGTTTGCCTTTCACGGAAATGTTATGATTTTTGCTGTGACAAAGGTAAATTCACGTTTGTTCTATATTTTTCTCTTTTTTTAACATACAGTGTCCAAAAAAAGGAAAAATATTTGTGATGAAACAGTCGCAATGAACACCATTGTATACAAATTTAACGGTCACGTGGGCTGATGACATTTTGCTTTGTATTTCATAAAGACCGAACCTTTATGATAAGACAGTCGCACACAATGAACGCTAGTGTATGCATATGTAACTGTCACGTAGGACGTTTTGCCTTGTCTTTCATGAAGAACGAATCATTATTATAAGACAGTCGCAGACAATGAACGCCAGTGTGCACAAATGTAACGGCCGAGCCCATTCAAGAGGGAAGCTAGGGGGCCCCCTAGCTGCATTTTCAAGGGGCCCAAGAATTATGCAAGATGCTTGAAGAACTGACAGAAATCTAGTTTTTTTTTTGTTCGTTTTTTTCAGATAGCACAACAAAACCTATAAGGAACTTCCTTGTGAATTTTGTTTTATTTCTTTCTGCTTTGTAGGAGGATTTCGCAGAAAGTATAGTAGCCCCCGTCCATCCTCAAATCTTTCGAAAGCATTACAGATGTTTTTTGTACATATCTGTAATTGAGGGAGAATTTCATACATTAAGAATTCGTTTGGATCATATTATTTGCCCTCTACTTCGATATAATTTCAACAAGATGAACCCCCCGAGGGGGTGATTAAAGCAGAACTGAACTGGTATCCATTTTTCAACCATGCATTTTTACATTTTCTTGCTACCAGTGATTCGTCCATTAATCATGGGATACACACTTCAATACAGTAGGGATATTTTGATGGCTTACTTATCATATTTTGGGGATGTTTTCTCCTGGGTATTTTTATTCATCCACCCATGGTTAAATCCTAGATGTGCCATTAATACTGGGGCCCCAAAATGCTGTCCAGCTCCCTGGCCCCCTGTATTCTTAAATGTGTTCTGTATAACTGTCACGTGGGCTGGTGACGTTTTACCTTGTCTTTCATAATGAACTTTATGATTATCCAGCTGCAGTAATTCGTGTAAACACGAAAAAAACCCAGGTTCTGTGAAAATTCAAAAAAGTCTAATCGTAGGTGCAAAATGCTCCTACGATTAGGCCTTTTGCAAGTTTAATGGGAGCTCAATTAGGAAAACAAAAGAAGTTACTGGTTTCTCAAAAGTAATCAGGGGCGCAGCCACAGGAGAGGGGTGCTCACAGGGCTCGAACCCATTCTTGAATGACTATTTTCGCCCCTCTTCAGGAATGAAACGGTGGGTAGGTTTGACATACATCGTAAGACATGCAAATGATTCAAGTATCACGCTCGGCCGCACACGTGACGCCAGCAAGGAGGGGTCGTAACGCTGTGCCTAACCGGATATATAAGGTCGTCCGGTTGCGCGTGCTTGCCAATCTGCCTCGTGCTGTTGTGTTGGTTGCATCCTTTGCAAGTGAAGTATGCCTCGGAGAAAAGTTCGAAAGCAATTCAAGCAGTTGGAGGAGTTTGAAAGGGGCCGCATCGTCGGGCTCCAGGAAGCGGAATGCCTTATCGCCGTATTGCGCGCCATACCAGTCGTGCGGATATCACCATAGCACGCTGTTGGCGGCAGTGAATAGAACAAGGCACGCAGCAACGACAGGAGGGTCTGGGAAACCTAGACAAACCACGGAGAGAGAGGACCGACGGGTTTTCCGCGATGCGCGGAGTGACCCAACAGCCACGATTGCGGGTATTCAACGAGCAGTGGTGCCTTCCATACGTCATCCGATTAGTGCCGGCACCATTGGCAGACGGCTGCACGACGTAGGATTACACGGAAGCAGACCGTTACGACGACTGCCCTAAACACCATTGCATCGTCGCCAAAGACGGCAATGTTGTCGTGCCATACTGTCAAGGAGCCACTCAGAATGGCAGAGGGTGATCTTCAGTAACGAGTCCTGTTTTTGTCTTGGAGGAGACGACCACCGAATCCGTGTGTGGAGTCACCGTGGTCAGCGCCAAGATGAACGGTTTGTTGTCGAGAGTCACGTGTCCAGAAGGTATCGTGAAGTGCAATTGCCTACGATGCCAGATCACCTTTGTTGTTCATTACAGGAACTTTGAGAGCCCAACGTTACGTTAATGAGGTCCTGTAACCAGTGGCCTTACCTTTTTTGAACGCTCACTCCGGTGCGATTTTCCAACAGGGCAACGCTCGTCCACATACTGCTGCTGTCTCGAGAGCTTACCTTAAAGACACTGACACTCTATCATGGCCAGCCGCATTGCCAGACCTATCGCCGATTGAAAATGTGTGATATGCTATTGGAGGACGTGCTATCCACATTTCACCCCTACCGCACAATCTGTAGGAACTGCGTGAGAAGTTTCAAGCAGCATGGGATGGCTTATCGCAGGACACCATTAGGAGCCTGTACAACTCCATTCCGAGATGTCTGGCATGCTGTGTGAGCAAACATGGCGGCCCGACGCCAAACTGAGAGACACTACTTATTGGCGTGTAGCTCAATAAATATTGCCCATATGCAGTCTCAATGTTTAATCATTTATTGTTCCTTGTAACCTTTACCTACCTCCTGAATAGCATTGCAATCCGACACGTCCTTCTGGGTGCAACTATTTTTTTAACGATGAGTGTATATATTTAAAATCTTGATGAGCGTGTATTATGTATACAGTGTGACGTATATTCGAATTTAACTTTCATTTTTAGTTAATTTTCCTATGTAAATTTGAGTTTGTTCTCTTTTGCACTCTCCAAACTTAACGTGATATTTTCTCTCTCACATGAATGAGGTTGGCAGCACTTTTGAGGTCAGAGAGAGTGACGCATGAATGTGATAAGAACGATAGATAAAAAGGACGATACGACAGTTGCTTAAGGGGTATGTGTGTGTGGAGATGTTCGAGTATTGTTAAGCCAGATTATACGACAGATAGTTAAGATATTACGTGCGAAGTATTAAACTAGCAGTACTATATTATGGATTTCATCTACTGTGCTGGACCAATAAAAGGTTATCGTAAGTTTGACTTCTGTATATGTTTCGTCCGGCCGTAAAATCTTAATTAGGAACTATTGCATCGTATTCTCATTTAGTTCAACATTTATTTAGTTTGGTTTTAGACATAGAGTAACACCAATCGAGCACACGAAAAAGGGTTACGTTATAACCTACTTTACGGTTTGTACTCTTTCAAAACAGCTGTTTTGTCTTGCCTCCCGAGTGTTAGTGCTTTTACTGTGGCACTTTCATTGATAAGACAGTCGCAGACAATGAACGAATTATACTGTAATATGTTAACAGACATGAACGAATTACAATGAATCTTTTACGTATGCAAAGTAAGAATGGAAAAAATAAAAGGAAAGCTGTAAAATATCTAGCTGCTATTGGGTCTGGTTCATTTGCCCGACGTTTACTTCACCGAAAGGGTCACTTGACCGAAAATCACTTCACCGAAAAGATTGTTTCACCGAAAGATCACTTGATCGAAAAGTTCATTTCACCGAACGGTCACTTGATCGAAAAGTTCATTTCACCGAAAGGTCTCTTTACCTAAAAGTTCATTTCGTCGAAAGGTCATTTCACCGAAGAGTCAGTTTATCGAAAACTTTGGATTTCATTACAGGATCTGTTGAAGCATGGTGCAAGTTCGCCAGACAGACCACCGAAATGTTAGGGGATCATACTCAAATTGCACTTTTGATTTCCCCGTGTCACAGAGAACGCCAATATTTAGTTTTAAGACAAAAATAATTAATTTTGAGCTCCTAGGCCTCGGCTTAGGCCTTTTTAGTAAATTTTAATCATGTTCATAAGGTTTACATAAAAGTCATGTTCAGTGCTCATGTTCATAAAGTTTACATAAAAAGTTAAATTTATAATGTTGCACGTTTTTTCAGACAAAAAGAATCAACTTTAGGTCCCTAGGCCTTGGCTTAGGCCTTTTTACCCAATTTTAATCGTACGAACTCATGTTCATAAGGTTTGCATACAATGTCAAGTTAATAATGTTGCACATTTTTTCAAGCAAAAAGAATCAATTTTAGGACCCTATGTCTCGGCTTAGGCCTTTTTGGCAAATTTTAACCGTGCGTGCTTATGTTCATAAGGTTTACATAAAAAGTTACTTTACATTTTATGTAATGCTTATGAATATGAGTAGGGTTAAAAACTGTTAAAATGCCCTGCATCTAGGATTACGGTAAAAAAATGTATGTGTTGCGCTTCAGTAAAAGTGGAACATTATTTACTTGATTTACTATGTAACCCTTATGAATATGAGCTCGGAGGATTAAAGTTTGACAAAAAGGCAGAGATCTAAGCATTATAATTAAAGTTGCATTTCGAAAAACCTACTCATGTGGAGGTGTTTCATAGAAATTAAAAGTGTATTTTTTATACAATCCGATAATGGTGGCCAGTATTTCAAAAAACCCCAAAACACTCCAACAGATCTCTAACAACAAAATTCTAAGTTTTCGATAAACTGACCATTAGGTGAAATGATCTTTCGATGTAATGAACTTTTAGGTAAAGTAATCCTTCGGTGAAATGAGCTTTTCGATCAAATGTCCTTTCGATGAAATGAACTTTTAGGTGAAGTGACCTTTCGGTAAAATGTACCTTTCGATCAAGCGATTTTCAGCGAAGTGATTTTTGGTCAAGTGACCTTTCGATCAAGTAAACGATACCCGCTGCTATTCATGACGCGGAAGTGAATGCCTCCCATTCACAGGATAAAAAGGCGATACGCTCTTGCAGGATTCAGTTAGGGCTGAATGCATTGGTTGTCGTTTGCGGGATGTTTCTGTTTATATCAGCTGGTGAACAATGGGGTGTAGCATTTTATTGTTTTACAATCAGCATATGTGGCCCGACAAGTCTGAAGCTTGTATCAACTTTGGAAGTTTTGGTTATTTCGCTCAGTGTTAGTCTACTCAGTAGTCGCACCGAGAGCACACGCAGAAGTAGCATAAAGCTGGTGTGAAATCTTCTTCCTTTGATTCTTGTGCTGCTTTCGAAAAGAAACTATTTCTTTTTCAGTCCCATATTTTTTTATCATTTGCAGTGCATCTTCCTGAACAATAAAAAGGAAATCCTCAAATGAAATTACTCCGTATTCTCGCAAGGAAAATATTTTACTGTACGCATCCTTCGTGATTTTTCAGATACATGTGCATAATAAAGTGAAAAATGAGGTTTAATGTTATAGGGTTTAGTATATCAAAAATGGAATACAAAATATTTCAAGATCTAAGATTTAATCTACGCTTCCAGTTTTAGTCAAAATATTTATCTTAATAATAATAATAATAATAATAATAATAATAATGTGCTATCGTGTTTGGTTTTCTGCTTCGATTGCATGTAATTAAACGCCTCATCTGACACTATATCGCTCTGCCCACGAAGCTCCCTGGCTGCGCTCCTGAAATCAATCATTTCAGAGGTGTTTACAACTGGAGGACAAGTGGTTTTTCCATATTCGAAGGAATGAAAGTTTCCGGAAAGTTAGGCAGCAGGGCAGTGAGGAGGATTGTACGGAACAACAGGTCTTTCAGTGTGCAGGAACTCAGTGCTGGATTCAACCGAGGTCACGAGCAGCCCGTTTCGACTGAAACCGTATATGGGGAGTTAAGGAAATTGGGTTTTGGAAGTTTCTCCACAGGCCTAACGAGAAGGGGGGGGGTGGGGAGGAAGCGGTGCTGTAGCACCGGGGCCCAGAATCCGTTTCTAAAGTAATTTTTTTCTAATTATTATTTTATGATGTCTGAATATTTTTCAAGCTATACCGTCGTCACCAAGGTTAGGAACTTGCGCGTAAAAAAATATTTTCTACGTGACGCGTAAAATACGCTTAAAAAGCGCAATTTATGTCATAAATGTAAAAAATGTAATATATTCAAAACTTGCTTTAAATACAATAAAAAATTGAAGAGTTGCAACCGGTCGGGTTGTCGTGAAGATTGAAGAGTTGCAACCGGTTAGGTTGTCAGGAAGTAGGGAATGGTGGGTGGGGGGTAGGTGAGAAAACGGAAGTATGGATTATGTGGTTTGTGGAGGAACCGGGGGGGGGGCTGGAGATTTTATTGCACTGGATCCCGAGCTCGCTCTCCACGGCCCCGTGTTCCCCAATTGGTAGCCATTTGTCTCAGTAAAAAAAGAAAGACAAGAAAAATTATCTTACAGTGGTTTTGAGAATTCCGTGAATCAGTAGTAGATCGCACATTGTAAAAAGAATGAGTGACGTAAATTTACGGAAAGTTCCTCAAAATAACGTGCAGTAAAGTTGCCAAAAAGTCTCCGGCTTTTAACGAAATTTCCGTTTTGAAAAGTTCCCGCAGAAATGTCAGTAGCATGACTGATTTTCCATTACCACTAATTCAGTTGTTTTTTTTTTTTTTTTAAAGAAATGTGAGTTTCGGGGTTTTTTTTTCGTTTTTGTACAGAACGAAATGAAAGAATATTTGGCCTTCTTGGGAATCTAGCTCCGGCATGGCTTGGACGCCAACGAAGTGCACTACCAACTGATCTAGAAAAACACCGCGTGATCACGTTTCAGGTAGATACGAAGCGCACTCGAATCACGTGATGATGAAATGTTTTTCGCTATCAATGCGGGTTAATTAGTCTTTTTTCCCCTCTGAGAGCTTATTGTTTTTGTTAATAGATTTACAATAATATTATTCATTCTATAGGAGGATGTATCACAAATTACAATTGCTCTTCATTATCATTTTTCAAAGCAATTTAATGTTTTGGAAATCTAGATTTTTTTATGCTGACAATGACTTTCAAATATGTTTAGGAAAAGAGGAAATGTACTGCTTCATAGCAGTATATCACAGAATCTCTGAATACGAAATTTACTCTTGATAGCTCTAATGGCTTTTGTATTAATGAAGCTTCACGGACTTGCACACACACCAGTGGTGTATGCTGCGGTCCAGAGTATGCATAAATAAAAGTCAATTAAATATACACAAATAAAGTCAATTATCAAAGGTATTAAGATATGTCGATGCTTTCGCTGCGAAAAAAATAAAAATAAAAACACGAGTGGATTCGCTTCTTTCGATTATGAGAATCAGTCTGGCGAGCAGTCCAACGGCATAACGCAAGCAGGTCTTCAAGAGCTTTCGCTGTTCTGATGCAAAGAACTTCGATACGATCACCTGCTGGCGTTTCCATGACAACATGAATGAGCGTATGTATGTGAATGGTTCATTGCTTTGCGTAACGGTTCGTTTAGAAAAGAGAAGACTTTGGACTACCTTAGTCCCTTAATGCTTCCGCCTTTAACAGCGCGTTTTTCGCGAGAGTTGTTTCAGTTTGTGTGAAATGTCAATCAATGAATTAAAATAAGTGACATTTTCTCTTAAATTCGTGGCTTTGTTGTATTCGAACAGTTATGATAAATTTTGTGAAAGCTTCCCTGAATATCTACTATCAGAGCTTAAAGAACTCTATGCTTCAATTTTGATACAGCTCGATTAAAAAATGAACTGAAGGTGTTTTATTCCCTTGATGAATACAAAAACAAGTCAGTAAAAGGCATTACTTGTTACATAAATTTGAATAAATTGGACATAGTGTTTATTGAGGTGTACAAATTAGCAGATCTAATATTAAACTTTTCATCAACAACTGCAACTGCCGAAAGACGTTTTTTCGTATTAAAGAGATTCAAGATATATCTTAGAGCCACGTGAAAACGTATTGTGATGATTAATCTCAAGTTCACACAAAAGGAAAGAAAAATGGAGTTTATGTACAAATAAAGTATTCAGAAAAAGAATGGAGTTCATGTACAAATAAAGTATTCAGAAGAAGAATGGAGTTCATGTACAAATAAGGGTTCAAATCCTAATCCTCATAATTATTTGGTGCCATGTTAGCAATAGCATGTACCTAAAATTTAGAAAAAAAGAATGTTACTTCTGTTACTTAACAATTAAAAAATAAACTTCGCAATTAAAAAAAATGTAGGGGGGTGGGGGTAGTGAGATAGCCCAGATCTCGGACCCAAGATACGCCCCTGACACAGACATAATAATAGTCACCTTACGATATTGTAAGTACCTGCTTGGTTTCGTAGAGAAACACAAGATAAAATAACTGGTGCACCAAATGAAGGGGTGGGGAGAATCATCCATTCCCACAATAACCTAAATACGAGTATCATGTGACATGTTATCCACAATATCCGATCTCCCTACATAACTTCAAAATCAGATCCTCCGATAGACGATTGAATTTTAATTGCTAATCAAAACCTCAAGTACTCTCGCGAACTGCTCTATTACCGGACATTTTCCGAAAAGGTTTCTGAAAATTCTGAGTTCTCCGTTCACGCCTCTTAAGAATAGAAATGTTCAGTTAATATACGAAATGAATTGTGAAAAGGTTTCTGAGAATTTAGAATTTTCCGTTCACACCTCTTAAGAACAGAGATGTCCCGTTAATATGCGAAATGAACTGCGGAAAGGTTTACGAAAATCTTAAATTTTCCTCTCACACCTTTTAAGAACAGAAATGTTTCGTTAATATACGAAACGAATTGCGAAAAAAAAAAAATGTTTCTGAAAATTTAGAATTTTCCGTTCACACCTCTTAAGAATAGAAATGTTCAGTTAATATACGAAATGAATTGCGAAAAGGTTTCTGAGAATTTAAAAATTTCCGTTCACACCTCATCTATGTATGTTGCATTAACATACGAAATTAATTACGAAAAGGTTTCGGAAAATTTAGAACTTTCCGTTCACACCTCATCTATGTATGTTCCATTAACATACGAAATTAATTACGAAAAGGTTTCGGAAAATTTAGAACTTTCCGTTCACACCTCTTAAAAACGAGTTTTTTTTTTTTTTGTAACTGGAGAAAGATGATAGGAATACTTCTGTCAATTCATGTATGAAATCCGTAAAAGTTAGCTTCCGATGTTTTCAGGGAAAAGGTTTAATCAGGAATATGTTTCTTTAATTCTCGAAATGAATCACGAAAAATAGCTCATGAATTTCAGGATTTTTTTGTAGTGCAATTAAAGAAAGTGATATGATCCTATGCATTGTCTTGCGTTGCTGGTGGGCAGAGAGTGTGTCGCGAGAACCTCAAGAAGTAATGGACCCGACGTGTCTTGTGAACAGAGTTGGAAACGGGTCCAAAATTTTAGACCCGGACCCGGCCATCACGTAATTGAACCCGACCAGGACCTGACCCGAAAAAATCTGCTATGAACTATAAATTCGAATATATTATCATCGTCGTCAATCATTATCAATCCACTGCTGGATGAAGGTCTCCCCAAGTTTCTTCAACAGCGGACTGTTTTGGGCCAGTCTCTTACATCCATCCGCGTCCCACGTGGTCTTCTTCTGGGTCTTTTCCTGTCCCTTGGAATCCAGTCTAGAATTGTGGTTGTCCATCGGTGGTCCGTTCTTCTGGCAATATGTCCAGCTCATTGCCATTTCAAGGATTTTACTCTGATCATGAAGACGTGCACTCTTGTCATTTTCCTTTTTGATGAGTTCCTGTTTTTATCTCTCCTGGTTACACCAAGCGTGCATCTCTACATGCTTCTTTGAGTTGTCTACAGTCTTTGTATGCCTTTTTTTAGTTAAGGTCCATGTCTCAGCTCTCTATATAAGAACTGGAAGGATGCTTTGATTAAAACTTCTCTTTTAAGACATAATGGCATATTGCTCTTAAAAATTGTACTGTTTCTTGCAAAAGCTCTCCAACTAAGTTTTATTCGTCGATTAATTTCTTCATTAATGTGACCTTTGCTCGTTATCTGCTGTCCAAGGTAAATGTAGGAATTGGCTATCTCCAGCTTTCCCCCATCAATTGATAAATCTTTATTCCTTGTAAAAGCATTGTACTTCAGTTTTGTCTTCTGAAAGTTCATTTTTATTCCCATTTCTTTACCGTTCTTAGCAAGTTCCTGGATCATACTCTGCAGCTCTGAAGTATTATGTCAAAAACCTATGAAGAATCCTTTGAATTTTTTTTCTTTTCAAAAAATAAAATGGAAATAAAACCGGGTCGAAATCGGGTCAGGAACACCTGGACCCGACCCGTTTGATCCGCAAGAAATTGTCGACCCGTTTCCATCTCTGCTTGGGAACATAGTCCAAGCATTTGGGGGTGGCACCGTGCTTTAGAGAATATTGTTCTCTTGGTACTCAAGTAACTGGTTTTCCGTGGCATTCCCGAAGAACATGCCTGGAAACAATTAGGTTTTTCTCTAGAAAAATATTATCGTTTTATTTTATTTTAATTTTTACCAGAGCGATAAAAGAAAATAAAGAATTGTTCGGTTGACACTCTTGTTAAAGACCCGTGCACTGTATCATCATCGTGGAAATAAAGAGATATCGCGTTATCAGGGTCTCAGAACAAAGCGAGGAATGCCAAATATTATTTCTAGTGAAAAACTCAGATTCGTCGAAAAAATGTCTCGTGTATTTTAATTTAATTCAAGTCACACTTTCAAAGTAGCTCTTGTATTCAGCTTATCTTATAAATATGAAACGCAAAAAGGCGGTGATAGCGAATAAATATATTTTTTTTATGAATAATTATCGCTTTGATTTGCTGTTATATCTTTGAATTTCTTATCGTTTTCTTTGTCGAATAATGAACTCGTTTTCTCCTTTGAATAATCATTGCGGCTTTTGATCTGTTGAATAATCGTCGTTTCTATTTTGGCTATTGAATAATTTGCGATTATTTTCATATAAATAATTGCATTTGCTTTCTCTTTTGAGTAATTATGGTTACGTCTGAAAAATTTTCCTTTCCCTTTTACCTCACGTGTTTTTCTAATATGCATATATATATGGCTTTGAAATCCTATGGTGTTAAAGATGCATACATTAGCATTATTAATAACATATATGAAAATGCAAGTGTAAAGGTTCGGATATTTGAGGACATAGCAACAATGAAAATTCGAAAGGGAGTGATGCAAGGTGACATCATATTTCCCAAGCACTTTATTACCACATTGCAAAATGTCTTTCAGCCATTGAACTGGGAAAACAAAAGGATAAAGGTTAATGGAGATTATTTAACTCACCTTCGTTTTGCTGATGACGTTCTCATTTTTGTAACTACTCCTTCAGAACTGCGGAGTATTATCTAGGAACTTGCTGACAAGAGTAAAGAAGTGGGATTAAAAATAAACTTCCAGAAGACGAAACTGATGAACAGTGCTTTTACAAGAAATGAAGATTTATTGATTGATGAAGAAAAGCTGGAGATAACGGATATACCTACATTTACCTTGGACAGAAGATATTATGCGAGGGACACATTGATGAATAAATAAAGCGGCGTGTAATACTTGGATGGAGAGCTTTTGGAAGAAACAGCACAATTTTTAAGAGCAATATGCCATTATGTCTTAAAAGAAAAGTGTTTAATCAATGCATCCTTCCAGTTCTTATATATGGAGCGGAGACATTACCTTAACTAAAAAAAGGCATACAAAGACTGCAGACAACTGAAAGAAGCATATAGTGATGCATGCTTGGTGTAACCAGGAGAGATAAGAAGAGGAACTCATCGATAAGGGAAATGACAAGAGTGCACGTCTTCATGATCAGAGTAAAATCCCTGAAACGGCAATGGGCTAGACATGTTTCTAGAAGAACGGACCACCGATGGACAACCAGAATTCTAGACTGGATTCCAAGGAACAGGAAAAGACCGAGAAGACGACCACATAGGAGATAGGGTGGATGAAATTTGAAAGAGAGTTAATGGAGGAGACTGGTGTATGACAGACTGTTGTGGAAGAAACTTGGACAGATCGTCATCCAGCAATGAATTGATAATGGTTCACAATGATGATGAGAGATGATATATATATCATCATATACATAATGATAAATGAGGTAAAAGGTAATGCGGAGTCAGGATATCGTATGCAAATGAGTGGCGATGGCATCGGTTTATTCAAAATTAGCTGAAGCATAACGGGGGCTATTGCAGAAGTGTGCGATACATCGTTTGCGGAGTGTAAAGAAAATATTTTGAAATTGTATGTTTGTAGTAATGGCAGAGGGTCTTCATTTAACAGATGAACTGAAGTCGTGAGCGATCGGAAGCCTAGATGCAAGCCAAATTTAGGTGGAAGTTGCAAAATAGTTGCATGTGAGTCTTTTTGTGGTCCACAGACTGTTGAATCAATTTTAAAATACGTAACTTCCTGAAGGTACAGCGAAGGAATTCCGAGGGCTACAACAACCGTGGATAACCGATATCTCCGGTTAACAGCTCGTAGGAACAGGACGGCTACCCGGACGTAGCTGTAATCTACCCTCTCTGCGGCTACAGAAACGGTGGTATCTGCTTTCACTGTGTGTATAAGGCTTCACGAAAGAGATTTTTATGCTAGGCGACCAGCACACTGCGTGTCCCTTGCCCCCCGTTATAGACGGGAACGTTTGAATTCGACAAAACTTCACGTCAGTTGGACTGGATACCAATGGAAGTCAGTACTATTAACAGATGAGTCCCGATTCGCTCTCCAGTGTGCTTCCAGGTATACTCTGTTTTTCTGGTGTGCTCCGATTTGGAGAAAACGATGGGCACGCAATTATCTGTGTATGACTCGTGAAAGGGACACTTATGGAGGTGGACGCTGATATGGGGTGGCATTTCGTTAGATGAACACACAGAGAGCTGCATGTGTTTTCAAGAGGAACTGTGAATGTCCTGGACTCCTACCCAACTCTTATGTAGATGCCATAGGAGACACATTTCTCGTACAAGATGATAATGCTTTTCCCACCGAGTGAGACTGGGAGAACACTATATTCAAGAGGATGCTGTTCTCGTGTGGATTGGCCAGTCAGGTCCCCTGATCTTAAACTGATCGAACAAGTTGGCAATGCTCCAGAGAGATGTATTTTCGTGTCCTCAATCCACGCCGCTTAGACAAGCTTTGATGAATAAATTACCATTGCTACCCACTGAGCTTCTAGACAGCATCTTCAACAGCATGAAACATCGCTGTGAGGCCTGCATTGGTGTGAGGGCTGACCATACAACCTATTGAGGTTCTTGTATAACGAAGTAAATTTCTCCGTCATTTTTATCCGCGCCAGGATTCGAACCCGGGTCCCCTCATTCCGGAATAAGTTGCTCTACCAATTGAGCTACGCGGACATTTTATTCTGATTCCTATCTGCCTTTATGTCGTGTGCGTCCTTCTGGCAGGTACGTCGCATCTCCTGGTACGTTACACTTGGACTATATCATTTATTTTTCACCTGGTTCTGTATATGATCATTTTTGTCGGAATGAAGTGTTTCTTACGAAATGTTTCAGTGTCTTTCTCTGAACTACGATATGATACAGGCTTTTACCAAATTTCATAACATTTCATCACTTTTTTTATTCTTTTTTTTTTTTTTTAGTTATTACTATTTTTCTGTTTTCTCCCTTAATTTATGGAAACTGTTTTAAATAAATTACATGCATTTTTGTCAGCCTGGTTACAGGAGGCAAATCTACTGCTTCTTAAGATTATATCTGTAACTGTAGCAAAAAAAAATAAAAATGCCTGGCTTTGCTCACTGATATAAGTTGTCGATAGAGATGAACTCCAGATACAGAATAAAGATTAGTTCGTTTTTCCTTTATGTTTGCAGAAACAGTTTGTCATAAATAGAAAAAAGAGATAAGAAAAACAACAGTGAAATATTTTTGTTTTCCATGTATGTTGAGAAGCAACACTTCCTAACCTATCACTGTGTACGTATATCTGCTTTCATTGCTCATTGTGCACTCCCTTTGCGCGGAAATTTGCTATGTGACTTTTTCACTGCCTAATGAAGCAGAAGAAGGCTTGTTCTCTAATTTAGTGTACGGATGGTACTTCCAGTAGTGTAGACTTTAGCGGTGCTAAGACACCTTTCGTGAATCGCTGGCAAGAAAAGCAGGGCAAAGGAGTATTTTTACATGTATATGTATACGATAAAAAAGTATACTCTGTTTTATAGACTGTGTAGACAGGAATCATGGGATTCCTGCCTATTAACGGGTAGGCCCACATTTCGAACCCGGATAAGGAGATTCACAGGGAAAGGTATTGGGTCCACTAGGTCACGAAAGCGTTCCACAAGTATCTCTACCAATGATTGGTGCACTGCTATCCATAATTCTGTCGCATAACTGAGTGGAGGATCCAAAGCTCAGACGGATCTTTCCACAGCATCCCCAAAATCTTCCACAAGTTTCATATCCGGTGAATGTGGACGCCATTACAGAGTGGGTCATTGATGATCTTCTAACCATATTCTACAGGGTGTTTCACAATGTAGTCCCCCCCCTCCAAAGAATTAGTCATATTTTGTAGCACACTCTACTTAGAAACATGGCATGTGGTTTACAACGTACCTTTGTTCATGGGATTGTAGCACTATTCACAATAAATGCTGGAAAGGTCCTTCACCGGCATCCAAACACATTCGAACGCGATGCTGCATATTATCGATCCTACGCATCATGTATTCATCAGTAGTCCGGATTGCTGCGCTGATGCTGTTTTCTAATGTGCGAGGCATATTGCTGTACGCACGACACTTCAAATATCCCCATAAGAAAAAATTGGGAGGAATCAAATCAGGTGAACGAGGTGGCCACAGTCCTTTGGAGATCAATCGGTCACCGAAGAAACAGGAAATTGGAGATCACTCGGTCACCGAAGAAACAAGAAATTGGAGATCACTCGGTCACCGAAGAAACAGGAAATCAGAGATCACTCGAAGAAACAGGAAATCGGAGATCACTCGGTCACCGAAGAAACAGGAAATTGGAGATCACTCGGTCACCGAAGAAACAGGAAATCAGAGATCACTCGAAGAAACAGGAAATCGGAGATCACTCTGTCACCGAAGAAACGGGACGTGTGGCATGTTGCTCCATCCTGTCGAAAGTACCCCGTTGTCAAATCGATATCGCTTCATTGCTCCACAAACTGTCTGAAAATGTTCACAATATGACGCCGAGTTTACTTCTATTTTGAAGGAAATGGGTCCAATTATTCTGATTCGGGACACAGCACACCAAACACGGACTTTTTCAGGATGTAATGGGGTTTTGTGTTGTTCATGTGCATTATCTGTAGCCCAGATGCGGGGGTTTTGGCAATTGAGATTCCCGTTCAAAAGAAGCCATACTTCGTCAGTGAACCATGTGAAATCCAAAATTCTCGGAATTACGAGTAAAAATGTCAAGAACTAGTGACGGTAAGATACACGCTTTTCAAGATCTGGTTCTTGCACAGCTGTCACATAGTGCGGGTTAAGCAACGCTTTCTTCGCCGCCCTTTGGCAGGTGGAAACAGAATACCCAGTTTCTTCTGACAAACGTCGTAGTGACCTCTTCGGTGATGCCAGCAGCCTGTGCTTCACCTTTTCGATTTTTCATTCTGCTAAAGGTCGACGCCCGCCACTGTGTTGATTCAAAACACTGCCCGTGGTTTCAAATTTCTTCGCTAACCTGGCGATGTAACGTTTGTCGGGTGCTTTCTTCCCCCAAACTTCTGCAGGAATTCACGCTGTGCTATCGTTATAGACTTTGTTATTTAATACAATTTCACAAACACCCGCTCCGAAGCGGTATACACAGCCATCCTGAATGACGTCCGCCACTGTGTTGGTTCAAAACACTGCCCGTGGTTTCAAATTTCTTCGCTAACCTGGCGATGTAACGTTTGTCGGGTGCTTTCTTCCCCCAAACTTCTGCAGGAATTCACGCTGTGCTATCGTTACAGACTTTGTTATTTAATAGAATTTCACAAACACCCGCTCCGAAACGGTATACACAGCCATCCTGAACTATATTCAGCGACACAGTAAAACATACGGATTGCCTCCGGACAAAATTAGTTTGCCCGGCCATCTGGTGGGGTGATGTCGCAAAGAGTCATCGCCTTATCAGGAAAATCAGTCCCGGACATTTCTTAAGAACCAAGGTCACTTGTAAACTAAACGTCGTATTTCTATGTAAAGTAAAAAGAAAACAATTGTTGGTTCTGTCGGGGGTAATACCTAGTGAAACAACCTGTAGTTACTTTGGCTCTGTGATGAGACGCATTGTGACAACACGTCCAAGAACTAAGTTTACATGCTACAAAATTTGGCGTATCGCCAGTAAAGACGTTTCACATTAAAAATAAATAAATGAATAAGTAAATGATGAAGTGAGAAGAATAACAAACAGGGGCAGTGTGAGTGATGGTGTCGCACCGGGCGCCAAGTTCAAAAGGATAAGGAGTTGAACGTTTTCTTTTTTTTAGTTTGTTTTTTATTTCTTTTTCTTCTTTCGTGAAATGATAGAGTATGAAAATAAAAAACATTAGGTTGTTGCAGTTGAAATCGCTAACTCCAGGATATTGCCACTTAGCTCCGTTTTCTCATCGTATGTGCGTTCGCGCTTTACAGCGAACTCACAAAGGATACATCACGTGACACCTTGGACTGTGTGTTATGCAATAGGATCGCTGATTGCTGTTTAGTTACTAGTAGTAATGGATATCGTGAAGTATAAGCAGGCCGTGGAGCCAAGCCAAATTCGCGTTATTTTTCTTCAATTGGCACATTCCGCGTCCGAAACAACAAGGAACGCGAATACAGCATTCGGTTAAGGGACAACTAGCAAGCAGACCATGCGTCGTTATTTCGCGAAATTCCTGTCCGGTAATACGTGTCTCCAAACTGAACCCCACGTACCCAACCCTGCAGCAATAAATCCTGTTGAATTGAAAGAAATAATTGGATTGAATCGACGCCAAAGCATACGGCAGGTCGCACAGAAGTTAAACGCCCACTATTCAACAGTGTTCCGGCACCTAGTACTAGTACTTAAAGGGAAAAAACTTGATCACTGGGTGACACATGAGCTAACCGAGGAATACATGCCACGTCGCCTCGTATTGTGCTCTTCCCTGCTTAACCGGGCAAAGACGTAGGATATTTGCAACGCATTGTGATTGCTGATGAGAAGTGGATTATTTTCTATAATCGTAGGCGTTCCATTCAGTTGTCCCGCAGTGCTTATGACCATTCGTCCGTGAAGAGTCCGGGTTCGAATCCCGGAAAGGCATGGATGTTGTGTTTGTCTTATGGCACTGGTTCTCTCCCTTCCCTGGAACCAGTGGCCCTAAATTAGAAACGGGGCTGCTGCTTATAGCCCATCAAGTTGCCCAGGGTGGTCGTTAAGTCTTCAATAAAAAAATCATTCACTGGTTGGATACCGATGAAGCGCCCAGCAACATGTCAAGGCCAGCCCTACTCTCCCCAAAATATGATGGTCACTGTGTGGTGGTCATCTGCAAGCATGATCCACCATTCATTCTTGAGATCTGGTCAGATCATTACAACGGAAATCTAATAGGACGACCAGCAGCGTATGCATGAGAAACTGTGCAAAAAACTGCCAGCATTGTTCAATAGCTTCAAGATAGCGCTCAACCCCACGTCGCACGAATACCCGTACAGAAACTTCACCGGATAAAATATGTGATTCTGCCACATTCCGCTTACTCTGCGGACATTGTTCCAACTATCCATCACTTCTTTCCGCATCTGGACCGTTTTCTGTCCAAGAGGACCTTCAACAATGATTGCAGCTGTTTACCGGGCGTTTGAAGACTTGATTGCCTCCAGAGAACTGACGTTTTTCAAAATGGGCACGAACAGCTTTGTAACCCGTTGGCAGAAGTGTATTGACGCCGTTGATGACTATTTTGATTGATCAGGTATGTTGCTTCTGCTTTTATGCTTGCTTTTAGCGCCCGAATGGAAATCTGCCATTTCAAATGCAACAACACAATACCTTGCGAGTATTGTAATTAGAGACGATGAACGATGATGATTTGAGACTATGGATTGTTTTGGTGTCAATGTAACAATCAAAATAATCGCAATAGAATATTGTTTCAATTAAGCTAAAAAGCAAGCGTTTTTGGCTTTGACTTTCGGATCAAAGCGCGCGACTGCTGATTTATTTGCATAACTTTCATATATGGCTGGATAAAACATACAATTAAGCACACAAACAAAACAAAAGCACGTGTGGTGCGTCAACAAAAATTGTCGCACCCTGCTGCGCCTCGGACGAAGGGACGTACAACAGTGCATTTCATACCTGGGGCGCAAAGCGAATGCCAAAGTGACTGCGAAAGCGCATACAGAAATTGTTCCTTCTGGAAATAGTGCCAGCTAATTTGCAAAAAACACAGCAGCACTTGGACTTCGTAAATTTTACGCTGATACCTTGTCTATTCGTAAGTGCGTGCTTGGACACAACTCAAAGAAATCACAAAGCTAATTTTTTTTTTTTTTTGGTGTTTAACGACAACTATGGGCAACAATTTGTTTATAATAATAACAATAATGACAATAATATAGAACACCGTTTATGTGTTTCTCATTTATGCGTCTTTTTCTGTGTTGGTCCTCAAACATTACCATATCTTTTAATGCTACAATATTTCTTTTACACGACTGGACGTATTCAACAAATTCATTTATACGGCTTTATACTTTTAGGCTGGAAGATAGAGTAAATCGCGAAGTTATTTACTTATACTCCAGGTCATTTAAAGAATGTAGTGTTGTGGATTGACTGAACAGATACCTCAGCTACGAAAAGTAGTCCTTAGCGTATAGAGTGAAAAGCTACAGAATTATTGTTGAGAATCATCATTTTTGTCTTCTCAGCAGTTTTAGAGAAGTTACTCAATCAAGAGCCTCGCACTTTCGGCAGCTGGCTGCACAGCTGGAAAACTTACGAAACTTGGAGTTGGTAAGGGTGAAGGAGATAGACTTCTCTCAGTGAAGAAGATAGACTTTTCTCAGTGAAGGAGATAGACTTCTCTCATCATCCATAACATATGGACAATAAATTGGCAATCGTGCTCTTGAGTAACCGTCGGGGAAATGTGTTTTCGAAGAATGAATGCAAACGTGAGTGAGCCAGTGCAGAAATAATGCCCAACAGCAAAAATACAGCAGGAGTGGAGTTAGACGCGGACTGATACTGTTTGCACGTTCTCCTGTTGGTGCTGTGATCCGGCTATCTTACATCCACAATAGTACACTCTTAAGTTGACTTGAAGTATACGTTGAAAACTCTCGGAATTCCTGGAACACGATCTTTGTCTTATTACTGTCCCCCTTTTTCAAATTCCGGGAACTGGGTAGGGAAAATGGACCCTTCCAGCTATAGAAAAAAGAGGATGGAAAAGCAACCAAAAATGACCTTGAGATCATTAACCAATTCGCATATAGATCAAAGCCGTTGTTTACGATTTCAGTGACGTTTCATAGGCTTAAAGTCGGAAGAAAGGGCACTTACCCCTCCCCAACTTAAAAAATTTAAATGAGAGGGCAGCCCTACGTTTGGGCGGCAAATATGAATGGAAGGTTTAAGGAGTCGCTTCGGAGTTCAAAGAGGAAGAACTAAGAGCTTAATTAATGCGCGCGCGCGCGCACACACACACACACACACACACACACACACACACAGTTCTTTTTTTTAGGAAGTAAAACCACGGCAAAGTGCTACCAATGTGCAGCACTAATTTAGCATTATATTTATGTATCGGCAAGGAGATTTGTAAAATCTTTTGCTGATACGAAATTAAAAAAAAAAAAAAAAAGTAAAAAAAATACGCTAGACTGTTCATCATCAGCAGTGACTGAAGAGTAATGCATAACAAAAAATGTTTGTTATGCTCTTAAAATACTTAAATTTTGTAACATTTACGGGAAAGCTGCTTCCAAGAATGTCCCTTCCCTCAAAAGGAAAACATCCGTTTACACGTTTCATGCCCCAACCTCCTAGGAAAATATCAGTTTACATTTATTCGCGCCCCTCCAAATTATTTAGTCACGCTAGTTACACCTATGCGTAAGCTAAAGCCATTTCGTAGTTTCGTCGCAGCTACCAGTTGAGCAAATGATGCCTACTCGCAAAATTAATAAACTGGGAATTTGAAAGATATTGGACAAAAACAGTTGAATGGCACTAGTAGATTTTCTAATAGAAAAAAGCAAAAGGGTTCACATCAAAATAAGGCATTGCATGACAACTGCTTTTCTTCAGAATTGCTTAGTAAATTTAAAACGAGACATGGGATTTCGGGCCAAGTTTTAAGCGGACAATCAAGTGATGTTCTTTTTCAGGTAGTAGAGCAGTGGTTTAAAGATCTACCAAACAAATTGCTTGGATGTGAACTGAAAGAAATCTTTAATGCGGATGAAACCCAGCTTTTTTGCCACTTTTTACCTTCGAAGATTCGAAGACTGGCATTAAAAGTTGAACCATGCCATGGAAGCAAGAAATTAAAGTGAAACTAACCACACTTCTGTGTACAAACGCCGACGGATCAGAAAAATTGACTCCATTTGTAATAGGGGAGTTAAGGAAATCTTCTTGTTTATAAAAACGCTGTCTTTATTACACAAAGCTAACACAAAAATGTAGATGATAGCCTATGTGTTCACTGGCTGGCTCAAGAACATCGATTCAAGTATGAAATTTCCAAAATCGCCGAATTTTGCTGATCACGGACGAATGTGTATCACATTCACCGGATGCGGATTTCCTGGAATGCATTAAGGTGATTTCCTTTTCTACAAACTGCAGCAGTCGCGTACAGCCGTTAGATTTGGGCATCGTAAAGAACTTAAAGATGCATTACAGGGAAAAAATTGATTGTCGTAAGTGCTACATCCGGAAATGCGATGAATAAGAAAATGAACGTTTTAGAGGCAATGAACATCATCATTTCACCAGTATGGGACCACGTAAAATCTTAAAATATTTGGAATTGCTTTGCCAAAGCGGGATTCGAGTTTCCAGAAGCAATGCACGTTCAGAATGAAGTTAAAACTATCACTGTTTATGAATGGGACCTTTTAGTTTATGAAATTGCTTCTGAAGCTATGAATTGCGATGAAGATTTACCAACAACGAAGCTTTTAATAATTCATAGATGCGCGAAAAATGTAGAAATTGTGAGTGGTAGCAGTTTACGAAGAAGTTCGTCCACCAACTTTGAACTAAGTGATGGCATGCGTTGAAACGCACAGAAAAGTTTTTTGTTTGTCATGAGACAGGGGAAAAACATGAACAGTAAAACTTCCGAATAGTGGACATTGAGCTGGAAAGAAAAACTGTCCGTTATTTAGAAGTGTCCGCTATTGGGAAAAATCATGCTTTATGACAGCATACATGTACCATGTTTATAACGTTAAAGCAGTTTAAAAGATAAGTAAATATAACTATGTTAGTGCAATACATAGAGTAAACTTGTACCAACCATTCTATTAAAAAATACGGCATCCTTCAAAACCTAAGAAGAGAAATAATCAGGTATTGTTGTTTGTCTATTACATTATTGTAAAATTTTGTCTTCTACATAAATTTCTAGCCAGCCGCCTGAAGTTTTGAATTCTGTGAATCCTAATTCATTTGCGATTTCTAAAGCCTTTTGACGAATTAATGTTGTTGGCTCTTGCGCGCCAAAACCATTCACATCCACAGCTAAATCATTAGTTTTCGGGAAAGCTCTCTTAATTTTCTGGTTGCCATTACAATCTTGCTAAGACAAGATTTCACTCACTTGCGTTTCTCCAATGCCCTGTTTATCTTCTGAAACGCGCACACTTAATCTTTCCTTTTCACTAAGCTTCACTATCTAAAATTTTTCTTTTAGAATCAAGCGCTTACGTTTGTGCGACATTTTAAAATCGATGTTTGGGAAATCTTTGCTTCACAGCTCCCTTGATGAGAGAAATCTACATGATTGTTGCAAACAAATGTGATTTCTAGTAATCTGGACTTGAAATTGATCCCAGCGCCTTGACCTTCCCAACAACAAAAAGTGAATACCTACCACCCACACCTGAATTGTGTTTGCATGTGTTTCAATCCGATTACCGTTCCCGAATTAGCCGGCCTTGGACGCTGGTCCCCGTTTCTGAGGTTTCACCCTATTGAGAGCACCTGAAGAGCAATAATCCGGGCACACCTAACCTGATAACAGGAGGTACGCTACGGCGACTTATTCACAGCCACTGCACGACTATCTCTACGCCACTTCAAATGAATTGGCGAGACTCCAACCGGTTTACCAGAATTCCACTGAACGCGAGCCGTACTCCCGCGAAGAGAGAGAAGCCGAGGGAGTGGGCAGATCATTGTGTGACGTCATACTCTCGCTGGCTTGCTGTAGTGGATATGCTTTCGTAAATACATTACAGACCACGTTTTACTTTCATAAATATCCCTACGTTTTATCAGCCGAACCATTATTTTAATGTTTTATGTCTGAAATGTATCTTTTATCAATTCTATTAATAGGCGAAAGTGTGAACTATATTGCAATGGCGGAAACATCCTACTCCAGGCTTTCCACCCATTATACAGGTTAAGTATGCCCGGAGTATATCAGAAAAAATGGTACACCAGTCTAATACTTGGTAGGTTCCCCACGGGAGCGCAGGACTGCAGAAATACGGCGGGGCATGGACTCCACTAGCTTTTGGAAATATTCTGTAGGCAATGCACACCATACTTTCTGCAGAGCGTTCCACAATTCAGGTATATTCCGAGGTTTCGGATTCCTGTGTTCGATAGCGCGTTGCATGGCATCCCAAATATGTTATATCACGTTCAGATCTGGGGACTTGGGTGGGAATGGCAACACTCCAAACTCAGATAAATGCTCCTCTAACCATAATGTGGCGTCCCGACATTTGTGTGGAGGTGCATTGTCCTGTTGGAACAAGCCCAACCCATCAGCATGAATGCAGGACATGAACGGGTGTACCTCGTTAGAAAGGATGCGCACATAGCGTTGGCAGGCCACAGACGTTCGTAGACGTACCAGGAGTCCCAGTGAAGTCCAGCTAAACACACCCCATACCATTACAGACCCCCTTCCCCCACCAGCCGGTACAGTTGCCTGTTGACAGGCGGGATCCATGGCTTCATGGGGTTTGCGCCACACACGAATCCTTCGATCTGCCCGATACAGTTGGAAACGCGACTCGTCAGACCAGGCTACTTGTTTCCAGTCATCAAGTGTCCAGTGGCGGTGTTGCGAGGCGCATAGCTCTGTGTCGTGCACCCATCAAAGGGACTCTAGTTGGGGGTCGGCTCCCAAAGCCCATATCATGCAGGATACATTGCACACTCCGGGCGCTCATGCTTGTTGAGGCTCCAGCATTGAATTCCGCTGATACCTGCGAAAGTGTTGCACGCCTTTCGCGTGAAACGATTCTTGACAGCCGACGATGGTCACGTTCACCCAATGTCTTTTTACTGCCACACTGGTATCGTAGATTGTGGAGGTTTTGCCAGAATTCTTGTAGTCACGGTACACCCTTGCAATGGTCGTCCGTGAAAATCCGAACTTCGTTTCTACCTCCGAAATACTATGGCTCATCTCACGAGCGTTAACTATGAAACCGCGTTGAAAATCGCTTAAATCGTTATTACTTGTCATTCTCATGCAGAAAACAGCTCTGACAGCTGGCAAGGATGTCTATCGCTTTATATACGCACTGGAGGACGCAACCGAGTACGCGCATAGGTGACGTTGCTATGTATTTTGCATAAGCTCGTCTGTACCAGTTTTTGTGGCACTTCAGTGTATATCAGATCATATGAAGAGGATTTTAGGAAGGGAGTGTCTGACCCTAGGTCTTAAACAACTCTTAGAAATAGGAAGCTAGGAGATTTGGGCTAGAGTGCCCGATAGGAAAGTGACACGGAAGCGAGGTAGAAAGAGGGAGGAAGACGCCCTTATTTATTACCGGGGGCCAGTACCCGAGGCCCGAAGGCTTAACGTGCACATTCGACGCACGGCGGATATTTAGTGGTTCGAACGTTGACCACTAGGCCACCCGCCTGCCCGGTGTATAGAAGGCAGTTTTTCCTGGTCAGATGTATGTATGCAAAGGGAAAATCGGACAGTCTTGCGAGCATGAACGCTGATCCTTTTTCTAGCAATTTCGGCGGCTTACCCGGCGTACATAGCACTTAGCACCTTAAAATTTACTTGGCCTTAGGGACAATACGGTGGAGATAGAGAATGAGGAAGGGTAAAATAAGAAAAAGGAAAGATTTTGCGAGTTTGGGCGAATATATTGTACTTTAAGTATGTCCGCGTCCGTTATTTAGAATGTCCGCTATTAAGAAGTGAATGCCCCATAAGAAGCCATGCATTTCTGCAAAGGGGTAACAAAATTGTCCGCTGTTAAGAAGTGTCAGTTAATGGAAGTTTCACTGTACACACATTTTACCAACTGAATGACATTCAAATAGCTTCGCGTTTTATTCAGGAGAAAGCAGTGCATCAAACAACGATAAATATTTGTTTTTAACTAAATATTAGTTATCATTTCATAAACAAAAATGTGTTATTATTTGTCATAATGCACTACTGTTTGTGAAAATCGCAACATCAAAAAAGTATCGCGCTATTCAAATGTAATTTATATCGCAGACTCCTCATATTACAGGAGATAACTGATTACACTTCTAGAGCTAAACAAGATTTTCTCGCTTCAAAACTCAGCATCGTGTGAAGACACCTCGAGCAAAAATAACATCCCATACACGGGGTGGCATTAAGTGGAAGAGGTTTTAAATATCGTTCTAGGGCCTGTCAGGCTGATTCTATGCAAGACCAGAGTTCATTTGTGGTGAGGGGCGGAGGCGTTTGACGAGCCCGTGGCTTAGCTGCCATGTCCGAGACATGTTCGATCGGAGACATATCCGGCGAATCGGGCAAGGACGATGCGATATCTGCGGTGCATAAAAGAGATCTTGGATATTCCGGGGCAGATCTGGCCTAACATTGTCTTGCTGGAATATAGCGCCAGGACAACCCTGAAAGAAGAGTATCACCTCTGCCTCTAAAACATTTCTGATGTATCGGCGTTTGTTGAGGGTTCCCTCAATTCGTATACACTGAAGAGCAATTGAATTAGAGACAGCTGGCGTTCTGCAAATGTGGCGCTGTGGGCGGCCCCGTAAACGGAAACGACATGACGTATGCAGCGATACGACAATATAAGGAGTGGTGCGACAGGAATCAGTAAGAGTCGGACGCAGTATGGGTAAGACGAAGGATCTAAGCCCATTTGGTCGTGGGCAAATTGTCGGGGCCAGACGAATGGGTCACTCCATCTCGGAAGTCGTGCAGGCACTGGGATTATCACGAGCCACTGTGTCACGGGTGCACCGTGAGTACATCGAATCAGATAAAACCATCCCTACAAGGGCCAACTGCTGTGGACAACAGCGTGTGGATGAGCGGGATCATCGTCGGCTAGCTCGCATTGTAACAGCGGATAGACGGGCCCCAGTGCAAGAAATCACTCGGCAATTTAACGCTGGTGCACAAAAACGTGTAAGCAGCCACACCATCCCGAACCATCTCCTCGCTATGGGGTACAGAAGCCATTGTCCCACGAGTGTACCGCTGCTGACCGCACATCACAGGGTGCAAAGATTAGCATGGCCGCGGGAACATCGCCACTGGACCCTAGACATGTGGAAAAATGTTGCCTGGACTAATGAGTCGAGATTCACGTTGGTACATGCGGATGGCAGGATACGAGTACGGCGCAAACCACATGAAGCGATGGATCCTTCTTGCCAGTAGGGTACTCTTCAAGCTGGTGTCTGGGGACTGTTTACGTGGACTGAAATTGGACCCCTGGTACGTGTGACATCTTCCCTCACAGGTCAACGTTACCGGGATATCCTGGACGACCATTTGGTCCCGTTTGTGCGTCTTCAACATCCCACTGGGGACCTCATCCTGCAACAAGACAATGTACCGTGCCATCGCTTCCGAATTGTATCCGAATGGTTGGATGAACACTCCACCGACGTAACCTCGCTTCCTTGGCCAGCTAGGTCACCTGACCTCAATCCCATCGAGCACATCTGGGATGCCATCGAGAGAGATGTTCGAGGCTCTGACGTACCCCCCCCCCCCCCATCAAATCTTCGTGAACTGTGGGAGCTTGTTCAGGGGTCGTGGATCCGTATAACTTCCCAACGCTTCCGGTGTCTTGTCGAGTCCAGGCCGAGACGAATCGCCGCCGTCATCAGGGCGAAAGGTGGTGCTACACGTTACTAGACAGGTATCTCTAATTCAATTGCTCTTCAGTGTAAGACGAGATCGCAAATTGAATCCAAAGGTTGCGCAAACCATGACGCTGCAAGGGGGCGTTCACCACCATGTCTTTTGTAACCTGGACATCCATATTTATCAGAAGTGAAGGCGAGAGGGAACGGAGGAGCCAACTAAGATACTTCTGCGTCTTCAGAGAGAAGGATTTTAAAGGAGTGTCCGCGCTTTCTTGTAAAGCGTGGTCTTCACTCTTCTGCATGGGACGCTTTGCGGGGGGGAGTCAGAAGCAGAAGGTGTTTTTCACTCTTATGGCGAGGATGGTGCTTCTCTTCTGCTGGGAGTTTGGACTGAAAGGCAACCGAGAGAGGATGTGGTGATTTTCTCTCTGCTAGGTGTAAAGGGAGAGAAGCAAAAAGATAATGAGACTGATAGTTAGGAAGTGGGACTTCTGACCGCGCGAGAGAAGGGGATTCGACGTGTTAATGAGATAATGAAAGAATGGAATTAAGAACAATGCTTTGAGACATTTCCCATGACATCTGAATAAACACCTTCCTCACTGCAAGAACGAGCTAATACTTTGATTGACATTTTGTTTATATTTTATTTATTTGCTTACGTCGGATAAAGTACGGGTTAAGGTCCAGAAACAAAACTCTGGAAGCAAAGCATCGAACGAACCCTTCACACAGGGCGCTGTAATATAATAAACTCATCACCAAGCCCTGTAACACTTTGAACGCGTATGCGACCATCATGGTGCATGAAGTTGAATCGTAACTCGTCAAAAAACACGATCTGTTGCCAATCAGCACGCCAATCTCTGCGTTCGAGATCCCATTGTAACTTGATGCGTTTGTGATTCAGGGTCAAAGGAAGGCGTAGCAGTGGGGTGCTATCGACCAGTCCTCTGTTAAGTTGACGACGTCGAACTGTGCTGGAGGCATGGGAGGGCGACCTGCGTTTCCTTTTGACCGTCCTAGAGACTCACATAGTAGTATAGTGCCCGACCGCTTTCACATCTTTATGTCCTTCGCCCGATCTCAATCATCAGCCGCTCCTCCCAACTTGCTTCTCTGGCTACGTGCCTGGCTGGAGGACAAAGCTTGACCTGTGACAGTACTCCACTGCTGCGCTAACTTCGTGGATGTCGCTGTGCGATCATTCACTGCTATATAGTAGAAGTCTCTGTCATCCCGTGCAGTTGTGCAATTTAGCCGTCCACTTCCCGTATTTCTGGGCATCCAAGCCTCATCTGTTATTCTGTCCACTGACGCCACGTTCGATTCATCGTACTAGCGTTTCGTCCCATACGAGCTGCAATTTCGCGGTAGGAAAATACAGCTTCTCTCATCCGAACAATCCTTTCTCGCTCTAAGTCCAACAGGTGTTCATAATGCGCCCTTCTTCGGCAACAGGCCATAGTGAGACACAAGAAGCACCCTTTCGACTCAGTATCTGCTCTTCACTGACTGCAACATCTCGTTTGAGCCAGCTCTTTGTACCCAAGCCCGGGCAGTTCAGAGGGCTCTGCTTGTAACCGCATGCGCATTTTCAGTGACATTTTAATCATTTGCGTGTCCTAACCCGTTGTGCATATCCTGTACGTGTCAAGCTAATACTAGCAGTCATTCATGGTGTTGCAATTTTCACAAACAGTAGTACATTGGCGTGCAAAAATTAAGGACGAGACGGTTTTTCGAATGTAACGTCGTACAGAAGTGCTCCACATCGACTCAAATCATACCATAAGATCCCCAAGATGTAAGAATATGGGACAAGTGAGCAAAACCGTCCAAACAAGGAATCCAAAGGATACAAAGGCACTTTATTGAGAAGGTAGCTCCGAGCACACATGGACAGAAGACAGAAACGTCCATGTGACAGGCGGCTGCCAAGAAAATCCAGTCTTTAGTAGGGGATATGATCACCCCTGACTGCGTTGCAGGATTTACAACGTCTGTCCATGCTGAGGACGAGGTTTTCAAGGAGCTGTTGAGGCAACCTGGCCCATTCCTCTTGTAGCGCCAATCGCAGCTGTGGAATCGTTGCTGGCTGCTGGTGACGTGCTGCCAAGCGTCTCCCGAGAAGGTCCCACACGTGTTCGATTGGACTTAGGTCCGAGGACCTTGCGGGCCAATCCATGCGTTGAATATCTTCTCTCTCCATCAGATCTGCGACAGCCGCTGTACGACGAGGTGTAGCGTTGTCGTCCATGAAGAGTAACTCAGGACCCACAGCACCTCTAAACAGACACACGTGAGGCAGGAGAACCTCGGTACAATAGCGGACACCAGTGACTCAACCTCCTTGGAAGATGTGGAGGTCAGTACGGCTACCAAGCATGACACCGCCTCAAACGAGAACTCCGCCACTTCCAAACCGGTCCCTTTCGATGATGTTGAAGGTGTGATTGCGTGTTCCCTGCTCTCTCGAGATGTGTATGCGTCCAGAATCGCTCGTCAGACTAAATCGGCTGTCATCCGTAAAGAGAACTCGACCCCATTGCTGATGTGTCCAGTTCTTGTGTTCCTGGCACAACAGAAACCGCCGTCTGCGATGAGCAGGCGTTAATGGCACACACCGTACTGGTCGTCGTGCAAATAGACCACCTTTGTGCAGCCTCCTGGCCACGGTAAAACGCGATAACGGACGTCCAGTTGTCTGTTGCATGTGCCTTGCGATTTCTCCCGCTGTCTGCCGTCTGTCTCTTCACGCCTGTAGGACAATATACCGGTCGTCCGCAGCCGTGGTTGCTCGTGGACGACCACTGCTAAACTCTCGGACAGCTGTTCCTGTCGTTTGAAATGCTCTCCAAGCTCGCGAAACGATGCTGTGAGCGATCCCGAACTCCTCGGCCACACTAGTCACACTTCGACTTTCTTCCAACTTCCCAATGACGCGACCTCGGGTAAAGTCATCCAGATGTCCTCTACTGGATTGCCTGTTGATCATATCACACGGTGGCAGCAACTCGACGTGGTTGAAACCGATGTACACCATGCAATAGCTTTCACCGAATTGCTGAGCGTACACCGCCCGTGTGCTTTATACCCTTCCGACACTTCCCCCCCCGCCCCTACGTCATGCTGTATATATGCCCATGCCCTACCGTACCGGACCCTAGTCTATCTCCTGAGTGGTCTTTCGGTCCGTTCTGACTGCTCGCTCCGCTGTTATGCTAATTTCTCCTCTTCGCCTTTAATTTTTGCACACCAGCGTATATATACAACGAATAAAGATGTTTTCATGGTTCGTACGCGTCCTGGAAATCCCGGAAAAGTCCTGGAATTTCATTTTGTCCTGGAAATGTCCTAAAATTCTGTTACATGTCCTGGAATTTTATCCATTCCTGCCATTTTGTCCCTGCGCGATGTTTTGTTGTTGAGGATTTTTCTACTGACATAACTTATGTGTGACAAGTTTCCCTCCCCACCCTTTGCAAAGGGGGAGGGGAGGTTGTTGGTTTTCTTATCTGTTAGGACTGAAGCTGCGTTATTAGCATCTTTTGCATCGTGCTCATGTTATCACTTTGTCTGTCCGACCAGGGAGACCATATCTCTGCAATTATTAGTTCGATTTGTAAAACAATTTTTGTATTAGGAAGCTTAAAATGTGAAAATGATGATCCATGCGTTCCGAGTTTTTTTCGATGCACAACTTCGCCGCTAGAGGGCGCAAATGGAGATCGTATCGAATTTAAAATGCATTTTATTTCATATATTTGCTTCTAAATATCCAATTGGAAAAAATTATTTTTCCTTTCGATGACATTTATATCGAATACTATTTTAGTTAGTCCCTTTTCAAATAATGCATAAAATTTCCGCTAGGGGCGTAACGGTAAATCGCGATTTTCCTAATATCTCCACTTCTAAAAGTCCGATTTCAAACATTCTTCCTGTGTTGGATATAGCTGTTGGGGGAAATGTTTGGCATAGAATTTCTCATTTTTCGTAAAGAATGGTTTGGCCACCAAGGGGCGTAAGTGTTTATTTTTGCTTCTGATGTATTTGTAACAAATCTGAGCTGGAAACTCAATTGAAAAAATTCCTTCGTGAACCGATACCGCTCACCTCGGAAAACTTTTTGAGAATACCTCCTGCTTAAAATAGTGCATAATTTTTCCACCAGGGGCTCTACACGTATATCTTATTTTTTTGTCCATATCTCTGTTTATAGGACTCCGATTTGAAATATTTTTCTTTGTTGGAGAACATTTTCGGTGCAAAATGTTTCTCATATAATTTCAAATATTTCTTAACTCACAAGTGCGCCACTAGAGGGCACGAGTTCACTTTTCCGTTTACAGCAATATCTGCTGGACTGAAAACCCAAGTTTCTGATTAGCTGCAGCGGACATCATTTTTAACAATCTGCAATAAGTTTGCCCAAGCATGTAGGAAGTTGTTTGTTGTAGGTTACAGGTTGAACAGACCTATGGTTTCACTATATTTTAAGTGAGAACATTTGGATTGTATTTCCTGGAAAAGTGCTGGAATTTTGTGATTGAAAAAGCGTATGAACCATGTGTATTTCTGATTGTTATAATACAGATATAAAATAAGGTAAGTCAGAAAAAAATCAAATAGAATAAAATAAAAAAAAAATAGCATGGCGTGAATGCGCGTTTCGTAAAATGACCAGTGCTGTCATCTACTGGTACAGCGGGACTTGCATTTCGACTCGACGTCTTTTCAGTTGTACGCCTTTTTGTACTTGTCCCTGGAGAAACATATAAACGGTGTTCAACTCTAATAATAATATAGTTTCGTCGTTGTCTAGATGATGTCACTCAAAGTTTAAGTTTGCCGTCCCGGTGGCGCAGTGGTCTAAGCGATGGCTTCTGATCATTCGTCCGAAAGGGGTCTGGGTTCGAATCCCAGTGAGGCATGGATGTTGTTTTTGTCTTACGGCGCTGGCTCTCTCCCTTCCCTGGAGCCAGTGACCCTAAATTAGGGACGGGCGACTGCTTATAACCCATTGAGTTGCTCACGGTAGTCGTTAAATTTCCAACAAAAAAGAAAAAAGTTTTAAGTTAAGGTGCCTAACGATATTTCAGTAGCAGTCATATTTAGGAGACAGAAATAATGTGATTTGTTTAGAGCTGTTTAGATGCTTCAGGCATTTACCGAATTCGGGACGAAAATGTCTGTCAAAATAAGGGTCTTCTCAAGTTACAAACTTTTCTTATGGATTTTGCAACAGTTCGACGCCGCTGCCCTGCTGAATTTTTTTTTTTTTTTTGGTTTTATCGATCTAATGCCTGTTGAAATCGCTATCGTTTGACAATACGCATTTTTTGAGGAACACGACTACAACTTCTACTAAAAGGCAAATAATGCTAGGACTTGGGGAAACTCCCAGCTCAAAAAATTTAAATCTATTTTGAACAAATTCCGTGTGAGATTTTCTGTATCCATTAGCAGAGTACTTCAGAAAGATTTTGCTTTCAAGGGAGCTACTCATGTTAGTTAACATAAACCTAAGTATACAATGCTTAGCAAAACAAGGTTTACGTCTTATAAAAATGTGACTGTTTGTACAGCTTTTGCCAATTGCTTAGGAGTTTGGACCTTCGGTACCACTTCAAACGGACTGAATCAGCTGGCAGTCATAGTTTGCAGTCCCAGCAAGGATCGAATAGCCCCTAGAGAATCTTCAACAGTGTGAACGACATCCTGATCTTTCATTGTCAAGCCAGCTTAAGAAAAACCGCAAGGCCGCCCCGGTGGCGCAGTGGTCTAAGCGATGGCCTCTGATCATTCGTCCGAACGGGGTCCGGGTTCGAATCCCGGTGAGGCATGGATGTTGTGTTTGTCTTACGGCACTGGCTCTCTCCCTTCCCTGGAACCAGTGACCCTAAATTAGGGACGGGTGACTGCTTATAGCCCATTGAGTTGCTCACGGTGGTCGTTAAACCTCCAATAAAAAAAATAAAAAACCGCAAGCCTCATTGCTGTCGCGGGGGCCGTGGATCTTCTTGCGTTGGAGAGACTCAAGCAGGGCTGAAACTGCGCCTTTACTACTGAATGTAAGCAACTAACACCCCCTGAACATTTTTAGGAAGAAATACGAATTTTAAGCTCCCAGGCTATCGTAAAAATATAAGTTTTTTGCTGCTAGGCTAGACATATTATAAGCAAATTCTGTACATGAAGAAACGACAAAGCATGACGTTAAAAAAAAAAAAGACACATATCAGAAACTGGTGCAAAGGTTTCAATTTCCAGTTGTTATCAGATTGCAATCAGTGATTTTTGCGCTTCCTCTTTTAAGCTGCGCTGGGAAGGGGGGCAGCAGCCCCGCTTGCTCCGCCCCAGTTACGCCTCTGGTTGTTGAATAATATGCACATCCAGCAATTAATGTTAAGTTTATTTAGTGCCGCAAAATGTTAAACAATCCTTACAGCAGCAAATTTTAACATCAGCTGTGTGCGTTCCTTCATGTATATAAGGGCAATGATCAGCTGTTCTCTAGGTGTATGCTACGAGATGAGTAGTCTTTTTCAGCACACCAAATTCCATTCGCAAAATTTGTTCCATTTTGAGACATTATTGCTCTATAAATATGCAAGCAGTTTTTTTCATTTAAGGTAAATTGTTGCGTGATGTTTATTCCTGATAAATAAATACTCTCATTTGTGGGATATCTTTAGTGATACGAAAAGCATAGAAGGGTTTCCTGTTGCAATGGGATAGATCACGTTCTTCTTGTTCGCTAAAAAAAAAAAGAAAAGAAAAGAGAGAAAATCGCTGATGAGGAAGAAATTGTAGATGTGCGTGTATGAAACTTGGAAGAATGTTAATCAGCAGAGATTCTGGGCTTTTCTGTATTGCTTTAACTGGATTTATTCGTTATTTTCTTCGAGAATGAATTAAATGGACTCGACTTTTTGGCGTGTTCTGATTTTTTTTCTTCTTCTTCTTCTTGGTCGGCTCGGTAATTCTGCAGCCTTTCCACATGGTATGTTCCCATTGCAAACCTCCAGGTGGATCTATCTATAACTTCCCAACCGTCAAAATATCTATTATTTAAAATTCTCCCGGCAGTGTGTTTTTTTTCCTCCTGCTGAACGTCGTTTTAGAGTTGGAAGCAAATGGGATAATTAATATAGACCTAAATCAAGCTGTTCGTTTCCATGTAACATAACCACAGAAATTCGAAAATTTAATCGACCTGGAACGGGAATCGAACCCGCATCTCCCGATTTGCGCTTGAGTATGCTAACCATTACACCACCAAAGACAATGAAATCCAAACAGCTGAGGCATACTCGATCGCAAATCGGGGGATGCGAGCTCGGTTCCCGTTCCAGGACGATTTTAAATTTGCAAATTTCTGTGGTTATGTTACGTAGAAAGTAGAGCTTGATTTATGTCGTTTTAGAGTTTTACAACAGTTTGAACCTCAGCTTAGTATAAAAAATGTGATGCCATTATTAAGCGTGTTAAAATGAAAATGTTGAAAGCAAATCTATTTTTGCCGCCCCGGTGGCGCAGTGGTCTAAGCGATGGCCTGTGATCATTCGTAAGAAAGGGTCCGGATTCGAATCCCGGTGAGGCATGGATGTTGTGTTGTTTGTCTTACGGCACTGGCTCTCTCCCTTCCCTGGAACCAGTGACCCTAAATTAGAGACGGGCGACTGCTTATAGCCCATTGAGTTGCTTACAGTGGTCGTTACACCTCCAATAAAAAAAATAGTCTATTTTTGTTCCTACAGTAGTTCAGCATTTCCGGTATTTCAAAACAAGAACTTGAAATTTTCGAAGCGTTTGAGAAATTTAAGGCTGCAAATAATATTTAGATCATGTCCGATTCAAAGAACTTGTCGAAATATGAGTTCATATGCTTCTAAATCACGTCAACATTAATACTTAAACACAAATTGCGGTGTGATTTTTAAATATTCAGGGTATGACAGATGTAAAGAGCAAAAAGTTTTTTTTTTTTTTACTAAGAGGTTTAACGACCACCGTGAGCAACTCAATGGGCTATAAGCAGTCGCCCGTCCTTAATTTAGGGTCACTGGCTCCAGGGAAGGGGGAGAGCCAGCGCCATAAGACAAACAACACAACATCCATGCCTCACCGGAATTCGAATCCGGACCCCTTTCGGACGAATGATCAGAAGCCATTGCTTAGGCCACTGCGCCACCGGAGCGGCAAAAAGTGTTTGCAAATCAAATATCCACGAGCGGACTGAAAACGTGGCTACATTTCGTACTTTCAGTTTAATTGTTACTTAACTGAGATGTTCTGGGGAAGATTTTTTTTTTTTTTACATTACAACACGCTTCTCCTATTTAATTGCACAGCTGCTCGAAATGCGAGTAACCTTCAAAGCACAGATAGTGCAATTTTTTAGTGGGTATAGATTAACTTGACAGCTTATTTCTTTAAATTGGCCGATGTTTCAAAACCAAATGGTGCCAAACATTTTCTGCACTCTCCCAAACATAAATGTTCACGTAGCGGCCGTGTTTTACAAAAGCTACGGCAAAACAATTCCTTTCCCCCTGTTATATCTGAGCAGTCCTTATCATAAACATAACTAACCAGTTGACGTTACGTAAGTTTGTTGATTCTTTTTTCACCCTGGCTCTTTATTCACTTAGTTATTTCTAGTGTGACTCATGTTCGACAAGTTTAGTTGGCAACAACTGCAACAAAAAACAATACAGAAAGGCTAGTCCCTCTGACGCTCATATCATGCCACTGGACAGAAACACAAGTGACTCAAACCTCTCCTCTCTCCTTTCTTAGGTTCGTCGTAATTGTTATAGCTCTTTTAAAATTTAATCAATCTGAAACGATTAGTGTTAATCATCCACCTAGAACGCCACTCTGAATAACAAAGCTAAGCAAGAAGCAACGCTTTCTGATGCGTAGGTTCACTCATTCCAGCCACGGTAGTCCCACTTCTTAGGCAACGAATATATTCGTGTGAGCTGATTTCATCCCATTTTTCTGACCCCGAGTTAATTCGTTCCAGCAGGTTAAAGGGTTATCAAATGTCTTTTCCTTTTTCCCTTTCAATTCCCTGCCCATTCCCCAATATTCAAGCGTTAAATCTCATCTCTAGTATCCATACGTTTTTCGAATTCCCACGTAATCCTATGCATTCTTCCTTGGAAATACTTGTCCAGCTATGTTTCAATAACAACATGTGTGCTCTACCACACAGTTTTCCAACTTATCTGCGTGGCTTTTTTGTGATCATCTGTACAACGCTGTTTTGTTAGCTACCACAGGCGCCCCCTTCGGGCATGCTCGGTTGCTTAAGCGTGCCCCCTCGGAAATTTTCTGTGGAGGAAACCTAAATTATTCTTTTGGTAACTCTTTGTATACACAGTCCTATCAGAGTAATATGACCATCCCCGGAATCACAGTGTACCCACCCAGGCGCGTCACAGGGTGCACGTGACAAAATCGACCACATGAAGATATAAACGGTCGGCCAGGACAGATGAGCCATGGTGCGTAACGTGAGAAAAATGAGCAGAAGTAGTGATTTGGCGGATGTTCAAAAAGGAATGATCGTCGGCAACCGCGTCAAGGGTGGAAGCGTCTCAAAAACAGCAGACTTCGTGGGCTGTTCGTGAGGGGCTGTAGTAAAAGGGTGTACCAAGAACGGACCGTTGGCACAGTAAGTACCTCCCGACGTCATAACTGTGGAGCTCCAAAAGCCATCGACCCCAAAGGAGAATGTCGTCTTTGTCGACTGGTAAATAGCAATAGAGGCGCAGCAAGTGAACGCTGAGGCACCCAGGTACGTGCCCCCGATAACACTAGAGCGAACCCTGTTACGTATGGGTCTCCGGACTCTACGCTACATCAAGGCACCCATGTTAACCCAGGTCCATCGGCAACGACGTCTGTAATTCGCATGGGACTACCGTCATTGGACAATGGAAGAGTGGGAAAAGGTTGCCTTCTCCGGCGAATCGAGGTTTCTACTCCACAGAAGAGACGGGCGGTGACGGATACGGCGTCAGACACACGAGAACCAACACACGGTCACGCTTCTCAGTCAAGTACAGGCCGGCGGTGGCAGTGTACATGTCTGTAAGATGTTTTCCTGGTATGACCTGAGACCGCTGGTACCACTGGATGTGTCCCTGAACGCCAATGGCTACTGTCCATCCTCACAGATGCATCCCTTCATGTTGGACGTTTACCTGGGTGGTGATGGTGTCTACTAAAAAGACAATGCGCTTTGCCACGTTGCTAAGAGGGAGTGACTGGTTACAGGAACCCGACAGCGATGTCTCCGTTCTCCCTTGGCCGGCGAAATCACCCGAACTCAATCCCATAGATCACTTGTGAGACTGTTTGGATCGACAGGTTCGACTTGCCGACCCACATCCACGTTCTCTCCGGAACCTCCGTACTCTGCTGCAGTCCGGATGGGCCCGTGTGCAACCTTCCAGGGCCTCATTGCGTCCATGCCACGCCGTCTCGCCGCTGTCATCCGAGCCAAGGGTGGTTATTCCCATTATTTGGTAGATGGTCATATTATTCTGATACGACTGTGTATGCCATCAGTTAACATCAGCTTAAAGACTTTAAAAGCCAAAATTAAAATATTCAACAGACACTTTTGAAGTGGTGTAGGTTGGGTATGATATTTTAGTTAATGTAACATTAGGAGCTTATTTGAAGACTGTGCTGCCCAGGGCGCCTCTAAATTTGCCGCCCTTCTAGTTCCAGTCATAGTACATCAACTTATTTCAATGACATTTTTATACTTAATGAGCTGTTGATATCCCTAACTCCTCCCACACCAGATGTAATTCTCGTCACCTCCTAACTTTTACCATTGCATCAATTATATTATTATTTTTTATTCTACATCTGTTATGGATATTTTCCTTTCTTTCATGTTCTACCTATCCTCATTTTTTTTTATCAAAACCTTTCTTCGTTTCCTTTTGCCCTCCCCCCCTCTCCAAAAAAAATCATGGGACCCTGGGCTGTAGCCCATCTAAGCCCATTGGGAAATAGGCCCGTGTGTAATATGTTATATTAGTTACAATTTTGTACCAGATTCAATGCAATAACGTTTTTAGAGCTATTGAGAAATGTAAAAGTTATTAAGAAAAATGTGAAGGAAAACAAAAACATTTTATTCTGGCAATACCGAGGATTTTCACAGGTTTTTAAAACGTTTTTGATAAGAAATTACAGAAAATAAAAAGTTCAAAGAAGTAAAAGTGGCAACAGCGTGTTCGACGAACACGAAAGAAACATCTGCTGCAGTTAAATATCGTCTGCTAAGAAAATGGCGCACGTAAACAAGCTGTGGATAGAAAGTTATGTTTTTGCTCTTTACGAAGAGAAATATTCGTATTCTGTAATTAAAAAATTCCGTGAAAATCATGGAATTAGCATTTCTAAATGCACAATAAGGAATATTATTAATAATACAGGCAAAAATCGTCAAGGATTGCGTTTAACAGGAAAAAGAATACCAAACAAACGCCGAAAGAAGGTACGTACTTTTACGACTCTTTCAAAAGTATGCGTGGTCGGTATGCTAACACTTCGTGAACTAGTGACGGGAAATCGAAAACTTAGCCACGTACGCGAGTCAATTAGATGTGAATACAGTTTTCCTATTGAATGAGTGTTTCGCCATTTTATGCTATTTCTCCTTGTCTCAGTGTATCTTTTACTGTATTGGATATCAAAGTCTGATATTGAATATGTCAAGGAACTGCGTTTTATTTCAGAACAAGAACTGTTGATATGGTTTGTAGGAAAACTTTTCCTTCGTGCTTTCATTAACTTAGACCTTACCAGTTTAGATAAGTTCTAAGTTCTTGATCTCAAAAACTACAGTCTTGTGACGATTATACACTGAGTGGCCACTTTATTATGACCACCCCCTCAGTACTTCGTTTGGCCGCCTTTTGCCTTTAATACTGCGTCGATTCTTCGTGGCATGGACTCCACGAGATGTTGATAGGTGGTTTGTGGGATCTGAGACCATGCTTGATGAATAGCACTTTCCAGGAGTGTGAGATTGCAGGGTTGTGGATCCAGCTGTCTGATGGCGCGTTCAACTTCATCCCACAAGTTCTCAATGGGGTTGAGATCTGGAGATTGTGGGGGCCATTTAAGTAAAGTAAACTCACCGGCATGTTCCTGAAACCATCCTGTACAACACGAGCACTATGGCAGGGCGCATTATCTTGTTGAAAGTAGCCATCGCCATTGGGATAAACCATCCACATGACAGGATGTACTTGGTCCGCAACGATGTTTAGATATGATGTGCCAGTCAGACGTTGATCAACACGAATTAAAGGGCCCAAAGAATGCCAGGAAAACACTCCCCAAACCATAACGTTGCCTCCACCAGCTTCAAGGGTTGTAACAATGCATTTGGGGTCCATGCTTTCGTGCTGTTTCCACCAAATTCTCACTCGACCAGCAGCATGGTGCAACTGAAAACGTGATTCATCGGACCACATAATTTGTTTCCAATTATCGACTGTTCAATCTTTGTGCTCCTGTGCGAACTGGAGACGTTTTCTCTTGTTAACTGCAGACAGCAAAGGTGTTCGAACAGGCCTTCGGCTGCCATATCCCATCAGATGCAGTGTACGGCGAACAGTGCGTGCAGAGATCATTTGAGGAGATCCTTGATTAAGATGGTCTGTAATTTGCTACACTGTTGCCCTTCTGTTGTCTGTTACCAGTCTGGACACGTTGACACCCAGTTTTTTGGCTGACAATCCAGTCTTTAAACACTTTAACAATAGCTGCTCTGGAACATTTCACGAATGCGGCGGTTTCGGTGATACTCGCTCCATGGCTCCGAGCTCTTACAATCATCCCACGTTGAAAGTCCGTCAAATCGCATTTTTTATCCATCTCGTCACCCAAAATCACTACTACTGTCGCAAGCACTAAGCTTTCCCTTTTTATACTAGCCTCGCCTTCTGGCGGCAACAGTGTGCAGCCATAGCTCATTTGCTTAAAACTGTCAGGTGGTCATAATAAAGTGGCCACTCAGTGTATATATACAGTATTAAGATAATACAACGTAGTTGTCACAAATATTTATTGTTTCAAGCCGACCATGGTTTCGCTGGGTATTGACCTAGCTTCATCAGGACGAATGTCACGTATACAATATTGAATATTGTATCACGTGCCATTCGTCCTGATGAAGCTAGGTCAATACCCAGCGAAACCATGGTCTGCTTGAAAAATAAATATTTTTGACAAAATATACGTTGTTAGTATCTTAATATATAACAAGTTCTTGTCTAAATACTCTGTCGTTGCTTCCGGATGTTGTGTTTTTTTTGGGGGGGCCACATTCCCGGTCCCCTTCCATCTTTTTTTATGGGACAAAAACATTTATGTACTATTTTTGCCTCGCTGAACAAGTTTGTTAGTGACTTTTTTGCCCTATCTGCAAAGGGGGTAGCGATAACCCCTCAACCCCCCCCAAAAAAAAGGTGGCGAGGGGATCCCTCGTGGTATTATTGTGTGCGCCATAGGGGGTTTCCTATACAACTGCACCAGAAATAAATCGCTAACTGCCATAGTTCGTGAGATATTGGCCTGATCAAGAACTTTCCTTTTAACTCTGTATAATATTATTCATGTATCAGCAAAAAAAAATGATGTAATGTTTAACATAATCTGTAAAAAGGTAGGGGGCCGCCCCGGTGGCGCAGTGGTCTAAGGCGTTGGCCTCTGATCATTCGTCCGAAGGGGTCCGGGTTCGAATCCCGGTGAGGCATGGATGTTGTATTTGTCTTACGGCACTGGCTCTCTCCCTTCCCTGGAACCAGTGACCCTAAATTAGGGACGGGCGACTGCTTATAGCCCATTGAGTTGCTCACGGTGGTCGTTAAACCTCCAATCAAAAAAAAAAAAAAAAAAAAAAGGTAGGGGGATTTTATTTTCAGAAAACTTCGCATCTTGTAAAAAAATACGCTGGACTGTTCGTTATCGTTCATTATCAGCAATGATTAAAGAGTAAGGCATAACAACAAATATTTTTTATGCACTTGAAAGACCCAAGTTTTCTGACATTTCAGGAGAAACTGTTTCCAAAAATGGCCTCCTCCAAATGGAAAATATTGGTTTACACTCAATAAATGAAATACGGAATTACAGCATTGTACAATACAAATTTTGAAGTTGTGAATCCGTTTATTGGTGTAAATATGACATGAACGGTAAGTCAGATAATATCCGAAAACTTGAAAATTTCGTCGTCCTGGAGCGGGAATCGAACCCGCGTTTCCCAGATAGCGCCCGAGTATGCTACGACTACACCACCCAGATCGACCAAGTCTCAAGTTTCCGTTTAGTTTGAATATAACCATCACAGATTTCGCTAATCGTAGTAACCGGCATTCATATATAGCGAATCTGGAGGATTTGAATTCATTCCTGTAATTGCCCAGAGGAGCAGAATATCAATGAATGAAATACTGGATTACACTATTGTACAGTACAAATTTTGAAGTTGAATACCCTTCTCCCCCAGGAAAACATCAGTTTACACTTATTCATGCCGCACGCAGGAAAATATCAGTTTACACTTATTCTAGCCCCCCCCCGAATTTTTCGGCCACCCTACGCTTATGTCAGCATGCCTTCCTTGTGAGTATTTGTTTAATCCTGTTTAGTTCGCTGCCATACAATTTTTCCACTTAACTTTTATGTCTTCTTTGTGAGCATCTGTTGTTAGCTGCATTTCTGCTCTGCCACAGAGATTTTCAACTTGTTCTCGTGTTTTGTACTTCGTGGGTGCTTGCTCATCGTTGTCACATAGCCGTGTTTTTGATGTTCCATGCAGGTTTTCAACTTATTTTCGTGTTTCGTACTTTGTGTGTGCTTCTCCAAAGTTGTTATATATCCATGTTTTTGAAGTTCCATACAGGTTTTCAGCTTATTTTCGTGTTTCGTAATTTGTGTGTGCTTGTCCAACATTGTTACAGAGCCGTGTTTTAGATGTTCCATACAGGTTTTCAACTTAAATGCTCGTCCTCTTTTTCGTATCAGCGTATTCATTGTTGTTTTGTTGACTACAACTTGAGTTCTGCAACACAGTTTCAACTTAAACGCGTGCCATCTTTTTTTTTTTTTTTTTTTTTGGACGTACTGGGTTTCCAGATCTGCTTTTTTTTAATAATATTTGTGCCCCAGAATTTTTTTTTTTTTTCAATATATTAGTTACATTTGTGTTCTTCCACATGGCTACATTTCCATCTCCTTAGTGTTGTGCCGTGTGAATTACACCTTCTTGCTCCAAGATATTATGTCCTTTTTTTTTTCTTTTCATTGGGAAAAGTTATGTAATATTATCATTTTGTTTGAACCAAATCTTCGACACCGGGAAAAAATTACTGTAAAGCAGAACTAAAGAATCTGCAACAATTCGGTGCAAAGCAGAATTCTGAAACTGTGGGCTGTGCCTAAAATTATTCAAATATTTGTACACTACCGTAAATATCAAAATAATATTTCCATAACAACGAGTTAGCAAGATAGATTTTCATTTTTTTTTTTTTTTTTGTACTTCAACTGAATTCCAAGAAGAACGTGGTAAACAGGATATTTAAGAGGCAATTTGGGCAGTTATGAGAGAATATTGAGCTTAACGGAATATTTTCCTCCATTTGACATGATATACACACTGAGTGGGCACTGTGTTAAGAACACTTGCATGCTACAAGAGAGAGAACAAATGATGTTCCACTGGGTTCACCAGAGTTAAATGATGGTAATACACTCCCCTTCAAAAGTTAAACTCTAAACATTGAATTAAATAATGTCCATTAATTTTTATACCCTTGTTTTTCCAGTTCTGTTACTGAGAAACATTCTGCAATGTGACATTGATGAGCTTGAAGATGTGTTATCACATTACCTCACTCCCTTAGTTTCTGATTATTCGTCCGAAATGGATCTGGGTTCGAATCCCGGTGAGGCATGGATGTTGTGTTTGTCTTACTGCGCTGGCTCTCTCCTTTCCCTGGAACCAGTGGCCCTAAATTAGGGACGGGCGACTGCTTATAGCCCACTAAGTTGCTCACGGTGGTCGCTAAACTTCCAATAAAAAACCAAAAATTCACTCCTTCTCTAATTCTTATACATGCTGTCTCTTTGAAAAGTCGAAACTTGGCACGTGTATTATTATAGATGTTATTAATAGTAAAGGGTGATTCTCTCTCTAGGAAACCCAAACATTTCTCAATATTTTTTTTATTTCTGGTTCCCTATGAAAATTTACATGTACTTACCTTGTATCTTGCAAAACAAGGTCTTCCTAGAGCATATGCTAAAAATGGCTCCCTACAGCATCCTTGCACTTTTGTATGAAAGTCTGCAAATTGGCGAAGACATGTACTAATGTGACTTCGGTAACGGCAGCAACCTTCCGCCGTATCACGTCTTTGAAGGCGTCAATTGTTCAAAGCTTATTCCAGTATACTCGGCCCTTCAGTAAACCCTACAAGAAGAAATCATGTGGCGTCAGGTCTGGTGATCTTGGCGGCCACAAATTTTTCGAGATTACTCGGTGAACGAAATGACTTTCAATTTCCCTCGTGCTTGCTTTAGATGTGTGGTATGTTGTGCCATCTCGTTGAAAGTTACCTATACCGTTAATTCGTCATCTCCTAACTGATTTACAAATTCACTGAATATGTTCAAGTACACCTCCGTGGTAATAATTTGATCGGAATATGGGACAGATAACACGTCTACAGGACAAGGCACACCACACCCCGATTTTTTCCGAATGTGAAGGCTCCGTGTGAATGTCATGTGGGTTTTCTTCTGCCCATGCACGCGTGTTTTGTGAGTTCATGTAGCCGTTCAGATGAAACCAGGCTTTATCCGTAAACCATGTAATGTCCACAATCCCAGAATGTTCTCCAACGAAACGTTGGAACCATCAGAAAAATTGTACATATTTGTCCAAATCCTTTGGAACCAACTCTTGGACTACGGACACACGATATTGGTACAGTTTCGCTTTCTTGGTAGCTCTTTGACACGAGGAATAAGGAATACTAGTTTCTTGCGAAAGTCTTCTTAAGGATTTTGTTGTCGATGCCAGTAATCGCTCCTTTACATCCTGCACCGTGCGTTCGTACATCTTCCAGCATCCTGCGTGTTGATTGAGAAGATTTCCTGTTGTCTGTAATAATTTTTTCACCAATTTGTGAATACAGGATTTTGACGGTACACTTCCTTCACCATACGTATTCCGAAATGCACTTTAACATTGTTGAAATGAACTCGTTCGCCAGTATTAACGAACAATAAACACGCGCGGTTCAATTGAGTCCATGTTTGCAGCACACGCAATTACTCTACACTGAATCAAACCGGTCCCGGACGATTCGTCCAACGACGGTTGGTCCAATGCCGATTCGTCCAAAGGGACGATTGGTTCAATGCCGATTGGTCCAATGTCCGATTCGTCCAATGCCGATTCGTCCAATGGCACGATTGGTCCAATGTCCGATTCGTCCAATGGTACGATTGGTCCAACGCCGATTCGTCCAATGGTACGATTGGTCCAACGCCGATTCGTCCAATGGTACGATTGGTCCAACGCCGATTCGTCCAATGGTATCATCTTACCAACGGTAAACTTTTTTATTTTCCAGAAAGGAATAATAATTTAAATTATTCTCCTCTTTATATCCTTTACAAAGATAATTTCCGTATATTTGGTAATTGTAAACATTTTACATAAACCTGGTAGAAGGCACTCAATGGAGCATTTCTCAGCTGTTTGCAAAGCACCTAGGCCGCGGGCATTTTTTGAAAATTTTAATTTACAACCTAGATATTTAGTATTTGTGAATATGTTATAAAACCTAATAAAAGGCGCCCATCCTATCATTTCTCAGGTCTTTACGAAGCACCTAGGCCTCGGGCCTTTTTAGAAGATTTTGAGTTGCAACCTAGATATTTGGTATTTGTAAACATTTCATAAAACCTAATAAAAGGCACTCATCGTATCATTTCTCAGGTCTTTACAAGGCACCTAGGCCGCGGGCCTTTTTAAAAGATTTTAAGTCACAACCTAGATATTTGGTATTTGTAAACATTTTATAAAACCTTATAAAAGGCACTCAACGAATCATTTCTCAGCTATCTACCAGGCACCTAGGTCGCGGGCCTTTTTAGAAGATTTTAAGTTGCAACCTATATATTTGGTATTTGTAAACATTTTATAAAACTTTATAAAAGGCATTCATCGTATCATTTCTGAGGTCTTTGCAAGGCACCTAGGCCGCAGGCCTATGAATTACTATTTCGTGCTTAAGTGAAAGCGCAATATTATTAACTTGATTTAATATGTAAACGTTATGAATATGACATCGGTAGATTAAAAAGTCCTAAAAATGCGTAGGCCTAGAGCCTATGAATTAATATTTCGTGCCTAAGTAAAAGCTCAGTATTATTAACTTGATTTGATATGTAAACGTTATGAATCTGACATCGGTAGAATATAAACTGTTAAAAAGGCCTAAGCCTATGGCTATGGATTAATATTTCGTGTTTAAGTAAAAGCGTAATATTATTAACTTGATTTAATATGTAAACGTTATGAATATGACATCGCTGTAATAAAAACTGTTGAAAAGGCCTCTGTCCAAACCCCGACCAGTTGTTTCCATTGGGCAGTTGGCGGAAAACCCCACTACATTCTACAAACAGAAACGGAACACTAGTATTTTATATTATTTCATGCAAAAGAGAAACATTGAAGTTGATAGAACGGCTCGTTCATCAGTAACTTCATACGGCAGCAAGGAGAGTATAACAAGAAAACGCGATTCCAAATAAAAAAAAAAAAAAAAAAAAGAAATCTGTAACCACAATATTACGCATGAAATGTAACATTATTTTACATTATTTGGACTACCGGCACTTTCGTATAACATCGGAGATAGAATCAGAACAGATGAGACTTTTATAGCACGAGTAGCACTTCGGACAGATAGGACGGAATTGGACCAATCGTCCATTGGACGAATCGGCATTGGACCAATCGTACCATTGTACGAATCGTACCTTTGGACCAATTGTCCATTGGACGAATCGGCATTGGACCAATCGTCGTTGTACGAATCGTACCTGACCCGAATCAAACACCTGGTCGGGGGTCACGCGTCAAGGTCACGGGTAAAATGCACTTCGTTTAGGGGTGTGATGATTATGCCTTGATAGACGAAAGCTTCTTTCATGCAAATTTAAGAAAGTTATTGAGGCGGGTGTGGGTTTCCTAGCGAGAGAATCACCATGTATTAATGTATGTATCTTCAATACCGCAAGACCACACAGAACTGGTGATGGCTTCCCAGAATCAAAACCCTTTTTCTTAATCATTAAAAGCCATCATAGTGGAAGTTCGCATTATCTCGTTCTTTCAATTAGTTCTCTAAGTGGATGGATATTATCTATACTGCTGTAGCCCCTTCTGAATCCAGCTTGTTCGCTTGGTTGAGTTGTGTTCAGTGTTTCCTTCAAGCGACGTGACAGCACTTTAATGAAGATTTTATAAATAATTGATTGGAAGCTGATGGGTATGTGATTGTTGAGATCCTCAAGGTAGAAGTTTTCATGGGTCGGACGCATCGGGATAAGCCTGAGCCCGGTCCAACATCGGGCCAAGTTGGGCAGATCTCAGATGACTCGGGCCAAGCAACATAAGTTGCTCCTTGGGGTCGGGCCAACATTTTAATTATCTCATACAAAATCGGACCTTAAGAGCAGTTTGTTTTCCATATCTGCCTTTCCGTGTTGAAGTTCGTTCCTAGAAATTTCGAAATAAGTCTCAAAACCCGGCGATGATTGCTGACGCACGTCTTTGATATTAGTTACGGACTGCTGAGATCAATTAACCATCTTTCAGACAGCTGAGAATGTTATCACCTTGTGGATGAAATTGAAGTGAAGACCTGAGCAAGAGACAGGCTTATTGCAACAAAAGTGCACCAGTAGCAATCTATACAGCAGCCATTCGCCAAGAAAAGTAAAAATAATTCCAGTGACGGGAAGGATATCAGTACAAAAGAAAGAAGATTCGTTGAATTGGCTCATTACATGATTTTTACCATATGTCGGAAGTCACACTGATTTGTTATCATGGTGAAAGTTAAATTCAAGCCAATTCCCACAGCTAGTTAGTGTCACTAAGCTTGTTATCTGAATCCCTACCTCAAAAGTGTAAACAGTGAAAAATTTTCTGGATTTTTGGCACCGCATGGAGGATATTGGAAGAAAGAAGAACTAATTTGAAGCCTGAGATTGTAGATAGCATTTTATTTCTTCGTAATAATTTACCAGTATGAATTTTATGGGGTTTTTTTTTTTTGTTGTTGTCTTTCTTTGATTGAAGGTTTAACTACCCTCGTGAGCAACGTAATGGGTTACAAGCAGTCGGCCGTTCCTAATTTAGGGTCACTGATTTCAGGGAAGAGATGGAGCCAGTGCCGTAAGACAAACACATCATCCATGCCTCACCGGGATTCGAACCTCGACACTTCTAGGACGAATGGTCATAAGTCACCTCTTAGACAGTACGCCACCAGGCAGCAATTTTATACTCATATTAACTTATAATTTACCAAGATGAATTTTTTGCTCATATTACATTAGATATAATATACTAAACTTAATTTTATGCCCATATATATTACCTTAGATATACACCAATGAGCCATTACATTATGACCACCCCTAACCTAGAGAAACGAGCGCGTCTAGAGACCGAACGGTGGCGCAAGTGAAGTTTACAGCGTAGCATACATACAACCCGAGGACCGGCTTTCGGTTAGTAGAGTGTTCGGAGTCAGAATGGGAAAAAGCTGCCGATATATCGGAGTTTGATAAAGGACAAATTGTGATGGCACGGTGCCTCGGAACTATCATCTCCGAAACCGCGCGAATTGTGGGTTTGTTCACGTGCCGCTGCAGTGAGTACGTATCAAAAGTGGTGCACATATGGTCAAACGACGAACCGTCGTCCAGCTGTGTGTAGCCAGCATCTCATTGATGCCAGAGGAGAGCAGAGACTGTCGCGCATTATTCAGAACGACCGCAAGGCCACATTGCGACAAATCACCCACAGTTACAACTGTGGTGATCAGGGCAATGTGTCATAGAACACAGTTCATTGCAGCCATGAGCCTACGTAGCCAAAGATCCAACCGGGTCCCCAGGCTCACTGCACGTCATCGCTAACAATGCGTGAAATGGGTCCAAGACCATTGAGATTGGACTGTGGATGATTGGAAGAAAGTGGCCTTGCCTTGTCTGACGAAAGACGGCCGGGCGTGGATAGGCCGATTAACAACGGAGACTATGGCACCTGGGTGCAGTGTTAGGCGGAAACAGGGCGACGGCGGCGGCGTTGTTATGCTGTGGGCGATATTTTCTTGGGACAATTTAGGCCCCTATTATCCCAATAGCAAAATCTCTGACAGCTGTCAGGTATCTGAACATCGTTGCGGACCAAGTTCACCCATTCATGGCGACGGTGTTCCCTGCTGGTGATGGCCATTACCAACAGGATAATGCGCCGTGCCACACTGCCAGAATCGTCAAGGGATGGTTCGAGGAACATGCTGGTGACTTTCTGTTAATGCTCCGGCCTCCAAATTCACCTGACATGAACTCAATGGAACATTTGTGGTTCGACTCGGAAAAGCGGGTTTGGGCTAAATCACCACCACCCCGAAATGTACGGGAACTGGAGGACCTGCTTTTGATATTATGGTACCAGATACCCCAGGATACCTATTGCCACCTCATCGAATCGATGCCTCGCTGAGTGGCCTCCGTTTTGCGTGCTGAAGGGGGTCGTACAGCTTATTAGGTAGGTGGTCATAATCTAATGGCTCAACGGTGAGATTTACCAAGATGAATTTTATGCTGATATTAACTTACATATTTGTACACGATAATTCCCAAATCCATTTTCTCTTCATGTTATTTGAGACTAGCATTTTCTATAAACTTGCGGAATTTACATTACGAAGGAAGGTATGTCAACTGTATTTTTCTGTAGTCCTCATTATACGTGGATAATGAGACCCTAAACTGACTGATACTGAATCCGTTAATTTCAAGGAGTAAATATCCACGAGAGTTAACTAAGGTTTAACTTGAACCGTGACACAGGAAATGACACCCTTAGCAATGGATTTATTGGGTTTTAAAATGAACTACTTTTAGTGCAACCACTAGTTCTTTGCTTACATTAATAACGCGTGTGTGTGCGTTCATTTTAACATACAATTTCTAACTAGAACGCATTCTTTTAAGCATAGGAGCTGTCCTAGCAGTTCTTTTAAGATCTGTAAAGCCGCGCCCCGGTGGCGCAGTGGTCTAAGGCGTTGGCCTCTGATCATTCGTCCTTAAGGGGTCCGGGTTCGAATCCCGGTCAGGCATGGATGTTGTGTTTGTCTTACGGCACTATCTCTCTCCCTTCCCTGGAACCAGTGACCCTAAATTAGGGACGGGCGACTGCTTATAGCCCATTGAGTTGCTCACGGTGGTCGTTAAACCTCCAATCAAAAAAAAAAAAAAAAAAAAGATCTGTAAACATAAAGAGAGGGGCTCCGTTACACGAGTGAGCATTATTGTGCGTTCTTTCCTCCTCTCACGTGGTACTCAGGGAGTCATATCAAGGCGAAAAATAAAAAAAAAACTGTTCCTGCCTCAATCAAAATAATAATAATAATTTAGTTAAATTAAAGATTATGTACTCGCCTGCAGAACGCTTCTGTTACCACATAAGTGCATTCGGTGAAATCGTAATTAGGAAAAGAGGGTACAACAAAATTGGGCTTTCTAACAAAATTTCTACTGGCTCGGGTCGGGCTGGGTTTAGTTTTCGAGTAACTTAATTTTGGGCTTTGTCGGGTCGAACAACGCCTTAGAGTTCGTTTTACAATCCTGAGCCAAACCGAAATCTTAGCCTGCTGTTATCTGGTAGGGTCGGGTCAAAAATTTCAGGCCCGTGAAGTCCTCTGCCTCAAAGCCCCCTTATTTATATTGCAGCATTGTTCCAGTTATGAGGAACCTTCATTGAGGAATCTAGTGAAAACTTAAGCGAGTGTAGTTTTTATTTTTCTATTGTGGCTTCTTGTACAATGTCCACGGTAATTCCATCTTTCTCTAATGCTCTTACCCGTTTCATGTTTTTCATTGCATATGCAACGTCTGCCGGGTGGATTGGATAAATTATGTATATATTTTTATGTGTGACGAACCCGTTAAAACCTGAGTGTTGATGCAGTTTTAGTTCTTACAACTGAAATAAAGGACTTAAATATGGAGTATTTCCAATATTTGAAATATATTCTTAGAAATATCATTTCGTAACAGGGATGATTTTAATAAAAACAATCACGCGTGCCATAGTGCTACACGACAATCGTTTGCTGCCTTTTTTTTTTTTTACTTTTTTTCTGTTTCTTCTAGTTGGATAGTTCGACCGAAATCTTACACTGCTTACCATCTTCACAGCGAAGTGACCCTTAAGGTAATCGTGTCATGCTGACAGCGTATTACATTGTCATGCCTGTATCTTTTGCGCTTTGTTAGTTTTAGAACCTGCATTTCGCGTTTGTCGACACACAAAGTTTCAGTGTTGAATTTTTTTATATGACGCGCTTTTTTTTTTTTTAATTCACTTTACAAAAAATTTTGCCTCTCTTCCTGTGTTGTTGGATTTTGTCTGAGTGATATTTTCCGAAATGTTTTGTTTCGGGAGATCCGCCGTAATGTTCTTTTTTTTTTTTCTCTCCTTACTTTTTTATTGATGCGTCTTTATTGTGATAGTCGGATTTTCAACAAGTGCGTGTTCCAGAAAAATCGAGGGCTTTCAGATCGAAAACGCCATTTTCCAATTATCCGGTGCGCTGTCCCCGACAGTGTATCACGGAATGAAACTTTATTTCCTTCAAAAACTTCTTTTCTTTCTTTCTTCTTTTCCTCTCGTCTCCGTCTTTTGCTTTTATGTGATACGCATCATTCTATTATCAATTTTTCATTTCCCATCGTTTGCGATTAACTTAGGTTTTACATAGTTCGACGTGCCGCTCGAAATAACCGCAAAAATGAAGTTCTTTTCGAAGAGAGATATTTTATCGTTCTGGGGAACAAGCTGTTGGAGGCCCATTAACTTAGTGGCATTACAATACCGCGTTGAAACACCGTGATCCAACTTTTACTTTCAACTCATGCCATTTTTCTCAATGGAAGATAATTTGTCGAAGGAATAATTTTTCTGATCTTGTTGTTTAGTAAACGAATCTATTATTCAGAGAAAAGAAAACAGCTGAGCAGTCACATTTATTTGCCTTGTGGAATGAGTCTTTAACAATAATAACATCACATGCTTTTTTTTCGTGATATGAAATTAATTACCAGAAGTTATTAAAAAAATAATGTTACATCACGAGAAATAAAAGTTTTGAGAAGGTTTTGAACAGGACAAGTTACACTAGCTTGTACTGTTTTTTTCTTTTCAATTTTCCAATGACTGAAATGTAATAAGGGATTTTAAATCTTTTTATGGAGTATTTTTTAATAATTACATCAGTTTTTCCTCATCGCATTTTGGAAATTTACCAACTGGAGAAGGAAGAAAGAATGAAGCAAAAAATGTGTTTTTAGTATGTTACGAATTAATAGGAATTTTTTGTGAATAAATATATGGCTCTTAAATACATATTTACAACTTAAACCTTTTCAATTTTCCTTAAATTTACATACTGTTTCATAACTTGTTGCTATTAGGTGTGTTCAAAAGTTCTACTCGTTTTACACGATGCAAATTCCAAGTAAATAATTTTAAGTAACAAGTGCAATAAACAGATAGCGCGTGTGATGGCCAAAATGCTTCGAAGAGTACTCTATAAAACGGTACCAAGTATGCAGGCGCATCTAAATTCGTAAATAAGTCACACAAGGGTTAACATGTCAAGCAATAAGGGTCACATTAGGCATTGTTTGCTTTATGAGTTCCACAAAGGTAACAACCAGCAGAAGATTGGCCCCTCGGGACACCGGGACATTTCCCGGTGTCCTCTTTATCTAGATTGTTCGGAAAGAAAAAAAAAATTACTTTGGTTCTTACGAATAAGAATAATTAATTTCATTTGAGCTTTATATTGTCTGTCTAAAACATTATTGTCTTTAAAAAACTGGCGTTTCATTCTATATATATATATATACAGGGGTTGGGCAGAATAATGTGAACACCTAGGAGACAAAGATTTTACGAACCTAATAGGGTGTGAACCACCTTTGGCATTCAAAACCGCCTGAATCCTCCTTGGAATGGATGCATACAAATCTTGGATGGTGGTTAGTGGGATGTTACACATTTCTTCACGCATAAACTGCTCCAGGTCCTTGAGAGATGCAGGAATAAGATAACGGAATCTTACTCTGTTTTCCAACACAGAGCCACAGTGGCTCGATGATGTTTAAATTGGATGGATTTGGTCGGCCAAAATGGTTTCATACGCCCTGCCAATCATCCGTCCCTTTAAGGTGATCAGGGGGCGTGCTGAAACCCACGATATGACCGCCCAGAGCGTTACAGAACCATGCTGCATTGTTAGGAGCAGACAGTTTGGTTTGTATTTACACTTCTGCACTGAGAAAAACGTTTTGTTAATTCAACAAAAAATTTTGGCGATATACAGTCAGCAAAATTTTTTGTTGAATTTTTTTTACACCGTCATACTGACAAAAACGTTTTGTTAATTCAACAAAAATGTTTGTTGATATACAGTCAACAAAATTTTTTGTTGAATTTGTGAATTCAACAAAAAAATGTGTTGACTGTATATCGACAAAAAATTTTGTTGAATTAACAAAACGTTTTTCTCAGTGTGACTGTGTTCTCCGCGCGTAAACACGTCCTGCGGTGGGAAATAGTACGAACGTGGATTCATCTGACCACATTACACGCTTCCATGCATCGGAAGTCCACGATGTTATACTCCTGGCACCACTACCGTCGCCGTTGTGCATTCACCCGGGTCCCCAGAGGTTTCGCGATAGCAGCTGTGCCATGAATATCTCAACCAAAGAAAAAAAAATTATTGCTTATTGAAAACTCTCAACCAAAGAAAAAAAAAAAAAAAAGGTTGCTTATTAAACACTTGTATAACTGAATTCAACATCGTGTAATTTTGTATTTGTTATCTGTTGTACATATCTGTACAACCTTTGAGATAGTCAGCTAGAAAGTACAGACCAAACTTTGTAACCGAATAAATATTGCACACACTGTCTACCAGAAAAAAACATTTTACTTTTTTGCTAATTTCCTGGGGAAAGGGGGGGGGGCATTTTTCATTTTCTAAGAATAGTTGGTTTCGGCACGAAACATGTGTGTAAAAGTGAGAGGGGGTGAGAGGTTCCCTGGCCTCCCTCTGTAGTCGGCGTCTGCCAAAGAACTTGTCAAAACCTGGTCCCTTTCCCGTCAAAACTTTCTCTCACGCTTCTCCAATTCAAGGAGCCTTGAATCAGAAGATAGATATCGCCCGTTTAATGAAACCAATGGCAGCTTAGTCCGGTTCTGCGGTGATTCTTAGCACCCTCTGCCTTCATGGCGCACCGGCCGATGCCTTGGCCAGGTACATTTCAGCTGTAGGGGACTGAGAGCCGAGTTTTCAGTTTTTAAATCATCCTTGGGGAGGAGGGGGGGGGGGGCAACTCACCATGCCGGCCAAGCGGGTTCGTGAGTGTGGGATAGCATTTCCTCTAATCCCGGTGGTATAGTTATACCGCTATGTGACGGTCGTCAGAGCCCCTTTAGTCGGAATAGGATGCAGCACGAGAAGGCGAGGTTGACATTTGTCAAGGAGAGGCTATGATATGTTTGCGCATCGCTTTACCTTGAAAGCTACCATTACACTGAGTTAGCTTTGCATCCGGCACACCTACCTAGTAAAGTGTTGGTTCATCTTTCTGTGCAATCACGGCTCGGATACGTCTAGGAACAGATTCTACAAGGTGTCGAGCATCCTCCATGCGTAACTTAACCCATGTCAGCTGCAGCAGCTCCGTCAGTTTATGTTTATTCAGTGGAGGAGGATCAGCAGTTCTCACACTTCGTTCTAGTATACCCCACAAATGTTGGATTACAGTGAGGGGAGTTTGGAAGCCAAGATAATGTGGCAAATTTGTTGTCGCGTTCTTCCAATATATACGAGCCTCGATGAGAAGGTGCATTGTCCTGTTGAAAGATGGCATTGTGGTCTGGTTAACCTCCAGCAGATATGGATGAGAGATGGTCGGCTAACAGGTTCGTGTAGTGTCCACCATTCAGTGTTTGTGGCATGATAACCAACGGACTTAAGGCTTTCCAGGAAAAAGCTCTCCAGGCCAGAACACTACCTCCACCGGCCTTCTCAACAGGCCGGTGGAGGTGGTGTTCTTGTCTGATACCCAACTACTGCGCAACCAAGGGATAGGGCTTCATGCTGTTTACGCCATATGCTAACCCGGCCGGCCATCAGCAGATGCAGCAGGAAACGGAATTCATCCGTCCAGATGACCGATCTGTCGTGGGCCCATTGCCGCATACGTTCGTTGGCCCATGCGAGGCGTTGTTTGTGATGACTGAGGGTCATCATGAGTACCCTCGTTGGTCTCCGGCTGTGGAAACACTTGCGAAGCAAGGTACGGTGCATGTGGAAACAGATCGAACTGCGCCGTTGTTGTACTGGTGGGTGAGCTGGGTGACTGTTGCACGTCGTTGCTAAGATACTAGTCGTGGCATCCCGCACTCACTTCTAGAATCAACAGCGCGTGGCTGAGCAATGTGAGCCCTTCTGCGGGATGTCTGTACATGGTTAATGAGTCCTGCTCCATCCTTGGTACAGTAGCATGGAAGCAGCCAACAAGTGCGTCTGTTTCCGAAATACTGGTACCTGCCGTCTGGACCCAACTATTTGGTCGCGGTCAAATTGGCTTACGTCACCACGTTTCCCCATTACTGGCAAACGTTTACTGATTACGTACCATGGATAGATGTGCACAATTTTTAGTAGCTGCACGTGACGTTGATATGTAGGATCCAAATGATTCCGGACTGCGCTTGTACGGCAAAGTACGTGTATCGCATACCCTTGGTGTTTATTGGATTACGTTGCGACATTATCCCCCTCACAGGGAAATTGGTTTCGTCCATCTACGTCACGCGCTTGCTGAGGTACATCCGGGTATTGATGGAAAAAATGGCATTTTTTTAGCAGTGCGTTGACATTTGACATTAAGTTTTGCATTCCTTTGGGCAAAAAGTCCAACAGAAACTTAACGAGATGCTGAACTGGACGTGGCGAATCGGTAAGGTTGCCACGGCCCTCTGCAAAGAAACTGCAGCATCTGGAGATGTTGCTGAGGTCCAAGCAATCACCACCATACACTTCGACCATTTCTTTGTGAATTCCCATCGGAGTTTTTCGTTTAGCCCACAAAAATGGGACTACACCGCATTGCTCTTCAGTCGTAGACGACGCCAACAAACGCGCAATCTTTGTGCCGTCGTTCATAGTGTCTTCCATCACGGCGCCATCTGATCCAGCCAAACCGGGATAAAGCGTGATATTCAAACTCGTTGTCTGCCAAACTGCAGCCTGCAAAGAGAAAAATATTGTTGTGCGTTACTTTTCGATCCTCCACAGTACATACTTCAACAGTTCTCTTTCAGCCATGACCTAACAGAATTTTTTCTCGAGGAAATTGTGCGATATTTCTCTATAGTTACCTGTTTTCTTTTCTGTCTTTCTTTTCTTTTTTTCTTTTTTTTACAGTGCACCGCATAACTAAAATTCCTGGCCTGCTTTCTTCTTCCCAATCCGCCCCTGCTTTTGTGTACATATATGTATACCGTTACCCGTTAACCCTTACCCACCTACTTCCTCACCCCCAGCAGTTGTAGATTATGAAAATGTAATTTTTTTGTGTACCTTCATTAATTTCCTAATGCTTTTGTGTGCCTATAGTCATGGGCGCCCATTTATGGGGAGAAAGAGGGAGCATTTGCTCTCCCTTTGAAATGGGATCGTGTCCTTTCTGTTCTTGGAAGGTACTACAGAGATTTTCACGATAACACTAATTCTACTTGCTGATTTTTCTGTTAAACTTCGGGATGCGTGTCTATGCAGTAAAAATAAGGAAACCGTTTGGAATTAACAGTAGAAAGTAATAATGAAAGTTCCCGCTGCGTGTTAAAGAACAACGTCCATACCTACCGTATGGGAAAATATTAAAGAGGAAAAAATGAAAAATTTATCAGCGTCTGCAACAGCTATCCGCTGCTGGGCAAAGATCTCTTGAAATTTTTCTCAAAAATCTGCCTTGAGGGTATTTTTTCATTATTGATGACCAATTGAGTGATTTCTGGGGTTTCGTGATGCATGTGAACAAAGGGATCAAAAGAAAGACAAAGAAACTTCCTTATTGTCCTGACATGCTGTATAATTTCATTTATCTGTCTCCCGAAAATGTTTTCAGAAATTCTCAACACACAAATTCAATTTCCAACTAAATAAATGTTGAGAGTGTCATATAAAAAGGAATAGATAATAAGAAGGCACAATGGAAATTTGCATATGGTAGAATAAAATTAGCAACTTTTCTCACATTGAAATGTCCTGAGGATGCTGAGCCAAACGCTCTGCGGAACTATAGTCGATGTATAATAAACATTTTATTGTGAGAAAAGTTGCTAATTTTATTCTATCAAAAGCTGCTAATTTTATTCGCCACAAGCTTAGTAGTCACAAATTATATTTGTACTAGCGGAGATACCCGGCTTTGCCCGGGATAGACATAAAGTTTGTTTTAAAGTAACAATGTAAATCGCACTATAAAAAAAATCCTACCATGATGAACAACGCTCAAGTCTGGCCTCACACTGTTCCAAGGTCTCTGCCGCCCTAGATACTCTGGCTCTTTCCCGCTGATCCGTAAGTCTTCGATCACGTTTTTCGGTTGTCTCACTCTCTCGAAGTAATTTTACTTTCTTTGCTTTCAGCTGAACTTGTCCGATGGGTTTGTGTTTTTCTGGAGGCATTTCACCACATTTAATGAAAATGTTATTACAAAAATCACAATTTGTAATGGCCGTTCTGAGCCCTAAAAACTCGAAATAGCAAACATGTAAAATAATGCACTTCCTGCACTCCGCATTGATCATGATCATATGTAGAGGATTTTAAGAAGGGAGTGTCTGACCCCAGGTCTTAAACAACCCTTAGAAATAGGAAGCTAGGAGATTTGGGCTAGAGCACCCGATAGGAAAGTGACACGGAAGCGAAGTAGAAAGGGGGAGGAAGACACCCTTGTTTATTACCGGGGGCGAGTACCCGGGGTGCGACATCTTAACGTGCCCATCCGACGCACGGCGGATATTTAGTGGATCGAGCGTTCGTGCCTGCCTGGGATCGAACCTGAGGTCCTTTCCATGGCACTCACGAACGTTGCCCACTAGGCCACCCGCAGCCCACACTCCGCATTCAGCTTTCTAGAGTGTAGATATACAACCTGATCACACCCAACGTGAAAGAAAGTAGTTCACGATAATATATGGAATTTTTTTACTAATCTCGAAAACTAAACCGATTCGGATTATTCTTTCATCGTTGGGAAGCTTTCCAGAGGACATAGGCTATTTCGTTTATTTATTATTATTTTATTATTATTTTTTATTATTTTTGGCTGTACTACCGAATAGCATCGCTTTCAAGTAGTTTCCAATTTCCCATGTATCGTTCCGCTTTGTTTACATACAACCTGATCACACCCAACGTGAAAGAAAGTAGTTCACGATAATATACGGATTTTTTTTTACTAATCTCGAAAACTAAACCCGTTCGGATAATTCTTTCACCGATAGGAAGCTTAGTTCTTTCCGGTGGACATAGGCTATTTCTTTTATCTATACTAATACCAATACTAATCTTGTATTTAAATTTTATGTATGAAGAAGGTCTGTTTTAACTTCAACTTAACCCTGATGCTATTTGAGAGAACCACGCCTATCGGTGGGAATCTGTAGCTCCACACATATTTGAGACTCCTGTGCCTTGTTGGGAGTCTAATGAAACCTAATCCTTACAAAGAATATACCATGGTAACATAAACAAAAAAATACTTATGACAATATGTTCCGCCGGTGCGTTGTGCTTTCAAAATCGTACTCTTCCCCGCATGCCTGAACCGCTGAAGCTTGCGAGGAGTGAGGCGTCACCTGACGACCGTTGCTCTGACACGCGGAGTAATACCGCAGCAGCCGACTTGCACCCAGTCTATAGAGGGCCCCGTAAAAACACATTTGACCCCCTTAGGGACGGAATTTCTAAAAATAGTCCCGCCTGTATTTTAATCTGTGTGATGAAGAGTATGTATGCCAATTTTGGTGCAAATCCATCAAACCGTTTAGGAACGTATGCGGAACAAACATACAAGCTTTCACTTTTATATATATAGAGATATGGTGTTTGTAAACATTACTCATATTGAAAATTCTCTAAATACGCGGCGTCAGTAAATAAACAAATACATCGCTTGTTTTACCTTCCAGAAACACATAGCAACCGAGAAATTGTTATTCGGTCACCGCCGGGGAATTGAATCCACGGATCTCTCGATATCTAGCCGAGCGCGTTAGCTTTACACCACGGTGGCCAACAATCCACGATGCTATGTGCTATTCCTCGGCGGTGACCTAATACCAATTTTTCGGTTGCTATATGTTTCTGGAACGTGGAAAGAGCGATGTATTTGTTTATTTACTGACGCCACGTATTTGGAGAATTTTCACTTTGGATCTCGCCCTTTGGATTTAACTGCTATAATTAATGTATAGCCAGTACCGTTAATGCCCACCAGATGGAGACGTCTCAGTAGCTGAGCCCGTCTTACGGATTTATGATGTCAGAAGCTGACTTAAAAACACACATAGCACCGTGGATTGTTGGCCACCGTGGTGTAAATAAAGCTAACGCGCTCGGCTAGATATCGAGAGATCCGTGGATTCAATTCCCCGGCGGTGACCGAATAACAATTTTTCGGTTGCTATGTGTTTCTGGAACGTGGGAAGAGCAACGTATTTGTTTATTTATTATTCATATTAATTTTTTTTTTGTCGCCTCCTAGAAACAGAGCTTTGGGCTCCCATACCTGCCTATAAGTAGACGTTATTAAAACAGCTGTGGTAACTCAAGCTTTTTTAGTATTAAAAACGTATTATAGTATTAATCCATTTTATTGGTGTAAAAATAACAATCAACGTTTCCAAACTCTCGAGCATCAAACAGACGGCGTTTTTAAGGAAGATAGACAGAAAACTGCAAATTGACGCTTCAGCAATCGGCGCGTTCAAATTGTTGAAACGCCCTGTTATGCAGTTTTCTATCTACCTTCCTAGAAAATTCGATCTTATTGATGTGCGAAAGCTTGGAAACCTCGATTTATATTTTTTTACGCCAATAAATCAAATTACTAATATAGTTTTACTGTTTTATAAAGTTCAGTTTCTCAAACTAAGTTATATTAATTGTGTCTCAAAATATGTCAGATGTAAGAAAGATAAAAAAACAAAACAAAACAAAAGTCATTCTGATTCGAGCTGTCGCTTTATTTATCGGTTATCGGCTATCTCTTTTTCTGCGAACTCGTTGGAAAGAATGCACGAGATATGCTTCGAGCTTTATCAGATATTATCTAAGTGTGAAAAATTCTCTTCGAACAAAAAAGAAAATCAAAACCATCCCACTGTAGCTTGAAGAACGACTTTCCTAATACTAAAAGCATGCTTATTTAAAAATACACCATGGTATCTTCTCCTCCGTTTCGATTTTTTCTCGTCCTGAATTTAATGCAATGCCTTTACGAAATACACATTTTATTTTATTTTTTTTACCCTTTCACGATTTACATGTAACACCATTCAGAGAAAATTTTATGTTCTTAAATTCGTTGATGAGCAATTTCTTGTAATCTCATTAAAAATATTTTTGGCATCGGGGGTGAACAGTTCCGAAAATGGCGCAGTGGTCTAAGCGATGGCTTCTGGTCATTTGTCTGCGATGGGTAAGTGTGAATAAATTTACAGAACGTGCTTACGGAAAAAGAGAGTTATACACTTTCTTCGATATATATATTTTTTAACTTTATAGTTTGGCGCATAAAGTATTCCGTGCAGCTAACCAGTACAGAGTAACGTATACTGTGAGGCGTGAACCTCTCATATGCATGAAACGAATTTTCTGAAACAGCAGAGATGGAGGCATATGAAACAATTTGTGGATATTCTTAATCTCCATGACCTTTCGAAAGACGCTATACGGACGAGGAACTAATTATTATTGGTATGTACTCTGTCGCAGAAAGTTCCTCCAATTAACAGCTTAGCCTTAAAGGGAAGTTTTCCAAGCCCTACCCCGAAATAATCTTCCTGTTATTATTCTCACTATATGATACACATCCGTTCTGTGCTGTTTGTTTTTCAATCTGCATTTCTGATGCCTATTGTGTTGCCGGCGTTCACATGACTTTTAGGTTATACTTGATAATTACAACCATTGGCTCTTGTATGTATTTAGTTAGTTTTTACATTTTAGCACGTCTTTTGTAAAAAAATATCCTGCTTATATGTTATCGGGTTGTCCGTCCGTCCGTACCCACGATATCTCTGCAACTATTTGTCCGATTATAAAAATTCTTTTGCATTGGGAAGCTTGAAATATGCGAATGATACTTCATTTCGGTTTTTTTTTTTTTACGATGTACAATTTCGCCACTAGAGGGCGTTTTTTAACTTTATAGTTTATTTTTTAACTTTATAGTTTGGCGCAAAAAGTATTCCGCGCAGCTAACCAGTACAGAGTAACGTATACTGTGAGGCGTGAACCTCTCATATGCATGAAAGGAATTTTCTGAAACAGCAGAGATGGAGGCATATGAAACAATTTGTGGATATTCTTAATCTCCGTGACCTTTCGAAAGACGCTATATGGATGAGGAACTTCCCTTTAGAGCTAATTTTTTACAAAAGACTTTCTAAAATGTAAAAACTAACTAAATACCCACAAGAGCCAATGGTTGTAAATATCAAGTATAACCTAAAAGTCATGTGAACTCCGTGACCTTTCGAAAGACGCTGTACGGATGATGACTTTCCGCTAGGGGGCGTATCGGTAAATTGCTTTTCCCCCTATATTTCTGCTTCTAAATTTCCGATTTGAAAAATTCTTTCTGCACCGAATACTGCATTTAGCAGTGATGTCGAATTCAAAAATGCGTTTTATTCCACATATTTGCTTCTAAACATCCGATTGAAAAAATTATTTTATCTTTCGATTCCATTTATGTCTAAGAGTGTTGTAGATAAAGTTACTTTTTTCAAATTACGCATAGATTTTCAGCTTGGGGGCGTAAAAGTAAATTACATTTTCCCCGATAACTCTTCTTCTAAATCACCGATTTGAAAAAAAAATTCTTCAGCGGATACATCTCCTGATGGAAAATCTTTTGCATATAATTTCAAATTTTTGGTAAAGAATACTTTGGCCACCAGGGGGCGTAAGTGTTAATTTTTGCTTTTGATGTATTTGCCATAAAATCTGAGCTTCTAAAATATCGATTGAAAAATTCTGTCGTGGACTGATGCCACTCACATCGATAAACCTTTTTGGAAATTTATTTCCTAAAATATTCCACAGTTTCTCCGCCAGGGGGCGTAGATGTAGATCTTATTTTTGTCAATATCTCTACTTCTAGGAATCCGATTTGAAAAATGCCTTCTTTGTTGGATAGTGTTTTCCGTGTGACATGTTTTTCATATAATTTCAAAATTTCCAAGTAATTCATAGACTTTCCGCTAGGGGGCGTAGCGGTAAATTGCGTTTCCCCGTATATATCTGCTTCTAAATCTCCGATTTGAAAAATTCTTTCTACACCGGATACAGCTCCTCATGGGAAATCGTTTGCACATAATTTCAATTTTTTGTAAAAAAAATAGTTTGGCCACTAGGGGGCGTAAATCTTAATTTCCGCTTCTGATGTATTTGCAGCAAAACATGAGCTTCGAAATTCTCGATTGAAAAACACGTAGTTTGTTGGCCGATACTACTCATGTCGACAAAGCTTTTAGAAACGTTTTCTTCTTGAAATAATGCATGGTTTCTACGCCAGGGGGCGTAGATGTATATCTTATTTTTGTCAATATCTCTACTTCTAAGAGTCCGATATGAAAAATTCCTTCTTTGTTGGATAGTGTTTCCGATGTGAAATGTTTTTCCTATAAATTCAAAATTTACAAGTAAATCATGACTTTCCGCTAGGGGACACAAAGGTAAATTGCGTTTTCTGCGTTATTTCTGCTCCTAAAGCTCCGATTTGGACAATTCTTCCTGTGTCGCGTACAAGATCTGATGGAAAATATTTTTCACATAATTTCTAATGTTTGGTAAAGAATGGTTTGGCCGCCAGGGGTCATAAGTGTTAATTTCTGCTTCTGATGTATTTGTAGCATAATCTGGGCTCCTGAAAACTCGACTAATTTTTTTTTCTTGGACCTACACCGCTTATATGGATCTTTTGAGAATACTTTCTTCCTAAAATAATACCTGGTTTTCCCACCAGGGGACGTAAAGTCACATCTTATTTTTGTCGATATCTCTGTTCTTAAGAGTTCGTAAGCTCACGATTCCGTTTACTGCAATATCTGAGTGATTAAAAACCCGATTGAAAATCTCCTTTCTTTCGTCAGATCTATTGTTTTCCATACCGGTTCCATTGACTTTGAAAGATTTGCTAAATTTAATTTGCGTCAGAACGTATTCAAAAGACGTGCTTATTACACCCGAAAATTCGGTGTTATCTTTCTTGTTAGTAATGTTATGCCAAAAACCGGATGTTAGTTTTTTGAAGGATTATAATGCATACATTGTCGTACAAATCCGCGCACCGAGAAAAACCCGTGCGATTAACGCCAATCTCGGCGAATAGCTACGGAGAGGGCAGACATACAAACGATTAAACTTTTGTACGATTTCGCATGTCCGCGCGTCCAAGACCGGCGCTGCAATCGCAATCCTTGGGGCTTGTGAGGCTCCGCGCAGGGGACTCCACATTCGTGCCGAAGTGCACGTTAGGTCAGGTGAGATCCCTGAGCGATAGACATGCCGAGGAACTGACTGAGTTTGAACGAGGCCGTATGATCAGGATGAAAGAGGTAGCGTGGCCGGCGCGCTGAATCGGCTTCCATTTGGGCCGGTCGGACAGTACGGTGCGATCGTGTTGGAAGCAAATGACACTGGAAGGCACCCAGACACGGCGAACTGGCTCCGGACGACCCAAACACACCACCAGCAAAGAGGACCTTGGGATCGTGAGCCCTGCACTCACAGATGCAACTACGTCCTTATCCAATATCCAGATATATGTGGCGGCTGTACAAGAGACTCCTGTGTCCACCAGAACCATTTCCAGAGGCCTGGTAGAGGCGATTCTGCACTCTCGACAGCCCTTACGTTTTCTGCCATTAACACCTGACCATCGTCGGTGTTGATTGCACTGTTGTCAGCAGTGAGCAAAGTGGAATGCTACGGACTGGCGACGTATAGTGTTCAGCGACGAATCCTGCTTCTGTATGGGAACGGACAACCACCGTGCCAGAGTGTGCAGGATTGCAGGTGAGCACTAGAATCCCAACCTCACTGTACAGCGGCACACGTCCCGAACTGCAGGCGTGATGGTCTGGGGAGCCATCGCGTATGACAGCCGGATTTCCCTCGTAGTGATCCGAGGGGCGTTGACAGCCCAGCGCTACGTACAAGAGGTCGTGCGGCCCCACGTGCTGCCTTTCCTGCATGGCAGGGCTGCCCGGAGCCATTTTCCAACAGGATAACGCCCGTTCGCACAAGACTCGGGTTTCCCAGGACTGTGTACGTCATGCTTCGACGCTTCCGTGGCCTTCCAGATCGCATGATCTCTCGCCCATCGAGCATGTGTGGGACCAGATGGGACGCCAGCTTTCTCCATGTCCCAGTATTCGCGATTTTAGAGCGTCAGTTGCAAAAAAGTGTTGGCCAATCTGTCCCAGGATAACATACGGCATCTCTTTGACTCCATCATGCCGAACTGTATCACCGCATGTATCCGAACTCAAGGCGGTCCGACGCGGTACTAACGCTGACCGGAATGTGTACCGTATATCCGCGAAAAATCGTCCTGCTGCTGTGATATTGTAATCACTTCTGTCCTTGGTATGTACCATCTCACTACTAAAATCTCATTTCAGTCAGACTCCTCCTTCTTGGTGCGCATATTTTTATGACAATGAGTGTATTTTCTCATAGCGGAGGTTTGATAAAATAAAAGCTGTGTGGTGTTTGAATGAGAGTGAGGAACTTTTCAACTCGAAGGAGCGTAATTTGAAGTCTCGCCCTACTAGATAAGATACACTTGCTCCTACCCTTGTCCCCCTCCCCCAGCGAAAAAGATATTTAACGCCTCCCTTTACCAACAAAAATTAGGTTTGCGCTATTTCGGTAATTCTGAATAGCTCATGATAACGTCATTCACACATAGTTAATCTGTGTTTAGTAAAATAAAATATATAATATTATATTAATCATTATAATTTATATTATACAAAAAATAAAACATCTCGAAGGGGAGTGAAGATCACGAAGATAAAAAGATCAAAGGAATAATAATGGTTCAGCTGTAGTGTTCGAGAGTTCAATTGCCGAAGTTTAATTTCGCTTCTCAACAACTAAGTTGAGTAGCAAACTTCATCATAAAAGACCTCGGGTACTGGTCCCCCGGGTAATAAATAAGGGCGTCTTCCTTCCCCTTTCTACATCACTTCCGTGTCACTTTCCTACCGGGCACTCTAGCCCAAATCTCCTAACTTCCTGTTTCTAAGGGTTGTTTAAGACCTGGGGTCAGACACTCCCTTCCTAAAATCCTCTACATATGATCTGATCTTATCTGAAGTGAACTGACACATCTATTACGGCACCAGTGATGTCGTTTAGCCAGTACTGACTTTGCACCTTTCGCTTCCCATGGGCATCCGCACCACATAGGAAAGGAGGAAGGGTTGAAAAGTTTCTAGCTTACTATAGAGAAGGAATGCTGGAATATTGCAAAAAAACTATTGAGTTTTTTAAATAATTCTCTCTTATTTCAACACAGTTTCTGACACGATCCGCTGTCTTCCGTAAGTCGCTCAAATAAAATTTAGATTTTGATTAAAACCATTTGTTCACTGAATGCATTCAGTGGTGTATCTAGGATTTCTTTTTTTGAAGGGGGGGGAATGCCCTTTCTTTCTTTTGGGGGATTCCTGAGTAGGAATAAAAAAATCCCTAGGCCAGCCGGAGCCATTTCATCCGTGTGTGCTACGTTAGAATTGGCTCTCACCTCCTTTCCGTAGGCCAGGGCCGTAGCCACGGAGGGGTTTTCAGGGTTTAAACCCTCTCCGAAATGTTTAAAATATCTCAAAAATAAAATAATTTTATAAATTTTTGCAAGTAGTATAGCATATAAGTCAGTATTTGGAAAATGGGGAGTATTAAATAGAAGAATTTCGTGTGCAAATAATATGTGACAGAAAAAAACCCCATTAATTTTCAAATGCAAAACCCCTCGCCCCCCCCCCCCCCTAGAATTTCTATCTGGCTACTGCCCTGCCGTGGACTAAAGCAAACGGCACATGACAAGCATTTTCACTGTATCTCTTGAAATTTTAGGAAGCGGAAAAAACGTCCCAGAAGAGAAAAATCCGCATCGCATTAGGAACATATTTGCAAATATTCGTGTGGTATCTGATTCCGTCAGGAGAGTAGACTCCAGAGTTGGAGATGGGTCAAAAAGTTTGGACACGGACCCGACCCAGAGAAATCTGCTTAGAACTATAAATTCGAATATATCATCATCAATAATTAATGATTCAACGCTGGATGAAGGTCTCCCCGAGTTTCTTCAACAACGGACTGTCTTGGGCCAGTCTCTTACATCCATCCATGTCCCACGTGATCTTCTGGGTCTTTTCCTGTTCCTTGGAATCCAGTCTAAAATTTTGGTTGTCCATCGGTGGTCCGTCCTTCTGGCAATATGTCTAGCCCACTACCATTTCAGGGATTTTACTCTGATCACGATGTCTTCCATTCTTGTCATTTTCCTTAGCCACGAGTTCTTATCTCTCCTGGTTACACCAAGCATGCATCTCTCCATGCAGCTTTCAGTTCTCTGCTGACTGCAGTCTTTGTATGTCTTTTTTAGTTATAAGGTCCATGTCTCTACTCCGTACGTAAGCACTGGAAAGACGCATCGATTGAACATTTTCCTTTTAGACATAATGGCATATTGCTCTTAGAAATTATACTGTTTCTTCGAAAAGCTCTGCAACCAAGTTTTACACGTCGATTAATTTCTTCAACAGCGTGACCTTTGCTTGATATTTGCTGTCCAAGATAAATGTAGGTGCCGGTTATCTCCCGCTTTCCCCCATCAATCGATAAATCATCATTTCTTGTAAAAGTTGTACATGAGTTTTGTCTTCTGAAAGTTCATTTTTTAATCCCGTTTCTTTTTCTTTCTCAACAAGTTCCCGGATCATGCTCTGAAATATTATTTCAAAAACCTCAAGGATTCTTTGAAATATTTTTTTTCTTTTCAAAAATAAAACCTGTTCGAAATCGGGTCAGAAACACCTTGTGACTCGGTGGCCCATGACCCGTTTCCATCTCTGGTAGACTTCCTGACTGAGTTATTCTTTCCCCATTGTACTTCCTACAGGAGATCGTCCCGTTGGGATTAAGTTCTGTTAGAAAAACTCAGGGCAAGGTCATCACGGAAAAAAGCACTGGGAAGTATCTAATGAAATAATTCGCTTAAGAAAACAATTTGATTTTCCTATCTAATGAAATAATTCGCTGAACAAAACAGTTTGATTTTTCTGTGTAATGAAATAATTCGCTATAGAAAACCAACCAAGTTTTTGGCCAAATATAGAAAGATAGTGATCAGGGCCATTTCATCTCAGCAGATAGGCGGATATACAGTATTAGGATTTACAAAGAAATTGTACCTTTATCAGCTAAACGGGAGATTTTCAAAATTTGCGTGAAATGGGTTCACATCTGCCAAAACACAGCACATCGCTAACCAGGGGCGGATTTACAGGTAAGCCCACGGAACCAAAGGGCTCCGCGATGCTGGAAGGTCCTCAAATTAACGATGTTTTCTTAATTCCTTTTTGTGTGTGTGTGTGATATCCTATCGCATTCAAAGTAACCAACACGTTTCACTGACCACGGCCCTACTCGATCCAGTACTCGATCGAGCGAGCGGTAACGCTTCGAGTCGGGCCGTGCACTGACATGCGCAGCAGAATTTTTAAATAGTCATTCAACCAGATGGCGCCAGAATCACTGGACGTATGCATGCAATGGAAGGGAAACATGTACCCGCCGCGAGGTGCAACTTTCGTCTGTATTTGTGTGCGGAGGTAGTTTTTTTTAAACCTCCGCAAAATAAAGTTGAGTTTTTATGTGATTTTATCGTGTGTAGCGTAGTGTAGTGTACTTCGGTCACTTATAGCAAGCGCTTCCGCTACATTTTGTGCCTTTCCGTAGTGTGCTCGTAAGTTTTGCCCAACCCTTACTTACCATGTGGCTCAGCTGTTTACTTGCTTCTGCTAGTACAACATACCGCGCTGTAATTTCTATAGAATTGGATAAATATAAATTAACATATAGTTGCTGGGGTTTTGAGAACAGTTTAAATAAAATATTTAGGTTTATTTTTTCTGTTTATGATATGTAAAAAATGCCGTAACATTTTTTCTATGTAGGTTTTTGGGTTTCATTAAGCAGTCAACATTTTTTTCAGTATGATAAAATGAGTAATTGCACGTCTCTGCCTGTATTTTGAGTTAGCTATAGAAGTGCATGAATGCCTTCTCAGGTTTCGCCACTTCGCTTATTCATATGATGTCAAATGTGTCAGGACATAACGCTCATCCGTGATGCAATCAGACTTTCACGTAAGAATTTACCCCCCCCTTCCCTTATTTCTTCTGATGTACACGTAGAATTCCTGTTGTTTCCTTTAATTAACAGATGAATTATATTTAAGTCCCTGGTGCTATTTTCACCCTCAAACAATTCCTTGCTTGCACTTTTATATGCCTTTTTATAGAGTAGTGAAATGTTTTCAGCATTGAATGCTTTGCTGATTAACCTTAAATGTAATGCGGTGATACTTTTTCTTCTTGGTGTTTGTATGAGTTATCACAAAGCAAATGTGGTACTTTAATACTTTCCCAGCAGATGCAGCACTATGGGTGGGCTAAAGTTGAGCCCCTGCCGGCCCCCGGTGGCGCAGTGGTCTAAGCGATGGGTTCTGATCATTCGTCCGAAAGGGGTCTGGGTTTGAATCCCGGTGAGGCATGGATGTTGTGTTTGTCTTATGGCACTGGCTCTCTCCCTTCCCTGAAACCAGTAACCCTAAATTGGGGACGGGCGACTGCTTATAGCCCATTGAGTTGCTCACGGTGGTCATTAAAACTCCAATAAAAAAAAAAAAAAGTTGAGTCCTTGCACCCCACCCTAAATATTTTAGTATTTAGAACTCATGGCAAATGCAGTTATCTAAGATTATAAGAGCATTTTTTTTGTCATTTTCTTGTAGGACTTCCGTCCACAGTGAGTAGAGTTTAGGTCCCCGCCACCTACAGCGAGATCGCCTTTTCGGCAGGACACAGAAACGGAAGGAATGAGAGCAAGTCTGGCGACTTTGACAGAACAGTTTGTAGTGAGATTAGAGTACAGTAGATGGCGCCACCGTACAAGTACGATATTGCATATAGGGAGGTGAGAGAATTTCATGGGGGACATAGGAAAGGATACCCATTTAACCAGTAGGTCCAGCCTGGGGGCCGTCAATTAACGTGCTCGTCCGATGCACGGCGGATATTCAGCGATTGTTAGTAAATCACACCATCTCCAAAAGATCAGCTCAGGCTTGAACCTGGGAACCTTGCATCGATAGTCTGAATCACTAACCACTAAGCCATCCGCGGCTCTTAAGATTATAAGACACACCAAGTTCCTGTAATAAATGCAGTTATTATAAGAACTTGGTGGGTGCATTTTTGGAGTTCACAGAAATTTCGTTACATAATGAATATTTTTGTTAACTTTAGTGTTGTACTGTTCTGTGAAGTGGAGGGAATCCTCTGAGCAAATGTCTAGAGAGTGCTAGAAACACCAGTTTCCTAATTATAGTGTAAAAAGATGAGATGTCAGCTTACAAACCAAAAATTATTAACAGCCTTATGACATCAAATATTAAATATATTAAAACATGACGTAAGTTGAAATTGCAATGAAATAGTAACTTTTTAAAGTCCATAAAGGTTCATATCCGACGCCCTGGTTTCAGGGAAGGGTGCAGTGGTCTAAGCAATGGCTTCTTAACCTTCGTCCGAGATGGGTCCGGGTTCGAATCCTCGTGAGGCATGAATGTTGTTTGACTTGTGGCACTGTCTCTCCCTCTCCCTCCCTTCCCTAGGACCAGGCAACAGCTTATAACCCACTGAGTTGCTCTTGGTGATCGATAAACCCCAATCAAAAAAAAAAAAAAAAAATTGTAACCACGTGTTCCAGCATTACATACACTGAATAAATGCTACATACAATATGTACCTGAAAACATTTTTTTTACTGTGCATAACATCAATTTCAGGTGTAATCTACATGATTTGAATTTTTTTGGAAAAGTCTGTGCCCTCCCCCTTCTTGATATTATATACTAAGTCCCCCAGTTCTAACCTGCTAATATTGTCACTGCTTCCCAGCAGGAAACCCTGTTTTTATAGTACTATGATGCTGTGGTTGTAAAAGTGCTGATTGCTTAAGGAAAGGAATTGAAGTTCATTATATTTAGCCTTAAGACTAAATATTAAAAAAACTGCTGGCATAGTAATATGATTCATTTGCTTCTAATCATTCATGTGTATTATACTTGGGGGGGGGAGATGCCCATAGTGTTTCGTTTTGTGTTTTTGGTTAAAATATGACATCAGAAAAAATGCTTAATTTAATTAACAATGGATCAACTTATATTAGAAACAAATGCTTTAATTTTTTCTTCAATTTTTCATTGACTTTTATTTTGTTCCAGTGAATTTCAAAAACTTCCGTTTTTCGTCGCTTCCCCTTCCCAGAAAAATATTCCTATATACACCCTCTTGTGATGGGTTTGAATCCTGGTGAGGTGTGAATGGTATGTGTAACGTATGGCACGGGCTTCCTCCTTTCTGTAAAACTAGTGGTCGCCCTAAATTAAGGACAGATGACTAATAATCCTACGAGTTGATCATGGGAAGACTAGAGAGAGCTAAACCCCCCCCCACAGAGGTTTACTTGTTACAGAAAGGAAGGGATTTTCATCTGAGTCTGTAGCATTTCAAACATTTGCAACCACACTCCACAGGGGCATACTGAAAGCCCCTACATTGGGGGTAGAGGGGGGACCTAATGGCTGAAAAAAGATTTTGCCAGAAACTACATATGAAGCTGGTTAAAGAAATAGCCAGGGATTTTTTTTATGGCAGCTATGAATGAACTGTTTTAAAAAGAAAAGTTTTTTTTTTTGGTATTTTTCTCAGTAGGTAAAGCTTTTGGAAATAAATATTTGTAGTTTTAGTTTATAAAAACTGGATGATGGGAAATCATCTACCCCAGTTGACTTGATATCCTTTTTAAGTCATAACAATAGCCCCTATATGTATATATTAACAAGAGAATGGGAAAGAAATGAGTTCAATGAAAGTTTTTATACCAATGAGGATAAGATGTTTTGCATTAGTTTGCACATAAATTACACATCCTTCAGAATATAACGAATGGAAAGTTTTTCTCAGGAATGGAGCCCTGTGCCGGTTTTTTTTTTTTTTTGTCAGAGGCAAGAGAAAACAAAATTACCATGTGCAAAACATCATAAATTTTTCTCTTGCCTCTGTAATAAAAAAAAAAAAAACCCAACACTTACCATGTGCAAAACATTGTAGCCACCCCTGTGGCACAGTGGTCTAAGCGATGGCTTCTGATCATTCGTCCGAAAGGGGTCGGGGTTTGAATCCCGGTGAGGCATAAATGTTCTGTTTGTCTTACGGCACTGGCTGTCTCCCTTCCCTGGAACCAGTGGCCCTAAATTAGGGATAGGTGACTGCTTATAGCCCATTGAGTTGCTCATGGTGGTCGTTAAACCTCCAATAAAAATAGAAAAACATTGTAGCATTAAGTTAAGTCTGTTTTTTATATATTCAATTTAAGTAAATGATTTAAGTACTTTTACTTTTTGTGTGCCATAATTCTTAATTGTTATGCATTTTACTCATGTTCTGTATTTTTGTATAAATTGGAAAAGGTCATTAGACATTGTCACATGACAGTTATGTGCTTTTCTTTGCGTGTGATCATGAGGCATTTTAAAGACTGGCCTGAGTTCTCTTAAAGATTAAAATTTGCATGACGAGATGTGATTTAACTTTGGCTTAAGTGTTTTGTAGTACTTCGTAATGGTATAAATCTAGGACAATCATTTTAATCACAGCATGCATATTTGTGTTATATGCAACAAATTGCAATAATTTTGGTTTCACGAAAAATACCTGTAGGTTCCATAGAATTTGCCCATAAAACCTAGTTAATAACATGGAATTTAAAAATTTCAGTAATTGAAAGCTAAATAGATTTCTGTAAAAGGGCCTTGTAGGCCTTTTTTGGAGGGTGGGTCCCAAGTTTCCCAGGTATGCCACTGCCCATTCTTATGGTCATATTAAACCCCAAAACAGCAACAAAAAAAAAAAACATTGGGCTGCAACATATTGCTGTTAAAAAGGTAAATTTAACTATGCTTTTTTTTTTTTTTTTTTTTTTTTTTTTTTTAATGCATGTGTTCCACTGCTACTTGAATTAGGTAACAGCAGTGCACTTGAAAAGCCAGTTTTCTATAGAAAATTCCTGGTATTCATCAACATAATATCATACTGTTTAACTATAGCTTACAAAACTGGGTGCTTTATAATCTTTTGATTCCTGTGCAGAACTTATCTGTAAGTGTAGATGAGTCATGCCAGCTTTTAAAATTTTAAACATATATAAAGGTAAAGCCTTCATTAAGCTCTGTGGAATTTGATCTCAAAAGCCACAAAAAAGAAAAAAAAATTACATGCTAAATGGCAGCACAGTGTATTTTTGTTCTTGAGTAAATAGCATAAAAGAGACATTAAAGAAAAGTGTTCATTTTATCTTCCTCTTTCTGTTCTGGAAGAAACTCCCTGGTTCATAATATTGAAATACCAAACATATTGCTCTTATAAATAATATGTTGTTTGCTTTTGGTAAAAGATCCCTGGCTTTGACTCCTGCAGTATAAGTACTCTAAAGTGGAAGGTTATTCCCTTGAAATAGGTACCTTGTGTGTGTGTGTGTGTTTACAGATACTTTTCTAATCATTATCTAGTAAAATGAGAATTTTGTTTTATGAGAGGAATTACCCATTTTGTGAATCACATGAACTTCACTCGTACGCAAGATTCATCACTTTTGTTACAGGTTTGCTTCAGTGTCGTCACACAGATCCCTTTCTGCTTGCGCATCTTTATACTTTCTTTGCCTATTAAAACAGTGCAAACATCAATAAATTCTCCATAAATTACCTTCATATATTGATGATTATCTGTCAATCTCTTGCTGTGATGTCAGAAATTTGATTGCATCACATTGTGTTAATTGTAATGAATAGTCACAGCCTCCATTTCACCTAAAGTGAAATAACTATTGATATCTCATCAGAGTAGGAGAATATAGCTGTATGCCGTACGCGGATAGTTCCAAATTATTAGCAGATTTTGCTGATAGTTTTTGCTTGTAGATTAATAAATGTTATTTACAGCAATTTAAAACAGTTACTCAAGGATTTACTCAGATTGATATACTTAATTCTATTTTAACTTGGATTTTCAATTATTTTTCACATCTTCTGAGTTTTTATTTTTATAGACATTTCTGGCCTAGATTTTATCAAAGCCTGTTCTGAATGTATAGAAACTGTATCAAAAGCTTTGTTTATGTAGAAAGAATTAAAATTTCATTGCCAGGTTCCTTTTGCAGTTGCCAGTTATTAAATTAAAATCTTTTCCTTATGTACTTTGTAAGTTTACTATTTTTAATTAGATTGTCGAAAATGTTATTTTAATGTTTGAAGTTTATTTATTAATGGAACTGTTTTTCTAGATTTTAATTTTTTTCTTTAGTCTTTTTTGCAGTTGCCAGTTATTAAATTAAAATATTTTCCTTATGTACTTTGAAAGTTTACTATTTTTAATTAAATTGTCAAAAATATTATTTTAATGTGAAAATCCTCTAAATGCGTGGAGTCAGTGAATAAACAAAGACATTGCTCTTTCCACGTTTAGCAACGCACAGCAACCAAAAAATTGTTGTTTGGCCGCCGCCGGGGAATTGAATCCCGGATCTCTCTATCTAGCAGAGCGCGTAAGGCTAACTCCTTCAAAAGGACATGTCAGGCAACATAATTTTGGAGCCCTGGAAAATAGCCCATTTTGTGTAGACTGGTAGGTTATAAAATTGATTTATACCATTGTAGTCTCAACACAAAGTTTTTATTTTGTTCCTGCGTTTAAGAGAAATATTTAATTCCACTGTTTAGTAAATGTTTGAACTTTTCTTTTGAATGAGCATCACTGGAGAAAAGGAAGGGCTGCCTGTCATCAGTGATCACCCGCAATCGACTGAATGAGCTGGTTGCCAGAACTACAATTTGAATTTGGGGTGTTGGAACTGTTGCCAGATTTTAGTAGAGAGATCCAAATAAATGGTATTTAATGAGGGGTCTCTAAATTACAGTTTTTGGTGAACAAAATTTCAATGCTTTCTTGGAAATGCAGAAATGCTTTGTTGATGAATGGGGCAACTTTTTTTGTTTCTTCCCAAATGGGAACTGCAGAGGTGTCTTGAAGGGTTAGTGCAGATAATGCTGTCTTTGGAAAACCATTGGAAACTTCTTTTGTGTGTGTGTGTGTGTGTGTGTTTTTCACTAAGTCTTATATTGATGCTTTATTATGTGCTTCCAAATTACACTGAGAGACCAGAGGAACGCTTGAAGACACCTCTGGGTCATTCCGTGTCAAGTGATCCAAAATTTTAACACTTTTTTTACCTTATCATCTTGGATTTTTTTCAAATTTCTCTCATTTAATTTACCCCTGAAGCTAGAGATAGTAAAAATCCAAATTTTAAAATTTTTGTCTGCAGTAGTTTTAAAGTTATAGCCCTCTAAAAAAAAAAAAAAAAAAAATGCAATTTTTAGCTGACATGTAATTTCAAAATAAATTATTAAATTATTACCCAAGCTAGAAATGAGATGGAAGGTTGAGGTAAGAACCATTTTGTAGCTTATTTTATTAGGTGTGCAACTTCATTCTCGGCCACAGGCACGACACGTTGACAGCAAATTATAGCAAATTGAATCTGTACCTAATCAGGGAAATAATCCCCGTTTTGTTTGATACATTTGAGCCAACGGTCAGGGAGCTGCCAAATGCCACTACGGAAAAAAGAGGGCTGTTTCGAGTTGATAAAGTCATTAATACTTGTGTGTGAAAATTTCCTCGCCACAGCGATGAAATTTTCAAAGTTTTCTGATGTGATTTAATTCACGTGTGAAACAGTAATTATAGTCAATTCGGCGATGTCCGATTGCTGTGTTAATTATCAGAACCTTTTTACCATACGTGACTGTGTGTTTTCACTCAATTTCTATGTTTGTGTTGTTGGTGCGTGAAGCCCGAGTTTTAAACCATAATTGTATGGTGTTAATTTTATTATTGTATGTCATTGCTTGCTAGCAGATAATGCACCTCTCTTGATTTAAATGCCAGTTTGCAATAGTCTTTTATTTGCATTCATGTGTATTGGGTGAAAGCAATATGCTGCCTGCTTATTTATTTATTTCATTATAGGGTCAGAAGTGGATGGGCGGAATGACCAAGCTCTGATATCTATGGTGTGACCTGGGTATGGTATTTGAATTTTCTTTTATATTTGTGGTTTAAAGCGTACCTATACTTATGTGCATTTGAGCTTTTTCTTAAGCATTGGAAAAATCCATGAAGAAGTAATCTTCAGTTTATATGGAAGGCACAGGAATTCGTTATTTTAAAAACACAGGAGTTGACTTTCATCCACAGGACCAACAACAGCAATTGTATAGAGACTCAAAACACAGCAATTTGTATATACTCAAATTTTGCCATCAAAATAATTTTACTGGGTTCTGCTAACAAAAATATCATCTTGATTAGTCATACATAATATCTAAGCTATTGTTTACCTGATATTGTCAAAGTATTATTCACTGACTCCACGCATTTGGAGGATTTTCACATTAAAATAATATTTTCGACAATTTAATTAAAAATAGTAAACTTTCAAAGTACATAAGGAAAAGATTTTAATTTAATAACTGGCAACTGCAAAAATGACTAAAGAAAAAAATTAATATCTAGAAAAACAGTTCCATTAATAAACTTCAAACATTAAAATAACATTTTTGACAATCTAATTAAAAATAGATAGTAAACTTACAAAGTACATAAGGAAAAGATTTTAATTTAATAACTGGCAACTGCAAAAAGACTAAAGAAAAAAATTAATATCTAGAAAAACAGTTCCATTAATAAACTTCAAACATTAAAATAACATTTTTGACAATCTAATTAAAAATAGATAGTAAACTTACAAAGTACATAAGGAAAAGATTTTAATTTAATAACTGGCAACTGCAAAAGGAACCTGGCAATAAAATTTTCATTCTTTGCACGTTGTTGCTCTGTGAAGCACGTGCAAAATACTTTGACAATATCAGGTAAACAATACCTTAAATATTATGTATTTTTAATCAAAAGCTCGTTTATAGCATAAGACAACCCTTAAGGTTGCCTCATGAATTGAATATTTCGTAGATCTTGTTTAGTGTTATAAAAGTTGATGTTGAACTACATGTGTGTTAAACTCTGTTTAATCCATCTTTGAATTTCTTTGTATTCTGATAGCATTCAAATGTTGGTGTTGTATTCACTTATACACATTAACAAACAAAACAGTGAGAAGTTTACATTGTTTCTTCAGAGAAACTTCCACCTTTTTTTTTTAGTCTATTGCAATATTTTCAGCATTTCACATTACCTCTGTCCCTAATGATTAGTTTTATGCCTTCAACCCATCTTCTAATTTTCTCTCTTGATTTGCAGCTTGTTGCTGGGCTGTATAACTATCTGTTGAGGTAATTTTTAATCTTCTCAAATCACCTCAATTTTTTCATTGTATCCAGCTCAGGTCTCATCTACAGTACTAACCCAGTCATTTTACTGTATCTTCCTATGCTTTTTAACTTTTTTCATATATCATATCATATCACTAAGCTGTTCTCTGAGATTCATAGGTTAGCTCCACAAAGAAATACAAACTACGAGATACATTTTTAACTGATTATTTACTTACTGTTTCCTTTCAACTATAATTAGTCTCTCAATGAAACCCTTCACTTTGCACCCATCTATCACTGCCATTAAGAGAGGGTAGGTGTAAGTACTGAACTGTATATAGCAGATTTTGCATTTCTTCCTTTATTGTAGCATTTTTCCATGAACCAAACAATTCAGATCTTTTATTCTCTTTTCTTTTAAGTTAAATACCTCTTTGTATATTAGTACAGCTTCTGCATGCTTTGAAACTGACTTTGTGGAACTCTTAACCCCTTTATTACATTGTTGTAGATCTCTGAAATGCTGTCAAAAAGATGTTCCTTCAGGTAGGATTTCACTTTGGGGGGGGGACAGAAAATAATCAGCAGATGCCAAATCTGGTCAAACAGGGGATGGTGAGAAAGTGTAGCACTGAAACACCCTTTCATGCAAAAAGGTGCTTAACAGTGGTCATGTTGTGTGCAGGCACATTGTCATGAAGCAGGAACCAGTCACCTGACTACTGTGTCCGGTGTAATGCAAAGAATTAATGTCAGTAGTATGTCCTGCTGCCCTCTGTAAAATTCTGACTAAACAGTATCTCTTTAGTATGGATTTTTATGCACAACTCCTTTCCAGTTTTACTGGTGGAATTAAAAAACAAAATTGACATCAGGTACACAGGTTATGATGATATTAATCCACTAGAAATTAAATATGTAGCAGATGTGATTTGTGAACCTTTGCTCTTAATATACAACTGTCTTTCATACAGGAATTTTTCCGGATGAATTAAAAAATTACAAAAATTACCCCAAAGCATAAATCAGGATTGCATAATGATGAAAATAACTATTGCCCAATTTCTAAATTATAAATTTTTGCAAAATTACTATGTGATCCTCATGTATAATAAATACAATAAATTACCCTACCTACAGAAATATCATATTGTAGCACTTCTCCTTATTCAGGACATTATCCAAAAAAATTTTGAAGACAAAAAAATAACTCTTGTCCTCTTTTTAGATCTAACAAAAGCTTTTGATACACTAAATCATAACATACTAATTGTAATATTCCAGATACATATTGCTTACTTATGAGGTCTGCTTCTGGAACAATGCACATTCCATACGTTGTTTGGTCCTTGTCTATGTTTTGTCCTTCCGTCCGTTGTAAAGAACACAAAAACACTCGACACATTCACTCACTCACTCACTAAAATTTGGTAGAACTTATCTTAAAACTTTGGACATCAAAGCACCAACTAAAACCATTAATTATGCTCGAAAAATTTCACCCAACACTTTGGGCATCCTTGGGAGCTTGGCGATGTTCCCACCATTGTTCGTGGGTCACCTATCACCATTGGAGTGCGATAATCCGATACTGCCTTTCGTCGGAGACACTGTCAAAAATACGACGCTAAAAACCTTGCTGGCACCATCTATGTCCTCAACCTTTACTTAATTGTTAAAGATTGCCGATGCTTTCTTATCTTCGTATTTTCTTTTTTATGTGTTATTATCTCTTCTTTTATGCCTATTTTTCTGGTTTAGTTCAGTTTCTTGCCTAATTAACTCTTTCCAATGACTGGATAATGTATTGGGGTCATTATGTTTACATACCCTTTCTTATTTTCATAGATTAAAATAGCCTCCATTCTCATATGTCTCTCTGATCTATTATTCCTTTTTAACATCTTAATTTCTTTGAATTTTGGGTATGTTTGGTTATCCAAACAGAATTGTACTAAGGCAGTTTTGGCTTTTTTTATTTATTTTTTTTGCCAGTTCAAAATATGTTCTTTAAGCCTCTTTTTTAATTTGTTCTTAGTGCTTCCTATGTAGAAGATTGGTGGTATGTGGGCAATAAGAATTTCATAAGTTCCTGATGCTTCTAAGAACTTGTTTCCTGTCTTGTTGTTAATTGTCAGACTCTTCACCAAGCATCCTAATTGCAAGCCATATTTTGCATTGTTTATTGATTTCTTTAGTGATACTTTCTAAGTATGGGGAACCTCCTATATATTTTATTTTTTTAGTTCCTATCCTTTGACCTCAATGTTTGTTATTCTCATGACCTTTATTTTCCCTAGCCATATAGCTTTTACTCTCATAAATCCATTTATTTACCAGCTTATCGGGTAACTAATAATGGGCTAAATAAATGGATTTACGAGAGTAAAAGCTATGTGGCTAGGGAAAATAAAGGTCATGAGAATAACAAACATTGAGGTCAAAGGAAAGGAACTAAAAAAAATAAAATATATAGGAGCTTTTCCATACTTAGAAAGTATCACTAAAGAAATCAATAAACAATGTGCAAAATATGGCTTGCAATTAGGATGCTTGGCGAACTCGGTGAAGAGTATGACAATTAACAAGACAGGAAACAAGATCTTAGAAGCATCAGGAGCTTATGAAATTCTTATTTTTCACATACCACCAATCTCCTACATAGGAAGCACTAAGAACAAATTAAAAAAAGAGGCTTAAACAACATATTTTGAACTGGCAAAAAAATAAATAAAAAAAGCCAAAACTGCCTTAGTACAATTCTGTTTGGATAACCAAACATACCCAAAATTCAAAGAAATTAAGATGTTAAAAAGGAATAATAGATCAGAGAGACATATGAGAATGGAGGCTATTTTAATCTATGAAAATAAGAAAGGGTATGTAAACATAATGACCCCAATACATTATCCAGTCATTGGAAAGAGTTAATTAGGCAAGAAACTGAACTAAACCAGAAAAATAGGCATAAAAGAAGAGATAATAACACATAAAAAAGAAAATACGAAGATAAGAAAGCATCGGCAATCTTTAACAATTAAGTAAAGGTTGAGGACATAGATGGTGCCAGCAAGGTTTTTAGCGTCGTATTTTTGACAGTGTCTCCGACGAAAGGCAGTATCGGATTATCGCACTCCAATGGTGATAGGTGACCCACGAACAACGGTGGGAACATCGCCAAGCTCCCAAGAAAGCCCAAAGTGTTGGGCAAAAATTTTTCGAGCATAATTAATGGTTTTAGTTGGTGCTTTGATGTCCAAAGTTTTAAGATAAGTTCTACCTAATTTTAGTGTGTGTGTGTTTGTGTTTTCTACAACAGACGGGACAAAACATAGACGAGGACCAAACAACGTGTATGAAATGGGCATTGTTCCAGAAGCGGACCTCATAGGTAAGCAATATGTATCTGGAATATTACAATTTGTATTGAAATAATGCACATTAAAACGAACAGTAGCAATATCTGGCCTAATGTGTTAAGTCTAGATATGAACTGCAATTGTGAATTGATTCATAACATACTATGTATTAAACAAATTACAAAATATCGGTATTAGGGATACAGCACATACACTATTCTAAAACTATTTATTTAACAGTAAATCAATTTACTCAATTGGATAATTATTATTCATCAATGGAAAAAGTAGAAATGGGGTGCCACATGGACCACTGCTGTTTAATATCTATATAAATGATATTTTTAATATAGACAATAATCTATTACCCTTTATGCAGATGATACCACTTTATCAAGTTGGAAATGACCCAAACGGAATAATTTTACAAGGCAATATAAAATTACAGAAATATACGGAGTGGTTGGGAGCTAATGGACTGGTACTAAATACAGAAGACTAAAGTGGTAATTTTTTTCTAGACAGAAAACAAAAGATATAAATATACCATTATTATTGGATAGCAAATCAATTAAAATAGTAACTTTACTTACCTTGGAATTACACTCAATGATTTAAAGTGGAATAAACACATAGAAAATCTGAGTAAAATATCAAAAAATATAGGAATTGTAACCCATGTTTTAATAAATCTTAGTTAAAACATTAAAATTATTTTATTTTACCTTAATTATTACATATTAACATGGGGTCAAACAACTCAATCCAATATTAAAAAACTGCAAATACTTCAAAATAAATTTATTAGACTAATAGATTTAAAATACAACTTTAACAGTAATAATTATGTGGTTGGGTTTTCATGATTTTACAAGAGTTTTCCTTAATAAATGTAATATGACTGTTAAGCAATTATACAATATTAACTTAGGGAAAATTATGTATAAAAGAATAAAAAATAACATAGAACATGATCTAAAAAAATAACTACTTATACATATCAATATACTAGAAATCAGCATATACTATTACCAGTTTTACCTAAAACCATAACCATAAAATAAAGTCTACATTACTGTGGACCAAGATTTTGGCATTCATTACCTAGAAAACTAACAGAAATCAATAACTACAGCTTATATATATAGGGATGTAAGGTCAGGTGATGCGTAACATCACAGCCTCTCCTTGACAAATGTCAACCCCGCCTTCTCGTGGTGCATCCTGTTCCTACTAAAGGGGCTCTGACGACCGCCAATAGCGGTATAACTATACCATCGGGATTAGAGGAAATTCTATCCCACACTCACCAACCCGCTTGGCCAGCGTGGTGAGTTATGGCCAAACCCCTCCAAAATGACTCCACAACTTAAATCTTGGCCCTCAGTCTCCGGCAGCTGGAATGTACCTGGCCAAGGCAGCGGCCAGTGCGACATGAAGGCAGAGGGTGCTAAGAATCCCCGGAGGACCGGACTAGGCTGCCATTTGATGCTGACCTTGGCAACGTACAATGGACGCTCCCTATCTTCTGATTCAAGGCTTCTTGAATTGGAAGAGGAACTACAAAGGATCAAGTGGGACATCGTGGGGCTAAGTGAGGTAAGGAGAAAAGGAGAAGATCTCATCGAACTGAAAAGTGGACATCTCTTCTACTATCGTGGGACAGATACTGGCAGAACTAGTGGTGTTGGATTTATAATAAACAAGAAACTGAAGGATAAAGTTGTAGAAGTTGAAAGTTCCTCTGACAGAGCTGCACGGCTTGTTATCCAACTCTCAAAAAGATACCAGGCTCAGATTATTCAAACTTATGCACCCACCACAAGTCATCCTGAAGAAGAAATTGAAGAATTTTATGAGGAAATTTGTCATCTAAATAATAAAGGTAAGCAGCACTTGAAAATAATTATGGGAGATTTCAATGCAAAAATAGGGCAACGGCAACAGAATGAAACTTCGGTAGGTAAATTCGGTCACGGCAACAGAAACCAGCGTGGAAATACTCTCGTTGAGTTTGCAGAGGCAGAAGGGTTTTCATCTTGAACTCCTTCTTCAAGAAAAAGCCACACAGGAAATGGACATGGAGACATCCAAATGGGACGACAAGTGAAATTGATTTTATTATGTGTAACAAAAAATTCGTCATAGAAGACTGCAGTGTGCTAAACAAGTTCAACACAGGTAGTGACCATAGATTGGTGAGATGTAAGATGCACCTCAACACTAAACTTGAACGTGGCAAGCTCATAAGACAAACAAAATCTATTGACATAACCAACCTTAAAAAACACCATAATACCTTCAAGTTGGAACTGAAGAACAGGTTCTCTGCTTTAGAAGGCCTAACATCGGAAGAAGTGGACATCTCTGAAGTTAACAGAAAAGTAACCAAAGCTCTTATGGAAACAGCAACAAAATTAGCTGGGTCTAAGAACAAGTTGCATGTAAATAAATTATCAGGAAAAACGAAAATGTTTATGCAAAAAAGAAGAGAGATGAGGACAACTAAAGAAGATGTGACTTCCAAAATGGAATATATAGAGCTATGCAAGACAGTACGAAAAAGTATCACTGAAGACGTAAGAAAATTCAACTGTGAACTAGTGAGGAAAGCAATTGAAAACAACCAAAGCCTAAAGATAGCAAAGGGTCATCTCAGTAAGGGAAGAAAACAGATTATGGCACTGAGAAAAGAAGATGGTTCTGTAACAAGAAATAGAGGCGAAATTTTGACAAGAGTGAAAGATTTCTACTCCAAATTATATGAAAGGGATGATGCATGCACTCCAGACATCATGAAAGATACCAGTACCAGAGTTCCTCCAGTCCTTCCAGCAGAAGTTGCACATGCAATCAAGAACATGAAGCAGGGAAAAGCTCCAGGAGAAGATGGAATTACTGTAGACATCATACAAGAAGCAAGTGGAGAAATCGAAACAGTACTCGCCCAAATTTTCACTCGATGCCTTAATGAAGGAAAGATTCCTGAGGATTGGAACACCGCTACAATGATCCTGCTACATAAGAAAGGTGACATTGAGGATCTCGGAAACTACAGACCTATCAGCCTCCTATCAGTAGTTTATAAAATCTTCACTAAAGTTCTTTCACACCGCTTGAAGGTAACACTGGACATGGCTCAACCGAGAGAACAAGCTGGATTCAGGAGTGGCTACAGCACAATAAATCATAAACACGTGCTGAGAGAACTAATTGAAAGAGCGAGGGAATATGAACTTCCATTGTGCATGGCTTTTATCGATTATGAAAAAGCCTTTGATTCGGTGAAACCATCAGCAGTTACAATGGCTCTGAAAACCTGCGGTATTGAAGATGCATACATTAATATTATTAATAACATCTATGAAAATGCAAGTGCAGAGATTAGGCTGTTTGAAAATACAACACACATAAAAATTGGAAAGGGAGTGAGACAAGGTGACACCATATCTCCGAAGCTCTTTAATGCCACATTGGAGGGTGTTTTTCAGTCACTGAGCTGGGAAAACAAGGGGATAAAGATTAATGGAGATTATCTAACCCACCTTCGTTTTGCTGATGACGTAGTCATTTTTGCAACTAGCCCATCAGAGCTGCAGAGTATGATCCAGGAACTTGCTGACAGGAGTAAAGAAGTGGGATTAAAAATGAACTTTCAGAAGACAAAAGTGATGTTCAATGCTTTTACAAGAAATGAAGATTTATCGATTGATGGAGAAAAGCTGGAGATAACAGACACGTACGTTTATCTTGGACAGCAGATATCAAGTGAGGGTCACATTGATGAAGAAATTAATCGGCGTACAAAACTTGCCTGGAGAGCTTTTGGAAGAAACAGCATAATTTTCAAGAGCAATATGCCATTATGTCTTAAAAGAAAAGTGTTTGATCAATGCATCCTTCCAGTGCTTACGTATGGTGCAGAGACGTGGACCTTAACTAAAAGAGACAGACAAAGGCTGCAGACAACTCAAAGAAGCATGGAGAGGTGCATACTTGGTGTAACCAGGAGAGATAAGAAGAGGAACTCGTGGATCCGAAAAATGACAAGAGTGGAAGACATCATGATCAGAGTTAAATCCCTGAAATGGCAATGGGCTGGACATACTGCCAGAAGGACAGATCATCGATGGACAGCCGAAATTTTAGATTGGATTCCAAGGGACAGGAAAAGACCCAGAAAAAGACCACATGGGAGATGGGTGGATGAAATTCGTAAATATGCGGGAGTGACATGGAGGAGACTGGCACAAGACAGACCGTTGTGGAGGAAACTTGGGGAGACCTTCGTCCAGCAGTGGATTAATAATGGTTGACAATGATGATGATGATGATATATATATATATACGTTATAAAATACAAATACAGAACACTTAACCCACTTACCTCATCAAATGAAATGCGATATCCAAGAAAAAGTATCTAAAATATCAAAAATAACAAATATCGAAGATTCAGCTGTCATCATCAGGGAGACCCCAGCTGAATATATGGCCTTTCAAAACGACAGCAAAGGCATACAAAGTCAATACCTGCTGTGTGGGTCCCCTAGGCCATAAATGGAAATAACGATAAACCCAAGTAAGATAAAAAACAAAAAATACAAAACAAACAAGCAAATAGAAGTAGCAATCCAGAGACTCGCTAAGAAGCAACAGATAGAATTCCGGATAACACAACAACCTGTGACAGACATCGAAATGACCAGCCATGTGACAAATATGCAGCTGAAGAATGACGCATAACGCCGCGGTTACAGGGAGGTATATAACTATAGTGAGTGACGAGAAAGGTTACAGATAAGTAGATGTTAACTTAGTCTTCAGCCACAAGAGGCCCATCGAGTGGCACTTAAAGAACTAACCATTTAATATTGTAGGGCCATGGTTAGTACAATTAAATATGTAAGGGGACATGTTGTATGCCTTATAAAAATTCTGAGCTTAGGAGTCTTGCAATAGCTGTGAAAATAATGTTTTTACATATTGCAGTGGGTATTCATTTTCCTTCAAGATGTTCCACAACTGTATAAGTTCTTTAATAAGTACATCTACTGTATTGCAAATCTCAAACAGCCTATGAATCCTCGATATGACAAGATTTCTGCAAATTGACCTGGATACACTAGAATGCCAATTTACGTAATAATTATGTGTGTATGGTACACACAGTCTTTTCGTTTGGAGTTTTAATGTGAATATATATATATATATATATATATATATATATATTCTATAAAGAAGATACCTAAGCAAAAAAATACATATATTATATAATACATTTTTTTTTTTTTTTATCGATTGATGGAGAAAAGCTGGAGATAACAGACACGTACGTTTATCTTGGACAGCAGATATCAAGTGAGGGTCACATTGATGAAGAAATTAATCGGCGTACAAAACTTGCCTGGAGAGCTTTTGGAAGAAACAGCAGAATTTTCAAGAGCAATATGCCATTATGTCTTAAAAGAAAAGTGTTTGATCAATGCATCCTTCCAGTGCTTACGTATGGTGCAGAGACGTGGACCTTAACTAAAAGAGACATACAAAGGCTGCAGACAACTCAAAGAAGCATGGAGAGGTGCATGCTTGGTGTAACCAGGAGAGATAAGAAGAGGAACTCGTGGATCCGAAAAATGACAAGAGTGGAAGACATCATGATCAGAGTTAAATCCCTGAAATGGCAATGGGCTGGACATACTGCCAGAAGGACAGATCATCGATGGACAGCCGAAATTTTAGATTGGATTCCAAGGGACAGGAAAAGACCCAGAAGAAGACCACATGGGAGATGGGTGGATGAAATTCGAAAGTATGCAGGGGTGACATGGAGGAGACTGGCACAAGACAGACCGTTGTGGAGGAAACTTGGGGAGACCTTCGTCCAGCAGTGGATTGATAATGGTTGACAATGATGATGATGATGATATATAACTATACCATCGGGATTAGAGGAAATGCTATCCCACACTCACCAACCCGCTCGGCCAGCGTGGTGAGTTATGGCCAACCCCCCCCCCCAAATGACTCCACAACTTAAATCTTGGCCCTCAGTCTCCGGCAGCTGGAATGTACCTGGCCAAGGCAGTGGCCAGTGCGACATGAAGGCAGAGGGTGCTAAGAATCCCCGGAGGACCGGACTAGGCTGCCATCTGATGCTGACCTTGGCAACGTACAACGGACGCTCCCTATCTTCTGATTCGAGGCTTCTTGAATTGGAAGAACTACAAAGGATCAAGTGGGACATCGTCGGGCTAAGTGAGGTAAGGAGAAAAGGAGAAGATCTCATCGAACTGAAAAGTGGACATCTCTTCTACTATCGTGGGACAGATACTGGCAGAACTAGTGGTGTTGGATTTATAATAAACAAGAAACTGAAGGATAAAGTTGTAGAAGTTGAAAGTTCCTCTGACAGAGCTGCACGACTCGTTATCCAACTCTCGAGAAGATACCAGGCTCAGATTATTCAAACTTATGCACCCACCACAAGTCATGCTGAAGAAGAAATTGAAGAATTTTATGAGGAAATTCGTGATCTAAATAATAAAGGTAAGCAGCACTTGAAGATAATTATGGGAGATTTCAATGCAAAAATAGGGCAACGGCAACAGAATGAAACTTCAGTAGGTAAATTCGGTCACGGCAACAGAAACCAGCGTGGAAATACTCTCGTAGAGTTTGCAGAGGCAGAAGGGTTTTTCATCTTGAACTCCTTTTTCAAGGAAAAGCCACACAGGAAATGGACATGGAGACATCCAAATGGGATGACAAGTGAAATTGATTTTATTATGTGTAACGAAAAATTTGTCATCCAAGACTGCAGTGTGCTAAACAAGTTCAACACAGGCAGTGACCATAGATTGGTGAGATGTAAGATGCACCTCAACACTGAACTCGAACGTAGCAAGCTCATAAGACAAACAAAATCTATTGACATAACCAACCTTAAAAAACACCATAATACCTTCAAATTGGAACTGAAGAACAGATTCTCTGCTTTAGAAGGCCTAACATCGGAAGAAGTGGATATTTCTGAAGTTAACAGAAAAGTAACCAAAGCTCTTATGGAAACAGCAACAAAATTAGCTGGGTCTAAGAACAAATTGCATGTGAACAAATTATCAGGAAAAACCAAAATGTTGATGCAAAAAGAAGAGTGATGAGGACAACTAAAGAAGATGTGACTTCCAAAGTGGAATATATAGAGCTATGCAAGACAGTACGAAAAAGTATCACTGAAGACGTAAGGAAATTCAACTGTGAACTAGTAAGGAAAGCAATTGAAAACAACCAAAGCCCAAAGATAGCAAAGGGACATCTCAGTAAGGGGAAAAAACAGATTATGGCACTGAGAAAAGAAGATGGTTCTGTAACAAGAAATAGAGGCAGAAATTTTGACAAGAGTGAAAGATTTCTACTCCAAATTATATGAAAGGGATGATACATGTACTCCAGACATCATGAAAGGTACCAGTACCAGAGTTCTTCCAGTCCTTCCAGCAGAAGTTGCACATGCAATCAAGAACATGAAGCAGGGAAAAGCTCCAGGAGAAGATGGAATTACTGTAGACATCATACAAGAAGCAAGTGGAGAAATCGAAACAGTACTCTCCCAAATTTTCACTCGATGCCTTAATGAAGGGAAAATTCCTGAGGATTGGAACAGCGCTACAATGATCTTGCTACATAAAAAAGGTGACATTGAGGATCTCAGGAACTACAGACCTATCAGCCTCCTATCAGTGGTTTATAAAATCTTCACTAAAGTTCTTTCACACCGCTTGAAGGTGACACTGGACATGGCTCAACCGAGAGAACAAGCTGGATTTAGGAGTGGCTACAGCACAATAGATCATATCCATGTACTGAGAGAACTAATTGAAAGAGCGAGGGAATATGAACTTCCATTGTGCATGGCTTTTATCGATTATGAAAAAGCCTTTGATTCGGTGAAACCATCAGCAGTTGCAATGGCTCTGAAATCCTGCGGTATTGAAGATGCATACATTAATATTATTAATAACATCTATGAAAATGCAAGTGCAAAGATTCGGCTGTTTGAAAATACAACACACATAAAAATTGGAAAAGGAGTGAGACAAGGTGACACCATATCTCCGAAGCTCTTTAATGCCACATTGGAAAATGTCTTTCAATCACTGAACTGGGAAAGCAAAGGGATAAAGATGAATGGAGATTATCTAACCCACCTTCGTTTTGCTGATGACATAGTCATTTTTGCAACTACCCCATCAGAGCTACAGAGTATGATCCAGGAACTTGCTGACAAGAGTAAAGAAGTGGGATTAAAAATGAACTTTCAGAAGACAAAAGTGATTTACAATGCTTTTACAAGAAATGAAGATTTATCGATTGATGAAGAAAAGCTGGAGATAACAGACACGTACGTTTATCTTGGACAGCAGATATCAAGTGAGGGTCACATTGGTGAAGAAATTAATCGGCGTACAAAACTTGCCTGGAGAGCTTTTGGAAGAAACAGCATAATTTTCAAGAGCAATATGCCATTATGTCTTAAAAGAAAAGTGTTTGATCAATGCATCCTTCCAGTGCTTACGTATGGTGCAGAGACGTGGACCTTAGCTAAAAGAGACATACAAAGGCTGCAGACAACTCAAAGAAGCATGGAGAGGTGCATGCTTGGTGTAACCAGGAGAGATAAGAAGAGGAACACGTGGATCCGAAAAATGACAAGAGTGGAAGACATCATGATCAGAGTTAAATCCCTGAAATGGCAATGGGCTGGACATACTGCCAGAAGAACAGACCATCGATGGACAGCCGAAATTTTAGATTGGATTCCAAGGGACAGGAAAAGACCCAGAAGAAGACCACATGGAAGATGGGTGGATGAAATTCGAAAGTATGCGGGAGTGACATGGAGGAGACTGGCACAAGACAGACCGTTGTGGAGGAAACTTGGGGAGACCTTCGTCCAGCAGTGGATTGATAATGGTTGACAATGATGATGATGACAACGATGATGATGATCATCATCATCATTGTGTTGATGATGATGATCGGCTGTTTGAAAATACATCATCATCATCATCATTGTCAACCATTATCAATCCACTGCTGGACGAAGGTCTCCCCAAGTTTCCTCCACAATGGTGTGTCTTGTGCCAGTCTCCTCCATGTCACTCCCGCATACTTTCGAATTTCATCCACCCATCTTCCATGTGGTCTTCTTCTTTGTGTTTTCCTGTCCCTTGGAATCCAATATATATATATATATATATATAACTTAAAGCATATATATATTAAACTAACTACAAAAATAATAATAAAAAAAAAAAAAGTTATAAAGGCGAGGTTAATCGGAAAGTTAGAAGGCAAGAGTGATCTCTGATTATAGTGCCACGGATATTTCATGTTATACTAATAGTAATCTAATTTCATTGCTGTCTTGGATTGTTGACTTAGGGAGCTTGGGGCTAAGTCAGGATTCTGCAAGTCCTTTCCCCAGAGCTTCCTTGCTGTTGTCATAAAAATAAATAACAATGTAACAATAAATCATGAATCTGTAACAGCAGAAGTAAAAAATGAAATGAAAAAAAAAATTCAACATTTTGGTTCTTGGAACCAGCATTTCTTTGGCTTCAGCAAATTAATTCTCTCCCACACATGCAACTGATTGCCTTTTTGTTTCAGAGTCATACACAAAGCACCAGACTGTAGTTCACTGTCTTGTGATCTAAATCGATTCCCAACATACAGCAATTCACTCTTCCTGTTCCACTGTCAGTGCATGTAGTACAAGGTGTGAGTGGATTTTTCCTTTTCCTTTGACAGCAACTGAATGCACAGTGTAGTTGCTGATGTAAAGTTCATTTGCTAACATTCAGAGGGACAGGTGACATTTTCCATTAAAGCTGCCAAACTAAGTCCATATTGCAATCCATAGGAGACTGTGATGGCTGACCACACACACTACACATCATCCTGATATCCTCCCACCCTTTACAGAATCACTTGTACTGTGGGAAAAGCATTGGATTACAATGTTGCTTCTCTGCATCAGCTGCACACACCATTGCAACTGTTTCAGTTCTTCCAGTTTTAAAATAAAATTTGATTGCCACTCTTGACCCAGTACTTGAATTCATGACTGTGATTTTAATGCACCCAATTTAAGTATGACTTGCCTGTGCAACCACTTCGTCCACCCTGCTGAAACTTAGCACCAAGCCAGTTTTGATAGTGAATAGTTCCAACTGTATTTAACTCTGTATTAGAAGATATTTTTAGAAATTTAAACTGGGATAAAAAGGATTAATCATAAATGGAAGACATACCTAAATCACTTAAGATTTGCTGATAACATAGTCATCATTACAACTAGCAATAGTGAAATGCAAAATGTGATAGAGGATTTATGAACGGAAAGTCTTAAAAAAGGGTCTGACAAATAAACACAGCAAAAACTAAATATATGAACAATACAAAAAAAGATGCAGAACAGATTTTGATAGAAGGAAAAGAAATAAAAAAAGTAGATGAATACATTTATTTAGGTCAAGTAATCAGTTTTAAAGAAAGACAAAGAAATCAATAGAAGAATTATCCAAGGTAATAGAGCCTTTTGGGGACTTAGACTATTTAACCAGAGATCTTCCATAGTGTTTAAAAAGAAAAATCTTCAATGCATGTATTAACCCTGTATTTACTTATGAAAGTGAAACGTGGAGTGTGACAGAATGACAATATGTAAAAATAAGAGTATCGGTAATACAGAGAAAAGAATGTTGCGAATAACAAGAAGAGACAGTTAGAAATGAACTTATAAAAGAAAGAACAGGAATAATAGATATTATGAAAATAATAAAAAGAAGTGGAAATTGGCTGGACATGTTAGAGGACTGAAAAATGGACTCGATTAATAACAGAATGGCAACCGAAAGATGGAAGGAGACTAAGGGGTGCCAGAGAACAAAATGGAGAGATGACTTTCAGAAATTTAGAGGTGCTAAATGATGGACTGAGGCTAAGGATTGAGGAAGTTGGAAAAGGGGGGGTCCAATAGTCTAAGAAGAAGTTCCAACAGTCGCCAATGGATGGATGATGCTAGTAGTATTGTTTAAACAGAATCAGCCCTAAAACTTTTCTTATAGCTTGTCGTATCATTGGTCTTGTCTCATCACTGAATTCTCCCATGTTCCTCTGGTCTCTTATTATTCATGCATAATGCACTCCTTACATTCTAATGAGGCCTGTGCTTCTCACCCAACTTTCACTAAGAGGTCAGATGTAAATACCACATAATATATAGCTAGCTTTGTTCTTTAATCTCCTGCTCAGGTAAAACAGTCTAATTAGCTGATATGAGATATTCCCAGTTTTGCTAATTGTATCTTCTAATTTCTTATGAAGCTTTCTTTCCAGACCAATTACTGTGCCCAAGGAATGAATATCAGTTACCTATTAGAATCACCTCCTGCAGAACTGTGCAATTAATATTTGTTGGTTTTTCATTGCTGTTTATAACTGGTACCAAATTCTCTGAGTTATTGAGGGGGGGGAGTTAGGTGTGAAGAGATCAGACTTAAAGGGGCATGTCTCTTCCCTTGTCAGGATAAAAATAAAGGGGCAAAAAGATAAATTACGATATTTGACGTACATTTTAAAATGCAATTGTAATTGCTCATCAGCAAATAAACAAGGAAAGTATTCGTTTGCAGAACATTATTTCAGAAAATAAAAGAGCACTGACAAAATTTGAACATGTTTGGATATTGAATATGTTTGGGTTTTTGGCTATTAAGAATTAGCCATTATCAAAATTAAGAATATTTTTTTACTCAGGTGATAGTGGACTTTTGACTGGTCAGCCTAGTTGGGCCCAGGTTAAGAGTCCTGTGTGAGTTACAGGGTGGTGTGCTTGTCTGATAATGCTGATTCTGTGCTGTCCTTGGAACCAGTAGCCCCAAATCAGGGATGGTAGACTGAAAAAGGCAATTTGTGGCTTTTATCCTGAAAATTATGCTAGCAGGCATTTTTTTTTTTTTTTTTTTTTTCAGTTTAAAACAAGGAAGATCAAGGTTTGAGGAGGATATGTTCAAGAGGTGCCAGGCATAAAATAAATTAGGAAAAATGTTAAATTTATTATAAGTAGTGATGAACTGAAATAACAATTTATAACTTTGCCTTTTTTGTAGATACAAAGGAACCACAGTAGGTGCACAAAATGGCTACTGTAGATGGACGACCTGCCCAGTATGGCATCACGCTCAAGGAGCTTCGGGAGCTCATGGAATATAGGGGTCGTGAGGGAATCGCAAAGATACAAGAAGATCATGGAAATGTTCAAGAAATTTGTAAAAAGCTTTACACATCACCTACTGATGGTAAGAATTTTTTTCACTTATATTCTGTTTAGACCATTGAATATCAGATCTGCTTCCTCTCCCCACTCAGTTTTTTATTTCAATAAGAGTCTAAAATTATTTTTTTGCCCATTTAATCCCGGACTAACTGTAATGAGAATTCACTAGTCCCAATTTACTTTTATCTAGTCCCAAGCACAAATTATGATAAAGTAAAACACTAATTTAGGAAATGTTGATTATACAAACTATGACATGTCAGATACCAAAATGTGCAAGGTTCAACAGCTGTATGTACCTTACAAAAAAAAAAAAAAAACATGTAAAATATCTGAGAAAATGCATTGGCTTAAGAGCCATATCTTTGGAAGACAAATTTTCAAATGGTATCCCTAGCTAATAAATTTTTTTCTGGTCCGAACATAAAAATAGTCCCAAGCATTGGACTAGATGATTTTTCAATCCCAGCATCATAAATTTTCTTTTTCTTTCTTAGCTCAGCAAATATTAGATTTATTTTAACCAGAAAATTATATTGTGGGTTCTAATTATTGTTTCCCCATTTTTCTTGTTTAGTTTAAGGACGCATCGTAAAGGGCAAATGTCAATTTAACTTAACTTTAAAATTCTATCGTATTTTTTAGCAGAAAGTTAAATTTGGGATACTTTATACTTAGGTGGTTGTGATTCATTAGTTTGTTGTATTGTGAAGCAAAAAGTTTACTAGAATCCTGTTTGATCTAGTTACTTGTACAGTCAACCCTCGATGTACCACCGCCCTTTGGGCCTGAGCAGACGTACTCTATAAAAAATATGCCTGGATATACTGCCTCACCCTTGGCATCCATCAACTGCCAATATATGGCCCTGTGTCACCAAATTATGACCACCAGATCATTTTATGCAAATTAGCTATCCTGCAGCTGCTCTTGACCTCAATATGGCTGAGTCGGTGTAAAAAGGTAATGCTGAATGCATGCAAAGAATAATGAAGTGCATTGTGCAAGAAATAATGGCTAACAAAGACACAATCTGATGGGCTTTGAACATGTAATAATTGTAGGTGCTTGAAGCATTAGAAAAATGGCAAAATGTGCCAGTTCCAAAAGTGTTTGGGAAAAGATTCGTAAGATCTGGGGTAACTATAGTTCCCACCAGATTTCAATTCTTGAGAGTAACGGCTGCACGTACGCTGAAGTCGGGGAGATAGCGGATTGTTTGGGTGAAACGTTCACCTGTTTCCAGTTCTCAAGCATATCCTTCCTCCTTCCAGTGGTATAAGTCAGCTGTGAAACGTGTGAAAATGTAGTTTGCGCCGTTTCACAACAGCGACTATAACTCCCCCTTCAGCATGGTCGAACTTAGGGTGGCTCTGCATCGGTCCGGTGCAACATCTATGGGTCCCGATGGCATCCACTATGACATGATCCGTCATCTCTCGCAGTAGTCTCTCGAGAATCTTTTAGTGCTTTTCAACTGCATTTCGTTGGAGCACAGTTTCCCAGACTCTTGGTGAAAAGCTTTTGTTTTACCTTTTCCCAAGCCTGGCAAAGACCTAGTTATTGGACAATTGCCCTCACTAGCTGTCTGTGTAAAATCCTTGAATGAATGGTTAATTCCCGGCTAATTTATTTCTTAGAAGAACATCGAATACTGTCGCCATCACAAAGCGGCTTCTGCCATCATCGTTCAGCTCCTGACCATCTCCTACTCCTCGAGACGTCTGTTCGTGAGGCGTTCGTACGTAGGCTTACAATACAGCGTGGCGTCACTGTATCCTCCGTAACCTTCATGAGAGTAGGTTGCGGGGAAACCTCCCAATCTTCATTGCCAACTTTCTTCGTAACCATGTTTTCCAAGTGTGCCCTGGGTACTCTTTGCTTTTTTCCGTCAAGAACAAGGTGTTCCTCAAAGCAGCATTCTATCGGTGACTTTGTTCACCCTCCGCATTAATTGTCTGCTCAAAAATCTTCCTCCTGCGGTTTTGGCTACCGTTTATGTTGACTATCTTCACATCTTCTGTTCATCATCCAGCATGCATTTTGTCGAAACGCAGTTGCAGTCTGCAATTAACCAGATTGTTAAAGTGGCTAACAACAATGTTTTCGTTCTTTCTCCTGATAAGACAGCCTGTGTTCATTTCTGCCGGAGGCGTGGCCTCCATCCTGATCCAGATCTCTATTTGGACCATGCAGCCATACCAGTTTTGCCGGAAACCAAGTTCCTTGGTTTGACCGTTGACCGTGCACTCACCTTTCGCTCGCACGTTTGACCGCTAAGGACTTCCTGTCTGAGAGCTTTGTCAATCCTTAAGATCCTTGCCTCAGCCTCCTGGGGTGCAGACAAGATTTCCTTGTTCTGTATTTACCATTCTCTCATTCGGTCTAAACTGGATTATGGCTGTATAGTGTATGGCTCTGTGCGTCCTTAAATTCTCCGGCTGTTGGATACCATCCACCATCAAGCACTCCGTCTTTGTACAGGAGCATTTCACACGTCACCCATTCCTAGCCTTTATGCCAACATGAACAAACTGTCACTTCATTTACGTCTTCTGCAGCTGTCTCTTCAATTTTACCTGAAACTCCAGTCTCTCCCAGACCATCCTTTATACGATGCAATTTTTCATCCCCATCATGCTTGTTTATTTGAGAACCATCCCTCGTGCATTCCAACCTTCGGTCTTCATATGGTGGGCCGTAGCTTGTGATGCAGGGCTCGACTTGTCACTTGTTGGAGAGACCAGGGGCTTGGAGGATCCTCCATGGCACTCTGTTGGTGTCATGGTTGATATGAGCTTTACATTTTTTGATAAGTCCTCTACCCCTGCGTCAGTTTTCCAGCAGCTCTTCGCTGAGCACCGTTTCGGCAATTCAGACTTTATTCCTGATGGATCTAAAGCGGCTGGTATTGTTGGATCCGCCGCCACTGCATTGACAAAGTTTCTGTTGCCCGCATTCCTACCAAGGCCACGGTGTTTTTGTCAGAGATGCATGCTGTGTATATTGCACTTGTTCACGTGCAGTCAAGTTGTCATCAGCGTTCTATTGTGTACACTGATTCATTGAGTGTTGTGCAATCTTTGTCATCCTTGGATCTCACTGGCCACCCAATTCTTTTCATTGTACAATGACTACTTCGTTCTTTGCTCGAGGCTGGTGTCCAGATCCGATTCTGCTGGATTCCCGGGCATGTTGGGATCCCAGGGAACGAGTCTGCTGCTGCTAGATCTGCCTCCTCTTTGGTTGTCACACCCTTGCCACTGTTTCACCATGATTTTTGCTTTCTTGTTCATGATCATATAAGGCGAACGTGGCAGGGTCTGTGGGACCAACAGGTGGAGAATAAACAGCACCCTATTAAACCTATCCTTCGAGTCTAGAAATCATTGTGTCGCCGGAACCGTAGGGAGGAAGTTATTCTTGGGCGTCTCTGTATTGGGCATTGTCGTTTCACTCACTGCTATTTGCTGTGTGGTGACGCTGCCCCAATATGTGAGGCATGTGACTGCGTACTCACTGTCTCTCATGTTTTATGTAGTTGTGTTCATTTTCACAATCATCGGTTTCACCATTTTCAGTCTCATGTACCGGACGACGGCACAGCTATGCTTCAGAAGCTTTTGGGCGACCACTGTGACACTTTCGCAGTTTTTTCCTTTTTAAAACAAATTGACATTTTAAACTTATTTAGAAAAAAACTCCAAAAAAACTACTAATTAACTAAATATTAGTCTTTACACGTTTGATCATTCTCTTTTCTAACCTTTACCAAATCTGCCTGCTCTTAATCGTCACACCCCGCTTTTAAAAATCTCTCACTGATAGTTCTGTCTTTGGCGCTCTTTGGCCAAGCCTGGCCCTTGCGCCACTAAAATCAATTAACTAACTTCGAGGGCTGTAGCAATTAAAGCGTACAGAGATTGAGCCACCAGTCAAAAAATTGCCTGAGAGCGAAGCATGTGGTCATCAACAGCTATTGGATGCTCAAGCTGAGGCTGGGAGTAGGCAGACTTGTTCAGTCTAATAGATGGGCAACACTTCATCAGATAACAGATAATCTGAATCATGGGCCAAGTCTAATGGTCTACGAACATACCGTTTTGTAGCACGTTATGTCGTATGAGCTGTAGAAGCTGATGGCCTGTTCGTAAGCTATTGCTATCTGCAGCAAACAAGAAGAAACACCTCCACTTCACTCAGAAACAGAAGAATTGGACAGTAAATTGAGTGGAAAAGCATATTGTGGTCTGACAAATCACATTTTTAACTACACCATGTAGAGATGGAAGGGTGAGAATATGGAGAAAACGGTGGTATGTAAATTGCGAACTAAAATCAGATCGCCATTAAAACTCTGTATGTAAATTGCGAACCAAGGCACATAACCGTTATATGTAAATTCCAAACCCACTACTCTGAACATCTGTGGGAATTCAACATTTGGAACATTACAGAGAAAATTAACATGGCCCCTGTGCAAGGATGACAAACTAGTTTTGTTCTTTTTGTGAATACATTGCTTTAAATTGTTTTACATTGTTTTAATCATTCTTTTTTCAGACTAATTTATTTTTTGACATCGTCAGAATGGGCGCAGAAAAGTTGGTTTGCAATTGATATATAGGGGTTGAGAGCAGTCCGATTTTGGTTCGCAATTTACACGCTCCGGGAGAAAATAGCATGTGAAAGTATGGACCCATCTTGCATTGTCACTACTCTTCAAGCTGGTGGAAGCAACATTATGGTCAAAGGCATGTTTTCATGGGAGTTTTTGGGCCCTTTGCTTCATTTGGAGCAACATCTGACTGCCCAAACCTTTTTAAATATTATTGCTGACCAAGTCCACCCAGTTATGTTGATGGTTCATCCCAATGGAGATGAACACTTCCAGCAGGACAATGCTCCATGTCATAGTGCTCACATTGTATGTGAATGGTTTGAGAAGCATCAGAGACTTTTTCCTGCTTCATTGGCCTCCTCAGTCACTGGATCTAAATCTAATGGAGCATTTGTGAGATGAAGTTGAAAGGAGCATCAGACAGCTGGATCTGCTACCATCAAATCTTCAAGAGCTGAAGGGTGCAGTTCATTGTGTTTGTGCCAGTATACCCCAATCCACTTGCCAACATTTAATAGAATCCATGCCAAAACTAAATCTTGCAGTATTTAAGGGCAAAAGGTGGCTGAACAATATACTAGTCGGGTGGTTATAATAATTTTGGCCACTCTGTGTATTTTATTACTACACTAACCTGTGTTTCCCAACTCAAAAAAACATGATGTACTGCTACTTGAAGGTTTGGTGAGTACCCCCACTCTTTTGTGGACTTATTCAGTTGTGGCAAACCTTAATGGGGAAAGACTGTTTCAATCAAAGATGTGAATCAATGTTAAAATTATTATTTAAAGAAAACTTGCTGGGTGGTAATATTTCAAATACACTTGTTAAATTAGATTGCACTCTGGGAATTATTGGGTTGAAATCTGATGCATCAATGAAAATAGACATATTTTTTAAAGCAAACTAAGGTATGTAAAATGATCTTGTGTAATGCTATTAATTTTCATTTGATAAAGTTATTAAACTTTACTAAATTAATTTTTTATTCATTTCCTTATAATTGAAATTTTATTGTCTTCCTAATATGCAAAGTAAATTTCCATATTTAATGTATACCAGATGCTTTCAAGATTGGAAACTGACAGAAATGGACACTCAAACTACAGTGTTCACTAAGTACACAACATATTACTGCATTTTTTTCTAATTAACATATTAAGTTAATGCTAACTGTGAATTTTGATGAACCTTATTTAACAAAATTTGGATTACTTAAAAATAATTGGTAAATTTGATATAATGCCATCCTTGCTATATAATGCCACCATTTGTTACGTTAGCAAATGATGTGGAGCATCAAAGATTGACTACTTGCTTTTGCATGGAGTATTGATTTCTCCTACAGTTTTAAGTCGTTTCATTAAGACATGTTTTTTAAACACCTGAACATGTGTAGGAGAAATCAATCTTTTTGAACCTTGAACCAGTTGAAGCAAATTGAATTGAAGGTAGGAAAGTGGGCCGAAATCATTTACATATGTAGTTTAAGCATTGCATTTGCCTAGCTTAAACAGCACTATGTGGTAATATAATGTTATTAGTTATATAAATATTTTGCAATACCTATAATTCTCTTCGCATGTTTAAAGTTAGCGTTAAAAACATGACTCTCGTGGATGTAAATCAATAACGACTTAAAAAATAAATCCTTGAATAGTGCATAAATTGTAAGAATAGAGCATTTGCTTACCATATGAAGCATATAGAGAGCATTTGCTACCACATGACTTCATATGATAAGCAAATGCTCTATTCTTACAATTTATGCAATGTTCAAGGAGTTAATTTTGAAGTAATAAATGATCTATGTACGAATGTCATGTTTTTAACACTAACTTTAAAAGTATGAAACAGAATTACATTATAGATATTGCAAAATATTTATATAACTAATAAGGGCTGAAATCAGCTTGAACGAAAGTATTTGCTGTCTATGAAGCGGGTCAGATGTGGTAGGAACAAGTGCACCTATGCGTCACAGTGTTGATTTCCTCTTAGCTTTGTTTTTAAAGTGGCCATTTATGGGAATGATTGACACTAATTTTTTCTGACTGATTACTTGCGAAAAGATCTATGATGTCAACAAACCTAAGAAAGAGAAGTTTGAGGCTCTCACTTGTTTCAGCCCAGTGGAATGGTGTCCTTGTCACAGGAGCTAGTCCTTCTCCATCATGCTTTGCATCACAGCAAAGAACAGAGGTTTGGAAGCGAGCTCTTATCAGCAGTGACAAGTTTGTGGTCAATACAGCTGATGATGTGAAGGGGAAAGAAAGTTTTTTCCTGCACACATAAATGGAAGTCGGGAGTTTGGTTAATGCTCATCTAGGGATTAATTATTGGCATTAGAACAGCACTGATAGTGTATTTCATTTACAAGCATATTTCACATATTCTGTTAAGCATGCTTTTGTTTTTGATGAATTTCTCATTTAGTTGAACAGTTTTGGACAAAACACATGACTGAGCTCATTGATGTGAGATACTAGTTTTTTTTTTTTTTTTTAGATTATCCTGTAGGTAATTATTTATGCTATGTATCTTTTACATGCCAAGATCTTTGTGGGTGTGAAATAAAATTAGGTTCGATAGTATAGATTTATGTACATACAACACACTGTATTGATTTGCCTCACTGACAACCACACTGAGCCACAGTCCTGGTACAGAGTTCACCGAAAAAGTAATTTGAAGGAGTATTTTTACTCCTTTGGAAAAATTTAGGGAGTAATTTTTAAAAGTGAGGAGTATTTTAGAAACATTAACAAGTGAAATAAAAAAAAAAAAAAAGTTGCGAAAACACTGGGAAATTATTAAAAAAAAATATTCCACTACTACTGAATGCATTTGGATGTTTTGCTTCTTTTTTTAGTTAAAAAAATATATATATATATATAATACATAACGTAAACACTCCAAGCGCATGGAAAGTAATCCCTGGAAATTCTTTGTACCATTTTGGTAAAGAACAAGAATGAATTTCCAACTTTGACGTCGATGTAACACAACGCATTCTTCACTTTCTAATGAAGTGTCCATGTTTGTTGGCTGCTTTCGTATTTCCACAGCTAGTTTTTTGCAGATTTCATTGTTTCCTTCCTCTGCGTTTTGTTTCTTTTCTACACCACTGGACTGAGTCTAGCCAAAAAAAAAAAAAAAGACGTTAAAGTACGCTGTTTCAACACATCATTCGATACTACAGTGTCTGATAAAGCTGTTTCAATCTCTACAAATCACGACCACGTACCACCGTCGTGACGAAGTATAAATCACGACCACAAGGCGCTCCGGAATTGCGATTGCGAAAGCGTACTTCACTCATCTGATCGAGCACGAGCTGTAGCAGCAGTGACAGGAATTTTGCGATGCGATTACGCTCCCGATGAGCCGATGACGTCAAGGTAAGGAACGATGTCTCCCTGACGTCACGCCCTGACTGGCTGGCAGATCACGCTGCCATAGCTCCTGTCGTGCCAAGCAAACCACGGCCAGGTATGGATCATCTACAACGTGAGATCTGGACTGAGGTAACAAAGGATATCGCTGATCACATGTTTGAAATACAAAATTTGAACAAAAAGTTGAAAAATAAAAAATTTTCAGCTTAAAATTATCGATTCGTATTTTTATGCGTTGGCAAAATTTCGATGCATATTTTTACACGTTGGCAAAATTTCAATGCATAAACACACTTTTCGATGAGTCCTAGATGCGTAATTACGCATTTTGGCGAACTCTGCTGGTACATGCTAAGTGGAATTAAATCTTGATGAGCAATGAGATTTACTAATTCTTGACATTAAGCATTACTTAGTTAGGTGAATTAATGAATGTTATTGTCATGAAACCAGTGAAAGATGTAAGTCATAAAAGTAAGTATTTATTAAACTATGGCAATAGTAAGCATTTTGACTTTTAATTTTTCAAAAATATTTATTTTTATTGTATTCGGATTCAGACAAACATAAGACATAATGCTGACATTAATGAAATCCGATGTAGCTATGTAAGTTCATCTGTTCATGCACGAGCTAGTGTACGACTCCATTGCTGTTCTACTCATTGACAAATTCTCATTTTTCTTATCAAGCCCTAAAAAGTATTTGAAACTGATGCATCAACAAAGAAGGGTAATGATTTCTAACATCTACGAAGAGTTCCTAAGCAATTATAAAATCACACATGTATACTCTTGAATCTCTTCTTATATTTCACACCCACAAAGATCTTAGCATGCAAAAGACGCATAACATAAATTATCTGCAAAGAGTACCAGGGAACTCTCTCAATTTTTTTTTTTTTAAATTTGGGATTTACTTTACTACTGTCAGGAAAGATGCATATTATCAAAAATTAGATATAAATCCACTGGGATGTTCCTGAGCAGCTTTCAAAAACAGTAAATTACCAACCGGAAGTTCATCATGTTGGGTGTCATCTTGTTTCGTTGGGTGACTGAGCACAAAGTCAAAAATGGCGCTTACCGCTTTGCTGTCTCACTCCCATACAGCTGGCATGTGCACCCAAGCTGAGGTAGCCAAATGCTGCCCATTCACCAACAGGCACCGGGGAGGGCCCACCAAACACAACTCTTCATTGGTTGGTTGCCCAACTCAAAACTAAGGTAATTTGTTGTCACTTCCGTTGCCATTTCTGTTACATGAAAATTTTATACATAGGATTTACTTTATTGCTGTCGGGGAAAAGATGTATAGCATCAACAATTTCTTAGAAGTATGGGTACTGCATATGGTTGTGTACTATTAAGAAAGGAATAAACAAAAAAACTGTTTATCATTATTAATCTTCAGATTTCAAGTAAACTAAATTTGCCAAAGAAGTGCAATTACAATATGTTGTGAAGCGAGTGTTGTCATGTGAATTAACCATGTATTTAATTGTAGGTTTAAGTGGTTCAGCTGCTGATCTTCAGCATCGCCAGCAAGCCTTTGGTACAAATCTCATACCACCTAAGCCCCCTAAAACCTTTTTGGAATTAGTTTGGGAAGCCTTACAAGATGTCACTCTAATAATATTAGAAATTGCTGCATTAGTATCATTAGGCCTTGCTTTCTATAAACCACCAGAGGAATTAGAACCAGCTGGTAAGTGTTTTTTCTTTATAAATATTTTGTCTGGAGTAATTAGTTGTTGGTCGACATTCTATATTTTGTACACATTGAAACTAAAAATGTTGTGAACTAATGCTTTTTTTTTTTTTTTTTTTCAAATTGCTTATTTAAGTTAAGAGCCCAAAAATTATGTTTTCATTCTAAATATATATTACTGTTAATTATTTTTCTTCTTTTCATATCAGTGGTTTGGCATAGATTCTGGAGTATGGTAATGATGTGAGGTGTGACCCTAGTTCTGTTTTTAACTTATGTTGATTGGATTGTTGAAGTTAACTTTTGTGACAGATAAATTAGGCAGCTTTGGCATCAGCAGTTTGCTGTAAGCTGATGATTTAGTGGTAGTAGTTTACAGTATAATTATCAGCCAAGTAAGACTTGTGAATAATTTTGAATAGGGAAAAATTTCAAGAAATCAAAATCTATAGTTCTAAGTTGAACTTCAAAAAAAAAAAAAATGTGTGGTTAAGGAGAAGGTGCTTGAACAACTGTACAGAAGCAGTTGTAGGAAAAATAATAAATAAAACAGTTATGAAACTCAAAGATAATTCACCAAACTTACCACTGAAGAGTAATAGTTTCTCAAAAATATAAGCAATGAATATAAAATTAAACTGGCTCTTAAAAATAAGTAAAGTTAAAAAATTTTCCTCCAAAATAATAAATACAGAAGATATCTTGCAAATTCAAGGAGTTATATGTCAAGTTAAATGTAATTGTGGGCTTTCTTTTATAGGAGCATAGCAGAACACAAAGCCTCTCTAAGGAACTGTACAAATAAAACTGGACTTGACAGGCATGTGTTGGAAACTGGTAATGAAATAAATTGTGATTATCTAAAAATCAGTCGTTCACAAAAAAATAACCTGTAAAAATAATTAAGGAAGGATTTGAAGTAGAAAAAAAAAAAAGTTCATCTGTGACATCATGGGGAAATTCTCCAAGACATCTGGTGCAATTCATCTGACTTCACCATAACCAAATATCCATCAGGGAAGTTATTTTTCTTAATAAGCCTGACGAAGATGACTAGTTACATCTGAAAAATTGCTAAATTAAAAAAGATTCTAATAAATTTTGTAATAAAATATTCGCAAAATACAGAATTATTAGTCCTTCAAGAATTCACACCGACTCCCATAGCCTCCTCATGAAGGGCAGCAGATGGAGAACTAATTTCTTCTGTAGGGGGACAGTGTGTTAAGTACTTGGCTCTCCCCTGTAAGACTAGGCATTCTGACTCATTCAGACAAATGTAAATATTGGAACATGTAATATTTGGTAGCAATGAAATGGGATAAAATTTGTTTGCATTTTCCAGCTCCAGTAATTAATAACTTCATGGCTTCCTCTAATTACTATCACTACTGAAAAAGCTTAACTGGAATTATAGAGGACAAATTTATTAAGGTGCAGTACCTCTCAAATGTTCAATCTGTACACTAGATCATCACCAGGAGTTCCTCTGTCTTACTACTTCCACAATTAGATCGAAAATTTGAGGGTGTGCAGATTGCTGTATGCTGATGACACCCTGTTGGCAGAGAGCAAAAGTGAATTGCAGAGTATGTTGTCCCAGATGTATGAAATTTGCATGAAATTCAATCTGAGTATAAATAAGGGAAAACCAAACCTATGGTTTTTAAGCGAGGAACTGTTCTTACTGAATGCAAGATAAGTCTTAATGGCACAGAGATTGGCCAAGTGAATTAATTTGTATTTTTAGGAAGCATGTTTGACAGAGAACAAATTGGATGGTGAAATTAATAGGCGAGTGAATTCTTCATTGAAAGTCATAGCTGCCTTAGGAGGATTTCACAGGAATGATGCATTCTCAAGGAAGTCCCAAATGGCTGTGTATGAAAGTGTTATTGTTCCTACTCTGATGTACGGCAGTGAAACCTGGGTACTGCCAAAAAGACATAGGAGTCATTTGTGTGCTGGAGAGATGCGTTACTTATGGGAAGGGGTGGTAAGACACGTGCTGATCATGTGAGGAATGAAGATGTGTTGCAGATGTGTAATGCGAGGCAAAATGTTGTTAGAAAGGTGGAGACTAATATTCTTAGGTGGTTTGGCCATGTTGAAAGAATGAGTGATGGGGTGTTGACTAAGAAATTTTTTCAGCTCAAGTGGCAGGAAAGAAAAGTAGAGGAAGGCCAAAGGAAATCATGGGAGGACCAGGTTCAGGAATGTCTGCTTGAGAAAAAGATTGAGTATGAATTACAAAAGGTCTTGTGTGCGGTGTGTGTTGGATGTTAAAAACTCGAGCAGTGTGCAGAGATTGTTGCAAGTGGAGACATTTGATACACAATAGTAAGTAAATTTTAGTTCTATCAGTTAAATGTGTACTTGGCGCATGGTCTTTCTTTAAGGAGCTAACCTCTGAATCTCAGAGAACAGCTTAATGATATGTATGTATGCATGCACCTTAATAAATTTATCCTCTATAATTCCCATTAAGTTTTTTTGGCATTTTCCAGCTCTGTTAATTACATGTATAGCTGCTATATTTACAATAAAATTGTTAGAAGCAAAGCAATGTAAGAATCAATAAAATACCAAATCAATTTTTAAAATGTTTCCTGCTAATGAGCATAATAATTGTGAATGTAATGCAATATTTAAATTGTGTGAACTTGTACATACCTTTTAAATTTGTACTTGTGGAAATTTAAAAAGATAGTTCTTTTGTGTGTGAAAAATTATGAAGCCATGGTTTTGCACGAATTGCAACATCACAGTCTGTGCAGTACTAGACTCTGGTTACTTTCAGGACCCTTTTAACCGTAGTCTCTCCAGGAGCAGCATACCGTGCATTGCTTAATTGGTTCCCGTTGTTTTGATTGTTGCAAGCGTATAATCTGAAAAATGTCACCCAGCCAACTAAAGAACATCCTTTTTTTGATGAACAAGGTCTTGATTTAGTCATTTGACTGTACAGCAAAAGCAAAAACACATGCTTGTTATTTTAAGTGTGGGGAAAAAGGGGAGAACATAAAGAAAGTCCACAGCACTAGCAATCTTTGATGTTTCAACAGAAACTGAAACAAATTGGTCAGACAAGTAGTTTGTTCTTGAGAATTCAGGTTTTCTAGGAAACCTGAATTTCTTAGGTAATTAGAAATTAGTTCCCAAAAATAAGTGAAAACTGAGGAAGAATTGCATTTTTTTTTCATAAAAATTTAGAATTTTTTGTATCAGGTAATTTTTTGTTGTTTTTCCATGAATCTCTTTATTGTTTCCTTATGTCAATTTCTGCCATTTTGTGTCATGCTTCGTATGCTGATGTCCAAAATTAAAGTTTGGAAGGCAATGATGGACAAATCCAAAGTGCTGTATGAAATGTTAGTCTTCACAGGATGTATGCAAATAGGCATGAGAAGTGAATGCCTGCAATGCAATTTGCTATTGGTGAGCAAATGCTGTCACACGAAATGCTGGGAATTTCTTGTTGACAATGCACGCAAGAAACCAGGGGTCGATTCTAGGTTTTTAAAGATGGAACCTATTTTTCTGAAATTCTGCCTATTTTTGTGTTTAGAGCAATTTTAATCCTCTGCAGTTCTTATTCTGACAGCAATTACTTTTATTATTTTTTCAGTTATTTTATTTTATTTGCTAATCATGGTTCACACTTTTAAGGGTTTGCATCAAGTTTTTTGTTTTGGTGATTTTGTATGCAGATTGGTTTTTTACAACTCTATGATTATGCTCTAAATCACCAAAATAATAGTAATAATAATAACTCCTGGTTGTATTAAAGTGGGAAATACATCAAAAGTCAAAATGTTTGAGTTCTGGAGGAAAAGAAATATGTGAAGTAGTCAAAAAAAAAAAAAAAAAAGAAAGCTGGAATGTCACAACCGTATCGTTAGTGAAACGAATGATCAGCACCTTCTCATCGTGTTCCTGTCTACATATTTGTAAATACCATATGTTTCCTGGTATCTCGGCCAGTATGACAATTAATCTGAGTAGGGATGGACAAAAAATATGTCTCTGAGCAACAATATTTGAAGCTGCAAAAAAATATTTTCTGTGTGAAATAAATTAATTTCTCTTTGTTCCATTATTTTAAAGAGGAAGGGAATATCTTCCTATGTCATAAATTAGCAATTTTTTTCATGGTTTTGTTCAATGTTTCATTGATGAAAATAGTTTTTATCCTCCATGTTACAGGAACCAATATGTCAAAGAAATTGAGTTGCTCACAAAAAAATTAAAGAAAGAGGTTTCCACCAATACATCAAGCATCGTCGTAACAAATACTATTGGTTACTCAATGTTGAATTGGTGAGTTATCAGCAATATATTGAACAGTAATATTTTACTCATCGATGAGCCCATTACTGCTGCAGATGGGAAAGATGCGAATTCTTCAGCTTTTTAGCAAAACATGGAAGTTTTCATTGATACATCAAAAACTTCCACTGACATTACTGATGCATGGATGTTTCAGGAATGAGTTATCCATTATTGTCTAACATCGATGTTTCTCACCGATGTATGTGCCAATCCCTACTTCTGAGTAAATCCTGGGAAATGCATGCGAAGTGGTGTAATGATGGCTCCAGGCTGCCAGAGGGGGAAAAAATGCTCCTATAATGCTTTATAGTTCCTTCCAGTGAGCGTCGCCTCAGTTGTTGGTAGTGATGATGCAGCGATTGATAGGTATCCGTCAGACTGTTTTACTGAAAACAGTTTGTAATGACGAAAAAAAAAAAAGTACATTTTAAACACTACAATATTCAAGATGCCTCTTGCACAAAAATATTTTTAAGATAAAACTTTACTAAAAGTAAAGATGCCATCACAGTTCAAAACATTTTTGTTAAGATACCAACCTATGGCATCATATTCCACCTGGATTGACCCCTGGAAACGTTCTGGTGGCTGAAATGCTTTCCTTATGTGTGTTATACATGTGTATCTGATGCTGTTATGATAGTGAGTGATAAACCAACTGAAGCAGCCTCAGGCTCATATCTCAAGGGACTTGAATATCCATCCCAGCATGGTTTCATGGTTATGGCAGCAATTTAACACCACCAGTGGGGCTTAATGGCCTAGGTTGCCCAAGGTGTATGACACTTTGTTAGATGACAGTTATATATATATTTTTTAACTGCAAGGTGTCATGTCTCATACAGCCCAGCAATTGTCTTTGGAGCTCTCTGCTCTCACTGGTATCAAAGCAAATGATATATCGAAAGCTTAATGCAATTGGCCTTTATGCCAGGAGTCTCATGGCTTGTGTACCCGCTAACCGCATCTCACAGGAGAGCTCACCTGAACTGGTGAAGGCAACATTCCTGGAGCCCAGACAAGTGAGCTGGTGTTCTTTTTTACAGGTGAGTTGGGATTCAGTCTACAAACTGATTTTCATCATCATTTCATATGGAGGGAACAGGGAACCCTTAACACTCCTGCAGACATTTGCAAACAAGACTTTTGGGCGCAGTGGCCTGCTCTTGTGGGGTGGCATTTATGTTCAACAGCTGCACACCACTTCTTATGTTTGCAGGAGGAATGTGAATGCTTTAGGGACGGGATCGTAGTGCCCTACATCAGACGTTTTCCAAGAGCTGTGTGCCCTCAGTTCGTTTTAATGGATGATTATGCTCACCTGCACAGTGCTCAGCTTATTGATGATTTCCTACAGAGCATGGATATTTGGTGTATGGACTGGCCAGCTAGGACTCCATACCTGAACTCTATAGAACATACCTGGGATGCTCTGGGACGAGACAGCAGCTGGTCAGCCCTCTCCCATGATTATTTTTCTGAAGCTACACACTGTCCTTATCAAGGAATGGAATTTTTGGCTCCAAAGTTCATCAACAACTTGGTGAGGAGAGTGTCCAGTTGTTTTGGGAGTTGTCTGTCAGTATGAGGTGATCACATATTTTATTAAGGCAATTTTAGGGTACACTCTTACATCTAGCTTGGTGACATTTCTGGGTGTGACCCTGTATATGCAAAATGATACATATTTGTTTGTTATAAAATGTTTATTGGCTTTATAATTGTTTCTTTACAATGCTTAAACGTCTATGTGTTGTTATGCATTTTTCTTCTAGACTTTAATTTTGGACATCTGTGTAGATATACATGTTTTTGTTTTATGGCTCATTACTGTTTATGTGGGAGGTATTTGAGGCTTAGTGTGAGGGCATATGCTATCCCTCACATTTGTGCCTTATTTATTTAATCTTCTGGATTTCATGTAACATTGAATTTCCTAGAATTGGTGTTCTTTACATTTACCAGTATTTCTATTACTAGCTAAATTCTTGCCTCTTAATAAGTATAGCAACATATTTTTGTTAATCTGGTATGTAACTTGGTAAGTACTTAAAACCACCTAGTGAAAACTAATGACTTGATTTTTGTTGTAGGGGAGCTTCCAAACCAATTTTGCTGAAGTTTAACTGTTTTTGAAGCTAACTTCATTAGCCAATGGAAAGGTTTATTTTTTTCTTTTTTTGGACATGATCAAAAGTTCTTGGCAAAAGTAGTATAAGAATGCATTTAAATTAAATCAGCAATTTTTTTTTCAAAAATCAATTTACCTGCATTGTCATCTGATACAACAAACTTAATAAGCACAAATTGTCTAAAAACAACTTTGTAGCAGTACCCCCCCCCCCCTCAAAAAAAACAAAAACAAATGAAAGAAAGTAATGATGTTATTAAAATGAAAGGTATATAAACGGTGCTGTTAAAGTAGTTCTTTGCTTTGCATGCCTTGAAGTTAGACCTGTGGTGCAAGTTTGGAAGAAGAAAATGCAGATTTACTTGTATAAACATTTTGTCATAATTCCATAACCTTTATATAAAAAATTAAAAAAAAATAAAAATTTCATCTCCTGAACTTCATAATAGTATTGGAGTTATTAATTAATACAGACATTTAACGTGGACCAGTAACATCAAACAAAGATCTTCGCTCTATCCACGTTTATAAGTGAGTCACAGAAAAATTCTCATTGGCCGCCACCGGGAGTCGAACCCAGGTCTTCCAGTTACGAGCTGGATATGCTTCCGCTACACCACAGCGGCCTCGAATTCCTCCGTACTCACACACGCTAACTGGCAAGCCAATGTGGCTGGTTGCTTCTTGGAGCCCCGCACAATGCTGGAGATTCACCAAAGATGGTAAGCAGCAACTGAAGAAATAATTAGGAGGCGAATGAATAATTAATACAGACATTTAACGTGGACCAGTAACATCAAACAAAGATCTTCACTCTATCCACGTTTATAAGTGAGTCACAGAAAAATTCTCATTGGCCGCCACCGGGAGTCGAACCCAGGTCTTCCAGTTACGCGCCGGATATGCTTCCGCTACACCACAGCGGCCTCGAATTCCTCCGGACTCGCACACGCTAACTGGCAAGCCAATGTGGCTGGTTTCTTCTTGGAGCCCCGCACAATGCTGAAGATTCACCAAAGATGGTAAGCAGCAACTGAAGAAATAATTAGGAGGCGAATGAATAATTAATACAGACATTTAACGTGGACCAGTAACATCAAACAAAGATCTTCGCTCTATCCACGTTTATAAGTGAGTCACAGAAAAATTCTCATTGGCCGCCACCGGGAGTTGAACCCAGGTCTTCCAGTTACGCGCCGGATATGCTTCCGCTACACCACAGCGGCCTCGAATTCCTCCGGACTCGCACACGCTAACTGGCAAGCCAATGTGGCTGGTTGCTTCTTGGAGCCCCGCACAATGCTGGAGATTCACCAAAGATGGTAAGCAGCAACTGAAGAAATAATTAGGAGGCGAATGAATAATTAATACAGACATTTAACGTGGACCAGTAACATCAAACAAAGATCTTCGCTCTATCCACGTTTATAAGTGAGTCACAGAAAAATTCTCATTGGCCGCCACCGGAAGTCGAACCCAGGTCTTCCAGTTACGCGCCGGATATGCTTCCGCTACACCACAGCGGCCTCGAATTCCTCCGGACTCACACACACTAACTGGCAAGCCAATGTGGCTGGTTGCTTCTTGCAGCCCCGCACAATGCTGGAGATTCACCAAAGATGGTAAGCAGCAACTGAAGAAATAATTAGGAGGCGAATGAATAATTAATACAGACATTTAACGTGGACCAGTAACATCAAACAAAGATCTTCGCTCTATCCACGTTTATTACTGGTCCACGTTAAATGTCTGTATTAATTATTCATTCGCCTCCTAATTATTTCTTCAGTTGCTGCTTACCATCTTTGGTGAATCTCCAGCATTGTGCGGGGCTCCAAGAAGCAACCAGCCACATTGGCTTGCCAGTTAGCGTGTGTGAGTCCGGAGGAATTCCGAGGCCGCTGTGGTGTAGCGGAAGCATATCCGGCGCGTAACTGGAAAACCTGGGTTCGACTCGGTGGCGGCCAATGAGAATTTTTCTGTGACTCACTTATAAACGTGGATAGAGCGAAGATCTTTGTTTGATGTTACTGGTCCACGTTAAATGTCTGTATTAATTATTCATTCGCCTCCTAATTATTTCTTCAGTTGCTGCTTACCATCTTTGGTGAATCTTCAGCATTGTGCGGGGCTCCAAGAAGCAACCAGCCACATTGGCTTGCCAGTTAGCGTGTGTGAGTCCGGAGGAATTCGAGGCCGCTGTGGTGTAGCGGAAGCATATCCGGCGCGTAACTGGAAGACCTGGGTTCGACTCCCGGTGGCGGCCAATGAGAATTTTTCTGTGACTCACTTATAAACGTGGATAGAGCGAAGATCTTTGTTTGGTGAGTATTGGAGTTAATAAGGTTGAAGAAATCAACATTTAGCCACAATTTTCTTTTCTTGTAGATCAGTTTCACTACTTCCGTAGGACGAATGGTACATAAATGTTCAGATCACTGTGAAGTCAGCAACAGTGGGTCATGGATTTTGTGAGTTGCTTCTACACACTTGACAGAAATGGAGTGGATGTCATGTCATTGATGATTTGCAAAGAATTTTGATGATAAGCATGAAAATCTTCCGAAGAATTAAGCTTGACAATTGAATTTGATGTGTTCATAAGCTTAGCTTTTTCAATAGAAATTTATAATTGTTTCAAATAGAAATTTAGGCTTTTTTTATGACTGTTTGAAATTTAGGATTTTCATGACGATAACCAAACAGTCGTGAATATCCTAAATTTCTATTTGATGAGACTATGCATTATTGACAAGCTTCATTCATCCATCAAGTTTAATGTTTTGGAAACTTTGCATGTATATCAAAATTCTTTACAGCTTGTCAATGACATATCTTCCACTCCACTTTATCAAGCAAGTGGAAGCAACTGACAAAAATCAGTGATTGGTCAAGATTGTTGATGATTTCACTGTGATTTAAAAACTTACATGCCATTTGTCCTGAGAAAGTTGGCCAGAAGCACAATGAAACTGTGGTAAACAAGAAAATAAAATTGTGACTAAGCATTTATTTCTTCAATAAAACTGGACTTTATAGACAGGCGAGTTTGTAGTCTGATTCATGCTGTTGGGATTAATGTTATTAAAAATTTCTTTCCAACATGGTATTTTCTAGTTTATCAAGTTTTGTGCAGCTGTTCTAATTACTTTGGATTCATCAGTTAGTAATTTATCCAGATATGACTTGTACAATTCGAGCTTCACAAAACAATTATTGCATAATGTGAGCTTATAATACCCATCTGAGGCACGGATGTTATGTTTGTTCTGTTTGATTTTCTCCTTTCTCTAGTGAAATTACTACTTGGAGAGCAGAGTGAAATGACATATTTCTTCTATGCTTCATGTTGTGTTTGTTCACAGCCTGATGAGACCAATCATACTATAATTATTAGGAGCACACTGCAAGGAGGCTCCCTGTCTCACATACACATACTGTACTTTTAGCATAGATGTTTGTGCATCTTTTGCATAATGAAAAGTTATCCAGTGCTGAACTTCTGTGAAAATTGGTTGCAGCCTTGGAAGGATGCATGCGATTTCAGCTCAAGAGTTTGTTGAGAACTGTTTTGATACTTTGCCAGAAAGAGTTTTCATGTTGGATCATTCAACTGCCTCTGGAGTTGATGTTGCAGAATGGAAGTTTTGTGAAGTTGAACATAAAAATACAGCAGTTTATGTGATGCCATTATCTATGTATTGAAGCATCTGAAATCACTAAATTGTCACACTACAGTAAACTTGTTGAACCAACAGTTCTTGAAACTGAGGCCCTTCATGTTCAAATGTTTTGTGGCATGTGTCATATTGATGATACCCATGTGTGAATTTTTTCTTGTTCATTGAAATCAAACTTGGATGCATTATTTTCAATGTTCAGAAGTTCAGTTAGAAGAATTTCCAAGTGGGGTTCAGAACTGAAAGTTTTTCAAAGACTCATTGTGGTTTCTGTAACCATAAAAGTAAAACCTGTAGTAAACTTTAAAGAAGAATAAAGCAATTGTGAGTCAACTGAACATCTTAATGTTTAACACAGTGCACTCTTTCTACATATATATATATATATATATATATATATATATATATATATATATATATATATATTCTATTTATACAAGTAAGTATCAATGAAACACACACACTTATACACGATTTAAAAAATGAATATTATACAGTATACAACTAAAACACCGTGATGTTAAAACTATGAGTACTTTCAAGTTCACACTGAACTAGTCTTCAGATGTAATGATTACTGCGCTTAGCTCTTGAAATGACAGTATATATAAGGGAGCACTATTCGTTTGCACATGTGCAAGAACACTATTCGTTAGTGATAGTCTGAGGGTCCTGATTGTCGCACAATAATCTCCAAGGCAATGGAATTGTATTGGGTGAATCGTCATTACAACAATTTGACCTGTGCCTATGTATCATTAGACTTTTAGTCAGTAGCTAGAACAGACATTTGGAGTGTTGCGGATTGTTGCATTCTGCTGCATGGGTAAATGGTTACTGTGTAGGCACTGTCTTGTTAAAGCAGTTGTAGACAACCCTGTCTTTAAATTATATTTGTGCACGTTAACTCTCAATTTAAGATTTCATCAGGTAGATCCGATATATATATTTATTTATCAGCATCTTCACTTATTGCCTCCAAAGGAATTGCATATACACCGTACCTAGATTCGAGAGGAATCAAATCACTATCTTTTCTGATAATATCTTGGATATTACATGTTTTTAATCCAAAGTGAATTCTGTGGCAACTGCAAATACTTCTTCAATGTGTTTGACGCTGCTGGAATGTATGGAATAGAGGCAAAATATTTGACAGTGGGTTTTGGGTTGGTTAAGGTTGAGCTGAAGTTCATGCTAGCACAGAGTGTGATTATGCGAACAATATCAGCTGGGTAACCAAAAGAGGAAGCATACATGTTAATTTATCCAAATTCTTGTTCTCCAAAACAGAGTGTAGATGAGTGAGTTATGGCTCAACGGGCCATAAAGTTTAAAGATGCAAGCTTATGGCATAATGGGTGATTGGAGTTATAAGGGATCAATGAAACTGCAGATGTGGGCTTTTCTATAAACGGAATCGGAAAGGCCACACGTAACTGGGTCCTTTTCGTAGCAAAAAGTCAAGATATGGTATTTGATAATCACTCGAACTCAGATGTAAATTTAATGGTGCTGTACTTAGATGCCATACATTCAATAAATCCGTTCAAGGTTTCTGGAGGATATTGCCAAAATAGTAAAATATCATCCACATATCGGATGTAGAGCAGCAGTGTTACAGGAAACGTGGCTAAAATTTCATTCTCTATGCCCTGCATTAGAAGCTCAGCTAATATGGCTCATAGGGGGGACCCCATAGGTGTCCCCTCACATTGTCTGTAAATAGTATAGTTAAATTTGAAGTAAGATCTAGTATGTACTAAGGATAAGGCATTAAAACTTCCCTGTATCTCAGCTTTGGTACATGAACCGTCTGCCCATAGTTTTAGCTGAATAATACGGTGGACATCAGGTACTGGAACACTTAGGTATAGGGATTTGACATCCAGTGAAACCATACAAAATTTCTCAGAGGTGAGCATAAGACTGGTTTTTTTTTTTTTTTTTTTTTTTTAAGTGCCTGGGTAGAACTGGTGACTGAGTACATAAATGCAGAAGTCGGAGGCTGAAGAATTTAGCCAGTGCACCCTCGAGTGGTAGAGTGGGGCTAGCTTAAGCAGAAACTAGTGGTCTAAGGGGGTTGCCCTGTTTGGGTTTTTAATTTCCCAAATAACTCAGGAATATGGGTACGTAGAGTCTGTTGTGAAGTGACTTATTAAAGGTCTGAGGAAGAAGGCCAGATGACTTTAATCCGGAAATGGCAGAAACTGTAGCAGTTTAAGGGTCTCTAGTACAGATGGAGTGAGGAATTTCAAGAATGGCCCGATTCATTTTCTCAAATTACTCTGGATTTTTCATAATTATGATCTGGGAAGATTTGTCAGCAGTTACGATTGAAATCTGAGAGTTTTGTCGTGAACTTTGAAGATGCTTTAATTCATTCGTTAGAGTCTGTTGTTCAGGTTTTTTTTTAAGTTGCCTATTATATGAGGCAATAGCCTTGGCCACTTGAGATCGTGTGGTATCTTGAGCAGAAAAAGGAAGTTGTTTTATCACAGGTTCAAGTTGAGGGATGATTTTGAATAGGGTTAATTCAACTACCTGGGTAGGTGTATTTTAAACCTCTACTGAAAGATGTCAAATGGGTTGGTAAAATAGATGTCGCTAAGGTTAATGCAATTTGAATGTTGTCTCATTGGAAGCTGGTTGTGTAGTAGCTGGTGTGTCCTTGTTCTGCTGTCGACCTTTGAAGAAACTAATTGACAAAGTTTATTTTTTTTATGAGTGTTCTGCAAGTGCAAGCTGTCCGAAGTGTTAATGGCATTAGTAATTGTAAGTATTCTGTCCAGAAGAACTGGGTGAATGCTCCTGGATAGCCAGCACAGGTGGGCGTCATATGCCTGCACATGCGCAAAAGAATGTGCAGGCATATGACGCTCACCTGAATTGTAAGCATTCTGTCCAGAAGAATGGGGTGAATACTCCTGGATAAGCACAGGTGGGTGGGTGGGTGTCTTGTCACTCACAGGCTCAAACGAATAGTGCTCCCTTACATATACTGTCATTTCAATAGCTAAATGCAGTAATCATTACACCTGAAGAACAGTTCAGTGTGAATTTGGAAGTACTCACAGTTTTAATATCATTGTGTTTTAGTTGTATATAATCATCATCATCATCATCATTGTCAACCATTATCAATCCACTGCTGGACGAAGGTCTCCCCAAGTTTCCTCCACAACGGTCTGTCTTGTGCCAGTCTCCTCCATGTCACCCCTGCATACTTTCGAATTTCATCCACCCATCTCCCATGTGGTCTTCTTCTGGGTCTTTTCCTGTCCCTTGGAATCCAATCTAAAATTTCGGCTGTCCATCGATGATCTGTCCTTCTGGCAGTATGTCCAGCCCATTGCCATTTCAGGGATTTAACTCTGATCATGATGTCTTCCACTCTTGTCATTTTTCGGATCCACGAGTTCCTCTTCTTATCTCTCCTGGTTACACCAAGTATGCACCTCTCCATGTTACTTTGAGTTGTCTGCAGCCTTTGTATGTCTCTTTTAGTTAAGGTCCACGTCTCTGCACCATACGTAAGCACTGGAAGGATGCATTGATCAAACACTTTTCTTTTAAGACATAATGGCATATTGCTCTTGAAAATTATGCTGTTTCTTCCAAAAGCTCTCCAGGCAAGTTTTGTACGCCGATTAATTTCTTCATCAATGTGACCCTCACTTGATATCTGCTGTCCAAGATAAACGTACGTGTCTGTTATCTCCAGCTTTTCTCCATCAATCGATAAATCTTCATTTCTTGTAAAAGCATTGAACATCACTTTTGTCTTCTGAAAGTTCATTTTTAATCCCACTTCTTTACTCTTGTCAGCAAGTTCCGGGATCATACTCTGCAGCTCTGATGGGCTAGTTGCAAAAATGACTATGTCATCAGCAAAACGAAGGTGGGTTAGATAATCTCCATTAATCTTTATCCCCTTGTTTTCCCAGCTCAGTGACTGAAAAACACCCTCCAATGTGGCATTAAAGAGCTTCGGAGATATGGTGTCACCTTGTCTCACTCCCCTTTCCAATTTTTGTGTGTTGTATTTTCAAACAGAAGAATCTTTGCACTTGCATTTTCATAGATGTTATTAATAATATTAATGTATGCATCTTCAATACCGCAGGTTTTCAGAGCCATTGTAACTGCTGATGGTTTCACCGAATCAAAGGCTTTTTCATAATCGATAAAAGCCATGCACAATGGAAGTTCATATTCCCTCGCTCTTTCAATTAGTTCTCTCAGCACGTGGATATGATCTATTGTGCTGTAGCCACTCCTGAATCCAGCTTGTTCTCTCGGTTGAGCCATGTCCAGTGTTACCTTCAAGCGGTGTGAAAGAACTTTAGTGAAGATTTTATAAACTACTGATAGGAGGCTGATAGGTCTGTAGTTTCCGAGATCCTCAATGTCACCTTTCTTATGTAGCAGGATCATTGTAGCGGTGTTCCAATCCTCAGGAATCTTTCCTTCATTAAGGCATCGAGTGAAAATTTGGGCGAGTACTGTTTCAATTTCTCCACTTGCTTCTTGTATGATGTCTACAGTAATTCCATCTTCTCCTGGAGCTTTTCCCCGCTTCATGTTCTTGATTGCATGTGCAACTTCTGCTGGAAGGACTGGAGGAACTCTGGTACTGGTATCTTTCATGATGTCTGGAGTGCATGTATCATCCCTTTCATATAATTTGGAGTAGAAATCTTTCACTCTTGTCAAAATTTCGCCTCTATTTTTTGTTACAGAACCATCTTCTTTTCTCAGTGCCATAATTTGTTTTCTTCCCTTACTGAGATGTCCCTTTGCTATCTTTAGGCTTTGGTTGTTTTCAATTGCTTTCCTCACTAGTTCACAGTTGAATTTTCTTACGTCTTCAGTGATACTTTTTCGTACTGTCTTGCATAGCTCTATATATTCCACTTTGGAAGTCACATCTTCTTTAGTTGTCCTCATCTCTCTTCTTTTTTTCATCAACATTTTCGTTTTTCCTGATAATTTATTTACATGCAACTTGTTCTTAGACCCAGCTAATTTTGTTGCTGTTTCCATAAGAGCTTTGGTTACTTTTCTGTTAACTTCAGAGATGTCCACTTCTTCCGATGTTAGGCCTTCTAAAGCAGAGAACCTGTTCTTCAGTTCCAACTTGAAGGTATTATGGTGTTTTTTAAGGTTGGTTATGTCAATAGATTTTGTTTGTCTTATGAGCTTGCCACGTTCAAGTTTAGTGTTGAGGTGCATCTTACATCTCACCAATCTATGGTCACTACCTGTGTTGAACTTGTTTAGCACACTGCAGTCTTCTATGACGAATTTTTCGTTACACATAATAAAATCAATTTCACTTGTCGTCCCATTTGGATGTCTCCATGTCCAATTCCTGTGTGGCTTTTTCTTGAAGAAGGAGTTCAAGATGAAAAACCCTTCTGCCTCTGCAAACTCTACGAGAGTATTTCCACGCTGGTTTCTGTTGCCGTGACCGAATTTACCTACTGAAGTTTCATTCTGTTGCCGTTGCCCTATTTTTGCATTGAAATCTCCCATAATTATTTTCAAGTGCTGCTTACCTTTATTATTTAGATGACAAATTTCCTCATAAAGTTCTTCAATTTCTTCTTCAGCATGACTTGTGGTGGGTGCATAAGTTTGAATAATCTGAGCCTGGTATCTTTTCGAGAGTTGGATAACAAGCCGTGCAGCTCTGTCAGAGGAACTTTCAACTTCTACAACTTTATCCTTCAGTTTCTTGTTTATTATAAATCCAACACCACTAGTTCTGCCAGTATCTGTCCCACGATAGTAGAAGAGATGTCCACTTTTCAGTTCGATGAGATCTTCTCCTTTTCTCCTTACCTCACTTAGCCCCACGATGTCCCACTTGATCCTTTGTAGTTCCTCTTCCAATTCAAGAAGCCTTGAATCAGAAGATAGGGAGCGTCCATTGTACGTTGCCAAGGTCAGCATCAGATGGCAGCCTAGTCCGGTCCTCCGGGGATTCTTAGCACCCTCTGCCTTCATGTCGCACTGGCCGCTGCCTTGGCCAGGTACATTCCAGCTGCCGGAGACTGAGGGCCAAGATTTAAGTTGTGGAGTCATTTTGGAGGGGTTTGGCCATAACTCACCACGCTGGCCAAGCGGGTTGGTGAGTGTGGGATAGAATTTCCTCTAATCCCGATGGTATAGTTATACCGCTATTGGCGGTCGTCAGAGCCCCTTTAGTAGGAACAGGATGCACCACGAGAAGGCGGGGTTGACATTTGTCAAGGAGAGGCTGTGATGTTACGCATCACCTGACCTTACATCCCTGTATATAATATTCATATTTTAAATCATGTATAAGATGGCAGTGTGTGTGTTTCATTGATAGCACTCTTTCTATCCTGATGGATCTGATGTCAGGCAACTGCTCAGGCCACTTGGCTGTAATAAATGTGCAGTCTGTTCTTGGTTTTCTGATACAGCTGAAGAAATGTTGTGTAAAGAGGCAAAAATAAAAATGTTCATAGAACAGAAGAAATCGGATACTGTAGCTAAACCTAGTGATGATATTGCAGTAGAAACTGTAACTGAATTGTTATTTCTAAATAAAAATTTAGTGACTTAGATACACTACTGTTTGTGAAAATTGTAACACACTCAAGGACTGCTGGTATTAGCCTGAAACTGACAGGATATGTACAACAGGTTGGGACATGCAAATGATTAAAATGTCAGCGAAAATGCACATGTAGTTTCGGAGCAGCCACCTCTGAACTGTCTGGTCTTGGGTGTAAAGAGCTGGCTCGAATGAGATGTTGCAATTAGTGAATAGCAGACGCTGAGTCAAAGGGGTGTTTAGAAGCAGCCTTCATTTCATTATTATCATATGTTTTCAAAATGCGTATGTGAAGCCCTTTTCTCATTTGAATCACCACTCGGAGTCTTTGCAAATGGAGGTATAAAATAGCCCCTCCTGTTTCTTGTCATCCATTTTTATCTGTGTCTGAGCACTTGGCGATCATCTAGCTAATCTGCTGTTGGTGCAGTTTTAACTCTTTGTTGTCAGTACAACAGTCACTGCCCAACAGAACTTTAAACACTTGCCACTACATTTAATGCTAGCCATCAAAATTTAAAGAGTTTCACATACAAAGACCTTGATGTGTCATTTGGTGCTTGCCTTTTCCCATAGTTTAATTTGGGAATTATCCCTTGTAACATTTTGTTGATGCCAACCATCTGGATGGCTTCCATTTTCTGCAAGCTAACATATAAGCCCTTGATTTAGAAAAATGGTGAAAATGTGAACTGTCTAAAAGATTAACTCTAGAATTCATGTATTTACACGCATAAGATGAATTGAGTATCTGTAAGTCTAACACTTTCAAAGAAGCATTTATTTCTGTTAAATTCTAGGTGCATCTACAAGGGCATATATAGAATTATTTTTAGGGGGGGACAAAAAATGGAAGTTTTTGAAATCCACTGGAACAAAATTAAAGTTAATGAAAAATAGAAGAAACAAAGCATTTTTTTCTTTTTTCTAATGTAAGTTGATGCATTTTTATTAAATTAAGACAATTTTTTTAAATGTAAGTCACATTTTAACTAAAAAAAAAAAACACTTAGGGAGGCCAAAGCCTCCCTTGCCCCCTCTAAATATGCCCCTGTGTGTCTAGTAAATGTTTTATAAGCTATGAAATTATTGTTTATATTCCTGATAACACAATTTTTAGTATGAAGTTAAAAAAAATCACCTTTCTGCTGGTTTCTTGGCAAAAAAAGAATAGAATTGAAAAACTGTTTCAGATGTGGTTCTAGTAGCTGAAAGATATAGAAAATATATCACACTATAAAGTATACACAGTGTTTTTGCATGAATAAAACATGAACAGGTCTAGTGTCCATCATAATTACCATCTCTGATTTTCTGCAGAACATGTATTTGATGGCAGAGGAAAGAATCATTGTTTATGAAAAAAAAAATGGTTAAAGAGTAATCTTTTATAGAAATTAACAGTTTTAATTATTTCTTGTTCTTTTTCCTTTGCCGCATCTATTTGACAGACACGGAAGGTCAAGGTGTGTTCCATGTTTTTTTATACGTGTTGGAATGTGATGGCAGTTTTAAGATTTGTATGATGGCTGAATAAAATGTTCTGCACTGTCCAACCCCCATTCTCCTCGAAGTTTCATAAATCATTTTTGTGTTCCTTATGTGTTGTAACACGCCTCTCACTTGTGCATGTAACTGTTAAAAGCACTGGTAATAAATTGTGAAGTTGCTTCAATTGATATGTATAAATGTTGCAGCATGGTTGTTTGGATTTGTCACTTATGTATTAAGGTATTTATATATTTACATTGCCCATGCTGATGCATAGCAAAGAGTGTGATTCCTTGTGTTGTGTATAATGTTATGGCATATATTCAGTCATTTGTAACAAAAGAATGTTTTGAAAATCACTATTTACTGATATTCAAGATTTATACATACCTTTTATATTTAGCATTATATTTCATTGAAATGATTTTTTTAACTGACATGCTGTTTGAATTGCAGTGACATATTTGCACTTAAGGTTTGATGGAAAAAAGGAATAATAAATTACTTTAGTTCCACTATTCCTTGCAGCACTGGGTCAACTGCATGAATTCAGCAAAAGTGAATGAGTAACTGATATCAATCTTTAGGTTAAAATACTAGTGACAAAAAATCCGTTAACACTTTTAAGTAACATCTAAGAGATTATATTCACATTGAATTTTTAGTCTTTTGTAAAAACATGCTTATATCACGTTGTCCATCTGTGGACACTATATCTCTGCAACTATTGGTCTGATTTAAAAAAGCCATTTTGCATTGGGAAGCATGACATGTGAGAATGATGATCCTTGCTTTTTGGTTCTTTTCCTGATGCATAACTTCACCACTAGATCACTTTGGTTGGTTGGTGTATTTTAATGGCGCAAGGGCCAGGTCTGGCCAAAGAGCGCCAATCACGAACAATTAAAGAAAACAAGTTAAATGTCAGTGCTATGGAATTTGAAATACATTTTGTTCTATATTGTTGCTTCTGAACATCCATCTGAAAAACTTTTTCCTTCAATACCATTTATGACAACTATTTTAGGTATTGTTTCCTTATAAAGTAATGCACAGTTTTTCTGAGAGCATAAAGGTAAATTGCAATTTATCTGATATCTCTGCTTCTAAAAGTTCGATATGGAATTTTTTCAGTCAGTTTTTCGTGAAAAATGTTCTGCGTGTATTTCCAAATTTTGGTGAAAAATTATTTTGCCACAAGGGCGTAAGTTTATATTTTGTGTTTTCATTGTATTTACAGCAATATCTGTACATCTTATAACTCAATTGAAAAAGTTCTTTCACAGTCAGATACCATACACCATGTAGAAATCTTCTGTGCCTAATGTCTGCTCAGAATTCTGCTGTTTGTCCAACAGGGGCATAGATATATACCTAACTCCCCCCACCACCACCACCACCACTATATCTGCTTCTAACTGTAAGATTTGAATACTACCTTTGTTGGATAGCATATCTCATGTGTAATGATTTTCATATAATTTAATTTTTCTTATTGCCCAGTTTGCAACTAGAGGGCATAAGTCACATTTCAGTTTACAGCATATTTGCAGCAATATCTACACGTCTAAAAACCCAACTGAAAAACTATATTTTCAGTCAAATACTACTATGAAAACATTTTATGCACATTTCCTGCACAAAATAGTATTAAAAAAAAAAAAAAAAAAAAGGATGTGGTTATGGCTACAATGATGCAATGCTAACAGAATTTTTGGATTCATACTTTTGTGAGTACAGACAATTTCAATTGCAAAAATATGCAGTGCTCTGTAGCTGAAGAAAATAGTTTGTTTGAAAAATCAACTACAGTTATGGATGTTTATTGATCATAATTAAAAGCTTAGTTGATGCTAAAGCAATTTTCTCAGTTTTACAATTAGAAACTGAAGATATTATTTACTCTAAATTAAATTTATGCCAGCTTATGGGAATTTTTTTTTGCATCAAAAAGGTTCTGAAGGGCATTGAAAATTTGTTAGTAATCACAGCTATCAAAAGCAGAAATTTTTCAAAGTATATTGTGTCTTGGGCAAATAGACATTTACATTTTCCCAAGAAACAATTGCAATGCCTAGTAGTAAAACTCTGCATGCAAAGGAAGGAATGCATGAAAAGTTTTTCCTCACCTTTCCAGTTCTTGAATTCAAAAATAATTTGGCCCTACTGACAGAAGTATAAACATCATGCCAAACATAAAAATGTTTGTTGCCTAGTTGGAGAAAGATGTGTTGCACAAATTCAGCAGTTCATGAATCATCCTTGAGTATAGCCCTACATACCACGTAAGTAAATTTTTGTCATTTTTGTAGGTGATCAAGAAAGACACTACAGTCAAACAAACCCCACTGTAGCGAACCCAGCTTATAATGAACCCTCTGATAAAACAAACAAAATTTTTGGTCCCTTCCAATTTCCTATACATGTGCTATTTTATATGGCTTTAACAAATCTATGAAAGGGTGAAAATCGGATATAGCGAACTTTATCGATGTCTTTGACTTAAATTTTTTTTTTTTTTTCTCATAATTTTTTCTAGAATTTCTGTAAGTTCTAACTGAAAAATTACCAACTCTTAAAATCATCCTTGTTCAGGCTATTAGGACAGTGATAAATACTTTATTGTACCTGTTCTTTCATTTTCGCCTTTCTTTGTGTTCCAAACAAAGTCCATGCGAGGCAGGTCAACACCCAATCCTTAGAAGAACAGGACACACAATAAGCATATCTTGGGAAACAGGAATGCGTGCTCATTGGACAGGAGAGGTCTTTGACGAAATGACCTTGGTGGTTGTGGTGAAACAATTTTCCCCGACCATGAAGGTTCGTCGCGTAACACGCCAAGCAGAGGAGAGAAAGAACCTGATTGGACAGAGAACATTTCCTGTGGGGAATCGGTAGAAGAACAGTCAGTCTACACCTGGACACCATGAATGAAGGTTTGATCTGACTCTCTTCAGTCTATATGTATTGGTGAAAATTTTTGTCAAAAATTCATCCATATAGTGAACTGTAAACATAAGCATTCTGCATTGAAGATAAAGTGAGCATTATTGGAAAAATATGGAATGCATGTAGCCAAGCTGATATCTGGTGGGAATACAATTTATCTAAATCTACAGTTGGTACCATGTGGAAAAATCAAGACTCAATAATTTCTGCTCACAAGAAAAATTTGGATGCAAGGAAAAAGTTGAGAAAGGCCAAGCATAAGGATGTTGAAGCATTGATGAGATGGTTCACCATTCAAAGAAGCTACAATCTACCAGTATCTGGGCAAATGCCTCTGACAAAGGCCGATGAATTTACCAAACAATTCTGAGACTGCCTTTTTGTGCTCAAATGGCTGGTTGGACAGATTTAAGAAGCGGAACAACATTTCTTCAGGAAAATTTTTCCGGGAATCTGGGAGTGTTTCAACATCTGATGTCGAGACTTGTAAAAAAATGTTTGGGATGATGTCTTTCGCCGATACAACGAAAAAGACGTGTTCAACGCCGATGAAGCAAGTCAAAGATCTGAGTGACGAAGATAGTGACAGAAATTAAATTGAAAAATGCTGACGTCGAAGATTCTTCATCTGATGTTGAAGAAATGCAACACATGGAAAGCAAACTCCCCACCATTGCGGAGGTCAAAGCAGCGATGCATGTCATAAGTTTTTGTCCACACAAACTATAGAAATGGCAGTGATGGAGTTGTTTCAATTTTTGGACAAAAATATGGATAAAATTTTCCTGCAATCTGCATCACTCCAGCAGAAGATTACATATTTTTTGTACTCAGATGTTAAGTAAAAATTCAAGGTAAATTCACCAATATTTTTCGTTATTCATTTTTAGTCAATTTTTATTTTTTATGCATAAAATGATCATTCATAATTATAAATGTGTATTTTAGAGAAAGATATGTATTTCGAGGGAAGGGTCTGAACCATGATGTAATGCTAAGTATGTAATTTATTGTGTATGTACTGTATTATCGTATGGTGAAACTGGAAAAGAACGAAAAAACATTTAATAACTGCACATAATCAGTGTAATTAACCCGTAATATGATTTTTTTTTCAAATTAGAATTATTGTTCATTAACGTCTCTTGTTAGGTGTGACAATGCTAATAAGTTTGATTTTTGTGTTATCCTTTTTTCTTATCGATCAGATATAGTGAACCAAAAATTTGGTTCCTTGAAGTTTGTTACAGCGGGGTTTGAATATATATATATAAGCACATGCACTAAGTTAGCTTTGCATTAGGAACACCCTGTTTTTTATGTATTCTGAGCGCTAGCAAAGTACCACGTGATATCAACATCACGTGCAGCTACTATACGTGGTGCACACCTATCCTCTATGCGTGATCAGTAAACATTCGCCAGTAATGGTGAAATGTGGTAACTTAAGCCAATTTGGCTGCAGCCAAATAGTTGGGGGGGGGGGGGAGAGTGCAGGTACCAGTATTTCGAAAACAGCTGCATTTGTTGACTGCTCCCATACTGCTGTATCGAGGGTGTACAAGGACTGGTTATGGTTAACCATACACAGACATCCAGCAAAAAGACTCATTGGTCAGCCAAGCATGGTTGATCTGAGAGGTGAGTGCCTCAGCAGCAACATGCTACAGTCACCTAGCTCACCCACCGTGCAACAGCAGTGCAGTTCAACTTATTTCCACATGCACCGTATTGGGCTTCGCCTAGGTTTCCACATTTGGAGACTGATGAGGGTACTCATGATGACACCCAGCCCAGTCATCATAAACAACCAAAAAACATTGGCAAATGGACCTTCGACAGATTGGAGACAGTTGTCTGGAGTGATGAGTTCCATTTCCTGCTGCACCATGCTGATGGCCATGTTAGCATATGGCATAAACAGTGTGAAGCCCTATCCCCTGGTTGCACAATTGGGGTTCAGCAGGGGAGTGGAAGTAGTGTTCTGGTCTGAGGAGCTTTTTCCTGGCAAGCTCGAAAATCATTGGTTATCATACCATAAACACTAAAGGGTGGATTCTACAGGAACCTGTCTGCTGACCATCCCCATCCATATCTACAAGAGGTTTACTCGAGCCATAGTGCCAACTTTCAACAGGACAGTGGGTCTTGTCATCAGGCTTATATAACAGCTGAATGATTAGAGGAACACAACAATGAATTTGCCATGCTGCCTTGGCCCCCAAACTCTCCTGACTGTAACCCAAGCGAACATTTGTGAGATACGCTAGAATGGGGTGTGAGAACAGTGTGTCTACTGGTCATGAAAAAGTCATGAAATTGAGCAGGTGGTCATGAAGTAATGAAAAAGTAATGAAATTGGGTGGTGGTCATGAATTTTTTTTTTTGTATCAGCACCTAAATGAAGACAAGTTTGCACACCTAGAAGAAAACACGAACCGTCACCCTCATAAACCGGTGTGTAGTCGATGCCTCATGGCATATATATATATATATAAAAAATAACATATGGCTTCATCAAAAGCTGATGTTGTGAAGAGAGAATATTTGCAATTTTCTGAATCTTCTAAAAAAAAACAACTGAAACAGTTCAATCCTAAGGAGGACAAACTGGATCACTTCTTGATAAATTTACTACAAAGTGCGAACCATGACTATCAAGTTCTTACAGAAGCTGCTATGCATGTTTCATGGCAATGCTGCAGTTGAGAGGCTTTTCTGTTAACAAAGAACTTTTAATTGAAAACTTTGAAGGAAGATGCAGTGGTTGCAGAAAGAAAGTGTTTACAGTGCAATACTATTGTTAGGTGGTTTAGCTAATAGTGAGGAAGAACTGAAGGTGGACATAACAAAATCAATGATATTAGCTGTCAAAAATGCTTCATCAGAAAGAGTAGAAGCCTTAAAAAAGAAGAAATCTGACGAAGATGAAGTGGCCAATTGTAAAAGGAGAGCAGTCCAAGAACTCAAAGATAAGAAAAGAAAGCTTATAGAAAAGGCAAAAGAAGCTGAAGTTCTAGATTCTGAGATAGCAAGTTTAGCTAAGATACTTAAACACTGAGTCTTTCACTGTAAAATTTCAGTCTCCGTAAATTTTGTACATTCATAATTTTTACATTGCCTTAATAATAACTTGTAAGTTTTTACAGCATTACCATGTTAAAAGAATTTGTGTATTAATAGATGTAATGATAAATATTTCTGAAAATAGCCATACCCCATCCTAGATGAGAGTTGAATGTTTTTATTTCTTTAAACACATAGAATTTGGTGAATGGCATAGTACAAGTCATACATAAATAATTACATTATTATTGTTAACAAGCAATTTTAGTAACATAAGAATTACATTTAGCTTTCATCTCAACTGGCTTTTGGGTAAGGGTTTTACTAAAAAGTGCCCCCCCCCTCCCACGTATAGCCATTTTAGCAGCAAAATTATAGATACATCAGTTTTGCCTAAACTATTGTCGCATGAATTAATTTCAGTGTTTGTAAAAATAACCTGGGATCTCGAGCCAAGGGTAGCGACTGCTTATAGCCCATTGAGTTGCTCACGGTGGTCGTTAAACCTCCAATCAAAAAAAAAAAGCCAAGGGTACTAGATTATGAGTCTAGAATGCTTGTCATTGTGCCACGCACTGTCGAGAAGTCATGAATTTAACTGAAGATGCCATGAAAAGGTCATGAAAAAGTCATTAATTTGGTTCATTGGAAATTAGTAGACACCCTGGAGAACTGCTGATCCTCCTCCACGGAATGCATGTGAACTGACGGGAGTTGCTGCATCGGACATGAGTCAAGTTACACACAGAGGATGTTTGACACCTTGTAGAATCTGTTCCTAGGCGTCTTCCAGACATGATTGGACAGGAAGGTGGACCAATGAATTATTGCGTAAGTGTTCCTCACATATATAGTGTATGTATTATATACACTAAAGTAGCAAGTTATTAGAAACACACAATAGCATTCAGCCGCTTGCCATCCTCACTTACGTGCTCCAGTATGTTGAAATGGCTGTATAAACACCTTACTTCAATGGATTCAGACTTGTATGAAGCATAGGTAATGGTAGTGTGTGAAAGACTATGTTTGAGTGACTTTGAATGAGTTATGGTAGTGGATGTGCTAGGGGTACAGGTGCAAGCATCTCAGCAATAGCAAACCTACTTGGCTATGCAAGAACAACTGCATAGAGGGTGTACAATACGTGATGCACAAACAACAAAACAAGTCGGTGGTCTTCTCACAAGCACAAACAACTTGATCAAGGGCAACAGCAGCTGGAGGGGATTGGGATTGTGAGAGGTAACAAACTAGCTCTGTCACGTCAAATAACTGCACAATATAGTTTTTTGACCTGATGGAGCTGCAGTATCAAAGACAAATTCTCCTTCAGTGTGCACAAGAACTCCAAAACTGGATCTTTGAGGACTAGAAAAGTTCACTTTGTCCAATGAATCAAGTTTTCACTTAATCCGTGTGTACAGACTGGCTAAACTACAGTGTTAACAGCAAGAATCAATGGATCCCATTAAGAATGCCTGACTGAAGTGATAGTTGGTGGAGCAATTTGTCTGGTTAATTCTGATAACCAATGGATCCCAGCTGCCTAGCATAAAGTGTACAAGTTGGTGGTGATGCAATGGTGTTGAGGCTATTTCCATTAAGGACAATGGGCTCCTAATAGCTCTGAAACATCATTTGGATGTCATGAGATGTCATAACATCACTGTGGCACACCCATACATGGTGTTCCCTGGTGAAGAGGGCTACTTCCAGCAGGGTATGCTATGCCATGCCATGCCATGCCATGCCATGCCACTAGACTCAGATCGTCAGTGTTTCCAGGAGTATGACAGTGACTCCAAAGTGCTAAAATGGTCCCCAGTCCCTAGATCTTAACCCAATTGAACAAAGTTGGGATAAGATTGAGTCATAAGAGATCTGCCTCCAGCAAACGTTTGGCAGTTGATAGATGCTGTCACATCTGTTTGGTTGAACATGCCTGTATAACAACAGCACTTCTTTGAATTCATAATTCATTGAATTGTGGTTGCGAAGGTCAAAGGCAGTGCAACACATTATTAGGTAGATGTTCCTAGTGTATATTTCATTCAAAAGACATGCTATTTATTCTTATGGTATTCAGTTGCAACCAAGTTGTATTTTAAAGTCATGAATAACTTCGTGCTGAATTCACTGAATGTGCTGGTAATGCTATCTCCGCATAATACTGAACATAGGCTTGAGTCAAAGTGAATGATCAGAATCACTTTAATTACACTATGAAAAAATAAAAGTATGAATATTGATTAAATCACACAAGATCTTTCGTGCCGGCAACTGGCACTTCATCGGGTTGAAGTTAAAATCCTATGATAGTGTAAAAAACTTCTAAAAAGGTTTTTGTAATTGGCTGCTGCTCTTTATATATATACAACACCAGTGATACTTAAATGTAGTGGTCATGCATAGTGGGCTGCGACTACTTACCAGAATCTTATTGAAAGCGTGCCGCGGAGAGTGCATGATGTAATTGTGGCCAAAGGTGGGCCAACTCCATGTATTGATTTTGCTATAAATGCAGAATTGTATAAAAAACTTTGGCATCTGGAGACCTTTTTCCACATAGTGTAGATGTGTAGGTATCAGTTAGGTCTAAATTTGCTGCATCAACCTCTAAAACTTAAATTCTTGTAAAAGAATTGTACATCAATTTTAATGTATGTTTATTATTACTGATATAAGTGTTGCATGCATGATCTTTTTACTAAGTAGTGGCATAGTATCATTTTTTCATTACAGCTGGTAGTGATGAAATGGAAGGAGAAGCAGGTTGGATAGAAGGTGCTGCCATTCTAGTGTCTGTTATTATAGTTGTCCTTGTAACAGCATTTAACGATTATACAAAGGAGCGGCAGTTTCGAGGACTACAGAATCAAATAGAAACAGAGCATAAGTTCTCAGTCATTCGTGGCGGGGAAGTTCATCAAATTCCTGTTGGGGAAATAGTTGCTGGTGATATTTGTCAAGTGAAGTATGGTATGTATATTTACATTTAACTTAGATTTTTCATGTATGAAAAGCTTATGAGACTTTCCTAATATTAACCTAAACATTTCAAAAGTGCCTGCAAATATTTAGCAAATTCTCTTGAAAATGTGTGTAAGAGATTTGCAGTTTTATGGGTTTTTAATTTATGGACAATTTTTTGGAAGTTAACCACAACCATCAGGCCCTTGCCACTACAGCACACTGTCACTGTAACAGTTAGGCTTATTCACATGAGGCCACTCTCCTGATAACATGCAATCTATGTAATCAGTCACATGTATTGGTCTCTACCAGAGAATTAATTCTGCATGTGAGTGAAAATATGTAGTGGTGAGGGCTTTGCAAATATATTTAATCTTGAAAAATCTGCATAAGTATCAGTCTTGATAAAGAATTCATAAAAATGTACAGTCAGTCCAGAAAGTTCCAAGAATAATTCAGTGAAAAAAAATAATTACCTGTAGCCAGGACTCAAAAATTTAAGATTGTACTATGCCCAGTCGGGCATGTCGTTAAGAAAAATGCATGCCCAAACCAAAATTTTACATGCCCAAATACAGACACACATTATGCACATACTACACTAGTTCTTCTAAACATTTCAGAAACAATATAAAAGCATGAAGTGCTTTTATTGCATTTCTTAAAATGCCCCCCCCCCCCCCAGAAATGAAGTTTGAACTCTGCCATATTTCATAAACTGCACCCAGCAGTGAAATACACTCGTGGACAATGAAATTTGCACACCAAGAAGGAAGCATCAGATTGAACTAAAATTTCATGGACATAATAATACACATGATGGCAAAAATAGAGCTGCAGGACATTTAGAGGGATCTGTGGTACACAGTCTGGTCATCTTCAATAGCGTGTTGCACCGCCTCGTGCGGCGATACATGCTGCAGTACAGTCTGGCATGGAGATGAACAGACCTCTGTTGTCCTGCAGCAGACTGGCCCACACTTGTTGGACTGTGTGCTCCAAAACCCCCGTTAGTGTGGCACGGCGGCAGCCAGCGTTTCAACTGGTCCCACACATGCTAGATAGGGAACATGTCTGTCGAGCGGGTAGGCCATGGAAGTGTCTGGACATGATGTAGGCAGTCCTGGGCAACCCAAGCCATCTGTGGGCAGGCATTATCCTGCTGGTATAGCACACCTGGAATCCTGGCCAGGAATGGGAGCACATGGAGCCATAGGATCTAATCCACATACCACTACTAGAGCTTATGAGTTTTTGGAACAGAAAAGTATCGGGGCTAGATCCAAAAAGTAGGGGTGGGTGGGGGTGGAGTCCATGATCATGGTCACCTAGATTTTAGCCTGAAACTCTGTAACAGTGGTTTAGGTGAGCAGTGGAGCAGTGTCATGTAGGAAACCTTTCTCCATTTTGATGCAAATCCAGCCTAACTTGTTTTATTCTCTTGAGAAGGCAGTCCATGACTTCCTTGTAGAATAAGTGCTTGGCTGTTTGTCTTTCAGGCACAAATTCATGGTGGATAATTCCAAAACAATTGAAGAACACAATGAGCATCATTTTGATTTTCTACTTCATAGCACTCTCTTTCTTTGGTTTTAGTTTTCCCGGACTTGATCATTTGCTAGTTTGTAATTTCGTGGATTGGTCATACTGAAAACACCATGATTCATCCCCACTTATTATCTTGCTGAGAAAATCTGGGTTGCCATTCACCATTTCCATCAAGTTTTGCAAAGCAGTTACTTGCAACTCCCTTTGTTTCAGAGTAAGGAAGTGTGGAATAAACTTAGATCATGCCTTCTGCTTGTCAAAAACATCATGAATAATGATGTGCACCACTGTCTTACTAATATTCAGTTCTGTTATCATCTGACATGTTAACTAATGATCCATAGCGCCGCCCCGGTGGCGCAGTGGTCTAAGCGATGGCCTCTGATCATTCGTCCGAATGGGGTCCGGGTTCGAATCCCGGTGAGGCATGGATGTTGTGTTTGTCTTACGGCACTGGTTCTTTCCCTTCCCTGGAACCAGTGACCCTAAATTAGGGACGGGCGACTGCTTATAGCCCATTGAGTTGCTCATGGTGGTCGTTAAACCTCCAATCAAAAAAAAAAAAATGATCCATAGCCAGAAGTTCATAAACAGACTTCACATTTTCATCAGTGTTGCTTGTTGAAAGTTGTCTGTTCCTTTCTTCATCCTCCAGTGACTGCCGACCATCATGAGAACTTGCATACCATTCGTACACTCTGGACTGAGATAAACGTGCATCATCGTTTTCCTGTTTCATTACTTTGTTCGTTTCTGATGCAGATTTGCTACATTTAAAGCAGAACTTAATGTTGACACTTTGCTTCATCCTCAAAAGTGTGACAACATCAAAATTCCAGCGTGGAAAACACTTGCACTGCTCACCACTGCTGAAGTGGAACTGAGTGAAAAAATTAGTCGCTTACTGAGGGTTCATGAGAAATAATTCATATGTTGACCAAGAGATGGCACACATTGTACATAAAAAAAAATCATTCCTGGAACTTTCCTGACTTAACTGTGTGTAAGTATCAGTTAAGAGTACAGCAAACTATGCAAGTTCAAAATGCATATGGCACAGCATCTTATGGAGCTTCCAATGGTTTGGCATGCATTATTAAGGGGTGGGCACATGTTGCAACACAACACACAATCACATGAAAAATAGCACTTAATATTGCTTGTGTTTTCCACACTTTTTAAAAAAATCATCTTTGTTTTTATCTGTTCTAATTATCTGCATTTTTATGTCTAACCATTTCATGCCTTGAAAAAGCCTCAGTGGAGAGTGAAAGTTGGGTGACTTTTTTAAACTGTATTATGCCACGGAATAAAATGGATTCGTTCTATGCTATATAAGAATTCTGAATATATAGGAATTTTAGACATCCTAAAATAATGCTAAATATGTTCATAAGAACATTTATAACTAGAATGAACATTTTGTAGAGATCCTGACCTTTGTCAACACAAAAATAATTATCAGTGTCTGAGTTACTACATTCTGTGGTAATGTTTCATAAAAACTGAGATATCTAAAGCAGTGGAAGTATTAAAAAGTGTAAGAAGCAAACAGATTTTCCCCACTATAACTGAAACAGCAAAATGCCAAAAGTCACTGTAATTGAAATATTGCAAAATGTCATCAGCAAATTGCTGCAAAGATTCTGAGAAAGTGTAGTTATTATCTAGCCAAAGGGATTTAAAAAACAAATCTAATATAAAATTGGAGCATTGTGGCAGTAAAATCAATTGCATATAATGTTATTTGTTTTCAGAAATAAAATTTTTATGCTTGACAGGCTCATGTATACATCCAGTCACTGAAGAAATCCTGCAAAAGATAATTAAAATACTGTAGTTTCAGAACAGGTTTATGGGTGACAAAAAATTATATTGACTTGGCAAAAGCAAGAAGGCCACCTCAAGACAGCTTCAAAGATTGAACATAATCTTTGTAACCCCATTCCAAAATGGTTACAATTGGAAGGGTAGATAAAAAGTTGAATGTGGTACACATAAGGAACTCGGGGTACAGGTGTTTCTACCAGTGGTTCTAAGAACTTGTCAAGATACTAGGAGAACCTGAAACTTTTTAGGTACAGCATATTGGTGTTATTGATTCATGAATAGGCATGGCTTGTTTACACAGAAAACACAACTGCTGCAATAGAAAATGCCAACAGATAACAAAAGATTACATTATCTCAAATGTATGGGTTTTTACTAAGGAATAAAAAGAACATTCACTGTCAAATTTTTGGAAAGTAACTGTACCGTTCCTCGGGACTACAGCTATAATAATGGAGAAAATAGTAAAACTATACTAGTGATCCGATTTATTGGCGTAGAAATATATAAATAAGCTTTTCCAAGCTTTCGCACATCAGCCAGATGCCTTTATCAAGGTAGTTAAATAGAATCTTCATTGAAAATGCAACTTTCTTGAAAAAGCCATCTGGTTGATGTGCGAAAGCTTCAAAATGCTTATTTATATATCCCTATGCCAATAAATCGGATCACCAGTGTAGTTTTAGTATTTTCTACATAATTGGTGTACTGTTCCTCATTAATTCATGATAAAATTTTACTAATGTTTTATAAATGTAAGCGTACAGACTGCCGTTGAACTGGGCCAAATAGGGAATATAAATGAAATGATTTTGCTATTTGATGTACCACTTAAACAGGACTGTGAATCTGTATATTAATTCTATAAGGTTTGTTACTGTGAGCCCTATTTTGAGAGAATTGGCTGAACTTAAAGATATGGTTGAGATATCAAAATAAAGGTCCTACCATGTAGATGTGCCAGTCGAAGAGAAAAATGAAATTGAGGCAATGGTTCGGGCATTGTGGGACAGGAAAGTTCCCACGTAAAGTCTGGGAGAAGCGTGCGGTTGACATTTGATGGCCTGCGATTGACTCGCACGTTGTTGAAGGCAGAAGCATGGAGGAACTGAGACAGTCCGAAGTCTTCATTGGAACAGCTAACACTTGCGAAGACCTGATTGCATTATGCCCTTGGACTGTGTGATGTATATATACAATTTAATATTCATTCCATCTAGTTTATTCACGTAGATAAGACGTTTCCCATTATGTAAAGATGTAAATAAGCACCAGACGAAACCCGTCTGAATCCACAGGTTTTTTTTTTTTTTTTTTTTGTTTTTTTTTAAAGAATAAACTCGTATAAAACAACAAATGCAAACTTTATTTGATTGACAAATTCATTCAACCACTTCAGTAAAGACAATAGTCTAGGTTCGTGATTTTTATTATTTTCTGTAGGACCTATTTTGAGAGAACGGCTGAATGTAAAAATATGGTTGAGGTATCAAAATAAAGGTCTTACCATGCAGATTTTGCCAGTCGAAGAGAAATCTGAGATTGGGGCAATGGTTCAGGCATGGTAGGGTGGCAAAGTTCTCATGTAAAGTCTATGGGAGAAGCATGCAGCCCTTATCTACATCAGGCACTCAGTTCAGTGTCAGACTTGGTGTGTGCATGGTGTTCTATGATGAGTCCTAAAGTAAGTAAATACTTTATTGCATACTTTCCCTGAACAGAATGTCTCCCCAGCAGAATAAATAAATAAATAAAACCTAAGAGCCTTACTGGAAGGCGTGAGCGATTAATGGGGCGCAACTATATGTCTGTCAAGAGAGAATGAAGAGTATTTGAAACGTGAATCTCATTCCAACATTGACAAACACAGTTGTGACTAAAGAAGAGAGTGACAGAGTACGCTATCCAGTTGAATTTTTGCACACAGTCGAGATGAGTGGACTTCTGTCTCACATTTTATGACTGAAAAAGGGTGCTGTCATGAAGCTCAGCACAAACCTGGCCGCCCCGTGGTGCAAGTGTCTAAGCGCTGGCTTATGAGGATTCGTTCGTGAAGGGCCAGTGTTCAAATCCCGGTGAGACGTGGATGTTGTGTTTGTCTTACGGCACTGGCTCTCTCCCTTCCCTGGAACCAGTGACCCTAAATTAGGGACGGGCTACTGCTTTATAGCCCTTTGAGTTGCTCACGGTGGGTGTTAAACCTTCAAACAAACAAAAAAATCACAAACCTGGACTATTGTCTTTACTGAAGTGGTTGAATGAATTTGTCAATCAAATAAAGTTTACATTTGTTGTTTCATATGAGTTTATTCTTTAAAAAAAAAAACCAAAAAAAACCCCAATTTGACTCATTTCTTCTAGTGTTAGTCTAAAATGGTCATAGTATAAACTGCTGGCCACGAAGAAACATACTATACAGCAATTGTGCTGATAGCATAACATTGTCTCCATTATTAATATTTAAAGGGAAAACTCAGTTTCCATGTAACCCGGAAAACATAAAAACCTGGTATTTTCAAGGATTTTGAAAGTGGTTCCAAAATCAGGATTTTTTTTTTTTGAAAAAAATGTTTTGTTCTTTTATTTTGCCAAAAAGCTTTTTTCTCTAGACTTCTGTAGATTATATTTGTGTATTAATAAGTTTTAGAATGCTCTAGAGCTTTTTTTTATTTTTTATTTTTTTTTTTTTGCTATTCTGTGACACAACTGGGTGCTGTTTTGCAAAAATAGTTTTGCAGTTCATTTATTTAACAAAATTAGTACAGTTAGGTGGGGAACAGCAAAAAAAAAAAAAAAAAACACCCAGTAAATATACCTATTTTGTGTGTGTTCCCATCCTATGTAAATGCAAATGCAGCTTCCATCTGTCAAATTGCCTAACTCACTCAATGTGGAATGAACCACAGTGTGTTTCACATGCTCAATCTGCTGGTTTCCTAGAAAAATTGGTATACTGTAAAAAATTGCTAAAAATAATCTCCAATTTTTTAAATGACTGAAATGTTATATAGTGTGGAAGAAATATTCTTATAATACACATCATGATAACCAACACAGTAATCAGACATCTCTGAATTGACCGTACTTTTACTGTTCTCACGTAATATCAATCACCCAGAAAGCTTGAAAATTTCATCGCCCTGGAGCGGGAATCAAACCCGCATCTCCCAATTACACTCGGACGTAATATAAAAAACATAACCGCTACCCCACCCAGGACGAAGAAGTCCCAAGTACCTGAGTGTTAAGAGCATCGGAATATTCTCTGACCGCAGTATTAATCAAAGCAGACTGTGCTGCCATCTATAGCATTGTTAAGCATATCACCAGTTGTTCAGGTATTGTACATAGTATAGAAAAAATATTCTTCTCATGATATGTGGAAAATACGTCATGATAATTAACACAGCAATCAGACATCTCTGAATTGACTGTACTTTTACTGTTCTCACATAATATCAATCACTCGGACATAATATAAAAAACATGTAATATTTATCTCTTGAACTGTAATCGGGAGATGCAGGTTCGACCTAGTTGGAAGATAACTAGGGTTGCTAGAAGTGCAGGAAAGATGTTCTGTGGACTCCTAAGAAAATCTTCTCTTATACTTTAGAAGCCGAAACCATTAAAAGAGGGTGGAGAATTAAAAGCATGGATAGATGGATTCATTCATTCAAAAGGAGATATACAACTTTGCAATAGAAAGAAAATAGTAACAGATGAACAATTAGTCTTACTGTGCAAATGTACAGTAACACTTGAAGTTTCAACACAGAGAGTCAAATTTCAAAGTGACTGCCTCTAGTAATTCTTCAGGCATCTCACCTGTAGTCAATTTCCTGATACATGCAGCATAGCATATGAGGCACAAGATCAGTAATTCTTGTGCATAGCCCACCAATATTGGTTGGTAGTGGTGGTACAGAGACATGATCTTTAGCAAAGCTTTACAAGAAAAAATCTAGCAGTGTAAGGTTGGGAGGACAAGGTGGCCATGCTACAGGCATACCTCTACCAATCCACCTACCTGGAAGACAGGTGTTTAAGTACAACTTTATGTCACTTTGTCATTTAGATAATGTGGAGGTGCTCCATCTTGCTGAAAGTGTAAGTGTCCACTGTGGTCATTGACTGTAACACACTGTTGGCCAGACACAGAAGTACCCATTGATTGACAGCTGGTAGGTATGTCATGATCCTGTCAGCCATTCAACAGGCTCAGGCAATTGAGGACAGGAGATATGTATGGGGAAAAGGAGGGGAGCAGAGAAAGGGGGGGGGGTAGTGGTGGAAAAGATGGTTGCCCGATCCACAGCTCCGCATGTTGGGTTCCCTTGGCAACCTTTGTCTATGTCATGGGCTAAATATTGACATATTTCTACAAATAAACCTAAAATTGGATATTTAAGGAGTATTTGGGTTTTTTTCCAAAAAAAAAAAAAAAAAAAAATTCTGTGCCCTTTGTACAAATTTGATATAGCTGAAACCCACATTAATTGAATTGGGTCTATGCAGAAACAAGAGGGCTGTTATTTGTGCTGATGCTTGAAAAAACCATAAATGGTGCACTTCGAGATTTTCTGCATTCCTTCCATCTCATTCCGAAAGGTTTTGTCTAGATCTTTGGTATCCATTTATTTTGCCTGGTTTTCTCTGGAGTGTTTGCATTACAATAACTCCTTGGTTTTTGGAGTGTTCATATTATTTCTGCTGTATAATATAATATGGCCTAGCAGACTGAAAAGTTCATTAACTCTTCAGATGCGACTAGAAATATATTAGTGAAGTGGGCAACCATTGCAGAGATGTTTTGATGGATGAAGACATGTTAGAATCGAATCAATTGTGAGGTTGTTTGAAAAGTGCGAGGTTATAAGTGCTCTTGATTGAACCGAAGATTATGCTTTACTGGAAGAGGCTGCAGCTGTTTGGCTTGTGGGACCAGTGGTAATAGTTTTCAAGATTTGAAGGTGAAGAGAGAATTTTCAGGTTTTGAAAATGATCAAATTATTGTTGCAGAATGCTATGTAAAAACAATGTTCTGTTGTACGTTCATTTAAATTAGGTGTTTTTATTGTAAATAACCTCAATCTGATTTACATTCTTTTGAAAAGTAGCTTGCTTTGCATAAAAAAAAAAATTATTCTGCTGTAGCTATGCAGTTTTTTTTTTCATTTATGCTCATCCAGTTATTTCTGTTAAATTTAAGTTTCATGCTTTGTCTCTGAAAGGTTCTTCCTACTGTTACACAAACTTGATGTTTTTTGTCATACATGCTTATTAAGTTAACACTTCAGAACTTTCATGTAAGGTTTGGTGCAATTGTGTAGACTTAATATATCATTTACCACATTAATAGTAAACATTAGATGCTTAAATTCTTAAAACCTGTCACCCCTCCTTGAATATTTCTTGCTGAAATGAGGTGTTTTGTATGTGACAAATATGACATTTAAAAAAAATCCCTCAACCTGTGTTTCACAAAAGCACTGAGTTTGTAGTATGAAAAGGAGTGATGAATGTTGGTACATCATTTCTGAAAAGTCAATTTTCCCATCATCAGAAGTGTGCAATGTAAATACACTGGCGAAAAGTGAAAAAAGGACACCAAGAAGGAGACATCTGATACCAACGAAATTTCTACAGCATAATAACGGAATACAAAGGATAACATGATCAAAACATTATGGCAAAATACAGCTGTATTTGCTGGTAAACTGAAAAATAACATTTCCATGTAACATGGTTAGTACGAGGTTGAATCGCCATGAACTGTGTCACACTGTGCAATTCTGGCATGGAGTCTGTCGTATAGATGTTGGATGTAAGTTTGAGGTATTGAGTTCCAAGCATCCTCAACCTGGACATGTAAATCGGCAATGGTCGTGGCTGGCCGTGGAGACCGGATAAGTCGTTGTCCCATAAAATCCCACATGTGCTCAATGGAGGACAAATCCGGTGAACGTGCAGGCCATGGGTTGCGTTGCACGTGCCGTGTGTGGGCGTGCGTTATCTGATGGAAAACGTCACGATGGACCAACCTTACAAATGGCACAACAACGGGCTGAATGATGTTGTTGATGTAGAGGTGCTGTTTAACGTAACCGGTACAAACATTAGTTGTGTACTTGAGTGATAGCTGATCGCTCCCCACACCAGGAGACCAGGTGTAGGCCCGTGTGTTGCTGGCGGATGCAAGAACGGTGGAGACGCTTCCCTGCGAGTCTGCAAACACGCGTACGGCCATCAGCGGCTCCCAAGCAGAATCTGCTTTCATTGCTGAACACGACAGATCGCCATTGCGTTCTCCAGTGCAGACGTTGGCGACACCACTGCAGCCGTTCCTGACAGTGGGCTGGAGTCAGAGGTACACATGCCAGAGGCACACGTGCACGTAGTCCTGCATCCAGTAGATGGTTGCGTATTGTTTGCACAGTCACCTCAGGTGCAACGGCAGCTCGGATTTGCGTCGCAGTGGATGTTCTGCTTGACAACGCCGCTCTTCTTATGCGTCGATCGGTCCGCTCATCAGTCCGTCTGTGACTCTTGGTTCCACGTCTTCTCGTGTGGGAATGTTCCTTGGACCATCTATGCCATCATCGTACCACCACCGATACTTCCCGTCCAATTCGCTCCGCGATACGACCACCCGGCCTCACTGAGTCGAAATAGATGACCTCGCTCAAAGTCCGATAACTGCCGAAATCGTACATGTCTTCCATGTCCAGGCATTGCAGCTTCTTCAGGGTCTTCGCACGTGTCCGTACGCCGACGACTGATTACATTCACTTTGCCGTACTCCTTAATACCACCGACGATAATTTGCATATTATGCCGTGCTATGGCGTAAGCGCTCACCGGTTGGTCCCGAAATTAACATCACACCTACGTAAACTCTACCCCATTAACATATGTAAATTTCATGATCGTCCGCCAATTCCTTCTTGGTCATCCTTCTTGGTGTTCTTTTTTCACTTTCTGGCAGTGTATATTTTCAGACCTGTGCAGTTTTAATATTTTAACTAAATAATCCAGTTAACAGTTTTTGCCATAGCCATACATTTTTTCTAACCCTTAAGCATTTAATGTAGCCAAATTGAAATTTTGTTGCTGTAGAAACATTTTGTGCACTGTCATAAGAATAAAGTTTCATTTCAGTTTGTTAGTATTTTGTGTAAAAGTATGTGTCCTTGAAGTGGAAATGTTTCACCCTTCAACAGAGCTGCTTTGGGTGCCCTGATGCTGATGAAATCAGAGAGGGAAATATGACAGCAAAACATTAACACATTCTTTCTATTTAACCATGCAGCATTGGGTAAAAAAACGTACTGGAATATTACTTAATGCATACATATATCCAAAATAGAAATAAAGGATATATTTTTTGGGTTAATCTGCTGTGCTTCTTCTATTCATTAATCATGCTTTTGGGCGTTTATAGTATTTTTCCATACTTTTTAAATAAATATTTATTGAGTTATTTATCTGTATATTTTATTGTATTTTTATTTATTTTTATTTGTGCAAACAATTTCATGATAGGTGTCTAGAATTCAGGTATTTAGCCGAAATTGAAGGTCATTCTGAAGTTCCCTTTTCTACTACTTCAGGTGCATTATTCATTTAATGGACCATCTCCTTTTGTGTTTTTAGTATTACTTGTAGCTATTAATAAATTAACTTAGCTGTAGTGTTTTCTAATGAAGAATTTTAGGAACTGTGAAGGAGATAATTTAAACTTTTTCATCCTTCCCAGTTAAAACTATTTTAAATTTTGTACTTATAAAATTCCTTCTGTTATTAAATTGTCTACTTTTTCAAAATCACAATTCATAAAAAAAATACAATTCATAATTGATTCTTTCTTTTTAGGGGATCTTTTACCAGCTGATGGTGTTATTATTCAGAGCAACGATTTAAAAGTAGATGAAAGTTCTTTAACAGGTGAATCTGATCATGTAAAAAAAGGTGAAAAAACTGATCCTATGTTGTTATCAGGTAAGTGCATAATCACAGTGCAAAAATTTAAAACTGTAGCTCCTTCCTTGAAAGTTCAGCATATAAAAATTATTCCTTGTCCTGCCTAAGCATGAATTTAGTATTATGTGTAAGCATCTGGGTGAGTTTATTCATTGCAATTCTTCATGATCAGGAGATACCATGCAAGAGTCGCATTTCCTTCCATTATATAAGGCTGTGGCTCGGGATTGTGTTGGCCCAAATGCCTCTGAACCAAGTTTGTGAATCACTTCTTTGTTTGTTTCTTTCTTTCTTTTTTTTTTTTTTTCTTCTGAGGAGGAGGAAGGCATTTCGCTTGTTTTAAAACTAAGTGGAAAGAAAGCACGGCCCGAAGCCTTTGAACAAAGTTTGTGATGCAGCTTTCTGTTTCTTTCTTATTTTTTCTTTCTGAGGAGGAGGAATTTGTTTTGCTTGTTTGAAAGCTTAGTGGAAAGAATGCATGGCACAAAGCCCCGGGATTATGTCACCATTATCATTTGGGGCTGTCTTGGGATCGATGCACAAACTGAGCAGAAATCTTGGGGGGGGGGTCTGTTTGAGAATGGAATTCAATCTTCCCGAAACGGAAGTTAGTTGGAGTGAAAATTTCTTCCGTAATCGTAATCTTTTCTCGCAATGTTCCTTCTGCTTCTGCCGAGTATTTTTCTTAAATATCCATTTACTCCATAAATACTTACATTTCAGTTTAAAAATGGAGGAAAGGGTTTCCCAAAATAAAAGACGATTGAAGCAAAGATTTCTTTTGTAATCATAATTTTTTTTTTCCCCAGCTATGTTCTGACTATCCTGTGTTGTTGTTAAATGTTACATATGACTATATTTTGAAGAAATTCTGACTGAAAAGTGAATTTCTGCTGCATGCAGAAGTTGTTGATGTAGGAATTAGAATGGAAGAAGCTTCCTTTTCTTCAGTAATACACTTAGCAGATATTTTCCCAGCTGCTGTTATTAGTGACAGTGATCTGAACAAGTTGGAATTGGAGTTTGCCTTATATCAAATTGATGAATTGGAAGAAGGTGTTTCGAATAGTCCTACAATTGATACCGCATGGTCAAACATTTTGAAAATGACTGCTGCAATTGGTGCTAAAAATTATGAAGTTTTACAACACCTGATACATGCTATTCTTGTTATGCCACACAGTAATGCAACTGTGCAAAGAATTTTTAGCATTGTCCGTAAGAGTCAAATGGAATTTAGGCCAAACCTAGCCACTGAAACTTTAGGGGTGTTGTTAGCCTTAAAAGTGAAAAAATTCCTGCTAATAACTGGGCAATATTTTAGATAGCTTTTTAATAAAAGAATAACATTTCTGCATTTGTACTAATATTTGATTTAATTTACCTGCCAGGTCCCCTGAAATTGTCCTGGAATTTAAGAAAAATTGTGAGAAAAATTGTCCTGATTTTTTTTTTTTCGCTTCTACCCCTGTATTTGCTGAAATAGTTTTAGCAGATATAGAAGAAAGTTATTTAAAAAAGTTAGTGAAACTGCAATACTATATTGTCGATATCTAGATATATTTGTTATATCTAAGATGCATGAAAATAATTAAGTTTTCAGCTGAGAAACATACTGAAATATATCAATCCATTAAAATTAAAAAGCATGCCAGAGTGACATGGAGGAGACGGGCTCAAGACAGACAATTGTGGAAGAAACTTGGAGACCTTCATACAGCATTGGATTGATAATTGTTGACGATGATAATGATATCAATCCATTAAATTGGAATTGGAAAATGAGCATAATAATTATATTCCTTTTTTGGATGTGCAAGTAATAAAAGTAGATAGGCAACTGGAATACAAAGTATCTAGAAAACCATCTTACATTCCCATCATGATTCCATATGACTCTTACCTTGCAAAAGTATATAAAGTTAATAGCGTGTATAATTTGATAAAAAGAGCTTTCACTAATTCCAGTTGTAAAAGTTTCATGAAGAGGAAATCCAATGGATAAAAAAGGTATCTAGAACATATGGTTACTCCAATAAGTTGATTAATGGCCTTATTCAAAAGTATAAAAGATCTTTCCATAGAGTATGTATCTTTCCATAGAGCAAGATACAAAAGATATGCAATGTGTTAGTTCCTTCCCTTTTCTAAAAAGTATTAATAAAAAAAATATAGGCTCAGTTCTGATTGAGCCGTCAGTTTGGGACATAGGACTATGACTTGCAGATCAGAAAGTTGAAATAAGCGAATTCAAGATGGGCCAGGTATGGGTTCGATCTGTGTGTTGGATTTTTGTTAGATGGTGGCTGCTTTCAGGCATTCTCAATACTCTTTAGTTCATTGGGCTGCAGTCTTCTTGGACTTCTTACATTCCTCATCACTTGCTCTTGCCTCTAGTTTTGATTTTCTCCACTTTTGCTTGTGTTCATTCTGCGAAATCCACGACATTGTTAAAAATGTTAATCCGTTCACATGAAAACAATTTTTAAAAAATTTAGTTTAAACCACTGCGATACGTTCTTTATATGTTTGAGTAGACCTCATCAGGAACTTTAAAATGATACCAGCACAATTGTTTTGCACTCATAATTGTCCAGATGAGCCGCGATATTTTCAAGTGTTCGCCAGTTCACAAGAAAACAATTTTTAAAATGTTCAGTTCAAATCACTGCGAAATGTTCTCTGCCGCCCGGGTGGCTCAGTGGTCTAGGCGATGGCTTATGACCATTCTTCCGAGTGGGGTCAGGGTTCGAATCCTGGTGAGGCATGGCTGTTGTGTTTGTCTTACAGCACTGGCTCTCTCCCTTCCTTGGAGCCAATGGCCCTAAATTAGGGATGGACGACTGCTTATAGCCTATTAAGTTACTCACAATGGTCGTTAAACCTTCAATAAAAAAAAAAATCTTCGTACATTTTAGTTCTTGTTGAGAGCTTCAAAACAATATCATGCACAGTTGTGTTGTGCTCACAGTTGCTGAGATAGGCTGAGTCAAACGCAGTGGCACACCCAGAAATATTGCATGATCTCCCCTGCACACAGGGAGCGAGGGGATCTTGTGCACAATGTATTGTGCAGAACGCGAATTGGACTCCATGCTGTTTACGAATATACTAACATGATTAGTGTGTGGCATTTATTTTTAATGCCATAATGATTTCGATTGGGACCAGTTTTTGTCACAGGCGGCTGGCCGTAAATTGCCCCATGCTATCCACGAAGTTAGACATAGTCCTACATCAAAATAATGTGGTTAAAAATTTAAAGAAGGATTAGGACAATCCATGACAACTATGGCTAGTTGGATGGTTAATACAAAGCAAAAACCACCTCTATTGAATCAAGCGGGCATGTACAAAATTCCCATTCTCCCTTCTCATGACAATTCTAAAAAAATATATATCATCATCGTTGTCAACCATTATCAATCCACTGCTGGAACGAAGGGCTCCCCAAGTTTCCTCCACAACGGTCTGTCTTGTGCCAGTTTCCTCCATGTCACTCCCGCATACTTTCGAATTTCATCCACCCATCTCCCATGTAGTCTTCTTCTGGGTCTTTTCCTGTCCCTTGGAATCCAATCTAAAATTTCAGCTGTCCATCGATGGTCTGGCAGTATGTCCAGCCCATTGCCATTTCAGGGATTTAACTCTGATCATGATGTCTTCCACTCTTGTCACTTTTCGGATCCACGAGTTCCTCTTCTTATCTCTTCTGGTTACACCAAGCATGCACCTCTCCATGCTTGTTTGAGTTGTCTGCAGCCTTTGTATGTCTCTTTTAGTTAAGGTCCAAGTCTCTGCACCATACGTAAGCACTGGAAGGATGCATTGATCAAACACTTTTCTTTTAAGACATAATAGCATATTGCTCTTGAAAATTATGCTGTTTCTTCCAAAAGCTCTCCAGGCAAGTTTTGTACACTGATTAATTTCTTCATCAATGTGACCCTCACTTGATATCTGCTGTCCAAGATAAACGTACGTGTCTGTTATCTCCAGCTTTTCTCCATCAATCGATAAATCTTCATTTCTTGTAAAAGCATTGAACATCACTTTTGTCTTCTAAAAGTTAATTTTTAATCCCATTTCTTTACTCTTGTCAGGAAGTTCCTGGATCATACTCAGCAGCTCTGATGGGGTAGTTGCAAAAATGACTACGTCTTCAGCAAAACGAAGGTGGGTTAGATAATCTCCATTAATCTTTATCCCTTTGTTTTCCCAGTTCAATGATTGAAAGACATTTTCGAATGTGGCATTAAAGAGCTTCAGAAATATGGTGACACCTTGTGTCACTCCCTTTCCAATTTTTCTGTGTGTTGTATTTTCAAACAGCCGAATCTTTGCACTTACATTTTCATAGATGTTATTAATAATATTAATGTATGCATCTTCAATACCGCAGAATTTCGGAGCCATTGTAACTGCTGATGATTTCACCGAATCAAAGGCTTTTTCGTAATTGATAAAAGCCATGCACAATGGAAGTTCATATTCCTTCACTCTTTCAATTAGTTCTCTCAATACGTGGATATGATCTATTGTGCTGTAGCCACTCCTGAATCCAGCTTGTTCTCTCGGTTGAGATATATATATCATCGTCAACCATTATCAATCCACTGCTGGATGAAGGTCTCCCCAAGTGTTTCCTCCACAACGGTCTGTCTTGTGCCAGTCTCCTATATATATATATATATATATATATATATATATATATATACACACACACACACACACACACACTGAAGAGCAATTGAATCAGAGATATCTGTTTAGAAACGTGTTGCACCATCTTTTGCCCTGATGACGGGGACGATTCATCTCAGCATGGACTCGACAAGACACCGGAAGCGTTGGGAAGCCATAAGGATCCACGACCCCTGAACAAGCTCCCGCACTTGACGAAGATTTTATGGAGGGGGGGGTCAGAGCCTCGAACATCTCTCTCGATTGCATCCCAGATGTGCTCGATGGGATTGAGGTCAGATGACCTAGCTGGCCAAGGAAGCGAGGTCACGTCGGTGGAGTGTTCATCCAACCATTCGGATACAATTCAGGAGCGATGGCATGGTGCATTGTCTTGTTGCAGGATGAGGTCCCCAGTGGGATGTTGAAGACGCACAAACAGGAGCAAATGGTCATCCAGGATATCCCGGTAATGTTGACCTGTGAGGGACGATGTCACACGTACCAATGGTCCCATTTCAGTTCACGTAAACAGTCCGCATACGAGAATGCCACCCCCACCAGCTTGAAGAGTATCCTGCTAGCAAGGAGGATCCATCGCTTCATGTGGCTTGCGCCGTGCTCGTATCCTGCCATCCGCATGTACCAACGTGAATCTCAACTCATCAGTCCAGGAAGCATTTTTCCACATGTCTAGGGTCCAGTGGAGATGTTCCGGCGCCCATGCTAATCTTTGCACCCTGTGATGTGCGGTCAGCAGAAAAAGACAGCTTTGGTACAATATTGTCTAGACCAAAAAAAATTACCACAATTTGAAGAAGATATCAGAATTATTAACACTCAGCACAATGAACTGGAATTAAAATCTTTTGAAGCTGTTGCCATCATCAAAAAAACAAAAAGATGTAGCTTGCAACATCTAGAAGCCACATAGTATTCTGGGAGCTTGGAAAACAATAAAAAAGGAAGCAGTATATGAAAACACAAGAAAAAGAAACTGACTTTAGATACCTACCCTTTTTCATGGAGGGGTGCACACTGACACGTATGCTGAGATATCTTTCTGTGATGTGTTGAACTTCCTGTTGTGCAAGAACTCCATAGCAGTCAATCATTCAGTGCCAATGTTGCTGTAGATGGTGACAGCGTGCACTTTTAAAACATCTGAGTATGCACATGGAATGTGTGAAACGCTTAAAGTGCCAGATGTTTTTAGAGGGCATGTGTTTTTACACTGTTTATACTGATATAAGATTGAGATTACATATATACAGGGGTCTATAAATTCATTCCCACATTACAAAAATTAATACAAAAATATGTATTGCAAGTACCAAAAAGGGATTGCACAACAATGATGGTGCACAAGTAAATTTTTTTTTTTTTTCCAGTGTCGGTACACCTCCACTTGGGTGCCATTTGTGGCCCAGAGGACATCTCAGCAGAGACAGAATCAATTACATCCATTATTCTGCTCTTCAACATCTCGACATCCTGAACGCTGCTAGAGTAACCTTGGTTTTTTGCGTAACCGTACAGGAGGAAGTCCAGAGGGATTATGTCAGGCTGTCGAGGTGGCCATGTCATAGGACCATCGCAGCCAATCCATCTATCCAAAAATATGGCTTTCAGGAACTCGCAAAACATTGACCAATGTGGTGGGGAACCATCTTGTTGGAAAATAACCGAAGGTTGGAGTGCGTGCAACTGAGGTGCTACAAAAAGTTCCAGCATGCCCAGGTACACTTTACATGTTACTGTGGGCTTTGCAAAAAAGAAGGTTCCAATGATTCTGTCATGCATCAGGCCGCACCATATGTTCGCTTTCAGGCTAGCCCTGTGTTGTTCGATGACATAATGGGGATTTTCTGATTCCCAGATTCGCACATTGTGCCTATTTACTGTACCGGAGATGTGTAATGCAGCTTCATCTGTGAAGCAGACATGGTGCAGATAATTGCTATCATGAGCTATGCGCTGCAACATCTGTCACAAATGTAGCACAGTGAGCCCGGTCATCAGGCTGAAAAGCTTGAATAATCTGTACCTTATAAGCATACAGGTGAAGTTTGTGTAAAATTTTGTGAACTGTGTCATGGGGAATCAGTTTCCAGTGAAGCATTATGAATGGATTTCTTGGGGCTTTGCAGAAACTTCTCCTGAACAGCTGCAGCTGTTTCTCGTGTAACTGGTGGTCACCCCACTCAGAGGAGATCGCCAACAGTACCAGTCACTTTAAACTTTCATACCAAGCTTTTTATGCTTTTTTGGTCCGGTGTTGACATGGTTTGAATGTTCCTTGAAAACCTTGAAAGGTCCTTGAAAAATAAAAGTTTATTTTCGAGTCCTTGAAAGTACAGGAAAAATTCAGTGTTAGAATAACTATAGCTTATGCCATAACTATTCGTAATTTACGTGCATACAATTACAATCATAATAGGTAGCTTACCTTTTATAGTAAGGCCAGCTCCTTTAATACACATTTCCCTGCACGTTTTGTTCTTTTCGTAGTCTAGCTTGGTTCAAGTCTCTGGTGTGGGGATCCTATTCCGTCTTCAGTTCATTCAATGCCTGGTGAACGTATAATTCCTTGAAGTGTACTGCAGTGTAATGACATTTGGCCCTAACAACGTGTAAAACCCAACTTTATTGGTTAATTGAGATTTATAAAAACCAAAATTCTTTAACTCATTACGAACTGACATTGACCAACTAACACAAACGTCCTATTTACATACACGTAAAAATTCCAACCAAAAACATTAAAAACATATATACAACTATTTACACACAACTTATCTTATTCCCTTCTATGTCATTCCGTCAATTCTCGTTCCCTACACCTCACGACATCCAGAGAGTTTGGTCACCATACCTTAGCCATTACCATGTAGACTGCCTCAAACGCTTTCTACCCCCCCCGGTCATCAGGAGACGTTGCAGATGTTATCTCTCCCACTACAGCAGTGTGAGTGAGTGATACAATCTTCTTCCTTGCCCCCGTTTCAACGTCAACTATGAAAAACTTCCACCGTGGCTCCATCTATTGCAAACTTTTGTAAAAACTTCATTATTATTTTTTTCTGTGTTTTTGGCTTTTTTTGTTCAGTTTTTATTAATTCTTTCCATTTTTCATTAAGGATACTTGGGCCATTATTACTACAAATTCTATCTCTATTTTTCTCAATCAACACAGACTCTGCAATGCAAGTACCAAAAATCAATTAAAACATCACCTGCAACAGCATATTAAAAATTGGCAAAAAAAAAAAAAGGCAGTAATACAATACTGCCTGGATAACCACACGTACCCGAATTTTGAAGAGATTAAAATAATAAAATCATGTAGCAATGAGAGACTCCTACGCATTGCAGAGTCTGTGTTGACTGAGAAAAATAGAGATGAATTTGTAATAACAATGAAGTATCCTTAATGAAAAATGGAAAGAATGGATAAAAATTGAACAAAAAGGCCAAAACAAAAACACAGAAGAAGAAAATGAAGTTTATACGAAAGTTTGTAATAGATGGAGCCATGGTGGAAGTTTTTCGTAGTTGACGTTGGAACGGGGGCGAGGAAGATGATCATATCGCTCACTCACTCTGTGGTAGCGGGAGAGATAACATCTGCAACGCCTCCTGAAGATCACCCCGATGGGGGGGGGGGTAGAAAGCGCTGAGGCAGTCTACATGGGAATAGCTAAGGTGCGGTGACTGAATGCTCTGGATGTCGTGAGGTGTAGGGAATGGGAATTGACTGAATGACATAAAAGGGAATAAGATAAGTTGTGTGTAAATAGTTGTATATATGTTTTTAATGTTTTTGGTTGGAAGTTGGAATTTTTATGTGTATGTAAATAGGACGTTTGTGTTAGTTGGTCAATGTCAGTTCGTAATGAGTTAAAGAATTTTGGTTTTTATAAATCTCAATTAACCAACTAAAGTTGGGTTTACATGTTCGTAAGAATGGTTGGAAGGAAAGAAGATGCTGTTAGGGCCAAATGTCATTACTGCAGTACACTTCAAGGACTTGTACATTTGCCAGGCATTGAATGAACTGAAGACTGAATAGGATCACCACACCAGAGGCTTGAACCAAGCTAGACTTCAAAAAGAACAAAATGTGCAGGGAAAGGTGTACTAAAGGAGCTGGCCTTACAATAAAAGGTAAGCTACCTATTATGATTGTACAGGCAAAAGTTCAAAACTCCATAAATAGTATTTTAATTTTTTTTTTTTAAATATTGGTATGAAAGAGTATAGTAAAATAATTGTTTGTACTAAAAAGTTGTATAGGATCTTTCTGTGTAGTTTTGATAAAAACACCAAGCTGATCAAATAATATGCTGAACTTGCTTTCAACCCAGGAGAGCACATTGAATGCAAGTATCTTGGCTATGACATCACTACGGAGTAAAATGTCAGCCTTGAGAGTAAAATAAGTGTAATGGTGTACTTGCGAATTATAATGGGCTTCCGTGACTGGATTAAGAAGCGTTCTTGCGGGAGGGTGGAACTTCTAGGAATTGCACGTGCTTCATGCGTTGACCCTTCATCTCCTTGCTGCATCAAAGTCGTGCATCAAAAATAAAAAAGTTAAAGCAAACAATAAATATCATACCAGGAGATGAATACAAAAATAATGTACCCTTTAAAAATATTCCACGAAATAAAATGATTTCGAAAAGCACCAAAACAAAGAGGCAATTCAAAGTTAATAAAATAAACCAACAAGGAATTAACAGGCAGGCCATTAAAGGTGTGTTCGTCTCAGCTAAGTTGAACGTTTTTTGGAACTTGCTAAAATACCTACCTACCTACCTACTGAGCGACCGACAGCAAGCACATATGATAATTTGGTTTTAAAAAGTCCTTGAAAAGTGCTTGAATTTATCTTGCTTGGAAGAGCACGAACCTTGGTTGGTCGTCTGTACTCTTTTCTGAAATGACACTGGACAGTAACCGGCGATTTGGTCTTGTGGAACCACAACACGCACACCACTTTTCCTTGCACGTAAGCCCAATTGTCGATGAAATGCTCCTCTTATTCAGAAGTAGCGCTCACCTAAAGAACAGAAAAAAAAAAAACTTAAGTGCTGTTATGTGATGTTGCCAACCATTTTATTTTAACTTTCACAGATTTTTTATATTAATATTTGTAATGTGGGAAATACTTTATGGACACCCTGCAGGTTTCTTTTAACATGTAATTAGTTGGTATTTTAAGCATATTTTATACGAAGTAGCTTTTAATAATAACGTTCTTTTTAGTTTTGAGTTTTAAGTGTTAAATTATCAAAATTAATTCCACTTAGTAGTTCTAATTCTGACTATTATATAGCTCTAATTATTGTACTATTCTCTTTTACGTGCAATATTTCAAAGTAACTTGTACAGAAAACTAGCGGATAATGCTTACCTTGGCATTCCTTTCTAGCGACGGGGACATTTCACGCACGTGTTTTCCGGTCTTTGTTGAGGTTATTGTCCTAAATTCCGTTGTATGCGATGACTGGCTTTACTTCTCACACTTTTCACTGGGTATACTCATTGGATCTTTGCTTTAGGATTCAAACATCAATTTTTACCGTTCTTTATACTCGAAATTTTCGCCCATACTCTGGGCATCTTCAGGAGCGTGGCGACTTTACCACCGATGTTCGTGGTTAACTTCGCGCTAATGGAGTCCGATACTCCTTGTTGCCATTTGTCGGAAAAACTTTCCTGGATATATTTCGTTATCAAGCCCGGCTGACGCCATCTATGTTTCGTTAAGAACACTTTTTTCCCCCCGTATTTTTTTTTTTTTTTTTTAATTTTTTTTAATTTCTTCTCCTATCCTGGTTTTCTTGTCTTTTTTTGCCTGTTTTTCTTTTGTTGTTGTTTTTCTTGTCTTATTAGTTCTTTCCACAGGCCCGATAATGTGCTAGGGTCGTTCTGGTTATATACCCTTGCTTTATTTTTGTAGATTAATATTGCTTCTTCCCTCCTCATTTGCCTTTCCGATTTTTTATTCTTTTTTAGCATTTTAATTTCATCGAACTTTGGGAATGTCCGGTTTTCCAAGCAGAATTGCACTAAAGCCGTTTTGGCTTCTTTTTTTTGCCAGTTAGATATGTGTTGTTTAAGTCTTTTTTTTAATCTGTTTTTCGTACTTCCAATGTACGATATTGGGGTATGTGTGCTATTGGAATTTCGTAGGTTCCTGATTCTTCTAGCATTTTTTTCTGTTTTTTTGTTGACAGTCATACTTTTCACGGTGTGCACTGAGCTTCCTAGTTGTAAGTCATATTTAGCACAGTGCCTATTGATTTCTTTACTCACTCCTTCCAGGTATGGGAAAGCTCCAATGTATTTCAATTTTTTATTTCTCATCTTCCTTTGGTTGTGCACTTCTTGGCCTTCTTTACTCTGAGTCATATGCTTTTTACTCTCGTGTATCCATTTATTAATTAGCTTGCTCGGGTACCCATACTCTTGTGATATTTTCGAGATAAACTCTAGCTCTTGATTTTTTAGCCTGTTGTTAGATGTGTGTGTGTACGCTCGCCGTATCAAGTTTACTATGCTGTTTTTTTTATGTATCACTGGATGGTGCGACGAGTATGGTATCAGTACAGGTATGTAAGTTGCTCTTCTGAACACAGTGTATTCAAAACTATTTTTGTTTTTCTTTAGTTGAATGTCCAGGAAGGATAGGCAATTATCCTCTTCAAACTCAATAGTTAGCTCTATGGTGTTACAGATTTTGCTAAACTGCTGTGCTAGATCTTATAGCTCGGCTTTGTTAAGTTTAGACATTATAATAATGTCGTCTACATATCGAGCATAAAGTATTGGTTTTTCAGGTAAATTTTGAATAATTTCTTTTTCGAGGTATGCCATAATCACTTCTGCGTATAATGCCGATAATGGGGATCCCATAGGGCCTCCTTGTGTTTGTTTATATATATTTCCTTCAAAATGGAAGATGTTTTCCTTGATGAAATATAAGGTATTCTTTAGCTCTTTCAATTGTGACAAGTTTAGTTCTTTGTTGATGCTTAGTTGTTGCATAATCAATTCGATGGCTAGCTCGACAGGAGTGTTTGGGTATAACGCCTTAACATCCATGGAGGCCATAGTTATTTGCTCTAGGTCTTGATTAATTAATTTGATTTTTTCTATAAACTCATAGCTATTCTTTAATGTATATTGATTCCTCATGAATATTGGGGATAGATAGTTGTATATCTTTTTTTCTAGGTTGATGAGTGGTGAGATTTTTTTCGATAGAATCAGTCTTAAAGGTGTGTTTTCTTTATGAGTTTTAATTTTCGAGAATATTTTTGGCATCCCTGCTCCCATTGGAGGGTTTGGATTTTTTATTTCTGTTGGTAACGTACTGTGGTTCCTTATATTAGCCAGGAAGGTAAGTTGTTTGTCGGTGGGATCTTTGTTGATGCTATCGCACTGTAGCTCTGAGATGGCCGTCCGCATTTTATCATTATATTCCAAAGTGTCCATAATAACAATTTGCCCTGTTTTGTCCGCTTCGCAGAATTTGATCGTGGGGTCTATCAAGAGCTAGAGTTTATCTTATATTTCATCAAGGAAAACATCTTCCATTTTGAAGGAAATATATATAAACAAACACAAGGAGGCCCTATGGGATCCCCATTATCGGCATTATACGCAGAAGTGATTATGGCATACCTCGAAAAAGAAATTATTCAAAATTTACCTGAAAAACCAATACTTTATGCTCGATATGTAGACGACATTATTATAATGTCTAAACTTAACAAAGCCGAGCTACAAGATCTAGCACAGCAGTTTAGCAAAATCTGTAACACCATAAAGCTAACTATTGAGTTTGAAGAGGATAATTGCCTATCCTTCCTGGACATTCAACTAAAGAAAAACAAAAATAGTTTTGAATACTCTGTGTTCAGAAAAGCAACTTACATACCTGTACTGATACCATACTCGTCGCACCATCCAGTGATACATAAAAAAAAACAGCATAGTAAACTTGATACGGCGAGCGTACACACACACATCTAACAACAGGCTAAAAAATCAAGAGCTAGAGTTTATCTCGAAAATATCACAAGAGTATGGGTACCCGAGCAAGCTAATTAATAAATGGATACACGAGAGTAAAAAGCATATGACTCAGAGTAAAGAAGGCCAAGAAGTGCACAACCAAAGGAAGATGAGAAATAAAAAATTGAAATACATTGGAGCTTTCCCATACCTGGAAGGAGTGAGTAAAGAAATCAATAGGCACTGTGCTAAATATGACTTACAACTAGGAAGCTCAGTGCACACCGTGAAAAGTATGACTGTCAACAAAAAAACAGAGGAAAAAATGCTAGAAGAATCAGGAACCTACGAAATTCCAATAGCACACATACCCCAATATCGTACATTGGAAGTACGAAAAACAGATTAAAAAAAGACTTAAACAACACATATCTAACTGGCAAAAAAAAGAAGCCAAAACGGCTTTAGTGCAATTCTGCTTGGAAAACCGGACATTCCCAAAGTTCGATGAAATTAAAATGCTAAAAAAGAATAAAAAATCGGAAAGGCAAATGAGGAGGGAAGAAGCAATATTAATCTACAAAAATAAAGCAAGGGTATGTAACCAGAACGACCCTAGCACATTATCGGGCCTGTGGAAAGAACTAATAAGACAAGAAAAACAACAACAAAAGAAAAACAGGCAAAAAAAGACAAGAAAACCAGGATAGGAGAAGAAATTAAAAAAAATTAAAAAAAAAAATACGGGGGGGAAAAAGTGTTCTTAACGAAACATAGATGGCGCCAGCCGGGCTTGATAACGAAATATATCCAGGAAAGTTTTTCCGACGAATGGCAACAAGGAGTATTGGACTCCATTAGCGCGAAGTTAACCACGAACATCGGTGGTAAAGTCGCCACGCTCCTGAAGATGCCCAGAGTATGGGCGAAAATTTCGAGTATAAAGAACGGTAAAAATTGATGTTTGAATCCTAAAGCAAAGATCCAATGAGTATACCCAGCGAAAAGTGTGAGAAGTAAAGCCAGTCATCGCATACAACGGACTTTAGGACAATAACCTCAACAAAGACCGGAAAACACGTGCGTGAAATGTCCCCGTCGCTGGAAAGGAATGCCAAGGTAAGCATTATCCGCTAGTTTTCTGTACAAGTTATCAAAATTAGTGTTTTCAGTAATGAATTATAAGGATAGTAAGGATAGTAAAATAGTGAATGGTGTGTTACATTGCTGAAACCTCCTTAGATGAATCACACCTTCAAATGTGGATGTCACCAATGCTAATGAGGTATGTGGACGTATTTTTGTTTTATGATATCCTTTTGGCGTGACATGACGATACTTTAAATAGTATGGTGTGTTAATGAATGAGTTCTTGAATAACTCTATATCAAAATTACCACATCATAGAGGAGAGAATGATTTGTTAGTTGTCGGCATGCAGGGCTATCACTTACAAAAATGCTGCTGATGTGTGCTGGGGAAGTTGTGTACAACCTTTAGGTGACCTTACCTGGGAGGTTCTAAGTATGCATTTGGGATTCTGATTGATGTCTATGTCCAGGCCCGACAAGAGAGTGGGGCAGGGAGTGTAATTGCCCAGGGCTTGATCCTATTGGACGTTTGTCACAAATTTTTAGCAAAAGGATCCAGCAGAAAAGTGAAACATAACATTTGCGCCTCCCGTAGCAGCTGCTTTGGTCCCCCCCCCCCACTTGCATTCTCCTCCTGTCACGAAAACTGAAAGAATAGGAACTTCCCGTACTAATTCTGTTACCAATGGAAGCAGGTCAATTTTTGACTCGTACAAAAAAAAAAAAAAAAAAAATACTGGAGTCTTTGTACCCAATGTGTGTTTAGCCATCAGTCTATTCTGTACTGTCAGTGGCAAGAGCTGAGAGATCTTTCAGTGTTTTAAAAAGGATCAAATTTTATGATGGATCAACCATGGGACAAGAAAGACTGCATGGACTAACCACTGTTGCCAAAGAAGCAGATCTTTTTCGTACATTGAAATTTGATGAAGTCATTGACGACTTTGCATTTAAAAGAGCTGTAAGAGCTATTTTATAGAAACTAAAAAGTATTAGGTAACCAAATCTATTTATTGTAAAAAAAATTCTATTTTGATATTTAATTATAAAGTGTGTTTTTTGTAAATTAATAACTAATTTGACAAAAAAAGTAACCTTGTTTTAGTTTCCAAATATTGAGCACTCAACATTTAATAAAAAAATGTTTCAGGTTTAAGATTGTCAAGTGATTCTATGTATAAGTTAAAAATGAATTTCAGAATTGTACATAACCATAAAATAATTCTGATAAAATATTAGCAATTTAAATAGACAAAGTCATCACTCTTTCCACATTTTTCTTTAACCAACACACAGTAGCGAAAAAATTGTAATTCAACACTGCTGGGATCGAACCCAAGATCTCTCGATAACTAGCAGAGTGTGTTCGCGTTATGCCACGACACTATGTGTTTATCTGTTAGCATCTGACTTCACAAATCTGTAGGGATGAGCTCAGCAACTGAGACGTCTTCATCTGGTGGGGCTTGAGCGACACAATTTATTTATTTATAGCTAATAAATCCAAAGGGTGAGAGAAATGGTGAAAATCTTCCAAATACATGGAGACGATGTTAATAGACAAAGTGATCGCTCTTTCCACGTTTTGTCTTTAACCAACACACAGCAGCCGAATTACAATTTTTCGTCTGCTGTGTTTTGGTTAAAGAAAATTGTGGAAAGAGCGATGACTTTGTCTATTTACATTGTCTCCACGTATTTGGAAGATTTTCACCATATTAGCAATTTGATGGAAGTGTGTTTTATCATGTACAGGGTTTTGTACCTGTGGTTAATCTAAAGTATATTAATTCTGCACTCTTCTAAAATATCTCTTTCTATGGAGAGAAGGAACTGAAGAAGAAAACTTTGGGGACCCCGTCCTCAAGATTGCCCAGGGGCCCAAAAATCTTGTCCTCAGGCCTAGTTGTGTCAGTCTTCAAAAGAGAGGGAGAATGATGTCCATTATAATGCTTGCTATTCTGCAGAGACTGTAGAGTTTCTGTACTTTGAAGGTGTCCATTAAGGGAAGTTTTACTGTAGTAATATATATTTAAAACAACCATGAAATCAGATCAGATTATATGTACAGGATTTTAGGGAGGGAGTGTCTGACCGAAGAAAGCTAGGAGATTTGGGCTAGAGTGCCCGATAGGAAAGTGACATGGAAGCGAGGTAGAAAGGGGGAGGAAGACGCCCTTATTTATTACCAGGGGGAGAGGTGGCAGTACCCAGGACCCAGCGGCTTAACGTGCCCATCCCACTTACGACAGATATTTAGTGGTTCAAGCATTTGTACCTGCCTGGGATCAAACCTTAGGTCTTCCCGGTGGCAGTCACGAACGCTGACCACTAAGCTATCCGCGGCCCATACAACCATTAAATGATGCAGAGGAAAAGTAAAATACCAGTGGCCCTAAATTAGGGACGGGCAACTGCTTATAGCCGATCGAGTTGCTCACTGTGGTCGTTAGACCTTCAATAATAATAAAAAAAAAAAAAAGTATTGCAATTCACCTTGATGGAAACAGCTTCAAATCTTTATACTTTTTAGAAACAGTTCTGTATTTAAAAAATAACAATTTCAGTGATATTAGATTTTGTCTCAGATTCATAAGAGCCACAGAGATAGAAAGAAGAATGTTGCGATATATTTTGAATTTACATAACATTGGAAAAGTATATAGACTTTTTTCTGAAATCGGTGTATGTGCTTATTTCTACTTCAGTTTATTTTCACATGTATTTATTAACAGGATTATTTCTGTTAAAATTCCTAGAAACAAAATGTTTCTAATATTTTAATTTCCCTTTCACTCTTCTACACTTGTGGTGTTTTTCAGGTACTCATGTAATGGAAGGAAGTGGGAAGATGCTAGTGACTGCAGTTGGTGTAAACTCACAGGCTGGCATTATTTTCACTTTGCTTGGTGCTGCCAAATCTGAGGATGATGAACAGAAAAAGAAAAAGAAGAAAGGTTTAACTCTTTTGTTGTCTTGAATACTGTAGTTTTGTTTCTGGAATGTTCATTGTGTTTTGATTCGTAGCTCTCAGTGAATGCCATGCAACTTACTGGCTTAGTAATTGCGTAGTGATTGTCTACTCAGAAAAATCTGGTTGGGCAATCACTGTGCAATGTGAATATTGTTCGAAAGTATATCTCATTTTAATCAAAAGAGTGGAAAAAAATAATTTCTAGTGCTTTAAATAGTTAATAGCTGTGCTTGAAAAAACTACTATCCTAAAAATTTATTTAAATAGCCGCAATGTACTAACACAACTGCAAAAGTGTGAGGGATGTTAGAAAAGTACTGCCTCCATGTAGGTATCAGTCTGTGTGACCTTGAAATGGAGCCTTTCCCAACTTGTTCATTGTTTTGTGAGCTTTGGTTTGCAGTGAGGTACATTTTGGTAAGTGTAGTGGTTTGCATTGTATTTAGATCAAAACTGATTACTAGTTTCCTATTGATTCAAAGTGTATTTAACAGGAAACAGTAGGTTTTGATTCATTAAAATGAAACTCCCATTGGACTTCACTGGTGATTATTGGCTTTTGTGGTAAGATACTGTAGACATTAAGTGCTATGTGTTGTTGGGTGAGAAAATAAAGGCAGAAATATGTGCCTAAACCACCAGCCAATGTTTGGAAGGCCTGTTGCTACTACTCATAATTCGAATGGAGAAAATGTCACTGAAGTTATTTTAGAAAATCTACAAATTTGTCGCTGTAGTGGAAAAGTTAAACATTGGTTCACCTAGTGTCAATAAGATTATTGCAGATCTTGGTTGCAGGAAAGTATGTGTTTGTTGAATGCCCCATCAGCTTGTGCCTGAAGTGAGGAAAGCAAGACTGGAACCATGTCAATGATTACTCATTCATTGCAAAAGCAAAAGTTATGAATTTCTTTACAACCTTGTCACTGGAGACTAAGAGTTGGGTGAATCAGTATTGGTCTGGAAACAAAAATCAGTCACTTGAATATTTGTCAGCCCACTTCACCCAGAAAGAAACAGTTCAAGACTCAAAATTCCGCTGAAAGACACGTGCACATCATCATAAGGGACTACAGGGACATCATTCACCATAAGTACATGGTCAAAGGCACAAAATTAAGTCAATACCCTAAGGAGGCTGAAAGAAAGAATCAATTGTTTTTTGTCAGGGGATGATTTTTAAGATTCTCATGCTTCTTCAATATAATTCCATACCCCACACCAGTACTGCCACTTCAGCAGCAGTAGAGAACATCAGATTTGAAATTGTTCTACACTCTCCCTACAGCCTGGATTTGGCATTGTGTGCCTTCTTGTTGTATGTAGCAGTAGAGAAACATCTGAAAGGAATTAATTGAACATTTAATGAATTCAAGCCACACTAAAATGGTTTCAAACAGTCTGAAGAGTTCTACAGAGACTGGTTTGAAAAAAACTGTTCAGTGCTACTGGCATTGCATCAAACAATAGGGAATAAATGTATCGCTTTGAAGTGAAAGTTCGGTTTTTTTTTTTTTTTTTTTTTTTTAAAATCCAGGACCTTCAGCTTCTTTTGCCTTCTAGGAAAACTGTAAATGTTGAATGTGGTAGAATCTCTTCTCATGAGTTGGCATTTTGTCCAGTTGCGCTCCTTGAAACAGTGGATCACATGACCAATCAACACTTCTTTCTGCATGGAGTGTGAAGAAGAGGATTGAAGCTCTGACCTCCGGTTTTGGTTTCCAAAGAAGTGATTTTTTGGCAGGTATTACAGTCCTTCCTGTTTTGTGTCATTTGGCCCTGTAATTGACTTCTGCCAGTCCATAAAACCAGAGCAATTCCTCGTGTGAATGTAGTGATTCTGTGGAGCCAAAATGCTGTTGTCATTTTGATGTACTTAGTCAATTCTGGATTGATTTTATCAAAACTTGCATTTTTCTGCTCTTCAGAGACAAAATAGGGCCTTTTGCTTTGTGAGCCTATGGTTGTACACAAGATGGTGCTGATAAGTGTTTGTTTTTTTACAGAAAGAATGGAGTCGGGAGATGATTTTAATACTTTATACATATTACCCTCTAAGGTCAGCACACTTCTGACACCACTGGTGAAGTGTCCTGATTTACAACTATATTCATCCCCAGCTGATGGTAGTTTCTGAGTTTGATTGCCCCCCAATGAATTGTGCAAGAGGTGTTTCCATACTGTAAGAACCAGTTAGTGCAATTACATAATTATGAAATAGGCATCGGAGAGAGGGGGAGTAGAGCACATTGCACAAGGTTTGAGACTTAGACACCTGCACAGATCTTATTTCCTTTTCAGGTTTAGTATCCAATCATTTTTTTCTCCAAAATATTTCTGCTGCTGACTGTGAAGCCAAAATGCATAAATGTTAAACTTGAAGTGGAATTACTACTGATGCTGGCAAAACCATGTTTTGATATCTATTTGTAGATATTATATAGTTCACACATCTTGTTTTGCAAAGATTTTTGATCTTGTGGAATTATGTCAAGGAATCAGCTTGTGTGTCAGTTAAGTTGGAAGCTGTGTTCTTATCCAAATTGGCTGTTATCCTCATTTTTTTTTATTTAAACCTTTTTTTTTTATCCTTGTCTTGTGTTTGGTGCTGTACAACCATTCCTGTTTGTTTCTTCATTTTTAAACCATAAAACTCACACAGTTGTGAAATTGATTTCTTGGTGTATTTCAGTTACAAAAGCAACACATTTGTTTGGATATATATGCATTGCTTAAAAAATACCTTTAAATTGACAGCAGACTCCTTGTGTGCATTATGACTACAGTGAACAGAGATTGACTATTCCCTGACATACCATTTTGCATTGCCAAAATAGTTTGTGTACCTGCGTTGAATATCAAAGGCAGTACAGGTTTTGATTCATCATGTATTTATTAAATTTTGGAAATTCACATTTGTTTCCAACCACAGGGTGAAAGGTTCATGTTCTCTCAAAATGATTTTTTTTTCATTTTCATGGAACATGAAATAACTTTTGTTTATAATACTAAATTTCTAAATCGCAGTATTTTAATACATTCTTATTAAAAACCAATCAATAAAGTTTTTCAGTAGATTTGTTCAGACACAGAATGCAGTCAAGTAATTCTTTCCTTTCCATAAAAAAAAAAAAAAGTTTCTGGTTTGACTTTTCATTTGACAGAAATTGTATTTTCCTTCTTTGTAGCTTATTTCTTATAGAAGCTTGTCCTTGTTGCCATCTCCCTTCTTTTTCTTCCATTTTCAAATTATATGTATTAAAGAAATTCTGTAAAGATTGCACACATATATATATACCCCCCCCTCTTTCTCTCTGCCCCCCCCCCCCCCGTGTATATCTGGGCCATCCTATCATATCATTGCAACCAGTCATATGTAGTTCAGGTACTGAAGCTGCATTCATTGTATAATATTTATGTACAGTCATTTCATTTCTCTTTAAAATGAAGTAGCTAATTTTGTTAAGAAACTTGATAATGTAGGGCAGTCGAATATGCAGTTATTTTCATTTTTTTAACGTTTTTGTGTAAAACAAATTTTTAGAAGTGCTGTGTATCATATGTTTAAGTCTTGTACTGACTGAGGAAACATGTTTTTGAAGTGTGGTGCATTTTTGTGACTGTTATCTGAAAACTTCCTTTGAATCATTGAATTTTATGAAATGGCTAAAGCATAAATTTCACACTCAGGATCAGGTCGTTTTTTTATTTTTTTCTCTTTCTCCCCTTTTTTAAAGAGCTTTTTGTGAATGATTTTGTTAAATTTTTTGCCTTGTACCTTTTTTGTAAGTATTTGTGAAATGATCTAATTTGGAATTTTTTCCTTTTTGTGCAACCCACTTGACATAATAGAAGCAAAAAAGACGCGCAAAAAGAAGAAAGATTCCTCAGGTGATTATTTAGGCTTAGTCATTTACATATATGTATATATATATGTATGTGCTTCTGTATAACTATTTTTTGATGTTTTGAACTTTTTCTCGTTTTCTCAGTATTGGATTTCCCAAGAAGCTATTTATATCTTAATTAAACCAGATGCTCTTTTCATTCAGGGCCTTTTTCTGTTATTTTTATGGATGATTTTAATCTTATTGGGGAATGTGAAAATGTTCCATAAAATAAACTAATATGTTGAATAAAAACTAATATGACAAATCGGAAGCATTGATATAGCAATTCAAAATAACTGTAAATGCAACAGTTTCTGGTCAGCTCCATTTTATAATACACAATTTATTCCCTTAATTTTTTTAGTCAGCGATAATTCTTAGAAATAAATGCTGCATTGCAGTAAAATATATTTGTACTATCTTTCCTTTTTATTGGAGCACTGATACGTGTTAGATTTTGAAACAAAATTCCTGTACACCTCCTTGTAATCCAACATAAAATCTGAAATTTCCTGTACTATTATTCTAATTGCATTTTTTTTTCATGAAATTCTGTAGCAACTTAGCATGGAGAAAATGCTGTCAAGACACATGTTACTAGAATGTCAAATTCCATTTTGTCAGTGTTTGTATACTTATTTATTCTCTGCACTGTAAGAATGTTGATTGTAATGTATTGCCATAACAGGAAACTTGAAACAATATTTAAATGGTTCTGTCATATGCAACTGAGTTTTGATAGAACTCTATCATGCAGTTTCTACAAAAATAAATAAATAATAATCAGGAGATATTTTAAGATATCAGTGTTTCATGATCACTGATTATTTTACTTTGTTTCACTTGGTTGAATTAGCATTTTCCCTTGTAAACAGATTCAGGCATTTCATAGATTGTGCCATAAGTAATGCCTGAAATTTTATTTGAAGGAGTTTCTAAATGACACACATTTCATTCTGTATACCCACAAACTTGATTATTTTAACTTTTTATTTAATATTTTTCCAAATAGTCACTGTGGCTCTTTTTTCAAATCACTAAACCATGCATGCATATGTGTGTCTATGCACACATGATGAAAGTTGTATACAATTTTTGTGAATGATACAGTATATTTATGGCTGTTTTCGTCTCCAAATTGCTGTTAACTCAGCACCTTCTTAAAGTGTCCAAAGAGATGAAAATCTGAAGTCACTATACAGTATATGTATGATGTGAGTAGTTATCACTATATATGGATAATGTAGTTGTGCAGGAAGTCTCCATTTCTTATGCAGTGTCCTGTGTACTACTTAGTTTCTCTTTACAAAAATCCCTAAGGATTAACTCTATCATTGCCTTAACACATAGAATATATGAATTTATTATTTTAATTTTTCTTATTGGGCATTTTCAATTTTTTTTATCAGTGAACTTTTCTGACATCACTTCATAGACTAAATGTACTGTTTAGGATCTGTCACATAATGTTCTTCATGAGACTTAAGATCCCTGTCACTGTCCCTAATACCACTTTACACAGTGCACTCCTTGTTTATTTTTATAAACATTGTGCAGAACATGTGTTAAGTGGCTGAATCTCTTTAACAGTGTCTAAGAAGAAAAACTTGAAGGATACCAATATCGTGTGTTGTGCTTCTTTTAAGTGACTGAATCTCTTCTAGCATGGTACATTCCACAGAAGGAAATCTTAAAAACTCTTAAGACGGACAACATATCATCCATTTTGCAAATTTTGAAGATGACGATCTGATTTTTGGCGTAAATGTAACAAGGATGGTAAGTCAGATAATATCCGAAAACTTGAAAATTTTCACCGTCCTGTTTCAAGTTTCCGATCAATTTGAACATAACCATCACAGGATTCGCTAGTCGAAGCAACCCGCATTCATGTTTAATGAATCTGGAGGTTATTGTTGTACAGGTGGTCCGAATTTTTCCTGCACTTGACTTTTGTACATTAACTTTTGCACCTTAAAATTATCATATGCACATTAGCTTGTCAACAAGCATTTTGAGTTATGACATGACAATAAAAAATAAGTAATTGAAGCATATGGTGTTCACTTAAAAACCTTAATTGCTAATACGTGTATGTTTCAAGAACAGGGCCAGATTTAGATGAAATTTGCCCCTGGGCTGTTTTTTGAAATTTTCCCCCACCGTTTTGCTACTCATTATTTTTCTTTTATATATTGATATTTTGTTAGAAATTTTCGGATGATTTAAAAATCAAATTTCCTATTTTATTTTGATAAAATCTTTAAAAAGTGCCTTTATTTTTATTATTGCTTATTATTTAGGAAATTTCAAAACTAATGTATAAAATGTAAACAAGTAACATAATCACTCAATCAATTAGTAATGCAGCAAGGTAAAATGATAAACTTACCTTTCATGTTGTGCTTTTCGAAGTTCATTGAAATTCTCCAATGATGCACAGATAAATTGCACAGATCAATGGGAAAATTCACCCCCTCAAAGTTTCGGCCCTGGGTTGTAGCCCAGTCAGCCCCCTCCTAAATGCAGCACTGGTCAAGGATACTTTTTTTTTAATTGAAGGTTAAACAACCACCGTGAGCAACTTGATGGGCTATAAGCAGTCTCTTTTCCCTAATTTAGAGCCACTGGTTCCAGGGAAGAGAAGGGAAGGGAAAGAGCCAGTGCTGTAAGACAAACACAACATCCATGCCTCACTGGGATTCAAACTTGGTCCCATCTCGGATGAATGTTCATAAGCCAGCGCTTAGGCCACTGCGCCAGCAGGGTGGCCAATTATATTTTGAACATCGAAGAGTATTTGTTTATAACATTAAAGAAAGCTGTTCAGCTTGTAAATGAACTGCACTTTAGTGTCACCCTTGAAGATGTTGGTGAATTGATTGAATCTCATTTAGGACTTGATTCCAGTGCAAATCTAATTGGCATAGTATAGGCTTGAATGTAAAGAAAATAATGAAGCCTCCATGTGTCTTGAACAGTACTTAATCTTCATGGAATAATTCAATCCAGATTCAAAGCAAAGTTCACAAATACAAAGAGCTGTTGACAACTCAGTACAGGCTTCTTTATCACGAGAAGACTGGTGTTCAACTTGGCAAATTTTTCAATAAATTTAGAATTTTGGAGTTAAGTTCTGCAGCTCTTACAATTAAGAAAAAAAAAAAAAAAAAAGGTAAAAAGTTTGCCTGTCCTGTGGCACTCAACCCAAATTTCTTTTTCTAAACAACTGCCCAGCAAACAAACATTTGTGTGTGATATAACAGCAAATGGCCACAAACCATATGTTTTTATATTATTTTCAAACTATGCTTTTATATTTGCAAAGTTAGTGAGAGTGAGAAGGGCCATCTCAGACAGTTTTTCCTAGTGATTAGTCTCTCCAACTTTTTCTTCAGAACTGTGAAAAAGTTTTAGAACGTAATGGAATCTATCAAAAATACTGAAATTCAGCATTGTCACTAAATTTAAACTTAATGAGAAATTGTACAGCATGATGATGTTGGGGAACATTTCTCTCATATATTCAGCTAGAGCAGTGGTCCAAGTGTTGGCCTCTGCTTGCTTGACCAAGCAACCCTGGATGAAACACTGTCAAAATTCCTGCCTCCCCGCATTCCTGTCGGACCCTGTGGCCTCCTGCTCTCAGCCCTTAGAGTCGCCCACCATGGTGGTTGTTAAACCCAAAAATAAAAAAATGATAAAAGCCAAATGTAAATGTATTTATAACAGTGATTCCAAGTTTTGTCATGTCACCACCTGTAGCATTTGTGAGAACCATAGTGCTGTTCCAGATAATAGGACTGAAACTGTAATTTAAATTTATTTATTTGGGGGGGGGGGGGGTCACACAGTCGGTGAAAGTAATTGAAGTTAAAGCATTTTAGTTTTTCCAGCATGTTTGTTTCATTCATCCATCTATTTACTCCTTTTTCATGAACATTCTTCTACAAGAAATAAATATTTAATGCCTTTTTTTTTTTTTTTTATTCTCATCCAGATATTTTTGACAGCATAGATCAGTTTTATTCAGTTTCCCATTTAGGGATAGTAGCAGGGTTTTTACAGCTATTTTTCTAGGTGTATTCTACTTGATGTTATGCAGTTTAAGCTGAGTAACGCCATTTTTGACCAAAAACCAACATTCACAAATGAGAGTGGTGATAAAGACGAGAAATGCCATTTTTGGTTAAAAAAAAAAAAAAAAAAAACATTTCACAAATGTGAGAGGAGTTATCGAGTAAATGAAATTTTTATTCAAAAAACCCACTTTCACAGGAATTCACTGGGAACCTTGGTGACAGAATATAATATGCATTTTTACCTTCCCCTACTGTTAGAAAATATGCATCTGTCATATAAATGCAGCATTTGCTCCAAAATTATGGGATGCATTTTTTTTCCTGTGAAACAACTGAGTTAAAACAATATTTGTTATATTCAAGACCTCAGAAAAATATTGCATATATCCATGCATACAAAACCATAGGTAAACAAAACATTCATAATTAAGTCAGTTTGTAGCAGAGAGAATTGTACTTAGTAAAATGATGTTGAATTCCTAAAAATATGTCTTAAGTTTCATTATGTTAAGTTTACTTAAAAATTTTATTCAATTTTTAGTTTTTCAGAAAATCGTCAGAATTTTGAAGGTCACATTTTGTTTGTGACCACATTATGCTTAGACCAAAATGGTAAGTTCTGGTATGCATTCATGATGAACACCTCCTCCCATACTTCTACAAGCCACATATGTAAATTAGCCTTACATAATCACCTTTTGTACATAAGTGTAAGCATGTGAAGACATTGGAATTGGACAGTTTTTGAAAGGTTTGGACTGTGAGCAAGATAGGAAAGCAGTGCATAAGTCAGGCATCAACTTTGACCAAAACAAAAGAATCACTTCAGCAGCACACAGCAGAATGAGCAATATGTTAGGGCTGTTGCAAAGTTGCAATATGTTTGCAAAGCCCTTAAAAGGTAATTTGAAAAATCAAGAAAAGCCAAACAATTGTTTTCCCAAAAGTGTTAGGTAAAACTTAAAAAGGTAGATCAGAAACAGAAATGTTAATACCTAACTGCAAGTATTCTTTGCTAGATAGCTACAAAAGACATCTAACTTAGATGTTTGCATAAAGAGATGTACTAGGCAAAAGGAAGTGTGATCTTGAGTCCTTCCAGAAGACAAGACATATAAAGATCCACTGGTGATTGAAGACAGATTGTGTTTATATCTCAGAAAGGAATCACAACTGTTGAAGAAAAGTTTTTAAATAAAAATAAGTTGTTCAGAAATAATGACCCATTTTCATATGATGTGTATATAATTAAAAATCATTATAGGATAGTATACTGTTTGTAAAGGTGAGTAAAGTTTCATTTTATGGCCATGACACTGACTTAATATTTGAAACTCAGACTGTAAGACAGTGCCATTGAAAGGCACAATTTGCATGCTGCAAAACCTTAGTTTGCACTGAGTTAATTATCACACCAGTTGATTAGATAGTATCAGCTCATGGACCTTGCTGACTTCTGACTTTACCAGTCTTGTATTTGGTATTTTGGTAGCTGCACCTTATTCTTGCTCAACTTGCAATAAATTACATGTCACTCCTAGTACATCTTTTTTTCTAAATATAGATGTGAGTTCAGAAATCAAAAGGTGTAAATAACTGTAAAATGTAATTACAAAATATTTATTTAAGAACATTTTTAATATTAATATTTGGTATAAATTTGGTATATTATTGTAGAAGCAAAGTATTTTGCACTATAGTTAAGGAAGAGAAATTAAGACACTTAAAAAAATATGTGAAAATGTTATTTTGTCTTATTAAACTATATGAACTCCATACGCATTCCATTCGTTGAAGAAATGCTTATGGTAGAGGGAGCAAACATAAATTTGTGCTGAATGTAGTATGAAATTTCTGTATTAGCTTCTGAATATTTAAGAATATAAATTTAAAACATATAACAGCAATTTCTCAATACATTCTTGTGCTCAAAATTGAAAGTAGTTCAGTTTTGGTAGTTAGTTGTAAAATATTATGGCACTATCAGATAGGAAAATTGAAAACTGTAGGGGATTACATATATGTATTGACTTGCTTGAAAGTCTATCCTAGACTTGATAAAAATGATAGCAAAAACATTCAAATGTGAATCACAGTAGTGGTTTAGAAAAAAGTGGCAAAAAAAGTACATTCAAAGGATGCAATTAGATGTTTAGCAAATGAGAAGGCTCTTGTGGTTAAGCATAATGTACACAGTGCAGCAATTAAGTAATGACACTGAATTTATATTTTAGGAAATGGAAAAGCAGGAAAACTTAATTACACGAATATATTTTATTCAAAGTACATTCTTCCTGCATTAATACAAAAAGTGGAATTATCATCCAATGAAAGGAAAGACTTGCTGAGGCCATCACTTGGTATGGAGTGAAGGGCTGACCTGAGTTTTTTGTATGTCTTCATATTTATTCGAAGTACATTCCTCCTGTGTTAATACAAGAAGTGGCACGGTTAGCCAATGAAAAGGAAGGACTTGAACAGGTCATCTTTTGGTATGGAGTGAAGAGCTGATGTCACAGTTCTTTGTATGTCTTCATATTTATTCGAACTACATTCTTCCTGCTTTAATGCAAGAAGTGACACAATCAGCCAACAAAAGGAAGGATTCACAGAGGTCATCTTTTGGTATGGAGTGAAGAGCTGATGTCACAGTTCTTTGTATGTCTTCAGTGTCTTGGAAAGCTTTTCCTTTTAAAGGCAGCTTTAATTTAGGGAATAGAAAGTAGTCACATGGGGACAACAAATCAGAAGAGGGGGGGGGTTGAGTACACACACTTGTTATCGTGCCAGAAACTGCTGTACACTGACTGCTCTGTGTGTGCATGTGTTATGAAGGAACTATTGCCCATTTTTGTACTCGGGCTTGACATAAACAATCCTCTTGCACAATCTTTCCAAAATGGATTTGTATGCATTGACAGTGATGGTTGTACCTTCAGGAATGAATTTGTGATGCAGATTTCCCTTGATGTCATAAAAGCACACAAGCTTTGTCTTGATTTTTGATTTTGGACTTCCATAACCTGATTTCATGTCCTTAGGTGACTGTGGCAACTTCCACTGAGCACTCAGATGCTTCATTTCAGGATCATAAGGTAATAACCCTGTCTCTTCACCTGCCACTATGCTTTGGAGAAAATTTCGCATTATTTCTGCAGTTTCCAGGATGTGTTTTACATACTCCTTGAGCATGTTTCTGGTCGTCTGACAAAGCATGTGGAACAAAACGAGCACCTCCCCCATCTGGCACTGAAATTTGATGAATAGTCTCCTTATTAACACTGAACTCACATTCCAGCATCCTCAGTTTCACACAATAACTTTTTATCCTTTTCCAGACTTTAATTCATTTCAGACGTGTGCACTGAGATTGGGCATCTGGATATTTGTGCACAAGGTACGCAATTAGCCTCCCATACACATCACGCAGCAATTCAACTTTACTGATTTTCAAACAGAATCGAACATTTGCTCTGTGCTCCATGAGCTGTGACAATGTTCTTCCACCAAATGACATCATGCACAGCATAAATAATCATCTGCACAATTCTCACACTAATGCTACCGCATAGCTCATAAATGACCTATCAAAAACCATGCCTTCCCAACCTGTTTTTTTAGGAAAAATAAAAAAATAAAAATCTTTTATAATTTAATTGCTGTACTTATAAATGTAGTCTGTTAAAATATATACACGGTCAAGTCACATTATTGTAACCACCAGCTAATATCCAGAATAACCGCCGTGTGCAGCGCAGACAGCAGCTGGACTGGCTGAGAGTGACTCAATAAGGTGCTGGAAAGTGTTTGCAGGTATGTGAACCCATGCTGACTGCAGTGCATCTGACAGCTGCTGGAGGGTGCGTGGTGGAGGATCCATAGAGCAAACAACACGATTGAGGTGGTCACACAGATGCTCAATTGGGTTTAAGTCTGGGAAATTAGGTGGCCAGGGAAATACTTTGAGCCTTCTTCGTGCTGTTCCAACCACTTTTCGACATTTCTAACTGTGTGACACATTGGATTCTCATGCTGGAAGACCCCCCCCCTGTAGACAATTGTCATGTATGGGTATACATGGTCTGCAAGGATGGATTCATAGTGAATTCGGTCCATAGTGCGTTCCACAGGTATGAGTGGACCCAGAGAATGCCATAAAAACATTTCCCAGATCATAACGCTACCCCCACCAGCTTGTGTTCTGCCAGCAATGGTTGAACAGTGTTTGTTCTCTGATGTTTCTCACCTTATATGCGAATATCCACCCGTTCGAAGAAGCAGAAAATGTGACTCATCGGAGAAAGCAATTTTTTTCCCCAATTTTCGGGCGGAAGTCCAATTCCGATGCTGCCATGCAAATGTAAGCCTTTTCTGACGATGCACCATTAGCATAGGTGTAGTGACCATCCATCTGCATCGGAGCCTCATATGCAGCAGGTTTCGCTGAACAGTCATTTTAAATGCACTTCCAGTAGCCCCCTGGTTCATTCGGCCTATGAGTTGCTCCACTGTAGCATGTCTATCGGCCCTCGCACACCTTCGCAGTTGACATTCATCTCTTGCATCAATGGCACATGGTGCTCCACAGTTTCTACATCGCTTATTCGCAATGGGGCCATTTCTCCAATCATGATACACTTTAACCACAGCAGCATGCCAACAGTTCACAGATTACGCTGTTTCAGAAATACTGCCACCCTTGGCCCACAAGCTGATGATCATCTCTTTTTGCAAATGTGATAAGTTACTCCTTTTATGCATGACAGCAACAAGTGATATGTTTTCTGAATGCCTACAGCACACCTTATATACGTTCCAAGCCAGCTCATGGTACATGCCTTCCTTTATTGGCTATGTGCTGTTAACGTCAAAAGTAGGAGGTGGTCACAATAATGTGACTCGTGTGTGCACACAGCACACCTAATCATAATCATCAACCATTATCAATCCACTGCTGGACGAAGGTCCCCCCAAGTTTCCTCCAAAACGGTCTGTCTTGTGCCAGTCTCCTCCATGTCACTCCCACATACTTTCGAATTCCATCCACCCATCTCCCATGTGGTCTTCTTCTGGGTCTTTTCCTGTCCCTTGGAATCCAATCTAAAATTTCGGCTGTCCATCGATGGTCTGTCCTTCTGGCAGTATATCCAGCCCATTGTCATTTCAGGGATATAACTCAGATCATGATGTCTTCCACTCTTGTCATTTTTCGGATCTATGAGTTCCTCTTCTTATCTCTCCTGGTTACACCAAGCAGGCACCTCTCCATGCTTCTTTGAGTTGCCTGCAGCCTTTGTGTGTCTCTTTTAGTTAAGGTCCACGTCTCTGCACCATACGTAAGCACTGGAAGAATGCATTGATCAAACACTTTTCTTTTAAGACATAATGGCATATTGCTCTTGAAAATTATGCTGTTTCTTCCAAAAGCTCTCCAGGCAAGTTTTGTACAGCGATTAATTTCTTCATCAATGTGACCCTCACTTGATATCTGCTGTCCAAGATAAACGTATGTGTCTGTTATCTCCAGCTTTTCTCCATAAATCGATAAATCTTCATTTCTTGTAAAAGCATTGAACATCACTTTTGTCTTCTGAAAGTTGATTTTTAATTCCACTTCTTTACTCTTGTCAGCAAGTTCCTGGATCATACTCTGCAGCTCTGGTGGGGTACTTGCAAAAATGACTACGACATCAGCAAAACGTAGGTGGGTTAGATAATCTCCATTAATCTTTATCCCTTTGTTTTCCCAGTTCAGTGATTGAAAGACATTTTCCAATGTGGCATTAAAGAGCTTCAGAAATATGGTGTCACCTTGTCTCACTCCCTTTCCAATTTTTATGTGTGTTGTATTTTAAAACAGCCAAATCTTTGCACTTGCATTTTCATAGATCTTATTAATAATATTAATGTATGCATCTTCAATACCGCAGGATTTCAGAACCATTGTAACTGCTGATGGTTTCACCGAATCAAAGGCGTTTTCATAATCGATAAAAGCCATGCACAATGGAAGTTCATATTCCCTTGCTCTTTCAATTAGTTCTCTCAATACGTGGATATGATCTATTGTGCTGTAGCCACTCCTGAATCCAGCTTGTTCTCTCGGTTGAGCCACGTCCAGTGTTACCTTCAAACGGTGTGAAAGAACTTCAGTGAAGATTTTATAAACCACTGATAGGAGGCTGATAGGTCTGTAGTTCCTGAGATCCTCAATGTCACCTTTTTTATGTAGCAGGATCATTGTAGCGTTGTTCCAATCCTCAGGAATCTTCCCTTCATTAAGGCATCGAGTGAAAATTTGGGCGAGTACTGTTTCGATTTCTCCACTTGCTTCCTGTATTATGTCTACAGTAATTCCATCTTCTCCTGGAGCTTTTCCTTGCTTCATGTTCTTGATTGCATGTGCAACTTCTGCTGGGAGGACTGGAGGAACTCTGGTACTGGTACCTTTCATGATGTCTGGAGTACATGTATCATCCCTTTCATATAATTTGGAGTAGAAATCTTTCACTCTTGTCAAAATTTCTGCCTCTATTTCTTGTTACAGAACCATCTTCTTTTCTCAGTGCCATAATCTGTTTTCTTCCCTTACTGAGATGTCCCTTTTCTATCTTTAGGCTTTGGTTGTTTTCAATTGCTTTCCTCACTAGTTCACAGTTGAATTTCCTTACTTCTTCAGTGATACTTTTTCGTACTGTCTTGCATAGCTCTATATATTCCACTTTGGAAGTCACATCTTCTTTAGTTGTCCTCATCTTTCTTCTTTTTTGCATCAACATTTTGGTTTTTCTTGATAATTTGTTCACATGCAACTTGTTCTTAGACCCAGCTAATTTTGTTGCTGTTTCCATAAGAGCTTTGGTTACTTTTCTGTTAACTTCAGAAATATCCACTTCTTCCGATGGTTAGGCCTTCTAACACAGAGAATCTGTTCTTCAGTTCCAACTTGAAGGTATTATGGTGTTTTTTAAGGTTGGTAATGTCAATACATTTTGTTTGTCTTATGAGCTTGCCACGTTCAAGTTTAGTGTTGAGGTGGTGCATCTTGCATCTCACTAATCTATGGTCACTACCTGTGTTGAACTTGTTTAGCACACTGCAGTCTTCTATGACGAATTTTTTGTTACACATAATAAAATCAATTTCAATTGTCGTCCCATTCGGATGTCTCCATGTCTATTTTCTGTGTGGCTTTTTCTTGAAAAAGGAGTTCAAGATGAAAAACCCTTCTGCCTCTGCAAACTCAACGAGAGTATTTCCACGCTGGTTTCTGTTGCCGTGACCGAATTTACCTACTGAAGTTTCATTCTGTTGCCGTTACCCTATTTTTGCATTGAAATCTCCCATAATTATCTTCAAGTGCTGCTTACCTTTATTATTTAGATGACGAATTTCCTCATAAAATTCTTCAATTTCTTCTTCAGGATGACTTGTGGTGGGTGCATAAGTTTGAATAATCTGAGCCTGGTATCTTCTCGAGAGTTGGATAACAAGTCGTGCAGCTCTGTCAGAGGAACTTTCAACTTCTACAACTTTATCCTTCAGTTTCTTGTTTATTATAAATCCAACACCACTAGTTCTGCCAGTATATTTCCCACAATAGTAGAAGAGATGTCCACTTTTCAGTTCAGTGAGATCTTCTCCTTTTCTCCTTACCTCACCTAGCCAGACGATGTTCCACTTGATCTTTTGTAGTTCCTCTTCCAATTCAAGAAGCCTTGAATCAGAAGATAGGGAGCTTCCATTATATGTAGCCAAGGTCAGCATCAGATGGCAGCCTAGTCCGGTCCTCCAGGGATTCTTAGCACCCTCTGCCTTCATGTCGCACTGGCCGCTGCCTTGGCCAGGTACATTCCAGCTGCTGGAGACTGAGGGCCAAGATTTAAGTTGTGGAGTCATTTTGGAGGGGTTTGGCCATAACTCACCACGCTGGCCAAGAGGGTTGGTGAGTGTGGGATAACATTTCCTCTAATCCCGATGTTATAGGTATACCGATATTGGCAATCGTCGGAACCCCTTTAGTGGGAACAGGATGCACCACAAGAAGGCGGGTTTGACATTTGTCAAGGAGAGGCTGTGATGTTACGCACCACTTGACCTTGCATTCCATATATATATATATATATATATATTGAGAGAGAGAGAGAGACAGTATGGATTTCATTCTGCATTTGACTAAAAGAAATTAACTTCAGTCCAAAACTCATGTGAAAAGGTGAAAAGCAAATAACTAAGTCTCTGCCCTCTTAAGGATAAACTACTAAAACACAATTGCCCTAGAATAAAAGCAATTGAAAATGGTCATTGACTGTAGAAAATTTACATTTTGTTATTAAATTTGAAAAAAATAGTATCAAAATGTGATGACAAAATCATAATCAAATGAAACAAAATTTCTCAAAATGAGCATGCGAAAATTATAAAAATGAAAAAATCTAAAATCTGAGACATTGTTATTTTCAACTTTAAAGTAAAAACTTTGTAATGTTAAATAAGGCAGCACATGTATACAAAAAGTTCTGAGTAGCAGACAAATGGAAGAAAAGGGCTGGTGAACTATAAGACAGAAAATGTTATAAACTTTAATGAAAAATCGAATGAGTAAGGAAACAAATGGAAAAGAGATTGATTGCTTAATTTTGTCCCAGAATGAAGTAATTTTAATGATCTTTTAGACTGAGCAATTGTATTTCTATATCTCACTATCTGTTTATGAATTTCTCCTCTACCCAATTTGGGCAAAAGGATAGCATATACCATGCTGATTGGATATTTATTGCACCATTTCGACATCAATGAACAATTAAGTATGACTTTTTCTGGTTAACTGCCAAGAACTACTGTCACTAATCCACTATAACTCATTAGATGTGATATTTTTTTCTGGTTGAACTGGGTGAGAATCCTAATTTCTGCAAAAGTATGTGTTATAGAGTTCAGTTCTAGTATGTGAATCTCCATAGTTCACATGTTCTAGATGTGATATCTCAGGTGTGGAATATTAAGGGAAATTTGCTCTCAACTTGAAAAGATAAATTAAAACATTCTTAAAAAAAAAAAGTCATATGTAATCTATATTTATTTATAGCTAACTGGCTAGAAAACAGATTAGTAAGTGTTGGAGAAATTGTAAATTTTGTACTTTTATGTATTGCATTTTATTTAGTAGTCACACAATTCCAACTTTAATGGGAAGACTTTTAGTCCATGAGTTTTGTCAGCAGAGATGAATATTCAATGTGTTAGCTTGTGAGAGTAGAATTCTTTTGTATTCATGTTGATATGGACAGTTTTGGTAGTGGCAGTGATTTAAACAGTTTTACTCTTCTGAGAATACTTCTAAGTGAGTGTTTTGTTTTTCTTGTTTTCATCTGAACAAAGTGTCTGTGAAAGCTAAAAAAGTTTCACTGTTTTCTGAGCCAGCTCAATTTACCAGGAAGTTGGGTATATATTACGATAAGTTTCGGAGATTTAGAAGTTAGCTCCTCAAAGCAAAATCATTTCCTAAATCAGAGTTACTGTTAGTGTTAGATTTTATGTACAGTTGTATCAAATGTCTCCATTTGCAGTGATCTTGGCACACAACTTGAGCTTCACTGATATTCATCAAATGTTTAACACAAGACCTTTTATACTTCATAATTTTTTTTCATGCAGGCATTCCTGACTCTGGTTTGATGATTTCCTTAGGCTTCTACATTTCTTCCGTGCTACTTGAGTTGAATAAATGCTATTCATTAGCACCTCATCGCTCATTCTTTCAATATGGCAAAACTTGTCTCAAAATGTTTATGTACACCTTACTAACAACATTTTGTTTCAAAAAGTTTTAAAAGTTTAATGTGCATAGAGTTATGAATGCATTCCTCTTTTATTTATGAATTACTGTAAATGCAAACAATATTAATATATTTAGCACATTAAGTGTTATGTCAAGAAGATGTATCACAGTTTGAGTTTTTTTGTTTTGTTTCACATTACACATTTGTTCCTCAAATGACCAGAACTTGTCTAGCCACCCATGCCCCCTCCCGCACACACATTAGTAATGTATCTCTACAGCACCCAAATGACTCCTGTGTCTCTTCTGCAGTACTCAGGTTTTGCTACTGAACATTAGAGTAGGAACAATTACACTTTCATACACAACCATTGACTTTTTCAAGAACCCATCTGTCCTGTGAAATCATCTTATAGCAGCTTCCCAATAGCTGAATTTACTCACCTACTGATTTCACTATCTGTTTTCTCTGTCAAACATGCTTCCTAAATATGCAAACTTATTCACCTGGTCCATTTGTGTAACAATCAGACCAATCTTGCATTCTTTAGTGACAGTTTCTCACTCACTTTCTGCCCTGGTGGCACTGTTGTCTAAGCTCTGGCTGCTGATCATTTGTCTAAGCTGGATCCAAGTCTGAATCCTGGCATGGCACTGGCTGTCTCCTTCCCTGGAACCGGCATCCCTAAATTAGGGATGGGCAACTGCTTATAGCACATTGAGTTGTTTGTGGTAGACGTTAAACTTCCAAATTAAAGAAAAAAAAATTATATGCTGAGTTCAAATTTTGTTCATCTAAAGTACCATACACTGTAACTCACTTTTGCTCTTTGCCAACAGAACTGTGTCAATGCAGCAACCTCTCTCTGCATACAATAATTTGAGACAAACCAGTACTGTCTCTTTATTTTGACATCCCATTACATACAGACATAAATGTATTGAACAACCATGGTGATGTTACACAACCTTGGCTGACTCCAGCATCAATGGTTTTGCCACCCCGAACGATCTTGCTTGCTGCCCAACAAAGTTGAGAGTTAAATGGGACGGACGTGTTCACCGTATTACCCTCCTCACCTCTCATCACTGTGATAAATGCTTGGTTTTTGGACACCAAAGAGTGGCTTGTCCTGCTACCACTTCTACTCCTCCGTCACTTCCTCGGCAGATGTCAGTGCCTTCTGCAATGGAAACTCCTCCGGCGACAACAGCTTCCGGGTCGGAACGTGGTCTTCCCTCTTGGGTGCTTTTGACTCTTCCAGCGGATTGTCTCCCTCAATCTCCGGATCAGAAAGTAGATTGCCCTACACGATCCCCCTCTTCCTCATCATCCATGCAGTGGGAGACTACCTCAGTGCCTCCTTCCAGTGCTTTACCGAAATCATCGGTTCCAAGCCTATTTCACATCCTCGATGACTCAAGTGCTGCCTTGACCAGGGAATTCCTCTGCAGTTCGCTTAACCAATTGTGACGGTACTGATACTCTGATCATTGCTCATACTTCTGGTGATGACTCTCGTTCCAGAAATGAGAAGAGATCTGCTTTCAAGGCCCCCCACGCACCAGCTAAGCGCAGACGTTCAAGAGTGCATCACTTCCAATCTCGCTCCTCGAATCGCTTCCGATCCTCGACTTGAACTCGAACACCACCAGTGGCCCTACAAGATTATATCACACCTCTGAAGAGGTTTTGCGCCAGATTCTGCAAGTCTAATGTAGAGCACACACCCTTAACCCATCCCGAGTTGATTGACCTCACGACTCGACGTTCAACTACGAATTCTACCGTACTAATGGTGCCTCATATTTGTTTGCTTTGCACACACACATGTACAATTTAGGACTTGCGATTGAAGTTTCTCGCTTTGAGACATTTGAGGTAGATCAGTGTGTAGAAAGGCTCAATTATGCTCTTCAGTGGGTCCTGCCTCCAACCAAAGAATTTTCATAAAATAAGTAACTGGGTTTATTACCCATTACCTTTTTCTGCCCTTCGATTGTACTTTGCCTTGTACTATGCTGTCTTCTTGCTAGACCCTTATTTGTACTGTTCTCCACGTGTGAATTGTGATTTCTCTCAGTGCACGACCACCTTTATTTTCTTAGCTACTGCCAAATCAAATGTGTTTTAGCGTTTTCTATATTTTGCCTGATGCAGGCACTTATCTGTGTTTTGTTTTCGCCGGGTGCGGTGGACCTGTACGTATTTTATCTTTCGCTAATAAAGATTTGTTTGATCTCCAGCACCAATGGAACAGCATTAACAAGTATACACACTGTGCTGTCAGCATGCATATGAGAAGGTTTAAATGCACTCCCAGAATTCTTATGCAACTATAGTGAATCACGTTGTTCATCCTTTTACTTAAATCGCACCTAACCAGCTTGTTCTTTTTCATCATCCAACACTGTAAACTACACAATCACTATTCCATTCTGTTCTAGTTATCTTCTTTTTTTAGTTTTACTTTAGTATTCCCTATTCCAGTCTAGCACTTACTCTGCCATTATATCTCCCTCGCATGCCATTTATTAGTTCCACGCCACTTCTGTGGCAGACTAGCCTTTTCAAATGTGGTACACTTACTGGATTCCACACTTCAGACCTCCACAATGTCTTTGACAAGTGAAAATAATGAAATGTGCATCTGCCACACAGCCAATGTTTCCAGTTGGTAATTCCACTTAAGGGTTCTGAAATGAAACCCAGTGAGTTGAGTCTATTGGTCAATGTCACACAGAACTAACAGCTACTTCAAAAATATGATACTGAAGCTTAATTTTGTGTCAAATTCATAGGTTCCTTTGTTGGTGTCTTGTGTGCTATTTCTACCCAGTGAAGTGCCTGTTAAAGGTCACGTTAAATGCCTGCAATTGCCTGCCTCAGAAGTAAAAAGAGCTGAATGCCCCCCCCTCCTCCTCCTCCAAAAGCTTGACATCTAAAGAAACTTGACTTGAGCCTATGCTCAGATCTCCAAGGTGCCAATGACTTCATCAGTTAATGTATGACTAATTTCTAGTTTTTTTTTTCTTTTGTCTCTTTAGGAATGCAGCTTGCAAACAAAGTGAAATATAGTGTTAGGGAATAACTGATAAATATTTAGCTGCACTATTGCTTTCCTGTTCTTGTTTTCAGAAAACTTAATCAGGAATCCTTAATAAACTTTTAATACAGGCGTGCTCATAAATTTAACATCAAAAGGATAAAATATTGATAGCTTCACATAGCAATGCCCGACTACTAGTTTCACAGTCATCCTGCAAACCCTAAGCTTGTAGTATGATAGCAAAATATACTGTCTCTTGTAATGATTAATTACTAATCTTTTAAAATAATTTTTCCAATTATATTGAAAAACATTCAAATAGCTAGGGGGGTTGTAAGGCTTCAATTCTCATTGGAACAGGCTGACATCTATGAGTTGGCATTCTTCATTTTGTTATGACTATTCAGGAGAACAGCATTCTTACATGTAAATTGTAATGCTCTACAAAGTTATTTAAGTGATGAATGGGACTTCGCATTAGTTTAGTTATGTATCGCAAATAAATTGCCACCCTGGTGGCACAGTGGTCTAAGCGATGGCTTCTGATCATTCGTCCGAAATGGGTGGGATTCGAATCTGTCGGGCATAGATATTGTGTTTGTCTTACAGCGCTGGCTGTTTCCCTTCCCTGGAACCAGTTACCCTAAATTAGGGACGGGCGACTGCTTATAGCCCATTGAATTGCTCACATTAGTCATTAAACCTCCAATCAAAAGAAGAATGAATTAACAAGATCTCGTGAAAATAGCGTAAAATAAAATAATTTGTTATAGTAGCATCTGAAAGATTTGATTAATTTTTGAGTTTGGGAAAGGGTCAAGATTATTGTGAGCTACAGTGTTTTAGAATGCCAAGGGCTAAAAATAGGTCATTGGTACAGTGCAAAGACATTGTCATTTTTGAAATGTAATATACAGGGTCCAAAGGAAAGTCGATATCCACCCATGTTATGGCTGAAGGAATGGTCTCAGACTATAAATGTTAGGTCTCTCTCTAGTAAAGTGGACATGCCTAATCGATTAAAAGCTATTGCAGTGCCCCTGGTGGTGAAGTGCGGAAGTTAGTAAATCTAACTCGGCAACGAAGCAAGATAGATGCAAAAGGTAAATTACGAAGTTGTTAAAGCATCGTCGAATTATGAGTAATTGACACAAAGAAACTTAAGAACACGCAACAATAACCAGTTAGACGTCAGCAAAATCTAGAGGCCCAACCATGCCCCATCCAGTGGAATGGCAGTGAATGACGTGTTAGAGTATGCAAATACGATAGTGAGGTATGATCCCACTGATGATGAAAGGCAGCCTGTGCTGGAGTGGATAAGCACTTCGTCGCAGAGCTTCTGATGGCGTGCTACATGTCCAAGCAGTATTGCAAGATGGTCATTATGTATGGCGAGTGTCATCGGAATGCATAGGGGTCACCTAACTAAACCCCTATGGACTTCTTCCTCTGGAGATACTTAAAGGACCAGATGTATATTACAGCGTCTAAAAGTTTGGACGATTTGAAACAGCGTATCATCAGTGCTTGTAACACTGTGACACTAGCAATCCTAGTTACAGTACACAGTAATGTACTGTCTCGCATTCAGATGTGCATCGCCACCGATGGCGGACATTTTGAACAATATCTCCAATAGCTTCCGGAGCTTCGTGTTGTTTTACGTTGCATGTACGTATGTCAGCTACTCGCCTGTAACCATTTTTGTGTCGATTAAATGCATCTGTAACCATCGATATCTGATGATGTCTAACTGGTTATTCTTCCGTTTCTTTGTGAAAATTCTTCCTGATTCGACGACGCTCTAAAGCTTCGTAATTGACCTTTTGCGTCTATCTTGCTTCGTTGCCGAGTTAGATATGCTAACTTCCACACTTCGCCACTAGGGGCGCTGCAGTCGCTTTTAATAGATCGGGCATGTCTTACAGTTAGGGATATAGACTTTCCTTTGGACCCTGTATATTTTTTTTTATTCCTTTTTGTCTCCAAATGCATGATTTTTAAAGTTTATTGTTCAGATTTTTAAGACAGTGTTTATAATAGATTTTTTGAAAATGTATATCACAGCACGTTTTTGTTTTATTTAATTTTAGTGTTAAATGTCATATCCACTGTTTAGTAGAACTGCATGAATTTTGGTTTTTATCACAAGCATTTTATGATGTCTGCTTAGAACCACGTGCTTGTAATGAAAATTGCATGTTGTTTTTAGTTTATTCTTTTCCCATTTTTACTTTCCTTTTTTTTTTTTCAATTGGTTGCTTATAGCACTTTTGTTTTTACTAACAGCATGGCATAATGATGCAAAGAATACAATGGAATGCTCTCCCCTGACAGTCCCTGTGTCCATTTCAGGTGAAACAGTTCTTTGCATATTTTGTTTTGAAATAATGTGTCAGCATTTTCGTATTCATGAGATGTGTGTATTTGTGCCTCATTTTTGCCATTTTTCAAGGCACTGCAATTCCACTTTTTTTGCCACAACTTTAAACTTAAATTGCTCATATTTTGTGTGATAAAGGTAATGTATGTGTATATTTTTTTTATTAAACAATGATTTTACTTTTACTAATTTTCAGTGATGTGTGAAATCCATGTGTTTTCAGAATAAAAACTTACATTTTTATTTTTTTTTTTATTTTTTGACAATGTAGCTCCATTTAGCATTTTCCAAAAATAATACCCCACTGTTTGTGAAAATTGTAACGCCATGAAGGGCTCTTGGTAGCTTCAAGCATACAGGATATGCACAACAGGTTGGGACATGTAAATGATAAAATGTCTGAAAATGCACGTGCAGTTTCGCAGTAGCACCCTCTGAACTGTCTGGTATAAAGAGCTGGCTCAAATGAGATGTTGCTATCAGTGAGGAGCCAACATAGAGTCAAAAGGGTGTTTCTTGTCTCTCACTATGCCTTGTCTATGAAGAAGGTCACATTATGAACACCTAATGGACTTTGAGCAAGGCAGAATTGATGGGATGAGAGAATCTGGATTTTCCTACATACATATCACTAAGCTGTTCTCTGGGATTCAGAGGTTAGCTCCACAAAGAAAAAAAAACAACAGATAATTTTTAACTGATTATTTACTTACTGTTACCGTATCAAACTTCTCCATTTACAGCGATCTTGACTTACAACTTGGGCTTCACTGACATCCATCACATGATGCACACAAGATATTCTATACTTCATACTCATGATCTTTTTCTCATGCAAACACTCCTGAATCTGATCCTCCCATGGCTTCCTTGGCCTTCCTCTGCCTTTCCTTCCTTCCTGCCACTTGGGCTGAAAATGTTTTCTTGTAAGCATCTTATCACTCATTCTTTTAACATGGCCGAACCACCGAATCATATTAGTCTCTACCTTGCTGACATTTTTCTTCACATTACACAACTCCAACACATTACACAACTTCATTCCTCACACAATCAGGTCGTGCCTTGCCCCCCCCCCCTCCCGTAAGTGATACTTTTCTCCAGCGCAGAAACGACTCCTTTTCTTCTGTAGTACCACCCAGATTTCACAGTACAGTGATGCGAACGCAGCAACAGTGACATATGAGGCTCAGGCGCACAGAAATCAGAGAAATGGACCACAAAATCGCACGACTGTCAGGGATGACAGATACCTCTACCTTATGGCAGTGAATGATTGCCCAGCGACATCCACGATGTTAGCACAGCAGTGGAGCACTATCCCAGGTCAGCTTTGTCCTCCAGCAAGGTTAGATTTCGTCTGCTGAACAGGAGTCTGGTCACTAGCAGCTTGTTGCTACTCGTTCTTTTGCCCCTTAACCACAGACTCCTTAGGCTACAAATGGGGTCTTGAACAGGCATTGGCAGGCTGACTGGCAGCTGGTCATGTTTTCTGATGAGTCAGAATTCAAGTTGATGCACTGTGATGGCCGCACACTTTTTCGAAGACATGGTGGTGAACATTACCTTGCAGCGGACATTTTGCAGCATCATACCTGTCCAATGACAAGCATTGTGGTTTGGGTTGTCTTTGGGTTCAATTCACTATTCCACCTGATATGAACTGAGTGAACTCTCAACAGCCAGCAATAAATCAGGGATGTTTTAGATGCAGAGGTCCTTAAAACATCTTCCTTCAGAGTTGTCCTGTCATTATATTCCAGAAGGACAATGCAGAGCCACATGTAGCCCAGAATGTCTAAGACCTCTTCCATGCACGACAGGATACCACTTCTTCCCTGGACTCCAAGTTTACTGAATATGTCTCTGGTCGAACATGTCTGGGACATAACTAGGTGACTGGCCTGTCAAGCTCCTCTGCCAGTCACCACAAATGAACTCTGGTCTTGCATAGAAGCAGGCTATTCTGCAGGACAATATCAAAAACATTTTCCATTTAATGCCACATCGTGTAAAGACTGTTATTGTTGCTCGAAGTAGCTTCACACAATACTGAGTTTTGAAGCAAAAAAATCTTGTATAGCTCTACAAATGTAATCAGTTAACTCGTTGTGTAACGTGAAGAATCTGTGATATAAATTTCATTTGAATAGTGCGATTCTTTCTTGATGATGCAATTTTCACAAACGGCAGTGTATTTATTTCATTGGTTTGTTATTGGAAATAATGCTGCACCCAGCTTAAAACAAGCTGGTAAATGTACCACAGAGGAATTTTTATTTGACGACGCTTTGCCAACATGGCAGCACAGTGCATTGTATGACTTTCATGGAAGATAAGTGATGCAATGAATGGCGGTGTTAGGAAAACTGTTTATTCTTAATGCACTTCAAATCACCTGCCCACTAACATTAAATAACATCAGAGGTGAATGCATTCTAGACGTCTAGAAAGTTATGCACTAAATGCCAGTTATCAGCATTCCTGTACTTGTGTAACTTTTCCTCCTAATGGGTGAAAGACTTTACCCTTATAGATGTCCTGTTCACAGGAGAGGAAGTCGGATGTAAAAAAGACACGAATTACAAGGTGTGTTCAAAAAGTTCCCAGACTTTTATAATAGCATGCTAACACAATGTTGCACAGATCAGCAGTAGGTGGCGCTGCATAGCAGTGACCTTGCAAGTAACCTCTCATTTACCACATCTTTCTATTGTAATTAGTCGTCATGCTGCATTGCTTTAAGAGCTTGTGCATATTCTGCAATTTTCAAGATGCATGAGCTTCACGAGCAGCATATTAGCATCAAATTTTGTGTCAAACTTGACAAAAGATTTACATAGGCTCGTGAAATAATGAAAATGATTAGACCATATACAGTGTTATGAATGGTTTTAGCAATAAAAAAGGCAGTAGCCAACTGGTGATGATCCCTATTCAGGACGGCCCTCGATGTCAACTGAAAACACTTCTGTGGCCCAAGTTTGCGAAACTGTACGTTTAAGTTATCGATTAGCTGTTTGAAAAATTTCTGGTGATTGCGACATTTTAACTGGGTTAGGTCATCACATTCTGACTGAAAAATTGGAAATGCCTGAAAATGCCATGAAGTTCCTACTATGTCTACCGACTCCGCCTGAGAAAGGCATTCGCTTTGCAACCTGTCAAGAACTTTTGTATCTCACAAATGAGGATGAAAATTTTATGAAAAAAATTATCACTGGTGATGAGACATGGGTTTGCGGCTACGATGTTGAGATCAGACGTGATCGGCGACATCGAGGAAATATTTTGCAAGCAGACTTTTGCACGATCCCAGAAAAACCCTATTTGGACTGCTTCAAGAACTAGAAATGGTGCTGAGAGTGGTGTATCACCTAGTGAGAGTGCACTTTGAAGTAACAAGGCTGAATAAGTTGTATGTCTGAAAACATTATTAAAAAAAAAAATGTAGGAACTTTTTGAACAGACCTCTTATTTCCCAGCAAGATTTTAAACTCCATACGGCAGGAGGTCAATGTCATTTAGCTTGTGGTTGACACCTGCAGTGATTTATATGTTTAGAAAGGAGACACCACTGTAGTTCCATATGTGATAAAATGCCTATATTGCGGTTTTCCGCATTGAGGGTTTGCCGACTGTATTACATGCAATGCTGAACAGAAATCCACATTTTACACTCCCTTGGCATGCAATAAGAACCAAAAAACTAAATAAAGAAAAAAAATGCATTAAAGCATAATTCACTAATCCTAAATAAAGATTTTCAAATAGTAAATCACAAACCACTTGCACACAAAACGAAAGACCTGAATGAATTTTTACTGTTCTCCAAATTACCTATTTAGGTATTATCAAAGAAGTTTTGAGGCTTCATTTACATGACTGCAAGGCTATCTTGCCTATCATCAATGAAGATAATAAAAACATTTCATAAAGTATATGTTCTTCATGTCTTTAGTATAAACTCCCTACATTGTTTTATTTTTTCTTGGAAAGGTTCTCAAAAGTGTTTGCAGAAGACTTATTAGACTCATTAGGGTTATCTCAAATCCTTTTTTTTTTTTAGGGTTAAGTATACATCATATGAGGGTTAAAAACTTCAAAGTTGAATTTCAGGTTTCTCAGTTTAGAATAGGTAAAAGCTTTTTGTTACTGCAGGAATTTTTGAATTTACAAAATAACCCCAAACTGAATATTATTGATGCAGATAAATATAAGTTTACTAAAAATCGATGGTTGAGTGCTTTCAACAAATTGACATATCATTCAGTAACGCTCAGGTTTACTTTTATAAATAATGAAGTCATCACTTCAATTTTTATAGCTATGTCTGCCATAAATAATTCACGAAACAATCTATTTTAATATTGTGAAAGATGATTTAAATTTGTTGCTGAAAACGGTTTATAAGTCTTGCCTAGTTAAACATCACATTCTGGAGCTGCATGTTTGCAAAAAATGGAGTTGAATGCACTGCGCAGCATTAGAATCAGAAAATATGTTAGTTTTGTGACAGTCAACATGTGTACAAGTACAGCAGCTTTGGTGTTTTCATGTGGCTGAATTCATAGGATATTAACTTCTCATGCCAGAGGGCTGGGTTCAACTCCTGGGTATGATGTGGGTGAACACGTGTGCTTGGTTCTCTACCTCAAGACAGCCATTCTAATTTTGAAATTAGCTTTTTATTCTGGGCTTTACTGCTTAAGAGTTTTTGAAATTCCCCAGACAAATGGGCATTTGCACACTAACACTTTTATTTGATATCAGGGCTTGAAAAATGCCATGCCCACGATGCGTGGGGCATGTGAGTTGTTGACCTGGAGAGGTAAATAAAAAATCTAGTTGCCTGGTCTGGGCAACTAAATTTAAAAATAAAAGTTTGGAATAAAATTTCCTACTACAAGATTAAAAACTGTCATTGCATGTTGTGCTTCATTTCTCTGCTAATCACCAAAAGTTGTATTATTTTTACAGAATGCCAAGGACAGAAGAATATTCCTTCTTTATTTATATTATGCTGTAGGTTGAGAAATGGGAACCATATGTAGTTTCTGCTCCAAATGTAGTTTATAATCAGCTACAGGATGTATGCCTCTGATGGAACTAACTTCCGATGTTTAGTGACAAAAAGCAGAAACTTCAGTGAAAGGAAAAATGGCAGAATCACGAAATTTCTCAAATACCAATTTCATCATACCATTTCATACCAATTTCAGCGTCATCTTAAAACTTGAGATGCACGCTTTTGTGCTTTGAACATTTTGAATACAGATCCTTAAAATGGAAATGTGAAACGTAAGAAAAGTTCATATTTTTTAACTTAAAAAAAAAAAAAAAATGAGGGTTCTGATTTATTATCTTAAAAGATAAATTTTCCTGGGCATCCAGCTTTAGTATCTGGCAGGTAAATAATTCCTGTACATGCCAGTTGGGCATGCAACTTTTCAGATATTTTTTAAGCACTGGAAAAAATGAGGTGCCTATATTCAGTGTCTTACTGCATATAACATTCTTTTGTTCAACATATTAAATTTATATTCTTTCCACTTTAGGTTATTTCACACAATGTTTAGTATTTTGCTTAAAAATATACTTTTTGACTATGTATATATATACCCTGATTAAATCCTCTGCAGACCATAAAGCCCAGCATGCAGATGACTAAAGTTTTACTGCCATTTAACATCCTAGGTTTTTCCAGAGTTTATTTGTATTACTCACCCAGTGACCTAGATAAGGGCTGTTAGGTATTCACTGTGAACATGCTGGCTGTGCTGTCAGGTGCCTTTGTGTTAGTTGGCATTAACTGGGCACTACCCTATAAAAGACTACAAACAGCTAAGTGCATTTGAGAGGGGCCACATCATGAGACTGCAGGAAGCAGGCTGGTCATGTCGATGAATTGCTCAGCATCTGAGCCATAGTAATGAAGCAGTGGGTATGTGAAGGCATGCGTTCATGACAAGAAGGTTCTAATTAGCCCAGGTGGACAACTGGGCAAGAGGAATCGTCTTGTAGTTAAGCAAGCTTAAACTACTCGGCCATCTACTATGTCAGTAACCAGCGAGGTGGCCTGTATAATCGTGCATTATTGAAAGATGACTTGCAGAGTCATCTCCACTCTTGTCACCCTTTCCAATGTTTTCATTAACCATCTTACATATCTAGCTTCATTTTAAGTGGTGTAATACTAGACAATAGAGTTCAGCCTTCAAGCTGCATCACATTCTTTTAAGTGACAAATCCTGCTTGTGCCTGAAAGTGGATCACCACTGCATTCATGTATCACATTAGGACTCAGTTGTGGAGCTGCATGCCATCACCACTAGAGGTGTTATGGTGTGAGAAGTAATCTCCTGTGACAGCCAGATTCCCTTAGTCATGGTAATAAGAACATTGAAAACACAGCGATAAATTCAGGAGATCCTGTGACTCGTAGTCTTACCTTTGTCACATCTGCCAGGGGCCATTTACCAACAGGATAGTGCCCAGTCAAACACTGCTCACATCACTTGGAAGTGCCTCTTAGTGTTGCAACCCTCCCTTAGCTAGTCAGATTCCTGGCCATTTCTCTTATCAAGAATGTGTGTGGATGTCAGCTGTGGCCATTATGGAATATTGGGGATCTTAGATTAATTCAACATTTATTCACAATAAATACTTTATTCTAAGCGTTGCTGTAGTTTCACTGAGTGTCTGTCTCAGCAAAACATGTCTTTATCATGACAAATTGTCTGGATGCAGAAAACATGTCTTCATCATGACAAGTTGTCTGGATGAAGCCAAGCCTATTTCTCAGTGAAACTATTATAGATCTTAAAATATTTATTGTTTTTCCTGATAAAGCTGGGTCGAACACTCAGCAAAACTATAATAGATCTTAAATATTAATTGTGAATAAACATCGCTGATTTAATCTATCTCAACATCACAAGTACTGTCATAAGATATTTTAATATCGCGGATCGCGTGCAGCAATTACACGACTGTTCATGTAATCTGTCGCAGGATGACAATAATGCTTTGTTTGACTCCATGCCATGTTGTACATCAACATGCATCACAGCCAGAGGTGGCTTTATGAGGTACTAATCTGTGACATTTATGCTACGATTCTTCCGAAATGAAACCCTACTGCTGGGATATTGTGATCACTTTATCTCTTCCTCCACAATGCACATGCTGAGGAAACTTGCTTTCACAGATATATTGATATTTTTTTATAGTATATATACACGAAATCTTCACTCGGCAACATCCTTGTGCTCTCTAATCCCAGCGTCGCCAACTTCAGCTATGCATCTGACCCACTCCAACAGCATCTGCTTAAAATTCGTTTGTCAAATTATGTGGCTTTGATAAGTGTTTTGAGAATGAAATAAAAAATAAATCAGGAAAGGTAAAAGCATCCGGACAGGACAAGGGTGCATTTGGGAGGGGGGGGGATGACAAAAATGGAAGTTTTGTGAAATCAACCAAAACAAAATAAGTTCATGAAAAATTTAAAAAAAAAAAAGTATTTTCTCTAATGTAAATTGTTGCATCTGTATTAAATTAATGCATTTTTTCTAATGTGAGTCACATTTTAACCAAAAACATACACTTTCAGGGAGGGGGAAGGCACGTTACGGCCCTCCTCTAGGTGTGCCTCTGAGATAGAGGTTAAAACAAACTTTAAAAGATGAGCAGTAGTTCTCATTTTTTAATAAGTGGTTCATGTAGTCTTGACAAAGTTTTTGTAATCTACATATTTTCTTGCATTACATTAGAAGGTATTAAATGGAAAACATAGAGAACTACTTGGGAAAGCAAGGAAAAGAGATCCAGGCTATTGGATGCAAAATTTTAAAGTGGTGAAATTAAATAAAATAGAAAAAAAAAAGGCCTCTTCATAAGCTATTGTTTGCCTTCCCTATGGCCAGTGGTGCTCAGTCTTGTTCCTGTCAGACTATCATGCACATAGAACTAAACATCACCATTTGTTGTGTGAAGTAGTCATGGTTGGAAAGATTACCAGATTAATGTGTTAAGCAGAAGAATGGTATAGGCAGTAAACCACTGTATATACAGGCTAAGTATAATTTGAACCTCTTAACTGAATGTTTTAATACATACTAAAATGTTTCTATAACAGTCTCCTTTTACGCATTCAAATACAGCAGTTTCACCAGAAGTGTCTTCTGGGTCAAATGTAGCAAAAATTGTAAATGATATCTAACAGATCAAGCGTTAACATTCAAGCATATTCAGCAATTCCTTTTTTTACGCAGTTTATGTGCGTGTGTAGGGGGGAGACTTCTTGCTGTCCAGTGTTTAGGGTGAAACATAAAGGTTAGTAGAAGGGAGGTTGCCTCAATCGCGGAAAATCTTGGAGCGGGGAGGGAGAGGCGCAGGACGTCACTGACAGACCCATCGTAGGAATTGACTCGAGGTCTCGCCGCCCGTCCGGAGTTTAAAATCAACTGAGTTTTTTCTTTTTTTTTTTTTAAGCCTGTTTATTTTGAAAAAGTTTAGGACCCTTACAAAAGATATAGCTATAACCTGCTTTAGATTAAAGACATTTAAAAGGGTAGAAAAAAGGAAGAAAAACATGCATATGCATTAAAAAACTGAACATTTCCGACTGAAGCATAAAGTGTATTATTTTGTACTTGTTGCAGTTCTGTTTTTATAGGTTTTCATGATTTAGGAACATGAGTTATAATCCAATTAATATACTTATAATTGATTTAATCACACCAATCCACAAAACTAGAGGTTATTTCTAAATGGGTAGGTCTAAGTTTTTTTTTTTTTCCTAATTTACTATTTTCATAGGTTTTCTCCTCTTTGAGCAAATGTCATCTTCATTTCTGGTTTTTCTTTTGGCAGTTAGGGTGGACTACAGCTTCTCATTCAAATATTTAATCCTAATTATAATTCTCATCTGCTAATATGTCCTAAGTACTTCTGTGGGAAATCCAGGAAACGAGAGATGCTTTTTCGGTTAACGTTTTTACGATATAAGGCTATTTACTTATAGTGTAATTTATGTTTTGTTTAAGAAATTCATATTCCAATTTTTTAGCGAAAGACCTCAAGGGATGGTTGAATGAGTCCTCCAAATGACAGATGATGTAGCCATGATTCCTCAATATGTACATTGTTATTTTTCGATGTGTAATCTCCCAGTTGTGGATATTTTTCTATATATTTTTTACCCAACCAGCAAGATACTCTCGGCCATCATCTTCAGTTACTGTGGTTAGGCATTGTTGTGTATTTAGCACATCACCGTTGTCGCTTGCATAGAATAAGCATCGTATAAATCTTTGGACATTTTTTCATCACTTTTGACTCCAACGTGGCACAGCACTTTTGCAGCTATGAATTCTTTCATGTGTGATTCATCAGTCTGGGTATTGGTGTTTTTCTGTATTATGCCCGGTTTTCATAATTTTTAGTACATCCGTCCGTCATGGTACCTTGTTGGAGATTAATCTTGGACGCCCATTTCTGCAAAGTTGATAATCCAGGCAAGGGATAATTCAGTTCACTTTGTACATAAATGTATGACCTCTTACTCAGGTATCGCAGAGTCAAAGCGATCGATATATCCTCATTGGACCAAATAATTTTTTTTTTATTCAAAAGCATATTTACTTGACCCCTTGTAAACATCTTGAGTAGTATTGAACTTCAACATTTGCAACGAAACGGAAAAATATATTTTTCAGTTTCATTGCAATAATTTCATATTTCAATCTGCGTATTTTTAGAGCTGAATCCCTTATTTTTTTCTGGTGATTGCACACCTTTTTGCATAACGCAATATTTTTAGTTAGCAACTGTCTATATTTACACATTAATGCGCCATATTCTATATCTCTGGTTTCTGTTACTCCATCTGATTCCACTGCATTTTGCTTCTCAGAACTGTTATCCGAATGGTTTACTTGTAACAAATCAAGCATCATATTTTTAGTTTCTCTTTGAGTAAGGGTTTCAATGCAATTTTTATTGCAGGAATCCACATGTTTTATAACCTCAGAACTTTTCAGCAAATTTTTTTGAAGAGAAGGCAAAGCTTTTTAATTTTCTTTTGGGTGGCAAATTTAAAAGTTCGAATTTCAAATCCCGCTCATAATCTTCGGGTTCAAAATGTTCTGAACACACAGTACAGGATGCTAGATTTCATTTCCCATCTCTGCGACAAAGATGAATCCACTTTTTCCTGAGCTCTGGATCTTTTGGGAATGAATGATACATTACATTCTTTTTATCAGGATATTTTTTAGTTTTCGACAAACTGTTGTTGCAAATTGCAACAGTGCATCTCATCCCTGGCATCACTGATAGTCAGTCACATAAAACAGTAGCTATGAATGTTGAATGTTATTAGGTAGCAGTTCATAGATCACTCTGAAAAATGTTGCTACACAAAAAACTATTAATCTCAAAGTGAGATTACATTGAAATTACATAGGATTTAGTTCTTTCGGGAAGGGATGGGTGGGCGTTGACTTTGACCGCGGGTCTGTCACTGACGTCACTCCCCTACCCAAAATTTTTCTACAGGGAAGTATAGGGATCGAGACAACCTTATCTTCTACTAACCTTGGTGAAACATGTTATACTTCATATTTTTCAGCAGAGGGGGCCATAAACAGGTCAACCTATGCATTAGCATGTAAACTTTTTGTGCTTGTGAAAGGAGTCAGTTATTATAGGAATGCCAGAAAAATATTTATTTTAGCTTTACCCAAAGATTAAGTTATGTTTTATTTAGGTGTGTTATAACTTTTCAGGCATTGGGTTAGTGGATGGACATTCAAATAGTGACAAATGGTGCTCTGGTTGAAGTGTTACATTTTGTGTTGTGTTTATACAGTAAAAGCTCAGATTTTCTTTATTTCCTCGTGAAATGTGCTCGAAGGGTATCCATTTCTTCCTAGAAAATACTATATATAACCTTTCCATACATTTTTGTTTTTAAATGAGGTAATTGGATTTGTCTCTGTACATGAAACTGAAAAGTTATGTGAAAAATTGCTTTGGAAAGAAAAAGGGACCTGTATACAGAGAGTACTTATGTACGAGGGATGTCCAAAAAGTATCTGGAATTTTATTCTTATCAATTACAGGAAATAAATAAAAAATACAGCATGCATAAATATGATACTCACATATGTAATACAGTGGTACAAACAGTCAGCCACTTTTCCACGTATTCTCCATTCAGTACTATGCATTTCCTCCACCGATCAACAAGTCTATTCATTCCGGTAGTGAAGAAATCAGCAGGGGTATTGTAAATCCATTGACAGACAGCTGCTCACAGATCAATGCTCTCGTAGTAGTGGTCACGAAGACTAACCTTCAAAGGACCGAAAACACTATAATCAGAAGGTGCCAAGTCTGGACTGTGTAAGCAGGGTGCAGAAGAGCGGTCCACCTCTGTTTTGTGATTTCTGTTTGCTCTGGTTTAGCAGCATGTGGGCAAGAGTTATCATGCTGAAGCAACACTTGTTTTTCAATGTTGGCTGTTTGGTACAGATATGCTGCGTAAGTTGTTTCATTTTTTGCCAAGTACTCAACCAGAAGGATACAGCATTTGTCCCAGAAAACAGTAGCCATGACCTTGGATGCCAACAAACCAACTTTGAATTTCTTCGATGGGGGCGAATTCGGATGATGCCATTGCTTACTTTGCCATTTTGTCTCCGGTTCGAACTGATAAATCCATGTTTCATCACCTGTGATTATGCATCCCAGGAATGTGTCTACCTTTTCATCATAGTGATGTACCAGTTCATTGCAAATGTCTAGCCTTTGGCGTTTATGCACCGCTGTAAGCATTCGAGGTACCCATCTGGCACAGATCTTCCTATAGTTGAGATGTTCATGAATAATTCGTTGAACAGAATTTTTACTGATATCCAATTCCATGGCAATATCCTGAACATGAGTGTGTCTGTCACCTTTAATCAAGTCGTCAACCCATTGAATCGTTTCATCAGTCATTGCAGTGTTAGGCCCACCTGACTGTGCTTCACCTTAAAGGCTCTCGTAGCCAACTTTGAGCTTCATAACCCATTCCTAAACACTGAATGGGACATAGTCACATCACCATACACCATATGAAGTCTTCTCATAATGTCCGCGGCTTTTCTACCTTCTTTTGTTAAATATTCACTACTGCTGAACCTGAACACTTAATGTAGCTGCCATTGTTTTTGATCGACAATGCCATCTAACATTTGTGTCAAGCCCCTCCACTTTTATGGTGTTTCACTGAAAGTAGACGTAATAGTTTCACGCATACATATGATCATACACACAGTTTTGTATCGATAGGAATGAAAATCCGGATACTGGTCGGACACCCCTCGTATAAGTGCAACCTAATTGAAATATTACATAGTCTCTGCACATGTGTTTGAGTTTGTTCCAGAGAGTGTAGCATTTAATATATTGCATGAAATTTACCCCACCCCTTCAAAAAATGTAACTTTTAATGGCCTTGTATTATAGCATAAATAAACACGAGCATATTATATGCACAAGTGGTAAAGGCATACTCTCACCCAACGTATTCTGACAGCAGGAAAAGCAGAGTTCAAAAGTTTTCAAATGCAACTTCATATACATAGTTAATAAAAAACAAAAAACTAGTTAATAATTTGTTCTTTCCCTTGAAAAAAAAATAAAGAATAATCATGTGCATTCTTGTAACACTTGGATATTTTTGCAAGGTAATAATAGTAGTTTTATTTTTAAGTGTTGTCCAATTCCCTTCTGTTACTTAGTCCATTTTGTGATTAAGAGATGAGTCGTACAAGGGCATACAGTAAAGATCCATATTCACCAGCGTACAGTGGTGCTCGAAAGCTGAAATTTGGTATAGTGATTAATCCTTAATTTCATAGTCGCCACGAAAAGAAACGCATTTAAGTAGCCTTCCGATTATCAGTGCATCAAGTAATTACATTAACAATGAAAAAAAATTCAGCAATAAATAATTATATTTATTATTCATTTCTATAAAACAAATCTTATTTTTCTTTACAAAACTGCTACTTATTTAGCATTAAAATTGCACAAAATGTATGGAACTTTTTGATGCACTGATAATAATTGGAAGGCTAGCTCACAGTTCTCTCAGGAATGGATACTCTTGTAAATGGCTTCTTTACAGAATGTTTTAGATTGTGTGTTTAACCAAAACTTTGTTGTGGAAATGAATGCATCATACCAAACGTAAAAATGAATTCAAGGATTGAAAAGAAAGAAATCTGAAGGTGCAATATCAAGTGAGTAGGACAGATGGGGTAAAATATTGACACTGCATGAGGTGATACATTATCTTGGATCATCAAAACAACTTGCATTGGCATTCCTTGTCTGTGTTTCTCCACATTTTCACATGATTTGCCAAGAAGGCAAGCATAATATGTTCCAGTGATGCTGTGGGGCCCTTTGGAAGTGACCAGTGAAAAACACCTCTTTGATCCAAAAATGATGCTGTGCATCACCATTCTATCTTATGTTTGGACTCTTGCCTTTTTTGGGAGGCAGTGCGACTGAATGCTTCAATTGTTTGGAGCTTTCCTTTGTTTCTACGTCAAAGTGATGAACCCAGCTTTCATCCGTTGTCACTAATCTGAAAAGGAGTCCATGTGTGTCTTTTGTTTGCCATAGCTAGAAGTTGCTGTGAACACACCAACTTGATGCCTCTTCTGCAAAGGCGTGAGAAGGCATGAATCCGTCTGGTAGCTGCTTTACTTATATGCAAGGAATATGTTTGTTTTACACAGAGCACTAATTTTGACCCCATTAGCCAATTCTTGGATTATTATGCACCAATATTCCAAAATTAAGGCCTGGACTTTCATCACAATCTTCATCACAGCAGTCATTGGTCAGTCAAGACTTTATTCACTGTGGACGCTCGCTCATCCACACTTGAATTGTCCATACCTCTCCAGTACACATAAGACAGGCAGTCAACCCCATATACCCTACTCATTTCCTCATGAATATTCTTTGGAGTTTTGCTATGGAGGAACAGCAGTACCCCTCTGTATTCAAGGTTGTCCATACTTACACCTCCCTTAGCTTTACCACGTATAACAAAAAGATCAATCATCACAATCTTGTCGTGCTTTGTGCATGCTGAAAAAAATAATAAATAATATTGCACTGCCATTTTTTTTATCTGAATATGGATCTTTATTGAATTTCTTTAATAGGGCACCTGGGGATTCTAAACCTTCTGGTATCCTTATTGTGTAGTTTCACAGAAATCTGTATGCATGCATGGTCTTTTATTACTGGCTAGTGAAATTACCAACTGTGAATTCACGCTGAAGTGTTTTTGTTAAACATTTCTGGAACATATAGGATAAAAAAAAAAAAAAACTTCCTGTTGAACAATATAGCCTTGATGATATTGAGAATGGAATAACAATTCCATATTTCACATTATCTTACCTGATGCCATATGTGATTTAAAGTTCCTGCAGGTGTTTGTAAGGTTTTACTGTATTGCATGCATGAGAGTATTTGGAAAATTTATCTGGGAACATCTCGAAACATTATGCAATATCTTTTTTAGGCAACAGAAAGTTAACCACACGAAGTTGAAAAGTGTTACTGCATTTTTGCTTTAATCAAGGCTAGTGTCTAGCTGAAATTCTTACTGATATTTTTTTAGTGAAATTCTGTGTAATAACATTTTATCATGAACTTGAGTTTTACCATCTTTCTAGTTTATTCGTGCATGCCCACACAAAATATTTTTCTTTGGTCATGATAAAATCTTCAGTGTCTTCCATGCTTTTCCAATAATGAATTTTAGTATACCAGTAACTCTGCACCCAATTCCTATACTGTGTATTTGTTGACCTGAAAAAAACTCACAAATTTAATGAATCATTACAAATAATTTAATTTTTTTTTTCTGTCAAAGCTAGTTACACAGCTTGTCATAAAAAGTTGTTTTGCCTTTACTGAGCTAAATTTTTGTATTATAATTGTTTCAATATTTGATTACTTGTTTAAATCCTGTTCACATGTATGACAATGATGTGTTTATCAGCACATTTCAGCATTTTCTTTGTTACACTTTCATTGTAAAAAAAAGAAAAAAATGCAGTTTGTAATGGTGGATTCCTTTGATTGCCAAGTGTTAGACCTTCTAAATGGTTGACTGCTGCAGAATATTATGTTTGAGTTAATGTATAATATAGTAATGAGTTAGTAATTCTTGTAGTAATTATTAGTCGTATCACTGTAAAGGGCGGGTGGCCCTAAATTCTTTGATGTAATGAGTGTCGTTTGATAAAAGTTTAAATCCCGCCTACTACACCAAAGGTTTTTCAAGGAATGTTTTTAAACTGCACAGTTGACAGTTTTCTAATGAAAAAATGAAGAATCTATTGGGAAAATGAAAAATGTACATTAAGTAGACAGAACATTAGATATAGGGGTGATAAGCAGTTGGCATGGGCATCCCTGCACACAGTAGAACAAACCCAAACTGAATGCAAGTGATAAATGAGCAGACAGCAGGGTTTCCTAACAGTGTATTGCAATTGACGAACATAGGTAAACGTGGTGATCTGAGCAACACGAGTCATTCTGTTTCCCAAGTGGTAAGAAATCATAGGTGTACCATGAGTATACCATTGATGGATATACCAGAGAAGCAGGCATTGACTGACTGCTTGGCAATGATGCTGCAAATCACATCCAGGTTAAATGTTGGATGCCCAAGCAGAATGAGTGAAAAATACAGTGCACGCTGCATACCTTTCAAAGCCGACACAGTACTTGTGTGCCACCGTTTCCTGCTTGTCATTGGAAATTACACCTCACCTTGCACCGGGAACATCAAAACTAAACTTCTGCAGAGTGGCGCTGCGTCACGTGGTCAGAGGAATCCCGTTTTCAGCTGTACCAAGCTGACTGGAGGGTGTTGAGCATGGCATCAATAGCATGAAGCCATGGGCTCATCAATCCATGTCAGCTCTGTTCAAGGTGGTGGCTGCTCTGTGATGCTTTGGAGAGCCTTCTAATGAGGCACATTAATTAGGTCCCTTAGTGTGTCTGGAGAGGTCATTAACCACTGCATTCTACCAACATGTGCTGGCTGATCACCTACACACTTTCATGGTGTTCATGCATTTTATGGCCAATGGTCTGTTTCAGAAGGACAATGTGCCACCCCACCTGGCAACAACCACCCAGGCATGGCTTGAGAAACACTCATCTGAGTTTAGAACCATTCAGTGGCCCCCAGGGTCCCCAGATTTAAATCCTGGGGAAGCTCTCTGAGATGCCATGGAACAGAACATCAGATCCATGGATACTGAACTGACATCTCAAGTGGAGTTGTGGACAATGCTGCAACAGGCATGGCTGACATTACCTCCTGAAACCTTCTGGCATCTGGTGAAATCAATGCCTTGGTGTGTACAGGCTACTATTCATGCTAGAGGAGGATCAACATGCTATTAGGTAGGTATCTCTAATGTTTTGCTCACCGAGTATATATACAGGGCGATTCATAATTAGTGTTGTGGTTTCAGTGGCATAAAATTGGAAAACGGGGAAACAACAAACTAAAACTGCAAACAGAATATGGCAGATGACAACTAAAAGTTTTGTTACCTGTAGAATCGATAAATCAGATTGCTAAACCACTTCGACGTGCGCGCCTTTCGTGGCGCATAAGATATCCGAGCAATAATCAATTTCTCACCAAGTGTTTGCCAGCAGTTGTGATGTTACTGTTGCAGCACCAATTCTAGTCTTCAGGTTATCGATGGAGGTCAAAAGGGGGTCTGGTAAATGTTTCTCACGTGTCCTCACAGGAAGAAATCCAGTGGCGTAATATCAGGCGAGTGTGGAAACCACGGAATGGGTCCACCATGCCCAAAACCAGCTCCCAGAAAAATGCAGGTCAAGAAATTCTCGGACAATAACAGCCCAATGTGTTGTAAATGAGGTTAGCTCTTTGTACATACACAGAGCAAACCTTATTAACAACAGCCCTTCTGTTCTTCAAAAAAAAAAAAAAAATATATCAGAACATCAACATTGGCAAATTGCATGGCTTTCCACCCCTCTTAGTACATAGACTAATTAAGAAATTTGAGTCGCAGAATAGAACTACTAGTTCACTGCCTGAACCATCCACCACTCATCAGTTTGTTGGCACTTTGCCCTTTGGCCTGTCCTTCACTCATAAAGTTTGCTCTATTTTCAAATCTTTTGGCCACAAGATTGCAGTTAAACCACCTCCACATCTTCTTAATCTCATCCTTAAAGACAGATCCCAATAAACCCCTAGAGTTACAAGGTGTCTACTCTGTCCCTGTCGACACTTCCACAGTCGTTACCCACTACATTGGTAGTACTTATCGTAACATCAACCGGCGATTGATGGAACACGTTGCTGATGTTAAGAAAGGCAACCCTCCTTCCAATTTTAACTATCAGCGATACATCTGCGATTCCCAATTGGCAAAATGTTAAACGTATCGCTCCGTTCAGCAATTGGAAAGCCCTCGTGTACTGCAAAAGCATTGAAATTTACCTTACCCTTTACACCTGCAATGCAGACACACTTTTTCACATCCCTATCATTTGGAAAGCTATTTTGAAATCTGGCAACAACTGATGCTTATACCATATGGTTCATTCCACGACTGATGAAGGTAGAAGTCACTACCGAAACGTCCCACCCCTTATAATTTTTAACATAACTTATGTGTAATATGATATTAAGAATTCTTCTAATGCTGTTCTTTTTGATCATGTGTCAGAAATCTAGACACACTTTGCTGTCACTTTTCTCATCCCCAAATCCTGTGTCAAAATTGTATGAAATCGCCCTGTTGCCATCTTCTCTGGATGACACCTTAACAGTCAATCTCGTGTCATTTCTAATTACTTCATTCACATGGGCAGTGGACTCGTCTGTTCCTGAAGTTGATGGACATCCAGACTAATAGTCATCTTCCATTGATATTCAACCTTCTTTTAAATCTTTGAAACCATTCAAATGTTTTTGAATAATTTAGAACTTCTTACCCAAATGTTGTTTTCGACATTAAAATATTACAAGGCAGTTTTCCCAAGTTTTAGACAAAACCTGATCCTGCTCATTCACGTTAGCCATTGTAAAATCTGCTAAACCACTAAACACAAGAACACTCAACAGAGTAATGAATGAAAATGAAATCGGGTGCAGACTTGAAATTGTAGATGACCTAAAACAACTCTGCTACCATCATATCCATAAACAGGACTCCTCTGTTGCACCCTTAGCAATAATTACAGCTGTAATCCCAGTAAGTTTTGAACACACCCAATTATAAAGTCAGTATCAGGTGCAGGTAGTTGAAGGAAATAATGTACTCTATAATGTGAAAATGACCAGTGTTAGAAGAAATTAAATGCCTGACCGAAAGATAAGAAATGGTCCAGAAAGCTGTTAGTTGAAGATGGTTAAGATAGGCTGCATCACTGGAATGATGTGGAAAAGAGCTGCTCAAAACAGAAGGTAATTTGAGGATGTGGTGTTGATCCAGTGATTAATTAGAAACAACTAATTATAATGAATTTGCATTTCATGTACAATGTGTTATGTAATTTTATAAAGGTCTAATGTGAATTTATTTGCCTAGCTTTTTTTTTCTTTCAAGACAATACTGCTGGTACACAATTTCAAATTGATAAAGTTATTGACAGAAGATATTTTGAGTTTGATTTAATTGTGTAATTCCCATTCCAGAATCAGTTTTGTAGTTATGTTCTTAAACAGTTTTACATTTATTTGCTGTGACTTCATTCAAGCAAGTTTTTTAAAGATGGCATATACTCGTATTGAGAAACTTTGTAGTAACTGACTTAAACTGTGAACAGAACTAATAAAATTTAAGTGTTAGATATCACTTTATTGTTCAGGTATAAAGTGAATCTTAAAAGAATGTTTTGTAGAGAATATGAAATACTTTCTAAAATTCATGATTTCTGAATATATTATACTGCTGATTCTGTGTTTGTCTGTCTAGGGATTTGTCCATTTTAATTCATTAGTGTTTTTTTGTTTTCTTTTAAGCTATAGATGTTCAGATAATTTGGAGTTTTACAATGGTGTGTAAGTTGAGTTGCCTCAATTTGTATATTGATATATTTGTTCAATACCTATTGTAATTCCAGATGAAGAAGCAGCTGTGTCGGGAAATTCCCACATGAATGCTGCAACTGCCAATACCCATAACAAAGATTCAGATGCCTTGGAATCACCTCCACCAAAAAAATCACAGGAGGAAAGCAACCCTCGTAAAGAACAATCCGTATTACAAGCCAAATTGACAAAATTGGCTATACAGATAGGCTATGCAGGTAGGTTGGTCTTTCTGCATGTTTTGCCATAAAGGTAACAAAAAGAACACATTTTCAGAATCATTGTATTTAATTAAGAATTATGCTGTGAATAAGTGAAACACCAACACACTGCTAACCAAGTTCAATTTTTATTAATTAGCTTCTCGGAAATGAATTTTTGCACTAACATTTTTAATGAAAAGAATGACATTTGTCCTTTTTCTCTGTGAAAATAATAAAAATTTCAGCTGGACTTACTCTGAGTAAAATAGTGATTTTCTTGTGTTGTGTGTTAGAAAACAAATCTGAGAGTATATCAAACAAATTCATTAAAAAAAAAAATCTATGGAAAGATGAAATGTGCTGTAAAAGTTTGTTTAGCTCAATACAGAATTTTTGTTATTGCATTTAATAAAAAGACAATTTTAAGCATTAGTTGATGGAAAACCATCAGTAATTCTTTTTTTTTTTTTTTTTTTTTTTATCGTAGATGGGGGAAATACATTATTGAAGGATAATTTTTTGTCAAAGTTAATGAATTCTGTTTGTTAAAATATTGCTTAAACAAATTAACAAATTGGAAATGTTGGTATTTGTTTGAGAAATAAATCCTGTGAACTTTACTGTAATTGAAGTAGACATTTTACTATTGAAAGGTGAAATCAGTTTGTTTTTTTGTTTACAGTAATTTTTTTTAAATTACTCAAAATTCAGTTTCTCATATTTACCCAAGTACACTAAATAAAAGAATGTATAACAGTTCTAAACTTAAAGACTGTTCCTAGTAATGGAAATGAGCTTGTATGGTGTACTCTCGTGTAACAGTGAAGCATTTTATGTAGGTGATTATGTTGCTTGATGATTTGTTGTAAATTAAATTGATTAATGGAATTGGACTGCTGGCATCTTAATGTGGTAAGTATTTTAAGACAAAGGATGTTTAAGACATACGAGGTAGGATCCAAAAGTTCGGAGTCTTAGCGTATAGTTCCTTACCTTGAGTACTTTAAAACATTGATGCACAACCATGTTCAAAATAATCCCCTTGGGCGACAATGCACTTTTGCCAGTGCTTGTAAAGCTTCTGGAAGCATCACTGAAAGCAATGTTTTGCAACCCCTCATATGCCCTCTGTGCTGCATTGTTTACCTCATTTGTTGACACAAAATGATGTCCCTGCAGATTCTGTTTCATCAGTGGAAAGAGGAAAAAATCGCAGGTGGCTGCACGATTTCTGGCGAAAAACTCTGTTACCAGTAGGCACCGATGTGCAGGCGCGTTGTCATGGAGAAGGTAACATTGTCCACTTCGCCACATCTCCAGCCTTTACGACGGATTGTCTCCCATAAGTGAAGTAAAATGTCTATATAACATTCCTTGTTAACTGTTGTGCCCTCAGAAATAAATTCGGAATGGACAACGCCATGAGAATAAAAAAAATCACTTCCAGCATGACTTTTCCTTTGTTGTGATCCCGCCTAAATTTCTTTGATCGCAGTAAAGATGGTGATTTCCATGTTGAAGCAAGCTTTAGCTGAATATCAAATGAGTAGCACCATGTTTCATCACCTGTGATGATGTTATCCAAAAACATAGGATCACTATCTGTTTTGTCGATCATTTTGCCCGATATCCGCATTTTCATCCTTTTGTTCGGAAGTCAAAAGGCAAGGGACAATGTGCTCACACACGCAGTGCATGTTAAGATCCTCCGTCAAAATGCGCTGCCATGTGGTCTTCAATAAGTTAGTTGCATTAGCAATTTTCTCAATGGGTCGGCGATGATCCTGACGAACACACTGCGCCACCATCGTAATGTTTTCTTCACTCCGTGCAGTCGCAGATCGACCACAGCACTCATTATCTGCGAAGGATTCTCGGCCGTCTTTGAAACGCCGATACCACTCGTACACCTTCGATCTCGCAATCATAGTGACCGTACACCTTCGATCTTGCCATTGTAGAGTGACCATACACCTTTGAAAGCATTTCTAAGGTCTCTGCAGCTGTTTTACACAAATGTTACAACATTTCTTTTCAAAAGCCATGTTTCTCACATCATAGATGATGACTAACCATAGCAGCAAACGTCTGCACGCACATTCCAAGCACTTTCCATGGGCCAAACTATTCTTACTATGGAGGGGACAGATGATTGGATGTATTTCAGATGCCGTAACTTTAACTACATGCTTGCATTGTCATGGGAAGGCGCTGTCCCCAAACTTTTGAATTCTATTCCGTATGTGAAAAAAAAAATTGCAAGAATGCAGTGAAGAATGAGTCAAAACTACAATTATAAATGGCATAATTTTATAGAATGCTTTTCACCCAGTTAATGGCCGTTGCAAATAGTGATTGGATTTACGTGGGATTTTTTTTAAACACTTGAATTCAGCTGAATATTTTCCACAATGGTTTCACACAGTTTATCAGTGGGCATGATGATATTTAGTTTCACTTCACAAAATGCCACTGGGGTATATTATTGTATCCCATTGGCATCACCGTTAGTGTAAAATGTAGAAAATTTAATTCTGAAATGCACAAGGTGCAGAAATGTCACCACTGACTATAACCATATGGGGATTCTTAAAATAACCTGAATCAACTAGAATGTGCCCTGCCTAGAACAAGAGGTAGTATAACTGGTGATTCCCTCCTCTTTGAAGCCCACATATCCCCTACCTTAGTAAGCTCTTGAGTCTGAAGTTTTGGAGCTTTTAAGTTTTCTAGGTTTTTTTTAAATGTAAAATAATGAAAACTATGGGAATTTTAATTTCGGAGCGATTGCCATCATCATTACAGGAGATAATTTTTGTTTTTTCATTATAACAATAATAGGTTATTGTCATAAAAACTGTTTCACACGTTGTATGCGATAATATCATTTGGTGCTGGATGCCTTGCTATAAATGTCGAATATAATACTTTAATCAATTACAGTATCCAAATCATCATCATCATCATCATTGTCAACCATTATCAATCCACTGCTGGACGAAGGTCTCCCCAAGTTTCCTCCACAACGGTCTGTCTTGTGCCAGTCTCCTCCATGTCACCCCTGCATACTTTCGAATTTCATCCACCCATCTCCTATTTGGTCTTCTTCTGGGTCTTTTCCTGTCCCTTGGAATCCAATCTAAAATTTCGGCTGTCCATCGATGATCTGTCCTTCTGGCAGTATGTCCAGCCCATTGCCATTTCAGGGATTTAACTCTGATCATGATGTCTTCCACTCTTGTCATTTTTCGGATCCACGAGTTCCTCTTCTTATCTCTCCTGGTTACACCAAGCATGCACCTCTCCATGCTACTTTGAGTTGTCTGCAGCCTTTGTATGTCTCTTTTAGTTAAGGTCCACGTCTCTGCACCATACGTAAGCACTGGAAGGATGCATTGATCAAACACTTTTCTTTTAAGACATAATGGCATATTGCTCTTGAAAATTATGCTGTTTCTTCCAAAAGCTCTCCAGGCAAGTTTTGTACGCCGATTAATTTCTTCATCAATGTGACCCTCACTTGATATCTGCTGTCCAAGATAAACGTACGTGTCTGTTAACTCCAGCTTTTCTCCATCAATCGATAAATCTTCATTTCTTGTAAAAGCATTGAACATCACTTTTGTCTTCTGAAAGTTCATTTTTAATCCCACTTCTTTACTCTTGTCAGCAAGTTCCTGGATCATACTCTGCAGCTCTGATGGGGTAGTTGCAAAAATGACTACGTCATCAGCAAAACGAAGGTGGGTTAGATAATCTCCATTAATCTTTATCCCCTTGTTTTCCCAGCTCAGCGACTGAAAAACACCCTCCAATGTGGCATTAAAGAGCTTCGGAGATATGGTGCCACCTTGTCTCACTCCCTTTCCAATTTTTATGTGTGTTGTATTTTCAAACAGCCGAATCTTTGCACTTGCATTTTCATAGATGTTATTAATAATATTAATGTATGCATCTTCAATACCGCAGGTTTTCAGAGCCATTGTAACTGCTGATGGTTTCACCGAATCAAAGGCTTTTTCATAATCGATAAAAGCCATGCACAATGGAAGTTCATATTCCCTCGCTCTTTCAATTAGTTCTCTCAGCACGTGGATATGATCTATTGTGCTGTAGCCACTCCTGAATCCAGCTTGTTCTCTCGGTTGAGCCATGTCTAGTGCTACCTTCAAGCGGTGTGAAAGAACTTTAGTGAAGATTTTATAAACTACTGATAGGAGGCTGATAGGTCTGTAGTTTCCGAGATCCTCAATGTCACCTTTCTTATGTAGCAGGATCATTGTAGCGGTGTTCCAATCCTCAGGAATCTTTCCTTCATTAAGGCATCGAGTGAAAATTTGGGCGAGTACTGTTTCGATTTCTCCACTTGCTTCTTGTATGATGTCTACAGTAATTCCATCTTCTCCTGGAGCTTTTCCTCGCTTCATGTTCTTGATTGCATGTGCAACTTCTGCTGGAAGGACTGGAGGAACTCTGGTACTGGTATCTTTCATGATGTCTGGAGTGCATATATCATCCCTTTCATATAATTTGGAGTAGAAATCTTTCACTCTTGTCAAAATTTCTGCCTCTATTTCTTGTTACAGAACCATCTTCTTTTCTCAGTGCCATAATCTGTTTTCTTCCCTTACTGAGATGTCCCTTTGCTATCTTTAGGCTTTGGTTGTTTTCAATTGCTTTCCTCACTAGTTCACAGTTGAATTTCCTTACGTCTTCAGTGATACTTTTTCTTACTGTCTTGCATAGCTCTATATATTCCACTTTGGAAGTCACATCTTCTTTAGTTGTCCTCATCTCTCTTCTTTTTGCATCAACATTTTGGTTTTTCCTGATAATTTGTTCACATGGAACTTGTTCTTAGACCCAGCTAATTTTGTTGCTGTTTCCATAAGAGCTTTGGTTACTTTTCTGTTAACTTCAGAGATGTCCACTTCTTCCGATGTTAGGCCTTCTAAAGCAGAGAACCTGTTCTTCAGTTCTAACTTGAAGGTATTATGGTGTTTTTTTAAGGTTGGTTATGTCAATACATTTTGTTTGTCTTATGAGCTTGCTACGTTCGAGTTTAGTGTTGAGGTGCATCTTACATCTCACCAATCTATGGTCACTGCCTGTGTTGAACTTGTTTAGCACACTGCAGTCTTCTATGACGAATTTTTTGTTACACATAATAAAATCAATTTCACTTGTCGTCCCATTTGGATGTCTCCATGTCCATTTCCTGTGTGGCTTTTTCTTGAAGAAGGAGTTCAAGATGAAAAACCCTTCTGCCTCTGCAAACTCAACGAGAGTATTTCCACGCTGGTTTCTGTTGCCATGACCGAATTTACCTACTGAAGTTTCATTCTGTTGCCGTTGCCCTATTTTTGCATTGAAATCTCCCATAATTATTTTCAAGTGCTGCTTACCTTTATTATTTAGATGACAAATTTCCTCATAAAATTCTTCAATTTCTTCTTCAGGATGACTTGTGGTGGGTGCATAAGTTTGAATAATCTGAGCCTGGTATCTTTTCGAGAGTTGGATAACAAGTCGTGCAGCTCTGTCAGAGGAACTTTCAACTTCTACAACTTTATCCTTCAGTTTCTTGTTTATTATAAATCCAACACCACTAGTTCTGCCAGTATCTGTCCCACGATAGTAGAAGAGATGTCCACTTTTCAGTTCGATGAGATCTTCTCCTTTTCTCCTTACCTCACTTAGCCCCACGATGTCCCACTTGATCCTTTGTAGTTCCTCTTCCAATTCAAGAAGCCTTGAATCAGAAGATAGGGAGCGTCCATTGTAAGTAGCCAAGGTCAGCATCAGATGGCAGCCTAGTCCGGTCCTCCGGGGATTCTTAGCACCCTCTGCCTTCATGTCGCACTGGCCGCTGCCTTGGCCAGGTACATTCCAGCTGCCGGAGACTGAGGGCCAAGATTTAAGTTGTGGAATCATTTTGGAGGGGTTTGGCCATAACTCACCACGCTGGCCAAGCGGGTTGGTGAGTGTGGGATAGAATTTCCTCTGATCCCGATGGTATAGTTATACCGCTATGGGCGGTCGTCAGAGCCCCTTTAGTGGGAACAGGATGCACCACGAGAAGGCGGGGTTGACATTTGTCAAGGAGAGGCTGTGATGTTACGCATCACCTGACCTTGCATCCCAGTATCCAAATATAAAGCATTAAATATTGAGTAAACTCACCACTATGTTGTCTTAGGTTACTATTTTTATTCACTGAACAGTACTTGTATTCGCACCCTTGGTCCATTTATCGGAATTCATTCTCATTGTTTTCCCAAAATGGCTGACTGTTGGTACCATTCAATCTGGTGTGCATACGGTATCCTTTGATTATCTTGAAGAGTTATTTTTTAAACTCGTTGAATTTGATTTCAATTCTTCACAACCAAAGGCTCAAACGATTCGTTGTTAGTTCAAAGTGAAAATTAGACAATTTACTAAAATCAATGATTTGAATTTACAATACGAAGTCAACCTCATAAAATCGTGGAACTACGAATCGTTTGAGCCTTTGGTTGTAAAGAATTGAAATCAAATTCAGCCAGTTTCAAAATAAGCTTGTGAAGATCATCAAAGTATACCGTATACACACCAGACTGAATGGTACCAACAGTCAGCCATTTTGGGAAAACGAGAATGAATTCCGAATAAATGGAAAAAGGACGCAAATGCGAGTACTGTTCAGCGAATGAAAAATAGCAACCTAAGACAACATAGTGGTGAGTTTACTCAATTTTTAATGCTTAATATTTCGATACTTATGATTGATTAAAGTATTATATTAAACATTTATAGCAAGGCATCCAGCACCAAATGATATTATCGCATACAACGTGTGAAACAGTAATTTTTATGACAATAACCTATTATTGTTCTAATGAAAATGTACTAACCACGTAATGTTTATGGTTGTCTAACAATAACCATGATGAGATTATGATAATTTTTGTTTTCACTGTATATTAAATGTTGAAGTAATATCTTCAGTTGGCACGTACAGTACGACATAATGCCTTGACATTTATTAGTGCAATTGCAAAAAACAGCTGCCTTGCAAGAACTTGGTTTCCATGTACGAGTAGCACAATTTTTCAGAATGACCAGATGTGATGTCTTTATCTTGGTGTTAATGATTTACTTGGAAACTTCTTTTGGGCTGACATCTACAAAACTACTTCTAATTTTCATGTACCCCTGCATTTGCGGCCATAAGCATTATGAGGATAACAGTTGAATTATTTTTTTACAGTTTTTCTCTAGTTGCCATGAAAAACCTATGAGTACAACTGTTGAATTATTTTTTGCTTGTCCCATTCATTCACTGGACAGATAAATTTGTTGATATGACAGTTAGTCATCCCAGTGGGATTTCATTCTTTGAAGCAACAGGGGATGGAGGGAGGCAGACATGGTCATTTGTTATATGTGTAGTAGTAGCAGTAAATAGCTCTGTTTTTAGGATTATTATTTTTTTTTTCATTTGGAGGTTTAACAACCACTGTGAACAACTCAATGGGCTATAAGCAGTTTTCCGTCCTTAATTTAGGGCCAATGGTTCCAGGAAAGGGAAAGAGCCAATGCCTTAAGACAAACACAACATCCATGCCTCACCGGAATTTGAACCTGGACCCATCTCGGACGAATGGTCAGAAGCCAGCACTTAGACCAATGCCCCACCAGTGCGGCTCTTTTCCATTGCAAATTAACTATAATTTTTTTGTGAGCTGCTAAAAAGGGCTGTTCATTGCACTGATGAATCAGATTATCAAACACTTAACCATCCCAGAAGTTGAGACCATTCATCCCATGAAACAGCAGATCACTATGGCAGCAGTATGGCTGTGAAAGTCCAGCACCCCGTTGTGTTTGCTGTAAATTACTCCTTTCACACACACACACACATTAAATTAAACCCTTATGAATTCTCTTCTCAAACTGAAGTCCTCGCAGAGCTAGTATTTTATGTAGGTCATGCTTGCTGAGCTAATAGTAATGGAATATTATTACCAGTAGGACAAATTATCATTCCTTTATAGCCAATGACTGTCAGTTGATTAATCTTTAAAGAAGTCATTTGTTGTGTAAGAAGTTGTGCACTTCAAAAATTTATCAAGTTTTTTTTGTTTTTTGTTTTTTTGTGGGAGTGTTTTTTGAAATTTTCAAAAGTATCCAATGCAGTAAAGGAAATGGAGTGCTTTAGTGAATTTTCAAATTTGCTTTAGATAAGCTTAATGTTATCATTAGATGGTTTCATGGTATATTATTTCTCTTTCAAATATGATCATTAAAATTCTTTAAAGGGAAATATGGAAGTGGTGAATAAATCACATACAGATGTAGAGATTTGTTATGGTGAGTGTGAAAATAAAAATCCTGATTTACCTGCTTTTTATGTTAAAGCACTAATTTTGATATAAAAGTCAAACCCTCAAGAAAAGGATATATTTTAATACCACTCAAAGAAGAAAGATTTGCTAAAATAAATTCAAATGCTTGAAATGTTCTTTAGAATTTGGCAAGGTATTGTAATATTTTGATGTAAAAGACACAAGCAACACTCAGTGAAAATTGTGTAAGGAAAAAGTCGTAGTCATTTAGGACAGTGGTTAGTTAGGGAATCAAAGTGTAACCGAACTTTCCTGTTTTTGCTGTATTAAGATGTTTTTTCTATAATTGTATTCCAATTTCAGATTTTTATTAAAAAAGATTGACTGTGTATCCTAAATTCTCCTATTCTCCCCTTTTTATTTATTTATTTATTATTATTATTTTTTTTTTTTTTGCTGGCAAATATATAGACAGTAAATTTTAAAAAAATATCAGAAATATTCATGCTAGAAAGAATTTTTTACTTGTAATCAGGGCTCCAAAGATTTCTGAAAATCTGATAGCCAGTGAAATTTCCTAGTAACCAATTCTGGAATTCAACTGTAATGGCTAATGAAATTTTTTAAATGACTTCATTAGAATTTAACAACTAACACAAGCAGACACATTCACAGCTAAAAAAAAAAAAAAGGTTTAATTATCAGGAATTGTTTTTTCTCTCACATATTATTAAAAATAGCATCAAAGATTGTCTCATCATTTGAAGCTTTCTTTTTACTTCTGGTGGACTTGCTGGCAATGGAAAATTTTCAGTAACTGAACAATTGGTAACTGAGCATATCGTTTGCTTAGAAACTGATTAGTCCACTCTGTTTCCCTTTCACTTCCCTCTTCACACACCAATCCACGGCCAATGGTATCTTGCTAACCTGATGATCTTGTACCTGTCAAAAAATTAAAGACCTTAATACCAGTCTCTTTTACTTTTGTAAAAGAGACTGTGCCACTTTTCTTTTTGCTTTGTTTCTTTGCCAAAAGTTGCAACAACTTTTACATGCTTCTTTCTTGATGTATATTTTAAAAAAAAAATGCTGCCACTCATTCTACTGCTAAATGTAATAAATTAAAGCACTGAAATTGTGGTTGCCAATAATGAGTGGCAACTGCATTTTTGGAGCTTTGCTTGTAGTTACCATGAAATGTATTAAGTGTACAGAATTAATGCAATGCCAGATTTGACAGTAAAAGATTTCTGTTGTTTTAAAAAGTGACACTTTGAATTTTATTTATGTAGGTTTTCTTTATTTATAATTCTCCTTTTCTTTCAGGTTCAACTATTGCTGTGTTAACAGTTATCATTCTTATTATTCGTTTTGCTATCAAGTTTTTTGTTATAGCTAAAAATGAATGGAGTCCATTCTATATAAACTATCTTGTAAAGTACCTTATAATTGGTGTGACTGTATTAGTTGTAGCAGTACCTGAAGGTCTTCCATTAGCAGTAACTCTTGCCCTGGCATACTCTGTTAAGGTAAGATATCTGTTTCATATTTTCAACTATGAGCATGTGTCGTAAATGAAAAATGATTTAATTAATGCCAAATTATTACACAGTTTATAACTTGTGTGTGAGCAGTTCTTGACAATTTTGTGAGTGATCCCATTTGTCACTGTCTTATATTTGGCACACCAGATGAACTTGATTGCCTGTGTTACATTGACCATCAACGATCTTCACTCATGCTGCCATTCTAACATTTTAGAACATATAATTGAGCAAGCATTTTGCATTCGTGTCCAAATGGTTATAGTGTTAAAATTGTTAAAATAATAAGGAAGATGCCTTCAAAATGATATGATAGACAAATAACAATATTGTTGTCCTTATAATAACTAAGTAAATAACAGTAACATTTATGATACACTGCTAAAAACAATTAAGTGGTAATATGATATCAAATGTGAAGAAATGTGTAGTTGATGAGTTTGGACTTAAAACACAATAGTCAGTCAGCAGTAAGATTAATGGCAACAGAAAAGTAAACCAAATAAAATGTAATTGCAAATTTAATGCACTTTTTGTGAAAAACATCAACTTGTGATAGAAACAAGATTAGTTCCAAAAGTGAGGGGCAAAAACAAATCAAGGACCTCTAGTAGGGTGTGTGGTCAACTCTACTAACAGCATATCTATTACTAATCAAAGACAACTATTATGGGAATTTTACTAGGAATTTCTTTATTTAAATTGCAAATTTTTGGAGAAAACTCTTCTCCTTCTTCAGGCTGTCTTTTTGTTGTCACTTTTGCAATTTAATAAAAAATTTCCTAGTAAAATTCCCATAATATTTGTTTTTGATTAGTAATCGAATTAAGAAACTAGGAAGCCATTTCTCAACATGAGCTTTATTCAAAGCATATCTATGTCGAGTCAATGAAATGAGGTTATCAAGGATTTCTCAGGGGAGCCTTAACCTTTTGACGACCAGGGCCTTGTAATCTTATGTCACTCAGAATACAATAACGCCCGAAACTGTGTGTTGTTCTTTTCAGAATTTCTCCCTTCCACTTTACAAGTTAACAAAAGAAGGATTAGTACTCAGTCTCCACACGGAAACTTCAATCTGTGGTTTTGATATGCATTGACTTTCAGATGCTTCTCGGGGGCAGTCATTGCATTCTTCCCCGGAGAAAGCATGCAATTTCATGAAAGTAAATGTCGTCCCATGAGATACCAATGTCAGCTTTACTTATTTGTTCAGTGATACCAGTTGCTATTGAGGGTGTTTTCTGCTAATCCCATAGAGGCTGTGTTCATTCAAAGACCAAGTGATGGGGGCAGGAAATTATCATTGTAGACAGGCTTTTTCAGGCAGTCATGATATTTTAGTTTGGATGTAAGGGCGTTTCAGGTGTTAGAGTATTTAAAGGGTTAACCACTTCTCCATAAGTAGATGTTCCAGCTCCTTGAAGGGTCATAGAGATATTTGATCAGCTGCAACATGAGTCCTAACAAGGTTCAGTAGATTGCAGTTCAGGTGAGTGTACAGGCCAATACATGTGCTTAATACCCTCTCATTTAAGCATGACAATCAGCTGGGCTGGATGAGTGTTATTAACCACAAAAAGGAATGAATCTGATTGCTACCATGTAAAAAATAACAGTGGGTTGTATAATCTAGTTTCTTTACTTCCTTCTTGTGAGAGATCCATTCTTGATTATGTAGAGGTCTGTACGTCTGCTAGTACTGTGACTCTCCAAACCATAACTCCATCTCTACCAAAATGCTGTGGCTTCTGAATGAAACAGTGCCTGTTGTGTGTTCTTGGTTCATGCTGGATAAGGACTTATTGATTATCAAGCTACAAGCTGAATTGAGACTTGTCATTGAATGGAACTGACAAACTTTCTTTCAAGCTCAACTATTGCTGTTAACACACTAATAGTTGAACAGGGCAGGGGTAGCGAGGTAGCGAACCTTTCACAGTTTGTGTGCCCAAACTGACGAAGAGCTAAAAATTTTTACTCGCATGCTCATAGTAATCTTGGGCAGCAGATTATCATTTATTATTTACCCATTGTTCACCCTCAAACAACAGAAGAAAAATATAAGCACAGTAAAGCTAATGCCAACTGTTTACTTCTATTATTACCAAAATACTGATATGTACACAGCCTGCTAGGATTTCAGAATGTGTTGTGCAACATCACATGTCCTTGCAACTACCCAGGATGTCACCAAACCAGAGTGAGAAGTCTCCTGTGAACACATTTCACTGCTTTCTTCAATCTTTGCAAGGAGTTGGGGGTAAAGCAGCAGGTCACTTTTCTTGATGTTCCAATGACAGAAGTGGTCAGGCATGCTACTTGTGGTCGTCATGCCCCCTGCTCTTTACTTGTCCACTGTTATCCTTTTAAGTATGGTCAGAGATAATCTTTTTGGTGTTTCTCTGTAGACAAACCCAGCAAACTATCTTTTTGCAGTCCTGCTGCAGGTCTTCTTTTGGGATACTTTCCTTCAAAGGTGCATTAAACTGAAACAAATCCCTTTCTTCAACCCTTACTGAAATTCTGTAATCTATCCCAACATTGAAAATTCAAAAATATACCTTAATAACAGCTGCTTCATTTGGCAGTAATTATAATAATTATGTATTTACTTATTGTGAGTGGTTCAAGGGATCAAGGAATGGCTCTTCATATCAATAAAAAAAATTTTGCTTTCCACATCAGCACTGCTTGCCATAGGTTTGCCACCCATAGATTTGGGTATCTAATAAATTTGCAGTGTTTTTCAGCACATTCTGTTCATGCTCTGTCATGACAAGAGGTTAGAGAACTGTATCATTTGCTGAGTATAAAGCCCTGCATGGTGAAAGTGATAGCACATTGTTTGCATGGATTATGCACCTTTCCATGGCTGTAGTGAACATAGGTTACAGTTCCATGGCATTCTATTTGTAGTTTGGACTGACCATAAAAGACAAATATTTCTTGATGTTGATGGTGGACAACCATAATCTGTCCTTCAAACTATTGCTGTTTCTTAGAAATGACTTCACAATCTGCTTATGACATTCCGAAGTCATATGACACAGCCTGCTGTATCTAACCAGCTTCCAAACTTCCTATTGTCCTCCACCCTGTAAATTCCAGCAAATCCCAAATCATGCTGCATACCTGCCAAATGATTTCGTTTACCCATAAAATTTACAGAAATTTTCTCTTTTACAGTTATTTTATGGGTGACATATTTCAAATTCCATTTTTGTTTTTATATGTTAGTGTAGTGTAAAAAAAATAAGTATCCCCAAGTACCACAGCATCTGTATATTCAGATTTACCTGAACACTTATGCATCTTCTATCTTACCTGTTCACATCCTATCCAGAAAGATTTGGAGCTGCAAAAAGGGAGTTTTCACTGAATGAAAAGCATGAAACTGTTTCACACTTAAAAGACAAGTTAAAAAACCCCAACCTTTTGTGACATTCATTTCAAGATTCTAAAACAGGCAAGTTTCAATAAGTCTAGAATTTCAGATACTTCTCATAAAAACTGGCAAAGCAACCAAGCAGATGCATCTGATACCAATGGTACTGAGCATGGCTTGTCAAACACTAGCCTTAGTGAAAGAGGCAATCTTTAGACACAAATTAAATTTCATAAATCCATGCTTTGCAATACTGGAATTGTTTGCAAGGGCAACATTTACGATGTACAGACTGCTAGTACAAATCAATAACTTGCTGTACGAGGAGAATATGTGGTATTTTATATAATATGTAATAAGATAGACCAGTGGTTGCTCTGGCTTTCTTAAACTTTTCTCCAAGCCAATCGCCAAATGTAATCTAAAGGCGCCAATTTTTTCACTCTCCATTGGAAACACAAAACCCATAAAAATATATGTTATAATAGTGCAAAACAATTGGTTATATGTTCATGGCAATTAAGCAAAATATTGTTAAAAATGGTAATTGCCAATGTTTTCGCCAAATTTTTTTTTTCTCAAATTGTGAAGAATGCGATCGGCAGCACGACCCCTGAGATAGACTATTGCAATTGACTCATTTGAAAAATAAGTGAGTTTTATGGAATTCAATTATTTCTGTCACGTTTGAATTTCGTTTTACATAATGGTTGCACCCTACTTTGTACAGAAATAAAGTGTAAAATCTGTGATGACTATGTGAGGAATTTGGCTGTACTTGATGTTTAATATACTGACTGTGTGTGGTAGTAGCAATGTTGTTCAGTATTGTATTGTACTGACAAATATTATGCACACATATATACAGGTTGCCATTACTCCTTACTTGTTACTACTCGCTAATCTCCTGTGTAAAATGCAAAAGAACTCCATAGCATAACTTTGGTTAAAGGGTGGAGGGGGCTGCAAAATAAGAACTAGAGTGAATTCATGATAAAACTACAGCTAGTTGACAGTGACCAAAGGTGGTTCTTTGTTGATTGAAGAATAAGTCCATTTGATGGAATGTCTGTGCATGTAACTTGTTAATTTTCATGGTGCAAAGTTGTGGTAAATGTTAAACTGCTTTCTATGCAAAATGAATGGCAGGTTGAGAGTATCTTTTGTTGTCAGTGTTAATATAAGATAATTGCATGGTGGCTGTCTGTCAGTTTGATTGATTAAAACAGGATAAACTTTGTGAGATACGCTTGCCTGTTGGAGGTTTCATTACATAGGCCTTCACTGTACAGATCTGGTATCCTTAGCATTAAAGGTGCCGAAGGTGCGAAATCTTGTCCATTGCAGGTAGCACCATGACAGTCAATTCAGTCCATTCAGTTTTGGATGATCAACTTTATTTCGTTATCATTTCAGAACACTGAAATTAGAAGATTATTTTATTGATGTCACCATAAATATTGCAGATAACAGTTCTGACAGTGCAGTTAACTCTTCTATTTTTCGGTTGCTAGTCTCCAATAGCCAAGTGCTGAAGCTTGTTGCATTAAGGTACATGTTTCATTGGAGATTGGTGAAAGCTTTGTTATAATATTTGATGTTTTGAAAATGAAGACTATTTTAGAGATTTTTTTAGTTTTTATGTAGGAGTCAACATGATCCTTATTCGGGTTTTGTATGCCTCCTGAAATTTAAAAATTGCTTAAATGGGCCTTTTTCTTTTTATTTCACCTCACTCCTGAAAAAATCCTTAAATTTCATTTTGACTCCTGGAAATTATTGTACTTTGGAGGGTTTTTTTCTTCTGTTGCTCATTTAGCAGGTAAGAGGTGAATTTCTCCATTGTGATGGATTCTGTCCCATTTCCATGACCTGTGTAATTTTTTTCATTGCAGAGTGAACTGGTGCTGATAATTGTTATTTATTTTCACTTAAAATGTGCGAGCAAGCACTTTTCCTTCATTTAAAGTGAAATTATGTTAAACATACTGGGTGCTCACTCTGCAGAAAAACTTTACGATAAACAAAAGACAGCAACAGAGTTAAAATTGAGATTTTGAACTTTTTTTTGTAAACAGATGAAATAATGCTTGCTCCTTTTGTTGGTTAATATAGCAAGAAGTGATTAAGCAATATGAAACCATGCATTTTCAGAGAAGTTAAACTTCAAAAAGTTTTAAAAAGTTCTGATGTTTTCATTGACGTTTGAAAAATTTGTTTCAGAATCCTAAAAACTCCTTATGTGGACTTCCGAAAGTTGGTATGAACCCTGCTGTTACTTTTCCCCAGTGAAGTTAATTATGTCAACTGAATCTTGCTTGAAAGGTCAAATCTGATTATTTGTCCACTAACAGAAATCTAAAAGGAACCACTAGTGAACATGTCCCTTTTGAGAGACATTTCAGGGTTGTGCTCAAGACTTACTTGTGGATAGTGGCATGCTACATTGTGTCATAATTAATGTAGCAGGAGCTGCTTATTTAATTCTTTTCAGCATATTTGCCATTAAAGATTAAAGTTTGGTAATTTTTTCAAGTGGCCATTGGCCAGTGGATGGTCAAAACCTAGTGGGCACTTTACTTACAGCTATTTTGTGCTGTATACACATTTTATCACTGTACTGTCTACCTTTCACATATTTAGACATTGGCAAATTTAAGCTTAGTAGTTACAAGGGTTCCCTGTCTATTTCCCAGTGTGATTAAATGCATAAACATAATCTTACAAGTTATATTTTACTTCAATGAAACATCAACAAACTTTTCTAGACAATTTTTATTGGAAAAATAATTTAATAATTTTTATTTAATCTAATAGTTCTTGAATAAAATCTCTCCACCATAAATTGGCAGCAGTGGATGGGTCAAAATTTTCAAGCAATACTTTGCCTTACTTCATTTGCTGCCTATTTTCTAAAGTCATTTTTTTACATGAGCATTGTCTTGTTATCAAGAATATTTGCCGATGATGCTCGTATTCTGTCAAATTCTGCATTGTGTGGAATAATGGTCAGCAGTATTTCAATACTTTTGTGCTATGACCTTCATGTACTAAACTTTGCTTGCTTTTAGTTTCTGTATCAGTTCCTAGTGAGTTATTGATCATCATGTTTCTGCCCAAAAATGTTCAGACATTATGTTTCGAAGCTGCTTCCATTCTGCTAGATTTTTCTTTTCATTCCTTTTATTTTTGGTTAGGTTCTTACTGGTGACAAAATAAAAATAGAATTTCATATCTCATGGCAGAATCATTTTGCTGTACTGTGTGGTTGCCAGTTCTGAATCATAGCCATACATCTGCCCTAGCTCAGAGTGGGAGAAAATTTGATACTAACCTGGTAACCTTGTTTTACAGACTTGCAACGGTTCCTAACCGTAAGACAGAAAAAACAAAAGTTCAGTAATTTCCTGTGTTCTAATAAATGTGTTAAAACCATTGATATAAGCCTTCACAGGTGTTGGAAAGATAGTAGTGATGATAAGAAAATATGCAGAGTTGTTAAATGTCCTGATTGAATCGGATTGTCCAGTTTTCGAACCCAATGTCAGGGACTTTTTTTTTTCCAGAAAACATCCAGTTTTGGTAGAAATTTAATGATTTGTCATTTCTTTGTGTTTGCTACCACCACAGACACTCTGTGCTGTGAATTCTCCGTGGTCACTACCGGAATTGTTGATCCACTACAGAGTACGGGAAACATCAAATATACAACCGAAATGGAAAATCTCTGTGAAATAATGTTGTTCGACATTTATGCAAGATTTATTTTCATGCTTCCAAGATTCTAACAGTCATTAAACATTTTTGGGATTGTTTATTAGATGTTTTTAGTATCATGACATTTATTTGATATAATTTGGGCGTCTTCGTGCTGCCCGAAAGCGATTCTTTTAGCACTGATGAAAATGTTCTGTAATTTTCTAAATTTCGAATTTTTTTACCCTTACATATGTTTCTTCCTCCTTGTTGGTTATATTCTTATTTTTTATATTTTTCTGATTATGTCCCTTGTTCTTTACTATCTTTGGTAGCTGTGAAAAAGAGTGACTTTGTATTTTAAGAATTTTTTTCTAGTAAAGTGCAGTTTTGCTATTCCTAAAAATTTGTTCTCCAAAATCAGTCAATGCAGAAAGTATTTTCTCCCTTCTTTTCAAAGCTAAATTAAATTTAAAATTGGTTCTTAATTGGCACATGGCAGAATCGGCCATTTCCATGACCCATAAAATTATCATGGCAGAGTGAACAATAGAGTTCCGATCTTTTTTTTTTATAATTAATTTCACTGAAAAACTTGTTTCCCCATTCCTTAGTAACATTTTGCTGTATTAAAGAGCAGAGCAAAAATTCTTTTATTTTGTTTAAAGTGAAATTTATGTTCCAAAAAAAGCTATTGCATGCACATGTGCAGAGGAAATGTGATTCAACGTTGAATGAAAGGCGGTGACAGAAAGTTAAGTTCCGATTTTGAACTTTAATTTCTTTTTGTAAACAAAAGGAAAAATTGTCCCTTTTTGTTTGTTAAGCAAAAAAAGTGCCTGAGCAATGGGATATCGTGCATTTTCAGGGAAATTAAGCTTTAGAAAATGAGCTGCTAAAGACTGCTTGTTGACGTCACAGTTCCATCTAAAGTCACAGGTGTCCATTCTCAATATGGCTACTTCGTGCCACAACGTAAGTGGGAAAACAAAAATAGCCGCCTCCCTTTCTTGAAGAGTGAATCTATAAATAGATCACACCCACTCATTTGCAGAGGAAAGGGCTGTTTTTCACCACACTTTAGTTGGATGATTTAAATATGCATTTCTTAATTAACAGGAGTGTTTTAAAAAGTGCAAATAAATACTTTAGCAATGAAAAAATAATTTGGCCGGCCACCAGTCCATGTGGACAGGCAAATTTTCGAGCATGGTGCCTAAAATAACTTTTTACTGGCCACTTTGTTTTATCCAGTTGTCAGTGGCAAGTGGCGACCTCTGATTTTAATCTTTATTTGCCATGTGTTTATTAAAACTCCTTGTGTACATGATATTTTTATCTAGGGAAATGTTATGCTTTTTTTTTCTCTTTAGAAAATGATGAAAGATAACAATTTGGTTCGGCATTTGGATGCCTGTGAAACAATGGGGAATGCCACTGCCATATGTTCAGATAAAACAGGGACACTAACAACTAATCGCATGACTGTTGTCCAAAGCTTTATATGTGGTAAGGTCATTGACAGTATTTTTTAATGTATTTTTTTTTCAGTGCTTCATATTTTTGCCATGTATTGCATATTTTTGTCAGGATAAATGGTTAGTAGATATTTTTAAATGTGTATATTGGAAAATTTGTGTAAAAATACACTGCTCAAAATTAATTAGGAGAGCATGCAACTTTGCCTACATTGTGCAAGCCAATCATGATATCAAATTGAAACATAGAAACACAAGTTGAGTGTGATGTAAACAGCTGGATTATGTACATCCTTATGCAGATTAGTGTCTGACATTAGAATGCATAAATCACAGATTGGGATAAAAATGAAGGTTTTTTTGGGAGCTCCCTTATTTATCTGCATTTATCATATCATTTTGTTTCTTGAAGTCTTTGGTTAGAACGATGTTGCTCAACAGCATGATTTACTGGAATCCACGACATGGAGAGCTATTGGCAGGTCATCCACAGCTAGTGGGGACCAGGATACAGGAAGTGCAAGGTCATGAGCAACTACAGCAAGGACCAACTTTTTATGTATTAACACCCCATCAGAATAGGTGCCAAATTGCTGCTAATCTCCAGTGAGTTTTCTCATGTCAGTAGGGTGCAGGTTGTCAAGCAGAAAGGTGGCCTTTATGCACATAGATTAATGGTGTGTGTGTGTGTGTGTGTGTGTGTGTGTGTGTGTGTGTGTGTGTGTCTCCCTTTTAACTACACACCACTGTACAACCCATAGAAATTGGGATTAGGAACATCACTGTTGGAGACATAATAAGTAGAGTCAAGTTATTTTTTCTGTTGAGTTGAGATTATCTAGAATCTGACAATGAGTTCTTATCTGGAGGGAACCTGGCATATGAAGTAACCCAGCTTTTGTGCAGGAAATATCCCACTATGAGGGACATGAATTGATGATCTGGGCAGCCATTAGTATCGGTGGACATACGGGCCTGTACATCATTCGAAGCAACAGTCTGATGCCCCAGAGATACAGAGACTAGATTCTCAGACCTATTGCCATGCTGTGTGCTACAGCTGTCGGTGATTCATTCCTATTCATGGACGATAATAACACTTGACCACATCTCTGCTGTACTTAAAGAGGAGGGAATCGACTGTATGAAATAGCCAGCATGCTGCCCCTTCTCAATCCAATTGAGCAGACGTGGGACACACTTGGCAGACGTATTGCTGCTCTGCTTGCTCCTCCGTTGACTCTTCCTGGACTGGAAACTGCCCTGATCGAGGAGTTATGAAGAAACCCCTAAAACCTGCTTTCAGAGTAGCAGAATGTAGACATACACGTGTACGCTATACGCGGATACTTTCCAAATTATTACCAGATTTTGCAGATAGTTTTTGCTTTTATATTGAAAAAATAAAAATGGTATTTACAGCAAATATAACACTCAAGGCTTTGCTCAGATTAATATACTGACTTCAATTTTAACTTGAACTTTCAATTATTTTCCACATCTTCCGAGTTCTTTTGTCTTTACAGACATTTCCGACCTCTAGATTTTATCAAAGCCTGTTCTTAATGATTATGAACTGTATCAAAAGCTTCGGTTACACAAAAAGAATTTACATTTTATTGCCAGGTTTCTCTTACAGTTACCAATAATTAAATTAAAATAATCTCCTTTTGTATTTTGTAAGTCTTCTGTTTTTGAATTAAGTTGTTGAAAATGCTATTTATAAATTTTGAAAGTTCATTAATGGAACTGTTTTTCTAGATATAAAAGCTTTCTTTAATTAATCTCTTGTTTTTATAAGGTTCATAGTCCAATATTTTATCCTCATTGGAATCTGTAATGTTCTAATAATTATTTATTGTATTAATTTTTTTTCATAAATTATCTTATTGTATTGCTGCTAACGTATTTCACGCTTTGTGGGTTTGCAGCAAGTTTTCTGTTTCAATGGTTGTGTACACAGACACATTTTATTTTTATACAACTCTGCCTACTTGATAGCCTCATAAATTCCATTCCACTCCAGTGTGCAACAGAGGAGGCATGTATTTTTGCTGTAGTTTATTATGCTTCCCACATGGAATGAATTTCTGATATTGTGAATGTCTTTCCAAATCAGGATTTCTCTGATTGTTAGCACCAAACAACTCTTAAGAAAATCAAATATCATCAGTGAGCTGGCATTTATTAACGCTTATTTTTCCAAACTTCACACAGTTATATCTACTCTGGGAAAGAGATGTGAAACTTTAGTAAACCCTTTCAAAGTGATAGAAGCATCAATAAAGACATTAAAAATATACCTGGCATACAAGTACAAGTTATACAGTATATATATAAAAAACTATTCCAAGGTACTCTTGAATAATGCTGGTTCGAAAAAAAATTATAAAATTTTTCAAGAAGAAAATGTTAAAGTATGTCTGCCTCTTACATTGTGTGTTTAAAATACACACTGATGGCCTCTGTGGATGTGCAAAAGACATTTTGTTTATATCAGCACTTTTTTACTGACAGAAGACATGCTTTTTCTTTCAAAAATTAAAAAACATTTAGTCTTGTGTGATAGTGCAAATATTTGAGCAAAGTGTACATGCATCTACATGTAAATGTAAATTGATGAATCCTACAGTAAAATTTTCAGGTGTGTTGAAAAGCATACTTTTTGTATTTTAGAACATTTCTTGATTTTTCAATGCTTGAATTCTTGCTTATTTTGGAGATCTTTAATACTGAACATCCAGGCTTTAGTAATAACTAAGGTTTATATAAGAAAGCTCACATTTCAACAAAGAGAATGAATCAATTGTAACACTAAAAATCTTTTGCAAGAAGGGTAGCAACATTTTTATGGTGCTATCAAGTCATGTAGCAAAGATATCTTTGAGTAAAAATATAAAAACTCGTGTAGCTTACAAGCTTCGGCGACTTTTTCACATTATCTTGAGGTGTAGCCTACGCCGAAGGGGCATTTTAGCAAGTATAGCATTGCTGTTTTTATCAACTGTAACCCACTATTTTAAACGTACTATGACTTATAATAATTGAACTGTAAAATAAAAACATTTGAACATGCACAAGACAAGTTCTTCGTTACTAATTAAAATTTGGTTAAAATATTTGCCGTATATACTTGCACATAAGCTTGAAAGTCTTTGAAAGAAATCCTGCTTTCAAAGTTGGGGATCAGCTTTAAATGTGGGTGAGTAAAAAGTAGTGCTGAACTTCTGTGAAATCTGCCATCAAATTTACCGACAGATTTGTTTCTTATAAATTTCAGCTTTCCATGGGCCAAAAACGTGAACAAATCCATTTTTGACCACCACTTTCCGTTTCTATGTGTTCTTTGAAAGTACTTCCAAATTTTTTTTTCTTTAAATTGTGAAATATTTTTCCACCTAGAGTAGGATTCCTATGGGAATAAATGCCCCTAATATGATAGGCGGAAAACTTAATTCCGTTTCAAATTGGGCAAATTGAGACCATGAAATTTCTTGCTTCCAAACATGGACTAGAATACCTCATTATTTCCCATGTGCAACCATGTACACAGTCTTTCAAACTAGACATGCAGTGAATCAAACATTGCATAAATCACTTAGCTGTTGGGATCAGCAAGCCACAGCCAATCGGGCATCTCTCCCTCTCTCGAGTTTTCACTGCAAGCATGGGTATGCAAGTCTTCCACTCTGCAGTGGCAAAAGCCATTCCTGCCATCAAATAGCTGAGATACAGTTCTTTACGAAAGGTGGTAAAACTTGAAAAAAAAAATACTGACTTGGCCTTGTTACTTCTTGAGTGAAAGAACTGTGGGATGCAATTTTGCCAGAAATTGTTATAAAGTCTCAAAAAAATGAATGCTGCATATGTAATGCAATGGAGTTACTGAAGTTATTTTGAATATCCTACAGTAAATTGTACTTTGAAAGTTTTTACGGAAGATAATCTCAGAAATTTCCATAATTCGTTTCAATAAATATGTTTTCCAAACTCTTGAAATTTAATGTCAGCTTATATGCGGATCAAGATGTTTCACAAATTTTTAGTTCTTGAAGTAAGGGGAAGGGGGCTGCTTATACACGAGATTGGTTTATACTTGAGTATATGTGGTAACTAATTAACTAAAATACTTACAAATAAAAAGCCTTAAGTTTTTTCGGTATCAAACTACTATGGGTTTTTATAAGTATTTATAGGTGCACACGCAAAATTTCTTGCGAGATATGTGTGAACAAGTATCTAGCTGAATGGCATAGCTGAATTGTCATGAGAGCAGCACAAAACCTGTCTGACTAGTTAAAGCCAGGAACATTTCTTGCAAGTCACTGAGCAAATTCAGTCACTTGACTTCCAGCTGAGAGCACACATCTTCTAGAGGTCACATAACTTCTGTCATTATTTGAAACTCCTGCAATGTCACCCCAGCAAACAGTGTTTTTCATTATTGTGTGAATTGTTTTTCTAACAATTTTGGAAACCAAGAATGTTCCAAAGAAGCTCTTTGAAAAAAATGTCATGGAAGTCCTGTGAAAATCCTTGATATTGTGTGTGCATGCATGCGAGAGAGAGAGAGATTTCAACCATCCAGTTTACAAATCAGACTATATACTGTGTCATATGAAATAGATTTGCTGTAATTAGGAAAACTACATCAGATTGTACCATTTTTGTTTTTATTGACATAGATGAAAGGATGGAAGTGTTTTTAAAATTTAAAGAACTTGCTAGAAATATTGTGTTGAAAATTTAGAAATGGTAACATTTAAGAAACGTGGACAGTGTGAAACTTTATATGATAAGTTTTGTCTTTTCCTTACATTTGATTGTGTTACAACTGGCTGTTTTGTCATTTCAGGTACACTTTTTAAAGTATTACCAAAATATGACAATTTACCTTCTAAAGTTGCCGAATTAATAGTTAGTGGAATTTCCGTAAATAGTGCTTACACATCGCGAGTTATGGTGAGAACAAATTAATTTCATTCTTGCTGTTCGTTACCTGTAAGCTGTATGTTTTTTTTTCCCTGTTGCATCTTGTTTTTTTATATTGTCTTATTTAAATGAAAATTTAATGAAGCTATAACTATAAAGGCATAAAACAAGATCTAATAATAATACACGGTCGCCACATTATTGCGACCACCAGCTAAATATCCAGAGTAACCGCCATGTGCAGCTCAGACAGCAGCTAGATGAGCTGGGAGTGACTCAGTAAGGTACTAAAAGGTTTTCACAGGTATGTTGAGCCATGCTGACTGCTGCACATATGACAGCTGCTGGAGGGTGCATGGCAGAGGATCCAAAGGGTGAACAACATGATTGAGGTGGTCCCACAGATACTCAATTAATTGGCTTTAAGTCTGGGGAATTAAGAGTCCAGGGAAGTACTTTGAAGTCTTCACCATGCTGTTGCAACCACTCTGATATTTCTAGCTGTGTGACATGTCATGCTGTAAGATCCCATCCACCCCAAGGAAGACAATCGGCATTTATGTGTACGTGGTCTACAAGGATTAGATCCATAATGAATTCGGTCAATCGTGCCTTCCGAAGGTATGAGTGGACCCGGAGAATGCCACAAAAACATTCCCCAGGCCATAACGCTGCCCCCACCAGCTTGTATTCTTCCAGCAATGGTTGAAAAGTGTTTGTTCTCCAATGTTTCTCACCTTATATGCAAACGTCCATCCGTTCGATGAAGCAAAAACGCGACTCATCGGAGAAGGCAATCCTTTGCCAATCAGCGGAGGTCCAATTCCGATACCATTGTGCAAACGTAAGCCTTTTCTGCTGATGCACCTTCGTTAGCATATGAGTAGTGACCATCCGCCTGCATTGGAGTCCCATGCTCAGCAGGGTTTGCTGAACTGTCATTTTTGACACACTTCCGGTAACCCCCTGGTTCATTTGGCCAATGAGTTGCTCCACTGTAGCATGTCATTCGGCCCTCGCAGCTGATGTTCACCTCTCACATCAATGGCATATGATGCTCCATAGTTTTCACATCGCCTATTCGCAATTGTGCCATTTCTCCAATCATGATACACTTTAACCACAGCAGCACACTAACAGTTCACAAACTGCGCTGTTTCACAAATGCTACCACCCTTGGCCTGAAAGCTGATAACCATCCCTTTTTGCAAATCTGATAAATCACTACTTTTATCCATGACAGAAACCAGTGATATGTTTTCAGAATGCCTACAGCACACCTTATATACCCTCCAAGCCAGGCCTTCTTTCATTGGCTATGCGCTGTTGACGTCAAAAGTAGGAGGTGGTCACAATAATGTGACTCGACTGTGTATATACAGCTTCAATTGTTTAACTTCTTTTTTCTGTGATAAATGTTTTTTTAGAAACTGTTAAAACATAATTGATACTAAACTAAAATGGGGTGAATAGAAGTTTGCTGCCCTGGCGATGCAGTGATCTAAGTGCTGGCTTGTGACCATTCATCTGAGATGGATAAGAGTTCAAATCCTGGTGAGGCATAGGTATTGTGTTTGTCTTACAGCACTGGCTCTGTCCCTTCTCTGGAACCAGTGGCCCTAAATTAGGAACAGGCAACTGCTTGCAGCCCATTGAGTTGCTCACAGTGGTGATTAAACTTTAAAAAAAAAAAAAAAAGTTCCCAAAAATATGAATTTAAAAATTCAAAGAAAATGATCAAGGTAATTTAAATAACACAACCACCATGGGAATTAATGAAGAAATAAATCTTTCATAAGTGCATGCAGTCACACAAGCATATTACGTTTGAGCATAGAAGTATGCATTTAACTTCTATCATGTAGACATCTCGGGAAATTGGAAAACTGCATTAAAAATATGCACACACACAAACAAATGCTCTTAGATTACTAAATGCACGGCAAATGTGCCTATGTGCCAGTGTTAACTTCATCTGATTCATGTCACTCTTAGTCACATGAATAAATACCATAAGAAATTTAAATAATGTACACATGTACACACGCGGGTTTATCAAAATAATGAACACACTGACTGTGACTAGAATACACTCATTGCACTCAGTGGAGTCTATTCAAGGCTAGCTGGGCTAACTGCGAAGCCCAGCTTGCCTTGAATATGTAAAATAAAAATCAGATATACACAAATAAGTCAATTATCAACGGTATTAAGCTATGTCGATACTTTCGTTGTTTTAACACCTGTGCAGATTCGCATCTTTTGACTAAAAGAATCAGTCTGGCGAGCAAAGACCAACAGTCCTCCTAGTGAAGGGATGGTGTCATCGTGATGCAAACATCTCTAGCAGTCTTTGCTGTGCGATTTGAAGACTTTGCATGCGATTGCCGGCTAGCGTTACCATGACAACATGGTGAGGGTGAATGGGCCATTGCTTTGGGCAAGGATTCGCTCAAAAAAGGGAAGACTTAGACTACCTTAGTCACTTGCATACTCTTGCCCATAAGAGTGTTTCGCGAGAGTTGTTTCAGTTTTAGTGAAGTGTCAATGAATTAAAATCGGAGATATTATATCTTACTTAAATTCGTGGCTTTGTTGGATTCAAACTGTATTGATAAATTTTGTGAAAGCTTTCCTGAACATCTACTGTCATAATTTAAAGAACCACATGCTTCAAGTTTTGATACAATTTGACTCAAAAATGAACTGAAGGTGTTTTATTCCCTTCATGAATTCAAAAGAAAAATTAGTAAGAGCAGTGGTTGGAAAAACTACTTTTTATTTTTAGCGAACTACAACTACTTTATGGTAAATGCAGTTAACTACAACTACATTTTTAACAAAGTAGTGACTACAAACTACTTTGAAAATGTAGTCACTACTTCACTACTTTTAGGACCCGAATTTTGCGAGATTATTCAATACACACTGCAAAATATTGTATATCCCATATACACCAGACTTTACAATGTAGCATATAGCATATCATATAAAATTAACTGCACAAGACTGTACAATGTAGCATATAGAATATAGCATATCATATAAAAACTTGGTTCTGACATATGATTAGGGTTACCCTCGTCCGGGATTGGCCCGGACAGTCCTGGATTTGTAATGACATCCGGGGCTGTGTCCGGGATTTTTAAATGAGTGGTTATAAAGACAGCGAAAAATACACATAACTAATTATTTATTTCATTGCTATTAGTACTGAAAATTTTGTCTTACCTCTATGTGCAATTTCAAATTAGAGGCGGATGACTTTGAAACCGACAGCTTCTTATTTAAAGGGAAAAGAAGCTGTCGGTTTCAAAGTCATCCGCCTCTAATTGCTTCTTATTTAATTATTATACGCCGACCAAGGCAGTTCAATTCTTTCTTCAATAAGCTGGACAGTAGCTGCCATATTTCAGGAAAACCGGAAAAAATTTTAATCGCCTGGAAACATAAGTTAAATAAGTCTTCGAAGCAAGGAAAGCAAACACGTTCGTATTCACACGAGACGAAAACGACAACGAGACAAATGTTGGTGTTTCCAACCTATTCTAGAAAACTCTGTGCTTTGAAACACCAATCGTTCTTATTCCGAGACCCTCGTTCGTCATAACCTGTCCATTTTAATCCGCTCCATAGCCGATATCATGAATTATATATTAAAGAAATGTTCACTAGATGGCAATACTTAGCGCTGGTGCTGTGCAGTTTGAACGAGGAGTATTGGCGTTGTGTGGCAAACACACATGGCGATCAAGTGATATGTAGAAGGGCACCTTGTTTGTTTACTGAAGTAACGTTAAAGGTAGTGTCGAAACTCACTACAGAGGGCTACTCGCTACACTACTTTTCTGTTAAAGTAGCGCGTTACGCTACAAAATACGCGGAAAAGTAGCGACTACAGTAGTTTTGCTACTTGTAGCGCACTACTTCCGACCACTGAGTAAGACACATTACTTGTTACACAAAATTGAATATTTGGACATTGTGTTTATTGAGGTGTACAGCATTGTGTTTATTGAGGTGTACAGATTAGCAGAACTAATATTAAAGTTTCCATCAACAAATGCAACTTCCGAAAGAAGTTTTTCTGCATTGAAAAGAATAAAGACATCTTAGGACCACACAAGAACATGCACACTTGAGCAGCTTGGCTGTTTTGTCATTAGAAAAAAATATTATTTTTAAATATGAAAAAGTACTCAGAAGCAAACTTTTAATGAAACGTAACACTCAAGTTCAAACAAAAGGAAAGAAGAATGGAGTTCATATACAAATTAAGTATTCAGAAGAATGGAGTTCATGTACAAATAAATGTTAAACTCCTTATCCTCATAATTATTTGGTATTATGGTATCAATAGCATGTACTTAGAATTTAGAAAAAAGTTACTTCTGTTACTTAACAACTCAAAAATAAACTTCGCAATTAAAAAAAAAAAAAAAATTACTGGGTGTGGGGTGAGATAGCCTGGTCTCAAACCCAAGATATGCCACGGAATGCACTGTGTGCAAATCGCAGGGAAAATGTCGCTCACAATATATAAAGGGGTGTGGTATGATGTCAGCTATCACATAGCAGTGCCACAGATGAAACAGCTGTTGTGGAGTAATCGTTGAAAATGATAGATTTCAATGACCTCAAAAAAGGTATGATAATTTATGCACATCTTGCAAAAGCTTCATTAACTAGCACGGCAGAAATAGGTGTTACATGAGAAACTGGATCGAAGATTATGATGACCTATCAAAAACAACATGCGTTGCCTTTAAACGTGTAATTGTAGGTGCCACACGAAGACGTCACGAACTGTGCAGTGGAAGCACAAGACAAATTACACTGCATTATACAATGAATGCAAATAGGTGCAGAGTTGAACATGAAGTGGAATTGTCCCAAAAGGATGTCTTAGGTTATACGTGTTGGATTGTATTTCCCATGGAATTATGGGCAAAATGGTGATTTTAGTATAAAAAAACTTAATTGTCCTTAGCTTTCATAGATATATTGCATTCAGTATGAGTGTTCTAGAATTTTCACTGTTTAAATATTGATCATTTTGCAAGTTTCAAATCCAAAGGTGTTTAAAGTTTTTATCTTCCGTTCAAAGTATGTAGCTAAAGTGTCATATTATAAATTAATATTCCAACAGCTGTAATTGTGTTTTATAATTTCTATAAACATCTTCATTTACTTCATTTTTTTACTGTTAAAAACATTATATCAAAGTTAACAATTCTTTGTTTTGGTGCATGAAAAAAAAAAAAAAAAAAAGCTGGCATTGATACTTCAAAACTATGGCTGTGTCAGTGCCAACCAACAATCAGGTTTTTGTGTCTAAATGGTATTTATGTTCCTATAATTAGTTCCATACTTGTATAATATCCCATTTCATGATAGAAAATGAATTAAAATTGACAACAGCCTCTGTTGACAATGGCATGTGTTTCCCCAGGAGAAAAAGATTTGCAAAATTGTTTTTATTTTGTGCAGTGGGTGGCTTCTTTTATGTTCTGATAAAGTTACCCATGTAAATAATAGCAGTTATATTGAAGTTCCTATTAATCTCCTCCCCCCCCCTTTTTTTTTTGCTGAAACTTCTTTTAGCCTCTAAGATTTAATTTAGTAGCCAGTTTATTTTTTTCTTTTGGCCCTAACTTTTGATGACATACTGGCCACTTAACTAAAATTCCAGTCTGCACCTATATAGCACAATTCAAAGTCATATTTTGATTGTTACTTCCATGATTACATGAATGTCCCTTGTATTTATGAGGAATATTTCTTCCTTGATTTCTATGTACTTTAAGTCACCTTGCAGAAATATGCATTTCTAACATATCACAGTAAAATTGTGTATCATGGTTCAAATTATTGAATTAAAAAAAAATGCTGATCTGTGATTTTTGAAGGTATAATGCCAACAGTGTCTAACAAGGAAACCATGCATTGCAAAAATACAGTATACCTATAATTCTTGCTATGTTATTCTGTTGGGAAAGGGGTGGGGGATGATCAGACCCAGCTTGTAGATATGAAGATATCACCCACTGATGGACACACAGAAAATAACATGTACTATTTTTTTAATGTACTAGATTTATATCTGTATATATTGAAACAAAAATGGACTTGGTGAATGTAAATACATTTACAAATCTGTGGTTTCATTTGTAACTTATTTGAAGAACAAAAGTATTTCATTTATTAATTTTATCTGATTTAACATAGCAAGTTAAAAGTAAATAAAATGTGTGGCTTACACACGGTGTTAAGAAGATCAAATTTTGAATGTTTGATAACCAAGAGAAATTTATTAGTGTGATAAGTCATATTCCTTTTTGCATATACATAACCTGTGAATCACAACCTATGACAAAAACCACATGAATCCATGAAATTATTATGCATGATAGAAACAGACTAGTGCCAACAATATCATGGGCAGGCGAGCCTTTTGTTATAAAGTGCTTTGGATTTCTTTTCTGGTAAACACAATGTCCCATGAACCTGCAGCCTATACAAGTATGTACAGGTGTCATATATTTGTGCAAATTTTTCAGCATCCTCCTGTTGTTTCCCAAAGTCATGATACAAGAGGGTACTTTGCCAGAAAGTGTGCAGATGTTACTGTAGAAACATTCAGCTCTAAAATTTTACTTGCTTAAGGTAACAACTCTAGGCACATAGCTTTTCATTGTGAAATTTGGCCGTGGTGTAGGTCCCAGCAGAAGTGTTTTCATTTATATTTTCATGAAGATTATTTGCCATATTGTTCTAGTTCGTGATGCAAATAATGGAAAAAGTTTTCATGCAGAATGTACCTATAAGGTGATGAAATTTTATTCATGCACTGAATGGAAAACAGTTGGAGAGAAATGTTTAATGTCATTGCTTTTTTGTAGCATACTGCAGGTTATTTTTTTTTTCATAGATTTTGTTATGCATTGTGATGAAAGCATCTAATTGGTTTGATGTTCTTCATTGTAGTGTGCTCTTTGTAGCAACTGAATATGAAAATTTTATCTATATGCTTAAATTATGTCAGCGGTTGAATGTTGTATTGAGAACATTTCAAGAATGTGTTAGCCGCCCCGGTGGCGCTGTGGTCTAAGGCGCTGGCCTCTAATCATTCATCCGTAAGGGGTCCGGGTTCGAATCCCGGTCAGGCATGGATGTTGTGCTTGTCTTACGGCACTGGCTCTCTCCCTTCCCTGGAACCAGTGACCCTAAATTAGGGACGGGCGACTGCTTATAGCCCATTGAGTTGCTCACGGTGGTCATTAAAACCTCCAATCAAAAAAAAAAAAAAATGTGTTACAAGAAAATACACCGATGAGCCAATACATTTTGACCACCTACCTAATAAGCTGTAGAACTCCCTTCAGCCTGCAAAACAGTGGTCACTTGGTGAGGCATCGATTCGATGAGGTGGCTATAGTTATTCTGTAGTATCTGGTACCATGATGTCAACAGCACGTTTTTTCCAGTTCTTATACATTTTGCGGGGGTGGTGATTTAGCGCAAACACACTTTTCTAAGTCGAACCACAAATGTTCGATTGGGTTCATGTCAGGTGAATTTGGAGGCCAGGGCATTAACAGAAAGTCACCAGCATGTTCCTCAAACCACTCCTTGACGCTTCTGGCAGTGTGGCATGGCAGGGCCTGTTGGTAATGGCAATCACCAGCAGGGAACACAGTTGCCATGAATGGGTGAACCTGGTCCGCAACGATGTTCAGATACCTGACAGCTGTCAGGGATTGTGCTATTGGGATAATGGGTCTAAAGTGTCCCAAGAAAACATCGCTCACAGCATAACACCACTGTCACTGGCCTGTCTCCACCCAACAGTGCATTCAGGTACCATAGCCTCCGTTAGTAGTTGGAATATCTGTGCTCGGCCGTCTACGCCATGCACCAGGAATCATGATTCGTCAGACCAGGTCACTTTCTTCTTATCGTCTATGGTCCAATCTCTATGATCTTGGGCCCATTTCGTGTGTTTTTGACGACAACGTGCAGTGAGCATGGGGACCCAGCTGGTCTTCGGCTACGCAGGCCCATGCACAGAAGGCTGCAATGAACTGTGTGCTATGACACATTGCCGTGATCACAACTGTTGTAGCTGCGGGTGATTTGTCGCACTGTAGCTCTACAGTCACTGTGAACAATGCGCGACAGTCTCCGCTCCCCTCTGGCATCAATGAGCTGCGGATGACACACGTCTGGATGGCGCTGTTTGTTGTTTGGCCATCTGTGCACCCCTTTTGATACGTACTCACTACAGCAGCACGTGAACAACCCACAAGCCGCGCCGTTTCCAAAATCATAGTTCCGAGACGCAGTGCCATCACAATTTGTCCTTTATCAAACTCTGATAAATCGGCAGCTTTTACAGTTTTGGCTCTGAACACTCTACTAACCGAAAGTCAGTCCTTGGGTTGTATGTATACTGTGACTGCTCTGTGAACTTCACCTGCGCCACCGTTTGGTCTCCAGGCACGCTCATTTTTCTAGGTTGAGGGTGGTCATAATGTAATGGCTCATCAGTATATATTGTAATACAAGAAAGTGAGAAATGCTGGGGATTGACTTACTGTTCCTGATAAAATAGGTGGGTGTATAACAGGGAAGCCAGCAAGGAATCAGACTGCCTGGTCACAGTGAGAAAAGTTCACTGAAACTTCAGTTTAAGTAATTATTCCAACTTTATAACCATCTAGAACCTCAGTGTCAGTACAATATTTATTTTAGCTTTTCAACTGATTCATTGCTATTTACTATATTTTAAAGAAATATCTGTACTAGTTTACTGTAGTAGCTTTATATAATTTACCAGTGTTTCATCATAAAATCCATATTTTCCAGTTCCCCGTGATCGCATGATCCTATGTCACTCAACAAAGCACACACTTTTACATTCAAATTCGCTAAAATAAAACTTGAAATTGGTTCCTATTTTCTTCGATGCTTCTCCAACCACTATTTGCAATAGCATGTAAAGTTGTTTTCACAGCGCAGCTGTCATTTGCTTAGCAGAACTTCTGGTTTTCAAACATATAATAAAACAAAAAAAACAGTGCAGGGCTTGAAAAATATCTGAAAATTTACATGCCCAGCTGGGCATGTGCAAAAATTATTTACCTGCCAAGGTAGTAAAAGCTGGATGGCCAGAAAAATGTATATACACATGTATTTGTCCCTGTGGGACTTTTGAAATAACAAGAGCATGGTGCTCAAACTTTCACCTATCCACTGCTTTTTCAGTTGGCAACCTGAAGTTCTATGTAGCAGATGACAGCTGTGCAGAGAAAACAATTATGCTATTTCAAATGGCAGTTGGTGAAGCAGCAAAGAAAGTAGGTGCTAATTTGCAGATTTCATTTTTACAAAATTTAAACTGCAAATGTGTATGCTTTGTTGACTGATATGAGAGGTGTCCAATAAGTATCAGTATCTTTATTCTTATCAATTACAGGAGAGAAATAAAAAATACAGGATGCATAAATATGACACTCATGTATGTAATACAGTGATACCAACAGTCAAAATCACTTTTCCATGTATTCTCTATTCAGCACAATGCATTTCCTTCACCGATCAGCAAGTTGATTCATTCCGGTACCGAAGAAATCAGCAGGGGTGTTGCAAATCCATTGACAGACAGCTGCTTGCAGATTGTCCATAATCTCATAGTGGTGGCCACGAAGACTATCCTTCAAGGGACTAAAAACATGAAAATCAGAAGGTGCCAAGTCAGGACTGTGAGCTGGGTGTGGAAGAACGGCCATCTTAACAATATACAGGCGAGCATTATTGTGCTGAAGCAACACTTAATTATTTTTCAATGTTTGTCGTTTGGTCTAGATATGCTGTGCAAGTTTCCTCAGTGTCTTCACATAGACCTTTGCATTTATTGTTGCATTTTTTTTGCCAAGTACTCAACCAGAAGGATACCATGTTTGTCCCAGAAGACAGTAGCTATGACTTTGGACTCCAACAAACCAACTTTGAACTTCTTTGATGGGGGCGAATTCGGATGATGCCATTGCTTACTTTGCTGTTTTGTCTCCAGTTCGAACTGATGAATCCACGTTTCATCACCTGTGATTATGCATACCAGGAATGCGTCTCTCTCCTCATCATAGCTCTGTACTAGTTCATTGCAAATGTCTAGCCTTAGGCATTTATGCACCACTGTAAGCATTTCTGGTACCCATCTGACACAGATCTTCTATCAATAGTTCAGATGTTCATGAATAATTTGTCCAACAGAACCTTTACTGATATCCAATTCCATGGCAATATCCTGAACATGAATGCGTCTGTCACCTTTAATCAAGTCGTCAACCCGTTGAATCGTTTCATCAGTCACCGCGGTGTTAGGCCTACCTGATCATGCCTCATCTTCAAGGCTCTCATGGCCAGCTTTGAACTTCGTAACCCATTCATTAACACTGGAACGGGACATAGCTGTATCATCATACACTGTGCAAAGTCTTCTCATAATGTCCACGGCCTTTACGTCTTCTTTCATTAAAAAATTTCACTACTGCTTGCTGCTCGAACTGAACACTTAATGTAGCTGCCATTGTTTTTGATAGACAGTGCCGCCTAACATTAGTATCGAGTTGCTCCGCTTTTACGGCACTTCAATGAAAGTACTCGTAATAGTTTCACGCATACATACGATCATACACATGGTTTTGTATCAATAGGAATAAAAATCCGGGTACTTACTTATATGACACCCCTCATAGAATCGTGTCATCAGAAGGAAGTGGAAAATATTTTAAGAAGAAACTTGAGTAAATTATGTGCAGCCACTAAAGTAAACTAGTATTGAAATGTCATCTGTGTCATACGGAATTATTTTCATCCAAGTTTGCCAGCAATATAAGCGTTCATATTTATTTATTTTGTGCCTCTTTTTTTTAATACTTTTTGGAATTTGATAAATGTTCATGATTATATGTTGCTGCAGTTTTCAGTAGTCCTAGAGATAGACACGTGCAGTTGTTCTTTCTGAAAATCCAATGCCACATACTACTTTTTAATGCTATACATAATTGATTTTTCTCTTTTCTTTTAAGTAATATCTGTTAAAATGGTTCTACAAATTTCTAATTTCAGCCTCCTGACAATCCTGGGGACTTTATGAAACAAGTGGGTAACAAGACTGAATGTGCTCTTCTTGGCTTTGTTCTTGAACTCGGAAGGGATTATCAAACAGTAAGGGATGATATACCTGAAGAGAAACTGCATAAAGTATACACCTTCAATTCTGTTCGGAAATCCATGAGCACAGTGATTCCTGTTGAAAATGGCAGCTATCGTGTTTTCACTAAAGGAGCTTCAGAAATGGTAATGAAAAGGTAAGTGTCACTTTATAAAATACTTAGCAATTCAAGTGAAATTAACTATCTACGTGTGTAATCTTGTGGTTACAGGTGCCTTTCTAAGATAACTAAGCACAACAGATTGGGCAGTTGCATCTTATCAGCTAACTGCTACTTTACCCATCTTTTTATTTAGCTCTTTTCAGCTTCACTTGGAATTTTAACTTATTACTTTAAAACTCACTCCTTCACTGGAATAGTTTTGAATATACATCATGGCCACCCCTATGGCACAGTGGTCTAAGCGATGGCCTCTGATCATTCGTCTGAAAGGGGTCCGGGTTTGAATCCTGGTGAGTTATGGATGTTGTGTTTGTTTTACGGCAATGGCTCTCTCCCTTCCCTGGAACCAGTGGACCTAAATTAGGGACGGGCGACTGCTTATAGCCCATTGAGTTGTTCACGGTGGTCGTCAAACCTCCAATCAAAATATATATATATATACACACACACACACACACACACACACACACACACACACACACACACATGTCAGTTTGTCTTCCACAACTGTCTGATTATGTGACATTTCAGCAGTAATTTGCTATATGTACACACAATGAGTTAGCAAAAACACTATGACCAAAAATTCACTCTGACCCAAATAACATGCGAGGGCAGTGAAACCATACAGCTGGCTCACATTCCAGCAGTGGCAACCAAAGCCTTAGCTAGTGGTAAATTCTAGGAGAGGCTCCTAATAATGTATGGGAGGCTAGAAAAATTTTAGTTACTTTGTTAAATTAATTTAAACTAATGTAGCAGTATTTATTAAAAATTAAATAAGCACAGCACTACTTTTGCAACATCCCAAGAGTAACTCCTCTTTGGGTCCCTTAATGGCACCAAAAGAGGAGATACTTGCAGATTTTTTTTTCTTTTTTTCAGAATTAAATGACTCAAGTAGCTAACTGCTCAAAACATAATTTGATATTTCCAACCTTTGTTTTAAAAACTCTTATCTATGAGGGTATTCCAGAAAGTAAAGGTTTTGTTATAACAGCTATATACCTTTAAACTTTTCAAATATTTTATTTACAATTTTTAACTCATACCTTAGCCTATATTTCTACATAGTCGCAGTGCACATTGAGGCACTTTTCATATCTTAAGATAAGTTTAAGTATCCCCTCCTCATAGAACTCTGCCACCTGTTCTTTCAGCCAGTCCATAACAGCTTCCTTTAGCACATTATCAGCAAAATGTTGTCCACCAAAGAACTGCTTTAAATTGGGGAACAAGTGGCTATTCGATGGTGCTAAGTTCGGGCTGTAAGGTGGGTGCTCAAAAATTTTCCAGTGAAACTCATCAAACAGCTCTTTTGTTTTCCTGGCAGGCAGGTGTTCATGGCATTCGTTTGTGATGAGAGAGGAGCACCTGCTGGACCTCTCTTCGTCATGAACGTAGTTTTTTTTCGTTTTTAAACGCTCTGCAGTGAAAACCATACAGCTGGCTTACCACTTTCTGACACTGAATTCATACACACCTTCTCCATACACTTGAACAAGTCTCCAATGAATGGCAATAGGCCTGGTGTTTTCAGCAGTCAGAAAACTGATAACTGATCAAACATCGAATTCGGTGGGATTTTGAATGCTCATGTTTATTTTAAAAGATCTTAACTAACCACAAACGAATAATACATGCTTAACAATGGTGCCAAGAGATATCCAACAATGCATTGGGCCCAGATGTCCTAGATTGAGGGCTGGCCAGGAACCTGCACAGATGCTATGCGCAAATGTTCTTTACTTTCTGGATGACCTACATATTTGGTTGAAATTGGACAAAGTATTCTTTAAAAATGGCTTTTTCTAGGCTAGGCAATTTAAAAAAAAATTTCGGAGACAATGTTTTTGAGAACTCTAAAGGAAAATCATTCAAGGATGATCAAAGACAACATATTGATTAATTTTTATGCGATAAATAGTTAACTATTAATTTAAAATTGCATCAACCAGAAACTGCAAAATTAAATTTATTCTGTGGAGAACACTATTATGGGAATTTTACTAGGAAATGTTTTTATTTAAATTGCAAATTTTAGGAGAAAACTCTTCTTCAGGCTGTCTTTTTGTTGTAGTCACTTATTCCCGTCACTATGCTGATTACGGTTAACCTTGAAGGTTACGGTTATTTTTCATCAAACTCATCTCCTTCTCTCATGAAGAGTTTTTCTGTGAAAATTTGAAATTTAAATAAAAGAATTTCCTAGTAAAATTCCCATAATAGTTGTTTTTGATTAGTAATTGAATTAAGAAACTAGGAAGCCAATTCTCAACATGAGTTTTATTCAAAGAATTTTGTGACGTGTTTTGTAGATTCTCTGCCTTTCACACCATAACTAGCATAATTACAACTGTTGCTTGTATCAGTTTCCCATTGCGTAGTGTGATGCATTTTGAAGTGTTCCACTTGCTTTTCAATGTCTGTGTTCCTTTGCTTCATATGTATGTTTACATTTTAGTGTTTATATTTATGCCTAAATCTTTCCAACAAACCTCACTGAATGCAAAGCATTTAAAAAATAATGAGTACAGAGAAATGAATGGGGTGCATGTTCAACAGTTTATCATGGATGTCAGAGCTACCAATTGATCTGTGAACTGCATTGCTGTGTCTTAAACAAGCTTCTGTAAAAATGCTTCGATGTTTTTAAACTTCCAATTTTGATATTGATGGCTCAATGGCCATGATCTTGAATCAGCTGATTTATGGGCTTCCTTCTCAGTCAGATCAAATATATAATGCTTGAAGTACACTGAAGAGCAATTAAATTAGAGACAGCTGGCATTATGCAAATGTGGCACTGTGGGCGACCCTGTAAACGGAAACGACATGACGTATGCAGCGATCCGATAATATAAGGAGTGATGCGACGGGATTCAGTAAGAGTCGGACACAGTATGGGTATGATGAAAGGATCTCAGCGCATTTGATCATGGGCAAATTGTCGGGGCCCGACGAATGGGTCACTCCATCTCGGAAGTCATGCTGGCACTGGGATTTCCACAAACCACTATGTCACAGGTGCACCGTGAGTACATCGAATCCGGTAAAACCATCCCTGCAAGGGCCAACTGCCATGGACAAACAGCGTGTGGATGAGCAGGGTCATCGTCGGCTATCTCACATTGTAACAGCAGATAGACGGGCCTCGGTGCAAGAAATCACTCGGCAATTTAACACTGGTGCACAAAAACGTGTAAGCAGCCACACCATCCAGAACCATTTCCTCGCTATGGGGTACAGAAGCCATTGTCCCACGAGGGTACCGCTGCTGACCGCACATCACAGGGTGCAAAGATTAGCATGGGTGCGGGAACATCGCCACTGGACCCTAGACATGTTGAAAAATGTTGCCTGGACTGATGAGTTGAGATTCACGTTGGTACATGCAGATGGCAAGATACGAGTACGGCGCAAATCACGTGAAGCGATGGATCCTTCTTGCCAGCAGGATACTCTTCAAGGTGGTGGGGGTGGCATTCTCGTCTGGGGACTGTTTACATGGACTGAAATGGGACCCCTGGTATGTGTGACGTCGTCCCTCACAGGTCAACGTTACTGGGATATCCTGGACGACCATTTGCTCCCGTTTTTTGTGTCTTCAACATCCCACTGGGGACCTCATTCTGCAACAAGACAATGCAGCTCCCGAATTGTATCTGAATGGTTGGATGAACACTCCACTGACGTGACCTCGCTTCCTTGGCCAGCTAGGTCACCTGACCTCAATCCCATCAAGCACATCTGGGATGCCATCGAGAGCGATGTTCGAGGCTCTGACTCCCCTCCATCAAATCTTGGTGAATGTGGGAGCTTGTTCAGGGGTCGTAGATCCGTATGGCTTCCCAACGCTTCCGGTGTCTTGTCGAGTCCATGCTGAGACGAATCGCCGCAGTCGTCAGGGCGAAAGGTGGTGCTACATGTTACTAGACAGGTATCTCTAATTCAATTGCTCTTCAGTGTATAATACTAAAAAAAAATTGTTTCAAAATATTGCATGTGCTAATTATTATGTTAATTAGGGTGGAGGCTGGCAGCCCCCATGCTGGTCATAATGAATGGCCTAGTCAAAACCTGGAATTTTTGTGAGGCTAAATGTAGAAAAGATGTGCAGTTTGACGTACATAGGTGAATCAAAAAGTAAGTTACACTTAACGCCATCTAGAGTAGAATTGCAGTCAGACCGTGTGTGCTTGGGAGCGTAGTAGACAGTATGTCAGAGCTGCTGACGGGAAGTGTTTTAGTTCAGTATCTGCGTAAGGTGTGTGCTGGAGGCAGGTTGTAATGGCATATCAACTGGATTCTTCTTACTCCAAATTGGAAGTGCGAGCAACCATTCAATTTTTGTGGGCTAAGCACCTAAATTGCACTGACATCCGTCATGAAATATGTGCTGTATACTGGGAAAATGATATGTCTTGCCCAGCCATTGTAAAATGGTGCTAACAATTTGAAAAGTGTCTCACAAATTTTACAGGCGAATACCTCAAAAGCAGACCATCAATATCCAGCACTCGCGAGCATGTTGACAACATGATACGGGAATAATAGGTGCATCAAAATCGAGGAAATTGCCAGTACATTAGACATTCCGTACACAGGACTGTTCATTCCATCATTCACGAGCAGCTGGGGTTTCAGAAATTGTGTGCGAGATGGGTGCCACGCTTACTCACCAATCAGCACAGAAACCAATGTTTCCTGTCGTCTTTGGCTCTTCTGCAATGGTATTCTGCTGAGGGCCACATTTTTTATTTTGCATCAAATCATCACAGGTGACTAAATGTGGTTTCACCCTTGAAACCAAACGATTGTCCATGGAATGGAAACATGTCACTTCTCCAACAAGGATGAAGTGCCAAATCCAGCCGTCAGCAGAAAAAAACTGTTTTCCTTGACTGTGAAGGTGTTGTTTACACAGAATTTCTGCCAAAAGGGATGACTATGAATGCTGACTCATATTGTCAAAAGTTGCAAAATTTGCAAAAGGCAATTAAGGATAGACACTGGGGTAAGTTGAGTGAAAGTTTCATTCTGCTGCACGACAATGCCACATCCCACACAGCATGGAAAACAAAGTAATTGCTGCAGTCATTCAAGTAAGAGGTGTGGCAACATCCACCGTACAGCCACGACTTATCCCGGTGCGACTATCATTTGTTCGGGAAAATGAAACTGGGCCATAGTGGACAATGATTCCAAACTGATGAGGCTTGAAAACTGCAGTCCTTAATTGGTTGCACCAAACTCGAGGAGACTTTCTGTACAGGCGTGGAAAAGTTAATCACATGGTCTGATAAATGTTTACAGTCTTCAGGTGACTATGTTGAAAAAATGAATAAATGTACCTTTATACCAACATACATTATTTTTTATTCAACAGTGTAACTTTTTAATCTGCCCTCGTATTTTCAAGGAGTGATAATTGCTGGTAAAACTGTTGGTGCATTCGTTTTGGTCATGGACTTTCTGCTGGATCTGCATACAAAAAAAGTTGAATAAAAATGTGACGTGTCACTCAGGCTGTAAACAGAATGAGGTAGTAACTGCACAAGGTGAGAAATGAATGGAATGGCAATTTTGTGCCAGTAGGTGAACCAGCATGGTTACCATGATTACACCATAAAATGCAAGAACCAACTGATCAGTTTACATCCAGACACTGTGTATAGGCAGAAATTGGTGTGCTGACTTAATATAATGACAAACACACTAGTTATAAAAAAAGAAATAGTGACATGTTACTCTGAAACTTCCATTAACAGACACCTCTGAACAATGGAAAGTTTTGCTTTGTACAGGACAGCTGCTGTAAGATTAGCATTAGTGACAACCTCCCCCCCCCCCAAAAAAAAAGAAACCTCTTATAACAGTAAGCAATTGTGACACCCTAGTTAGTCTGGAAAGAGATATAATACATACTTTGTCCTTTAAGGTGAGATGTACTTTGCAGAGTGACTAATATGGGGATGAAGAATGTTGCTAAAGGAAATGTGTCTCGGATACCATGGGTTACTTTATGGTAAGTGTGATGGCATGCTTAAGTGAAAAGAAAGGAGTTAGCTTAGTTCGACGTGTGTTGGTAATTACTTGAGATGAGCTCCAGCTGTCGTGCATGTCTCAGTCCCCCCACGAAGCTCTGCGTGGGTGGGTGCTGGTGCTTGAAATATTGCTTGTTCATGGTAGTGTCTCTTGGTTTGTTTACTATGGGTTCTGTTGCATCATTCCTATGTGCGGCTGCCTAACTGCGCAGTAACACTTCCCTGTTTCTAAAATTGTTCTGTTTTAGAACAATCTAACTAACCCTGATCTAGCTTTATATTTCTAAGGGCTGTTTAAAACTAGAGGTCAGACTTGCCTTTCTAAAGTCCTCTACAACATAAATTAAATTTTAGCTGGAATTTAATTATGTTTCAGAGGACTTTAGAAAGTGTGAACAGCAGGTGGAGATAAAAGAAAGACTTGCATTTAAACTGTTGAAGTGATTCATTTTGTTGGTTCAAATATTCAGCTGCAAAAAATCTGTTGTGTTTACTGTTCTAAACTTGGACATTTTTGCCCATTAACTAATCTTGAGATTTCTGTAGACTAACCTAATTTATACTGCATTCAGATCTCTGCATTGCTACAGTTGCTGATCACATTGGTCTCCAATTCTTCATTAACTCAGCCCAAACTCCAACTGACAAGCAATATTAATTTAGGCCTAACCTCCATAGTCACTTATTTCTGTTTCAGGTAGTGACAGTTATTTAGAGGTTTTACTGTACGTTGTTAATTAGATGGGGGCAAATTGTTGTGAATGCTCAAAAGCCCTGGAGAATGTTTGATTTTGTAGACGATTCAATTCTGTCTGCATTTAAAATATTTTTGCTTGTTGATCCTTTCAGATTCACTATTAATTAAATGCCTACAAGGGTATCGAAGTTTGACGAGATTAGGGCCATCACAGTTGTTTAGTTTTTGGTTACTTTCTGTATGTATTTTCCATCTCCTTTTTGTGTGTTCTTGTGGGATTTATTACTTCAAAATTAGAAATTTTATTTTCTAGTAAGCAGTATTATATATCAATGAAAATATTTCATATTTATTCCAGATGTTATGGTATTTAATCTAGACTTTAAATAATTTTTGATATTTTCTGTATACGTTTTTTCTGGGTTTTTGTCTGTTGATGTAGTAGTTTGTGCTTTTTTTCTTCTGTAAAATGCTGGTTTTTGTCTTTATTTTTAATAACATCCCTTTATATTTTCATCATTGACTTAAATTCAAATTATATTTGTTGAGTGTTTGTTTTATACTTCTGCTCTTACACTTTAAAATTGTTTTTGGCTGTGCAGAATTCCTCTGTTTTGTATAATTTACTGTATTCTTGATTTTAGTTTGTCATTCTGACATGTGATATCTCACGATATGATATATGTAACAATGTTTATTTTGCTCTTTCTGTTGATTTAGGTGTTCATTTATTTTGGGGACTGATGGTCAAGTTAATAGGTTTCATAAAGAAGAACAAGACCGGTTAGTGAAAACCGTTATTGAACCAATGGCTTGTGATGGCCTAAGAACTATTGCTGTTGCTTATAAAGACTATGTGTTCATTTCACCAGAATCTCCTAATCAATTTCAGGTTGATATTGAACCTGAATGGGATGACGAAGATAACATTATTAAAGATCTCACATTAATATGCGTTGTTGGAATTGAAGATCCTGTTCGGCCAGAAGTGAGTATATGCATATATTACACAAAAGCTTGTGTCAATGTTCCTTTTTTTTTTTATGCCTTAAAGAAGGCAAACAAAATAAAAAATTTCTTGGAGCTGTTGTGTTTGTGCAGTTAGAAAAGCAATGTTTACATGGAATTGCAACTTCACACATCACATGCTTTGTACATACCCTATATTATTAAAAGTATTTGGACACCACAATGTTTTGGGACAAAGGGCTTTATTTGTTTTAGTTAGTAGTTAGTCAGTCCACCTTTTGCTTGTATGACCGTGGTAACACGTCGAGGCATACTCTCAATTAATTTCCATTAAATCTCCCCAGGAAGGGCTCACAATTTGTGCTGAAAAGCTGCTGCCAGAGTGGAGACCAAAGACTGTCATTGTGGCCGATTTCATATCTGTTGCTCCAAAGGTGTTCTATGGAATTAGGATCATGACTGAGGCGGCCAATGTAACAAGTTCACCTCTTTTTTAAGAAACCAGTCCCGCACACACCGTGCTGTGGCCGGGAGCTCATTCATGTTGGAAGGGACAACAGTCATTTCCGTAATACTGCCACATTGTTGGTTGGGCCGAATTATCCAGAACGTCAAGGTACACTTCATAGTTTATGGTTTGCAGTATAATAATCAAAGGGCATCCCATCCACAAAAATAGACTCCATACTATGATGTAGTCTCTGCCAAATTTAACAATTGGAAGAATGCAGCCTGACAAAAACTCTTTGCAAGGCTGTCATCAAATCCAAATACGTCCATTAGATTGGAAGAGTAAAAAGCTTGACTCATCACTCCAAAGAACAGCTTTTCAGTCACCCATAGTCCGGGAATGATGGGAGACACACCACTCCAAATGGGGCTTTGCATTCACAATAGTGATGTGCGGCTTGTGTGCCATCACTGCCTTACCATAATGACTCACACTGTGCAACTCGCTGTGGATTGTTATGGTACTAACCGAGCCATTATGAGCATTTCCTACTTCAGTACATACATACATATCACTAAGCTGTTCTCTGAGATTCAGAGGTGTTAGCTCCACAAAGAAATACAAACAACCAGATAATTTTTACTTACTGTTGCTGTATCAAACTTCTCCACTTACAGAGATCTTGACATACAACTCGGTCCTCGCTGTCTTCTATCACACGCTGTACACAAGATTTTCTATACTTCATACTCATAATCTTTTTCTCATGCAGACACTCCTGAATCTGATCCACCCATGTCTTCCTTGGCCTTCCTCTGCCTTTCTTTCCTGCCACTTGGGCTAAAAAGATTTTCTTAGTAAGCATCTCATTACTCATTCTTTCAACATCACCAAACCATTGAAGCTTTATTAGTCTCCACCTTGCTAACATTATTTTCCTTCACATTGCACAACTGCAACACATCATCATCATTCCTCACACAATCAGAATGTGTCTTGCCACAAACCCCTGTAAATAACAAATAACACATTTCTCCAGCTCACAAACACATCCTATGTTTCTTCTGTAGTACCCAGGTTTCACTGCCATACATCAGAGTAGGAATAAGTACACTTTCATACACAGCCATGCGGGACTCTCTTGAAAACCCATCATTCCTGTGAAAACCTCCCAAACCCACCATGACTTTCAATGAAGAATTCACTCACCTACTAATTTCACCATCCAATTTGTTCTCTCTGTCAAACATGTTTCCTAAATACACAAACTCATTCACCTAGTCAATCACTGCACCAGGAGAGATGGGTTTTCCTCCTACAATGGTACACAGAACAGCAACAAGGGCCTCTGTGAATCTTGGAGAGGTGCCAGCTAGTTCTGTTTGACTTTGGCGAAAAGACCACAACTCACTGGGTTTTGTTTCAGAATCCTTAGGTTGAATGACGAACTAGAACCATCAGCTGTGGGCTAATCCCCCACACTGGTGTACTTACCTGATCCTACTTCAGCAGCAATGGAAATGGCCAAGGAACAATGTGATTTTTTTCATGTTTCTTACCGTGGCTCTTTTGTCATGCTCAGTCAATTTGAACATCCTTCCAAAATCGTTTTTATTTTTTTATTTTTTTTTGTAGTTCCACCATCTTGCTTCCATCTTTTCATGACCTCAGGCGATTTTGGTATGTTTAGTTTAGCTGCAATGCTCTGTATGGAAACATTCAAATGACATCCTATGATCAGCCCACGCTGGAACTCGTAAAGTTCATGGCCGTGCGACATATCCACTTCAAAGTTACTGATATCATGGCTGAACATCTCAACTTTATACATGTACCTGCCCACTAACAGTGCACTTTCCTGCACAACTGTTCCGTGTGCTTATTCAAATATTTGGCAGTTTCCGATTATTTTTGATAATATAGTGTGTGCTGTTGTTTTTCATACTAAACATATTTTTTGAGAGTGACACTGTTCCAAGAGTAACGCCAGATTTCCACTTATCTCCTTGGTCTGTTATCAGGAATAATGCTTCAATCAAATTAAAGCCACAGGTAAACATACCACAAAGGAATTTTTATTTGACTACCATTCTGACCCCACTCCTGCACAACTATTCCATGTGCTTATTCAAATATTTGGCAGTTTCCGAATATTTTTGATAATATAGTGTGTGCTGTTGTTTTTCATACTAAACATATTTTTTGAGAGTGACACTGTTCCAAGAGTAACACCAGATTTCCACTTATCTCCTTGGTCTGTTATCAGGAATAATAATATATTAAATCGAATACAGCGAGACAATTTTTGGAAAAAATTGAAATCCTGGTCTCTTCAGCTTCTCAAAAAGATCTTCACAAAGAAGAATTAAAGGAAATGTTGGCAGAAAACAATTACCCCTCCCCATATGTTGAGAAAATATTTAAACAAGTGCCAAAAAAGAAGCAGGAAAAAACCAACTTCAAATTCACCAGCAAAATTACGTACCACGGGGGACTTTTCGAGAGACTGAGGGGGATCGGAGCAAAGTGTGATATCAGGCTGGCTCCAGATCTTAATGGCAAGGTGAAGAAATTCCTGCCAGCTTTGAAGCAGAGGGAATTGGACATCCAGTTGCAGGGGGAGTGATTTACTGCATCGACTGTAACTGCGGACTCAGCTATATGGGAGAGACGGGGAGAGGTGTTGGGGTCCGAGTGAAGGAACACCGAGCAGCTATTGGGAACATTGGGAACAAAACAGGGCTAGACAGACATGTACAAGCAAGTGGACACTCCATAAATTGGGACTCAGTGAAAATAATCGCCCACCAGTCAAACTTAGTAAAGAGAAAACTAGAAGAAGGGATCGAAATAGCAAGAAGAAGAAGTACCACAATTAACGATAATTGCGAATGGTCTCTTCCAATTGAGTGGCAGCAACTACTCCAGTGACATAGTCCTGATGACGAACTAGGCTTTAGTTCGAAAATTTGACAACCAACTTTCATTAAAAATAACCTCTAAAAGACCCGTAAAAAAAGTTATTCCACAATCACTATGAATAGAGGTGCCATAAATGCATTTACAACTAGGAATAATGCTTCAATCAATTTAAAGCCACAGGTAAACATACCACAAAGGAATTTTTATTTGACTACCATTCTGACCCCACTCCCTGCCGATATGATAGTAGAGTGAATTGTATTAATTACATTAAAGATAAATGACACAATGAAAGGAGATGTTAGGAAAACTATTTATTTCTAATACAGAGCAAATCATATCTAATAACATTGGAGGTAAAGGCACTGTAGATGTGCATAAAGTTATTCACTAAATGGCAGTCATCACCACTACTTTATTGCTGTACTTGTGTAACTCTTCCTGCTAATGGCTAAAAAACTTGCTTACCCAATTTACAGGAGATTGAAGGGGTGTGAAAAACTGCAAGTGTTTTGCAGCAGGCATTTATTATTAATCCTGGGCAGCATGAGGTGAAAGTTGTTTAGCTTATGATTGACACCTATGTTGGTTTATGTGCTTAGAAAGGAGAAAGCACTCTAATTTTGCATATGAGGAAGTGTATGACAGTGAAAAGCGCATACAGCTTTATAGGTCATCCAAATTAAACCTAGACTCGGTTAGACAGGTAGCACCGCAGTACCCACCAAAACGATGGTGGCACTGCAGTAATCAGACATTAAAGAGGAATGCAGCATGCAAAGCAGTTAGTCGGTTCCATGTGTTGTATGTGAGTAATATCAAAGGAACATAAACGGCCTACCTCGTGGATACCTCCAAGCGGGTACAGCGAGCTGTGGTCCAATTTTTGACAATTGGAGAGAAGCCAATTGACAGAAATTTTATAACATATGCAGGTGTTTTATGGGAATGCATGCCTTCCATGCAGTACAGTCTTGAAATGGTTCAAAGAATTTCAGGGTGTACATGAAAGCATTATGGATCATGGCAGAGTTCAGCCTCAATGATTGTATTTTCCTGATAAATCTCTGATAGGCCTACTACAAAATGGTTCCTTAAAATAAATAAAAGTTTATTGTAAATAAAAAAAGTTCTGAGAATAAATTTTTTTAATGTGTTAAGCCCCGTGTCTCTGATGAACTATGAAAAGCATTTTGCTGAGAAGCAGTGTATCTCACTAGTTTAAAAGACAAATTCCACTGCTACAATTATTTCATGATTAATTGTAATAATAATTAGAGGATACATGAGACTTTTACTATTTTTTTTTAAACATAAATTTCTGATAGCCGCCCAGCACTTCTAGGTAGAGGGCATTTCTATTTAAAGGTGTTTTTCAGCAACTCTTCCGTTTTTACTGCATAATTTTTTTTATGTTAATTCATGTAGTGTTCAGTAAAAATGTGCTAATGAGCCTCTTTTTGGGGTTATTGACAAGATTTGTTGAAATTCTGAACTCAAAATTTAATTATAAACATGCTGTAAGAAGTATTCTATTATTCGAGATTAGCTACAGACCAACGACAAGTGGTGCCGCCATCTTTCGTACTTTTCAGTCAACGGAGCGTGCACCCTTTCCCATAGGAGAACCACGATTGGACAGGTCATATCCTATGTACGAGGGTCTCGCCCTTGACCTTCACACACACGTACACCGCCATTCTGGAAATGATCCAAAATTGGATAGGGGAAGGAGGAGGCGTAATATTTTGCTTCTAGTGTGTATCAGTTTTCATTTAATTATGGTTTCTGATTTAATTGTGATTTCTCATTTCCAGAAACTAAATTTGAATGTAATAAATGAAAAAATTTGCTTGTGTGTGATGTAGTTTTTTCAAACAAATGATTAGAAAACATTTAATGGTTTTTACTCCCCCCCACAATTATTTTAAACTTTTAGTTGAGGATGGCAAATGTTAGATGGTTTCCAGTCAACAATTTTTAATGTCAAATTGTGTATGGTCGAGAAAAAATTTAGATCCATTGTCCTGGAACTGACCAACTTATGTAATATTTGATGATGCAGCCTTCTTTGCTTTCAAAATATTTCAATTTCTGTATGTTTTGTGGTTTATAACTAATTCATTATCATGCACCTGTGTTGTATGACATTCAGGTATATTTTTCTTCCTCAGACTGCAATTAGAAATAATTCTTCACCAAAAAAACTTTTTCAAATCCTTTGTCTTTCGCAATATTTTCTGCCTTTAGCATATCGTTTTCTCGATCACTGATGGCTGATTTCACAACTTCATGATTCAGTCTGACTTTTTTAAGATCTGCTTTTTGGTCTGCTGCCTGGTATTACAGAATTTAACTCCTGTTTAGGTAGATTGTCATATATTTGACAGATGTCCACACCATCTCAACATTGTTCTAACTTACTTGTTCCAGAGAAGTACCCAGCTGTGCCCTCGTGTCTGCATTTCTAATTAAGTCTTGCCTCAGGTTCCACCTATTTCTCCCAGTTACTCCTCTTTAACAATCTCATGTCTGAAGTTCCTACAGAGCCCTTTACTTTAAACCCAACTCATGTTACCATAAAAGACAATAGGTCTGGACACTGCATTGTATACAGCAAGTTCAGTTTTGTGGGTAACCTTATCTCTTAGTGAAAATATTCTTATACCTTTGATAAGATACAAGGGGTGTTCACACATCTTTGAAACAATTTTTCAGCAATATAATTAATGTTTAAAATAAAACTTCTTTTTAAATGTTCTATCTGATAGCCCCTTTTTCTGGACTATGAACCTACATTTAGATTTCTGAGGTAACAGGGCATTTCTTAAAATTAGTTGTGACATTTCATTCCACTCCTCTTCCACTGCTTTCCATAGTTCAATCATTGTATTAGGTCTGCATTTAGGAAGTGCTCTTCTTAGCAGTCCGAAAACACAACAGCTCATTGGTGACACATCAGAGGACTTTGAAGGAACATGAACAAAAGGTATAGACTTAATACCTATCTGTTATTTCATTTTTTTTTCAAGAAATAGTGCTAGATTTGGATGTATGACTGGAAGACTTATTCCGATGGAGTTCTACCTTTTGAAGGCTTTGTGGGTAAATGATTGATGTTTCTTATTTAAATATGTTAAAACATTTTGATAATATGTAAAATTGATTCTAACATTCTTTTCATCTTTTCTTAACTTTAATTTCCCATTATATGAGAAACTACCAGTAATACTGAATCTTTTACTGAAGCTTTCTTTGGATTCTTGGAACCGAGTTTGTAAGTCTTTTTCTTCTCTTTTGCAATAGTAAGTCTGTCTTTTTTTTTTTTTGTTAGTCATTTAGGTAGATCCATGCTTCATCAATAGACACAATTAATTTCCATCTATATCTGGCTAAGTGATTTTCATTAAGAAGTCTACATCATGTTTTGTGCTCAGCCACATGCCTAGGCAAAAGGAGGTGAACATTATGTTGTTTTTTTTTGTTTTTTTTTCCAGATTCAAATCTTTTTTTATTACCTTGTTTACAGTTGATACAGAGATTTTTAACAATTTAGCGATTGCTCTTTGGGTCAGTGGATTTTCTTTTAAGACCAGATACCTTACTTTTGAAATAGTGTAAATAGTCATAAAAGTGCGTACCTTCTTTGGATATTCATTTGGTGTTCTTTATCCTGCTTTAAAGCAATGTGTGACGATTTTTCCCTCTATTAATAATATTGCTTATTTTACATTTAGAAATGCTAACTCCATGATTTTCACAGCACTTTTAATTACAGAATACAAATATTTCTCTTTTTATAGAGCAAAAACATAACCTTCTATCCACACTTGTTTATGTGTGCCATTTTTTTAGATGATATTTAACTGAAGCAGATGTTGCTTCCATGTTCATCTAACACATTGCCAGTTTCAATTATTTGCACTTTTATTTTCTGTAATTTCTTATCAAAAATGTTCTAAAACAGTGTGAACATTCTCTGTTTTAGAAATGTTTCTCGTATACATTGAAAGCATGGAGGGATAGTGAAATTTCAGGAAGGCTAGGTATGACGTGATTTATCTTCGTATTCATTTGACAGTTTTGTTGTGGCTATTCTAAGAAAAAATTTGCTATTTTGCTATTTTATGACATGGTTTTGCCAGAATCTCCAAAGAGAATGTTTGTGGCAGTGTTTAGACCCAGTGCCATTCAGTTCTCAACACAATGCTTGAACAGCTTAGCTTAAGCTTGGGTGTGGGCATTGTAAGGTGCTTGGTCTCAGTATATCCCAGACCATTTGGCCAGCTGGTTTGGGATTGATGATTTTTAGAAATTTGTAATTCATATGTGCAGTGTACATATGCCCAATTCTTTTTTTTTGGGGGGGGGAGACCGGGGGGGATATGGGTTTTATTGTCTGTGTAAGCCTCTCCTGTGTGAATAAGTCTACAGTTTATGCTGCAGACTTCTCCTTGAGGAAGTGAAATTTCTTTTTGTTTAATAGCAGGGGGTAAACTTTGTATTATATAATTTCCTTCAAGCTTGAAGAAGAAATCTTGATCTGTTCTTCATACTTCTGTATACAGCAAAGAATACATGGATTTTTTTCTCTTAATTAAAAATGAGGGAAGAGTTTGCTAGAAGAACTTTTGAAGTATTTCACCAGAAGTATATATTTCCATAAATTTTACATTAGAAGGACAGCAGCAAGATAACAAATCAGTTTTCTGGATAACATTGTTTTTCTTAAGGGAAGGGAAGTTCTAAGTATTACCAAACCTCCCACAAATGCCAATCAAATAGTGGATTATAAATCACATCATCCAAATTTTGTAAAGAGAAATGTAGCTAAGCAGCTCTGAGTAAGACAAATTGTTTGGTTATGCTGAAATGTTTGTGAAGTTAAACTGTAAATGAAGCTGTTAACTTTATTTGGTTTATCTTTTTATCCATTGTTTCATATTAATATCAGTGCATGCAAAAAAAAATTGTGATAAATTTCTCAGTGTAGTACCTGTCCACCCCTACCCACCCACTCGATATTGCCCTATATCAAGTGTCATATGCCCAGACCTTCCAGAAATTGAATGGGTGCCTGAGTGCTTTGCATACTCATGTGCAGACATGAAATATTCAGTGTAGTGTCAGTTACATGTCAATTAGTCATGATTTAATCGGGTTATGTTTTACTGATTTAATCATGTTAGTTACATGTTTTAAATGTTGTAACTCCCTTAATTTTTTCTTATGCACATTTTACAGTCATTTCACTATCATTTGAATGTGAGAGGGTGAATGCAATGAGCCTTAGAAACCCCACATAGTCAGCACCTGTGAAAGATAGATTACCAGGCTAGAGTGCAAAGTGAATGCTTTGTAAACTGCATAGGATGGCTGAAATAGATATGACAGTCAAATCAGGTTTTCAAATTAGAGCTGTACTTGTCTGTTGACTTTTAAAGCATAGTTCATGTTAACATCATACACCGATGCATCAAATGATATTTTTGGGGGTTAGGAATATGTATATATTTGCACTTTCGCAAGTTGTAAATTTATAGAACTTGACAGTTTTTGTTATAATTATTAATGAAATTTTTAATGGCTAAGAAGTTTTGTAAATGTAGAATTTAAGAAAAGTTTTGAGCAAAAGGAATAAAGAAGTGTAGTTTTTACTACATTGAGCTGAATTGTTTATGCATGAAGTCCATAATAAAATTTTGAAGCCTATTTTAATACTTTTCTCCATTATTTGTTTTTAATACACTTTACAATTTCATAGGTGCCAGATGCTATAAGAAAATGCCAGCGATCAGGAATAACGGTTCGTATGGTAACAGGTGACAATGTGAACACAGCTCGATCAATTGCACAAAAATGCGGTATAATCAGGCCTGGTGAAGATTTCTTGGTGTTGGAAGGAAAAGAGTTTAATCGCAGGATACGTGATAGTAATGGGGAAGTAAGTAAATGTATTGCACAGTATGTTTTGTTTCTTGTACAGTTATTTATAAAGTTAAAATTGTGAGCATTTTTTTTTTCAAGGAATGAAATAATTTTGTAATCACATGAGTAATAGAGTTGATGCACTTCAATATGCTCATATCTAAAGGACAGTAATCTGATAGAAGGCTCATAAAAAGTTTATTCTTGCTGCATTATTATAATCTATCGCACACATCATATCGAGTTTTCTATGACATACACAAATGAGCCATTACATTATGACCACCCCCAGCCTAGAGAAATCAGCATGCCTGGAGACTGAACAGTAATGCAGGTGAAGTTCATAGAGCAGTATATATATATATACAACCCAAGGGACCGGCTTTCGGTTAGTAGAGTGTTCAGAGTCAGAATGGGAAAAGCTGATAATTTATCGGAGTTTGATAAAGGACAAATTGTGGTGGCATGGCGCCTTGGAACTACAATCTCGGAAATGGCATGGCTTGTGAGTTGCTTACGTGCTGCTGTAGTGAGTGAGTACGCATCAAAAGTAGTGCACAGATGGCCAAACAACGAACCGTCGTCCAGCAGTGTGTCGTTCGCAGCTCATTGATGCCAAAGGGAAGCGGAGACTGCCATGCATTGTTCACAGCAACCGCAGGGCCATAGTGTGACAAATCGCCCACTGCTACAACAGTGGTGATCAGGGCAATGTGTCGCAGCACACAGTTGTTCGTTGCAGCCTTCTGCGCATGGGGCCTGCGTAGCTGAAGACCCAGCCTGGTCCCTGTGCTCACTGCACGTCATCGCCAACAACGCATAAAATGGGCCCAAGATCGAGATTGGACCATGGATGCTTGGAAGAAAGTGGCCTGGTCTGACGAATCATGATTCATGGTGCATGATGTAGACGGCTGAGCGTGATATGTCAATTACCAACTAAGACTATGGCACCTGGATGCACTGTTGGGTGGAAACAAGCCGGCGGTGGTGGTGTTATGCTGTGAGCGATGTTTTCTTGGGACACTTTAGGCTCCATTATCCCAATAGTACAATCTCTGACAGCTGTCAGGTATCTGAACATTGTTGCAGACCAAGTTCACCATTCATGGCAACTGTGTTCCCTGCTGGTGATTGCCATTACCAACAGGATAATGCACACTGCAGTAAGCGTCAAGGAGTGAGTGGTTTGAGGAACATGCTGGTGACTTTCTGTTAATACCCTGGACTCCAAATTCACGTGACATGAATCCAATCGAACATTTGTGGTTCGATTTGGAAAAGTGTGTTCACGCTAAATCACCACCACCCCCCGAACTGGAGGACCTGCTGTTGACATTATGGTACCAGATAACCCCAGGTTACCTATCACCACCTCATCCACTCGATGCCTCACTGAGTGGCACTGTTCTATGGGCTTAAAAGGGGGTCCTACAGCTTATTAGGTAGGTGGTCATAATGTAATGGCTCATCAGCATAAAAACAAAGAGTGCCACTTTTTTTCAGTGCCTACCAGAACATCAAAATGTGACCACACTTGTCACCTAACAAAAAAAAAAAAAAAGGAAATGTGGTTAAAGATAATGAAAATGCAGCCTGGGGTATTTGAAGCTGCATAGTTTCCTATCTTGGAAAAAGCTGAACCTTTCTCAGGAAATGAGTAAGAAAATTATTGAACACTTGAAAAGTGCTGAAATAATATTTTGAGAAGTACTTCCCAAAACCTGGTAAAGACAACTAGATTCCAAATCCCTTTTGAATATTTCCAAGCAGCTTGATTATCAATTAGCCAAATATAAAAATTGATCGAGCTTTCAACTGATTACTTTTAAGAGCTGGATTCAAAGGTAAATCCCTTATTAGGTTTTGGGCAGCCATCAGCAGATATGAACAGCTGACCAACAAGGTGTTTAAGTGTCTGTTGCCATTTATAGGTATGGAGCTAGTGGAAGAGGGCTTTCTCTTATACCTTTATTAAAAAAAAAAAATGTTGTATTAAGCTAAATGCATCTTCAGATTTAACTGTAACTTATACATCATTTGAACAAGATTTCAAATAAATGCATGCTTCAAAGCAAGCTTAAGGATCGCCCTTAACGTTTTTTGTGTATTGTGTGTTTTATAAAAAAGGATTTCAATTCCAAATGTATTAATTTTTATTGTAACTTTTAATTTTTGAATGTAAAGATATGTCATTGTGCTGAGTGGTATTGTTCTGTGAACATTGGGAGCTGTGCTACACGATATTTGGTGTCCACATGCAGAACACAGCTGCGGTTTCGGTATGGACTGCAAACTAGACAAGTGAGCGAATGTCAAATTCTGCGTCAAACTCGGCAAATCGGGAACGGAGACGTATGAAATGTTGTGGTAGGCTCACACCAGGTCTGACAGACCCATTTTTATTTTTAATGTAATTTATTCTTTTAATGAACTGTTCCAATAGTAAAGCTATTATTTGGGTACTTTTAAACATTTTTAATGCAAACCTTGAATATTTGTTGCTTATATGAATATGATCAAGGTAATTAAAACTTACATGACAAAACTTCACATGTATTTACAGAGTTATGCAAAAAAGGGTAAAACTCACTTGCTCTCTAAACTAAAGGTAGAATGGTAGGTAGTCAGTGTTACTTGCAAACTGGCTTGTTTTAATGTTTGTCCCAGTTACTTTTAGTGGTTTATCTAAGGCCTTCCTCACATAGGGCTGAAATGTGCACCAGACATAAGAAGTAGATGCATTTACTGCAATAGTACTGAGTTTTTCTGTCTTTCCTATAGCATTCTCCACATCTACCATTTTTTGCCATCTTTTTCAATGCAAAAACTGCTGAGAATGCATAAAACAGAACTTACCTGTGAACAAAGAAGGCAACACAAAGACTTGCACTGATACAATACCCAAAACACATTCTTGCCCTCAAGACCCACAAAGCAACAGTACCGGCAGCTACACAACATGAAATGGCATGCTCTTCTAGTAAGGTGCTGGAAAGGACTCCTCTTTAAGGTATTGCCATTCATGTAGAAAAAAAAATTAACTTAAAAGGCTTGAGTCACACAAACCTGCTGCAATCTCTGCTGGGTTAACTGTGTTATACACTAATCGTCAAAAAACTAGTTGCACCCAGAAGGACATGTCTGATTGCAATGCTATTTGGGAGGAAGGTAAAGGTTACCATTAACAATAAATGATTAAACATAGAGATTGACATGAGCAATATTTATTGAGCTACACTCCAATAAGGAGTGTCTCTCAGTATGGGGTCAGGTCGTCATGTTTGCTCACACAGCATGCCAGAAGTCTCTGCATGGAGTTGTACAATGGTGCCCTGCGATAAGCCATCCCATGCAGCTTGGATCTTCTCATGCAGTTTCTGCAGATTGTGCGGTAGGGGTGGAATGTGGATAGCGCATCCAGTAGCATCCCACACATTTTCAAATGCCGATAGGTCTGGCAGTGCAGCTGGCCATGGCAGTGTCAGTGCCTTGAAGTCAAGCTCTCCAGACAGCAGCAGTATGCAAACGAGCGTTGTCCTGTTGGAAAATTGCACCAAAGTGAGCGTTCAAAAAAGGTAGGGCCACTGGTTACAGGACCTCGTTAAGGTAATGTTGTGCTGTCAAAAGTGCCTGTAATAAACACCAAAGGTGATCTGGCATTGTAGGCAATTGCAAATTGCACCCCACACCATGACACCAGGCCTTCTGGATGTGTGATGCTTGACAATAAACTTTTCATCTTGGCGCTGACCATGGTGCCTCTACACATATTTGTTGGTTATCTCCTCTAAGACAAAAGCAGGACTCATCACTGAAAATCACCTGCTGCCATTCTGAGTGGCTCCATGACAGTCTGGCACGACACCATTGCAGTCTTTGGCGATGATGCAATGGTGTTAAGGGCAGTCATCGTAACGATCCGCGTGCATATAGTCTTACGTCATGCAGCCATCTGCCAATGGTGCTGGCAATAATTGGACAATGCATGGAGGGTACCACTGCTCGCTGAATACCCACAATTGTGGCTTTTGGGTCACTCGGCACATGTCGGACAACTCGTCGGTCTTCTCTCTCAGTGGTTCATCTAGGCCACCCAGACCCTTTCTGTTACTGCTGCATGTCTTGTTCTATCCACTGCAGCCAACAGCATGCTATAGTGATATCTGCACGACTGGTATGGCATGCAATACCATCCGCTTCCCAGAGCCCAACGATGCAGCCCCTCTCTACCTGCTTGAATTGCTTCTGAACTTTTCTGCGAGATATACTTCACTTGCAAAAGATGCAACCAACACAACAGCATGAGTCAGAATGGCAAGCATGCACAATGGAATGACTTTATACAGATGGTCAGGCACAGTGCTATGACCCCTCCTTGCTTGTGTCACATGTGCGGCTGGGCACGATACTTGAATCATTTGCATGTCTCACGATTTCAAACCTACCCACCAAGTTTCATTCCTGTTAGTTGCTTTCTTCTTAGCGCAACTATTTTTTTTTTTTTGATTATGAGTGTATTCTTTAATATATACGTTAGGCACTAATTATTTCTAGCAAAACAGCTTAACACGTTTGCTGCCACTGTGCTATCTTAACAGCAGGCACACAGTGCCAGTAAGAAACCCAGGCAAATCTCCTGTGACTCCTCAAGGTGTCGTGCTGCACCACGGATGTTGTTTTATGCACCTGGAGCAACCTAGGCATGTGTTCAGATCTCATAGCTTTATGTGACTCCACTATTCTAAAACACAAGAAAATTTACTCGCAATTGATATTTGTAATTATAACTTTCAGTAACTCCAGGGATATAAACACATCTACAACATATGTATCGCTTCCCCTAGTACTCGTAGATTGTAAAGAAACACTTCTACAGCATATGCATTGCTTCCCTAACTAATAGATTATAAAATTCTTCAGTTGCAAAAAGATTGAAAAAATCTGTTAGCTATATCAATACTTGATATATTATTTTTCAATCCTGGTATACCAGTAAATGGAATTCTTTTCATGATGTCGGGACCATCAGACCAATGTGAGGTCAAAAATCTGTTGCCGGAGTATGAGAGAGAATGTCACATTCTTCACTTTTGCTGCTGGTCTTTACTACAGCTACTAAAGGAATATGTTTCTGTACTTAATGGCAATTTATCGGGATCATCTATTTCCAGGGCAGGCTGTGTCCCTGTTACATATAAACTGTAAGTAGCAAATTATTTTTATTGCCACTCAAGCATTTATTGATAGTTCCCTTCACCACAAAACCAGTGACATTCAAAGGAAAATAAACATTGCAGTGAAAAGTGGGTGCTGTGGTTTCTCTATGAGGAGTCTTTTTACTTTCCCTTCCCTAAACCATGAGGAAAAAAATTCTTCACCCAAAAGCCATGGTCATTTTTATTCAGTTAGACTCATTCTCAATGCCACTAACAAAATAGATAACTCTTTTCAAGTGCCAAAGGTTTTAGAAATGGAAATATTAAGCTACGATCATGACACCTAGAGCAAGTTCAGCATTTGACGTCACACAGCAGGGAAAGTATTAAATACTATAGTGTTTAAGAAAACAATCTTCGTGCAAAGTAGCTATACTAATAAACTGAATGCTGTCTGTTCACGATATAAACCAAGGCTCACCGTAGAACCTCCGGTTACGTTTAATTAAAATACACTGAGTATAAAGGAAACGTATAAGATTTTTCGGACGCCCTGCACCGGGATCCATCATCAGATACGTAAAAAAGAGGTAGTATGGGCTGGATACAGACAAATTATAATTTCACGTGTGATGCAATTTGCGAACTGCCATCTGGTGTGTAAACGAAACAAATCAATTACAATACAATAATGATTAAGTCAAGCAGCAAACATATTAAATTGGACGGTCATGTGCACTGTAATCAGTAAACAAAAATGTCTGCAGTCTAAATATGACATATGGAACAGAGTCATTACAACACATATATAAACCAGGGCTTCCATGCAATAAATAGACTTTCAGTAAATGTTAATTGAAACTTCTTGCTTGGTGTGGCGAGGATCTTCGCTTCTGTCCAGATTGGTACATGGGTTCCAGAGTCAACTAATCGGGAGAGAGTGGTTGTTTTGGCATCCACTCGGACATTGCACATGTGTTCCTTCACTCTGGTATTCAAAGACCTTGAAGTGGAACCGATGTACTCTTGGTCAACCCCAGACGGGTCTGTCACTTTGAGTGGGATGCTGTATACACCAAATTTATTGTTCTTGTGCACTGAGTCTTGATCTTTCCTAATGCTCTGAAAAATATTTCTTGTTTTGACACCAAAACATATTCCATGCATTTTTACACACATTCTTTTAAATGTTGACCAAACATGGTACAAAACCAATTGATCCCACATACCTACTTCTGGGCTCTCTCAATAAGGTGATGTCATGTACATGCAATAATTGACGAAAAATGCTATGTACAAGGGAGTCACCATAGCCAAAAGTCCTGGCTATCTCACACACCTTTTTAAATTCCAATTTTCTGATTTTGGTATTTGACGAGTGAGTAATGGCCCTATGCACAAGGAATCTTATGGCAGCTCATTTATGTGACATTGGATGAAACGACTTGGCCAGGATAATGTCATTAGTGGAAGTCTGTTTTCGGTATACCGAAGTTTGCAAACACTGAGTTGTCAGGTTTCTCACTAAGATGAAATCCAGAAATGAGATGCAGTAATTCTTTTCACATTCCAAGGTAAATTTTATGGAGGGGAACACCGGTGGCATAGATTCCGTGAATGAGTGGAGTTCTTCCAAACCAAAAGTCCAGAACAACAAAATGTCATCCACATACCTCACATAAAAACTTGGTACTCTGGGTAATTCTGACAGCAATTTTTCTTCAAGATGTTGCAAGATAATTTCAGCAAGGATTGGTGACGGTGGGGAGCCCATAGGCGCCCCACTGCATTGGCGATAGATAATATCTTTAAACTTTAAAGTAAGTACGTTTTTGGACCAATTTTAACACTGACAAGGTGCCCTGTATCTCCTCTGGCAAAAAGAGATCAGTTAACATGGGTTTTGCCCTTTTCTTATTTACTGAAACTCTATTTATTGCATGGAAGGGGCATATGTGTTATAATGACCCTGTTCCATATGTCATACCTAGACCGTGGACATTTTTGTTTACTGATTACGATGCACATGACTGTCCAATTTAATGTTTGCTGCTTGACTTAATCATTATTGTATTGTAATCGATTTATTTCGTTTACACACCAGATGGCAGTTCGCAAATTGCATCACACGTGAAATTATAAATTGTCTGTATCCAGCCCATACTACCTCTTTTTTATGTATCCGACGATGGATCCTGGTGCGGGGTGTCCAAAAGATCTTATACGTTTCTTTTATACTCCGTGTATTTTAATTAAACATAACCGGAGGTTCTACGGTGTGCCCTGGTTTATATCGTGCACAGACGGCATTCAGTTTATTACTATAGTGTTTGTTCTTTCATCTATGTGGTCAACTTTCATAAAATGTTTCAGTAAAGAGTAGGGTTTTTTTTTTTTTACATTTGTTCTGTTTTCTCCACATGCGATAATTAAAAAAGAAAAAGAAAAAAAAAGTTCTTCCAAACCTCACTTCAGAATGTTATTAATTCTTAAAAATGGCTTTCACCATGTTGCTGAAATACCTTTCTAGAAATTGAAATTGTCTGTAATCACTTTTAATGTTTACATTTCTTTTAATATCTTTAGACATCAAATGAGTTTTGCCCATTTCTTTAATTCTCTCTAATTTGCAATATTTTTTTTAAGTAATTTGTTAAGTGAAGTAAAGTACTGATTAAGAATTTTGTTTTCATTAGGTTCAGCAAAATTTACTTGACAGGATATGGCCTCGTTTGCGGGTGTTAGCAAGATCATCACCAACAGACAAATATACTCTTGTTAAGGGTCTGATTGACAGTAAAGTTAATCCAAACAGAGAAGTTGTTGCAGTCACTGGAGATGGAACGAATGATGGTCCAGCTCTGAAGAAAGCAGATGTTGGGTTTGCAATGGTTAGTTGTTTTTGCTATTTGCTGTACAGAAATTAGTTTAATGTGCAGCTTCCATGTTTTATTTTTATTTTAATTGTATTACCATCTCTTATACTTGCTTTCATACTCTAGAAGAGCAACATGTGGATTACCTGTTTTACAGTGATTTTGTATGTACCAAAAGTTTCCAACAACTTTTCAACCCGTGAGACATACCCTTTAACATTTGAAAAATAAGATGAAGATACTGTACCATCCAATGGTGCACCCACGGGAAGGGCTGATATGCTCCCTTTTCTCCTTGGGCTGACAGAGCGGAAAATTATTACGTCGAAGTTTGAAACAAAAAATGACTTTGCGATCTACGTATACTTCTTAATCATGCACTGTATAATTATAACATACAATAATTATAAGGGAGTGGTTCTGTTAAATAAATTTAGAAAAATCTAACCAGAAAAAGAAATTCATCTACTGCTTCTTCTAATCATTTAACTTTCATGTACTGTAACATTACTAGTAATTAGATAAGAAAAAATGTACAAAAGTCAGCCTCCTCCTTAATTGTTATGACACTTGACTATTTTTCCCAGTAAATTTAGGGAGGGGGTGTCACCCACTCCTCCACTCCTTGGGAAAAATTCTATGCACCATGCCTACCCCCTCCCCTTGGGAAATTTCTGGGTGCACTACTGGTACCATCACTTAGTCAACCATTTTTTTTGGAGGGAGGAAGAGAGATTTTTCGGTTTTTCATAACATAAGCACGCAAAGCTCATATTGGATTTTTCATGCCATGTACTATGGCATGACCATGACTGTGGGGCATATTAAATTTTAATTGTACCTTATTCCTATTTTGTACCTAAAATGTGTGAGTTTTTACAAAGTTTTGATGATTTCCATAGAATTTTGAACATTTCTAAATAGCTAAGTTTCAGAGCACTATGAATTACTTTTCCAAAGTGAAAATTAAAGAATATACCACATAGTGAATTTATTGACTGGGAATTGTAGATTATTTTATGGAAATAAGTTGGTACATTATTCATTGTCATCGCATCACAGCGAGTACACACACACAAGTGAACGACACACTTTCAGTAGTTGCTTAAAAGACGTTGCTGAATGTTTAATGAAAAAATGACATAATCTAATTAACTTTGAGCTGTAATCATAGAGTGGTGTGAATATCCACAAACCTGATGCACTAGCGGAATGTGGAAGCACAGCTGTAATATGAGTATAAAGAGTAATTGAGACAGAAAAAAAAAAAAAAAAAAAGATCAGTTGTGTGCACAAGATCCATAGTCTGAAACTGCTAGTCTATGCTCAGGGTCAGCTGAAGATACCCAGATTTGTACGGTTCAACATGTGGAGGACAGTGAGCCAACTAACAGATGATTTGTATCGGAGACAATGACAGATGATTTGTATCAGAGACAATGACAGATGATTTGTATCAGAGACAATGACAGATGATTTGTATTGAAGACAATGACAGATGATTTGTATCGAAGACAATGACAGATGATTTGTATCAGAGACAATGCCAAATGACATCTTAGCACAGAGTGCTATGTACATCCCACAGTCTGCTTTACAATGGTAAAAAAAAAAAAACCCTGTCTATACACCATTTTAAAAACAGACATTTGACGTGCACCAGGAACATCAAACAGAGGTCATCGCTCTTTCCACATTTATAAGTGAGTCACGGAAAAATTCTCATTGGCCAATGAGAATTTTTCCGTGACTCACTTATAAACGTGGAAAGAGCAATGACCTCCGTTTGAATATATACGCCATTTTACTGTCTGCAGCATACATACATATAACTAAGCTGTTCTCTGAGATTCAGAGGTGAGCTCCAAAAAGATATGCAAACTACCAAATAATTTTTACTTGCTTTTGCCGTATCAAACTTCTCCATTTACAGCGATCTTGACGTAGCATTTCTTTTGTCTTTTTAATCAGGTAAGTACATCAGTGTGGGGGATTAGCCCACAGCTGACAGTTCCAGTTAGTCATTCAACCTAAGGATTCTGGAACAAAATCGAGTGAGTTGGGGTCTTTTTGCCAATGTCGCACAGAACTAGCGGGCACTTCTCAAAGATTCACAGAGGCCCTAGTTGCTGTTGTGTGTGCCATCGTTACCACAGAGTGCCCCTAGGAGGAAAACCCATCTCTCACTTAGACGGGACAAAATGTCTCCAGTATGTTTATCACCAGAGGTTGCACTCAAATGATTGGAAAACAATAATTTTGTCAGAAAAATTGTGTTTTTCACTGCACCACATCAACAGGAGGGTGAGAATTTGGAGACAACAGCATGAGAGCACCGACCCATCTTGAATGGCCATGACTGGCAGAGGCAGTTTATGTACGCATGTTTTCAAGAGAGACTAGGATCTTTGGTCTGAGTGGACCAATGCATAATGAAAGAATCTACCAGAAAAAGAGTAGCAATCCTGTTCTCCCTTCCTTTGAAGTCAGCAACCCTTAATTTACCGAAACAAGTAAAATATCCAGTTACTCTCTCCATTGCTGACACACTCCCAGTTGCTTGCAATATATATAAGAGCTTCCGCATTTTGCAAAAGTCATTATCTCCTTTACAGCTTTTCACTTCCACTATGCAGCCATTGGTTGCTGTTTTGGTTATGAGATAGGCCAATATGACATGGTGTGCAATGTTTAGTTGCTGAGAATCTGGTGACGTAAGTACATCTAAGTACATAGGACATGGTTACCAGACACAGAGCACTTCCATGTGGCGGGTCACTTCTGCTGTAATTCCACTCAAACTTTCTTTATTATTACATTACTGCAATTCATACATTCAGTGCACAGTCATTGTATATATATATACTGCCTTAAAAACTTATGTATATAAGTTTTAACACCATGCTCAAAGACGTGACTTTTAATGCAGGTGTGTACATCACAGTACACGAAGGTATTCACCACTTTTTGGATGCAGTAGCTCTGGGTGCATTAAGTGCAATTTAGTGTGTTTAAGTGCATTTAAAGTGTCTTATTGCAAAATATCTTTCAGGGTTACGACGAAATGAGTGACCTAATGGACTTCGAAAGAGGGCTGATTGTTGTTGGCCAGCTAGTTGGTGCCTCCGTGACTACAGTCGCCAGGGTAGTGGGGGTAACAAGAGATATTGTGTCTAGTGTCATGACAGCATACTGTGTTTGTGGCAAAACCTCGTCTTCGAAACACGAGCGGCCAGAAAACTACCCTGACTGAAAGAGACAGGAGAGCATTAAAGAGGATTGTTACCCATAATAAGACCACAGCGCCAAAAATTAGTGCAGAGCTTGACCTGCATCTCCATACTTCAGTATAAATGAAAACAGTGTGTGGGGAATTGCATAATATTTGGCACTGTGGTCTTATTATGGGTGGCAGAGCTGCTAGCTGCAAAGATATTTATGGCAGAGCTGCTAATGTAAAACCTCTGGTGAACGCACAATGGCGACAGTAGTGGTACCAGGAGCATACAACATGGACTGCCAATGCATGGAAGCATGTAATGTGATCAGATGAATCCACATTCCCACTATTCCCCACCACAAGACGTATTTACTTGTGGAGAACATGGTCAGAGGGAAGTGTATAACCCAGACTGTCTGCTCCCAACAGTGCAGCATGGTGTGGTAGTGTTCTGTCATGCTCTGGGTGGTCGTATCATGGTTTTTTAGCGGGTCCCCTGATCACCTTGATAGGACGGATGACTAGCAGGGCACATGAAACCATTTAGGCGGATCAAGTCCATCCAATGGCTCAATCATTGTTTCCTGCAGGGGATGCAGTCTATCAAGATGATAAAGCCTTAGTTCACAGCTTAGAATGTCCAATCATGGTTTGAGGAACATGAGAACGAACTTTTAAACCCCTTCCAGGGTCTCCCCAATCACCAGACTTAAACATCATCGAGCCGCTATGGTCTGTGTTGAAAAACAGAGTAAGATCCCGTTGTCCTCCTCCTGCATCTTTCAAGGACCTGGAGCAGTTTCTGCATGAAAAATGTTGTAACGTCCCACTAACCACCATCCAGGATTTGTATGCGTCCATTCCAAGGAGGATTCAGCTCGCATCCTTTTAGGTACCGCAATTTTGTGTAAATAAGCCGCACTAGCGTATACGCCGCAGCAATAAAAAAAAGGGGGCGGAAGGGGGAAATAGCCAAAAACGGCGCACCTCCATATACCCCGCAGCTTCGCAGTAAAGTGGGCTAGTATCACGGCGGAATCTTGAAAACATTACGTAGATAAAAATATGGTACCTGATCTTTAAAGTAATAAATAAAAGTTTCAATTAAACAAGATTTAATCTTAAGGATAACACTTACCCTACTACCTATTTTATAAAAGTTTACTCAAAGAATTCATAAGGTGCTTAAACCAATTATAAAACATTTATACCTCAAGAATTTAAAAAATACACACACAACATTCTGAAAATATATGGCACACATAGTTTTTCAATCAAATCCATCAAAATCGGAAACTTTACTGTCCGAATTAAAAAGTTTTAAAAGCTCATCATCTAAAAAACTTCGAGGTCGTCCGCATCACTCTTGCTGTCTTCTGTCGTTTCGCCACAGTTTGTAGAAATAATGTGTGCTTCAGTGAAGCCCGAAATAATCATCATAGTTTTGATGTTTTTTCCAGGATTTGGAAAAATGTTTATTTAACATTAGCTTAAAACTAGAAGTGCAACTTCTGCGTTTCGTCATTTTACTTTCCATGATGGTGTAGAATGCGTACTCGAGAAAATGCGATTTGGCGAACTGAATGCAACGAACGCACACGTCACTGACAAAATTTGCACGTGCTGTCCTTTGAGTCATTGACCAATGACAACCGATCTTGGATGGTAGTCTAATATCCCGTTTCAAGAGGGGAGGGAGAGCGAAGTTGATGACGTCATGAGTTCTAAGAGAGTTAGTTGCTCAGAGCATGAAACAAGGGTGATCCTTGCTAACAAGATCGATTCCCTGTGAAGTCCCCCCTGCCATGGATTTTTCCGAGTTTTATCGGAGTCACCTCTCTTACCTGTCCCACCTCAATCCCGTAACCTATTACTGTCATGTCTTGTTTTAAGAGGGGATGGGTGGAATTTATTGCATGTGGCTGTAACATTGTTATTCTATTCCCTCTCTATTGAGATATCTTCCCGCTGGGAAAAAAATGGAACAAGCCAAAACGTTTTTTGTTACATAACTTCGCTCCGCCAAAAAAAAAAAAAAAAAAAAAGCTGTATACACTGCCATGCTGTATAAGCGGCGCTTGCCGAAAAATTAATTTCGTACTCGTATACGCCGCAGCTTATCTACCCAAAATTACGGTACATAAAACCTTTTTGTAGGTGTTCAGATTATTCTGTCCAACTCCTGTATATAATATGGTAATTCTATGTGATTTATATGTAATAATGATGTAAAATTTAACTTCATTATGTATTTTTTCTTGCTGTAGGGAATAGCAGGTACTGATGTAGCCAAAGAAGCTTCAGATATCATTCTTACTGATGACAACTTCACTAGTATAGTGAAAGCTGTAATGTGGGGCAGAAATGTTTATGATAGCATAGCAAAATTCTTGCAGTTTCAGCTGACTGTAAATGTTGTTGCTGTTATTGTGGCCTTTGTTGGAGCCTGTGCCATAGAGGTAAGACAGCCTTTTACCTTGTTTCTGAGTCTGTTATGTGTATTTGAAAAAGTTCAGATTTCCACATTTAAACCATGTTGCATACTTTGTTTAAGGGAGGGACATAATTTCTGATGTGTGGATAGCTCAAATGTAGAAATGCTGCCATTCTTACTGAGGATATAACTTAATCCATTTAGCAACTTGCACTGAGTGAAATGAAATAAATAATAAATAAATGATATAGCTGCAAGTGTGTTGTATGATTGGGAAATCCCTTCACTGTTTGCCTCAGAATATGGAAATTAGAAATCTTGAACCAGTCCACAAGGGCAGTGGAACAGACAGTAAACCTGTCCTCGAAGCATTGTACCCATCTTCATAAACATTCTTCCTATCCCATATGATGCCAGCTAGCCACTGTCCTTGTTTTATGACTATATAAGAAAACATTGTACGATAAGTAATGTGTGTGTGTATTGTATAGAAAAATACTATACCCGAGATGCACAGAACACGTAAATTGTTGACCTAGGCAGATAAAAATAATGAACTAGTTGCCCTAATGGCCAACGAAATTTGAAAACAGAAGTAGGAATGCCGAATTTGCTACTGTGATAAAAATTACTGTTTCCACCTGTCATTTTTAAAACTGCAAACCAGGGATTTTATATTACTGTTGCAGTTAAGGATATATCACTTCTGTGACTGCCTTTGTGATCTACATTGAAGACATTGGGGAAATGCGTTCTGCTTCTCCAAATGTGAGTTTGCAGTTGGTGACTGGAGTATGGAGTTGCTTAAAAACATTAATTGTATTTTGTAACCTAAGAAAGCAAGGTTTTTGATTTTTTTTGCTTCATAAGATAAATTTTTCTATATGTCCTGCTTTTATTACCGGGGCAGGTAAATTTTTCTTCACATGCCCAACTGAGCACGCAACATTTTATTAGGGGTATGTTTGAAAGTGACTCAATTGACGGTGGTACTGCATTTTTACAGGCCTTGGAGAAGATCCAGAAGATTGGTAAGTGGGTTCTGCAAGGCCATAGATATGGCTAAGTAAGGGAGGAGGGGGGTGTCTTGATTAGTATGATGAAATCGGTAATTCTGCGCAAGTTTTCATATTTCACTTATTTTTTTATTATTATTGTGTGTGTGTGTGTGTGTGTGTGTGTGTGTGTGTGTGTGTGTGTGTGTGTGTGTGTGTGTGTGTGTGTGTGTGTGTGTGTGTGTGTGTGAGAGAGAGTGTGTGTGTGTGACTTTTCAACCAAATATACGTAATTGTTTACAATAACTGGGACCCAGAATTTTCAGATTTTTTTTTATACATGAGGCTAGTACATACTTGACTGTAGTCAGTGTAGTACTCTAATTTCAGAAGATTCTGTTTACACTGCAACATGTCAAATTCTGCTTTAAATAAAAAAAATTATTCTTATTTTTCAAAGAAAATTTAGTGACAACATCCTCAGCATTTAAAGGCACAACACAATGAACACTCATCAGTGCTAAACCTGTTAAACGTTCAGTAACCATTGAATTCCTGAGCCAGCTTTTGAGACGCCTTAATGTTGAAAAGCATCTTTCTAAAGTTGCATTAGAACAGGGCGAGGTAGCAAGAATCTTCAAAGGTCCTTTTATAATTGGGAAAAACATATCGTCACGATCTGTGAGGGTCTTTACCACTGTTTCTAGCTTGCCATCTTCAGGCAGCGAATTCCATTTACACTGCCACATTTCAAATTCGGCTTTAAATCTTCCAAAGTTTTCATCATAAATTTCAGAAGCTTGCTGAAATATTTCTGACTTTGCATTTTTACATTTAAGAGGAAGTTGCAGTTTAGCTATTACTTCGTTATGTTCTGAAAAACGATCCTTTAGTTCAGTTAAGAAGTGATCAAGAAAAGGTGAAAATAAATTCCGATGATAGTATTCATTTGCATCGCTGACTGGGGCATTTTCACGCTTTGATTGTCGTCCAACTGTTCTTGGTTTGATCATTTGGCTTCCAACATTGTGCAGCATGTGTTCTGCTGACAGGTATATTTCATTGAACGACTCTTCACTGCTACTACACATTTTTTGTACAACATTAATGATTAAATCAACATGTTCGCAACATTGTACTAAATCTGAATTTACTTTTGAAGATTTCTACAAAGATTTGCACTATGAGAAAATGCCTTATTTAAAGTTAGCAAGGCAACTACAAATTCTGCACTAATTATGCTGCATAATAATTGATAAGCCTGATCAGAGGTTTCTTTAGCTCCAGAATCTTGAAGTTCATGCAGAGCTTGTACTATCACAGAATACAATTTAGCAAAACGAGATACTAAATCATTCTTTTCAGTCCATCTGGTTTCGCAGATCTAGGACTGTCTTATGAGATGGTCTTCATTTTCTTTGGCAATTTTCTCTAGGATAATGCTTCTTTGCGATGACATACGAAAATAGTTTACTACTGCTTTAATGGTGCCAATACATATTCTAATGATGGATAATTCGCAAGAGTGTGCAATAACTAAATCCAAAGCATGGGCACTGCAATGCACAAATTGGATTTTTGGGTACTTTTTCCGTTATTAATGTACGCACACCTCTGTACTTGCCACTCATTACGGCAGCCCCATCATAGCCTTGTCCAACCATGTTGTACAAATCTACACCAAGCTGTGTTAATGTGGACATGAGAGTTGTAGTCAAGCCTACGGCAGTGACATCAGTTACAGAAATAAAACATAAGAAATCTTCACGAATGATAGTTTCTTTAATGTCAGCATATCGAACACAAATTGCAAGCTGTTTTTTCCTGGATATGTCCTGTGTCTCATCGGCTAATAATGAGAAACACTTAGCACTGTTTACTAGAAACAATTGCATCTTGTATTATTTCCTCACAAATTTCAATGATTTCGTTTTGAATCATTGGACTAGTATACATGCTTTTGGAGCCAGATGATGCAGATAAATTATTTAAAAATACTGTATCCCCAGCTTTGGCATGGTATCGCAAAAGAGCCCTAAAGTTACCATCATTGTAGTCTGGTTCTTGGAGATAAATTGAACCTGAATCATTTGTGCCTCTTAAAGGAAGCTCTTGGTGACCGCATAAAATTGTTTCCACTATTGGAATTAACTTTGCTCTATTTTCCATTACCTGACGTTTTCTTGCTGAATCTATCTGATACACTACATTTGCTTGTTTTTTCGGTTGCAACACTTAAAAAACTATCTGCTTATACTAGCATCAATGTGATATTTAGTTTTCTCATGTTTTCCAAAATATTCTTTTGTGTTCTTCCACTTTATATGAACTGCTGTTACCAGTGCACCAAGTGCTTGATCTCCTCTGCCTCCAACTTGAGGACCAAATAATACACAAATTTTGCACAATGCTCCACATAACTGATTTGAATAAGCTAACCATGGATACAGTTTGAGCCACTTTAATTGAAAAGTTAGTTTTCTCTTAGCTGAAACAGGAAAACGCAGTCCTCAGAAGGTGTCCATGGGTTTTTAAGTGCTTGTTTGCACTAGTTATAACAAAACTTGATGACACTGATTCACTTTAAAATTCATTTTCTTCTTTATTTATATTTGCGTTACCAACAGGAACAGAATCTAAATCTTCTTTTACTTTTTATTTGTCAGAAAAGCTGTTAACGATGTTTGTTTATCCTCTTCATTATTCTTATAGTAATTTTGCTTTTCCAATTAATTGTAAGACTCTTACCATTTAATCGGTTTGGTATACATACAAATGTACAATGCAAATTTCTAAAGCATGTACTAATGTAAAGCCTGAAGTTACTTTCTACACTGACTAGCTATGGGGTACGGTTATTTGTGGCTGCATTATGTTCCCCAACTGAACCTGATCCGAGCCACGCTAATGAAAGATATGCAGGAAGCTACGTCACTGAATGCTCTCAATTAGAGGCCTGCAACGCCCATCTGCTTTTCACCCCTCTTCTAATCTCCTCGAGTGAGGTTTAGTGAGTTTGCTACACCGCTAGGGACAGAATGGTTTTGCTGAACTTACAACCATAAGCTAACCTAGAGGCTTTCATGAAATGATACTACTACAATTTCTGTAAATAAGATCGTTGGATAGATGTTATGTAACATAGTATGCCTTTTTTTTCATAGGGGGGGGGGAGTTGATCCCCCAAACCCCACCCTCATGTACAGCCTTGGGGTTCTGCATACTTTTAACGGAGCTTAATATTGGTCATGACTGGGCATCTGCATGTCGTTGCTGAAGAGGCTTCAAGGGAAGAATTTCTTGTGGCAGGTTGTCACCGGGGGATGAAAAATGGGTCTATTGCGACAACTCCGTACGCAAGCGATCCTGGGTCGACCCAAGCCCAGCCATCAGCATCCACTGCAAAACAGGATGTCCACAGGAAAAAGGTGCTGTTGTGTGTGTGGTGAGATATGCACGGAGTGCTGTACTTCAAAATGTTGATACCGGGCGAAACAATCGCTGCACAACGATATAGCAATCAGTTGATGAAACTGAATGCTGCAATTGAGCAAAAACGGCCATGGACAGTTAAAGGACGCTGCCTAGTCATCCTGTTGCACAATAATGCCAGACCACATGTTGGTGCCACCACGAAATCAACCCTTGAACAGTTGCACTGGGAGGTTTTACTGCACGCTGCTTACTCACCAGACATTTCACCCTTAGACTTTCATTTGTTTCACTCTACGCAACATGCCCTAGCCCAACAGTGGTTCACCACAGACCCAGAGGTAGAAAATTTCATAGCTGCATTCTTCAGCTCAAAGCCAGAGTCCTATCACAGGAGCATTCATTTTTTGCCTCAAAAATAGCTGAAAGTAAATGATGCTAATGGCCAATATTTTGTTGAATAAATGTGTACTGGTCTCCTAATTGTTCCTTTCTCCTTAAAATGGAAGAAACTTTTGCATACCCCTAATAGATATTTTTTAAGACCTGATGTCTGGTACTGAGTAGTGTATTTCACAATTATGTTTATCACTGTATGTGCAGTCTACCCAGCCCCAAGTTCAACTAATGATTAATAACCAAACTGGGGTTCAATTCTGGCAATTGTCAGAACTTGACTCTAGTTAATTATTATTGAAAGGTCTGCTCTATGGGGGAGGTGGGAGGATTGAATCATTCAGTGTTGTCATTTATCAGTGTTCTCTGCTGGTTAGCATTCTGTTATAACAAGGAATGAATAGCATTACAGTTTACTTTACATCACTGTTCTAAATTTGATATATATATCATCATCATCATCAACCATTATCAATCCACTGCTGGACGAAGGTCTCCCCAAGTTTCCTCCACAACGGTCTGTCTTGTGCCAGTCTCCTCCATGTCACTCCCGCATACTTTCGAATTTCATCCACCCATCTTCCATGTGGTCTTCTTCTGGGTCTTTTCCTGTCCCTTGGAATCCAATCTAAAATTTCAGCTGTCCATCGATGGTCTGTTCTGGCAGTATGTCCAGTCCATTGCCATTTCAGGGATTTAACTCTGATCATGATGTCTTCCACTCTCGTCATTTTTCGGATCCACAAGTTCCTCTTCTTATCTCTCCTGGTTACACCAAGCATGCACCTCTCCATGTTTTTCTTTGAGTTGTCTGCAGCCTTTGTATGTCTCTTTTAGTTAAGGTCCACGTCTCTGCACCATATGTAAGCACTGGAAGGATGCATTGAACAAACACTTTTCTTTTAAGACATAATGGCATACTGCTCTTGAAAGTTATGCTGTTTCTTCAAAAGCTCTCCAGGCAAGTTTTGTCGCCGATTAATTTCTTTGCCAATGTGACCCTCACTTGATATCTGCTGTCCAAGATAAACGTATGTGTCTGTTATCTCCAGCTTTTCTCCATCAATCAATAAATCTTCATTTCTTGTAAAAGCATTGAACATCACTTTTGTCTTCTGAAAGTTCATTTTTAATCCCACTTCTTTACTCTTGTCAGCAAGTTCCTGGATCATACTCTGCAGCTCTGATGGGGTAGTTGCGAAAATGACTGTCATCAGCAAAACGAAGGTGGGTTAGATAATCTCCATTAATCTTTATCCCTTTGTTTTCCCAGTTCAGTGATTGAAAGACATTTTCCAATGTTGCATTAAAGAGTTTCGGAGATATGGTGTCACCTTGTCTCACTCCTTTTCCAATTTTTGTGTGTTGTATATTCAAACAGCCGAATCTTTGCACTTGAATTTTCATAGATGTTATTAATAATATTAATGTATGCATCTTCAATACCGCAGGATTTCAGAGCCATTGTAACTGCTGATGATTTCACCGAATCAAAGGCTTTTTCATAATCGATAAAAGCCATGCACAATGGAAGTTCATATTCCCTCGCTCTTTCAATTAGTTCTCTCAGTACGTGGATATGATCTATTGTGCTGTAGCCACTCCTGAATCCAGCTTGATCTCTCGGTTAAGCCATGTCCAGTGTCACATTCAAGCGGTGTGAAAGAACTTTAGTGAAGATTTTATAAACCACTGATAGGAGGCTGATAGGTCTGTAGTTCCTGAGATCCTCAATGTCACGTTTTTTATGTAGCAAGATCATTGTAGCGTTGTTCCTATCCTCAGGAATCTTCCCTTCATTAAGGCATCGAGTGAAAATTTGGGCGAGTACTGTTTCGATTTCTCCACTTGCTTCTTGTATGATGTCTACAGTAATTCAGTCTTCTCCTGGAGCTTTTCCCCGCTTCATGTTCTTGATTGCATGTGCAACTTCTGCTGGGAGGACTGGAAGAACTCTGGTACTGGTACCTTTCATGATGTCTGGAGTACATGTATCATCCCTTTCGTATAATTTGGAGTAGAAATCTTTCACTCGTGTCAAAATTTCGCCTCTATTTCTTGTTACAGAACCATCTTCTTTTCTCAGTGCCATAATCTGTTTTCTTCCCTTACTGAGATGTCTCTTTGCTATCTTTAGGTTTTGGTTGTTTTCAATTGCTTTCTTTACTAGTTCACAGTTGAATTTCCTTACGTCTTCAGTCATACTTTTCATACTGTCTTGCATAGCTTTATATATTCCACTTTGGAAGTCACATCTGTTTTAGTTGTCCTCATCTCTCTTTCTTTTTTGCATCAACATTTTGGTTTTTCCTGATAATTTGTTCACATGCAACTTGTTCTTAGACCCAGCTAATTTTGTTGCTGTTTCCATAAGAGCTTTGGTTACTTTTCTGTTAACTTCAGAAATATCCACTTCTTCTGATGTTAGGCCTTCTAATGCAGAGAATCTATTCTTCAGTTCCAACTTGAAGGTATTATGGTGTTTTTTAAGGTTGGTTATAGCCGCCCCGGTGGCGCAGTGGTCTAAGGCGCTGGCCTCTGATCAGTCGCCCGTAAGGGGTACGGGTTCGAATCCCAGTGAGGCATGGATGTTGTGTTTGTCTTACGGCGCTGGCTCTCTCCCTTCCCTGGAACCAGTGACCCTAAATTACGGACGGGCGACTGCTTATAGCCCATTGAGTTGCTCACGGTGGTCGTTAAACCTCCAATAAAAAAAAAAAAAAAAAAGGTTGGTTATGTCAATATACATTTTGTTTGTCTTATGAGCTTGCTACGTTCGAGTTTAGTGTTGAGGTGCATCTTACATCTCACCAATCTATGGTCACTACCTATGTTGAACTTGTTCAGCACACTGCAGGCTTCTATGACGAATTTTGTTACACATAATAAAATCAATTTCACTTGTCGTCCCATTTGGATGTCTCCATGTCCATTTCCTGTGTGGCTTTTTCTTGAAAAAGGAGTTCAAGATGAAAAACCCTTCTGCCTCTGCAAACTCTACGAGAGTATTTCCACGCTGGTTTCTGTTGCCGTGACCGAATTTACCTACTGAAGTTTCTGTTTCTGTTGCCCTATTTTTGCATTGAAATCTCCCATAATTATCTTGAAGTGTTGCTTACCTTTATTATTTAGATCACAAATTTCCTCGTAAAATTCTTCAATTTCTTCTTCAGGATGACTTGTGGTGGGTGCATAAGTTTGAATAATCTGAGCCTGGTATCTTCTCGAGAGTTGGATAACGAGTCGTGCAGCTCTGTCAGAGAAACTTTCAACTTCTACAACTTTATCCTTCAGTTTCTTGTTTATTATAAATCCAACACCACTAGTTCTGCCAGTATCAGTCCCACGATAGTAGAAGAGATGTCCACTTTTCAGTTCAATGAGATCTTCTGCTTTTTTCCTTATCTCACATAGCCCGACAATGTCCCACTTGATCCTTTGTAGTTCCTCTTTTAATTCAAGAAGCCTTGAATCAGAAGATAGGGAGTGTCCATGCCTTCATGTCGTACTGGCCGCTGCCTTGGCCAGGTACATTCCAGCTGCCAGAGACTGAGGGCCAAGATTTAAGTTGTGGAGTCATTTTGGAGGGGGTTTGGCCATAACTCACCACGCTGGCCAAGCGGGTTGGTGAGTGTGGGATAGCATTTCCTCTAATCCCGATGGTATAGTCATACTGCTATTGGCGGTCGTCAGAGCCCCTTTAGTGGGAACAGGATGTACCACGAGAAGGTGTGGTTGACATTTGTCAAGGAGAGGCTGTGAGATGTTACGCCCGGTGTGTGTGTGTGTGTGTGTGTGTGTGTGTGTGTGTGTGTGTGTGATGTAAGGTCAGGTGATGCGTAACATCACAGCCTCTCCTTGACAAATATATATATACACACACACACACATCCGTGTGTGTGTGTGTGTGTGTGTGTGTGATGTAAGGTCAGGTGATGCGTAACATCACAGCCTCTCCTTGACAAATATATATATACACACACACACATCCAGTGTGTGTGTGTGTGTGTGTGTGTGTGTGTGTGTGTGTGTGTGTGTGTGTGTGTGTGTGTGTGTGTGTGTGTGTGTGTGTATCATCATCATAATTGTCAACCATTATCAATCCACTGCTGGACGAAGGTCTCCCCCAAGTTTCCTCCACAACGGTCTGTCTTGTGCCAGTCTCCTCCATGTCACTCCCGCATACTTTCGAATTTCATCCACCCATCTTCCATGTGGTCTTCTTCTGGGTCTTTTCCTGTCCCTTGGAATCCAATCTAAAATTTCAGCTGTCCATCGATGGTCTGTTCTGGCAGTATGTCCAGCCCATTGCCATTTCAGGGATTTAACTCTGATCATGATGTCTTCCACTCTTGTCATTTTCGGATCCACGTGTTCCTCTTTCTTATCTCTCCTGGTTACACCAAGCATGCACCTCTCCATGCTTCTTTGAGTTGTCTGCAGCCTTTGTATGTCTCTTTTAGCTAAGGTCCACGTCTCTGCACCATACGTAAGCACTGGAAGGATGCATTGATCAAACACTTTTCTTTTAAGACATAATGGCATATTGCTCTTGAAAATCGTGCTGTTTCTTCCAAAAGCTCTCCAGGCAAGTTTTGTACGCCGATTAATTTCTTCATCAATGTGACCCTCACTTGATATCTGCTGTCCAAGATAAATGTACGTGTCTGTTATCTCCAGCTTTTCTCCAAGAATCGATAAACCTTCATTTCTTGTAAAAGCATTGTACCTCACTTTTGTCTTCTGAAAGTTCATTTTTAATCCCACTTCTTTACTCTTGTCAGCAAGTTCCTGGATCGTACTCTGTAGCTCTGATGGGGTAGTTGCAAAAATGACTGTCATCAGCAAAACGAAGGTGGGTTAGATAATCTCCATTAATCTTTATCCCTTTGTTTTCCCAGTTCAGTGATTGAAAGACATTTTCCAATGTGGCATTAAAGAGCTTTGGAGATATGGTGTCACCTTGTCTCACTCCTTTTCCAATTTTTATGTGTGTTGTATTTTCAAATAGCAGAATCTTTGCACTTGCATTTTCATAGATGTTATTAATAATATTAATGTATGCATCTTCAATACCTTAGGATTTCATAGCCATTGCAACTGCTGATGGTTTCACCGAATCAAAGGCTTTTTCATAATCGATAAAAGCCATGCACAATGGAAGTTCATATTCCCTCGCTCTTTCAATTAGTTCTCTCAGTACGTGGATATGATCTATTGTGCTGTAGCCACTCCTGAATCCAGCTTGTTCTCTCGGTTGAGCCATGTCCAGTGTTACCTTCAAGCGGTGTGAAATAACTTTAGTGAAGATTTTATAAACCACTGATAGGAGGCTGATAGGTCTGTAGTTCCTGAGATCCTCAATGTCACCTTTTTTATGTAGCAAGATCATTATAGCGTTGTTCCAATCTTCAGGAATTTTCCCTTCATTAAGGCATCGAGTGAAAATTTGGGCGAGTACTGTTTCGATTTCTCCACTTGCTTCTTGTATGATGTCTACAGTAATTCCATCTTCTCCTGGAGCTTTTCCCCGCTTCATGTTCTTGATTGCATCTGGAACTTCTGCTGGAAGGACTGGAAGAACTCTGGTACCTTTCATGATGTCTGGAGTACATGTATCATCCCTTTCATATAATTTGGAGTAGAAATTTTTCACTCTTGTCAAAATTTCGCCTCTATTTCTTGTTACAGAACCATCTTCTTTTCTCAGAGCCATAATCTGTTTTCTTCCCTTACTGAGATGTCCCTTTGCTATCTTTAGGCTTTGGTTGTTTTCAATTGCTTTCCTCACTAGCTCACAGTTGAATTTCCTTACGTCTTCAGTGATACTTTTTCGTACTGTGTTGCATAGCTCTATATATTCCACTTTGGAAGTCACATCTGTTTTAGTTGTCCTCATCACTCTTCTTTTTTGCATCAACATTTTTGTTTTTCCTGATAATTTGTTCACATGCAATTTGTTCTTAGACCCAGCTAATTTTGTTGCTGTTTCCATAAGAGCTTTGGTTACTTTTCTGTTAACTTCAGAAATATCCACTTTTTCCGATGTTAGGCCTTCTAAAGCAGAGAACCTGTTCTTCAGTTCCAATTTGAAGGTATTATGGTGTTTTTTAAGGTTGGTTATGTCAATACATTTTGTTTGTCTTATGAGCTTGCTACGTTCGAGTTTAGTGTTGAGGTGCATCTTATATCTCACCAATCTATGGTCACTGCCTGTGTTGAACTTGTTTAGCACACTGCAGTCTTCTATGACGAATTTTTTGTTACACATAATAAAATCAATTTCACTTGTCGTCCCATTTGGATGTCTCCATGTCCATTAAATATATATAGTGCAACATGTTCCAAATTTTTTCTTTTTCAGATCTATCAAAAACTTTGCACAATATTAATTCCAACTAAATGACAAAAATAATAATGGAGCACTTAAACTATTTTTTTTTTCTGTCCGTGCATATGGTAAATATTGAAAACAGCTTGTCCTAGCATTAGCTGTTGTATGGCTAATTTGTGCACCCCTGAAATGCCTTACCATTTATTTAATTTTTTTACTGGGCTTGCACTGGACCTGGAAAATGTGTAAAGTCCTGGAAACTAAAAACAATAATTTCCAAGCCTGGAAACCTTGAAAACTGTAGATTTGCTCTCGTGGAGTCCTAGAAAATTGTATTTTTTGGCATGAATACCTTGAGAGCGGGAAAGTTTATTTTAAAATACGATTTTTTTTTTTTATCTGTAAAAATCTATAGGTAACTTCTGCCATTGTGGCTACCTTCCCTTTGTGTTGTAAACTGGGTGAAGAAAGGTCTGATAGCCAGAGCCCAAGCTGTCACACCAGAATTTCCTAATGCGCCATGATGCAAAGTGACGTTAAGTACTTATGTCTTGGCCTGAGTTCCATTTGTTCTTAATTGTCTGTTCATGTTCCAGACCGCCGCCCTGGTGGCGCAGTGGTCTTAGCGATGGCCTCTGATCATTCGTCCAAAAGGGGTCCAGGGTCGAATCCCAGTGAGGCATAGATGTTGTGTTTGTCTTACGGCACTGGCTCTCTCCCTTCCCTGGAGCCAGTGATCCTAAATTAGGGACGGGCGACTGCTTTTATCCCATTGAGTTGCTCACGGTGGTCGTTAAACCTCCATAAAAAAAAATAAATAAATAAAAAAAAAAATAAAAAAAAAATGTTCCAGACCTGCCAACTGTTACAATTTTATCGTTTTTAGTACAATAAATCATAATGCAGTACGCTAATATGACTTTGCAGCCAAAAATACGATTTCTTTTAAATAGTAATGTCCCCCCCCTTATCTTTTCCCTTTTCAGACAGAAGCCTTTGAAGTACAACAGAATCGTGGCGACGGGTGACGTATGTCGCAGATTTATTTTTGTCCTGCAGATAAAAACGACATCCCCAGAACACTATTAAACCATCTTGCAGACTCCCTATCATAGATGCAAGTTTTCAGTCTTTCAAAATTTTAGAAAATGGAAGTTAGGGCATAGTGAGGATTTCTGCCGTAATCGTAATTTTTTTTTCTTGCGAAGGACGATGCATATCGCAGGTTTATTTTGTACTCATCCCCGTAGAAGAATCGTGGTGGCGAGCATCGCAGGTTTATTTTGTACTCATCCCCTTAGAAGAATCGTGGTAACGAGCATCGCAGGTTTATTTTGTACTCATCCACGTAGAAGAATCGTGGTGACGAGCATCGCAGGTTTATTTTGTACTAGTTCCCGTAGCAGAATCGCTGCAACGGCAGCGTACACCGTAGGTTTATTTTTGTACTCGTCCGCGTAGCAGCATAGCGGCAACGGCTGATGTACATCACAGGTTTATTTTTTGTACTCATCCCCGTAGCAGAATAGCGGCGACGGCTGGCGTACATCACACATTTAATTTGTGCTCATCCCCATAGCAGAATCGCGGCAACGTACATCGCAGGTTTATTTTGTACTCGTCCCCATGGAAGAATCACAGTGACATACGTCGCAGGTTTATTTTGTCCTCTTCCCCATAGCAGAGTTGCGGCGATGGCCAACGTGCATCGCAGATTCATTTACTACTAATCCTTGTAGCAGACTCTAGGTGACAGCTGATGCACATCGCAGATTTATTTTGGTCCTGCAGACAAAAACGACATCCCCAGAACCGAAGTAAACCATCTTGCAGACCTCCTAAGATGCAAGTGTTCCACCTCTCAAAATTTCCGAAAACTGAAGTTAGGCAGAGTGAGAATTTCTCCCATAATCATAATTTTTTTCTAATGTTTAACAACATAAAAGTGTTTGCTGATTAGATTTAAATAGTTTCTCAATAAAATTTTGATGTAGAGAAAAAATCCCTACATTCTCATCATCCAGAATTTATATTGCTGAAATAGGCTTCAAAAATTATCAGCATGTGCCGTGTTATGATTTTTCTATCTGAGTGTTATGGTTTTTTTGGTTCCTAGAGGTTGGCAGGTCTGATGTTCACCTGTTCATGTTTTCCATTCCATCGCTCGCATTTGTTACTTTGTTCGTTTAACAAGGAGGTGTGGTTTGTTGTTTGATCACTGGTTACAGTTTAGAGTATTGTTGAAAAATGTGCATTCCAGAAGTTTGGTTAGAGAATAATTTATTTTCAGGTTGGCTGTTGCCCAATACCACTGATAAATCTAGAGCTCATTGCAAATTGCGCATGAAAAACGTTGGTATTTCCAGCATGGGTGTGTATTTAGATTGAAAAGCCACATGATGAGACATAATAGATCTAAAGTGTTTATTAACTAAAAGTCAATTGACATAACTATTTTTTTTTTGTATAATATCTACTAAGTAAAATAAGAATGCAACAAAAATAAACTCACTGCAGCAAAAAAATAAAAATAAAAAAAAATGAATAGGTGATATTCATTTATTGGAGTATTTTTTTCTTTCTGTATTAGTTATTTTAATAAACTAATGTATTTATATTATGTATCATGATAAAAAAAATGCAAACCTGGAAAATGATGTATATTTGTCCTGGAAAGTCCTTAAATATTCGTGGAAATGGTTTTGAACCCTGCTGTACAAACCCTGTTTGGAAAGGGGAGGGGGATGTAATTGTAGCATAACACTTCATAAATATACAGTGTGGAAAAAATATTCTCATATGTGGCCAATACGTTATGATAATTATCGCAGCAATCAGAATGGTAATCAGTTAGCATGTTCAAATGGTAATCGGGAGATGCGGGTTCGATTCCTGCTCAGGGCAATGGGTAAAAAAATTTTTATTTTTCCGATGTGATTGATATTACATGTGATGGTATTTGCAGTCAATTCAGTGATGTCTGATTGCTGTGTTAATTATTATCACTTCATAAATAATTTGGGCCGCCCCGGTGGCGCAGTGGTCTAAGGCGCTGGCCTCTGATTGTTCGTCCGTAAGGGGTCCGGGTTCGAATCCCGGTGAGGCATGGATGTTGTGTTTGTCTTACGGCACTGGCTCTCTCCCTTCCCTGGAACCAGTGACCCTAAATTAGGGACGGGCGACTGCTTATAGCCCATTGAGTTGCTCACGGTGGTCGTTAAACCTCCAATCAAAAAAAAAAAAAAAATAAATAAATAATTTGGTTATTCTTATGTAAACAATGCTTGATCATAGTGTTCAGCAAAAACCTTGCCTTGAAGGAAATACCAGAGGATGTGATGTGGTAGGAGTGAATGAATTGAGCAAGTGGTCTTTGTGGTACTTGTGTGGACACTGTATGGGAATTAAATGACCAGTTTTTGTAGTGAAGTAAAGAACTGCTGGAGGTGGTAGTAAAGCTGATAGCTTTGTAGAGCATGGCATAAAATAACTGCAGTACATCTAGAAAATACCTTCAAAACTCAGTGTCTGTTGTGGAATGGGGAAAAAATGGCATGTGCGTCCTCTGATCTCTGTCCAATTTTGCTACCCCGTACACTGCCTAGGGCAGTACATTTCTAAAGAAGAGTGTAAGTGGATTTTCTCAAATACAGTAAAGTAAAATTCTTCCTGTACGTATCAGTCATCCTGTAAATCAGTGGTATGTGTTATGAGTTACTCATAACACATACCTGTGTGGACACTGTATGGGAATACCAAACAGTCTAACCTACATACTCAGAGTATGTAGGTTAGGTACTGAATATATACAGAGTTTATTTTAGGAACCAGCATAGCATTTCCTTAAATATCTATCTGTACTTCCATACATATTTATTCTGCATCGCGCTTTCTCTGCTCTCAGAACCGCTGTAGTTCTTAATGTAATTTTGCTTCTTTAAGTGCAGTTTGTCACTTTGTGTACAGCACATTAAGCTGTTTTGTTTCTTACATCACTTCTCATCTTTTAGTTTTGTCAAGATAGGTATGCTGGAGCCATGTTGCTTCCATCTGGCACGTGCACACTCACCCTGTACTTCTGCACCTCTTCTGTAGAGACTCCAGCAAGTGGTGGTGCATGTGTTCCAGCCACATTTGTCTGGTAAGCAGAAACTCAACTGCTTTCTCTCTGCCATGAAAGAACAGTTCAATGAAACTGAATGAAGGTGAAGATGATTGTGTAGCATAGTTTACAGCCACTTTAGAAGCTTATCAATTACACTTTAGGAACTGCACAATGTATGATAGTGTTCTTGAGGTTTTTCAAATTTAGAATGCTTAGCAGAATTTTGACCAACAGCTGACTAAACAAGGAGGAGGAGAAGCTTTGGAAGATAAAACAACGTTTTTGAATGCACTGAAAGTGGCTAAACAGTGCATCCCCCATTTTGATGCATAGTAGTTATTGTTAATTGGCTAAAGAAAAATTAGATATGTACCCTGTTTGCATTTGATCATATTTGCATATGGTAGTGATATAAATGCTTTTATTATGTAAAGAAAACTGCATATTTTTTAAATTTTGTTTCCCCAATTTTACATGGCATTAGTCTTAAGGACATAACTTAAGGCATAAGTCGGGGTTCAGATGATTTTAGTATCTGTAACCTTATTAATGAAATTCAGTGTTCACAAATAATTTTTAGATGGTACTGTATGTCATGAATATATATGATGTACCATTCCATGAGTTCTTATTTTATGTGCCATTTAATTATGCCTTAACTGTTCAGGAAAAATTAAATTATTTTACTGTTTTTTTCTGCATTAGGACAGTCCCCTGAAAGCTGTACAGATGCTATGGGTTAATCTTATCATGGACACACTAGCTTCCCTTGCTTTGGCAACTGAAATGCCAACTCAAGATTTGCTATTACGAAAACCGTACGGAAGGATGAAACCTCTCATATCAAGGACTATGATGAAAAATATATTTGGACATGCGCTTTATCAGCTTGTTATTATTTTTACTCTTCTTTTTGCTGGTAAGTATACCAGAAATATAATTTGCTGATTATTACACATATTTTGTATATATTTATTGTTTGTAAATGTTACATCAGACGGTGTTTATAACATTTTCACCAGTACTATCTTTTTTCTCTATCTACACACACACACACACACACACACACACACTCGCACACTTGCAAAAAATGTATGCATGTGTGTGTCTGCCTATCTCATGTATAAATATGCACATGAGGTACTTGGCCGATATCATGATGGGCTGCTTACCGTTGTGGTGATAATTGCATCCAGCAACTCTGCTAAATTACGAAAGGAGTCCTCATGCATTTTGTACAAGCTCTACAGCAGGGGACATTAACCTTTTTTTGGACAGAACCCAAAATCAACAAGACTACCATCTTCATGACCCATGGGTCTATTTTGAAATTAAAAATGCTAATAAAATTAATAAGTAGTAATTATTCATTATTACACAGTGTAACAAAATTTTAGGTTTTTGAAATTACAGTAAAACCAGTGGGGAGGGGGTTTTAGGGTTATCAATATAGTGGGAAGATATGAATAATAACATTGTGAGACAAATATGAATAATTTGAAAATAAAACCTTTTACAGGGTTCCCACTCAACCTGGAAAACAGGGAAAACCTGGAATTCTCAGGGAATTTGAAAATGGTTCCAAAAATCAGGGAAAGTTACCCTTTTTTTGTAAAAATCAGGGAAAATTCAGGGAAAATTACTTTTTTTTGTAAAAATCAATTGAAACTTTATTTTGCCAAAACAACTTATTTTTTCAAGATTTCAAACTTTTGCTTGCAATTACCACCTGCCTAAAATTTGGTAGATCTTACTTTCAGTTATATTAAGTATTTCCTTTATTCTCTAAAAAAAGGTGCAAAATTTAATTTTTAAAATTGCCAGTTATTAAGCTTTTGTTCAATTTCTGCAGGCAGTTATAGCATGGAACAATTAGGCATAATGGCTCCTGCTTGATGAAATACTTCACAAGATAACCAACCAAATGATGGATCAAAGTCCTTTGTGGCTCTGTTCAAAGGAACAATGTTTCTTTGAACAGAGCCATTCCATCATTAAGCTTAGCTGCATTGTGTTATAGAAAAACAAACTATTCAACTGACAGATTTTTTCTTACATATATGACCTGTTTCTATGGGAATGTATTTACAAATTCCGTGTGGGTAGTATTCACAAAAGTTCACGGAACTTTGGTACAGAAAATAATGTGCACAGTTAGTTGTTATTAATGAAAAGCAGGTACTTTTATAAAGAATTTAGAAGTGTGTGCTTTAGTGAGAAAAATGAATGGAATGGAATGAAATGTAACAATTCTTTGCAAAATGCCACTCTGGAAAACTTTTAAAACCACCTGGAGAACCTGGAAAAGTCAGGGAATTTTTTTATTACTTTTGAGTGGGAACCCTGTTTATAAAACAGATTTCAATTTCTCCATTTTTTAAATAACCGAATGCAATTTTTACAGTAACCAAAACACGTCAAAATAAACTCTTATTTGAAATTTCTTTAAAACCTGATGAAAACTTTATAAGTTAAACATTTTCTTTTTATTATTAATGAATGTTTGTTTGAAAGCCTTCATAGTCCATAGTTTCTCCCTGCAGTCTCCCTTCCGTCTTGCATTTGTTGATAGTTTATCATAGAATTCTGGAGGTAGGCCAGTGTTGCCAAGTTAGGGGGTTTTCCCATTAAATTTAGGGGGTAAATTTAGGCTTATGGGAAAAATTTTCAATGCTGTGATGTCCTGAAAATTCCCACGATCCCAGTGGCCAGAAGAAGCAACACTGGTAGTCCCCGTAATGTCATCTGCAGAAATTCCAGGGTCTTTACACGTGTTAAATATAAAGGTTTAAAATTGAAAAAAAATTAGCACTTTAATTTTATTTTATTTTTCCTGAGAAGCTATGGTGACCCAAGTTTGGGTCGCGACCCATAGGTTAAGAACCCCTGCTCTACAGAATGATGTCCCAAAGTTTGGTGGTAGAACAAGTCATTGACATAGACTGTGGAATACTGCATACCACAAAAGCTTGATTCAATTCATTTCAGGAAAATTTGGCAGCCAGGCTAGCACATGAAATGCTTTGACATGATCCTTGAACCATACCTGCATAATGTGGGTCTTGCGACATTGTATTGGATAGGAAAGAAAGTAATGTCCGATGACAAGGTACCCGCTGTCGGAGCCCCAGCCACGGTGCACATTGGCCACTGACAGCAGCAGCTAGGTGGCTTATGTCAGTGGTAGTTAGCCATCAGAAGGTGAAGACTTTTAAGTGCCAGCTAACATGGAAGTGGACCAGGAACACATCTGCCATTCCATGCTGTGCGAGTTTCATCGTGGTAACACCCCTCCAAGTGTCGTAAGGAACATTTCCAGTGTGTATCCCTAATGCCACATGACATCGTCAGTGCTGTCGTTGGTTCGAATGGTTTTGAGAAGGAAATTTTTACCTGCAGACCATCCCAAAGCGTGGTAGACCCACAACAATGGATATGGACATGCTGAAGACCTTAGTGGAGACCGACCCACATGTGATCATGCTGGAGTTGGCTGAACAGCTGGGTACTACCCACATGAGCATTATCACGCACCTGTGTGTCAACTTCAGAAGGTGCACAAGAGGTGAGTTTGGGTACCCCATCAACTCACAGTTGAGCAGAAAGCAAATTGCACGAGTGTATGCATTTCCCTGCTTGCACATCGCCAGGTTGAACTGTTCTGGGACCTCATTGTGACAGGTGATGAAAAATGCTCCTGCATGGCAATGTTAGTGCCCAGAAACAGTGGTTGTGCCCCAAACAGAAGCCCATGCTTACCCTCAAAGCAGGCTTCCACCCATGTGAGATCCTGCTGTCTGTCTGTCTGTCTGGTGGGATATGCATGGTGTCATGTTTTTTGAGCTACCACTGGACACCACTATCACTGCCAATGGTGTACTGCTGCCGGCTCGATGATCTGCATGCATCACTCATGTCAAAATGACCAGTACTGCTGAACCACAACGGCATCCTCCTACAGCAGGATGCAGTAAACCTCACACAGCACGGGTGACCTGTCACATGATCAGGGACCTGGGCTGGTAGCTGCTGTTGCCCCCAGCCTATTCCTCAGACATTGCCCCCAAGCAACTATCACCTTTCCCAGTCATTGAAGCATTTTCTGAATGGACAGCTGTTCACCAACTGCGACAATGTCATGCATTTATTCACTTCTTTGTGTCCAAGAAGCCACAGTTTTACAGGGACTGTATCCAACAGCTGCCCAGACGATGGGAGCAGGTCATTGCAAACGATGGTGACTATATTTTGGACTGATTTGTACTTGTATATTATATGGTAGTTAGCACTTTTCTGTTGCCTTGCATTTGCAGACATTACTTTCTTTCCAGCCCAGTATTTTCTGAGATAGTCCAGGGCCCTCTGGATACACTATCACCATATAAGGTGATACTTGGTCCAAAACAAAGCCTAGGTAGGATCTGGTGGTAAAGGTTTGTTGTTTAATGAAAGGATCCAGTGTGAGAGTTGTTCATGGGAACAATCCACATACCGTATACTACTGCCACAAGCCTGTTTCCATCCAACTGTGTAATCTGGTTGCTGCTGCTCACCTGCACAGTGTTGAATATAGACCCATCCCTTGACATTTTGCAACTAGAAATGAAGTAGAACTCGCTTATAATGAGGACCAACAGAAATCCTTGTTAAATCTGGGCACTTGCTAAATCTATTTTCGAGTTAAAATTCCCACACTGAAAACAAAAGTATGATTTGTTTGCATTATATACCTAAAGCAACTGGATATACACTATATTGACAAAAGTCACCAGATACCTAGAAGAGCGACATAACATAGCATTTATTGACATACATTAGTACAGTGTCAGTCCACCTTTGGCCTGCACTTACCCGTGTCCACCTTTGGCCTTAATGCACTTTTGCATGCACTTACTCTTCGAGACATGCTTTTAACAAGTTTTGGAACACAGTAATAGGTATGTGTTTCCATTCAGTACATAACGCTGACTGTTGCTTAGTAGTAGGTTTTGGTTCCAAACTTCTTATGCGGCACTTTAATTCAACCCATAGGTGCTCTATGGGATTAAGATTAGGGCTCTGTGCTGGCCAGTCCACACACGATACGGAATTACCATCAAACCATGCCGTAACAGTTCTTGCTATATGGCTCTGTGCATTATGCTGCTGTTACCAACAAGGCTCAGTTCCATAGTATTGCCACAGAGTTGGTAGGGCATAATTGTACAGAATATTGAGGTAGACTTGCTGGTTAACAGGTTTGTTCACGATAACCAATGGGCCAGGAGCATACCACGAAAAAAGACCCCAACACAAGTACACTGCCAGCTCCAAACTTGATCGTAGGAACAGTACACTGTGGTAAATAGCGTTCCCCCGGCTGCCGCCATACCCACACACGGCCATCAGACTGATGGATCTTGTATCTTGATTCATCAGTTCATAGGACCCGTTTCCATTGATCTATGGTCCATGATAAATCTTCTTTACACCATGCTAAACAACAGGTAGCATTCCGAGTGGAGATGAAAGGTTCATGAGCAGCCACACGACCACTGTAACCCTTGGAATAAAGTTCTCTGCGAATGGTACATGTATATACCAAGGTTCCAGCATTTTTACTCACCTGTACACTGAGGTCTTGTGCTGTACTCTGCCGATTAGCTGTAATGACTCTCCTGAGGCTTCGACGCCCTCTGTCACTGATTTTCTTTGGTCTGCCGGTATGTTTTACTGTTTCAGGCACGCCATGTGTCTTCCACTTATTCAGTACATCCAAAACAGTTGACTTGGTATGTTAAACGTCTCTCGATTTCTCTTGTGGACAACCCACTAACATAACACCCTACAATCTTTCCTTTCTCAAAGTCAGTTCTCTCCCACCACGACATTTTCATTCAGCCTCACAGAATGATATGATCGCGGTCAGCTGCTGGCTTGTTTTTATACCATTTGCTGCTGTACCACGCATCTTAACAATGCAGCGGATCCGTTCATTTGCTTTTGAAGGTGCGTCCGTTGACTTTTGTCAATATAGTGTATGGTCATCCGATAAGTAACGTTTTTCAGAGGTTGTTTTGAAAGGCAACAATGTTATAAGTTAGTGTGATTCCAAAACATATTTACCATCATTATTTACAACTTTTCATCATAATTTTAAATTTTGAGTTCCTTGGTGATAAGTCTTTTGATTTTGAGCTGAAGAAGACATCAAGCACCCTTCACGCATCATCCTCTGTGTGAAGCTGTTTCCCACTAATGTGGTGTTGGAGACTGTGGAAAAGGTAATCTGGTGGTGCCAGGTCAGGAGAATATGGTGGCTGTTACAACTTTCCATTCAAGCTACCTCAGTTTTTGGGGCTTGCCTTTTGCTGTATGAGATTTGGCATTATGATAAAAAATGACCTCTTTTATTGGCCAGTGCTGGCCTTTTTCCTGCAATGGATTGCTTTAGTCGGTTCAATTGTTGACAGGTACAGTTCGTATGTGATGGTTTGGTTGATTGGTAGCAGCAACTAATGGATAACCTCATCCATATCCTACCAAATCGATGTAATTTTTCTCGGATGGAGTCCTCCCTGCAGCTGTGGAGATCGTGTATCGTTGTGTTCCACCCATTGTTTTAAATGCATAATGTTGTTGTACTCAGTCCATTTCTCATCACCACTAACAATTCGATTCAGAAAAGGTTCCTTTTCTAATCAACAGAGGTGAGACATGCAGACCTCCAATCGTTGTTTCAGATTGCACTGTGATAATTCATTAGGAATCCATTGACCCAGCTTGGAAACTTTACCAATCTTTTACAGATTCTGACGAACCATTGAATGGGTTGAGTGTAGCTGCTCGGTTAATTTTTCCAATGTTACATGAGGATTTTGCACGACTATCATTTGCAACAGATCATCCTACCCCTGAGGTCATCCTGGCTTTGGCTCATCTTTGAAACTATAGTTCCTAGACTGAAAACAGTGGAACCAGCTTTTTCCTTTACTATAGTTTCTGAACCCTAAATCTTGCACAGTTTCGACACTGCTGCTGTAAAGTTATCGCCCTGAGGATACTCGTAAAGAAAAACATTCCTTATGTAAAGTTTTGACTCTTCCATGATCAGGGGTCAACAAATGTATTAAATAGATGTCTATACTGATTTAAGTTTACTCATATAATATGTCAACATCGCACTGTCCAGCAGTATATTATATCACCACAGATTTGCCACAATTACATCATCTGGTGACCTCCATTCTGACTGCATCAAAAATACTACATTATTAACTATATGTCAACAAAATAGTTTCCATATCATCTACTGTTTCGCACGTTACTAGAAATTCGAGCACGGGAAAAACGTCCATATAATAAAAAAAAATTTATTTCAACTTGTCACTAATATTCCTTTTTTCTTTTTGATGTTTCTTATAATAGTTTAGAATTTTATTATGAAGATTACAAATTTATATGAAAAGATGTTTTTATATGTGCAGTCAAAATGCATCATAAGTTGTCAAAGTCCTCCAATACGTAGAGACAATATGTATTAAATGATTAATATTATTCCAGTTTTTTAACTCATGATTCACGAAATTAATACAATAGAAAAGAACTTTCGAACCTTTTGATTATGATGCGTTGAATCAGTAATAAGCCATCTTGTTATCGAAGAAGGCACGATTTTTCTTTCCTGTGGTATCAGCTTCCAAGTTGAACTTCGATCTTATAATTTCTTATTATAGATGATGGTTGCATGTTTCATTTTCCGTGGCTCGATATCCCAAACTAGTTTCAATTCCTTCTTTTTGGAATCATCTTCAGTGGGTATTATGATCTACTTCTCATACACGTTGTGTTTCGGCCACTTACATCGATTCTACTGGCAGCGTCCGACTTTTCACGGCAGTTGTACTCTTGCGCATGCTATTTTTGGTATTAATGCACGTTCTTAGTAGTGTTTTGATATAATTGGATGATATGAATTCCGATTCTAAATTAATTGGTGTTGCCATTCGTTTGTTGAAAATAATGAATAAGGTCTTTTATTATATTTTTTATCGTTAATTTCTTTTTCGATAAAATATTTCCAAGCGTACGGTAGACTCATTGGATCATTATTATTACAATTTATTTCTTTAGTTTTTTCAATCATTACTGCTTCTGAGGTTAATATTTGATTTTTAGTTTTATGTGAGGTTATTAATTTTGCATCATACCAATCAGGATAAGCTTCATTTTCAATACAATGATTTATTAATGATGTTTTGTTTTCTTTTTTATTCCAGTTCGATATATGTTCTTTTAATCTGGTCTTAAATCTTCTTTTTGTACTTCCTATGTATACTTTATTTCTTTCATTTCTTTCTATTTCTGTATAATATTTTGTTGGTATAGAATATACTCCGGCTTTATCAAGCATTGATCTTCTTTCATTTCCAGTAGTTGATATAGTTTCGTTATCTATGACGGTTTCCGCTAATATCATTTTTTCTTTAATGCATTCCTTCTTTAGGATATCTGTTATTGGAGGAATGTAGGGAATTTTACCAGCAAATTTTATTTCATTTTTTTGTTTATTTTTATTTTCATTTAAAGATTTCTTTATATTTTTAAGTATATCATCTATGATCTTTTTCTTGTATCCAAATTTCATAGCAGTTCTTTTTATCCAAGTTAATCTCAATCTTTTCTTTGTGTTTATTACAGGAATGGGTTAATGCTCTTCTTATGTAAAATTGAAGTGCTGCCCTTTTATATTTCCAAGGATGATTTGAATCAATCGGAATTATCGTTGGAGTATAAGTTGGTTTTCGATATACTTCGTATTCAATCATATTATTTCGCCTGAATAAAGAAATGTCTAAATAGTGTAGTTGTCTATTAACTTCTTTTTCCATAGTAACTTGTATTGTAGGATAAAAACTATTGTATTTGTTTACAAATGTCTACCGTATGCTTGGAAATATTTTATCGAAAAAGAAATTAACGATAAAAAATATAATAAAAGACCTTATTAATTATTTTCAACAAACAAATGGCAACACCAATTAATTTAGAATCGGAATTCATATCATCCAATTATATCAAAACACTACTAAGAACGTGCATTAATACCAAAAATAGCATGCGCAAGAGTACAACTGCCGTGAAAAGTCGGATGCTGCCAGTAGAATCGATGTAAGTGGCCGAAACACAACGTGTATGAGAAGTAGATCATAATACCCACTGAAGATGATTCCAAAAAGAAGGAATTGAAACTAGTTTGGGATATCGAGCCACGGAAAATGAAACATGCAACCATCATCTATAATAAGAAATTATAAGATCGAAGTTCAACTTGGAAGCTGATACCACAGGAAAGAAAATCGTGCCTTCTTCGATAACAAGATGGCTTATTACTGATTCAACGCATCATAATCAAAAGGTTCGAAAGTTCTTTTCTATTGTATTAATTTCGTGAATCATGAGTTAAAAAACTGGAATAATATTAATCATTTAATACATATTGTCTCTACGTATTGGAGGACTTTGACAACTTATGATGCATTTGACTGCACATATAAAAACATCTTTTCATATAAATTTGTAATCTTCATAATAAAATTCTAAACTATTATAAGGAACATCAAAAAGAAAAAAAGGAATATTAGTGACAAGTTGAAATAAAATTTTTTTTATTATATGGACGTTTTTCCCGTGCTCGAAATTCTAGTAACGTGCGAAACAGTAGGTGATATGGAAACTATTTTGTTGACATATAGTTAATAATTTATGAAACCACGTAATGTTTTCGACAAATGTTGAATTAATATAATTTATGGAAACTGGAGATTTAAAAAGGCTCATAATGTTGATTTTATTGGAGAGAATCTGAAATTCGCAGCTGAAATCATAATATATAAAAACTAAACAAAATGAATATCACAAACTTTAAAAAGAATAGAATCCAGCTGAGCAAAGAAGTCGAACATTTAAACTTTTTGACAACTTGTAAAAACAATGGAATTACACCTAAATTTTTACAAATTAGAAATAAACCAATGAATTATAAAGATAAAACCATTTTACAAACCTGTAAAATTAAAAGATTAAGAGCCTCTATTAGAGAAAAAAGAAAAGACATTGATAGATTGAGTAAGAAAAACTACAGATTATATAATCAATGCATGCAAGAGAAAGATAAAGAAGAAACAAAAATAGCATTAATTAAAATATTTGCTATTATAGAAAGACAACAATTTAAAGACAGAAGGAGACTCTTTCATAAAATTGAAAACCTCATAAGAGAAAAATATAATAAAGAAAAAGAAAAAATACCAACATTAGAAGACAAACCACTGTTCATTAACAAATCTAATAATGAATTGACATATCTATAAGTTAAAGCACTCAATAGAGGAACGAGATATGCATATAAACAAAAAAATTCCGAAAGCCGAGATAATAATCCCATATATAGAAGACGTCATCAAGAAACTACCAAATAAAAGACAAAACCCTACAAGATTTAAAATATTAAGAGCAATCAATAACAAAGAAAAAACAAATACCAGCTATAAAATATGAGAGACAAGAGCTAATGAACCTCAAGAACAACCCAGCAATTAAATGACAAAGCGCTGATAAAGCCAAACAAATTATTATATTAGACAAAGATGATTATGATATAAAAATGAAAACGGCTATAGAAAAATTGGATATCGAAGAAAAACTACACTTGACCCAACAGATACAATTCTAAGAAAAATGGCTTATATATAAAACCATGGACATTTACCTGATAATATTAAAAACAAAGCCATTCCGCCCGTTGGAGCGTCTATTCCAAGCATATTCAGCAAAATCAAAACGCATAAAAAAGAACCATTAAGACCAATAGTAAATAAAACAACGGCTCCAACAATTCTCCTTGAAAAAGAACTATTTAAACATTTAAAACAGTATTACTTTCAACATATTTATACAATTAACAACTCCATTGAAGTGATTAATAAAGTTAAAGAACTAAAAACAACCGATTTTCTGATCAGTCTAGATATTGTTTCCCTATATTTAAATACACCTGTTTATGAAGCAATTCAATTGTTAGATCAGAAGTTAAAAGATGAAAAAATACCTGAAGCACAAAGAATTAGTATTATCCAGGCATTGAAACTAGTAGCTGATAATAACTACTTCACATATAATAAAAAAATATACCGACAAAAACAAGGTGCACCAATGGGATCACCAATTTCGGGACTTCTTGCTGAAATAATATTACAAGACATAGAAAATAAACTTTTGGATTCATTCAATCGAAAACAACTAATACTATACGTAAGATACGTTGATGATATCCTTATCTTCTGGAAGCAATCTGAAAAAGAATTTGAAACATTTGTAAACAAATAAAGTATACATAGGAAGTACAAAAAGATTTAAGACCAGATTAAAAGAACATATATCGAACTGGAATAAAAAAGAAAACAAAACATCATTAATAAATCATTGTATTGAAAATGAAGCTTATCCTGATTGGTATGATGCAAAATTAATAACCTCACATAAAACTAAAAATCAAATATTAACCTCAGAAGCAGTAATGATTGAAAAAACTAAAGAAATAAATTGTAATAATAATGATCCAATGAGTCTACCGTACGCTTGGAAATATTTTATCGAAAAAGAAATTAACGATAAAAAATATAATAAAAGACCTTATTCATTATTTTCAACAAACGAATGGCAACACCAATTAATTTAGAATCGGAATTCATATCATCCAATTATATCAAAACACTACTAAGAACGTGCATTAATACCAAAAGTAGCATGCGCAAGAGTACAACTGCTGTGAAAAGTCGGACGCTGCCAGTAGAATCGATGTAAGTGGTCGAAACACAACGTGTATGAGAAGATGATCATAATACCCACTGAAGATGATTCCAAAAGAAGGAATTGAAACTAGTTTGGGATATCGAGCCACGGAAAATGAAACATGCAACCATCATCTATAATAAGAAATTATAAGATCGAAGTTCAACTTGGAAGCTGATACCACAGGAAAGAAAAATCGTGCCTTCTTCGATAACAAGATGGCTTATTACTGATTCAACGCATCATAATCAAAAGGTTCGAAAGTTCTTTTCTATTGTATTAATTTCGTGAATCATGAGTTAAAAAATTGGAATAATATTAATCATTTAATACATATTGTCTCTACGTATTGGAGGACTTTGACAACTTATGATGCATTTGACTGCACATATAAAAACATCTTTTCATATAAATTTGTAATCTTCATAATAAAATTCTAAACTATTATAAGGAACATCAAAAAGAAAAAAAGGAATATTAGTGACAAGTTGAAATAAATTTTTTTTTATTATATGGACGTTTTTCCCGTGCTCGAATTTCTAGTAACGTGCGAAACAGTAGATGATATGGAAACTATTTTGTTGACATATAGTTAATAATTTCTGAAACCACGTAATGTTTTCGACAAATGTTGAATTAATATAATACTACATTACTTACGGGATGGCTCAATAAAATTGGTAACTCGTCTACTACACCGGGGGGGGGGACCTTTTGAGAGTGTAAGCACAAACTGAAAATAATTTAAAAAATGCTCTTTATGAGCTCATGAGAATTTTGAGCAGCAAATTTATCACTTATTATTTATTCACTGTTCATTCACAAATGACAGAAGAAAAATACTAGTACATCAAAGCCAACTGTTTACTTCTATCATGCCTAAACACTGATTTTGTGTGTGCACTTGGTCTTCAAGAATTTCAAAACTTGTTGTATAATGTCATGTGTTCTCAGAACCACCAGGCTGGCACCAAGCCGAAGAGAGAAGTCTCCTGTGAACTCTTTCCACTTCTCTCGTTTGTACTTGAAAGGAGCAAGGGTGAAAACAGCAGGTCCTGCTTTCTCCAGATCCAGAGTGAAAGGGTTTGGGGCATGCTACCATGGTCGTTTTAACCCTCTGCTCTTTGCTTGTCCCCTAGTGTTCTTTCGAGTTACAGCCAGGGAGAATCCTTCCGCTCCTTCTTAGACGAACCCAGGATTAATCTTGCTTTTGACTGGAGGCCCTTGTTTTGTGGCATTTCCCTCTGAAGATACATTAAGCTGAAATATATACCTTCCTCAGTCATTACTAAAATTTTCTAAATTATCATTGACATTCAAAGCCCAAAAATATCCCTTAGTAACAGCTACTTCATGTGGCAGTAATGAAAATCATTGCGCATGGATGTATATCTACAAATGTTACAAAAAAAAAAAAAAAAATGGAAGGTGAACTGAGACTTGGGCACAAATTAATTTGGTCATTCAACAGCATTAGTGCTAAATCCACTAATTGCTGCTTAATAGGACTAAACACTAAGCAGCAATTACTGTGTTTAGCACTAACGAATAAGGGGAAATGAATTTCAAAAAAAAAAAAAAAAAAAAAAGATCTGCAAAATTTAGCCAAAGGAAGTGTAAATTAAAACAAAGGTTGGAGTTGAGAAACTGAGCCAAGGAAAGCTGAGAAACATGAAATGCGGGAAAATATGATTGAGGGGTTAGAAACATCTATTGTTGTTAAGCTACAAAATCTGAGAGCGAAATAAAAAATGGGAAAATAAACCGAAAAAACACCTGCAAAGGAAGAAACAAGAGGAGCCATTTAACATGTTTTCATTTGTCCTATCTCTACCACAACCTCGAATTTGGATTTCTGCCTGTTCTCCTTACCTAAGGGTTTAGGAAGAACTAGTTTAAAATTAAAAATAAGGCAACAGGGAGCTACCTAACTGAAATATATAGGAATAAAAAATCTGGAGGAGAAAAAAATAAATTGACAATTAGAAAGAACCCTGAAATTTTTGTGATAATTAGTTTGAAAGCTGGGAAATGAAATAGGATAAAAGCACAGCATTGCTTGATCCAAAACAAGTCTCACATTTAAGTGAATCACCAGTAGAAATTGAAGTAAAGTGATCAAAGAACTTGTTTCTCTGGAAAAAGAAATATACTAGATGTATCAGTGTAAACTAGTGCCTGAACATAATGAAAAAGGAGTAAAGGGGGGTTTCTGTTAAAATAATAGGTGTGTGTGTGTGTGAATGAATGAAGGGCCAGGGTACTGCATGCAATGTGACAGTAATTTTTCTCATGCTACCTTAGGCATGCTTGCTATATAGGTTTTCCATCCTGAACTAGACTGTCAACATCAGCATTTTCTGTTGGAACAAGGCATGAGCATTTTCTGTGTCCTACTCTTGGGTTCAATATAGTGCCGTAGACTTTTGTTTCATGTTTTTGATAAGTTTTTTATTCTACTAACACCTCGTCGCCTCCCCAGTCTGATGGCATTTGTTTTCCCAGTTTTATTTTGTCAATTTTGAACTACTGTTATCACATTTCTTTTGGCACTCTATCCAATTAGTGTTTTATTATTGATTGAAATTTTATGCATTAAGAAACCTGCCTTGTTGAAATATTTTTTCTTTATGTTGTGTATCTAGTAATCATTTGACTTATGTTAAAATGTCTTCACTGATTTTCAAAAATAATTTTCAACATCTTATGTTCTAGAATGCATGTAATGACTAAATCTGCCTTTAAATATGTATCAATTAAAAGTGTTCTATTTATGAAAAAATAGACCCTACTCATGATTTTTTGTTTTGTTTTAGGTCACGAAATCTTTGATCTTGATTCAGGACTATACGCACCATTGCATTCGAAGCCTTCAGAACATTTCACTATGATCTTCAATACATTTGTCATGATGACACTGTTTAATGAAGTCAATGCAAGAAAGATACACGGGGAACGGAACATATTTGAAGGCTTATTGACAAATCCTATATTCTATAGCATTCTGGTTATTACTGCTGTTGCTCAGGTATCAAAAAATTTAAATGTTTACACAAATTTATTTAATTGAACTGTTAGTTGATCAGTGTATGTTTTAGATTGTCTTTGCCATCTGTTTAACTTTGAAAAATGAATGAAACATCTTGCTAATATTCATCAAACTTCTTGAGAAATGTATTGTTATCCGAGTTAGTTTCCTAAGTACAATAACGTGTGAAGCAAAATGCTAAAAACTTTCAAAGTCGAGCATAAAAGTAGTTTTTTAACTGAAATTTACCTTTGCCTATTACTTTTAACTACATTTTTCACACGTAATACCTCTGACATACATAGATAGGGACAACTACAAGTGAAGCATGAAGGCAAGTATCAAGTTAAAGACACAAAATTAAAAAAGACTAAGCTAAAAACTTGCGTAATTCTCATAGTATTTAAGTTTATTATTATACATTAGTAATACACGGTCAAGTCACATTATTGTTACCACCAGCTAATATCCAGTGTAACTGCCGTGTGCAGTGTGGAAAGCAGCTAGACAGGCTTGAAGTGACTCAATAAGGTGCTGGAAGGTGTTTACGGGATGTGGAGCCATGCTGGCTTCAGTGCATCTGACAGCTGCTGGAGGGTGAGTGGTGGAGGATCCATAGAGTGAACAACACGATCGAGGTGGTCCCACAGATGCTCAATTGTGTTCAAGTCTGGGAAATAAGAGGGCCAGGGAAGTACTTTCAAGTCTTCAATGTGCTCTTCCAACCACTCTCAGACATTTCTAGCTGTGTGACATGCCGCATTGTGGTTCTGAAAGATCCCATCCGCCCCAGGGAAGACAATCAGCATATATGGGTGTACGTGGTCTCCAAGGATGGATTCATAATGAATTCGGTCCATAGTGCCTTCCACAGGTATGAGTTGACCCAGGGAATGCCACCAAATCATTCCCCAGACCATAACACTGCCCTTACCAGCTTGTGTTCTTCCAGCAATGGTTGAAGAGTGTTTGTTCTCCGATGTTTCTCACCTTATACGCCAACATCTATCCATTCGATGAAGCAGAAAACGTGACTCATCTGAGAAATCAATCCTTTGCCAATCAGCGGAGATCCAATTCAGATACTGCCGTGCAAGTGTAAGCCTTTTTTGCCGATGCACCTTTGTTAGCATAGATGCAGTGACCATCCATCTGCATTAGAGCCCCATATGGAGCAGGGTTCGCTGAACTGTCATTTTAGACATACTTCCGGTAGCCCCCCTGGTTCATTCGGCCAGCGAGTTGCTCCACTGTAGCTTGTCAATCTGCCCTCACGCATCTTCGAAGCCAAGGTTCACCTCTCACATCAATGGCACGTGGTGCTCCGTAGTTTTCACATTGCTTATTCGCAGTGGTGCCATTTCTGCAATCACAATGCATTTAACCACAGCAGCACACGGACAGTTCACAAACTGCGCTGTTTCAGAAATATTGCCAGCCTTGGCCCAAAAGCTGATAATCATCCCTTTTTGCAGATCTGATTAATCACTCTTTTTATCCATGACAGCAGCGAGTGATATGTTTTCGGAATCCCTACAGCATATCTTATATACCATATACATATCATGAGATATATCCCAGGGGACAGTCTCGTGGTAAAACGTGCTTCTAAGTGAAGAAATGAAATGACAAAGGTATCTAATGTTGAACCATATATAGCATGTTACACGTTCGTGAAACAAATGTTCCCACCCCGAGAGAAGCCTAATTTATGCCACAAGTCCTGGTTACCCTCCTAGCCACCTCGCTATATACGTGCCTTCTTTCATTGGCTATGCGCTGTTGACTTCAAAATTAGGAGGTGGCCACAATGTGACTCGACTGTGTATATACTTCTATATTAAAAATAAAAGTGCCAATTCTCAAGCCATAAAAAGCCAACTAATTTAAAACTCAACACTTCTTTAAAAAATGCAAAACAAACATAAAACACACCTTTCGCACTCCATGTGCGATCCCCAACTTTCACTGGCAATTCTCATGTTTGGTTAACGCCTTTTTGCTCCCTCTTGGAGCATCTTCGAAACTATCAAAACATTCTGCACCCTGAAGATTTCAGTAAAAATATGTCTGTCACTGACGGCTAAATGATAAAGGAGCTTGCTCACCTTCTTTAGTGTACATTTTGCACAGCACGTGCTTACCCTACACACATTGATAGGACAAATGTGTACATCATCAGAACATTAGCAAGCTTGTTTTCTTATGTTTCTGTATTTGTGCATTTATGGCCATAATTTATAATTATAAATATTACTTTATTTAAAAAGAACCATTCATGTATTCTAAATGAATCTCATTAGCACAATCACAGGGACCCCAAAATTTTATTTGCGTTAAAAGTAGTTCATCATATTATGTGTAATGTATTGAACAATTAAATACCTACTGAAATATGTGAAGTCATTATTAAGTGAGGACTGTAATAGATTAAATTGTGATATCAGTTCCCCTCAACTGCATTTCCTCCTTACAATCTTAAGTTTACCATTTGTGAATTTGCCAACAGCAATAGTTTTCATAAGATGAATCATTACACAGGCAGGAACTCCAACTACTATGGATTATCTGTAGTGGCTATGGAAATCATTGATCCGCTACAGATTATGGAAAGCATCAAATATACTATGGAAATTGAAAATCTCTGAAATAATCTTTTTAATGATGTGTATACAGTTTGTTTTCATGTTTTTGAGGTTGTAACATTCATTTAACATTTTGGGGAATGTTTTTTGGAATCTTTCAATGCCGTGGCATTTCTTGGATTTTTTTTTTTTTTTCCAGTATGTTTTAGATGTCTTGAGCATCTCTTGTCAAAAGCATCTCCTGAACTTTTATCTCTTGTTAAGCATCTCCTGAACTTTTATTTCCCTTTTTAGATCTTGGAAGCTCCTTAATTTTTTGTATTTTTTTCATAAAGTACTAGAATTCTTTTCCGCATTGAACAATTTGAAGAAAATGGTCAAAAAATTAAGATAGGGGGCCAGTGATTGAAAAATCTGTGGAAAGTACTACCGGAAATGATTGTTCTAGCATTGATGAAGATACATAGAGGGATAATCAGTATATATATATATACACACACACACATATTGTATTATACATTTATGTAGTTTATAAGTTAAATGTCTTGGTGTCTGTACAAAAATAATTTTTTCAAACATACCCACTAGATGCTAAAAGTGTTTAGTGACCCATGATACAGGTCACTAAACACATAGCGTAGTGACCTATATTGTGGCTCGGACATTGAGACGAGAATCATTGAGGTACGTTTAACTTCAAAATTTTTCAAAAAAATATCTTGTCACTTTTGTGCACTACCATTTTTTACGAATAACATTCTTTTTTTTTTTTTTTTTTTTTATTTTGTGGTTTGAAGTCAACCATGAGCAACTTCAAATCTGTGTACGCACTTACTATTTTTACTGTAAGGCTTCCTTTAAAAAATACTAGATTGAGATTTTTGATGAAAATTAGAAAAAACATGTTGGTGCCACTTAATGTTTCCCTCAAAAAGTCTTCAATTTATGTAGTTTAAGTAAAATTCTCTTTTTTTATGGATTTACACTGTTTTGCTTTCTTGACAATGTTATCAACCCATAATAAACTGCACTGACAATTTTATTATCAATCCGTAATAAGCTGCCCTGACCATTTGTTTGAGTGTAATACAATTTTATTCATTACTACTGAAAAAGCTAAAATCTATGAATTTTTGTAGTTTTCACTACTGAAAAATGCTAAAAACTACGGATTTTTTTGTGCGTTTACTACTAAAAATTTCCAATCAGGGTTAGAGTCGGGCTGCCGTATTCAGTGGCGGTGCAGGTATTGTGTCTGAATGTTTTCAAAAACACCATTTACCACACCCTGTGAGGACGAGAAGCCCTTCATTCTGATCATCAGATGAGTTAACAAAGCATTGTGGTGTACAAGTCATGATCAGAAATCTGTAGATGGATATACAGTACACCAAAGATCCAAAACATTAGGACCAGCATGTCTTTGAGCAAATGAAAGCAGCTGCAGGTTAATGACATGTGTAAAGGTCATGAAATGCTATGATACTGATTTCTGTTTATCAGTGTTATTCTTGCTCTTCAGAAGGAAAAGGCAGCAAACTTTGAGTTTGATGAAGACTAAATTTTAATTGCCAGATGACTGGGTCAGAGTATTTCCAAGACAGCAATGCTTGTGGGTTGCTCATGTTGAGCTGTGGTTAGTACCATCAAGAAGTGGTCCCAGGAGGGAAAGACTACAAACTGCTGAAAAGGTGTGGGCCAACCATGGCTCATTGAAGCTAGAGGTAAGGGAAGAGTATCCTAGTGAGAAGAATTGGCAGGAAAACATGTAACACATAAAACATTAGAAGAATTCTTGAAATCGTCATATCACGCGTAAGTTACATAGAAAATTATAAGCGGGGCGTTTTGGTAGCGACTCGCTACCAAAACGTCCTGTTTATAATTTTCAACATAACTTACATGTGATATAACTATTTCAAGAAAAGTATCCTTATGGTACAAGCAAACAGAAGAAATACTGTAGTTGAATCACTCGTAATTTGAATGCTGGTGATGGGGTTAAGGCATCACAACACACAATACATCAAACTGTGCTGAAAATAGGCCTGCGTAGCCGCAGGTGGCTCAGAGTGACCACGCTAACCTCGGTTCACTGTTGAAAGCACTTACAATGGGCATGAAAACAGGACTTTGAATGATTGGAAGAAGGCCATCTGGTTCAATGAATCTCATTTTCTGTCACCATGTGGATGGTCAGGTAGGTGTACATCTTTTACCTGGGGAAGTGTTGGCATCAGGATACACAGTGGGACAAAAACCAGCCAGTGGAGGACGTGTAATTCTTTGAGCAATGTTCTGTTTGGAAACTCTGGGTCCAGTCAGTCACATGCAGGAAACTGTATCTACCACCTAGCTAAATATCATTGCTGACTAGGTATGTCCTTTCATGGCAATGGTATTCCCTTCTAGTAGTGTCTTCTTTCAGGAAAGTAATGCACCATGCCACACTGCCTAGATTGTTTGAGAATGGTTTGTGGAGCATGAGAGACTTTCAGGTATTGCCTTGGCTTCCAAATTCCCCAGACATCAGTTGAATCCAGCATTTGTGGTTTGCATTGGAACCATGAATCTGATCTGTGGTGACTCGACCATGTGACTTACCAGAATTAAAGGATCTGGTAATGTGTTGGTACCAGATACCATAAGACACCTTTAGAAATCTTCTAGCATCCTTGCTTCTCACTGGGTAAGAATTGTTTTTGGCAGCACATAGAAAGCCAACATAATGTTAGACAGATGGTTATAATGTTTTGGCTTTTCAATGAAAAAATATGCAAAAACATTCATTCTATGCAACATAATAAATTAAGTACTATTTTTGTAATAAAGACCTGCACCAGCCTTTCATTTCTTTAAATACAATGGCCATTCCATAAAAACTGAGATTAAAATCACACAAAATGAAGAAATATAGGTACAGCAAAATGTTATTCTTTCTCAAAGTATCTTCCCTCGGATGGTATGCAATGGTCCCATCGTTCAGTCCACTTTTCAAATCATGTGATGAAGGCATTTTGTAAAAGCTGCTTTAATAACCTCTGTAGCTTGAATAACGTCAGTATCTGTGTTGAATGTTACACCATGGAACTTCTCCTTCATTGTTGGAAACAATCAGAAATCACACGGGGCGAGGTGAGGACTGTAGGTAGGCTGTGGCATGATTTCAATACTGCATTTCATAAACTGTTGAACACAAGCAGCCACATGTGGGTGGGCATTATCATGGTGTAGGGTCCACTTGCCCACCAGTTCTGGTTGCTTAATGAATATGTGTCATCACAGACATTTCAAGACTGAAATGTAATACTCAGCATTTGACAGTAATTTATGGGGGAACGTCATGCTGGTAGACTACACCTTTGTGATAAAAGAAAAATTATCATCATCACCTTCCCAGATGATTTGGTTTGGTATTCTTTTCTCGGAGGAGGTGAGCCTGTGCGTTTCCGGACACTTTTTGCGTGCTTCATGAGGTGGTCGAAATAGTGGACCTATGTTTCATTGGCAGTTATTACTGTGTTTAGAAAGTTTGGATCCTTGGCAATAATTTGTTTCCACTCATGACACACTTGTTTAACAATTGTTCTCTCGTCAGGTGATGAGGTACCCATCTGGAACGCACACGATGCAGTAGTAATTTGTCATTTGAAATATTAACGCTGCTACTTCTTTACATGTCATTCTTCAATCTTCTTGCAGGATTGCCCAAACAATGTTGACAATATACTCCGTAACAGCACTTTCAGGTCAACCAGGACTAGGAGCGAATTCTACTGACAAACACACTTTTTTGAAATCATGGTGCCATCTAAAAATTGTTGACTCACTCAAACATTTATCTTTGTAAGCATTTTTCATTAAACCAACTGTTCGTGGAGCTGGTTTACCCAAACAATAGCAAAATTTTATCACACAACACATTTCACTTCGCATCTCTGAATCGCTCACCTCCATAGCTGTATGGCGAAATGCAGACATACCTTAAACAACTGTGCAATGACAAAACCATAATCGTTTGCCACAGCTAATAACTGTTGCTGTAGATACTTCTGTAATTCAGTTGGTCGTCTGTGTGGTTATTTTTTTCCTTTCGCACTGTTGCCAACTCGAAAAAAAAATTGTTTTTATGGAACAGCCTTTGTATTTTATAATAATTTTAATAGCTCTCTCTCTCTCTCTCTTTCGCTGAAGTGATAGTGTGTGTGCGGTTTTTTTGAAGGCTACTGTTACTTGTGTTTTTGAAACCAACATTTGAGCTATTTTATTTTAATCATTTAAAATTTATCCACAATGTATTTTGCACTAGAGGGGAAAGATTCCTACCATAGATCTACATATATATATAATGTTGTATATTTTATATACAACATTATATATATGTTTGTGGCTAGCCAATCTCTGTTTTTTAGTGTACCTGATGATGGATCCTGATGCGGGTGTTCGAAAGGTTTTATGATTTTAACCTTTTACTTTTGTGTTTTAATAAAACCTATCTGGGTGTTCCAGTATGGACCCCGGAGTATACCATGCACAGACGGCATTTTTTCATTATTGTGCAAATTCTGCACATAGTTCTTCATTATTATTGGTAGCCAAGTTGAAAAATAATGGCATGATATGACACATGTGTAGTCCATCATTTGCAGTAAGCCATTTGCTGTTAAGCTTCAGTAGGGTCAAGACAGGAAAGTTGAAATGTGCAAAAAATCAAGGGTTTTAGTGAATCATCATTAATTCTTGTTCTGCTTAATGAAATGATTTGTTTTTTTATTGTCTACAACTTCAGGCTGCAGGTGTAAAATAGCGAAGCATGTTTGTAAAATACAATGTTGTTTCTTGCAATCAGATCATCATACTGAATGCTTATAGTTTACTGTTTATCATGTATATTCTCATCAAAATATCGATTTCTGGTGTATTTTGATTTTAAGTGTTTCAGAATAATTTTTGTTTTGCATTTTTGTATGAAAATTATGTTGAACAGCATCTTAGACCTTTCTGTTTCACTTGCGCAGGTGTTAATGTTCATCATAATATAATATGTAGAGCAATATATTCAGTTAAATTTGCATTAACAAAATGATGCTTAATTACACACATAGTTACTTGGTGCTGAATTGTGATTTAAAGTGCATGCTGGTCCGCTGCATCAATCATGTCCCTGAAAATGGTGACCATAAATCTGGGATCGACAGTTCCTTCTATCCCTTAGATTCTTACTGAGTCATCAAACCTCATCCCTCCCCCACACACAAAAAAAAGCTTCAGTGAAGGATTGAATTTCATTTACTGCAGGACTGTAGATACATATATTTCCATGTTGCTTTGGTTTTTACAGATGTCTCTGGCCTCTGGATTTTAGTCAAGTCCTGTTCTCAATGTATAGCATTCCACACACTGAGGGATAGACCTTGACTAAAATCCAGAGGTCAGAAACATCCGTAAAAAAAAAACAAAAGAACCCGGGGAAAAGGAAGATTAAATGAAGATTATTCAAGTGGAACTAGAATAAATATATCTGGGTAAAGCCTTGAGTAAGTGATTTAATCCATGTTGCAATGAAAAGAAAAACTATTAGCTACAGTTCATTTAATTTTTCTTTACAATGTATGCTCAGCATATTTGCTTAGTTTTTAGCACATCTTTTGTAAAAAAAGATCGTGCTTCTGTTATCGGTTTGTCCGTCCGTCTGTACCCACGGAATCTCTGCAACTGTTAGTCTGATTTGAAAAATTCTTTTTGCATTCCGAAGCTTGAAATATGCAAATGATGATCCTTCATTTCGTTTTTTTTTTTACGATGCACAATTTTGCCGCTAGGGGGCGTAAATGCAGATGATGTAGAATTCAAAATTACGTTTGAATCCACATATTTGCTTCTAAACATCCGATTGAAAAAATTATTTTATCTTTCGATTCCATTTATGTCGAAGAGTGTTTTAGATATAGTTTCATTTTCAAATTACGCATAGATTTTCCGCTAGGGCGTAAAAGTAAATTACATTTTTTTCCGATAACTCTTCTCCTAAAACTCAGATTTGAAAAATCATTTTTTCAGCGGATACATCTCCTAATGGAAAATCTGCATATAATTTCGAATTTTTGGTAAAGAATACTTTGGCCACCAGGGGGCGTAAGTGTTAATTTTTGCTTCTGATGCATTTGCCATTAAATCTGAGCTTCTAAAATATCGATTGAAAAAATTCTTTCGTGGACTGATGCACTCACATCAATAAACCTTTTCGAAATACTTTCTTCCTAAAATATCCCACAGTTTCTCCGCCAGGGAGGTAGTTGTAAATCTTATTTTTGTCAATATCTCTACTTCTAGGAGTCCGATTTTGAAAAATTCCTTCTTTGTTGGATAGTGTTTTCCGTGTGACATGTTTTTCATATAATTTCAAAATTTTCAAGTAATTCATAGACGCAATTTACCATTACGCTAGGGGCGTAATGGTAAATTGCGTGTCGCCCTATACCTCTGCTTCTAAATCTCAGATTTGAAAAAATTCTTTCTGCACCGGATACAACTCCTGATGAGAAATCGTTTGCACATAATTTCTAATTTTTGTAAAAAAATGGTTTGGCCACCAGGAGGCGTAAATCTTAATTTCCGCTTCTGATGTATTTGCAGCAAAATATGAGCTTCTAAATTCTCGATTAAAAAAAACGGCGTTTGTAGACCGATGCTACTCATGTCGACAAACCTTTTAGGAATATTTTCTTCTTAACATAGTGCAAGGTTTGTACGCCAGGGGCGCAGATGTATATCTTATTTTTGTCAATATCTCTACTTCTAGGGGTTCGATTTGAAAAATTCCTTTTTTGTTGGATAGTGTTTCCAGTATGACATGGGCTTCATATAATTTCAAAATTTTCAAGTAATTCCTAGACTTTCCGCTAGGGGCGTAAAGCTAAATTGCGTTTCTCCCTATATCTCTGCTTCTGAATCTCAGATTTAAAAAATTCTTTCTGCACCGGATACAGCTCCTGATGGAAAATCGTTTGCACATAATTTCTAATTTTTGTAAAAAAAAAAATGGTTTGGCCACCAGGGGGCGTAAACCTTAATTTTCGCTTCTGATGTATTTGCAGCAAAATATGAGCTTCTAAATTCTCGATTGAAAAAAACGTCGTTTGTAGACCGAAGTACTCGTGTCGACAAACCTTTTAGAAACATTTTCTTCTTAAAATAGTGCATGGTTTCTGCGCCAGGGGCGTAGACGTATATCTTATTTTTGTCAATATCTCTACTTTTAGGAGTCAGATTTAAAAATTCCTTCTTTGTTGGATAGTGTTTCTAGTGTGACATGTTTTTCCTAAAAATTCAAAATTTTCAAATAATTCATAGACTTTCCGCTAGGAGGCATAAAGGTAAATTGCGTTTTCTGCTCCTAAAACTCCGATTTGAAAAATTCTTCCTGTATCACATACAAGACCTGATGGAAAATATTTTTCACATAATTTCTAATGTTTTGTAAAGAATGGTTTGGCCACCAGGGGTCATAAGGGTTAATTTCTGCTTCTGATGTATTTGTAGCAAAATCTGGGCTCCTGAAAACTTGACTAAATTCTTTTTCTTGGACTGATACCGCTCATATGGATAAACCTTTTGAGAATACTTTCTTCCTAAAATAATGCATGGTTTTCCCACCAGGGGATGTAAAAGTCACATCTTATTTTTGTCCTTAACTCTGTTTCTAAGAGTTTGTTTGTAAGCTCAAGATTCCGTTTACACCAATATCCGAGGGATTAAAGACTCGATTGAAAATCTTCTTTCTTCCGTCAGATACTATTGTTTTCCATACCGGTTCTATTGCCTTTGAATAGCTTTGATAAATTTAATTTGTGTCAGAACAGATTCAAAAGACGTGCTTATCACACCCGAAAATTCCTTGTCATCTTTCTTGTTTGAGGCTGTTCAAACACATAAATTACAAAATTTCTTCATCTTTTTTCTGTTTTTGGAGTTTTGTTTCACAGGTTAGTAGAACCACCATATCTTTATATTCCAATTTCTGGATTTTCTCCTTACTGTGTTTTTTATATTATTGCAGGTAGCGTATGTTGGTCTCACTTGATGTCACATTGATGCTATACTTGTGGTGATTTTACAAATGGCATGTGTTTAAAATTTAGCAGAACTTTACATAAGTGGCTTGGAACAGTGATTATTATTAAAAAGTGGGCATCTTAGAATCTGTTTAGTAAAAACAGCACATAATGCAATAAAAGATAAATGGTTGACAAAGAAGCAAATGGCATTTTTGATAAAATTATGAATTGAATATTAAGGAGTAATCAGTGCAGTGTTTGTATATTTAATAACTCAAACACTTTTATTTTATGTACTTGAATTGAAAACAAAAATATTATGAAATGTGCTATTTGATTTTCTTTCATGCTTTGTGCTACTTTTGATAAGGGTTTTCTTCTCAATATCATATGCCCTTTCTCATTGCTAAAAAATTGTATTTTACAAAATTTCAGTTGATCTCTCTCTCTCTCTCTCTCTCTCTCTCTCTCTCTCTCTCTCTCTCTCTCTCTCTCTCTCTCTCTCTCTCTCTCTCTCTCTCTCTCTCTCTCTCTCTCTAAATACATGTAAGTCTAGGACTAAAACAAATTGAGCAGATTGATGTTGAGTACGAGCAAGCGCACAAATTTTGTCTTATCTACTTTACTGGAAGTGGTCTGATTTTCTAATTAAATAAATCTTGAAACACCAAGAAAATTTATGCATTTAAATAAATTCTAGTTAAACTTGAATTTTCATATCTTCAGGGTACTTTAGTATTTTTAGATGTTTCTTGCCTTCATGAAAGCCTGTAATTAGAAACTGCATCCAAGGCTTAATTTACTCAGGAATAATTTATATTTAGTTTCCACATGCCTCAATTATTGGTCAGTTCTTAAATTGAAATTTTATGTTATGAGTATTCCTTTTTTAAATAAGTTCTTAAATTTCGATGCTACTGATAAATCTTGTAGGTTTATTAATGGAATTGCTTTCCTTTACGTAGAAACTTTCTTTAATTAGTGTCTTATTTTACGTGTATTATAAAGAACTCAGAAGATATGAAGACCATTTGAAAACTCAAGTTAAAATGGAGTTTATTTAAATCTGAGTGAAGTCTCTCTCTCTCTCTATATATATATATAATTTGCATTTAAGATGTATGATTTTGTTCATATTGTTATTGTGGTTTCAATTCTCAGCTACTTTTATGAAGAAAAAATTTTATTTTTTAGTGATTTTTTTTTTTGTTTTGAAGACATTCATTTTGAAAAAGAAACTGCATATTTATTTTCAAAAAGGGTCATAAACTCTCAGCAGATGTTAAATATAACTTTGGCTTAAAATGACTTTCTGCTTAAAGTTAGTTGTATGTGCCTAAAAACATTCCAGTAAAAAATATGACCACCTTATAAGTGGGAGGTATGACCTCCTCGTGCCACCAATACCACAGGTATATGGCATGGCATTGATTCAGTGAGGCCTCTGAATGTTTTTGTAGGGATGTTATACTGTGCAGATACCAGAGCTTCTCACAGATCATAAAGAGTCATTGGTGGTGGATCATACAACCTGTTGGTCAAGATAGTCCCACAGATGTTCAATGGGATTGATGTCTGGTGAGTTTAATGGCCAGGATAGTAAACTAAAGTCACTGGAATGCCCCTCAAACCATTCTTGTGCATTCATAACAACATGGCAAGGGGCATTATTTCACTTGGATGCAACTCATTCCATCAGGGAACACATCATCATGAACGGCAGCACCTGATCCACCGCAATGGATAGCTATCCTGAAGCATTCATTGTCTGATCTAGGGAAATTATTCCTCCCAATGATTCCCAAGAAAACGTGCACCACACAAACACACTTCAACCTCCTGCCTGTTTCTCCACGAGCATAGTTACGAAATGATTTCTGTCAGCAGTGCTTTGTTGTCCTCTCCATCAACCAGTCACACAATAAAGCAGAAAATGTGACTCATGTGAAAAGACAAATTTCTTCCACTGTTTGATGGTCCAATGCCTCCTCTCAGATGCAAATTCATGCCATAATCACTGATGACAGTCAGCATTGGTACCTTGAGTGGACTGCCGCTCTGGAGATCCATAGAGAGCAAAGTTCGTTGGAGTGTGGTATGCGATACGCTCCTTGATGTGCCTGCATTAAATGCCCTGGTCAGTTGTTTCACTGTGGCCTGTCTGTTAGATCGTACTAGTTGGTACTGCCATTGCTGCCCACGGTCTTCAATTCTCTGTGGGTGCCCATTATTACCCTAATTACTGCAGGTCTTGCCAGTTTCTTTCCATTCCTGAAACACTTCAACAACTGCACCGCATGAGCAGCACACAATATGGGCCGTTTCTGTGATACTACCACCCTTTAGTCAGCAGCCAACAATCATTCCTTTTTCAAACTGTTGGGTCACATCCTTTTCCCATTTTTGTGGGAAACTGCATACCATCCATGCAGGGGTGGAATTAGGCATTTCTGCATCCTAGGCAAACCACAAAACTTTTTTTTTCTTTTGATTGGAGGTTTAAAGACCACAGTGAGCGACTCTGTGGGCTATAAGCAATCGCCTGTCCCTAATTTAGGGTTACTGATTCCAGGGAAGGGAGAGAGCCAGTTCCATAAGACAAACTCAACATCCATGCCTCACTGGGATTCAAACCCAGACCCATTTCAGACGAATGATCAGAAGCCATCACTTAGACCACTCTGTCACCAGGGCAGCCCACAAAGCATTGCATCCCCATGTCTCTGTATATATATGCTGCTCAACAAAACAAAACTGTCGCCGGTGCAGTGGTCTAAGTGAGGGCTTCTGATCATTCGCCCGAAAGGGGTCCGGGTTCGAATCCCAGTGAGGCATGGCTGTTGTGTTTGTCTTATGGCATTGGCTTTTTCCTTTCCCTGGAGTCAGTAACCCTAAATTAGGGACGGGTGACTGCTTATAGCCCATTGAGTTGCTCACGGTGGAAGTTAAACCTGCAATTAAAAAAAAAAAATTGTCACCTTGTTGACTTAGTGATCTAAGCATTCTTGACTATTCATCTGAGATGGGTCCGGGTTCAAATCCCATGAGGCGTGGACTTTGTGTTTTAGTGTACTGTTTAACTCCCTTTCCTAGTAACAGTGGCCCCATATTATGGCCAGGCGACTGTTAATAGCTCATTAAGTTGCTCACGGTGGTCGTAACCTCCCCCCCCCCCCTGAAAAAAGTGAAAAATGTCGTATTTCAATGTTATCTCTGTGTGAGGCACAAACTGTGACTATTTTTACACCTTTTCCCCAACTGCTTCAGTTTCAACATTTGGTATCACATCAAATGAAATGAACCAAATGCAGCTGGCAGTCATGGCTCATAGTAGTAATGATCGAATAGCCTAAGTTGTGTCTTGTAATCCCGCTGACCACATGAGATGTTAATGTATGTTTTATTTATATACACAATAGACCTAATGACTTGTACCTTCTAGAACCTTTCAATATCTTATTAAGCCATGTGCATGCATGCTTTGTTGGGATCACCATCAGTAGTATATTTTTTATTGATGCAGCAGTCTTATGGACCTCATGATGCTACTTATGTATCATGAAATGTTGCCTTCAAAGCTGCTCCATAAGTTGCGTCATGCAGTCTAATGTAATGTATGATGTTATAGATGCATGAAAAGAAACTTGGCTTTATTTCCAAGTTTTAGTGGTTTGGGTTTGGCAGAAATCATCTGGCTTTTCAGGTAAAACTTATTACATTACTATGTGAACTTTATACTGTTATTTGCTGTGCCATCAGTTTTCTCATTGCTTTCATGAAAGCTGAATCATTGTGATTTCACATTGCATTTGGAATACATTTCACTGGTTTTTGGTCTCCAGAATATCTTATGGTCAGTAATTGGGCATCATGACTAGCCCAGGTTGTTCGCCAATATCAGTCTGTCATGACCCTCACTTTGAGCATGATACTACTATTTTATACTAACTGGGAAGTATTTATTGTATATATCTGTCACCTATACAGTTGTGATATTTTGTACTGTTTCTCACGTTGTATGAATGTCAAAGTGCTTGTGGGAAACTTATTCATCTTTTGTCTGACATTGAATTATCACAGTTAAATGCCACTGAATATTATTATTTTTTTAATTTAAGGTAAAATATATAGGTAAAAGCTGTAACTCACATTTTCCTTTTTCTGGAAAATGTGAGTTACAGCTTTTATCTATATAATATTTTACCTTAAATTTTAGAAAAAATGTTTAATATTCAGTGGCATTCAACTGTGATAATTCAATGTCAGACAAAGATGAATGTTTCCTGCAAGCACTTTAATATTCATACAACGTGAGAAACAGTACAAAATATCGCAACTGTATAGGTGACAGATATATACAATAAATCTTATAACCACGTAATGAAGTTCAACACCGGAGTGTGTTTGAAGAACTAATTAAATGTAACTGGGAAGTGATTTATCAGATTTGACAAATGTAGACAATTCTGAAAAAGAAGTTGATTAAATCATTGAGAGTACTCATAGCATTTCAGAACAGTCAGAAGAAGAAAAACACATCACGAACAAGAGAGTTCGCCTAATAATGCAAATTGCTATGGCAAAAATAGATACTTAGATTCAAGAAAAATGAGAATTTCTTTTGCACAGTGTATACAAACTGGAAATTATTACTTTTTATAACTGCACAAAAGGAGATGTAGATGCTTTAGATGAAAACTGCAGTATTTATGGGTGTAGTCATTGCAACAGATGTTGGTCGATGGCTACATTTTTCTATATAGGCTACTAGGTATGAGTAGAATGAAAACATATATTCTTTTATCAGTCTCATAGTGACCCAGATCTTCTATCATGATTGGAATTCTTGAAATATCTAAGCATTTTATAGATCCAAATCTAAAAGAGAGATTCAGTTACATGAGAGACTCAAGGGAAGTATGTTTGTCCATGAAACACATTCTTGGAATCAGGAAAGGGCACATTAGGAATGGGAAGGAAAGGTGAAAAGTTAACAAGAGAAAATAGAAAAATATGCTTTCTATTTCCAGCAGCAAGGAAGCACAAAACTGTTCTTCTTGCAACATACCAATATGCGTCAAGTGTGCGAACACCAATTCTGATAGCTGAACGAGATGTCAGTTGAACACCTGCAGTTTTCTAGAAATTCTAACTGGAGGGACCTAATACTTAATTTTTATGAAGAATAATTCATCAACAGCAGATATGCACAATGTTAGAAGTGTAGGTATTTTATTTTTTAAGAGAATTTAAAACATTATATATGATTTAATTGGATTAAAAACATTATATATGATTTAAATTGGAAAGGGAGTGAGACAAGGTGACACCATATCTCCGAAGCTCTTTAATGCCACATTGGAAAATGTCTTTCAATCACTGAACTGGGAAAACAAAGGGATAAAGATTAATGGAGATTATCTAACCCACCTTCGTTTTGCTGATGACGTAGTCATTTTTGCAACTACCCCATCAGAGCTGCAGAGTATGATCCAGGAACTTGCTGACAAGAGTAAAGAAGTGGGATTAAAAATGAACTTTCAGAAGACAAAAGTGATGTTCAATGCTTTTACAAGAAATGAAGATTTATCGATTGATGGAGAAAAACTGGAGATAACAGATACGTATGTTTATCTTGGACAGCAGATATCAAGTGAGGGTCACATTGATGAAGAAATTAATCGGCGTACAAAACTTGCCTGGAGAGCTTTTGGAAGAAACAGCATAATTTTCAAGAGCAATATGCCATTATGTCTTAAAAGAAAAGTGTTTGATCAATGCATCCTTCCAGTGCTTACGTATGGTGCAGAGACGTGGACCTTAACTAAAAGAGACATACAAAGGCTGCAGACAACTCAAAGAAGCATGGAGAGGTGCATGCTTGGTATAACCAGGAGAGATAAGAAGAGGAACTCGTGGATCCGAAAAATGACGAGAGTGGAAGACATCATGATCAGAGTTAAATCCCTGAAATGGCAATGGGCTGGACATACTGCCAGAAGGACAGACCATAGATGGACAGCTGAAATTTTAGATTGGATTCCAAGGGACAGGAAAAGACCCAGAAAAAGACCACATGGGAGATGGGTGGATGAAATTCGTAAATATGCGGGAGTGACATGGAGGAGACTGGCACAAGACAGACCGTTGTGGAGGAAACTTGGGGAGACCTTCGTCCAGCAGTGGATTGATAATGGTTGACAATGATGATGATGATGATATGATTTAGACTAAAACTTCTGTTTCAGCAAAATTTCCATGATTTTCAGTAACAAAATTTTAAAATATTAGAATTTTGGTCACATTTGGGTGCCCAAAGTATATTATTAAAACACAAAACAGTACTTAAAAGTATTCTTTCTGCAACAGGTCTTCATCTAGGGTACAGTAAGTACAGCAGTCACCTGGAGTGCATGACATTCTTTATGTACTAAATATGTATGATGCCACTTATGGGTTAAGGAAACCAATGCAAAGAATCTGGAGGAAAAAAATTTTTTAGCATCTAAGTGGACACAGACTTTCTATGTAGACAAGCAAGATTTTCCATTTAGAGACAGTGAGACTGAAAATTCTGAGAATAAAAGTAACTGCTTTCCTATTAACATGTAGTTATGTCAAAAAATTTAAGCAATATCCCCCATTTCTGTTTAAAATAAAAAAAAAACATTTTTGAAAAAAAATTCATTCTACGATGCTGTTAGAGAATTTTGCTGCGAAAGTACATCTACATATTAGTGTGACAAAAGCAAGTGATGTCTCTCTCTTTCCCTTCGTTTTTTATTTCTTTATTCACTCTCAAATTCTTTTGAGTGGAGAATGATCACTGCAGTTCTGGTGTGAAAAACATGGTTGTGTTCTATAATGGAGAAAAAGTTTGATGACAAAAATATGAATTGTACATATAAAAGCGAGGGGGGGGGGAGATTGCTACCACATAAAGAAAAAATCCGAGTGACAGGACTTAAGCAATTTACAAAAAAAAAAAAAAGAAAAAAACTGAAAAATAAATTAATAATCTAAAGTAACTTATGGGATTTTACTAGGAAATTTTTTCTTTAATAGCAAATTTTCGGAGAAAACTCTTCTCCTTCTTCAGGCTGACTTGTTGTTGTCACTTTTTCCTTGTCACTATCACGGTTACGGTTTACCTTGACGGTTACGGTTAACCTTGACGGTTTAGGTTATTTTTCAACAAATCCTGCCAGATGTTAGGCAGGGAAAATCCTTTGCAGTCATTGATGATGGAATTTTGATTTTTCTCAATCTCTATTCCTTCTTTCAGTTTTCTTTTTTGGAAATTGCTTTGGAAACTGATTACTTTAAGGGAATTCCAATCCATGCTGTGCCCAGTTTCTCTAACATGCCTATCTAATCCAGTCTTGTTGGAGCAATTTTTTTATAGCTGCTTTATGCTCAGCTATACGAGTTTCTAGTCTGCGACCTGTTTCCCCTATGTAAGATAGTCCACAACTACAATTTACTTCATAAACTACTCCTCGCATTTTTAAAATATCTTCTTCTCTTTGAACTATTTTAGGGAAAAAATTTTTAACTTCATTCTCTAAACTTGGAGCTAGCCTAATATTGTATTTTTTTTACTAATCCTCTTTAAAGCCTCAAATAAACCTTTGTGATAAGAAATTTTTTCTAGTGAATTTTACTTGTTGCTTTTGTGGGTTCTTCGTACCATTAAAATTCAGAAGCTTCTCAATTTCTTCTTTAGGATAGTTATTCTCTGCAAGTATGACTTTAAGCTCTTCTTTTTGGGCTTCTTTTTATCTGCTGTAGAAACTATTTTATTAATTTTTTCTAAAAACTGACTTGCTACATTCTTCTTAATGGAAACTGGGTGATACGAATTGAAATCCAGTAGTCTTTTAGTATTCATTGGTTTTTTATACCAACTAGTGAGGAATTTTTCATCTTCATAATAGATAGTAATATCTAAGAAGTTTATTCTTCTTTCTTTTTGAAGTTCAATAGTGAACTTAAGGGAATCATCTAATTCATTGAATTGAGTTTAGAATTCTTTCTGGAATAATTTATAAGCTAGATAGCTCAGAAATTATTCCAGAAAGAATTCTAGACTCAATTCAATGAATTAGATGATTCCCTTAAGTTCACTATTGAACTTCAAAAAGAAAGAAGAATAAACTTCTTAGATATTACTATCTATTATGAAGATGAAAAATTCCTCACTAGTTGGTATAAAAAACCAATGAATACTAAAAGACTACTGGATTTCAATTCGTATCACCCAGTTTCTATTAAGAAGAATGTAGCAAGTCAGTTTTTAGAAAAAATTAATAAAATAGTTTCTACAGCAGATAAAAAAGAAGCCCAAAAAGAAGAGCTTAAAGTCATACTTGCAGAGAATAACTATCCTAAAGAAGAAATTGAGAAGCTTCTGAATTTTAATGGTACGAAGAACCCACAAAAGCAACAAGTAAAATTCACTAGAAAAAATTTCTTATCACAAAGGTTTATTTGAGGCTTTAAAGAGGATTAGTAAAAAAAAATACAATATTAGGCTAGCTCCAAGTTTAGAGAATAAAGTTAAAAAATTTTTCCCTAAAATAGTTCAAAGAGAAGAAGATATTTTAAAAATGCAAGGAGTAGTTTATGAAGTAAATTGTAGTTGTGGACTATCTTACATAGGGGAAACAGGTCGCAGACTAGAAACTCGTATAGCTGAGCATAAAGCAGCTATAAAAAATTGCTCCAACAAGACTGGATTAGATAGGCATGTTAGAGAAACTGGGCACAGCATGGATTGGAATTCCCTTAAAGTAATCAGTTTCCAAAGCAATTTCCAAAAAGAAAACTGAAAGAAGGAATAGAGATTGAGAAAAATCAAAATTCCATCATCAATGACTGCAAAGGATTTTCCCTGCCTAACATCTGGCAGGATTTGTTGAAAAATAACCTAAACCGTCAAGGTTAACCGTAACCGTCAAGGTAAACCGTAACCGTGATAGTGACAAGGAAAAAGTGACAACAACAAGTCAGCCTGAAGAAGGAGAAGAGTTTTCTCCGAAAATTTGCTATTAAAGAAAAAATTTCCTAGTAAAATCCCATAAGTTACTTTAGATTATTAATTCAATTAAACTAGGAAGCCATTTCTCAACATGAGCTTTATTCAAAGAATGAAAAATAAATGTAGCACAATAACAGAATATCATTTTAGTAGCGTTTTTTTATTGTGCGTTGCATCATATACTTCCCATTGTAGTATTCTGACAACACTTTTGTGAAGGTCAGACCTTGTCACTGTTCATAAGTAATTATTTAATTTGAAGTGGCATCATTAAACTAGAAATTTTGATGAACTGGAAAATTGCAGTGATCAAAAATTGTTTTCATACTTGAGGTAATGTTTCTCATAGATGTAGATACTGCAATATTTTTTGCTGTGTTTTAAAGAAAATTTTAAAATAAGTGTTATATATGTGTTTTGTATTTATGGTAGGTCGTAATAGTACAATTTGGAGGGTACGCCTTTTCTACTGCAAAACTTTCAATTGACCAGTGGTTGTGGTGTATATTTTTTGGCTGTGGAACTCTTTGTTTGGGGCCAGTTAATTACTACCATTCCCACAAAACGCATACCAAAGACCTTTACGTGGGGCTCTGGTGAACCTGAAGAAATGGCAGCTAATGTATCATTAGTAGAAGATGGCAGCAGTGGCTCAATCTCTCAAGATGTGAAAAGAACTGGACAAATTCTCTGGATCAGGGGACTTACCAGGTTACAGACACAAGTAAGTTATTATTTTCTAACTCATATGTGAACATCTGATTTGGGGAAGTTGTAAGTAATGAAAGCTATGTATTTTTCCATCATTGTACGTTAATTCTATTTTTTCAGGCTACTGTATATATGTTTGTTCTGTTTCAGAGTCAACACACCTTACATACTATACATTTCCCTGGCCAAATTGTGTGAAATCATTGTTTTTAAACCTCATATAACACATTTTCTTAAGTCAGGTTTTTTGCATTTTTGGATAGTTGTGTGTGATGCTACAGTTAGGTGAACTTTTCTTTGGGCCAATCCTTTAGCCCCCCCCCCCAAAAATTAAGGACTAGATCACATGGTGAGTGCAACCATCTAAGACAGAAATGCACAGCCTAGTTGTAGTGGTCTGCACACACAAAATCCCAGGGGGGACACAAAGCATAAATTTAGGCAAACATTTTTAGTAAAAATAAAAAATATAGGGATATAAAAATTTATGGACTGGTGGTGCACACAAATATAATAAAGTATAAAGATATGAAAATTTTATGGGGTACACACAATATATGTGTCTGCAATGCCATTCACAAGTAATATTGAAATGATGTCCATCGATTTTCAGATGGAGCGTGCTGTTCTTCAAAATAACAGCAAATTGAAAGCTAAATTTGCTGAAGTTTCTTTAGAATTTTACATGAACTTATTTGCCTTGTGAAATGAAGAGATTCAAAATCCATGATCAAAAAATGGCAACATTATTCAGAATCTGCTACTTATGTGAACAATCATTTTCTGTAATGAAACAGATGAAGTCAAGATATCATTCTCATCTAACTGATGAACACTTGGAGGGAAAGCTGCAGATCGCTGTGTCCAACATTGAACCAGATATTGAAATACCAATAAAAAAACGTCAAATTTCTCACTAGAGACCTGCAAAAAATAAAAAGTTTTTTTAGCGATACTTGCATATCTTCCAAGCAAGTAAGTTTTGTCTAATCAATTTCTGTACACTTTTTTTTTTAGTTTTTTTTTTATACTATTTTGATTTTAAGACTTTTTTGAGAGGTAGGGGAATCTTCTTTTTTTTTTTTTGCTGGGGGAGGGGGGTAAACTGCAGCCGCCTGTTGTTGTTCAGTGAATCTGTAATTTGCCCATAGGTGTTAAAAAGTTGTGCACCCCGATCTAAGATTTTAGGGACTTGGATAAACGTATGTGAATTTTTCAAATTCACAGAAATTTTGTTTATATAAAATGAGTTTTTTTTTTTGTTAAATTTAGTGTTATACTATTATATGAAATGGAAGGAGTAGTCACCCCCCCCCCCGCCTCCTTGTGAGCGAATGTCTAAGGAGTAGGAGAAAGATGCCATTTTCACAATTATAGTTTACAAAGATGAGAGAGATCACATTGCAACTTTATCACAGCAAATATTAAAAAAATATATAAAAAGTGACAAGCTAAAATTGGAAATAGTAACTTGTTAGAGGACATGGAGGAACATATCCATGGTTTCCAGTACAAAATATGTTGAATAAATACTACATATACAGTATGTACCTAAGAGATTTTTTTTTTAACTATAGGAATATGAAATTTTAACGATGGGATATGAAGCATCAGATAAAATCAACAGAAATGAAATTTTTTGGCTAAATTTCTCTCGTGTACTTCAAAAATCCCCCCCCCCCAAGTTCTGAACTGCTAATGTCACCACTGATTTTGTGTGTGTATGTGACACAGCCTCATCTCGAAAGTTGAAAATTCATGTTTTATTAATTTTTTTATTTGTTCATGGAATCTAAAAAGATATGTTTATTCTTCTTTTACTAAAAATGCAGTTAAGCAGCTCATTAACCGAATTCTGATATAACTGCATGTGGTACATTGGTTTATGGAAATGACCAATATACAATCAATTTAAGATTTCTCGGTGAAAAAGTGCTTCTACCATTAAACACAAATCCCATAAGGAAAGCAATATTTTTATTAACTGCAGAAACTGAGATCAGCTGATATACGTAGGCTTTACGAAATTTCTTCTGCATATCTCTTGCTTGTACATGTAAGCAAAACCTTGTCTATTGATATTTAAACTGCTTATAATTCTCTCTGTATATGTTGAAAACAAGTAGTGCACTCATACACTGGTTGCAGTGCTAGTTTTACTTTGAAATTTACCTGAATATGAAATTTGGTAGATTTAGAATTCGTAATACCTGTTATAAGTCAGTAGCATTGCTGTGAAGTAATGTAGAACTATTTTAAACTATCATAAAACTTGCTGTAAAATTGTAAAATTAATTTCAAAGGTCCTTTTTTTTGTTGTTGTTGTTGTGATTTATACATTTACAGATTCCCCCTGTTTCTCCCCTTCTCCAGTAGTGAAGTAAATATTGAGTTTTAATGTTTCCATTTTTTCATGTCCCATGATTTTTGGTAAGAATTATTCTCCGCAGTGTGTAATTTTTGCCTCAGCTGTATCTTTTCATGTCCTATTAAGCACTTTGACAGTACATTCATAATGTCACAAGCTCTTACGCCTAATGCAACACTGTCGGTCATTTGTGTCATTTTTGAGTAAATTTTGCTTCCACTGATCAGTCTGGCTCAGGTTGTTTTCCTTATTACTAACTTTCAGAGAACACAAATAGCAGTATTTTTTTTTTATATATAATCATTCACTGGCTTTTACCTCTGGGCATCTCAACTGTTTCATTTTATATTCAATCCTCTGCTGTTCCCTCTCCTTTTACAACCTTGGTTCCATTTTTAAATATTTTATCCTTGTTTGTTATGAAGCTCATGTATGAGAATTTTTTTAATATTATGAAATATTTTGGTGTGCTTTTCCAAAGTTTATTTATTGTAGATAGAGTAATTGTCTCACTGCTCATTTATAAGCAAATTTCATTTCTTGAATGTAAACTGTTCTTGAACAGCTTAAAGTAATACAAGTTACTTTATTTCTGAACTAGTGAAATAAAAATTGTCAATCTTTTCAGGGTTTTTTTTTTTTTTTTTTTTTGAACTTTCAGCAGTATTTACATTTGAATGATAGATCACATGTCTTCAGGGTCTACAAATCTAAAAAAATGGACACATGCTGTACTGTATTATAAAACTTGGGTATGGTTGATTGTACTGTTAACATTGAAAACAAATATAATGCATTAAAACCTTATATTCACTTAACACATCAAATACCACACATGCATGTAGAAAATCTTGTGTGCAATGTGGTGAATACACATGTATGGCCAAAATAGTTGGCCCTTGTTTCCCCGCATCAGTATATCTGTGCGTACAGATCAGTTATGCTTAAAATCATATTTCAGAGGATGAGAAAGTGTACAAAAAAAAAGCACATGTGCTCTCATTAAGAGTTTGCGTGATATGCTGTTCATACAAATGTGAAATGTTTTGTGGGAAATTTGGACTTAATGCATTTAGCATTTAAATAAATTGAAAAAAAGTTGTTAGTACAGAAGTGTGTTAATAAATAAATATAATATGAGGTAGAGTGAATAAGTAAGACAAGAGTAGCTATAAATAAACAAAATATGCCTTGTGTAGGGGTTATTCTTTTTATTTCCTCATTCGCAGTTTACTTTAAATCCTTTCCCCAGAAAAAAAATTGTTTACAGCTTTTAGCCCCTTTGTGATTTTTTTTTATTTTATATGTGAATTTATTATTTTGTTAGATTTTTTTAATATGAATTACAACTTTAAAATCTAGGATATTGATGCTATATATATGTGCACCAGTATACACATAACTCACAAGTTCCACTTATATACATGTTCTAATCTGATTCATGCAGGTATTGTATTTCCAAAACCCAAGTTCACACAAGTTTGTGTTTGACCTTTTCACAAGAATGAATTGTATTGAATGTGCTGTAAAGGTGGTCACAATTCCCTGATATGCTTGGTCTATCTGATGCAGAACTGCATTTATGATTAATTTTGCTAATGTTTATTAATTAACACAACAGTTTCTGTCAGCTGCTGTTGCTTGTACTATGTGGTGTTGACTATTTCTCTGCAGTTGTTGCATCATCCCTTTTCATGGTCTCTCGAATGGAGATCAGGAGATGGTGATTCAATTTTCCTGAAGAGGTGGCTACATGGGGAACAGTGGAAATGTAGCACATTTGTGCCAATAATGGCGTTTTTATATGCCTTCCATATATTTCTGAAGAATTATTTCTTCAGGGGTTTAGTTTCCCCATTGATATCTATGATGAGAGAAATAACATTAATTTGTAATATCAAAGTAAAAGCAGTTGTGAAAAGTTCAAAAGCATTATTGGTGAGCAGATCAGCAATATTGTAGGAAAGACTAATGTATATGTACAATAAACTTACCATAAAACATTAACAAATACAATTGCAAAACTGAACTTTGTCAATCTCCCCCCCCCTCCCCAAGTCATATTCAAAGTTCTTTTTTTTTTTTTTTTTTTTACCACAACAGATTCTGGTTAATTGGGATACATCAAGGCTAGACCACTTTAGCACTGTTATGGGAAGCTTTATCCCAAAGAGCTAATTTGGGATATTTTTAAAGAATTGTCCTAAATAAGCAGCTGCACCAATTAACCAGAATCAAACAAAACAAAAATCTTGAATTTGACTGGGAAGATGTTCAGTGCATTAAAGGTAACTGATTTAAGAGAATGTTTTAATTTAAGATTTTAAAGATGCAAGTTAACAGGGTTCTAAGTATTACAGGGGTGAAAGAGTTCCTCCAAAAGGAGGAATTCAGCCTTTTTGTGGAAGTCTTCTGAGGAGCTCCTGAGATTAATGCAATAATTGAAATAAAACAAATTAGATCAGTATAAATATGGGATTGACATTATTGGTTTGGTGTAAGCATGTAAAATAAAATTCTTATTCATTCTTAAAGAAATGTTAGATAATTTTATGGCTTTTATATATGCATATATAGAGCATAGGGTAGTTAATAAATACTGAAAGGTTAATTACTTTTGTATATTCCTACGTAGAAAAAGTTCAGCCTTTTTCTTCCATGACCACTTTCATGCCTGGTATTAGTAAAATTAGTCCAGTTGGGCTCTTTATGCAATTCTCTCTATCAACTTGAAGTGTAAAAGTTGATTCATAAAAATACATCCATTTCTAAATTTAAACACCAGTCAGTTTCTCATGTGAATGCCACTGTAAGATTTCCTCAGTCTTGCTAGTTTCATCTTACAGGTTCATGAGGCTGCTTGAACACCCTGCCCCATTGTTGGTATGAGATATCTGGAATCAAATTACTCACCAGCAGAAATCTGAGAGACCAGGAATGGCAAACAATAACAATTTATAATCTAAAGCAACTTATGGGAATTTACTAGGAATTTTTTTCATTAATAGCAAATTTTCGGAGAAAACTCTTCTCCTTCTTCAGGCTGTCTTGTTGTTGTCACTTTTTTCTTGTCACTATCATGGTTACGGTTAACCTTGACGGTTTAGGTTATTTTTCAACAAATCCTGCCAGATGTTAGGCAGGGAAAATCCTTTGCAGTCATTGATGATGGAATTTTGATTTTTCTCAATCTCTATTCCTTCTTTCAGTTTTCTTTTTTGGAAATTGCTTTGGAAACTGATTACTTTAAGGGAATTCCAATCCATGCTGTGCCCAGTTTCTCTAACATGCCTATCTAATCCAGTCTTGTTGGAGCAATTTTTTATAGCTGCTTTATGCTCAGCTATACGAGTTTCTAGTCTGCGACCTGTTTCACCTATGTAAGATAGTCCACAACAACAATTTACTTCATAAACTACTCCTTGCATTTTTAAAATATCTTCTTCTCTTTGAACTATTTTAGGGAAAAATTTTTTAACTTTGTTCTCTAAACTTGGAGCTAGCCTAATATTGTATTTTTTACTAATTCTCTTTAAAGCCTCAAATAAACCTTTGTAATAAGAAATTTTTTTAGTGAATTTTACTTCTTGCTTTTGTGGGTTCTTCATACCATTAAAATTCAGAAGCTTCTCAATTTCTTCTTCAGGATAGTTATTCTCTGCAAGTATGACTTTAAGCTCTTCAGTTTTTAGAAAAATTAATAAAATAGTTTCTACTGCAGATAAAAAAGCCCATAAAGAAGAGCTTAAAGTCATACTTGCAGAGAATAACTATCCTGAAGAAGAAATTGAGAAGCTTCTGAATTTTAATGGTACGAAGAACCCACAAAAGCAAGAAGTAAAATTCACTAAAAAATTTCTTATCACAAAGGTTTATTTGAGGCTTTAAAGAGAATTAGTAAAAAATACAATATTAGGCTAGCTCCAAGTTTAGAGAACAAAGTTAAAAATTTTTTCCCTAAAATAGTTCAAAGAGAAGAAGATATTTTAAAAATGCAAGGAGTAGTTTATGAAGTAAATTGTAGTTGTGGACTATCTTACATAGGTGAAACAGGTCGCAGACTAGAAACTCGTATAGCTGAGCATAAAGCAGCTATAAGAAATTGCTCCAACAAGACTGGATTAGATAGGCATGTTAGAGAAACTGGGCACAGCATGGATTGGAATTCCCTTAAAGTAATCAGTTTCCAAAGCAATTTCCAAAAAAGAAAACTGAAAGAAGGAATAGAGATTGAGAAAAATCAAAATTCCATCATCAATGACTGCAAAGGATTTTCCCTGCCTAACATCTGGCAGGATTTGTTGAAAAATAACCTAAACCGTCAAGGTTAACCGTAACAATGATAGTGACAAGCAAAAAGTGACAACAGCAAGACAGCCTGAAGAAGAAGAGTTTTCTCCGAAAATTTGCTATTAATGAAAAAAATTCCTAGTAAATTCCCATAAGTTGCTTTAGATTATTAATTCAATTAAACTAGGAAGCCATTTCTCAATATGAGCTTTATTCAAAGAATAACAATTTGTTTTTCAGTGCCCATGGTCACAGGATTGCTTCATGACTTACATTTCATGTACTGTGACATTGAGCCTCTTTTCTTCCACTAACTGTTTGAGCTGCTCCTGGAATTATGCAGTAATTTTGTAAACACTCTGGCTTTACATTACTCCTCTCATAACGATAATTTTGGCTTGCCTGAATCACCTTGGATCTTCACAGAAAAGAAATCATTCCTCCAATCACATCCACACTCTCTTCATGCTCAGAAAGAAAAAAAAAATCTCTCCAGAAATGAACAGCAGAAAATAGTCCTTTTTTTGCAGCCCTTTAAAGGACTGATCAACCCAATTCGCATACAATAAAGTCTAACAACACTGACAAATGTCTTATGGTATTCTTCACAGTTTGATGATCCTCCTGATGTATTCAACCAGGTACAGTGATTTTGTTAATTACAAGGCACCAACATCCTTTGACATAGATGTTGACAGTCATTTTGATCAGCAATCCAACTTTCATCGAAGTCTTTTGCAGCTATTGTTTAATGCCAGCAGATAAAAAGAGCGTGATATTATCAGTTCGCATGATGGTAGTGTGTCTTTGTTGTCAGTCCTAGGGTTCTGGGTTGAAGACAGGAGTTCCTTCTTCAGACAAATGACACCAAGGAAAAATAAACCTTAATATGAAAGTGTAGCCCTAAAATGTTGATCACTAATTTTGCTGGAAATTAGTCTGTTAATATTCTTATCTCTATATAAGCAGACAAACTTTGTTGATCCTATAACTTCTGTAATCTTTACTTGAATGTAGAGAATGTGATGAATAATATAGACTGTGATGTTAAAGACTACCAGTAGAACTTGTCAAAAAAACTACCAGGTGATGCGATAGCATATGTTTACATATGTTTGAGACATAATGTTACTGGATTCTGTTTCAAAGGCTTTAACAAAAGTATGGCATCAATCTTCTAAACGATTTTCCATCACAGAAATAAGAAGTAAATTCATACATATTATTCCGACATTTTAGACAAACTAATAATTAAGAATGTAAGATTCCTGGAGAATAAAATTTAAGTAATCCTTGTTTATTTTGCTTGCAGAAAAATTAGGATGAAATAATTTTCTTTAAATTCATATCTAAACAGTCTATCGCAAAGACTTATCATTCTTTGTAATGCTTACTTCCTTTTGGGCTCTGCACCCATATTCTTAAGACATGTTCAGATGTATTTTCCATTAATACAGATTTAAACTTTAGGGATTACCGTAGTTTCCCTTTTCTTTTCTTTGGCTTGCTTATGAATTTCTTTTAATTTTGGGTAAGATGTTTCACATTTTTGGTGATAACAGGTTTCTGTTTACATTTTGTGTTCTGTACTATTAAAATCGTTCTGATGAAGATTTTAATTTGCAAATTTTCAATCTGACTGGAACTTATGAATAAAAATTAATGCAGACATTGGAGGTACGGGGGTCATAACAAAAGTTCTGCACACTGCCCGTTTTTGAGAAAAGTGTGAAGTAACAAATAAAACTTAACCTTATTGCTGTTCAATGTACTTCCCTCCAATGCTAATGACAGCTTGCCAGCTGTGAGATAGGTCCTGGATGCTCTGTGGTATGCCATCTTTGTTCGGCTGTCATATTACTCGGGTCACCTCCAATAACAGTTCGTGCAGCAATTCGTAGCGGATGCCATGGAGCCGATTTATTAATTTGGGAAAAGATCAAAATCAGGTGGACTGAGATCAGGGCTGTTTGGTGGGTGGGATAAAGTTTCCCAACCATATTTCGTCAAAAGTCCCCATACCGATAATGCGTTGTCATGCAACAAGATCGCTCCAGCTACCAACAAGTTGGGGCAATCTTGGCAAATTTTCGGCCTCAACTTTGTCCTCAAAAAGAAATTGTGCTTCAATCAAAAGTTCCTTCCCCACAAACTTCTTGCAAGGCAGTGGGGATCTGTGTCGGAGCACCCCCCCCCCCCCCCCCCGCAGAGTTTCTATTTTCACATACGAGCACTGATCTAATGCTGTGACTCAACCTGAGGAGCTGCACGCTTCCATTTCCAAACCTTCTCACGTCCACACAGAAAATGATAGTGCGTCATTTTGACACCACTGCATTGCTGAGAGTCTGATCTTGTCATGGCGCAATCATTTTCTCGATTGCATCATCTGCTTCCGTTTTAGATTAACATGTGCAGAACTTCTGATATAGCCCCCGTATAAAATAAAAGTAAATGTATCAAAGAAAAGTTTCATTTTATGGTATGCATTTGCAGAAATTTTGTTTGGTAACAAAACCAAAAGTTTGGTTGTTTGGATCACAGACTTGTTATTAAGAAAAAATCTTAAATATATTTTTTTTCATAGTTGTACAGGTCCAATTAAATCCATGCAATTATTCCTCGTAAGGTATGATTCTTCAGTTTTTCGATACATTAATTCCCTTAATTTGTGTATTTTTTTATTATAAATATTTAAGTCATCTATGGGTGTGCCTTATACTGTAGCCATTGGACCCCACAGCATTGGAGTGAAACCCATTTGTCATTCTGCAGTTACCAGTTGTTCAGTGTGATAGTTCTTATCAGTTCTAGCATCTAAGCATAGTTATCTTAGTACAAGCAAAGGGTATTATTTTTGGTATCTAAAAAGTGTCATTGCAAAAACAATGGAAGATTGACCAGTTCTTATAAACATATCTCTGAAGAAAAGCCAAAATAAACAGCTGAAAAATGTAAAATGCAGGTACATAAAAGGAGAAACAAATCAATGACCACAAACAATTTTTTACCTGTAGACAGTCAGAAACATAAAAGCCAGTTTTTGGCTTCCCCTCCCTCCCCTCCCATGCTGATATTTCATGTTGCAGCAAGAAAATATCTAACATATGAATAATATGTCACACTAGTGTTATTGTGCAAGTCAGGAATTGAAAAATAACAAGAATTAGTGTTATGTGCCCCTATTTTCTGTATTTGTGCAAGTACATTTGGATTATTTTCCCAATTCTTGGTTGTTTTTCCATGTTTAAGTTACTTTTTAAAGTAAAAATAGACTTTATTAGAACTAAAAATACAAAAAAATTCTGATGAATCCATTCTTTCCAGCAGCGATTTTGTAAGGTTCTTGTACCCAGCAAAAGTATCCTCCCATCCACAAACACCATAAGTGGTGACAGAGGAAGTGGGAAGGAAATAGCTAGCTTTGAGTTATTGTGTAGATCAGAAAAAAATGCAGAAATACGGGTAGGGGGGGGTGATGTAAACAGTTTATATCTGTTCCATCTGAAATGATCGTCATTCAACCTTCAGTGGTCTATCAACCAGATTTTTGCTGAATTTCTGAGAACAGCCACTTTGTTTTGAAAAGGTTTGTTTAGGCTTATTACAACACATTTTTTAGAAGGAAAAAAAAGGGAGAAAGCTAAATGTTTGAACTGCATTCTCATAAGAGATGGAAGAGTAGAAAATTCCATCTTTTTAGAGCATGTGATCTATCTACCTTTGTTTGCCTAATAACTACAGTAATTTGGATCACAGAATTTTCAGTAGGGAAAGAAATACGTTTTCTACCATGTGCTAGTTTGTTTAAATCATGAACAAAAAAAAAAAAGAAATTCAGTTTCATTTTCATCAATTATTTATCTGAAAAGTATCCTCTCATACTATAATTCTCATTTTAATAGTTTTATTATACGTATTCACCCCTATCTATATGCTATACCTTAAATGGCAACTACAAGTTGTTTATGAAATCAATCCTAATTGCACTCTTAAACAAATTTGCTGTTATACCCTAATATGTGTGTGTTCTTTCCTTTGTGCATTGTAAATGCCTTTTAAAGGGAATCTAATAGTTCTTGTGAAATCGCAGAAACATAATCGGCTAATGCGTTCTTGCTACAAGTTTATCAGGTTCGAATTCCTTATACTCTGAATGTTCAGAAAAATTTCGTACTCTTGAAAAGGGAACGTATGATAAAAGTAAGCAATATGAAAACAACTGTATCAGTTTTTCTAACGATTTTATCAGTTTTTCTTTTCATTTTGCTGCGTTCTAAAAGTATGTTTTTTCAAAGTGCATTAGCATGCACTTCAAACAGATTCATAGTTGAACTCTCAGCTTTTCATGTCATGTTATGTGCATTTGTCACTTCAACTTGCAAATGTTGTTTTTGGTTGGTCTTTTAAAAAAATTATTAGAATAAATTTTAATATATTTATACTTAGCAAATATATATGTTGGTACAATGTATGCCATTCTAATTTCAACAAATGTTATGAACAGCTAAAGATGAAATTTTCAAGGTGAATGTAGTTGGTGCTGTTTAAGGTTTTTTTATTTTTTTCTATGCTGGATAGTTTTGTTACTTTATTATTCTTGCCTGTCATACTACATGCTAAACAATTTCATTATTTCTTAAACCTACTTTTTCTTTTTCCCTTTATTTGCTTAAGACAAAACTTCAGGCTCAGACCTCAGCCATGAGTTTTACATTTTCATGATTTGGAATTCTTAAAATGTATTTGAAATTAAAAGTGGTCAAAATCAACACCAATTTCAAAAGTCTTGTAACTGTATTTGTGTATTTCATTTTGCTGATAGGTCAAAAATGTTTCATCTTAAGGCATAATTCTCCTTCCTTGACAATTTACCACCCCCTATGTTGTGTGTTGGCATCCTTTTAATCTTTTATTTATTGATATATTCTGTATATTTCTGAAAACAAAATGCTCATGCCCTACTTCATGTCCATTATTGTTTTCCTTTTAGTGCTATGTCGTATATGAGTGATCCGTTTCATAATTGTTGCCACTGAAATTATTGTTCAGTTTCGTTTTGTCTATTTTTGTTGTATTTGAAAGAACTATATCAAGTCAAGATATCAAAATATTTACAATCTCTGAAGTAATATGGGCTTGCATCTTTTATAGCCATAATTTTGCAAGTAACTAAGGTCAGTATACTTGGCTGAATGCACCTTTGACAAAAACGAAAAAATTGAATCACTTCAGAATGAATAAGTGAATGGCAGTAAGCCTTGTTGAAAAAATTGCAGAACTAATGAGTAATTGAGAAGTAACATCGTAGATTAACATATATATCAGTAATTTAAAAAATGGAAAGCAACAGGAATGCAATATTATGAATATTTAAGTTTTGTTCATTTCATTTTATTCACCACAAATATATTTATTTGTGTAAAATATTAGTTCAATGCAAAACATCTGTAATCTGTCAGTGTAAGATTATTCATGTCTCCCATAGTTTTATAAACATTCTTTGTGTTTTTTCTGTTGGGGGTGGAAAGAACATGCTTTGTTCTAGGGAGAGTATTTCTTCAAACAGTATTGAGATATGAATGATCGTCCATGATGACAGACTTCAGTGTAAGTTGAACGAGGATGAAAAAGGGTAATATTGGCTCTTACTCATAACACACAGCAGTATACAACCAGTGGTGAAAGTTTAAGGGATAATATAATGTGCAAAAGTTAGTTCATTTTCCTATGCAGTGAAATACAAGAGGTGCATGTACATTATTTTTAATGATTGTACTTAAAGCATGAACAAGAGAAAGTAATATATGCTGACTGTATGTTAATTAGAACCAATGATTTGTTAAAAGTTCTATTTTAGAGTGAGAACTAGATGCAGAGAGGTAGAGTCTAAACAGATGTTTTAGAAAAGCAAATCCATCCACATAGAAGAAGCAATCTTTTGCTTATTTTGTCTTCTCTGAGATAAAATGACTGTAAGATCAAATTGGGTAATAGCAGAATCTTTCAACTGATTGTTTGCTGGGTATCCAAGATCATTGTGCAATCAGCTGAGCAGTTAGAGTAAAACAGAATTTAGTGGGTGTTACTTACAGCATGTAATTTGTAATAAAAACAGGAAAACAGTTCTTTTAAAATTTGCTGTGTTTTCTCTTTCTGACTCAAATGTAGTAAAAATTAAGCAACTTTCACTTTGTTTCAGTGAAATTAATGAAAACATTTTTTAAGTTCATGAAATTTCTTTAAAATACGTAGTGGAAGTTTGTAAGCAGTTAAAAAGAAAAACATTTAAATAAAATCTGATTAGAATTTCTGTTCCCATTTTTATTCCAGCTGAAGTGTTAGATTTTCTTCAAATGTGAGTAGTTGACTTTTGTGTTGGTGGATTATAACAGTTTGAACCGATATTAATAGTTGTAGTTGTTTATCATGAAATCTCGGGGGGGTCTTTTGGGGGAAGCACATCCTGTCAAGTCTTATTTTTAAGATTCGACTACTCATCCAGAGCTCCAGTCCCCCACCCCCTACTAGCAGCACTAGCTTATACCAAAAACTTTCTAGAAAAATTGGTAGCACATGTGTGTACTGCCATATATTGGTTAATTGTCCTTCAGTGTGAAGTTAAATGTGTAATTAGAAATAGTTGTGCCAAATGTAACTTGAATGAGGTTCTTTATTTGCCTTAAACGTTTGGAAGTCAGTGTTCCTTTTTTTCTGTATCTACTGAAAAGCAGCATAAAGCCTGTATCTTTCTCCTGTGGCACCCAAATGTATATAGTTGAGGAGCAGTAGAATTTACTTCCAATGAAAATAAAAAGTGAAAGATATTCTAAATCATATTTTTTAATGATTAGGTAGATGCCCCAACTTTTTTCTCAGGGATAATTTTCTGAAACTTCCAAAGGAAAAAAAAAACATGCTATTGAAATGTGAAATGAGGAGAAATACACATTCACAATAAGCAAAATTGCTCTGATAAAAAGTGCACCAATATTGCTCACTAGTGCAGTGTTGTTTTTTCCACTAGTGAATTTGAACATTTTGCTAGTCAAATTCGCACCCTGTTACCTTTTTAACACCTTCTAGAACTCACCATAAAGATGAAAATGCAATATTTTGAAATGAATATTCAGTTACAGGATGAAACATTTTTTTTTTTTATAGGAAGTCAAACATTCTAGAAATGGGATCAAGGTGGGGCTGATGTTATGGAATGAAAGACATGTTATGTATCACAACAACATAGTTTCTTGTGTGGTGGTACAAACATATTCTGAAGTTTCAAAACTACCCGGTACCGCAGAGAGTCGTAGTTTTTTCCAGAATATGTTTAATGCTCTACGAGGTAGGATCCAAAAGTTCGGGGACTTGGTGTATAGTTCCTTACCTTGAATACTTTAAAACACCGATGCACAACCACCTTCAAAATAATCCAGTTGGGCGACGATGCATTGCTGAAAGCCATGTTTTGCAACCCCTCATAATGCTTCATGCGTTGCTGTTTTTACCTCATTTGTCGACACAAAATGATGTCACTGCAGATTTTGTTTCGTCAGTGGAAAGAGGTAAAAATTGCAGGGGGCTTAAGTCTGGTGAATAGCGGGAATGTGGAAGCACATTAGTACGATTTCTGGCGAGAAACTCCGTGACCAGTAGGGACCGATGTGCAGGCGCATTGTCATGGAGAAGGTACCATTGTCCACTTCACCACATCTCCGGCTGTTTATGGCAGATTGACTCCCTTAAGCGACATAAAATGTTCATATAACGTTCTTCGTTAACTGTTGTGCTCTCAGGAATAAATTCGGAATGGACAATGTCGTGAAAATCAAAAAACACCTCCAGCACGACTTTCCCTTTGCTGTGATCCTGCCTGAATTTCTTTGAACGCAGTGAAGATGGTAATTTCCATGTTGAAGAAGCACGCTTTGGCTGAATATCAAACAAGCAGCACCACGTTTTATCACCTGTGAGGATGTTATCCAAAAACATAGGATCGCTATCAGCTTTGTCGATTAATTCGCCCAGTGTCTGCATCCATTCCTTTTTTGCTCTTCAAGAGCTACGTTTCTCACATCACGGAAGACAGACGACTAACCACAGCAGCAAACGTTTGCATACATTCTGATCACTTTCCATGAGCGAAACCATTCTGTAATAAATTCACACAATTTTTTTTTTTAAAAGATCGCAGAGGGGCTAACTGTCCTATTCAAAAATGTCACTTTTTTTAACACTCCAATAAATGACTTAATAATATTTTAAAAGCTTAATGCCCTTTATTTCAAAGAATTTTTTTATAAATTTTGTTCTTTTGGACAAGTTCAGAGTTTAGAAAATTCCTGCACTAGTGATCCCTTCCAAGTTACTTTCACAGCTGTTGTGAAAAGGTTTTATTTTCTGCTTGCAGTCATTTCCAGCACTGCTTTCAGAAAACCACAAAACACTTCCACAAAGCACACAACACTGTTTCATCTTTCATGTATCTTCTTCCCTGGACTAGATGTTATTTATTTTGGGAGCAGATATTCCCAACCTTCCAGTTTTGATTTCATAATGAATCTCATCAGATTGCTCCATTCAAATTCATGATAACAAATGATAACTGACAGAATTGTCAGTCAAACCTGCGCCAGAAAATGCATAGCTTTGCAGAAGCATTGCATCATGTTGTTGGGAAATGACAGCTCAAAATCAGAGCTTTTTTTTTCAATGTCAACAGAACCAATTTCCAAGAAAACATTGCAAAAGAGAATGAAATTCATGGTAAATCTCTTTGAGATAAAGTACCCAACTTCTAAAAGGTTACTAATGATTTCATTGAGTAATTTGGTATTTTTCTGTGCAATTCTTTCATTAAATGATTAAGAGTTTAACAAACTTGAAGATTTTGGGCCAACAAAATACAGCATAAGAGGAATAAAAGCAGCTTTCATTTTTATAAGTTATTGAAGGAAATAGAATTTTTACTCAAAAATAATTCTTGTTTTATGTTGTATAGTAGCTCTCTTTGTTGTATGCTGCTCCTACTGAAGACTTGCTGTAATGTAGATAATTGTTTGTCTGCTGTAAGAGCCTCTTTGAGAAGCTCTATCCTCCAATCCCTACACACACGAAATGTCATAGTTGGTACAGGTCAAGGTGTTCACTACTTTTCGACCATGTCTCAACGCAGAAATTTCGTGGTCATAGATGTAACAAAGTAATTTGCTTCAATAATTCAGTTTCATACTAAGTTTATGTGTGAGAATCTATGTTTCATTCAGCAAGTTTTTTTCTTACTATTGAAGTAAAATCTAGCAAAATAATCAGATGTTTTAATTTAAGTTTGCACCAATGAATGTGAAATGCGAGCAAAAAGATTTTCACTTTTAGCCATTATTTGTAGAATTTTAAATTTATAAATTTGTATGATTTAGCCTGAAATGGTCTGAGCCACTGTACAGTTGTTCCTTCAGTTTATTTTTTGCCAGCATTTTTTTTTTCGTTATGAGTTTATTTTTATTTTGCTCTTTTTAGGATCAATTTTCTCTTTCCTTTTGAAGTTTTAATGTTATATGACAATTTTCTGAAATATTACTGTTGCAAGTATATTGTGTATATGTTACCTTGGTTTCTGTTTCAATTTGTACTTGTTTTATGATTTCCAATGGATGTGAACCAGAATCTTGCACATTTCTTACCAGTTATGTATTGAAAAAAAAATAACTACAACATTAAAAACTGATTTGTTGTTCTAAGGAGGCTTCCTAGTGTCTTCTGTTACCTTTGGCGATGGACCGTGATTTCTAGCATTCTCTCTCTGCACCACTACTCTGTATCCCATGCACAGTGCAAAAGCCAATCACATCACTTCAGGCTGTCCTTCACTTTTCACATTACTCTCATTCAACACTGGAGAAAGTTTGCAGTGGAATGTTTTTCTCTTTGTGTTTGGCATTATATTTTTGGTGGAATGGCAGTGTTTTTAGTGCATGCTATTTGCATTTTTTCTTTTTTTTTTTCCTGAAATCTTGTGCTGCATGGTGTGGAATAATAAATGCTCTTTTATCAACTAGTTTTAATATTTCAGCTTAATATTATGCACTGTCACCAAAAGGCACCAGGTATTCTTTCCAATTTAAGTTTGTCCTATTTGATTGTCACAGGAGTTAAATGTTTGTAGGTAAGTGATTAGTAAAGGTGTTTAGCTGTCACTATGAATTACTCTTACAGAATATGATTTATAAAAGAAATGCATTAGTATGATACTCACAATACTGTCAAAGCTGTTCATTTGAACATTCCAAAGTGAACTAATGGAAGACTGACAATGTAATGACACATTCTGGCAAAACATAAATTGTGCTACTGTCCAGGTGGTGCAGTGGTCTAAGTGCCGGCTTCTGACCTTTTGTCTAAGATGGGTCTGGGTTTGAATCCCAGCAAGACATGGATGTTGAGTTTTGTCTTACAGCACTGAATCTCTCCCTTCCCCTGAACCAGTGGCCCTAAATTAGGGACAGGCAACTGCTTATAACCCACTGAGTTGCTCAGGGTGGTCATTAAACCTCCAAACAAATAAAAAAAATTGTGCAACAAATGCTGGTATTAAAAAAAAAAAAAAAAAAAAAAATGCATGCATACCCAGTCCATAGTCCTCCACAGTAAAACTAGCAGATTAGATTTGTTATTTGTGCCTGAAACTCTGTCAGTGGCAGTTTACATGCTAGGAAACAACTATGTGATGCATATTTTATCCACATTATGAGAACAGATTTTGTAATTTGCAGCACTGGATTGTATTCTGAAAAGTACAGCAAATATCTTTATTATCTAAACTGAATAAAGTGATTCAAGTGGGGATTGGGCAGTCCTTATTGTGAACCTTAACCCCATAGAGTATTTCTGGATTTCATCAGATCAGTCCCTGCACCATGAATATTTCTATTGCTTGCCATCAAACTAAGCACTGAAAAAGGGTGCTTGCAAAGGGGACTATGGGTGAATCAGTAAATTGTCAATTTTCTGAAGAGTTTGGAATATCTGGTGACTTTTGCTAATATAGTGTAAATTATAAACCATAATTTTCATGCATGACAGTACACTCTTTTCTTTAGAGTTTTATATTTCATTATTAGTTTTACATGTAGGCATATGTATGTAATACAAGTCATTAAGTAAAATTAGGAAGTTTAAGCAATTTGTGTGTAATACTTAGCTGTGAAATTGCAAATTAATGTAAAACAGGTCTAGTTTTAATGTTTACAGTTCTCAGTTGGTTAGCTTGATGGAGTATACCAGTAATTATTTATTATTACATGGGAAATGGTAGGTCAAAAGCTTGAAATCAAAGAGAATTTTATGTTGGATTGGCTGTAAAAGAAATTTTCATTTTTAAAATTGCAGAATCACCTGTTATTTTTGCATTATTTTTGTTCAAATTTCCTGAATAACCGAGAAATATATATTATGGGACATAATGCGTAACATCACAGCCTCTCCTTGACAAATGTCAACCCCGCCTTCTCGTGGTGCATCCTGTTCCCACTAAAGGGGCTCTGACGACCGCAAATAGCGGTATAACTATACCATCGGGATCAGAGGAAATGCTATCCCACACTCACCAACCCGCTTGGCCAGCGTGGTGAGTTATGGCCAAACACCTCCAAAATGACTCTACAACTTAAATCTTGGCCCTCAGTCTCCGGCAGCTGGAATGTACCTGGCCAAGGCAGCGGCCAGTGCGACATGAAGGCAGAGGGTGCTAAGAATCCCCGGAGGACCGGACTAGGCTGCCATTTGATGCTGACCTTGGCTACCTACAACGGACGCTCCCTATCTTCTGATTCAAGGCTTCTTGAATTGGAAGAGGAACTACAAAGGATCAAGTGGGACATCGTCGGGCTAAGTGAGGTAAGGAGAAAAGGAGAAGATCTCATTGAACTGAAAAGTGGACATCTCTTCTATTATCGTGGGACAGATACTGGCAGAACTAGTGGTGTTGGATTTATAATAAACAAGAAACTGAAGCATAAAGTGGTAGAAGTTGAAAGTTCCTCTGACAGAGCTGCACGACTCGTTATCCAACTATCGAGAAGATACCAGGCTCAGATTATTCAAACTTATGCACCCACCACAAGTCATCCTGAAGAAGAAATTGAAGAATTTTATGAGGAAATTCGTCATCTAAATAATAAAGGTAAGCAGCACTTGAAGATAATTATGGGAGATTTCAATGCAAAAATAGGGCACCGGCAACAGAATGAAACTTCAGTAGGTAAATTCGGTCACGGCAACAGAAACCAGCGTGGAAATACTCTCGTTGAGTTTGCAGAGGCAGAAGGATTTTTCATCTTGAATTCCTTTTTCAAGAAAAAGCCACACATAAAATGGACATGGAGACATCCAATTGGGACGACAAGTGAAATTGATTTTATTATGTGTAACAAAAAATTCGTCATCGAAGACTGCAGTGTGCTGAACAAGTTCAACACAGGTAGTGACCATAGATTGGTGAGATGTAAGATGCACCTCAACACTAAACTGGAACGTGGCAAGCTCATAAGACAAACAAAATGTATTGACATAACCAACCTTAAAAAACACCATAATACTTTCAAGTTGGAACTGAAGAACAGATTCTCTGCTTTAGAAGGCCTAACATCGGAAGAAGTGGATATTTCGGAAGTTAACAGAAAAGTAACCAAAGCTCTTATGGAAACAGCAACAAAATTAGCTGGGTCTAAGAACAAGTTGCATGTAAACAAATTATCAGGAAAAACCAAAATGTTGATGCAAAAAAGAAGAGAGATGAGGACAACTAAAGAAGATGTGACTTCCAAAGTGGAATATATAGAGCTATGCAAGACAGCACGAAAAAGTATCACTGAAGACGTAAGGAAATTCAACTGTGAGCTAGTGAGGAAAGCAATTGAAAACAACCAAAGCCTAAAGATAGCAAAGGGACATCTCAGTAAGGGAAGAAAACAGATTATGGCACTGAGAAAAGAAGATGGTTCTGTAACAAGAAATAGAGGCGAAATTTTGACAAGAGTGAAAGATTTCTACTCCAAATTATATGAAAGGGATGATACATGTACTCCAGACATCATGAAAGGTACCAGAGTTCTTCCAGTCCTCCCAGCAGAAATTGCTCATGCAATCAAGAACATGAAGCGGGGGAAAGCTCCAGGAGAAGATGGAATTACTATAGACATCATACAAGAAGCAAGTGGAGAAATTGAAACAGTACTCGCCCAAATTTTCACTCGATGCCTTAATGAAGGGAAGATTCCTGAGGATTGGAACAATGCTACAATGATCCTGCTACATAAAAAAGGTGACATTGAGGATCTCAGGAACTACAGACCTATCAGCCTCCTATCAGTGGTTTATAAAATCTTCACTAAAGTTCTTTCACACCGCTTGAAGGTAACACTGGACATGGCTCAACCGAGAGAACAAGCTGGATTCAGGAGTGGCTACAGCACAATAGATCATATCCACGTACTGAGAGAACTAATTGAAAGAGCGAGGGAATATGAACTTCCATTGTGCATGGCTTTTATCGATTATGAAAAAGCCTTTGATTCGGTGAAACCATCAGCAGTTGCAATGGCTCTGAAATCCTGCGGTATTGAAGATGCATACATTAATATTATTAATAACATCTATGAAAATGCAAGTGCAAAGATTCGGCTGTTTGAAAATACAACACACATAAAAATTGGAAAGGGAGTGAGACAAGGTGACACCATATCTCCGAAGCTCTTTAATGCCACATTGGAAAATGTCTTTCAATCACTGGACTGGGAAAACAAAGGGATAAAGATTAATGGAGATTATCTAACCCACCTTCGTTTTGCTGATGACGTAGTCATTTTTGCAACTACCCCATCAGAGCTGCAGAGTATGATCCAGGAACTTGCTGACAAGAGTAAAGAAGTGGGATTAAAAATGAACTTTCAGAAGACAAAAGTGATGTTCAATGCTTTTACAAGAAATGAAGATTTATCGATTGATGGAGAAAAACTGGAGATAACAGATACGTATGTTTATCTTGGACAGCAGATATCAAGTGAGGGTCACATTGATGAAGAAATTAATCGGCGTACAAAACTTGCCTGGAGAGCTTTTGGAAGAAACAGCATAATTTTCAAGAGCAATATGCCATTATGTCTTTAAAGAAAAGTGTTTGATCAATGCATCCTTCCAGTGCTTACGTATGGTGCAGAGACGTGGACCTTAACTAAAAGAGACATACAAAGGCTGCAGACAACTCAAAGAAGCATGGAGAGGTGCATGCTTGGTATAACCAGGAGAGATAAGAAGAGGAACTCGTGGATCCGAAAAATGACGAGAGTGGAAGACATCATGATCAGAGTTAAATCCCTGAAATGGCAATGGGCTGGACATACTGCCAGAAGGACAGACCATAGATGGACAGCCGAAATTTTAGATTGGATTCCAAGGGACAGGAAAAGACCCAGAAGAAGACCACATGGGAGATGGGTGGATGAAATTCGTAAATATGCGGGAGTGACATGGAGGAGACTGGCACAAGACAGACCGTTGTGGAGGAAACTTGGGGAGACCTTCGTCCAGCAGTGGATTGATAATGGTTGACAATGATGATGATGATGATATAGACATTTGAATGCCAGTTATACTATATTAGTGCTTGGAATTAATTAAAATGATACAGAAATAAATTTTAATTTTTCCTTTGCTGTGCAAATTCCAATCTATACCAGCATCAGGGATTTTTGCAGCAAATATAATTTCTTTGAATTTAGCTATTCTAATGTAAATCACTTATTACAGGATAAAATTGTGCGTCTGTCCTAATTTAGCAAAATTTTTCTGTGGTTCAGAGCTTTTTTCCGTCCCTTTCGTAATTGAGATTTTATTCAACACATTTTGTGACAAGTGCAATTTTAAGTTCTGCAATTAATATTGTCAGTTTAAAGGAAAGGTATTTTGTTTTGAGTCATGGGAAAAGGTATTGTGAAAAGAGCATGACATGTTTTTAAACAAATTGTTGATTTGCAATCAGAATATCTTCAGTTTTCCAAGGCATTAGTTGATTTATGCTTCATGTCAGTCATGCTATTTTTTTACCATCTAAGAATGTACATACAGGGTAATTCAAAATGATTGCCCCGATTACAAATGGCAATACCTGGTTTATGAATATAAAATTCTAAACTTCTTTATTGTTGCACAATAAAGAAGGAAGTTTAGAATTTTATTTCCATACCTTACAAATGCTCTGCGACTGCCCTGGGTCACGTGGACAACATCTAAATGGAAATTCATTTCACGCCATACATTATGAAACGTGTCCGTAGTCACTGATGCCAGTTCAAGCTGAATGCACATTTTTAGTTCTTGCAGTGTTCTCGGCAAAGGTGGCACATACACATGGTCTTTGACATACCCCCACAAAAAGAAGTCGCAAGGAGTAAGGTCCGGAGACCTGGGGGGCCACTTGCAGAAAACCCTGTTGTCCTGTCCACAATGACCAATTCAATGGTTCAAAAGAATTTTGTTCAAAAATTGGCGAATGAGCATATTCCAATATGGGGGTGCTCCATCTTGCTGTAAGATGTAGTCCCCAGAATCATCATCCAGTTGTGGAAGTAACCATTGCTGAATCATATCTAGATAAACGTTACTTGTTACTGTATTTTCAATTAAAAAAAAAGGTCCATGGACCTTCACACTGGAAATTGTGCAGAACACATTGACTTTCGGTGAGTCACGCTCATGTTTAATCACATCAACAGGTTTTTCTGTGCCCCATATGTGAGTGTTGTAGCAGTTTACCTTGCCACTGATATGAAAGGTAGCTTCATCACTTAAAATTGGGCGTAAAGCAAATGTGTAGTCATTCATGGTTTCCTGCATGGTTTCAGCGAAGGTAGCACGCTGCACCATGTAGCTCTCTGGTTGGTGCATGGGCAGCTCACTTTCCTACATCACCATAGCAACACAGCAATAGGTTCTAAAAAAATTCTAAACTTCCTTCTTTCTTGTGTAGGGATATCAGCTGTATATTTATGTTCATAAGAATGTAATTGTCATTTGTAATCGGGACAATCATTTTGAATTACCCTGTAGTATGCAATAAGATTGTCATCTGTGTAATATAATTGTGCACTCATTCAGTTTTAGAATATGCCTTTAATTACCAAGGCTGGTTTCATGTAATAGGAATATTCATTACAAGGGTATATATATATGATCCATTTTTTTTTTATACGCATGAGTTAATTGCTTTAGGAATGTTGTGGGGATTTGTGAATACTTTCCCCAAATCATCAGTTTTCTTGAAACGGGGCACTTAGGTTAAGGGTTTCTAGTGACCTTAGTTTGTGTGAGAGTAATCTAATTCTCGCTATCATCCTCCGAAAACTTTTGTTTGGTTCAACTAGTGACCCAGAAGACTGGATGCTTGCTTCTCACGCTGGAGGTTTGGATTTGGACCTTGGATTTGATATTGATGTTGTTTATGATGTGGTTCGGTTTTTCTTCTTCCTCTGAAGTCACAAACTTTAAATTCCTAGCCTTTTCATGCCAGTAACTGCAAGTTAGGCATGATTAATCTTTCTAACATTATATGCTCAAAATATTATCGTACTGCACAAATAAATAAAACTTTATAGCAATGGCCACAAGGATATGCCCAGATAATGACTCAGTGATTCATGTTTGCTGTGAAATTTCTTTAGCTTAAAATAATGTTAAACCTATCTGGCTGTACACTATTCACAAACATTTTGAGTAGTGTGCTTTACAAGATAATTTTTGCAGTTCATAATTTTTTGTTCTTTACTGAGAACATGTGCTGCAAGTCTTTTTTACTTCACAAATGCATGAGAACTGATAACACAGCACCAAAAATGAAATCCTAGTTTTTTAAATGAGGAAGAGTCATGTGTTTGTAGAAACCAAAGCTATGTGAACTTTCTGCATATATTTGTTCAGTTGCTTCACACATTGTGTGATCCATTGTTAAATTTTGAGCTTTATACACGTATTAGCCACTGAATTAGAAACTGTTATTCAATACTGGGTTGGACTTTCTTTAGCCTAAATGGCAGCACACATGCAGTTTAGCATAGATTCCACGAGATGTTAGAGTGTATCTATGTCTACAACATACCAGGCATTCACCAGACAGTCCTTTACCTAGTTCAGATTTGACAGAAGAGGTGTTTGCTCCCAGATCTGTGTGACATGTCTCGTACATTCTCAATGGTGTTAAGATCTGGGAGATTGTGGAAGTCTCTGTCATACATTATAAATGTCTCTAAATTATGGGTTTTTATGCAAGAATAAAGGACATTACTTAGTCAGATTTCTGGGTAGCACCCCTACCCTTCCTCAGGACTACACTATAGTTGGTGTTGCCATTCATTAGCTAAATTCCAACCTTTCACATTATTTAATGTTGTGTACTTCTATCAATTTACAGTCCTTCTGACAATTTTCTCTTGGTAAAAGATGTGTCAGAACTTCTACAAAGTCCCAAACCACTTTATGTCCCATATTTTGAACATGTCTGTCTAAACCTGTTTTATTTGTCAAATGTTTAATTGCAGTATTTTGAACATATCTGTCCAAACCTGTTTTGTTTGTCAAATTTTTAATTGCAACCGTATGTTCATAAAGCTGCAATTTTTAATTGTAGCCTTAACAGTGGTCTATAACATGTAAAGTGTGAGTGGTCTACAACATAAGGTGTGAGTGTGGTCTCAGCTATGTGGGAGAAACAGGCAGACAGCTTGAGACCAGATTAGCAGAACGTAAAGCTGCAATTAGAAATTTGACAAACAAAACAGGTTTGGACAGGCATGTTTAAAATATGAGACATAAAGTGCTTTTGGGACTCTGTAGAAGTTTTGACACATTAACAGCACTTTTTCAAGAGAAAATTGTCAGAAGGACTGGAAATTGAGAGAAGATGTAAGACATTAAATAATTTAAATAATGTGAAAGGTTGGAATTTAGCTAATGAATGGTAACACCTACTGTAGTGTAGTCCTGGGGAAGTGTAGGGGTGCTGTCTGAAAATTTGACTGTAAGTAATTTCCTTTATACCTGTGTAAAACCCATAGTTTAGTGAAGTTTATAGTGTATCAAGTTTAGGAATAGCCATGACATCAATTATTACAAAAAACTATAGTTTTCTGTCTGGCTAACTCCTCAGGGAATTTAATCTTACTGAAACTGGAATTAAACCTATGTCTCCGAAGTTCCATTTTATTGTGTTATAATCACCTTTTCTTCAAGGAGGAACATTGTAGATATTAATAAAGAATATACTCGATGGACAAAACAATAGAAATGCTTACCTAATAGCGCGTTGGTCCTCTCCTACCACAAATAACAGCCTGTACATGTTGAGGCATTGACTCCCTCAGATGATGGAAGGTTTCTGTAGATAATTCCAGCCATGCCTGTTGCAACAGTGTCCACAATTCTGCCCAAGATGTCTGTCCAGGATCCATGGATCTGATGTTCCACCCCACGGCAATCCAGAGAGCTTCCACAGGGTTTAAAACCAGGGAGCTTGGGGGCTATTAGATGGTTCCAAACTCAGATAAGTGTTCCTTGAGCCATGCCTGGGTGGTTGTGGTCTGGTGGGGTGGGGCCATCGTTCTGCTGAAACAGGCCATCAGCCGCAGGATGTGCGAAGGCCTTGAAAGCATGTTGATGATCAGCCAGCTCATTCTGGTAGCACACAGCAGTTGAGGACCTCTTCTGACACACTAGAAAACCTAATGTGCCCCATGAGAATGCTCCTGAAACCATCGCAGAGCCACCACCATCTTCAACTGAACCAAACTGGCATGGCGAGGCTATGGCCTTATGCTCTCGATGTCACACCCTTCCGTCAGCTCAGTACAGCAGAAAATGGAATTCATCTGACCACACGAGGCAGTGTCAGTCTTCAGAGTTCTAGTTTTGGTGTTTCCAGCACCAGGCGAGGTTTAATGTCCAATGAAAAGGAGTCAGCAGTGGCACATGAGCAGGGCGTCTGCTCCCATAGCCCAAGATATGCAGCGTGCACCATACCGTTTGCTCATTGACATTACTTAGGCCATGGAAGTTCTTCCATGTTTCACATAGTCTTGGTATACACGTGTGACAGTCTGACATGGAAGTTCCAACAGTTTAGCATTGTTAGTGATCGAACGACTGGCCTTCCTCGCAGCTATTAACTGTATGACCACAGTCAAACTCGCATTGCTGCCTTTACCCATGATTACTTTGTGACTGGTTTCCAGTGTGTCGAGACCAGCTCTTATTTATAGGCATTGCCAGTTTCAGTATCCCACGTGAATGGACATACTACTGATTTGCATATCATTATTGGGGTGTATATAATAATTTTCCCATTCAGTGTATGTATCATCATCAACCATTACTGGACGAAGGTCTCCCCAAGTTTCTTCCACAACAGTCTTCTTATCTTGAGGCAGTCTCTTCCATGTCACTCTGGCATACATATTTGTCGCACTGGCCAGCTGCCTTGGCCAGGTACATTCCAGCTGCTGGGGACTGAGGGCCAAATTCTGAGTTGTGGAATCATTTTATTTTTGACCACTACATGATGGTTATTAGAACCCCTTCAGTGGGAACAGGGTACACCATGAGAAGGTGAGGTTATATATAATCACTGAATTTGAAGAGGGTAAAAGCTTATTGGTTTAAAGAACTTTTTTGAAAGGTCATTCATTCAAACTAAGCCGTAAGTCCATTTAAGCATGTTAAGGTGGACGTCTAGTGAGTTTGCTTCCTTATACTTCCGATGGGCAAACTTCTGTACACGTTTTCTTCACTATTAATGTGTTCCCAAGGATGAAAATTTTAACATAGATTAAAATAACTTCATATTATAACTTGGAATACTTAATATTTTCTAAAACATAACCATAATTAAGCAATCCAACATTTGTTTGTCTACTGACGTCATCAGTGTACGGTTTGCGCAATCTTTTTTCTGGTCTCAACACCACCAAAGGAAAAGTTATTGATTTTTAATATAATTATAGTTATGTTTTAGAAAATATTAAGTATTCCAAGTTATAATATGAAGTTATTTTAATCGATGTTCAAATTTTCATCCTTGGGAATGCATTAATTGTGAAGAAAATGTGTACAGAAGTTTGCCCATTAGAAGTAAAGGACGCAAAATCACCAGACGTCCACCTTAACATAACTTAGGTTTTCTTTGTTGCACAAGAAAATGTTTTAATCATGAGCTGTCCATATTGTAAGATATTTTGAACATTTATGTTACTGAGTTGGATAATTTTAAAACTTATTCCTAGGCTTCTGCAAAATTTACACTTGTAAAGTTTGGGTGGGTACTAAGTTCCTGGAAGAAATTTAGCTCTTGCATAATGAAGTGTCTGTTATGAAATATATCACTGAAGGTTTGTAGAATAAAATTGTCATTTCTGTTAGGTTTGCTAATCAGTGTTGTTTTTTTTTAATTAAGGTATTGATGAACTCACTCTGTCTAAATTGATTGGGAATATATGTTATTGCTCCCAAAGGATAAATTTGAGGTTCAGAAGGCACAGTGGTCAAAAGTGCAGTCTTCTGACCATTTGTCTGAGATTGGTCTGGGTCCAGGTTTGAATCCTAGTGAAGCTTGGATGTTTACCTTATTCTGGCGCTCTCCTTTTGCTAGAACCAGTGCCCTAAATTAGGAATGGCCAACTGCTTACAGCCCATTTTGTTGCTAACAGTGGTCGTTAACCCTCTCCAAAAGAAATTTGAGAAAGCAACTGTATTGTGCACTACTTCATTCCAACCACTGGAAAGCCACAATTGTAGTGTAGTCTCCAATGTGAATTTGTGACGCAAATAAAGATTGGAGGGAAAGAATAGTGTTGATAACACTCTGTGATCAATAATTTAGTGATTCAATATTTTCTGATAATTGCCAATTTCTTCTGATAGTTGAAGTATTTTGGAATCACATTGAGCTCTTGTCATTCTTGATAATGCTTTGTACACTCACAAATCTGTATTCAAGTTTTTTTGTTTTGTTTTTTTAATTTAGCGAACAAAAAAGTCGCAAGAGGCCATATCTGGGGAATAAAGTGGATATGGGACTACTGAGATTTGGTGTTTGGTCAAAAACCAAAAACTTGTGTATCAACAGGGCTGCCAATTTCGTGCAGGTGCAATAGCCAGGATTGTGGTTCTCGCTGTTATGGATGTTTTGTGTTGAATTTTTCTGTTAGTCCTTTCAAAATGCACCATGATTTTATTTAACATAAAAGAAAACAGTCAACATCACATTCATTTCAGTTGCCTTGCTCTTTTTAGTTGAGGAGAGGTGTTTTTTGGGTTGGTTTCCATTTGGATGATTTGGATTTTGTTTCAGGGTCAACCACAGACCCAGGATTCATTACTTGCGATGCTCTTCATAAGTGTGGGTCTATTGCTGCATAATTTTTAAGTTACTGACAAAATGCAACATTTCACTCCTTTTGCACTAACTTTTCTTTCACTCTTCTCATCCCCAAATTCTGTTGAAATCTCGTGGGTAGGCTGAATTAGGATGCCAGTTTTGCTAGACAACTCACTTGCAGTTAATCATGTCACTTCTGGTTACTTCATTCACGTGGGTGGATGGAATCCTGAGCAAGAATCATCTTCAATAGTTCAGCCTTCTTTGAATTCTTAGGCTATTCAAAAAATTTTGAACAGCTAAGAAGTTTCCAAATACTGTTTGCAACATTTCAAAAGTTTCATGTTTTAGACAACTTAATTCATACTGAATTGCTCTTTCAGATCTGCCATTGTAAAGCCAACCAAACCACTTAATACAATGCTAGACAGCATAATAAGTGAGGATGAAACAGGTGCACACAGATGTGAAACTGTGCATGACCTTGAGCAACCCTGCAGCAATCATGCCTATAAATAGAACTCCATTGGTACACAATAACTACAGCAGTAGTCCTAGTACTATTTTTTTTTTTTTACAAACCTTGTATGTACACATACTGTACACCGATTAGCCATTACATTATGACGACCAACCTTAAAAAGCTGTAGGACCCCCTTTAGCACGCAAAACAGCGGCTACTTGGTGAGGCATTGATTTGATGAGGTGTCAATAGGTATCCTGGGCTATCTGGTACCATAATGTCAACAGCAGGTCCTCAGTTTCCCGTACATTTCGGGGGGGGGGGTGATTTAGCGTGAACCCGCTTTTCCAAGTTGAACCTCAAATGTTTGATTGGGTTCATGTCAGGTGAATTTGGAGTCCAGGGCATTAGCAGAAAGTCACCAGCATGTTCCTCGAACCACTCCTTGACAACTCTGGCAGTGTGGCATGGCACATTATTCTGTTGGTAATGGCCATCACCAGCAGGGAACACAGTTGCTATGAATGTGTGAACTTAGTCTGCAACAATGTTCAGACAGCTGTCAGGGATTGTGCTATTGGGATATTGGGGCCTAAAGTGTCCCAAGAAAACATCACTGACAGCATATCATCGCTGCCGCTGTCCTGTTTCTGCCCAACAGTGCAGATGCCACAGCCTCCGTTGGTAATTATTATATCCGCACTTGGCCATCTACGTGATGCACCAGAAATAAATATTGATTCGTCAGACCAGCCAGACCACTTTCTTTCATCATCCACGGTCTGATCTTGATCTTGGGACCATTTCATGTGTTGTTGGTGATGACGTGCAGTGAGCATGGGCACCTGACTGGGTCTTCGGCTATGCAGGTCCATGTGCAGAAGGCTGCGATGGACTGTGTGCTGTGACACATTGCCTTGATCACCACTGTTGTAGCTGCATGTGATATGTTGCACTGTGGCCCTGCAGTTGCTGTGAACAATGCACGACAGTCTCCACTCCCCTCTGACATCAATGAGCTACGGATGACACACTGCTTATTATAGATGATGGTTGCATGTTTTATTTTCCGTGGCTCGATATCCCAAACTAGTTTCAATTCCTTCTTTTTGGAATCATCTTCAGTGGGTATTATGGTATTATGATCAGTATGGTATTATGACCATCATCTATAATAAGAAATTATAAGATCGAAGTTCAACTTGGAAGCTGATACCACAGGAAAGGAAAATCATGCCTTCTTCGATAACAAGATGGCTTATTACTGATTCAACGCATCATAATCAAAAGGTTCGAAAGTTCTTTTCTATTGTATTAATTTCGTAAATCATGACTTAAAAAACTGGAATAATATTAATCTTTTAATACATATTGTCTCTACGTATTGGAGGACTTTGACAACTTATGATGCATTTGACTGCACATATTAAAACATTTTTTCATATAAATTTGTAATCTTCATAATAAAATTCTAAACTATTATAAAGAACATCAAAAAGAAAAAAAGGAATATTAGTGACAAGTTGAAATAAAAATTTTCTTATTATATGGACGTTTTTCCCGTGCTCGAATTTCTAATAACGTGCGAAACAGTAGATGATATGGAAACTATTTTGTTGACATATAGTTAATAATTTCTGAAACCACGTAATGTTTTCGACAAATGTTGAATTAATATAATCATAATGTAATGGTTCATCGGTGTACTATATATATTTCTTTTTGGCCAGCAAAGTTTTTGATGCACTTTATGTCGAGCATCTAGTGAAAAAATTGCCAACTTCAACATGATAGTGCCTGTCCTCACACTGCATGCCTGATATTGAAAACAAATGCAGCAAATTACTGGAAAGTGCTCTCTCTAGTTCAGACTTGACCACTTGTGACTGTCACCTGTTAAGACTATTGAAAAAATAAAGATAAAGTGTGAACACTACATGAATGATGAGGCCATACACCGAAGGCTTTTGATATATAAAAGCCTACAAACAAATTGCTTTTGTGACGGCAGGGTTTGTAAGTTTCCATAGTGCTGGCAGAATTGTATGGATTGACAAGGGTTTTTTTTACTGGCATATTCTTATTATAAATATACCTAAGTATTTGTTATTTTCCTTGGTGTAGATCATATGTGATTACTCTAGTAGCTTGGAAATTAAATAATTCCTTTTGTGTTTTTATCTCTGTTTTACAGTACAATTGTGCTCATTACTTTTGGTATAGTGTTTGTAATATGATGTAAACTAAATTAATTAGCTGATGCTCTTCTGTTACTTTTTGTGGTTCATGGTATTAATTATAAAACATAGCTTAAATATTTATTAGTTTATTTTATACATCCAGAAAGATGAAAAACAATATTTAGTATGATTTAAAAAAATTCTTTTGAACTTAGCTGGTCCATCTGTTATGATGCATAAGATGTAGCTCTGAACAAATTAGCAGTATTGTATGTTAGCAAAAGTGAACAGTAAAATAAAATATCCTTTCATTGCAACCTCAGAGTATCCATGTGGTTTATGGAGATCTGTGACATTTTCATTGTGTGTTTATCTCATATCCTGACACTGCAGGTCTTGTATTGTCCTGTAGCAAGAATTCGCCATTAAAGTTTAGTCCATGAGGTTAAAAAAAGGAAATGAAACAAATTCATATTGTGTGATAGTGGAAGCTGTACTACAGATGAACAGAGCAAACAATATCTGAAAATAGGAAATGTTAGGTCAAAAAACTTTCTTTTCTGTCTCAATAGTTTGTTTTTTAGACCAAATTTGTGCCACATGTAACAAACAACCATTGACCATCATCAGATGCCACCCTTTTAGCAGAGTTTGATCATAGCTGATACAATTCTGATACATTACAAGTGGAATACTCTTGTGGCAGTAAAAAAATGTAACAGGACCAAGTTGCATGTTATTGGAAAATGCGAGTTTTCTTAGAAAATTCTAAGAAGGTAGCTCTGAAAGTGAGTAATTTTTATTCACAAGATATCAAGTGTTGGTCATTTAAATCTAATGGATAAGAAACAGAAAGAGTAAGTTGTTTAAAGCAACAGCTATGGAGATACAAAAATAATGAGTCACCAGGTTGGGTGAGCATGAGAAACACATTGACTAAAGGTATGTGGAGATCTCTTATTATATACAGTAACTGTATGTTGCCCATATAGTGTAACAGTGGGTGGAGAAAAAAGTCAGTTTTTAATTACATTTATTTTTATTCATTTTCCCCCCTCAGGAACATACAATGGACCAAGATGTTAAAAGAATTAGTGTTTACGTAAAACAGGGATAGAGCTGACTCATGCAATTTGTTTAGATTTTAGATGAAACCATAGTGAAACTGCCTTTGTCTTTCTTGAGGGAAGGGAGGAGACTATGTATTTCATTTCATTTTTAATTAAAGTATGCAACCTTATTCATCTTATACAGCAAATTTTAATTTAGAGCATATCATGAATGGCAATAGAGGAAACCACTTTCATACCTTCTAGGAAGTAAAAGATGCAAATATTCCATTTTTACATTACTGGGAACAGCATTGTTCACACACACTCACTCACAATTAGGAAACAATGAACACATGCACGCTTGAAAACTTTGATATGAGTACTGCTGATTTTCATTACTTTTTTATTATTTTGATCATCAGTTTTCAGTTGAGCTATTTTATCAGTTGTTGTGGAGGTTATTATTGGTTTAAAAAATCGTAAAGATCGGGAAAAGTATATATATATATATATCATCATCATCATCATTGTCAACCATTATCAATCCACTGCTGGACGAAGGTCTCCCCAAGTTTCCTCCACAACGGTCTGTCTTGTGCCAGTCTCCTCCATGTCACCCCTGCATACTTTCGAATTCCATCCACCCATCTCCCATGTGGTCTTCTTCTGGGTCTTTTCCTGTCCATTGGAATCCAATCTAAAATTTCGGCTGTCCATCGATGATCTGTCCTTCTGGCAGTATGTCCAGCCCATTGCCATTTCAGGGATTTAACTCTGATCATGATGTCTTCCACTCTTGTCATTTTTCGGATCCACGAGTTCCTCTTCTTATCTCTCCTGGTTACACCAAGCATGCACCTCTCCATGCTTCTTTGAGTTGTCTGCAGCCTTTGTATGTCTCTTTTAGTTAAGGTCCACGTCTCCGCACCATACGTAAGCACTGGAAGGATGCATTGATCAAACACTTTTCTTTCAAGACATAATGGCATATTGCTCTTGAAAATTATGCTGTTTCTTCCAAAAGCTCTCCAGGCAAGTTTTGTACGCCGATTAATTTCTTCATCAATGTGACCCTCACTTGATATCTGCTGTCCAAGATAAACGTACGTGTCTGTTATCTCCAGCTTTTCTCCATCAATCGATAAATCTTCATTTCTTGTAAAAGCATTGAACATCACTTTTGTCTTCTGAAAGTTCATTTTTAATCCCACTTCTTTACTCTTGTCAGCAAGTTCCTGGATCATACTCTGCAGCTCTGATGGGGTAGTTGCAAAAATGACTACGTCATCAGCAAAACGAAGGTGGGTTAGATAATCTCCATTAATCTTTATCCCTTTGTTTTCCCAGTTCAGTGATTGAAAGACATTTTCCAATGTGGCATTAAAGAGCTTCGGAGATATGGTGTCACCTTGTCTCACTCCCTTTCCAATTTTTATGTGTGTTGTATTTTCAAACAGCCGAATCTTTGCACTTGCATTTTCATAGATGTTATTAATAATATTAATGTATGCATCTTCAATACCGCAGGATTTCAGAGCCGTGGTAACTGCTGATGGTTTCACCGAATCAATGGCTTTTTCATAATCGATAAAAGCCATGCACAATGGAAGTTCATATTCCCTCGCTCTTTCAATTAGTTCTCTCAGTACGTGGATATGATCTATTGTGCTGTAGCCTCTCCTGAATCCAGCTTGTTCTCTCGGTTGAGCCATGTCTAGTGTTACCTTCAAGCGGTGTGAAAGAACTTTAGTGAAGATTTTATAAACCACTGATAGGAGGCTGATAGGTCTGTAGTTCCTGAGATCCTCAATGTCACCTTTTTTATGTAGCAGGATCATTGTAGCATTGTTCCAATCCTCAGGAATCTTCCCTTCATTAAAGCATCTAGTGAAAATTTGGGCGAGTACTGTTTCAATTTCTCCACTTGCTTCTTGTATGATGTCTATAGTAATTCCATCTTCTCCTGGAGCTTTCCCCCGCTTCATGTTCTTGATTGCATGTGCAACTTCTGCTGGGAGGACTGGAAGAACTCTGGTACCTTTCAGGATGTCTGGAGTACATGTATCATCCCTTTCATATAATTTGGAGTAGAAATCTTTCACTCTTGTCAAAATTTCGCCTCTATTTCTTGTTATAGAACCATCTTCTTTTCTCAGAGCCATAATCTGTTTTCTTCCCTTACTGAGATGTCCCTTTGCTATCTTTAGGCTTTGGTTGTTTTCAATTGCTTTCCTCACTAGCTCACAGTTGAATTTCCTTACGTCTTCAGTGATACTTTTTCGTGCTGTCTTGCATAGCTCTATATATTCCACTTTGGAAGTCACATCTTCTTTAGTTGTCCTCATCTCTCTTCTTTTTTGCATCAACATTTTGGTTTTTCCTGATAATTTGTTTACATGCAACTTGTTCTTAGACCCAGCTAATTTTGTTGCTGTTTCCATAAGAGCTTTGGTTACTTTTCTGTTAACTTCCGAAATATCCACTTCTTCCGATGTTAGGCCTTCTAAAGCAGAGAATCTGTTCTTCAGTTCCAACTTGAAAGTATTATGGTGTTTTTTAAGGTTGGTTATGTCAATACATTTTGTTTGTCTTATGAGCTTGCCACGTTCCAGTTTAGTGTTGAGGTGCATCTTACATCTCACCAATCTATAGTCACTACCTGTGTTGAACTTGTTTAGCACACTGCAGTCTTCGATGACGAATTTTTTGTTACACATAATAAAATCAATTTCACTTGTCGTCCCAATTGGATGTCTCCATGTCCATTTCCTGTGTGGCTTTTTCTTGAAAAAGGAATTCAAGATGAAAAATCCTTCTGCCTCTGCAAACTCAACGAGAGTATTTCCACGCTGGTTTCTGTTGCCGTGACCGAATTTACCTACTGAAGTTTCATTCTGTTGCCGGTGCCCTATTTTTGCATTGAAATCTCCCATAATTATCTTCAAGTGCTGCTTACCTTTATTATTTAGATGACGAATTTCCTCATAAAATTCTTCAATTTCTTCTTCAGGATGACTTGTGGTGGGTGCATAAGTTTGAATAATCTGAGCCTGGTATCTTCTCGATAGTTGGATAACGAGTCGTGCAGCTCTGTCAGAGGAACTTTCAACTTCTACCACTTTATCCTTCAGTTTCTTGTTTATTATAAATCCAACACCACTAGTTCTGCCAGTATCTGTCCCACGATAATAGAAGAGATGTCCACTTTTCAGTTCAATGAGATCTTCTCCTTTTCTCCTTACCTCACTCAGCCCGACGATGTCCCACTTGATCCTTTGTAGTTCCTCTTCCAATTCAAGAAGCCTAGAATCAGAAGATAGGGAGCGTCCGTTGTAGGTAGCCAAGGTCAGCATCAAATGGCAGCCTAGTCCGGTCCTCCGGGGATTCTTAGCACCCTCTGTCTTCATGTCGCACTGGCCGCTGCCTTGGCCAGGTACATTCCAGCTGCCGGAGACTGAGGGCCAAGATTTAAGTTGTAGAGTCATTTTGGAGGTGTTTGGCCATAACTCACCACGCTGGCCAAGCGGGTTGGTGAGTGTGGGATAGCATTTCCTCTGATCCCGATGGTATAGTTATACCGCTATTTGCGGTCGTCAGAGCCCCTTTAGTGGGAACAGGATGCACCACGAGAAGGCGGGGTTGACATTTGTCAAGGAGAGGCTGTGATGTTACGCATCACCTGACCTTACATCCCATATATATATATATATATATATATATATATATATATATATATATATATATAAAGTCCTCACTCTAAAATTATGTGATTTGAATAGCAATAAATCCAAATTTTATAAACTTGATTTTTTTTATTTTTTTTTTTTAGCCATTTTAAAAGGTGGCCCCTGCTTTTGTTTAAAACTAGTGATAATGTATGCTATGAGAAAGGTGTCCTTTCCTACCTATCTCCCTTATTGTCTGATATCCCAACATAATTGATGTCCTTTCCTACCTCCTTCCCTTCTCTGATATTCCAGCATGATTGATGTCCTTTCCGACATACCTCCCTCATTTGATATCCCAGCATGCTTGTTGATGTCCCTTCCTACCTACTTCCTGTATCTGATATTCAAGCATGATTGATGTACTTTCCTACCCACCTACTTTATTTGATATCCTAGCACGATTGAACATAGCTTTAAATACAGCCAACTTCAGCAAATTGTAGTAACTGTGAATAAATTCCTCTTGCCTGAAACAAAAAGTGTATCTTGTTGGACTTCGAAATGATTTTACAATGCAATAATCACATTTATCTGAGAAACTGCTGTGGGTTGAGTAGCCAGTCAATTTCAAGTTGAATCCCATGGCTAAACTTCCTGTCCTTTCCATGCTGTATATTCACAGTGCAGAATCAAATATTCCTCACCACAGACAGAAGTTAAGTACTTGTATATATCTCAATGTACCAAACGGCTAACGATCATTAACAAAATGTACTGCATCTGTTAAATGTCATTAGAAAGAATAACTATACCTTTCATAGAGAAGCTCAGATTGTCTTTCTGCATCAGTTGTGTTTCATTTGACCAAAAATCAAACCACATCCTGTGCATTTTCTTCCACAATGTTGCCATCTGTGGTTAGTGTATACAACTTAGGGCTTCATGATCTGAGGTTTATGCTCTGGTGATGCTGAGTTCCTGCCATGGATGAAAATTCATGCAAAGCTGTTTCCAAAATATGGTTGTGGTTCATCATGTTAAGTCTCATTTTAAACAAGTATACACATACATACTCCTTTAAACATATAACTTATCCATACTTTTTTTTTTAAAGCCCATGCTTTCCAATCAAGGCATTTAAATTTTTTGATCTCTGCTACAAAAAAGTTTCCATAAGATGAAGGAACTTTGAATTAATCCTCCCCAAGAAATTGATCCATTCATCATTCGGACTTCCCTTACTACGAGCAGACTGGATATTTAGTTGCTTGTTGAGTAGTGTATTTATACTTTGAGCTAACAGTATTAAAGATTTCCTGAGGGTGAAGAAACATGTATTCCAAGTAAATGTACTATAAAAATTAAAAACAAAAATAAGTGGTATTCCAGATGCCACTGTGCATCAACAGCTCGTTTTTTTTAGTTGTTCTGAAGTAGTTTCTTCAGGATTCAAGTTGCATGTAAGACTAACACCTTTTTCTGAATTTGCTCTGCACATGTTGCATCTGGCTTTTTGCACATACTCATTCCAGGACTGACCTCTCATGTGCTCTCTTAATAAAACATCAGGTGATCCTGTGTTGGGGGATTTCACTTGCAATGTTCAGATGCAATCATACAAGTCAAAATAATTGTCTGCATCAAAATTAGTTATAAGTATTTTAAAACTAATGCTATTTAAGAAAGTATTCCAATAAGTAAGTAAACTTATTGCAGAGTTTGTGCTTTTTTTTTTTTTATTTTAGTGATAAGAAACACACTGAATTTGCAGAAGTTTTAGGGAAAATTATTTATTTGTGACTTAAGTAGGTTAAGTACAGTTTGCTCACCACACCTAAAGCATGTTTTTTTTTATTATGTGTATAAAATGTACTTGAATGTAGAAGTGCAGCACATGTCCTAATATGTGACATGAAATGCATGCGTGCATAGATGCTTTTTTTTTTTTTTTTTTTTGCAGTGCTTTTTTCAACGTTTTAAAAATCTATTTACCACATCATAGGCCAACATAATGGAATGTTTTTTCATGTGCTATGTATTTTTTTTTCTTTCACCTGATTAGTTTGGCATGACATTTTTTTTGCTTTGTTTATTAATGCAAAATTTGAGAACAATATTTTAAGAAAATGTTATTGCCTATTTTGTTATGAGTTTATATCCCTACTAGTGTTCTAATTAAATAGTGCAATGATTAGTTTCTTTTTTACTTGCCTTAACCACTCACTTTGTTGTTTGTCATGCGGTATGTATGTTCCTTTTTTTTTTCCTTTCACAGCTGCGAGTAGTAAGGGCCTTTAAGAGCACATTGGAAGATATGGAGGAGAGACGTAGTGTTCATAGTTTACACAGCTTACACAGCTTACGTAGTTCTCGCAGCCACCCGAAGCAACTATCCGACATTAGCTACATTGACGAAGACGTGAAAACCCCGTCTCCCAATGACTATCCATATGAGATGACTGACTCACAAAAAAATGCTGTATCCAACTCTTTGTCAAGCAAGAACATGAATCACAATAACACACAATACATGCCACAGCTAAATTCGGGAGAGAATGATGTACACGAGACGGCACCACTGATGGACCAAACTCCTCCCCGGCACCAATCACCCTTGCAGACGCAGGGGACACCTTCCAACTCCCCAACCATAACCACTAGCATTACTCCTGTCAATTCCTCCTCGTCACCTTCCTCCACTACCTCATTGACTGCCAATAATCACCGTGCAAACGTGACGAGTCCCATTGCACATGGATACCATTTACTGGCCGAGCCTACTAAAATTCACGAGACCAGCATCTGAACAACGTGGTAAGGAGAGACTTATCTTCATTTGTTTGACTTTTACAAGTCGCCAGAGGAACTTGCACTGGTGAAACCATACTGTATGGTGTAATCCAAGGCCATACATGCCTTTTCCTACTTTACACTGAGAAGCTTCCTAGAATCTGACGAAAATCCCCACAAGGACTGTTGCGTGTGTATGCGTGCGTTGCTTTCTACAGTAATGTCATATTTGTTGATTTGGATGTAACTGTTACATGGACTATATCATCATCCTGAAGTTGTTGGAGCTTGTGTTAAATAGTAAGGGTGTACAAATTGTAAATTGTACTGTTCGAGATTTCATCTGTATCCATTTGGAATACTTGTAATTTTTCATGTTTTATTTTATCTTTTACAATTAGACCTTTAGTGGTAGCTGTTTAATGCCTTCCACCAGTTTATCTCATGCAGATTACTTTTTTAAATAACCAGGCAAGATTGCTGTTAATTTAAATTTTATTCAGAATAGTTATGCTGACCAAGCTGTGCTAATTCCGTAGTAATTTTTCTATGTAGTTTTAAATAATATTTACCACATGTGGCCCAATTTTTTTTTTTTTTTTTCTAACGTCACCTGTAGTGATCTTTGTGACTTCGAAAAATTGCTGCTGTTGTGTATGATATGCAGTTTGTACATCACCTTGAAGTATCTATAACATGCATAGTACCTCATGAAAACACTGAAGGCAAAAATTTTTAGATCAGATAATTATGGTCATATATTTGTTCTTTCAATTATTTTGTATACTTTTTTTTTTTTTCACCCTTTCGTCAGAAGTTAGTCATTGTCTTCCATCCCAGGTTGTTTCTGGCAAATATAATTTGGCTGTAGTGTATCTTCATTTTTTTTTCTCCAAATAACTGTTCAGGCCTGGTTAAAAAAAAAAAAATGTATTGACCAAGTGATTGCAGATGGTGAATACATATACATTTGTGCAATGTGTCCTGATCCCTAATATGTGTGAGAATATGTGTTGGTCGTTGACTGTATTGAAAGTTGTGGTATTGTGTTTCACAAGATATTTCATAAGAAAAGTATTTTTAGTGTGTATCTGTGTGTGCCATTATGGTTCAATAGCCTGACTAGAACTAGTTAAGTTATGGGGATTGGTGTATTTTTAGGTACTTCATTTCCAAATTATTTTAAGTTAGAGAAGAGTGTGTGTGAAAATTTTTCTCCCCACTACATTTATTTTTGGTATTTGTCAAGGGTTTGTAAGCATGGGCAAACTGAAATGTGATCAAACATAAAAGTAAAAATCATATGTAGATGTAGCACAAACATAAGTTAAACCAAGTGATAGTTATACATGATAGTTATTCAGCATGAAAATATATACATTTTCATTACTAATTTTTCATGCTGTTCAGCTGAAAAACTATATACAGCAATTCCTTGGCAAGCTAAATGCTGGTGAATTCTGTAATGTACTCTTTTAGGATTAATATTCAAAGATGCTGAAATAAAAATGTAATATATTTTTAACACACAAAAAATATGAATATATTATGTCAATTTTCTTTTATCTCTCCCCCTCCTACCCCCCTTTTTCTTTTCATGAAACACCAGGATCCCCTATTGACTTGAAAAGATATCTGGTTGATGATACCTGAAGCACATTTTTCAAAGTACTTTCACTTTTTTCAAAAGAAGAAAAACGTTCTTTTAACCATGTTAATATTCAAAAAATTTAACTTGTCATTCATTCACTTAAAAAACGATTATTCACAATTCCTACTGATAAATATCCATTCTTTGCCCACGATAACATCCAAAGAACAAATTCACAGAAAAAAGGAAAGTGCATCAAGATCTTCATCGTTGACAGTGTTGGTTACTGTAAGAATTCGTTTTAAATATAATATCTTAGTCAGTCTCTCCTCCTTCCCTCCAAAGAAGGAAAAATGCTGTTCTTGATAGAGATTTTAAAATAATCGAACTTGTGCACCTCTATATATAAGCCTTCAAGAAGTGAATTTTCATGTTTATGAACATTGCAATTGTGACACCCAGTTCATTACGAACACACAAAACCCCACTCTTACCAACGTTGAACAATGCACGAAATTCACTGTTTTACATTATGTAATGGAAAATTCTCCCATTGTGTGTCATATTACATGACGTTTGTTCACTCCTTGTAACTTGATTTCTTTTCAGATGTAAAATAGTTAATTGGGTCTCATTCAATTGAACTGCCAAGTGATAAGCTAATACAAATGCAGAAGGAAACCCAATGAAGACAAATATGATGAAAATGAAATTAGTATGAACCCTCTCACAAAGGTGATCTTTTGCAGATTATACATGGGACACATATAAACATAGTTATGTCACAGTTGAACTTTTCGCAGATTATGGATGGGTTGCTATTAAGTATAGTTATGACAGTTTGTGGTTATGTAGTGAGAATATAGATATATGGGTGTAAAGATTTGCACTATTAAATTCTGTTCAGCACATATTAAAAGCTTAAACATTTAAGAATCGACAAAACTGTGCTGTGACAAAAACAAAATGTATTGAAATGTAAGATTTCAGGCAAAAGTTATTAAAAGCACATTTAATTAAATTATATACCATAAAACAGGAACATGTTGGCCAATCAAGCCAATTATAAAATCAGTGTTTTATTTTAAAAAAAACTTCTTAAGTCAGGGCTTGAAAAAATACCATGCCTGTGATGCTCAAGGCGTGTAAATCATTGGCATGGGCAGGTAAATAAGAAATGTAGTTGCCCGATCCAAGCAGCTGAATTTAAAAATAAGGTTTAGAATAGAATTTCCTATTACAAGAAAAAAGGCTGTCACATGTCGTGTTTCATTTCACTGCTGATCACTGGAAGGTGTATTATTGTCATGGAGTGCCAAGGACAGAAGAATATCACTTCTTTAATTATATTATTATTTAGGTCCAGAAATTAGTACCATATGTAGTTTTGCTTTAAATGTTATTTATAGTCGGCAACAAGATGCATGACTCTGATGGAAGTAGCCTCCAGTGTTTCGTGACAAAGGACAAAAACTTCAATGAAAGGGACATAGCAGAATCACTAAATTTCTCAAAATACTAATATCTTAAAACTTGAGCAATTATTGAACATTTTGAATACAGACCCTTAAAACAGAAATGCAAAACATGTAGAAAAAAAGTTCGCATTTTTAACTTTAAAAAATTGAGGGTTTTGATTTCTTATCTTAAAACAATTTTTTTCCTCCTGGATATCCAGCTTTTACTACCTGGGCATGTAACTTTTCAGATGTTTTTCAAGCCCTATAAGTGTAGCTAGGCTTCACGTTTAGCATTCATAGAACTAATGTGCAGTATGGTTAGGTCTTTTTTTCTTTCATTGTTGGGAAGTATTTCCAGGAAAGCTTTTTGACAGAGAAACAAAGAAAAAAATATACACTATATTGAAAAGTATTCGGATATCACAGTGTTTTGGGACAAATGTCTTTATTATTGCAATTAGTAGTTACTCGGTCCACCTTTTGCTTATATGACAAGTGCCAACACATCGAAGCATACTATCAACCAATTTCCAGTAAATCTCTACAGGAATTGCTTGCCATTTTCCCTGTAAAGCTGCTGCCAGAGTGGAGAACGAAGGCGGTCATTGTGTTCAACTTCGTATCTGTCGCTCCAGTTCATCCCATAGGCATTCTATGGCATTAAGATCAGGACTCTGAGCTGGCCAATCTAACAATTCCACCTCATTTTCAAGAAACCAGTCCATATGCTGCGCAGTGTGCCAGGGAGCTTGATAGTGTTGGAAGAGACTACTATCATTTTCATAATACTGTCACATTGTTGGCAGGGTAGAATTATCCAGAATATTGAGGTACAATTCAGAGTTCATGGTTTGTAGTATAATAACCAATGGGCAGATTCCCATCCATAAAAAACAACTCCATACCATGATGGAGCCTCCACTGAACTTAAACATTTGGAAGAACACAGTTCGACGAAAATTGTTCCCCAGGCTGTCACTAAATCCAAACTCGCCCATCAGATTGAAAGAGTGAAAAGCATAACTCATTACACCACAAAGAGCAGCTTTCCAGTCACCCACAATTCAGGAACAACAGGAGACTCGCCACTCCAAGTGGTGCTTCACATTCAAGGTAGTAATGTGTAGCTCGTGTGCCACTGCGCTACCATAATAATCTACACTGTGCGACTCTCTGTGGATAGTTATGATACTAACTGAACCATTACCAGCATTTCCTCCTCCAGCAGTGATGGGAATGGCAGAAGAACTGGATTTTTTAACATTTCTTGCCATGGCTCTTCTGTCACGTTCCGTCAGTTTGTGTGGCCTCCCTGAAAGTTTTTTTTTTTTTTTGTGCTGTAGGTGCACTATCCTGCTTCTATCTCTTCACAACATCACTTAAACTCGATTCTGGTATGTTTAGTTTAGCCGCACTGCTCTGTATGGAAACGTTACTCAAATGACATCCTACGACCAGCCCACGCTTGAATTCGGAAAGCTCACATCCACGGGGCATATCCGCTTCAAAGTCACTGATAACACAACAGAACATCTCAGCTTTATATATGTACCTCCCTACTCACAGTGCACCTTCCTGCGCAACTGTTCTTTGAACTTGTGCAAATATTTTGCAACGTTTGAATACTTTTGATAATATAGTGTATATACTTAAGGTTGAAGAAAAAATGAACAGCTTTGGAAATAGATTGCTTGATGAAAGTGAAGGCAAAAAATTAAGTATCACTCAAAGTTAAAATGGATGAATGAAGAATGTAAATTGCAGTTAATTAAGAAATAAACCACCTCTACGTCTTCAGTCTCATTCTTAAAGACAGAGATCCCAGTAAATCACTGGACTTACAAGGTGTTTACTCTATTCCTGTCAACACTTCCACTGGTGTTACCAAGTACATTGGTAGTACATTCTGCAGCATCACAATGATTGGTGGAACATATTGCTAACATTAAAAAAGGCAACCCTTCCACCTCCCTTTTAACTATCAGCAATACATCCACAATTCCTGATTGGCAAAATGTAACATTTATTGTTCCGTTCGGAAATCCCTTAGGCGCTGTAAAAGCATTGAAATTTACCTTTCCCTTAACACTTGCAACACAGATGCACCTTTTCAAATCCCTATCATTTGGAAAGCTATTTTGAAATCTGGTGACAATTGATGCTAATACCATAGGTTTCATTCCATGGCTGAGGAATGTAGAAGTCAATGACCGAAATGTTCCACCAGTTATTTTTTCATAACATAATCAATGTGTGATATGAGAATTTTGATGCTCTCAATTTTTATTGTGTTTACATGCTGCACTGCCAATCCTTCTCATTGTGATCCCTTCACCTGCTCTAGCACAGGGTAGGGGTATACCAGCCCTGAGGTTGGTTAGACTGCTTTGCAGAGACAAGTTTATCCCACACTTTGTTGCTGTGGAAATTTTGTAATGTGTATTTAGAATCAGCCTACAGCTAGAAAGCCTGGCAGTATGGAAATAAAATGTTCACAGTTTTGTTTTAGGACTGCTCAGTGGAGAGATGTAATTTGAGTCATACTGAGACCGGTATGAGATAGCTAAATAGCACTGCTAATGTAAATCCTGAACAAGATAGATATTGAATTTCTGGTTGTAATGAACACATCTTTTGAATCCCTTCTGATGTGAATTAAATCTTTCAGTCATTCAAAGTCAATACAACCAGTTTAAAAAAAATCAACCAGATTTCTACAATAGATAAAACATTCAGAAATAGAAACTTACAGCAACAACTAAAAAGTATGTTATGAAAATTAACAAATGGCACACAGAAAGCTTCTCATAGCAGAAGAAAGGTATTGGAGGCAATGATGTTCAAGTCAAAAAGTTAAAAGAAAATAATAGGCGTGATCAAATGAAACCCATTTGAGTGACTTTAAGATGAACAAAAAGGTACATCCACAGGTGTGGCAGAATTAAACAAAGAGCAATATATACGGAAGCAAGAATGCACCAGTGTTTGTTAGAAGAAGTTGCCATAGGCATTTAGACATGCATCCCACTGCTTAGAGAGCTGGTGGATACCACCTGCAAAGAAGGACTTTGGCTGCTCCTTGAATCATTTGGTCACCACAGGCATGGTGTCTGCATCAGAGTGGAATCTTACCTCTAGAGCTTTTTTTAAGGGTACAAACAAATGAAAGTCACATGGCAACAGATTGGAGCTATATGCTGTGTAGTGCAGAACCTCCCAACCTTTCCATGCTAACTCATCTAGCATAATGTTCACAACATGCAGACGAGCATTGTCATGTAACAGAATCGCACCGCACGAAACCATGCTGGGTCGCTTATTCTTGATGGTTTTATGCAGCTTGTGCAGTGTGTCTTTGTAGCTGTTGGCATTGATGTTCATGTGAGGCTCTTTGAAGTCCACCAACAAAAGCTCTTTATGATAAAAAAAAAAAAATGCAGTCGGCATAAGCTTGCTGGCAGAAGACTGTGAATTGAATTTTGTGTTTTGGTGATCAGAGATGTTTCCATTGCATGCTCGATGGTGGCACCATGATTTTTCGCTTGCCAATATGTGCGCCAGAAATGCATCGCCCTCTGCTTCATAACGCAGCGAGTGGTTGAAACTCCGACCCATGCGCTTCTTCCTTATGGTGGTTGGTCAGCATCAGTGGGATCCATTGTGAACACACCTTCCCATACTGCAGTGTCTTCGTAACTGCCGTTTGAGCTGTCCCAAATGACATGGTGAAATTCCTCCGCTAGCTAACGTATGCTCCAATAACGGTCCACCCATATTGCTGCATCGATCTTGGCGATGGCTTAGTCTGTCACAACAACATGCGCCTGACCCGGTTGTAGAAGATCTTTCATTTCCTCATGCACTTCCCGAAACATTCACACCCAGTCCGTCACTGTTGTCTTCGACCCACAGTTGTCACCATACACTGCTTGCATTCTGCAATGAATGTTGACTGGTGGACATCCTTCTGCTGTTAGGAACTGAATCGCTGCTCGCTGATGATCCACCTCTTGGAATTGCATCAGCCATGTTGTCAACAATCTGCAGCACAAACCACACACGCGAGGAGAATGTGAACGAGTGCTCGCTTGTTTATTGATCTGCGCTTATCAGGTGAGCTGTGAAGTCATCATGCTGCCTGTGCGCCAGTCCACATGATGCGGCAACAAACTAGTTTTATTTTATCATGCCTCATATATAGAAGAAAACATGATATAATTCTACACCTTCTAGCAGAAGAATTTTGCATAATGGGAGAATTGAAAATAGGCAAAAAATATTAATCGGAAAAGCTATGCTGAGGAAAAAGAACTTTTCAAATACAGTGGGCAAAAAAGTATTTACACACATAAATTACTTTGTATAAATAAATGTGAAAAGCAGTTGTGACTAAATATTTTTAATCATTGGATTACTCTTACAACAAACACACGTTTCTTCTTTACTAATCAAAAGAAATATATATATGACAAATGAAAATATTTTTTCATGCCAAAAAAAGTATCTGCACATTAGTAAAGATAAAAACAAACTTTTGAAATAAAAAAAAAACGTTATTTGTACTTATTACGCATGCCTTTTGCTTCAATTACAGCTTGGCATTGATTCTACTAATTTTCTAGTTGTCTCTACACTGATTTTCAGCCATTCTTTGCAGAGTGCTAACTGAAGTTCAGTTTTGTTGGAAATTTTCCTTTTCATCACTTGCAAATGCCCCAAATTCCAAATAGGGTTGAGATCTGGCAATTATGGAGGCATTTTCAGTTGATTTTTCACTTTATAAAGCAACCATGACCTTGTTATGTTGGCTGTGTGTTTAGGATTGTTCCGCTGAAAATGGAATTAATCTGCAATCCCCAATTTCAATATACAGGCTAATAAATCAGCTTGCAATATATCAATATACTGTAAAAGTTATGCATCCCCAAATCATTACATGTCCACCGCCATGTTTTATAGTTGGTCTTAAATTTTTCGTTTCAAGGGAAGTGTTTCCCTTTCTCAACACATTTCTTTCCATCTGAATTGAAAATGTTTAACTTGCTTTCGTTGGAAAATATCACATTTTGCGAAAACTCTGCTGGTTTGCTGACATAAGCTTTGGCAAACTCAAGTCTTTTCTGCCTATTTGTTTCACTGATATAAGGTTTTTTTTCCTGGGTGTCGTGCCTCGAATATGTGAATCGTGAAGGATATTACAAATAGTTTGAGAATTTATTATGGTCCCCAATGTTTAAAGCGACATCTGTAGTCAACTCTCAAACACTTGTGGAGGGGTTTCTCGATACTTTCCTAATGATGTCCCTCTGCTGCCTTGCATTAATCTTGAGACGCTCAGATCGCATGTTATTCTCTGTATTTACCACTCTTTTTTATTCTTGCTGAAGACTAGAAAAGTTTAACTTTAAACTTCTTTCCAATTTCACGATATCTTAAACCACAGTCGTGAAGAGCTATAATCCTCTCCTCCATTACAATGGAAAACTTGCACTTTTTCTGAGCCACGACAGCTAAAACTAAGTTGCCCTCTGAAGATGTTGTAACGCGCCGTTTAAACAGTGTGGGATTTGCATTTGTTGTCAGTTTGCATAATGTAATGTTTAACTGCTTTAAAACAGTGTTTTATGTGCAGATACTTTTTTGGCATGAAAAATTAACATTTTCATTTGTTATATTTCTTCTGATTAGTAAAAGAAACACGTGTGTGTGTTTATTGTAAAAGTAATCCAATGATTAAAAATATTTTGTCACAATTGCTTTCTACATTTATTTATGCAAAGTAATGCATGTGTGCAAATACTTTTTTTGTGTACAGTACATCTTCCAGAAGCAGAGATAACGAGAAAAAGGTTTTGACCTTTACGCCCCTGAGCAGGAAATCTGTGCATTATTTAAAGAGAATAATGCTCTACATATCTATTGTAGCAAATGGCATCCAGTTAAAAAGAAATTTCTCAGTAGGGTATTTAGAAGCGGAGGTACTGCTGCAAACAGTGGTGCGCAAACACAACCTAGCAACAGAACTGTGATCTATAAAACTCCTCAAATACTAACCTAAAATGTTCCTCAAGGGAAATGGCATCTGGTGTTGAAAGAAATTTTTTTTATGTCAAGTGTAGAAGCAGAGATATTGAGAAAAAAAGATTAAACATAGGAAACCCCTAGTGGCAAAATTGTGCATTATTTGGGAAGGAATTACACAGAGTTTTCATAGTTAACAGTACCTGAGTGAGAAAGGATTTTTTAATCTGGTTTTTAGTTCCACAGATATTTCAGTAAAACGGAAATGTGAACTTGTTCATTAAAGAAATTTTGAAATTATATGAGCATTTCGCACTGTAAACAGTCCCGAATAAAGAATTTTTCAAATCTGAGTTTTTAGAAGCAGAGATGTCGGATCGGAGAGAACACAATTTACCTTTACGCCCCCTAGCAAAAAATCTGTTACTTTAAAATTTTAAAAGTATATAAGAAAAATTTTGCACTGGAAACTCTCTCCAACAAAGGAATCAAATTGGACTCTTAGCAGAGAAAACAACAAACATGATATATACATGTACGCCCCTGGTGGGAAAACTGAGTTATTTTAACAGGAAGTATTCTCAAAAGGTTTTTCGAGGTGAGCTGCATCGGTCCACGAAAAATGTTTTCAGTAGTTTCCAGAAGCTTAGATTTTGCTGCAGATACATCAGAAGCAGAAATAAACACTTACGTACCCTGGTGGCCAAACCATTCTTTACTAAAAATTAGAAATTATATGCAAAACATTTCCCATATGAAACTGTTTGCTATGCAGGAAGAATTTTTCGAATCTGACATCTAGAAGCAAAGATATTGCTGGAGAGAGAGGGGGGGGGGCAAAAATTACCTTTACGCCCCTAGCAGAAAATCTATGCATTACTAGAAAAAAATATTGTGCCCAAAATAGTCTGTTATCAATATGGCATCGAATGTAAGAAAGAATTTTGTCAAACGGTTATTTAGAAGCAAATATCTGCAATAAAATGTATTTTGAATTTCATATATGCATTTATGCCCTCTAGCAGCAAAGTTTTGCATTGGAAAAAAAAAAAAAGACATGAAGGGAAGGATCATCATTCGTACATTTCAAGCATTCCAATGCAAAAATATTTTTAAATCTATTAGTCGCAGATATATGATGTCCACAGATGGATGGACGAACTGATAACATAAGCATGATCTTTTTTACAAAAGATGTGCCAAGAAAAAAAAACAGTGTCCAAACAGTAAACTGAAAAAAATGCAGAAATTTGTTAATGAATTGAGAGAACTAAATGAGAACAGCATTGCTCTACAGAACTTTTGAAATTAGCTGGTGCTTTTTGTGCAACTATGAGCCCCTTTCCAAACTGGATAACCCTACATTAAAAATTTACTTAGGAAATTCATTTAAAGATAATGTTATTCCAAATGCAATTTTGCTGCAGAAATGTTATATTTGCCAAAAATATATGATATTTACAAGCAACAAGTGGAAGATTTTTTTAATCGATATCTGGTGTAAGCATCATAGCAGAAGAAACAACTGATTCAGAAGGTAGGTACATTTTGAATATTCTTGCTGTTCCATCAGCTGAAATGAACGTTGAAAGCTGTAATGCTGAAACCTCTTTGAATGCAATCTTCCTTGAGTGCATCACTTTGGAATGCATTAATTTTAAAACAGTCAGCTTGGCAATACTTCAGTGCATTAATAAGTATGAAATACCTGTTGCAAATATAAGCATTTTTGTGACAGATAACACATCTTACATGTCCGAAGTGTAATGAAAGAGCTTGAAAGCTGTATTTTTGAATGGTGTTCACATCACCTGCAATGCACATCTTTTAAAACTTTTGGGCAAAATTTTGCAGAATGAATATGAAAATGTTAACTCTTTAGTAGTTATTAAACGTGCCTTCACAGCTTATTCCTCCTGTAAAGGATGTTTTAGATTATTTTTGCAAGAGCAGGGGGAAATTCCTTGTTTACAGCCAGTACCTGTGCAGAATAAGTAAAACAGTTGGTTTGAGGCTGTCCTTTTTCAGTGCAAACATTTAGAAGGCTATGTAGAGTTTCAAGTACTTCCAATATTGGATTTCGTAAGAAAAAGTCTGCTATTGAAAAGTTAATTTGTTTTTTGACATGCAATTGCACTGTTGGGCTTATTAAATCCATGTTGAACACTTACTGCATGTGTTGGTTTCCGTATTTCTGTTGTGTAGATGCGGCATGGAGGTTTTTTTTCCATTTGGTTGCTGTTCCTTTTTAATTGGCCTCGTCACTAAATGAATTTTTTTCCCTTTGCTGCTTCTACGTTTCGATACGTTTTTTACCCAAGTACTTTCGGTAACATTCCGTTACCGTCATCTAGGGGACATTTTGCTCCAACCTGCACGGACCGTGTCGGCAGAGCATTATGTGGTTCTCGTGGGCTGCATCTGTTTGTGGCTATCGCTTCCTCTTGGGCGTTGTGGTGCCATCTCTTGTTGCCCAGCGATCTCATTTTTCGAACTTTTCCCATTTTTTTGCTCAATTTTTATTAAATTCCTCCAGCTGTTTCTTAAAATATTAGGGTCATTGTGGTTGCAAACTTTTGCTCTATTTTTTTCTATCATTTTTTTCTATCATTGATTTTTTTCTATCAATGATAGAAAAAAATAGAGCAAAAGTTTGCAACCACAATGACCCTAATATTTTAAGAAACAGCTGGAGGAATTTAATAAAAATTGAGCAAAAAACCGGAAAAGTTTGAAAAATAAGATCGCTGGCCAACAAGAGATGGCGCCACAACGCCCAAGAGGAAGCGATAGCCACGAACAGATGCAGCCCACGAGAACCACATAATGCTCTGCCGACACTGTCCGTGCAGGTCGGAGCAAAACGTCCCTAGATGACGGTAACGGAATGTTACCGAAAGTACTTGGGTAAAAAACGCATCGAAATGTAGAAGCAGCAAAGGGAAAAAATTCATTTAGTGACGAGGCCAATTAAAAAGGAACAGCAACCAAATGGAATAAAAACCTCCATGCCGCATCTACACAATGGAAATACGGAAACCAACACGTGCGGTAAGTGTTCAACATGGATTTAATAAGTCCAACAATGCAATATGTAGAGTTTGTTTTTTTTTAAAGAAAAAGGCAACAGTAGTAGTTGTATTCTGGATAAAATCATTGGGTATTGTCAAGATAAGGATTTAAAAGAAAATGTGAAGCAGGTTGAGGAGGTGCATGTGCCATATTTCCAGACAGCTCACTTTATTTGAAAAACAATGAATTTCCATGTACAAAACATATAGTGATATGTCAGACATTTCCAACAGTGTTCTTAGCAAGAGTTAGGTTGCTGTGATCGCTGCCCTGTGAAAAGAGCTCTGTCCACTTGTTATGAAAAAAATTAAGCCTTTTTTTTTGTTAGCCAGCCACAAATTTCTTCAAAGCATGTAGGGTGTTTGATCCCTATCAAGTTAAGTCCTTGGACCTTTCAGATGATGAAGAGGATTTGTTTTCAGCTACATTCCTATGTTTGAAGATGAGGACCAACTAAAATGTGAATTTTGTTCATATAAAGAGAGCATAAAAGAATTTCATGTCAGTGAAGGTTTGCTAGACTTCTGGAATACGAAAAAAGATAATTTTACTAAGCTACATCAAGTCGCTATCCGCTGTTTGTCAGTACCCACAAACAGTGTTGATGCAGAATGATCTTTTTCTAAATTTAGAAATGTGTTACAGGACAACAGACACAGAATTAAAGAAGAAAATCTGTGTATGTATGATATTATGTATCAAAACATTGTCCACTTAATCAGAAATCTTGATCTCATATAGAGGTTATTCTTTTTCAGTTAAATCCATTCAAGTAGTGGTTTAACTGTTGGAACTTTTATGTGTTATAGTTCCTTTGTGTGAAATGTAATTTCTCAGTTGGAAGTTATTAGTATTTACTGCAAGCAAATACTTCGGTAATCAAATGTAATTCAAGGAAAACTTTTCACGTACCTCTCAGTTGTAATTGGTCGATGTTCAAGTCATTTGTATGGGTTTTCCCATCAGGCTCTTGAGTTTAGGCTTTTACGAAATTAGTTGGCCCATTTTCTTCATGGGGTCCCGAAATTGAATAGACAAATTAATGTATTTGAGGAATTTTCAAGACTATTTTTGACCAGGATATATTTTAGTTGAAATACGAGAGGCACATGAAGACAAAGGAGTTATGAAATTACGCTGGAAAGCTATGTCGAAAGACTAAAAGTATTATGAAAATTTAAAATCTTGACAAAACAGATTATAAGGTATAACAATGTTGAAATTACCTTGGATTAAGATGTACAAGACACCATGACCCAGGATCAAAGGAAATAAGAAAACCATTAAATACCTTGAAAAATGTGCCTCTCGTATTTCAACTAAAATATATGCTGGTCAAGTAATAGTCTTGAAAATTCCTCAAAAACATTAATTTGTCTTTTCAATTTCGGAACCCTGTGAAGAAAATGTGCCAACTAATTTCTTAAAAGTCTAAACTCACGAGCCTGATGGGAACAACCATACAAATGATTCGAACATCGACCACTTACAACTGAGAGGTACATGAAAAGTTTTCCTTTAATTACATTTGATTACCGAAGTATTTGTTTGCAGTAAATACTAATAACTTCCAACTGAGAAATTACATTTTACACAAAGGAACTATAACATGTAAAACGTTCCAACAGTTAAACCATTACCTGACTGGATTTAACTGAAAAAGAGTAGCATATATAAAACATGTTTTTTTAATCTTGATATGTCGAGAAATATGTACATATCATGTAGAGGTGTTGATAACATTGCCAGAGTTTGAATGGTTTATAAATGTAAGTATCAATTTTTAAAATTATAATGCTTATTTAGTTACATACTAGTTATTTGTATTACTGCTTCGTAACTGGTATTCGTTTTTTGGAAATGTTAGTGTAAATCCTCAGGTGCAAGTTTTGCCTTTTCCCCAGTGATAAAATTACTACCCTAACTATGATTACTTAATAAATACATACATACAACTCACTAAGCTGTTCTCTGAAATTTAGAGGTTAGCTCCACAAACAAATGCAAACCACCTGATAAATGTTAAACTGATTTACTTACTATTGCTGTATCAAACTTCTCCATTTGCAGTGATCTTGACACACAACTTGGGCTTCACTGACTTCCATCACACGACATACGCAAGACCTTCTATATTTGATACTCGTAATCTTGTTCTCATGCAGACACTCCTGAATCTGATTCTCCCACGACTTCCTTGGCCTTCCTCTGACTTCCTTTCCTGACACTTGGACTGAAAAATTTTCTTAGTAAGAATCTCATCACTCCTCCTTTCAACATGGCCAAACCACACAAGAATATTAGTCTCCACCTTACTAACTTAATAAAGAAGGGGAAAATTATATAAAGTTCTGTTTTTTGAGTAAGGAACTTGTTCCATGTAGGGTTTTTTTTTTTTTTTTGGGGGGGGGGTTTGGAGGCTTGAGCAACTCAATGGGCCCGTCCCTGATTTAGGGCCACTGGTTCCAGGGAAAGGATAGAGCCAGTGCTGTAAGACATGCAACATTCATGCCTCGCAGGATTCGAACCCGGACTCCTTCCGGACGAATGATCAGAAGCCATCGCTTAGGCCACTGTGCCACCGGGGCGGCCCATGTGGTTTTGAACCCAAAAGAGAAAAAAAGTATTTGTTCTAAATGCAAGTTCAGTCCAAATGGTGTAGAGAATGACCAGGTGAAAAAATGTGTACATTTAGGAAAATTGTTAGACAGAGGAAACGTGAAATTAGTCTGCAGGTAAATCCATCTTTGAAAGTCATAGCTGCCTTAGGCAGAATTCATGAGTGTATGAAAGTGTAACTGTTCCTACCCTCTGATGTATGGTAGTGAAACGTGAGTACTGCAGAAGAGACATAGTAAGATAGGAGTTTGTGTGCTGGACAGATGTGTTACTTACAGGGAAAGGGAGTGGGGCTGTGGTAAGAATTGTGCTGTTCATGGAAGATGTATTGTGAAGAGTATGAAATACAAAAGATGTTTAAGGAAATGTGATGGATGTCAGTGAAGCTCGAATTGTATTTAGAATTCGCTGTTAAGTGGAGATGTTTGATACATCAACAGTAAGTAAAATGTGGCACAATCAGTTTTAAACTTTAATCTTTCAGATGACTTTTATTTGAGGAGGATGAATCTCAGAACACAGGTTGGTGATATGTTAAATTTAATTTTCTTTCTTCGAGTCTTAAAAAATCGTAAAGATACACGGAATGCGTGTGAAGTTGGAGTCTTGGGCCAAGATCACTGTAAATAGACATTTGGCACATTAAACAGTAAGTGAAATTTAAGATAAGTAATTTAAATTTTTGGTTGATCTTTGGAAAGATAATTTCCGAATCTCCGTGAATAACTTATTGCTGTGCCATAAATACTTAACGGGAATTATACAGGATAAATTTATTAAGGTATATTACCTCTCAAATTTTTGATCTATAAACTAATCATCGTCAGCAGTTCCTGCATCTTTCTACTTCCACAGGTCTGGCAACCAAGCCTGGTTGATTTGCCATCCAGCATGGTCATTGATGTTGCTAACTAGTGTCTTGTAAGTTTCCAGAGATTCCTCTTGCACCGGAAATTAGAGGAATCCCCTGGAAATTTACAAGACACAAGGTGGCAACATCAACGACCATGCTGGATGGCAAATCAACCAGGCTTGGTCGCCAGACCTCCTGACGATGATCTAGTGTACAAATCGAAAATTTGAGAGGTAATGTACCTTAACAAATTTATCTTCTATAATTCCTGTTAAGTATTTACGGTACTGAAAGTAATTAGAGGAAGCAATGAAGTCATTAATTATTAGAATTAGTGATGTGTATGTATGAATGATGAGTTTTAATTATTGTGGAAGTATCAAACATCTCCACATTTGCAGCAGTTATGACTCACATACACACATCATATGCTTCACACACACACACACACACACACATGACCTGTTGTATTAAATATCCATTATCATTTTGAGATATTCCTTGCCAATCTTCACAAGAGAAAACTTGAAAATTTCATCAGCTACCCCAGGGGTCAGCAAACATTTTTTGTATGGAGCCAAATGGTAAATATTTTAAGCTCTGCGGGCCCAAGAGACAAACTCGAGGATATTTATGTAGGTTTTTTTTTTCTTGGTATTTAAGTAGGTAGACCTACTTAAATAACAAATAATAATAAGTAGACTAAAAAAATAATAATTAGACTAAAAGAAGACTAAAATTGTTTGAAATACAGCTCTACTAATGAGAAGAATGGAATTGCTTTTTTGGAATAACATTTCTCCAAATTGGGGTTCAAAGTTGTACTCCTTATCAAAATTGATTGCAAATGCTCATCTGTTAATCCTGATTTGTTTTGAGATTTTACGTATTCCATCTTTGAAAATGTCTTTTTCACACAGGTAGGTGCTTCCAAATACTCGTATAAATCCTTGAGCATATGATCTTAATTGTCCATATTCATCGCTTGGAAGACATATATAGAATTCTGTTAGATTCTTCTTTTGAAATTTGTCTTTTAGCATGTCATCCCTTTGCAGATTAATCACTTCCATTGAAGCTTTGTTGGAAGCTCCTCAACTGTACAGTCAAAGGGATTTTGATATATGGAATGTCTTCTGCACTTGCATCAAGATCTGAAAAACTGGAACTGTAGTTTGAGCTCAGAAAACATATCTGCCACAAATTTGTGTGGGAATGGAGATTTCACTTCTTTTAATTTTTGACAGCAGAGGAAATGCACAAAGCAGCTTGACATGATTTGCAACTCAATCAATGCCAGTTGTAGTCAAAATGACTTTGCCACAGTATAAGTTTCACATATGAGCACTGTTTTGCCTTGTAGTTTTAAGTTTAATCCATTAAGAAATTCTATGATATCTGCAGCAAAAAAGTTAATTTCCAAAGCCATTCTGTGTTCAATAATAATGGTTGAGGGTGGATTTTCTAGTTGAGAAAAGTTCCAATCGCTCCTCTGAGTTCAAAAAATCTCAGTAAAACTTTACCACTGCTGAGGCATTGAACTGTTGTATGGTAGGACAAGTTAGGATATTTAGCTTCCATTTCTGGTAAAAAAAACCACGGAACTAACGATGGTTAAATCCGCAAGAGTGAATGAACTTCACAACTGGATCAAGAATACATGGCAGATTCAGATATTTCTCACAAAGTACCTGCTTGTGAATAATACGCCGCCCCGGTGGCGCAGTGGTCTAAGGCGTTGGCCTCTGATCATTCGTCCGTAAGGGGTCCGGGTTCGAATCCCAGTCAGGCATGGATGTTGTGTTTGTCTTACGGCCTGGTTCTCTCCCTTCCCTGGAACCAGTGACCCTAAATTAGGGACGGGCGACTGCTTATAGCCCATTGAGTTGCTCACGGTGGTCGTTAAACCTCCAGTCAAAATAATAATACAGTGAATAACCATAGGCTTTGAACACCTTGCATTTTCACAAGCCTCACAAATTTTTTCAACTAAGCCTTTCCCTGTTCCACACATTTTTACCAACATCTGTTGTGACACAGTTTAGCTGATTCCACTTCAAGTTGTACTTTGTCAATGTTTTCTGAACTTCCCTGAAAATATTTTCACCTGTACTTGTTCCACGCAGACTATTCATAGAAGCTAATTCTTCATTCACTTTAAACTCTGAATTGACTCCTTGAATAAACAGCAGCAACTGAGCAGTATCAGCAACGTCTTTCGACTCTTCAGGAGCCAAGGAAAACCACTCGAAATCATTTGCCTTATTTTTAATTGACTGTTGATGTTGCTCCAGTGGTGCCCATATGAGTACTTTTAGGGGGGGGAAGGTTGTTAAGAAAAATTCTTACCTTCATCAAGGTTATCAAACATTTTAGTAAATGTACAAGATACTAAAATATAAAAAAAATAATTGATACAATCAATCATTGATATCTTATTTTTAAAAATGCTTTTAAGAAAGGTTGTCTATTTTAGTGTTTTAAATTTATCAAAAATTTGGCTATACCAACTGCTGGGGGGGGCTTGACCCCCCTTATGGGCGCCCTTGTGTTGCTTCCAATGTCCTCAATTCTTCAAGCAACTGTTCTCGCTGAAAAGATATGATTTAAATAAATTAATTTTCCCTGGATACATTTTTCTGCTGCTACAGTCAAACATGCTTTAATTATCTCACCATCACTAAATGTTTTTTTTTTTTTTTTCCCCTTCACTAACTTTAGTTGCAGCCTCATTTTCATTTTTGTGAATAAATCGCGTTGTGATTATTCACGAAAAAAATTATTCGTGAGCATGTTTTTTGAATCTGTTCTGACACTAATTAAATTTATCAAAGCTATTCAAACTCAATGGAACTGTTTAGGAAAACAATCAACTGGTTTCAACAATACATAAAACATCCAGAAATAGAAACATCTGCTTTAGTTCCACCAATGGCTAAAAAAGCATATCACAAAAATTAACAAATGGTGCACAAAAAGTTTCTCGTAGCACAAGGAAGGTATCTGAGACGAAAAGATTTTCAAAGCGAACAATTAAAGAGATATACAAGAAAAGGAAATGCTATATAAATCTATGCCTTCTAGCGAAAGAATTTTCTGCAGTGAAAAAGTTGAAAATAGCCGAAAAATATTCTGCATGGAAAAAGCTATGCTAAGGAAAAAGAACTTTGCAAATACATCTCCCCAGAAGCAGAAATGGCAAAAAGGTTTCGACCTTTACCCCCCCCCCCGTGGGAAATATGTGCATTATTTATAGAGGAGGATGCTCCACATCTCCAGTGTAGTAAATAACATACAGTAAAAAAAAAAATTCTCAATAGTGTTTTTAGAAGTGGCAACACAGCTGCAAACTGAAGTGCACAAACACCACCTACTGACAGAACTGTAAACTACAAAATTCCTCGTATACTAACCTAAAATGTTCCACAAAGGAAATGGCATCAGTTGTGGAAAGAATTGTTTAAATCGCACATATAGAAGCGGAGATATAAAGAAATGCAGATTAAGCATTTGCGCCCCCTAATGGCAAATTTGTGCATTATTTTGGGAAGAAAATGTGTGCACAGAGTTTACATAGGTAGTAGTATCTAGCCGAAGAAAAGTTTTTCAATCTGGTTTTTACTCCTGCAGATATTGCTGTAAACAGAAATGTGAACTTATGCCCTGTGTTGGTAGATTTGTGCCTTAAGAAAAATTTTAAATTATATGAAAAACATTTCGCAGTGGAAACTCTCTCCAACAAAGAAGTTTTCAAATCAGACTCTTGGAAGCAGAGATATTGACAAAAACATGATGTGCATCTACACCCCTGGTGGAAAAGCCATGCATTATTTTAAGAAAAAGTATTCTCTAGGGGTTTTTCAATGTGAGCGGTATCTGTCCAGGGAAGAATTTTTTTCAATAGAGTTTTCAGGAGCTCAGATTTGGCTGCAAGTACATCAGAAACAGAAATAAACACTTGCACTCCGTGGTGGCCAAACCATTCTTTACAAAATATTAGAAATTATATACAAAGCATTTCCCCATCAAAAGCTGTATCTGGTGCTGAAAAAGGATTTTTCAATCGCAATTTACCTTTACACCCCCTAGCGGAAAGTCTATGAATTACTTGAAAACTTTGAAATTATATGAAAAACATTTCACACTGGAAACTTTATCCAACAAAGAAGATTTTTTTTTAAATAGGACCATTTGAAGCAGAGATATTGACAAAAATAAGATATACATCTATGCCTCAGGGCAGAGAAACCTTGCAATATTTTATAAAGAAAATATTCCGAAAGGGTTTATCAATGTGATTGGGATCAGTCCACGAGTAAATTTTTCAATGTAGGTTTTAGCTCAGGTTTTGCTGCAAATGCAAAATCGTTTTTTACAAAAAGTTAGAGATGAAAAAATCATTTTTACCAAAAATTAGAAATATATGCAAAAGATTCCCGATTGGGAGTTTTATCCACTGCTGAAGGAATTTTTTTTAAATTGGAGTTTTAGAAGCAGAGGTATCTGGTAAAACACAGTTTACTTTTATGCTCAGTACTGAAAAATCTATGCGTAACTTGAAAAAGTGACTATGCCTAAATAGTCTTTGACATAAATGGAATCGAAAGGTAAAATAATTTTTTCAGTTGGATATTTTGAAGCAATTATATGGAGCAAAATGTGTTTTTGAATTTGATATCTGCATTTGTGTCGTCTAGCGGCAAAATTGTGCATCGTGAAAAAAATTAAGTAAAGGATCATCATTCACGTATTTCAATCTTCCCGATGCAAAAAGTATTTTTTAAATCGGACTATTAGTTGAAGAGATTTCATGTCTGCAGACGGATGGACGGAAGATGTGCGAAAAATGTCTTGCTATTTAATAATGGGTGCAAATTATTGCGTGTTTTGGAAAGTTCTGTTTTTTTTTAAGTAAAAGATTGATTTGCCATGTAATAGACATTTAGTAAGCATTAATCTTCAATATAATGTCTCCGGGTTCGAATCCCGGTGAGGCATGGATGTTGTTTGTCTTAAGGCACTGGCTCTCTCCCTTCCCTGGAACCAGTGACCCTAAATTAGGGATGGGCGACTGCTTATCGCTCATTGAGTTGCTCATGGTGGACGTTAAATCTCCAATCAAATATATATATATATATATAAAATGTCCATTACTTTCCACACTCCTCTCCGTGTATCTGGAAGCTTGTCGATTCCCTCAGCACAAAACGTGCAGGACTTAGTGTATATAAATATGTTTCCTTTAAATGATTTAATGGAGTATATAAATATGTGACCAGAATGATGAAAAGGTACACATGGCACTAAAGGAATATACCCCAATGAGCCATTACCTTATTACCACATACCTAATAAGCTGTAGGACTCTCTTTAGGCCGCAAAACATCAGCCACTCGGTGAGGCATCGATTCAATGAAGTAGTGATGGGTATCCTGGAGTATCTGGTACCATAATGTCAACAGCAGGGCCTCTAGTTCCCATACATTTCGGAAGGGTGGTGATTTAGCACGAACCTATTTTTTCAAGTGGAATTGCAAATGTTTGATTGGGTTCATGTCAGGTGAATTTGGATGCTAGGGCATTAACGGAAAGTCACCAGCGTGTTCCTCGAACCACTCCTTCACGATTTTGGCAGTGTGGGCATTATCCTGTTGGCAATGGCCATCGCCAGCAGGGAACACAGTTGCTATGAATGTGTGAACATAAGTCCGCAACGATGTTCAGATACCTGACAGCTGTCGGGGATTGTGATATTGGGGCCTAAAGTGCCCCAAGAAAACATCGCTCACAACATACCACAGCCATGGCCTGTTTCCGCCCAACAGTGCATCCAGTTGCCATAGCCTCCATTGGTAATCGGCATATCCGTGCTCGGCCATCTACGTGATGCACCAGAAATTTTGATTCGTCAGACCAGGCCACTTTCTTCCAATCATCCACAGTCTAATCTCACTTATCTTGGGCCCATTTCATGCATTGTTGTCGACGACATGCAGTGGTCATGGGAACCTGGCTGGGTCTTTGGCTACAAAGGCCCCATGCGCAGAAGGCTGCGATAAACTGTGTGCTGCGACACATTGCTCCGACTACCACTGTTGTAACTGCAGGTGATTTGTGTCCCGTGAACAATGCGCGACAGTCTCCGCTCCAATCTGGCATCCGTGAGCTGCGTAATTCTTCAATCAGACTACACACTGGGGAATGACAGTTCGTCGTCTGGTCATTTGTGTACCGTTTTTGATAAGTACTCGCTACAGCAGCACATGAACAACCTACAAGTCATGCCATTCGATTGTAGTTCCGAGGCACTGTGCCAGCACAATTTGTCCTTTATCAAACTCCGAAAAATCAGCAGCTTTTTTTTTTTTTTTTTTGTTGTTGTTGTTGTTGTGAGATTGGAGGTTTAACGACCACCGTGAGCAACTCCATGGGCCTATAAGCAGTCGCCCGTCCCTAATTTAGGGTCACTGGTTCTAGGGAAGGGAAAGAGCCAGTGCCGTAAGACAAACAACATTTATTCCTCATCGGGATTCGAACCCGGACCCCTTTCGGACGAATGATCAGAGGGCATCGCTTAGACCACTGTGCCACCGGGGCGGCTCAGCAGCTTTTCCCCATTCTGTCTTCGAACACTCTACCAACCGAAAGCCGGTCCTCGGTTTGTATATATACTGCTCTGTGAACTTCAGCTGTGACACCGTTTGGTCTCCAGGCAAGTTCATTTTTCTAGGCTGGGGGTGATCATAATGTAATGGCTCATCAGTGTAAACATTCCTTTAGTGCCACATAAACCTCTTCATAATTCCAAACTGTTTTTTCGGTGAGGGAAACATAAAAATAAGGTGGTGCAATATCCGTTGTATATGGGGTGGGCAATAACACTACCCATTCTAATATAATGAGCTTTTCCCGTTTTCTCGAAGACACTTGTAGCCCTGTGTTATTGTGCTAACACACTACACTATTTCAGTTGGCCAATATGGGACACTTCTTTGATTACTAACTCGAAATCTGATCACTACTGCGATAGTTTCTTCAGGCAAGACCTCGTAAAGGATGGGGCCTTTCCTGTCCCACAAGAAACATGTGGTTCTGTTGATCAATATTCGGGTTATTGGAGCAGGTTGCCTGAGCTTGCAAGCTCTTTGTCTTATGAGGTTAGTGTAAATTATAAATTTTTCATCTCCAGTAACCATCCTGTCCAAAATGGGTCATTTACTTACTGCATGGTAGGGAAAAACATCCAACACATGATACACTGCTCTTATCAGTTGTTTCCTTTCAATCAGTTTGTGATTAAAAGAAACCTAATTGTTCAATGAGGTTTCTTTCAATCAGTTCACATAGTACTCGTCTTGCATGCTTTAAGACAAACTCCAGCATATGGATGTGTGTTGCAAAATGGTGGAATGGGGAAAGGTTGTACTGGTCTCCTTATTCTGCAAACATCAGGTAAGGGTTCTCCATGTCAAATGTCATCGTGAAGCTCTGATGGCCTTCCTGAACAATGGTCATCTTGCAAGGTGAAATTTCCCTCTCTAAATTTGATGAAACATCTTTGCAACGTACATGAATTAATTGGCATAGCATCTGATCCAATACTCTACACTAGGGATTCGTCCCCAACTGTTGCACTGTATCCATTTTTGGAATTAACAAAGAATGCAATGCTTTAAATGCATTCTATCTATTGGCATCTTTATGCTTAACTTACACATAAACAAATAGTTACTGCATGTTTGTTATGAAGTTTTTATACTTGAGGGAAAGGAGACACAGCCAGATGGTTTTATGTTTTACAATGGTTTTCTTCAATAGGACAACAGGTGCGCATTTTGAAAATTTTCCGCATAAAAAATGACAGAACTTTCCGATACACCCAACATAAAATAAAGTAGCAAATTATTAGTGACATCTACAACGTGTTCGGCCGCCCTTGGCCTTCAAAACAGCCTTGATGCAATGTGTCATGGATTCAAAGTAGTGATGATGTATGTGTAATTGTTGGCACATATGTACCGTATTTTTACTTTTTCCATGTAGCAACTCCTTCAGTGAACCTGAAAATTATATTGCCCTGGAGCAGGAATCAAACCCCTATCTCCCAATTTCTGGTCGAGCATGCTATCTGTTACACCACCCAAGACAAGGAAGTTCCAAGCAAATGAAGCTAAGCAGGTGTAACTTAGAAATCTGAGAATCGTGTTCAGATTTGCGCTAGTTGAAGCTATTCCGCGCTTCTTCATAGCTTCACGGCAACCTTTTCTCACATCCTGGGTCGGATGTAGGTCACAAGTTCCAGTGCTTCAAATGTAATTCTCAAGTTTTCTGAAGGAGTTGCTACATGGAAACAGTGAAAATATGGCACATTTGTGCCAACGATTACATTTGTATTGCCTTCCATGTATTAATATTTGCGAAGAATTATTTCTTCAGGGAAATTTGTTTTATGATGATATATATATCACTCTATAGGTATGTTCAGCTAAGCAGATGTAATGGTATCTGTCAATTGCTAAATGTTCTCTGGAGGAGGATCTCAGTTACAAATGGCTCTCTCATCTCACAGATGCTCAATTGGGTTAAGATCTGGAGACTGTGAGGGGCCATTTTTAGAACTTTGAAGTCACACTCATCCTCCTGGAACTACTATGTTATGATCTGAGTTGTAGCATGGTGCATTATCATTCTGGAAATAGCCCTTTCCATTAGGAAACACTATGCATACATACTTGTGTGGCTGGTTCACAGCGATGTGAAGATCCAAATGCTGTTCCAGAGGTATTAAGGAACTCGATACCTGTAATGAAAACAGACCATTTCAGTGCCTCCAGCAGCTTGTACAGTTAACATTAGGCAGCTGTGATCCATTGATGTGTGCTGATGACACCATGTTCTCACCTCTCCTTTGGAATGTATTAACTGAAAGCAAGATCATTAGACCAGGTGACCTATTTACAGTCCTCAAGGATCCAGTTTTAGTGTTTCTGTGCCCATTTCAGGCGAATTCGTCAGTTTTTTGTTGTTTATGAAAAGTACATGAAGTGGGTGTCTCCTGTCATAGCCCATTCATGCCAATGTGAAGCATGCTGTATATGCCAAAATGCTTATCTTGCTGTTGTACTATGCAATTACTTGATGCAGTGGAGCTCATCTGTTACCTCGTATCAAATGTTTCTGCCCTAAGAAAGACAGCTGACTGCTTGTTTTGTTGTTTGTGCACCACTCATTGTACACCATTGACTCTGTTGTTCTTGCACAGATTAGAAGCTGCCCTGGTGGCACAGTGGTCTAAGTGCTGTCCTCTGACCGTTTTTCTGAGAAGGGTCAGAGTTCAAATCCCAGTGAGGGGTGGATGTTGTGTTTGTCTTATAGCAACCGCTCTCTCCCTTCCCTGGAACCACTGGTCCTAAATTATGGACAGATGAGTTGCTCACAGTGGTCGTTAAATCTCCAATAAAAAAAAATTGCCAAGAAGGTTTGCTGTTTCTGAAATGCTTGCACCTGCCACCCCTAGCACGTCCACTATTGTCTCTTTGAAAGGTGCGTAAATCGTGAGTATTTCCCAAATTGTCACAATCTACGCTTCATACATGTCTGAATCCTGCAGTCAGCTGTTTATAAAGCCCTCTCAACGTCATTGTTGCATACATAAGTGAGGATGGCAAGTGTCTGATTGCAGTCAAGTGTTCCAAATAATTTGCTACTTCAGTGTGTATGTCTCACCCATAATCACTAATCAACCTTTGGTTCACCTTTGCAGCAAAGTGGCATTATGTAGCAGTCAGTATCTTCAAATAGTAGAATTCTGGAAGAAACTATAGTAATTAATAGAACTTCAAGCTGCTAAAGATTCATTGTCTCTGAATAATGTATAAATTATGCTTTAAGCTTCATTCTACAAAATATAAGTTGGAAAATACTAAAACCTTATTAGATCAGTATTTATACAACAAAACTCAGAAGGTATAGTTAAATCAGAAAATTGCCACTCCGATGTCACAGTGGTCTAAGAAACTCAAATGGCAAAGGAAGGTTTCTAAGAATTTAGTGTTCTATAATCAAACTTAGGTTTCTGTCATCTCCATGCATCATCATATGATCATACTTTGCAGTAACTGTAACATGTATTTTTCACCTAATCAAAATCCACATGTAGTGGAAGGTAGCCTCTGAGGTAATAAAGTAGAATTCTGGGTAAATTGCATGCATGGCTCAAATCAAAAGATTGTCTTGTATTGTTTCATGTGGTTTTGAACACATAAGAAAAAAGTTCTAACAATAAGTCTTTTTAATTTGTTTCAGAAAGCAACAAAAAGTGAATTTTTGAATGTTTTTTACTGGTAGTTTTCTAATGCAAATTTTCTTCCTGGTGACAAAATATCTTGACTTGGTAAAAATACACCTAATAATCTTATTTACATGCAGCACAGTACAAAGCCAAAGCACTTAAACTTATAAAATAATAATATACATAATTGTTCCAAATTGGTTTACTATGTTATGTAATACAAAACAAGCAAATAATAGGACAAAGAGTGGTTGTTAATAATTTATTCTAGACAGTAAATTAGTTACAGTGGGTAGAATGGAGCATTCAAATGAACATTCTAATATATCACTAATACAACATATAAAAAGATGACATAGTTTTCATGTCACACTTCTATGAACATCTGTAAACATACAAAGCATATCTATTCACATACTTGTTAGCCAGTACTCCTGTTTCAGTAAATTTTGTTCCATGTGTTTGTTGCACATTTAATGTGTCGAACATGGGAATGCATCTATGAAAGCTTCTGAAGTTTCATAAAATAGTAAAAGTATACTAGCAATCCGAATTAATTAGTATACATATAGAAATCAATTATTCCAAATTTTTGCCCCACCTTCCTTGAAAAAGGCATCTGGTTGTGTGTGCAAGTTTTGAATTGTTGATTTATATTTTTATGCCAATTAAATTGGACTACTGGTATACTTTTACTATAGGGGTATGCAAAAGTTTCCACCATTTTAAGGAGAAAGTAGACAGGAATTATGAGGAAACCAGTACACATTTATTCAACGAAATATTGGCAGTTAGCATCATTGACCTTTTGCCATTTTTCAGGCAACAAATGAATGCCCTTGTGATAGGACTCTGGTTTTGAACTGAAGAATGCAGTGACGAAATTTTCCACCTCTGGAACTGTGGTGAACCACTGTTGTGCTAGGGCATGTAACATAGAGCGAAACAGATGAAAGTCTGAGGGTGCAATGTCAGGGGAGTTAGCTGGGTGCAGTAAAAGCTCCCAGTGTAACTGTTAAAGGGTTGATTTTGTAATGTAACTGTTAAGGGTTGATTTTGTATGTTAAAGGGTTGATTTTGTATTGTAATTATCATGTAACAGGATGACTGAGCAGTGTCTTTTACCTGTCCATGGGCATTTTTGCTAAATTGTGGTGTTCCAGTTTCATCAACTGATCACTATATTGTTGTGCAGTGATTGTTTCGCCCGGTTTCAACAGTTTGAAGTACAGCACTCGATGCATATCCCACCACACACACACAACAGCACCTTTTCCCCGTGGATATTCTGTTTTGCAGTGGATGTTGATGGCAAGCCTGGGTAGACCCAGGATCGCTTGCGTACAGGGTTGTCACAGCAGACCCATTTTTCATCCCCGGTGACAACTTTTCACAAGAAATACTTCCCTTGAAACCTTTTCAGCAATGACATGCAAATGCTTAATTGTTGACCAATATTACACTTCCATTAAGTATGCGGAATCCACTTAACACTCTTCTGGATCTTTCCCAAGGCCTGTAGACGCCGTACCACCATCGATTGAGCCACTTTCAAATGTTGCGCCAGTTGCGTGGTTGATTGTGTGGCAGCATCATGCAACAGCAATTCCAACTCCTCGTCTGTAAGTTCCTGCAGTATACCTGCACGTGGCTTGCCTTCCAAGCCTAGATCACCTTTCTTAAAACCTGGCAAACCATTCTCGACACATCAGCTCACCCATAACCGTTTCTTCATATGCCTGACATATTGAACCGTATACTTCACTCACACTTTTCCCTAAATTAAACTTGAATAACAAACAGTACTGCAAATGAACTTTATCGACCACCATGCTTGGCTTCATGTACAAACTGACAGCATGGGTCGCCGGCCAGTTAGACCCATACAGCGCCTGCTAGCGGGGACCACGGAAACTTTTGCATACCTCTAATATTTTATGTATACTTGGTGTACAGTTTCTTGTTTTTAATTTAATCTGAAGTTACACTTATGTGATATATTAACACAGATAATGCTTTTTTTTTCTTAATTATCCGATACAATATGTATAACATACAGTGGATTTCTAAATATTTTCAGCCTTTGAGTCTTGAAAATCATAGAAGCACATCAATGTGGAGGTTTAGCTGACAGCCAGTGAATAATTCCAGTTGGTCGTTTGACCTATGGTTCTGGAACAAAACTCTGTGAGTTGGAGTTTTTTGGCCAATGTTGCACTGAAGTACCTGGTACCTCAATAATATTTATACCGAAGCTTAACTTTGCATCGGTTTCTGGGATTCATGCAGCTCTTGTTGCTGTCATGTATGCCATTGTTGCCCAGCGGACCACACCTTGGACGCATATCCATGTCTCACTATGATAGCTTAATAAAATAAGGAAAATAACAAAGTTACGGATTTTGAGCGAGAGGTTTCGGTAGCGCCTTCCTACCTTCATCAGCCACGGAATGAAACACGTGAAATAAACCATGTGGTATAAGCATCAGTTGTTGCCAGATTTAAAAATAGCTTTCCAAATGATAGGGATGTGAAAAGGTGCATCTTATAATTTTTTAACGTAACTTATGCATGATATGATGATATCAAGAATTCTTCTAATTTTTTGTATGTTACATGTTTCACTGCCAATCCTTCTCACTACGATCTGAGTGAGAGACTTGTTTCATGTGGTTTTGAACATAAAAGAAAAAACTATTGTTATGGAATGCAAGATCAGTCTGAATGGTATAGAGATAGACCAGGTGAATAAATTTTTATATTTAGGAAGCCTGTTTCAAAACAGATTAGATGGTAAAATTAGTAGGCGAGGGAATTCATCTTTGAAAGGCACTACCTTAGGAGGATTTCATAGGATTGATTAGTTCTCAAAATGTCCTAAATGGATGTGCGTGAAAGTGTAACTGTTTCTACTCTGATGTATGCCAGTGAAACCTGAGTATGGGAGAAGAGACATGGAGTTGTTTTTATGCTGGAGAAACTTATGGAAGATTTATGACAAGACAGGTCCTGACTGTGTTGTGAGGAATGAAGATGTGTTGCAGATGTGTAATGTGAATCAAATAGTTGTTAGTAACGTGGGGACAAATATTCTGAGGTGGTTTGGCCATGTTGCGAAAATGAGTGGTGAGATGCGTACTAAGAAAATTTGTTCGACTCAAGTGGCGGGAAAGAAAGTTAGAGGAACTCCGAGGAAATCATTGGAGGACTAGATTCAGTAATGTCTGCATGAGAAAAAGATAATGTGCGTGACGTACAATAGACCTTGTGTGATACGTGTGATGGAAGTCGGTGAAACTCAAGTTGTGCCTGAGATTGCTGTAAATGGAGATGTGTGATACATCAACAGTAAGTAAAATATAGCACAAGCAGTTTTAAATTTTAATCTGGCAGATAGCTTTCTTTGAAGAATCTTGGAGAATAGCTTAGCAATATGTATGTATGTACGAATGTAGTATCTTTGAAATTACAGAAAAGCATAACTTGCACTTCCACACAGTGTGTATTTATTGGAGTGCATGTTTTAATTTAGGAATGCTGGTATATTTAGAATGTAAATGTTGTCTTCTGAAAATGACACAGTTTTCTTCTCAGCTTCATTTGCTTTATGGCAGTAGCACGCCCAGAAATTTCCTAAGGGCATAGGCCGTGATGCACAGAATTTTCCCAAGGGGATGACCCCCCCCCCTAAATTTACCGGGGAAAATAGTCGGGTGCTGTAACAATTAAGGAGGAGGTTGACTTTTGTGCATTTGTTCTTATCCAGTCACTAGTAATGTTACAGTACAAGAAAGTTAAATGATTGGAAGGAGCAGTAGATAAAATTCTTCTGGTTAGATTTTTCTAAATTTATTTAACAAAACTACTCCCTTATAATTATTGTATGTTATAATTATACAGTATACGATTAAGAAGTATATGTAGATTCCCTCATTTTCATATATCATAATTATATAGTTCAGAACAAGTTAAAAAGTAAATGAAAGTAAAATTATTTGTTCTTGTGTGCTTACCTTATGCACTTGTTGTTAGTCAATCCCTTATTATTATTTATTAGCAAATTATGATCTATACATACTCATCTCATAAAACTAAGTTCAGCCTGCTGTTGTTCTTTGTTGCTAGAGCATTAATTATCTGGTCTGGATCCATTTTCACTTCACGGTGAGTGTTCAGTGTCACAAGTCCATTCAGTCTGGCTTCACTCATACTGTTTCAAAGATAAGTTTTCATTGTGGAGAATTACCTCTCAGCACTGCTTGTTGACATTGGAAGGGCGGCACACATTTTTAACAGTTCAAACACAGTAGGAAAAGAAGTTATTTGGTCGCAAAAATTAAGCAGTTCAATTGTGCTCTTAGTTTCCTTGTTTAATGCAGGGACCTTCATGTACCACAGGTGGAGTTCAGCTTTCAGGGGATTTTCTGATCTAGATCCTAAGTCATCAGCAAATTGCCTTGATAAGGCAAAAATTTCTCATTGTCTTTCTGTGTTGGCTGCCTTCCATGCAAAACTTTGTAGAAAATTCTTATGTTTCAGAAATTTGTCACTGAGTTGTGTGATGAAATTATCAATCCATCAGAAAGTCTGTAGTACTGTTCGTGAGTTAGTACATCAAAATTTGGTCTGTGAATTTGTCTGGCAGCATGTCGTGGCATAATAATGTTTGCTCCATGCTGTTCCAACTTTTTAACAGCCTGTTCAAAGATATGATGAAAATCGTTCTCAGTGTTCTCCCTAATTACAGATATAGCATTCACAATGTCTTCTGAATCACTAACAGCAGTTGCAAGATCAAGGTTAGATCTGTCAGTTCACACTTATTCCATCAAGGAGGATCAGCAGTTCTCACACCCTATTCTAGCATATCCAACAAATGTTCAGTTGGGTTTCAGTCAGGGGAATTTGGGACCCAAAGCAATGTGGCAAATTCATTGTCGTGTTCCTTCAACCACTCAGTAATTATATGAGCCCAATGACACAGTGCATTCTCCTGTTGAAAGATGGCACTATGGTCTGAGTAAGCCTCCTGCAGATATGATTGGAGATTGTCAGCTAACAGGTCCCCGTAGCATCCACTATTCAGTGTTTGTGTGATGATAACCAACGAACCTAGGGCTTTGCCAGGAAAAAGGCTCCCCAGAGCAGTACACCACCTCCACCTGCCTGTTAAGCTCCAACTGTGCAACCAGGGGATAGGACTTTATGCTGTTTACGCCATATGCGAACCTGGAAATTAGCATGATGCAGTAGGGAACAGGACTCATCGCTGCAGATGACCTTCTTCCATCTGTGAAGGATCTGTTGCTGATGTTCCTTGGCCCTTGTGAGGAATTGTTTGCAGTGACTGGGCATCATAATTGTTTCCCTCATTGTTGGTCTCTGGCTGTGGAACCCATGGTGAAGCAAGGTGCGGTACATGTTGCATGTGGAAATAGGTTGAACTACACCGCTGTTGTACTAGGGGGTGAGCTTAGTGATTGCAAGATACAAGTTGTGACACCTGATACTCACCTCTAGGACCAACTGCGCATAGCTGACCAATGTGAGCCTTTCTGCTGGATGTCTGTGCATGGTTAATTCAGTCCTAGTACACCCATCATACAGTAATACTGCAGCAGCCAACAAGTGTGGCTGACCAATGTGAGCCCTTCTGCTGGATGTATGTGCGTCGTTAATCCAGTCCTGGTACACCCATGATACAGTAGTACGGGAGCAGCCAACAAGTGCAGCCTTTTTCCGAAATACTGGCACCTGCCCTCCAGGCCCCAGCTATCTGGCTGTGGTCAAGTTGGCTTAAGTCACTACATTTCTATAATATTGGAAAACATTTACTGATTACACACAGAGGATAGTTAATCATGGTTAATGCAGTCCTAGTACAACCATGATACAGTAGTAGGGGAGTAGCCAACAAGTACGGCCTTTTTCTGAAATGCTTGCACCTGCCCACCAGGCCCCAGGTCAAGTTGGCTTAAGTCACAATGTTTCTCTATTATTGGCAAACATTTACTGATTATGCACAGAGGATAGGTGTGTACAATTTATAGTAGCCGCATGTGACGTTGATATAACACGGTAGGTACTTCGTTATCTCTCCGAATATGTAACACTGGGGTGTTCCTATAATGCAAAGCTAATTCAGTGTAGTGACAGTGTTTGTATGCCTCCTGGAATTTAAGAACTCCTTAAACAGGTTTTTTTCTCCTTATTTCTCTTCAGACTCCTAGAGAAGTCCTTAAATTTAATTTTAACTCTTGGAAATTTTTGTATTTCAAAATTTTTCGATGTCTTCCATTGCATATTTAGTAGACAGGTGGCGAACATTTCTATTTTTTTTCCCCTCTTGAAATTGAAGATTTTTCTTTGTCTTCTGGAAGCTGTTTTGAGTTCACCTTTCCCAGCTAACATGCACTCAGTCCTCTTCTGATGGGGTGAGCAACAAGCATGATTAGATAAACTTTGTCACATACCTCAGAACTGTTTTAGAGAAGACCAACACACTCCAAGTGCTATGAATTCTCTGTAGTCACTACGGAAGTCAGTGGTTCACTACAGAGTTAGAGAAACCAAATATACTCTGGAAATTGAAAATCTGATTGAAATTGATGATGCAACATCTGTGTAAAGTTTATTTTTAAGTTTCTAACATTTATTAAACATTTTTGGGATTGTTTATTAGATAATTTTAATACTGTGTTATTTCTTTAGTGCATTTTTTTGGGGGGCATCTTCATTCCACCTGCTGGCATAAAATTTTTGATTTGATCCACACGAAATTATTACTCTAGCAGGAATGAAAATGTTCCATGATTTTGAAATTTTTCTGACTAAGCCACTTTCTTTTTCCATTTCTCTTCCTAATTACATCATTTTTTTTGTATTTTTTTATCATGAGCCTATAATGGTGAAAAAGTGAAATTTTTATTTTTTTTTTCTAATGAAATGCATGTTTTTTTTTAATCTAACAGTCTTTTCTTCAAAACCAGTCAGTAAAGTAATTATTTTTGCTCTCCCTCCCGCTTTTTAAAGTGAAATTAAATTTTAAATTGGTACTTAATCTTTCTGTAATGGAATATGAGCTATTTTGGTGGCCTGTTAAAATTATTTTCACAGTAGAGTGAACAATGCAATACCGATTTTTGATATTTAATTTTGCTTAAAATGCATATCTTTTCATTCCTTAGTCACTTGTTGGCATATCAATGGACAGGGCAAGTATTTTTCCTTTTGTATAGAGTGTAATTAAACACTCTACTGCATACACACTATGCAAAGAAAATGGGGAATGAAAGATGGTCATGGGGAGTTGAAGTTCCAATAATTGTCTGTTAATATAGCACGAAGTGGGAAACCATGCACTTTCAGGAGAATTAAGCTTTTGTAAGTTCTGATATATCATCAACTCCAGAAAATAGATTTTATATTCCTGGAAAACCTTCTTAAGTGGACTTTTCCAAGAATCACAAGAATCAGTACAAACCTTGTAGTAATATCATAAAATTTAAGTTTAGTTTTACCGGGATTATGTGAATGATTTTTTTTTTTAGCAAAGTTTTTGGCTCGCACACCAACTCATCTTTGGGGCAGACTGAAGGACAACAACAACAAAAATTCATTCCAGTAATCTACTATGTAAAACTAACGTTAAATTTTATGATATTTCATCACTAGGATTTTCCGTGACTTCATTAATACATATAATGTAATAAATTATTGCAAGAACAATCTGCCACTTTAGCCAACACTGGAAAGCTGTATTCTGTGCAACTTGTTTCTATTTCCGTACATTTTTGTAGCAATGGAGCTCAACAATTGTTATTTTAAGAGTATTTAATAAATTAACAGTTTTAAGCTTAGGAAAAATAATTTTGTAACTGCATGTTTATTAATGTATTTCATCTCATCAAAATTCATGCTGTTAATTTCTCAGAAATTTTATTACAGTAGTTGTTATGCTAATAATTGCTGTGTTGATTTATCGCACACCCTGAAATAAATTATTTTTGTTGTGATAACTGTATGGTACTCTTGTTACTAGACATTTTATTTAATGAGACCTATTTTTACAGTCATCAAACTGACGAGAGGTAAATTTTCTTCTAATCATGCACCACTTCATTTTCCTTGTTATTTAGCAATGTTGCATACACTAAAATTTGGAGGAAAAGACACACAACTTATATAAGGCTACAGTAATGTTAAAATAAAGTAGAGCTCAATCTCACAGATAGTTGCCACACACATTACATTGTACTTAATCATCAGGTTTTGAAATGGGTGTACAAATTCCTGATACTCAGAGAGAAGAAGTTAGTTTTTTGTAGAAAAATAAAAATTCTGAATAACTTTGGAAGCAATGTGCAGTCCGATTAATAAATGAACAAGAAGTTTAATCTGTTTCTTTCAAAGCTCCTCATAGCAATTTTCTTCTTATTGACAATTTGAGTATAATTTGATATGGTTACTTTTCATTTTCATTCTTTAATATCTTCAGAAATTTATTTTCAAATAACCAAGCAAAACATTTTATTATTATTATTATTATTATTATTATTATTCGAGCACAGTTTGCACCTGGTCTCTTGTGGATCATAGTTCACAAATCAACTTGATCAAGTTCAAGTGCACAAGAACTGATTTTCTAAGCACTGCTACTAATGTTGTAATGGTTGCCACATATTTTACATTTTTTTATGTCTGTCAGTGAAATATGTCTGGTGCTAGTGGATAAGTTTGGAGTACTGTTCAGTTTGGTAAACAGATAATCATTTATTTGTGAGGCCCTTCTCAAGTGTAAAAATGACCTGGTAGTTCAGCCCACTTCTGGAGCTCTTGTTTTTAGATATATGGAGTAATTTTTATCCCTTCAAGACTGGTTATTTCTTGTCTTGCATGCCCTTCTCGTAAGCTTGTGGAAATTTTAAATTGCTGCACAGCAAAATCAGTCTTTGCATGGTTTCATTATTGCAGTGTTGATTAATACTCTGTTTTTTTAGCAGCAGAACTAGAGTAAGCTAGTTAAATGCCATAAAACTGTTTCAGAGTTTTGCTTGTGGTTTTTGAACATGTTATTGTTAATTCCATAGTATCCAAATGAAACGGAAGCATTGCTTGTAACTGAATTCATGAATACTGGTTTTTCAAATATGCTGGAAAGATTATAATAGGCCTAGTTTTAGATAAAAACACTGTTCAGTAGCATTTACTATACACATTATTCTATTGTTCTAGGAACGCTTTAATGTTCAAAACTTTGAATAATCCACTAACTGTAGTATGTATTTCATTTGTTAACAAATCGAGTTGCCTAGTGAAAGATCAGGAATTTAATGCCTGTGCGCATAGATGACATATAAAGCGTTGCTGTATGTAATATACAAATAGTGTATAAAATAAGCTAAACACATTTTACAATTCAAGTTTTGGAGCACTTAAAAATTATAATTTTTCAGGAAGAGCTCTTTATTGAGTTTGTGATTACGGATATATATACAGTGAAACCTCGAAAATCTGGCATCCAGAAAACCCGCATCTTCAGAAATCCATCACTTTTCTAATTTCGTTTTCATGAGAACAACTGATGTTTCACCAATAACCATGGCAATCGTCATCTCATTGGGCCACACTGAAGTGACATGGACCAATGAGGCGACGAATCGGCGTATTCGTTTGAAATGCATGTCAAACGTGTAATGATGATCTGTGCTTGGTGGTGGCAGTATGTGGATTCAATCATGTAATGACATCAACATTGGCCTTCATGATGTATCGTAGTTTCGTGAAAAACCGTAACATCGATGTAAAATTCACATCGGGTTTTCACGATGTATTGATATATCGCCTAGCCCTAGCGTTTGCTCTGGCTTGTTTTTCAAGTTTTTGCCTAACCGTTCGCCAAATTCAATTTTTTTCGACAGAGTTTTAAAATTAAAATAAATAGTACAAAAGGTAATCGCCAATATTTTTGGCAAAACTTTTTTTCCATTGCCAAAACAATTTTTTTTTCGCAAATTGTGAAGAATGCGATTGACAGCACGACTCCTGTTTATTTATAAGGCGTAGACGCGCAAATTTTCGTTAAAGTGACCTGTTACATGTAAGAACATGCTTTACGTAACGCCCGTTACACAATTTCTGGATAGCTTCAGAAATCTGGAATTTTCCTAAATCCGGCACTGTTCCGGTCCTGTCGATTTTCGAGGTTTTACTATATATTCATTTTAGGCTGTGTTAAAATATCTGCTGTGCCAGTATAAATATTTTCTTAAAATCCTTTAAAAACTATTTTGTTTAAAAACAGCAATGAAGATAAATAGCTTATAATTATATATATATATTTATGATATAAGCAAATTTTTACATGTGAGGTTTTGTTAAACATTTTTCACACAGTTGCACTTCAAGGTGATTCTTGTTACATATCATCACTGATAGTTTAGTAATCTTTAAAAACTTTATAATCTCCTGAGAATTAAGTAAAAACTCAGTTATTTATAGTAATTAAATTCTTATAAGCTGAGGCTTTTGACCACGCTATGGTCTTGATCATCTGTGATGTACCCTTGAAGACACTTCTGCAGTTCCCCTTTGGAAAGAAGCAAAAAAACTTGCCTCTTTTATAAACAGAGCACCTCTATGTTTTCAAGAAAGTATTGAAATATTGCTAAACTAGAACTATGATTCAGATGTCCCTTGCCAAATCCTATTTATTTGGATCTCTCTGAAAAAAAACTGAAAACAGTTCCTCCATGTCCAATTCAAGTTTAGTTTTAGCAACCAGTTCTCTGATTCAGTTGATCGCAGGTGATCGAAACCATAGCACGCTCGAAAGTTCCCACTTCAATAAATTAATTACTATATGTAACTCTGTGTGTTTTTACTTAATTCTCAGGTGGTTATTGTTGCATGACCCCTGCACAATTTTAACTTTATAACATTTAATTTTTTTATATTTTTGTTAAAATAAAGTATTTTTGTAAGTACAGACACCAGACAAAAAATTTGTCACCTCCATAAATTTATTATATTACTAAGTTACATCACCATGTGCAGAAATCACAGCATTGATTCTTGCTGGAAGAGACTCAACAAGATGATTTAAATAACTTGAATCAGTGTTTGACCATTCTAAGAACAGTTTGTTTTGCAATTTATAAGATTCCTAGAATGCTGGAGTTTTGGTTTTACACTTTGTTCAAGGTGGTCCCATAAATTCTCAATGGGATTTAAATCTGGCAATTTAGCTGGCCAGTCCATGTGTACCAAAGTAGAGTTTGGATAGAAATTGGTGTGAAGAGCATGATACAACTTTGGGACACATGGACTGGTCAGCTAAATCACCAGATTGTAGAAAATGGAGGAACACGCTTAAGTTACATAAAAGTTATATTTTGCATGGAAGCTTTCAAACTATGTCTTTAGTTCTTCTTCAGCCAAGTTTGGATGGAAACTGATTAAGTTGTTGCCAGATTTTGGTCATTCAGTTCTTGTAAATCATTGCCAGGTTCATGAATGTTGTATTTATTTTGAAAGAGTATGAATTTCCAAATCATGGTGATGTGTGATATATGGAGATCCCGAATTGCAGTTATTGGAAAAAAGATAAGTTTCCAAGCTTTCATGGTAGTGAAGGGCGTATGAACCAGGATATGATGCAGTTCACTTTGAATCCTTCCAACAGGGTTCGGCTGAGGTGTTTTCCAAAGTGAAGGAAACTAAAACAATATTAGAGTTCCCCATTTTTACATCTTTTTGGTGAAAATTTTTTAATTATAGGTTTTATAGGTAAATTTTAGTACATTTCATGGTCAAATTTTTGAACTAGAACTTAGTTCATAATCAAGACCATCACTTGAGTAGTTGCTGCCAGTCAAGCAGAAGTGCCCAATCACAATTATTGTAAAGTGTATACCTTTTCTTCTCACTATTTCCATCCCATCTTCAAGTTTCTTCCTTTTTATTACATGTGATTGGAAGGTGATTATTTTTATTGAGTCCTGTTTTACCCATTTTATGGAGTGTCCGCTTGTTTGTACATGTCTGTCTAATTATATTTTGTTCCCAATGTTTCAAATAGCTGCTTGACGTTCTTCATTATGGACGTTTACACTTCATCCTGTTTCATCTATATAGCTTAGCCTGCAGGGACAGTCTATATATACTACTCCTTGTAATTTGTTGTCTTTTTCTTGTTCTTTTAGAGATGGAAGGATTTTTTTTAATTTGTTATTCAGATCTGGGGGAAAGCCTGATGTTATATTTTTCAACTGATCTTTTATAGATTTTCAAAGAGACCTTTGTGGTAAGTAATTCTGCAAGTCAACTTGATGTGATTTTCCTGCATCTTCGTATTTACTTTATTCTTAAAAATATTCTTTATGAATGGGGAGGGAAAATTAATTTCTGATAGAATCTTTTTTGTGTTCTTTTAATCTGTTATTGATGCTTCAATAAGAGTTTCTGATGTAAAAAGTTTGTCCAGATGAAAATTTTAATGGCATATAGGCCCACTTGATCTTCTGAGAGTCTGTTGTATTCCAATAAAAATTTCATCTGGACAAACATTCTACATCAGAAGCTCTTATCAAATCATCAATAAAAGACTGAAAAAACACTAAAAAGATGTAAAAATGGGGAACTCTAATTCTGCCTTAGCCTCTTTCACTTTGAAAAAAATATCTCAGCCAAACTCTGTTAGAAGGATTCAAAGCGAACTGTGGCATTTTCCGGTTCCCACATTCTTTGCTATGGTGAAATCTTGGAAATTTATCATTCTTCCAGTAACTACAATCTGATGTCATCCCCTTGATCTAGAAATCCATACTCTTTCAAAATAAGTACAACATTCATGAATCTGGCAACCATTTACAAGAACCAAATGATGAAGATCTGGCAACAACTTAGTCAGTTTCCATCCAAACTCTGGCTGAAGAAGAACTAAAGACATAGTTTAAAAGCTTGCATTTAAAATATAATTTTTATGTAGCTTAAGCACGATCCTCTATTTTCTTCACATCCGTCATTTCAGTTACACGTTGCTGCCCAATTCTCTCAAAGCAATGACTGATAATGGATTCCAAGAAAAAAACTAAATTTCGAAAGCTTTTATGGTATTTTTGAAACTCGTTGACATTTTACAAGTTACTATCATTTGCAACAGCCTTCATAAGTAAGCATATATATAACAAATGTTCAGCATAATCTCACAAGTAGAGATTTACTTATATAGATTATGTATCAGTATCTCTTCAGTGGCTGTAACTGTTCTGAGTGATATTGGTGACTGACTTCTATGTCAGGTGTTAATAAATTGCTAAGGTATTAACCAAATTGTGCCTAGTAAATTGGTATGTAAATAAATGTAAAGTATTTATGTGCATCATTGTACCAGCCTGAGGTGCAGCCAACTTTATATAAAAGCTGATTTTGCCAAAAAAAAAAAAAATAATATGAATGATAGTGATCATTTTGATGCATTTTATTTAAAAACTACATATTGTAAACAATAGCAGCAGTAAGCATACAAATAAATAAATATTAATCCTCAGTATCATCTAGGTTGTTTAAATTGGCTGTTAGGAATTTGTGTGTTGCCTAGACATCTTAGTTTAACATGACCTTTGAGAAAAGTCTTTCAAATGTACAGCCAATAGTTTTGGTAATTATGTTGGGACATTGAGATATATATATATATATATATATACACATATATATAATTATACATATACATGTATAAATACTTAGTTTGTACCATACTTTTCATATGTTTACTAGATAATGTCTGTGTGTCTGTGGTTACTAATTGTCATGTGTTATCAATTAGGATCTGCCTCATTAGCATAATTTTACCTATTTATAGATCATACCCAGATTTAATGTTGTATGTTTTCTGATATACTTTTTTCTAATTTTGTGTTTTAATACCCATGCATTTAATTTGGTGTTCATTTCCACATTTCAAATGTGGCGTATCAAGTGCTTAATAATAGCAATTAACTGACTTTTTTTTATTGTTGTTGTTGTTGCATGACTGCTTTATTTTGCTTTTAATGTTGTTTTCATGCAATAACCTTTCAGGTCAGATCCACCTTTTTTACATATATGTAATGATCTTTATGTGGGGGAGAAACAATTTCATGGACAAATAATACATGAGAAATCTTTAATTTTAAGTGAATATTAAAGTAGTGATTCTGTAATGCAAATAAAAGCAATATTATTTTATTTGGTCTTTTGAGTAGTATTTTTATTGGGGCAATCCCTCCCCATTTCATCATTTGCAAGAATTAAATTTGTTTTCATACCTGAATTTTTAGATGGATTTTCTCCTCAGAATATTTTTGAGAAATTATGTATTCAAGGGATGATCAAAAAATTATGGGGGTGATCTTACTGTTAATGATTACATTGTAATCAACACCATCAGTTGTATGTGCTTATTTCAGCAATTCATTGTAAATTGTTGCATTTTGAACAGCATGCAAACTTGAAATTTTGTTGTAAGCTCTTTGTTGCAAATATATAAATACTGGTGGTAATTTACAGGGATAAAGCTGTTAAAAAATGGAAAATTTCCATAGAAATTAGTGAGGAATATATTTTTGTAAATTTATTGAGTGAGAAATAAACACTTTAAAGTTGTCGTTTGGACAGTTCGCATGTTGAATTCGATCATTTCATCTCCAAATCAAAATGTTCCATACCACTTGAAAATTATAATTTATTTTTGTAACATAGAAATGCAATGTTTAACTTTTGTGGGAGGTAGAAATGTTAAATTAAGTGCTGCCATGAATCCAACTCCTCTAACACTGGAACTACAAAGTAACAGTTAAATGCAACATTTCTATCCTCTCCAGGAGGACAATTTTCAAGTGATATGGAATATTTTGATTTGGAAATGAAGCAGTCAAATGTAACACCACAAACTTTTCCCAAAACAACTTTTAAACAGGAGTTTTAGAAATGTTGGAACAACTGGTAGGAACAGTGGAACACATGTAGAATGAAAATATAAAATAGGGATATATACTGAGTGATCACTGAATTATGACTACCAGTAGCGTGATGTGCCCATTTAGGTTGGGTGTGCGTTTTTATGGGAAAAAACATGCAAAAATTTTATTACGTATCCCGAGCTGCAAAATTCGTGCATTGATTTTGAACATACAAAAAGCATTTCTTTTATTTAGCTGTCATCTAATAACTTATGGTAAAGATTTTTACGTACACCCCATTGTAAGAAAAATCTGAATTTCCTGTGCAAATACTAGAGTGATGAATGAATTTTCTGTGTCTTTTTCGTTATATGTAAGTTTTTGTCCATAATCGTCATATATGTAAGTGTTAAATACAGCACAAAGCTTACTTTCTTTAACCCACTTTACACAATCTGCCAAATCTCTGGCAAAAAATGGAACACTTAGTACATCATCTTAAACTAAATGGATGTCAAAATTCAATTAAATCTGTGCTCATAAACACACCGATTCACACAGCTACAAAAATACAGAAAACTCGTAGCAGAATGTTGAAGTATATTTATGACTCCACGCTATTCCAAACACAAACAAGTATGATCAGTGGTGCTTTTTTAAGCGAGAACACCCTGGGAATTTAAACCTCTGCATTGGATTCACGAGGAAATAAAAACATGACTTGTAGAGCCATCTGGAGAGCTTTGAATTACAGTTGCTTTAACGACTTAGGGTGTCCACTGTTAAAATAGCACTCCTGCAGCTGCAAATATTATTTACTATGTTTTGTTTACTGCACGAATGAAAATACTGCACAAGGTAATTAAGTTTAGCAGACAAACTTCAACAAGTCTTACTGGAAATACATAAAAAAATATCTATATATATAACAGCAACTGGCTGCTTCATGAGACTTAAACGGTGCTGATTTTGGGTAGCACACCTTGAGAGTTCTGTTGGTACGATTGAGACAACAGGGAAATAAGAACATGACCGGCAGCGCCATCTGGGGAGCGCTTGTACCACAGCTGCTTTAAGGTCGTCGGATGTGCGCTCGGGAAACAGCACACCCCAGGATTCTAGTGTGAATGCGATATGCTTACTGAACAAACCTTTTCTTATTAATGAAAACATTATGTGGGGAAATTTATTTTAACCACCACTAGAAACCTTAGGACGAACTCTGGCGAGTTTTATTAGAAACAAATCCGAAAAAATAATATCGATAATATAGGTTAAATTGCGACTCTATGTGGGTGGGTGCCGCACACTAAGCACACCCCGAATATTTGCCCCTGATGACTAACCAACCTAATACTTTGTAGGTCCTCCTTTCACTTGCACTACAGCAATTATCCGACATGACATTGATTCAGTGAGATACCAGAAGCAGTTAGGAGGTATGGCCAACCAAGCTGTGTGTAATTTGGGCTTCAATGCAGGTATGGAGGTTATTGGTGTATCCAGACACTTGATATGCCATTCCATAGTGTCCCACAAGAGCTTTATGTGATTGATATCAGGGGAGTTTAGAGGCCAGTCGATATGCTGGAGGTCTGAACTGTGTTTTTCAAGCCATTACTGCACAACATTGTATCTGTGGCTCAGCACATTGTCATCTTGGAAGATACCATTGCTGTTTGGAGAAAAATGCAACATTGCTGAGTCTACAGAGTCAGCAAGCAAATTCACCAGGGGTTCAAGTTCCTGCCAGGTAAACATACCATACAACAGTCTCCACCAGCTTGCACTTGAACGGCTCATACTATTTGCCCCAAATACTTACACAACCATCCATGGAGTGGAGTAAAAAATGTGACTCGTCAGACCAATACACTTTTTTCCAGTCATCTAATGTCCAACTTGCATTATCTTTGCACCAGGTGAGTCTTTTGCACTGATGAACAGTGGTTAGGAGAGGATGTTGTCAGGGTTGTCTGCTGTTATAGCCCATACATCCGAGTGTGTGACACATTACATGATAGATATACTGTTCTGGGTTGACCTCTGTTGTACTGGGTAGTCAACTGTTGAACATTGCTACATCTAATGGTCTGTACATTCTGTACGTTGGACCCGAAGCTCACCTTTCACTGTCTTGTGCAATTTTGCCTCATTGTTTTTACCATTTTCACACCAGTCCTGATGCACTTTAACTACAGTGGCTCGTGAACAACCCACCAGTTCAGCTTTTGGGAAATCGAGGCACCCGCTCTCCTAGCTTCCACAATCTGTCCTTTCTCAAATTCTGACATATCCTTCCGTTTACCCATCATGCTCCAAATTTTACTACCTACTGCTCCATTCACACCTTATATATATATGCTACATCAGTCAACTAATTGCACCCTCTCAGAAATCACATGGTCAAAGGGCTGCATCCGCTTTTGATAGGAGTGGTAATAATTCAGCAATCACCCGGTGTATAATATAAGCATCTGTTGGTAGTAATGTTGAAGGGGCTTAGTGGTGCTAAGGCACTTTTTTTTTCTAGGCTTAGCTGTGCTATTGAATTTTTTGTTGCAAGCTGGCAAGGAAAGCAGGACAACAGAATATTTTTTGATGATCATATATGAAATAATAAAGAACTCCTTTAAAACGCTATAAGTGTTTTGAAAAAAATGTTGTTGTGTATGCATATATACATACTGGTGTATCTTAACCGAATGTTTATGTGGAAGAGATGACTGCCCGCATGGTCGAGGGGTGAGGCTGGCTTCTGACAAATCATCCAAGAAGGTTCTGGGTTCGAGCCCAGGATAATGCATGAGGTATGTGTTTGTCCAATGATGCTGGCTGCTGACCAGCCATTTGAGAGAGACCCAGACTTGAGCTCCAGGTGAAGCATGGGTGGTGTGTTTGTCATGTGATGCTGGCTCTGTCCCTTCCCTGGAACTAGTGGCCCAAATTATGGACAGGTGACTACTTATAGCCTTACTAGTTGCTCATGGTGATCACTAAACCCTAAAACAAAATACTGTAAAGATGAGATGATACAGTCATGTCATGCAGTAGGGCATATCACGATATCATAAGGATTCTAGTGCAAAGAGAATGTGGACATCTTTGTCTTGATGGTAGTTAAGATAAAGTTATAGGCTATGGCTACTCCTTCCTTGTGGCTACTGCACTGAAACATTTTCAACAATCTTAAAAGCTGAGTGACAATGGTTTTAAAGTAGTGAAGGCCATTTCTACTAAACTGCTTGCCACAGGTGATTGGTTGTAATAAAAGTAATACTCTGAGTCACTTGGATTTCTTATGAGTAACACAAAAGGAATCTTCTACATCCATTTCATCATAGAAAGAAACAGTATTAGATTATTCAAAGCAATCAGAATCGTGTACTGAATTGCTTGTAGTTTACTGGTCTCCATGTAACATCTCAGAAAACTTTAAAATTACATCACCCTGGAGCAGAAATCAAACCCGCATTTTCCGATTCTCGAACGGAATCGAAAGATGCGGGTTCGATTTTCGCCACAGTTCTATGTAATTTTCAAGTTTTCTGAGATGTTACATGGAAACCAGTAAACTACAGTCAATTCAGTACACAACTCTGATTGCTTTGAATAATCTAATTAATTTATCGTGTTTCTGAGGAATATTCCTTAATTTCTATAAACAAAAACAGCATGTTAAAAACACTTTTTTTTTTTATTGGGAGTTTAGTGATGACCGTGAGCAACTCAATGGGCTATAAGCAGTAGCTCATCCCTAATTTAAGGTCACTGTTTCCAGGGAAGGGAGAGAGCCAGTGACATAAGACAAACACAACATCCATGCCTCATGGGGATTCAAACCCAGACCCATCTTGGACAAAAGAATCAGAAGCCAGGACTTGGATCACTGCTTCACTAGGGTGGTCACACTTAATTGATGTGACTAATATGTATTATTCTTAGTAAAGGGTAGAATGACAGTGTGGTATTTGAATAAAAAGTTGATATTCTTAGCAAATGAAACGTGTAACATTTTTTTATTTAAAATTTATCAATTTTCATTTAAATTATTGAATTTAGGCAAAGTAATTTGTAATGAAATTTCAATAAAATACAAATAAAAGGAGCTAATCAGATTAAACAGGTTTTTTTTTTTTTGGTTTTTTTTTTTTTTGAGAGTATTCTTGGATTATTTTTTTTTTCCTAACCTATTTACTGCTTAAGCACTTTTTTGATTTGGGACTAAAATGTCACTTGTTTAATAAACCAGACTTCATCATTCTCATAATTTTTTGATCACACCTCACGTACCCATGAACTGATTTTTCAAGATCCTCTGATTTTTGTTGTTTTTAGAAGAATTTACAAGTGTCGTAAACACTATCTCATTTGAACAAATGTATTGCATCTCAAAAAGAGCTGCTTGTAGTTGAAACGTATTTATGTATGTGTTTTTTTTTTACTTTTTTTATCTGACAAATGGTGAGACAAACACTGCATTCCTATCACACAAGAGGAACTTGCGAGAAGTAGCAGACCACAAAATCTATGAAAAAATCTAAATTAGAAATATAAAAGTTATGTAGTTTAACAACTTCTGTAACTTAATTATGATTTTTTAAAAATCGGTTTAATATAGGAATAATGAAAACCACGAAGGACTCAAAATGTACATTATTTACTTTTGTAGTCACAGTAAATGAATGAAGCATATTGGTTTGTACTGGAGTGTGCTTATCTCTCAGAGATACTGTTTTTGTTCTCTAGCAGCATAATATTTTGAAATCAACAAATACGACTTTTTTTTAAAAGAAAATACATACATACATATCATTAAGCTGATTTCTGAGATCCAGATATTAGCTCCTCAAAGGAAGACCATCTGCCAAATAAACATTTAAAAAAATAGACATGAATAACTGAAATCATCAGCTGTGAGCTGATCCCCCACACTGATGTATCTTCCTGATTAAAATGACTCACAGAAAGAAATCAAAAAAGGAAATAAGAATGATGAAAATGAAAACATTTTCCCGATGCCATTCCTGAATTATCATCCACATGGGCCCAAGTCAGGTGCATAGTTTGAAGTAATCTTACTGAAATTGCATTTTAAAAATTTAAAACTTAAAAATATATTTTACAATATTAAAAACTTTATGTTAATCTTAAAAGCCAAAAAATTCCACAGGAACTTCTCCATACAGGCTAAAGTTTTTACAAATTCCATTTGCATCATCAGGCCTTACATCCAACATGCCACCATGAAAATGTAAGTACCATGTTCGCCTTCACCTGTACTGCACATGTACACAGAAAGAGATCTCATACAACACGGCTCACCTCCCTGAAGCCAGGGCATGGCATGCAGCCAATCAGATAACTCGATTCCAAATATACAAGCACTAAAAGAGTCTTGTGATGCCACTTATTGTATTTAGAAAAAACAATTTACAAAACACATTACTTTTTCTTCGGTTTTTCTCTTTAATAATTGTGTTTGTTTCTTTAAAAAAAAAATTTGGACCTTCAAAGAGCTTGGCATTTCACTTGGCTCATAATTCTTACATATTATTCATTTCGTTTTTTATATAGCCCACAGCATTTGTATAATGCAATTCACATGTATTCCTAGGTGTGTTAATAATTTTAATATTTTGAAAAATAAGGTATTCTTGTTTTTAATACAGTACTGAATTATTGCTATTGTCGTCTTTCATTAATTTTTGGGTGTGAAAATCATACCAAGGGATGTGGTTATGTCAACCAATTGTTTTGAGTATTAATTTAAAAAGTAAGAATGTGTTTTAACAGCCAGGAAGGCAATTCATGATACTCATTTAGAAACAGCATGGTTATCAATAATTAATTTGCCAAAGTTGGGAGGAACTGCATGTGAGTTAAAAGCATTGAATTCATTTAATCCTTTCAGAATTAAAAATATGTCAGCTGGGAAAATAGAACTAACTAAAAAAAAGCTCTCATCAAGTGCAAGAAAGAAAATCAACAAGATGGATGCTTGGAAAGCATGTACAGCATTTATTTAAGTGCAGTCATCCTTCACAAAACATACCTTGTGATACATAAAAGAAATTATATACTAGTTATATAATTGCAATGACAAATTACACTCCACAGATTCATTTGTAGGTTACAGACATATGGGCAACCAGATGGACAATCTTATAAGGTCAGATTCCTTTGTAAAATTATGAACGTACACTCTCACACGCGCTTGTAAGCAGACCCTCCCCCCCCCCCACACACACACTTCAACAGCTAGAAATGTGTAAACAATCTTAATTCTTAATTTTGGAAAACATTTTATTGAATGAATTATGCAAATTTCTGATATTATCTTCTGTAAAAACCTTCAAAGTATGATTCACTATCAAAGTTTCCAAATAATTCTTGTAACATCCATGGCATTACTTATGCAGCATTTTTTGAAAGAAGTAATAACCATTTCTGGTGAAATTGCATCCTACAATTCTTTCACCCAAAAAGTAACAAGGCTAATGTTGGTCTTTTTCAAGTTAAGAAGTATGAAACTTGAAAACACACTTAAGTTATGTAGCTTGGGCATGTTTTCCAGTTTCATACTTATTATTAACGGTTACATACTTATGCCCAAATTTCATCATCTTTTTTTCCAAGTTACCACCTTTCATAAAGCACTGTGTCTTTGCTCTTCCATAGCATTAACCGCACTGATGATTTTCATCAGTACTGTCAGCGTGATTTTCGCCAGTATCCACGTTTGCCGTGAAAAACTTAGGAGAGGAGAGATGCCAGATTGGTTGCGTGTAGGCTCCCAACAGCTAAGTGATTTATCTGACATCTGACTCACTGCATGTCTAGTTTGAAAGACAGCATCCCACGGTTGCACATGGGAATTAATGTGATATTCTGTCATGTTTGATGCAAGAAATGCCACAGTCTCAATGTTAGACGGTATTAGGTTTTGCACATATCATATTGGCAGCCCCTATTCCTGTAGGAATCTTACTCCAAGTAAAAAAAAAATATTTTTTTCTAGTACTTCGGAAGGAGTATTATGTGAATCCTCCCAAGCTGCAGTTTGTTTACTTTAAGACCACATCTCTTCTTGTGCCACTACAAGATATAAACAGTGTAATGCAAAACAGGGTCAATTTTTTTTAAAGTTCATGTATATATTTCAGTGAACACAAGTAAAATATGTAGGGTGGAATGTGAAAGCTCTCTGTATTTGTAATTTTCTGCTTTGGTGTGTAATCAATGTCGCCTTTTCCATTGCATGCATGCCATTGGCTGATGGAATGAGTGCCATTTATCCACTATGTCTTGAAAGCGGAATAACCAAACCCACCAGTCATTATCCATAGGTCCCCCCCCTTCAAAGTAGGGGCACAGAAGGTCATAAAACTATAGTAGAGTGCCACTGTCTAAAATGTAAACAAAATCGCTGGGAAATTTTGTGGAAGAATTCACGTAACACTGCAAAAGTGTTACGTGAATTCTCCCACAAAATTTTTTTACCGACCCACGTGTAAGCCGACCCCTCGCCCTTCCTTTGAAAGCAGGATTTCTTCCAAAACTTTTGGTTTATATATGAGTATATATGGGTACTTCTTTATAAAACAAAAAATATAATAAATGCCTTTTATTCTTGGGTAATATTCTAACTTACACAATAAAAAAAAACCTTCAGGATTTCAAAAGTATTAATACATGTGTCTCTTGTGGGAATAAATTTTTTTTTATAGCAACCAAACACAAGAAAAAAAATTGCTGAGAAGAGAGAGAGAGAGAGACAGAGGGAGTGAGAACAGATTTGCTTTTTTTTTCAAGCTAATTACAAAAAGTTTTGAATTTTAAAAAATGGAATGTAACTGATAAGCTCTTGGAAATGAATGGATTTGTTGATGATTTGAATTGAAATACACACCTTATTCTATAAGGCCCTAACAGAAAGGGAAATAAATATATGTTTGAAGTAGGTGTTTTTTTTTTTTTTTTTTTTTTTTTTGTATAGCTGTTTCTTTAAACATTGGTATTGGTAACTTTTCGTTTTTCTTGCTGATCTGCATGTTGCCTATTTTCTTTCATCATTTCTGATTTTGGGAGCATGCCATTTGGAAAACCACCTATACTGTAATTCACATCAAATAATTATAATGCATTACACTGGAAATTTTATATGCATGAATGTGCGATTGGCTAGTTCACCAATTGACTAGCGAATGAGATCTGTACAGCAGTTTCATGATTCACTTTTTTGTGTGTGTGGTAAGGGGGCCTTAATTTGTGGCTCTTATGCCATGAAACTAGCAAAATCAATCTCTAAGTTATACAGGGTTCACACAGCCCCAGGAATCCTGAAATAGTCCTTGATTTTTTCATATTTTATGAAAGTTCCTGAAATAGTCCTGGAATTTTTCTTGCAATGAAAAAAAAATAATTGGTCAAAATGTTTAGATTGATTGTGCCACTTTGTTTCAGCCCCCTGTGGCATCTTCTGCTCACAATGACATCATGTGCTTCCATGGAGTGTAAAGAAGTGATGTCATCTTGTATGACACTAGAATACAAGATGTGTGAAGTGCCATATTTCCAGTCACCTTCGTTTGTAGCATAGCAGTTGTTTGTAGTTAGAGTTACAACAGCATGTCAAAACCTTCCCACAAGTCCAAGATGGCTGTTCCTTCTAGCATGCACTTTCCTCACTGAAGGGCAGGGCCATAGCCAGGTAGGGGTTTTGAGGGTTTAAGCCCTTCCTGAAATGCCATACTTAAAGAGAGGATAGATCTATATACTTGTGTAAGTAGTATAGCGTATAAGTCACCATTTGAAAAATGGGGTAGTATTAAATAGAATTGTGTGTGCTAACCAAATGTGACAGAGAAAAAAACTCAACATATGTACGTACCGTGAAAATTAATTTTCAAATTCAGAACCCCACCCGAGAACTCTTTCTGGCTATGGCCCTGCTGAAAAAGATTGGTATATGGCCTCCCTGCCACCAATATGTGTGGGAATAAATGCAATAGGGAATCTTCAGTTTCATGGGAAAATTACTTTGTATTATTATAACTGTTCTAAAATAGCTTCATATATAAGTTTAATACACTCAGTAAACAAAAGATTAGAGGCAGGGGTAATGGGCAGTTGACATGGGCATCTCTGAAACAAAGTGGAACAGACCCAAACTGATCACAGGCAATGAATAGGCAGACAGCAGGGCTTCCCAATAGTATATCGCAATTGACGAATGTGGGTAAACATGGTGATCTAAACGACTTTGAACATGAACACGTTGGTGCAAGACAGGTGGGTCATTCTATCGCCCAAGTGGTAAGAATCCAAGGGCAACCATATCAAGGGTGTATTGCAGGTATACCATCAAAAGACGTACCAGCACCCAAAAAGCAACTGGTGATCAGCCACATGTAATTGATGACCAGGATTGATGTAAATTATTCAGGATCATACAGACAGACCACTTGGCAATGGTGGTACAAATAACATTCAAGTTAAATGTCAGTGAGTGAATATGGTGCCTATATACTTGGCCTTTACACGTCTGCAACTGGTGGTCTGTTTCAGCAGGCAATACATCACCTCACCGGTGCACAACCACCCAGGCATGGATTGCTTTTTTTTCTCAACACTCGTCTGAGTTTGGAACCATTCAATGGCCCCTGAAGTCCCTAGATTTAAACCTTGTGGAAACTCTGTGGGATGCTGTGGAGAAGAGCATCAGTTCCATGGATCCTGGACCAACATCTTGGGCAGAGTTGTGGACAGTGCTGCTACATACGTGGCTGGCTTTACATCCAGAAACTCTCCAGCATCTGGTGGAGTCGATGCCTTGACATGCAAAGGCTGTTATTCGCGCAAGAGGAGAATCAACATGCTATTAGGTAGGTATGTCTAATGTTTTGTCCATTGAATGTACAGAGCAATTTTCATTCGGGAAAATTTTGCCACTTCATTGAAGATGTAGCATGCACTGAAGAACACTCTACAACTGCAGAATGTAAAGGACTCCATAAGAATTCTGTAAAAGAAGAAATGCAAAGTTCAAGCTGCCAAAGCTACTAAAACTGGTAAAATAGCAAATTCTATAAATGATCAAATAACTGGCACAAAAGCTTCATTTCCAATTTTGATCAGATTGTAAGCACTGATGCTTGTGCCCTCTCTTGAGCTGCAGCTGGGGCAGCCCCCTCTCCTGCCCTAGTTACTCCTCTTCCCCAACTGACTCCTTTCCCTTCTGCTCTTCTGGCAGGTGTGTACTCTTAATCTTTTAATTTGCTGGTTTTGCATGGGATAGGGAATTATTTGAACACCTGCTGAAGAACAGTTTTTCTGACATGGTTTTCTCTCAATTAAAGTTAAAATTGATCATCTGTGATATATACTATTTCTTTGCCCAGGACGCTAGTAACATCTGGAAGTAGGTGAAAGTGAAAATGTGGGTCTTCAAGCTCTTTCACTAAAAGAAGGTTTGCTCTTAATTGTTTCTCTGGAGTTTAATGCTATCTACTTTTCTGACTTTAATAATTAATTGCATGGTCTTAGTATGAAGTAATAAGAACATATATTAAAGTGTATCTGTATAACATATTTCAGATTTATAGATATTAGGGCGGCCAAGACCCATAGCACGACTCATTCGATTATAGCTGGTAAGAAACACACCTTCAATCTGCGCTCCATTGTTTATTATGCCTATGTATGCATCAGTCAGCAACTGTGCAGGTTCTCAGAAGCGATTTATATATACTGTGAAACCTCAAAAATCCGGCATCTGTGGGACCGGACAAGTGCCGGATTTATGAAGCTATCCAAAAGTTGCGCAATGGGCGTTACGTAAAGCATGTACTTACATGTAACAGGTCACTTTAACAAAAATTTGCGCATCTATGCCTTGTAAATATGCAGGGGTCACGCTGCCAATCACATTCTTTGCAAATTGCGAAAAAAAAATCGTTTTGGCGATGGATAAAAAGCTTTGGCGAAAATATTGGCGATTACCTTTGTGTACTATTTATTATAAAACTCTGTCGAAAAAAATTGAATTTGGCGAATGGCTAGGCAAAAACTTGAAAAAAGCCAGAGCAACCGCTACGGCTGGGCAATGAATTGGTACATCGCGGAAACTCGATGTGAATTTTACATCAATGTTACGGTTTTTCTACTGACAATACTACGATACATCACAAAGGCGATTGCTGTGATGCATCATAAGACCGATGTAGATGTCATTACACGATCGAATCCACATACTGCCACCACCAAGCACAGATCATAATCGCACGTTCGATACACATTTCAAACGTACACGCCGATTCGTCGCCAAATTGATCCGCGTCATTTCAGCACGGCCCAATGAGATGAAGAATTTGAGAAACATCCCGATGTTACATGCAGGCGGCTATCGGTAATTCGCTCACTGAGATCGGATGATCTCACAATGTGTTGTTGAGACAGTACATCAGGAGATTTCCATGGTTATTGCTGAAACATCGGATGTTCTCCCGAAATCAGAAACATGCCCGATTTCTGAAGTTGCCAGATTTTCGAGGGTTTTACTGTATAAGCTAATAAGATGAAGGTTCAAAAAGCATGAGATCTTTCTGGTCCACTCTGGGCCCATTGTCAGATGAATACCAGAAAGATGTCATGCTTTTTGAACCTTTATCTTATTAGCTTATATATATATGAATTGCTTCTGAGAACCTGCACAGTTGCTGACTGATGTATACATAGGCATAATAAACAATGGAGTGCAGATTGAAGGTGTGTTTCTTACCAGCTATAATCGGATGCATCATGCTGTGGGTCTTGGCTGCCCTAATATTTATTAACACAAGTCTGCACAAATAAGTAATGATACTAACATATTTCAGATGCTATACAGATATAATTTAATATGAATTGAGTGGACATTGAAATACTTTCCTATAACAGGTAGGCCCACCTTTTGCTGAGATAAAGTCAGTCACATGGTGAGACGTCGAACCCACTGAGGTCATTAAAGCATTCCTCAAGTAACTCCACCCATTTGCCCCTGGGTGTCTTAGTAAGGCCCTGCCCATTACACTACACTTCATGTTATTTTCTGTACCAAAGTCTCACTTCATCGAAACATGTATCAATGTTCACTATATTTACTTTTTATATTCATATTTGCAATATAATAATGGCTCTTGATATATTAGCATCAAGATATGAATTGTTCAGATCTTGGAGAGAGAAGAGAGATATGTCTCCACAAGCTGATGTGTAATTGTGCTGCTTTTAAAATTTCAGTTGTAAATTTATGAATTTTGAAGGAAAAAAATGTTCTGTATGCACCCTGTTGTTTTCCCTTTTTCCTGTCATTTTTCGGGCATGTTGTGTACTGCTATTTCAGTATGTGTTATTCAAACTTATTGAATTAAAAAAAAAAAAAAAACGCAGAAGAAAAAATATTGAAATCTCCCCCCCCCAAATAAATATATCACCATCATCATCATTGTCAACCATTATCAATCCACTGCTGGACGAAGGTCTCCCCAAGTTTCCTCCACAACGGTCTGTCTTGTGCCAGTCTCCTCCATGTCACTTCCGCATACTTTCGAATTTCATCCACCCATCTTCCATGTGGTCTTCTTCTGGGTCTTTTCCTGTCCCTTGGAATCCAATCTAAAATTTCGGCTGTCCGTCGATGGTCTGTTCTTCTGGCAGTATGTCCAGCCCATTGCCATTTCAGGGATTTAACTCTGATCATGATGTCTTCCACTCTTGTCATTTTTCGGATCCACGAGTTCCTCTTCTTATCTCTCCTGGTTACACCAAGTATGCACCTCTCCATGTTTTTCTTTGAGTTGTCTGCAGCCTTTGTATGTCTCTTTTAGCTAAGGTCCACGTCTCTGCACCATACGTAAGCACTGGAAGGATGCATTGATCAAACACTTTTCTTTTAAGACATAATGGCATATTGCTCTTGAAAATTATGCTGTTTCTTCCAAAAGCTCTCCAGGCAAGTTTTGTTCGCCGATTAATTTCTTCACCAATGTGACCCTCACTTGATATCTGCTGTCCAAGATAAACATACGTGTCTGTTATCTCCAGCTTTTCTCCATCAATCGATAAATCTTCATTTCTTGTAAAAGCATTGAACATCACTTTTGTCTTCTGAAAGTTCATTTTTAATCCCACTTCTTTACTCTTGTCAGCAAGTTCCTGCATCATACTCTGTAGCTCTGATGGGGGAGTTGCAAAAATGACTATGTCATCAGCAAAACGAAGGTGGGTTAGATAATCTCCATTAATCTTTATCCCTTTGTTTTCCCAGTTCAGTGATTGAAAGACATTTTCCAATGTGGCATTAAAGAGCTTCGGAGATATGGTGTCACCTTGTCTCACTCCCTTTCCAATTTTTATGTGTGCTGTATTTTCAAATAGCAGAATCTTTGCACTTGCATTTTCATAGATGTTATTAATAATATTAATGTATGCATCTTCAATACCGCAGGATTTCAGAGCCATTGCAACTGCTGATGGTTTCACCGAATCAAAGGCTTTTTCATAATCGATAAAAGCCATGCACAATGGAAGTTCATATTCCCTCGCTCTTTCAATTAGTTCTCTTAGTACGTGGATATGATCTATTGTGCTGTAGCTACTCCTGAATCCAGCTTGTTCTCTTGGTTGAGCCATATCCAGTGTTACCTTCAAGCAGTGTGAAAGAACTTTAGTGAAGATTTTATAAACCACTGATAAGAGGCTGATAGGTCTGTAGTTCCTGAGATCCTCAATGTCACCTTTATTATGTAGCAAGATCATTGTAGCGTTGTTCCAATCCTCAGGAATTTTCCCTTCTTTAAGGCATCGAGTGAAAATTTGGGCGAGTACTGTTTCGATTTCTCCACTTGCTTCTTGTATGATGTCTACAGTAATTCCATCTTCTCCTGGAGCTTTTCCCCGCTTCATGTTCTTGATTGCATGTGCAACTTCTGCTGGAAGGACTGGAAGAACTCTGGTACCTTTCATGATGCCTGGAGTACATGTATCATCCCTTTCATATAATTTGGAGTAGAAATCTTTCACTCTTGTCAAAATTTCGCCTCTATTTCTTGTTACAGAACCATCTTCTTTTCTCAGTGCCATAATCTGTTTTTTTCCCTTACTGAGATGTCCCTTTGCTATCTTTAGGCTTTGGTTGTTTTCAATTGCTTTCCTTACTAGTTCACAGTTGAATTTCCTTATGTCTTCAGTGATACTTTTTCGTACTGTCTTGCATAGCTCTATATATTCCACTTTGGAAGTCACATCTTCTTTAGTTGTCCTCATCTCTCTTCTTTTTTGCATCAACATTTTGGTTTTTCCTGATAATTTGTTCATATGCAATTTGTTCTTAGACCCAGCTAATTTTGTTGCTGTTTCCATAAGAGCTTTGGTTACTTTTCTGTTAACTTCAGAAATATCCACTTCTTCCGATGTTAGGCCTTCTAAAGCAGAGAATCTGTTCTTCAGTTTCAATTTGAAGGTATTGGGGTGTTTTTTAAGGTTGGTTATGTCAATACATTTTGTTTGTCTTATGAGCTTGCTACGTTCGAGTTTAGTGTTGAGGTGCATCTTACATCTCACCAATCTATGGTCACTGCCTGTGTTGAACTTGTTTAGCACACTGCAGTCTTCTATGACGAATTTTTTGTTACACATAATAAAATCAATTTCACTTGTCGTCCCATTTGGATGTCTCCATGTCCATTTCCTGTGTGGCTTTTTCTTGAAAAAGGAGTTCAAGATGAAAAACCCTTCTGCCTCTGCAAACTCTACGAGAGTATTTCCACGCTGGTTTCTGTTGCCGTGACCGAATTTACCTACTGAAGTTTCATTCTGTTGCCGTTGCCCTATTTTTGCATTGAAATCTCCCATAATTATCTTCAAGTGCTGCTTACCTTTATTATTTAGATCACGAATTTCCTCATAAAATTCTTCAATTTCTTCTTCAGCATGACTTGTGGTGGGTGCATAAGTTTGAATAATCTGAGCCTGGTATCTTCTCGAGAGTTGGATAACGAGTCGTGCAGCTCTGTCAGAGGAACTTTCAACTTCTACAACTTTATCCTTCAGTTTCTTGTTTATTATAAATCCAACACCACTATATAAATAAATAAATAAAGATGTATACCCACTTTACCATTGGACCAAACACAGCATTGGAAGCAGTTGGTTACCTCATAAATTGCTGTGAAAGAAATAGATTAAATGAACCCTGGATGTATGCAGTCTGTTGATTGTAGCATCCCATTTGGGAGGCTGTTAGGCTGAGGATCAAATCCTACACTTGCCAAGTGTGTGTAATGCTATAAAGGTCACATTTAGCTGATAATCCCAGCATAAGAATAGTACATATCTACTTGTAGTAAAAACTCTTTTTTAATATAAAAATAGATAGTTTAATCTTGAGATGTTTTTGTAGTAACAAGTTACATATCTTCCTGGAATAAAAACTCTTGTACAGTGAAACTTCCATTAACGGACACTTCTTAATAGCGGACATCTCTGTATAACGGACATTTTATATATTTCCCTGCAGAAATGCATGGCTTTTTTTATGAGGCATTCGCTTCTTCTTAATAGTGGACATTCTAAATGACAGATGCAGACACACTTAAAGTACAATATAACAGACAATTTGCTTTTCGATTCTAGGAATTCCTAGGGGTGTGATTCGCCCAAACTCACAATTTTTTTCCTTTTTGTGTATTTTACCCTTCCTCATTCTTTATCTTAATTGTTTTGTTTCCGAGGTATAGTGAATTTTAAGGTGCTAAGTGCTATGTACCCTGGGTAAGTGGCCGAAATCGCTGGAAAAAGGATTAGTGTTCGTGCTCACCAGACTGTCTGACCCTCTCTTTGCATATGTACATCTGACCAGGAGAAACTGCCTTCTAGCTATACAGGTGCTCCCAATGAGGTGAGACCTCAGAAACTGGGATCAGCACCCAAGGCTAGCTAATTTGGGAATGGTAATCGGACTGAAACAAATGCATACACAATTCAGATGTGGGTAAGAGGGACTCACTTTTTGTTGTTTGATAAGGTCAAGGTCAGTGCCCAGGCATCAATTTCAAGTCCAGGTGACTAGAAATCATATTTGTTTGCAACAATCATGTAGGTTTTTCAAAGCAAGCGAGCTGTGAAGCAAAGATTTGTCAAACATCGATTTTAAAATGTCGCACAAATGTAAGCGCTTGATTCTAAAAGAAAAAGTTGAAATAGTGGAGCTGAGTGAAAGGGAAAGATTAAGTGTGCACATTTTAAAAGATAACCTGGGCATTGGCAAAATGCAAGTGAGTAAAATCTTACAAGTCTTGGCAAGATTGTAATGGCAACCAGAAAATTAAGAGAATTTTCCCCTAAAACTGATGGTTTAGCTGTGACCTATGAATGGTTTTGTCATGCTAGAGCCAACAACATTCCTTTATCAGGGACTTTAATTCGTCAAAAGGCTTTAGAAATCACAAACGAATTAGGGTTCACAGAGTTCAAAGCTTCAGGCAGCTGGCTAGAAATTCATTTAGAAAACAAAATTTCACAAGAATGTAATAGACAAACAACAATACTTGATTATTTTGCTCCTTAGGTTTTCATGGATATTTTTTAATAAAGATTAGTACAAGTTTGCTCTATGTATTGCATTTACATACTTATATTTACTTATCTTTTAAACTGTTTTTATGTTATAAGCATAGTATACTATCATAAAAATAATTTTTCCAAAAGCGGACAGTTTCTTTTTCCCCCTTCGATGTCCGCTATTCGGAAGTTTTACTGTACTTAGCTTTCAGTTCTTTCCAATTGGCATGCCCTAACCAGCATCTTGATTTTTCCATTACTTTCATTCTCAGAAATGCAAAATACCAGGAGTGGTAATTTAAACAAAGCAGACACCAGCCTTGTTTCTTTTTGGATATAAGAAGCAAGGGATGCAATTCACCAAAAATGGTTGCGGTACTACGTATTTCAAAACATGTAGAATAAGTAATACTATGGATGGTACAGACAGTGACTGAGTTTTAAAGAAGTGAATAGCTATAATGACTTTGATGATGTTTATATATTGATGCTGCAGCTTACATGATGGAAAGGGACTGATAATGAGTTGGACCTTGGAGGTTTTTATAATTTTAGAATTGGTATGATTTTATTTCAACGATGTGTCATATTTTTCAAACTCTTGAAATTTAAAGTCAGTTTGTACATAGCCACAAGCATAACTTGGGGTTTGTTTTGTTTGTTTGGAAGGAGGGAGGATTACCAAATCTCAAAATGTAACATTACAAAAAACATAGCTTTCATCTTTTGGTGATTCAATGATGAATTCTTGTAGCAATTTTACATTAATGAAATTGAGATAGGAGTTAGTTTTTTTTTTTAGAGTAATAGAATTATAAATGCCTGGGAAGGTGAAAAATATTGGAGAGGCAGTTGTACCTCCCCCCTCACAAAAATACACCTACATGTATGTGGGGATCAGCTTATGCATAAGCATACATAGTACACAATAATAGTTGTTTCTTCGAAATTTGTGAGTTCGAGACAACTCTGGTTGATATGTGAAATCTAAACTTTTCACTGCTTGATTATTTTATCCATATTTCCCATCAGTACTTTTAGTACCAGGACACAATGGAATTTTTGAGGAAAAATTTTGTATCCCTTTTATCCAAAGAATGTGAGTGTTTACATTCACTGTACACAAAAAATTTCATTTTTATCTGATGCAAAAATTTTCACTACAAAATATGAAAAGAACAATTTGCATATAAATTTGATTTATGTCTTCACTATTTTTAAAATTTTAATAAACCATTTATACTTTTGCTCTTTACTCAGAGACAAATATTCACCATTTGTTTAAAATGCAAAGAATTAATTATTCAACTCCAGAGGTGTATTTTTTCTTGTTGTTTTCTGAAGTAAACCACAGCCATTGGCTATCTTTTTTTTTTATTTTACAGCTTTAAGAAAGGCTTTCATTTTAATATCTGAAAATAAAATTACGTTGAATTTTTGCCCAGTAATGTTAAGTAACATTGTGCTTCTTTAGACCGGCGTATGTAAATAAATATTTCTATTTTGATAACTTCAGGCAATTTTAAACTAAAAAAAGGTAATGGGATGCTTAGAAAACATTAATATCAATCTATCTCCTATGTACTTTGAAGAAGTACACTTATTTCTTCATGCAGAAGTCAACAAAAATAATTCAAAGAGCACATTTCATAGAAGATGGGTAGTTCCATCATACCTGTAGGTCTATTTTTTACAGTATATCTGTCAGTCCTAAAGTAATAGCTATTTCACATCCATTGTGTGAAATAAAAATTATACATAGAGAAATAACTGTTGGTTTCATGAACTTTATTGTTCAAGCTACAGAGTTCTCTTTGACATATTCTACTGAATTCTGTATTGGGTACACAGTTGAATTGCAATCTAAACATTTCCTGCACTTAACAATTTTCCATTCATTTTTGGTGTTCCCTTCGAAAACATTAGCAGTTTCTGTCTATCTTCCTTGAAACAGCCATCTGGTTGATGTGCGAAAGCTTGGAACCTCTTTGTCTGTCGTGAACTGTTTCCCGGACATGAAGTGATCCAGGCGACGAAACAGACAAGTCCGGAGAATAGGCAGGATAAGGCCGTGCTTCACAGCCCAAGACACTTATTGTCAGCATTGTTCTTTGTGCTACATGAGGGAGGGCATTGTCCAGGAGCAGAAGAACGCCATGTCTGTTGACCAAAGCCGGTTGTTTCTGCAGCAATTTCCGGTCCATCTGGTGTAATTCTGCACAATAACATTCTGCACTGGTGGTTTGGCCTTTTGCCTAGAAACTTTGATGAATTATCCTGGCTGTGGACCACCAGACAAGGAGCATCATCTTCTTGGTGTGTAGTTGTGGCTTAGGGTGCTGTGTAGCAAACTGTGCCTTGCTTAACCATTGTGCAGATCATTTCCGATTATCATAAAGGACCCACTTCGCGTTACAGGTGACGATTCGATGCAGTAGAAGTTCCTATTTATTCCTGGCAAGCAGCAACATGCAGACTTCCAAACTCCTAGTCTTGTTGGCAGTTGTCAATTCATGCGACAGCTGTCAAGCTTTTTGACCTTACTCAGTGCCGCCAGATGCCAAACAACTGTCGTGTGGTGAACACCTACCACTGCCGCTATCTCATGACATGTTTTTTGGTGTTCCGCTTCAACAACACATAACAGAACATCATCAGAAACGGCAACAGGTCAGTGAACACATGCTTCGTTTTGCAGGTCTGTATCTCCGCTTCGAAACTTCACCAACCATTGCCAAATGGTTTGTTCGTTGGCTGTATTCTCCCCAAACACTTTGTTAACATTTCAAATGGCAATTCCTGCAGAATGGCCCAGTTTAAATTCATACAGGAAGATGACTCTCAAATCTGGCGTCTGCATGTTTCCTTTGAAAGCCACGTTACGTCCAAAAAAACCACGCCTAAACCTTGTTCTTCACACATATGCTAGCTATTTATAGTAACTCTGTGACGTAAGACCCGCAGCACCTGTGGATGATTCCATTCCGCTGTGGTGGGGGCCTGTCTCCACTGCTCGTTCGCACCGGACATTTCATTCACTCCAACCCAATATTTTCTACATAGTTGGTGTATAGTTCCTTGTTATTAATTCACAATTCAACTGTATTTCATTTCCATAGGTTGGACAGCACTTAGTTCAGAAGTCTTCAAATCTTTATAATGGAGTTTAATAGTTTACCTTGCTTAAAAGATGCTCTTCATTGAATAAAGACACTCCAAGTTTCAGTGAGATATGATTGTAGTTCTTGTATCCATTATCTACATAAATCCTACTTTTTTATTTGGATGTTTTTAATAGGAGGCTGTTTTATGTTGCATCAAAAGTTGCCAACGCAGGCCCATTCACAATGAAAGCCCAGTCATTTGGAAGCTTGTGTATCAAGTAGGTACTGATGAATCCAGAAAACATAAAAAAAGCCAAACTAGCAATAGCAACCACTGATGATAGGACAGACCCTACATGCCAACAAGAAGCAGGTGGCAATGAATTTATCAACAAAAATGACTTCTGCCAACAACAGACAGCTCACTTCAAGGCCGCTACCATCAAAGATGATTGTGTAATTTTTGGCACAAATGTGGCACATTTTCACTGTTTCCATGTAGCAACTTCTTCAGAAAACTTCAAAATTACATTGCCCCTGGAGCAGGAATCGAACCCACATCTCCTGCTTTCTGTTTGAGCATTACCTGTTACACCACCCAGGACAAGGAAATTCCAGGCAACGGAAGCTAAGCAGATGTAGCTGAGAAATCTGAGAACCGTTCAGATTTGCACTAGTCAAAGCTATTCCATGCATCCTCGTAGCATCTATATGGCCTTTTCTCACATCCAGGGTTGGATGTAGGAAACAAACTTCAGAGAACATCATACATACAAATGAGAAATGAATTTCCCACTGGGTTCAAAGTTATGCATCAGAAGTTTCTTTTAAACTGCCGAGTTTTTATCACTTTTATCATTTTTTTAAAGATTTCATGACCACCCACTGACCATTTTATTTTGACATTTTTTGGATTCATCAGTACCTTCAAGATACACAAACTTCCATTGTGCCCCATCTGCCATAGAAAATGTTGATGCAACATAAAATATTCACCTCCTAAAAACATCTAAGCACAAATGCAGAGCACAAATGTAGCATACAGGTATATGAATAACTGGATTCAATCATTAGTCAGGTTGTTCATCAAAGTCTCGCAGTCGGTGCTCCAATTTATCCCAAATGTGTTCCATGGGGTTGGCATTGAGGCTCTGTGCAGGCCAGTCGAGATCTTGCACACCCATCTCATCAAACCATTCCTGCACTGACCTCTCTTTGTGGGTGAGTAAATTGTGCTGTTGGTAAAGCAAAGGGCCTTCATTGAACTATTGCTATAATGTTGGGAGCACAGAGTTGTTGAAAATATTACTGTAGGCTGCAGTGTTAAAATTCCTGGATACTGGAACTAGGGGACCAGTCCAAACCATGAAAAACATCCCAGATCATGATGCCTTCTCCATCAAACTTCACAGTTGGCACAATACGGTCAGGCAGGTAGCATTCACCAATGGGCATCCATATAGGGGGCATTTACCCCCTGCTGGATGTAAAACCCTTTCTGTTCTTGGATGGTATTACAGAGACTTTCATGATTAATTCTGATTGCTAATTTTTCTGTAGAACTTCTGGATGTGTGTATATACAGAAAACATTGGGAATGTCTGGTAGGAAAAGCAGAAATTAACAGTAGAAAGTGATAATGAATTTTTTCATTGCATGTGTTAGAGTACAGTGTACATACAATATGGAAAAGTATGCCATTCTCAGCAGCAACTGTTCACTGTTGGACAAATATCTCGAAATTATTCCCAGAAATTTGTCTTGAGGGTATGTTTTTATTCTGGATAACCAATGGCATGATATCTGGGGTTTCATGGTACATACGACACAAGTAACCAAAATGGTCAAAATAATGCAAAGAAATTTCCTTATTTTCTAAACATGCTGTCAAGTTTCATTTATCCATTTTTTAATGTAGTTCCAAGGTCTTCTGGTTTCCAATTAAATTTATGTTTTGTGTGCATGGTAAAAATAGTTAGACAACAAAATGCACATGGAAATTTGCACATAGTGTTTGTTTATGTTGTTTGTAGTTATGATTTTTGTTTGCCTCCTCCTGAAAACTAAACTATGGGCACCCATGCATTCACCTGGCATTCTCCACACCCAAATGCATCTGTCAAACTGCTAGATGGTGAATGATGATTCATCACGCCAGAGAACTCATTTTCACTGCTCCAGAGTCTACTAGTGCGGAGCTGTACACCACTCCAACTGACACTTGAAGTTGATCTTGCTGATGTTAAGCTTGTGTATGGCTACTCATCCATGGAAACCCATTCCCTTCATCTATTGACACTAATTATAGTTCTGGCATTGCTTCCAGAGTCATTTTGGAACTTGGTGGTGAGTGTTACAACCAAGGCAGGTAATTTTGTTGCACCACCTGCTTCAGTACTTGGCTGTTTTGCTCTGTCATACTATGCAGCCTACCAGGACATTATTGCAATGTTGTTTATTCTTAGTGTTTTTGACAATAACACCATTACAGTTGATCAAGGTAGAAATTCCTTGAACTGACTAGTTGTTAAGATGGCATCCTATGACCATGCCACTTTGAAAGACACTAAGCTCTGCCATACAACCCATTCTACCGTTTGTGCTTGTCTATAACATTTGCCAAGCCATGTGCATCTTTTTATACCTGTATAGGTCATGGCTGTGATGTACATGGACAAATACACTACTCAAAAGGGATGTCCAGTTCTTTTTTAATCATACAATGTACCTAGTACAGCATTTAGAAGAACATATCAAACAGAAGTTCATAGCTTGAGCAACAAGGTATAAAACATTCAGGTTTTATATAAACAAATTTCTTTTCACGATGTTTGTCAGTGTTTTAAAATCTTATTTTTAATTCGTGTAAGAGCACTCACATGGAAGTGCCTGATACTTGAGCTCACAAGCATCTAAACCATGTATTCATATGTATGATTGTGTTTAATATATCAAATTCTACCATTTTAGTGGGTTTTATCAAAAATGCACATGGCACATGCCGTAAGAGTTATAAGCCATCAGCGTTTGCAAAGAGCATTTCAAAAACAAATGTCTACAAGTGGATAATGGAAAAGTAAAACTAACAAATACATACATGTACATGCAAAACCAGGCACAATTTGTTTTTAATGCAGCTTTGCTGCTATCAGTTTAGCAGTTTGTTTCTTGCATGGAGCTTCCAGTATTTTCATGAGTGCATTTTAATCAGTCCTAAGCATTCCAGTCTTTATAAAAAATCAACAACAAAGAGAAGTGGTAACAATATTCAAACAAATGCTTAAAATTTTGCTGTTCAATTACAAATATTTGAGTGATGACTGATATTCATGGTTTGTTGAAAGATACTGGGAAATGAAAGTATGAAGCCTTCAAATTTGTGAATGATAAAGCACATAGTATATGAGCAAAAGGAACAAAATTGTACAATTGGACAAATTTTTAAACACGCCCTTTTTCCTGAACTGAAAATGAAGTGCGGAAAATGAGATATTATTATTCACTTTAGAAAATGTGCAGAAAAGCCTGCTAAAGAAATTCTGACTGTACAATTTTTTCCCTTCAATTGAAAAGTGTAAGAAACTGTATACCTTTGAAAAAAAAATACAGACAGACAGACTATTCATACTGTGCAAGAGGCAGGGGCAAATCCAGAAGTTTACCTTGGTAGGAGGAAGAGAGGCAGTTGCGCTGGTCTAAAAAAGTAATAATAAAAGATTTATACAGAAACTTTGCGGAAGGGTCACATGCACAAACTGGCAGAGCTGCTGTTCTGTGGCATTGTATGGCTTTTTAAAAATGTCTCCCTTAAAAACAAATGTGCTAAATTTTTAAATTACAAAGTTGGAAAACCAACCAAAAAATCAGCTCTATTTTCCTGGCATACAATGGTCTGCTTTGCAAGAAAACAAGCTCTGTGCTTTTTAAATATCGAATGTCTTTTCAATTTATTTTGAAAGATTCTATCCAGAATCTTTCAAAATAAATTTGAGTAATTCTATTTGGATGGTTTAATTTAATATAGAAATTTCCAACTTGAAATCCCTGAATAATTCCTAAGCAATATGACTGGTGATTCCTCTTTAAAATATTTGTTTATTCTTTCTCAACGCATGATTCCCACTTTGTTTTTAAAATGAACCTCCATTTATTTCATTTCATCAAATCACTCCTGCTCCATTCATTGTCTTACTGGCGATTTTCTCTCAGGTTTTGGGAATATAATTTTAAATAAAGCACACCCATTGCTTTTCATGATCAGTCAAAATCTATTTTCTCTTCTTCTCTAAGCTTGTCTGTTTCTGAAACTATTTGTTTGTTTTCTTTCGGCCTCTCTCTCTCTCTCTCTCTCACTCTGAAGCTAGAACAGAACATTTAATCTCTGAATCCATGTAAAATTTTTATGAAAATCTGTGTATTTATTACTATAATTTTGCAAAAAATGAATGCATTAATTATTTACGAGTTTGGCCATTTAAAAAGGAAAAGTTCGTTTTAGGGGAGGGGGTAATTGTCCCAGTTGCCCCCTGCTGGATCAGCTAGTGGCAAGAGGTTATCATCCTAGTGTTTGGTTAAAATATAAGTGGTGTAACGTTATCAGTTCTATTCAGTAAAAACTCAATATGCAGAAGAATTGATGAAATGACAGGCAACATAAAAAAAAATAAAAAAAAATAATAAGCTGTGTATGAAACTAAAAAACACCAAATTTGCATTGCAAAGCAGTGAATAGTTTCACCGATTTTCCAGCTCTTATGCTTCTTATAAAGTAAATAAACTTCACTCCTTGCCTTTCTTTTATTGTTATATGCTGATGTTTTCAGTTATTTTAATATGCTGCCAGCATTTTAAGTAATCGCACATATAAATGCACTACTAATGATACTTCCAATGGTGACTTCTTGGTAAAAGTAGAAAGGAGTTTTCTCTCTCTTTCTTTCTTTGAGCATTCATGATTCAGATTTTTCACCAAACCATACTTTGTGATCTTTAAAGAGAAACTTTTTTTTGTAGGTCTCCATTTTATTTGCACACACACATTAGATTCTGATTAATTGTTCCAGTAGATTTCGGTTAAATGGGACACATCATGCTAGAACACTTTTGGCTCAATTAAGCAGCTGCCCCAATTATGCGAAACTTTATCACCCAAAGAGCAAATTCAGGATGTTCTTCAAGAATTGCCCCAATTAAAGGGCTGCCTGAATTAACTGGAATGTATTGTATGCATATATATGTATATATATACACACTCAGCAAGGGAAGAAAACAGATTATGGCACTGAGAAAAGAAGATGGTTCTGTAACAAGAAATAGAGGCAAAATTTTGACAAGAGTGAAAGATTTCTACTCCAAATTATATGAAAGGGATGATACATATACTCCAGACATCATGAAAGGTAACAGTATCAGAGTTCTTCCAGTCCTCCCAGCAGAAGTTGCACATGCAATCAAGAACATGAAGCAGGGAAAAGCTCCAGGAGAAGATGGAATTACTGTAGACATCATACAAGAAGCAAGTGGAGAAATCGAAACAGTACTCGCCCAAATTTTCACTCGATGCTTTAATGAAGGGAAGATTCCTGAGGATTGGAACAACGCTACAATGATCCTGCTACATAAAAAAGGTGATATTGAGGATCTCACAAACTACAGACCTATTAGCCTCCTATCAGTGGTTTATAAAATCTTCACTAAAGTTCTTTCACACCACTTGAAGGTAACACTGGACATGGCTCAACCAAGAGAACAAGCTGGATTCAGAAGTGGCTACAGCACAATAGATCATATCCATGTACTGAGAGAACTAATTGAAAGAGCGAGGAAATATGAACTTCCATTGTGCATGGCTTTTATCGATTATGAAAAGGCCTTTGATTCGGTGAAACCATCAGCAGTTACAATGGCTCTGAAATCCTGCGGTATTGAAGATGCATACATTAATATTATTAATAATATCTATGAAAATGCAAGTGCAAAGATTCGGCTGTTTGAAAATACAACACACATAAAAATTGGAAAGGGAGTGAGACAAGGTGACACCATATCTCCGAAGCTCTTTAATGCCACATTGGAAGATGTCTTTCAATCACTGAACTGGGAAAACAAAGGGATAAAGATTAATGGAGATTATCTAACCCACCTTCGTTTTGCTGATGCCGTAGTCATTTTTGCAACTACCCCATCAGAGCTGCAGATATAGGAACTTGCTGACAAGAGTAAAGAAGTGGGATTAAAAATAAACTTTCAGAAGACAAAAGTGATGTTCAATGCTTTTACAAAAAATGAAGATTTATCGATTGATGGAGAAAAGCTGGAGATAACAGACACGTACATTTTTCTTGGACAGCAGATATCAAGTGAGGGTCACATTGATGAAGAAATTAATCGGCGTACAAAACTTGCCTGGAGAGCTTTTGGAAGAAACAGCATAATTTTCAAGAGCAATATGCCATTATGTCTTAAAAGAAAAGTGTTTGATCAATGCATCCTTCCAGTACTTACGTATGGTGCAGAGACGTGGACCTTAACTAAAAGAGACATACAAAGGCTGCAGACAACTCAAAGAAGTATGGAGATCTGCATGCTTGGTGTAACCAGGAGAGATAAGAAGAGGAACTCGTGGATCCGAAAAATGATGAGTGGAAGACATCATGATCAGAGTTAAATCCCTGAAATGACAATGGGCTGGGCATACTGCCCGAAGGACAGACTTTCGATGGACAGCCGAAATTTTAGATTGGATTCCAAGGGACAGGAAAAGACCCAGAAGAAGACTACATGGGAGATGGGTGCATGAAATTCGAAAGTATGCGGGAGTAACATGGAGTAGACTGGCACAAGACAGACCGTTGTGGAAGAAACTTGGGGAGACCTTCATCCAGCAGTAAATTGATAATGGTTGACAATGATGATGATGATGATATACACACATACTATACTGATGGTTTGGGGATCATACTAGTTAATGTGAAGTACATACAATTTCACATTGTTCACCTTTATCAAGGTACAGCACTACGAACTACCAAACAGTGTAGCGATGTAGTAGTCAGTGCTAATCCTGGAACCTTGAGTATAAAAACAAACTTATGCAAAACTGGAAGTCTCTCAAATCTGCTTATTAGTGCAATAGCAAGAAATACCCACAAATGGTGAGATGTCACACACCAAATGGAGGCTTTTTTTTTAAGGCTGTTAACTTAACTGATTAACTAAAACCATACAAATGAACAAACAATAACAATTTTATTTATTCAAAATTGCAAAATTACTTCAGATGTTGTCATGTTCTTTCTGCTTCACATGACGAGGAGCTGGGGGGGGGGTCCATGAGTTTGGTTCATTGATGAAAGCCCCATACAATATACACATATTGCATTAAATTCACACTAAATCTTCCCTCAAGGGATGGGGGGGGGGTCTGGACCCGAGGACCATCCCCTTGGCTACGCCTATGCTAAAGAATGTTATTCTTACAAAATGACGCCAAACTAATGTCAGTTTGCTTGACACACAGCAGAATTTCTATGGATGCCCTAACTATTGTTTCCTTATGGGTTGTACATCTGGCTATATCACACCATTTTATATGGTGGTGCATCTGGCCGTACCACACCATCTTAAATGCTCGTGCATCTGGGTATTCCACACCATCTTAAATGCTGGTGCATCTGGCTATATCACAACATCTAAGAGTGGCTGCACTGAGTGAGAAATCTGTCGCTCTTGAATATGACACAAACTAGGCATTTATCAACAGACACTTTTCATAAAAATTTACTGGTGTGTGCACTTACAGGAGTACACTGTATGAACCAAAACCAAAGAGCAGAAATGTGTGACACAGATAAACTGTTACAAGAAACTGCTTGTTCAGCAAATTTTTATTAATATTTGAAGTTTAAATTATTTTTTTTTTCAAATCTGAGCATAATACATTCCACAATGCATTTATTAACTTTGATGTTAATTTTTTGTATTACCTGCATCTGTAAGTCAAACTCGATAAAGTTGTTTTTGTGTACATATTATTGTCTCCTGTACAGAAAGATATAATTTTGAAACAAAAAGTAACCTATATGAAATTAAATAAGATATACTGTAAAGTATACTGGCATACTTGTATTAAAATGCATCAGTATATAGTGGTTAAAAGGATTTTCCTCCCACAAAAATAAATTACCTAATTAAAATCCTTGTTTTCAAGCAGTGTCATACAAGATCACAGGATTCTTATTATTGCAGTCTGTTGTATCAAAAAAAAAAAAAAAAAAAAAACTAAATAAAGGAAATGGAATTTAATTGTTTGATAGTTATTATTAGTGCCTTACTTGACACATGTAACAATTTCTACCAGAAGTTTTTTCTGTTTCATTCCACCACTTGACTTTTGATTTTATTATATGGTGAAAAATATACCATACTTCATATTTAATTGCTTGTATACTGTATAATGTAAAAATTTATTTTCTTTTTCAATTTAGGTTCTTAAAATGTTCATCTTTTGAATAACAAAGAAAAGATAGCAAAGCATAATTTTCATAATTTTTAAAAGGATTTTGAGATTGTTATAATGAGTATGTGGAAATGAAAAGCACAAACCAGAAACAAAATGCATGTATATTTACATAACTTTCTCATTTAAAGACAGCGTGACAGGTATTTCTTTTAAATGATTGCACTATTTGCATCTGTGATGTATACTTCTAGATCTCTTCCCTTTGAGTTTTCTTTCCTGGTTGTTTTCTTAATTACACCTTTCACTTCTGAACATCACATTCTGAAACTCTAGTTTCTTTGTTACATTTGGCAGTGCTGACAATTAGCAAAGTGAAAGGTCACGATACAGAAGTGGTAAAAGCAACTGTAAACAGTGTTCAACGGAAATTTTGGGGAATTGTTGACTATTATAAAATATGTTATGTTATTCAGCCTTGTGAGATGTAGTTTTCAAGTTGTACTACCAGTTATCACTATTGTTCATAATTAATGCCTGTTATATTATTGTGGAAACTATTCGTCTAACAAGTATACTAGTTCAGCAGTTGTATTCAGCATGAAGTTATGTGGTGAGCTGCATGCTGTAAGGAATAAATGTAAGTTTTATTAATAATGTTTAATTCATTTGGACCTTACCATTAGGTTTTATTCATGTTTGAGGCACTAAGTAAGGTTAATATACTCAGACATTCATGAACTTCAGCCTTACAGAGAATAAAAGAAACAGTAAAGCAAAATTTCCATTTTAAGATATATGGAACATTCCATTAAACCTTAAACATGTACTTCAGCCTTACAGAGAATAAAAGAAACAGTAAAGCAAAAATTGTAATAGAAAAAACAGTAAAGCAAAATTGCCATTTTAAGATGTATGGAACATTCCATTAAACCTTACACATCACGTTTTCAAAAGAAAATGTTTGTAGGATTTTTTTTTTTATCCATAGTATGGTTGTTTAAAATCCAACAGTGTATCTTCACTTACTTTACAGCTACAGATTAGTTTGATGGTTAACAAAGCTAATCTGTTTTTCAAATTCTATGACATCTAAACACAATAGCATTAAAATTTAAGCATAATTTCGTATATTTTTTGTGGCTTTTCTATAATACCTGTCTTATTTTATATTTGTCATTTTCTTAGTGATTATTTCACTTTTTGTAAAAATACAAGAACTACTATTTCTTTAATTATTTTACAGCTTTGTTTTATGTATTGTTTTATTTATTTTTCCAATTCTTTTACGGTACAAGACTGTTGTCTGCGTTTTTATGTGGTAAACTCTATGACTTGGTTGAAGTCCTAGTTTGATCACAGCTTAAGTTAGACTGTTTCTCTTGCATAGAGATGATAATTCCTATAATGGAGAGTTTGCCTGATGATACTCTCCTCACTATCTGATTGAAATAAATCTCATAAAACTATTTTTTGTTCATCATTTTTATTGTGAAAACTTAGAACCACAAGAATTATCTATCTGTGTAAGTGAGAAATAGTCTAACTTAAAATGCACCCAAAAATATGACAAACCAATAAATCCAATACATTAAATACATTAGAGCCACAGCAGACAGCAACCCTCCTAAAACAATATGGGAAAACAAAATGGAGCAGTTGGTCTAATCAGTGAAATGAAATTATAAGAAAAAATTAAAAAATAATAATTATATTTTTACAAAAATTTGGAAACAATATCTACGAAATAGATGGCAAAGATACGGTAGAAAAGAAAAAGTTAGCAAAATGTTGACAATGATGCTGAAATTTTGTTATTACATTTTTATTTGCATATGTTATGAGAATATGCACTAAATGCAGAAATTTACTTTGCATAGTAGGAAGACAAAATCAACATTTTAATTATAAGAAAATTAATAGAAAAAAGGTTATTTTACTAAAACTTTATCACATGAAAATTAATAGTATTACACAAAATCATTTTATGTTATTTTTTCAGGTAGAACCATTTAATGGTGGTTTTAACTGCTGTAACTTTTTACATATTATATTTCCTTTGAGTGGAAAGCAATTTCTCGGTTGGAAGTTATTAATATTCGCTGCGAATATATATCGCGGTAATCGAATGCAATTCAAGGAAAAATCTTTCACGTACCGCTCGTTTGTAGTTGGTCGATGTTCAAATCTTTGCACTGTTGTTCTCACCAGGTTCTTGGGTGTAGGCTTTTTTTGATTAACTTCAAAAAGTCTGCACGTTTCTTGAGTAGGATATACATTTTAGTTGAACTACGGGAGGTACACGAAGACAAAGGGGATGTGAAAATTACGTTGGAAAACTTCAAAAACTTCAAGTGAAAATTACGTTGGAAAAATGAATCACTCGTAAAAATATTCGCATGAGGAATTGCAATCACCAAAAAACTTCGTCAGACTTCTTGAATGTATTTTCCGATGCATTTCGGCAGATCTGTTTTTGGTGATTGCAATTCCTCATGCGAATATTTTTACAAGTGATTCATTTTTCCGTTTTTCAAGTTTTCCAACATACTTTTCACATCCCCTTTGTCTTCATGTGCCTCCTGTAGTTCAACTAAAAAGCATATCCTACTCAAGAAACGTGCGGACTTTTTGAAGTTAATCAAAAAAGCCAACACCCAAGAACCTGATGAGAACAACAGTGCAAAGATTTGAACATTGACCAACTACAACCAAGAGGTACGTGAAAGATTTTTCCTTGAATCGCATTCGATTACCGTGATATATATTCGCAGCGAATATTAATAACTTCCAACCGAGAAATTGCTTTCCACTCAAAGGAAATATAACATGTAAAAAGTTACAGCAGTTAAAACCACCATTAAATGGTTCTACTTGAAAAAATAACATATGGAAAACATGTTTTTTTAAATCTCGATACATCGAGAAATACGTGCGTAAAATCTTTTTATGTACTTTAGTTTCTTTTAAAAAACTCATCTATTTTCGTGTTTCAGGTTTCAATCTAATTATTTTCAGAGCACAATCTAATTTAATAAGCACATTTGAAATATCACCATCCTGCAAATTCACTTCAAAGAACTTTCTTAATGCTAAAAGACACCAATTCATATATTTGCTTGAATCAGTGTCTTCAACATTAAGGTTTCCCACAATTGAATCATGATCCAAAGAAACAGTAAGGAAATTAATACTCGCACAGCTTGCAAGTGGTGGTGCATTAAATACATTTTGTGTTGGGAAAGGCAAGTTGGTGTAGTAATATATATTTGTGGCTGGCAGATGCCAAGGGTGTGGCAGTATATCAAGGGATATTTTATGTAGAGCATGACTGTTCTGACCCAAGGGGTGGCATTATTCAAGGGACGCAGTAAATTCAGAGGTGGTACATTGAGGGTTGATTGTACCTAATTATTGATAGTACTCCTTGTTAATGCTCACATTTCTTCATGTATCATTAAGCATTCATTTCATTCCCACTATGCACTGGGTATTACAGGGTTGATAATAAAGATGCATTGTTTACTAATGTTTGTTCAATATACTCTGCAGTATAGTGTAATTTGCAGGTCTTGAAAATGTTCATGCTGGATCACCAGTCAGGTAAATATCTCACTCACCAGCTGGGCTCACAAAAAAGACAAAAAAAACTTGGTGCTAAAAATGAAAATCAAATTTAAAAAATGCATTTTTGAACTTCCCTTTTTGTTGGTGAAGTTCGATTAACACTTACCGCATGTGGGGCATGGCAGTCATTCTTATATCCGTTATGTGGATGCGGCATGGGGGTTATTCATTCAGTATCGGGTCTACCTCATTTTTTTCCCCGTTGGTTTTACTTGGCTTCTTCACTAAATAAGTTTTTCCTTTGCTGCTTCCTCATGAACTTCAATAATTTTTTCTACCCTAGTACTTTCGGTAATATTTCATTACCGTCATCAAGGGACGTTTTGCTCCGACTAGCATCATCCCTGCTGACACGGTTGATGCTAGTCGGAGCAAAACGTCCCTTGATGACGGTAATGAAATATTACCGAAAGTACTAGGGTAGAAAAAATTATTGAAGTTCATGAGGAAGCAGCAAAGGAAAAACTCATTTAGTGAAGAGGCCAAGTAAAACCAACGGGGAAAAAAATGAGGTAGACCCCATACTGAATGAATAACCCCCATGCCGCATCCACATAACGGATATAAGAATGACTGCCATGCCCCACGTGCGGTAAGTGTTAATCGAACTTCACCAACAAAAAAGGGAAGTTCAAAAATGCAAATGCATTAATGCACGTTAAAAAATAACCTCCAATTTCGGAAGTAAATTATAAAATTAAAAATAGTCAAACACAGTCAAAGAGTTGTAAATAGTCAAACAGTTTCTTTTGTGCCATCATAAAAAACTTGAGATCATAAATATTCGAAAATCGCACTATTTTGGAGTGGTGTCAAAGGATAAGTGGGAAAGCAATTGATATAAATACGAGTCTCAACAAATGCAAACAAAATGTTGTTCAAAGAATGGGATAACGAAAACCATAGATACATCAATATTTTTTCCCAAAATATCCCAGAAGAAAAAACTTAATCTATTAAGAAAAATGGTCTTAAAGTTTGATTTGTTAAGAATTTAAACACATCTCTCGAATGATATTTTAATGCTAACCTAATTTAAACAATTAACCATTGTATAATAGCCAAACACAGTTTTTTCCCTCTAGAGTAGATGATGCAAGAATCCTTCAATGCTTTAGAACTTTCCCGACAGCTTGACCTAATACAGCAACTGGCTATGTGGCAGCTCACGAGGTGCATGGGACTCTTACACTGGTTATCTTTTCACACAGCGTTTGGGAAAATAATTCCGCTGGGCTTGAGGCTTCTTGCCTCATATTTCCTTGTTTCCTTGTTACTGGATGTTTTGACTCACACCATTCGCTGTCCAATTTCTTTTTGCGGAGAAACCAGTTTCCCATGCTGGCGCACAAGAAAGCACCAATTCTGTGAATTAAAATAAGCTTTATTAAAAAAATGATATTTTTACATTTCCAAAAATAGGCACAATAACAGAATAACTGCCGATTTAATTTAAACTGCTTTACTGAATTCTTTACTCGTTAAATGACTTTTCATTCATCACAGACAAGCAGACGGCCACATTTTTCAAGCCCTGGTAAACTTGTGTTGGTATGTGGCAAGTTTTTACTGCGTATATCACCATTTTAAAACGTATTATGTTATAAGTTTCCCATTATTCTCTTTCATGTCTTAAAAAAAGAGAATGTGCTTATTACTTCAGTGTATTTGGTTAACAACTGTTGGGCTATTTCTGGTGAAGGAATAGTTCATTGATATATTTCTTTGAGCTTTGATGCCAGGCCTAATATTCAAAAACAAAGTTGATGATATGAAGTAAAAGTAAACAAAAAATGACTGTTGGGGAAATATGAAGTTGAGGACTGGAGTCCCCAATATCATGTCTCCGTAATGGTCACTTTTCTTTCACCATTGCTTCATAAAGTCAACTTCGTTTTTGAATAATAGGCCTGGAATCAAAACTCAAAGCAATAGAGCAATCAACTATTCCTTCACCAGAAACATTTTAGGTGTTGCTAACCAAATACACTTAAGCAATAAGTACATTTTCCTTTATTGAATTCACGAAAGCAAAAAATGGGAAACTTACAACATAAGAAGAGTTTTAAAACAGTGGTGTGCACGCTATGAATTCGTAACATCCCTACCAAAAATTTACTATTTTGGTCTTTGGTTAGATTGAAAAACGGAAACTGTAACTTTCTATTTTCCAAAAAAGAAATATTTTGAATAAAGCTCATGTTGAGAATTGGCTTCCTAGTTTCTTAATTCAATTACTAATCAAAAACTTCTATTATGGGAATTCTAATATTTCATTTACTCTACAGTACATATATAGATTCTTTGTTATTATGCTATTTCTAACATTGTGGAGAAATAAAAGTAAACATTGCATATTGAGTTGTATTTGAAAAAGGACATACCATATTTATTATGTACCTTGTGATTTTACAAACATGGTGTGCTTAAGTTGTTATACAGTTTTGGATACTACACAAATTTCCGCATTCTTACAATTTCCTGAATTCTTCTTATTGTTCTACTACACTTGCAGTCTCTGCAGTATTGCTGCCACCATTATTCAGTAGTTTAAAAACAAAATGCTCCAAACTATTACTAATTAGCCTTTCTGAGTTCACAGCAACATATTGAAAGATTTCAGGAGTAATCTATTTATGAGGAAAGATGAAATCTATTATTCAACTGACATGAAAAAAAAAAATGCAGATGAGCATCAAAGCCAACTTTCAGTTCTTTGCACTGCAAATTACTAAAGAATAAATTTGAAAGACTTGGGTTTTTCTTTTAAAAACCTATGCAAAGCTTTTCTTTTTAGATGTCAAATTCATTTTAATTCTTAAATCTTCAGACATCTATTTTACAGTGGCTTTTCTGTTTCTGCCACATCTGACTTCTCTGATCCCTGTTGCATATGTAACATACTTCAAGATATCATGTAATTAAGATTATAGGATTAAATTATTCTCCAATTTGTTACCATTTAAGCATTATAATTTCATCCTTACTAAGGCATTGAAATGACTTCAGCAGCTATTGATGATGTGAAAGCTGCTCAGAAAGCTTGAAAACATTTCTTTCCTGTAGAGAAAACTTAGTTTTCTGAGCAAAAATCCATTTCTATTTCATGCAACTGCTGCCACATCATTGCCTAAAAACAATGCTTTATGTCTTGGGGAAATAAAATATGAACTGATTTCTATGAAGTTTCTCATTTTGATTTAATTTATAATTTGACAGTATTGATATTTAGAATTTTTTTTTCTACTTTTCAGCATTCAAAAATTTTTACATCTTGCTGTTTAATAGGATATTTTTCATTAAGGATGGCGACAACTTTTTATCCAAGGTCATTGTTTAGTCATGCTTCACAATATGGGTCCATATATTATCTGAAAACATAAATATGGTATGCACATATTAGTAATAAAAGAGAGAGAGAGCGAAAATGCTACAAAAGGCAAAAGGAAAAACACAGTTCATCATACCACTCATAATTATATGATCTTCATGACATTTTGTAACACTTCTTCATGGCTAATTACTTACCAATTAAGAATCGCATGCATTATTATTTCCTTATTTTATATGCACTGAAACTTGTGCGTGTGTTTAATAAGTTTTCAGCTGCTTCTGAAGCACTATACTCATTATTATAGTTTAGCACACACACCAGTAATTCTGTTAGAAAAAAATATTGTAGTATTTGACTGTTTACATATGAATAATTTTGTGCATGCCATCAACATTGGATCAAGGAAATATGTTTTATTAGATTTTTACCTTTCATCAGTGCACTTGTGGGAAGTACACTTTAAGCAACAACAGCATGTATGGTTTTTATTTATTTGGTTTGTTTGTTTGGTCACTGCACGGATAAACATTAGTGAGTGACACTTATGATTTTAGTATATAGTTTTTCATGCCACTGCACTTTTCTTCAGTATAATGATATTTTTCTATTTCAGTGTTGTGTATTGTTTAGGAAAGGTTTTTATGAGTTACACTTACAGCACTTATCATAGTCTTTCATGTTGTGCTTTAATAATACAGAGTTATTTTGTCACATACATTTGTGAATGGATTTTCATTTACACAATTTATATTTACTGTATTTTGTTGAAATAACTTTGTTTGCAATTTAAAAAAAGAAGTTGTTACAAATAAGGAATTATTTATTGAAAATAATCCGAAAGGATTAATGATTATGGTTGGTATGTTTACTGACGCGAACCTTCAGAAATTTCACATTTTACTGCTGTTTTCTAAGGTGATTGGCGGCGAATTGCAGGAACGGTTGATGCCTGTGCCCTACGGCAAGAGTGCTACTGATCAAGCTGTAAGATAATTTATTGTTTTTTTCTCATATTTTCTCTTTCCATTTGCTTTGCCTTTTTACATGCCAGGTGTCATTTTTGCATCTTGTATCAAAAATCTGTATAAAATACTTTTTTGTTTAAACCAATTTAAAAATAACCAGAGTATATCTAAAAGCTGCACAAAATTCTGTATAACTTCATGTACTAATACTCAAAAAAAGATGAGACAGTGATATTTTAGTTACAGTTGACTTCTGTTCAAACCAAATTAATTCTTTAAATGTATTTTGTGAAAGATAGCACTGTCAGTGTTTTGAAGAGCTGGAAAAGATTTTCTTGACAGCAAGGCCATTATTTCAAACCATGATAGTAGTTTATGTAAAATATGTTTTATATATTCTTTTGAATTTGATAATATAATTTATTATTTTTTCAACTTTTGATTTCCATCAGATTTCTTCCAGCCAAGAAACAAGCCACTCTTAGTTAATATGTTTCATATGTGGAAATTCCAGCAATATGCTGGGTAGCAGCACCTCCAGAGGCTCAAACATGTACTACACATACATGTGAAAAGTGGCAGATCAATGATTTTGTCACTTCTGGACTCTGAAATAATTGTAACTGCCATATATTTTTTTAATTAGACATTTGTTTATTTCAAACAAATTTCTGGTTTCAGAAATTAATAATAGGAATTTGTTTAAAATAAAATAAATCCAATTACTATTAAAATCATTGAACATTTGAGTTTTATTAAAAATAATATATACTTCTTATTTTATCTATGTACAATAAAATGTCATGCAAAAATGTTGCTATTATAATTGGATTTGCCACTCTACTAAGCCTAGAGCTTGTTGGCCTGTGGGTAGTAATTTCTCTGCAGGTCAAAAAAAAAAAAAATTCAAAGGTTGGTGACAGTAGCATAAATGAAGAAACATTCCAGTTTTCTTATGAAAATTACCTGCATCAGTGGTACAGAGCTACTAGGATTATTTTTTTTCCTTTTTTTTTTTTTTTTTTGATTGGAGGTTTAACGACCACCATGAGCAACTCAATCGGCTATAAGCAGTAGCCCATCCTTATTTTAGGGTCACTGGTTCCAGGGAAAGGAGAGAGCCACTGCCGTAAGACAAACACAACATCTATGCCTCACCAGGATTCGAACCCCGACCCCTTTCAGATGAATGATCCGAGGCCATCTCATGCAGTCTACTAGGGTTCAATTGAACATTTTTAAACATCAGACTTTAGTACTGATGTTTATGCTTAAAATTCCTTGTGTACAGCAGATGCTCTCTATTGTAATTCTGCAAATGAGTTATGCAATCATGAATTTATGTAAAAAGTGCAGTTAGGAAAACATTTCCAAATTTATGTTTTAATACTAGGAATCTGCTCTTGATTTCCTTCACTTCAAATATCAAATCCACACATTAAATACCATGCAAAAGAGTAGGAATGCACGTATAAATATCCATGAAACTACATCCAATTGAAAATAAAGTAGATCATGCTTTGTTATGTTAAAAGATTATAACTTTTAAAAGCTTATAACTTGGGAGCTTTCAACTTTAGCTGAGGTCTTCAACATGCCAAATGGAGGATTGAGATTGGTTTTCAGATTCGAAGTTTAAATGTGTGTTGTAATTATTGTTGCCAGAATCTAGAATAAATCTCCAGATCATTGGGATGTGTAGCGGTGACCCTAAATTGCAAATTTTTCGTGAAAAAGGATTGCCAAGCTTTCATGGTAATGGACAGCAAATCGATTATCAAAAGGAACAATACCTTTTATTTCATTAATTGCTGCTTTTGATAATAATCAGTTTGCTCTCCATTACCATGAAAGCTTGGAAATCCTTTTTTACCAAAAATTTGCAATTTAGGGTCGCTGCTATACATCCCAATGATCTGGAGATCTATTTTAGGTTTTGGCAACAATAATTATAACACACATTTAAACTTGGAATCTGGAAACCAATCTCAGTCCTCCATTTGGCATGATGAAAACCTGCACTAAGGCTGAAAGCTCTCAAGTTACAAGCTTTTTAAAAATTATAATCTTCTAACATAACAAAGCACGACTACTTTACCTACAATTAGTTGACTCTCATTACATGATTTTGCGCATCATCGTCATTAAACTACATCTGTGAGTATTTTTCAAATAAATAATATTGCCAGTGCTAGTGCAAGACAGTCTTACATGGAACCCAAAAGTAGATTTAGTATGAACTAAAAGAACAAAATTGAAAGTAAAAATTCCGTACTCAAAATTTTATGGAAATAAACCCATGTTTTCTGCAGGTACAACTGGTGCAAATTAATTACCAGCACTATGACTGGTTCAAAACAGATGGGATATTCTGAATTATTTCCAACAAATGTAATTATTATTTCTTTTAACATATGACATCCAGATATGTCTCATTAGTATAAAAATACATAGGAGCAAGAGATTTGTAAGCATTCACATGATCTTGTTCAAAACAGAAATATGAAAAATAACACAAATTGACCAAAGCCAGTACTGTGCCATCACATTCAATTAATACATACACTTACAACTATCATGAATTGAGAACATGTTAAGACATGTTGACTTTTTGCATGTTCTTATGGTCATTTCATTATCACTTTATCATTATACTGATTGGTCAAGGAAAATAATGTCTCTGTAAAATTTTGAATCACAGTTGCTCTTTTCCAAGGTGTATGGTGTCAGTTAGTGGCATTTTTCATCCCTCTTTAATTCACCAATTTCACTGAGGAGGTTTTTAAGTGCAGTTATGTTGTTTAAGCCACAGATATAAATTTTCTTTTGACATTCTTTTGGCTTTGATAATTTAAGCATTTACTTTTGATTCAATCTGCTAATTTTCATTTTTTCTTTTGAACAGGCTGTCTATTTGTAAGGTGAAAACTTAGGAATGATAGAAAGTGGAACACTTATTCAGACACCTGTAGTTGCTAAGAAATGTACTGTTCTTTTGGTGTAACAGTTTAGGCTGGGAGATGCGGATTTGATTGTGGCTAAATTTTCTAAAGATCTGGCCATAAGAACGACAGTTAATAATATCATTTCTACTGAGAAAAAAACAAAGAAAGCCACCCCAGTGCCGCAGTGGTCTAAGTGTTGGTTTCTGACAGATCATCCAAGATTGGACCAGAGTTGAGTTCTAGATGAAGCTTGGGTGGTGTGCTTGTCTTATGGCACTAGGTCTCTCTTCCCTCCCTTGAACCAGTAGCCCTAAATTAAGGACAAGCTACTGTTGATAGCCCATAGAGATGTTCACAGTGATCACTACACACCGAGATTTAAAAAAAAAGAAAAAAAAATATGCTTAGCAATAATTGATCTATCATACCTTACAGTATGATAAATCCATTCATTAGTGTACATTTATAAGAATACATATACCAAGTTTTTGCTAACTAGTGGGTGGCTTTCTGGTGAAACAGAAAGCTCAGCATCCTCTTGAGAAAGTCACCCTTTGGTGAGCAAAAACTTGGCCGCTATTTTCTTATGAACATACATAAACAAATTATTTAACATGCTGCACTAATACCAGTTTTTGAGAAAATATCATATAAATGCTCAGCAATGTCTTGTACATTTTTTCTAAGCTAATAATAGGTTCTGCAATAAATTTAAATGTTATATCTTTAACACAAATCCCAATGTGCCCTCTCTATTAACTTTTATTTGTATATCTACATTTTGTTGTAAGGTTAGTGTTCTTAGAAGTTTCAGAAATCCCCACCATTGGAATTTAGTACCTTCTTCTTTGAATATTTGACATTTTGGTGCTTGGCTATAGTATTCTTCACTGGGCTGTTTATCAAATTCTTTAATTGACCAAAATTTTCACTTGATGTCATTCCTCTTTAGAAACTCCTAGAAGTATGAAGGAGCACAGTTAGCACCATATGCTTCTGAAGATATTCTGAAAGGGAACAAAATGCATCAAGAGAAAATGTTAAGTGAGTGAGTGATATCCATAAATAGTCTAACGTATAAAGACCAAATGTACAAAGAGAATAATATTTAATTGTGATAGGTGCAATCCCAGAAGCTGTCCAAAACCTTAATTTGCCAATAAAATGTGAATATCCAACAAAAACATAATTAAAAAATTGGTAATAATTGATGACATGGCTGTTCCTAGACTTAATGCATTACAAATATCTCCAAATTATGGGGTTTTTTTTAAGGAATAAAAGGATATAATATATCAAATTTCTTGATAGTTCCCCTACTCTTCCTCAGGACTACTGTTTCCATTCGTGAGATAAATTCCAACCTTTAAAATCATTAAATGTTGTACCTCTTATCTTTATATCCAGTCCTTCTGACAATTTTCTTTTGAAAAACTGCTGCTGATATGTTAGAACTTCTGCAGTGTCCCAAATCACTTTATGTCCTGTATTTTAAACATTTCTGTCCAAACCTGTTTTGTTTGTCATATTTTTAATTGCAGCTTTATGTTCTGCCAATCTGGTTTTAAAATGCTTTTTCAAAATTCCTTTTAGCAACATTCTGGAAATTTCTTCTCTCAAAAATAGGATGTATAGAAGAGTCATAACATACTTTTAATTCAATGCCAAAACAGTTTGACACTTAATTGCTTAGTAAATTTTATCAACACATAGCTGCTACTTCAAACACAAGATGTACTCCTAAATATGTCACCTTATTGGCTGAGTGGTTTAAGTCACTGGCTTCTGAACATCATTCTGACATGGGCCAGGGTTTGAGTCTTGGACGAGGCATACATAGGCAGTCTGATGATGCAGACTCTGTCTCTCCCTTGGGACCAGTGGCCTTAAGTTAGGGACAGATGACAGCTTATAGCTCTGTAAGTTGTTCATAGTGATTGTTGAACCCCTAAACAGCAAACAAACAACTAGGGAATGTAAAATAATGACATATAAAGTTTTACGAAACACCCTTTTCCCTCAGTAAGCTTTACAAATAGCATTTTAGCATGTTAACATGATACATATTATCTTTCCCAACCATATTTTATATACACTGAAGAGCAATTGAATTAGAGACAGCTGGCGTTATGCAGATGTGGGGCTGTGGGCGGCCCTGTAAACGGAAACGACATGACGTATGCAGCGATCCGATAATATAAGGAGTGATGCGACGGGAATCAGTAAGAGTCGGACACAGTATGGGTAAGATGAAGGATCGAAGCGCATTTGATCATGGGCAAATTGTCGGGCCCCAACGAATGGATCACTTCATCTTGGAAGTCATGCACGCAGTGGGATTTTCACGAGCCACTGTGTCACGGGTGCACCGTGAGTACATCGAATCCGGTAAAACCATCCCTGCAAGGGCCAACGTGTCACGGGTGCACCGTGAGTACATCGAATCCGGTAAAACCATCCCTGCAAGGGCCAACTGCCGTGGACAACAGCGTGTGGATGAGTGGGGTCATCATCGGATAGCTCGCATTGTAACAGCGGACAGACGGGCCACACAGTGCAAGAAATCACTCGGCAATTTAACGCTGGTGCACAAAAGCGTGTCAGCAGCCACATCATCCAGAACCATCTCCTCGCTATGGGGTACAGAAGCCATCGTCCCACGAGGGTACCGCTTCTGAACGCACATCACAGGGTGCAAAGATTAGCATGGGCGCAGGAACATTTCCACTGGACCCTAGACATGTGAAAAAATGTTGCCTGAACTGATGAGTTGAGATTCACGTTGGTACATGCGGATGGCAGGATACGAGTACGGCACAAACCACATGAAGCGATGGATCCTTCTTGCCAGCAGGGTACTCTTCAAGCTGGTGGGGGTGGCATTCTCGTGTGGGGACTGTTTAAGTGGACTGAAATGGGACCCCTGGTATGTGTGACGTCGTCCTTCACAGGTCAACGTTACCGGGATATCCTGGATGACCATTTACTTCCATTTGTGCGTCTTCAACATCCCACTGGGGACCTCATTCTGCAACAAGACAATGCACCATGTCATCACTCCCGAATTGTATCCAAATGGTTGGATGAACACTCCACCGACGTGACCTTGCTTCCTTGGCCAGCTAGGTCACCTGACTTCAATCCCATCGAGCACATCTGGGATGCCATCAAGAGAGATGTTCGAGGCTCTGACCCCCTCCATCAAATCTTCGTGAACTGTGGGAGCTTGTTCAGGGGTCGTGGATCCGTATGGCTTTCCAATGCTTCCGGTGTCTTGTTGAGTCCATGCCGAGACAAATCGCCGCCATCATCAGGGCAAAAGGAGGTGCTACATGTTACTAGACAGGTATCTCTAATTCAATTCCTCTTCAGTGTATTTTGGCACTTTAAGATATGAAACATAGAAGATAAAAAAACAAAAAAAATACCACTGCAAGTGATTTTAAGAGAAGTACACCCATATTCATTGACATTCATTTTATTTGTATAAGTTTTCCACATGCAGTTTTTCCATTTTTACATACCTATACATTCATATGTATTCTTTCACACTACTGGTCAAAATTAAAGCACCAAACATGGGGAATAAAGGAAAATGTACACCAATGAACAAAATGAAGTGAAAGTGGTGCAAACTAGATGATTTACTGTGTCACATCCTAGGACAAAAAAGGAAGAAAGTACAAGCATACAGACAATTTGATGGAATAGAATGTGGCCCAAACCAACACTCCACCACCTCCATATTAGTTCCTCTCCCTAGTGCAGGTTGGACAAAACCTTGTTCCATATTCTCTCCACGTGAATGTCTACTAAGAATCAGTTTGCAAGCAGAATCTCGACACGTCATGAAAAGTACATTATCCCCTTCTGGATGGAGGACGTTCGTTGGTCTATGCATTTGCTTTTGTACATGTGACAATATTTGGTGTGATTCAATTTTTGGGCTTGTTGCTTTAATTTTAAGAGAACCAGTGTACTTACGAATCTTCCATTTCTTTGTCATTAACAACTGGTTTTGAAAAATAAAAAACTAATCTTAATGGTCTAAAATGGATTAAAAAAATTGATGTTAATCTTAATTTTCAGCTCTTCAATTTACTTCCAGTGTTAAATTCCTTCAAAAAAAATTTTTTTAGCCAGATTTGTCCATTATATTGGCAATGAATAATAAGATGTTTCTTAACTCTTTTTATTTTCTGAATTTCTTATTTCAAGAATTTTGTGCACATGAATAAATTTATTTTGATTCTGTAAGAAGATGCACGAACGCCATGTGAAATATACTTATATAGACAGTAGAGCACCGAAATCCAAAAAAACTTCATTTAAATCTTTATTGGTTGCTTTCCAGAAAAACCAAGATAGCCATTTCTCTTATGGCAAGGGGGACACTTTTGGGGCATAGAACCAGGGGTCTGGTGACTCCGTAGGGGCCGGGGTTGGAGGTTACTCAAAATTTTCAAATAGAAAGAGGGGTTGTGCTGTATTGCTGGAAAGATCTCCAAAAATTTAGTAAGTTGATTTTTAAATTTTTATTTTTCTTTATTAGGTACAAAGTTATTGTCCACAATAGCAACACTAAAATGCACTATGAGTAGTAGAAGAAATTGTGTTACTTCTGACACATTTGTGTTCTTTCTTTGGTTTGTGTGAATGTACCATACTTATTGTGTTTTATGATAAGGAACCACGTTTCCAGCCACAAATCAACGAGTCTGGTGACCCCTTTGGGGGTGAGATCAGGATCGTTCAATAATTGTAGATGGAAAGGGGGTTACTTCAGATGTAGGAATGTCTACAGGTATTGATTTGACTTGGAAAGCACACCATTTTTCAGTAGACTCCAAAGATGTAAAACTGGACGTATCTTTTGCAGACTACACGTTAACCTCAACAGTTTGGCATAACACATTTGATAAAATAAAGATATGACAAATGTTAAAAGCAGATGTTGTTCCCATTTCTGACATCTTTCTGCTGATATGGTGTGACCCAACTTTACCATGCAACCTTTCGTGAAACTCCCAGCCCGGATCCTCACAAGGTCCCAAAACCCCTCGGTTCCTATCTTATATGGTGTCCCCTTTGACATAAAAAATAATGACCATTGTATGTTTTTTTAACTACAAAGTGCAATAAATTAAATTTGTGAAATATGTCTTTGTAACATTTATGTTTTGCACTAGGCTCCCCACTTTCTATCTGCAATTATTGAATGACCCTGTTCTCCCAATGGGGTCATCGGACCCCTCGATTCGTGGCCAGAAACATGGTTCCTTGCCATAAAACAAAAGTATGGTACATGCACACAAACCAAAGAAAGAACACAAATGTGTCAGAAGTAACACAATTTCTTCTACTACTCATAGTGCACTTTAGTGTCGCTATTCTGGGCTATAACTTTACCTAATAAAGATAAAACAAAAATTAAAAAATCAACTTATTGCATTTTCGGAGATATTTCCAACAAGTCATATGACCCCTCTTTTCATTTCGAACATTTTGAGTAACCCCCAGCCCTACCCCCTGCGGGGTCACCAGACCCACCCCCTCTTCCCCAGTTCTATGCCCCAAACATATCCCCCTTGCCATAAAGAGAAATGGCTATCTTAGTTTTTCTGAAAAAGCAATCAATAAAAATTTAAATAGAGTTTTCCGGGACTTCTGTGCCATACTGTATAATAGGATTTACTGCAGTGAAGTAGAACACAAAAGAGCTCTGGTTTCTGTGTATGAATGAAATTATTAACAAAAGTGCACAATTTAACTACCGTAATTAAAATGGAAACAGGAATGTTATTAATGATACTGCTGAATAGTTGACTTAGAGGTGCATAAGAAAAGGAAAGTACACATTTTAATGAGGCACAGAACCTACAAAACACATGACCACCATATTGATAGATGGTTTCGGGAAATGAAAGTCATTTCTACCCAGTTAAGAGTGTGTTCCACTTTACTTCTTGCATAGTTCAAAATCATTTGCTGGAAGTGAAGCTAAGATTTAAAGGTCGCACTTAATTTTTTTGTTTCCGATTCCTATTAATTGTGAATGCCTTCATTGGTGTTGTGCACAGGTCAGTGGGAGGCTGGAATTACAGTCAGAAAGTTCAATTTATTGGCTTTGCTCAAGGATATTTCTAAGTTTTTTTTTATTGAAGACTTCACATTCTCTTATAAGTGTTTTATTTTCTTGCAGACATTTTGAACCTTTGATAGTCACTGGAAGGCCAGAAATATCTGCAAGAAAATAAAACATTCATACAATAAAGTAAAGAAGCAGCAAGTAAAGTCTCCAATTAAAGAAAATTTAAGAATGACATTCTGCAGTGTTTAACAATGAGAATAATATCTGCCTCAGCATGAGTGATAATTGAAGAATATATGTTAGAAAGCACTTGGGAGAAAGAAAGAAAAACTGCATGTATGTATTGTGGAGTGCAGAATAACTTCATAAGTGCAGTGGTCATTCTCTAATACCTGCACTTCCCATCATCTGAGAGCTTGTATGGAATAGATCTGGAGTAACATATCTTTTGAATTACATCTCACACCTCAGTGGGGTTTATTCCCCAGCATTAATTTTTGAGAACAAATATTTTCCATTGATATATTTAATAAAATTCTTAATTGTTTGAAGATTTAATTATTTATATCTATACTCATTTCTCACATTATCACCAGCTTTAGTTAAAATCATAACACTTAGTTTTCATGTTTTGGTTTCCATTTCACTTAGTATCATTTACAGCCTTCTGTGGTTTGACTTCAAATTAGTTAACACTGATATGAGGAAATAATTTCATAGATTTCAATAACCCACACAACTCTAATTTGATGGCATTCCATTATAGGTTATGCTTTAAACATTGTAGATTTTGTGAGAGAATGTCATAAAATTCACTTATATATGTGTGTGTGGAACAGCATGAAAAGCAAGTGATTAAATTTTGATACAGAATGCTTCTATAAATACTCTATAAACATTCTATAAAGTGCTTTCCTAACTCTTGGAGTAACAAAGGCATTGAGTAGGTGAAACATTTAGTCATACTGTCAGTTATGCTTGATATTCCAATATTATGCAAGCATGAATAACTCTTGGAGAGTTGTCATCCAATAAAGTTCTAACATGTTATACTTATATCTTGAAGTGCCAATCTGATAATGGTGATGTAAGAACAAGCATCATCTTGTTTGAGTACTGCATGACTCACATTTGCCAACAATGGAATGGCTCTGTGTTTATGACATTAGTAAAGGCTTGTCATATAGCCTATTAGCACACCAAAGTTGTTTTCTTGTCATATCCAATGACTCCTGAAACCATTATGCCAGAAATTAATAGTGTATGCCTTTTCCTTTTACAGTCTGCTCTCTCTCTCTCTCTCTCTTTCTTTCTACATTGTTCAAAGAAATAAAGAAAACTATCTAGTTATATTAACAAATAGCCCTTTTTGCAAACGTGATGAAGTAATTAAAATTTTTCTGGCTTGGCCCTTAACTAGAATTAATTTAAAGCAAATTAAATTAATAACTTTTCAGGGATACACAACATTTAAATTATTACATTACAATGCCACCCTTGCCTTCTATAACAAATAAAATAAAAAAAATTAAATAATAAGACTTTAGTATGACATGTTAGGTAACTTGTTTCTATTTCTTAACATAAGCCAATGCATATTATTCTATAAACTCTCATTTTTTTCTCCCCCTTTTTTTTTTTACTTTCCTAATTTGACACCTGTCCATTCGTCCTTTCAAATTATGGTTTGACCTATGATGTCACATCATTTCATGTCTGACAGAGCCACATCTGCCCAGCTTTTCAGGCATTTGAACCTTTTAGGGATGTGATTAATTTTGTCATTTTGCCTCCTCCTTGTGCATCTTCTGTCATTATTCTCTAACTCACACCTAAACAGAAATGCTTGTCATCAATAACCACCTTACAATTAAGCAAAAACACATAATTATGTATAGTAATGAAGTTCTTATAAGCAGAAGCTTTCGACCATGCTATGATCTTGATCACTTGCTATCAACTGAATCAGAAGACTGGTTGCCAGAACTACAACAGTTTCTGCACCTCCATTGGTGAATTAATGGTGCAGGAACTGTTGCCAAACTTCAGGAGAGAGATCTATGTAAATAGTATTTGATGAGGGATATCTGAATTGCAGTTCTTGGTTAGCAACATTTCAAAGCATCTCTATGTTATAAAGTAAATATTGCTAACCAAGAACTGCAATTCAGATCATCATCATCGTCAACCATTATCAATCCACTGCTGGATGAAGGTCTCCCCAAGTTTCTTCCACAACGGTCTGTCTCGTGCCAGTCTCCTCCATGTTACTCCTGCATACTTTCGAATTTCATCCACCCATCTCCCGTGTGGTCTTTTTCTGGGTCTTTTCGTGTCCCTTGGAATCCAGTCTAAAATTTCAGCTGTCCATCGATGGTCTCTCCTTCTGGCAATATGTCCAGCCCATTGCCATTTCAGGGATTTTACTCTGATCATGATGTCTTCCACTCTTGTCATTTTTCGGATCCACGAGTTCCTCTTCTTATTTCTCCTGGTTACAGCAAGCATGCATCTCTCCATACTTCTTTGAGTTGTCTGCATGTCTCTTTTAGTTAAGGTCCATGTCTCTGCACCATATATGTAAGCACTAGAAGGATGCATTGATCAAACACTTTTCTTTTAAGACATAATGGCATATTGCTCTTGAAAATTATACTGTTTCTTCCAAAAGCTCTCCAGGCAAGTTTTATACGCCGATTAATTTCTTCATCAATGTGACCCTCACTTAATATCTGCTGTCCAAGATAAATGTAGGTATTGGTTATCTCCAGCTTTGCCCTATCAATCGATAAATCTTCATTTCTTGTAAAAGCATTGTACATCACTTTTGTCTTCTGAAAGTTCATTTTTAATCCCACTTCTTTACTATTTGTCAGCAAGTTCTTGGATCATCCTCTGCAGCTCTGATGGGGTAGTTGCAAAAATATGTCATCAGCAAAACGAAGGTGAGTTAGATAATCTCCATTAATCTTTATCCCTTTGTTTTTCCAGTTCAGTGACTGAAAGACATTTTCCGATGTGGCATTAAAGAGCTTGGGAGATATGGTGTCACCTTGTCTCACTCCCTTTCCAATTTTTATGGGAGCTGCATTCTCAAATAGCCGAATCTTTGCACTTGCATTTTCATAGATGTTATGAATAATATTAATGTATGCATCTTCAATACCGCAGGATTTCAAAGCCATTGTAACTGCTGATGGTTTCACCGAATCAAAGGCCTTTTCATAATAGATAAAAAGCCATCCATAATGGAATTTCATATTCCCTCGCTCTTTCAATTAGTTCTCTCAGTACATGGATATGATTTATTATAGTGCTGTAGCCACTCCTGAATCCAGGTTGTTCTCCCGGTTGAACCATGTCCAGTGTCAACTTCAAGCAGTATGAAAGAACTTTAGTGAAGAATTTATAAACCACTGATAGGAGGCTGATAGGTCTGTAGTTACGAGATCCTCAATGTCACCTTTTTTATGTAGCAATTCAGATATCTCTCATTAAATCCTACTTATTTGGATGTCTCAACAAAAATCTGGCAACAGTTTCTGCACCTTCAATTCATGTTGTTCTGGTAAATAGTGTTCCGATTCAGTTGATCATGAACAGTGGCGTATCTTGGGTCCTAGAACTGGGCTACCCCCCCCCCCCCCCCCACACACACACACACAGTACTGTGTTTTTTAAAAATTGTGGTTTATTTTTTAATTGTTAAGTAATAGAAGTAACATTTTTTTCATTTTAGGTACATGCTATTGCTAACATGATACAAAATAATTAGGAGGATTAGGATTACACTTATTTGTGCATGAACTCCATTCTTATTTCCTTTTGTGTGAACTTGAGTGTTAACGTTTTCACAAAAATGTTTCTTCCAAGTACTTTTTCATATTTAAAAATAATGTTTTTCTCTATTAACAAACCAGCCAAGTTGCTCGACTGTGCATGTCCTTGTGTGGCTCTAAGATATATCTTGATTCTTTTTAATGCAAAAAACTTCTTTCGGCAGTTGCAGTTGTTGATGGAAAGTTTAATATTAGATCTGCTAATTTGTACACCTCAATAAACACTATGTACAATTATTCAACTTTATGTAACAAGTAATGTTTCTTACTGATTTGTTTCGTATTCATCAAGGGAATAAAACACCTTCAGTTCATTTTTTAATCGAGCTGTATCAAAATTTGAAGCATAGAGTTCTTTAAGCTCTGATTGTAGATGTTCAGGGAAGCTTCCACAAAATTTATAAAACAGTTAAAATCCTACAAAGCCACAAATTTAAGGTATAATATCACTGATTTTAATTCATTGACACTTCACACAAACTGAGACCACTCTTGCGAAACACTAAAGGCAGAAGCATGGATTGACTGAGGTAGTCCGTAGTCTTCTCTTTTCTAAGTGAACCGTTGCACAAAGTAGTGGTCCATTCACCTCCATATGCTGATTCATGTTGTCATGGAAATGCTAGCAGGAAATCGTATCAAAGTTTTTTACATCAGAACAGCAAAGACTCAAAGACCTGCTTGCATTATGCCATTGATCATCGCTCGCCCGACTGATTCTCATAATCGAAAGAAGCATATCCGCTCGTGTCTTTTTCACACTGAAAACATCGACATATCTCAATACCGTCGTTAATTAACTTTTATTTGTGCATTCTCTGGGCTTCGCAGGTAGCCTCGAATATATGCCACTGATCACGAGTGATCAAGACCATAGCATGATCGAAAGCTTCCACTTATAAGAATTTCATTACTATATGTAACTCTGTGTATTTTCACTTAATTCTAAGGTGGTTATTGTTGTGTGAAGCCTGCTGTTTTCAACCAATGTCTATCATCAATAAATACTACTGGATGCCATTAGCACATGCACACTGTAGATATTGAAATTGTGGGAGAAATATTATTCACGAATACATGGAACAATCACAGAATTATTCACACGGCAATCAGAATAGCTTGAATTGCCTAGTTTACTTTTTAACATGTAACATCACATCAGAATACAAAAAATGGCATCACCGTGAATCAGGAAATGAACCCACATCTTATTTCTGTTCGAGCATGCTATCCATTACACCAGCCAGGACAACAAAGCTCCAAGTATCGTATGAGGAATCTGAACCACCTCATATTTTTGCCAGTTGAAGCAATGTGATTGGTAAAAATCTGTTTTCAAGCTTTCTGATATGATGTTTAACAGTAAACTAGGCAATTCAGGCTATTCTGATTTCCATGTATCCTGTGGTTGTTCAATGTATTTGTGAAGAACATTTCTTCCATAATTACCATATCTGAGATACTGGTGACTTATTATGCTACAAAGGACCATCGCATTGCTTCAACTGGCAAAATGCTGAAGTTGTTCAGATTCCTCACCTTCAGATATTCAGAACTTTGTTGTCCTGGGTGGTGTAACGGATAACAAATAAAGGTAACTTGATCACGCTAGTTACGTTAAATGAAAACTTTTACAAAAAGTTCGTAAGTTGGAAGCTTTCGACCTTATCTTAGGTCTTCATCTAAGATAAGGTCGAAAGCTTCCAACTTACGAACTTTTTGTAAAAGTTTTCATTTAACGTAACTAGCGTGATCAAGTTATCTTTATTTGTTAATATTGTTACGTGTTTTGCCCATCACCGTCGTGTAACAGATAACAGTGGCATACCCAGAATTTTTTCTCAGGGGGCGGGGTTTACGAAATTTATTTTTATGCAACTAAATGTGTTATGAGTGCATTTTTAAAACGCATGCAACAGCCAAGCAAAAATATTCAAATAAATATTGTTGGAAATTAATATTCTTATTAACTATATTTTTATCACTTATATTTGTTTTCTGCACATGGAACTGTGCAGAAAACAAGTTGGGGAAAGTGACTGGAATCCTGATGAGACTGATTTATGTGCAAGAAATTTATTGGGTTGTCGAAAAAGTCATGACGTATTTTAGCCATGTTTTGCAAAGGTCATTTATTGATAGAAAGAACAAAGATTAATCAATGATATAATGCCAGTTTTGTTCGATAACCTTTTGCCATCTTTCAGTGAGCTGCAGAATGCCTCGTTCATAGAAGGACCTGTCTTTCGTGGTGAAAAACTGTACAAGGTGCTGATTTACACTTTCATCTGAATTGAATGTTATACCCCGCAAGGACTGTTCAAGAGAGCGAAACAAGTGGAAGTCTGACGGCGCAAGGTCAGGCGAGTATGCTGGGTATGGCAACATATCCCACCCAAGCTCCAATAATTTTTGGCGGGTGATCAAACTTGTGTGTGGTCTCGCGTTGTCATGATGGAACACAACACCTTTACGATGAACGAGCTCTGGACGTTTCTGGATGATGGATTCGTTCAAACTGTCCAATTGCCAACAGTACACATTCGAATTGATTGTTTGGTTCCGTGGTAAGAGCTTGAAAAACACGATACCTTTAAAATCCCTCCACACTGAGACCAGAACCTTCTGCTGATGAATGTCTGCTTTGGATGTCATTTGAGGCAAAGCAGCACGTCAGGACCAAGACCATTTGTGCAGCACATTGTTGTACACAATCCACTTTTCGTCACCAGTTATCAGTCGCATCAAAAAAGGATAATTTTTCTCACGTTTAATGAGCATATCGCAGATGTTTATATGCGCCGTCAATTGAGCTTCTTTTAGTTCATGAGGAACCCACATATCGAGCTTGCTTACATATCCCAGCTTCTTCGGGTAGTCGTGAATGCTTGAATGATGGATGTGCAATGTGTCTGCAATCTCTCGTGTCATGTAAGGTGGGTTTGACTCAATCAATGTCTTGATTTGGTCGTCATCAACCTCGGTGGGCCTCCCCGACCAAGGAGCATCGTTGAGGTCAAAATCACTAGCACAGAATTTTGCGAAACACCTCTGGCACTAACGTTCTTGCAGAGCATTATCACCGTACACTTTACGTAACTTTTCACAAGCTTGATGCACATTTTTCCCTTTACAGAAGTAAAACAGTAAAATATGGTGAAAATGCACAGTTTGGTCTTCCATCTTCAACTTGATGTCAAATCTCCGCAAATCAACCAAATCGCTCACTATTCCTTTTAGACTGCAGCTAGAATTGGCACCTGCGCATGCCTTTAGTACTTCTAAAACCGCCCAACCACCATCGGGTACCAAAATACGTCAGGACTTTTCCGACAATGCAATATTTTCCAAAGCACTAATAAACATGTCTAAATATGGTACATAAATTTAAATTCTGTAATAGTCTTCTAAGTTTTCTGTGCTTATGTTACAGCGTTGGTTTTCTTTTGATGTGATTCTTGGTATTTTAATCAAAACTCCTTGATTTTCAGCATGCTTTACAGTAATCTGAAATAAGTCATGGAACTCGAATTTGGCATTGCCTCATTGCCACAGAAAATTTCAGTATACCCATGCATTGGTTTTTCATTGCTGGTCCTTGGCTCTTTGCAGTTTCCTCATCTTCATGGAGAAAACATGTTCAATTGTTGCCATGAGACATAAAAACAATTTCAAATATTAACAACAAAACTTTGTCTTTTAAAATCGTGTTTTTGATATTCGAAAGGTTCCAATTTTGAGCACCCCCCCCTCCCGGGCTTCAGAGAATACTTGAACTTAGCATGCTTGAACAGAAATCAAGATATGCCATTTTCAAGTTTTCTGATATGATGTTACATGTTGAACAATAAACTAGGCAATTCTGGTTGCTGTATTAATAACACAGCAGATGTTTGTAATGAGTGGGAGAGAAAGAGGATGACAGTTAAGTGGGACATTTAGATCTCAGCAATGTACCTTTTGTATGCCCTGTGCCTGGTCTTTGAGCATGCATTCTTCCTATTGTGACCAACACTGATGAACTGCAAACACCTCTTGGGAACTCACAGTAATATAAAAAAATATTATTCAGTCCTCTGTGAGCCAACCATCTATTCTCTTTCAAAGTCTCTTAGTAAGACACACAGAACACTTTACACCCTTCTTGATTCTAGGATTTGTTTACAAACAACATTTCACCTCTTTTAACACTGAATCATATTCTCTGAACCTCAATCATCTATTCCTGTAATGTTCATAACATAGGTGAAAATCCTCCAAATATGTGGCGTCAGAAAATAAATAAATGCATCGCTCTTTCCACATTCCAGAAACACATAGCAACCGAAAAATTGTTTTCGGTCGCCGCCGGGGAATTGAGTCCACGGATCTCTCGATATCTAGCTGAGCGCATTAGCTTTACACCACGGTGGCTAACAATCCACGGTGCTATGTGTATTTTTTAAGTCAGCTTCTGACATCATAAATCCATAAGATGGGCTCAGCTACTGAGACATCTCCATCTGGTGGGCATTAACGGCACTAGCTATATATATTATAGCCAGTGCCGTTAAGTAGCTGAGCACATCTTACGGATTTATCATACATGAGACTGCCGAAGGGAAAAAAGCTGAACTTTTTTAACCGCACGGGTGTAAAATAAGAACGTACTGTGAAACAGCGTGAATATAACGCAGCAAGATCAAATTGTGCACTGAACTTTATAATGTAAATATTAAGCTGGAGCACATCTCTGTATTCAAAATATATAATTTTCTTATTTTTTTTCCATTTAACAGCAACATAAGATAAATGTAACACCGCAGAGAAAAAAAATTATGATTACCAGCGAAATCTACGCTCTGTCCAACTTCCATTTTAGGAAAGTTTTCCTCCATTTTGAAGCAGCAAAACAAGTATTTATGGAATAAAATTATATTTAACAACACTACTGGGTAGAAGAAACATCGCCATGAAAAAAAGGATTAGGATTTCGGGAGAAGCCTTCACTCCGTTTAACTTCCGTTTCCAAAAGCTTTGATAGTCGGAATTCCGCCCACCGACAGAAAACCACCCCACCATCATCACTACCTCCACCAATCTCTCCCAAATTTCTGTTCAGTTCTGCGTCGATCTCAAGGACCATCGAAATGACGATGAAAAAGGCGGAATTCTTCGAATCCACTGAAGAATCTCGTGTCTGAAGATCACAGAGAAATTTTCGCCCCAAGTTCCGTTTTCGGAATTTTTCTTCCATTTTCAAGCTGAAATGCAAGTATTTATGGAATAAAATTATATTTAACAATAATACTGAGCAGAATAAATCTCACGAGAAAAAAGAAATCAAGATTACATGAAAAATGTTCATTCCTTTAACTTCCGTTTTCAAAAGTTTTGAAAAAAAAATGAAATACCATCTCAGGACGAAAAAAAAAAAAAAAAAAAAAGACACCCCCCCCCCCACACACACACACTAATCTTCCGAAATTTCTTTTCAGTTTTGCATCGATCTCGAGAATAACCTAAATGACGACAAAAAAAACCGGAATCTGTGGAAGAATCTCATGTATGATTTATGATGTCAGAAGCTGACTTAAAAAATACACATAGCACGTGGATTGTTGGCCACCGTGGTATAAAGCTAACACACTTGGCTAGATATTGAGAGATCCGTGGATTCAATTCCTCGGCGGCGGCCGAAAACAATTTTTCGGTTGCTATGTGTTTCTGGAACGTGCAAAGAGCGATGTGTTTATTTATTTAGTTCATAACATAATTATTAAATTTCATAAAAATTATATCACTCACTAATGGTTTTGTGATTATTATTTCTATTAGCATATACTATGACAGGGCCGTAGCTAGAGGTATTGGCTCCCGGGGCAAGCAGTAAAATTGGCGCCCCCCTTGCCCTAGTTCAACTGGAACAGGTGACGGTGTCAGATTTTATTATATACCTGTTTGCAGATATAGTACAATACCTGTTTAATAAAAACATTGCGATTTTTATTGTTATTTGCAATTATTGTCCCGTATATAATTTGCTAATTGTATGAAATAGTAACAAAATGTTAATTTTTTATATAACATATTACTCATAATATAATATTTTTTTTAATAACTTATATGCGTAATCCTATTCAATAGCCTGTGGTGATTATATGAGCTTCAATAGGAATTGTAGAAGAAAGAAAATACATTGTACATAATTTGAATAAAGAATAATTTTCATTTATAATTAATTGCTACCTCAAGTGCTTATGAACAACTGAAAAAATATGTACAATTAGCATTTGTTCAAAATTATGCTTAAGCCTTAACAGAAAGATTTTGTATTTACAAATGCACCTTTCGAGCTTTAATAGCAGCAAAATCATTTATTATTTGATCATATTAATATTTTTAGCAATATCTTTTTCTATTGACAGTATTGCCAGGTGCGTTAATCTGGTCACCATTTTATCCTTAAAGCATAATGAAGTTCAAATTTTATAATTTTTTAATTACGCGTATAAATTAATTTCACATTTTTTTTACATTTATAAAAAAAATCTACGTCTCCATGGCGCCCCGCCCTGGCTCGGCGCCCAGGGCGGCCATCCCTGCTGCCCCCCCCCCCCCCATCGCTACGGCTCTGACTATGATAAAAAAAATTTGCCCCAATGGTATTTTTAGCTGGGAAAAATAAAACAAAAAAACTTCAGCTTAAGCAATAAAGTTTTCTAAAAGAAATTTAGGTTAAGTCCTGATATTACTGATTTCTTCATGATCATTTTTAATTGCTGGTCAAGAATTAAAAAGTTCATTTTTATATTATTTTCGTATTATTATATCAATGAACCCAGTTGCTTTTGGATTCCTAAATAAATTCTTTCCATGTATAAACTACACTAAACAGCACTGCATACAGATGAAACTCAGTTTAATGTCCATTCATGCACTGCCATTTGCACTTTATATTTCCCATAATATTTTTTTTTGCTATAATGGGAAAACCTCTCTCTCTTTTAAAAAGGAATTTTTATATTGAAATTGTCAGTTCTCCCTGCTGACACCTGTCTAGCTTTATTGCACTTGCATGAGACATAACACAAATAGTAGTAATGGCACATAACTGTGTATCTTGTGAGCTACAGTCTCATTCTAATCTTATGATTACAAATCTATAACATTCTGTTACTATTATATATGAAATCTATAAAATTGTGTTACTGTAAAACCAGTAACAAAACATGCCTACTAATTGTGCTGGAAGAAAAATCAAATAAAACAACCTTCATTTCCTTTTTATACTATGAGGGTGGATCGAAAAGTAACGCATACTTTTTTTTTTTTTTTTTGCAACAGTTTAATATAGCAAAACAAAACATATACACGGTGAAACTACATTTCTTAGCTATTTTTCAAGATAAAAACCAAGACACTCAAGACATTTATCCCAGCATGGTACCAGTTTTAGTATACCTTGTTCATAAAAGTCCGTTTTCTGGTCGTATAGACATTTTTTAGCTATTTTTCAACATAAGAACCGAGACGCTCGAGACATTTATCCCAGCGTGGTGTGGTACCAGTTTTAGTATACCTTGTTCATAAAAGTCCATTTTCTAGGCGTATAGACATTTTTAAGCTATTTTTCAACATAAGAACAGAGACGCTCGAGACATTTATCCCAGCGTAGTACCAGTTTTAGTATACCTTGTTCATAAAAGTCTGTTTTCTAGGCGTATAGACATTTCTTAGCTATTTTTCAACATAAGAACCGAGACGCTCGAGACATTTATCCCACCGTGGTGTGGTACCAGTTTTAGTATACCTTGTTCAAAAAAGTCCATTTTCTGGGCATATAGCCACCTGCAGACAACTGATTTGACTTCGTCAGCTGAATCAAAGCTTTGGCCACCCAGGAATCTGTTCAAGGGACCAAACAGATGAAAGTCCGAAGGAGCCAGATCTGGACTGTGCAGTGGATGCTAAAGCACCTCCGAACCAAATTGCACAATTTTGTCACGAATGTGTTGTGCGATATGTGGGCGAGCGTTCTCATGAAGCAGTCTGACATTTGCACCGTCTTTCGTCATGAAGGGCATGACATGACTTTGACAATGTGTTAGCATAGGTTTTGGTATTCACAGTGGTCCCCGTTGGACGAAACTCCATCAGGAGAATGCTATGCATGTCCCAGAACACCGTCACGAGGACTTTTTGTGCAGATTGGGTTACTCTGAATTTTTTGGTGGCGAGGAGTCAGAACATTTCCTCACCATACTGGCCTCCTTTGTTTCAGGAGTGGGGTGGTATGCCCAGAACTCATCGCCCACCACTACACCTGCCAGAAATTCGTGTCCTTCTGCGTAACGCATCAAGTGGTCCAAGGATTACATCATTCCCTGTCCATTTTGGTCATCTGTTAAGTTCTTGGGCACCCATATCCTGATTTCTAATTTTTGAAGACTTTTCTTTTTGCTAGGCTGTTATCACAAAACTTTGCACTTAACCCCTCAAGTCAATTCTTACAGTAAGTTATAAACCCAATTAAAAACTTAATTTTAAAGCTGAATAGGTTTTAATAGGAATTTTAAAAAAAATTAGGATTTCAAATTTTTGGAAAAAAAACTCCTCCTTTTTCAGGCCATTACTCATTGTCACACTTTTTTCTCTGTTACTATCGTGGTTACCAGTTAACGTTAATGGTTAAAGTAATTTCTCATATCTTGCCAGATGTTAGATAACGACAGACTAGTGCAGTCATTGATGACAGAATCCTTTTTCTTCTCAATTTCAAGTCCTTTTTAATTTTCTTTTTAGGAAGTTGTTTTGAAAGCTGATCACCTTTAGGGAATAGCAATTCATACTGTAACCACTTTCTCTAACGTGTCTATCTAAACCTGTTTTGTTGGAGCAATTTTTTATAGCTGCATTATGTTCTGCTATTGGAGTTCCAAGTCTGCGAGCTGTCTCCTATGTAAGACAGTCCACAACTACATTTTCCTGCATAGATTACTCCTTGCATTTTCAAAATAAAGTAGAACCCCAGTTTTACATTTTTATAAGAGATGGCCACAAATGTAAAAAATGTATAAAAGAAATTTCAGAATGTTAATAATATTTACAATATTATATATGTATATGCACACACACACATACATATTTTACAATAAATATATATTGTAAAATATGTATTTGTAAACATATATATATATATATGTGCGTGGTATAACTATACCATCGGGATCAGAGGAAGTGCTATCCCACACTCACCAACCCACTTGGCCAGCGTGGTGAGTTATGGCTAAACACCTCCAAAATGACTCTACAACTTAAATCTTGGCCCTCAGTCTCCGGCAGCTGGAATGTACCTGGCCAAGGCAGCGGCCAGTGCGACATGAAGGCAGAGGGTGCTAAGAATCCCTGGAGGACCGGACTAGGCTGCCATCTGATGCTGACCTTGGCTACATATAATGGACGCTCCCTATCTTCTGATTCAAGGCTTCTTGAATTGGAAAAGGAACTACAAAGGATCAAGTGGGACATCGTCGGGCTAAGTGAGGTAAGGAGAAAAGGAGAAGATCTCATTGAACTGAAAAGTGGACATCTCTTCTACTATCGTGGGACAGATACTGGCAGAACTAGTGGTGTTGGATTTATAATAAACAAGAAACTGAAGGATAAAGTTGTAGAAGTTGAAAGTTCCTCTGACAGAGCTGCACGACTCGTTATCCAACTCTCGAGAAGACACAAGGCTCAGATTATTCCAACTTATGCACCCACCACAAGTCATCCTGAAGAAGAAATTGAAGAATTTTATGAGGAAATTCGTCATCTGAATAATAAAGGTAAGCAGCACTTGAAGATAATTATGGGAGGTTTCAATGCAAAAATAGGGCAACGGCAACAGAATGAAACTTCAATAGGTAAATTCGGTCACAGCAACAGAAACCAGCATGGAAATACTCTTGTTGAGTTTGCAGAGGCAGAAGGGTTTTTCATCTTGAACTCCTTTTTCAAGAAAAAGCCACACAGGAAATAGACATGGAGACATCCAATTGGGACTACAAGTGAAATTTATTTTAGTATGTGTAACAAAAAATTTGTCATCCAAGACTGCAGTGTGCTGAACAAGTTCAAAACAAGTAGTGACCATAGATTGGTGAGATGTAAGATGCACCTCAACACTAAACTCGAACATGGCAAGCTCATAAGACAAACAAAATGTATTGACATAACCAACCTTAAAAAACACCATAATACTTTCAAGTTGGAACTGAAGAACAGATTCTCTGCTTTAGAAGGCCTAACATCGGAAGAAGTGGATATTTCTGAAGTTAACAGAAAAGTAACCAAAGCTCTTATGGAAACAGCAACAAAATTAGCTGGGTCTAAGAACAAGTTGCATGTGAACAAATTATCAGAAAAAACCAAAATGTTGATGCAAAAAAGAAGAGTGATGAGGACAACTAAAGAAGATGTGACTTCCAAAATGGAATATATAAAGCTATGCAAGACAGTACGAAAAAGTATCACTGAAGAAGTAAGGAAATTCAACTGTGAGCTAGTGAGGAAAGCAATTTAAAACAACCAAAGCCTAAAGATAGCAAAGGGACATCTCAGTAAGGGAACAAAACAGATTATGGCACTGAGAAAAGAAGATGGTTCTGTAAAAAGAAATAGAGGCAGAAATTTTGACAAGAGTGAAAGATTTCTACTCCAAATTATATGAAAGGGATGATACATGAACTCCAGACATCATGAAAGGTACCAGTACTAGAGTTCTTCCAATCCTCCCAGCAGAAGCTGCGCATGCGATCAAGAACATGAAGCGGGGGAAAGCTCCAGGAGAAGATGGAATTACTGTAGACATCATACAAGAAACAAGTGGAGAAATCGAAACAGTACTCGCCCAAATTTTCACTCGATGCCTTAATGAAGGGAAAATTCCTGAGGATTGGAACAACGCTACAATGATCCTGCTACATAAAAAAGGTGACATTGAGGATCTCAGGAACTTCAGACCTATCAGCCTCCTATCCGTGGTTTACAAAATCTTCACTAAAGTTCTTTCACACCGCTTGAAGGTAACACTGGATATGGCTCAACCAAGAGAACAAGCTGGATTCAGGAGTAGCTACAGCACAATAGATCATATCCACGTACTGAGAGAACTAATTGAAAGAGCGAGGGAATATGAACTTCCATTGTGCATGGCTTTTATCGATTATAAAAAAGCCTTTGATTTGGTGAAACCATCAGCAGTTACAATGGCTCTGAAATCCTGCAGTATTGAAGATGCATACATTAATATATTATTAATAACATCTATGAAAATGCAAGTGCAAAGATTAGGCTGTTTGAAAATACAACACACATAAAAATTGGAAAGGGAGTGAGACAAGGTGACATCATATCTCCGAAGCTCTTTAATGCCACATTGGAAAATGTCTTTCAATCACTGAACTGGGAAAACAAAGGGATAAAGATTAATGGAGATTATCTAACCCACCTTCGTTTTGCTGATGCCGTAGTCATTTTTGCAACTACCCCATCAGAGCTGCAGATATAGGAACTTGCTGGCAAGAGTAAAGAAGTGGGATTAAAAATAAACTTTCAGAAGACAAAAGTGATGTTCAATGCTTTTACAAGAAATGAAGATTTATCGATTGATGGAGAAAAACTGGAGATAACAGACACGTACATTTTATCTTGGACAGCAGATATCAAGTGAGGGTCACATTGATGAAGAAATTAATCGGCGTACAAAACTTGCCTGGAGAGCTTTTGGAAGAAACAGCATAATTTTCAAGAGCAATATGCCATTATGTCTTAAAAGAAAAGTGTTTGATCAATGCATCCTTCCAGTGCTTACGTATGGTGCAGAGACGTGGACCTTAACTAAAAGAGACATGCAAAGGCTGCAGACAACTCAAAGTAGCATGGAGAGGTACATGCTTGGTATTACCAGGAGAGATAAGAAGAGGAACTCGTGGATCCGAAAAATGACGAGAGTGGAAGACATCATGATCAGAGTTAAATCCCTGAAATGGCAATGGGCTGGACATGCTGCCAGAAGGACAGACCATCGATGGACAGCCGAAATTTTAGACTGGATTCCAAGGGACAGGAAAAGACCCAGAAGACCACATGGGAGATGGGTGGATGAAATTCGAAAATATGCGGGAGTGACATGGAGGAGACTGGCACAAGACAGACCGTTGTGGAGGAAACTTGGGGAGACCTTCGTCCAGCAGTGGATTGATAATGGTTGACAATGATGATGATGATGATGTGCGTGTCACATATATATAATAATTATATGTATTTGTATCAGCATCATCATCAACTATTATCAATCCATTGCTGGATGAAGGTCTCCTCAAGGTTTTTCCACAATTGTTGCTGCAAACTAAAGGAGAATCCGGACGAATAACAAACTGCCAATCAGTCTGCGTGAGCTCCCGCACACTGAAGACTGTGCGAATTGAAAGCTTATGAGCGGCACGTATTTCTCACACACTGCCTCCTCTTCCCATTGGACAAACTGGTTTTCAAGTAGTTTCTTCTATCGCAAGTGCAACTCATGCGATCGATGCAAGGCCAGCCGATCTGTGCTGCTAACTTTCGAATTTTATACCATTACAGTCACCTCTTGCCAAGGTGTTGGGGGGGGGGGGGGTTAGCTCGTCTCAAAATTGGCAAAATATGGAAATGTCTTTACTGTTTTATTTTATATAACTTTTTTATATTTTAATTTCTAACTTTCGTTTTCTGTTTTGGGGGTTCACGTGCTCATGTGCACCAATAGAGGAGCTGCCACTGAATTTCATGCAAACTTCGTACATCCGGGAGAACATACTCTGCTACTCACTTTTGCTCTCTGCCAACAGGACAGCTAGTATTTCAAAATTAGCTTTATTTACGGAATTATAAACCCATATTATTGTTGAAGGTGGGGACCCCCTCCTCTTTTTATTTTTTTTTTGTCCTAATTTCAAGCGTTTTTTTTTAATTTTCTTTTTACAATGATGTCTTATTGTTGTCCAATAATTTTGTGTTTATAATATGAAAGTTCAATGTAATTTGATAATGGCTTAACAAAAAGGATGTCTTCCACAAAAATTAGTAAGTAAAAACAATACTCTAATGAGAGCCCATAAAAATTTATAAGTTAGGATATTTAAAAAGACGAAAAGAAAAATATGAACCAATGAAGCCATGGCAAACCTAAGTGACACTATCCTCTGAAATTTTATTTTTATTTTATGTGGATTACTAGATGACTTCCTATTATCATGTTATACCTATAAAAGTTCTGTCTTATCATCAGCATAAGCTAGAACAAGATGCAGAAATTGAAAGAAGAGGAGTGACAATTAACAAACAGAAAGGCCGGGTATTACCATAAGAGTGGCAGCACTTACTCTCTTGACTCAGTCCTGATGACTGGTTGGAGCGCAACCTGAACATTTGGCATATGATAATAAAAAGCCATAATACTAATCCCCATAAAAAATAAAATTTTAAAAAGGTTTGTTTTATCAAAAAAAATCACACATGTAATTTTAGTTTGGGTTGTGTCTATGAGAAACTGCTGTGAGGCCTTCATTTTTGTCTTATAAATATGACATAAAAGAAGAAACAATAAGAGATATCACCAAAATCTCAGACATTACAAATCCGTGTTCAAAAATAACATGTAATCATCTGAGGGATCTTAAGGAAGTGTCCAAAAGATATTAAGTACACCAGCAATAACTAAGGAGACAACAAAGTCATATAAACCCAGGACATGATGTATAGCGAAAAATATTGAATCATGCCAAGCTTTCACCTTCCGTTGGAAGACGAACAAATCCATTTGGTATTTAAAATCAGACAATAGCACACATATTAAACATAAATGTAATGCATTATGAATGCGCATTAACCATTGCAGGAGTCTAATGTCCACATAATGTATCATACAAGATATCAAGTTGTATTAATATGTTAGTCTCAATCTTGGAGCCTGTGGTAAATGGAGGTCCACGATGATGGCAGTTCAAAAATACCCCCATCATTGTATACATCACTTCTTGTGACAATCTCAGTGGAGACTCCCTAATCATGGTTTCCTTACAAGTAGTGAACAGGGCCTTAAGTTTCCTTTTTTTTCAGTTAAATCCATTCAATAGTGGTTTAACTGTTGGAACTTTTACATGTTATAGTTCCTTTCTGTGAAATCAATTTCTCAGTTGGAAGTTATTAATATCCTTTCATTCCATATGGGAATTACTGTGTTGTAAATTACCTCCTTTGATAAAACAGTCACTCTTGTTCCTTCCCTTATGTCTCTCATATGCTCCCTATGCCACACACACATGAAGATCTTTTAGTTATTCCAATGTGGCACTGGGAGCATATGAGAGATTCATGGATAAGAGTAGCAAATTATTAGGAGCACCAATAGCAAACAGACATATGCCATCTTCATTTACCTAAGCAACTATGTCATTGAGATGGCTTTATAAACAGCTCACTGTAGAACAGCTCACTGTATAAACAGCTCACTGTTGCTCACTGTAGAAGATTCAGATGTGTACAAATCGTGATGGCAATGTGGGAAAGACTTATGATTTCAGCAACTTTGAAAGAGGCATGATAATGGGCACTAGATGGGCATCTTAGAAATGGCAAAACCTTCTTAGCTATGCAAGAACCACTGTATTGAGGGTGTACAATGTGTGGTGCACAAACAGTCAGAATTCTTCCTGTGGGTGGAAATGACTGGTCGATGTTTGAGGACGATGGTGGCTGGGGAGAATTGTATGAGGTAGCAGATAGGCTCCACTGTGTTATATAACCATGCAGTACAACAGCTGTATAAGAGGGAATTTCAGCATACACATTGGCACAACTGATCTATTTACAGCAGATGTCCCTTTCATCCTTTCTAAAACTGACAAATTTGTCTGCAGTGGGCACAGTTGTGCCACAATTGGACTGATGAGGACTGCAAAGAGGTTGGCTAGTCTGATGAATCACATTTTCAGTTAATACATGCCTGTGAATGACCCAGAATATGATGCTAACAGCATGAATCAGTAGATCCTAGAGTTTAAGTGTACAAAGTGGAGGCAGTGTAATGGTCTGGGGTCTATTTTTGTGGTGGGCAATGGGTTCCTTAATACCTCTAGAACAGATTTTGGATGCTTCCAGGTATCTTAACACCACTGAATAGCAAGCACACCTGTACATGTGCATGCAAGGTTCGTACTTTTCCAAGCAAAAAATTCAAGCACTTTTCAAGGACATTTTAAAACCAAATTATCATATGTGTGTGCTGCCAGTAGGTAGGTATTTTAGCTAGTTCTCACAGCATTAAATTTAGCTGGGATAGGCACACCTTCAATGACCTGCCAGTTATCCCCTGCCTACCTGTTAATTTCTTTTATTAACTTTGAATTTGCCCCTCTGTTTTCCTGTTTTTCCAAAATAATTTTATTTTGTGGAATATTTTGAAAGGGTACATTATTTTTGTATTCACCCTCCGACAAGGATTGCATCCCTACCTTCAGTCAACAGAAGCCCATCACGATTTGCAAATACATCATTCCACTTACTTTACTCCCATGGCTGATGTTTTACTCTGTAATGATGTCATAAGGCAAGGTAGCAGCTGTCCACACACTCCCCTGAGTAGATTGCAAGTTCTGAGCTTTTTCTCTTTTATCAGAAATACACAGAAATCTCCTATACAACTTTCCACCACAATTATTTTACATTCACATGCTCTTTCATATCATTACTCAAAAAACAAAACAAAATCCTTTTCAAGTACTCTTTATGGAGTTTAAACTTTTTCAAGTACTTTCAAGGACTTGAAAATGAACTTTTCTTTTTCAAGGATTTTTCAAGGTTTTCAAGGAGCATACGAACCATGTGCATGGTGCTTCCTAAAGGAGAGGGCAACTTCCAGCAGAATAATGCACCATGCCACAATGCTCAAGTCATCACATAGTGATTCCAGGAACACGGCGGACTTCAAAGTGCTAAAATGGACCCCAACAGTTTCTCAGATCTTAACCCAATTGAACACATATGGGATGAGATTGAGAGAGATTCTCCTCTAATGAACATTCAGCAATAGACGGACACCATCACATCTGCTTGGCTGAAAATACCTGTAGAATGATATCAACACCTTGTTCAATTAATGCCTCATGTTGTTTGCACCAAATACATACACAACCATACACGGACTGAAGTAAAAAATGGGACTCAGCACACTTTTTCCCAGTCATCTGATGTCCAATTTGCATGATCTTTGCACCAAGGATCTTTTGTGCTGACGATGCATGATTAGGACAGAATGTTATCAGGGTCGTCCACTGTTATAGCCATATGAGGGATTGCATTATGCGTGGTCATGACAGATAATGTTCTGGGTTGACCTCTGTTGTATTGGGTAGTCAACTGTTGAATGAACAGTGCTACATCTCTTGGCCTGTATGAATCATCGAACCCGATGCTCACCTCACATCAACCTTTCGCTGTCCTGTGAAATTTTGTCACCAGGTCATTGTTTGACCACTTCCATGCCAGTCCTGAAACACTTTAACTATGGCTACTTGCGAACAACTCCCCCCAGTTCAGCCATTTGGGAAATCAAGGCACCCACTCCCTGAGCTCTCACAATCTGTCCTTTCCCAAAGTTCAATAAATCCTTCCATTTATCCACCATGCTTTGAATTTCACAATCTGCTGCTTGACTCATACCTTATATATGGTACATCGGTCGACTAATTGCGCCATCTGGGTAATCGCGCAGTTAGTGGGCCGCATCCACATTTGCCAGGGGTGGTCATAATTCAGTGATCATTCGGCGTATGTTTATTATATATCCATAACATATGCCGACATGGTGGAGCAGTGGTCTAAATACTGGATTCTATCTGAGCAGGCATAGGTTCGAATCCTGGATGAGGTATGGGTGGTGTACTTGTCTTCTGGCTCTCTCCCCTCTTGGAACTAGTGGCCCCAAATCAGGGACAGGAAATTGCTTATAGCCCTTACAAGTTGCTCACGGTGGTTGTGTTTTTCTCAAAAGGAATACTTTGATATACTTGAAAGATTCAGTTAATTGCAGTAGCAAAAATAAAATAAGCACTTACATAGTAGCAGCAAATTCTGAAGCTTACATGTGAAAATATAAAAAAAAACTTAATGTTGTTTAGTTTTTTTTATATTTGTGTTCCCTTCATTTCTCCTGAATAACACTTAAAAAGCATATAGAATTTGATTAAATTTTCTCATTTAGCTTGTTAAAAGTGATTGTCTTAGCTGTTCTCTCTCTCCTTAAATATGGAATTTCATTAAATTTTGTTTGTTAAAACAAATCAAATTAGCTTTAAATTAATGAATTAACATTGTACTAGACAGAAATCCCTGTTTTTCTCATTAAATCCAGGATCTTGCTATATACTGGCTCATTATAAACATATTCTACTATATCAGGACAAATACAAATTGACATTTATGCCACCTAACATGAAACACGGACACTCCAGGGAAAAGGGGAAAGTCAAAGTACCAACAGGCGCACAACCGATGACAGCGCGCAAACACAGGAAATCAAAAACATTCGATGGCATCCGCACATGGGGAGTCAAGTGCTTGTAAAGTTGGGCTTCGAACTGGCATATATGGAAATGCTGGGAGTTGAAGACTCTTGAACATTGTAACCTCTCACAACGAAAAAAAAAAAAAATAATAATTTGTTTTTCCAGAAACAAAGATACCATGACAAATATAAACATACATTTATACTATATTGCATAAATATCCCAGAAAGTTGAGCAACATGTGGAAAATTTTAGCATACTTAACCCCTCTAATCCCAAATAATTTTTCCAGATCCCCAGGAACAGAAATATCATGATGAAGAGAATAGTACATTTTAAGCCACCAACTGCAAAACTATAGCTCAGGAAGAGAGGGAAGTATAAGAGAAAACTTGTTCGCGCATTTATTTCGTTAAAAAACAGTGCAACTTCTTGAAGCAGAGTCATATCTATGAATGGATAAAATAATAACAGCATTTTTGACATACATATGTATATATAAAAAATTATAATAAATGGGAGAAGAATTAGGTTTTCTAATATTTTACTCAGATGGAAAAAAATATTTTAATAATAATGTTTTAACCAAAAAACAACAACAACAAAGAAACAATAGAATATCTTTCAAGTTGACGGAAAAAAAATTATTTGTAAACTACTATAGACTGCATTGTTGTAGTAAAAAGTTGTATTATCTGAATTTGTGGTGTTTCTGTGTGGCTTATATCTGTGTTAATCCCTCTAAGGCTTGGTGTTTGTGCTTGGGCTGTTGTTTGTTGTATAATACTCTCAGTGTGATTTCTTCACAAATATAAAATTATATAAATTTTAGCCACAAAAAAATTACTCTTGCTGAAATGCGCACCTGGTGTTCATTTTTCTTTGTCGTTTTTGTGGATTTTGCATTTTTGCTCCTGTTATTCATATGTTTGCTTAGCTTATGCTGTATTTTTTTTTTTCTTTTTGTCGCATTATTTGTGATACTTGAAAACAGTTAATACCAGAGGCTGCTTTGGCACTGTCATTTTGTCTCATTGTTATTGATTCAATAACTGTTATTAACAATTTACATTGACTTCAATATGTCTATCGCTGTGCTTTCATGAATGCTTATGTTTAACACCATGCTTTCTTTCATTTTAACCCATTATTTCATAGTTAAAGTGTGATAACATAAAATTTCAGAATCCAGAATTTTCCCTATTTTAATTTTTTTCAGAAAACATTTAAAGTCAAACTAATATACATGCTTTTTGTATTTTAATGGCATCAGAGTACACATATAAGCACATACAATACGACAATGTTCCAAATTCTTTGTTAGAGACAGCAATTTTCTCTATGATCTGTCACAGACAAATCAAAAGTTTTCAACATGAAAAACTTCCACATGTGTTTATATGTGAAGAATGTAACTCCAGAAAAATTAAGCAGATTTTGTGTAGAAAATATAAATAGCCATAATCTGGAGAAATAAACATAACAGCAATCTGCAGCAGCAGAGTAAATTACTTTAAAATATAAACCATACATTTTATACATGTGTATTCTATATAAACTTATCCTTTGTAGTTTATTATTCCACCTTTACCCTTTTCTTTATTGTTGTTTCTGTTTATAACCTATACTCTTACTGTAACATATCACATGACATTCACTTTACATTCTTGTTCCCCAGTGAAATGGCTTTTAATGCAAAAACTAGAAAAAGTAAAATTGTAAATAAGATATGAAATCAAAAAATCTGTTGTGTGCAAAAAATGAGGTCATTTACATCTCTATGTAAGGCTGCCCTTAACAATCTTTCAACTTATTTTTTGAACTTTGCTAAGTCAACTGAAATTTCTTGTAATGTGTCAAGTGCTACCAGATTGCTTTTACTGGTTGTTACAATTTTCCTACACATAGACAACACATTTGTTTAATCACCTGATGATTTTTGTTGTGGTTAAAAAAAAAAAAAAAAAAGACTGCAGCCACAAAAGACATGTCCAGAAATTTTATAGTGATATGATCACCATATATGCATTTAATTTAACACACTAATTAGTTTACTGGGAAGTATCTCTTGAACAGTATGCTGATTTCATCATCACATGTGAAGAGTTTATTGTAACTGAGCCAATTTTTTCACATTCATCTGTCCAAAGTAGAAGTCAACAACCAAGCATGAATAGTTCCTTATGATTGTATCAGATTATGAAGCCACTGAAACAATCTGAAAATCTCTGAAATGTCAATGGGAAATTGGTGGATGCTTCCTTTACAATTGTTTGTGGGATTGGATTATGAATACATCAAATGTAATCTTATCAATAATAATTTTATAATAATGAAATCATGATTTACATATTTTAAACAATATTTTATTCATTTATTGTTTTCTAAAATACAAAACTTTTCTAGAACTATATAAACAGTGGATCATATAAATCAAATTTTATTTTAATAATATATTAAATAGCATAGTTAAGTTTTGAAGTCATGATTTTTTACACAATTTGAATCTACTGGTAAATTAACAGAATCAGCCACTTAAAATGGCCTTAATTTGAATATTTTTCACTAGCTGAACAACTAGCACTGCATGGATTTAGTATTTAAAAATGCAGTCTGTGTATTCAAATTTTTACTGCAGTGTTGTGATACCCCACACCCCCACCCCACCCACCCCTGGACCATGAAAAAAAAGCATTTGCTTTTTATTGAGGGAGGGGTTGCATCCCCTCCTCCAACATTTTCTGTGTTGTGATGATCAATTGCATGTGCATCATGCAATTTCCCAAATTTTAAATAACTATAAAATGATAGAAGAATTTTACTTCAACTTTCACTGGCATGGTTTAGATGTAATATAGTTGAAAATAAGCAAAATATTTATAAACTTGTGTTTAAGTATTCTCCTTGCCTATTCCTAATGGGTGCCTTGTCATCTATTGTGGGTGGTCTTGCCTATTATTGGCTGCATTTTATTGCTCAGGGCACCAACCTTGCAGGTGGGTATTTTGCATGTGGTAAGGCATTCAAATTTTTCTCCATTATGGTATGGTCACAGTCTCCGATTTTCTGACAAGGCTACAACCTGCAAGAGATGTCATTTTTGTGAGTAAGAAGGAAACACAAGTTGCAGGGTGAACATTATTTGGGGGCAGTGGCATAGTGGTTTGGAGGATGAGAGAGAGAGAGAGAGGGGGATATCCTTTTTGCAGTGGAGATAAGGGGGCACAGAAAACAAACAGAGGGACTTGATACTCAACAAGGAGAAAGGTCTGTTAAAGCTGATTATGCCTCAATCCTGGAATTTGAATAAAATATAATGAAATGTCTAAATTATTAAAGTCTTATAATACTTGTACCATGATTGATAGAAGTAAAAGTGTTATAAATAAAACTTTTAAGTGATAAAAATTGATTTTTAATCCATTAAAGAAGATGCACCCCCAAAAGTAATTCCTAAGTATGCCTCCGAGTTCACACACACAATACCCCTTTTCAACGTATATCTTTCCAGATGCTGAAATGTCACTGTTCCCTGCAATTTATCTTCTGTTTCTATAGCACCAGCTGAGGCCATGAATTTTCTTTTTCAGAAAGAATGTAATGAAAATAAGTTTGAGAAACACAACTTTTATGAACCAAAGGTAAAATAATGTACCCAACTTGAGACCAGTAGCAAGCCACTGTATACATCTCAAGAGTGACATACATTTGTCACCAGGAAACATTCTGAGTACTGATGGAGTAACAGTGCCCAAATAAGGGAATTTGGTTGCTTGATGAGATGCATAAATGGCAGAAGCATTTCCAAGCAGGTGCCAGTGGCACTGTATACATGCATACTTCAAAAGCCATATGAGCTACTTTGTTTATAACTTCCTGGTTCCCATAGGAGTAGCACGATGAATACATTTGATTCTGGTAACCCACCTCCCCTCTTTTGGAATTTGTGTTTGATACTAACCACTGTAACTCAGACAGCAATGAAAATGAAAAACAATCTTCCAAATTTTGAAAGGTATACCATAATTTTCCAAAGAATTATGACAGAAACAGACATTCTCTTATTATTATAGATAGTATTGTGTTATCCAATACATCTATAGTGCTAACAGAAAATCCTTCAATTTCTGTTACCTCATATTTTTACATTAATCTCCTACAGTTGTGAGAAGACTTTTCAAAACTGACGCACTTCACCTGATCATCTCACTGCCTCTAGGAACATACACATACAGCATGAAATCTAGAGTGTAATGTTGCATGCATCAAGTGATAAACAATGCCATAAAACATCTAAAGTCCTAACATGAAAGATCTTAAAAATTGGAACACATCACTGAGTCAAATGAAGAAAACAAATTTGACTAATAGCATAACTTTAAGTACTGCAATGAAGAATAATGAAATAACAAGATTCAAAATTGAGTAACACTATCAAAAGGAACACAACACCCACTATCCCAATAAAATGTTTGGTGAATGTACACACACACACATGAAGACTATATTGAAGTCATAATAATTCAGAAGTCATATAAAGCCAACACAAGTGAGATGAAGCTAAGTCTCTGATGCAATGAAAAATGCCATAACTGACATAGCACAACAATCAGAAAACACTTACAGCATAGTAAAATCTGTTTATTTACTGCTGTAAAAAGTATATAGAATCACCAAGCTTTCGCTCTCCACCAGGAGGCTTTTTCAAGGCAATAAGATAGACATAAAATGCAGAGAATTAGAACACGTAAGAAATAAAGACGATTTTTTGAAAAATAACGTAAATGACATCACAGACGGTACTACATGTATTTTTATCAAGCAATTATACAGTGTGCTGCAATGTGTGTTTCCATTCTTTAATAATGTATGCCAAACCATTGATAGTTTCATATAGGCCATATCATTGCATTCTAGTTTGCTGGAGAGGATTTTGACTGTTTCCCTGATGGCAGTCTCTTTAAAGTGTGTGTAAGGTGCAATTCTAATATTATTCCACTTAGGAGCAGCCGAACAATGCACAACTTCCCTGGAAAGTGCTGTATTCTGCATGTCTTGATTTATGTACACTTCACATGTGTTGTTTACATCTAGTATCTAAGGATCGCTTTGTCGTTCTGATATACAGTAAAACCTTGAAAATCTGGCATCCATAAAACCGGCAACTTCAGAAATCCGGCACTTTTCTGATTTCGGGAGAACATCCGATGTTTCACCAATAATCATGGAAATCTCCCGATGTACTGTCTCGACAACACATCGCGAGATCATCCAATCTCAGCGTGCGAATTACCGATAGCCACCTGCATGTAACATCAGGAGCTTTCTCAAATTCGTCATCTCATTGGGCCACGCTGAAATGACTCAGACCAATGTGGTGACGAATTGATGTGTATGTTTGAAATGTTTGTCGAACGTGTGATGATGAGATGGTGGCAGAATGTGGATTCGATCATGTAATGACATCTACATCGGCCTCCATGATGCATCGTTGTAATCGCTTTCGCGATGTATCGTAGTTTCGTCAGTATAAAAATCATAACATCAATGTAAAATTCACATCGAGTTTCTGCGATGTATCGATTCATCGCTAAGCCCTATCGGTTGCTCTGGTTTTTTCAAGTTTTTGCCTAGCCATTCGCCAAATTCAATTTTTTTCGACAGAGTTTTATAATAAATAGTACACAAAGGTAATCGCCAATATTTTTGCCAAAGCTTTTTTTTCCATTGCCAAAACGATTTTTTTTTGCAAATTGTGAAGAATGCGATCGGCGGCGTAACCCCTGCATATTTATAAGGCGTAGACGTGCAAATTTTTGTTAAAGTGACCTGTTACATGTAAGTACGTACTTTACGTAACGCCCGTTGCGCAACTTTTGGATAGCTTCAGAAATCCAGAATTTTCATAAATCCGGCACTCATCCAGTCCCGTAGATGCTGGATTTTTGAGATTTTACTGAATATCTTTTCTGCATTGTTGGGGTTTACTAATGATATAGTGTACAACCCTACTTTTTCCTTCTCACACTGTCTCTCCTTGCAGCTTGAATTATATGAGATAAAGGGGTCAGTGATTTCATTGCTACTGTGATGTTGTATTTACGGTACATAATAAATTCTTCAACAAATAAGTAAAGCCTGGCTTCTGTTTTCCTTTTTTTTTAATAATCTAACATTGATTTCTATGCTGCTCATTGACTGAAAGAATTCAGTCATCTCAGAGAAGTGGGAAATCTCGAATATCCTCAATAATTTGTAATTCTTGCTGATGTGTTTTTATCTTAGAAGTGGTTTCTATATTCACTTCCTTTATTTCATCATTTTCACTGCTACTATCTTCAATTTGATGTCGCCCAATAATTTTGTCAAGATCTTCATTACAAGGTTTTGGTCACAATGTTGCTGTTTACATAATCCTTTACAAAATTGGCTCATCACTATTCTGTAATGTCACCCTTTTTGCTTCAAAATGTCATAAATTTGTGTTTTTCTAGCATCAAACTACTCTGTCAAATGCTTGACCCTCGAACTTTCTTTTTTCATGCATTTCAATAACTTTTAACCTTTGTATCCAAATTGAGAACGTTCTATGGTGCCAAGGTAAACTAATAAATGCAACTCACAATAAGCGAAGGCTGTGAATGATCATTTCAATGAATAAATGCCAGGCAATTAAATCAGAACGCTTCATTGAAAACAGTATGAAACAGCCAGCTGCAAAGACTTTGCATTCAGCAAAGAGAGCAACACTAGTCACATGACCTAGACCAGAGCCATGCTACCATGCTCAAGGAGAAGCCAAAAAGTGGATGTGCTGTATGTGTAATGTGTAAAGAATCCAAAAGCAATCTCCCTCTGTTTAATTATGTTATTTTCAACCTTAAGCAAATTTGTTCTGTGTGAATTCACTATACTTTAACATGCAATATTCTGTATTCAATCAAAACATTTGACGGCATGGGATAATCTGGGAGCTTTCTGTTGTTACAAGGCTCATTTACTCTGTTACCATTTCCATGTTAGGCAGGCTCCATTTTTGATAGATTAAATGGTACGTAATTTTCTTTCATTTTTGGACCAAAGATCTGTTTTGGGCAAGTTCTATTTCATGCAGGGTCCGTCTCAAACAGATTTTACTGTTTGTGTGTGTGCGTGTGTGTGCATGAGGGTCATTTCAAAAGTTTTGCACGTTGTAAGTTATCTCTTAAAAACGAATTTATTTCACAACATACTTTTATAAGCCCTTCAAAGTATCTCCACATTTCTTTATGACAATGGTCTAATGTTTGGGCAAGTCCTGTATTCCAGTCAGGATACCTCCATTGCTGAGACGTCGGATTACTCTGGTCACCTCACTAGAAACATATTGAATCATTTCCCATGGAGTGGCTTCTTCAGTTTTGGGAACAAGTCATAATCTGGTGGGTTTAAGTCAGGACTGTATAGCACATGGGAAAACAATCCCCATCCATACTTTTCCAGAATGTCTCTTACTGTACAGGCAATATGTGGCCTTGCGTTGTCATGCAGAATGATGACACCAGTTTTGAGCATGTCAGGCCTTCTTTGGCGAATCTTTTGGAGCAAAACATTTTGCAGAAACCTTCTGTAGTATTCTGCTGTTGCAGTGGTCCTCTTGGGTACTCTGTCTGTTGCTAACAACCTTGCCATAAGCCATAATCATTATCAGCTTAACCTTCGATTGTTGGCGGCAGAATTTTTTCAGGTGAGGTGATTCTGGATGTTTCCACTAAGCAGACCGAGATTTCAGTTCTGGCTCAAATTCTCATATCATGACACTATGCTACAATCCACATCCACTACACTAACCCTACAAACATCACATAAAGCTTTATGAATTTCAGTAGGGGATTTTCCTCGCAAAGTTTCAATTTTAATATAGGATTGCTGGTCGCTACGCAAGATCTGACTTGGCTCACTTTCTTCTTCCATTTCTAGGCAGAATTTTTCAGAACAAGAACAAATTAGCCGGCAAACGTAGACACAACTTTGAATACTGAAGTCTGACTTACAACTGGCACAACAATTGGAGTGATTGCATCATCCTATGGGAAGTGTCTGCGCAGTGTGCAAAACTTTTGAAATGACCTGCATATATCAGAAATACTTATCCTGAAAATCTGCGAAGATTTAGCTTAAGTCAGCTTTAAGCAATAAGATGCTGAGAGCCAGAAATCGTTTGCCCATGATACTTATGAACTAGAACTTGCAAATTAAGCCTTATGAACTAGGCTTAATTTGGAAAAATCTCACAGGAAGTTACAGTGAGTCAGGAACTGGAGGCTCACATCCAAGTAAAGAAATTTGAGCATGTAGTCACTTTGTATGCTATCTGGTGCTTAACATTCATAACTGTTTCTGTCTCCATTAGTGCTCACCAATCAGATAATCTCTTGGCTCTGCTCATCTGTTTCTAACTGCATTTACTTCTAATTTCACATTTGTAGATTAGGTTATCTCTTGGTTCTTATTTTTGCTTAGATAATTCAGTTATAGTTGTAATTTTGATTTTGGGTGTCTGATCCTAGATTAAACACAGATTTTCATGGTATCAATCAGTGATAAAAGCATGTGTGCTTTGAATGAACTTTAAACCTCGAACATGGCTCTTTTAAAATTAATAGGAATATCATACTAGAAACTGCACTTCTTAATTTCATGAACTGAAATCCAGCTATCAGACATTAATGGTATTTATGCAACAGGTATATTCTAAAAACTTCTGAACAGCATAATGTCAAGTGTATGTTTTCTAAAAAAAATAACTGTTCTTAGCTGCCCCTGTGGTGCAGTGGTCTAAGTGCTGGTTTCTGACCATTGGTCCAACACAGGTCCAGGTTTGAATCTCAATGAGGCATGGATGTTGTATTTGTCTTGTAGCACTGGCTCTACCGCCATATTAAGATCGGGGTCTAACGGAGCTATAGTCCAGGGTACCCACCATTACCAAGGGCACAGGAAGAACTACACGGCAAATAATGCATAGCTTATACATTTATATATAGACAGAAGTAAAACAGTTTTAGTTTTGTCTCATAGAACTCTGACTGGATCACAAACAGTGGCTAGAAGACGAGCAAATTTCAAGGCAGTGACTCACTGAAGGTAAGCGTTCTATGTCTCTGTGTAAAGAGCTATTGGTGAGATAGTTTCAGCTTTTTCACTACCATCCACCCACACCTCCTTGTTCACATTTAGAACCATTAATGGGCAAAATCCACTGTAACTTCACATTGCATGACAAAAAAGATGCACCAAGAAAAGTATACAATGCGAAATTATTAAAAATTCCAAGACAAAATCTAGAAATCTTAAGCTTTTAACTCATATTCTTGTGAGAACAGTGGAAAGTACAGTGACTTTTATGAAAAATCTGCAAGTAATTTATTAGTTTGAGGAATGCAGTACGTGTTACTTATCACAAGCATATTGCTACAGTTTTGTGTTTTAATGAACTTTAATAATGATTCTCCATCATAAGTTCCTTGGTGGGGTGGGGGCCACTCAGATGTCTTAGCCTTCGTAGCTTACTCAGATGTCTTAGCCTAAGGACCCACTAAGGTCTTAATCCGGCCCTGACTGACTCTTTTCCTTCCCTAGAACCTGTGACACTCAATTTTGGATGGGTAACTGCTTATAGCTCATTGAATTGCACATGGTGGTCATTAAACCAACAAACAGATGATAAGAAAAACTGTTCTTATTAGAGATGGCTATAACAATAATGATTTTTCCAGATGTTTATAACTAAATGCATCACAAATTTAATTCCTTTTCTAATTTTAATTAACTAATACAGAGCATTCCAGCTTTACAGAATACATGCAAAAGTATATATATTTTTTGAAAATTTAAACCATTAGTATGATGCTACATGTAAGTTTTCTAAAAAATTCTAACACCATACTTTTCATACAATAATGATTTCATAAAAAAAAAAAAAAAAAACAGCAGCTGTGATATGTGCTACCAGTACATTAGTTATCATAAACAGTGGAAGATTTTATCATTACCTGGATTCCCACCATTAGTGGAATCTAAACATTTTTTTTTTCTAGCTTTTTTAATAGCTTGGTGAACTAGAAAGAACAAATATGACACTTTCTCTGACTTCTAAACTGCATAACACACCAAATTTTGGGGGATATTTTCCATGGTTAGGCCACAAAAAGAAATTGGAAAGTGCATACATTCTGTAACACTTTCTAAATTTTTGAATCTTATTTAATCATTTTATTTACTGTTACACTGTTTCAAAATATTTATAAACTGCTGCCAAATACTTTAATGTATCATGAGAGCTTTCATTCTGTGGATGCTTTACCAGTATGTTCAGTTCTATAATTGCGAACTCAGTTTAATTCATCAGGGACAATATAACTGAAGTCGTGTGTATCACTCACATGTTGTTGTTCTTAGCCCCATATTTTCATTTCTTACTTGCCTCTCTGGAAATCCATTTTTTTTACTTGCCTCTATGAAACTCGCTTTTTCTTACTTGCTTCTACTGAACTTTCTGTTTGTAAGCATGTGAAGTATATCTTTGTTGCACTTTTGTTTAGCATTTAATAAGTCATTTCAAAAGGTAAGTTTGTAAGCTCTGCTGTACTGTACATATATGTTGTATGTAGCAAAGACCATTACTTACTACTTTGTGGATTTTTTTTTTAAACATATGCAGTATGTATGAAAAGTGATGGAAGTCACCTAGGTATGATACAAAAAAAAAAAATTTCTAGATGGCAGAGCTCAATTTTTTTTTAATTCTTAGCTGTGCTTACAAGTGCGTGCGCGCGCACACACGCGCACACACACACACACACACACAAGGGAAAGGCCGTTGGTTTATAAAATCTCTTGCAACTAACCATAAACAACATGGTGTAAACAGGCCATTGAAAAGGCAAAAGAAACTAAAGAAAACTAATAAGAATACATGAATTGCATTGTTCTTTCCAAGATAAATGGTTTTATCAATTTGGAAAGAAAATATTTCAACAAACTTCATGATTAACTATGGGTTCTCCTACTGCACAGTTTTTGTCAAATCACGATGTAGGAAAATTTGAGTAATCCCTCTTGCAAAAGCATACAATTTTGTGTGTTTGTTTGTTTATTTGTGTTAGATGCATGGTTGATATTATTTTATAGTTGAAGCTTACTTTTAAAACCATACAGAAGAAAAAATAGTCTTGATCTTTCTGCAAAATTTAACAATAAAAACATAATGACCAAAGTATATAAAAAATCAGTTAACACCAAAAAAATATTTGGTTCATTCAAATGAAAGTGGCAATGAACATTGTAACATATGTGGATAAGCTAAAACTGGAAATAATCACCATGAGCATTTAGGCAAGCATCTCATCTTGACACTAGTGGATGGACGGCTGATCAAAGAATGAAGACCACTGTTGGACGAACCAATCCATGACTACCTGTATGGCCTAGCCGTCGTTTGAAAGTAGTGTCCTTTCAAGTGTTTTTTTTTTTTTTTTTTTTCAATTTAGGGGCCAAAATGTGGTAGTCGCAAGGCGCCATATCCGGACTGTAGGACGGATGCAACAGGACACCCCATCGCAGTTAGGCAAGTTAAGCGTGTGTAACGTTGGAGGTATATGGCGTTGTATTTTCATGCAAGAGAGCCACACCTTGCATTAACTTTCCAGGCAATTTTGACTTCATCACTTGCCGCAGGTTTTTGAGCGTTACACAGTATCATTCCTTATTCACTGTTGCACTATGTGGTAGCCAGTCCAGCAGAATTGGACCGCAGTAATAAAAATAATACTGTGAGCATCACTTTACTGGTGTTGCTGATGCTGCGTGATTTGCGATGAGGGGATGATGACGGGTGCTTCCACAGCAAGCTCATGCGATGGTAGTTGGTTCAAAGTGATGACATCATGTTTCATCACCAGCCACAATTCTGTCCAGGAACTTTTTACCTTCCTTTTCATACTACAGCAAGTTCTCCAAGGACAGGCCCATTCGCTCAACCTTGTGTTCTGTTGACAATCTGAAAACCCACACCATGCTGTACACTAAATGTTTATGGACTACAGTTCCTGTGCTCAGTTCCAACACAGCACACAGCTGTTGCATGGTTATTCACCTATTCTCCTTAATGTAAGCATCAACTGCCGCAACATTTTCCTATTCGCTTGTCTTCACCTTGCCACGTCCCTGTTGAAATATGTCTGTTTATCAAAACACAGTACATTTTGATACGCATTCCACATTGTATTAGTCAACATCTGCCGATAAATGATGGAGGGCACAACTTCTGATGTAGGAGTTGTGCCCTCCATCGTTAAAAACTGAATCACTGCTCTCTGTGCATGTTTGGACGAATCCATCATTCACAACAGCACGAATTTCCCTGCAGTACTGCACGTTATATGTTCAGACAGAATGACTGCTAAGAACGAAAGCTGCTTGTCATTAAACAATTATATTTGACTACTTCTACCTTGCATGCACACCTGCCCATTTTCACTATGATGCCATTGCCACTTTCATTTGAGCGACCCTAATATTATATGTCAGTTGTTAATACCCTTCTTATGGCAAGGTCAATGTAGCAAAGCAGTTTCTAAATAAAATTAACAAGTTGCATTTCTCAAAAAATAAATGTATAAAGAGTTAAAAGTAATTATTGAAGAAAAAAAACTGCCTGACTTCATTACTTAACAAATTAAAATATAATATATTAAACATATCCCCCAGTAAATAAACAATGTTGAGTTGAAGGGTTACTTCTTATTTCTCAGAAACTTTTTGAAGAATGGCAAAGAAGTCAGACTTGTGCCTTTTGTGTGTGGCATAAACAAGAAAGTTATAAGATTCTTTGCTACGCATGCAATCCTAAGCAACAAGAAAATAACATCATACTACAAGAAGGAGTAATGTGCGAGGGTTGTACCAAAAGTAATGCAAAAGTGGGCATAACTTTTTTATTAACTGACAGAGGTTGTTCAAATTACACATGTTGGTAGAGTAACTCTTCCTCTATAGTAACCCTTCTTCATGGCAGGTAAATAATGGATTCCAATCAGAAGCAACGTGCCGTCAATGAGTTCTTGATGAAGGAAGGGTGCAGGCTGTCCAACATCCACAGAAAGCTACAGAATGATTACCAAGATGACACCAGTGACGAGAGCAATGTGCACAGATGGATGAAGAAGTTTAAAGGGGAAACCAGCATTGAAGACAAACTACACAGTGGGAGACCATCATCTGCGACCAGTGACACAAATCGTTAACGAGTTGATGAACTGATTCGCATGGAGAGACGAGTCACAGTTCGTGAGCTTGTTGCACAACTGGACTGCGGTCACAATGCCATACAGAAGATGGTGGAAAACTTAGGGTATCAGAAAGTGTGTGTGCAAAGTGGTACCTCAGCAGTTGACATCCGATTTGAAGGAGAGAAGAGTGGAAGTCTGCTTTGATCTCCTGGAAGCATCTGAAGCCAATGAAGACAAGTTATTTTCTGATCTGGTGATGGGACAAAACGTGGGCATATCTTTACAATCCGGAAACAAAGAATCAATCCATGGAATAGCATCACACCTCTTCATCAAGGCCTAAGAAGTTCAAGAGCCAGCAATCAGCACAGAAAGTCATGGTGACTGTTTTTTTGCGATGACAGGGGTGTCATTCTCCTTGATTTTCTGGAATGTGGCCATACCGTGATCAGCAAGCGGTACATTGAGACACTCGAGCATCTTAGAGAAGCCATAAAGCAGAACAGACCAAACAAGAATCTGAAAAAGATTCACATTCACCACGACAATGCGAGACGACACACATCTTTGGCAACAAATCAGGCGATCAGCAAATTAGTCTAGTCGGTGGTCCTCCATCCACCGTACAGCCCAGATCTGGTGCCCTCTGACTTCCACCTGCTCGGTCCAATGAAGGACAGTCTCTGGGGGCAATGATTTGATGACACAGATGAGGTGAAAGTGGCTGTGAAAAAGTGGGTACAACAGATCACACCTGAATTTTCTCAAAAAGGATTTGAGAGTTGGGTTCAATGATGGCTCAAATGAATCGCTTGTCATGGAGACTATGTTGAGTAGTACCTTTGTATAGAGAAAGAGTTACTCTACCAACATGTGCAATTTGAATGACCTCTGTAGTTAATAAAAAAGTTATGCCCACTTTTGCATTACTTTAGGTATATCCCTCATATTACAAGTTCTCTTGCAAATTTACATAGGTAGGAGAAATGGAAAACCTACCAAAAAGTTATGGGAAGAACACAAAGTAGCATTTAAAACTGTGACAAATAAAACAAGAACTAGACATAGATGTTCAAGAAATTGGGCATTCTATAAAATGGTACTCTAGAAATAATCAGACATCAATGGCTCTTTTTCAAATGGAAAATAGGACTGGAAATAGAAAAGATAGGAGGATCAACAGTAAAAGACCACAGAGGCTGGTTATTATAACATGTTTATCAACACCTACATAAATGGTGACCTAGACAATAGGTAAAATTTTATCCTGAAATTTGAATGTAAGTAAAAATTCACCTTCATGAAAGTGATTTAAAATTCTGGAAGAAATTATTTTAAAAACTATTTAAATTTTAGTTGATGCTTATTCTAGGATTCCTTTGTAAACTGTTTATTTATAATAAATGGATGTGTACTTGTTCTAATTTGCAGTCAAATAGCACCTCAACATCAAGCAAAAATTCTATTCCATGTAAAATCCCTGTGGTAGGAAACCCGATTACCCGGGTCCCTGTAGATCCTACCACCAACTCTATCTACCCAGTCTTCATTAAGCCATTACAGAGAGGCAAGAAAATTGATGCCTTCCATAATACCAAGTCTCCATTAAACAACATTAAAATTTTGTAACAATATTTATCAATCAATTACAGGCTCTCCAGCCTTAACAGGTACCAGCATCTATCTCATTACTAAGGGGTTCTTCCCCCTCCGACTGCCAGTCTGGCGCTCTTTCACCCACAATTTCAGTTTTTTCTCCATACAGGAGCTTTGCATTCTCTCAGGTAGAACCACTTCATCAAGCAAGGTTTTGCTGACCCTGCCCTTGCATTGGGATAAGTTCCCATTTCCGAGAATGTCAACTTAAGCATCTCACGTTACATTTTTACCTTGAGTCATGTAAAATAAAAATAAAAATCATGTTGCTACATAAAGTTTCTACACCTGTGATTATTCATCAGTGTTTCTTTGTTCACAAGCATAAATTTATATTTGTCATTCTCAACTGCCATGAATGGCTGACCTTGCAAAACCACTAGTTCTGGCAATAACAGGACTACATCCAACATTTGAACTCAGGACTTACTCATTCCAAATTCCAATATCATTACTACAAGAAATTTTTAAGATCAACATAATTTTCTTTAAAATCTATGCTAAATAAAAACTTACATCTCACACATTTTTAAAGAGTGAAAATGTAATTATTGTTTATAAAATGTTTGTAAAACTGCTTAGTGCATTAAAGTAAATTTCACTACTAAAATGATGTTATTATGTGATATGAATAGCAATGAGTGCCATGTGCAATCTAGCATTTGGCATTATGTCAATTATACAACGTTGTGATATGAACATAATGACATCAGCATTACCTATTGATAGGCAAACCTGTGTTTGAAAAAAAAAGGAAAACTACAAAAAAAAACTAAAAAAAAAAAAAAAAAAAATCAGGATCTCTGGAATACTAGTTAGTATTTCCTACTGTAAAATAAATCAGAATATACACTCAGTAGACAAGACATTCGCAATGGGTGTGATGGGCAGTTGACATGGAACAGACCCAAACCGAAAGCAGGCAAAAAAATAAGCAGACAGCAGGGCTTCCCGACAGTGTATCACAATGGATGAACATAGCTAAATGCCATGATCTGAGGAAATTTGATTGTGAACACACTGTCATCACAAGTCAGATCCCTCATTCTATCACCCAAGTGGTAAGAACCCTAGGGTACTTGAGGGCAAATGCGTCAAGGGTGTACCATGAGTATACCCAACAAACTTACCAGCACCCACAGAGCAAGCAGTAGTCGACCACGCACCATTGGTGACTGGGTTTAACATACACTATCCAGGCTCATACAGGCTGGATAGTCTATGTCAACACTTGGCAAAGGGTGGGCAAACACATCCAGGTTAAATGTCGGAGGGCAGCGTCAGCGAGTGAACAGTACGGTGCACACTGCATACCACTTATCATTGGACACTACATCTTGCCGGGTGCTGGGAACACCAAAACTGGACTTCTGCACAGTGGCGTTGCGTGGTCAGATGAATTCCATTTTCAGCTGTAACAAGCCGACAGACAGGAGGGTGTGGCATCAAACAGCATGAGGCCATGCCCCTGTTGTCTCTGTGATGGTTTGGGGTTCCTTCTCATGGGACATATTAGGTCCCTTAGTATGCCTGGAGAGGTCCCAAACTACAACATGTGCTGGCTAATCACCATACACTTTCACGGCCTTCGTGCATCCTGCGGCTGATGGTCTGTTTAAGCAGGACATTGTGCCACAACCACTTAGGCATGGGTTGAGAAAAACTCATCTGAGTTTGTGACTATCCAGTGATCCCTAAGGTCCCCTCACATATTTAAACCCTGTGGAAGCTCTCTGGGATGCCGGGGAGCAGAACATCAGATCCGTGGATCCTGGACAGAAGTCTCGGTCAGAGTTGTGGACAATGCTGTAACAGGCATTAACACCAGAAACCCTCCAGCATCTGGTGGAGTCGATGCCTCGGCATGTACAGGTGTTATTCATGCTAGAGGAGGACCAACGTGCTATTAGGTAGGTATCTAATGTTTTGTCCACTGAGTGTATAAATAGCAGTGACCCATTTATTTGGATCTCAGTGATGCAGAATTTTGGATTATCCCGTCAGTGTTGAATTGCATTTGCATAATGCTGTCCTCTGGAGCACAGGGAATATGGGCAATCCTATATTTGCAGAAAAATAAAAAAGTGATTAAAGATTCCTATTGATTTGTCTTCATATCATTCTTGTAGTTACAACAAAACCACTTTTTTTTAAACTGCATTTTAATGAAGTAATCATTCTACAACATTTTTATGTTGAGCTTATCGTACTTTAAGAGATTAACATTCACATAATACAATTGCAGGCATATACTAAAAAGATGCGATGAAAATGAGACTATTTCAAAAAGTAAATGAATAGAGATTAACTGGTTGTGCTTTTGTGCAAAATATTGTGCAAAATTTTTTTTCAGGAAGTGTTAGACATAGAAGAGCAAATCAGAAATTCAGTGAATGCTCCATAGTAGGCGCAGAGTGATGAAGTAACATATCCTAGTGCTTTGTTGTTGAGCACATCAGAAGGATTATGTTATCTTTCCTCACTTTCTGCATTATGCCAGGTACCAGAATCTTTTTGATGCATGTGATGTAGTGACCCTACTTTGCTTACAATCTGTCACAACAGCTTTCATTATGCATGTGGCACTTAAAGCCTTGCCAATTTGCTTAGCGTTTTCATATGGCCTTGCCATAATCTCTACCCCTATCAGCAAAACACTACAAACAGAACTTTTTTTTTCTTCTAATTCAAATAAAAATTTTGACACTTTCTTTTGCAATATTTTCCTTTATTACAAAAATTACTGGGTTTTCCAAAAAACTCACAAAAATACAAGAACTGAAGGATTTTCCAGGCTGCCATGAGGTTTTAAGGAATGAAATTACCTTAAACCTAATACAGTAAAAAACAAATTGTGCACAAAATTAAACTAATACTATTTAAAATAATTGTAAATAGTATTAGTTTGTGTGCAATTTTTAAATTTGCTAAACAAAATTGGTGACCAGTGTTTTGTACTTAACATACTGAATATGGTTTTTACTGTACTTTAAAGTAATTTCGTTCCTTAAAACCTCGAGTCATTTAAAATTAGTACGCAGGTATAATGAGGGTCGGAACATTTTAAATTCTTATTTACTCAACTTTCTAGGCTTTTGAAAAATGATGACAAAAAATTCCAGGATATTTTTTGATTTATATAAACTTTGTAAACTGTGCAGGTTAATCACCCTTTTACTCTGCAGAAGTCTGGTGTGGTACTGTTTTATTTTACTATCAAGAAGCATTTTCTTTCTCTTTACAGCAACTTGCTTTTGCAGTTAAAATTAAAGGAATTGGCATGTAAGTTACACTAGGTATTGTGAACCATGCATCTATTTAGTTTTCATTTTGCTGGTCAATCTATATTTGAAAATTCACTGCAGCGGCATGCGAACAACCCACAAGCAGTGCTGTTTCCGAGATTGTAGTTCCGAGGTGCAGTACAATCACACTTTGTCCTTTATCAAGCTCTGATAAATGGCAACTTTTTCCATTCTGATTACGAACACTCTACTAACTGAAAGCCGGTTCTTGGGTTGTATACATACTGCTCTGTGAACTTCACCTGCGCCACCGTTCAGTCTTCAGGCATGCTCATTTCTCTAAAAGCTCGGGGGGGGGGGGGTCATAATGTAATGGCTCATCGGAGTATCTTCTTACACATTGCACTCTACAAAGTCTATTCATAATAATTTTGTTAAATATTTTTTTGAAAATTTGATGATATTCCAGTATTTATTGGGAGGGGAAGGGGGAGCAAAAACTGACATACTAAAGAAACAAGAGGTAGTACTGATTGCATGCATTTTTGTTGTTACCTTGTCAGACTTGCAACATTCAAATCTTTAGCCAAAACCAATCAAAGAGCTTGTGTCAGTTCTGCTGAATTGTCAACTGATGATCATTTCACACCATTTCAGTTTCTGCACATTTGCATTACTTGTTGAAGGTGCCATATAGTCAAATAAATCATTTACTCATCTTACTTTTTTATAAATCTCTCAAGCTAAATAGAAACCACCTTTGTTTTATCTGAAAAGACTATAGCTTTTTGTAAAAAGAAAGAAACAAAAATGTCTGTGACATCTCCCGCTCCCCCAATTTTCTAAATAATGTTTAATTTTCTTTCTCAACACTTCATGAATCACTTTTCGGAGAAAGAATCAGAATATTGCTTCAATGAAATACCTTAACCTTGCAAAACCTGAACTGTTTTACAAGAAGAAGAAAAAAATAAACTCAGTGATTTAGCTATTATTGCAGAATATCCCCATGTAAATGCTGGTCAGATGTCACAAAAAATCAGCCTGATTACCTTATTTTCAGACTTTGTATACGAGAGTGTTCTTTAACAAATGAGGAAATAAGTTTTTAGTAGCCTAAACAGTTACAATCTTAAATTTCTATTTGTTAACTATATAACTACTGTTAAAAGAATAACCACACACACAAAAAGCTGCATAACTATTCAGATATCATAACAGAATAAATGTTGATATACTAAGATAGAATTGTGGTATTCATGCATCAATACTCAAAAAGTTAAACTGCGTGAGCACATACAGTATGTAACAGTATTGTTTAAATAGAGCATTCGTAGTATCTTAATATAGCGTTTTTTAGGCTGAAATTTTTAGTAATCCTCAGTTCTGCAAATTTCAGATGAAGTATCAGTACATAAGATTCCTTATCTGAGTTGTTATTCACTCTCCAGAACTAATGTGAATTTACTCAGGTGATCTGGGTTAACAACTTTCTTCGTCGATAGGACAACTTGTTAGTCCATGTCATGCACAGCTGTGTTACTAAGAGCTCCTTTGCAAGGCAACAGAATGTGAGGCTATAGTTTCTTCCAATGGAAGATTTGTACTGTATAACATAACCTTGTTGCTGACAGTTAATATTTCTCATGGAAACAGGAATGCAATCTGAAACGATGTACCGCAAATACCTTGCTTTTCATAATTATACCCTCCCTTTCTCTCTCTCTCTCTCTCTCTCTCTCTCTCTCCGTAGCCACATGCCTTCTTAAGTGAAACAAAGTCTCAGAAGACTTTTTAAATGATTGAATTTAACAAACCACTGACAAGTTGGTTATTACCAGCAATAAAATGCAAATGATAAAATGAACTTTCCTGGAGAAATTCCTTGCATTTCCAATAGAGGGAAGTTGCAAAATTTTATGAAATTCATTTTTGTGGGAAAATTGCACTGACACGCAAAACCAAAGTCTGCATAAAATACAATAAAATTTAAACCAGCTGAATGCTAAAAACCATGTATGGTGGATATTTACATCATGGCAACCAATAACATCCATTATTATTATTAAGTATATAATTTTTTTGCTTGTACCTTTCTGCACTGCTTTGTACTCCATACAATGAATATTATTCTTTGCATGGAAAAAACAGCAATGTGGTGGAGATCATAGTCAAGAAAATCTGAAGCATCAAATATATAGCAATGTCCTTTGACCCCCCTCCCCAAAAAAAGGGGGTATTTCATGTGGACACAATGCTGTTACATTAACAAGGAGGTATCCCAGCAGATGACAGCTTAATATTTGGAAGCTACTCTTTTGTTTGGAATACCAAAACTATTCCCACTTGCTACAAACAGGTTATTATAAATTAGCTTCTTTTATTTTTACCAGATCTAAGTTGCACTTTGCACATACACAATACATTCCACCATCATTTGGAATTCCTCCTCACCTGATCCTATTTGCAGGTTTAGAACTGTAGATCAAAAGTATTGCATATAAGTTTATTACCTATTTTTATGATATACTAATTTTGCGTGTTCTAGAGTTTGTATTCACATTATAAGTATTATTTTTTAAAAAAGTTAGTCTTCAAAAATACGTCTTCCATAAGCTTACAATTTAGTAAGCTTCAAGTTTAGTTTTCTACGAGGTATGACTTGTGTAGTAAAAGAGGTGTTGTGTCCCTATTTCCAATCAGTAGTACATATATTAAGAAGAGGTATTAAATACCTCTTCTAGTATATTAAGAAGAGGTATTAAATACCTCTTCTTAATATACTACGAACAAATGATAACAAAATCTCACTCCATAGTGTATCTGACATCAGCAACTGTCATTTTTGTTGCTGTGTGTGTGGGTCAGCCTGACCTCAATATAAACTGAATGGGCCTATTATTATATGCACCTACCTAATAATGTGGTGTTCTACCTTTTGCCTTCACAACAGCAGCCATACATCTTGGTAAGGACTCCATGAGGTCTGGAAAATACAAAGGTGGTATTGCTAGTCACAAAGCATCCACAGTTGCTGGTGAGGGTTGGCAGGATCAAACAGAACTTTCTAATTCATCCCACAAATTCTCATGGGGTTGAAATCTGGCAATCAAGGGAGCTATTCAAGTGTGGTAAACTCACCTGAATGCTCCTGGGGCTAATTGGTCACCACTTGGAAAGCATGTGGTGTTGCATTGTCCTGTTGAAAGATCATTGTTCAGAAAGAAAACATCAATATGAATGGGTATAGATGGTCAGCAAGGATGTTCACACACCTTGTGCCAGTTATGGTGGTATCAACAGGTATGAGGGGCCTCAAAGAAATTCATGTAAATGCACCTCAAGCTTTTACATTGCCTCCACCTGTTTGTATGGGTCCGTCATTTACACCCTCCCATCAGCATGATCGAGTTGAAACTGTGATTCGTCAGACTAGATGAGTTGTTTCTAGTTCTTTGCAGTTGCAATAGGCCTTGCAAACTTGCCTTTGGCCAATAGGCCTGCAGTTTACAAAGGCCTCAATATGCCTTTACAAACTGCAGCTTAATCTTCTGGTGCCATGCAGTCGTCAACAAAGAAACCCGATGTGGATCTCAACTGCCATAGCATACATTGAGTGATCACCGAATTATGACCACCTACCTAATACTTTGTACGTCCTCCTTTTGCCCTCAGTACAGCAGCTATTCAAAATGGCATTGATCAGAAGTAGTTGGAAGGTAAGGCCAGACAAGCTGTGTATGATGCGGCCTTCAATGCAGGTATGGAGGTGATTGGTGTATCCACACGCCTGATGTGCCATTCCATAGGATCTCAAAAGTGCTTTATGGGATTGATATCGGGGAGTTCAGAGGCCAATCGAGATGCTGGAAGTCTGCACGACATTAGACCTATGGATCAGCATATTGTGATCTTGGAAGATACCATCGCCATTTGGGGGGGGGGGGGGGGGAAGTGCAGCAATGTTGTGTGTACAGAGTCAGCAAACAATTCATGATAGTGGGTACCAGTCATACGTTGTTCCACGTGCACTAGGAGTCCCAGTTCCTGTCAGGTAAACTGCCCCACACCATATATCTGCCTCCACCAACTTGCAGAATGGAGACTAAGGATGGATCAAGTGTCTCATGTTATTTGCGTCACATGCGAACATGACCATCCACAGAGTAGAGTAAATAATGAGACTTGTCAGACCAGCACACTTTTTTTCATCACCTGACATCCAACTTGCATGATCTTTGCACCAGATGAGTCTTGCACCATTGAACCGTAGTTAGGAGAGGATGTCATTGGGCCCATCTGCTGTTATAGCCTGTATATGCAAGCAAGCAATGCATAGTCATGACAGATACTATTCTGAGTTGACCTCTGTTTCATTGGGTAGTCAACTGTTGGACAGTGCCGTGTCTGTTGGCCTATACGAGTTGACTGACCTGGTGCCCACATCAACCTTTCACTGCCCTGTACAGTTTTGCCTCTAGGTCGTTGTTTGACCATTTATACGCCAGTCCTGGTACAGTTTAAGTATGGCAGGTCACAAATAACCCAGCAGGTCAGCCGTTTGGAAAATCGAGGCACCAGCTCTCACATAATCTGTCCTTTCTCAAAGTCCAATAAATCCTTCCATTTACCCATCACCCCCTGAAGTTTACTACCTACTGCTCCAATCGCTCCTTATAAACGGTCAAGTCACATTATTGTGACAACCAGCTAATATCCAGAGTAACCACCGTGTGCAGTGCAGACAACAACTAGACAGGCTGGGAGTGACTTAATAAGGTGCTGGACTCCATTGCATTGAGTCCAAATTTTGGGAGTGGTTCCTAGATCTGAAATATGTTTTTCTAGCCCTGCCTATAGTATACATTACATACATATCACTAAGCTGTTCTCTGATATTCAGAGGTTAGCTCCACAAAGAAATACAAATTACCAGATAAGCCAGAAATGTCTGTGAAAACAAAACTCACAGTAATGCACATGGAATATACATGTGCATTACTTAATATAATGTATGCATGCATTATATGACAGTTGAGAATAAAGAATGGACAACCAGGTAGTTTTTTATGAGTTTGGCCTCTTGACAACTTTTTTGGTCTCTTCCTTAGTCTCTTAACAACAATAAATTTTACTGAAAATAACAGCCACACATGTAAATGCAAACGTGTTGAAATATATAAACGACTTTTAATTTAAGTAATGCTGCTTGTTTTTTTTCACAATGATCCTTTCCATCATACAGTTTTCACTCTGTATACTTTTAAATGTGCAAAACTGCGTATCACATAAATACACATGCATGTGCTTATTTGTGATTTGCTTTGCTGAATGCCTACAATCTTATGCTTTCATGTGTTTGTAGATAAATGCTATACTTCAATGTGCCATATTTTCTTTTCTACTGGGGAATGAGTATCGTATTTGTGTGACTTTTAGTCTCTCTGTTCTGTATTTTCCTCTCTCCCCTTCTAGATCCGAGTAGTTAATGCTTTTCGCAGCGGCTTAGACACACGCAATAATCCTTCTCAGTCTGCCCTCACAAAGCGTTCTTCTGCTGTTGGTCTTTCCTCTTCTACAAAATGCACTTCTCCAGCATCTGGTGAAAGTGGTGGTAGCTTTGCTTCTGGTGGTAGCACCGAAAAGAAAGAAGACAAGCCAAAAAACAACGAAGGAGATGCCCAAACTGTTGAAACTGCTGTGTAAATCATTTCCATTGTCTTCTGTAGATGAAGATCAGATTATAAGTATGTATAACGTAGCCTCTTTAGAGCTAAGTTACCATCTGTTCTGCCTCCGAATTCGCCAAATGATACCACAACAACTACACACTTATGTGTGTAGCCCCCAGGCAAATGCTACACCAGAGTGAAGCTTACAACCTAATGCTCTTATACTATACCTTAATCCAAACTGTAAGTCATATCATGTATGATTTTGTGTTCCAGGTGGTAGTAATGCGAAACAGGAGAACTCATCTGCTACTTCCAACCACAACAGTTGTGTAGTTGCAGCATGGAATGTTTCCATTTGGAGCCACAATAAACATTATCGATGAATAGAACTCAGTCGCACTGTTGTTAACTACCCGAGATGTTTTACTGGAGTAATTTTTGTTCTTCACAGGCAGTGTACAAACCAGTCTCAATCATCCAGGAGGCCTTACTCTGTTGCACAGGTCTCTTGGACTCTTAAGACATGCAGAAAGGATGAATCTGCAAGAATCATTTGGTACCAGCCTTTTCTCCAGTATGTTCTTAAACTCATGACTTTCTGTTGAAAGTGGAAGGTGTTCTGTGTGACGTTCCTCAAGGAGTATTTATCCATTGCAGCGACCTTTCAAGCTTGCACGGTTGGACAGCAGCTCTTCCTACCTCAGACACGGGAGAGCTGCAACTGTGCAGGATTGTGCCTTGCTGTGCAGCTGAATGGAACATGTTGTTCCTTGTTGAATCATTTACTGTTGAATCTCCAGCTGCTCGTACCTAGATGCAATTGTTGGAGAATACTGAAGAAACTCTAAAACTATATGTAAAAAAAATATGCTTAAAACATGAACAATTGGACAAATGGTGTGACAAACTGTGTTCTCTGAATTCCCATTTGAAATGTTTACAGAAACCCCTGTTGTTGCTGAAGCCCTTGAACTTACTGTTAATTAGCATGTAGAGACATGGGTGTTATTCCACTGGCCCTGAATGGCACCATGTTCCCAACTTCTAATTAATTAGGATCATCCGTTGCATTGCCATAGACATGTCTGTCCTTTGGACTCTTGTTAGACCTGGTTTCCGTTTTTGTTTTGCAGTACTGAGGTAGCACCATATTGCTGTGAAATGGGAGTGCCATCTCACATGTTGTGACACCCCATACAGATCCTTCTCTTGTGTCTAATGAGGTCATCAATTCTCATAGTTGAAAGATAAAATAATGTATACTTAGTAAACTTTTCCAACTAAAACTCCAGGAGCTTTTACCTTAGCCAGTGCTTCTCCCCAGCCTTTCATGTGTATATTCATTAGTGTGTGTGTGACAGTGATTCTCAAACTTTTATCACATCAGAAAGCCTCACACCAAAGATGGATGGTAACACACCCACAAAATCTCCATCAGATTTTCATTTGTCTCCCTGTATTTTTGTACATCACACCATATAAAAAGTGGAACATTATATTAAGCCATGTGGAAATATGTATGACACAAGCCCAAAAATTTTATAATATAAATATTTACACATATTTGCTCCCAGAGCTTTTGATAAACTTCATTTCTGATTTTATTTTCTATCATCTGTAATCAAAGTTTAAAGGTTTCATCATTAATTAATATTTTCATTGCACAAAACTGGCATTTCATTCATTTCTAGATCTGATTTAATGAGATGTCCTAATTTTGGAATTCACTAAGATTCCATAGTTATTTTTATTAATTTTCACTGATCTCAGAATTTCTCAGCTTCCAAGACTTGACCACAGGATGACATTTACCTTGGAATAATTCTCATTCAATATGTTTTCACATTTCCAAATCAAGTTCTCCTAGGGCATAAATTTTACACAAGTCTAGAAAAGATGTCTTTCCATGCACAGATATATACAACATTCATCAATGATGGTTAATCACATATTTTTCCTATCACTGATCTAAACCTGTAACCTTCATAGTGGCGCAACTCCTTTCATAAGAATAATCCACCACATTCTACATCAGTTATTACAGAATGTGACATCTATCGTGGAGGACTTCTGTCAGCCAAATGGCATACATGACCAAACCATCTCAAAATATTTTCATTTTTGACCCCAACAGAGATGAAGTATATTTTTTTTATTATAGCCGTGTTTTTCTGCTTAATTATTTCTATATATATGTAAATATATTTTTCTTTTCCTTCTGAAATTCCCTATTGCAATCTAATTTTATGAATACACTATGACTTAAAGTTAATTGAAAAAAATATTTTCTTTGAAAATGATAGTCTATGTCTTGGAAGTTCACAAAAAACATGACAGGACATATAATTGTAAGCCCCCCACAGGTAATTTTATTTCAAAGTGAAAAAGTTACTTAAAGATAACACTGCTAAATGCTACTAATCTTCAGTTTGTCAGACTCAAAAATCCAGAGAATACACAATTTTTTAAATTTTATTTGCTATTGTAATTTCCTTTTGTATGCTAACAAGGTCCTTGAACATTAGCCATCTGTAAGTTGGGGACACTGGCTTTAAAAAATGGGGTGAACCAATACTAAACATGCACAAAAACCAGATCCCCGGGATGAGAGTTAGCATCGTAATGGCCACCATGTGATGTAACACTTATAAGTTTAACTGTAATCTACTAGATTATTAATTTCATTTAATATGTTTTCTGACATGATACCCATTTACAGTACCATATCATTTTGAGGATCACTGATGTACAACACAGAAAGAAAATAACCAGGTCTTACTTACTCCCCCTCCCTATGTGCATTAGAAATTAAACATAAATAACATAAGAAATCCTTCCTGAAGCAGCAATTTACATTTATTAGCTAGAGAAGTATCTAGCTATTTTTAAAGCTCCTAAAACTTTATAATTTTACTGAGTGTCTGTGTGTAATATTTTGCCTCTCAATTGTGACTATGTTACATGTGCCCAATACCACCTGAATAAAGAAAAAGAAAGAAGAAAAAAACCATGGTTATAAACTGCAAAATTTTATACATTAAAACTTGTAGATATTTGTTAATTAAATTGCAATAAAATATGTTTTGAAATACTTCCTATATATTTTGATGTATTCTTAGTCATGATTTTTGCTTTTAATTTTATTCTTAAGCAAATGGGGGTCAAAATTAAGATGTATTTGCTAAACATGAAATACAAAAAAATCATTATTTAGTTAAAACAAGCTTTTCTGACTATTTTGATGGCATTACAAAAATGCATGACAAATTTTTTAAACCAGATTTTTTTTTTTTCATAATTTTAAAGACAGTTTTTTATACCAGTGGTGGTCACAGTACAGTTCACACACATCACTACTCTACAGCTTAAGCAAGGTACCTGTAATAATGTTTGGGTAGTGCCTTATTATTAAAAAAATAAATAACATTCAGAAAACATATACCAGGTTGTTCGGAAAATAATGGCCGATTTGGAGGGTAAAAATGAAAGAGACATACCTCTTCACACACAACCTTGTTTTCTATGTCAGCATTGACTAGACGTAATGCCGGAAATATGAACTCTTAGCACGTTTGTTTCATGCTCCCACACTCGAGTGCACTCGCACCGCGCTGTCTCCAAGTGTTATGAAGAATATGCATATTTATATCCTATACAGAAAAATGTCCCGTACGTATATATTACCTATGTATGCAAGCATATCATTGACATTGACCAAATTGCAGAAATGAAATACTATTTACAGAAAGGAATATGAACATTACTTACATTGATAGTCCCAAAATATGTCAGTCACGGGGAGGGAGGGGGGGGGTGAAACGTTGAGTAACCTTTCACTAGTTGAATAGAGCAATGTATCCAAATTCTGAGTTAATCCAGATATGTTTACACAACTTGACCAACGATATTGCACAAGGTTGAGACAGAAGTATGGACAAACATGGATTTTTTCGAATGATAATTAAAAATATGAAATGTCACAACTTCTAAAATAATTGAGAATGACAATAAAACAGTTTGGCAACTATGACACACAAAGACTAAAGACACAGAACGGGAACACAAGAAGAAACAGAATACGAATAACTCAAACGAAAATACTAAAAAACAACATTGAGTACTAGCCGTCGTTCTTATCACAGCAATGCATTTCAGTGCTTTTGCACCATCGTCAGGCCAGTGGAAACTCAGCTGCTGTTTGCATGACAGGCAGCCACGGTGTCTCCTGGTAGCTGGTGATTAGGTATACTGGTTGCCCACTCCACACGTCACATATGTTGAGCAAATCAACAAACAAAGGGGGGGGGGGGAGTTGATAGCTATATCCTGCATGGCTGCAACTTAGTTGTTGGAGTTTTCGTCAATTATGGTTGGAGCGATGTGCTTCCTATTTTTTCTTGAGTTATTTTTTTCGAGTTCTATCAGCAGTTTTCAAGGTACAGGAAGATCAATGCTATTGTTCTTGTTATAGTTCAATTCACTGGTTTTTTCAATTAATATTGCCTCGGCGTATCGCAAACGTTTTTCGGTACACTGTCTGTTTATTATTTTAATAGTTTCAAAATCTGGTTCTACATGGTTGCTTCAGCAATAATCTACACTGGCATGCAAAATTTAAGGACGCAGAGGAGAAATTAGCATAACAGTGGAATGAGCAAGCAGAACGGACCGAGAGACCACTCAGGAGATAAACTAGGGTCCGGTACGGTAGGGCATGCGCATATATGCAGCATGACGTAGGGGGAGGAGTGTCTGGTGTGACTAGTGTGGCCGAGGAGTTCGGGATCGCTCACAGCATCGTTTCACGAGCTTGGAGAGCATTTCAAACAACAGAAACAGCTGTCCGAGAGTTTAGCAGTGGTCGTCCACGAGCAACCACCGCGGCGGACGACCGGTATATTGTCCTACAGGCAAGAAGAGACAGACCGCAGACAGCAGGAGAAATCGCAAGGCACATGCACCAGACAACTGGACGTCCGTTATCGCGTTTTACTGTGGCCAGGAGGCTGCACAAAGGTGGTCTATTTGCACGACGACCAGTACGGTGTGTGCCATTAACGCCTGCTCATCGGAAACGGCGGTTTCCAAGGTGCCAGGAACACAAGAACTGGACACATCAGCAATGGGATCGAGTTCTCTTTACGGATGAGAGCTGATTTAGTCTGACGAGCGATTCTGGACGTATACACATCTGGAGAGAGCAGGAAACATGCAATCACACCTCCAACATCATCGAAAGGGACCGGTTTGGAGGTGGCAGAGTTCTCGTTTGGGGCGGTATCATGCTTGGTAGCCGTACTGACCTCCACATCTTCCAAGGAGGTTCAGTCACTGGTATCCGCTATTGTACCGAGGTTCTCCTGCCTCATGTGCATCTGTTTATAGAGGTGCTGTGGGTCCTGAGTTCCTCTTCATGGACGACAACGCTACACCTCATCATACAGTGGCTGTCGCAGAGCTGTTGAAGAGTGAAAATATTCAACGCATGGATTGGCCCGCAAGGTCCCCGGACCTAAATCCAATCGAACACGTGTGGGACCTTCTCGGGAGATGCTTGCAGCACATCACCAGCAACGATTCCGCAGCTGCTACAAGAGGAATGGGCCGCGATGCCTCAACAGCTCCGTGACAACCTTGTCCTCAGCATGGACAGACATTGTAAATCCTGCAACGCAGTCAGGAGTGATCATATCCCCTACTAAAGATTCGATTTTTCTTGGCAGCTCCCTGTCACATGGACGTTTCTGTCTTCTGTCCAGTTGTGCTCGAAGCTACCTTTTCAATAAAGTGCCTTTGTATCCTTTGGATTCCTTGTTTGGATGGTTTTGCTCACTTGTCCCATATTCCTACATTTTGGGGATCTTATGGTATGATTTCAGTCGATGTGGAGCACTTTTGCACGACTTTACATTCGGAAAACCGTCTCGTCCTTAATTTTTGCATGCCAGTGTATTAACGCCGTTTTATTTTCGTTCTTGTGCCAGTTGCTAATGTGCTGACAATCTATTTTTTAGTCTGTTTTTTATGCTACCAATATAAAAGCTTTTTTTATTATCTTGGTTCGATTTTATGGGGATCCTGTATACTCCAGCTTTTTCAGGCATTTTACTGTTTTCTTTATTTTTTTAAATAATATCCTTGTTTGTAACAACGGATGTACTGAAGTCTTTATTTTCGTTCCAACATTCTTTCTTTGAGATTTTGTTGATACATGGAATGTATGGTAGTTGTCCATGGTATTCCATATCTTTGTTGGTCTTAGGTTTCGGGTGTTTGTAGTCGTATATTAATTTCTTGATTATTGCCGTCTTATATCCGAATTCTTTAGCGTTTGTATGATGCATGTTAACTCATTGTTTTTGTATTTATTATTGCTGTGTAACATATGAGCTCTTTTGATATATGTTCGGAGTGCGGCTATTTTTTGAGGCCATGGATGAAATGATTCTTTGGGGATAAGTACAGGCTTGTATGTTGGTTCACGGTATATGTAAAATTTGAGTTGATACTGTTTCTTAATCATCATTACATCCAGAAAAGGTAATTTCTGCTTGTTTTCCAACTCTAAAGTAAGTTCCATTGTAGGGTATATAGCTGAGAATTTTTTTTTTTTTTTTTTGTATTTCATAGATGCATTGTCGCTCGGACTCTTTAATTATAAAGAATGTGTTGTCAACATAACGACAATAAAGCATTACTGTATTGTGAAAGTGTCAACACTTTTTCCTCGATACCCTGCATTATGACTTGTTTTATTCAAAAATAGGCACCTTCAGCAACTACACACCTCTGCCAGCGAGTGACAAGTGTTTCAATGCCAGTCCAGAAGAAATCTGGTTCCCTGGATGCAAGAAAGTCCCACAATGCAATTTTGGCCCCCTCTCAGTTTCCGAAGATTCTGTCTTTGAGGTAATTGCTAAAATACACAAACAGGTGGAAATCGGTAGGTGCCAAGTCAGGCGAGTAGGCTGGATGTGGGAGGATTCCGAACCTCAGTTTGTGTAGTTTCTGTTTCTTCATTTGCGACATGTGAGGTCTCGCATTATCATTAAGGAGGAAGGATTCTTCCTTGTTCACCAAAGACGGCTGTTTAGGACACTACTTCTGGTGCATTTGGTCAATTTCTTCACACTATGTGACTGAGATAACGCTTTCACCAGCATTCAAGAACCTGTAGTGTATGACACTGTGAACAGTCCACCACACTGTCAACAAAACCCTTCTTTGCCGTCAACCTCGGTTTAGGATGTTGTTTTGGTGGTTCACGATGGTTCAGCCACAGTCCAGATCACTTACAGTTATGGTATTGCACCCACTTTTCATCACAGGTAACAATGAGATCAAGTAGGAGCTCCTTTTCGTTGTGTAGTAGAAGGTTACTGCACATCTCAAACCATTGTTGTTTATGATGCTCCATCAGTTCGTGTGAGACCCTTGTATCAAGCTTCTGGACTTTACCAATTTGGTTGAGACTTTGGAAATGGTTGACACTGACACATTGTCTGTTTAGCGAGTTCTCTGAGGGTCATGCAAGGATTTGCCTATACATTTGTCTTCACAGCATTATTATCAGTGACCGAATGTCATCCTCGGCCCTCCTCATCTTGTAGGCTTGTCTCATCCGAAAAACTACTGTAATGTTGCGCCCCATACCGCAACAACATTACAGTAGGTTTGTGCCACATTACAACCCAATTTTGAACTCATGAAGCAGAATCACCCACAACTCACTCCTTCCTGACATGTTGTACAGACCGCTATCACACAAGTAGCAATGACTGGCTCAACCGATTATGGCATGTATGTGGTGTCTGAGTCACCCTTTAACTTGTACAATTGGCATTGTGAGTGGGTTGGTGTGCAAGCATTGTGGGCGAGTTGAATGTGGCACCTTAGAAAATATGTCATTATTTTCCGAACTACCCAATATTAGTATATTGAGGGCATACAACATTTACAACAAATGTTTTATATATCAGATCAAATGGCACGCAAATAATGTAAGCTAGAGAAACCTTGGTCGACTTGAAAAATAAAACATTTGTGAGAAACTGTCCTTAATATACATAATCATAACAAAAACTATAGTCTCCAATTCTGTGGGACCTGATATTAACTCATTTGGGAAGTAACTGAACATTTTCAACTTACCATAATTCCTGTAATAGCAAAGTGATGAACACAATATTTAAGGGTAACTATTAGTAGTTCTTTTTCTTATAGATAATATGATCCCAAACTGTGGGCAATTCACAAACACCATTAAAAGTACCAGTGTCATTAAGTCTAAGGAAAATGTCGGTAACTCGGCGATACAAATTACTGTAGCCAGTACCAAACACCTCCCCCTTTTCAAATGGCCAAAACAGTTGAAATCACAGGAATTCGCGTCTAGTGAATATGGTGGGTGGGGTAGCTCCACTTAATCATTCTGTTCAATGAACCTGAACAACACCAGCCTGGTGCGGGCGCGCGTTGTTGAGCACGTGAACAGTTTGTTGTACATGATGGTGCAGGCCCATGTCGGGACATGCTCCTCTAGAAACGATTTATACTGTTCCAATGTCATGGTGATGTTCTCATTATACATCCTTTGAAAACCGACACTGCAAATATCCATGCCAAAAACCAGTAAGATTTTATGCTCATGAAATTGTGCATGGAGTAAAAGCGTAGGTAAATCAAAAAGTAAAGGAACTTTGAAAGTTGTGCTGTAACTGCAATGGATCCTTTATTTGATGGAAATTCTGTTAATGGCTGACTGCTGAGGGCATTGCACCTATAAGATATTCAAATCTAAAATCATGCATTCATTTTTTTTTTTTTTTTTTAATATGGCCCTAGATATCAGGTGGTTTCTCTGAAATTCTAAGTGCCAAAGCCTACAATAATATTATGTATAATCCCATGCTTCCGACAATATGGAAGTTTTTTGGCATGGACTCACGTTTGCTTCAAGAGGATAATGCTCTCTGCTATGCCACAGGTACTACTATATACTTGTTTATTGGAATAAACATGAAAAAGTTGAATTGAATGATACAGAGTTTGAACCTAAATTCTCTGGAACACCTATATATAGCATGACTGTGTGAGTAATGGAGGGCCATACTGGCTGCAGTCTATCATTTATTGGTAGAAAGTATACCCGGGGACTGGAGTAGGTAATACATACAAAAGAAATGAATATGCCATTAAGGTGAGTGGCAGTAATATCAAACTGATGTGTGTGGTTACTATTTAGAGAATGGATGTTCTAGGAATAGTACACTCCAAAACTTGGGGAAAACTCTAAGAGGTTTTGAACACACTAACATTTAAACATAAAGAATTCTTACCGGTGTTATGAGATATTGCACTAGAACTTGCAGAGCCACTGCTTTGGAAAAGTTTGCCCAGCACACTGTGAAATGTGCTCCCATTTTTTTTATAGATAAGTTTTCATTCATAAAACTTTTACAACTTGCACAATCATTATCAATTCATTAGAAAATGAAGAATGTGTTGTGTTACATCGACGCCAAAGTTGAAAATTCATTCTTGTTTTTTACCAAAATGGTACAAAGAATTTCCATGGATTACTTTCCATGTGCTTGTAGTGTTTACGTTATTTATGTATTATATATATATTTTTTTAACTAAAAAAGAAGCAAAACATCCAAATTCATTCAGTAGTAGTGAAATATTTTTTAATATGAAAAAAAAACAGGGTTTTTTTTTTTATAATTTCCGGTGTTTTCGCAACTTTTTTTTTTTTTTATTTCACTCGTTAATTTTTCTAAAATACTCTCACTTTTAAAAATTACTCTCTAAATTTTTCCGAAGGAATAAAAATACTCCTTCAAATTATTTTTTCGGTGAACTCTGCTCAGAACTTGTCATTGAGTGATTTTCATTGCTGTCACTACTTTAGTCATGGAATGCTGGTTATGTAATATGCTCAGAGACTGACTTAAACAGTCTGGAGCCCTGGGCAAGAGGCTTTCAGGAGCCCTCCCAGCACTCTGTATTATGTGCATGCATGAGGATGGTCTCAGGAGCCCTCCCAGCACTCTGTATTATGTGCAATCATGAGGATGGTCTCAGGAGCCCTCCCAGCACTCTGTATTATGTGCATGCATGAGGATGGTATCAGGAGCCTTAGTCTGAGCTTTTTTGCAGTTTCATTCCAAATCGGTTAGATACCGATCACTAGAAAGTGTATATACTCATAATATGGCATTTTACTTATTTGTGGAAATTATAATTGCCATTGTGTTTCAACATAGTTCTGAAATTACCATTTTCACTTTTTCCGGGGATGAATATTGCAAATTAGTTTGATGTAAAGCAAGTAACATACAACTTTATTTTTTGGGGCCCCTTCAAAGTCGGGACCCTGGGTATGTGCTCCAAAAGCCCTCCTGTAAATCAGGCCCCTGATATGGGTTATAACATCAGAACACTTCCACCTCTAAAATGATTTAAATGGAGAAGTATTCTTCACATGGCATTGAAACTGAACTGTATGGTTTAAATTATATACAAAAAATTGTTATATGGCATATTTTGGTAGTAACTGCTACCTTTTTTTAGCAATGGAAATATATAAGAACAATGTGTTGATTCAAATGTTGCCAGATTTGAGAGAGGATTTCCAAATGACAGGAACATGATATGGTGAGTCTGTGCTACTACATATAACAACCATATGAAGGCAAAAGATCAGCTGGAAGACCTGAAAGAAGATGGTCAGAAAACATACGAAAACAATCGTGCCTTCTTCGATAACAAGATGGCTTATTACTGATTCAACGCATCATAATCAAAAGGTTCGAAAGTTCTTTTATATTGTATTAATTTCGTGAATCATGAGTTAAAAAACTGGAATAATGTTAATCATTTAATACATATTGTCTCTACGTATTGGAGGACTTTGACAACTTATGATGTATATGACTGCACATATAAAAACATTTTTTCATATAAATTTGTAATCTTCATAATAAAATTCTAAACTATTATAAGGAACATCAAAAAGGAATATTAGTGACAAATTGAAATAAAAATTTTTTATTATATGGACGTTTTTCCCGGGCTCGAATTTCTAGTAACGTGCGAAACAGAAGATGATATGGAAACTATTTTGTTGACATATAGTTAATAATTTCTGAAACCACGTAATGTTTTCGACAAATGTTGAATTAATATACAAAAACCAATTGGAATTATTTTCTACCAACAAGCTCAGGTCAGAAACAGATGGAAAGAATTGGGAGATACCTACAGCCAGAAGTGGCTATAAAAAGGTTTAAAAGAAGAGAAAATTTCTGATGTAAAGAAAAAAATAAGGTAACCTGCTTTACATTGTACATAACAAACTCAAAAAATTTCAGCTGTACATTTAAGAAAACCCATATTTCATAAGCATTTAACTAATCTATACAAAAACTAAATACTTTTCAGATTATTATTATCATTTTTATTTTTTGAGAAACTGGTAGATATAAAAGTAAAGTATGAGAAGTTGTCTAGCAAACCTTCTACAAAGAACATTATAATTTGCAGCTATATACAGTAAATCTCAGGATATTAAACAGGACTCATAAGAAAACCTGCTAAATGAATGAAAAATATTGGCATACTTTCTAGTAACAACAAAATATTGCGTTCTTTACTCAAGAACAAGATCCAATCTTGCTGAAATGAAGCGCCACAGCATGCAATGGAAATCAATAAATTTGACAAGATACAAGAAACACCACCAAGCACAATTACAATATTATTTATGCCCCTGTTTCTTTAATGTGCAAGAACTACCACACACTGACATGACAGAATCATTAATACTGAAGTGAACATAGAGAGCAATTATTGTTTATAAAATGTAATGAACACCAAACACTGATGCATATTAGCAAAAAAAATATTATATTGCATTGTAATACCAGAAGCTATGAAAGCAGACAATCCCTTTCAGTGCCAGTTATTCATACACCACAACCCTATAGCCCCAGCTTATCCCAGTGAGAATTTCCTCTCTGTGGCTCATTAAATCATTAAAGAATATCTTGAAAGATCATTGTAAGAACTGAACATCACACTGCAGGACTTCATAATTTTTATGTGAGAGAGAGAGAGAGAGAGAGAGAGAGAGAGAGAGAGAGAGAGAGAGAGAGGCAATTAAAGGAAAGAAACTCTATATACAAACTCTTAATATCTGATATCAACGCGAAACAAATCTTCTCGAAGAAAATACAGTTGAGCACATTTCTCTGTTACACGTTTTTGTCTTATATATGCTGAATTCCTGCAGTCCTGGCAGACTCCAATATGTGCTAATGTTAATTTATTTAATTTATGCATTTGTCAGACTCTAAGTTCTGTTTACACATTTTCATTTTCCAGCTAAAAGGAAAAATTTCCTTTTTAGGGCCTTTAGAAAGCAAGAGCCACCCGCTTTTTTTTAGTGTAAACTTCCTTTTATTCTTTACCATTAATCGCTGCCACAACTATCTAGTGACAAGGACAGAGATCAGTCATGAAATATTTTGAACATGGTGAATTGGTAAAAACAAAAATTGGCATTTTAAAGGCAAAGAACTTTGTGGCCGTGGCTTGGCAAACAGTTTTACTGCAGACGGTAAAAAACTGTTTGACCCAGCTGGATTCCACTCAAATAAAGGGACCTTGCAATTGGAAAATTTGGAACCAATAGAAATTTGGTCGAATTTAAGCAGAACTTTTGAGAATTATGCCAGCTGTGATTCCCAGCTTGCAACGTCATAACTTTAATAAACTGATTGAAATGAAAGATGGTGAGAACAGCAATGACAGTGATGATGAAAGGGGGGGGAGTGTTATCACTCTGACAACATAAAACCTTTACCCGAGTTCTTCCTGCCTATGATGTAATGAAAACATTTCTCATCAGTCATGATATAAACAAAAATACCGATAATGATTTCGCTACAGCGTGAAATGAATTTTTTGCATTGTGTTTAAAAAATTAATCGCAGGCTCAACTTACACAGTATTTTAAAATTAAACACTATTCATTTTTATAATTTTCTTATAATCACAGGATTTTAAAACTTAAAGCTGTAATTAAAAAAATAATACCCTAAGGTCTGCTGTTAATCCAAGTTAGACCATGTATCGATAAAAATACGATACAGCACATATCAGCTCCAGAAAAAGTTTATAGCAAAATAAATGATTAAATTAAGGAATACTGTTCCATTGGTGGTAAGTGCATCAAACATTAGTTTTCTATGTTAAATACTGAATTTTTTAAATGCTGAGTTTTGAATTTTTTTAGTAATGCTAAAATTTGAAGTTTTGCTTACCTGTTTTTCACAGTTATGCATTTTTAATTTTGGATCCTGGAAAAATGTATAATCGATGCTATCTCTTCAAACACATGGAGGGCATAAACACTTGCCATTATTGGCCCATAAGCACCATATCTTCCTCTGTTTCCCATGCAGTCTTCTCTTCAGAATATTTGAAAATTACAACGCCCTAAAGTGGGAATCGAACCTGCATCTCCTGATTTCTGTTCAAGCACGCTATTGTTAAATCATCCAAAACAACAAACTTCCATGCAACTTTAAGCTAAGCAGTTGTAGCTAAGGAATATGAATAATGCTCAGATTTGCACTAGTCTAAGTGATTCATGCTTCCTTACTGTGACTGTAACCTTTTTGCATCCAGATCTGGTAGTTTGTATTTCTTTGTGGAGGTAACCTCTGAATCTTAGAGAACAGCTTAGTTATATGTAGGTATGTAATGTACACTATAGGCAGGACTAGAAAAACATATTCCAGATCAAGGAGTCACTCCCAAAATTTAGGCGCCAGGTGAAATGAATTAAAAAATTTTAAAGAATAGCACATAAATGTAACGTTTGATAATGATGCTGGAATAGAAAGTAATAGTGTATTTGCTGCCAATTCTTTTTTTTTTTTTTTTTTTTTTTACCCAAACCACTTACTGCCAAATAAAATTCCAATTTAGTCCATATAGTTTCCTTTTTCCCATTCGATTAATTGTTGCTTTCAAAAATAATAATTTCAGATTTTAATTTTATTAAAATACAATTTGTTAAATCTGCACATACAAACTCAAAGTAGCATTTTTTCTTTGACAGACATGATATTTTTCATCCACAGAACATGAAATTCAGAATTTTTTTCTGTTCATATAATCCTTGGAGCTGAAAATTTAAGACAAAATATCAAGCAATACTGAATGTTAACATACAAACAATCAGAGCTAAGTTAAAGTTAGTGTATAAGCAACTGTCATTGAAATATTTTCATTAAAATCATCATACAGAAAGCTGGTGCTTAGTTTTTGAGACTGGATCATGGAAAATGTTTGTAATGTGAATACATTAAAATTAGTTTTATTATGAATGCATCATGTGTATCTGGAAAAAAACACAGATATGCAATAAAAATTGGCATTTATTAGGTAACTATAAATCAGCTGGTTACAAAATTTAATCACATGAACCATCCTTCCATCCATGTAACCACCTTTCATCAACTAAACTACAATCAAATTTTGGTTTACCTAACTTTACATTTACACTGTTATGAATTCTACATAACCATTGGGAAAACTGGTGTCGGTTCACAGTGATAGGTGGATTACTCCCCAACCTAGAAAGAAAAGTAAAACACTTTTTAAATGGAAGTGGGAATAAAATGTAACATGAAATTCTTGGATTTTATTTTATTTTACATACACACTTGTTAAGACAGTCAACGTTTCTTTTTTCCAAATCTTTGTACACACCAAAACCAATTCAAGATATATGTCTTACAATGAATATTAAATAGGTGCTTATAAGTACAAAAGTAAAGCATGCAAACACACATACACAGCATAATAAAACATACAAGACCATAAAATAAAATATACAAGGCCTGTTCAAGAAACACTTGTGCATTTTTTTTTAATAGTATAGCTACATATTGGAACCAAAACATCATCACAGCATACACCAGACTCCCTTCCATGTGAATGAACCTTTCTGAGCTGTTGCGTTGCATGTGACCTTGAGTAGAACACTGTGAAGAAGCATCTGCTTACGCCTGCCTCTTGGCTGAGTAATGGATATCACAGTGGAAAGCATGCAGCTTTGAAGTTCTGTGTTCGTTTAGGGAAAATGAATTCAGAAGAGTGCGAAATGTTGGTGCAGGCATGTGATGAGAGTGCGATGCCACATCATACAGCACAGTGGTGGTTAAAAGAATTTTGCAAAGGCCGTGAATCGCTTCAGAAACAAGATGGACTAGGGGTGTTGCCAACAGCCATTAAACTGATCAGATGGCAGGCACTGCAGTTGCGATTATTCGTGAGAATCGTCGGCTCTCAGTGAGACACATGGCGGAACATTTACAGATTTTAGTTGGAAGTGTCCACACTATACTCAGTGAGAAACTACACATGACATGAGTCAGTGCAAGATGGATTCCGCAGTTACTGACGCCTGAACAAAAACAAGTGCGTGTTGAGGTGTGCAAATTTTTGAAGAAACTGCTCAAACCAAGACTACCTGAAGTCAGTGATTACAGGTGATGAAACAGTATGATCCAGAGGGCAAACAACAGAGCTCTGTATGGAAAACTCCGTCATCTGCAAAGGCAAGATGTGAAAAGTTTGCTGGGAGGGTAATGGCAATCACTTTCTTTGATTACCAAGGAATGGTGCACCAGAATGTCGTGCCGCCAAATACCACGGTTAATGCGGATTATTACATATCTGTTTTGACAAAGCTGATCACACATATCCGTAACAAGCGTCCACGCATTCACCAAAAATGGTTGGAAACTCCATGATGATAATGCTCGTCTTCACGTGGCGCAGAGGGTCACTACCTTTCTGGCTGAAAAAAATACTAGGATGGTTCCACACCGTACATACAAGTCCAGATTTAGCAGCCTACGACATTTTCTTTTCTCAAATCTCAAAAAAAAAAAAAAAAACGTGAGGACATAGGTGGGTTTTTTTGTTTTTTTTTATTGGAGGTTTTAACAACCACCGTGAGCAACTCAGTGGGCTATAAGCAGTTGCCCGTCCCTAATTTAGGGCCACTGGTTCCAGGGAAGGGGTAGAGCCAGTGCCAAAAGACAAACACAACATCTATGATTCAACGAGATTTGAACCCAGGCCCATGGCAGACGAATGATCAGAAGCAATCGCTTAGACCACTGTGCCAGCAGACGTAGGTTTATGTCAACAGAAGAGGCAGTCAAAGCTTCAGAGGAGGCTCTGAAAGGGATGCAGAAAAATGGCTTCCAGCACGTCTTTGAGGAGTGCCAGTGACATTTGAACAGGTGCATTGCCTCCAGAGAGTACTTTGAAAGGGACAACAGCTACAGGGGGTGGACAGTGAAAATGAAACACCTGCGCAAATAACACCCGACATACATGTCACGCCACTGTACGCGCTACCTGATGGCCAGCCTGCATTTATTTTACAGTCGATCAACCAGATGGAGTGTAAAGGTTGCATTAGCAGAGCAGTTGCACAGCTGCATGTCAAAAAGCGCAATCCACACAGAACACTGGGAGACATATCCGAATTTCAAAGAGGACAGATTATTGGTGTGCGTCTCGCCAGTGCATCTGTGTCCAAGACAGCAAGTCTTTGTGGTGTATCGCGAGCTATGGTACCCAGGGTCATGTTGACATACCAGCAAGAGAGAAGAACCACATTCAATAGGAATAACTGTCAAGGTAAAAGGAAGCTTCGTAGTTATTAAAGACTCAATGCCGTTGTTGGATTGCGTGGTTATCTTAACGTTTTAATATACTGTCAGAGTATAAATACTCCTGGTTTAATTTACTGTTTCACACGTTAATATTGGTTTTAATCGTCAAGAATCAAAGTTGTACTTCATCATTTCCAGAAATTTCTTGATAAACACAAGTTTGATGTTATTATTTACTGTCCTTTGGTAATACGTTTAACAGTTATGGTTCTCGATGTCATTGAGGTTAAGTGTTTCTTTTTAGCCAAAGAACAGTTAATGGTTACCTTGATGAAATACAGGAATGTGAAGCATAGCATCATCTTCTTAACGTATTATTTCTCATACCAGTTCAGCTTTTGAAGTATAAGCCTTCTTCAGTGAGTTTTTGAGCTATCATTTTAGTACTTGATGTTAGCTGCGGCCCGAATGACGATGTTTTTTCATAGTTTTGTTGCAGTCTACGTTTGAATGTCTCTCCTAGTGTTTGATATATAGCGTCACCAATCTATCGTTGTTTATTGTCATTAAAGTCTTTTTTTGTGGATACATCTTTTCATAATTCCTTTACTCTCTGTTAACCTTTTTAGTTTTTGTTTTTTCTCTTGCTCTATGAGGAATTTCCATGCAAAGGGCAATTCAACAGGAGTGTTATTATCGCAATTGTTTTCATGCGTTTTCTTAATTAAAACTGCTTTTGTGGTCAAAAGTTTTTTATGTGTGCCATGCGTTGTTACGATTTTAGATTCATGCCAGCATGGGATAACTTTGTTTTGCATACATTGTTGTATTAAAGCAGTCTTTTCTTCCTTTTTGTTCCAGTTTTTTAGGCGAGTTTGGAAACTTCTTTTTGTGCTACCTAAGTATAATATATAGGAGATCTGATTGGTTATTTTTTGCTTTTTTGGTGGGAATGGCGTATACACCTGCTGAGTTTAAAACTGATTTTTTGCTATTGTTGGTTAGTAGTTGGTTGTGATATATCATAATTTGATTCAGCTAGCTCAAAATTGTTTTTGTTGCATTCTTTTCTAAGGATGTTGTTAATAGGTTGTATTATTAATACTGTGGCAAATTACTGACAATACAACCTATTAACAACATCCTTAGAAAAGAATGCAACAAAAACAATTTTGAGCTAGCAAAATCAAACTATGATATATCACAACCGCTAACCAACAATAGCAAAAAATCAGTTTTAAACTCAGCAGGTGTATATGCCATTCCCACCAAAAAAGCAGAAAATAACCAGGCAGATCTCCGATACATTGTACATAGGTAGCACAAAAAGACGTTTCCAAACTCCCTACACAAAAAGACATTTCCAAACTGCCTACACAAAAAGACATTTCCAAACTGCCTACACAAAAAGACGTTTCCAAACTCCCTACACAAAAAGACATTTCCACACTCATCTACACGAGCACCTCAAAAACTGGAACAAAAAGGAAGAAAAGATTGCTTTAATACAACAATGTATGCAAAACAAAGCTATCCCATGCTGGCATGAATCTAAAATCGTAACAACGCATGGCACACATAAAAAACTTTTGACCACAGAAGCAGTTTTAATTGAGAAAACGCATGAAAATAATTACAATAATAACACTCCTGTTGAATTGCCTTTTGCATGGAAATTCCTCATAGAGCAAGAGAAAAAACAAAAACAAAAAAGGTTAACAGAGAGTAAAGGAATTATGAAAAGATGTATCCACAAAAAAAGACTTTAATGACAATAAACAACGATAGATGGTGACGCTATATATTGAACACTAGGAGAGACATTCGAACGTAGACTGCAACAAAACTATGAAAAAACATCGTCATTCAGGCCGCAGCTAAGCACCTAATAACATCAAGTACTAAAATGATAGCACAAAAATTCACTAAAGAAGGCTTATACTTCTAAAGCTGAAACTGGCATGAGAAATAATACGTTAAGAAGATGATGCCGTGCTTCACATTCCTGGATTTCATCACGGTAACCATTAACTGTCTTTGGCTAAAAAGAAACACTTAACCTCAATGGCATCGACAACCATAACTGTTAAGCCTATTACCAAAAGACAGTAAATAATAACATCAAACTTGTGTTTATCAAAAAATTTCTGGAAATGATGAAGAACATCTAAACCAGGAGTATTTATACTCTGACAGTATATTAAAATAAAAGGAAGATGTCTGACAGGGTCATCAGAGTGCTAACATGGATGGCAGCCCCCCAAAAAATAAAACTACAGCTGCCCTACTCACCGCAAAATTGAATACGTACCATGACTCACCTGTTTCCATCAAAACTGTTCGTAGAGAGCTTCACCAGATCAACATTCGAGGTCGTGTTGCTATCGCCACAACCTGGATCACCAGTGTGAATGCCAAACATCGGTTGCAATGGTGCCAGCAGCTCAAACAGTGGACGTTGGACAATGTGAAATGTGCATTGTTCTCCAATTAATCATCCTCAACTGTCTTTCCCACAACCGAGAGAGTTTACGTGTGGAGACATTCCTCATAGGCTTACCACCCGACTGTTTGTTGCCCACAGTGAAGCAAGGAGGTGGATCAGGGATGGTTTGGGTCACAATATCGTGGCAGTCTGTCAGCCCGCTGATTGTTCTTGAGGGGCATATCACTGCCAAGGACTATCGGACAATTCTGGAGGACCAGGTGCACTCAGTGGTTAAAACATTGTACCCTGACGGTGGTGCTGTGATCAGGATGATAATGCATCGATACACAAAGCCAAACTGGTAGAAGAGTAGTTTACTGAGCATGAAAGTGAGGTTGAACATCTGTCATGGCCTGCCAGTCACCCGACTTGAACATTATTGAGCCACTCTAGGGTGTTCTGGAGGAGTGAGTCAGGAAACCTTTTCCTCTACCAGCATCACGCTGTGAACTAGCCACTTTTCTGCAAGAGGAATGGCTTCAAATCCCTCTAGCCACTGTAGAGGACTTGTATTGGCCCTTTCCATGATGAACTGCAGCTGGCCTCCAGAGAAGGCCATACACCATTCTAATAAATTGCCGAGTCCTAAACCCTTGTGTTTCAGTTTTATTGTCCACCCCCTGTATATGTAGTTAAGGTTCGTGCACACATGTTTATAAATTTCTGCAAAAGTCTTTCTTGAACGGGCCTTGTAGAAAGCATTTCTGCACTTTTCACAGGGTGCTATTGAGTTTTGTTCATATTCCCACCTCATACGCATTGTTGGGACTGAATGGCCAGCTGTACGTCAATGACATTTTGGAAGTTCAAGCACTGCTGTATCTGGAGACAATCCCTGGCTCCAACTTTCAACAATACAATGCCATGTGTTAAACCTCTCGGATGACTGACATGCACCATTTCTTCTTTTGCCTGCATATTTACCAGATTTATCGGGCACTGAATATGTATGTCAGGGATATGGTCGCTCAGTGACTGCCACATCAAGCCACATCTGCATCTACTGAGGATGACCTTTGGGTCTGAATAGAGGCAGCCATCCTGCAAACAGACTTCAGAAACTCTTCAGTTCAATGCCACACTATACACACGCCATTATCGCCACTCATGGCAAGAATACTGAATGTCCTCTACAGTGGCCAGAGGGATTTTCTGCACTGTACTTTTGATTGTTCATATTTTCATCACAATATAAATTCCACTTTGTTACCGTATGTCTATCTTGGTGTAGCAGTTTTTGCAAACAATAGTGTATATGTATACATGTGCACAACTGAAGATGATATTACAGAAAGAGGATGAGGATATAATAAAAAAAAAAAAAAAAAAAGCAATGCAAGAGTGAAGCAGGGGTAGGTGAGATGACAACGAAAAACTTACAGGAATGATAAACAACGCAAGGGTGAAGCAGGGATAGGCGGCATGACGGAAAGAAAAAAATGACGGGAAAGGAAACCAGTTCAACGAGATGAAGCAGCGATGACAGAATAAAAATATTATAGGGATAAAAAAAATAGCAATGCAAGGGCAAAGCAGGGATGGGCAGGATGACGGAAAGAAAAGAAATGATGGGGAAGGAAACCATGTCGGCGGGGTGAAGCAACAATGATGGAACAAAAAATGGCAAGGATAAAAAAAAGAAGCAACTTAAGGGCAAAGCAAGGGTGGATGGGATGACGGAACAAAAAAACAACATGGATGAAAAGCAACGCAAGGGCGAAGCAGGAGTGGATGGGATGACGGAAAGAAAAAATGATGGGAAAAGAAACCAGGTCGGCGGGGCAAATCAGCGATAATGTAATAAAACATGATGAGGATTAAAAAAAAGCAAAGCAGGGGTGGATGGGATGGCAGAACGGAGAACTTAGGGGGATGAAAAACAATGCAAGGACGAAGCAGGGCTGGGCGAGATGACGGAAAGAAAAAACAACAGGCATGAGAAGCAATGCAAGGGCGAAGCAGAAGTGAGTGGGATGACAAAGAAAAAATGATGGGGAAGGAAACCAGGTCAGTGGGGCGAATCAGCGATAATGGAATAAAAAATGATGAGGATAAAAGAAAAGAAATGGAATGCAAGAGCGAAGCAGGGTTGGGTGGGATGACAGAACGAAAAACTTACAGGAATGAAAAGCAATGCAAGGGCAAAGCAGGGATGGGCAGGATGACGGAAAGAAAAAATGAAGGGAAGGAAATCAATTCAGCGAGATGAAGCAGCAATGACAGAATTACAAAATGCCAGGGATAAAAAAAAAAAAAAAAGGCAATGAAAGGGCAAAGCAAGGATGGGCACGATGACGGGAAGAAAAAGGTGATAGGGGAAAAAATTATGTCGGCTGGGTAAAGCAACAGTGATGGAACAAAAAAGGACGAAGATAAAAAAAGCAACACAAGGTCAAAGCAGGGTGGATGATATGACGGAACGAAAAATAACAGGGATGAAAAGCACCATAAGAGTGAAGCAGGAGTGGGTTGTATGACGGAAAGAAAAAATGATGGAGAAGGAAACCAGGTGGTTGGGGTGAATCAGTGATAATGGAGTAAAAAATGATGAGGATAAAAAAAAGCAATGCAAGGGTGAAGCAGGGGTAGATGGGATGACAGAACAAAAAACTAACTGGGATGAAAAACAACACAAGGGCAAAGCAGGGGTGGGTGAAATGACGGAAAGAAAAAAAAAAAACAGGGATGAAAAGCAATGCAAGGGTTAAGCAGGAATGTGTGGGATTACAGAAAGAAAAAATGATAGGGAAGGAAACCAGGTTGGCAGAGTGAAGCAATGATGACAAAACGAAAAAAATGATGGGATGAAAAACAATGCAAGGGAAAAGCAGGGCTGGGAGGGATGACAAAAGAAAAAATGGCAGGGAAACATTCATTTTTTGGCGATTCAGTTGGGACTTTTTGTCACAAAATTACCACCATTATTACAGTTTGGTGAAAATTCAAGAGACAGCTTAAACACTGACTGTATCTCACTGTATGTCTTTAATAAAGGTACTTTCACTGGTGACAGATATCAAGAAGAGATCCTAGAACACCATCCACTGATTTTTTGAGGTGTTGATTTTTTTCATGGATGATAATGTTCATCACAAATGTGAAAAGTTTGTGGATGAAAAATACCTGGCAAGTGAGATATACAAAGAATGGATTTACCAGTCAAGTACCTAGACCTTAACCCCACTGAGCATGCTTGGTATGCTTTACGATGGCAAGTTGTCAGCTATCTTCAAGAACAAATTTTTCAAGGTGTTGTTAATCCAGAATTTGATTTCATGTGTGATAATTGCTCATCATCACGAGATGAGACTTGTGGATCTGGTGTTCACTTGTGCTGTCAATCAGTGGCAGTCTTCCCTTTCTGGCACGTTGGGTATTCACTATTTGGACCATTCCCACCATGCCATTCCTATGATGACCCTGCAACAGTCAACAATACATGCAGCTGCTCTGGCATTTGCATTCCTCATTGTTGATAATCATTCCCCATTAAAACTTCAAATCTTTCCCTTTCCCTACTGTACAGACTTCATGTTGGCAAATTGCCTGTGCTATCTATATACACTGCCCAAACATTAACATCTGGACACCCTCTATTTATAGCGAATCTGGTACTATATGTGCACCATATCACCGAACCAACTGAAAATATGCTTGTAGGGCTAGGGTGAGACTTGCATGACTGTGAATGCAAGATGTTTTGATCAAAATAGTTAACTGATTTTTTTAATGGACTGATAAATAGGGTGCCACATATGCATGTAATCTCTGTGACATTTCAGTGGCACTGAAGATTGCTAGGTAGAAGATTGGTAACATGATGTGCAAATAGAAGCAGACTAGGGCTGAATCTCCCAAGAAAAGACATAGTAATCCTTTGAATATGACAGGAAAGTTCTGCAAAGGGATGTTCACTCAGAATACAAAATCAACATTGTCTCAAATCACACAAACCCCATGTGAGCTATTAGAATTACTCTAAGCACAGGTACAGTGTGCAAGTCACTGCATGGCATGGGTTACCAAAGTACAACTGTCACTCACAAGCTGCTAAGCACTTGGGTAAATGCCACATGCTGATTTACATGATGTAAGAAATATCAATCTTGGACTGCAGATAAATGGAAAACTGTGCTTCAGACTGATGAGTCATGGTTCACAGTCTACAAGTCTGATGGTCATCCCTGAGTGTAGCAGATGCTAGAAAAAAAGTACCTTACAGACTGTACTGTCCGTACAATGAAGTTTATGGGGAGCATCATAACAGTATGGAGCTCTTTTTCATTATTTGGATTGGGCCTATTACTAATTTTTGGCAAAACCATGAATGCTGAGCTCTACCTAAAAGTCCTAGATAATTATGCACTACCACTGTTGTGACAGTACTTTGGGGAAGGCCCATACCTCTATCAGCAAGACAACAAACACATCACATTATGCTTCTGATGCTACAAATTGGTTTGAGAGCATGGGCACTGAAAAACTGAGCTGGCCAGCTCAGAGTCCTGACCTGAAATTTGTAGAGAAATATTCATTTGTCAAATCGACCATTCACCTGCCAGATCAGTTCAGCTTCATTCACTGGGAAGAAGCACAGAGGACAATCACATGCAAAAATGTGTCGAACACAGCCATCCTCTTCTTCATTCTGAACACAGATCCTATACTCGAATCTGCTCTCCCTATCCCTACTACTGTGGATAAAAACTTAAAAAATTAGTTTCCTGAATTTTCAATTAAAAGAGATTTTTTTTTATATGGATGTCATAACTTGGTCGTAAAAGCTTGCTCTGCAAACTTCACCTGAATCAAATCAAATAAAAAAAATTGAATTACAGATAACATTTTTAGTAAGACAAGGAAAGATTTAAGGCTGTCTTTGAATGAGTGTAACAGAAATTCTGACCTATATCTGTAATGCAAATTTTTTGTACACATTTTCTCAAAAACTATTACTTTGTAGAGTTTGAAATTTTGAGCACAAATAAAAACGACCCATAGCTAATACGTGCCGCAGTTATTTTTCCGAAAAATTTGTTAGAATTTTTTTTTAATTCAATTTATCTGACTCGAAAGTATTCCAATTTGGCGCTAGATGGCTCCAGAAGTTAGTTTGGCAGTGTTTCTGTGTGGAAGAAATGAAATCTCTCATTTCTGTTTTTTAATTATCTAGGCCAAATAAAAATCAAAGAATGGACACTAAAGTGAGATTGGAATCTTTTCTTCTATAGATCATCTTAAATTTTACTGTACGTTCATTTTTTGAAGAGAAAATGTGTACATTACCAGAAAACGCTTGAATTTGAGACAGAAACTACTCCTATGTACTAAGCTCCACCCCCGAACAATGTCATTGGTTAAAACGTAACAGCACGTATTTTGTCCTTTCATTGTGGAGCCAACGGGAGACCGCTTCCATTCTGAATATGGTAAGGTCTTCAGTCATTCGCTGACGCCAACTTCTGGGACAATCTCTCAAGATGTAAAAAGCCATGGCCAAGGAGATATATTTTGCACCATCTATCACAGAAGATGAAGCCTAACACTCATTCAATACATTTCAAATTCAAAAACTAGTTATCAAGGTAAAATTGCCAAGGTAACATTGTGTTAATAAATGATGGCATCTGCAAAAAAATTTTAATGTAAATTCAGGAAAACAGAAAAAATATGTACATTTTACTGCATATCCTTAATGAAATCAGGTTGCTAGACTGGCCCTTTTAAAAATCACAAGTATTCACTTACAGATGGGTTGGATTCCAACAATGTTTTACAGTAGCTGAGGACCAGTTTACATGAAGTCATTTCCTCTTTCCCTGCTAGTGTTTCTTCATCAAATTTGATTAAAAGCTTATATTTTTTGTTCTTACCAGATTTCTATAGCTTTGAAGAAAAATAGAAACAACAAACCTAATAAAAAATTACAGATTGCTATATCATGTGCAGTACTACAAAAATGTCATTATTGCATCTAAACGGGTTTGTCACTTTTTCAAGAGTTCTTACAAATAGTGCAGGACAACAAGGGCAGACACTAGATTCCAGAGCACTTAGTAACTCTGCTTACATCATGTTCCACCATCTCATTCATGAAAGAAAAGAAAAAATATAGGTCCCCATGCTATCACTTACATGGCATTACAATGAAATAAATACATGATGCAGCAACTTCTGACATCTGTACATCAGAACTGTTGAAATAAGGTGCTGAAAATCATTAAGTCTTGTACAGTCAACAACAGATTGTGGAAAGCATGTTGTGAAGAATAGGGGGAAAACTCAATCTGACTGTTCTACAGCACATACTTTTACAATGGATACCAAGCTTCAAGGCCATTGCCTTAGCACAAGGGGAATTACACAGCACACTCATAGTAGATATGTGGCCTTCATCAGGTAAGGCTTGAGAATTTTTTCTTATTACAAATGCACTTTTGGGTGGGCTTCCGATCCTTTATGCTTTCACGTAGTTTTTCACTTAGTGTGTATCAATCCATCTTGTTTACACACACCCTACTAACACCCAGCATTAAGAGGCAAATGAACTAGCTCCACATAAATTTTATGCAGACTATTTTTACAGAACAATAATAATAAATTTTATGCAGACTATTTTTACAGAACAATAATAATTTCAATGTTCTAAATAACACAGATTTTTTTGGACACTAAAAATGGCTGACATTCTCTTAAAATTGGCTGACAAGCCCCTGGAATGTTTTTTTCCATGTATGTGCTTTTAATGCAGCATTCAGATCCCTTTCAAAAATTAATCAAAATAATTCAGTTGACAGGATGGAAGAAATGATTCTGGAACACTATAATTAAGCACCTGTCTTCAAGTCTTTTGTTAAGTAGTGAATTTCTGTCACAATGAAACATTTTTAATTACGGGATTTTTAGAGGTAAACTTTAATACATTTGGTGGTCAAATTTTCAAATTACAGTAGAACCTAGTTCATTGTCTGGACTGACAGAGGAGCAGCTATCGGAAGTGCCCAACCACAATTCATTTAATGTGGTACTTCTTCTTTTAGCTATTTTCATTCCTTCTTCAAGTTTCCTTTTCATAGCATGTGATTTGTGGGTGATCATCTTTATTGAGTCCCACTTATCACATTTTATAAAGAGGAAACTTGAAGAAGAGATGGAAATAGCAAGAAGAAGAGGTACAAATGATAATTGCAGTTGGGCACTTCCAAGAATTGCAGTTGAGCACTTCCAATGATTGCAGATTGGCAACAACTACTCCAGTGATGAACTAGGTTCTAGTTTGAAAATTTAATCACCAAATGTATTAAAATTTACTTCTATAAAACCCATAATTAAAAATTTGTTCACTGTTTTTTCAGGTGCCATGATGTCATTAATTACTAAGTCAGGAGTTGTGCTGCTGATCACATTCTTCACAATTTGTGAAAAAAAAAAAGTCGTTTTGGCGATTGATAAAAAGTTTTGACAAAAATATTGGTGATTACCTTTCTTCAATGACATTCAAGCAAAAAAAAATCTTTAATTTTTATTTGATTTCGTATATGGAAAAATGAAATTCAAATGTTAATTACTTTTTTATTGTTTTCACTGCATGTGAGACAGAAAGCAATTACGTGAAAAGAGTGATGCAATCGCAGATGTAAGGCAATTAAGACCTATTACAACACTTTATGTTTTTATAGTTTTCATAATTCCAATGGGGAGTGAAAAAATTGGCAACTTCAGATCACATTTGGCACACAAAAAAAAATTGAATTTGGCAAATGGGTTGGCAAAAACTTTAAAAAAAGCCAGAGCAACCACTGCTAAGTGAATTTCTGTTCTACACCTAATGCACCGATTTGTTCTGTGTTTTATGTTTTGAATACATCGTATAAAGAAAAAAGAAATGTTCCAAATTGTAAGATTTCTCTTTTGTACATTTTTATTTTCTTTCTTCAGTGGTGAAGCTAGTTTCTTCACCCCCTTTAATGCTTGATGAGAGCAGGCTGATGTAAACAGCCTGCTCTTATCAAGCATTAAACGAGTGAAGAAACTAAAAACTACATAAAAGCATGCACAATGGGAAGCCTACCTGCATTGTTTTACGCAATATTCATTTTTCGCATCAAATTTTTTTATGATGATTGATGTTTTCTTCTCATTTAATCGCATGCTAATACGTAATATTTACTCTTTTTCTATTCATGTTGTCTTGTTATAGAGGTTAGTAATCCTACAGTACATCAGATTAGCGAGCATTGCACCCTTGCATAGAATCGGTGAGCAGAGTCCAATTCACATCAATGTTAAGCTTATTTCAGGGAGTCTGCTTTAAACCAGAGTGGGCATTTTGTAAATTCCAAAGATTAAAAATGTGGAATAAAGCCATTGAAAACATGTGGATGTACATTAAGTGTAAGGATAAACTTGCCAAAACATTATCCAAACTAGCTAAGCCTAACATAAATATGGAGCAATCTCCAATCATAGTTATCATGTTTGCCAATTTGTTATAATACAGGACTACCTGTATTTATGTTTCCACATTAGTACAAAAACAGGTTTTAAATATTATTTCCAGACTTTGATATGTCATTATGGATATAGAACAGACTCAAATCACTACTATGATGCAGCAATAATACAAGATTATCATATCTGTAATAAATCTGTATAAGTAAAAAATCACATTATATATAATTAGCACACTCAAAAAGGAATAGAAAACATCAATGATCATTGAATAAAAGGTTCTGAATGTAATAAAAATTCCATGAAGGAAATGCATTCGTAACCTGGTAATACCAAAATTTGTTTCTGTGAGGCTGAATCAACCCAGTAGCAATTTTCAAATACTTACTAAGCAACAAAAATATTAATAGTAATTATATTATCTTACTCTTTCCTGAGATCTTCTGCACATTCATTGCATGGAAAAAACTTGGAAAATAAATGCATGAATTTCTTCATGTCATCCTGCTGTGCTGAAGTTGGACGCTCAGGAAAGTAAGCAGCCATTGTGTGCAAAAAACTCCAAGTGCATTTTCCTAATTCTTCTCGGTCTAGAGGGCATTCTTTCTGCAACTGCAAAATATCAGAATCTTACAGTAAGTAGTTATTCACACAAAGATTACATAGTCATTATAGAATGTTGTAGAATATAGGCATTTAATTAGACATATATTTAATTTAATGTCTAATTAAATAGATATTTGCATTGTTCACCATAAGCAGACATTTTTCAATTATTGGTGGCTTTCAAGTTTTTTCTTTGAAGTATAAAAAAAGAAACGCCATTTACGATTTTCTCTTTTCAAAATCTTCTTTTTGCTTTGAATTTTCAGAGGGTCTACCAAGCCACAGGACGGCTGAAAAATAAGAAAAGGTTAAATGGACTTAAGGTCGTAGTTTACAGCTCGAGTGGATACAAGAATGTTTCATAATTTTTCCACATTTTGAATTTTTCTGACAAGACTACAATTTTTTTTTTTTTTAATTTGTTTCCTGATTACATTCCTCGTATTTTATTTTCTCAGTAATAGTGCAAAACAGACACACTACATTTTCTAAGAATTTTTCCTAGTGTAATTCATGTTTTCTTTTCCCCAATAGTCTGTTCAAAAACATTCAACAAAGCAAGCACTTCACAGACCCGCCCCCACCCCACACACACGCCCTTTTTTTAATCAAAATTTAATTTTAAAATCAGCATTTAATTTGTCATTGACCCATAAAATTGTTTTCATTGCTGAGTGAGCAATCTCAGTACCTATTTTTTTTTTTAGCTTGATTTCATTTAAAATGCATGTCCTTTCAATACCAAGAATCAGACCAAGCATTTTTCCTTTTGTTGGAATTGATATTAGTTGCTTTTGCAGGTTCTTCTACCAGTAAAATTTAGAAGCTTCTCAATTTCTCCTTTAGGATAGTTATTTTCTGCAAGGATGACTTCAAGTTCTTATTTATGGGCTTCTTTCTTATCTGCTGTAGATTCTATTTTATTCATTTTTTCTAATAACTGACTTGCCACATTCTTCTTAACAGAAACTGGATGATAGGAATTGAAATCCAATAGTTTATTAGTGTGTTCACTGGTTTTTATACCAACCAGTGGGAAATTTTCTATCTTCATAATAGTTAGGAATATTTAAGAAGTTAATTCTTCTTTCTTTTTTGAAGTTTAATAGTGAACTTTAGGGAATCATCTAATTAATTGAATGAGTCTAGAATTCTTTCTGGAACAATTTTTGAGCTATCTATTATAAATAAGATGCCATCCATGTACCTGCTATATAGGCAGAAGTATGTGGGTTGTACTAGTATCTTCTCTTCTAGTTTCCCCACATAATAGTTAGCTAAGAGTGGGGAGCCGTGCAGGAGAGGGGGTATAATTGGAAAAGGAATGAAAATGCAGTCAACCCTGCCGCCCAGGGTGACCAAAATAATTGTTCGAGCCACCACGAAAACACCACTGAAAAACATGTACTGTAATTTTCATCGTATAACCAGTGGATTATCTTCTACAGTTTAAAAATTTAGGTTCTGCAAATTATACGCTGTGGATAAATGCTGATATATATAAAAATAAAAAAATTTTTGCAGCCCTTTGATTTTTTAAAATATTGCAGGGTAATTGTGCAGAAGAGGGGGTATAATTGGAAAAGGAACTCTGAAATTTTTTTCTCAGTTTACAAGTTTCTACGGAGCAAAGAGGAAGGGGTCGTGATGAAAGATCTGGGAGGTTGTAGGGAGGGACAACGAGAGATATTTTGTCTTTGTATTGTTGAGAAAGATAAAACCCTGGATGTGTGTGCTTGTGCCCTTTCTTTGTCAACTAGCCAATGAAATGTAAGCACCGAAAGCTGTCACCGATGTAGCAAAATGGCTGCATGAACCTACATGCATGCCTCCGTTCAAATTTTTCATCAAATCCTGCCAGATGTTAGGAGGATTATCCCTACCTAACATCTGGCAGGATTTGATGAAAAATAACCATAACCGCAATAGTGACGGGGGAAAATGACAACAAAAGACAGCCTGAAGAAGAAGAGTTTTCTGCAAAAATTTAAGATTAAAATAAAAAAAATTCTAATAAGAATTCCCATAATACAAGTTTTTGATTAGTAATTGAATTAAGAAACTAGGAAGCTAATTGAGCTTTATTCAATACATTTTCATTTTTCAACCCCTGGTCATCCCATATTCAATTGGACGTGTTTTTATTGTGGAGGAGTATGTTTGCACATGTTCTTTTGTTTTGGCTTGTGAACAATTTAAAGCAAAATATCCTGGTGTCAATTTTTTTGCAGAATCAATGATCCAGGACTTAGTGAAGAATTGCCATACAACTAGTTCTGTAATCAATGCACAGAGAGTGAAACAACGAACTGTAAGCACACCGAAAGCTGTCACCGCTGTAGCAAATTGTATCGAAAGGAGCTTCAACAAGTCAGCATGCTGTGTATCTCAACAGACAGGCATTACTTGTAAGTCAAGTCAGCACATGTTTCATGATTTAAAAATTAAGCCTCATTGTGTGAGTATATGCTTGAACTAAGAGCACTTGATAAGAGAAAATGTGCCCATTACTGTCAGTGACTCTTCAAGGCAGTTTTTGAAGGATTGCTCGATCCATTTCTCTTCATCTCAACAGATGCTTTGTTTTAATACTTCAGGGTATTTCAATTCACAGAACACACCACACACGGCTTCTAAACAACAGAAACCACTCCATGATTGAAAACGTCAGTACTTGGCAAGGAGTGTCATGCCAACACATCAACAGACTTTTTTTTTTTCAGGAGAACGTGAATCATCATCATCATCATTGTCAACCATTATCAATCCACTGCTGGACGAAGGTCTCCCCAAGTTTCCTCCACAACGGTCTGTCTTGTGCCAGTCTCCTCCATGTCACTCCCGCATATTTACGAATTTCATCCACCCATCTCCCATGTGGTCTTTTTCTGGGTCTTTTCCTGTCCCTTGGAATCCAATCTAAAATTTCGGCTGTCCATCTATGGTCTGTCCTTCTGGCAGTATGTCCAGCCCATTGCCATTTCAGGGATTTAACTCTGATCATGATGTCTTCCACTCTCGTCATTTTTCGGATCCACGAGTTCCTCTTCTTATCTCTCCTGGTTATACCAAGCATGCACCTCTCCATGCTTCTTTGAGTTGTCTGCAGCCTTTGTATGTCTCTTTTAGTTAAGGTCCACGTCTACAGACATTTATTTATCTACGGATCTACGAAGTGTTTGTAAGCCAGTTGACTCCATATGAACTCACTTATGCCTTCTTCCAACAAGACTTGCCGTACCTCAGATCATTCACTTGCTTGAATTCACAGTGATTTTACTCAGGAAACCGTGCAGCCTTTACGTGTGGGGCTTGCTAAAAGAGAAAGTTTACCACAACAACCCTCAAAAGTTGGAAGAGTTAAAAACCAATATACAGCAAGAGTTTACCCGCATTTCAGTCGCCAAATTGATGGGGCGTTTTCCTGGATATGCTTCAGCAAGCGAAAAAAAGGCATCGAGGCAAGTGGAAAACAGTTCCAACAGACTTTGGAAAAGTATGTAAAAATGCGGATATGTATCAGTTGCTAACATCACAGTCTTTTTTTAAGTTAAAAATTACCATTTATTTACCATACCTAACGTAACTGAAATGTACAGTACATTAGGACCATGTAAAACTGTACAAAACTCTTTTGCACTTGGGGACTGGTTTTATGTGTGTCACCCTATATATATGTGTATTTGCCCCTTTCACAAAGTCTCCTTTTTTGACCAGAACTACCTACCCCCCCCCCTGATGTAAGCTTCTGCTTCTGGATCTGTCCCTCGTATACCTTTGTGAATCTTGGGAAGATAATGCTCTTAGATGTTTTACTTGATAATTAAGTTAAGATTTCAGAGTAAATATATGGCCTAGAAGTCAGGATTTACGTGTTACGCAAATGTTTTGTGAATCCCAAGAGAAAAATATGTACAGTAGTGTATTTGGTATGCTTGTCTTATCTATGTTCATATATGTTCAAATTTGTTGCAGATGATCTCAGTTGGATGTGCAATCTACAATAGCGATTTTCTCAGCACCCAGAAAATAAAACAAAACAAAAATATTTGCATAAACACAACTGAATTATTGCCTGCTTCATTGTAATTTATCTGCACTGAATATACATGCTATTAAATCTCCATTTCGAAAAAAAAAAAATGCTAGCACTTTTCAAATTAATTGATATAAATAAGGGTAAACTTCAGATTACCAGCACTCTTCAAGTAGTCCCAAGCATCAATGAACTCTGTTTGCATAGGGCCTATACATACCATTGCAGGGCAAAGAAATTAGATCCACTGATATTTCATGTAGAGTATTTGATTGAATAATAATAATTTATATGTTATAATAACACAACAGAACAGCTTTTTTTTTTATTTCAAGAAATTGTTAATATCAGCTCAGATTTTGTGTGATTTTTAATAAGTGATTGGACAGAATTATGTAATTCATAAAAATGGAATAGATTAAACAGATAGCAATGGCAGTTATTTTTTCCTTTAAAATATATAATTCATTAATTGTATAGCTACTTAGAATATCATTAAAGAAAACAGAAGCAAAAGCTGAGAATCTCCCGACTGAAAACAGTGATTCACAGAACTGACTCAGAAATCTAAAGATGTAAGAAAGAAATGATCGTCTCACTGAAAAAGTAACTAATTTTGAAGTACTTCTGTGTTACTTTTATAGTAAATAAAGAACTAAAATCGCTAGCTGTTTTTTTTTTTTTTTTATTTATTGGAGGTTTGACGACCACTGTGAGCAACTCAATGGGCTATAAGTAGTCGCCTGTCCCTAATTTAGGGTCACTGGTTCCAGGGAAGGGAGAGAGCCAGTGCCGTAAGACAAACACAACATCCATGCCTCACCGGGATTCGAACCCGGACCCCGTTCGGACGAATGATCAGAGGCCATCGCTCGCTAGCTGTTGCAGAATTACTGTAGTTCATTAGTTATACTAAAAAATCCACTGAAATTGCAAACAGTCCATAGAATTGTTTTATTTCTGAATACGTTTCAACTAAATACCGAAAGAAAAAAACATCCTAAACTAATACAATTAGCGCACCAAAACTAGGCAATGTGATTCGCATTTCACCGATTTAATGAAGGAAATTAAGTGAACAGTATTGGCGAATGCGATTGCAGCGCAGAATGCTTACATGCTACGGAATAATAGCTTTGCGGGATTCTCGAGTCACGGATTCTCACAACACGTAGGATTCTGTACGCGTAAATAGTAACGCCTTCCTTGCACCATATTTTCTGCCAAAATGCTTCTAAATAAAAAATATATGTATATATATTCTTACAATATCTTTGTGGTCTATCTCGTTGTTGCGTTACATTTTTCTGTTACCGCATTTTCGGTACTTTCCCAGCAACACTAATTCTCCTGACAATTACCTCAGACTTTTTTAAACGCTGCACCACTTTTTTTTTCTTTCTTTCTTTACCGGTTTCTGCAGTACCTAAATTTATAAATTTTTAATAGATAATCTATGGATTATACAACAGAAATTACGGTATTTACTGCAAATCTCAAGTAAGAAGAAAATTAGGAGCCACGGCCCAAATTTTAGGTGCCTGGGGCCCAGGATTTGTCGAGCCCTGTAAATGAGTTTGTATATTTGGGAAGCTTGTTTGACAGAGAACAGATTAGATGGTGAAATCAGTAGACGAGTGAATTCTTCATTGAAAGTCATAGCTGCTTTAGGAGGTTTTCACAGGAATGATCAAGAGTCCTGAATGGCTGTGTATGAAAGTGTAATTGTTCCTACTCTGATGTATGGCTACAGAAGAGATATAGCAGTCGTTTGTGTGCTGGAGAAATGCGTAACTTACGGGGAGTTTGTGGGAAAACACGTTCAGATCATGTGAGGAATGAAGATGTGTTGCAGTTGTGTCATGTGAAGCAAAATGTTGTTAGCAAGGTGGAGACTAATATGCTTCGGTGGTTTGGCCATGTTGAAAGAATGAGTGATGAGATGCTTACTAAGAAAATCTTTTTAACACAAGTGGCAGGAAGGAAAGGCAGAGGAAGGCCAAGGAAGTAATGGGAGGATCAGATTCAGGAGTGTCTGTATGAGAAAAAGATTATGAATATGAAGTATCAAAGGTGTTGTGAATGTCATGTGATGGATGTCACTGAAGCTCGTGTTGTGTGTCAAGATCGCTGTAAATTGTTTGATTACAACAACAGTAGTAAATAATCAGTTAAAAATTTGTCTGGTGGTTTGTATTTTTTTGTGGGGCTAATCTCAGAGAACACTTTAAAGATATGCATTACCAGTTAAATGTTTATTTGTCAGATTGATTTCCTTTGAGGTGCTAACCTCTGAATATCAAAGAACAGCTTAATGATAAGTAATTATGATATTTTATTGCTTTCCAATATTTTGGGAAGCAATAAAAATATCATAATTACGTATCATTTGAGAGATGTTTTTCTGGGGCATTTTTATTTGCATATTCAATATTTTAGGCCACCTCCAAAAAAAAAAAAAAAAAAAGGAATCCTGGGTGCACCGATGGATTGTACAATAAACAAATATCTAAATACCTCTTCTCTACTGATTATTTTCAGTCTTCATTGATAGAATAGTACACCTCACATGGACCTATGAATTTTGTAATGCATTTTTAATCACATGGCCCTGCAGAAATATTTCCCCACTGCCTAGTGGTGACACCAGCAGCTCCGAACTGGGTAGCCTAAAATTTTAAAGTGTTCAGCAGAAATTTTGGCAAAAATTCTATTTATGTGCAACTGTTAATGTTATCCCTAGTAAAAAAGTTTTTAGGTAAATATTGTTCATAGTACTTATTCAATGTATGTAGTATGGAATCCATAGATATGAATCCCTATGGCAAGTTACCATTTTTTCCCAATTTTAGCTTACTTAGGTCATACTTTTTATTTCTTTGCTTTCATAATGCTTTGTATGAATTTTAGTTTGTAATCTGATGAAGAACATCCCTCTCTCATCATTTTAAACTAATTACAAAAAATGGTGTGTTTTCAATAATCTCTTAGAAATTCCTTCAGAGGATTCCCTACATTTCCCATAAGTGCAAACACTAAATTTAACAAAGAATTCATTTTATATAACAAAATTTCTGTGAATTTGAGAAATTCATACATTTGTCCAAGTTCCATTTAAATCATACAAGTTTGCACCTGCCAGATGTTCTTTTTTTTTTATTGGAGGTTTAACGACTACCATGAGCAATTAACAACTCACTGGGCTATAAGCAGTTGCCCATTATTAATTTAGGGCTACTGGATACAGAGAAGAGAGAGCCAGTGCCATATGACAAACACAACATTCATACTTTACAGGGATTCGTACCCAGACCCATCTCGGACGAACGATCAGAAGACATTGCTTAGACCACAACGCCACCAGATGTTCCAACTGCTTAAATATTGGGTGGAAAGGGCTAAAGAGTGGGCTCAAAAAAAAGTTGGGTGGGTTGAAGCTGCGCCTACCGCAACCCCACACACCTTACAGGCGGCCCTGATTTTGAGGAAGCGAAGCAGGTTGAGATTCCTTTCCGGAATCAAAGTAATTCAGTGAACAGAATGGACGAAATGATTCAGAAACATTACAATTAACTATTCAGGCCCAAATAATTTACCATCTGTGCAAGAAATGTCTTAAGTTCGTCTTTTGCAAAGCACGAATTTGTATTTACTTCATATATCCTTCATTTCGTGCTAGTTTCTTTGTCCCAAGATGGTGGGTGTGAGCAGGCCTTATGTAAACAAAAAGAATTAACACGGAACTATTTAATGAGCTGATAATCGGTAGTCAACCCATAAATAATAGTCACCACACAGCAACAGAATTTCACATATACATCTAAAAGGTGCTGCTTCTCTGGGCTGAAGTTTCAAACATAAAGCACGTTCCTACATAGTATCTTCGTTCTTTGTCGCATCTTACTGTGTACGTAAGTACTATACCTACCTTATTTTAATGTACTGTTGTTAGCACACGTACCGAAATTTGCTCTAGACTAGAGAAGTTTGCCGTTTGTTTCTTGGCCCAGAATTTAAAATCTGTACATGCCCGGCAGTTTTCTTTCCCAGGTTTCACTGAATAGCGCGATCCGGACTCCATATCTCCTTCACTACAACGAAAACTTATCAAACACCATTAGTGTACTTGCTAAAAATGTTGTGAAACTACATTCGACTAGAAATATCATTTAGCAACAAAAAATAAATTCACATTTCAACTAAGGAAAGCGCCATTATAAACACATGATGCAATTTCGTATCAACACAACACAAAATCTGAAATTAACGGTGTTGCCAACTCAAAAGTCCAATTCTTTCTTCCTCTTTCGCCAATAAAAAAAAAATTCTAAAAAAAAAAAAAGCCACAGATATGATGCATTTTTTAAACAGACAAAATGCATAAAAAGCAATTAAATCCTCTACTTTAAAACTAAATTATTATTTAATTAATGAAATATAGCTATATCAGCATACGACGGCTGAAAGTTTTTCTGCCTTTGCCATTTCATTTTTTTTTTTTTTGATTGGAGGTTTAACGACCACCGTGAGCAACTCAATGGGCTATAAGCAGTCGCCCGTCCCTAATTTAGGGTCACTGGTTCCAGGGAAGGGAGAGAGCCAGTGCCGTAAGACAAACACAACACCCATGCCTGACCGGGATTCGAACCCGGACCCCTTACGGACGAATGATCAGAGGCCAGCGCCTTAGACCACTGCGCCACCGGGGCGGCCATTTCATTTTCAGTAACTCTATTCAATTTTTTTTTTTTTTTTGTTCCTTTCATTTTCTTTCTTTTACGTCGACTAAATAAAGATTCTGTAAGGAAAGAATTTCATATTTTATTTTACATTAATCTACATCACTATAAACAAGAAATGCACATTTTATTTTCCGAAACTTGGAAGACCGCTTAATTGGGATACTTTTAAGCGAAATTAAAATGTAACACGTTCCGAAAGATGTGTGTTTCCTAATAAAGTTAGGTCTTCCTCACCCTTCAATAGCCTCCTTGGCTATTAATTTTAATAAGGATTCTTCGTGCGCCTTCACCCACTCCTCCAATATCCAGGCTAGAAGAAATGAGTTAAATCATATCCAGATGATTACGATGGCGCATGGCTACCATAAAACGATCGTTGAAAAAATTGCTCGATCAGTGAAATGTCTACACAAAAGTACCTTACAAAGGGAAACCAGAATTACAAAATATGTTGGCACTATGGACTATATACCTGAAGTCACTACAATACTAAAGAACATATGCAAAAAACACCACATTGCGTTTGGTGAAAGTACGAAAAGTATTCGAGCCATCGTGCAAAAAGACCGTGACCAAGTTTCCACACTCAACAGACATGGGGTTTACAAAATACCCTTAATTCCTATTGACCCAGAAGATCCAGCAATTGCATATATTGGATCCACTGCACGCCCATTGCGAACAAGAATATATGAGCACAAGTACTCAATTACTAATAACTCTGATGCTACTTCTCTTGCACGATTAGTTAATAGAGGTATCTACCGACCAGACTGGACCAATGCCAGTGTGCTGAGCTCAAATCGTACAAAGCGATCTCTTCGATTCGCGGAGAGTTTATGTATATTATCGCACAACTCTGACTGCTGTAATGAAGAAACTCCACGTTTCGTTCCAGTGCCTTGGGCCATGTTAATGCGGCCAGAACAGCATACTCTTATCCAGCAACACTTAACTCCTAATAATTCATTTACAGTTTGACTAATAATGTCAACTTATTAATTATCCTCTGTGTATATATTTTCTTCGCATATGTAATAGCAATTCATAGTATCATTTGTTGAAACCCTTTAACGCATGACAAAAAATTCTACTATATCTAATGTAAACATCGTTATTGTTATCACGTGCTCGCGTAATTTGAAAATGCTTCTTGCTTTTATCCGTTGTTTTGTTTATGTATATTGAAATACCTGACGATGGAGCACATGGTGCTTTGAAAGATCTTGTAAGTTGTTGTGCCTTATAAATGTCTATTTTTTAGTACAGACTGTACTATTAAATATATCTTATCGTGCTGAAAGGCTTTTCGAATTAAAATACTCCTTGGCTATAATTAACATAGATTAAATATGATTATTAAGCTCCGCAGCTTTCGTAAGATATGAAGGAAAGACGTCTTCTGAAAACCGTAACTTGCTATTGCACTGTTGTGTTTCTGCGGTTGTGTTTCACACGTGTTGTTTGAGAGTGTTTCTGATCGAAAGTTTATTGCAGTGTCATTTGTAATAAATATGAATGAATCAAATTCCATAGTGCTGTTCGAAAAAGAGCTGAAGATATTCGAGGTTGGCGTAGCTACTGGAAAAATTGCGGTTCAAGAAAGTCCTCCGAAACTTGATGATCTGTTTTCCATCGAAAATATTGGTGATGCAGAACCCAAAGAAGATGAACTTTTGAAGCTTATCATGAATGGTATAGTTAAATCTCATTATGATGAAATTTTACAGATTAATATGAAAGAAGTTCTTTTGAAAGACTACGAAGGGAATTGTGAAATTATTGATAGTTTTATAGATGCCTTAAAGGATTACATTTCAGGTAATCAGAGCCCTGCTATTTATAAGAGGCAGCTCATTTTATTGTTTGTGGGTGTTGCTTGTTTGCAGAAGTTTGTAACATGTAACTGGATCGGTCCATGCCATATAAAATCGCAGCAACCGAATTTCGCAGATGCTTTATTGGATAATACTACGTGTAAAAAGTTAATTAATGATGCCTTATCACTGAATGGAGATCCCATTTACACCAATGTTGAGAATCCAAATCTGCTGATAATAAGTAAAGCTATATTCTCTGTTTTGCAAGAAAGTCAGTGTGTTACAAAACATTGGTGGATGTTGCGTTGTCTCATTATTCACCAGCAGATCTTATCAGAAAGAAATGTAAAGTTATTCAAGGAGATTAAGGAACTTACAAAGAAAGCCACAACTTTAGATTGGGTTAAGGAAGAAGAAAATGTGATTGGTAAATTGCAGCTGCTTGTTGAGATAGGGTTTGTTCATTTATATTACCACGAAGTTGTTGTGGCAAAGCAGTACTTTTCAGAGGCTCAAAACATTGTAGGTGTGGAGTTGGAGTTGTGCGGTGCTATGGGAAAACGAACTCAATTTCAGCAAAAGGCCTTGGCTCAGTTATTTGTGAAATGTAAGCAAAATCCTGCATTTGACCATTTACCAGTACTTAGCATTGATGTAACCAGTTTTCCTTGTGATCTCCACTTACAAGATGATGTCTTACTGAAAAAAGTAAAATTCCTTGATAATGAGGAGGCTATTGAAGAATTGTTGCCAGAAGAGCAGATCATGCTTCTTTTTCATTGTTGTTTGATGCAGAAAAGTGGAGCTTCTAGTGAACTTTTGGAAGAAGAATTAATGGCATACATTGAATGTTTGCTGTCACAGCCAAAAGTTTGGTGTATTCACATAAAAACCCTTGTAATGCGCTCTAAGCTTGAAAAACGCAAGTCCCGTCGAGTTGAGAGAGCCATGATGCAGTTGCAGGCATTGGTTGATGCTGTAAACAAAGAAAAACCTCCTGTCTCAACAAGGCAGTACATGTTTTATTGTACCCCTTTCCCACCTAAATGGGTGCTGGAAAAGGAACTAGCTGATATTCTTCTTTCTTTAGGTGCAGTTAAAAGTGCATTAGAAATTTACCAAAGACTTCAGTTGTGGGAAGATATAGTTTTGTGTTACCAAAGACTAGAAATGAAGGAACAAGCAGCTTCCCTTGTTCGTGAGCAAATAAAGCTGAACGAAACCCCAACTCTTTGGTGTCTTCTTGGGGATGTGCTGAATGATCCTGAGTGTTATTTAAAAGCTTGGCAGATATCAGGACAGAGAAATGCACGCTCACAGCGTTCACTAGGCTTTTACTATTACCAAAAAAAGGACTTTAAAAGCTGTATTTCTCACTTCCAGTGTTCTCTGGAGATCAACTTGCTTCAGCCAAATGTGTGGTTTGCTCTTGGCTTTGCTGCCGCACAAGTTGAAAACCACGAATTAGCTGCACAGGCATATCGACATGTTGTGACTATGGATTCGGATAATTTTGAAGCATGGAATAATTTATCCAATTCATATATTAGACTGAAACAAAAGCCCAGAGCTTGGAGAAGTTTGCAAGAGGCACTAAAGTGTAATTATGAAAACTGGAGAGTGTGGGAGAACTATCTCTTGGTGTGTGTTGATGTTGGGGCATTTGATGATGCAATACAAGCATATCATCGGCTATTAGATATAAAAGGAAAGCATGAAGATGATGAAGTTTTAGGGATCCTTGCAAAAGCTGTTTCAGGGGATCTTCCCGATGTCGCAGAGCAACCATCATCTCGTCTAAGGGGTAAGGTGCTGAGTTTATTTGGTCGGGTTACATCCAAGATAACAAGTAACAGCAACATATGGAGTGCATATGCACTGCTACATTCTTCTGATCCCAATTGTTCTTCAAGCAAAGAGCAAACTGAAAAGGTGTTAATGTATTTCCAGAAAGCACACCGTTGTTTGATGCAGCAGCCACAGTGGGAAAAGAATTTTTTAACTTGTAAAAATGTTATTATTAGTGCTGAAAGATTAAGTGATGCCTACTTAACATACTTAGGCCTTAGTGATGAGGTGTCTCAAGTCCAAACAAAATCCTCTGCTAAACTAATGTTACAAGGGGTGATTACACGAATTGAACAGCAGCTGCCAGCTTTTGAAGATTCACAGGCTGTTGAATTAAAGCCAGCAGTTGAAAACTTGAAATCAAAACTTCATAAAGTTGTATCCATGTAAGCTGTGGGTTTTTATTTGTTTACTGGATCTTACAGTTTATGCTAGTGTAAATTTGTTCAAGTTCAGTATTTAATATATTTGGCCTTGTCTAATAGTTTACTGGAGTATTCAAAATTATTTGACAGGAATGTATGTGAGAAGGGATATGACATTAATATAAAGTTTTGTTACAAATTAGGTTCAAGTACTGTATTGTTGCTGCAGCAATTACAAAATCACTGAGCTTTTGTGTAACACACAATGTTTGTGTCTTGGATAGGAAAAATTTCACAAATCACAGATATTCAGAGTAGCAGAATGTAGATTATGCAAATAGTTTCCAAATTATAAGCAGGTTTTGCAGATAGTTTTGGCTTGTAGACTTGGAAAAAAAAATGTTATTTTATTGCAATTAAAACACTCAAGGCTTTACTCAGATTGATACACTTAATTCTATTTTAACTTGAAGAACTTTCAATTATTTTTCACATCTTCTGAGTCCTTTTGTTTTTGCAGATGATTCTGGCCACTTAGATGTTATCAAGGCCTGTTCTCAATGTATAGGAACTGGATTATCAACAGTTTCATTTACATAGAAGGAATTTAAATTTTATTGCCAGGTTTTTGTTACAGTTGCCAGTTATTAAATTAAAATCATTTCCTTATGTATTTTGTAAGTCTACTATTTTTGAATTAGGTTGTTGAAAATGTTATTTATAATATTTGAAGGTTCATTGATGGAACTGTTTTTCTGGATATAAAAACTTGTTTTTATGAGGTTCATAGTCCAATATTTCCATATTGGAAATGCATAGTCCATTTCACACACACACACACATTGCTGCACATTTAATTGTAATGTATTTATTTTGCCCTCATTGGAATCTGCAATGTTCTAATAATTATTTATTGTTTTATTAATTTTTCTTTAAATTACCTTATTCTATTGTTCTTGTGGTTGGCGTTGTTGTGGTTGTGTATGCAGATACATTTTATTTTTATATAACTCTGTGGAAATCATGGCTTTAAAAGGCACTTTGTTTCCATGTTGGCAGTTTCACCAAAACAAGTGTTCCATCATTCTTTATAATGCCTCTTTTGGGTGGATTACCAAATTTCAACTCTTTCACGTACTTCTGCCTGCCTTGCTTATGTACAGCTTGCTGAGATCCACCATTTAGGAGTAAAGGAATTGGCTTTGCATAAATTTTATATGTATAAGGCATATTCAGAAAGTAAGGACCATTTGCAAATATTTTTGCTGTGGCAGTGATTTCATGCATGCGCGCTGGCTTTCCTCATAGGTGCCATTACGAGACCATAAAATTGTGTTTGTGTGTTGTTGTTCTGTGCAAAAAGTTTAACATGTATAAGAAGATCGAGCAGCCCACCAAGTAAGGTCCATAATTAGATTTTTGAATGCAAGAAATATGAAACCGGCTGGCATTCATTGTCAGATATGTGCAGTCTACACCCAGATAAAAAGGTGTGGCATGTGTACTAGTGGCATTTTCTTGCTTCGTGACACTGCTGTGCCTCACATTTCTGCGGAGACTCTAGCATTCATCATGTTATTTAACTGAAAACAAATAGATATCTCCCACAGCCCAGACTTAGTAGCTCCAAGTGACTATCACCTATTTTTTCTTGCATTTGAAGTGACTATCACCTATTTGCCCTTGCTGGTCGGCAGCCTCGTTCTATGACTAGGGGATACAAAAAACTCATGTCTCACTACAATAATTGCCTCAATAATGGCAGAAGCTATGTAGAAAAGTTGTTTAAGGCATGGTGAATCTGGTAAAAAATAAAAAATTTTGCAAATATGTTCTCGTTTAATTTTAGTAGCCTAATGGTACTTATTTTTTGAATATGCCTCCTGATGTTTCTATAGAAACATAATTTCAACATTGTGTAATAATGCAAATTTTTATACATAAACATGTGAGTTCTTTTGTAACACAACATACTTTTTATTATAATACAATAGAATTATTTTATGAAGCTATTAATAATTTTAATGCTCAAAACAGATTTTTTTAATTCTCATAAATGTGGGTTCTTTTATATGAAGGAAATTTAGTAGTGTAATACAAAGTATTCCGTCACTCTCTCATATCTTGCCTCCATGATGTTTCTTCTCTTCAAATCGTATTCTTTAAGTAAAGATGGTTTCTTCTTTATTGAAACAATAGCTGAGAAGCCATACTTCTACAAGGTAGGATCCAAAAGTTTGGAGACTTAGCATATTGTTCCTTACCTTGAATACTTTAAAACACCAATGCACAACCATCTTCAAAATAATCCCCTTGTGCGACAATGCACTTTTGCTAGTGCTTGTAGTTCTGGAAGCATTGCTGAAAGCCATGTTTTGCAACCCCTCATAATGCCTCTTGCATTGCTGTTTTTACCTCATTTGTTGACACAAAATGACGTCCCTGCAAATTTGGTTTCATCAGTGGAAAGAGGTAAAAATTGCAGGAGGATAGGTAGGATGTGGAAGCTCACATTTATACGATTTTTTGATGAGAAATTCTGTGGTGACCATTAGGAACCAATGTGCAGGCGCGTTGTCATGAAGAAGGTACCATTGTCCACTTCACCACCTCTGGCCGTTTACGACGGATTGACTCCTGTAAGCAACAAAATGTCCAGATAATGTTCCTTGTTAACTATTGTGCCCTTAGGAATAAATTCAAAATGGATAATGTCATGAGAATCAAAAAACACCTCCAGCATGACTTTCCCTTTGCGGCGATCCTGCCTGAATTTCTCTGAATGTGGCAAAGACGGTGATTTCCATGTTGAAGAAGCACACTTTGGCGGAATATCAAACAAGTAGCACCACATTTCATCACCTGTGATGATATCCAAAAAATTTAGGATTGCTGTCGGCTTTGTTGATTAATTCGCCCGATATCCTCATCCTTTTGTTCGGAGGTCAAAAGACGAGGGACAAAGTGCTGACACACTCGGTGCATGTTAAGATCCTCCGTCAAAATGTGCTGGCATGTAGTCTCCGATAAGGTAATTGCGTTGGCAATTTCCTCAGTGTTTCGACGATCGTGACGAACACACTGCGTCAGCATCATAACGTTTTCCTCACACCGTGCAGTCACAAGTCAACCACAGCACTCATTATCTGCGATGGATTCTCAGCCCTCTTTGAAACAGCGATACCATTCATACACCTTCAATCTTGCCATTGCAGAGTGACCATATATACCTCTGCAGCTGTTTTACCAAAACGCTGAGAAAGTTTAAAAAAAGCCATGTTTTTTACATCGCAGAAGACAGATGACCAGCCACGGCAGCAAATGTCTGCGCACACATTCCAATCACTTTCTAAGGGCCAAACCATTCTGACTATGGATGAGAGAGATGGTGGGATGTCATTCAGATGTCATAACTTTAACTATATGCTTGTGTTGTTATGGGTAGTCATTGTCCCCGAACTTTTGAATCCTACTCCGTATGTTAGAACATTTGGCTGACAGGCTCCTGAAAAAAAATTTTCAAGGTATGTGCTGAATGCAGCATTCAGGTCCCTTTCAGGAATTAAAATTATTCAGTTAACAAAATGGAAGGCATGATTTAGGAACAAATAGTTAACTATTTGCATAATAAGTATCTTCAGTTCAAGTCTTTAGTAAAGCAGCAAGTTTCTGTTTATCTCACATACCAATTTGTTCTCTTTACTTAGTTTTTTAAATATATTATTCTATTTGGAAACAAAACACTGCAAATCATAAAATTTGTTTTTTGCCCTATATTTTAATTGTTTTTCCTTAGCCATGGAGCAAGTTCAAAAGCCAAGCTCACACCCACCATTAAGGGGCAAATAAACTTGCCCCTTAAGGTGGACGTCTAGTGATTTTGCTTCCTATACTTCCAATGGGCAAACTTCTGTACACATTTTCTTCACAATTAATGCCGTTCCCAAGGATGAAAATTTGAACATCGATTAAAATAACTTCATATTATAACTTGGAATACTTAATAGTTTCTAAAACATAACCACAATTAAGCAATCCAACATTTCTTTGTCTTGTGACATCATCAATGTACAGGTCGCACCATCTTTTTTCTAGTCTCAACACCACCAAAGGAAAAGTTATTGATTTTTAATATAATTATGGTTATGTTTTAGAAAATATTAAGTATTACAAGTTATAAGATGAAGTTATTTTAATCGATGTTCAAATTTTCATTCTTCGGAATGTGTTAATTATTAAGAATGTACAGAAGTTCGCTCATTAGAAGTATAGGAAGCAAAATCACTAGACGTCCACCTTAATGATGGGTGTCAGCTTGGCTATTCGTTAACAAGTCAGACTGACACACATGAAGTTAGGAATTACTAAAAAGCATTGAGCTTCAAAAGTCTACCCACTGCAGCAGCAGTATGGTACTTGAGCCTTAAAGTTAGTGTAATAAAATGTGTTTTGGAAGATTTTTACCTGAAGGTGTTAGCAACATGTATGCTGATAGTTTCTTTGTTCCACAATGTAAGGGTCAATTAGAATCTGTTGGACTTCTTTTGTAGGCTTAAATATGGTATTTAAAGTGGCATTCTCTGTTGCATACTTATCGTAGTCCTTTGTTAAGTGCTAAAGAGAGGGCCAATAATAGATTCTATGATAAATGTGTAGTTTAGTGTCTTAAATTATTCGGCTGAAAATTTTGAGAAAAAGTTATATACATATTTTATAGTACGTAATTTGATATGAAATGATAAAAAAATTCCAGCTTTACAAGGCATTTTAAAGATTTTTACATAAAATTTACCTGCAAGTATAGCAATGTAAACACATGCTGTGGCAAGCTTACTCCCAAGCCCTGCTGCAATGTCATCCGAGACTCTGGCTAAGTGTGCTGTGGCAGCCATTTTGTCGAGATCTATATAATTTATTATTATTAATATTTTGGGTTTTTCGTAATCCGCTTAAAAACTGAGTTGCAATGCCCTTTCTACTGTGAATAATGATAAATTTAGAACTCTTCCAGAACAGAGTATATTGTAAGATGCAAAGCCTTGCTCTGTCTCATTGTTTTCTGCCCATAAAATGGCCTCTGCAGCATGAGCCGAAGATCATTTCGATGATGCGGCGGTGTTGGGAGTAAGCTTGCCATAGCATGTATTTACATCCCCATACTTGTAGATAAATTTTATGGTAAAAATCTTTAGAATGCATTGTAAAGCTGAAATTTTTTCACCATTTCATATCAAATTACATACTTTAAAATATGTTTTTTTTTTTTAATTTTCGGCCAAGTAATTTGGGACACTTAAAACTACACATTTTCCAATTCTATCACCCCTTCAGAGCAGGTATCTTCATTGACATTAAAAATATTTTTTTACTATGATTTTTGCAGCATTTGTCATCATATATTTGAAAAGTTGTATGTTATTTTTTGTATCCTTTACTGTAAACTTCAAATATATTAGGATTCTAAGCAAAGCAATGGATTACCGCCAATCAGTCATATGAAAGTTTAGGCATTCCATGGTTGTTAATTTTGTGAATAAATGAAACATAGACATATGGATAAAGAGATCATTTTATAATCTCAGGGTGATTCTTCCATTTAGATGACATGTTTACTTAACCACAGCTTGGTCCAAACATACAAATTTTGGAATAGGTTGTCTTGTTCACTCTGTGGTGAATCTAAATTTGCAACCACTCAATAATGCCATTATATCAAGTGAATTTTGACAAAGGACTCAAGTCCCAGTAGAAGTTATGGAATACAAATAAGTTTGATTAAATAAAATAATTAAAAGCACTTGAAAAATACATTTAGTGGCCAAAAGGCTGACCCTTTTGTTGAGTGACAAGAGGTAGATGATGAGTCACACTTGTTATGTTAAAGAAAAATTAAAAACAGAAGCTTTTGACCCTATCTTGATCACCCGTAAACAGTTGCAGTGAGATTGGTTGCCAGTATTTGATTTACAAGTTCATTACTAAAAATAAAGCAAAGTAGTACTGATAGTCCTTATTTTATCCTCATCATTTCGAAATCTCTTCTATCATTTGGCAACAACCATAATAAAGAACTAACTTGTAAATCAAAATCTGGCAACCAGTCTCATTCCAACTGTTTACAGGTGATCAAAACCCAAGACAGGGTCTTTTAAAGGCTCTGTGTTTTTAATTTTTCTTAAAAAGTGTGACTAATCATCTACCTTCAGTTGTTTGTTATGTGTGTATGGCATATTTATTATTTGTTGAGTGACATTTTTTGTCTGAAGAATATATTAAGGGATGCAAATAAAGAAGAGTAAGTAATTAAAACCTTATGAAATAACTACAGTTAATTCAGTGATTAAACTGTTGCTAACCAATAGATTCAAGAAGGATGTAACACTGTACCCTATTTTGGATACAGTTTCTTTTTCAAGTAATGTGTAACCAGGAAAGCTATGTCATTGTTATTAATATATATCATGGCCTCCACAACAGCTGACTCCAAGCACAGGTAGAAGGATATAACAGCTGTGTTGGGCTATGCAGTAGTTTTGCCTTTTTTAGCAAGAAAAGTTACACTTTAGCTACAATAAAAAGAAAATAATAATGGCACTAGTTTCCTCCAGGTGTAAATGATTTTTTTACAAAATGAACTTAAAATATTTTGGTAACCTTTCAGAAGTTAGGAACATTCAGTTTGTGTCCCTTGAGATTTTTTTGTATTTTGGTGCACCTGCTGGAGGTTTTTGTGAGCTGCTTCCACCACTAATGTTAATAAGCTAGCAAAGAAGACTGTGTGAAATATATCTCCCACACATTCTCCAGCATTTGTGGGCGTTTAACTGTTGCTGTTGTACCTGTAATACGTTCTTGCAAAGTCATGATATATGGAATAACTTGCATAAACCATATCTTTAACATAATCCCAGAGAAATTAATCCAGTGGTATAAGGTTATGTCAATTTGGGACAATGGGATTGATGCATTGCTTCCAATCTGTTAATGTGGAGGTGTTGCATAAAAAAATACACAAGCATGTACCTGATGAGGCTGTTTGAAGATGACAGTTTGTGGCGTGCCCTGCAGTTAAGTGATCGCGTGATTGATGAACATGTGCAAGAATATATTTATGGAAACAGTGAAGAAGAAAGGACCAATTATCTGCTCATGTATTAACCTACAGCAGATCTTTGGACTTAGTGCTTGAAAAGTTACATGCCCAGCTGGGCATGTGCAAAAATTATTTACCTGCCCAGGTAGTAAAATACTAAATGTCCAGGAAAATTTGTTTTATAAAATAACAAATCAGAACCCTCATTTTCTCTTTAAGTTAAAAAATATATCAATTTTTTTTTTATATGTTTTGCATTTCCATTTTAAGGGTCTGTATTCAAAATGTTCAATGCAAAAGTGTGTATCTCAAGCAGAGTTTGCCAAAATGCATAATTACGCATCTAGTACGCATTGAAATTTTACCAGCACGTAAAAGTATGCATCATAAATTTTTCTCGACGCGTAAAAATCCGTGCTGGGAATTTTTCTCGGCGCATAAAAATACGCCTCAAGAATTTTTCTCGGTCCATAAAAATATGCCTCGAGAATTTTTCTCGATATGTAAAAATATGCATCTGGAATTTTTCTCGGCTTGTGAAACTATGCACTGAAGAATTTTACCATTTCGTAAAAATATGCATCTGGACGGTATTTCTTCTTTCAGAAACGGAAGTTAACGATATACAGATTTGTTCCATAATCGTAATTTCTTTTTCCTGTGATGTTGCCTCTGTCCAGTATTGTTATATCATTTTATTCCACAAATATTTGCATTTAAGTTTGAAAATGGAGGAAAAATTTTCAAAAACGGAAATTCGACGGCAAAAAATGTTCGCTGTAATCTTTAGGCATGAGAATGCAACAGCTTCGAGGAATTTATTTTTTTCCATCAAAATTTGGGCTATCCTTGAGATCGATGCATAACTGAACATAAATTTTGAGGCAATTAGTAGTGGTGGAGGATGTTTCCCGCCTGAAACTTTCAAAAGCTGAAGTTTCATCTTTTTAAACTTTCGAAAACGGAAGTTAAACGCAGTGAAGATTTTTCCCATAATCGTAATTTCATTTTTCATGTGATGTTTCCTCTGCCTAGTATTGTTGTTAAATATCATTTTATTTCATAAATATTTGTATTTCAACTTGAAAATGGAGGGAAAATGTCCGAAAACGGAAATCGGACGTAGCAAAGATTTTCTCCTTAACTGTAATTTTTTTTCCTACGATGATCAGAACATGTATCCTGTATTCTTAAATATCCCCCCCCCCAAAAAAGTTTTGCATTTCAGCTTGATAAAGGGGGGTCCAAAAACGAAAGTGATGAAGCTGAAAAATTTGTAAAAACTGATGCATAGTGTTCAAAAGTATTTATATTTTCAAAGTTACACTATTCATCTTTTATCTAAAATAGTAAAAGCTATCATGCATTCATGATGGATACAATTGTCATCCAAGGGCATTAAAGAAAACAACAACAATACAGAAATGGGAAGGGAAACAGAGATATCAGCAAAATGAAAATTTAAGCACTGGATGCTGTGCAGCTGCAGTAAAACAAATGTGGCTGTGGAACTTGCTGAGAAGTTTATTAGATATTTTTAGATGCCTATAAGAACCTCAAAAGTGCAATGTTTTTACTTCTATAACAAATTGCTGTTCTGTGTGGTCATTACAAACATGATAAATGTAATGTTATTGTTTTAAAATACGAATATTATATTTATTTCTAAAACAAGAAACAAAACGAATCCAAATTATATATACATTGAGCAGTAGTGAAATATTTTTTATATGAAAAAATCTGGATGAATTTTTCATAATTGCCTAGCATTTTCGTAAATTGTATTTTATTTCATCTGTTAATTTTTCTAAAATACTCTTGCCTTTTGAAAATTACTCCCTAAATTTTTTTCAAAGGAGTAAAAATACTCTTTAAAAAAAAAATTTAGACAAACTGAGATCTCAAGTTTCAAGATAATGCTGAAATAGTATGAAATGTAGTATGATGGTGAAATTGGTATTTGAGAAATTTAGTGATTCTGCCATGTACCTTTCATTGAGGTTTTTGCCCTTTGTCACTAAACACAGGAGGCTAGTTTCATCATAGGCATGTATTCCGTCACTGACTATAAACAATGTTTAGAGCCAAAAAGTTACATACAGCTCAAATATCTGTAATTTAAATATTGTAATTTAAAAAGGGATATTCTTCTGTCCTTGGCACTTTGTAACAATAATATAACTTCCGGTGATTATCAGTGAAATGAAACACGACGTGCTACGACGATCTTTTTTCTTGTAATAGGAAATTCTGTTCCAAACTTTTTCATTTTTAAATTTAGTTGCCCGGTCCAGGCAATCAGATTGCTTTTTTACCTGCCCAGGTCAATAATTTATTTACACACCCCGAGCATCTTGAGCATGGTATTTTTCAATCCCTGGGACTGTTCCAAATGTGCATGCTCATGACCAAGGCTCGACAAATATGTTCCAGGTCTAGGAGCCAGCACCCAAAATTTAGGCACCAGGTGAAATGAAGTCAAATTTCAAAGAGTGCGTAAACATAATGTGTGGTAATGATGCTGGAACGAAAAATTATGCAAACTATATTTGTCAAATTTTTCATTTTACCTAAACCACTTATTGCAGAATGAAGTTCCAATTTGCTCTGTGATTTTCTTTTCCCAATCTTCCAGTACTTTCAAAAAAATTAAAATCTTACATTTTGATTTTATTAAAACACACACACACACATACATATGACACATAATTCGTGGCAACGTATAATCCATAAATCATGAAATTCTGAGAAAAACAATTTTTTACGTCTTGTAATTCTCTGTGTCATATCTGTAAATTATGAAATTCAGAAGAAAAAATTGGTATAATCCGCACCTGTCATGTTGATCTGAATCTTAGTTTCCGACAGAAAAGCAGTGATTCACAGGATGACGGACCGTAAAGTTCAAAGAATTAAGAAAGGAACAATAATTATATTTAAAAAGCAACTCTCAGTAATAAAGAACAAAAATCCCTGGATTTTGCAGCATTGCTGTAGTTCGTTAATTAGACTTAAAAATTCCGTAGTATTTGCCTCTCTTCTGAACGTTACAACTGAATGGCAAACAAAACCCGTGATTTATACGATTAGCGTAGCAAAAGTAATTAATGTGATTCACAAAATGATTGTGTGCCATGGAATATCTCTGCAGGCTTCTTTTTAGAATGTGCACTTCCGCAAGTGCAGATAGTACTGCATTCATTGCATCATACTTTCCATCAAAATGCTCGCAAGTAAAAAAACTATTCAATCTCTTTGCAGTCCCCTATTTCGTACTGCATTACATGTTTTCTGTTAAAGCATTTTCGGAACTTTCCAATAACACCACCGCTGCTCATAATTACCACAAGGATCTTTTAAAATGTCAAAGAAACTTGTTTTTTAAATTTCCTAGGTGTTTTATCCACAGAACTAGAATTCATAATTTTTTAACAGATAAACTGTGAGTTATATGACACAAAAGTACAGTATATACTGCAAATTGTGAATCTGAAGTAGAAAAAAATTTGGGGTGCCAATGCCAATTTTCTAGGCAGTAGGCGCCCAGAATTTGTTGAGCCCTGCCCATGGCATGGTTGTATTTTTGTTTATATAAATTGTCATGAGTATACAGGTCCCCCCAAAAGGACAAGAGGTGTAACTTGAACACTCCCTTAGAAATGTGAGTGCCGTTCTTGAATGGAATGTAAATATTTTTTTTTTTTTAAATAGTTATCCTGATAAGAAAAAAATAACACTGAAATTTCCCCATTCTTGTTGGGGAGCAAGCAGTGTCTATACTCCTACACACTCTTAAGAGTGTACTGTCATTAAAAGTAGGGGGCCTTATCACAACCTCTCCGTGGACCACAGGAGTGGTATCTATCTGCATTACAGTGTGCTCCTGCTGTTTCCTTTGTGTGAAGCAATTATTCTCGCACCGACCACAAGTCACCCACACATCACATAAGCCGTGGGGCATCATGGGATCTGAACTTCCGTGCACCCTTCTTATAGTGCTTCTCGGTGGCATGCCGGGCGCACGTGATTTGCATATGCCCTGCAATGCTAATCGTTTGCATGTCCTCTCGCGGACGACGCATGCTGCGAATTTCAGGCCAATCGGATATTTCCTTCTTGGTGTTGCATTTTGGGTGGCCAGCAGTGTATATATAGAATGAAGTAGGAGACTCACGAAGCACTGGCACAAAGAAAGCATAATATTCAAATCTCTGCTATTTCGTCAGTAGAACACCAACAGAGTGGAGTGGCTTTTCTATGTCTGCAAACAACCTGAAGTTCAAAGGCCCAAGCTGCCTCAGGCTGTTAGCAGACAGAAAATCCACTCCCCTCTGTTGGTGTTTTCCTGACGAAACAGCAGAGATTTGAAAATTATGCCTTCTTTGTGCTTCGTGAGTCTCCTACTTCATTTCATTTATACTGATCTGCTATTCTGGGAGCAGCAATTTTGCGCCACATATGGCAAATCGCTCACATCGGCTGTTTGTTCTTCTGAAGGTTCCGGTTTTGCCTTTCTGTTGATGTTTATTCCGTTTCTTAGGTAATTTTTGTGTGTAATTATTTTTGCAAGAAATTCATAAAGCGTAAGAAACCCGGTTTCCAAACAACATATATATACACGGTCGAGTCACATTATTGTGATCACCTCCTACTTTTGACGTCAACAACGCGTAGCCAGTGAAAGAAGGCACTTGTCGTGAGCTAGCTTGGAGGGTATACAAAAGGTGCTGTAGGCATTTTTAAACATATCACTCGTTGCTGTCATGGATAAAACGAGCGCTTTATCAGTTTTGCAAAAAAAGGATGATTATCGGCTTTCGGCCCAAGGGTGGCAGTATTTCTGAAACAGCGCAGTTTGTGAACTGTTCGCGTGTTGCTGTGGTTAAAGTGTATCGTTATTGGAGAAATGGCACCAATGCGAATAACTGACGGGGCAACGGCGGACCACCACGTGCCATTGATGTGAGAGGTGAACATCGGCTTTTGAAGGTCGATCGGCACTACAGCGGCGCAACTTACTGATCGAATGAACCAGGGGGCTACCGGAAGTATGTCTAAAAGGACAGTTCAGCGAACCCTGCTACGTATGTGGCTCCGATGCAGACGGATGGTCGCTACACCTATGCTAAAGAAGGTGCATCGGCTGAAAAGGCTTACATTTGCACGGCAGTATCGGAATCGGACCTCCGCTGATTAGCAAAGAATTACCTTCTGCGATGAGTCATGTTTTCTGCTTCATCAAACGGATGGACGTTGGCGTATAAGATGAGACACGTAGAACAAACACTCTTCAACCATTGCTGGAAGAACACAAGCTGGTGGGGCAGCGTTATAATCTGGGGAATGTTTTCGTGGCATTCCCTGGGCAGTGTTTCTTTCAGGAATTTTTGACTGGGGGGGGGGGATGAAGCCTTAGAAGGGGCAAGTTTTCCATTTGCTATAAATATATCTTTTAATTACTATATCTACATATATAGAAGTAATTATTATGTATATATAGTACAGGAGCTTATTTAGTGAGGAGCCTTGGTTCCCTCAAAAGTATTTTTTTTTTTTTTTTGGTTAAGATGGGACTTACATTAACAATAAGGTTTTAATTTAATAAAAATGCATCAACATACATTAGAAAAAAATGCTTTAATTTTTCTTCTATTTTTCTTTAACTTTAATTTTGTTCAGGTGGATTTCAAAAACTTACTTTTTTCGTCGTCATTTCTCCTAGAAGAAATTCTGTATACGCCCCTGATGTAGTAATTTCTTCAAACATTTCAAAAACAAGGTTTTTCAGCTAAACTGAAAGGGGGAGGGGGGGCTGAGGATGTGCGTCTTGGTTTCAGCAGGCTTTAAATTCTTATCGATTAAAATGCATTCAACACACTCCTCACCCTCAATCGCGATTCCCTGACTATGAGGTACGATTAGTCTACTTATAGTATTTTGAAGAATGGCATATGTCTTAAAACACTTTTTAGCAAAATAAACTATACTTGAACAAATTAAAAAATATATATAATTGGAGAAATATTGAAACTAAATACTTGAACAAATCAAAAATTATAGGCTGAATTTGTTAACATTTAGCTCGGTAACATAAAATGTCTCTGGAGGGGGGGGGGGTAGGCGAACGGTCGTTTCCTGGAGGGCCCCCCCCCCCCGATGTAGGCCTAAAACAAACACTCTCTGGGTCCACTCATACCTGTGGAAGGCACTATGGATCGAATTCGTCATGAACTCCTTGCACACCACGTACACCCATACATGCTGATTGTCTTCCGTGGGGCGGATGGGATCTTCCAGGACGACAACGCGACGTGTCACACTGCTAGAAATGTCCGAGAGTGGTTGGAAGAGCACGATGAAGACTTCAAAGTACTTTCCCGGCCCCCTAATTCCTCAGACTTAAACCCAATTGAGCATCTGTGGGACCAGCTCGATCGTGTTGTTCGCTCTATGGATCCTCCACCACGCACACATATATATATATATATATATATATATATATATATGGGATGTAAGGTCAGGTGATGCGTAACATCACAGCCTCTCCTTGACAAATGTCAACCCCGCCTTCTCGTGGTGCATCCTGTTCCCACTAAAGGGGCTCTGACGACCGCCAATAGCGGTATAACTATACCATCGGGATTAGAGGAAATGCTATCCCACACTCACCAACCCGCTTGGCCAGCGTGGTGAGTTATGGCCAAACACCTCCAAAATGACTCTACAACTTAAATCTTGGCCCTCAGTCTCCGGCAGCTGGAATGTACCTGGCCAAGGCAGCGGCCAGTGCGACATGAAGGCAGAGGGTGCTAAGAATCCCCGGAGGACCGGACTAGGCTGCCATTTGATGCTGACCTTGGCTACCTATAACGGACGCTCCCTATCTTCTGATTCAAGGCTTCTTGAATTGGAAGAGGAACTACAAAGGATCAAGTGGGACATCGTCGGGCTAAGTGAGGTAAGGAGAAAAGGAGAAGATCTCATTGAACTGAAAAGTGGACATCTCTTCTATTATCGTGGGACAGATACTGGCAGAACTAGTGGTGTTGGATTTATAATAAACAAGAAACTGAAGGATAAAGTGGTAGAAGTTGAAAGTTCCTCTGACAGAGCTGCACGACTCGTTATCCAACTATCGAGAAGATACCAGGCTCAGATTATTCAAACTTATGCACCCACCACAAGTCATCCTGAAGAAGAAATTGAAGAATTTTATGAGGAAATTCGTCATCTAAATAATAAAGGTAAGCAGCACTTAAAGATAATTATGGGAGATTTCAATGCAAAAATAGGGCAACGGCAACAGAATGAAACTTCAGTAGGTAAATTCGGTCACGGCAACAGAAACCAGCGTGGAAATACTCTCGTTGAGTTTACAGAGGCAGAAGGATTTTTCATCTTAAACTCCTTTTTCAAGAAAAAGCCACACAGGAAATGGACATGGAGACATCCAATTGGGACGACAAGTGAAATTGATTTTATTATGTGTAACAAAAAATTCGTCATCGAAGACTGCAGTGTGCTGAACAAGTTCAACACAGGTAGTGACCATAGATTGGTGAGATGTAAGATGCACCTCAACACTAAACTGGAACGTGGCAAGCTCATAAGACAAACAAAATGTATTGACATAACCAACCTTAAAAAACACCATAATACTTTCAAGTTGTAACTGAAGAACAGATTCTCTGCTTTAGAAGGCCTAACATCGGAAGAAGTGGATATTTCGGAAGTTAACAGAAAAGTAACCAAAGCTCTAATGGAAACAGCAACAAAATTAGCTGGGTCTAAGAACAAGTTGCATGTGAACAAATTATCAGGAAAAACCAAAATGTTGATGCAAAAAAGAAGAGAGATGAGGACAACTAAAGAAGATGTGACTTCCAAAGTGGAATATATAGAGCTATGCAAGACAACACGAAAAAGTATCACTGAAGACGTAAGGAAATTCAACTGTGAGCTAGTGAGGAAAGCAATTGAAAACAACCAAAGCCTTAAGATAGCAAAGGGACATCTCAGTAAGGGAAGAAAACAGATTATGGCTCTGAGAAAAGAAGACGGTTCTATAACAAGAAATAGAGGCGAAATTTTGACAAGAGTGAAAGATTTCTACTCCAAATTATATGAAAGGGATGATACATGTACTCCAGACATCATGAAAGGTACCAGAGTTCTTCCAGTCCTCCCAGCAGAAGTTGCTCATGCAATCAAGAACATGAAGCGGGGGAAAGCTCCAGGAGAAGATGGAATTACTATAGACATCATACAAGAAGCAAGTGGAGAAATTGAAACAGTACTCGCCCAAATTTTCACTCGATGCCTTAATGAAGGGAAGATTCCTGAGGATTGGAACAACGCTACAATGATCCTGCTACATAAAAAAGGTGACATTGAGGATCTCAGGAACTACAGACCTATCAGCCTCCTATCAGTGGTTTATAAAATCTTCACTAAAGTTCTTTCACACCGCTTGAAGGTAACACTGGACATGGCTCAACCGAGAGAACAAGCTGGATTCAGGAGTGGCTACAGCACAATAGATCATATCCACGTACTGAGAGAACTAATTGAAAGAGCGAGGGAATATGAACTTCCATTGTGCATGGCTTTTATCGATTATGAAAAAGCCTTTGATTCGGTGAAACCATCAGCAGTTACCACGGCTCTGAAATCCTGCGGTATTGAAGATGCATACATTAATATTATTAATAACATCTATGAAAATGCAAGTGCAAAGATTCGGCTGTTTGAAAATACAACACACATAAAAATTGGAAAGGGAGTGAGACAAGGTGACACCATATCTCCGAAGCTCTTTAATGCCACATTGGAAAATGTCTTTCAATCACTGAACTGGGAAAACAAAGGGATAAAGATTAATGGAGATTATCTAACCCACCTTCGTTTTGCTGATGACGTAGTCATTTTTGCAACTACCCCATCAGAGCTGCAGAGTATGATCCAGGAACTTGCTGACAAGAGTAAAGAAGTGGGATTAAAAATGAACTTTCAGAAGACAAAAGTGATGTTCAATGCTTTTACAAGAAATGAAGATTTATCGATTGATGGAGAAAAACTGGAGATAACAGATACATATGTTTATCTTGGACAGCAGATATCAAGTGAGGGTCACATTGATGAAGAAATTAATCGGCGTTCAAAACTTGCCTGGAGAGCTTTTGGAAGAAACAGCATAATTTTCAAGAGCAATATGCCATTATGTCTTAAAAGAAAAGTGTTTGATCAATGCATCCTTCCAGTGCTTACGTATGGTGCAGAGACGTGGACCTTAACTAAAAGAGACATACAAAGGCTGCAGACAACTCAAAGAAGCATGGAGAGGTGCATGCTTGGTATAACCAGGAGAGATAAGAAGAGGAACTCGTGGATCCGAAAAATGACGAGAGTGGAAGACATCATGATCAGAGTTAAATCCCTGAAATGGCAATGGGCTGGACATACTGCCAGAAGGACAGACCATAGATGGACAGCCGAAATTTTAGATTGGATTCCAAGGGACAGGAAAAGACCCAGAAAAAGACCACATGGGAGACGGGTGGATGAAATTCGTAAATATGCGGGAGTGACATGGAGGAGACTGGCACAAGACAGACCGTTGTGGAGGAAACTTGGGGAGACCTTCGTCCAGCAGTGGATTGATAATGGTTGACAATGATGATGATGATATATATATATATATATATATATATATATATATACTTAAGAGCAAAACTGAAGACTAAGGAAAAAATTTTAGAATTTAAAATGATATATATATATATATATATATATATATATATATATATATATATTATTGGGATACGGCATATTAACGGATATATATGTGTATAAAGCTTTATCCCTATGTTATCTCTACTCGGGAGGTATAACCAAACTGTGACTGATTTCGCAGCTTTTCCCAAATGATTCGGACCTTCGGTACATACACAAACGGACGGAATGCAGCTGGCAGTCGTGGCTTGTAGCCACAGTAATTATCAAACAGTCCCCTGAGAATATTCAACAATGTTAATATCCTTATCTTGCAACGTACCATCCGACAATAAAGATTGCAATCTCATAGGTGTCGACAAAGATTACAGTTCTTCTTAGATCATACCACCACCACCGTGCTTTCATTTTTGAATGTGAGTAACTAACATCCCCCGAAAATTTTGGGAAGAAATGCTAATTTAAAGCTACCAAGGCTACCGAAACTGGCGAAAGATGTTATAAACAAACTCTGTCAATAGACAAATGACTAAGTATGACGCGAAAAAACTGTACCAAAAACTAGTGCAAAGGCTTTAATTCAATTTCAATTAGATTGTAGGCAGTGCTTTTTTCGCCCTGGTTATGCCTCTAAAGGTAAGCTCCAAAACTTTCCAAGAGTTTTTTGTTTTTTCCTTTGGAATTCACTGTCCGTCAGTCACATGAGGAAAAGGAATATATATACTCGTACGACTTTACTGCTGTTGAGGATTTGGTCGAACGAACTGTCATCGTCCAATGAACTTTTGCCATTGAGCTTATCTTCGATTATACCACTGATCTTATCTTCGATTATTATCTTCGTTTGTCTTCGAGTAAACTATCAACGAGCTATGCTACTGTTAGGCCTTTGTTTCAAGTCTAGTTTTTGTGTCAGCTTTGTTAGATATTTCAAGTTAGCTGCTTTCTACTAATGACTTAAACTTGTGATATAGATATTTCAAGTTAGCTGTTTTCTACTAATAACTTAAACTTGTGATATAAATATTTCAAGTTAGTTGTTTTCTACTAATAACTTAAACTTGTGATATAGATATTTCAAGTTAGCTGTTTTCTACTAATATTGTAAGTTAAACTTGTTATGTGTGTCGTAGTACTTCGTGATAGTCGACAACTATTGTTGTAACTCCCATTTTGGTGTAAAGCTTTAATTCTTCCTGATCTTGCCACGAGAATTTAACAAATTCGTATGCAAATTATTTGCTGTAATCGTATTTTATTGAACCCTGAGAAGCCTTATAATTGTTTTTAAGCGTGTGATCGGATATCTAGAAATCACAGAATGCAATAAGTAGTACTTTTGTTTTTGTAACTTGGGGTGCGTGCGATCGGATTAAAAAAGCTTAGTCAAAATCATTTCTTATTCTCATGATTCCGAATCTAACACTGTAAAACCCTACAGTCGCTGGGTATTGCTGTATTTACCATATGTGCTTTTACGCCCCGATATTTCTTGACTCAGAAAATGAAATTGTCTTGCATTTTCATTATTTCACACACTAATTGTACTTGATGCTATACTGAGTGATCATTGAATTATGACCACCATCGTAGGTCCTCCATTTGCCCTCAGTACAGCAGCTGTCCGACGTGGCATCCATTCAATAAGATGCCGGAAGCAGTTGGGAGGAATGGCCGACCAAACTGTGTGGAATGCGGCCTTGAATGCAGGTATGGAGGGGATTGGTATATCCAGACGCTTGATATACCGTTCCACAAGTACTCTATGGGATTGACATCGGAAAAGTTCGGAGGCCAATCGATATGCTGTAAGTCTGATCTGTATTCCTCAAACCAGTCCTGCACAACAGTAGACATGTGATTCTCCGCAGTTATCTAGGAAAGATACACTGTAAAAAATAAGTGGTGTGAATTCACGGAAAATTTCTGAAAATAACGTGCAGCAAAGTTGCCGGTAGGTATTCGTGTTTTTCAGAAATTTCCGTTTTTAAAAGTGCCCGTTCATTTTAACAGATATTTCCGTACACAGAAATTCCGTTTATTTCAGAAAAAATCCATTTCTGGTTTTTCCGTACTTAAATTGAAATTCCGCAAAATCAACAACCCTGTACAGGACTTACCCGCAGATAATCCTTCCGGTGAGGTCAGGATCGAACACCCTACGTTACAGCTCACCGAACAGGTAACTTCGCTTTTACCAACTGAACCACTCGGCGATCGGACTCACGTAAATCATAAGACTAATCCCACGACAAAGAAATTTAGTTTTTTGTCATTAATGTGAGTGATTTAGTCATTTTATTTTCTGTTGGAGCTTATTATTTTTCTGAGTAGGTTTGTAATTTATTAATTTTTTTCCTATAGGAGGACTTTTCAAATATTAAGCATTTTTCATCATGGTTTTTCGAAGCAACAAATTGCTTTGCAACAAGATTTTTTAACTGACAATGACTCATTTATCTTTAAACAAGTTAGTAAAATCATGCAATGCATTGATTATGATATGCTTTCCAACATACCAGAAATTATTATTCAAGTTATCACTCAAGTTATGAGAATAATTGCTGTGGAATAAATCTCGGTCCTGTGCCCTGACCTTTGATCTCATTTCGATGATATTCAACAGAACCGGTTCGGTATACCTCCGAAATAACATGATAAAGTTTTGTCGCAATCGAAGCATTTTTACGTAAGTAATGATGCATAAGGGCTATGGAATAGATCCCGCTCCTGTGTCCAAACCTTTGACCCAATTTCGCCCATTTTCAATAGAATTCGTCCCAAGCCCCTACAACATATTAACATTTTATCTAAATCGAAGCATTTTTACGTAAGTTATGACACATAATGGTGATGGAAGTGATTCCGCTCCTATGTCCTGACCTATGACCCATTTCGCCCATTTTCAACAGGGTTTGTCGCCAGGTGGTCCCCTACCACATACTAAAACTTCATAGAAATCGAACCTTTTTTACGTTAGTTATGACGCATAACAGCAGTGGAATGGATCCCGCTCCTATGTACTGACCTTTGACCCCATTTCGTTCATTTTAAATAGGGTTCCTTCCCAGGTGATCCCCTACCAGATACTAAACTTTCATCGAAATCGAACGATTGTTACGCGAGTTATCATGCGGACGGACATACGCACACAACGCGTGACGTAATGAGGCAGATGGGAATCGCGACCATCTGCTCGCCGCAAGACTGTGACGTCATAAAACTTTAATGGGATCCACACACAACGCGTGACGTAATGAGGCAGATGGCGTGACCGCGCGCCAACATTCTCAAACGCGAGATTGTGACGTCATAAGATTTCTAAGCATTGGTAACATTAATAGAACGACGCCATGCCACTAAAAACGTTATAATTCGGGGTGGTTATTTAACCCACTAAACGAATTCTTCTAAAGTCGTGATCAAGCTAAATCGATTTCTTGTACCAGAAAACTGTAGGTTAACGACTTTCATCAAAATTCTTAGAGCCGTTTTCAAAATAAAATGTACATACATACATACAAGAATTGCCATTTTAAGGTGGACGTCAAGTAATTTTGCTTCCTATACTTCCAATGGAAAAACTTCTGTACACATTTTCTTCACAATTAATGCGTTCCCAAGGATAAAAAATTTAACATCCATTAAAATAGCTTCATTTCATAACTTGGAATACTTAATATTTTCTAAACCATAACCGTAATTATGCAATCCAACATTTATTTGCCCACTGACGTCATCAAAGCACAGGTCGCGCCATCTTTTTTCTGGTTTCAACACCACCAAAGGAAACGTTATTGTTTTTTAATATAATTATGCTTATGTTTTACAAAATTTTAAGTATTCCAAGTTATAGTATGAAGTTATTTTAATCGATGCTCAAATTTCCATCCTTGGGAACACACTAATTGTGAAGGAAATGTGTACAAAAGGTTTTCCATTGGAAATATAGGAAGCAAAATTACATGACGTCCACCTTAATAGTGTGGGATAAGGGCGATGGAATGGATCCCGATTCTATGTCCTGACCTTTGACTCCATTTGTCCCATTTTCAATAGGGTTCGTTCCCAGGTGGTCCCCTACCACATACTAAAATTTCATTCAAATCGAACCATATTTACGCAAGTTATGAAGCATAAGGACAATTGAATGAATTCCGCTCTTATGTCCTGACCTTTGACCCCACTTCACCCATTTTCAATAGGGTTTGTTCCCTGGCGGTCCCCTACTACATACTAAAATTTCATCGAAATCGAACCATTTTTACGTGAGTTATCGTGCCGACAGACGGACGGAAAAAGCTGGAGCATATACGCTGCCTTAACCTACGGTTGGAAAGCGTAAAAAAAGGTGAAATGTACTTTCTATACTATTATTTCACACACACACACACACACACACACAAACTAAATATAAAATTTACTCTTGATAGCTATAATAGCTTTTGTCTTAAGTTGTCTAAAGACTGATACCCAGACATCGTATAATCATCTGTACAATAAGTACCCGGTTTCTTACAGTAACACAATATATAATAAGTAGCTGGTGCACCAAATATGGGAAAGGAGAAGAAATATCCTAGGCCACAAAAAACAAACAAAATATATGCGATATATGCTATCCACAATATCCGATCTCGCTACGGAACTTCAAAACTCGACAGACGATTGAAATTTGAAAGTTAATCAAACCTCAAGTATTTCCACAAATCGCTACTATAGAGGAAATTTCTCATCAAACGGATACGGAAAAAGTGAGAACGGAGATTTTCCGTTAATACATACGAAAGGAATTGCGGAAAGGTTTCTGAAAATTCAGAATTTCCCGTTAACAGATCTCTAAAACGGTAATTTACCGTTAATATAAGAAAGAAACTGCGGAAAGGTTTCTGAAAATTCAGAATTTTTCCGTGGCACGAAAAGTCCGTTAAATTCAGGTTTTTTTTTTTTTTTCGTCATTTCATGGCAAAGACTGTATCAGAAACATGCTTCGTTAATTCACGAAAGAAATGACGGAAACTTGTCCGTGAATTTCAGAATTTTTTTACAGTGATACCGTCGCCATTCGGGAAAAAGAGCAGCATTGTTGGGTGTACAAAGCACCAGTCATACGTTGTTCCACATGCACCAAGGGTCAAAGTTTCTGCCTGGTTAACATGCCCCATACATACAAACGCCGCCTCTGGCTTTCACTCTGCAGACCATGCAGGATGGATCTCGAGTGTACCACGTTGTTTGTGCCGAATACGTACACGATCATCCACGGAGCTGAGTAAAAGACCCGAGTCGTCAGACTAGCAATTTTTTTTCCAGTCATACGAAATCCAACTTGCATGATCTTTGCACCAGGCGAGTCTTTTGCTGGATGAACCGTGGTTAGGAGAGGAGGTCGTCTGCTGTTATAACTTATGCGTGCGACGTATGGTCATGACAGATTTGGCCATGACACAGTGAGGTAGTCAGTTGTCCAACAGTGCAAAATCCATTGGCCACTAAGAGTCGTCGGGCCCATCTCTCACATCAACCTTCCGCTGTCCTTTGCAGTTTTACCTCCAAGTCATTGTTTGACCGTTTTCACGCCAGTCCGGATACATTTTTAAATACTGGGCTTGCGAACAACCCACCAAATCAGCCGTTTAGGAAGGAGAGGTCCCACTCTCCGAGCTCCCACAACATGTTCTTTCTCAAAGTAAGATAAATTCTTCCGTTTACCCATCACGCTCCGAATTTTTCAAACTACTGTTCCAATCACACCTTATACACTGAGTGGCCACTTTATTATGACCACCTGACAGTTTAAGCAAATGAGGTATGGCTGCACGCTGTTGCCGTCAGAGGGCGAGGCTAGTATAAAAAGGAAAAGCTTAGTGCTTGCGACAGTAGTAGAAGTGATTTTTGGGTGACGAGAAGGGTAAAAAAATGCGATTTGACGGACTTTCAACGAGAGATGATTGTAGGAGCTCGCAGCCATGGAGCGAGTATCACGGAAACCGCCGCATTCGTGAAATGTTCCAGAGCAGCTGTTGTTAAAGTGTTTAAAGACTGGACTGTCAGCCAAAAACTTAGTCACTACGTGCAACGTGTGGTCACCATCGACTAGTGACTGCTTGGGTGGAACGGAGAGTGTCCAGACTGGTAACAGACAATTGAAGGGCAACAGTGCAGCAAATTACGGACCATCTTAATCAAGGATCCCCTCAAATGATCTCTGCATGCACTGTTCGTCGTACACTGCATCGGATGGGATATGGCAGCCGAAGGCCTGTTCGAACACCTTTGCTGTCTGCAGTTAACAAGAGAAAACGTCTCCAGTTCGCACAGGAGCACAAGCATTGGACAGTCGATAATTGGAAACAAATTATGTGGTCCGATGTATCACGTTTTCAGTTGCACCATGCCGGTGGCCGAGTGAGAATTTGGCGGAAACAGCACGAAATCATGGACTCCAAATGCATTGCTACAACCCTTCAAGCAGGTGGAGGCAACGTTATGGTTTGGAGAATGTTTTACTGGCATGCTTTGTGCCCTTTAATTCGTGTCTGACTGGCACATCATATCTAAACATTGTTGCGGACCAAGTGCATTCTGTCATGTGGATGGTTTATCCCAATGGCGATGGCTACTTTCAACAAGATAATGCGTTCTGCCATAGTGCTCGTATTGTACAGGATTGGTTTCAGGAAAATGCCGGTGAGTTTACTTTGCTTAGGTGGCCCCCACAATCTCCAGATATCAACCCCATTGAGAATTTGTGGGATGAAGTTGAACGAGCCATCAGACAGCTGGATCCACAACCCTGCAATCTCACACTCCTGGAAAGTGCTATTCATCAAGCATGGTCTCAGATTCCACAAACCACCTATCAACATCTCGTGGAGTCCATGCCGCGAAGAATCGACGCAGTATTAAAGGCAAAAGGTGGCCCGACGAAGTACTGAGGGGGTGGTCATAATAAAGTGGCGACTCAGTGTATAATATTGAAGATTTTCCAGTTGCTTATTACAAGCAACTTAGTTTGGCCGCCCCCTGTGGTCGCGTAGTCTGAGCAGCGGGCTTCGAATCAGTCGTCCAAGGTGGCCCCGGGAAGTCATGCCTTTTGTGCTGGTCCGATGGCGCTGTCTCTCACTTACCTGGAATCTGTGGCCCCAAATAGCCACGGAAAAATTGCTTGTAGCCCTCAGAGTTGCTCATTGTGGTCGTTAAACTCCGAAACAAACAAAAAAACTTACCTTGCTACAAATAATGAAACAGAAGATTTTATGAATATTATTTATTTACATCTTGTTACATTTCTCGTGCATCTAAGCTGGCACACAGAACACCTGTACGCACAGAATATTGAAAATTGTTGTTGGGTCGTGCATCGTTGTCGTCACAGTGTTTGCCTTCTCCAGTTTCATACGTTAGGGATTTCTGATTAGTGCAAAGGTTTATCGAAGAAAGTGGATGCAAGCTTTTTTCTCTCTTTTTTCCTAGAACTGAAAAATAAAGTTAAAAGAATGATGTAACTAAAACTTTTCATTAGGAACTTTTGTTTACATTGGTAAAACGGAAACATACATCAATAAAAGTTGCATTTAGAAAAAAGTTTAAATAAAAATAGATGCAGAATTGTAGCTTGTGAGAAATTCACATCCGGATAGGCTTCCTGCTGAATGTTATTCTCATTATGCAAATTATTTCACAAACTATGCCGATTATTTTATGTGTAAACAAAAAACTCTAAACACAAGGAAGAGCTAATTAAAAGAAAAAATGGCGCTGGTGGAAATCTCCGAAGTGTTGCGATATCAAAATTTTGAGGAATCTTGCCAGGGGCGTACATATTTTTTTTTCTTTTTTTTTTTTTTTTTTTATGGGGAGGCGGTGTCCCGAAAGATGGTTTTTGAAATCCCCCAGAGCAAAATAAAATTTAATGAAAAATAGAAGAGATTAAAGCATTTTTAAATGTGAGTTGATATATTTTTATTAAATTAAGGCGCTTGTTTTCTAATGTAAGTCACATTTTAACCAAAAACATAAAAAATGGAAACACTTTCGGGGCTGCCTCTAAATACGCCCCTAGATCTTACAAGCGTCTAAAATTTTTTAGAGTACTAACTGTTCACGAGCTTTTACAGTAGGAATGGATTTTCGCATCAACTCTTTTTTTTTTTCTTCTAATTTATAGGGGTACTTTATCTTTGGTTCTTCAGTGGGGAGAGAGGCTTTGTTCATCTGTTATAAATTATAATTCACTTTTGAAGTCAAATTATTGTGTGCCTGTGTTAGTGCTTTAAGAAGGCTTTTATTGCTTCAATATTACACGCGCACATACGTACATACGTATTGAAGTTTTTCAGTTTAATAAAATCGCAATATGAAAAATTCAAGTTAAGAAAAGATGCTAAATTGCGAAGATAGTCCATCCTAGATTTTTTTCTTTTACGCCACTGTAGGAAACCTGATATTCAAGCCCCCTGTAGGTACTACCCTCTAGCTTTCCCTAACATTTAATATTCTGCTATAGAGAGGCAAGAAAGCTTGATTCGTCGAACAAGATCAAGTCTTCATTAAACCTCAAGGTATGTTTGAGCAAATCAAAATTTATTCCTCCATCCGTAATGTTGAGAACCCTGGCGCGGTATACCCACTGCCCACAACACGAGAGGTTACTTCTTGCTATTATCCCAAGGTCCTCGTTCTGCTTCAAGCGACCGCTCTTTTACACATTTTCCGGTGTATCTTCTGCGCGTTTCCTCCGGCGAAACCACCTCGCCACGCAAGGTTTTGCAACATCCCCTTGCCCTGCGCTGGGTTTGGATACCCGTTTCCAAGAACGCAAACAGCACCTTTAAAATTTTTTGTTACATTTTTGCATTGAGTCTTGGTAATACAAAAAAAATAATAATAAAAATAAATAATTCACGGTTAACAAACATTTTACAACCACTTTCGACAAATGCATTAATTTTTAAGACTCATTCCCAACAGGAAGTGTATTCAGTTTTCGCTTTGAAGCCATAACTTTTTTTCTCTAAATTATATTTTCGAAATTTGCATGGTAACAGCGGAGCGTAACTTCGTTCGTTATGTAATAACAGCGAAAAGGCACGATACTAGCTATCTGTTTGTCCGTTCGTTTATCTGCTTCTGATTTAGTGTCATGTTATATGAATCGGTTCAGAAATTTCACATAAAATTCAGCACCTTTGTGAAAGCCAAAAATGACACTTACTGGAGACTTCTGACCCCCCCCCTTCATTTAAATTTTTGAATTAGGTGGTACCTCTCCACTTAAGAAATGAACATAAGCCACTCACCTCCCGTACTGTGAGAAGCCCGTTGGTTTTACGACTGAAGCAAGCTAATTAAAGAAATGTCTGGTGGAAAACAAAACATGAAGAACTCTGAGGAAGATTTGGTAGACACTGAATGATTAACAGCTGACTTATCATCAGCTATCAGGTGACCTCTCGTTTTATTTACCAGTAAAGGGAATTTTGTTGCAAGAAACCCAAGTGCACTGACAAATTGCTCTCTTAAAATGAAAACATAGTTAACCCATATGGGAATCCCAGCTGTTATCGATGCTAAGAATACCTCATAAATTGACTCCTGTAGACAGGGCTGAAACTTCAGCAGCTGCCAGCAGATCACGTTTAAAAGGGAACTGCCCGCAACTCGGGGTCACTCCGGCAGCACAATGCGCGTTTTACAGGAAAACTAGCTGCTTGAGTTAAAGAATCTTCGGTACGGCGTTTTACAGAAAAACTATTAGGGGAATGCAAAAGTTTCCGCTAGCGGGTGCTGTAGGGGTCTAACCGGCCGGTGACCCGTGTTGTCAGTGCGTACATGAAGCCAAGTCTGTTGGTCGATAAAGTTCATTTGCGGCACTGTTTGTTATTCGTGGTTAATATAGGGGAAAGTGCGAGTGAAGCATACGGTTCTATATGTCAGACGAATGGCGAAATGGTTATAAGGGAGCGTACGTGTCGATAATGGTTTGCTTGGTTTAAGAAAGGCTATCAAAGTTTGGAAGACAAGCCACGAGCAGGTAGACCTCAGGAACTCGCAGACTAGGAGCTGGAATCGATATTGCAAGAGGATACCACACAATCGCCCACGCAACTGGCGAAGCGTTTGAAAGTGGCTCAATCGACGGTGGTACGGCGTCTGCAGGCCTAGAGGGAAATCCAGAAGATTGGCAGGTGGGTTCCGCATACTTTAACGGAGCGATTGGGAATCTGCATGTCGTTGCTGAAGAGGTTTCAAGGGAAGAATTTCTTGTGGAAGGTTGTCACCGGGGATGAAAAATGGGTCTATTACGACAACCCCGTAGGCAAGCGATCTTGGGTCGACCCAGGTCAGCCATCAACATCCACTGCAAAACAGGATATCAACGTATAAAAGGTGCGGTTGTGTGTGTGTGGTGGGATATGCATGGATTGCTATACTTCGAACTGTTGAAACCGCAATCACTGCACAACAATATAGCGATCAGTTGATAAAACTGAACACCGCAATCGAGCAAAAACGCCCATGGACAGGTAAAGAACCCCGCCCAGTCATCCTGGTACACGATAATGCCAGACTACACGTCGATGCCACCATGAAATCAACCCCTGAACAGTTACACTGGGAGGTTTTACCGCGCCCGGCTTACTCCCCGGACATTGCACCCTCAGACTTTCATCTGTTTCGCTCTATGCAACATGCCCTAGCCCAACAGCTGTTCACCACAGTTCCAGAGGTGGAAAATTTCGTCACTGCGTTCTTCAGCTCAAAACCCGAGTCCTTCTATCACAGGGGCGTTCATTTGTTGCATGAAAAATGGTAAAAAAGCATTGATGCTAACGGCCAATATTTCGTTGCATAAATGTTTACTGGTTTACTGTGTGTTCCTGTCTCCTTTCTCCTTAAAACAGCAGGAACTTTTGCATACCCCTAATAGAAGCTTGAGTTCAAGAAACTTCAATACGGTGGTTTTCATGAAAAATAACAGCTAGAGTTCAAGAAACTTGAATGAAGCGGTTTACAAGAAAAGTTGCAGTTCGAACTCAAAACACTTCCGAACGACGTTTTCAGGAAAACTAGCATCTGGAGTTCAAGAAATGAGTACGGCGTTTTACAGGAAAACTGACAGTTCAAAGGAACTTCAGTACGAAGTTTTAGGAAAACTAGCAATTTGAGTTCAAAGAACTTTAGTATGCTTCAAAGTAAGACAAAAACAACTTCCGTGGCTGCAATTCCATGTCACGAGCACTGTTAAAAATTTTGTTGTAGGTTGCATCAAAAAGTGGTGCTATATCGGCTGCACCACGTTTAGGACAAAGGAAGACCATTGTGTGTTATCTGTACATGAAACATGCAAAACATGATGAATTATGCACCATATTGTGGTATATCCAACCTGAATGGGGCTAACTTGTACCCATTGCGCCATATTTTTGTACGTTTCATGCGTCACACAGTGATTTACCTTTGCCCCAAAAGTGGTGTAGCACCATCTTTGGGAGCAACCAGCTACAAAATTTTTAACAGTGAGCCGCCACTGAAAAACACCAAGTAATGAGATTTGTTATCACACATTTTGGCATATCAGTGCCGGTCAAAAATTGATCTTCCCTTCAGTTCCTGTGTCTATTTGCAGAAGCCTTCTCATCTAAGTTCCATTAAAAATTTCTTTAGTACCTGGGCGACGTCAACGATTAATTTTGCATTTTTAGTGCTTCTGGTGCAGTGTCATGGCTGAGTGGTGTAAATATTTCTGTATTTCCCCCTATATTTCTATAAAAGTTGACCAGTGATCCGCGTGGACGCAGTCATCAGTTCTTAAATTAGCAGGAACACAAAAGCTGACGCATGTGTAGAAGAACGCCTAAAATCTCCTTCATACTGTTGTACTTTTATTTCTAATCTGTGGTCACTTCCAGCCAATATATTTCCACGTGATAAAAGTGAGCCATTCACTGAAACAACTAATTGAGCTATCTTACCGCAGAGGAAGCTTTCTTTCGTATGTTTTTAGAACTAGGTACTTAATTCGAAAAGCATACGAGAGAAAACTTTTTGGGAGGCTCTTTTAATATACAATATATTGAGAATGGATGAAGAGATGAGAAAACTGGTTTGGTGGAGTGTCAATAGGTGGTATAAAAATATTAAATCTAAGATATGCGGATGACGCCACTATAATAGCTGGTTCAGTGAAGGAGATGGTGCAGTTTCTTAAACGCATCGAAAATTACAGCGCCGAAGCTGGCCTCAGGCTGAATAGAGCCTGCCGCCTTATGGTAGTTGACAAGGCCGGAGTACTTCCTCAAAACTTCGATCAGATACCCGATATTGCCCCCAAATCAGAAGTCATTTATCTGGGGGCCTTCATAACCAATAACGGCAATTGCCAAGGTGAGATCAGAAGGAGGATCCGAATGGCCAAATCTGTCATGGCAGGGCTTGCAAAAATCTGGAAGGACCACCAGATCAGCAAAACCACCAAGCTGAGACTGGTCAAGGCCCTTATGTTCTCCACACTTACGGTTCTGAAACATGGACCTTAATGCAGCATACCGCAGAAGAATTGAGGCGTTTGGAATGATCTTTTACTGACGCATGCTGAGAATATATCCTGGGTCGTGCATAGGACTAATGCACCAATCTTCAGAAAGCTCGGCGTACATACGCACAAGCGACTTCTTCAGACAATTCAACGACATATACTAACCATCTTTGGCCACATCATCCGGCGAGATGGTTTAGAAAAACTTTGCATTCAATGGAAAGTCGACGGCAAAAGAAAGAGAGGACGTCCCCCAAGCAGATTCATCGATAAAATAAAAACTCTCACAAATCTATCTGTGGTGCAAATCATGAGAACTGTGGAGAACAGACAAGAATGGCGAACCTTGACTGCCGACAGGATGTGAATTGGGTCACGACGCTCGAACCGAGCAACGAAGAGATATATATATATACTTTCACTCTACTTTGGTGGTGAATGAGAGCAAATTGACTGTCACTGAGATGACATGTGAAGCTATATCTTGAATAATAAAATCGGATATTTAGAAAATTTAAAAAATGAGTATTTGAATTGTAAAGCGCACAGTGAATCATTCATAAGGATTTCTACAGAATTTATCAAGAACGACAAACATTTGCGACTCTAACAACTAATGCTTAAATTAAAAAGCTTGTGTAATATTGTGCACCTTTTTTTCTGCATGCTCATTTCGTAGCATTTTTGCGATAAATTCGTATCATTTGTTTTTAATTTCATCTTTAGTTCTTAAGTATCGTTTACTGATTATTTATCTGCACAAGTATTCCACGATTGTTTAATTCATACTGCACGTGGAACTTCGAAAGTCAACATTTCACTGAATAAAAATAGGGAAAGATTATACGCGGCTACAGACAACCTGATTACTTTAAGAAAGCACTGACGTAATTTTAATTGCTGCCTGCTTTCTTATGAGCTAATAAAGGGAGTAATCTCCACACTAATAACAAGAAAAAGCAGAAATACTAAAAAACAGGGAATGTTTTTAAGAGCTCTTCCGATTTTTTTTTCAACTTATTTGAAATTTTTAGCATTTTCGTGACTTACAGAAAAAGAAACACTGAGAAATTCCGAAGTTTCAAAGTACCCCTAAACATTTTGGAAGGAATTTCTATGTAAAAATGACGTCATGTTTTTAATCAGTGCTTTGGGTCACGGATGGCCTGGTGGTCAACGCTCGGGACTGCCACGAAGAAACCATCAGGTTCGATTCCAGGCTGGTACGAACGCTCGAACCATTAAATATCCGCCGTGCGTCGGATGGGCACGTTAAGCTGTCGGACCCCGGGTATTGCTGCCCTCCCCTCGAAATAAATAAGGGCGCCTTCTTCCCACTTTGTACCTCCTTTCCGTGTCACTTTCCTGTCGGGCACTCTCACCCAAATCGCCTACCTTCCTATTTCTAAGGGTTGTTTAAGACTTGGGGTCGGACACTCCCTTCCTAAAATCCTCTACATATGATCTGATCTGATCAATCAGTGCTTTACTTACGAGTAATTTTGTTGTGTTGAAGGGCATTCTTGAACCGTTCGGTTGGCCGCCTTGGGGAACGACGGGTTTGAGGCGGAAGCATCTGAGTGTTCGTCTGTGATGGCCTGGGTTTGAGTCCCGGATGAGGTATGAGTGGTGCAGTTGTCTTACCACGTTGGTTCTCTGCCCTTCCTGGAACCAATGGCCTCAAATTAGGGACCTGCTACTTGTTATAGCCGTCAGAGTTGCTTATGGCGGTCGTCATAGCCCCCGAAAAAACAGGATAAACATCTTTCTTGATGTGATAATCCTGAAAATGAAAATGGTAGTTGTTTTCGTGAAAGCAAAATTACCAAAGAAAGCGAGAAGCCTAAAGGTCAATTTGCTAATGACGGAAAACGAATTCGCCCTTTCTGTAAGAAATATGGGTAAAAACAACTAGCAGACAAACGGTACATTTTAAACATTATCGAAAAAGAAATTAAAATCAAGAAATGATGCTAATTACTCCCCAGAATAATGCCAATGGTCAGGCAGATGAAAGTGGAAATGATAATACCAGGGCGTAACTAGGGCAGGGAAAGCGGGGTGGCTGCCCCGAGCGCAACTTAAAGGGAAGAGGGCGCAAAAATCATTGATTGAAATTAGAATTGAAACTTTTGCACCAGTACAGTTTTTTCGCGCCATACTTTTCACTTATCCATTTACATAATTTCCTTGTAATATGCTTCGCAAGTTTGAGTAACCTAGTAAATTAAAATTCTCATTCTTTTCTCAAAAATTTCAGGGGATATTAATTGCTTACATTGGAAAACGACGTACATTGATAGAGAACAATGTTGTTCGGTACTGAAGTCCGAAACAGTTGGGGAAAGTCCGTGCAAACAGTCAGTCTGACCTCCCTATAGATATAACATTTGGGTAGAGCACCAATTTTATCTTGTCGAGCCCTTTATTCAACTTCATTTTTATAAGTTCCTGTTTCAAATAACTTTATACATATATAATAGAGAGAGAGAGAGAGAGAGAGAGAGAGAGAGAGAGATAGAGAGATATGGATGTATGGATGTGGGAGCAATATTTTGTGGTTTGTCTCGGGCGCAGAAATACCCAGTTACGTCTCTGGATAATACACACCTTGTGTATGGTTCCCAAATGTTCGTACTGTACATCATATACTTCGCATAAATGTTGTGATATATGGTCATATTAAATTATTGTCACCATTTTCGTATCTTAAAGAATTTTAAAAATGTCAATATAGAAGCGATGAATAGGAAAACATTTCAAATAATGCCAAACATGACAATAATCATTCTGATGAAATTTCGCCAGAGGATTATAACAATTTTATCGTGAAAGAAATACGGGATTACGCCATATAATACAAATTTAGAAGATAACAATCCGATTTTTGGCGTAAATGTGACAAGGATGGTAAGTCAGATAATATCCGAAAACTTGAAAATATTCATCGTCCTGGAGCGGGACTCGAATCCGCGTCTCCGAGAAAACGCCCGGGTATGCTAACCACTACACCACCCAAAACGACCAAGTTTCAAGTTTCCGATCAATTTGACCGGAAACTTAGCATAGCATAACCCGGGCGTTTTCTGGGAGACGCGGATTCGAGTCCCGCTCCAGGACGATGCAAATTTTCAAGTTTTCGGATATTATCTGACTTACCATCCTTGTCCCATTAACGCCAAAAATCGGATTGTCGTCTTCAAAACTTGTACAATTTTATCGATTTAAATAAGACACTCCTAAACACTGCTGAAAGAAAAATTCTGTAACTTTCAAAGCCGATTATAAGATTATATTTATTAATTTTCTCGTGTTTCGAATTGAAACACTCCCTTCGAGAACCAGTAAGTGTTCAATACCTAGGTTGTGAATGTGTGCTGAAAAGACTTCACACAGGCATTTCATTACTGGATAAAGCTACGTGTAGGTATTCTTGTCAGTATAGTAGTATGAAACTTTTACTGAACTGAAACACGCGTCCCTTTATGCAAGACAGCGCAGCATCCAAGAAGTAACTACGTGAACCGTCTGTTGTTTGAATATATCTTCGCATTTCATACACCGAATCAACCTAAGAGAAATCTTCGTGCCTCGTATTTATATTCCGAGTCAACCTATGAGAAATCTGCGCATATCGTACCTTCACTGGTGTGCAAATATTAAGGACGAAGAGGAGAAATTAGCATAACAACGGAACGAGCAGGCAGAACGGACCAAAAGACCACTCAGGAGATAGACTAGGGTCCGGTACGGTAGGGCATGCGTATATATGCAGCATGATGTGGGGGCCGGGAGAGTGTCGGAAGGGTATAAAGCACACGGGCGGTGTACGCTCAGCAATTCGGTGAAAGCTATTGCACGGTGTACATCGGTTTGAACGACGTCGAGTTGCTGCCACCGTGTGATATGGCCAACAGGCAATCCAGTAGACGACATCTGGATGACTTTACCCGAGGTCGCGTCATTGGGAAGTTAGAAGAAGGTCGAAGTGTGACTACTGCAGCCGAGGAGTTAGGGATCGCTCACACGAGCTTGGAGAGAATTTCAAACGACCGGAACAGCTGTCCGAGAGTTTAGCAGTGGTCGTCCACGAGCAACCACGGCGGCGAACGACCGGTATATTGTCCTACAGGCAAGAAGAGACAGACAGCAGACAGCGAGAAAAATCGTAAGGCAAATGCAACAGACAACTGGACGTCCGTTATCTCGTTTTACCGTGGCCATGAGGCTGCACATAGGTGGTCTATTTACACGACGATCAATACGGTGTGTGCCATTAACGCCTGCTCATCGGAGACGGCGGTTTCTGTGGTGACAGGAACACAAGAACTGGACACATCAGCAATGGGGCCGAGTTCTCTTTACGGATGAGAGCCGATTTAGTCTGACGAGCGATTCTGGACGTATACACATCTGGAGAGAGCAGGGAACACGCAATCACACCTCCAACATCATCGAAAAGGACCGGTTTGGAGGTGGCGGAGTTCTCGTTTGGGGCGGTATTATGCTTGGTAGCCGTACTGACCTCCACATCTTCCAAGGAGGTTCAGTCACTGGTGTCCGCTATTGTACCGGGGTTCTCCTGCCTCACGTGCGTCTGTTTAGAGGTGCTGTGGGTCCTGAGTTCCTCTTCATGGACGACAACCTCATCGTACAGTGGCTGTCGCAGAGCTGTTGGAGAGTGAAGATATTTAACGCATGGATTGGCCCGCAAGGTCCCCGGACCTAAATCCAATCGAACACGTGTGGGACCTTCTCGGGAGACGCTTGGCAGCACGTCACCAGCCTCCAGCAACAATTCCGCAGCTGCGATTGGCGCTACAAGAGGAATGGGCCGCGGTGCCTCAACAGCTCCTTGACAACCTCGTCCTCAGCATGGACAGACGTTGTAAATCCTGCAACGCAGTCAGGGGTGATCATGTCCCCAACTAAAGACTGGAATTTTCTTGGCAGCCGCCTATCACATGGACGTTTCTGTCTTCTGTCCAGTTGTACTCGAATCTACCCTTTCAATAAAGTGCCTTTGTATCCTTTGGATTACTTGCTTGGACGGTTTTGCTCACTTGTCCCATATTCTTACATCTTGGGGATCTTATGGTATGATTTGAGTCAATGTGGAGCACTTCTGCACTACGTTACATTCGAAGAACCGTCTCGTCTTTAATTTTTGCACGCCACTGTATATTCCGAGTCAACTTAACAGAAATCTTCGCATTTCGTACCTACATAGTACATTCTGAGTCAACCTAAGAGGAATCTATTTTTCTTTTTCGTTTTTTGAGTGGGAGTCCCTAATTTAAGACCACTGGTTCCAGGGAAGGGAAAGAGGCAGGGCCGTAAGACAAACACGACATCCATGCCTCACGGGATTCGAATTCTGACCCAACTGGGACGAATAATCACAAGCCAGCGTTTAGACCACTGAGCCACCGGGGAGGCGAGAAATCTTCGCACTTAGTACCTATATTCCACTATGGAAGGTTGGTTGGAACGTACTACAGAGGTGAAGGACGTGTCAAGATGACATCTGCAACTATACATTCCGTCGGCGTAGTTTAGTAGGTTAGAACAACTGGCTCCGGAGCGAGGAGGCGTGGTTTCGATCATCGTCACCGACAAATTTGTGAATTTCACAAAGTACGGAACAGCTACTTACGCCACGAAAAGTAGTCCCTAGCCTTTAGATCTACAAGCAACAGAATTATTGCTCAGAAATCATTTTTGTTAGCTCACCATTTCATTGGGCACAATTGCTATCTACAACAAATTTTCACAATGTCAGAGCGTTTTTAGAAACAAATTCAATATGAGAAGTTACTCAATCAAGAATCTTGCATTTTCGGTAGCTGGAGAACGTCCGTAATTTGGCGACGGGAAAAAGGGTTTAAGACTTCTCCCATTCTTCACAACACAAATACAATAAATTAACAATCAGGAGAAACTCGAGGGGCGGGGGAAGTTTCTTCAGCAGCAGTAGGGGAAGAATTTCATCGAAGTTTAGACACACCACACCCTCATTCTCGTTCTATCATTACTAGTTCTCTTGCAATGGATTCCTGTTTAAGTTTCCTTCAGTTCCTTGTGGTGTTAAGATTAATTGCGATGCTCCGCGTAATTCCGGATGAATGAATGAAGGTCAGTGCAGGCGTAATTGTTTGACAGAAAAACATAGTAGGAGTTCTGTCCAGCATAGTCTGATTCCTTTTTGCGTTCTATCGAGAGGCAGTGATCAGGCTTCCCTACTTTTTACAACAGTACACTCGTACAATGACTTGAAGTATATAGTTGGAAAGTAACGCGTAACTTGCAGCAGATCCTGACAGCAGCACGCCATTTTTGCTGGAATCAGTAATGAAATGTAACCACAAAAATTAAAAAAAATAGTTTCACTTATGTAGCATTGCAAAAGTTCCGTAAATTGAAACGAAGTTTTTCGATGTTTTTCCATGTACTTCCATTCCATCACTCGACGAATAGAATTCCTTCTCGCTCTCGCAGAACTCAGATTCAATATACTGTACTTTCTGGTCAAAGCACAACTTACGGCACGAATATGTATAGTCGCTAGTGTTCTACGTTGAATGTTTATCACAGGGAGCCTAAGAATTCAATGTTTATCACATATTCCGAATACCGAAGAAAAGTTTGTCAATACGTTTCTTGATGAAAATCTATCTACAAAATTTGCTCGAGTGGTTGGGAATGGGATAGACTTTTGACAGCTAATTGTGAACTTAAAAGATATGTGCAGCTTTTGCTTACTTATAATATTTCACGCCTTGTAAGATTATAATAAGGCAAAAACTGTATATACACTGAAACAGCGAATTATTAGGAATACTCAATAGCAATCAGACACGTGCCATACTCACGCATGTAATTAACTATGACGATGAGATGGCTCTTTATAAACAGCTCACTGCAAATGACGTGTACGAAGCGTATAGATAGTACCAATATGGGAAAGACTCCTTTAATACCTTTTACAACAAAGACTGTTTTGTGCGAAGTTTCTCCCTCAAAAATGCACATATTTCCCGCTGGGGGAACAAATGTAGATTGCATTTCCTCCGATATGTGTGCTTCTAAGAGTCCAATCTGAAAAAATTATTTTTGCATCGGATAGAGTTCCATTGGAAAATGTTCAGCATGTATTTCTAATTGTTGGTAAAGAACTGTTTTGCCACCAGGGGGCGTAAATATCTATTTCTGATGTATTTGCAGCTACAATATCCGTGCTTCTGAAAACTCGACTGAAAAAATTCTGCGGTCGGTAGTGGACGATGATCGAACAGGCACACGTGGCGCCAACTATGATGCCACGTTCAAAGTCACCCAGATCATTTTAATGTAATACGTCTTGTAAGACCTCATGGGCCTGGAGCAACGAAGGTTCTTACAAGGCGTGCAAAACAAAGAAATTATGCAGTTTTTATCGAGGGGGAGGATTATTACAGACCAGGATATTTTGTACTGAATCATAGTCCAGTTTTTAAAATGTAACCCTTTAATTTAGGGTCCTTGTGTTTTTAAAAGCTGAAAAATCTGCATTACTATTTGTATAAAACACTGCTAACTAAATTAAATGCTTCAACTTATAGCTTTTATGATTGCTTTGGGGTGTAATAACTGCCACGAGCGACTCGTTGGGCTATAAGCAGTCGTCTGTTTCTAATTTGGCGCCACTGGTTCCCGAGAAGGACAGCCAATTCCACCTATGTCTCATCCAGTACTCAAACCCGAGTTCATTTTGGACGTATGATCAGAGTATGCACCTTATATCACTCGACCAACTTGTGACTTACACATGAACACAGGTTAGTCATTTGACGTTCTCGTTCCCGAGGTATACCACCAGTTCAGATGGAAAGGTCAAGTGTGCGTGTGAGCGTGTGTGTGTGCGCACGCGCGTGTTGAATTACAAAATGTCTTTTGGAACTCCAGCTGATTCAGTTGCCAGTTTAGATCCATGTATAAATATGTCACTTTGTATGACATATTCATGGTAATTTGCTGAGTTGCATCTAAAACCTCATATGATTTAATTGCCTGTTTAAATAATGTACGCAAATTACTTTATTTTATATAATAGGTTACCCATGTAAGTGGACAGTACTTCGGTAACTGGGATTCCATTTGGTTCAATTATCTATTTAAATCCCTTAATACTTTTTCGTTTGTGCGCTTGTTTAATCACTGAGGGACATCTGAAACCCAAACTAATTTGATTATTTACAGTCGTGGCCTAAAGTCCTGCACCAGTAGACCGAAAGTCAATTTTTTCATGTTTGAAGTCAACTTATACAGCTTAATGGTAAAGTCAGGAATACATATTGTACATCATTTTAAAGGAAATTTTATGCTGAATTCAAATATTTTACAGAATGTTATTATCAGTAATAGAAGTGAAGTTACAAGCAAAAGTACATCGTCTAGTTATAAAAAGCCAAAAATAGTGGAATTTGTGAAATTAGGGCACAATGCATTTAACGTAAAATTACTGTACAGTCCATTATTAAAACTTGCAGGACACTTGAAATAACTTACCAACAAGCAAAATACGCCTTAATATTTAATTGGATAACCACGGTTTCTTAGTAACAAAGTGCACCTTCTTGGCATGGAACTAATGAGTTTCTCTAGTTGTCCATTGGTGATAACACGGTGCCATACGGCCCTTAAAGACTCAATTAATGCTGTTTTAGATGTAAGTCCTTGTTGACTGATCTTTTGCTTCAATCTCACCCACAGATTCTTTATGGAATCAAGATCCGGTGACTGTGCCGGCCACTGAAGTTTTCTTATAACTTTTCGATTAAACCACTCGTCAACCAACTTTGATCGATGACATGGCGCGTTGTCGTCCTGAAAGATAAAATTCCGCAAACTCATGTCTTGTGCAGATGGTAGCAGTTTGGACTTCAAAATATCCACATATTTCGATCCATTCAATGTGCCATCAACAATGTGCAGACGGCCAACACCACTGGCTGAAATACAGGACCATAACATCACCGAATGTCGGTGCTTGATTGTTGGCTGGGTGCGGCATTCCTCATATCTTTCACCAGCCCGACGACGTACATAATTATTTCCATTATTAGCAGAAATAACAACGGTTGCTTCATCACTGAAAATAACATTTTTCCATTCATCAACACAACAGTCCAATTCTTGTGTGTTTTGGGCCAAGCAATTCTTTTGAGCCGTTGTTGTTCAGTAAGGAAAGGTTTTCGTGCAGTCAGTCCATTTTCTTGTAGCCTGCGACGAACTGTACGTGCAGATGCAATAATGCCTACTTCATTCTCCCACTCATTTCTTAAATCAGTGACTCTTTTAAACCTTGATTTTAAGTAACGACGAATCAACATGTGATCATCACGTTCAGTACACAGCCTTAGTCGACCTGTTCTTTTTCTGTTTCCCGCACATCCTGTTTCTGCAACTCTTTTAATGCTGCGCAAGACAGTGGAATGATCACAGCCACATTTAACAGCAATTTTACGACTACTGATAAACTTCCGTCAACTGACTACAAGCAGCTACGTTCTTAGTCAGCAAACGATTCTACATCTTTTTGTATCTGACTAGCAGACGTCGGAGACAGTTATGGTGGATTCGAGGGGCGCGAACGTTTTTTCAGAACTGGATTTGTGTTTCCTCACTTGCACATTTTTGCTTGTAACTTCAGTTCTATTACTAGTAATAACATTCTGTAAAAATATTTGAATTCAGTATAGAATTTCCTTTTAAATGATGTATAATATGTATTACTGACTTAACCATTGTGCTGTATAAGTTGACTTTAAACATCAAAAATTGACTTTCGGTGTACGATGCAGGACTTTTGGCCACGATTGTATTTGAATGTGTATGTAAGTTATTTTCTTTTGTGTGGTGTGTTGATTTTGAATTACTGAGTGTCATTTCAAAACTTAGATGGGTGGCGCAGGAATCTAAGCGATGGCTTCTGGTTATTCGTCCGAGAAGGGTCCGGGTGCGATACCCGGTGAGGCATGGACGTTGTGTTTGTCTTACGGCGCTGGCTCTCTCCCTTCTCTGGAACCAGTGGCCCTAAATTAGGGGCGGACAACTGCTTATAGCTCACTGAGTTGCTCACGGTGGTTGTTAAACCTCCAATAAAAAAAATACTAACTTAGATGATTTAATTGCCTATTTAAATTCGGATGCAAGTTATTTTCACTTGTGTATGCATATTGTTAAATTGCTGGGTGTTATTTGAATTCCCTGCTGATTCAGTTACTTACTTTCTTGCTAGTTTTCCTGATTTAAGTCCGTATGTAAATAACTTTCTCTCTGTGTGTCTCCTGAATTACTGAGTGGATCTTACAAATCCCTACCGATTTAACTAAGTATTTAATTACTTGTCCTTGCGGGTGCATATTAAATTTCTGAATCCCCGAACGGTTCAATTACCTATTTGCCGCACCGGTGGCGCAGTGGTCTAAGGCGCTGGCCTCTGATCATTCGTCCGTAAGGGGTCCGGGTTCGAATCCCGTCAGGCATGGATGTTGTGTTTGTCTTACGGCACTGGCTCTCTCCCTTCCCTGGAACCAGTGACCCTAAATTAGGGACGGGCGACTGCTTATAGCCCATTGAGTTGCTCACGGTGGTCGTTAAACCTCCAATCAAAAAAAAAAAAAATTACCTATTTAAATCTACACTGCTGGCCACCCAAAATGCAACAGCAAGAAGGACACGAGATAGCAAAGCCAGATTTACTGGACACATAACAACAGATACAAAGATGAAACGATTGAGCTTACAGGCCCGTGCGACTTGCGGAACACGCAGACATCAATAGTTCGCGTGGCCCCCATGGCTGGCAATAATGGCCGCTACACGCCGCGGCATCGAACGAAAGAGCATTGGATGTGGGTTTGGGGTATGTCGGTTCAGGCTGCTTCCACACGTTGCCACAGTTTATCAGGCGTAGTCGCGGGTGGTGCTTGCCGGGCCACTCGGTTGCCGATCAGCGACCAGACGTGTTCGATGGGCGACATATCGGGAGAACAGGCGGGCCACGGCAGCAGTGACACCTGGTGAGCCGTGAAGATTTGTTGCACGATGCGCGCCACGTGCGGGCGCGCAATGTGCTGTTGAAACGTGGCTGCTGGCAGGTCCTGCAGATAAGGGAGGACTACAGGTTCCAAAACGTCGGAGATGGTGCGGTGGCTGTTGAGTGTACCGGCGATGCGTACCAGAGGGGTGTGGGTGTCATATCTAATTGCGCCCTAAACCATAACGCCAGGCGACGTACCGGTATGGCGATGCATAATGCAGGCGTCATACAGTCTCTCGCCGCGGTGCCGCCACACGCGGATCCGACCATCGTGGTGTTGCAGGCAGAAGCGGAATTCGTCGGAGAAGACAATGTCGTGCCATTCCGTGGTTCAGGTGCGGCGTTCAACGGCCCACTGCCGCCGCACTCACCGGTGGTGTAACGTCAACGGTAATCGGAGCAATGGGCGCCGTGCGACAAGTCCCCGCTCCTGCAGACGACATCGAACGGTACGTGCTGACACAGGTTGTTGCGCAACACACCCTAATTCGTGCGCTAACGTTCGTGATGTGGCGGTGCGAGCCGTCAATGCCCGCCGCACAACATGCCGGTTCTCTCGTTCGGTGGTGTGCCGCGGCTCCAGCAATCGCACACGTCGGTCCGTCCGTCCGTCCGTCCGTCCCTTCTGCACCCACCGAATCCATACTCGCCTCACTGTGGCTGGATGTCTCTCCCACACGGGTGCCGATGTTTCGTTACGATAAACCGCTGTCGCGATAAGCCACTATTCGTCCTGGGTCGAACTCCGAAACGTGCTGGAATGACTGCCGTATTCTGCCACGAGGCATCAGGAAGCTTCCCACGCACAGGACCTGTGCGTGGGAAGCTTCCTGATGCCTCGGCAGCACAACACACTTCCATTATTTACACCCCGCCTTCTGTGCACCCTTCTTATAGTGCTTCTCGGTGGCGTGCCGGGCGCACATGATTTGCATATGCCCTTCAATGCTAATCGTTTGCATGTCCTCTCGCGGGCTACGCATGCTGCGAATTGCAGGCCAATCGGATGCTTCCTTATTGGTGTTGCATTTTGTGTGGCCAGCTGTGTATATGTGATGCCCCCGTTCCCGAGTGGCAGGAGGCTATGGCTTCTAACCATTTGCCCGCAATGGATCTAGGTTTGAATCCCGAGTGAGGCATGGCTGGTGTTTTTTGTCTTATGGCACTGGTTCTTTTCCTTTCGTGGAGCCAGTGGCTCTAAATAGGGACTAGCGAGTTCATAGCCCATTAAGTTGCTCATTATGGTCGTTAAACCCTCAAACAATGACAAAATATCTGTGTGTGCTTTCTTTTGTGTCTGTGTGGCGGTATGTATTAGCAAAAAAAAATGTGTTTTCTATTTAAGAGCTTTACTTGTAAAAAGCAGAAACGCATAAACTACTGTAAAGAAAGTTTGCTTATGACTCTTAATATCTGTTGCGTCCCTCCTGATTCACACTTCCCTAAAGAGTACAGAGTCGTTGCGCTCAGAGCATGGTTCCATAGAGCGTAAAATGTATGCGAACCCGACAGCCTAAATACAAATGAAATCAAGAATATCTATAGTAAAGGTATAAAAACTGGATATAAACAAGATGTAAAAAATAAGTGGTGTGAATTCAAGGAACATTTCTGAAAACAACATGCAGCCAAGGTGCCGGTAAGTGCCTGTCTTTTAACAAAATTTCCGTTTTTAAAAGTGTCTGTTTTTTTGTTTTGTTTTTAATTTCTGCATTTTCGCAGATTTTTTATAGTCAGTAAGTCGGGTTTTTTTCAGAAAAGTCCATTTCAAGTTTTTCTGCATTTATATAGTAATCTTGCAAAATCGAAAACACTGATTTTTTTTTCTGCCCTTACGTCAGAGAACCCTTTTACGCCGGTTGTGGGGATCGAACGAACGTCGATTCGGTTGGGGCTGCACAAACCGCGCGTCTTAACCACTGAGCCAGAAAGTCTTAGGAATAGCACTCACGTCGAAGTTAAAACTAATTGCGCGATGTTCATTTTTTTCTTCATTAATGTTTGTGATTTAGTCATTTTATTATCTGCTGGAGTTTATTGTTTTCTGAATACGTTTGTAATAATTTCATTTTTTTTGTAAGAGGACTTACCAAAAATATTGTTTTTTTCAACGTGATATATCGGAGCAAAAAAATGCTTTGGAAACTGAGACCTTGTTTTTTGTACTGACAATAACTTTCAGTTATCTTTAATAAAAGATTAAGTGTGCTGTTTTATAATATTATTTCACAAAACTCCCAAATATAAAATATACTCTTGATAGCTATAATAGCTTTCGTTTTAAGGATTCCACAGAATGATACATAGACATCGTACAATGACAAGCGTGCAAGACATCGTCATCAGATTAAAATCCCTGAAATGGCAATGGACAGTCATGTTGGCAGAAGAACGGACCACCGATTGACAATCGAAATTTTAGACTGGATTCTGATTCCAAGGAACAAAAAAGACACAGAAGAGGATCATATGGGAGATGGATGAATGAAATTCGAAAGCATGCCACATTAATATGGAGGAGACAGGCTCAAGACAGACAGTTGTGGAAGAAACTTGGGGGGGGGGGGGGGGGGGATACCTTCATCCAGCAGTGAATTGATAAGGGTTGACAATGAAGATAATATATATATATAGGCATTCCCTTGAAAAGACCAGCATTCCTGGTCTTTTCAAGAGAATGCCAGTCAATACCACACCACACTTACGACAGAACCAAAATACATTGGGTTTTCTATAGTAGCTGTAAAGAGGCTACAACGTAATCATATATTTAAAATAAATGAATTTAATGCCGAATTATGCATGCTAAAGCTTTTAACGGGTGGTAAAAACGATGCGGCGGCTAACATTCTCGAACCAATGCAAAGACCATGTCAGAAAATAAGAAGATTACAATATCCCAATAGAGCATGGTAGTGCAGTAATAAAACTACATTTGTAAGCAATATACTTAGACTAAAAGTGGAAAGAGAATTAAGTTTTCTTAATGTGAATGAAGATAAGATCAACTAACAAAGGACAATTTCACTTGCAAAGCCTAGCTCAACGCACGTGGGCTCTATCTAAGATATACACTCATATCTGAAAAATAAGGATCAACAACAAAAGGCTGAATTTCGGACTCGTTGGTTAACGGTAAATACATTCTAATGTCATCGAAATCCGTAAAAGCAAGGCATGTGAGAGTGTTTGGTCATATGCAAATTGTCAGGAATTTAGTGACCACAGCCGGATTAAGAGGGGGCTAAAGGGGCTGCAGCCCAAGGCCCCGGTTAGTTAACGGGCCCACTCTGGGTCTAGCAAAGGAGACTGGAGTTTTTGGAATTTGTTGGTCCCCCAGCAAAACGAGTGTGGCTCAGACTCGTTTCATTGAGGGCCTCGTGTGTGTGAAAAAATTCCGAAAAACGTAAATTGAAGAAATAATTTCCATTTTCTTCAATTTACGTTTTTCGGAATTGATGCTGTGGAACGCCACTAGATGGCTGCACCAGTCAATGATAAAGAGCTTAGAAATTTTACCTCTTTGGTTCTGGTTCTTTCTTGCCTGTAAAATTAGTTCTTAATTTGGCAAGTGGCAATTGTGTTGGTGACGGTGACGGTGACTGTGGCTTTTTGAATAATAAATGTTGAATTGCATTTGTGTCCAGTGTTCACTTTCTCATTTAAATTACAAAAGTGTTTTATTGTGAAAATGCACCAGTTATATATTTCAAGTACGTTTTGTTAGTGTCCTCTACTTCTATAGCTGTTATCTTATTCTAAAGCATTTGTATTTTTGTTTATTTTTATTGACTCTGAGCTCGGCTAGCAGATCCTTCACTCTTCAGGTATGAATGGAAGTAAAAAATACCTTAGTGGATGTGAAAAAAGAAAGTTAAAAGAACTAAAGGAAGAGCAAGGGAAAAAATTGCCAAAAGAACCTAATTTTTTTGTGAAGCAGATTAAATTACCGTTTGCAAATCCTGAATTAAATATTCCTGAATTAAAATCAGCAAATTGCGATAGTGTACACGGCATTGACACTGCTAATGAGAATACAGCGCCTACAGCTAGATTTCCTTCTTCTAATCCTAGTTGTTAGCCTTAGTCTGTTACTGATGAATTTAGAGAGCAATGTATAAAACTTGGACCACTGCATTTCCAAAACCGTTCATTAAAGTTCCCTGAATCGAAACAAGTTAGTAAAATCATGCAATGCATTGATTATGATACGCTTTCCAACATACCAGAAATCATTACTCAAGTTATTACTTAAGTTATGAGGATAGTGGTTGTGGACTGGAATAAATCTCGCTCCTGTGTCCTGACCTTTGATCCTATTTCGATGATATTCAACAGAACCAGTTCAGTATACCTCCGGAACAACATGATAAAGTTTTGTCGCAATAGAAGCATTTTTATCTTTTGTCGCTATCGAAGCATCCTGACCTTTGACCCCATTTTCCCATTTTCAATAGGGTTCGTCTCCAGGTGGTCCCCTACCACATACTGAAATTTCATCGAAATCGAACCATTTTAACGCAAGTTATGACACACTAGGGCAATGGAATGGATCCCGCTCCTATGTCCTGACCTCTGACCCCATGTCGCCCATTTTCAGTAGGGTTCGTCCCTAGGTTGTCTTCTACCACATACTAAAATTTCATCGAAATCGAACCATTTTTACGCAAGTTATTTTGCGGACGGACAGACAGACGGACAAAGCTGGAGCATATATGCTTCTTTAAACTACGGTTGGAAGGCGTAAATAAGAGTTTAAATCTCAAAATAGGTATTTATCAGACAGTTTATTTATTCGACAAATTCGAACCGGGGACTCAGTTAAACGGATTTGGCTTATGTATTCACCGACGACTGGAAAAGTTTATTGCTACCATTGTAAACTATTTTCTTCATGCAACTCCTATTTCGCTACAACTGGTTTTCGTAACTGCAAAAATGCAGAAGAAGCTTTCTTATCTCATGAAAATAGTATGAACAAAATTCTATTCATACATGGATCGTTATCTTGTTGTAACGGCTAAAAGATCTCGTAGAAGTTATCAAATCAGCTGGAATCAAGCAGGGGTACCAAAATATCGTGTCAAGGCGTTTGAATCATTTCGGATTGTATGCCTGAGAACCTGTATGTTGTGTTCCATTGACCCCAGCACACAAAACAACTCGCTATCGTTGGTGTCGTGAACACTACAAATGGAATGAAGAGCAATAGGCCTATGTTCTGTTCACACATGAAAGCCGATTTTGTTTATCGTCTGACTTTTATACATCTATAGAGAGGACCCAGCACTTCCTATTCAGCCAGAAACACCGTAGAAATCAACAATTTCAGGGGTGGAGTAATGGTCTGGTCTGGGATTATAATCAAGTAATAGGTGTACAGAGCTCCTAGTGTTGGAGATAGGGTCAATGAATGTCCAGCGTTATTGTGAAGTCATTTTAGTATATGTAAGGCTGTTTCTTGATGCCGTGGGAAATTCTTTTCGTTTTTATGACGACAACGGCCGTCCTTATCGATCATCATGTGTTGATGAACTGTTGGAGAGCAAGGGGAACGAACGAATGGAGTGGCCTGCGTAATATACCCCGACCTGAATCCAATCAAAAATGCTGGGGACGCTCTGAGGAGGCACAATGCTGAATGCGAGCCCCCACCTCTCACCAAAAAAGACCTGGTGATGGCGCCGAAAGGCGAATGGAGAAATCTCCCTCGGGATCTTCTGGACAATCTCGTGAAAAGCATGGCCCACCGATGCCGATCACACATTGCACTCAGGGGTGGACATATACCATATTAAAATGATCCATGAAAAATTATTAATTTTTTTCTGTCGGTTTGCGTGAATTTTATATTTTTTTCTTAATTTTAGTTATTGTGACCCAACTACAGAAAATGTTATGTTTTGTTCTTGTATCGTTTTTCTCTATAAATAAGCACAAATTCATGCTTATTTCTGTGTGTACATGTCCTTTTCATTTTTGGTTACTCCCTATTAAGTTATTTTCGCCTACATCCTGTTGGAATAAAAGTATGCTATGAAAATGTAAGTGATTCTTAATTTTTGGACATGAGTGCATATATTAGTAATGCATATATATACAGCCGAGTCACATTGTTGTGACCATCTCCTGCTTTTGACGTCAACAGTGCGTAGCCAGTGAAAGAAAGCTCGTGTCGTGAACTGGCTTAGAGGGTAATAAGGTGTGCTGTAGGCATTCTGAAAGCATATCACTCGTTGCTGTCATGGATAAAAGGAGCGATTTGTCAGATTTGCAAAAAGGGATGATTATCGGGCCAAGGGTGGCAGTATTTCTGAAACAGCGCAGTTTGTGAACTGTTCGCGTGCTGCTGTGGTTAAAGTGTATCGTTATTGGAGAAATGGCACCATTGCGAATCAGCGACGTGGAAATTGGGGGTTACCACGTGCCACTGATGTGGGTGGTAAATGTCGGCTGCAAAGGAATGTGAAGGCCGATCGACACGCTACAGTGGAGCAACTCACTGGCCGAATGAAAAAGGGGGCTGCCGGAAATATGTCTAAAACGACAGTTCAGTGAACCCTGCTGCGTCTGGGGCTCCCATGCAGACGGATGGTCACTGCACCTATGCTGACGAAGGTGCATCGGTAGAAAAGTCTTACATTTGCACGGCAGTATCGGAATTGGACCTCCGCCGATTGGCAAAAGATTGCCTTCTCCGATGAGTCACGTTTTCTGCTTCATCGAACGGTTCGCGGTTTGCGTATAAGGCGAGAAACATCGGAGAACAAACACTCTTCAACCATTGCTGGAAGAACACAAGCTGGTGAGGGGCAGCGTTATGGTCTGGGGAATGTTTTCGTGGCATTCTTTGAGTCCTCTTATACCTGTGGAAGGCACTATGGACCGAATTGGTTATGAATCCATCCTTGCATACCACCTACACCCATACATGTTGATAGTCTTCCCTGGGGCTGATGGGATCTTCCAGAACGACAATGCGATGTATCACACAGCTAGAAATGTCCGAGAGTGGTTGGAAGACCACGATGAAGATTTCAAAGTACTTCCCTGGTCCCCTAATTATCCAGACTTAAACCCAATTGAACATCTGTGGGACCACCTCAATCGTGTTGTTCGCTGTATGGATGCTCCACCACGCACCGTTCAGCAGCTGTCAGATGCACTGCAGTTAGCATGGCTCCACATACCAGACAACACCTTCCAGCACGTTATTGAGTCACTCCCAGCCCGTCTAGCTGCTGTCCGCGCTGCCCACGGCTGCTACTCTGGATATTAGCTGGTGGTCACAATAATGTGACTCGACTGTGTAATATACACATATTGAAGAAGTGGACATCTCTGAAGTTAACAGAAAACTAACCAAGGCTCTTATGTAAAAAAACAACAAAAATAGGTGGTACTAAGAACAAGTTTCATATGAAGAAAATATCAGGAAAAACAAAAATGCTGATGCAAAAGAGAAAAGAGACGAGGACAAATAAAGAAGATGTCACTTCCAAAGTGGAATATATTGAGCTATGCAAGACAGTACGAAAAAGGGTCACTGAAGACGTAAGGAAATTCAATTGTGAACTAGTGAGAAAAGCAATTGAAAACAACCGAAGCCTGAAGAGAGCAAGAGAATCTCAGTAAGGGAAGAAAACAGATTTTGGCTCTGAGAAAAGAAGATGGCACTGTAACGAAAAATAGAGGCGAAGTTTTGACTAGAGTAAAAGATTTCTACTCAAAACCATATGAAAGAGACGCTAAATCTACTCTAGACATCATGAAAGGTGACAGTACCAAAGTCCCCCCGGCAGAAGTTACACATGTAATTAAGAACATGAAACGGGAAAATCTCCAGGAGAAGATGGAATTACCGGAATACAGTGGAGAAATTGAAACTAGACTCGCCCAAGATTTATTTTTTATTGGAAGTTTAACGACCACCGGGAGTAACTCAATGGGAAAAAGCCTACAAGCAGTCGCCCGTCCCTAATTTAGGGCCACTGGTTCCATGGAAGGGAGGAAGCCAGTGGCGTAAGAAAAGCACAACAATTATGCCTCACTGGATTCGAATCCGAACCCATTTCGGATGAATAGTCATAAGCCAGCGCTTAGACCACTGCGCCACCGGAGCGGGGCCCAAACTTTCACTAGATGTCTCAATAAAGGGAAGATTCCTGAGGATTGAAAGAATGCTACACTGATCCTGCTACATAAAAAAGGTGACGTTGAGGATCTCAGGAAATATAGGCCCATCAGCCTCCTATCAGTGGTTTATAAAATATTTACTAAAGTCCTTTCACACCGCTTGAAGGTAACACTGGACATGACTCAACCGAGAGAACAAGCTGGATCCAGGAGTGGTTACAACACTGTAGATCATATCCATGTGCTGAGAGAACTAATTGAAAGAACGAGGGAATATGAACTTCCATTGTGCATGGCTTTTATGTATTATGAAAAGGTCTTTGATTCCGTGAAACCATCAGCAGTTACAATGGCTTTAAAATCCTGCGCTATTGAAGATGCATACATTAGCATTATTAATAACCGAACCTTTGCACTTGCATTTTCATGGATGTTATTTGAGGATGCCGTACCAATAAAAATTGGAAAGGGAGTGAGACAAGGTGACAGACACCATATCTCCCAAACACTTTAATGCCACATTGCAAAATGTCTTTCAATCATTGAACTGTGAAAACAAAGGGATAAAGATTAATGGAGGTTATTTAACTCCCCCTCGTTTTTCTGATGACTTAGTTATTTTTGCAACTACCCTTTCAGAACAGCAGAGTATGATCTAGGAACTTGCTGAGAAGAGTAAAGCAGTGGGATTAAAAACGAACTCTCAGAAACAAAACTGATGTACTTTTACAAGAAATGAAGATTTGTCGATTGATGGGGAAACCTGGAATTAGCCGATATCATACATTTACCTTGGACAACAGATATTAAGCAAAGGTCACATTGATGAAGAAATTAATCGACGTATAAAACTTGGTTGGAGAGGTTTTGGAAGAAGCAGTGCAATTTTTAAGAGCAATATGCCAGTATGTCTTAAAAGAAAAGTTTAATCAATGCATCCTTCCAGTGCTTACGTACGGAGCAGAGACATGAACCTTAACTAAAAAAGACGTACAAAGACTGCAGACAACTAAAAGAAGCATGGAGAGGTACATGGTTGGCGTAATCAGGAGAGATAAGAAGAAGAACTCGTAGATCACAAAAATGACAAGAGTGCAAGACATCATAATCAGAGTAAAATACCTAAAAGGGCAATGGGCTGGACATATTGCCAGAAGAACAGACCATCGATGGACAACCGAAATTTTAGACTGCATTCCAAGGAACGGGAAAAGACCCAGAAGAAGACCACATGGGAGATAGGTGGATGAAATTCGAAAGCATGCAGGAGTAACATGGAGGAGACTAGCACTAGACAGACCTTTCTGGAATAAACTTCGGAAGACCTTCATCCAACAGTGGATTGATCATGGTTGACAATGATGATTAGGATAATGATATATATAGAAGAAATTGAAGAATTTTATGAGGAAATTTGTCATCTAAATAATAAAGGTAAGCAGCACTTGAAAATAATTATGGGAGATTTCAATGCAAAAATAGGGCAACGGCAACAGAATGAAACTTCAGTAGGTAAATTCGGTCACGGCAACAGAAACCAGCGTGGAAATACTCTCGTTGAGTTTGCAGAGGCAGAAGGGTTTTTCATCTTGAACTCCTTTTTCAAGAAAAAGCCACACAGAAAATGGACATGGAGACATCCAAATGGGACGACAAGTGAAATTGATTTTATTATGTGTAACAAAAAATTCGTCATAGAAGACTGCAGTGTGCTAAACAAGTTCAACACAGGTAGTGACCATAGATTGGTGAGATGTAAGATGCACCTCAACACTAAACTTGAACGTGGCAAGCTCATAAGACAAACAAAATCTATTGACATAACCAACCTTAAAAAACACCATAATACCTTCAAGTTGGAACTGAAGAACAGGTTCTCTGCTTTAGAAGGCCTAACATCGGAAGAAGTGGACATCTCTGAAGTTAACAGAAAAGTAACCAAAGCTCTTATGGAAACAGCAACAAAATTAGCTGGGTCTAAGAACAAGTTGCATGTAAATAAATTATCAGGAAAAACGAAAATGTTGATGCAAAAAGAAAGAGAGATGAGGACAACTAAAGAAGATGTGACTTCCAAAGTGGAATATATAGAGCTATGCAAGACAGTACGAAAAAGTATCACTGAAGACGTAAGAAAATTCAACTGTGAACTAGTGAGGAAAGCAATTGAAAACAACCAAAGCCTAAAGATAGCAAAGGGACATCTCAGTAAGGGAAGAAAACAGATTATGGCACTGAGAAAAGAAGATGGTTCTGTAACAAGAAATAGAGGCGAAATTTTGACAAGAGTGAAAGATTTCTACTCCAAATTATATGAAAGGGATGATACATGCACTCCAGACATCATGAAAGATACCAGTACCAGAGTTCCTCCAGTCCTTCCAGCAGAAGTTGCACATGCAATCAAGAACATGAAGCGGGGAAAAGCTCCAGGAGAAGATGGAATTACTGTAGACATCATACAAGAAGCAAGTGGAGAAATCGAAACAGTACTCGCCCAAATTTTCACTCGATGCCTTAATGAAGGAAAGATTCCTGAGGATTGGAACACCGCTACAATGATCCTGCTACATAAGAAAGGTGACATTGAGGATCTCGGAAACTACAGACCTATCAGCCTCCTATCAGTAGTTTATAAAATCTTCACTAAAGTTCTTTCACACCGCTTGAAGGTAACACTGGACATGGCTCAACCGAGAGAACAAGCTGGATTCAGGAGTGGCTACAGCACAATAGATCATATCCATGTGCTGAGAGAACTAATTGAAAGAGCGAGGGAATATGAACTTCCATTGTGCATGGCTTTTATCGATTATGAAAAAGCCTTTGATTCGGTGAAACCATCAGCAGTTACAATGGCTCTGAAAACCTGCGGTATTGAAGATGCATACATTAATATTATTAATAACATCTATGAAAATGCAAGTGCAAAGATTAGGCTGTTTGAAAATACAACACACATAAAAATTGGAAGGGAGTGAGACAAGGTGACACCATATCTCCGAAGCTCTTTAATGCCACATTGGAGGGTGTTTTTCAGTCACTGAGCTGGGAAAACAAGGGGATAAAGATTAATGGAGATTATCTAACCCACCTTCGTTTTGCTGATGACGTAGTCATTTTTGCAACTAGCCCATCAGAGCTGCAGAGTATGATCCAGGAACTTGCTGACAAGAGTAAAGAAGTGGGATTAAAAATGAACTTTCAGAAGACAAAAGTGATGTTCAATGCTTTTACAAGAAATGAAGATTTATCGATTAATGGAGAAAAGCTGGAGATAACAGACACGTACATTTATCTTGGACAGCAGATATCAAGTGAGGGTCACATTGATGAAGAAATTAATCGGCGCACAAAACTTGCCTGGAGAGCTTTTGGAAGAAACAGCATAATTTTCAAGAGCAATATGCCATTATGTCTTAAAGAAAAGTGTTTGATCAATGCATCCTTCCAGTGCTTACGTATGGTGGTGCAGAGACGTGGACCTTAACTAAAAGAGACATACAAAGGCTGCAGACAACTCAAAGAAGCATGGAGAGGTGCATACTTGGTGTAACCAGGAGAGATAAGAAGAGGAACTCGTGGATCCGAAAAATGACAAGAGTGGAAGACATCATGATCAGAGTCAAATCCCTGAAATGGCAATGGGCTGGACATACTGCCAGAAGGACAGATCATCGATGGACAGCCGAAATTTTAGATTGGATTCCAAGGGACAGGAAAAGACCCAGAAGAAGACCACATGGGAGATGGGTGGATGAAATTCGAAAGTATGCAGGGGTGACATGGAGGAGACTGGCACAAGACAGACCGTTGTGGAGGAAACTTGGGAGACCTTCGTCCAGCAGTGGATTGATAATGGTTGACAATGATGATGATGATGATGATATATATATATATTCTATAAAGAAGATACCTAAGCAAAAAAATACATATATAATTTTGACTCACACCTAGTACAACATAGAAAAGGTTATGTATCTACCTGTGTGAGTAAAAGGAGAAAAGATAAAATAATAAAATAAAACAACTGAATGTAGAAGGTGTCGAGAATACTGAGCCTTGGCTTTATCAAGGACCAGCAAAAACTCTGCATTTTCTCACTTCCACAAAGACCTAGTTGGAAATGGGTTTCTGCAAGGCCATAGATGCAAGTAACATTCCCACCTAAAATAGTTTAAAAAATATATATATAAGTCATGTCCTCCGTAGAGTAGCATGACCTAGCACTAGTTAACAATTTCGCTTGCATCCATTAACCTTCATGGCCCGACCCATGCTCTTCATCTGTTACTATTAAACAGAGAAGAAGATTAAAAGAGAACTCAAGCTGTGAGAGTGACATAATAATTAGAAATGATTTTCAGCTATAACGAAATTCCAAGTTCGTTTGAGAGAGAATTTAAACCTGAAAAACAATGCAAAAGAAATCCAAATTTTACATTGCAATTAAAAAGGAAATGTTAATTTATAACGAACAGATTTTTGAAAGAAAACTTGAGTCTAAAACCCCCTACTCTACAACTTATGACAGCACGAAAACGAGAATAAGTTAAAGATAATAATTAACTAAAGAAAACTTTGTGAAAGTTATATACCTTAAACAGTTAGTTGCAATATGTACAAAGTATTTCAGCAGTGCTTTAAGTGCATAATTAATTAGTTATTAAGAACTTAACTACTTTGAAAAAACAGCGCATAGACAGCGCATAGAAAAGGAACAAGCTTAGCCATCTTCTGTTCCTAGGTACCCCAAAAGACGCACAAAGTTACAAAGAAAAGTAAGAGTTAAAACCCGCAAAAATGTTAACAGACAAACCAATGCTTAAAAGCTGAAAAGCTAAAAAACGACAGAGGAAAGGGTACATGAAGTACAAACATTGAACTTATAAAACCTAGAACCCAAAAACAAGGAAGAGAGCTTACCTCTTGTGTGACAAAAACTTTTCTCCTCACAAGAGAAGAACATGGCTGACCTCTTCCGCCACTCCTAGACGCTGGGGGGGCAGTGAGGGTGGGGCTGATGGCCTCCTCATACAGCAAGAAACCAACGCGCGGAGATTTTAACCAGAGAAAAAAATATATAAACTTAAGACTGTGGATCTGAATGATCAGAAAGAGCAGAATTAACTCTCCAGAATACATGAAATATTATAAAATACACGAGCAGTTTATTTAATAATCTTTGCATGTATTAAATCACCTTAGTGAGCTTCTATAGATTAATCAGAATCTTATTAATTTTAATGTTGGTTTTACTATTTTTAGTATAGCTATCCTAGTGATGAATAACTAGTTTTCTTTTTTTATTTGTTTTTATTTTCTTTTATAAACAGATTTTTAAGCTTTTTTTGTGATTTTGTTTATATTATTTAATTTTTGTTTTAATAGGACCGTCATATCCATAGCACTAAGGTTCCTTTAGGTAGTTAATAGGCATCCTCTAGCCAACTTCCTTACGGCTTTGATTGGTCAGAATCATATTATTAACTGTGTAGAAATTTAAAGCAGATCTGCCATAATAACATTTCAACCAAAGTAATTGAGAATGTACTAATTTCTCAGGTCCTAAGAATTTCAAGAATTTGCAGCAACAATTTGGACTTCAATTACCACATTAATATAATATTAGAAAGTTTTCTAGAGAACGAAATTCCTTCTTCTTTCATCAAAAGAACTTTAAGAAAAATTATTCTGAATAATAGAGTAAGGTTGGCAGATCTGCTTTAAATTTCTACACAGTTAATAATATGATTCTGACCAATCAAAGCCGTAAGGAACTTGGCTAGAGGATGCCTATTAACTACCTAAAGGAAACTTAGTGCTATGGATATGACGGTCCTATTAAAACAAAAAATTAAATAATATAAACAAAATCACAAGAAAAAGCTTAAAAATCTGTTTATAAAAGAAAATAAAAACAAATAAAAAAGAAAACTAGTTATTCATCACTAGGATAGCTATACTAAAAATAGTAAAACCAACATTAAAATTAATAAGATTCTGATTAATCTATAGAAGCTCACTAAGGTGATTTAATACATGCAAAGATTATTAAATAAACTGCTCATTACTTTATAATATTTCTCATGTATTCTGGAGAGTTAATTCTGCTCTTTCTGATCATTCAGATCCACGATCTTAAGTTTATATATTTTTCTCTGGTTAAAATCTCCGCATTGGTTTCTTGCTGTATGAGAGGCCATCAGCCCCACCCTGCCCCCCAGCGTCTAGGGAGTGGCGGAAGGTCAGCCATGTTCTTCTCTTGTGAGGAGAAAAGTTTTTGTCACACAAGTAAGCTCTCTTCCTTGTTTTTGGGTTCTAGGTTTTATAAGTTCAATGTTTGTACTTCTACCCTTTCCTCTGTCGTTTTTAGCTTTTCAGCTTTTAAGCATTGGTTTGTCTGTTAACATTTTGCGGGTTTTAACTCTTACTTTTCTTTGTAACTTTGTGCGTCTTTTGGGGTACCTAGGAACAGAAGATGGCTAAACTTGTTCCTTTTCTATGCGCTGTCTATGCGCTGTTTTTTCAAAGTAGTTAAGTTCTTAATAACTAATTAATTATGCACTTAAAGCACTGCTGAAATACTTTGTACATATTGCAACTAACTGTTTAAGGTATATAACTTTCACAAAGTTTCTTTAGTTAATTATTATCTTTAACTATTCTCGTTTTCATGTGTCATAAGTTGTAGGTAGGGGTTTTAGACTCAAGTTTTCTTTCAAAAAATCTGTTCGTTATAAATTAACATTTCCTTTTTAATTGCAATGTAAAATTTGGATTTCTTTGCATTGTTTTTCAGGTTTAAATTCTCTCTCAAACGAACTTGAATTTCGTTATAGCTGAAAATCATTTCTAATTATTATGTCACTCTCACAGCTTGAGTTCTCTTTAATCTTCTTCTCTCTGTTTAATAGTAACAGACGAAGAGCATGGGTCGGAGCCATGAAAAATTGTGGATGCAAAGCGAAATTGAATGCTAGGTCATGCTACTCTACGGAGGACATGACTATATATATATTTTTAAACTATTTTAGGTGGGAATATTACTTGCATCCATGGCCTTGCAGAAACCCATTTCCAACTAGGTCTTGTGGAAGTGAGAAAATGCGGGATTTGCTGGTCCTTGATAAAGCCAGAATCAGTATTCTCGACACCTTCTACATTCAGTTGTTTATTTTATTATTTTATCTTTTCTCCTTTTACTCACACAGGTAGATACATAACCTTTTCTATGTTGTACTAGGTGTGAGTCAAAATTATATATGTATTTTTTTGCTTAGGTATCTTCTTTATAGAATGTGAATTCTGAATTTTCAAAACTGCTGCGTTGCGCGTTTTGATTTTCAGGTTATTTTGCACCCTTCGTTTTAAATTCTAAAATTTTTTCCTTAGTCTTCAGTTTTGCTCTTATATATATATATATATATATATATATATGTGTGTGTGATGAAGGCAGCCTGGTTTCTTCAGTTTTTATTTTTGTTCTCTACGTTCCTGCATTCACAAAAAAAAATTTTGTTCGATTTCTCTCTCTCTCTCTCTCTCTCTCTCTCTCTCTATATATATATATATATATATATATATATACACTGAAGAGCAATTGAATTAGAGATACCTGTCTAATAACGTGTAGCACCACCTTTCTGCTTGATGACGGCGGCGATTCGTCTCGACATGGACTCGACAAGACACCGGAAGCGTTGGGAAGCCATACGGATCCACGACCCCTGAACAAGCTCCTTTTTGATGGAGGGGGGTCAGAGCCTCGAACATCTCTATCGATTGCATCCCAGATGTACTCGATGAGATTGAGTCAGGTGACCTAGCTGGCCAAGGAAGCGAGGTCACGTCGGTGGAGTGTTCATCCAACTATTCGGATACAATTCGGGAGCGATGGCGCGGTGCATCGTCTTGTTGCAGGATGAGGTCCCCAGTGGGATGTTGAAGACGCACGAACGGGAGCAGATGGTCGTCCAGTATATCTCGGTAACGTTGGCCTGTGAGGGACGATGTCACACGTACCAGGGTCCTATTTCAGTCCACGTAAACAGTCCCCAGGCGAGAATACCACCCCCACCACAGCTTGAAGAGTACCCTGCTGGCAAGAAGGATCCATCGCTTCATGTGGTTTGCGCCGTACTCGTATCCTGCCATCCGCATGTACCAACGTGAATCTCGACTCATCAATCCAGGCAACATTTTTCCACATGTCTAGGGTCCAGTGGCGATGTTCCCGCGCCCATGCTAATCTTTGCACCCTGTGATGTGCGGTCAGCAGCGGTACCCTCGTGGGACGATGGCTTCTGTACCTCATAGCGAGGAAATAGTTCTGGATGGTGTGGCTGCTTACACGTTTTTGTGCACCATTGTTAAATTGCCGAGTGATTTCTTTCACTGTGGCCCGTCTATCCGCTGTTACAATGCGAGCTAGCCGACGATGACCCTGCTCATCCACACGCTGTTGTCCACGGCAGTTGGCCCTTGCAGGGATGGTTTTACCGGATTCGATGTATTCACGGTGCACCCGTGACACAGTGGCTCGTGAAAATCCCAATGCCTGCACGACTTCCGAGATGGAGTGACTCATTCGTTGGGCCCCGACAATTTGCCCACGATCAAATGAGCTTAGATCCTTCGTCTTACCCATACTGCGTCCGACTCTTACTGATTCCCGTCGCATCACTTCTTATATTGTCGGATCGCTGCGTACGTCATGTCGTTTCCTTTTACAGGGCCGCCCACAGCGCCATATTTGCATAACGCCAGCTGTCTCTAATTCAACTTCTCTTTAGTGTATATTATTGCCAAAAGGACAGCCGAAATTTCAGACTGGATTCCAAGGGACGGGAAAAGACCCAGAAGAAGACCACATGGGAGATGAGTGGGTGAAATTCGAAAGTATGCGGAAGTAACATGGAGGAGACTGGCACAAGCAAGACAGACCGTTGTGGAAGAAACTTGGGAGACCATCGTCCAGCAGTGGATTGATAATGGTTCACAATGATGATATATATATATATATATATATATATATATATATATATATATATATATATATATATATATATATATATATATATCATCATCATCATCATTGTCAACCATTATCAATCCACTGCTGGACGAAGGTCTCCCCAAGTTTCCTCCCGCAACGGTCTGTCTTGTGCCAGTCTCCTCCATGTCACCCCTGCATACTTTCGAATTTCATCCACCCATGTGTCTTCTTCTGGGTCTTTCTGTCCTGGGAATCAATCTAAAATTTCGGCTGTCCATCGATGATCTGTCCTTCTGGCAGTATGTCCAGCCCATTGCCATTTCAGGGATTTAACTCTGATCATGATGTCTTCCACTCTTGTCATTTTTCGGATCCACGAGTTCCTCTTCTTATCTCTCCTGGTTACACCAAGCATGCACCTCTCCATGCTTTTTTGAGTTGTCTGCAGCCTTTGTATGTCTCTTTTAGCTAAGGTCCACGTCTCTGCACCATACGTAAGCACTGGAAGGATGCATTGATCAAACACTTTTCTTTTAAGACATAATGGCATATTGCTCTTGAAAATTATGCTGTTTCTTCCAAAAGCTCTCCAGGCAAGTTTTGTACGCCGATTAATTTCTTCATCAATGTGACCCTCACTTGATATCTGCTGTCCAAGATAAACGTATGTGTCTGTTATCTCCAGCTTTTCTCCATCAATCGATAAATCTTCATTTCTTGTAAAAGCATTGAACATCACTTTTGTCTTCTGAAAGTTCATTTTTAATCCCACTTCTTTACTCTTGTCAGCAAGTTCCTGGATCACACTCTGCAGCTCTGATGGGCTAGTTGCAAAAATGACTACGTCATCAGCAAAACGAAGGTGGGTTAGATAATCTCCATTAATCTTTATCCCCTTGTTTTCCCAGCTCAGCGACTGAAAAACACCCCTCAATGTGGCATTAAAGAGCTTCGGAGATATGGTGTCACCTTGTCTCACTCCCTTTCCAATTTTTATGTGTGTTGTATTTTCAAACAGCCTAATCTTTGCACTTGCATTTTCATAGATGTTATTAATAATATTAATGTATGCATCTTCAATACCGCAGGTTTTCAGAGCCATTGTAACTGCTGATGGTTTCACCGAATCAAAGGCTTTTTCATAATCGATAAAAGCCATGCACAATGGAAGTTCATATTCCCTCGCTCTTTCAATTAGTTCTCTCAGCACATGGATATGATCTATTGTGCTGTAGCCACTCCTGAATCCAGCTTGTTCTCTCGGTTGAGCCATGTCCAGTGTTACCTTCAAGCGGTGTGAAAGAACTTTAGTGAAGATTTTATAAACTACTGATAGGAGGCTGATAGGTCTGTAGTTTCCGAGATCCTCAATGTCACCTTTCTTATGTAGCAGGATCATTGTAGCGGTGTTCCAATCTTCAGGAATCTTTCCTTCATTAAGGCATCGAGTGAAAATTTGGGCGAGTACTGTTTCGATTTCTCCACTTGCTTCTTGTATGATGTCTACAGTAATTCCATCTTCTCCTGGAGCTTTTCCCCGCTTCATGTTCTTGATTGCATGTGCAACTTCTGCTGGAAGGACTGGAGGAACTCTGGTACTGGTATCTTTCATGATGTCTGGAGTGCATGTATCATCCCTTTCATATAATTTGGAGTAGAAATCTTTCACTCTTGTCAAAATTTCGCCTCTATTTCTTGTTACAGAACCATCTTCTTTTCTCAGTGCCATAATCTGTTTTCTTCCCTTACTGAGATGTCCCTTTGCTATCTTTAGGCTTTGGTTGTTTTCAATTGCTTTCCTCACTAGTTCACAGTTGAATTTTCTTACGTCTTCAGTGATACTTTTTCGTACTGTCTTGCATAGCTCTATATATTCCACTTTGGAAGTCACATCTTCTTTAGTTGTCCTCATCTCTCTTCTTTTTGCATCAACATTTTCGTTTTTCCTGATAATTTATTTACATGCAACTTGTTCTTAGACCAAGCTAATTTTGTTGCAGCTTCCATAAGAGCTTTGGTTACTTTTCTGTTAACTTCAGAGATGTCCACTTCTTCCGATGTTAGGCCTTCTAAAGCAGAGAACCTGTTCTTCAGTTCCAACTTGAAGGTATTATGGTGTTTTTTAAGGTTGGTTATGTCAATAGATTTTGTTTGTCTTATGAGCTTGCCACGTTCAAGTTTAGTGTTGAGGTGCATCTTACATCTCACCAATCTATGGTCACTACCTGTGTTGAACTTGTTTAGCACACTGCAGTCTTCTATGATGAATTTTTTGTTACACATAATAAAATCAATTTCACTTGTCGTCCCATTTGGATGTCTCCATGTCCATTTCCTGTGTGGCTTTTTCTTGAAAAAGGAGTTCAAGATGAAAACCCCTTCTGCCTCTGCAAACTCAACGAGAGTATTTCCACGCTGGTTTCTGTTGCTGTGACCGAATTTACCTACTGAAGTTTCATTCTGTTCCCGTTGCCCTATTTTTGCATTGAAATCTCCCATAATTATTTTCAAGTGCTGCTTACCTTTATTATTTAGATGACAAATTTCCTCATAAAATTCTTCAATTTCTTCTTCAGGATGACTTGTGGTGGGTGCATAAGTTTGAATAATCTGAGCCTGGTATCTTCTCGATAGTTGGATAACGAGTCGTGCAGCTCTGTCAGAGGAACTTTCAACTTCTACCACTTTATCCTTCAGTTTCTTGTTTATTATAAATCCAACACCACTAGTTCTGCCAGTATCTGTCCCACGATAGTAGAAGAGATGTCCACTTTTCAGTTCGATGAGATCTTCTCCTTTTCTCCCTTACCTCACTTAGCCCCACAATGTCCCACTTGATCCTTTGTAGTTCCTCTTCCAATTCAAGAAGCCTTGAATCAGAAGATAGGGAGCGTCCATTGTACGTTGCCAAGGTCAGCATCAGATGGCAGCCTAGTCCGGTCCTCCGGGGATTCTTAGCACCCTCTGCCTTCATGTCGCACTGGCCGCTGCCTTGGCCAGGTACATTCCAGCTGCCGGAGACTGAGGGCCAAGATTTAAGTTGTGGAGTCATTTTGGAGGGGTTTGGCCATAACTCACCACGCTGGCCAAGCGGGTTGGTGAGTGTGGGATAGAATTTCCTCTAATCCCGATGGTATAGTTATACCGCTATTGGCGGTCGTCAGAGCCCCTTTAGTGGGAACAGGATGCACCACGAGAAGGCGGGGTTGACATTTGTCAAGGAGAGGCTGTGATGTTACGCATCACCTGACCTTACATCCCATATATATATATATATATATATATATATATATATATATATATATATATATATATATATATATGTATACTGAGGAGCAAAACTGAAGACTAAGGAAAAACTTTAGAATTTAAAACGAAAGTTGCAAAAAAAAAATCCGAAGATCAAAACGCGCAACGCAGCAGTTTTGAAAATTCAGAATTCACATTCTATTAAGAAGATACCTAAGCAAAAAAATACATATATAATTTTGACTCACACCAAGTACAACATAGAAAAGGTTATGTATCTACCTGTGTGAGTAAAAGGAGAAAAGATAAAAAAATAAAATAAAACAACTGAATGTAGAAGGTGTCGAGAATACTGAGACTTGGCTTTATCAAGGACCAGCAAAAACTCTGCATTTTCTCACTTCCACAAAGACCTAGTTGGAAATGGGTTTCTGCAAGGCCATAGATGCAAGTAACATTCCCACCTAAAATAGTTTAAAAATATATATATATAAGTCATGTCCTCCGTAGAGTAGCATGACCTAGCACTAGTTAACAATTTCGCTAGCATCCATGAACCTTCCTGGCCCGACCCATGCTCTTCATCTGTTACTATTAAACAGAGAGAAGAAGATTAAAGAGAACTCAAGCTGTGAGAGTGACATAATAATTAGAAATAATTTTCAGCTATAACGAAATGCCAAGTTCGTTTGAGAGAGAATTTAAACCTGAAAAACAATGCAAAAGAAATCCAAATTTTTCCATTGCAATTAAAAAAGGTGTGAGTCAAAATTATATATGTATTTTTTTGCTTAGGTATCTTCTTAATAGAATATATATATATATATATATATATATATATATATATATATATATATATATACAGAGCTGCACGACTCGTTATCCAACTCTCGAGAAGATACCAGGCTCAGATTATTCAAACTTATGCACCCACCACAAGTCATGCTGAAGAAGAAATTGAAGAATTTTATAAAGAAATTCGTGATCTAAATAATAACGGTAAGCAGCACTTGAAGATAATTATGGGAGATTTCAATGCAAAAATAGGGCAACGGCAACAGAATGAAACTTCAGTAGGTAAATTCGGTCACGGCAACAGAAACCAGCGTGGAAATACTCTCGTAGAGTTTGCAGAGGCAGAAGGGTTTTTCATCTTGAACTCCTTTTTCAAGAAAAAGCCACACAGGAAATGGACATGGAGACATCCAAATGGGACGACAAGTGAAATTGATTTTATTATGTGTAACAAAAAATTCGTCATAGAAGACTGCAGTGTGTTAAACAAGTTCAACACAGGCAGTGACCATAGATTGGTGAGATGTAAGATGCACCTCAACACTAAACTCGAACGTAGCAAGTTCATAAGACAAACAAAATGTATTGACATAACCAACCGTAAAAAACACCATAATACCTTCAAATTGGAACTGAAGAACAGATTCTCTGCTTTAGAAGGCCTAACATTGGAAGAAATGGATATTTCTGAAGTTAACAGAAAAGTAAGCAAAGCTCTTATGGAAACAGCAACAAAATTAGCTGGGTCTAAGAACAAATTGTATGTGAACAAATTATCAGGAAAAACCAAAATGTTGATGCAAAAAAGAAGAGAGATGAGGACAACTAAAGAAGATGTGACTTCCAAAGTGGAATATATAGAGCTATGCAAGACAGTACGAAAAAGTATCACTGAAGACGTAAGGAAATTCAACTGTGAACTAGTGAGGAAAGCAATTGAAAACAACCAAAGCCTAAAGATAGCAAAGGGACATCTCAGTAAGGGAAAAAAACAGATTATGGCCCTGAGAAAAGAAGATGGTTCTGTAACAAGAAATAGAGGCGAAATTTTGACAAGAGTGAAAGATTTCTACTCCAAATTATATGAAAGGGATGATACATGTACTCCAGACATCATGAAAGGTACCAGTACCAGAGTTCTTCCAGTCCTTCCAGCAGAAGTTGCACATGCAATCAAGAACATGAAGCGGGGAAAAGCTCCAGGAGAAGATGGAATTACTGTAGACATCATACAAGAAGCAAGTGGAGAAATCGAAACAGTACTCGCCCAAATTTTCACTCGATGCCTTAATGAAGGGAAAATTCCTGAGGATTGGAACAACGCTACAATGATCTTGCTACATAAAAAAGGTAACATTGAAGATCTCAGGAACTACAGACCTATCAGCCTCCTATCAGTGGTTTATGAAATCTTCACTAAAGTTCTTTCACACCGTTTGAAGGTGACACTGGACATGGCTCAACCGAGAGAACAAGCTGGATTCAGGAGTGGCTACAGCACAATAGATCATATCCACGTACTGAGAGAACTAATTGAAAGAGCGAGGGAATATGAACTTCCATTGTGCATGGCTTTTATCGATTATGAAAAAGCCTTTGATTCGGTGAAACCATCAGCAGTTGCAATGGCTCTAAAATCCTGCGGTATTGAAGATGCATACATTAATATTATTAATAACATCTATGAAAATGCAAGTGCAAAGATTCGGCTGTTTGAAAATACAACACACATAAAAATTGGAAAGGAGTGAGACAAGGTGACACCATATCTCCGAAGCTCTTTAATGCCACATTGGAAAATGTCTTTCAATCACTGAACTGGGAAAACAAAGGGATAAAGATTAATGGAGATTATCTAACCCACCTTCGTTTTGCTGATGACATAGTCATTTTTGCAACTACCCCATCAGAGCTACAGAGTATGATCCAGGAACTTGCTGACAAGAGTAAAGAAGTGGAATTAAAAATGAACTTTCAGAAGACAAAAGTGATGTTCAATGCTTTTACAAGAAATGAAGATTTATCGATTGATGGAGAAAAGCTGGAGATAACAGACACATACGTTTATCTTGGACAGCAGATATCAAGTGAGGGTCACATTGGTGAAGAAATTAATCGGCGTACAAAACTTGCCTGGAGAGCTTTTGGAAGAAACAGCACAATTTTCAAGAGCAATATGCCATTATGTCTTAAAAGAAAAGTGTTTCATCAATGCATCCTTCCAGTGCTTACGTATGGTGCAGAGACGTGGACCTTAGCTAAAAGAGACATACAAAGGCTGCAGACAACTCAAAGTAACATGGAGAGGTGCATGCTTGGTGTAACCAGGAGAGATAAGAAGAGGAACACGTGGATCCGAAAAATGAAAAGAGTGGAAGACATCATGATCAGAGTTAAATCCCTGAAATGGCAATGGGCTGAACATACTGCCAGAAGAACAGACCATCGATGGACAGCCGAAATTTTAGATTGGATTCCAAGGGACAGGAAAAGACCCAGAAGAAGACCACATGGAAGATGGGTGGATGAAATTCGAAAGTATGCGGGAATGACATGGAGGAGACTGGCACAAGACAGACCGTTGTGGAGGAAACTTGGGGAGACCTTCGTCCAGCAGTGGATAGATAATGGTTGACAATGATGATGATGATGATATAAGATAGAAAGACAGATGGGGGCGCAATATGCAATATTTGATGGTTTGGCCCGGGTGCAGAAAAATCTAGTTACGCCCCTGTTTGTGATGAATGACTGAGTGGCTGCTAAAAACCCGAGTGATTCAATATTCTTACCTTATTCGAAGACAGTCCGGTATGCAAAGTGGAACCGAAAAGCTATGGATCTTCATTCCGTCTAAAAGAATTTGTTGGCATTGAAAATTGAAGTCGTTTATGCAGGTCTCTCATGTGCTGTTGAAACTGGTTCATTCTTTCTCGGAACAACCTCATGCCATCTTCAAACGCTGTTTGATTGAACTCCATATCGTTGTAATTGGGGAAATTATTCTTGGCCCTTTCTTTCGCGTTGCAGACATCGTCATCTCCCGAATCGGCTGTTAGCTCTTTGCCTTTGTACTGCAGGGTTCCATTGGAAAAGCATAAGTACCAAGGCAAGCCGTTCTTGGTGCAGTTTATTCCCACTGAATTATTCGATATGCAGAAGATTCGAATATTCTCGTTCCCGTTAAAGTAGTTCACGGATAAAATCGATATACCGAAGTTCATGTGACCAGCGGAATTTTCCCACTTGGTGCGACACCATTCGAGAAACTCAGTCGCACATGCCGAAGACGAATGTGCGATGCCATTTTCCGATGACGCATCAGTTTGGGCATTGCTTCTGCATACAAGCACAGCTAGAAGTACGGCAAACGTAGCTATGTTTGCCATGTCTGTTCTTTTCTGCTACTCAAATGGAAATACTCTCGACGCGAAGGTTAAATACGACCAACGCTTGGCAAGATTTCAGTGTTTTCCAAGATGCAACACCACCATTCATTGCCACATGCTTCCAATTTTTATTGAAAGGTGAATAATAGCGTTCATGCAAGGCACGACTGACGTTATCAATTGCTGCAGTATTGCTTAATAACTATGATTTTTTTTTCTATAAGCAGATCCTTGGCAAGCTGCCTGAGAAAGAAGCCGGTAGACAATAGTGTTTCCATCAAAACTGGTTTTTTTTCAAATAGCATTTGTGAAACAGCAGCACGCTTCCATCCCTCCTTCCAGGAAGTCTGGAAATCATTTGACATTGAAATAAAAAAGAGAAACTTCGACCACGTGTCGAATTGCATACAATGCTTCAATTAACGACAGCCCTTAGATACGCGTAAGCAAGTTGCAAATACCCAGATTTACGGCTTTATTCTGGATTATTTTCGGAATGTGTGACGCAGCAAATTAAATGTCCCCAAATATGGTTTACTATCTGTTAAATTAATTTCATGGAAGGAACGTTGGTTAGTGAAAAGAGTATGATTGCTACTGATTCATTCAATTTCGTTACTGAATTTGATTACTACAGAAATGAAATTGGCAGTTTTATATATGTTTTCAATAATTTACATTAATCATACATAAGATTATTTTGCGGATTCGTGGAATTCCGCTTTTTTCGCCATCATTTGGGTCGTTCTCGAGATCGATACAAAACTGAGCAGAAGGGGGTTCCATCAGGGGACAATGTTTCAAGCTAAACGCGGTGGAGATTATAACTTCTTTTTCTCGCAATGTTCTTTTTGCCTTTAGTACTGTTGTTAAATAATATAATTTTATTCCATAAATATTTGTATTTTAGATTGAAAATGGAGAAAAGTTTTCCGAAAACGGAAGTTAGACTGCGTGAAAATTACCTTGTAAAATTTAGGTAGGAAATTCTTCCATTTGTGTGGTTCTCAAGGTCGATGCATTACTGAACAAAATCGGGCGGAGGATGGGGATGGAGTGTCGTTTTTCTCCTCTGTAAGTTTCGAAATCGGAAGTTAGACGGGGTGAAGATTTCTCCCGTGATCGTAATTTTTTTTTCTCACGATGTTTCTTCTGCCCAGTGTCGTTAAATCTAATTTTATTCCATAAATATTTGTATTTCATCTTGAAAAGGGAGAGAAAATTTCCGAAAACGGAAGTCTGATGGAGGGAAGATTTTTTTCGTTATGGTAATCCCTCCCCTCTCCCCGCAGCACTATGTTACCTCTACCTATGTTGTTGTCAAATGTCAGCAATTTTATATTTTTAATAAAGTGATGTGCTCCAATTTAATATTTACATATGCTGCGTTATATTCACACTGTTCAACTGCGTGTTCTAATTTTTCACCAAGTTAAAAAGTTCAGCTTTTTTTCTTCGTTAGATGTATGATTATTTTAAATAATATACTGTGCAGTACACAGTGCTTTAGTTAATGACTTGCTGGTTTTACCAAGATCAGATCAGATCATATGTAGAGGATTTTAGGAAGTGTGTATCTGACCTCTGGTCTTAAACAACCTTTAGAAATAGGAAGCTAGGAGATTTGGGCTAGAGTGCCCGATAGGAAAGTGACACGGAAGCGAAGTAGAAAGGAGGAGGAGGAAGACGCCCTTATTTATTACCGGAGGGCCAGTACCCGGAGTCCGACGGCTTAACGTGCCCATCCGATGCACGGCTGATATTTAGGGGATCGAGCGTTTGTACCTGCCTGGGAACGAACCTGAGGTCCTTTCCGTGGCAGTCACGAACATTACCCACTAGGCCACCCGCGGCCCGGGTTTTACCAAGCGTTGTTAGTGCGTCCTTTATACCCCGTTTTTACTACGCCTATGCTATGAGATGTTAATAACCGGATTTTACAATACTTATGCTTTGTAATGTTAATACACCGATTTTGAAACGCGTATGCTTTGATATGTTAATACCCCGATTTTACAACGCCTTCGCTTTGAGATGTTAATAACCCGATTTTAGAACGCCTATGCTTTGGGATGTCAATACCCCGATTTTGCAACGCCTATGCTTGGACATGTTTATACCCCAATTTTACAACGCCTATGGTTTGAGAAGCTAATACCCAGATTTTACAACACCTAATCTTCGAGATGCTAATACCCAGATTTCTTAACGCTTATGTTTTAAAATGTTAATACACCAATTTTAAAACACTTATGCTTTGAGATGTTAATACCCCGATTTTGCAACGCCTATGCTTGGAGATGTTTATACTCCGGTTTTACAACGTCTACGCTTTGACATGTCAATATCCCGATTTTGCAACGCCTATGCTTTGGGATGTTAATACCCCTATTTTACAACGCCTATGCTTGGAGATGTTTATACCCCGTTTTTCAACGCCTATGGTTTCAGATATCAATACCCCGATTTTACGACGCCTATTCTTTGAGCTATTTTGCGAACGCAGCAGAATTATTTTCTCCAAATTCACAGTGGTCTAGAATCGAATTTCATGGGAGAAAAGGTAGTTTTATATAAACAGATAACACGGATACCACAACTAGAGTTTCCTAAAATTCCAGAAAATTTTCTGTAGCGACTTTTAGCGGAATCAGAACATGCACTAAACGATGCATATCCCGGAAATTCAAGGTTGAAACTCCAGCAAAGGAAAAAGAGGCGAGGGAAAAGTTAGATGCTCAAAAATGCTTTTTGTACTGGTTTAAAATGAACATAAGGGCATTGATAACTCAAGAAGAAACAATTTAAAAGTTTAAATGACAGGCAAAGAGAGCTGCTTAACCGAGCTTGGTAGCTCACAACCTGAAGAACGAAAAGTCATATTTTTGTTTGGACACATGGGCTCACCCATAATTTAGACAAAGGGGAAGTCCAAAAAACGATGTCTTTCATTTGAACATATATACCAGCGTGGGTCAAAGTTTCGTCCCGTTTTAAGTTATACATAATGTTCGGCCTCCATTCCTGAGCGAAATGCGCGCCAGCGTCCACTGGGTACCGCGAAAACGTGGATCACACGAGGCTGATGACGTGCATATGGCACGAAACCACATTGCGTTATCAGATAAGCAGAGGATGAAGGTAGATAAACGTGCTATTCTGGCGCTCCTACGCCATTATTGGCAAAAAGGGTTAAACGCGGCAGGAGCAGCGAGAGAAATTTGTGCAGTTGGAGGCGAGGAACCAGTGGACAGCAGCAGTGCATGAAAATGGTTCCGGCGTTTCAATGCTAAAGACACTGGTTTTGAGGACGACCTGAGGTCAGGACATCCAACCACCACTAACACCCACACCCTGGTTGAAGTCATCAAATTGTTCCCCATGAATTGCAGGCGAAATAACGTGTTGCTCTCTCTCGTAGATTGCTGTCAAATCCACAGAATGATAGATTTCGGATGAAGAATGGATGTATATGTCTTACCATTGGGAAACAGCGACTGAGACTGCAGTGGTGTCAGACCCGATCAACGTGGGATAGTGTCCAGTGGAGTCGTATTATCTTCAGTGATGAGTCACGGTTTGCACTTGGAGCTGATGACCAGCGCATACGTATCTAGAGACGAGCCGGCCAGCGCACAGATCCTGCCTTTACAGTGGAACGGCCCACGGTACGCCCACCGGGAGTAACTGTCTGTAGAACCATTTCCTACGATAGCCGGACACCTTTGGTAGTCCTCTGTACACCTTTGGTAGTCCTCGTACCACCTTCATGGCTCAACGGTACGTCGACGACATTCTACGACTTGTTGTGTTGCCTTCCTGTCGTCGCATCACTGGGGAGGTTTTTAACATGATAATGCCCAGCCACACACGGCACTGCCTCTGTAATGTTGACGCCCTTCCATGGCCAGCTCGATCACTCGACCTGCCACCGATCGAACATGTTTAGGACATGATGAGACGCCACCTACGTCCATCCAGGAACGTCGGCGAACTGGCCAGCAATTTGGACACCATCTGGTGTGCTATACCTCAGGACAGTATCCATGAACTGTATGCGTCTATGCCACACGGCGTAACCGGTTGTATCCGAGCCAAAGGTAACGGTATAACGTACTGACTTGTTCCACTCGTGTAACTGTTTTATCCGAATAAATGGCCCAACTACTCTGGAAGTGCAATAATTTTCTCCCCTATAAATGTACATTGCATATATCAATTTTCATCTCTTCTAGGTGCTTCACGAACCTGGCATAATTCTTCAAAAAAAAAAATATTGAGTAGGTTCGCGAACACTGCTGTAATGAGGGCGTGCACTTACGTAAAATTAATTTTATTATCTGTACAGCATCCACCAATCCACTGCGAGGATTGCCAGGATATAAAACAAACTTTTAATTTAATAACTCATATTTACATGAAATATGTCGAATTATGGTTGTATGCAAGTCATTATAACCAACTTGGCAATTTCAATAGTTTTCACTGTCCCATCAATAATTCAGTAGCAGTTACTAGCACGTCAAGTCACAGGTAAGTTTAGCAATCGGCTGGATCAGTTCAAGCGGCGGATGTACTGTAAACACACTATGTTTCTGTTTTATTTTCTTACGCTATATAATCCAACAGCACCGTGCACGTTTCAGGAATATGTTCACTTGAACACATTTTTAAATATGGTAACCTCCTAGCCGGGTCTTTCAATGGCAAACTCGCTACCAATCTGAGTAGGAAATGGGTGCTTGCAGGATTGACACATAAAGACGCACACACTTTTTTTTTAATTATTGGAGGTTTAACGACCACCGTGAGCAACTCAATGGGCAATAAGCAATCGCCCGTCCCTAATCTAGGGCCACTGGTTCCAGGGAATGGAGAGAGCCAGTGCCGTAAGACAAACACAACATCCATGCCACACCGGGATTCGAACCCGGACCCCTTTTTGGACGAATGATCAGAGGCCATCGCTTAGACCACTGGAGCTCACACTTTCACTGATCAGTCTGCAACAGATGTCGGGGTGGGAGGAGGGGGGGGGGGCAATTTTTAAAAGCAGAAACAGTACAATTTGTAAGAGCAGTATTCCATTACGTCTTTAAAAAAATGTTTAATCAATGCTTCCTTCCAGTGGTTACGTACGGAGCACAGACGTGGACCTTAATTAAAAAAAGACTTAAAAAGACTGCATACAACTGAAACAAGCATGCAGAGATGTAAGCTTGGTGTAACCAGGAAAGATAAGAAGAGAAACTCGTGGATAAGGAAAATGGTAAGGATTCCACGATGATGCAGTGGTGTAAGCTCTGGCTAAACGACCATTCGTCCGAGATGGGTCTGGTTTCGAATCCGGTGAGGCATTGATGTTGCGTTTGTCTTATGGCGCCGGCTCTCTTCCCTGGAACCAGTAGCCCTAAATTAGGTACGGGCGATTGTTATTAGCCCATCGAGTTGCTCACGGTAATCGTTAAACCCCCAGTCAAAAAAAAAAAAAAAAAAAATGACGAGAGTGGAAGGCATCGTGATCAAAGTAAAATTCCTAAAATGGCAATGAGCCGGACATATTGCCAGAAGAATAGAACACCGATGGACAACCGTAATTTTTGATTGGATTCCAAGGTACATGAGGAGACCCAGAAGAAAACCATGTGGGAGATGGGTGGATAAAATTCGAAAGCGTGTGGAAGTGACATGGAGGAAACTGGCTCAAGACGGACCGTTGTACAAGAAACTTGGGGAGACCTTCATTCAGCAGTGGATTAATAATTGTTGACAATGATGATGACGATAGGTATATAAATATTCGATTTCAAAATTTTGCTGGCGGGGCCCCCTTCCCTCGCATACCTGCTGCAGTCGACAACGCCTGGTCCGGTCTTCTGACCGCCAGGCCACTACGTTTTTCAGGACTGAACCACTGTCAATACAACTGGGTGGGTCTCTTGTGGTTAGAGATATTCATTCACAGTTTACCCCTAGATGCCTCTTACTACATTTTGTGATCTGATTCTTCAATTTTCTGTAATGTAGTGGTGCTTAACCGTAACTGTTTTCAGTATCTTGGTTGGTGTTGCATAAGGTGTGGTTATTCTCTTCGGTTTATGGCTCTTGTGGTTTGTGCTGTTGATTTTATCCCTGGAAGAAGAACTATGTGTTTCATGGTATGTCAGTTCATATTTAGTTGTGTATTTGTTGGTTCCTGTATTGAATTTCAAGAGGCCTTGTGGTTTCGGGAACTTAGTCAGTCAGTACTGGTGTTTTCCTTGTTGATTTCTCACACCAGAAACGCCACTTCAGTTATAGAACCGAGCTTCTTTGATTAAGTCTGTTCTGTATGTCACACTGACACACACACACACAAAAAAAGAAAACCCAAACAATTATGTGGCCAGCAGTAGAGGACCATTCATGAGGGGTAAACGTCCCCAACCATGGCCGCCCCGGTGGAGCAGTGGTCTAAGCGATGGCCTCTGATCATTCGTCCAAATGGGGTCCGGGTTCGTATCCCGGTGAGGCATGGATGTTGTGTTTGTCTTACGGCACTGACTCTCTCCCTTCCCTGGAACCAGTGGCTCTAAATTAGGGACGGCCGACTGCTTATAGCCCATTGAGTTGCTCACGGTGGTCGTTAAACCTTCAATCAACAAAAAAAAAAAAAAAATACACCGACCACACCTCAAACTTCAGGTTTCTTGTGGGTGTAAATTGGCTAAAATAAGACTTCTATTTAATTTTTTTTTAAATTTCAGACGTGTGTGTGTGTGTGTGTGTGTTACCCTTAATAGATATTAACTAGAAAACTTATGAACTAAACACTTCGTCTGGCTTCTTTGATCGAGGACTAAGGGGAAAGCATGACGCGGCATGCATTTGAGACCATTTGTGACAGAGATTTGAAATTTCTAGGATGGCTTTTAGGAACATCAAGCAACTTCCACAACAGTCACCACGCTATCTATCACTTTGTTGTCCGTCCGTCCGTCCGTCAGTTCAACAATCCGCCTGTTTTTTGATAAACAACTCTGCTCTCGGGAACCATTTGAGATAGTCTTAAAATTTCTCCTGGACGGATGGTTTTTAAGTACCTGTCCTAGATGACACATCCTGTTATTACTTCCGCACTGTTTATTCTAATGTTAGAGAGCAATGTTGATTCAATTATTTTGAGGCAATGTTCTATGTTTTCGTTAACTAATTAACGAGCGAAAGTTTTGTAAGCTCAAGTTTGTTCAACGCAGAAGGGATATAATTGAATGCGGATTAAACCACGTATATGGTGATTTTAATTAAATCGTAATTAGTGCGCTAGATATAGTACGTGTGATTTGGATAACGTGCTATAATGACAAATAAAAGTGTTATTAGAACGAAGTTAAGTACTTTTCAACGTCAACGGAAAGTAAGGTACCCAGATTCAATGAAAACCAAATTCATTATGCTTTAAGTCGACAAGCTATTTTATTAGCATTAAGTTAAGCTAAGCTTAGTTGTGTTGCAGTGAAGTTAACATCAAGATAAGCTCTGACCTTTTGGTGTGTTGCAGTAAAGCAAACTTAACGTTAAAAGAATTGAAGAACCCATATTTAAACCAAAGCATTACATATGACAAGAGCAACTGCTTCTCTCATTCTGGTTGTTCGTTAACTGACAAAATCATGAATTTGTAGCTCATGTGCGTAATTCTGCTCGATAGATGTGTTTATTCGTGAAACGGATGAAGAGGCTTGAATTACTTATGAGTGTACACCAGTGTTGCCAGAGTTTTACCTGAAATCAGTAGACCAGAGCTCAAAAAACCACTAAAAATAAGTAGATCATTTTTTTCTTTTTTTGCGTGAATATGCACCACCTGACAAATTTAATGCAGAATTGGATGTAATCTCCATACGAAGGAACACTTTAATCTGCTTGTATATCACATAATACAAGTATCCCGCAAACTGCTTACTACTAAACACCGGAATGAAAATACAGTACAAGCCAAACCCTGAGTCACTTTTTTATGAGATATTACTGATGATCTGCTCTATGAAATAGTGCTTACCATTAGAACTAATGTTGGTGTAAATAATGATGGCATTGGCTTTTTAATGCAGTCACAGTTGTATCGCTTTCACTTGTTGTCTTCCTAAAAACAAATAGCTATATACTTACACTTCTTACTGAACCATATTCAGATGTTTCCAAAGTACGTGAAATAAAAGCTGAACTCAAAAAAAGCACAGATATCTTACGGTACAGTGGTCTTACGGTGGCGCAGTGGTCTAAGCGATGGTCTCTGATCATTCGTCCGAAAGGGATCCAGTTTCGAATCCCGGTGAGGCATGGATGCTGTGTTTGTCTTAAGACACTAGCTCTCTCCCTTCCCTGGAACCAGTGACCTAAATTAGGGACGTACGACTGCTTTATAGTCCATTGAGTTCCTCACGGTGGTCGTTAAACCTCCAATCAATCAATCATGTTTCTCTAATATTTTGGATTTTAACAAGATACTAGGAAAAAACTTTTTATAACAGACTGATTAGTTATCTAAAATAAAAAAAACTTTGAAGGCAACCGGTATGAATTTTGATACAAAAATAGATTAAAGATGTGAGATAATTTTTAGTCTGTCAGCTTTTTCTCCTTAGACCAGTACTGAGGTCAGTCTTATCGACTGGATCTGTAGATGAAAGGATGCAGACATTCTTAGACAGCATGTCACTGAGTGTGTTAAATAAAACACTCAGGTACTGATGTACTCTCTTTGACAGCTCCATTAGAGTTTTCTTCCATGGTCATCTAATACTCAAGACTGTTACATTTCGTGGAATCTGGGTGGAAATCAGAACTGACTGATAAATACATATATTTATTGTACTTCGCTTTCATTAGTCTTTCCTATTGGACACCCTAGCCTAAATCTCCTAGCTTCCTATTTCTAAGGGCTGTTTATGACCAGGGATCATACACTCCCTTTCTAAATTCTCTTCCAACAGCATTCGTTCTTCGTTCATTTTTAATAAACTTTCTCAAAAAATATAATTCCGCTGAAAAAACTGTAGGATTTTTTAGCACCAGCTGCTTGAAAAATTACAACGGCCGTTCCATAAGAACTGAGAGTAAAATCACACAAAATGAAGAAAAATAAGTACAGCAAAATATATGTTATTCTTTCTCAAAGTATCTTCTCTGGGATGATGTGCAACGGTCCCGTCGTTCAGTCCACTTTTTCAAAGCATGTGGCGAAAGCATTTTGTGGAAGCTGACCCCATTTGTTTGCTCTCATGACACACCTGAACTCTGGCTAATAACGTCAGCATCTTTGTTGAATGTTGCGCCACGGAACTTCTCATTCATTGTTGGAAACAACCAGAAATCTCATGGAACGAGGTTTGTACTGTAGTCAGGCTGTGCCATGATTTCAACAATACTGCATTTCGTATGAAACTGTTGAACACAAGCAGCTAAAAATGTGGACGGGCGTTATAATGGTGTAAGGTCCACTTGCCCACCAGTTCCAGTCGCTTAATCGACATTGCCGTCGCAGACTGAAACGTAATACTCAGCTTTAGCAGTAATTTGTGGAGAAACGGCATGGTATATCCTTTATGATCAAAGAAATTTATCATCACCTTCCCATCTGATTTAGTTTGGCGGACTTTTTTCGGAGGAGGCGAGCCTGTGTGTTTCCAGACACTCGTTGCACTCTTTGTTTGGGGGTCGAAATAGTGGACCCATGTTTCATCGGCAGCTATTACTGTATTTAAAAAGTTTGGATCCTTTGCAATCATTTGTTTTGCTCGCATGACACACCTGGACTCTGGCTAACAATGGTTCTCTCGTCCGGTTATGAGGTACCCATCTGAAACACACACGATGCAGAAATAATTTGTCGCGTAGAATTCAAAATGCCGACATTTTTGAAATATTAGTTGACGCCGCTATATCTTCACACGTCATTCGTCGATCTTCTCGCAGGATTGCCCAAACAGTGTTAACAATACGCTCCGTAACAACACTTTCAGGTCGACCAGGCGTAGGAGCGAGTTCAGCCGACAAACGCTCTTTTTTGAAATCATGGTGCCCTCTAAAAATCGTTGACTTACCTAAACATTTATCTTTGTAAGCTTTTTTCATTAAATTAACTGTTTCTGGAGCCGTTTTACCCAATTGATAGCAAAATTTTATCGCACAACGCATTTCACTTTTAACTCTGAATCATTCACCTCCGTAGATGTATGGCGAAATGCAGACGTACCTTAAACACCTGCGCGCCGCCCCGGTGGTGCAGTGGTCCAAGCGATGGCCTCTGATCATTCGTCCAAATGGGGTCCGGGTTTAAATCCCGGTGAGGCATGGATGTTGTGTTTGCCTTACAGCACTGGCTCTCTCCCTTCCCTGGAACCAGTGACCGTAAATTATGGACGGGAGACTGCCTATAGCCCATTGAGTTGCTCACGGTGGTCTTTAAACCTCCAATAAAAAAAAATCATTCGTCCAAATTTTTTTGTCTTACAGCACTGGCTCTCTCCCTTCCCTGGAACCAGTGACCCTAAATTAGGGACGGGCCCATTGAGTTTCTCATGGTGGTCGTTAAACCTCCAATAAAAAAAAAAAAAACACCTGCGCAATAACAAAACCAGAATCGTCTGCCACGGCTAATAGCTGTTGCCATAGATATTTCCTTAATTCAGTTAGTCGTCTGCGTGGTTATTTTTCCTCTTCGCACTGTTGCCAACTCAAAAAAAGTTACTCTCAATATTTATGAAACGGCCTTTGTACATAACATAAATATCAGTGGTAAATCACTTTACAGTTTATAGGGAAAATAAAAACATCTGCCAAATAATAAAAAAATTACGTCTCAAACCAAAAAAAAAAAAAAAAAAAAAAAAATGGCACGGTAGTAAAAAATTCAGGAGGTGCCCTTGAAACAGAGAAAAATCAGTAAGTTATGAAAATCTGTCAGTAGGCAAGTGTTAAAATCAGTAGATCTATTGATAAATTAGTATAATGGCAACACTACTGTACAGTTATTTTGAAGATACGCGAAAGTTCCGTGATTTATCCACACCCGCCGTGATAACTTATTAACTATCTACTTCAGCTTCAATCTTGGAAAAGATTATTTCTTTCAGGTTCATTTCATGATTAACAATGTTACCACCCCCTCGATAGAGCTTCTACTGCAAATGTTTTCTGAATACAGAATTTTGCAAGTGAAACAACTTCCACTTTATCTTTGTGCTGATATTTCTGTTACTTTTTCGTGTTTTCCTTCAATGAAAATATTCTTAGAATATCAATTAGCACATGAACACTTACCTGCGAATAATTAAAATGAGCTCGAACATTTTGCAGTTCTAAAATTTGAAAAAGAGCAGATATCCAGAGTGAATATGTACGCACTGTATATGCACGCACTGGGAAAGCCTGAAATCTTGGGTCTTGGTCTTATTGGAGGGGGGGGGGGGGTTCGGCTTGCCCCCAACAAATGGTTAAAAGAACACGGTAAAAAAAACATTTTTAATTCACGAGCTATTTTCGGTGATTACTTTCATTAAAACGAAGCATATTCCTGATTCAAACTTTTCCGTGAAATGACGGAAAAAACCTGAATTTCATGGATTTTTCTTACACCAGGAAATTTCTCAATTTTCAGAGACCCTTCCGCAATTCCTTTCATATAAACTGGTGTCCAAAAGTAACGTGACAAATACAAATTGAATATTCACAGAATGGAGTGTCCCTCGGGATTTCTGGACCTGAACCCGATAGAGCCTGTCTGGGATGCCTTGGGAAGAGCAATTTCAAGCCGGAACCCCCTCCAAGATCCCCGACGCGCCTTGGTAGAGGAGTGGCACTTATTGTCCCGAACTCTCATTCACAGCCTTGCTGCCAGCATGAGCGCTCTTTGTGCGAGTTGTATCGCTGCTCAGGGGTACTCGCACTCCCTATTAGCCCCCTTGAAATCCACCCCACTTGCTACATCACTTTTGGACTGCCATGCTGTATAAGCCTTTTCTGCAGATGCACCTTCGTTAGCATAGGCGTAGTAACAGTTCGGGAACTGCGCTGTTACAGAAATACTGCCACCCTTGGCCCGAAAGCCGATAATTATTCTTTTTTGCAGATCTGATAAATCGCTCCTTTTATCCATGACAGTAACGAGTGATATGTGTTCAGAATGCCTGCAGCACATGCACCTTATATGCTCTCCAAGCCAGCTCACGACACATTACCTTCTTTCATTGGCTACGCGCTGTTGACGTCAAAAGTAGGAGGTGGTCACAATAATGTGACTCGACTATGTTGTTACCGTGGAATTTTCTATATCCCCGTAACATTTAAATTTCATCCGTATAATTTTGCTCATTTATTATTATTTTTTTTTCATTTTTACTCTAAAGCGGTAGGAAATAAATATTTAAATTGCCAAAATAGAATATCAACGATTAAAAATTACTTTCCGGTGAAGCTGAGCCAGGCTACCCAAAAGTTTCGGTTGATAATTAGATCAGTCCTAATTGCACTCCAGCCAAATGAAAAGGGGAAAATTATATATATATATATATATATTTTTTTATTGGAGGCTTAACGACCACCGTGAGTAACTCAATGGGCTATAAGCAGTCGCCCGTCCCTAATTTAGGATCACTGGTTCCAGGGAAGGGAGAGAGCCAGTGCCGTAAGACAAACACAACATCCATGACTGACCGGGATTCGAACCCGGACCCCTTACGGACGAATGATCAGAGGCCAGCGCCTTAGACCACTGCGCCACCGGGGCGGCATATTTTTTTTCTCACGGAAACTTGATGAAAATCCCAGAGCCACCCTGGTGGCGCAGTGGTCTAAGCGATGGCCTCTGATCATTCGTCCGAACGGGGTCCGGGTTCGAATCCCGGTGAGGCATGGATGTTGTGTTTGTCTTACGGCACTGGCTCTCTCCCTTCCCTGGAACCAGTGACCCTGAATTAGGGACGGGCGACTGCTTATAGCCCATTGAGTTGCTCACGGTGGTCGTTAAACCTCCAATCAAAAAAAAAAGAAATCCCAGATGGGAAGGAAGAGAAAGGAAGACATTCACAGTTCTTTTTTTTTTTTTTCACGAAACTCAAGGAAGAGAAGTATAATAGCAGTAGTCTCGTAGCCGAAGCTGAAGAGAATAGCAGGAGCGCAATAAATCCTTTTGGGGGCGTCACCCCTTTTCTCAAGCAACGCTTGCGAGCATCTCTGCATTGTCCAGGGTAGCGACAAAATTCGAGATAAGTCACGTCGCCGGAAATACCTACGTGACAATCTTCGCTTCTAAGTAGCTAGGCGAGGACAAGTTGACAGCTGAAAGAAGACATAATTTTTGGGAAAGTGACCCGAACTGAACGGATGGCCAGCGAATCGCATAGCAGGGCTATCTGTGAGGGCCAATGACATAACCCGACGCGATTCGGACGGCCGGGCCGTCACGCCCCAAGATGGACACCGGACACGGGAAAAACAGAATTATTAGCTGAATGAAGACTAAGAGGACGGACTACACACAGAGACTCTAAGATAACGACAGAGGAAACACTGGAGAATTGCAGTCTGAGCAGAAGAGAGGTCTCAGCGGTTTCGGAGGAGAGATGTTTCCAAGATAGAGAAATGAGGTAGTAAATATTTTAAAGTATAGTCCAGATACAACCAGTTAAGATGGAGAGCTGACTCTACGACCAGCCGGCAACCCAGTTTCACGATCGGGGCTTCTCAAGGAAAAGAGGGTATGATGACATTTATCTTACACGTTTCTGATTCATGCCTCATAGCTTTGCATGTGCTATGCAGGACTAGTTACCCGAAAGTCTTTCACATAGTGCATTAACAATTTTCCTTTAGCGCACCGCGCCGAGTTTAAACCAGTAACAAAAGTTTAAAGTCAAGAATATTTAAGTGCATTATACCCGCTTGAAATTAAAACTAAATTGTTTAGCTAAAGCAAGCAACCTCACCGGTACATTGTACCTAGCTTTATGACCATATTCTAAAAAGAAATAAACAGTTAAATTTTAATTCACGTGTCACTCAGATCATTTCTCCAAATGTCATTAGAGTTCAATTAGTGATTTTATTATTGTTATTCATGCAACTTTTTATTTTAACTTCTTTGCGGCATATGAATGAGCATGGAAACCCCATGCTAATTCATATGAAACACAACGCGATGCATTTGTCGACCCTGAGCCTGGAGACCCTTATTTAGGGAATCCAAATTCATTGTTGACAACACTAGGCGAAATTTTGGGGTGAATTGATTAGTATTGAATTTTGACCTTTTTAACTTTTACCCACTATGGCGGCGAATAAGACGTAGTTGATACCCGACAGGGAGCGGTAACAGTGTAATATATTTCACAAGTTTCGATAATCTTGACAACTTAAATTTCTCATTTCTTGCTCAAAATATTTAGGGGATGTTAGCAGCTAACATTAAGAAACGAAGCTGCGTTTATTCGTACGTCACAAGATAAGGATGCCGTTCACGCTACAAAAGATTTTCCGGGGACTATATTCAATGATTACTGCGACTAATAGCTGAATTTAGGCTGCTTAGTATAGTACCAACGACCCCCACCAGTTGGGAAAAGCTCTACAGTCGTTGATTATGCCTCCTACAAAGAGGTGACATTGGTATGTGACGTTGATTTTGTCTTATCAAGAAGTTTGCCATCATCATCATCAACAACAACCATAAAAATCCGCTGCTGGATGAAGGTCTCTCCAAGTTTCTAACTTGAGGTACTCTCTTCCATGACACACCTGCAAGTTTTCGAATTTAATTCATCTCCCATTCATTTGGGTACTTTCCTGTGTCTTGGAATCCCGTCTACTATAGTAGTATTTCAGTTGTTCAACTTCGATCAGTTCTAGCAATATTTTTTTAGCCCATTACCCTCTCAGGGTTTTTACCTTGATCATAATATCAACTATTTTTATTTTCCTGATCTACGAGTTTCTTCCTCCTATATGAAAAAAGACAAGAGTTGATAGCATTCAATGCGATCAAGGTAAAAATCCTGATATCGCAATGTGCTGGACACACACACACAAAAAAGTGGGGGGGGCAATATTTTGTGGTTTGCCCCGGGCACAGAAATACCTAGTTACGCCCCTTGCTGAATAGTAAAGAGCAGAGGATTCTGAATCGTATCACCTGTAACTCAGGGTCAAAACAAACTTAAAGCCTGTAACTCAGGGTCAAAACAAACTTTCGACTTGTGCGCAATTTAGTGTTCGTCTACCGTAGACCTTATATACAAACTCTTTACCACAGAAGAAATAAGAATGAGGACTTTGACTTCACGCACTAAGTTTTACTTCTAACCTAACCCTGTAGTGCAAACACTGAAAAGAATAATGCTTTGTTTCTGCAGTCACGTGACAAGGTCACAGTACTGAGTGGTTTTGAAAAATCTTCTTCTCATCGCATAAACCTAGGAGTTTGACAGCGCCACCGAAGCAGAACGGAAACTTGAAGGGAAAAGCTGTTTATTCACATCACCACAAACGCAGCGTAAATGTCAGCATGATTCCGACATAATGATTGTGTGAATATATAGGAATTACGTAACAAATTTAGAAAGTTTTGCTATCATACATAGGACTGCATTACATATAAAAACTGAAAAATTTAGGTAAGATGCACCGTACTAAGAAATCACATTATTTCATTGCTTTACGGAGTCATAAAAGTGTAGGATATTCAGTTTTCTTAAAGAGAAGCAGCGATAAATTACTGAAGTCCTTCATTAATACGCACAATTGACGTGGAGTAGGAACATCAAATAGAAGTCGTCGCTCTTTCCACGTTTATAAGTGAGTCACGGAAAAATTCTCATCGGTCGCCACCGGGAATCGAATCCAAGATCTTCCAGTTACGCGCCGGACATGCTACCACTACACCACAACGGCCTAGAATTTGCCAGACTCGCATACGACTAACTGTCAAACCACATGGAAGGTTGCTTCTTGGAGCCCCGCACAATGCTGGGGATTCGCCAAAGATGGTAAGCAGCAACAGAACAAATAACTAGGAGGCGAATGAATAATTAAAACACACAATTGACTTGGAGTAGGAACATCAAATAGAGGTTTGGCAGTTAGTGGTATGTGAGTCTGGCGAATTCGGGGCCGTTGTGGTGCAGTGGTAGCATGTCCAGTGCGTAACTGGAAGACCCTGGATTCGATTCCCGGTGGCGACCGATGAGAATTTTTCCGTGACTCACTTATAAACGTGGAAAGAGCGATGACTTCTATTTGATACTGAAGTCCTTATCTTGCTTCCTTTATGAAGTTTTACGATTCTCGAGCATCTAACGCTAAAAGAAGTCTTCCTTTCCTTAATTTTAGGGTAACCAGCGACAGGAAGGAGGCTGAAATACTCTCTAATTTACACTCATTAGTGAGAGAGAGAGAGACTCCCCAATTAAGGGTCGTTAGTTACAGCGAAGAGAACAACGTTCCCCAGTTTAGTCAGTAGTTACAAGGGTAATAATAAAGAGAGTAGTTACACGAAGAGTAGTTAAGTGGGAGTAGTTAAGAGAGAATTCTTAATTTAAGGTCAATAGCTACAGGTAGAGCTAAAAGTTGTAAGGAAGAAAGTAGATCGCTCCGTAACTCGCGGTGTGTAATGTTTTGCTGTAGTCTTGAAACGTTTTAAATTCTCGTAGTTTGATACACCATTAAATGTTTTAACATATAATTTATTCACTCAGTACACAAAAACATTACAGATAGGAGTGGTGGGCAATTGGCATGGTCATCCCCTTTCAGAGTGGAACAGGTCCAAACCTAAGGCAGCCGATAAATTGGCGGACAGCAGGGCTTTTCAACAATGTATCACAAACGAAGAAAATGGGTAAATGTGGTGATCTGAGCGACTTTGATTGCGGACGCATTGTCGGCGCACGACAGATGGGTCATTCCATCGCCCAGGTGTTAAGAACTATAGGGTTTCCGAGGGCAACCGTATCAAGGGTATACCGCGAGTATACCATCGACGGACGTTCCAGCGCCCAGAAAGCAAGGATTGGCAGACCGACCGCTTGGTAACAGTGGCGCCAATCACATTCCGGGTAAATGTTGGTGGACCAAGCAGCTTCAGCGAGTGAACGGTATGGGGCACAATGCATACCATAGGCTACGGAAACCGACGTCCTACTCATGTATCACTGTTGACTGCTCGTCACTGGACATTACGCCTCGCCTGGCGCAGGGAACATTAAAACTGGACTTTTTTAGAGAGAGACGCCGAGTCCTGTGGTCAGATGAATCCAGTTTTCATTCGTACAGAGCAGACGGGAGGGTGCGATTGTGGTGTCGACAGCACGAGACCATGACCCCGTCGTGCCAGGTCGGCTCTATTCAAGACGGTGGTGGCTCTGTGATGGTTTGGGGAGCCTTCTCATGTGACACCTTAGGACCCTTAGTGTGTGACTGAAGATGTCCATAACCGCTGGGCGCTACAGCGTGTGCTTGGTGTTCATCGATATGCTTTCGTGGCCTTCGCGCTTCCTTCACGTGATGGTCTGTTTCAGGACGACAATGCGCCTCCCCACCGGGCCGCAACCACCTAGGCATAGCCCGAGGAACACTCATCTGAGTTTGGAGCCATCCAATAGCCCCCAAGGAGTCGCTGGATGGTATCAACTCAATACCATGAAGCGGAACATCAGATCCATGGATCCTAGAACAAAGTCTCGGGCGGAATAGTGGACAATGCTGCAACAGGCATGGCTGGTATTACCACCCGAAACCCTCTGGTCCCGCCCCGGTGGTGCAGTGGTCTAAGCGTTGGCTTATGACCATTCTTCCGAGAAGGGTCAGAGTTCGAAGATCACGGTCAGGCATGGATGTTGTGTTTGTCTTACGGCACTGGTTCTCTCCCTCTCCTGAAACCAGTGGCCCTAAATTAGGCATGGACGACTGCTAATAGCCCCTTGAGTTGTTCACGGTGGTCGTTAAACTTCCAATAAAAAAACTCTCCACATCTGGTGCAGTCTATGCCTCGGCGTGTACAGACTTATTCGCGCTAGAGGAGGACCAATAATGTATTAGGTATAGGTATCTCTAATGTTTTGTCCATTGAGTGTGTAACTAGAATCGCTCCAGAGATCGATAAACAAAAAGCGTAACTTACAACTCTTTAAAGGAGGCAACCTCTACAGTCCAAACATTTTACAGCGTAACTTACAACTCTCTTGGAGGATACATCTGCAGTACAAACATTCAGTAAAAGTCTTCGTTGTCGCTGTACAGTCTAATAGCGAATCCTATTTTCAGATTTCACAAATATTCGTTGGTCTCACAACAGCATATAAGTACACAAAGCGACTGGAATGTATATATGCATTCAATATAACATACACCGCTATACACTCTAAGGTAAATATCATTCGTTGTACTCTCAGTGATGCAGTTCTAAATAAAAAAACTGCCTTAGCGGTGAAGTGATTAGGAAAATACAACCGAGGTAGAAATATTTCAGAAGCTCCGTGAAATCTTACTTGTTTTTATTATTTTTTATTACATTTTCGGTACTGATTACTTTCGTTAATTTCCAATAAAATTGTTTAACTTTTTTTTTTTGATTGGGTTTTTTTTTACCATTTACCCGGGATGTGATTAGCAACTCAATGGGCTAAAAGGAGTCGCCTGTCCCTAATTTAGGGCCACTGGTTCCAGGGAAGGGAAAGAGCCAGTGCCGTAAGACAAACATAGCATCCATGCCTCACTGGGATTCGAACCAGGACCCCTTCACGGACGAATGACCATAAGCTAGCACTTAGACCACTGCGCCACCGGGGCGACCCTCGGCAGTTGGCACCCGATTTGAAGGAGAGGAGGGTGGAAGTCTGCTCTGGTCTGCTGGAAGTGTTTGAAGCGACAGTACAGCCCAGATCTGTTCTCTCCGACTTCCACCTGTTCGGTCCAATGAAGGACAATCTCCGGGAATAACAATTTGATGACACAGACGAGGTGAAAGTGGCTGTGAAGAAGTGGGTACAACAGTCCACAACTTAATTTTTTCAAAGAAGATTCGAGAGTTGGGTTCAACGACGGCGCAAATGCATCGCCTGTGATGGAGACTATGTTGAGTAGTACTTTTGTATAGAAAAAGGGTTACTGTACTAACATACGGAATTTGAACGACTTCTGTCAGTTAATAAAGTTATTCCCACTTTTTCATTACTTTCGGTACAACCCTCGTAGTATACACTTCCAGCTGGAGATGGACATTTCGGGTGGCTTTCTCTATCTATTTCCGCCAAATCTGTTTTCATTCATGCTTGTACGAAGTCGTTCCTCCCTGCCTAGTGGCTGAGCAACATCCTTCGTAAACGTCTGAAATCCTGAACAAGACTCTCCGTTTATGACCACTCTGTATTTCTTCCTTTCACTCTTCTCCGCTTGTAGGAAGATGCTCCTGACGTAAGCTAATTGCTCTTAATTGCTTCTCGATGAATTGTCACTGGTGGTGGTGGGGGGGCTAGTGGTCAGCGTTCGTGACTGCCATGGAGATAACCTCAGGTTCGATCCTGGGCAGGTACGAACGTTCGAACCACTAAATGCGCGCCGTGCGTCGGATGGGCACGTTAAGCCGTCGGACCCAGGGTACTGGCCCCCGGAAAGTCACATGGAAGCGAGGTAGAAAGGGGAGAGGGCGTCTTTCTCCCCTTTCTACCTCGCTTCCGTGTGACTTTCCTATCAGGCACTCTAGCCCAAATCATCTAGCTTCCTATTTCTAAGGGTTGTTTAAGACCTGGGGTCAGACACTCCCTTCCTAAAATCCTCTACATATGATCTGATCTGTCACTGGTGGGCTTTCTCCTAGAAAGTGTGACCTCCAACGACGGGGAATAGAGGAGGGAGGGCGTGTTTTTTTTCATGGGTGATCCCGGTCAACGAAGGAATGACTTTTCCCGAGGGATATGTTAAGCGCCTTTTTTGTTAACGCGTTCGCTGCGTTATGACCCACATGGGTCGTAACGCGTTAACTTGTACATTTTTCAGAGGAGGAAAAAAAATTTATATTGTTATATGGAAATATTCAAACTATATTTAAATTGTAACTTTTGTCATTTTGTGGGCCAACGACAATGAGAAATTTCCTCCCCAGTCAGAAAGACACCCGGCACATATCCATTTCGGAGAAACCCCTCCCACGGACAAAAGGACACCCCCCTTTTTTCCCCCAGTCGTCACCAGAATCTCTCACAGCCAACGGGTACAAGAGGACCAAACAATTAAGAATTTCTTCTTACGTCAAGAATAGAACGTGTAAGGGAATGAGACAGAGAGGAGTCTTCATGGCGATCTCGAGAAAAAGTAGGAAGGATTTTGCTCGAAGGCAAGGTAAGACAAACGAAGAGGTAGAAAGAGATTTTCACGCGGGCTTGTAGCCACATAAGATAGGAACAGTTTTGGCGGGAAAAACGTAGAGAAGACCATCCATAACATCCAACTCCCGCTGGAAGTATTTACTATCCGATCTGACCAACCATTATTCCAATATTTCCTCTTCCCCCATCTGATGAATAAAGATATGTGCAAAAGGAAACATCTGTCATAATGTTCAATTTTTAACTACTTGTTTATTTGCTTCCTTGCTCCAACGACAGGAACTTGCAAACGATTCTTCTGATAAGTTGGTGTTCCCCACAATATATGAAATAAATAAAGCCAACAATATGCATAAATCTGCAGTGGATATCAGTCACTTTATTGTATATATCTTTAAACGACCCACCGTCGGTGTGTCGTACAGCACTGTATTGAAACAGTTATGACCCACCGGTGGGTACGCGTTAACTTCTACATTTTTCAGAGGAGGAAAAAAAGTTTATATGCATAAATATGTAGTGGATATCGGTCACTTTATGTATATATCTTTAAACGACCCACCGTCGGTGTGTCGTACAGCACTGTATTGAAACAGTTATGACCCACCGGTGGGTACGCGTTAACTTCTACATTTTTCAGAGGAGGAAAAAAAAGTTTATATGCATAAATCTGTAGTGGATATCAGTCACTTTATGTATATATCTTTAAACGACCCACCGTTGTGTCGTACAGCATTGTATTGAAACAGTTACGACCCACCGGTGGGTACGCATTAACTTCTACATTTTTCTGAGAAGGAAAAAAAAGTTTATATACATAAATCTGTAGTGGATATCAGTCACTTTATGTATATATCTTTAAACGACCCACCGTTGTGTCGTACAGCACTCTGTATTGAAACAGTTACGACCCACCGGTGGGTACGCGTTAACTTCTACATTTTTCAGAGGAGGAAAAAGAAAGTTTATATGCATAAATCTGTAGTGGATATCAGTCGCTTTATGTATGTATCTTTAAACGACCCACCGTTGTGTCGTACAGCACTGGATTGAAATAGTTACGACCCCACCGGTGGGTCTTAACGTACTACAAAAAAATCGCCGAAAAACGTCGCCGCAGCGAACGTGTTAACTGAAGGCGAATTTCTAGCTGCTGTTCGCGCACTGAATAACCAATGTCACTATTTAACTATATTTTAAATATTTCTATATAACAATTCCAAAGAATGTTTTTACGGTGAATCTGCTTATGTCACTGATTTTAACAATCATATGGTTTCAGTTCTTCTAAAAGTTGTTTAAACCAGAGTATCGTAGTATCCATACAGAACCCCCGCCCCTTACTTAAGAAAAAAAAAACAGAAAAAAAAGCAGGTATAATAAGTTTAAATACCTGAGTATTTGGTTCAGTTCTGCGGAAAATTCTGCATGACGTCCATCATCTGCGAAGCTATTTCCTGCCATTCTCCCTTGGACGCCCCATTTTCAACAAAACTTGCGTACTGGTCTCGTAATTCTTCCATTTTCTCCTGGGACTGTGACGGTATTGTTGCCCCTTTCTCGATTTCTTGCTGGAATTTTTCCCACATTTCTTGAACAAACGCTTGGGCCATATCTGGTTGCCAATTTTTTCCGTCGAATATTTTCTTCAATTCGTTTCCCCAGGATTGTTGAAACGATTCTTGAGGATTGCTCATGAATTTTTTTGCTGCGTCGCCGAAATTTCCTACACCACCAAAGTTTGGGTAACTGTAAACGACGCTGAAGAGTAAAGAGGCGAAGACTGTGAATCGTATCATCATCATCATCATTTAGAGCCAGTAATTGAGAGTCAAGACGTACTGTGTGCGAGATCTAGATCGTCTGCTGTAGACCTTATATACAACTCTTTACTGTACAAAAAATTAAACTCAGGTCTTTGACGCCACGCACCGAATTTTATGTGAGCACTTAACCCTGTTGTGCAAACATTAGAAAAAAGAATGATCTTTGTTTCTGCAGTCACGCCACAAGATCAGAGAATACAGTGGTTTTGCAAAATCTTCCTCTCATCACAAAAGGGTTTTTGGCCGCGCCACCGAAATAGAACGGAAACTTGATAGGAAAAGCAGTTTATTCACACGCAATACAAACACAGCCTAAAATAGGAGCATCGTTACGACTTTCGCCAGATACACGAATTACATAGTAATTTTTTAAAGTTACGCAGTCAAGAATAAAAAATGCATTTAATATCTGCAAAACTTGTAAATATTGGGTTGTCATATAAAATGTTATTTGAAGGAACACGAACAATAGTTTGTTCATCGGTTTCGATATTATATTTGGTTTAATTAGGTTTAGCAATATGAAGATGAAGTGCCAAGTAGACAGAAATGAGCATTTTCGACACCTGTTTCTTTTCGCTTTCAATCAAGACTCCAAAGTTGCTCGAAACATTTGTGCTGTGTACGGAGAAAGCGCTATTGCTGACAGAACTGCACATAAATGGTATTCACGCTTCAAGAAGGGCGAATTCGACCTCACAGACTGTCCGCGTTGCTGCAGATCCGTTCAGTTCAATGAGGGGGGATTGATTGAGCTCATCAACAAGAATCCGCTTCAATCCACTAAGGAATTGGCCCAGCAGATGGGATGCTCTCATGATACCATCACCCGTCCTTTTCACTCGATGGGTAAGGTCCAAAAACTCTGTGAATGAGTGCCATAATCTCTGAACGCAAGAGATAAACTTCAGAGCTCCACTATCGCTGCCAATCTGCTCGTTCGACATCAGGCTACTCGTGGACAGAAACAGAGATTTCTTTACCGCATCGTCACTGGCGATGAAAAGTGGTGTCTCTATGTCCATATGAATCAGAGGGGGAAATGGTTGAGTCTTCACAAGCAAGCAACACCTCGAGCCAAGGCCGAGCTGCATCCACGCAAGACCATGATCTGCGCTTGGTGGGATTGGTAAGGTGTAAACCACTACGAATTGCTTGAAAAGATCACCACGATCAATGCACAGCTTTACGTTCAGCAAATTCACTGGCCCAACTAGCCAATTCAGTTGAAACGACCCAACAGGCGCCACGGTGTGTTCCCCAACTCGACAACGCTCGCCCCCACTTCGCTAATCTGACCAAAACTGCTATTCAGGATCTCGGTTGGGAAGTTTTACCGCACTCACCGTATTCTCCTGTTCTAGCGCCCTCAGGATATCTCCTTTTCCGATCGTTGTCCAACAGTCAGCGAGGCGTATCATTTAACAACGACGTGGAGATGAAACGGGGGCTCGATGACTTCTTCGAGTCAAGATCCGGGGATTTCTACCGTCGAGGCAATGACAACCTAGTGGAACGTTGGCAAGAGATCGTGAACAGTGAAGGAGAATATATTATTGACTGATTTGTGAAAACTTTTTCACGAAAAGTAAGGATTCCAATAATTGGAAAAAAAACGAACGAACTTATCTGGCAACCCAATAACATGTACTGTATTTACCAAAAAAGGTAAAACAAATCATCACATAGTTACATATCTCGAGTCAGTAAAAGGGGAATTATTCCGTTTTCTAAAAGAATCAGCGTACCATTAATTTAAATCTTTTTCTTACTTTTTCTGAAGTTTTACTACTCCTGAGCACCTAACATTAAAGGGAGTCTTTCCTTCCCTAATTTAGGGTTACTAGAGACGGGACGGAGAAAGAAATTCATTAAGTTACAGTCACTAGTAACAATGAGGAGAAAGAGAGAAATACCTTAATGTAGGATCACTAGCATAGGCGCCGACTTTGGCTGGGGGCAAGGTGAATCTTGCTTCACCAATAATTTTACTGGGAAGGGCAGTGCCCACCCGATATGTTTCATTCTGTTTAATTAAATAATCTCTTTAGCCTCATAAGGAGGATCGAGCTCCACCTTATAAGGCCAAAGCGACTTGTTTCCAAAAAATTAATAAATAACAAAATAAGTGAACCCCCCCCCATCCTTTTTAACATAGATCATTTGATAAGAAACTTGCCATCCTCGTATTGTGTTTGACATGTTCACGAGATATGTGGTAAATGTTTAAAACAATTATCATAAATAAAATAAATACAAAAACAGAACGTATGACCTCTAGCGCCTTTATTTATCTGTGTGTATTTATTTTTTTCGCTTCTTGTTCTTTATTTGAGTAACGCAGCTAATTTCTCATTTTTTTTATAAAAGTTTGGAAATAAAATCTCTCTGGATATTTTTAAAAATCACAGGCTAAATTTCATTTCAGAAAATTATAATATCCAGCAAAAGAATATTTCTGTTTCCTTGTTTATTTGCTGATAAGCAATTTCAGTTGTGTTTTAAATGACACATCGAATCCTGTAGTTTATCTTTTTGCCCTTTTTCTTAAATTTTTTTCCTGACAATGGAACAGACGTGTCCTTCTCATTTCAAATTTTTTCATACCCCCTCCCCCTCAATAATTTGGTGAAGTCGTCGCCTCTGTCATTAGTTACGAGGAAGAGCAAGAAACATTTCTAAGTAACAGGGAAGAGGAAGAGAGAGAGAGAAAAAGCACTTACTACTTAACGATCATTAATTAATTAGAGGGAAGAGAGCAGCATTCCCAATTTAGTCACTAGTTACACTTTCTAATTTAGGGTCGTTAGTTACAGGTAGAGGCGAAAATTGAAGTTGCAGGGAGGAGATAGAATCACTTTGTATGTGTGTGTGTGTGTGTGGCTTGGGGCCTGTAATGTTTGGTTGTAATATAAAAACGCGCTTTAGATTCTCGCAGTTTGAAACACCATTAAATGTTATCATATCATTTATATCACTGGTTCCCAATCGTTTTGCATACGCTGACCGGCAAAACGTTTGGGAAACTTTCGCGGACCGGTGATGCCGAAACAAAACCTTTAGGCTATTTTCGAGCATTTAATCTCGTAATATTTTATATTATAATACCACTGCGTACAATCCATAATTTATGTACTAGATTATTCCATGTCTTCTACTTACAGCTAATATCGTTTAATGTTATAATAATTGCATTATTATAACAGATTAAATTATTATAACAGAATAATTGCATTTATTAATCACAAATATATTATATATATTTGTGATTAATAAATGCAACCCATAATCAATATACCACAATATTCTCCTTAATGTTAATATACTTTTTTCTGGAGTCAATGCGAAGTCTGTTGCTGCTGCTTTGAGATAATCTTGTCGAGTAATGTTTCCAGCGTCGTTTCTGCAATGCGCAGTGCAGCATTGTTCTGACTGCCAAAACGGCTAAAAAGGTTTTCTCGCAATAAATACGTGGTCGCAAAAGTTACCAGTTATTTTAGAGCTTTGTCGCTGAGATTTCGATATTCTTTTTCCATAATACCCCAAAGCTGAGTCAGAGATTCGGATCTGAATATCGATACCAGACTGACATCAGAAGGAAGTTCAACAAAGCTTTTCTTTTCCTGGTGAGTTAGCCTGCAGGAGTTCAGAGCTTCTGTGAAGGGATTAGCGATCAAAGTTTCCTTTAATCTTCAGTCACATGTGTTCAAAAAGAATTTAGATCTAGATTTCCTCTTACTTTGACTCCATTTAGATTCAAAAGAAAAATAAATAAATTCACTCGTTTCTCGCAGGCTGGCAGAAAAAACCTCCAGCACCGGCGGTTGGGAAACACTGATTTATATAACTAGTATCGATCCACAGATCAACAAATAAGAAATACAATTTTCAAACTCTTTAATATTCGAACACAGAGCAGACAGCGTACAACAATTTCTGGCACGAAAACAAGTGTATATACTCAACAATCACCCCTGTTCTCCAGGTTTGTCACCGTGTGCCTACTTCCTATTCCCCAAATTAAAACTGCCTTTAAAAGGAAAAGTTTTTCAATACATTGAAGACATACAAAGAACTGTGACATCAGCTTTTAACTCCATACCAAAAGATGACCTCTGCAAGTCCTTCCTTTCGTTGGCTGATCGTGCCACTTCTTGTATTAACACAGGAGGAATGTACTTCGAATAAATATGAAGACATACAAAGAACTCTGACATCAGCTCTTCACTCCATACCAAAAGATGACCTCTGGAAGTCCTTCCTTTCGCTGGCTGATCGTGCCACTTCTTGTATTAACACAGGAGGAATGTACTTCGAATAAATATGAAGATATGCAACGAACTGTGACATCAGCTCTTCAGTCCATACCAAAAGATGACCTCTGCAAGTCCTTCCTTTCGCTGGCTGATCGCGCAACTTCTGGTATTAACACAGGAGGAATGTACTTCGAATAAATATGAAGACATACAAAGAACTGTGACATCAGCTCTTCAGTCCATACCAAAAGATGACCTCTGGAAGTCCTTCCTTTCGCTGGCTGATCGTGCAACTTCTGGTATTAACACAGGAGGAATGTACTTCGAATAAATATGAAGATATGCAACGAACTGTGACATCAGCTCTTCACTCCATACCAAAAGATGCCCTCTGCAAGTCCTTCCTTTCGTTAGCTTATCATGCCACTTCTTGTATTAACGCAGGAGGAATGTACTTCGAATAAAATACATTCACATACAGAGGGTGAGTCGAAAGTTAGAGATATTTGCATAAACGCATGTGCTGCAGCGGGTATGTCACGTGTTTGAGTTAGTTCAAGTCGCGCACTGCAGTCAGTCAAAAGGGGATATAAGGTGACTGCATGTCGTATGGAACAGCCTTGCATGTCGTCGTTCTGTCTGTGGGTTGGGACGCCTAAAAGATGAACAGCCACAACCGGCTAATTAGGGAACTTTTGCTTTACGAGTTTGAACCCGCAAGCAACACGAAATATTTGTCATGCGAAAGGGGAAGGTTCCGTGGACCACAGCACCGCAACCAGATGGTTGAAGAAATTTCGCTCAGGTGACAGAAACCTCGACGATCATCCAAGGTCAGGTAGGCCGCGAACCGTGGATTCGGAGGCCGAGCGCCGGGATGTAGAGGCCAATCCGACAACCAGCACTCGAAGATTATCAGGCGAGATGGGCATATCACAGACTACCGTGGTTTGTCACCTTCAGGACCTCTGCAAGACCTACACATGAGCTGCCGGATTGCCTGTCTCGAACTGACGCCAGGTGAAGCAAACCGCCGAGTGGAAGTGTGCACGAAACTCCTAGAAAACCCGCGCGACGTATGTTTCATCAAGAAAATTGTTACTTGCGATGAAAAGTGGGTCTATTTCTGTAATTATAACACACAACGATAGTGGTTGAGCCAGGGCCAGCTTACTGAACCTGTTGCCAAACGTGGGCGTTTCGAGCACGAGGTTATGCTCTGCGTTTGATGGAATTTCGACGGAATAATCCATTACGAATTTGCTCCAGACAGTAGGACCATCAACACCAACCTCTACTATGAACAGCTGGAGCGACGGAATAATCCATAACGAATTTGCTCCAGAAGGTCGGATCATCAGAACTCATACTATGTTTCAAAAAAGGACGACAACATGGGATTTCTTGAATAATGTTGCACTTTTATTTACGCACTAAATATTTACATAACATGTCAAGTTATTAATATTTCTCTTTTGATTACCTAGGCACTAAATACTAATTACTATGCATCATGCGTAGAAATATTAATATTAATTACTATGTCTCATGCGTAGGAATATTTATCACTAAATATTAATTACTGTGCCTCAGTTTTTATTCTAATGATGTAATATTCCCAACGTTTATATATCAAATCGCGCTTTTATTTGGGCACTAAATATTATTCCACAGGCCCTAGGCCAAAGCCTTTTTAACAGTTTTTATTCAAGCGATGCCATAATAATATTGCTATTTTACTGAGGCACTAAATATTAAGGCCTATGCCTTTTTAACAGTTTTCATTCTACCGATGCCATATTCGTAATGTTTACATATTAAATCAAGGTTATAATTCTTTATCTCCACGACTACATTCTTGTGACGATTATATATAGATTAAGATAATACAACGTAGTTGTCACAAATGTTTATTTATTTACTTTTTAATTTCTCAAGCCGACCATGGTTTCGCTGGGTGTTGACCTAGCTTCATCAGGACGAATGGCACGTAAATATTAAAATTGTATATGAAATCATAAATGGTGTTTACAGTCACGTGTTTTGGTTAGATGCTTCCACGCCATTTCTATCAAACGCGTGGAAGCATCTAACCAAAACACGTGACTGTAAACACCATTTATGATGGCATATACAATTTTAATATTTACGTGCCATTCGTCCTGATGAAGCTAGGTCAATACCCAGCGAAACCATGGTCGGCTTGAGAAAATAAAAAAAACAAAATAAATATTTGTGACAACTACGTTGTATTATCTTAATCTATACAAGGTTATAATATTGTACTTTTTATTAGGCACTAAATATTAATTCATAGGCCCTAGGCCTTTTTAACAGTTTTTATTCTAACCATGTCATATTCATAACGTTTACGTGTTAAATCAGGGTAATAATTTTGCGCATTTTCTTAAACGCAAAATATTAATTCATAGGCCCTAGGTTAGGCCTAGGACTTTTTAACAGTTTTTATTCTCCGCATGTCACATTCATAACGTTTACGTATTAAATCAAGGTAATAACATTTCGCTTTTTATTAGGCACTAAATATTAATTCAAAGGCCCTAGGCCAAGGCCTTTTTCAAAGTTTTTATTCTGCTGATGTCATATTCACAAAGTTTACGTACCAAGTCAGTTTAAGAGTATTGTGCTTTTACTTAGGCACTAAATATCCATTCAGAGGCCATAGTAGTTTTTATTCTACGAATGCCGTATTCATAATGTTTACATATCAACTCAAGTTTATAAATATTCCGCTTTTACTTAAGTACTAAATGTTGTTTCACTGGCCCTTGGTTTAGGCCTATTTAAGTTTTTATTCTAACGATGTCATATTCATAACGTTTTTGTATGAACTGAAGTTAATCATATTGCACTTTTACTTAGGCACTAGTTATTAATTCATTGGCCTTAGGCCTAGTAATTAATATTGAATGCCTAAGTAAAAGCGCAATGCTATTAACTTGATTTTTGTAAACTTTGCGAGCATCACATAGTCAAAGAAAAAAGTTTTTAAAAAGCTTAGGCCTACGGCCTATTAATTAATGTATGGTGCATAAGTAGAAGCGCAATATTATTAACCTGACGTGATATGTAAACTTTATGAATATGGCAACGATAGAACTGGTAAAAGAGGCTAGGCCTAGGGCCTATGAATTAATATTTAGTCAGTGCCTAAGTAAAAGCGCAATAATCTTAACCTGACATGGGATGTAAACTTTATGAATATGACATCGGAAGAATAAAAACGGTTTAAAAGGCCTAGACCTAGGGCTTATGAATTAATATTTAGTGCCTAAGTAAAAGCGCAATATTGTAAACTTGATTTTATGTGTAAACGTTGTGAATATGGCACTGGTAGAATAAAAAATGTTAAAAAAGCCTAGGGCCTATGAATTAATATTTCCTGCATAAATAAAAGCGCAATATTATTACATTTATTTGTTGCGTAAACGTTGTGAATATGGCAATGATAAAGTAAAAACTATTAAAAAGGCCTAGGGCTTATGAATTAATATTTCGTGCCTAAGAAAACGCCCAATATTATTAACTTGATTTTCTGTGTAAACGTTGTGAATATGGCATTGGTAGATAAAAAATGGTAAAAAGGCCTAAGCCTAGGGCCTGTGAATAAATATTTCGCGTCTAAATAAAAGCGCGATATTATTAACTTAATTTGATGTGCAAACGTTGTGAAATGACATTTGTAGAATAAAAACTATCAAAAAGGCCTAGGCCTAGGGCCTATGAATTAGTATTTCCTGCCTAAGTAAAGGCCCAATATTATTAACTTGATTATCTGTGCAAACGTTGTGAATATGACACTGGTAGAATGAAAACTGTTTAAAAGCCCTATGTCTGTGGTCTATGACTTTAATATTTAGTGCCTAAGTAAGAGCGTAATGCTATTTACTTGATTTGATAAGTAAGCGTTATGAATATGAAGTCGACGGATTAAAAGCTGTTAAAAAGGCCGAGGTGTAGGGCCTATGAATTAATCAAGTAAAAGAAAAATATAACAAACTTGACATGTTATGTAAATATTTAGTGCCTAAGTAAAAGTGCAGCGTTATTAAAAAATCTCACCTTATTGTCCTTTCCTGAACACAGCAATTTTCGCTTGGCTTACATAGAACATTTTCTCAAAATTTGTTTGGAGTTCCCAATTCAATTCTCTATATAGATATAGGCCAGGAAACGGCAATCTTTATACCCCTCGAACTTCTGTGGCCAGTTGCCCTAAGTATAAACTGACATGAAAATTCAGACAAACAAAAGAACCCTCCTGTTCCCCCCATCACTGGAGGACACTTGCTTAGGAAACGCTCGCAAGTGAAAACATTCGACCTCATGCAATTAGAGTGCATGTGGGAGGAGCATGTCTCTTCCAACGGAGGAAAATAAAAAAAAAAAAACGGGTAAAAAGATAAACTACAAGATTCGAAGTATATTTTAAAAAGCAATTGTTATTTCTCATCAGCAAATGAACTAGGAAACAGAAATATTCTTTTGATGAATATTAATATCTTTACAAATAAAATTCAGCCTGGGATTTTATAAAAACATTCTCAGAGAGTTATATCCAAATGTCGGAAAACTCCCCAACCGGAAAATAAGGTGGGGGAATTTACCGGTCGGAAAACTACCCCATTGGAAAATTCCCCGACCGATAAATTCCCCCCACCTTTTTGAGTCGTATTTTGAGTAAAATTCATTTGTGCACGGTCCCTGACTGAAAAGGGGGGATTTACTGGTCGGAAAATATCCCCACCGGTAAATTCTCCCACCTTTTTGAGTCGTATTTTGAGTAAAATTCATTTGTGCACGGTCCCTGACTGAAAATGGTGGGGGAATTTACCGGTGGAGGAGTTTTCCGAGGTGGGGGAATTGACTGAACGTGGGGGAGTTTACCGTTCTTACCAAATATAACTCAATTTATGTAATTATTCATGATGTTATTAATAAAAACTTGGGTAAAGTTGTGAGTGGGACACCCTATCGATAATTTGTTCTTTTTATGCAGTATTGACGCGCCAATTGTGATGTTACCTTCGAAGGCTCAACTAGTGTAGGTCCTATATATTTTCTCCATGGACAGGAAGGCCCCAAGCACTTTCAACTGTCAAATTACATTCGAACGACTTGCTCCTGTTTTTTTTTTTTTTTTTTTTAACGATTAAGAATTTTCAATTCTATGTAGCTCGTTCAAGCTTAAATTCAACCCTGACGCGAGAGGGGGGGGAGCAAGGTCCTTTAAAATAAGATCAGAATCGTGCTTATACATCAAAAGAAAAACAAATTGCACCCGAAGATAATCATTTGTTGAAAGGAAAACTTTTCATTTCGTCAGTGAATAAAAACGTGGAGGCTTTCAAAAGGAACTAAAACATCCTTCTCGTTAGACGCCCACTTCACTACATTTTCGTCTTTTGAAGAAGCATTGCTGTTTTACGGTGTCATGGATTCGCATGTCCATTGTATTCCATTCTTTTCATTGTGCTGACTTTTCCTTCTAATAAACTTTGTTGGGAGTATGTTCCTGCATCGTTACCCAACAATAGTGGAGGAAACCAGGCTTGTTTCCCGTTCATGAACAAAACCATAAAAGCAAATGATACCATGCTGGGTGCGTCATAAACCTTCGTGTGTGAGGACTACATCCGGCAATTTATTTGGTTTGTTGCGCCTTATTGTGAGCTATCTTTCTTTAGCTCATATCTGTCAACATTTACATGATATTTATCTGTTAGCAGGTGGTAAAGCTTGGCGTGCACACTCGCGATAAATTCTGAAAAGCGAAATCAGACTTCTTGGAACTTTTCCATTGCGTGTTATGCTGTAACTTACCTTCCGTGCGATGCCAATAATACGAGTATTGTCGCACGACAGTCAATTTTCTTTGGGTAATACATCCAAATGACTACATTTACGTTAATTGTGAATTAACGAACAGAACATTAAATAATCAAATACATCATATATCATTTCTGTATGCACGTTGCTCAAACTCATTTTTATCCCTTTTTTTCTCTGAACGTCTTTTGCAAAGAAAAGGTATATCACTATGTCTGTCCGTCCATCCGTCTGTGAGCACCACATCCCTGTTAACTATACTCATGTCCAAAAATTAAGGATCATTTATACATTCATAGCATACTTTTATTCCAACAGGATGTGGATGGAGATATTTTAATAAGGAGTGAACAAAGATGAAACGGACATGTACACCCATAAATAAAGCATGAATTTGTGTTTATTAACACTGGAAGGGAAACGTGGGACACTGAGTACCTCAAAAAAAACAAAAAACAAGAAAGATGACACCGAATTTTCGGGTGTAATAAGCACGTCTTTTGAATCCGTTTTGACGCAAATTAAATTTATCAAAGCTATTCAAAGTCAATGGAACCGGTATGGAAAACAATAGTATCTGACGGAAGAAATAAGTTTTTCAATTTTTAATCACTCAGATATTGCTGTAAACGGAATCGTGAGCTTACGCCCTCTGGTTACAGACTTGTGCGTTAAGAAAAACATGAATTTATAATGAGAAACATTTCGCATCGGAAACGCTCTCCAACACCGAAAGAATTTTTCAAATCGGACTCTTAGAAACAGAGAAATCGACAAAAAGGAGATGCGACTTTACGTCCCCTGGTGAGAAAACCATGCATTATTTTAGGAAGAAAGTATTCTCAAAAGGTTTTCCCATATCAGAGGTATCGGTCCAAGAAAAAAATTTGTCGAGTTTTCAGGATCATAGATTTTGCTAGAAATACCTCAGAAGCAGATATTAACACTTATGCCTCCTGGTGGCCAAACCATTCTTTACCAAACATTAGAAATTATGTGAAAAATATTTTCCATCAGATCTTGTATGCGATACAGGAAGAATTTTTCAAATCGGAGTTTCAGAAGCAGAAATTACGCAGCAAACGCAATTTACCTTTGTGCACCCTAGCGGAAAGTCTATGATTTACTTGAAAATTTTTAATTTATAGGAAAAACATTTCGCATCGGAATCACTATCCAACAAAGAAGGAATTTTTCAAATCGGACCACTAGAAATAGAGATATTGACAAAAAAATATATATCATCATTGTCAACCATTATCAATCCACTGCTGGACGAAGGTCTCCCCAAGTTTCCTCCACAACAGCCGTAGATATATATATATATATATATATATATATATATATATATCTACGGCTTCTACGCCCCCTGGCGTAGAAATCATGCATTACTTCAAGAAGAAAATGTTCCTATAAGGTTTGTCGACATGAGTAGTATCGGTCAACAAACGACTTTTTTTGCAATCGAGATTTTAGAAGATCATATTTTGCTGAAAATACATCAGAAGCGGAAATTAAGGCTTATGCCACCTGGTGGCCAAACCATTTTTTACAAACATTAGAAATTACGTGCAAAGGATTTCACATCAGGAGCTGTATCCGGTGCAGAAAGAATTTTTCAAATCGGAGATTTAGAAGCAGAGATATAGGGGAGAATGCAATTTGCCGCCCCGGTGGCGCAGTGGTCTAAGGCGCTGGCCTCTGATCATTCGTCCGTAAGGGGTCCGGGTTCGAATCCCGTGAGGCATGGATGTTGTGTTTGTCTTACGGCACTGGCTCTCTCCCTTCCCTGGAACCTGTGACATTAAATTAGGGACGGGCGACTGCTTATAGCCCATTGAGTTGCTCACGGTGGTCGTTAAACCTCCAATCAAAAAAAAAAAAAAAAAAAAAAAAAGAATGCAATTTACTTTTACGCCCCCTAGCGGAAAGTCTATGAATTACTTGAAAATTTTGAAATTATATGAAAAACATGTCACACTGGAAACACTATCCAACAAAGAAGGCATTTTTCAAATCGGACTCCTAGAAGTAGAGATATTGACAAAAATAAGATATATATATATATATATATATATATATATATATACACACCCTGGCGTAGAAACCATGCATTATTTAAAGAAGAAAATGTTTCTAAAAGGTTTGTCGACATGAGTAGTATCGGTCTACAAACGACGGTTTTTTTCAATCTAGAATTTAGAAGCTCATATTTTGCTGCAAATACATCAGAAGCGGAAATTAAGATTTACGAATCCCCCCCCCCCTGGTGGCCAAATCATTTTTTTTTTTTTTTTTTTTTGGAAAAAAAAAATTAGAAATTATGTGCAAACGATTTCCCATCAGGAGCTGTATTCGGTGCAGAAAGAATTTTTCAAATCGGAGTTTTAGAAGAAGAGTTATCGGGGGACATGTAATTTACTTTTACGCCCCCTATCAGAAAATCTATGCGTGGTTTGAAAAAGTAACTATATCTAAAATACTCTTCGACATAAATGGAATCGAAAGATAAAAGATTATTTTTCAAACGGATGTTTAGAAGCAAATATGTGAAATAAAACGTATTTTTGAAATCGACATCATCTGCATTTACGCCCTCTAGAGGCGAAATTGCACATCGTAAAAATAAAAAAACGAAATGAAGGATCATCATTCGCATATTTCAAGCTTCCCAACTGCAAACCGAATTTTTCAAATCAGACTAACAGATATCGTGGGTACAGACGGACGGACGGACAGACGGACAAACGGTTAAAAAAACATAAGCACGATCTTTTTTTTACAAAAGACGTGCTAAAAAGTGGATTTCAAAACAACATTTAATTGAATATTTGCTTAGTAACACATAAAAGAAAAACTTTGAGTAATTAATGAATTATTCATCGCGCATGCCCCGGGCGAAACTAATATATGGGGGGGGGGGGGGGGCACTCAATACCCCGCGTTTCCCTTCCAGGGCTAATACAGAAAGTCAATAAAAGAACAAACATACCATTTTCTGACATTGGCTCAGAAATTGACAGAAATAAATTACTAATTTTTCAGGGATAATTTTAATAGGGCATGTGTCTACTCCTGACTGCAATGCATGATTGGCATCGGTGGACACTGTCTTTCACGTGATTTTCCATAAGATCCTGAGGGATATTTCTTTATTCTTCTTTCAGCGCCATCACCAGGTCTTTTTTTATACCACGTGGGAGATCGCGTTCAACAGTGCGCCTTCCTAAAGCGTTCCAAGAATGTTCGATTGGATTCAGGTCGGGGGAGTACGCAGGCCGCTCCATTCGGTCGATTCACCTTGCTCTCCAACAGCTCATGAACACATGATAACCGATAATGATTGGTGTTATCTATATATTGATTCTATAAGGTTTTTTACTGTGAGCCCTATTTTGAGAGAACGGCTGAACGTAAAGATATGGTTGAGGTATCAAAATAAAGGTCTTACCATGTAAATGTGCCAGTAGAAGAGAAAAATGAGATTGGGGCAACGGTTCGGGCGCTGTGGAGTGGCAAAATTCCCATGTAAAGTCTATGGGAGAAGCGAGCCGTTGACTCACGCGCTGTTGAAGGCGGAGCATGGAGGGACTGATACAGCTCGAAGTCTCTTTTCTAAGCGAACCATTGCGCAAAGCAACGCTAGCAGGCATTTGTATCAAAGTTCTTCTCATCGGAACAGCGAACACTCTCGAAGACCCGATTGCCTTATGCCGTTGGACTGTAGGATGTATATATATATACAATTTAACATTCATTTGATCCAGTTTATTCACGTAGGTAAAACGTTTCCCATTATGTAAAGATGTAAATAAACATTCCGTTGACCATTGTTAGTGAAACTATTAGGGCGACTCTTATAGCCCATTGAGTTGCTCACGGTGGTCGTTATACCTTCATTCAAAAAAAAATTTTGAATTTGTCAATCAAATAAAGTTTACATTTGTTGTTTCATATTAGTTTATTCTATAAAAAAAAAAAAAAAAAGACTAACCGTCGATTCCGACGGGTGAAGAGAATCTCATTCTCTTCACCTCATTCTAACAACATTTACAAATCTCATTCTAACAACATTTACAAACACAGTTGTGACTAAAGATGGGAGTGAAAGAGTGAGCTATCCAGTTGAATTTTTGCACACGATCGACATGAGTGGACTTCCGCCTCACATTTTACGACTGAAAAAGAGTGCAGTCGTGATGCTCATCACGAACCTGGCCGCCCCAGTGGCGCATTGGTCTAAGCGCTGGCTTATGATGATTCGTTCGTGAAGGGTCCTAGTTCAAATCCCAGTGAGGCATGGATGTTGTGTTTTTCTTACGGCACTGGCTCTCTCCCTTTCCTGGAACCAGTGACCTTAAATTATGGACGGGCGACTGCTTATAGCCCATTGAGTTGCTCACTGTGGTCGTTAAACCTTCGGTCAAAAAAATAAAAAAAATAAAATAAAAATCACTAACCTGGATTATTGTCTTCACTGAAGTGGTTGAATGAATTTGTCAATCAAATAAAGTTTACATTTGTTGTTTCGCGTGAATTTATTCTTTTCATAAAAAAAAAAAAAAAAAAACTAACCGTCGATTCCGACGGGTTTCGTCTAGTCGTTCATAAAAACGAAGCAGCTTTACATATTCTAAAATTACCTCCTCACAATAACGCTGGGTATTCATTAACTCTTTCGCCAACACTAGGAGCTTGATCATAATCCCAGACCAAATCGTAACTCCATCACTCCTGAAATGCTCAATTTCTACGATGTTTCTGGATGAATATGCAGTAAGAGTTCTCGCCAGAAGCATTGCAGCCTAGAGTCAGACGAAAAACAAAATCGGCTTTCGTCTGTGAACAGAACATTGGCCATTTGCTTTCCATTTCGTGTGGAGTGTTCACGACACCATTGATAGCGAGTTGTTTTGCGTAGTGGGGTCAATGCAACACGCTGTACAGGTTTTCGGACGTACAATCCGAAATGATTCTAATACCTTGGCAAGACAAAAATCATCTCTATTTTCACGTTTTTCTTTAATTAACACACATCAACCGAAAAACTGTTATCCAGGCACCGCTGGGATCGTACCTCAGATCTCTCTATAACTAGCCGAGTGCGTTGGCCTTACGCTAGGGTGGCCAACGATCTACGGCGCTATGTGTGTTTATCTGTCTTCGTCTATTCACATTGTTTCCACGTATTTGGAAGATTTTCACTATCACTCTCGCCCTTTGGATTTATTAGCTATAATTTAATAGCTTGTGCCGTTAAGTCCCACCAGATGAAGACGTCTCATTTGCTGAGCCCGTCTCTACGGATTTGTGAAATCAGATGCTGACAGATAAACACACATAGCGCCGTGGATTGTTGGCCCTCGTAGCGTAAGGGAAACGTACTCGGCTAGTTATCGAGACATCTGGCGTACGATCCCAGCTTTGCCCGGTTAAGAATATTTCGGTTGCTGTGTGCTAATTAAATAAAAACGTGGAAAGAGCGATGACTTTGTCTATTCACATTGTCTCCACGTATTTGGAAGATTTTCACCACCTTGACACGGTTTGAGGCCAGCTTGATTCCAGCTGTTTTGCTAATTTGCCAGCAGTTATTCGGCGAAATCTTTTAGCTGTTACAACAATAAAACGATCTTGTGCGAAGTAATTTTCCGTGGACGACCACTACTGAATCTTCTGGTAACTATATCCATGTCCAGAAAATTGTTTCCAGATTCGTGGATACTACGCTCTGGGAAATTCCGAACTCCTTCGCTACCTCTCTCGTTGCCCACTCTACTTACAGTTTACCAACAATTTGACGTCGGGTAAAATCATCCAGTTGAGTTCTTTTAGATGTACAAGTCGCCATTACAACAACAAAGGCAGATCCGCATTTCATCACCTACAAAACAAACTATTTCTTTCCACTCACGCTTCAGCCTTTTACCGCTGATCGGCAGTACACAGCTGTCACGTGATTCCCGAGTATTTGCCTATGATCTCACACTGTTTGCTCTTATGTGTTTCGATGACGTCAGAATGTTTTTACTGCTAACGAACGACTTGGGAGTCCGAAATTTAGCCTTTTGCCGTTGATCCTTATTTTTTGAACTTGAGTGTATTTCGAATTTGGAAAATACTTTTTCAGTCGAAAGCCTGAGCTGTGAGACCGTCGATTTACACATTTTGGTCTTTTTCCGATGCACAGCTTTGCCGTTAGGGGGCGTAAATGCACGTGCTATTAAATTCAAAATGCATTTTACTCTGTGCAATTGCTTTAAAAAAAGCGATTAAAAAATTATCTTTACTTTCCGATGCTTTTTAATCACGGAGGCCATTTTACGCCAGATTTTATTTGAAGTAACGCATAGTGTCACCGCTAGGGAATGGAAATATATAGTGTACTAGCTCATAGCCCGTGCCATGCAGGGGTGAAAAAGCTGTGACTGAAATACATAACTATAATAAACTGTTGAATTACAGTCATTTGCAAAAATTTAAGACCACCTGTTGATTTCTGCCGATTGAGTCACCTATTCTCTGTATTACTCAACTTCCTGTCTGTGTTGCATCATCTGCAGCAGCAGCTGTTGATAGAGTTGGGGGAAGCGTGGAGCGTCAGTTTGCTTCTGGTTTTCATGCTAAGAGGTTTTGTACGTATTTTCTAGATAGCTAGAAATGGGCGAAAATGTGTCATCAAATGTTACTCAAAGGGCACAAATAGTGACTTTTTTATCATGAAGAATACTCCGAACGTGACATAAGCTGAAAGGTGAATGTGAGCAAGACTGCTAATGGTAATATGGTCATGAAATATCAAGATACAGATGAATTTAGCAACCGAAAGAGAAGTGGACGTCCAAGGAAAACAACCTCAAGTGATGACAATACCACAAGGCGAATAGTTACGCGTTCTCCGGGGAGTTCCTGCAAGAAAATCAAGGCCTTTCTACTTTCGAAAAGGTCTGTTATTAGTATCAGCACTGTTTCCCGACGTCTTAGTAAAGATTTTGGATTAAAGTCTTATAAGCCTGCCCATAAACCTAGACTAACCTCTGTCATGAAAAATAAGAGACTCCAGTTTGCGAAGCGTCATCAGTCGTGGACTGCTGAAAATTGGAGCCATGTTCTTTTTTCCGGTGAATCAGCTGTGCGTCAATTTGAATCACGTGAAGCCCATGTTCGACGACCAAAAGGCAAAAGGTTTGATGAAAAATACACCTTTAGTAGCGTGAGACATCCGCCTAGTCAAGTGATATTGCTATGTCAGCATCCGGTACTGCTTCATTATCCTTTTTTGCCGAGAGGCACTATCATGACTGGTCCTTTTTATGTGGATGTGTTACGCGAGAAGCTGTTAACTCATGTGGAAGTGCACAGATGCACAATCTTTGTGCATGATGGTGCTCCATGCCACAGATCAAAGACAAGGAATACCTGCAGAGGGAAAACATAACTGTGCTTGACTGGCCCGGTAATATTCCCAACTTTAACCCCATCGAAAATTTGTGGACCATTTCGAAAGACAAGGTAGCAGAAAAAAAGCCATCAAATTCCCAAGCTTTGATTGACGCGATAAAGTGCGTGTGGTGCAAAGACGTTTCCAGTGACTACTTCAAATTCCTTATTGAGAGTATGCCACATCATATTCTATCGGTTATAAAAAGTAAAGGTGGTCACATAAATTACTGATTTCGGTCTTTTTGTGTTCTAAAGAATGTAAGTATTCATCTGTGTTGTCATTTTTTACGCTCTCCAATTGTAGGTTGAAGAAGCGTATATGCTCCAGCTTTGTCCGTCTGTCCGCACGATAACTGGCGTAAAAATGGGTCGATTTCGTTGAAATTTTAGTATGTGGTAGGGGACCACCCGGGGACGAACCCTATTGAAAATGGGACAAATGGGGTCAAAGGTCACGACGTAGGAGCGGGATCATTCCATTACCCTTATGCGTCATAACTTGCGTAAATATGGTTCGATTTCAATGAAAGTTTACTATGTGGTAGGAGACCGCCTGGGGACAAACCCTATTCAAAATGGGTGAAGTGGGGTCAAAGGTCAGGACATAAGATCGGGATGCATTCCACTGCCCTTATGCGTCATAACCTGCGTAAAAATGGTTCGATTTCGATAAAATTTCAGTACGTAGTAGGGGGACCACCTGAGGACGAACCCATTATTGAAAATGGACGAAATGTGGTCAAAGGTCAGGACATAGGATTGCGATCCATTCCATTGTCCTTATCCCATATTATTAAGGTTGACGTCAAGTAATTTTGCTTCCTATACTTCCAATGGAAAAACTTTTGTACACATTTCCTTCACAATTAATGGTTCCCAAGGATGGAAATTTGAACATCGATTAAAATAACTTCATATTATAACTTGGAAAACTTAATATTTTCTAAAACATAACCATAATTATATTAAAAATCAATAACTTTTCCTTTTGGTGGTGTTGAAACCAGAGAAAAGATGGCGCACCTGTACTTTGTTGACGTCAGTGGACAAAAAAATGTTGGATTGCATAATTACGGTTATGGTTTAGAAAATATTAAGTATTCCAAGTTATGAAATGAAGCTATTTTAATCGATGTTCAAATTTTCATCCTTGTGAACGCATTAATTGTCCAGAAAAAAGATGGCGCGACCTGTATTTTCATGACGTCAGTAGACAAACAAATGTTAAATTGCATAATTATGGTTATGTTTTAGAAAATATTAAGTATTGCAAGTTATAAAATGAAATATTTTAATCGATGTTCAAATTTTCATCCTTGGGAACGCATTAATTGTGAAGAAAATGTGTACAAAAGTTTTTCCATTGGAAGTATAGGAAGCAAAGTTCCTTGACGTCCATCTTAAAGTAGCAATTCTTGTATGTATGTATGTACATTTTATTTTGAAAACGGCTCTAAGAATTTTGATGAAAGTCGTTAACCTACCGTTTTCTGGTACTAGAAATCGATTTAGCTTAATCTCGACTTTAGAAGAATTCGTTTAGTGGGTTAAATAACCACCCCGAATTATAACGTTTTTAGTGATGGCGTTGTTCCATTAATGTTACCAATGCTTAGAAATCTTATGACGTCACAACTCGCGTTTGAGAATGTTGGCGCGCGGTCACGCCATCTGTCTCTTTACGTCACGCGTTCTGTGTGGATCCTATTAAAGATTTATGACGTCACACTCTTGCGGCGGGCAGATGTTCGCGATTCTCATCTGCCTCATTACGTCACGCGTTGTGTGCGTATGTCCGTCAGCACGATAACTCGCGTAACAACCGTTGGATTTCGATGAAATTTTAGTATCTGGTAGGGGATCACCTAGGAAGGAACCCTATTTAAAGTGAACGAAATGGGGTCAAAGGTCAGTACAAAAGAGCGGGATCCATTCCACTACTGTTATGCGTCATAACTAACGTAAAAAAGATTCGATTTCGATGAAATTTTACTATGTGGTAGGGGACCCCCTGGCGACAAACCTTATTGAAAATGGGCGAAATGGGGTCAAAGTTTAGGACACAGGAGCGGGATCTATTCCATAGCCCTTATGCATCATAACTTACGTAAAAATGCTTCGATTGCGACAAAACGTTATCATGTTATTTCGGAGGTATACCAAGCCTGTTCTGTTGAATATCATCGAAATGGGATCAAAGGTCAGGGCACAGGACCGAGATTTATTCCACAGCCATTATTTTCATAACTTGAGTGATAACTTGCGTAATGATTTCTGTAATGTTGGAAAGCGTATTATAATCAATGCATTGCATGATTTTACTAACTTGTTTTAAATATATTTGACTAGTTATTAGTTGTTTCTTTGAAAATCCTAATTTTTAATAAATTGGCAGGTGGTCTTAAACTTTTGCAAATGACTGCATTAATGGGCAGTTTATAAGATAGGTCACCAGAGCGTTACGTCTCCTTTTTATGAAATAAAATAAAGCTGATTCCTTTTGATAAGTTCTTTTTTATGAAATAAAATAACGCTGATTCCTTTTTGTGAAATTAATCTGCAATTTTATTCCTTTTTATGAAATTACTCTGCAATGCGAATAAAATGAAGTAAAGCACGACATAACACCATGTAACAAAACAAACGTCGCAGACAGTTGCTCGAGCACGTGCGTGTTACCACAGATGAAGTCGTTTGTCTTACTAACTTTATTTTATTCTCCGGTATTTCTCCTTGATTTTACGTATCGTGTGATAGCGGTGAGCTTAGTTCTGACTTCGGCCACCGGATAAAAGCAGATGGGGCTGCAAGTACTGATGACGTCAGATCATTGACAGACGCAGTCTATTATATAAGTTTTATTTTTCCCGCAATCTCTGTTTTTACAAAACGGCTTCATTTTTTTATTCGTCAGATAGATGTCACGATGATGAATATTTTACAAAATTTTGCATGCATTTTACAATATTTTGCAGCAGCGTCGGGTCATTATGGACATCCAGGGCTAAGACCCGCATAAAAATGAGAAGAAACTTGTTTCTTCTTTTAATTGGAGAAAATTCCGAAAGAAAATCTGTGCTAGTAACCAGTCCCCAGATTTTCTGAATGCGAATTTAAGCCATTAGAATAGTTGAGTAGCTGGGTAACACATTACAGCCCGCCATACCAGTTTACCAGATTGCGCTGAATACCGCGTGCGTGGGGAAAACGACTCGAGTTAATTCGTCGCCTTGTCAAACCTCCAGAGAACAGTAACGAAAGAGCATATGCGCGCTGAACTGCGCATGCGTAAGACTGTCTTTCGGGGCTGGTCGCCTTTCTGTTTAAGAGCAGGAATTTTGCTTTCGCGTTGTCCCACAGTGAGCGGCTGATTTTCGTTTGTGGTGTTAAGCTGTTAGGTTCGCTCGTGTAAGTAAAATGAACAAAGTGGACTTTTTATTGGAATATCCTTTTGGTTAAGGGACGAAATTAAAAAAAAAAAAAAACGGGTACGGAGAACTGGGCACCGGAGAAATGGCAACATTGCAATTTCAGTGCCATAAAATTGCATTGAATAAGCAAATATCATGTGGCTATATTTCCCACTACTGGAGCAACTATTGTTCACAAAACTCTTTTTTTAATATTTCATTTTCAAGAAAAAAGTTTGACATTTCCATGATTTTCGGGCCAAAGACAAAGCGGAGATCTGGCTGTGTAAAAATTACGTTTTTGGCAGCTTCGTGTCCACGTTCCTACAAGTTGGTTATCCGAGTCACATAAAGTTTCCGTCGTTTCGTATTTTCTTAATTGCGATGTTTAACGTAAATCTTTATAAAAAAAAATGTTTATAATCTACAATTCAACAAAATAATTTCAGGGTTTATAAATTACAGCTCCACAAATTCTCTGCGGGCATGTGCAAACACAGGAAACCTGTCGGGGTGGTGGGGGGGGGGGGGCTTAATACCAAACACATAAAATATAAGAAATTTCTGGTCCGATCGGGAAATTTTCAGCATTTACAAACACAACTCAACACTCAACAAATTCTCTCCGCGCATTAGCTAACGCAGGCTTCCTGCGTTAGCTAATGCGCGGAGAGAATTGTTGAGTTATTAGGGAGGAGTAATGCCGGAAATATAAAATACAGAGAATTTCTGGTCCGATCCGGAGATTTTCAGGGTTTTAAAACTACAGCTCTGCAAACCCTTTATATTCTGTATTTTTGGCGTTAATTCTTCCCTCCCCGTGCTCTACCAAAGACAGGTTTGCTGCGGTAGCAGATGCCCGCAGAGGTTTTGTTGGGTTGTAATTTGTAAAGTTTGTGAACGCTAAAAATCTCCCGATGGGTCCAGAAATTCCTTAAATTTTTGGTATTAAGCCCCTTCCCCCTAACAAGTTTCCGGCGTTAGGACATGGCAGTAGAGAATTTGCTGAGTTGTATTTGTAAACACTGATAATCTCCCGATCGGTCAAGAAATTCTTTATATTTTACATTTTTGGTATTAAGCCCCCCGACAGGTTTGCTGCGTTTGCACATGCCCGCAGAGAATTTGTGGAGCTGTAGTTTATAAAACCTGAAATTGTTTTGTTGAGTTGTAGATTATAAACATTTTTTAAGAAGAATTATGTTAAATATCGCAATTAAGAAAATACGAAATTACGGAAATATCGCAATTAAGAAAATAGGAAATTACGGAAACTTTGTCAGATAGCCAACCTGCGGGGACGGGGCCCACGAAGCGGTCAAAAACGCAATTTTTATACGGCCCTTTAACATTTTTGTGGCCACTTCTCCGGTGGCCACTACCCCCCACCCCCGACCCCCACCCCCGACCCCCACCCCAAAAAAATCCTGTTAAAGACTTGGGCTCACAAAGACCAAATATTTCCTTGGTGCGAAAACATAAGATTCTGTATAGAACTCTACTTTGGAACGTGTAAAAACTTGCTTACAAAATTCAGGGTGTTCCAAAATTATCTTTACAACTTTGACCCTCAATAAAACAGAAACGGAATAAGAGAACAAAAAACGGTTTATTTCATGTTGAACAGCACGTTCCAAAGTTCGTTGGGATGCTAATAGAGTGCGCACCGTTGGTGGCACGATTGAGGTCGAGACGGTATTCGACCTCCTGCCATGTTTTCCATAGCATGTCCTCAGGAATTGTTGTGATGGCAGCTGTAATCCTGTGCTTATGCTCATCAACATCCGGAACCTTTGTGCGGTACACAATATCCTTCACATAGTTCCACACACAAAAAAAAATAAAAAAAATATGGGGGGTAAGATCCGGTGAACGTTTAGGCCAAGGAATAGGGCCATCCTGTCCAATCCATCGCTACGGAAAGGTTTCATCAAGAAACCCACGAACACGAAGTGCCCAGTGCAGGGGTGCACCGTGCTGCTGAGAGATAACCGGTTGAAGGCCCTCCAATTGGGGAGTAACAAACTCACTCAGTATTTCCAAATAAACATTGGATGTGACTGTGTTTTTGGCGAAAAAGAATGGGCTGATGATGTAGTTGTGCAGCAGACCGCACCAGACGTTATCCTTAGGACTGTCACGTTCAATCTTACGGAAGGCGTGTGGGTTTTCAGACCCATAAATTCTGCAGTGATGCCTGTTGAAAACACCACAGACATGAAATGTTGCCTCATCGCTGAATAAAACACGTTTCAGGAAGTCTTGCTCATTGTCAATTTTTGTTGCATATCAACTCGAAAATGTTATTAAAACTTCGTATGCTAAATGCTACATCGTATTAAAAAATCACAGTTACAAAAAAGAAGAAAATTCCGAGCCCGAGCCAGAACCGTAGAAAACATTATGGAGCCCAGTTCGGGCTAGGGCTCAGCCCATCTCAGGACTGGTTATGGCATCTTGTTCCATTTACAAGGGTGGATCGAAATGTTACGCAAACTATTTTGTTTTTGACAACAGTTTAATAGGTAGGCAAAACAAAACATATACACAATAAAACTACATTTCTTAGCTATTTTTCAACATAAGAACCGAGACGCTCGAGACATATATCCCAGCGTGGTACCAGTTTTAGTATACCTTGTTCATAAAATTCCGTTTTCTGGGCGTATAGACATTTCTTAGCTGTTTTTCAACATAAGAACTGAGACGCTCGAGACATTTATCCCAGCGTAGTACCAGTTTTAGTATACCTTGTTCATAAAAGTCTGTTTTCTGTGCATGTATTCACCTGTCGACAACTGATTTGACTTCGTCAGCCGAATCGAAGCGTTGGCCGCCCAGGAATCTTTTGAAGAAACAAAACAGATGAAAGTCCGAAGGATCCAGTTCCGGAATGTTCGGTGGGTGCTGGACACCTCACAGCCAAATTGCGCAATTTTGTCGCTAATGTGTTGTGCGACATATGGGCGAGCGTTGTCATGAAGCAGTGTGACATTTGCAATGTCTCTGTTGGGTCTTCTGTCACGAAGGGCACGATGCAACTTTGTATTCGTAGATTTTGGCATTCACAGTGGTCCCCGCTGGATGAAACTCCACCAGGAGAACGCCATGCATGCCCCAGAACACCGTCATGAGAACTTTTTCTGCAGATTGGGTTACTTTGAATTTTTTGGTGGCGGGGAGTCAGAATGTTTCCACACAATACTGGCCTTTGTTTCGGGAGTGTAGTGCTACGCCCAAGACTCATTGCCCGTCACTACACCTGCCAGAAGTTCATGCCCTTCTGCGTAATGCATCAAGTGGTCCAAGAGTGACATTACTCTCTGTCCCTAATGGTCGCCTGCCAATTTCTTGGGCACTCATCGCGCGGTGACCTTACGAAATTGCAATTTGCTATACACAATATCTTATGCTATACCGTACGAAATGTTGAACTTTTGTGCCAATGTGCGCAGATGGATCCGCTGGTCACTCAGAATTGCCTGTTGAATGCCTCTCACAGTGACAGGTGATGACGCAGTTACAGGTCGACCGGAACGTGGCGAATCGGTAAGGTTGCCACGGCTCTCTGCAAAGAAACTGCGCCATGTGGAGATGTTGCTGCGATCCAGGCAATCACCACCATACACTTAGCATGGTGATGCTGAAACGAGACTCTTAGCTCCAGACGACCTTCTTCCTACTGTCGTGGGTACCCTCTTTGCTTTCCGGCTGTGGAACTCCAGGCGTACTAAGGAACAGCTCGTGGCTCATGTAGAAATAAGTTGAACTGCACCGCTGAAGTATTGATGGGTGAGCTTGGTGACTGCTGCACATCGTTGCTGAGATACCAGTCGTGAATCGCAGCGCTTGCTTCTGGGATTAATCGAGCGTTGCTGAACAATGTTAGCTCTTCTTCTGGATATATGTGCATGGTTAATCCAATCCTGGCATACACCCTTGATACAATATGAGAGCAGCGAACAAGTGCTGCTATTTCCGAAATACTGACACCTGCCCTCCGGGCTTCAGCTATCTCGTCGCGGACAAATTGGCTTAAGACGTTTCTCCCTTTACTACTAATTGTTTACTTAATACGTGCAGAGGATAGGAAGAATAGGTGTAGAACAATTTATTGTGGCCGCACGTGGCGTTGATATCACTTATTACTTCCTTATCACTCCGAATATATAAAACGGGAGATGCTCCTAATGCAAAACTAACTCAGCTTAATATAGCACAGTTATAGAGCGACGTCAGTTACATCGCCAAACCAGTTAGTTTTGATCTCATGGCTATTCTAGTAAGTTTTGCAACACGAAATGTTCATGAAGATCTACTCTATTCTGTTCAGATCCACTTCATTCTCGTCGGTAGTCGACCAAGGGAAACGAGCAAGTGTTTGTTCGTCGTATAATGACGTCATAAACGAGTAGTTGTTATCAGCTTCAACTGGAAGTGTAGCGGGCAACGAAATATCATCCTCAGTAGATATCCAAACTTATTAGATCAGGAAAACATTGAGAAGAAAACCAACAGGCTTAAGAAAAGGTCAACTTCATTGAGAAAACGTCTGATGCTTCATGGGTATTGAAGACAGAGTAATCGCAACATAGAGCTACGAGAGACAAATAATGAAAGCTGCGCATGATGGCAGCCGCAGAATGGGTTTCAATGCCAATCAAACCGTAGAACACATTTTAGCCAGCTGCTCTCTTATTCCTTTAAAACAATACCTCAACAGACAAAACAAGGTTAAAAAGAGCTTAGCATTAAATGTGGACTTATCCATACTCTAAGTCTCTATCTCATTATAACTCCCAACCAGAACCTATTGTGGAAAATCAGAATTAAAGCAATTCCTGGAACAAACCACTCATCACCGACAAGACATTGACCACAACGACCTGACGTTCTAATTGCAGACAAAAATGTGAGGAAGACGAAACTGATAGATGCAGAGGTTCCACCTGCAGAGAACAACGAAAGAACCGCATCAAGAAAGTCTCGAAATATAAAACCTGCGAATGGAACTGCAAAGGGTATCGAAACAAAAATTAACTCAGATAGTTTCAGATGGAACTGATAGATGCAGAGGTTCCACCTACAGAGAACAACGAAAGAACCGCATCAAGAAAGTCTCGAAATATAAAACCTGCGAATGGAACTGCAAAAGGTATAGAAACAAAAATTAACTCAGATGGTTTCAGATGTCATTTCGGCAACTGCAGTGTAATCAAATAAGTTCATAAAGGCTCTCGAGTTATTAGGAGTTCCACAGAGTCTACCTCGCCCAATCCAAAGGGCAGTCATTCTGTTACAAACCATCAATATCGATAGAAAAGTTCTGAATTTCCAGGACTGAAATGAATATTTCCGTCTTTAGCTCACCGTATCTGGCCGAAAATTTCGACGGCGACTACAAGTGAAGTAATGATACTAATCCAATAGTCAAAATATATAAAAATAATAATTTTTCAACTTAAACAGAAATTTGATTTCGAAATTACCATATGATTGTTCAGATGGCTTCATATGAGACTGAGAAAATTTTAACCTTTTCACAACGGTCTCGCGAAGCCCCTGATGTTTTCCTAGTTGGTTCTTTTCAGCAAATTCAGCATGTAATTCTGTAGCATTTAGATTTCCTAATATATACTTATGGACACTCTTTGGAATAACGTTCGAACCTTTTGGGTTATGCCGCTCTTTAAATAAGCTTTCAGTCCTTGCATGACTTTGAAAATTCTTTCTTACTACCAGAATGAAGTCTAAAAACATACTAACATGGCATTCAAGACATTCCATCTCACTAAGGAATCCACGAACCTGCAAAATATTTTTTAGATTTCCCTATATGTAAATCAGTTTTCTATGATACCATTTAATGAAAAATCTCCAATGAATACGTCACAAGGTGCATTTGTCTTAAAATATATCTATTTAAAGGGATAAACAATTATTGGAGCTGCAATCGTTCATCGTGAAGTACATGCACCTGGGGAGTCATGTGATGCAAAATATCAATTTCTCCTGATAGTGTAATACATTTAAAGTGTACAATAGTACTGTACATTGCTCACTGCAGTCAACTTCCTGATACCTAAACGTGTAATACTCTGATTTCAGCCCACTGCAGTTATTCCTAAACGTGTAATGCTGTAATTTCATCGCACTGCAGTACACTTTCTGATACCTAAACGTGTAATGCTGTGATTTCAGCGCATTGCAATCAACTTCCTGATACCTAAACGTGTAATGCTGTCATCTCAGCGCACTGCAATCAACTTCCTGATAACAAAACGTGCAATGTTGTTATTTCATCGTACTGCAGTCAACTTCCTGTTACCTAAACGTGTAATGTTGGAAATTCAGGGCACTGTAATCACTTCCTGATACCTAAACGTGTAATACTGGAATTTCAGCGCATTCCAGTCAACTTTCTGTTACCTAAAGGTGTAATGCTGGAATTCAGTTTCAGGATACCTAAACGTGTAATGCTCTGATTTCAGCGCGCTGCAGTCAACTTCCTAATACCTAAACGTGTTAATGCTGTGATTTCAGCGCACTGCAATCAACTTCCTGATAACAAAGCGTACAATGCTGTGATTTCAGCGGACTGTAGACAACTTCCTGTTACCTAAACGTGTAATGCCGGAATTTCAGCGCTCTGCAGTCAACTTCCTTATACCTAAACGTGTAACGCTGTAATTTCAGCGCTCTGCAGTCAACTTCCTTATACCCTTAAATGACTGAATGGTTTAGTTCCAGTTGCCAGCCAGAAACACATTATCAATGTTCTAGGTCGTTTTCTTCATCGTATGACTTATTGCGGCATACCACAGTTCATAATGCCCTTCCAGTTGTTTTACTGCAGTACCCTACAGTGTATAATAAGAGTGTTTGTAATGAGAGTCGAACTAACTGTTTAAACACGTGGAGTATTGAATGAGGATTTTTTGCCGTATTTTGTCGGGTTATATTCAGTAAGTGCAGGACTGCAGTCATCCTTTCAGCTTTCTCACAAATAACGTACAAACGTGTCTTCCACAATCATTCCTTATAGCGTTTTCATTAGAGCATTGAGAACGCACAAAGCGCTAGATATCGTTTAACTTTACAAGAGTTTCAAAACGGTTGGCAATTCTAAAACAGCGCATCCTCTTTTAAAGTATTCTAACAAATTTCTGTCCTTCCTGCTGTTGGCTGGAAATTCCGTGTTGAAAAACGGTTAAGTACTGTTATAATGCTTGTCAAATTTAACTATAACATGCGGAAAATATCAAATGCGATTTTTCTCAAGAACTTCTCTGTTGTGAAACTCAGTAAATAAAGTCCAGCAAAACTTTCTTACGATTGCAGGTTAGCGACAATGTTAGGTATGCCATCTGAATGCTAATTGTTCCCCAAAGCATATTGTATTTCATCGACAGTTCAAGAAAATCTAACTCGAATCTAAATTCATATGATATTTCACATAGGATCTGATGCTCACTACACTGCTCGACATAGAAATCGCACCACCCAGAATGAAATATGCTACAAACATGCCAATCGCAGGGCAGTTTCTGTTAAACAGGAACTGATAAAGTTACACGTTCGTGAGATAAAGGTGCCAGCAGCAACAGAAATGGTGACGTGTAGGCTTGTGTGTAGCAGGCTGATCTACACGTCGTATCGCTGTGCATGTGCAAAGGGATGCACGAACTGTTGGACGCTGTAGGCACCAGTTGCTACAGGAAGGCTCGTACATGCGTCAGAGCGGCAGTGGTACAGTCGACGTCAGCACTCCTGATCGACACGCTCCTTCGTCACCAGAAAGCACTGCAGCCGATATTCCACGTGCTGTGTCATCGGCCATGGACGTCGCCATAGCCACCCGAAGTGTAAACCGAAGGTTACACCTGGCAAATTTACGGAGTAGGCACCTGTTACGTCGACTGCCATTGATGGCCAGCCATCACAGCGCTAGTCTGGATTGGTGCCGAAGTCATGCGAACTGCGGTCACGAATGGACCTCTGTGGTCTTCAGTGATGAATTCCATTTCTTTCTGGGTGCTGATGATCGAAGGGTCCATGCCTGGCGACACCTTGGTGAACGGACGAATCCGTGTTTCGTTTTACGACTGCCAATACGCCCGTAGACAGGCATCATGGTACGGGGTGCTTTTGCGCATGACAGCAGGCCACCTTTTGTCCGCACCACGGGCACACTGACAGCTGCTTGATTTGTGAGCGACGTTCTGCAGCTCCTTTTGATACCTTTCCTGAATGGCCTACAGCACCCCATTTCCCAGCAAGATAATGCCCTTGTGCACACCGCTCGGGTCTACAGAGAATGTTTACAACATATTCAAACACTGCCGTGGCCATCAAGATCGCCCGATTTACCCCCAATCGAAAACCTGTGGGACCACATTGAACGTCGTCTGCAACCGAATCGGCCTAAGCACGATCTCGATGAATTATGGGAGCAAGTCAATCGTGCTTGGTATTCCATTCCTTAGGACGATATGCGTTGAATATACGTATGACTCATTGCCATGCCGTATTTCTGACTGTATTGCCTTTCGCGGAGGTTCAACCACTTACTGAGGAGTACACATTGTGCTGCATTATCTCATCTGATAAACACTGTACGTGGTTGAAAATAAATTCAAGGTAAACCCTTATGTATTCCTATTTGCATGCCCGAATTCATCTCTCTATCTTCACTCCAGGACAATTCCACTTGAGAACATGTTATGTGTTCCGGAAATAAAAAGCAAATGATGTCCTCGTCAAAAGATACAACAAACAAGCGCTCCGTCATTTTCACAGAGAAAAAACCAAGAATAGGACAAGCGAAGAGATCTGTAATCCTTGGTGCAACACGAAAAGAAGATTTGTTTTACGTAGTGCCAAGCTTCGATGATGCAGCAGTAATCACTGATTTTCAAAAGTGGCACAAAAATATCGGCACCTAAATAAGTGTGATTTAAAGAAAATAAAGACTGTGAAGGAATGATTCGACGTTATCTTTTACAAACATGGATACTTTATAAGAATGTAATGTTTCTGTCCAAGACAAGCAAACAGCAAAACAAGGATACAGTTCAATCAGGAATGTAGTTGCCTAAGCAGTTGAAAATGGTTTAACAGCTTATCAGCTGGATTTTGTAATGGCTTATATTAACTAAGGCTTAGATAAAGAGATCTACGTATACACCTAAGTATAGGTATATATCTATGTGCGCTTAGATGAAGAGTTCCGTATATGGAATTACCTGAGAGTTTCGGAGATAAATCTGATGGACACAAAGTTTGTTTACTAAAACTGTCAGTCTATGGACTGAATTAATCTGGAAGGCAGTGGCACAAGAATATTGAAATTTCTGGGCTTTAATGCACAAAAAAATGTGTTTATCGCATGAAATATCCAACTGCTGACGTCGACGTTGTTGTTTCCACTGATGATTTGATGATTTTTGCAGGCACAGCAAAAGAAATCTATGAAATAATTAAGGACAATTTAGCAAACACGTTTAAAATGAAAGACATGGAAAACTTATATTTTCATTGTTTACTCCCAGTGGAGAACGAAACATTTTAGACTGATAAACACTGCATTACGCTGCTGAATGAACGGGTTTTTACTCGGCTGCCAGTCTTTTGGTACTTGCATAGCTGTACACACTAAATCGATATCTAACTGGTTCTTGAAGAATATCTCTTTGAAGAGAGAAACAATATCTTGTTATGTTTTCAAGATATTTTTTCATTAAATTTTTAAAATTACACTTAATTTTTTTTACAGAAAATTTTGAAGCATGGTGATGGTCTCCAAGAAATCTTTGGAAACAAACTATAGATCATACACTGACGGGAAAAAAATCCCAACATCAAGAACGGGTTGTGTTAGATAAACGACAGTTGGTAGGCGGTGAGAGTGCATCTGTAAGATGACGTCTATGCAAATTTCGCGCTCGGCGCATACGTGTAGCGCTAGTAGCACCCCTCGAAACATGCCAAGCAGGTTTGCTGTAAATACGCGCTGTAACGTTCGTGAGCGTTAGTTATCGTTGAGGTTCGACGTAGTGTGTTGATGTTAGTCAAGAATGCCTTTAAGAAGATGAAGAAGCCATTATCAACAGCTCACGGAGTTTGAACGAGGTCGTGTAATAGGGCTACGAGAAGGTGGATTTTCTTTCCGCAATATTGCAGAACGACTTGGCAGGAATGTAGCCACTGTGCATGATTGTTGGCAGCGGTGGTCAAGAGAAGGTACTGCCTCAAGAAGACCGGGTTCCGGCCTGCCACGTGGCACTACTGAGAGGGAAGACCGCCGTGTACGGCGTATGGCCGTGGCGCATCGTACTGCGTCTGCGGCAGCAATTCGAGCTGCAGTTGCCACCACAGTGACACAACGAACTGTTACAAATCGGTTACTTGGAGGACAGCTATGAACCAGACGCCCTGTAGCGTGCATTCCACTTACTCCAAACCACTGCCGTTTGCGACGTCAGTGGTGTCAAGCTAGAGCTCATTGGAGGACGGAGTGGAGATCTGTTGTGTTTTCTGATGAAAGCCGGTTCTGCCTGGGTGCCAGTGATGGCCGTGTGTTGGTTTGAAGGAGGCCAGGTGAGCGCCTGCAACCAATCTGTCTGCGGCAGAGACACACTGGACCTACACCTGGAGTTATGGTCTGGGGAGCAATTTCCTATGACAGCAGGAACACTCTCGTGGTTATCCCACGCATCCTGACGGCACAGTTGTACGTCGGTCTGGTGATTCAACCTGTTGTGCTGCCATTCATGAACAGCATTCCACGGGGTGTTTTCCAACAGGATAACGCTCGCCCGCATACCGCTGTTGTAACCCAACATGCTCTACAGAGTGTCGACATGTTGCCGTGGCCTGCTAGATCACCAGATCTTTCACCAATCGAGCACGTATGGGACATCATTGGACGACAACTCCAGCGTCATCCCCAACCAGCATTAACCGTCCCTGTATTGACCGACCAAGTGCAACAGGCATGGAACTCCATCCCACAAACTGACATCCAGCACCTGCACGACACAATGCATGAACGTTTCCGTGCTTGCATTCAACATTCTGGCGGTTACACCGATTATTAATGTACCAGCATTTCACATTTAAAATGGCTCTTCTCGCGCTTACATTAAGCTGTGATCTTGAAAATTTAATCGATTAAATATGTTACCTATACAAACGTATTGCCGTCATTTCATTCCTCTACAACTATTTTTTCGTGGTGTTGGGATTTTTTTTCCGTCAGTGTATGTTAACCACACAACTTTGCCTTACTAGTAAGGAAGACCTACCTGTGAGAGAGACCCAAGGGGAGGGCGGAGGAGTCTGGGCATACGTGTCGCCTACCATCCGCCGCCGGTTGCAAGCATATTTATTTTACCTTTAAATTTCGAAGGCCAACTAATAGGCATTTTTTTAAATGTCAGACATTTGAAGAATCTGTGGAAAGAAAGTTCCGTTGACTCTGAAACATTGTGCTTCAGGAAGCCTGTTGGAAGAAACATGAATCTGAGGTTATAATCATTTTTAGTAAGGAATGATTTGAATTCTCGTTTAAAAGCATTGGGCACTATCTCATTCAAAACCATTATGTTTATGTCAAAATTGAAATTAAAAGATTTGTGAACAGGATCTAAATATACTTTAATAAACGATCTTGTAGTGGAATTTTTTATTACTTGACTTCCAAAAACAGCGCGGAGAACAATTTTGTGTTATTTTGTTTCCGACTGCGTAGCAAAGTGGATGTTTGGAGTTGTTAGTAGTACATTTGGAAAAAGAGAGGTATTCATCATAGAAATTCTGAGATCGCCAGATTTTCAAGATATAGAATAATGCCTTCCTCTATATTTGTATATTTCTGTCTTTTATTTTCATTATAGCTCGCCATAAATCAATGACGTCCAGCGGTCAGGAAAATTAATTTCAAATTTCAATTTTATTGCAATGTGTTCAGCGGATTTTAAAATCAATTTCACCTTAACTAAAACAATGCATTTTACGTTCAAAGTTATCAAGAAGAGGTCGAAAAGGAAATATTAGTATTTCTATGGCAGGAAAAGGAACTACGTGTTAAATATGTTTTGCAACACCCTTCCTAGTAATTCTACCCAATGTGTGTGTGCTCTATTTTTCTTTAGGCCAGATCAATTTCCCTTTCACTGTACCCGATATGGCACATGGTTGGGTCTGAAGAAAAAACTGAAAGACTGGAAGGCTCAAAAGCTGATTTAACATGAAATGAGGAAGAGAGGTTTGTTTCCATTAGTTTAGGCTTTAGCATGTAAGGTGTTACAATACGAGACAGAATTTTACTATTGCACTTTATATAATTCCTTTGTTATAGTATTTACAGTATTTCTACGGAAGGAAAAAGAACTTCGTGTTAAATGTGTTTTGCAACAACCTTCCCAGTAATTCTACTCAATGTGTGTGTGCTCTATTTTTCTTTAGGTCAGATCCATTCTCTTACACTATACCGATATGGCACATGGTTGGGTCTGAAAAAAAACTGAAAGACTGGAAGGCACAAAACCCGGTTTAACATGAAATGAGGAAGATAGGTTTGCTTGTATTAGTTTTGTTCTTAGCATGCATGATTTTTTTAAGTAGAACTTCCTGTGAAATAGTCTATATTTACAATAGTAGAGAAAGATGAATTCTTCGGATGAAAATTCTGACTGCACAGAGGTATCAGCTCAATTTTTTATCCACCTACTCGGCCAGAAAAAATCTTCTGGGAAACAGACATTGCATTGTTTTACTGTGTGATCAGTTCAGACATTTCAAGCACATATTTCTAACTGAGAGGAAACAAATTTGTTTTAAAAGAATGGAACCGATTTCAAAGCTTTAGGAGAACTAAGAATATTTTAAAAAATGAATAAAAAGTTATTTCAAGCGAATTTCGTATGGCCGTCGTCCAGAAGAAGAGAAATAAAATCGGAGTTTATGAGTTCAAGAAATCTAAACTTCAGTTGCATAACCGTTTCTTTTAGTGTAAAAGGCGTTTCAATTAACAGAACGAGATCAGCAAAAAGGGGCAGCTTAGGTAAGAACGATATCCTGAACTCTGGAAAGGAATTCTTTTTTTGATTTCCTTTTTTCTTTCCGAATAGTAGACCTCTGGTGAAAGTAAAATAAATTCCACCTGCAATAAATAAGTTTTATTTTGATATTTTTCGTGTTTCGGTCCTGTAATTTGAAGCTCTACTACCTACCTTTTCCATAGATTGGGCTATTACAAAAGATAAATTCATGTTCATTTCAGACTAAGGACATGAAGTTCCCATTTTGTCTTTCTTTCGTCTCAAAATGGCAAAGTAGGAAAAAAATTATCAAATTTATACCACGCAATGCATTGTTGTCTGTGTTAATGTCAGTCTTATTTCCATTGTACGAAGTGCATTGCTTTCAATGTTTGTTACGTCACTAAATAGTATTTCCCATTTTTTATGTTTATTCCAGTCATAAGGTTAGCTCAGACAATGTCCGTAGCATAATACAAATTTGGGAGATGTGAATCCGTTTATTGTTGTAAATACGACACGGATGTTAAGTCTTACAATATCCGAAAACTTGAAAATTTAGTTGTCCTGGGGCGGGAATCGATCCCGCGTCTCCCGGATAGCGCCCGGGTATGCTAACCACTACACCACTCAGAACGACCAAGTTTCAAGTTTCCGATTAATTTGAATGTAATCATCATAGGATTCGCAAGTGGAAGCAACCATAATATCCATAGATTTCGTGACCTCTTGGTATGAAATGATTTTAACCGTTATTCATCGTTTAATATTGACATTGGTTTTCAGTCGAAATGGATACCTTTTTTTACTATATAGTTTTCAGAGATATAAAGGGAGTATACCTGAATCGCGGGATTTATAGGCAGAATTGTGTGTATATCATCATCATCATCCATTATCAATCCACTACTGGATGAAGGTCTCCCCAAATTTCTTCCACAATTGTCTGCCTTGGGCCTGTATCCTCCATGTCACTCCAGCATACTTTCAAATTTCATCCATCCATCTCCCATGGGGTCTTCTTCTGGGTCTTTTCCTGTCCTTCGGAATCCAGTCTAAAATTTCGATTGTCGATCAGTGGTCCGTTCTTCTGGCAACATGTCCAGCCCATTGCCATTTCAGTGATTTCCATATCTCTACTCCATACGGAAGCACAGGCAGGATGCATTGAATAAACACTTTTCTTTAGAGACATAATGGCATACTGCTCTTAAAAATTGTACTGTTTCTTCCAAAAGCTCTCCATCCAAGTTTTATACGCCAATTAATTTCTTTATCAATGTGACCCTCACTTGATATCTGCTGCCCAAGATAAATGTAGGAATCGGTTGTCTCAAGCTTTTCTCCTTCAATCGATAAATCTTCGTTTCTTGCAAAAGCATTGTACATCACTTTTGTCTTCTGAAAGTTCATTTTTAATCCCACTTCTTTACTCTTGTCAGCAAATTCTTGGATCATACTCTGCAGCTCTGAAGAGGTAACATTGCTTCTTTTAAGCAATGTTTTACTATTAAGAAATATGATAATGCTGCATATGCAAGTTATTGTAAGAATTCATTGAAGAAAATATTTCAATAAATTCGTTTCATGATTTTTCAAAATGTCGTCTCTCGGGAAACTGTTCGTTCGATGAATTTGATTTCGATGATTTCGTTTTCGATGAATTCATTTTGATGATACTGTCTTCAGTGAAATCGTTTAAAATAAAATCACCTGCTCTCAATGACACTGAATCAGGAAAACATTTTTATGAAGGAGAAGCCGTTTCTATATAGATACGGAACTAAAACTTTTGGGAGTTCGGAAAGCTTTTATAAATGGTACATGTCTGTGAATTCTTGCTTAACAGAGTAGAATAAAAAAATTATGTTTGTTCTCCCTTAACGATTCGCTGAAAACTATTTGGCAACAACACTTGCGATAAGTGAAATTTAGGAAAACCATATGTAGTATCACAGCAATACCGAAATGGATTCTATGTAAATGTTCAAATATTTTTAATCTTTCTGTTTTAAAGTAAGTGATTTTACTTTACTGTGAGTTACTTTAAAAAGCTTGGATTCATAAATTTGAAATTTTTGTTTGCTGTCGTAAAGAATTGAAATATGGAATATGGAATAGCATAAACTACATTTCTTTCACGTTTTCCTTTTTTTTTTTGGTACGGAGTGATTCCGCGTGAGATTCCGTGCATTTTGAAATATATTTTCAGGTTTAAACAGAGGCATAATTTTATTTCGAAAAGAAATAGAGGCATCATTTTATTAAACAGGCTTAAATAGAGGCATCATTTTATTTCTTAAGAGGCATAATTTATTTCGCAGAAACATGAAAAATTAAACGAATGAAAAAAAAAAAAAAGAATGAAACTTTTCTTCGAACATTTATTTTCGATCATATTTGCTCTAATCTTCCAACACCGATATCCCAGATTTTAGCGTTTTGAGCAAGTCTGAAAAGAACAAATAAACAGTACATTTAAAGATTTAAAACATTTTATTACTTAGTGAAAATAGCAATAAATTCAAGAAGTGAAAACTTCTAGGTGCACAAAAGCAAAATCACGTGCCGTTTCAATAATACTCTTCGAATGTGTATTTGTTTTCCCAGAAAAATATGCTGCTAAACATTAATTAAAACCTAAAATCTATTGGGCAGTCCGCCATGTTTTTGTAATTCAAAATAAATCATAACACATTATGATTTATTTAAATTACGGTACAGCAGCGCTGCCTGAAATGAAATATGTGTTTGAAATCTTTCGGTATACTTCAAAAATGTATGAATTGATCAGCGGTCGATTGGTTTAGGGCAAAGGCTTCTGATTCCTCGTGCTTTGAGGGGCTGGATTCGAATCTATGAGCAAGACTTTTCAATTCAATTCAGTTTATTTAGCTGTTACATTAAAACCAAAAATACAATGTAATGCAGCAACAGTGTAAGTAACTGTAACAGCAAGAGAGATCTGGGAAAAGGCCGCAAAAGTCCTGACAAGGTCTTGATCTCCCTATACAAATGTAGTCAGAGTTACACCTGAAAGCATGGCGCATAATATTCTTAGGAGTTAGTAGAAATTAGTATTAGTAAAAGTGTTTCCTATCCCCCTTTTCCTTCACCCTCCTCCCAACTTCCCCACTTCCCTACTACTTTGTTCAGCTGTTCCAATTTTCCTAATGTATCCACTTGAATTTTTAGTCCCTTCTTCTCCCCCCCCCTTTTTTTTAGACATATAGATTATGTACATTGCTACTGGTTCTTTACCATTCGTAGAACACGTAGCTCTAAATTAGGGACACGCTACTTGGCTTAACTGCTTATTGGTGTCGTAATAAACTCCTCCAATAAAAAAACAAATCTTGAGCTAATGCAGAATCATTGAGGAAGTCTATTCGGAGCAGTTTGCACTGTTTCAAGCACTTGATGACCAATTCAGATACACTATCTGATCAAAAGTATCCGGACACTTGCCTATCCACAAACTCCTTGAAACTTGCAATAGGAAAGAATTTATATCGAGCTTGGTCCACCCTTTGCTGCTATCACAGCCTCCATTCTGCTGGGAAAACTTTCCAATATATTTTGGTACGTTGCTGCAGGAATTGCCTTCCATTCAGACACAACAACGTTAATTAGATCGGGCACCGATGTCAGGCAGTTCGACTTGATTCGCAGTCGGCGATCCACTTCATCCCGAAGGTATTCGGTGAGGTTGCGATCAGAGTTCTGTGCAAGCCAGTCAAGTTCTTCCACACCTATCTCACAAAACTATTCCTGCACGTACTTACGAAGGCATTGTTCTTTCTGGTAAAGGAAACGGCCCTCACAGATCTGTCGCCATAATGTTAGCAGCACAGAATTGTCAAGAATGTCATTATAGGCCGCAGCGTGAAGATTCCAGGGTACTGGAACTAGGGGGAGCCCAAAAAATGAAAAAACCGCCTTAGATCATAATGCTTCGTCCACCAAACTTCACAGTTGGCACAACACAGTGGGGAAAATGGCGTTCATCTTCACACCCAGATTCATCCGTTGGACTGCTAGATGGTGAAGTGTGATTCATTACCCACAGAATGCGTTTTCACTGCTCCGGAGTCAACTAACGCCAAGCCACTCCAACAGACTCTTGACGTTGATCTTGCTGGTGTTAGTTTTGTGTAGGGTGCTCGCCCATGGAAACCCATTCTCTCCAGCTCTCAACGAGCCGTTATGGTGCTGCTGTCGCTTCTTCCACAGGCAATTTGGGACACGGTGGTGACTGTTGCAGCCGAAGAGTGGCGATTTTGTCTCACTATCCGCTCAAGACTTGGCTGTCCCGCTCTGTCATTTTACGTGGGCTAACAGGTCGCGATTGCGCTGTTGTTGTTCCTTAGGCGTTTCCGCTTCAAAATAATGTCACTTGCAGTTGATCAGGATAAAATAATTTCATTTACAGTTGATCCGGATAAAGTAGTGTCATTTAAAGTTGATCAGTATAGCTGCAGCAGGGCCAAAATATACCAAACAGATTTATTGAAAAGATGACATCTTATAACCGTGCCACGTCGAAAGTCACTGAGCTTTGCCATATAGACAATTAATTCTACTGTTCTTTTTGCTTGTCTCTGATGTTTGCGAGACAACGTGCATCTTTTTGTACCTGTATGGGCCATGGGCAAATCCAACACTCAAAAGAAGTGTCCAAATACTTTTGCTCATCTAATGTACAGGGTTGATAACGAGGAACAGTACACTAATTATGTAGAAAATAGTAACACTATACTAGTAATCCGATTTATTGGCGTAGGATTATATACAAAGGCGATTCCAAGCTTTCGCACATCAACCAGATGGCTTTTTCAATTAAGTTAAAAGAAACCCTTCTTTGAAAAAGCCATCTGGTCGATGTGCGAAAGCTTAGAATAGCTTATGTATATATTCCTACGCCAATAAATCGTATCACTAGTATAGTGTTACTATTTTCAAATGTACAGGGTGTCCATAAATGAAGTATACAACTTCAATATGTTATTGAAAAAAAAACTAGAATAAATAACAACTTAGTTTTAATGTCAAAACACATAGTTACTCTGAAAGTTTTTTTTGTTTTAAATGTCAGTAGGTCTCCACATGTGCTCCGTTGGTTGTTCGCAGGATTTCTAAACGATAGTCCAGTTCCACCCACGTATGCTGCAGAATGGTAGGTGTAACAAGGAGGAAAGCTGCAGTAATACCTTCTTTGAGCTCAATGATAGATGTAATCTTTTTTTCCTTGTACACAATGTCCTTAATAATATCAGAAGAACGAGGTGACCATGTTGTCGGACCCCACGTCCAATCCAACGCCCTGGAAAATGGTGATCCAACTGTGTACATACCAGTACGTAGGCGCTCCATCTTGCTGGAAAATGCTGTCTTTGAATATCTTGGAGTTGTGAAATTGCGAATTGTTCTAACATGTCCATGTACGTTATGCCAGGAACGGTTGGTTCAGCAAAGAAAAAGGGCCCTATCACTCTGTCTTCCATTAGGCCAACCCAGACATTAACTTTCGGGCTGTCTCTCTCGTGTACTACGACCACATGGGGATTTTCCGTGCACCAGATTCGGCAGTTATGTTTATTTACTCTGCCAGAAACATAGAATGTCGACTCATCGCTGAAATAGATTCGCGAAAGGAGTGTGGGGTCTTCGTTAATGCGATTAAGCATGTCTACCGCAAATGCTTTTCGACGTGGTTGATCATTTGGTCGAAGTTTTTGCACTAACTGCAGTTTATATGTATGTAGGCGTAGACGTTTATGCGGAATCTTATGAACTGTTGCTCGCGGTATTTCGAGTTCAGGACTGGCGACGCGGACGGACTTCTTCGGGCTCCTTAGATAAGCCTTACACGCATCTTCCACGTTTTCTTCCGAAATGGAAGGTCTCCCCGTACTTTTGCCTTTCAAGACACTTCCTGTTGCTTTGAATTTATTTACCCATTGTTCGATGCTCCTTCGTGTCGGCGGATGTCTCTTGTACTTCGTTCTGAACTTACGATGAACTGTTGTCAGAGATTTTGACTCCGCAAACCAAAACACACACGCTGCTTTATCCACTGGGGAAGCCATATCTGTTGTGTTACGTGTTTGACGAGATTTTTCATTACACGAGACACCTGGCGCCATTTATCATCTGACTTAACAAACTTTAACATTTGCCATTTCTTGACATTTAAAGTAAGTTTTTTCTATCGTATTTTTTTAATAGCATACTGAAGTTGTATACTTCATTTATAGACACCCTGTATATCATCAACTACTCTCGGTCCACTGCTGGATGAAGCCAAGTATCTTTTACTTCTCTTTGTCTTGAGCACTGCTCTTCATCTCTCTTTTCGAGCTTCATCCACCCATCTTCGACGTGGTCATCTTTTGGGTCTTTTCCTGTCCCTTGGAATTCAGTCTAGTATTGTACTGTATTTTAGTTTTCCAACGGTGATCAGTTATTCTAGCAACATGTCCAGTTCATTGCCACTTTATTGTAACCATGATGTCATTCACCCTTGTCATTTCCCTGACGCCTGAGTTTATTTTCTTATCTTTCTTGGTTACACCGAGCATGCATCTCTCATTGGTTCTTTCAGTTGTCCGCAGGTTATGTATGTCTTTTCCGTTAAGATTAATGTGTCTGATCCATAAGTAAGAACTGGAAGGATGTATTTGATTAAATACTTTCCTTTTAGAGATTGCTTTTGAAAATTGTACTGTTCTAAATATACTTCCTATATACTTAGCTGGAGAACAACAGGAAGAAACAGTGCAACTTTCAAGAGCAATTTACTATTGTCTTAAAAGAAAAGGGCTTACTAAATGCACTTTTCCTCTTCTTACTTATGGATCGGAGATATGGACCTTAACTAAGAAAGACATACAGTGGTTGCGGAAAACTCAATGAAACATGGAAATATATGTTCCTAAGCGTGTTCATGCACTTTCGTACCGGTTGCTAGATGGTCGTCCTGGTGGCCGGGTGGTCAGATGTTAAGGTCCTGGCTTGTCGGCGAAACTGGACCCGAGTTAAAGTCCCAGACGTGGTACAAAGCTAGCTCTTCACGTCCCCTTGAACAAGACTCTTAGATATTTCTTAGATTGGGTCCATTAGCGATCTACGCTCACATTGACTTTTTCATATGACGTCACCGCGGAAGCACGAAGCGGAAGCAAAACACAGCGCTCATACGTAACTCAAGGCAAAGAAGAGACCGTAAAGTTTATATCAGCAAAAGCTAAAACTTTTCTGCCTTTAATACATGGGAAATCAGTGGAATACTCAAAGCAAACAATATAAATTCTGAATATGCATTTACCACTTACTGGTCATCCATGTAACACCTCTCAGAAACCAGTAAGTGGTACAAGAAAATTCAGAATTTATATTCTGTTTGCTTTGAATATTCTAGCGACTTCCAATGTATTATGAGGAATATTTCTTCCTTCATTGATTTATCTGTGGATGACCAGTAAGGGTTATAAGGAAATTCAAAATTTATATTCTGTTTGTTTTGAATATTCTATCGATTTCCCATGTATTATGAGGAATATTTCTTCCTTCATTGATGTATCAGTGGATGACCAGTAAATGGTACAAATAATTTCAGAATTTATATTCTGTTTGCTTTGAATATTCTATCGATTTCCCATGTATTATGAGGAATGTTTCTTCCTTCATTGATTTATCTGTGGATGACCAGTAAGCGGTACAAGCACATTCAGAATTTATATTCTGTTTGCTTTGAATATTCTATCGATTTCCCATGTATTATGAGGAATATTTCTTCCTTCATTGATTTATCTGTGGATGACCAGTAAGTGGTACAAGCATATTCAGAACTTATATTCTGTTTGATTTGAATGTTCTATCTTAATCCTATCACAATAAATATATGACATTTGGTCACAAAGAACTGATCAAATACCACTAAATAAACGCACGGCTAATACACAGTCGAGTCACATTATTGTGACCACCTCCTACTTTTGACGTCAATAGCGCGTAGCCAGTGAAAGAAGGTACTTGTCGTGAGCTGGCTTGGAGGGTATTTAAGGTGTGCTAAAGGAATTCTGAAAACATATCACTCGTTGCTGTCATGGATAAAAGGAGCGATTTATCAGATTTGCAAAAAAGGATGATTATCGGCTTTCGGGCCAAAGGGTGGCAGTATTTCTGAAACAGCGTAATTTGTGAACTCTTCGCGTGCTGCTGTGGTTGAAGCGTATAGTGGTTGGAGAAATGGCACCATTGCGAATAAGCGAATGGAAACTGCGGAGCACCACGTGCCATTGATGTGAGAGGTGAACGTCGGCTGCGAAGGTGCGTGAGGGCCGAACGACACGCCACAGTGGAGCAACTCACTGGCCGAATGAACCTGAGGGCTACCGGAAGTGTGTCTAAACCGACAGTTCAGCGAAGCCTGCTGCGTATGGGGCTGCGATGCAGACGGACGTCACTGCACCTATGCTAACCAAGGTGAATCTGCAGAAAATTCTTACATTTGCACGGCAATATCGGAATTGGACCTCCGCTGATTGGCAAAGGATTGCCTTCTCCGATGAGTCACGTTTTCTGCTTCTTCGAACGGATGGACTTTGGTGTATAAGGCGAGAAACGTCGGAGAACAAACACTCTTCAACCATTGCTGGAAGAACACACGCTAGTGGGGGCAGCGTTATGGTCTGGAAATGTTTTCATGGCATCCCCTGGGTCCACTCATACATGTAGAAGGCACTATGCACCGAATTCGTTATGAATCCATCCTTGAAGGCCAAGTACACCCATATATATGCTGATTGTCTTCCCTGAGGTGGATGAGATCTTCCAGCAAGACAATACGACGTGTCACACAGCTAGAAATGTCCGAGATTGGTTGGAAGAGCACGATGAAGACTTCAAAGTATTTTTCTGGCCCCATAATTCCCCAGACTTAAACCCAATTGAGTATCTGTGAGACCATCTCGATCGTGTTGTTCGCTCTATGGATTCTCCACCACTTACCCTCCAGCAGCATTCTGATGCATTGCAGTCAGCATGGCTTCACATACCTGTCATGTACACAAACCATCGAAGCAAATGATGTAAACAAACCATCGAAGGAAATGATATGCCTCCACAGCTACGTCGTGCGCCAGTAGCCCAAAAATGCCTTCACTAGTGCACATCAAAATGGACCTTCCCTGCCCTGGAACCAGTGGTTCGAAACTACACTGTTGGCCACCCAAAATGCAAAACCAAGAAGGACACGAGATAACGAAGCCAGATTTACTGGACACATAGCAACAGATACAAAGATGAAACGATTGAGCTTACAGGCCCGTGCGACTTGCGAAACACGCACACATCAATAATTCGTGTGTCCCCCGTGGCTGGCAATAACGGCCGCTACACGCCGCGGCATCGAACGAAAGAGGCTTTGGATGTGGGCTTGGGGTATGTCGGTCCAGGCTGCTTCCACACGTTGCCATAGTTCATCAGGCGTAGCTGCGGGTGGTGCTTGCCGGGCCACTCGGTTGCTGATCAGCGACCAGACGTGTTTGATGGGCGACATATCGGGAGAACAGGAGGGCCACGGCAGCAGTGACACCTCGTGAGCCGTGAAGAATTGTTGCACGATGCGTGCCACGTGCGGGCGCCCATATTCCTGTTGAAACGTGGCCGCTGGTAGGTCCTGCAGGTAAGGGAGGACTATAGGCTCCAAAACGTCGGAGATGTAGCGCCATATCCAATTGCGCCCCAAACCATAACGCCAGGCGACGGCGGTCCGGTATGGCGATGCATAATGCAGGCGTCTTACAGTCTTTCACCGCGGTGCCGCCACGCGCGGATCCGACCATCGTGGTGTTGCAGGCAGAAGCGGGATTCGTCGGAGAAGACAATGTCGTGCCATTCCGTAGTCCAAGTGCAGCGTTCAACGACCCACTGCCGCCGCACTCGCCGATGGTGTAACGTCAATGGTAATCGAAGCAATGGGCGCCATGCGACAAGTCCCGCTCCTGCAGACGACGTCGAACGTTACGTGCTGACACAGGTTTTTGCGCAACACACCCTAATTCCTGCGCTAACGTTCGTGATGTGGCGGTGCGAGCCGTCAATGCCCGCCGCACAACATGCCTGTCGTCTCGTTCGGGGGTGTGTCGCGGCTGCGGCAATTGCTCACGTCAGTCCGTCCCTCCTGCATCCACCGAATCCATACTCACCTCATTGTGGCTGGATGTAGTCCCACACGGGCGCCGACGTCTCGGTACGATAAACCGCTGTCGCGATAAGCCACTATTTGTCCTCTGTCGAACTCCGAAACGTCCTGGAATGACTGCCGTATTCTGCGACGAGGCATCTGTAAGCTTCCCACGTACAGGTTCGGCAGCACAACACACTTCCACTACTTACACCCCGTGTTCTGTGCACCCTTCTTACAGTGCTTCTCGGTGGCGTGCCGGGCGCACATGGTTTGCATACGCCCTGCAATGCTAATCGTTTGCATGTCCTCTCGCGGGCGACGCATGCTGCGAATTTCAGGCCAATCGGATGCTTCCTTCTTGGTGTTGCATTTTGGGTGGCCAGCAGTGTAGAATGGCTGACCTTTTGTATCCTTTAGAGTTGCTCGTGGAGGTCTTTAAACCCCTAAAAACATTTATGTAATCTCTTTTATTAAGAAATTTTGCTTAATCGAAATCCACTTGATCCTTCTAGGCATGTTTTGTAGTAAATACCGGTAAATCGACCGGAATATTCCTCTACACCACCTTCAAAGCTACCGCCAAAGCTGAGAAGAAGTTCGCTGTGGTAGGAATCTTATTTGGGGATCCAATGCGTCCCAATCTTTTTCTATTCGATTCAAGACAGTTGTTTGAGCCTGGTCATTGAGTTTACGTTACCTTCCAGTGTATTTTTTGCGGTAGTAGTGCCAGACCCCTAGCCATACAGAGAAGTTCGGAGGAGCGGTTGATGATTGAGGTCGGGCAAAACATATAAAAGATGTCCAGTACTGGACTGTAATGTCAGTAGCTAGGACGGGCAAAAGAAAACGCAGCACTTCCCTGTCTACGGCCCTGAGTAGTACCGTCAGTATTCCCTCTTCGAATTACACCATCTATAGTAGATTATGGTATACAAAGATCATCGTTAAAAGTCGAACCAAAACTGCTTCATTCTTTCTGAGAATAAGCTGCGGAAAGCGGATTTACTACTTTCCATTCAGATCAAGAGAAAATGTTTAATAAACTTTTTCTCATTTCGAATGGCAGCAGCCTAAGGACAGAATGGAATTGTTTTAACAATTGTTGTGGGTTTCTTTGACGGCTCTTCAAATGACAGACACCAACGTTTAATGGACGCCTATGATCCCTTTTACTTTAAGGCTTATATCTGTGCATTGAAATTTCTAGAACTAGCTCCGTTCTCTTAAATTTTTCTCCCAGTGCATTGATATTGCCTAAGACGCTATTTACCTTTATCCAGCTTACGGAATAAACTTGCAAGCAGCTATTCTTTATTCATGTTTAAATATGAATACTAAATAAACGCCTAAAGCAATAAACAGCTCGTAAAGTACAGGGTGTTCCATTCGCTGTCGGCCCCAGATTTTCCTGTCTAACTTGCAAAGAAAAGTGACACAGACCTACTTTGTTGTATGAGAAGCATGTTCAGAGAACTGTAGAGGACAACCAACACGCAATCGGCCTTCACTTCGCGCAGGCGCATCACACGGGCAAGTGGCGGCTCTACTCTCTAGCCCGTGTGTCGCACCTGCGCAGAGTGAAGGCCGATTACGTGTTTGCTGTCCTCGGCAGTTGGTGTGACGCGTCTAACTGTGCTGCGGTTTCGGGATCGTCAACAGTCATCTTGTGTTACGAGCAATTATAGTGTAAACCGGTACACAGTGAAACAGAGCGTGTTTATTGTCCGCACGTATTGGAAAACTGCGTCGATAAATAAAGGAGTGCCAAAGACAATTTATTGCGCAGTTTGGGGTTCGGAAACCACGGCAAAATCCTTCATTTAGTATCTGGTGAATTGACGCTACTGCAGAGGGTAAGATCAGGCCACCAAGTTCGTCTGTTTTTACCCCACCGGGTTTTCTCCAATGGGACATGCTGAAAGGGAAAGTGTATCTCAACAAGACACGGACTATCATGGAACTGAAGGAAAACATTCGACGGGAAACTGAGGTTGTGACTCCCGATGTGTTTGGTGCATACCGTCCGTAACATGGAGAGGCGTGTGCAGCAGTGGCGTATATTCGAGGCTAGCTAGGTTAGCTGCGAAGCCCAGAGAATGCACAAATAAAACTGAATTGAATATACACAAATAAAAGTCAATTATCAACGGTATTAAAATAAGTCGATGCTTTCGGTGCGAAAAAACGCATGCAGATTCGCTTCTTTGACTCAGTCTGGCGAGCGAAAACCAACGGCATAACGCAAGCAGCTCTTTCAGAGTCTTCGCAGTTCTGATGCGAAAACCTTCCATACGATCGCCTGCTAGCGTTTCCATGACAACATGAATCAGCTGGTAGAGGGGAATGGTCCATTCCTTTGGGAAACAGCTGGTAGAGGGAATGGTCCATTCCTTTGGGTTCGCTCAGAAGAAAGAAGAGTTAAACTATCTCAGTCACTCGCATACTCCCGGCCATAAGCGTTCCGCGAGAGTTGTTTCAGTTTTTGTGAAGTGTCAATGAATTAAAATCAGAGATATTATATCTTAACTTCGTGGCTTTGTTGGGTTCGAACTCCTTTGATAAATTCTGTGAAAGCTTCCCTGAACATCTACTGTCAGAACTTAAAGAATTCTATGCTTCAAATTTTGATACAGCTCGACTAAAAAATGAACTGAAGGTGTTTTATTCCCTTGATGAATACAAAAACAAATCAGTAAGAGACATTACGTGTTACATAAAGTTGAATAAATTGGACATAGTGTTTAGTGAGGTGTACAAATTAGCAGACCTCGTATTAAATTTTCCATCAGCAACTGCCGAAAGAAGTTTTTCAGCATTAAGGAGAATCAAGATATATCTTAGAGCCACACAAGGACATGTACATTCGAAAAACTTGGCTGTTTTGTCAGTAGAGAAAAACATTATTTTTAAATATGAAAAAGTACTCGGAAGAAACTTTTTATGAAAACGTAACACTCAAGTTCACACAAAAAGAGAAGAAGAACGGAGTTCATGTACAAATGAGTGTTCAAATCCTAATCCTCGTAATTATTTGGTATCATGTTAGCAATGGCATGTATCTAAAATTTAGAAGAAAAGTTACTTCTTTTATTTAACAATTAAAAATTAACCTTCGCAATTTAAAAAAAAACAGTACTGGGGAGGGGGAGGGGTGAGATAGCCCAGATCTCGGACCCAAGATACGCCACTGGTGTGCACGCATGTCTTGATGCTAATGGTGACCACTTTCAACACTTGCTCTGAGATCATCATGTAGGTCCGTGTCAAATTTCCCTGAATTACGTCCATTAGTTTACAAGTTATAAGGGAAATTTAAGGGCCGAGAGGAAGTGAAACACAATGTATAACGCAAGTCTTCTTTATGCGGTCCCATGTAGGCCGAAATCATCTAGATGTTCCAAAAAATGAAACCGCAATGTTACACATATACCAGGCCATTGATTTTGTTACAGCCTGGTATGAGGTTGAACACTATGCAGAAATCGTTGCTAAAACACAGAGATAAAAAAAAAAAAAGGCGATTTACCTCCTTCAGCTCTTTAAAGACACACTGGGAACTTCTTGAAACCTGCAAATGAAAAAAAAAAGAATATAAATTAAGAGACACATGGCAGTGCTTTTTCACATGTGCATCATTAAACTTTCTTACGGAATATGAAAGTGAAGGAAAATATCTTTTGGTTACCAATAATTCCATATGTTTTCCCACGAATTGAAATCTGGAAAACGGAGAGCTTTCGCATATTGTTATTGGTAGGCTGGAACAGCCAATGATCACATCCGCCTGCTTTTAAACGCTCTGAACTACTTGGCGTTGCTGGCAGATCTGAAGTAATAACTTTTGGCTGCATTTTTTCCATTACAGTTGATAGTCCTACTAGTGCACGTGGAATACATCTGATCGAAATTTTGAAGATGACAATCCGATTTTTGGCGTAAATGTGACAAGGATGGTAAGTCAAATAATATCCGAAAACTTGAAACTTTTCATCGTCCTGGAGCGGGACTCGAGCCCGCGTCTCCCAGAAAACGCCCGGGTATGCTAACCACTACACCACCCAGAACGACCAAGTTTCAAGTTTCCGATCAATTTTAATATAATCATCACAGGATTCGCTAGTCGAAGCAACCGGCATTCATGTTTAGCGAATCTGGAGGTTAAGAATCTTATCCCGTGTTTGCCCGGAGAACCAGATAGATTACGTTGTTTGATTTATTGCTGAGTTCCATGATCTCTTTGATAAACATTTCGCTCAAAATAATGTACCAAAAAAGACTCTGAAGTTTTACTGACGGGCCAATTTATGATAGATGATCAATTAGTAACTTCCGGTGCCTTTCGGTGACGGATTAGGAATGTGTAATTAAGGACCACCACGAGAAATTTCGAAGCGCACGTTTCCTGGATCCGTCTGATGTGACTATGCTACAAAAGCTCTTCATGATGGTCTCTGAACAATATCTCATCGTTGGAACTCACATGACATTCTTAACCATTTAAATGGCTGGAACAAATTTACTCGGGGTTGGCAAAGTGGGCTGATATCAACTTGAACGAACACAACAATGAGCCATTCCATTATGACCACCCCCAGTCTTGAGAAACGAGCGCACCTGGAGACAGAACGCTGGTGTAGGTGAAGTTCACAGAGCAGTATATATACAACCCGAGGACCAGCTTTCGGTTAGTAGAGTGTTGGGAGTCAAAATGGGAAAAGCTGCCGATTTATCGCAGTTTGATAAAAGACAAATTGTGATGGCGCGCCGCATCCGAACTACGATCTCTGAAACGGCGCGGCTTGCGTGTTGTTCACGTGCCGCTGTAGTAAGTACGTTTCAAAAGTGATGCACGGATGGCCAAACGACGAACCGTGGTCCGGCCGTGTGTCGTCCGCAGCTCATTGACGCCAGACGGGAGCGGAGACTGTCGCGCATTGTTCACAGCGACCGCAGAGTCACAGTGCGACAAATCACCCGCAGTTACCAACAGTGGTGATCAGGGAAATGTGTCACACGACACAGGTCATCGCAGCCTTCTGCGCATGGGCCTGCGTAGCCGAAGGCCCAGCCGAGTCCCCATGCTCACTGCACGTCATCGCCAACAACGCATGAAATGGGTCCAAGATCATCGAGATTGGACCGTGGAATGACTGGAAGAAAATAGCCTGGTCTGACGAATCAACATTCTTGGTGCATCACGTAGACGGCCGACTGCGGATACGCTGATTACCAACGGAGGCTATGGCACCTGGACTGCACTGTTGTGCGGAAACCGGCGAGCGGCGGCGGTGTTACGCTGTGGTCGATATTTTCTTGGGACACTTTAGGCCCCATTATCCCAATAGCACAATCCTTGACAGCTGTCAGGTATTTGAACATCGTTGCGGACCAAGTTCACCTTTTCATGGAAACTTTGTTCACCATTACCAACAGGATAATGCGCCATGCCACACTACCAGAATCCTCAAGGAGTAGTTCGAGGAACATGCTGGTGACTTTTAGTTAATGCCCTGGCCTCCAAATTCACCTGATATGAACCCAATCGAACATTTGTTGTTCGACTTGGAAAAGCGGCTTCGCGCTAAATCACCACGACCCCGAAATGTACGGGAACTGGAGGATCTGCCGTTGACATTATGGTACCAAATACCCCAGAATACCTATTGCCACCTCATCGAATCGATGACTCGCCGAGTGGCCGTTGTTTTGTGGGCAAAATTGGGTCCTACATTTTATCAGGTAGGTGGTCATAATATAATGGCTTATCGGTGTATATTCGCTGCCTTAGAAGTGAGCCGAACGCGGCTGGAATGGGTCAGCCTGGGCAACAGAAAGAGTTGCTTTCGCTTAGCTTCGTTATTCAAAGTGGTAACTTAGGATGATCACTGACACTAATCCTTTCTGGCTCATTGCCTGCTAAAAGGGTTATTTGCTAATTATAACTGATTACCTGCAAATGACAATCTGTAACTGATACTGTTAATGACAATAGCGACGAAGATAAAGGAAAGAGAAGATGTTTGAGTCACTTGTTTCCATCTAGTGACATGATGTCAGTGTCACGGGGACTAGCTCTTTCCCATCATGCCTTGTGCCATGGAGCAGATAATAAAGGACTAGAAGTCAGCGCTTATCACTAATAACAGGTCTGGGATCGATATTGTTGATGTCAGAAGGAAAGTAGTTGTTTTGCTGTACCTTTCGAGAGACCTGGAGGCTATGTGGATATTTCGGTTTGGGGAGCGAGACATTTTTTTGCAGCATTCGCTTCAGATGCATCGGGCGCTTAAGGCTGTCTTTGAACGAGTGTTAGGGTTCATCTTCTGCCCTATATCTGCAATGTAAATTTTTTGTACACATTTTCTCGAAGACTATTACTTTTTAGTGTTTGAAATTTTGATTACAAATAAAAACTGCCTATAGCTAATATATGCCCCACTTATTATTAGGAAAAAGTTTGTAAGAATTTTTTTTAATTCAATTTATCTGACTGAAAAGCATTCCAATCTGGCGCTAGATGACGCGATAAGTAAGCATAGCAGTGTCTCTGTCTGGAAACAACGAAATCTCCTATTTCTGCCTGATTTTTCTAATTATCTTAGTCAAATAGAAATCGATGAATAGGGCCAAAAGTAAGATTGGAATGTAGTCTTCTATAGATCATTTTAAATCCTACTGTACATTCAATTTCTGAAGAGAAAATGTGTACATTAGCAGAGAACCCCTGAATTTGAGCTATTGAAAATACGCCTACTTACTGAGTTCCACCCTTTAAATAGCGTCATTGGTTACAACGTAACACTGCGCATTTTGTCTTTTCATTGTGGAGCCACCGAGAGACCGCTTCCATTCTGAATATTGTGAGGTCTGCGGACGCCAACTTCTGGGACATTCACTCAAAACGTAAAAGCCACTCCCAAGAAGTGATTTTTTGCGCCATCTATCGCAGAAGATGAACCCTAACATTTATTCAAAGACAGCCTTAAAGGGTTAATGTGGGCGTCACCTGAAGAGCTATTTTTTAGGAAGCATCAACTGTTTCATATCGGTGACTTCCACTCCATTCTGTTTAAACCAACTGATACTGCCCTTGATGAGCGAAGCCTCCCAGCACCTTATACCCATTGTTATTGAGTAACAGCACTGTAATGTCAACACATCACTGAACTGCAATTCCGAGGCTTTTTGTCTTTCTTCAAAGTTCACTTTGACAGAAAGACAACTTCGATAAAAGACAGACTGCTTTTCTTTTTCAGTTACCGCATAACAGAGTTATCCTGACAAATTGTGATATTTCTCTGTTATGTGGTAATGTCGGAGAGTTATCATGCCTAATCGAGTGAGACGAATTAATAATATATTTGCAATAGAATATTCTTAACAAATTTTTGAATTACGAGGTACATTCTGATGCTCATGATCATATATAGAGGATTTTAGGAAGGGAGTGTCTGACCCCAGGTCTTAAACAACCCTTAGAAATAAGAAGCTAGGAGATTTGGGCTAGAGAGCCCGATACGAAAGTGACCCGGAAGCGAAGTAGAAAGGGGGAGGAAGACGCCCTTATTTATTACCGGGAGGCCAGTATCCGGGGTCCGAAGGCTTAACGTGCCCATCCGACGCACGGCGGATATTTAGTGGATCGAACGTTCGTACCTGCCTGGGATCGAACCTGAGGTCCTTTCCGTGGCAGTCACGAACGTTGCCCACTAGGCCGCCCGCGACCCTACATTCCGATGATAAGAACTGAGCATATTATAATCGTTATGTGATTATCGTTATGTACAAAAAGAATATGTATCGATGCTGACATAACGATACATCACAGTATCGTTGTGTAGATATGTAAATTACCTGGCCTCCTGATGCTCCTAGAACAGGTCACATAAACACAACACTTTCCATTAAACAAAAAACTTAAGGGAGACAATGAAATTAACTTTTACCCCTCTTAAGAAAACATTCTGCGTGCACAAGGCCTTGAAAAAATGGAAAAAGAAGATATATAGTTTGTGACAAAAAAACCACAACATGCGTGGCTTTTAGAAGAGTGGCAATCATGTGAGCAAAAGACCTTGATAAAGTCGAAACCGTACAAGCTGGACCCGTGTTCGAGTCTCTGGTGAGCCATGGCTGGTGTGTTTTCTTTGCGACGCTGGTTTTTCCCTTTCCTGGAATCAGTGGCTCCAAATTAGGGACGGCCGACCGCTTATATCCCTCAGAGTGTTTCATGGTGGGCGTTAGATCCCAAAATAAAACAAAACAAAAAATTGAAATTAAATGGAAACAACACGATTAAAAGAATAATCAGGAAAGGAAAATGCACGCCCACGCCCCTTCCCGCCGAAGAAAGAAAATGATTATAGCCATAATATATATTAAAAAAAAACAATAAAAAAATAAGAAGACGTTTATAAAACATATCCACTCGAAAAAAATAAAATAAGTAGTCTCAGTTCTGATTGAGACGTCAGTTTGGAACGTAGGACTACGACTTGCAGATCGGAGAGTTGAAATGTGCTAGTCGAGTATGGTTTCAAAGCGTTTATTTAATTTGTTATAGCCAACACAGGTCTATGATATGAAAAGTAGCTTACATAATTTTTGCAAATAATGCTGGATATATTGCGAACACAAAGCAGATCGTTACACGAATTACCCAACGTGGTGCTCTGTCTTCTTGGGCTTCTTACATTTCTCATCACTTGCTCTTGTATCTCGTTTTGATTTTCTCCACTTTTGCTTGCGTTCATTCTGCGAATTCCGCGGCATTGTCGAAGATGTTAACCCGTTCATGCGAAAAAATATATTTTTTAAATTTTAGTTTAAACCACTGTTATATGTTCTTTAAATATTTGAATAGATCCCGTCGAGAGCTTTAAAACGACACCACGCACAGTCGTTTTGCACTCACGGTTGTCCAGATAACCGCAATATTGTCAGAAGTGTTCACCGGTTCACAAGAAAACAATTTTTTAAATGTTCAGTTCAAACCACTGCGAAATGCTCTTCGTGTATTTGAATAGATCTCGTCGAGAGCTTTAAAACGATGCCACGCACAGTCGTGTTGCGCTCACGGTTGCCGAGATAGACTGAGTCAAACGCGGCGGCATACACTCAAAAATACTGCATCTTTTCTCGCGCGCACGATGTATTGCGTACGCGAATTGGAATCCATGTTGTTTACAAATGTGTTAACCCAATTAGTGTGTGGAACGTATTTTTAATGCTATAATGATTTCAATTGGAACCTATTTTTCTCATAGGCGGTCGGCCTTAAATCTCCCCATACTATTCGCAGAATCAGAAATGTATGAAAAACAAAGAAATAATGCAAGTCACCGTGAATGGAGGCAAATAACTACATAACACAATAAAACAAATATGCGACGTTATACCGGTATAAACCACCCCCGGTGGCGCAGTGATCTAAGCAATGGCTTCTGATCATTGGTCCGACATAGGTCAGGGTTCGAATCCCGGTGCGGCATGGATTTTGTGTTTTGTCTCTTATGGCTTTGGCTCTTTCCATTCCCTGGAACCAGTGGTCCTATTTTAGGGACGGGAGACAATTTATAACCCACTGAGTTGCTCACGGTGGTCGTTAAAACTCCAATACAAAAAAACTGTATAAATATATACACTGAAGAGCAATTGAATTAGAGACAGTTGGCGTTATGCAAACGTGGCGCTGTGGGCGGCCCTGTAAACGGAAACGACATGACGTATGCAGCGATCCGAAAATATAAGGAGTGATGCGACGGGAATCAGTTAGAGTCGGACGTAGTATGGGTAAGACGAAGGATCTAAGCGCATTTGATCGTGGGCAAATTGTCGGGGCCCGACGAATGGGTCACTCTATCTCGGAAGTCGTGCAGGCACTGGGATTGTCACGAGCCACTGGGTCACGAGTGCATCGTGAGTACATCGAATCCGGTAAAACCATCCCTGCAAGGGCCAACTGCCGTGGACAACAGCGTGTGGATGAGCGGGATCATCGTCGGCTAGCTCGCATTGTAACAGCGGATAGACGGGCCACAGTGAAAGAAATCACTCGGCAATTTAACGCTGGTGCACAAAAACGTGTAAGCAGCCACACCATTCCGAACCATCTCCTCGCTATGAGGTACAGAAGCCATCGTCCCACGAGGGTACCGCTGCTGACCGCACATCACAGGGTGCAAAGATTAGCATGGGCGCGGGAACATCGCCACTGGACCCTAGACATGTGGGAAAATGTTGCCTGGACTGATGAGTGGAGATTCACGTTGGTACATGCGGATGGCAGGATGCGAGTATACGGCGCAAACCACATGAAGCGATGGATCCTTCTTGCCAGCAAGGTGCTCTTCAAGCTGGTGGGAGTGGCGTTCTCGTCTGGGAACTGTTTACGTGGACTGAAATGGGACCCCTGGTACGTGTGACATCGTCCCTCACAGGTCAACGTTACCGGGATATCCTTTACGACCATTTGCTCCCGTTTGTGCGTCTTTAACATCCCACTGGGGACCTCATCCTGCAACAATACAATGCACCGTGCCATCGCTCCCGAATTGTATCCGAATGGTTGGGTGAACACTGCACCGACGTGACCTCGCTTCCTTGGCCAGCTAGGTCATATGACCTCAGTCCCATCGAGCACATCTGGGATGCCATCGAGAGAGATGTTCGAGGCTCTGACCCCCTCCATCAAATCTTCATGAACTGTGGGAGCTTGTTCAGGAGTAGTGGATCCGTATGGCTTCCCAACGCTTTCGGTGTCTTGTCGAGTCCATGTCGAGACGAATCGCCGCCGTCATCAGGGCGAAAGGTAGTGCTACATGTTACTAGACAGGTATCTTTAATTCAATTGCTCTTCAGTGTAGGCCTTAAAGTTAGACCAACAGATCAGTGTGCAGATTTTGAAAATACTTAGAGAAACACCTAAGAAAAGCAGTTATAAAAATAGATGAATAAATGCGTTACCCGAACAGCAAAGAAATGATACACTGCCCGAAAGTGAAAAAATAACACCATTAAAAATTGCAGCTGCATGTATGAGATTTATGTCGTAGTAATAACTTTTTGAGAAAGGAAAGTGATCACACGTGTGAAGTGATTCAAAGCTTTTTTACCTTTTGATGCGTATTATGGTGTACCGAAGGAACATTATAATAAGGTGTTGCACCTCCTCCAGCAGCAACACAAGCCTCCAATCTGGCATGCAATCCGTCGTACAAATGCTGGAGGATAGCATTCCCTGTGCTTTCAACTTGGACGCGTAATTCAGAGATGGTCGCTGCCTGCCTGGGTCCGCGGAAGAGTCTTTGTCCATTCCAGTCACAGATATGATCGACTGGAGACACATCCGGGGAGCTTGCTGGCCAAGGGAGCTGATGCACAACCTGAAGAGAATGTTGGGTTGACCAGGCGGAGTGTGGGTGGACGTTATCCTGCTGGAATATCGCATCTGGGATCGCACTGAAGAATGGCTGGACGACCGGCTGCACGATGTCGCTGACGTACCCGTAACATCAGACTCGTACGAGAGTGATTGCTAATCACTCCCCACACCATGATGCCCAGCGTGGGGTTTGTGTGTCGTTGAGAGATGCACAATGGCAGAAACCGCTCACCTTGTCGCTTTCGGACGTGTACATGATCGTCAGACGCTCCCAAGCCGAATCGGCATTCATCACTGAAGACCACAGACCGCCATTCTTCCTTTCAATAAACTCGTTCTTGACACCACAGCAAACGTGCACTTCGGTGACCAGGAGTCAGTGGTAACCGTGCCAGCGGTACGCGTGCCGGTAGTCCTGCTTCCAACAAACGATCCCGTATCGTTCTGGTAGACACACTTAGTATGACAGAGGATCGAATTTGTGACGCCGTAGCCGTCCGCTGTGCCAACGCTGCCCTCTTGATAAACCGGTTCTCTCGTGCGTCTCTGTGTTGTGCGGAACCACGTCTGCGTTTGTGCGAATTCTCCTCTGACCACCAGCGCCATCATCTTACCATGGCCGATACCTCTTGTCCTGCTCGGTTCGCAATTTGACGGAAGGACCAAACTCCTTCCAGCAGACCAACTGTACGGCCTCGCTCAAACTCCGATAACTGAGCAAATGTTGCGCTCCTGCGTCGTCCAGGCATAGTAGCTTCTTCAAAGAGCAATGAACAACTCGACACCAGAAGAGGGATTTCGTTCTACACGCCCAAGTCCTTAAACACGCGCTGCGTATATTTGCATGTTGTCGTCCGCAGTGACGTCATTATTTCATCTAATGTCATTTCAACTTAGATTACAGTTTCTGCTGCCCTTAACAATTAGCATATTTTAATATGACGTTTCTACCGGCATTTCTTCTGGATGTTCTTTTTTCACTTTCCGACAGTGCATATATAGCACTGCATAAAAACTGCTTGTGCCATCTGAAACTTGCATTTCTTGAAGTCCGATGAACGAATTAGCTTCGCATTCTTTACAATTTACATGAGCGGCGCACTGGTCTAAGCGATGGCCTCTGATCATTCGTCCGAACGGGGTCCGGGTTCGAATCCCGGTAAGGCATGGATGTTGTGTTCGTCTTACGGCACTGGCTCTCTCCCTTCCCTGGAACCAGTGACCCTAAATTAGGGACGGACGACTGCTTATAGCCCATTGAGTTGTTCACGGTGGTCGTTAAACCTCCAATCAAAAAAAAAAAAAAAAAATTACATGATTTAGCATAAACTTGCAGCAAATTAAAAATCTCAGAACGGCGATACCTTTGATTTATACCTTGTTTGTTTATAGAAGAAACGTGACCCACGGGCAAAAGTGATGAAACAGACAATGAAGAAATATTTGGGAAAAGTTGCAATGTCTTGCGTCAAGATGCGGCTAATTCAGAGAAAGCAGATACGTGGGTATGATTAGCTCGAAAATCATCAAGGCCGCGGACTTAATCAATTTCCTCGTGCGATGAGTTACTGAACTTCCAACATAGTTTCTAATCCTTTATTATCATAAAAAAAAGGAGAGAGAAGAAAATAAAGAAGATAACCGTTTAAATTGCGAAATAGGACTCAGCATTTCAGCAAGGTCAGTTCAAAAGTTCCTCACTGAACGATCTGTACTACCAAGTAAAAAAGAATTTAATTCTATCGTGAAAAACTAAATACGTAGTAGCTATTTGGACATACAAGCCTTAGGAGTATCAAAAACACTGTATAGTATCAAAAACACTGCTGTTAGTAGAAATTGCAACACCAAGAAAGAAACAAGCAATCACAATGAAATTTATCGGAGTGATTTGTTATGGTACAAGCTACAAACGATCACAATTACATGCCGCTCCGTGATGAGGAAGGCCAAAAAAAAAAAAAATAGTAATAAGTTAATCCACCCTGGGCGGTGATAACTGACCCCACATGCAGGGTAATCAAATTAAACAGAGTTTGGATGGTTGTCTGCGGTATTGCATTACATTCTGCTTTTACACGCATCCAGAATTCGTTGGTTGTGACAGGCGGCGAGGCCACCCTAGACGTTCTCTATAGGCGATAAATCTGGCGAGCGAGCAGGCCAGGCAAGACGAGCGGCTTGATGTGCACAGAGTATGTCTTGGACAGTACGAGCAACATAGGGTTGTGCATTGTCTTGTTGGAAGACGGCTCCCGGGATCGTCTGAAGGAAGGGTAGAAGTTCAGCTTCTAGCACTTTCATGATGTAGTGTTGGCTGTTCAATGTGCCTGTGATGCGTAGTAGGTGAGTGTGTGAATGGAACGCAAAAAGCGCCCCAGACCATCACGCTCGGCGTGGGACCGGTATTGCGCTGCGCAATGCAGCCTTCCAGATGCCGTTCATCACGATATCTGCGAACAAGGATTCGCCCGTGCGTTCTGATGCACCAGACTGAATCTGGACTCGTCCGGAAACACAACATGCTTCCATTCATCACTTCAGTTTCGACGTTAGAGGCAACACTGCAACCGCTGGCGCCTATGGTTCAGAGTCAAGTCAAGTCGCAGCAATAGACGACGAGCTACGAGGCCTTTCCGCAGCAATCGGGAACGAACAGTGCTTGCAGACATCGAACGATGTGTGACCATCCTCCATTGCTGATGCGGAAGTGTCGTGGAAGGTGTCTTCCGCTCGGTCGGCAGGTGCCTGGAAGACAGGCACCTGCCATACGGTGCAAGTGCCTGTCTTCCCGCTCGGTCGTGCAATTTCGAGCTCCAGGCCCTACACGACGATGCGTAGAACCTTCTGCTGTCCATTGACGTCATGTACGCATAATGCGTGCAACAATATCACGGTATGATAGACCACCTTCTCTGAGTCCAACGATTCTACTTCTTTCAAACTCCGTCAAGAAGTGTTCGTATGGTTGTCTCGTCCTCCTAAGCGGCATGTTTACATGTTAACAACTGCGGCCGGTCGAGTTTAGCGATAGCAGGTTTAAAAACCTGCTCTCTGTACGCCTTCTTTTATACCTCTTTCTGCGACGTTTCCGATGGCGTTGCGCGCGCCTTACATTTGCATGTGCGATCAAATTGTAATCATTTTCATCTCCCATGATGCCTTATCCACCCTGCAAATCCGAGCATTTTTTCAGTGTTGCAATTTCTTGTAACAGAAGTGTATATTGAATAAATTGTTGTACCGTGTGTGAAATTCAGAACCTCTCTCTGCTGGTGGCGACCCTCGAACATACAGCTGCTCCGGTGTCGAATGCTTTCCCAAATAACTAGGCCGGTAAGGGCTTATCACTGCTAATTACCGTCTCGACATGTGCGTCATCTCTGTAGTACGTCACATATGTATATCCCACCCCTTCAGAAAGGCAGGGGCATGAAATCGCAAGTTTCGGTTTGCCACAAACCATGCTTTACGTAGCTCTCTGTACAAGAAGGAATTCTCACGAGTTCCAGACGGTGCGTGGAAGAAGCATCCCACATTTTTCGAAGCGAAGAAGGAATTCTTATCAATTCCAGACTATGTATGGAAAGAACATAAAACATTTCTTCTAAGAACCTAAGGACGGTTCAACTTGCTCACTTGCAAGCAGAGAAACGCCTGCGATTTGCTTTCTGTTCAACTGTAAGATGATGGAATACCCAACCTCCCTTCTTGCACACCTTTTCAAGTTGACGCAGGTGCGTGATAATGCTCGTGTGGGTAGTCCCCAGCTGTTTGGCCAACTTCCCCGTGGTCACACGTATGTCGGTATCCACCAAGGTCGTGTCCATATTCACTGTTGCTGGTCTTCCGGGTTTGGGACAATCTGACAGGTCAAAAATTTCCCTCTCGAAACCGTTCCAACCAACGACAGCTCAGATGATATGATATGACACTGGGATACACACTAATAACGTTCCTTACAGCACTTCCGGGGGTTCTACCGCGACGAAGTTCATGGAGCATGCAGTAGCGGATTTGCTCCTTGTTCACTTTCATGTAGGCTGTCGCTTACAGTTTACGCCTTCTGACGACTAACTGCCACTGACTTCAGCCACCTACCTGCTGATGTCATGTCGGTGTGCTGCGCAATCTCAGTAGCCAATATGTGCCATGGCCCGGGCTTCGATTTCGGGTACCTCGTCATCGGACATTACTTTCCTTCAAACCTAATACTTTATTTATTCGCCTATTGTACTTTTGTTTTGAAAAACAGAAATTGAGATAGAGAGCGAACGACGGAAAACTCAAAAGAAATTACTTCTCGATGTGAATCAATAAGAACCGGTGTGCCAGTAATTCTCTAATACGTGGCCACAGGACTTGCTGGTGTCAAGAGTCAGAGAAGAGAGAAATGACTTTGTAAGAGGCGAAAAGCAGAATTTGGAAAAACATTAATTAAAAAATAGAGTGAAGAAGCATAATTGCACTGAAGGCTAAAACAGTGTTCGTCACTGGGTAATGGACTATAGAATACTGAGCTGCTGTTTAAAAAATTCCTCTCGTGGTTATTTACCTATAAAGAAGTGTCGTGGAGAGGTTTTAGCTGAATGTATTCCTCTAGGCTTTGGAAAATCATACTGGAGGGAATCTTTGTGCGCGCGAGAGAGAGAGAGCTCAACTTTTTCCTGTTCTTTGCTTTGCTGTAAGTACGAGTGCATTTATGATCATTTTTGTTGGAGGGAAGAAACTTTTTCGGGACAGTGTAAGGCAGGCGCGACGCTACAGGTAGGCTAGGGTGGGCTTCAACTCACCCAAATTTCTTTCAGGCCACCCCCCCCCTTCTGACAATTTAAGCAGTTGGAACACATGGTATAAAACCGGACAATAGTTTCCTCTTCACGATAACGCACCCGCACACAGACCAGTCAGTGTACAGAAATTTCTGGCACGAAAACAAATGTGTATACACCAAATTTGTATGGGAGCAGCTGGTCCACCCTCCTTATAGCTCAGACTTGGTACCCAGTGACTATCATTTTTTTCTCCACTTGAAATGATTTCTTGCCGGCCAGCGGTTCGATGACGACGATGACCTGAAGAAGACGGTTGAGCGGTGGTTCAAAACCCAGGCGGCAGATATCTATGAGGAGGATATCCAGGAACTTGAGCCACGATATGATAAATGCCTTAATATACACAGGGAATATGTTTAAAAATACTTAGGAGGATCGGAAAACTAACGCACAGCAATTTTTTTCTATTTGCAGGTTGCAGTTTGGCAGACAACGAGTTTGAATATCACGCTACAGACCTGTTTGGCTGGATCAGATGTCGCCGTGATGGAAGACACTATGAACGACGGCACGAAGATTGTGCGTTTGTTAGCGTCGTCCACGAATGAAGAGCAATGCGGTGTAGTCCGATTTTTGTAGGCAAAACGGAAATTCACAAAGAAATGGTTTAAATGTATAGTGGTGATTGCTTGGACCTCAGCAACATCTCCAGATGGGGCAGTTTCTTTGCAAAGGGCCGTGACAACCTCACCGATACGCCACGTTCCGATCCACCTGTAACAGCGTCATCACCTGCCACTGTGAGAGGCTTCCAACAGGCAATTCTGAGTGACCGGCAGATCCATCTGCGCACATTGGCAGAGAAGGTCAACATTTCGTACGGTGTAGGGTACGATATTGTGCATGACAAATCGCAATTTCACAAGGTCAGTGCGCGATGGGTGCCCAAGAACTTGACAGACGACTAGAAGGGACAGAGAATGATGCCACCCTTGGACTACTTGATGCATTACGTAGAAGAAGGTCATAAATTTCCGGCAGGTGTAGTGACGGGCGATGAGTCCTGGGGGAGCCACTACACTTCCGAAACAAAGCAGGCCAGTATGGTGGGCGGAAAGCGCTTCGATTCGGCTGACGAAGTCAAATCGGTTGTCGGCAGTTAGCTATACGCCTAGAAAGCGGACTTTTATGAACAAGGCATACTGAAACTGGTACCACGCAGGGATAAATGTCTCGAGCGTCTCGGTTCTTATGTTGAAAAATAGCTAAGAAATGCCTATACGCCCAGAAAACGGACTTTTATTAACAAGGTATACTAAAACTGGTACCACGCTGGGATAAATATCTCGAGCGTCTCGGTTCTTATGTTGAAAAATAGCTAAGAAATGTCTATACGCCCAGAAAACGGACTTTTATTGACAAGTTATACTAAAACTGGTACCACGCTGGGATAAATGTCTCGAGCGTCTCGGTTCTTATGTTGAAAAATAGCTAAGAAATGCCTATACGCCCAGAAAACGGACTTTTATTAACAAGGTATACTGAAACTGGTACCACGCAGGGATAAATGTCTCGAGCGTCTCGGTTCTTATGTTGAAAAATAGCTAAGAAATGTCTATACGCCCAGAAAACGGACTTTTATTAACAAGGTATACTAAAACTGGTACCACGCTGGGATAAATGTCTCGAGCGTCTCGGTTCTTATGTTGAAAAATAGCTAAGAAATGTCTATACGCCCAGAAAACGGACTTTTATTAACAAGGTATACTAAAACTGGTACCACGCAGGGATAAATGTCTCGAGCGTCTCGGTTCTTATGTTGAAAAATAGCTAAGAAATGTCTATACGCCCAGAAAACGGACTTTTATTAACAAGGTATACTGAAACTGGTACCACGCTGGGATAAATGTCTCGAGCGTCTCGGTTCTTATGTTGAAAAATAGCTAAGAAATGCCTATACGCCCAGAAAACGGACTTTTATTAACAAGGTATACTGAAACTGGTACCACGCAGGGATAAATGTCTCGAGCGTCTCGGTTCTTATGTTGAAAAATAGCTAAGAAATGTCTATACGCCCAGAAAACGGACTTTTATTAACAAGGTATACTAAAACTGGTACCACGCTGGGATAAATGTCTCGAGCGTCTCGGTTCTTATGTTGAAAAATAGCTAAGAAATGCCTATACGCCCAGAAAACGGACTTTTATTAACAAGGTATACTGAAACTGGTACCACGCTGGGATAAATGTCTCGAGCGTCTCGGTTCTTATGTTGAAAAATAGCTAAGAAATGTCTATACGCCCAGAAAACGGACTTTTATTAACAAGGTATACTGAAACTGGTACCACGCTGGGATAAATGTCTCGAGCGTCTCGGTTCTTATGTTGAAAAATAGCTAAGAAATGTCTATACGCCCAGAAAACGGACTTTTATTAACAAGGTATACTGAAACTGGTACCACGCTGGGATAAATGTCTCGAGCGTCTCGGTTCTTATGTTGAAAAATAGCTAAGAAATGCCTATACGCCCAGAAAACGGACTTTTATTAACAAGGTATACTGAAACTGGTACCACGCAGGGATAAATGTCTCGAGCGTCTCGGTTCTTATGTTGAAAAATAGCTAAGAAATGTCTATACGCCCAGAAAACGGACTTTTATTAACAAGGTATACTAAAACTGGTACCACGCTGGGATAAATGTCTCGAGCGTCTCGGTTCTTATGTTGAAAAATAGCTAAGAAATGTCTATACGCCCAGAAAACGGACTTTTATTAACAAGGTATACTAAAACTGGTACCACGCTGGGATAAATGTCTCGAGCGTCTCGGTTCTTATGTTGAAAAATAGCTAAGAAATGTCTATACGCCCAGAAAACGGACTTTTATTAACAAGGTATACTAAAACTGGTACCACTCTAGGGATAAATGTCTCGAGCGTCTCGGTTCTTGTGTTGAAAAATAGCTAAGAAATGTAGTTTCGTTGTGTATATGTTTTGTTTTGCCTATCTATTAAACGGTTGCCAAAAAAAAAAAAAGTGTGGGTTACTTTTCGATTCACTCTCGTAAATTAAGATATACAGAATTCATTTCACATCAAAAATTAGTTATCAATATTTTTTCGTGTTTTATCTTCAAATGGTACTTTCTGGGTGGTCCTCGTAGTTGCTACAATAAAAAAACTGGAAAAGTAAAACTATAACAGGAAACACGATTTGAATCATAACTGAAAAGTGAATGGTTATTAAGAAACCGAATAACAATAGTTTATTTTTAACCGTTTTTTCAATAGAAAATTATACAGAATGCTTATAAATACAGACAGTCTCACCTCTTTAAACATTTCCTCATCCTTTTGGTTCTTGCAAGTTGTCATGGCAGTTCCAACGTCGTTTTTCATCTTAGCAGCATAATTAGAAAATTCTGCCTTATCAATTGTCATCTGCTTGTCCTTGTGGACAGTAACCTAGGGGGAACAAAAAAAATTGAGTTTCAATGGAGTAAAGCACACTTTTAAACATCACCAAATTTTTGGGAATGTGGTTTTTGCAGTAGACTAGAAAATGTAACTTCACAGTTTTCCAGATAGAAGTCTATAATGACTATAGCTTCTACTAATAAGCTTCTTCTAATGCTTGTTGTTTGTTAATTATATCATGAATAAACTTTCCTGCTAGTAGTGTAGTAATAATAATAAACAAGCTTTTAACTGCTAGTAATGTTGTAGTAGTAATTAAGATGAATAAAGTCTTAATGCTGGTTGTTAATAAAGACAACTAATGAAATAAACCTAACAGCCAGACAGAGATCTGACAAAACTATGAACTGAGAAAAACGTACTTACAACACAAGCTTTATTCAGAGAAAGTCCTGGTATCCTCCAACACACACACACTAGTCACATTAATCGTATCACAATAATGAAGAAAAACCTAATTACATAGAACGAAGCTCTTGGCACAAAATAACGTAGCTCTATTCACATAAACGAAGCTCTCCCTACGCACATCAACAAAAAGCTCTCGCCGTACAACAACAGCTCTTCCTGGTATCGTTGAACGCGCCTATTTATACTGGCTACCACCACGTCATGACTTACACTCATTGCCAGATCTCATTCAGCGGGTGAAATAACATCTCGTTCAGTAAGAAGATAATTCACATAGGAAAATAAAATAACCAGAGATAGTAAAAATCAAAAGGAAAGTGAATCTAGAGTATACGTTACAAGTCTTCCATCTTCCATCCAAAGTTTGAGATTTGGATAGGAGCCTTCCGAATGTCGCAGAAGCTCCTATCTCGCTTTGATTTGGGCGAGACAGGAACTTCTGTTTTCTTCTTCCTTTCTATGTAAAAGATATGCTGTATATTATTCTGGAGTTTTGTTGGCATGATTCGTCTTATGCAGGGGCGTCGACTTCACCAAATTATTGAGGGGGCAGGCTTGAAGAGATCAGCTGTATGAGGGGGCACGTCCCAAGTTAGTAAAATCATGCAATGCATTGATTATGATATGCTTTTCAACATACCAGAAATCATTACTCAAGTTATGAGGGTAATGGCTGTGGAATAAATCTCGCTCCTGTGCCCTGACCTTTCATCCCATTTCGATGATATTCAACAAAATCGGTTCAGTGTACATCCGGAACAACATGACAAAGGTTTGTCGCAATCGACGCATTATTACGTAAGTTATGACGCATAATGGCAATGGAAGTGATTCCACTCCTATGTCCTGACCTTTGACCCCATTTCTCCCATTTTCAATAAGGTTTGTCCTCAGGTGGTCTCCTACAACATACAAAAATTTCATCGGAATCGAACCATTTTTACGCGAGTTATCGTGCGAACGGACGAACAGACGGACAAAGCTGTAGCATATACGCTTCTTCAACCTACGGTTGGAAAGCGTAAAAAATGGCAAAAAGATAAACTACGCGATTCGACGTATACTTTAAAACGCAATAGTAATTGCTCATTAGCAAATGAACTAGGAAACAGAAATATTATTTTGCTGAACATTAATATTTCAAAAAGTGAAATTAATCCTGTGATTTAACAAAAATATTCCGAGAAATTTTGTTTCCGAACGTTTATAAAAAATATGAGAAATTAATGCTGTTACTCAAATAAAGAACGAGACGCGCTAAAAATAGACAGATAAATAAAAGCGTTAGCGATTATACGTTTCTGTATTTTTATTTATTTTGTTTTTGATAATTGTTTTAAACGTCACGAGAACATGTTGAACAAAATACGAGGCTGGCAACCCAGTTTCTTATCAAATGAGCAATGCTGAATATGGGAAGAAAAGTTAACTTATTTTCTTATTTATTAATTTCTTGGAAGTAAATCGCTTTGGTCTCATAAGGTGGAGCTTGGTCCACATTCTGAGGCCAAAGTGATTATTTAATTAAACAGGACGAAAAATATTGGATAAGCACTTCCCCACCCCTAGTAAAATTACTAGGGGGCGAGATTCACCTTGCCCCGTGTAGTCGGCGCCTATGGTCTTATGTTCTTGGATGTATCATACCTTCAAAATTTTAAAGTACGAATGTTTTGAATCAGAAACTTACTCCCCGACAAGGAAGACCCAATGCAGTATTCCTGCCTGAAACCTTTTACTTTCTTTTACCCAGTGTCGCACCCAGAATTTTGACAAGGAAGGGGAGATCCAGAAAATATGTTCTCGTAGAAACAAATGTGTGTGTGTGTCGACCTAGTATAGATAAATACTGACACTAGAAATATTATCATGGATTGAACACTTCCCTAATACTTCGTTGGACCTCTTCGGCTCTTACACCTTGTCCATATATATACACTATCTACCAACAAGTAATTAGACACCTGTGATTGCAAAGGAAAACGAAGTTTATTCACCTTCAATAGTTGGTGGAGCCTCCACGAGCGGCGATTACAGCTGCGACCCTCCGGGGCATACTCTCAACCAGGCGTTGTACGACGGCTAGCGGTATTTTCTTCCACTCTGCTTGGAGAAGACAGGTCAGTTCTTTCACCGATTTCGGACGGTGGGGTACCCCTTAAGTCAACGCTCCAACTTGTCCCAGAGGTGTTCGATACGGTTAAGGTCCGGGCTCTGCGCAGGCCAGTCCATTCGATTAACCCCATTGTTACCATACCAAGCCATGGTGGACCTCGCAACATGACAGGTGGCATTGTCATCCTGAAAGTAACATGGGTCCACTCCGTAAAACTGCCACAACGTAGGAAGCGCATGGTCATCCAAAATGGTGCAGTAGGTCTCGGCGTTGAGTCTACCATTAATTGCGACCAAGGGTCCCGTGCCAAACCAGGAGAAACACCCCGACAGTATTATTCCACCGCCGCCGAACTTCACAGTTGGCACAATACATTCCGGTAGGAGGCGTTCTCCAGGCAGACGCCAAACCCAAACCCTGCCATCTGAACGGTAGAGGGTGAACCTTGATGCGTCGCTCCAGAGAACCTGCTTCCACTGTTCAACGGTCCACTGTCGACGTTCTTTGCACCAAGTTAGCCGAGCAGCGCTATTGGACTTGATCAAAGGCTTGTGGGCGGAAGTACGTCCATGATAACCGAGTAGATGGGCTTCCTTACGGATGGTGTTCATCAGAAGAACACTCCCGGATGCCTGTTGAAACTCCTCGCGGATGTGGTCCATCGATTTGGTGCGGTTCTTCCGAATTTCTCTGGCCAGCACCCGTCGGTCTCTAACTCCCAGTTTTGTGGGTCTGCCGTGTCGGGGCACATTCCGACAGTCACCTCTCATCTTCCACTAGCCAATCACGTAGGCCACTGTCGATTTTGGGTACTTCAATTCGCTGGATATGGCACGTATGCATCGGCCATTTCTGTGATACCCGAAGATTACACCTTTGTCGAAATCAGAGAGCTCCGAACTGCGTGGCATCTTGCATGCGACTGGTTGCGTTGTTGTTTCCCACACGATATTTAACGGTGGCGGCCGTGACGTGTATCGGGACCGCAGATATCGTCGATTGCAGGGGTGTCCAATTACTTGTTGGTAGATAGTGTATATACTGTATATACAAGGTTCGTCCGGAAAGTAATGAGACCACTTCTCCTGGGCAAATCAGAAAGGCCAGAGGGCGGAGTCTCCGGCCGTAACGGGTGACGGGGTATATTAGGTAAACGATCGATGTCTCGTCAGTGGGCTCTGAGCTTTTACAGAGTGAGGATCGCTTGCGAAGTGGGCAGCCGTGTGAGCGTCGCGCAACGGTCAAAATGCAGAAGAGTGTCGAACAGCGATACGCGTAACGTTTTGTGTTAAACTTGAAAAATCCGCGACCGGGACGCTTGCTATGACTCAGAAAGCCTACGGGAAGGATGCTTTATCGAAAGCATAAGTGTTTCAGTGGCACAAAACCTTCACAGAGAGAAGAGAGAGCGTTGAGGATGAGTCACGCCCAGGGCGCCCTTCAACATCTCACACTTCGGACAATGTGGAAAAGGTGAAAGAGGTTTTGGACTCTGACTGACGTCTGAGTGTTAGATTGGTAGCAGAGCACGTGGGACTCGCAAAATCCATTGTGCATGAAATCATCACGCAAGAATTGCAGATGCGGAAAGTTTGCGCCAAATTGGTTCCTAAGTTTTTGACCGATGAACAGAGGAACAACCGTGTGTCGATTTCTCGTGAGCTTTTGGACCGTGTGAGAAGTGAACCCGGTTTTTTGGAGAAGCGATAACAGGTGATGAAACGTGGGTCTTTGAGTATGATCCGGAGACGAAAAGACAGAGCTCAGAGTGGAACACTCCCGAGTCTCCTCGACCAAAGAAGGCTCGAATGTGCAAATCGAAAATGAAATCGATGCTCATTATCTACTTTGACTGTAAAGGTGTTGTCCATAAGGAGTTCGTACCACCCTGACAAACGGTCAACGCTGCATTTTACGTGGAAGTGATTCAACGGCTGAAGAACAGAGTTGCGCACTTCCGCCCGGAGTTCACCGACACTTAGGTTCTTCACCACGATAATGCGCCGAGCCATGCGTCACTAAGAGTGAGAGAGTTCCTGGCGGAACACAACGTGGCAACGCTGCCCCAACCTCCCTACAGCCCGAACTTGGCCCCGGCTGAGCTCAAATCCAACCTGAAAGAACACCACTTAGGGACTCTTACAAACGTGCAAACTGCCGCGACGAGATCTTTGAAAGCGATTCCTGTTTCCGACTTCCAGGCAAGCTACGCGGCGTGGCAGAACCGTTGGCAGCGGTGTATTGATGTTCAAGGATGTTATTTCGAGGAATTTTAATGTTATGTAAGTATAACTTTAATTAAACGTCTTTTATTGAATGTGTCTCATTACTTTCCGGACAGGCCTTGTATGTTAGCACCTTTTTTGTCCGTCTGTCTGTAAGTCCGCCTGTTTTTGATAAATACCCTACTAACCGTTGGAGATAAATTTAAAATTGTGTGGATGGTTTATACGGACTGCACATAACTGTCACACCATGCTAGCACTTTGTGTGTCTGTTCGTCCGTCCTATGTTTTCGATGAATATCTAGGGAGCAGTTTGATATAAAAACAATAAAATTTCTGGATAGCCATTAGGAACCTGTAGTATAACTCTGTCAGAAGGGCGAAGGATCAGAGGTTACCGCAGCCTTCAGCAAGGTCACAGGCTCTTTTAATTCTCTTGAACTCGTATCTTATGAACCGATAACGGAGTTTCCCCGTTCAGTAATTTTGCGTGCAGTTAAGTTTTACATACACACTTTGACACGTCTATATACAACTTTTTCACCGTCCATCCCATTTCCCCATAAAGTATGCGATTTCCACCTACACTGTGCTTTTCCGGAAACCTGATTGCTGAGTAAGTGGAAGTGCATGTGCTCCTTACTTCCTTATGCTGGCGGATAAAAGTAATTCCGACACTGTGAGAAAATGAACAACCTCTACACAGCAAAATTCTTAGTCCACATCTGTCTTTCTATAATGTAATGTGCCATGATGAAGTTTTTAGAAGTCGAGTGGTCTAACGGCGTAGGCTCTGTCCCTTACCTGGAAACTATGGCCCAAATTAGGTCAGATCCCATATAGGGGATTTTAGAAAGGGAGTGTCTGACTCCAGGTCTTAAACAACCCTTAGAAACAGGAAGCTAGGAGATTTGTGCTAGAGTGCCCGATAAGAAAGTGACACGAAAGCGAGGTAGAAAGGGAGAGGAAGGCGCCCTTATTAATTATCGGGAGGTCAGTACCCGGGGTCCGACGGCTTAACGTGCCCATCTGATGCATGGCGAATATGTAGCTGTTCGACCGTTCGTCCCTGGCTGGGATCGAACTGCGACCCTGACACAAATTAGGGAAGAGTGCCTGCTTATATCCCTCAGAATTGTTCATGGTATTCACTAAACCCCGAAACAAACAGAATTTTCTTGGGGGGGGGGACTTTAAATGGCATGTTTTTCTCACTATTATGTAAAGCTTCACTATTTCTTTGGGAGGAGGGGGGCTGGACGACTCTTGTGAGTATCTGAAATTATAAAGAGTCACCCCAACCCAATTTAGAGTCAGTGACTCCAGCAAAGCTTCAGAACCAACACTGTGAAACAAACACACGCCTTATTCTTCATTCAATACTTGAACCTGGACCTAACTCTAACATGGCTTTCTTCTGAGTGTTGTACAGTACAACTCGTAAAATGCATGTGAATTTTAATAAATTACTTAACACAATTTCCATCTATATATTTTTTGTTCATCACAGGCTCTTCACTTCTTTATAATGATAGCATAAGTAATTCATTCTTGGGAGTTCGTTCATCATTCGCGCAAAAGAGTGATTAACGAGTGCTCGTTCAAGTGAATGGTCACTCACTTCGCATCCACTCCCCACAAGTTTTATTACTACATCTCATTGAACAAATAATTCTTCGCTCCAAAGTACCTCCGAATGCGAGGCCAAGCGGAAATTGATAAACTGCCTAAAAGAGCTGGAGATCTCTACCATTCACCGTTTATGATGAATGATTTGCTACGAACCAGCTCGTGGCGAAAAAGCGCATTCACAGCTCTTTTTGGCAAACTGCCCAAAAGAGTAAGAGCTTAGGAGACATTCACGAATAAATCTCCGCTCCTGGCGAACAATTTGGGCATGCCGTTTAAACGAATTCATTCACATATCATTCCCATTCTGAAGTTTGACCATTATTTCCTAGCTGACTGTTCACTTATATAACGGTTGACACTTATTAATTATCGGCATTACTTTCGTTCATTAGAAATTCATTTCCAAACTCATGGGGGCTAAATAAAGTTCAACTTTCTGAGACTTCAGTGTGTGTCGCAGTAATAGCTGGTCGAATGATCACTCACAGCTATGAGAGCGGAGATTATACGGTAAAGAATCATTCCTGGTGAACATATCGTTCATGAATGACCCATCACTAATTCTTGATGCAACCAGAGAACTAGTGCTTTTAGCATTAACACTCTAATGAAGGCTGTGAAATGTTTGGAACTTCATGGTCCAGAACTCACACATCTGGGGACCAACCTCGGATGAAGAACAGGAAACATTTTCTTTAAATTTGTTGTTCTAGTAATATAGGAGGTAATATCGTTCGTCTGTGTTTGGCACAAATAGCAATTCAGCTATAATAGCGGATACAAGTTACACTCAACGGGTGTTTGCAAGGACGATAACAGTTGATACATACTTTATTCATATTCTGGATTCGAGCCCGGGCCCAGTTAGTGCAGTAACAACAAGTCGATCTGTTCTGATCTCTCGAACGCCTGGACTGCATGTGTTTCACGAAGAGAGGGGAACAGCACAACATAGAATCTTTCGGGATACCACGGCCAGAGATGGAAACGGGTCACGGGTCATCTGGTCGACAATTTCTTGCGGGTCAAACGGGCCAGGTCAAGGTGTTCCTGACCCGATTTCGATCTGGTTTTATTTCCTTTTTTTTTTCTTTTTTTGAATAAAAAAATAAAAATTCGAAGAACCCTTTCGAGGTGTTTGAAATAATACATCAGAGCTGCATAGTATGACCCAGGAACTTGATGAGAAGGGTAAAGGAGTGGGATCAAAATTGAACTTTCAGAAGACAGAACTGATGTACAATGCTTTTACAAAAAGTGAAGATTTATCAATTGATGGGCAAAAGCTAAAGATAATCAATTCCTACCTTGGGCAGTAGATATCAAGCGAGGGTCACATTGATGAAGAAATTAATTGGCTTATAAAAATTGGTTGGAGAGCTTTTGGAAGAAACAGTGCAATATTTAAGAGCAATAGGCCATTATGTCTTAAAAGAAAAGTGTTTAATCAATGCATCCTTCCAGTGCTTACGTACGGAGCAGAGACGTGGACCTTAACGAACACAGAGATACAAAGATTGCAGACAACTGAAAGAAACATGAAGAGATGCAAGCTTAGTATAACCAGGATAGATTAGACGAGGAACTCTTTGGTAAAGAAAATGACAAGAATGGAAGACATTGTGATTAAGGTGAAATCTCAAATGGCAATGGGCTGGAAATATTCCCTGGAGAACGGACCACAGATGAACAACCGAAATTTTAGACTGGATTCCAAGGGACAGGAAGAGACCCAGAAGAAGACCACGTGGGAGATGGGTGAATGGAGGAGGCTGGCCCAAGACTGCCCGTTGTGGAAGAAACTTGGGGAGACCTTCATCCAGCAGTGGATTGATAATGATTGACAGTGATGATCATAATATATTCGAATTTATAGCTGAAAGCAAATTTGTCCGTGTCAGGTCCGGATCGGGTCTAAATATGTGACGGCCTGGTCGAGTCCGGGTCCCAACATTTTGACCTGTTTCCAAATCTGAGCACGACATGTCACATTCTACAAATATCATACTGTATGTATGACGATTGGTATATAGTAGCGAGAACACCAAATTAACTATTATCATTAATAGATTTTTATTTGAGAAATAAAAGAACTCCAATACTTTCTTTCCCAGTGTTAAGTTTCTTGAAACTCTGCCTACATGATGTCCATTTGCTAATTTCAGAAAGAAAAAAAGTATAAAAACTCACTGTAAAATATTTTCTGAAAGTCAGGAGCCATGTTTCGTTTTTCCTTTCGTAAATTAACGAAGCATATTCCTAATACAGGGTGACTGTAAACTTCTTCAACAAAACAAGAGGGGTGATAGTACACACCAAGACGAACGATAATTGCAATGGAACCTAGGCCCGCATTCCACTCCTAGTGCCAGAAAAGTGCACGTTGGAAAAACATTCAGCGGGCACACGAAGTTCAAACCAGTGCATGAGAAGCACAAGATTCAAATCAGGTGCGCTGAACACGTGCGTAGACGATGAGGAGGAAACATTTAAAAATGCAGCCGAACCCGTTCAGCGATATTACCGTGCGAACATCACATGAGAATTGACGTATTCGTGAAGGGCATGGAGGACTACACATACGAGGAATTGGCGGATATGCATCTGGCATTTTCAACAGTCACAACATGCACGCTTGGGCTCAAGACGTCTCAGACCCTCGTAAACGCAAGCAGAGATTTGGCGTCAACATCTGGGCACAGGCATCCTCCTTGGCGATTGTCTTATCGGACCTTACCACTTGCCAGAACGTCTGACCGGCACAGCGTACCGTGTGTTCGTGGAGCAAGTGCTTCCTGGTCTGTTGCAGGATGTTCCGCTCACCACACGGAGGGACATGTGGTTTATGCATGATGGGGCCCAGCACACTCTGCCACCAATGTCCGATAGTCCTTAAATGTGACATATCCCGGACGGTGGATTGGACGCGGTGGACCTGTGGTTTGGCCTCCACGCTCCCCGGACTTTAATCCACTGGACTTCTTCTGAGGGCACATGAAAACATTGGTGTACGAGACACCTATGGACTCCCTGGAAGATCTCGTCGCGCGGACAAAATCAACACCACACCGGGAGTCTACGAGAGAGAGTGTGACTTCATTCCGACTGCTTATAGCCCATTGAGTTGCTCGTGGTGGTCGTTAAACCTTCAATCAGAAAAAAAGTCCTTCATTCACCGTTGTGGGCTGTGCAACGACGTCCTTGGACGCCATTTTGAACAACTCATAAATTAGGTATGTCTCTTTGGTTTCACTGTTGAAGGCTCAACGTGGATATGTAACTTTACTCTTTTCTGGCACTAGGAGTGGAATGCGGCCCTAGGTTCCATTGCAAATATTGTTCGTCTTGATGTGTACTATCACCTCTCTTGCTTTGTTGACCTTGCGTACGTTTTTTATTGATTTTGTTTTGTTTTGATGTCTTTTGTTTGGCGCTCTTTGGCCAACCATGGCCCTTGCGCCATTAACATCAATTAACCAAACCAAACCTTGCTTTGTTGAAGGAGTTTACAATCACCCTGTATTAATGGAAAAATACCATTATCACTTTTTCCGCATCCATGACAAAATATTTCGCCTAAATAAGAGCAATTCAAGGGAATACTTGAGGTTCGCTTATATCCCGGGCGCGCCGTTCGTGCCATTATGCTGCAAATGCAATCTTTTGCATAACTTGTACGTGTGCTTCCACCCTGCAATTTTCATGGCTCTGCAAATTGCAGGATGGGTGCACACCCTGCAATTTGAAATGAAATTTTGTTCTTCGTAGCGTGGCATTTTCTCTGTGATGCAGTGTACGTACATATATATATATATATATAAAGTTCCTCTGACAGAGCTGAACGACTTGTTATCCAACTCTCGAAAAGATACCAGGCTCCGATTATTCAAACTTATGCACCCACCACAAGTCATCCTGAAGAAGAAATTGAAGAATTTTATGAGGAAATTTGTCATCTAAATAATAAAGGTAAGCAGCACTTGAAAATAATTATGGGAGATTTCAATGCAAAATAGGGCAACGGCAACAGAATGAAACTTCAGTAGGTAAATTCGGTCACGGCAACAGAAACCAGCGTGGAAATACTCTCGTTGAGTTTGCAGAGGCAGAAGGGTTGTTCATCTTGAACTCCTTCTTCAAGAAAAAGCCAAACAGGAAATGGACATGGAGACATCCAAATGGGACGACAAGTGAAATTGATTTTATTATGTGTAACAAAAAATTCGTCATAGAAGACTGCAGTGTGCTGAACAAGTTCAACACAGGTAGTGACCATTGATTGGTGAGATGTAAGATGCACCTCAACACCAAACTTGAACGTGGCAAGCTCATAAGACAAACAAAATCTATTGACATAACCAACCATAAAAAACACCATAATACCTTCAAGTTGGAACTGAAGAACAGGTTCTCTGCTTTAGAAGGCCTAACATCGGAAGAAGTGGACATCTCTGAAGTTAACAGAAAAGTAACCAAAGTTCTCATGGAAACAGCAACAAAATTAGCTGGGTCTAAGAACAAGTTGCATGTAAACAAATTATCAGGAAAAACGAAAATGTTGATGCAAAAAAGAAGAGAGATGAGGACAACTAAAGAAGATGTGGCTTCCAAAGTGGAATATATAGAGCTATGCAAGACAGTAAGAAAAAGTATCACTGAAGACGTAAGAAAATTCAACTGTGAACTAGTGAGGAAAGCAATTGAAAACAACCAAAGCCTAAAGATAGCAAAGGGACATCTCAGTAAGGGAAGAAAACAGATTATGGCACTGAGAAAAGAAGATGGTTCTGTAACAAGAAATAGAGGCGAAATTTTGACAAGAGTGAAAGATTTCTACTCCAAATTATATGAAAGGGATGATACATGCACTCCAGACATCATGAAAGATACCAGTAGCAGAGTTCCTCCAGTCCTTCCAGCAGAAGTTGCACATGCAATCAAGAACATGAAGCGGGGAAAAGCTCCAGGAGAAGATGGAATTACTGTAGACATCATACAAGAAGCAAGTGGAGAAATTGAAACAGTACTCGCCCAAATTTTCACTCGATGCCTTAATGAAGGAAAGATTCCTGAGGATTGGAACACCGCTACAATGATCCTGCTACATAAGAAAGGTGACATTGAGGATCTCGGAAACTACAGACCTATCAGCCTCCTATCAGTAGTTTATAAAATCTTCACTAAAGTTCTTTCACACCGCTTGAAGGTAACACTGGACATGGCTCAACCGAGAGAACAAGCTGGATTCAGGAGTGGCTACAGCACAATAGATCATATCCACGTACTGAGAGAACTAATTGAAAGAGCGAGGGAATATGAACTTCCATTGTGCATGGCTTTTATCGATTATGAAAAAGCCTTTGATTCGGTGAAACCATCAGCAGTTACAATGGCTCTGAAAACCTGCGGTATTGAAGATGCATACATTAATATTATTAATAACATCTATGAAAATGCAAGTGCAAAGATTCGGCTGTTTGAAAATACAACACACATAAAAATTGGAAAGGGAGTGAGACAAGGTGACACCATATCTCCGAAGCTCTTTAATGCCACATTGGAGGGTGTTTTTCAGTCGCTGAGCTGGGAAAACAAAGGGATAAAGATTAATGGAGATTATCTAACCCACCTTCGTTTTGCTGATGACGTAGTCATTTTTGCAACTACCCCATCAGAGCTACAGAGTATGATCCAGGAACTTGCTGACAAGAGTAAAGAAGTGGGATTAAAAATGAACTTTCAGAAGACAAAAGTGATGTTCAATGCTTTTACAAGAAATGAAGATTTATCGATTGATGGAGAAAAGCTGGAGATAACAGACACGTACGTTTATCTTGGACACCAGATATCAAGTGAGGGTCACATTGATGAAGAAATTAATCGGCGTACAAAACTTGCCTGGAGAGCTTTTGGAAGAAACAGCATAATTTCCAAGAGCAATATGCCATTATGTCTTAAAAGAAAAGTGTTTGATCAATGCATCCTTCCAGTGCTTACGTATGGTGCAGAGACGTGGACCTTAACTAAAAGAGATATACAAAGACTGCAGACAACTCAAAGCAGCATGGAGAGGTGCATGCTTCGTGTAACCAGGAGAGATAAGAAGAGGAACTCGTGGATCCCAAAAATGACAAGAGTGGAAGACATCATGATCAGAGTTAAATCCCTGAAATGGCAATGGGCTGGACATACTGCCAGAAGGACAGATCATCGATGGACAGCCGAAATTTTAGATTGGATTCCAAGGGACAGGAAAAGACCCAGAAGAAGACCACATGGGAGATGGGTGGATGAAATTCGAAAGTATTTAGGGGTGACATGGAGGAGACTGGCACAAGACAGACCGTTGTGGAGGAAACTTGGGGAGACCTTCGTCCAGCAGTGGATTGATAATGGTTGACATCGATGATGATGATGATATAGCTTTAAATTCGTACTCAGTCATCCTCAAGTGGGAATCCGGACCTGAGGACCCACCCCCTGGATACACCTATGTGCTGTACGGAAGTACGTTGTTCTCCAAAATGCAATTGGAAAATTCATTATTACTCTCTATCGTAAATTTTCGCTTTTTCTAATGGAAATTCCCAACGCGTTTTCTGTTTTACGACATGTGCATTCGCTAATTCAACAGATAAATTAGCAGTCAGAAATTACTAATATCATGACAATTTCTGTAGTATATTCCAAGAACAGAAAGAGCATGATATGATTTCCAGGGGAGGGCGAATGGCCCCTCTCGCCCTTCTTATATCGGACGCTACAGATCTTCAAAATCGGGTTTTTCGGCAGACGACTGAAAGCCGCACGTACTACCGATTGAGCCAGAAAGCCATGTGACGGATAATCAGGTTGCATGGGTTTAACGTAAAACTCAAAGCAGACTTGAACTGCGCGATGATGAAATGTTTTTCGCTATTAATGTGGTTAATTGGTCACCTTATTTTCTGTTGGAGCATATTATTTATCTGAATAGGTTTGTATCAATTTTTTTTTTTTTTTTTGGAGGACTTATCGCAAATTCCATTTTTTTTTTTTTTGTCATCGTGATTTTTCGAAGCAACGCGATGCTTTGGAACTAAAGATCTTTTTAGACTGACAATGGCTTTCAATTATATTTAAGAAAAGGTGAAATGTTCTGCTTTATTGTATTACTTCACAAAACTCCTAAATATAAATTTACTCTTGATAATAAAACTTTTTTACAGACTTTTATATTTGTTTACAAAATATAATGCCCATATATCTGGCATATTTTGATTGTATAATGCCTGATATATAGGCATTATACAATCACCTGTGCAATAATTAAAGTGTCCGGTTTCTTAGGGTAACACAATATACATACACTATATTGACAAAAGTCACCGGACACCTAGAAGAGAAACACAACATAGCATTTATTGACATACATTGGCACGGTGACGGTCCACATTTGGCCTTAATGCATGCACTGACGCTTCGAGACATGCTTTCGTTAAAGTTTTGGAACACTGCGATAGGTATGCGCTTCCATTCAGTACATAATGCTGCCGCTAACTGTTTCTCAGTAGTAGGCCTTGGTTTCAAACTTCTTATGCGGAGCTCTAATTCATCCCATAGGTGCTCTATGGGATTAAAATCAGGGCTCTGTGCTAGCCAGTCCACACACGATACGGAATTATCGTCAAACTACGCCGTAACAGTCTTTGCTTTATGTCTGAGTGCATTATCCTGCTGGTACCAACAAGGCTCGGTTTTATAATATTGCTACAGAGTTGGTAGGGCATAATTGTGCAGAATATCGAGCTAGACGTGCTGGTTAACAGGTTTTTCCACGATAACTAATGGGCCGTGACCATACCACACGAGTACACTGCCAACTCCAAACTAGACCGTAGGAACAGTACACTGTGGTAAATAGCGTTTCCCCGGTTGCCGCCATATCCACACACGGCCATCAGACTGATAGATCGTGTATCTGGATTCATCTGCCCATAAGACCCGTTTCCATTGATCTACGGTCCACGGTAAATGTTCTTTACACCATGCTAAACGACGAGTAGCATTCCGAGTGGAGATTAAAGGCTTATGAGCAGCCGCACGACCACGGTAACCCATGGAATGAAGTTCTCTGCGAATGAACAGCGCAGTACATACCAAGGTTCCAGCATTTTACACACCTGTACACTGAGGTCTTCTGCAGTACTCCGTCGATTAACTGTAACGATTCTCTTGAGGTTTCGACGTCCTCTATCACTGATTTTCTTTGGTCTGCCGGTAAGTTTTGCTGCTTCAGGAGCGCCATGTGCCTTCCACTTATTCAGTACATCCAAAACAGTTGACTTGGGTATGTTTTACTCTCGGTTTCTCTTATGGACAACCCACTAATATAACCCCCAACAGTCTTTCCTTTCTCAAAGTCAGTTCTCTCCTGCCGCGACATTTTGACTCAACCTCACAGTGCGATATGATCGCGGTAAGTTGCAGGCTTGTTTTTATACCGTTTGCAGCTGTACCGCACATCTTAACAACGCAGAGAATTAGTTTATTTGCTTTTGAAGGGGTGTGCGGTGACTTTTGTCAATATAGTGTATATTACCGTTGCCACAATAATCTTAATATCATGCGATATGCTATCCACAATATCCAGTCTCGTTGTACAACCTTAATATCAGATCCATCAACAGACAAATGCATTTAATAGTTCAGACGAATGCAATTTAATGGCTCGTGAGTTTTCGGAATGTTTTTACAGTGTCTATCATCTGTTTTTGTTGTTGTTGTTGTTGTTGTTATTTTTTCACTTTTAAGTGCACTTCATGTAGTTTTCGATGGCTCGGAAATGTCTTACTTATCACAAGGCGAGTCGTTTTTTACATTCATGTTTAGGCAGTAGCAGATCCAGCGGCGGAGGGCAATTGCGGCTATGCCCCCCTTCCCCCCCAATCAGATTTTTGCTTTTTAAATCAGCCAATATCTAAATAATTAATGTGTTTGTTTTTGTAAAATTATAGCAATAAATCCACAGGTTTTCGTAAAAGTTTTCATAACAACTAAAATTCTCTGTAAGTTTGAAGAAAAAATGTTCTGTTCTATAGCTGCAGCAGAAAACAACAACAACAACAACAACAAATCGAAATAGAAAACTAGAGCTTACAACAGAGAAACATGAGAGCAGAAATGAAAAGAAATTTTGACTGATCATGAAAAACAATGGATGAACTTCTATTTTTTTTATTGTCTGCCATTATTAGTAATCAGAGCAGGGAAAGTCACCGTGCGGGGTTGATTTTGAAATGTGTGTGATCAATGCCGTCTAGAAATACAGGAGTTCTCTCTTTTAGTGACATCAAGGGGAAACCAAGGCTTCCCATTGGTTTCCAGCACTGTCGTGCGTGACGTCAAACACAACACCGACTTACCAGGCCGTGCAACATGAGAGTGACGTCACAAACGTAGGGAGCTCATCTCTTTAAGGTCATGGACTTGTACTTTCTAGATTGCCTTTGTGTGAGATAGTGTGGGTGGGAGAGCAAAGTACATTACCTTGATTGGGCCATAAACAAAAACTAGTAAAAAATTTTGAAGCTGGAATTTTTCTATTAAATTAACCCATCTGAATAGAAGGAATCAAACTTTATTTTGAAAGATTTTATCCAGACGTGAGATTTAAAAAGGATCAAGTTCGTTTCCTCGAAAAGCGGGTAATGAACACCATGGAAATTGGGCTGATTTTTTAGATCTCGTTCGCACTTTGTGATTTTAAAACTAGAACATTTTTTTTAATGGAATATTTTAAAGAGCCTTGCTATTCCAGGAAGAGAAAGCGCAGCAAGTTTATAGTGTGTGTGTGTGTCCACAGCAACAACTCCTCCTAATACCGGGTGCGCCATATAAAAGTGGTCCCCGTGACCAGACGTTGTTAGGCGGGTTAAAGTTGTTTGGCGGGTTTCCAGTTAAAACCGCTTTGTTCCACTTCTAACCGGTTTCTGCGTGTACAACTGCAAAGGAATTCTCCGGGGTGGTTAGTCACAGCCAGAGCAGTGTAGGTACGCGGTCATAAGTGTAGGTGAAGAGAGAACAAAGGCAACGGAAATGGTTTTAAGTACGGAACAGTGGATTCTTTTTTTTTTTTTTTTTTTTTTTTGTGGAACAGTATTTCAGAAATAACTCATACAAGGTTTTAAATGAGTCCCTTACAGAACAATTTCCACATTGTGCAGGGCGAAATTACTGGTACAGAAGTTAGCGCGGAAATTTCGTGAAACCTGCACGGTGTGCAACAAGAAAAGAAACAAACCCAAGACAAGACAATTCGTACTAAAGACAATATCAAGGATGTGTGCACAATGATGTTACAAAGCCCTCGGAAGTCGATTCGCCGATTATCGTCTGCAACGAGAATATCTACCACGTCATACCGACGCATACTTAATGTGGATTTGCATTTTCGGCCGTACAAAGTTATAGCACTCCAAGAACTTAAAACTCCTGATTATGCAATATTTTAAGTGGTTTCAGGAGACCATTGTCAGCGGTGAAATGGACCCAACACTTTATTACATGACAGATGAAGCATGGTTTCATGTGTCCGGGTATGTCAATGCGCAAAACAGCAGGATTTGGACCGACACGAATCCCAGACGGACAATGGAGACTCCTCTGTACGACCAAAAGATAGGCGTTTGGTGTGCTGTGTCTGCGAAGTGGATAGTCGGCTCATTCTTTTTGACTGACACTATCAACGCGGAGCGCAATGTTCAGCAACTTTTAAACATATTTGCTGCCGCACTTACAGAAGAAAAGCAAACATATGCTTTCTTTCAGCAGGATGGTGCAACGGCGCATACTGAGCTGAACAGTCTACGAGCTGTGCATGAAGTGTTTGGGGAGGACAGAACTGTATTGAAGGTACTATGGCCACCCAGATCACCCGATCTCTCTTCCTGTGAGTTTTAATCTGTATGGAGCATTGAAAGGGAAAGTGTACGCAACTAATCTGCACACCCTTGATGAATTAAAAGTGAACATTACTGATGCCGTAGTCCAGATTACTGCCAATGAGTTGTGGCGCGTTACGAACAACATGTTCCGTCGTGTGCAGCTGTCGGAGGACAGCACTTTCAGCAATTGTTGTAAACGCAGGTAAATTACTCCTGTTTTCTTTCATTTCAACTATTCTTTACCATGTATAGTAACATTGCCTGACTGTTGTCGTTCATTATACTCGTCCCTCTTTTACATGGCACACCCTGTTGTAAGATGAGTTTTTAGATCTGCTACTGTATATAGAGAATACTTAAAATACGTTCTTGAACTCTGTATCAGGAATATATTCTGGAGCTCTTTGTGAAGAATACTCAGGATTCTCATCATCCATTCTCAATCAACTGCTGAATGAACGTCTCTCCATGTCTCTTCCACAACTTTCTGTCTTGAATGATTCTCTTCCACATTACTCCGGCAAGCTTTCGAATTTTATCCACCAGGCGGCACGTCCGTAGGTAGCATGAGGCTACAGAAGACTCAGCTCCCTGCAAGGCAAGCAGGCCTCCCCCTCTCTGGAAAATACAGGTTCTTGTAAATTCTTTGAACTTTTTTTCACCGTTGGTTTATGAAAATGACTGTTGTATTTCATTATAAGCATAAATTCTTTTCTTTATTTTGTCGTGCATTACACTAAAAAAAAAGAAACGAAGAATAAGTACAGAAAAATTACTTTTAAAGGTGAACCAGTAAGAACAGTGCGCCAATGTTTCTCTGCCGCATGATGGCAGGGCTTGTTTGTGTTCTTGGCCAGGGTAGAGAGAACTGTAGGTTTTTTTGGGGTTTCTTTCCTTCTTCGGAGAAACATAAATTTTTAAAGAGCATTACCAAGAAAAGAAAAATAAAAGTTAGAAAAAAAGAGTGGCGGAAGTGGCGGCGTAGTTGGGCAGAAAGCTAAACCTTTGTTCGTCATTTGGTAAATGATTGAGATACTAAGCTGCTGTTTAAAAGCTTTCAGGTAGTTCGTTGCGCACAAAGAAGTGCTGTCGTGGGAACACTTTAACTAAATGTATCCCTCTACTGGTTGGGAAATAGTGCTAGAGGGAAATCCATGCTCGTGCGCGCGAGAGAGAAAGATCTTTCAACATCTTCTAGTTCATGGTTTTTCGTCCAATAGGAGTGGTTTTTACGGTGCTTGTTCTGGAGGAAAGAGTTTTTCTTTTCCTTTTCTTTTTTTTTTTTGAGGGGGGGGGGATTCTGGTGCTCTTGGTGTTTAGAATGTGGCTATTGACCACGGTAAGAAGTGGCTATCACATAGCACTAGCGAAGGAGAATACGTGATTAAAAATGGAGAAAAAATTGGAACCGAAGAAGAGTAATAGAAAAAAAGTGTGACATCTGCAAATTCCCGATGCCATTGTGTAAATCCACGGAAAAAAGACCAGAACAGTAAACAAACAAACAAAAAATTCCGTCAGTTGGGAGTTATTTTGACTCCAGAGATAAGGAAGGCGCAGCTCAACCACCATCAAGCAAATTCAAAGAATACGATTTTTTCATACATTCCAAGAGAGTTCTGTTTTCTTTCTCCCTCTTTTTATTTTATATTCTGTATTTTATCTAACTGTTTTTACTTTTTATCATAATTATTCACTAATGAAGTAAATCAACAAAAGAAGATTAAAAACAAAGCAAAATTTGCGTCTATATTTGTGAGAAAATGCAGTTTGTAGTTGAACACAGAGCCCCCCCCCTCCCCCTGGTTCTGGGACCTAGCTACGGCGCTGCCACTTGGTCTTATTCTTAGTCTCTTTCTTTCTCTTGGTATTCAGTCTTTCTCTAAGAAAATGGGACAACAGCAGCGAACTTTTTACTGGAAGTGAATATTGTGAAACGTTCTGACTCATATTATGCTTTACATAAAGTTATTCATCAGACACCGTTTGAGAATCATGTTGCTAAATAGTATATTGATTCAAGAACATTTTAAAAGTAAATGATCTTACCACTTTTTCGTCCTTCCAAACTCCTTCCAGAGCCTATGGATAAAAAAACATGGAATCAACAGGCATAATTCATGGACATAAAATCAAAATATTAAATTATTCGCTACTACTGCGCAAAGATAAACAGATATTTGTTTGCTCTGTAAGTCTGGAATCAAAATTTGATGAAGTTTCACGATTATGGAAAAACACCAAGCAATGTTCAAATTCATTTCTCTCATTGGTGCCATGATGCTGAGCTGTTTTTCTTTTAAATATTGCTCAGGAAAATAAAATAGGCCGCCAAGGGAATTGCAAATATATAAAAGAGAATGAATACAATATGTTCAGTGTTTGTCTGTATGATATGAAGTAGATAATTTAAATGCTTTTGTCATTCGATTCGTAACTTTTTCACATTAGAGAAACAGTAATTAGTTTTAAACACTCCCAAAAAATGTATAATCACAATAGCATAAAAGAAAAAACAGAAAACTAGAAAGTAAAATTAACACAACAAACCAGCACTAGTTTCGAGCAAGCACGTTGATAATTTTACAAAATTCCTTTTCATTATCATAAATAAATTCTAATAAATAGCTTCAAGTTAAAGGATCTATTTTTTTTTTTATCAAAGCGTCTTTCACTGTGAAAAAAATGAATACATCATAAGTGTGCTTCTTAATAAAGCCGATAACTTTAATTTTGTCATAAATTTGTAATAACTGTATCAGATCAGAAAGTGATTTTTTCATCAAACGCGATATAAAAATAAAAAACCAAAAAAACATAATTGTGTGGAACAAAATAGATACAACAAATACTAATTACAGTTGAACCTCTTTAAAACGTCCCTAAGTAAACGGCTTACCTCACTTTTCGCTTGCTGTTACCCTGGAACGGATTTTCTTGAATACCTGCTCACGGAAAATTCCCTCGATGAACCGCCACCTCGCTATCGAACAACCGCCCATACACAAAGAGCGTCAAATGTTTTCAAAGTATGTTAGCCATCCTTTTTAAACCGCCACCTGCACAGAAAAGTATTGACAAAAAGTATAATTCTTATTCTTGATATTTCTAATTCATGGAGCACTTTGCGGAACTCGGCCAGAGGTATCTGTCATCCCTCTTTCCCAGAGACTAATTAGGGCAGTGTGTAAGCGGTGTGGCTGCCCCGGTAGCAGCTCAAGAGAGGACGCAAAAACCACTGATTATAACTGTGAATGAAGCTCTTGCACCAGTTTCTGGCACATTTTTTTTTTTATTTATTTATTTTTTTTTTTGCGCCATACTTTGTCAATTATTTATGCACATAATATTCTTATAATATTTCGCTAGTTTTGTTGTTACCTTAAAATTCGTATTTCTTGCTCAAAATGTTCAGTGGATATTTATTGCTCACATTAAGAAATGAAGGTGTAGTTGTCCGTACGTTGCAAGGTAAGGATCTCGTTCACATTGTTTAAGATTCTCCGAGAGATATTCGATTATTGCTGCGACTGTAAGCCACGACTGTCAGCTGCATTCAGTCCGTTTGATGTGATACTGAAGGTCTGATCTCAAAGCAGTTGAAAATCTGACCTCCCTTTTTCTCTTTCATATTTTACAATCTCTGAAAACAGGAATTTGCTGGTGACCGAGATCGAACACTCGTCTCGTCGCTCGGGAGTAAGTTGCTCTAACCAACTAAACTACACCGACGGAATGTATCGCTGCAGATTTGACGTCTTGACACGTTCTTCACCTCTGTAGTACGTAACATCATCTCCTCATGTCTCTTGTTTATCGGATGAATGGTCGATGGGGAGTACAGCGAAGCACTGTTGGCAGAAAGCTTCCCGACACGATGCTCGAGAAAAAACAGGCAGGAGGTGGCAGTGCGTTCGTGTGGGGCATGTTTTCCTGGAAATCACTGGAAGCCATAGGCGCCGACTTGAAAAATTATTGGGGGTTCCGGAAATTTTTAATTGAATTACCCATGCATTTTTTCAAAGTATTTAAGTCTAATTTAAATTTTATTCAGTCAGATTATCTGGCACAAAAAGACGCCTGAAATGTCAAAATGAAGCAAATTATAGTTAATTACAGAATTTTTTTTTCTCTAGATAATTGTTTTGTTTTGTTTGGTTTGGTTTTGTAGGCGCGAAATTATTATATACAATACACAGATACTGTGTGAATTTCCAACTCAATTGTCTTATAAAAGTAACAAAAACATGTAAAATTTATTTTAAGGGTTTGTTTTACCAATTTTAAAAATGCCAACAATTATTTTCTTCAAATGATTTCTGTGTTAAAATAGGAGGTTAGAAGGGAGAGGACATGACATCAGCCGCACACCCTGCGTTTTCCGTGGGCTGTGCTTCGTATCAGCTATGTATGCCCAGTATGCCCAACTTAGGCTGCTTCTGTACTTTTCTATGGGGAAATCGTTGACTTTGAAGAGGTTTTAGAGGCACTTGCGCAGCCTGTACAGTCACGAAGAAATGAAACCGAAACATTCACATAACTAAATATTATACATTCACATAACTAAAAATTTGCAAAAAGTTACAGAAATACTGTTTAGTATTTTCTAAAGAAATTAAACAAAACTATGCTTCCTCAAGAGGAAGTGTATATTGCGTATTGACCAATCACGGCCTTGCTAAAGCTGTGGGAGCCTTGTTGACCTTCAGGGCTACTGCAGATGGTAAGAGACGGCCGCTAATAACCTGTGCTCCAGCACAGGTCTTCAGTAAGTGACGTCACGTCACTGAACTGTGACGTCACTTACTGTCCCCACCCGGAGGGCGCAGGAAACCAGATGATCAGATTCAGCTTCACCAGCGGCGACTGATGCCGTTTTCTCTCTTTTTTAACCTCCTTGGTCCCCGACTGCCCGAAGATAGAGTGGGTAAACTGACTGTACAACATATTTCCGCCTTTATCACTGTGACCTCGAATAGGTTCTCGTTCCCGAATGTAGAGCTAGATTTTGTATTTTCTGGGAACCCAGACAAACCGAAGAATTTTTTTTTATAAAGGAGGCAGTTTTAAATTTTCCTAAACAACGGTACTAGAAGTATTGTGTGTAGTGTCAAATTTGACGAGCACGAACAAACACTAATTCTTTTTTTGAGGCACAATAAACAGTCTGAGGGGTAAATTTCTATACACACTTCTATATATAGTAAACGGGGAATTAATAATAAAAAACTTGAAGAATTGATAACGAAAAACAAAATTTATGCACATATGCGTACGTGTATTTTTCCCACGCAATACGCGCTAAAATATTAGAGGTTCGAGGAACCCACAACAAAATCATTGGGGGTTCAACAAGTGTCTCGAACCCACGAAGTCGGCGCCTATGCTGGAAGCAATCAGCCCCCTCCATCGCACAATGAACGCTTGAGGCTCTCTATCCATTGTGGCAGATCAGGTGCTCCCATTCGTGATGACTGTCTACCCCGATGGTGCGGAATTCTTCCAGCAAGGTAATGCCCCTTGCCATGTTGCCTTGCGTGCGCGAGAATGGTTTGAGGAGCATTCCAGTGACTTTACCTAGGTACCTTACTATCCTAGCCACCGTACTCGCCGGACATCAATCCTATTGAACATTTGTGGGACTACCTTTACCATCAGATTCGACGTATGGATCCACTACAGATGCTCTTGATGATCTGCGAGAAGCTCTGTTGTCTGCATGGTACAACATCCTTACAGAGGCCTCATCGAATCAATACCACGCCGTATATCTGTAGTAATGGTGACACAAGGAGGTAGCCTCATACTAACAAGTGGTCATAATTTTTTTAGTGGACTAACAAGTCCTCATTCTGACAAGTGGTCATAAACTTTTTAGTGGACAATGACATTAGGGCTTTCGCTAAGGATTTTTGATAAGGTCTTACCAGAGTATAAAGAAATAGCTAGTGGATAATCACACTGCCTCTCAGTAGTCTATCAACTTCTGGATCACAGAAACGACTAGTAAGGCTTGATCTCAGCTGTAGGAATTCACAAAATTCGTTTGTCAGTTAGTAACACCTTGGAAAACTGCAAATGTGAAGCACAGCAAGTTCTGTCGAAAGAAAGGACTTCTTCTGCCATTATACACGAACGTGCGGTTGGAGACCGAGGAATTATGTGTCATTTAATGGAATGGGTAATGGATGACCAACATTATTCATATGAGGTTGAATGAAGATCCTCCTCTTAGTTGGACAAGTGAAGTAATCACAGAAGAAATGTAGCTTATGGTCGAAGAATTTGTTGTATGGAAAATGTCCTTGTAACGGTTGTAAGGATTGCTGAAGAGTTCAGAAACGAAAACCACTGAAATAATTTTACACGAAAAATTTAGACTTTCGAAGAGAGCGGATCTCAAGAATGCTGGAAAACACCAGTTACGGGAAAACTATATACCTTTGAAACACGCGTTATGGGGAAAACTAGATACTTCAGAAGCACCTGCGTCATAGGGGTACCAGAGTCCTTCGAAACACCTGTAATAGAGGAAACTAGAGACCCCTGAAGCACCCGTCACAGGGGGTACTAGAGTTCTTCGAAACACCTGTAATAGGGGAACCAAATAGCCCCTGTGACGACGGGTGCTTCGGTGTCTCTAGCTTTCCATGTTACGGGTGTTACGAAGGACTCTAGTATCCCTGAAGCATCCTTCACAGGGGTACTAGAGTCCTTCGAAACACCTGTCACAGGGAAAGCTAGAGACACCGAAGCACCCGTCACAGGGCTATTAGTGTCCTTCGAAACACCTGTCATATGGGAAACTAGAGATCCCTGAAGCATCTGTCACAGGGAATATATGTACTAGATTCCTTTAAAACATCCGTTAGAGCTTCAAATTCAATATATAGTGAGAGCTGTGCTCTTTTGAAATGCCCTGTCGTATAATAATGGCATAAATTATTCGTTCTTGGGAGTTCATTCGTCGTTCATGCAAAAGAGCCATTTACGAACGATTCAATTTCCAGGTTGTCACTACGCTGACCGAGTAAATCATTCATTACAGATATCCCGTGTTGGATTTTCAAGGCCGTAGCTCTTTTGGCAAGCTTCCCAAAGCAGCACGAGCTCTTCAGCAATTCACGATGAATGATTTACGACGAGAGGATTCGGGCACACCATTAAAATGAATGGCATTCGCGTACAATTCCCCATTCTTAAGTTTTACCATTATTTCTTAGCTAACTGCTGATTGCTCACTAACATAACGGTTGACACTTATTAATGCTCGACATTACTTTTGCTATTGGTTTTAAATTCGTTTCCCAACTCATGCGGGTGGAAGAATGTTAACCATGCTGCGACTTCATTGTATGTTGCAGAAATGATAGATTGAATTATCATTCAAAGAGGTGAGAATGAACCATTCACGACGAAGAGAAATTTGTATTGAACAAATGGTCCATCACCACTGCCGGTTAACATCTTAGTAAGTAGACTTTGATTACATCTTAGTTCCCGCTGGTACTTGCGTACCCTTAATATTGTCTGCATGGAGGCAGCAGATTCACCTGCTATTTAAAACAGTCACCTCCCTACAGCCAGAAATAAATTTACTCTGACTAACGTATCTTCTCTTGTTTTACGACTCGCTGGGGTATTTGCGCTCTCCACGTTTTGTTATGAAATTTCCCTAACCAGCATATTCAATGAGTTAATAGAATTTCGAAGTTTGATCAGTAACTAAAGCAAGATATTAAAGCGTGTAACTGCATTTTACTTATTCGTAGTAAGTAGTTATTAAATCAGCTACTAAAGTAAAATATATTAAAGAGCTAATTCTCGTGTAACCGCATTTTAACTTATGCTTAGTAATTAGCATTCGTTCGATTTTGAGTTGAAAATGTATTTTCTTACCTGTTTTACTCTGACAATAGCAGTAGATCTCAGTTTGTTGTAATGATCCGTGTACGGTTTCCCGACCTGCGTAGAAAAAAAAAGTATTGTTATAAATTTTTAGTCAAAACAAAGTTTATACTAACCTGTAATTACAGGGGAACAAATGAATACGTTTTGTATACAAACGCCATCGAGAGTGTAGGACCCTTGTTACAATATTGTGATTTCTTTTCCTGTATATATTAATGCCAGCTACACTTTTGCATATTCGCTAAGTTTGACTAACGTCAGTGCAGAAGCAGATTAGATCATATGTAGAGGATTTTAGGAAGCGAGTGTCTGACCTCAGGTCTTAAACAACCCTTAGAAATAGGAAGCTAGGAGATTTGGGTTAAAGTGTCCGATAAGGAAGTGACACGGAAACGAGGTAGAAAGGGGGAGGAAGACGTCCTTATGTATAACGGGGGGGGTACCCGGGATCAGACGGCTTAACGTGCCCATCCGACGCACGGCGTATGCTTATTGGTTCGAGCATTCGTACCTACTGGGATCCGTGGCAGTCACGAACGCTGATCACTAAGCCCTCCGCGGCCCAGCGTAGAGGCAACACTGAGTCGAACGGTCCCGTACGCCTACGGACGTAGGGACACTCCCGAAATGAGAAGAACCGGATTGGTCTTAAGGAGATCAGCGCGTTAGACCGTTACGGTTAGACGTGGACTCGAGAGCACGGTTCAGGGCGGAGAGAGCTCGTAGAGGTCGAGTAATGGCGGTATGTAACTAAAGAGCTGCGGTTTTATATATGGCGATGTACTTGTATTACTATCAGGCCGATAATCCTCTAATAAAGTTGTTGATTTAGCTATGCGTGTATTTATATGTGGAGAATGATGGTTTGCTTACAAATTTTGGTTGATTAAGGACGTTTGGCAATGAAATACTTATTGAATGCGGTGGCGTTCTCACAGAGTGAACCACCCAGGGGTGTAAAAAGACTTGAGAGAGGCTTAGCGGCGCTAAGGCACTATTTTTATAGGCTTAGCGGCGCTATGGCACTATTTTTATAGGCTTAGCGGAATTAAGGTACTTTTCATAGTTAGGTGGTTGCAGATGATGGGTAAACAAATTATTTAGATGATCATATATTCGAAAAATGTGTTTTATATACAATAATAACCGATATATTCGTATTGCAAGGATGAGATTAAATCGTCGGATCACACAATAGGACACATCACGGATTATAAGGCTAAACAGAATTTATTTGTTTGTTTCTGTTTTACTAATATAAGGGCTACATGGCATTGGCCGTCCCTGATTTAGGGCGGGGAAGGCTCACAACCCATGCTTCATGCGGATTCAGACCACTAACCAGAAACCTACACCTCTGACCAATCGGCCAGCGGGACGGCGTAAAGGGAATATAAAGTCCATTGTTTAGATGGTAGTCCTCAAAATTATTTCATTTCTCGGAGAAAAAACTGCACAGAGAAGGTATGCAGTCAATAAGGCTAAGTGATAAGAATTTTATGCGTGTGGAGAATATTTTTCCTAAGCTACCCTTTCTCTTATTTCTTAAGAATAACACAGCAGATATCTCCTTTATTTACCTCAGAATCTTAGGTAAAAGGCTTATTAGTCACACTGAATAAATGTGACTACATTCCGTCGTTACATTTATTCAGTGTGATTTCATTCTGTGGCGTAGGAACGGGGGTACAGGGATGCAATGTACCCCCAAATTTTGGAGAGGGGTACATTAATATCTACTGTACACCCCCCCCCAGATATGAGCAAACACAAACCAATTATTCATAAAGAGGGAACTGTAAAATTTATATGCTACTCATTATTTTTTTATTATTTTTTTTTCAAAGAAATATCACGGGCCATCTGGTTTTTTTTTATATCCGAAGCCTGTAGTGGGAGGCTTTTCATCCACCAAAAACTGGCCAACCATCAGGGAAACTCCAGCAAATTAGTTCTGCAGGGAAACGACGAGTGCGAAGTTTTTGTTAATAACTTCAAACAGCATATGGTAGGGCTAGGGCTTGATAACATACTTGTGATCAGTGTTTCTTTTCTCTTAAAATTCCATGCATCTTGATCAGGTCGTCTTTTCTGCACTTTAAAAAAAAAAAAACCGCACAAGTGGACATTTCAGCGCCCGCAGCCCCGGCACTAAAATTGTTTTCTGTCTTAAGATCTGTAGCAATACAACAACTGCATTACGGATTTCACATACCACTCATAGAACTCCAATTCCTCGATATCTCCACCATCATTTAGCTTTGCACCAGACCAATGTGCTTTTTACATCAATTGTCAGCCTATGTATCGTTCAAAGTTTTTAATATAGACTTCATAATGCTTCAATGGTACTATCTTCGCAGGTAGAGCAGTTTTTATCTCACTGCGGTTTTACTTTATTGACGTAAACAAAAATGATAAGAAATTTAATTCGTTCTTGTAAAGAGTTATATAACATTTCCTGAGAAATCCCTCTTTTCCAAACTCTGCTGACAGAAATTCATCCTAATGTTGACTTGTCCCTGCTCAATATTTTAATGGGGGAAAAAAGTACAAAAATTAACAAAAGAGAACACAAAAAAAAAAAAACTTATTCATTCATTTTCTGATAAGAAATTAATAATGTGAACTTTTTGTCAACAATAAAAATAATAATGGCAATAATTAATAATATGATGACGATAACAATGTTCATTCGGATGAATTCCTGATCAGTATACGTATTTTATAAAAACTCTAATATACTACACCCCTCAAAAAAATTTCGGAGGGGGTCATCCATAGATGGCTTGATCCTTGAGATCTAAGGTTCATGAGCTTGTACCCCCCCTAAATCAAAAGCGTTCCTACGCCACTGACTACATTAGTTACATCTATTCAGTGTGACTGAATAATCAACCTGAACATTTGTAATCATGCGAAATGGCAGAGCGTTACTTAAAAAACCTGCATATTTTTAGGATGTGACTAACAAACGACTTTTTTTCCTTTATGAAAAATTGCTCAAATTAAGGGATTTCAATAAAAATAATTAGAACTAAAAATTTTATAAAATCTATCTAAAACCAGTAAAAATAGCGAATCAGAATTCACAATGCTTTTTAAAACTTTGAGTCTTGTTTCCAAGGCATTTTTACCTAGTTAATTCACCGCTACGGTACTTTTCTAGTTAGAACTACATCACTGGAACCACCACAGCAGAGTAGCAATCCCTATGTCTGCTACATAGAGAGAAAATTGGGCCTAAAGAAAACTAAAAAAACCGTGAAAATCCTTGCTCAGTATTAGAGCAATTCGATGCGAAAAGAATTTTTCCAGTAGGACTTCCAACATGAACATATCCTAATACAAACGAGAAAAATTACACGGGATTCACTGTTGTAGTTAATTTTTAGAACACAAATAATTTCTCAAAGCGAATTTTTAGGAACATTAAAAAACTTGAGCGATAAAAAGAATGTATTTATGCTTCTCATTGATGAAATTGAGATTATTTGAAATATGCAATATGAACAGTGTTCGCCATAGTGAATGGAACTTGGAACTAATTACAAAAATAAATAAATGAAATATATTCAAGCGGATTTCTACAATCGATAAAACATCCACAAACACAGATAACAACTTAAGCCCTCTATCTGCAAAAATGTGTTTACAAAATATCACAAATTGCACAAAACGTGTTCCTCATTGCGAAAGATATCCGAGGCAATAATGGAAGATTAAATGATCTTTCACAGCGGTGAGAGCGAATCATTCATTCTAGTGATTCTCCAGATTTGAACCCGATTTAGCATCCATCCAGCGGTGAGAGCGAATCATTCATTCTTCTCATTCTCCAGATTTGAACCCGATTTCGCATCCATGAGACGAAGTGGAGTAGTACATCAGAGCCCGAAACTACAACCTCGAATTTTCGGCGTTTTACGGAGGGATATTCTGGAATTATGTTCCGCAATACCAACCGAACGTATCCAACAGCTAGTTGAGTCCATACCACAACGTGATGCTACTACTGTTTTGAAGGCAAAAGGCAGACTCACACTTTATTAGATGGGTGTGTGTAATAAATTATTCTTTTAGTGTATTCTAACGTACATTTAACCCCCAGTAAAAAAGTTCAAAAATAAGCGTTGAAACTGAATCCTATATCACGCTCCAAACATTATTGGACTATCGCTATTGTTTTACATAAAAAGATGAGACAGAAATTGAACGGAAAATGTGCGAAACAGGACAAAGAAATGAACAAATATCAAGTCGTCCACAAAAACTAGGCTTTTTACAAATAGGATAAATTGGTACTTACACTTCGCTCCATCTTTTGGCGAACGCACTCCAAGATATCATTTTGTGATTTGGCGGCATCACCTAATAAAAGAAATGCAAGAAAATAATACTTAAAATTTGCTATACAGGAATTGTTGAACGATAAGTCACACTGAAAAATTGTAATAGATATTTTTAATAAATGTAAAGACTGCAGAAACTCGTTTATGAGACTTCAAAGCAAACTCAGTTGATCGACAAGTTGCCAAACACAAACTTATGAAAGTTTGTTTTCCATGTGGTGTGTTAAAAGTGAAGACCGAAGCGAAAAACGTGATGATATCTATCACCAGGTTCCCACGAAAGAAATGTTTATTTCAGTTTGCTTCCCCAAAAACAATTAAGGATAGGATTATTGAGCATGTTCGATGATCTAAGAAAAAAAAATTAAAAACGGAATTTAAGTAATGCAACATAGGTCTTGTTTCTGTAGTTACCTGCGCCATGAGCGGCGAAAAAAAAAAAAAAAAAAAAAATTGGGGTATGCGAGCGTCTCATCCTGTCACCACATGAGTCTCTCAGTGCTGAAAATTCGAGCTACAAAAAATACTGGAATGCACTAACCATTTTGCAACAAAAGTGTTGGCATAAACTTGACAATCACCAGTCAGCTTCAAACACAACACGATTTAGGGAGATACTTTAGTTAAATCAATGTTAGCCAAATCGCGATCATAAATTTATCAGTGTTGAAATGGCAGACCTGGTGTCGCAGTTGTCCAAGCGCTGGTTTTTGACCATTCGTCCGAGATGGGTCCAGGTTCAAACCTCGGTGAGGCATGGATGTTGTGTTTGTCTTACAGCACTGGCTCTTTCCCTTCCCTGGAGTCAGCGGTCCTACATTAGAGACGGCGACTGCTTATAGCCCATCGAGTTGCCTCCGGTGGTTGTTAAACCCCGAATAAAAAGAGAAAGAGAGTAGTTGATTTGAAGTTTTGGATGTTTCGAAAGGAATGCCTTTTATTTCTGTTTTCTTTCTCTCCCCCCCCCTCTCTCTCTCTCTCTCTCTTCCCACTTCCTTTTCAAGAAATATCGAAATAATGGAAAAGCGTTGTCCTCATTTCAAGTGACTTCAGATTAATACAAACGAGGTTGTCCTCTTTACCACGAAATTCAAATTAATGTAAAGGATTTGTCCTCTTTTCTAGATGTTACAAATTAACGTAGTGGGGTTGTCCTCATTTTGAAGAATCGGACACATAAAATGAAGAGAGACAGCCTATACTTCTAGAAGTTTCAAATCAATGCATGTAAAGTCCTCAGTCCCAGAGAATTTAAATTAATTCAGGTGAGGTTGCTCTCCTTTTCAGTCAAAATAATTTAAGTGAGTTGCCCTCATTTCTAGAGATTTTAACATAATACAAAGTTAGTTGTATTATGTTGAAATCTCTAGAAATGATTTTCGAGAATCAAATTAAGCAGAATGAAGTTAAGTTGTCTTTATTATACTGTGTGTGAACATATTATATACACATATAATATGTTCACCCTTAACACCATCATCATTAACTATTCTCTGTCCATTGCTGGATGACGGTCTCCCCAAGTCTCTTCTTCAACTCTCTGTCTTGAGCAACTCTCTTCCGTATCACTTCCATATGCTTTCGAATTTCATCACCCATCTTACACATGGTCCTTTTTTTTTTTGTGTGGTGTGGGGGGGGGAGGTCTTTTCCTGTCCCTTGGTATCCAGTTCGGATTTATCCAATGAAATGTCGAAGGTGGTCAGTAATGGTAGTCAGTTCTATGCAACATGTCCAGCCTATTTCTATTTGAAGGTATTTACTTTAATCATGACGTCATCCATAGGCGTAGAGTTTTGTAAATCTTAGGGCATGCTTAAAAAACAAACATGCAAGAGCATTTATGCACTAATTTTGTTTTTGAAATGAATAATAAAACACATCAAGTCGTGTTATTTTGTAATCGCTGTCCAGTAGTAAAATTTTAAAATAGTGCCCGTTTTTTATTTAGTACTCATGCTTGTGAGTAACTTTAATATATTATCAGACAAAATGCGTGTTTTCTTTCACATTTTCTTAATGATTGTGTCATTTCCCAGTAGTTTTAAAGCTTAATTCGTGTATGAGTCAATATAAACAACACTTGCCGTTTTTACACGATATTATAAAAGTCGATGATGGTGACTATAAAACTTTAATCAAAAAGTTAAAATACATTAGTACTTTCAGGTCTACTATAGACCCATCTTCAGATTTGAAATAATCGAACTCTGAGATTACATATGGTTATATATCAAGAACAATGCCAGATTACAACTTAAAACTTGAGAATTATTTCAAATCTGCAGGTGAGTCTATAATAGACCCGAAAGTACTAATGTATTACAACCTTTTGATTAAAATTTTAGAGTCACCATCATCGACTTTTATAATATTAAAAACGGCAAGTGTTGTTTATATTTCCCAGTAGATTTGAAAACACGTTTGTTATATTGAATCAGCATATAATTATGACTGATGTAACGTATTACAGAATGTATTGATACTGAAATAATATACTCAACACATAATATTTCAAAAGTGTGTGTTGAACATATTAATTTTGATTTTTAATAATCTTTGGCTGATGTTATCTGATGGAACATCTTATATTCCGTATGTTCTAATTACCATATACAAATAGTTGCCGAAAAGTGACTATGATTTGGCTTTTGCTGAAATCTGGGCATGCTTAAACAACCGAGCCTGCCCATAGTCGGCATCTATGATGTCATCCATTTTTGTCATTTTCCTAATCCATTAGTTCATATTCCTATAGGTAATATGAAGATGCATCATCACCCATCTTACACATGGTGAACTTGATTTGGACTTTGCCGATTATTGCACATGTGCATTAACTGCTATGTGTCTTGTAAAGTATATAGGCTACTCACTTCTGTGCTCACTGCTGCACTGTTTCTGAGGATGACGCCGTTGTGGCGTTGAAAGTTCTTAAGCATATTTATTTTAATTGTACATAGTTTTTATCATTAAAGTGTATCGTGCAGGAGACGGCATTTGTTTTCAATTTAATAGCTTTTGGTGCACGAGTTAATTTCTTCGTAGCATGTTTCCCTTAATGCTTCTTTGAGTTGTCAGCAGCCTCTCTATGTCTTTTTCAGTTAAGGTTCATGTCTCTGATTCATAAGTAAGAACTAGAAGAATGGATGCATTCACTAAATACTCTTCTTTTAAGACGTAATGGTAAACTGCACTTGAAAATTTAGCTGTTTTTTTCTAAATGCACTCTAACTTCGTCTCCAAATTGGTTCTCCTTATCTGTTGTCCAAATTGGGATTCGATTACCCAGCGGTGACCGAATAAAAAATTCCGGTTGCTGTGTGTTGCTGAAACGTGGAAAGAGCGATGTTTTTAGGAGACTAACAAAGTCTTTAAAAGAAAATACTGAAGAGTGTAACTTTCTTTTTTGTAACTTTCTTTTTTAGTTACAATTTCTATTTTTTACATCCCCAAGAGTATGAATTTACGGTTCTGGAATGACTGTTCTGAGAGGGCAACCGCCCTTCCTGCCGTCCCGGTAGCTACGGCCCTCAATCCATTTATATGTTGTTGTTTTGCGATTATACGTTAAAATTTGAATTACAAATTATCAAAAATGCACGCTTCTTTGATTTTTTCCTTTCTTGGTGCAGCCAAAAATTGAACTTTGATCCCATCAGCGAAAGGTACATTGTTTACTTTCGGTTTGGATGAAAAATTGCTTTCGCATTTCATAACTCACACATATATGTGCTACTTAAAATTGATAAATATCTGGGATGCAACTTTGTGGCTCCATTATTTCATGGTGTAGTAGAATAACTGAATAGAATCCTAAATGTATTTACCATATTCAACAGTCTGGTTTCAAATGGATGCAATCACGATCCGCAGAAAGAAAGTTGTTAATTCATGAGTTCCATACTGAAGCACAGGTCTCAGACTCAGACTCTTAGGTCTCAGACTCAGAATTTTCAGGTCTCAGACTCAGACTCTTAGGTCTCAGACTCAGAATTTTCAGGTCTCAGACTCAGACACAGGTCTCAGACTCAGACACAGGTCTCAGACTCAGACACAGGTCTCAGACTCAGAATTTTACTTAATCTAGAATCAGGATTTTATAGGTAGATAATAGTGTCGTCAAAAGAGAAGTTTGACTTTCATAGGCTTTATGATTTTTGCAATGCGATAAAATATATTATACAAGGTAATTTGTAATGCTTTTTTTTCTTTCGCCCTCAATTTTACTTTAAATAAATCATTATCAAAGGACATCTTATACACCTTTGAAGCATAAATTTTACAATAGTATTCAATATTTTGAAATTTCTTTCATACGCTTTTTACATTTATGCGTTTTTTAGGCCATCCCCAAGAAAAACGTATAACCGAGACTTAACACTACTTAGATAACGAAAATCTTTTAAAGATATATCAAACGTTATTCTTGAAATCAAGGAGAGTACTGAGAAAAACTTCTCGGTGTTATATACTTGGAGAAGGAGGTTTTAACATGTTATTATTTTTATTAAGATATTTCCTTTAATTTTTCCTGAGAGTAAAAAGACTCATAAAAAAGGGGAACAACAAGACCATATCGAACTTTACTTCAAGTTGAGCTGTGGTGGCCAAAAACAACTTCTTTTTCAACCTCTTCTAAACAACGCAACCCAGGATTAACCAAGTTACCGCAGGGATAACTGCATAATTTTTTCGTAAAGATCTTATTTAAAAAAAAGATTGTGACCTCGATATTAAATTAATACTCTATTAGGAGCAAGGCATTAAAAGAAAGTCTGTTCGACTTTTAAATAAGTACATGGTTTGATTTCGGACCGGCGTCAGCAAGAATAAAGATAAAATTGAACAAATGACAAACGCAGAAGAAATACTGTGGAACTGTGTGCAACAGCTCTACAAAAGGCCAGGCATCCTCTCATTTCCCCGAAGTAATAGACTAGAATAATTTGGACATGTATAGAGATCAGACAGACAAATTTTTAAGAAGGTGCTGGTAAATAAAATAAGACAAAACCGTGGGAAAGAACCAGGAGTAGATGGATGGACGTAGTGCTTGGGGATCTGAAAAGAATGAATGAAAGACATGAAAAGTCATACAATCGAGAGCGATGGAGAAACCTGGTGTTGGTAGCGCTGGGCCTACATGCCCCTTTAAGCTACCTGTGATAATTATGATTCTTCAGATCTTTCTTTCGGAAATGTCTTTTCTGGATTATTTCGAATCATATGACCCCAGCATATGATAAGACTGGAAGTACGTGGTGGTTAAAAGTCTTCCTTTTGAGAAAAGTGACAGTTTTTTTTTTCCTGGATATATCACCAACTTTTCCAGAAGCAATTGAGATTGTTTAATTCCCCGTTCTGTCACTTTTTCGTAAATTTCAAGTGCTTCTGGCCTGCAGCTGAAGGAAATAATATCTTCCATGGTTTTTCTTTCAATCGGTTGTAGTTTACCTGTTTCTCTTTAACTTTGCTTTTTTATTCATTTATTTTCAGACTTGCACATTTGCTTTCTCACATAAGTTATTCATCATTTCATTCTTGTTCCATTTGAAATGAGGGCAGTGCAGTCAGGATATCTTATATAACACCTCATGTCCCACATTTTAGTTCTTTTATCAATATATGCAACGTAAGAACCTTGTCGCGAAATATGCTCGCACGAACTGTCATGAAAATTTTAGGTGAAATACATCCTCCTTTTCTTTTACAATTTTCCAGTTTAATCTTGATGAACAGAGCCCATTTAAGAGGAAGGCCGGGGGCTACAGCACCGGGCCCCGCATTTTCAAGGGCTCCCAGAATTATGCAGAATGCTTGAAGAATTGACAGAGTTCTACAGTTTTTTTTTCTTTTGCAGATAGCACAGCAAAAACTATAAGAATCTGCCTTGTGAAAAAAAAAATTGTATTTTTTTTTCCATTTTTTTTAGGAGCAGTTCGCAAAAAATATAGTCGCCCCCAATCCATCCTAAAATCTTTCAAAAGCATTACAGAAGTTTTTTCGTACACATCTGTACTTGGGGAAATTTTCATACATTAAGAAATCGTTTGAATCATGATATTTGGATCATGTTATTTTGCCAACTTGTTTAATATTATTCCAACAAGCTGAACCCAACCGTTGGGAGAAGGACGAGGGAGTAAAGCAGAACTGAACTGGTATCCATTTTTGAACCCTGCATTTTTACATTTTCTTGCTACCACTGATTCGCAACCATGGGATACATACTTCAATACGGCAGGGATATTTTTATGACTTCCACATCATATTTTGAGAATGCTTTCTCTTGCGTATTTTTATTCATCCACCCGTAGTGAAATCCTAGATATGCCGCTAATACTGGAGCCCCAAAATACTGTCCAGCCCCAGGGCCTCTTGTCTCATTAAATGTGCTCTGTTGATGAGGATTTTTTAAAATAAGAAACATGTAAAATGCAAAAATGAATCAAACTGAAGCTATTTCCGTTCAAAACTGCACTTTACGGGCATCATAAAATCGTCCGGTTTATATTTCTGACATGCAAATTAGTTAAGCCGTCCCGGTTGCGCATTGGTCTAAGCGATGGCCCCTGATCATTCGTCCGAAAGGGGTCCGGGCTCGAATCCTGGTGAGGCATGGATGTTGTGTTTGTCTTACGGCACTGACTATCTCCCTTCCCTGGAACCAGTGACCCTGAATTAGGGGGCGGGTGACTGACTGCCCATTAAGTTGCTCACGGCGGTCATTAAACCTCCAATCAAAAAAAAAAAAGTTAGTTAGAATAAAAAGCTTTCTTACTTTGCTTCGGCGGAAAGCGATCGCTCATGTTTTAAAAAATAAATTACGCTCATTTCCTGCTTAAAAAGCAAAATAATTTTCAGAAGCGCTTTTAAAGTGAAAAATAATCAAATCTAGTAGCAGATAAAGCTCACCCTATCCCCGTTAATGAAAATTTGGGGCATGATTCTACATTAAATTTAACGCCATTCTTTAAGCAAAAGAACTTTAGAATATCGAAATAAAACACCCTTTCTTAACTTCGATGTGATTTCGGGAGGTGTCTTTAGAGATATTTTCTAAAAACTTACTTTCAATGATCAGCAAAAAGGCAATGAGCACATATACTATTTGCAAAACCGCCATATTCGATGCTGGTAGGTGACCTATCACTTGCACTTTCGAAACGATGTATAGTCTGAGTCAACTTTTATAACGTCTCCCTCTTTATGCAGACGATCGACGGGTGAATGTATCTGAACTCCAATTCTTGCTGTCCTTCTAATGTGACCTGTATATCCGGTTTCCCTGTTGCTGCTGGTCATCCGGACAAAAGCCCATGGTCGTGACATTTCCTCATTATGCAGGAACAGGGATGCTCAGCTTTTAACTTCTTCATTTTGTTGTTTCTTTTTTCTCGACGTATAATTACTTTATTCTACCGCTACTAACACTGAGCAAAAGCTAGCTACAAAATCATGTAGATGCGCAAGTTTTCCCCCCAAATATCTACCTTTCTTTGTATTGGACGGAAATTACTTTTGAAAATTGAAATTCCCTTCGTTTTGGCACTATCTCTTTTACTATGGGGAGAGGAAGTACTTGATGATCACCACATCACAATAGTTGTTGCACGATCTTTTTGACCTTCTAGCCTGGAGTAGTACGAATTTCCTGGTAAATCTCTCTTTGCTCAGGTTGGATTACTAGGGAATTGCCGGCAAGAGAAGACAAAATGCCTTTAAAACGATTAAAAAAAATGTGAATTTTTAGATTCCTGGTCAGAAAAGCTACCAGGCCCATAGCCAGACAGAGAAGTTGGGTTGCATGGCGGATGATTGAAGTTTGCCAAAACATATGAAAGAGGTCGAGAAAAATATACAGGGTGTCATACTCACTTTACCCAAGTTTTATTAATAACATCGTGAATAATAACAGTAATTGGATGATATTTGATAAGAATATACCTTCATCTACGGAAAACAGAACCAAATTGTAAGAGATGTTGAAAGTGTCTGCCCTGTGCATCGAGACAGGCTTGAACACGAGACTCCATATTTCGGATTAATTACGGTAATTGAATGATATTTGGTAAGAACATAACTTCATCCATGGAAAACAGAACCATATCATAAGATATGTTGAAAGTGTCCGCCCTGTGCATCGAGACAGGCTTGAGCACGAGACGCCATATTTCGCAAAGTTCGTGTCAGTTGGTCCGGCGTAATTGCTGCCACTTCCTCCCAGATGCTGTTCTTTAATGTCTGTTGACGCGCTCGTTGTGGCCGTGGATGTCGCGTATGTCAGGTTTGTGATTTCATGGGGTTAGTTCGGTTTTTTTTTTTTTTGGTTTTTTTTTTTTTTTTGTTTTTTTGTCGCAAGGCTGCTCGCGTGCGTTCACGATGTCCTCCCGGCCAACCTAATCGAGCGTGTGTTTCTTGCTCGTATTTATTGGGAGAATAAGTCGATAAAGAAGTGTTGGTATGAATTTCGTAGGAAATTCGGATGTCTGACAGCACCAAGTAAGTCGTATATTCTGCAACTGGTTAAGAAGCTGGAGACCCATGGAACTTCCATGCCTGTTGCCGCTCCAACAGGCATTGAACTTCCATTTGCACTGAGGGGCCGTCCCGAAATGTCAGAAACAGTAGTGCTGGACGTTCAGCAAAGACTTCTTGCTTCCTCACGGAAATCTTTGCGTAGACTTCCCCAGGAAACCGGTAGGCCAAAAAGCAGGTCTCATACAGCAGCGAAGAAGACTGCAAATTATCCGTACCGTTTGTGTGCTGTTCTTGAACTGAAAGCATCACACCAAGGGAAAATAATGGGGTACGGTCAGTGGTTTTAGGCATTTGTTGCGGAACGACTGGACATCTTGAACTACACCTTTTTCTGCAACAAAGCGTGGATTAACTTATCGGGATGCATAAATGAACAAAACGCTCGTATGTGGGCAGCGGCAAATCCTCAATCGAGAAACCACTTCACGCACAAAAAATCGGAGTGTGGTGCGCAATGTCATGTGGGCGTATCACTGGGCCCATCTTCTTTCAGGATACAAGCCATCTACATGGAAATTTTTTAGGCATTCGTTAACAAGCTCCATCCTGAAGAACTGACCACTGGATATTTTCAACAAGATGGGGCAATTTGTCATACAGCGCATGTGAGTATGGCAGAAATTGAGTCATTCTTTGGAGATCGCGTGATTTCTAAAGGAATGTGGCCACCTCGATATCCTGAACTAACACCTCCTGATTTCTTTCTCAGGGGTATCTCAAACCAGTGGTGTTTCAAGACAAGCCTTGAGGCATTGAAGATCAACATCTGCGAGGCAGTGACAGCGATTACGCGGAGCAACCGGCGCGAACTTTCCGAAGCATATAGTTTCGTGTTCAAGCTTGTCTCAAAGCACAGGGTGGACACTTTCAACATCTCTTATGATATGGTTCTGTTTTCCAGGGATGAAGATATGTTCTTACCGAATACCATTCAATTACTGTAATTATTCACGATGTTATTAATAAAAAAAATAACTGGGTAAAGTAGCCAGTGTATAATGAATATATCTTTTAACTACTAAGCTAATTATAATGAATTCAGCTTCTTCTAATGCTTTATAATGAATATAATGCTTCTGCTACTAGTTTCTTCTAGTAATGGTTGTTGTTTGTTAATTATATCATGAATAAACTTTCCTGCTAGTAGTGTAGTAATAATAATGAACAAGCTTTTAACTGCTAGTAATGTTGTAGTAGTAATTAAGATGAATAAAGTCTTATGCGGGTTGTTAATAATAATCACCTAATGAAATAAACCTAACAGCCAGACAGAGATCTGACAAAACTATGAACTGAGAAAAACGTACTTACAACAAATTCTTTATTAGTGAAACTTCTGGCTCTCACATAAACGAAGATCTCTTTATACAACAACAGCTTTCTGACACATAAACCACAGCTCACTCTACGCACATCAACAAAAAGCTCTCTCACATAAACAAACGCTCTCTCTATACAACAACAAACGCTCTCTCTCTATACAACAACAAACGCTCTCTCTCTATACAACAACAAACGCTCTCTCTATACAACAACAAACGCTCTCCTACGTATCGTTGAACGCGCCTATTTATACTGGCTACCACCACGTCATGACTTACACTCATTGCCAGATCTCATTCAGCGGGAGAAATAACATCTCGTTCAGTAAGAAAATAATTTACATAGTAAAATAAAATAACCAGAGATAGTAAAAATCAAAAGGAAAGTGAATCTAGAGTATACGTTACAAGTGGGACACCCTGTATTAAAGAGGTCGGGCACTGGACTGCACTGTGAGACGGTAGGAACCAAAGCCTGGTTTACGGGAGGGTCTTAAAAGAAAAGTGTTTGATCAATGCATCCTTCCAGTGCTTACGTATGGTGCAGAGACGTGGACCTTAACTAAAAGAGACATACAAAGGCTGCAGACAACTCAAAGAAAAACATGGAGAGGTGCATGCTTGGTGTAACCAGGAGAGATAAGAAGAGGAACTCGTGGATCCGAAAAAGGACAAGAGTGGAAGATATCATGATCAGAGTTAAATCCCTGAAATGGCAATGGGCTGGACATACTGCCAGAAGGACAGATCATCGATGGACAGCCGAAATTTTAGATTGGATTCCAAGGGACAGGAAAAGACATAGAAGAAGACCACATGGGAGATGGGTGGATGAAATTCGAAAGTATGCAGGGGTGACACGGATGAGACTGGCACAAGACAGACCGTTGTGGAGGAAACTTGGGGAGACCTTCGTCCAGCAGTGGATTGATAATGGTTGACAATGATGATGATGATGATTTGTTCTCAATGTTTATCCGCTGGAAAAGAGTTAAAATGGTAATTTCGGAACTGTGCGTTGAAACACATGGAAACGATCCGGTCCCATGCAGCATAGGAACGTAGGATGCAACCAATCACTATCGCTTTGGAGTGGAAGGTGGCGTGGCCTAATCCATTATACCTGAGGTAGAGGGGTGAAAGCGTCTTGCTTAGGACCCCAAACTATCTACGTCGGTCTCTGGGCAAAAAAAGCGCCGAACTGCGCGTCTGCTGTTCTGAAAGCTACTGTACCCGGATCAAAGACCACAGCAGCACTACAAAAATTATTTTAAAATGCAAGTAATTAAAGTTGTTTTTTGCTTTGAATAATAAAGCTCACTCGGAGTGAATAATTTTAATTCATCAACATCAACGATTCTCCATCCACTACACTGTTAAAAATTTTGTGTAGGTTGCACCAAAAACTGGTGCTACACCAGCTTCACCAGTTTCTGAGAAAGAATATACCTTTCTATGGTGCAAACAAAATCCAACAACATGGTGCAACTTTGCACTACTGTACCACATTATGTGCAAGGTTTCAACATGTTGTTGGGTTTTATTTGCACCACACAATGGTGTGTCTTTTGTTAGAAAGTGATGAAGTTGGTGTAGCATCACTTTGGTCCAAAATACCACAAAATTTTTAATAGTATACTGGATGAAGGTCTCACAAAGTTTTTTGCACAACGTTCTATATACTTTGGGCCATTCTCTTCCACGTCACTTCGACATACTATCGAATTTTGTCCACCCATATTCCACGTGGCATTCTTTTGAGTCTTTTTCTGTCCTTGGTGTACAACCTAATGTTTCATTTCTCCAATAGTAGTCGGTTCTTCTAGCAAGATGTCCACCTATTTCCACTTGAGGATCTTTACTTTTATCATGATGTCATCCGTTCTTGTCATTTTCCTGATCCAAGGGTTACTTCTCCTATTCCTCCTGGTCAGTGGCGAATTTAGAGTCACCGGAACCCTGACAAGCTTCATGTTGCCAGCCATTGAAACAAGAAAAATTGTTGTCGCATATTCCCACTTCCCCATTTTTAATTTCTCATACTAATGTACGAATGAGAAAGGGTTGTAATCGCAACAAAATTCCACTTCAACAGAAATACACCTTTGGGATTCCCCCCTTACATGATTTTACTATTTTTATGGTGGTTTCTGTTCGTTAATCTGTCTGTCTGTCTGTGTAGTTTGTTGCCGCCATAACTAAAAAACTGTTATAGCTACCAAGACGAAATTTGATATTTAGGGGTTTTGTGATGCCCTGATGGGGAAGAAAAAGCTACAAGTGGAAAAGTCTTTGTTAAAGAAGAAAAAGTAAGAACTTTTATAAGGATCGCCACTGAAGCACAGTACTGACATTTAAGATTTTACACACGGATAGTTTATGGCACTGCTTTGAAATTTATGTAATGTGCAGTGTTGGATCTGCTGTTATATTCAATCAGATTCAGATTCAACCACTCTGACATTTCACCTAAATATCCCTAATATGGATGAAAACAATTAGTGTGTCTCGTAAAACCAAATTCTTCAATGCTATTTTACTGCTTTGGTGATAGTCATTGTAATTGCCTCTTGATCTGGGGTGAACGAGGAAAAGGGAATTTTAAGGGAAAATATTAAATACAGAATTAAGAAGCAAAATGTTTGTTACATTCTAAGAAAATCTGCCAGAAATAAAATCTGAGCTCACACACAAATTCAGTGAAGTAGATACTAAGTGATATTACTTTCAAAGGGAATTTTAGGCAGCCTGCATTTAAGCTAGTGAGTTAATACTTGTAGATGACGGACGGAATTTATCCCCCACTCTATGGCGTTTTCTTTCTTTCTTTTTTTTTTTTTTTTTTTTGTACGTAGGGGGCGAAGAAAAATGATAAAAATTGTTATTTGGGTGCCCCGCGCCTGGGTTTCGTGGGGTCCTTGTGAATTTGCCACTGTTCCTGGTTATTCCAGGCATGCACCTCTCCATGCTTTTTTCAGTAGTTTCCAGCCTCATGCACCTCTCCATGCTTTTTTCAGTAGTTTCCAGCCTCATGCACCTCTCCATGCTTTTTTCAGTAGTTTCCAGCCTCATGCACCTCTCCATGCTTTTTTCAGTAGTTTCCAGCCTCATGCACCTCTCCATGCTTTTTTCAGTAGTTTCCAGCCTCATGCACCTCTCCATGCTTTTTTCAGTAGTTTCCAGCCTCCTTTTCAGTTAAGCTCCACATCTCTAATCTGTTGTAAGAACTGGAAGGATGCATTGATCAAACACTCATCTTTTAAGACATAATGGTGAATTGCTCTTGAAATTGTACTATATCTTCCAAATGCTCTTCAGAGTCGTTTTATATGCCTATTAATTTTTTCTTCAGTGTGGCTCTCTTTTGATATACGTTATCCAAGATAAATGTAGTCATCATGCAGTTACTTATAAATTTGCGCAATCAACCACCAATTCTTCAGTTACCATTAATTAACTGCACATCAACATGAGCTCCCATAGAGGGGAGTAAGAGGTGGCATTTGTCCTCCCACTGCAAATGGGGTTATGTCCTTTCTGTCCTTGGAAGGTACTACAGAGATTTTGACAATAATACTAATTCTGATTGCTAATTTTTCTGTAGAACTTCTCTATGCATATATATTAAGTAAAAATAGGAAAAACGTGAATTTCCAGTTGGAAAAAAGCGAAAATTTACAGTACAAAATATCGATGAAATTTTCCATTGCATGTTTGAGAAGAGCGGTCATATGTACAGTATGGAAAAGTATGAAAGGCAAAGAAGTGGAAAATACATCATCCTCTGCAGCAGGTGTTCACTATTAGACAGATCTCTCGAAATATTCCCCAGAAATTTGTAAAGATATTTTTTAATTCTTGTTTCTTCAGTGTGGCTGTCTTTTGATATGGGGTTTCGTTACACAGGTGGCCAAAACGATTAAAAGAACGGCAAAGGAATTTTCTCATTGTCTTATCATGCTGTCTAATTTCATTTATCTATCTGTTTAACGTAGTTTTTGGATCTTCTGGTTTCCAATGAAATTTATGTGTTAAGAGCATGCTAAATTTATTTAGATAACAAGAAGGCACAGTGAAAATTTGCATGTGGTGTTTGTATATGTTATTTGCATCAAACAGAAGTCATTACTCTTTCCACGTTTATAAGTGAGTCACGGAAAAATTATCATTGGTCGCCACCGGGAATCGAACCCAGGTCTTCCAGTTACGCGCCGGATATGCTTCCACTGCACCACAGCGGCCTCAAATTTCTCCAGACTCACATACACTAACTGCCAAGCCAATTTGGCAGGTTGCTTCTTGGAACCCCACACAATGCTGGGGATTCACCAAAGATGGTAAGCGCACAATGCTGGGGATTCACCAAAGATGGTAAGCGCACAATGCTGGGGATTCACCAAAGATGGTAAGCAGCAACTGAACAAATAATTAGAAGGCGAATGAATAATTAATACAGACATTTGACCTGGACTAGGAATATTAAACAGAAGTCATCACTCTTTCCACCAATGAGAATTTTCCCGTGACTCACTTATAAATGTGGAAAGACTGATGACTTCTGTTTGATGTTCCTAGTCCACGTCAAATGTCTGTATTAATTATTCATTCGCCTTCTAATTATTTGTTCGGTTTCTGCTTACCATCTTTGGTGAATCCCCAGCATTGTGCGGGGCTCCAAGAAGCAACCTGCCAAATTGGCTTGGCAGTTAGTGAGTGTGAGTCTGGAGGAATTTGAAGTCGCTGTGGTGCTGTGGTGCAGTGGAAGCATATCCGACGCGTAACTGGAACACCCTGGGTTCGATTCCCAGTGGCGACCAATGATAATTTTTCCGTGACTCACTTATAAATGTGGAAAGACTGATGACTTCTGTTTGATGTTCCTAGTCCACGTCAAATGTCGGTATTAATTATGTTATTTGCAGTTACAACTTCTATTTGGCCCCTTCTGGAAACTAAGCTATGGGCCCCCATGCACATCAATTTTGTTTTATTAATTTCATCTTTATCCTACTCAGTAAATTCATCTTTAACCCTACTTCATTACTCTTTTCAGCAAATTCCTGGATCACAGCCTGCTGCTCTGAGGCTGTTCTTGAAAAAATGACTATGCCGTCTGTAAAACGAAGGTGGGTTAAAACAATCTCCATTGATTTATTTTACCCTGTCTTCATAGTTCAATGATTGAAAGACATCCCGCAATGTGACATTGAAGAGCTTGGGAGTTGGAAGATATACTCTCATTTAATCTCAGTCCCTTATAACATAAATGTTTTAAAATGGGTCGCAGATTTGAACTTTTACATTAGGTTTGACCTTACTAAATTTCAATCTTGAATATCGCTCTACTCTCAACATGAATACAGCTCGCTCAAATCACATTGAATACTCACATAAATCATTCATGAATCGCTCTCTCAAAATGAATACTGCTCAACTAATATTGCACAATGAGCTCTTATCTCAGATGTCTTTAACTACGTAGCTTACCCTTTCGCCAGCTGTCAGGATTAGCAACATCAAATTCATCGGAAGGAACTCTGGTGTTAAGTCAGAAAATATTTAACGAGAAGAAATCAAATGTACATAAGACAGGAACTCATTTACATGTTATATCATCATCATCATCATCTACAGCAGCAGCAGCCATTATCAGTCCACTGCTGGATGAAGATCCTCCTAAGTCTCCTCCGTGCTTCTTTGAGCAGCAGCAGCAGCTGTTGTGAATCCACTGCTGGATGAAAGTCTCAATAACTCTCCTCCACAACTTTCTGTCTTCAGTAATTTTCTTCTGTATGATTTCGGAATTATTTTTGAATTTTATCCACCAATATCCCACATCGTATTCTTCTGGGTCTTTTTATGACTCTGGTATTCAGTCTAGTATTTCAGTTGTCCAACAGTGGTCAGCTCTTCTAGCAATATATCCACCCCATTACCGCCAGAGCCGGATTAAGGGAGGGTCTATAGGGGCTATAGCCTTGGGGCGCAGCATGACCAAGGGCCCAGGAGTCATGACCAGGCAAATAATATATATATATATATATCATCATCATCATCATTGTCAACCATTATCAATCCACTGCTGGACGAAGGTCTCCCCAAGTTTCCTCCACAACGGTCTGTCTTGTGCCAGTCTCCTCCATGTCACTCCCGCATACTTTCGAATTTCATCCACCCATCTTCCATGTGGTCTTCTTCTGGGTCTTTTCCTGTCCCTTGGAATCCAATCTAAAATTTCGGCTGTCCATCGATGGTCTGTTCTTCTGGCAGTATGTCCAGCCCATTGCCATTTCAGGGATTTAACTCTGATCATGACGTCTTCCACTCTTGTCATTTTTCGGATCCACGTGTTCCTCTTCTTATCTCTCCTGGTTACACCAAGCATGCACCTCTCCATGCTACTTTGAGTTGTCTGCAGCCTTTGTATGTCTCTTTTAGCTAAGGTCCATGTTTCTGCACCATACGTAAGCACTGGAAGGATGCATTGATCAAACACTTTTCTTTTAAGACATAATGGCATATTGCTCTTGAAAATTATGCTGTTTCTTCCAAAAGCTCTCCAGGCAAGTTTTGTACGCCGATTAATTTCTTCATCAATGTGACCCTCACTTGATATCTGCTGTCCAAGATAAACGTATGTGTCTGTTATCTCCAGCTTTTCTCCATCAATCGATAAATCTTCATTTCTTGTAAAAGCATTGTACATCACTTTTGTCTTCTGAAAGTTCATTTTTAATCCCACTTCTTTACTCTTGTCAGCAAGTTCCTGGATCATACTCTGTAGCTCTGATGGGGTAGTTGCAAAAATGACTATGTCATCAGCAAAACGAAGGTGGGTTAGATAATCTCCATTAATCTTTATGCCTTTGTTTTCCCAGTTCAGTGATTGAAAGATATTTTCCAATGTGGCATTAAAGAGCTTCGGAGATATGGTGTCACCTTGTCTCACTCCTTTTCCAATTTTTATGTGTGTTGTATTTTCAAACAGCCGAATCTTTGCACTTGCATTTTCATAGATGTTATTAATAATATTAATGTATGCATCTTCAATACCGCAGGATTTCAGAGCCATTGCAACTGCTGATGGTTTCACCGAATCAAAGGCTTTTTCATAATCGATAAAAGCCATGCACAATGGAAGTTCATATTCCCTCGCTCTTTCAATTAGTTCTCTCAGTACGTGGATATGATCTATTGTGCTGTAGCCACTCCTGAATCCAGCTTGTTCTCTCGGTTGAGCCATGTCCAGTGTCACCTTCAAGCGGTGTGAAAGAACTTTAGTGAAGATTTTATAAACCACTGATAGGAGGCTGATAGGTCTGTGGTTCCTGAGATCCTCAATGTCACCTTTTTTATGTAGCAAGATCATTGTAGCGTTGTTCCAATCCTCAGGAAATTTCCCTTCATTAAGGCATCGAGTGAAAATTTGGGCGAGTACTGTTTCGATTTCTCCACTTGCTTCTTGTATGATGTCTACAGTAATTCCATCTTCTCCTGGAGCTTTTCCCCGCTTCATGTTCTTGATTGCATGTGCAACTTCTGCTGGAAGGACTGGAAGAACTCTAGTACTGGTACCTTTCATGATGTCTGGAGTATATGTATCATCCCTTTCATATAATTTGGAGTAGAAATCTTTCACTCTTGTCAAAAATTCGCCTCTATTTCTTGTTACAGAACCATCTTCTTTTCTCAGTGCCATAATCTGTTTTCCCTTACTGAGATGTCCCTTTGCTATCTTTAGGCTTTGGTTGTTTTCAATTGCTTTCCTTACTAGTTCACAGTTGAATTTCCTTACGTCTTCAGTGATACTTTTTCGTACTGTCTTGCATAGCTCTATATATTCCACTTTGGAAGTCACATCTTCTTTAGTTGTCCTCATCACTCTTCTTTTTTGCATCAACATTTTGGTTTTTCCTGATAATTTGTTCACATGCAATTTGTTCTTAGACCCAGCTAATTTTGTTGCTGTTTCCATAAGAGCTTTGGTTACTTTTCTGTTAACTTCAGAAATATCCACTTCTTCCGATGTTAGGCCTTCTAAAGCAGAGAATCTGTTCTTCAGTTCCAATTTGAAGTTATTATGGTGTTTTTAAGGTTGGTTATGTCAATACATTTTGTTTGTCTTATGAGCTTGCTACGTTCGAGTTTAGTGTTGAGGTGCATCTTACATCTCACCAATCTATGGTCACTGCCTGTGTTGAACTTGTTTAGCACACTGCAGTCTTCTATGAAGAATTTTTTGTTACACATAATAAAATCAATTTCACTTGTCGTCCCATTTGGATGTCTCCATGTCCATTTCCTGTGTGGCTTTTTCTTGAAAAAGGAGTTCAAGATGAAAAACCCTTCTGCCTCTGCAAACTCTACGAGAGTATTTCCACGCTGGTTTCTGTTGCCGTGACCGAATTTACCTACTGAAGTTTCATTCTGTTGCCGTGACCGAATTTACCTACTGAAGTTTCATTCTGTTGCCGTTGCCCTATTTTTGCATTGAAATCTCCCATAATTATCTTCAAGTGCTGCTTACCTTTATTATTTAGATGACGAATTTCCTCATAAAATTCTTCAATTTCTTCTTCAGCATGACTTGTGGTGGGTGCATAAGTTTGAATAATCTGAGCCTGGTATCTTCTCGAGAGTTGGATAACGAGTCGTGCAGCTCTGTCAGAGGAACTTTCAACTTCTACAACTTTATCCTTCAGTTTCTTGTTTATTATAAATCCAACACCACTAGTTCTGCCAGTATCTGTTCCACGATAGTAGAAGAGATGTCCACTTTCCAGTTCAATGAGATCTTCTCCTTTTCTCCTTACCTCACTTAGCCCGACGATGTCCCACTTGATCCTTTGTAGTTCCTCTTCCAATTCAAGAAGCCTTGAATCAGAAGATAGGGAGCGTCCGTTATACGTCGCCAAGGTCAGCATCAGATGGCAGCCTAGTCCGGTCCTCCGGGGATTCTTAGCACCCTCTGCCTTCATGTCGCACTGGCCGCTGCCTTGGCCAGGTACATTCCAGCTGCCGGAGACTGAGGGCCAAGATTTAAGTCGTGGAGTCATTTTGGAGGGGTTTGGCCATAACTCACCACGCTGGCCAAGCGGGTTGGTGAGTGTGGGATAGCATTTCCTCTAATCCCGATGGTATAGTTATACCGCTATGGGCGGTCGTCAGAGCCCCTTTAGTGGGAACAGGATGTACCACGAGAAGGCGGGGCTGACATTTGTCAAGGAGAGGCTGTGATGTTACGCATCACCTGACCTTACATCCCATATATATATATATATATATATATATATATATATATGGGATGTAAGGTCAGGTGATGCGTAACATCACAGCCTCTCCTTGACAAATGACATTTGTCAAGGAGAGGCTGTGATGTTACGCATCACCTGACCTTACATCCCATATATATATATATATATAGGTCAGGTGATGCGTAACATCACAGCCTCTCCTTGACAAATGTCAGCCCCGTCTTCTCGTGGTACATCCTGTTCCCACTAAAGGGGCTCTGACGACCGCCAATAGCGGTATAACTATACCATCGGGATTAGAGGAAATGCTATCCCACACTCACCAACCGGCTTGGCCAGCGTGGTGAGTTATGGCCAAACCCCTCCAAAATGACTCCACGACTTAAATCTTGGCCCTCAGTCTCCGGCAGCTGGAATGTACCTGGCCAAGCAGCGGCCAGTGCGACATGAAGGCAGAGGGTGCTAAGAATCCCCGGAGGACCGGACTAGGCTGCCATCTGATGCTGACCTTGGCGACGTATAACGGACGCTCCCTATCTTCTGATTCAAGCCTTCTTGAATTGGAAGAGGAACTACAAAGGATCAAGTGGGACATTGTCGGGCTAAGTGAGGTAAGGAGAAAAGGAGAAGATCTCATTGAACTGAAAAGTGGACATCTCTTCTACTATCGTGTGACAGATACTGGCAGAACTAGTGGTGTTCGATTTATAATAAACAAGAAACTGAAGGATAAAGTTGTAGAAGTTGAAAGTTCCTCTGACAGAGCTGCACGACTCGTTATCCAACTCTCGAGAAGATACCAGGCTCAGATTATTCAAACTTATGCACCCACCACAAGTCATGCTGAAGAAGAAATTGAAGAATTTTATGAGGAAATTCGTCATCTAAATAATAAAGGTAAGCAGCACTTGAAGATAATTATGGGAGATTTCAATGCAAAAATAGGGCAACGGCAACAGAATGAAACTTCAGTAGGTAAATTCGGTCACGGCAACAGAAACCAGCGTGGAAATACTCTCGTAGAGTTTGCAGAGGCAGAAGGGTTTTTCATCTTGAACTCCTATTTCAAGAAAAAGCCACACAGGAAATGGACATGGAGACATCCAAATGGGACGACAAGTGAAATTGATTTTATTATGTGTAACAAAAAATTCGTCATAGAAGACTGCGGTGTGCTAAACAAGTTCAACACAGGCAGTGACCATAGATTGGTGAGATGTAAGATGCACCTCAACACTAAACTCGAACGTAGCAAGCTCATAAGACAAACAAAATGTATTGACATAACCAACCTTAAAAACACCATAATACCAATTGGAACTGAAGATCAGATTCTCTGCTTTAGAAGGCCTAACATCGGAAGAAGTGGATATTTCTGAAGTTAACAGAAAAGTAACCAAAGCTCTTATGGAAACAGCGACAAAATTAGCTGGGTCTAAGAACAAATTGCATGTGAACAAATTATCAGGAAAAACCAAAATGTTGATGCAAAAAAGAAGAGATGAGGACAACTAAAGAAGATGTGACTTCCAAAGTGGAATATATAGAGCTATGCAAGACAGTACAAAAAAGTATCACTGAAGACGTAAGGAAATTCAACTGTGAACTAGTAAGGAAAGCAATTGAAAACAACCAAAGCCTAAAGTTAGCAAAGGGACATCTCAGTAAGGGAAAAAACAGATTATGGCACTGAGAAAAGAAGATGGTTCTGTAACAAGAAATAGAGGCGAAATTTTGACTAGAGTGAAAGATTTTTACTCCAAATTATATGAAAGGGATGATACATGTACTCCAGGCATCATGAAAGGTACCAGAGTTCTTCCAGTCCTTCCAGCAGAAGTTGCACATGCAATCAAGAACATGAAGCGGGGAAAAGCTCCAGGAGAAGATGGAATTACTGTAGACATCATACAAGAAGCAAGTGGAGAAATCGAAACAGTACTCGCCCAAATTTTCACTCGATGCCTTAATGAAAGGAAAGATTCCTGAGGATTGGAACACCGCTACAATGATCCTGCTACATAAGAAAGGTGACATTGAGGATCTCAGGAACTACAGACCTATCAGCCTCCTATCAGTGGTTTATAAAATCTTCACTAAAGTTCCTTCACACCGCTTGAAGGTAACACTGGACATGGCTCAACCGAGAGAACAAGCTGGATTCAGGAGTGGCTACAGCACAATAGATCATATCCACGTACTGAGAGAACTAATTGAAAGAGCGAGGGAATATGAACTTCCATTGTGCATGGCTTTTATCGATTATGAAAAAGCCTTTGATTCGGTGAAACCTCCAGCAGTTGCAATGGCTCTGAAATCCTGCGGTATTGAAGATGCATACATTAATATTATTAATAACATCTATGAAAATGCAAGTGCAAAGATTCTGCTATTTGAAAATACAACACACACAAAAATTGGAAAAGGAGTGAGACAAGGTGACACCATATCTCCGAAGCTCTTTAATGCCATATTGGAAAATGTCTTTCAATCACTGAACTGGGAAAACAAAGGCATAAAGATTAATGGAGATTATCTAACCCACCTTCGTTTTGCTGATGACATAGTCATTTTTGCAACTACCCCATCAGAGCTACAGAGTATGATGCAGGAACTTGCTGACAAGAGTAAAGAAGTGGGATTAAAAATGAACTTTCAGAAGACAAAAGTGATGTTCAATGCTTTTACAAGAAATGAAGATTTATCGATTGATGGAGAAAAGCTGGAGATAACAGACACGTACGTTTATCTTGGACAGCAGATATCAAGTGAGGGTCACATTGGTGAAGAAATTAATCGGCGTACAAAACTTGCCTGGAGAGTTTTTGGAAGAAACAGCATAATTTTCAAGAGCAATATGCCATTATGTCTTAAAAGAAAAGTGTTTGATCAATGCATCCTTCCAGTGCTTACGTATGGTGCAGAGACGTGGACCTTAGCTAAAAAAGACATACAAAGGCTGCAGACAACTCAAAGTAGCATGGAGAGGTGCATGCTTGGTGTAACCAGGAGAGATAAGAAGAGAAACACGTGGATCCGAAAAATGACAAGAGTGGAAGACATCATGATCAGAGTAAAATCCCTGAAATGGCAATGGGCTGGACATACTGCCAGAAGAACAGACCATCGATGGACAGCCAAAACTTTAGATTGGATTTTAAGGGACAGGAAAAGACCCAGAAGAAGACCACATGGAAGATGGGTGGATGAAATTCGAAAGTATGCGGGAGTGATATGGAGGAGACTGGCACAAGACAGACCGTTGTGGAGGAAACTTGGGGAGACCTTCGTCCAGCAGTGGATTGATAATGGTTGACGATGATGATGATGATGATGATATATACTGAAGAGTAAAGCTGAAAACTAAGGAAAAACTTTTAATTTAAAGCGAAAGTTGCAAAATATTCTTCTTTCTGTTTAATAGTAACAGATGAAGAGCATGGGTCGGGCCATGAAAGTTATGGATGCAAGCTAAATTGTTAACTAAAGCTAGGTCATACAACTCTGCGGAGGTCATGACATATATATTTTTTTAAAACAATTTTTGGTGGGCTTATTACTTGCATCTATGGCTTTGCAGAAACCCATTTCCAACTAGGTCTTTGTGGAAGTGAGAGAATGCAGAGTTTTTGCTGGTCCTTGATAAAGCCAAAGCTCAGTATTCTCGACACTTTCTACATTCAGTTGTTTTATTTTATTTTTTATCTTTTTCTCCTTATTTACTCACACACCGGTAGATACATAACCTTTTCTATGTTGTACTTGGTATGAGTCAAAAATATATATTTTTTTTTTGCTTAGGTCTCTTCTTAATAGAATATATATATATATATATATATATACTGAAGAGCAAAACTGAAGACTAAGGAAAACTTTAGAATTTAAAACGAAAGTTGCAAAATAACCTGAAGATCAAAACGCGCAACGCAGCAGTTTTGAAAATTCAGAATTCACATTCTATTAAGAAGATACCTAAGGAAAAAATACATATATAATTTTGACTCACAAGTACAACATAGAAAAGGTTACGTATGTATCTACCGGTGTGAGTAAAAGGAGAAAAGATAAAAAAATAAAATAAAAACAACTGAATGTAGAAGGTGTCGAGAATACTGAGCCTTGGCTTTATCAAGGACCAGCAAACTTGCATTTCTCACTTCCACAAAGATTTAGTTGGAAATGGGTTTCTGCAAGGCCATAGATGCAAGTAACATTCCCACCTAAAATTGTTTTAAAAATATATATATGTCATGTCCCCTCCGCAGAGTTGCATGACCTAGCTTTCTAAGTTAACAATTTCGCTTGCATCCATTACCTTCCTGGCCCGACCCATGCTCTTCATCTGTTACTATTAAACAAGAGAGAAGAAGATTAAAGAGAACTCAAGCTGTGAGAGTGACATAATAATTAGAAATAATTTTCAGCTATAACGAAATGCCAAGTTCGTTTGAGAGAGAATTTAAACCTGAAAAACAATGCAAAAGAAATCCAAATTTTTACACATTGCAATTAAAAAAGGAAATATTAATTTTTAAAAACAGATTTTTGAAAGAAAAACTTGAGTCTAAAACCCCTACTCTACAACTTATGACAGCACGAAAACGAGAATAAGTTAAAGACAATAATTAACTAAAGAAAACTTTGTGAAAGTTATATGACTTAAACAGTTAGTTGCAATATGTACAAAGTATTTCAGCAGTGCTTAAGTGCATAATTAATTAGTTATTAAGAACTTAACTACTTTGAAAATACAGCGCAAAGAAAAGGAACAATCTTAGCCATCTGCTGTTCCTAGGTACCCCAAAAGACGCGCAAAGTTACCAAGAAAAGAAAGAGTTAAAACCCGCAAAAATGTTAACAGACAAGCCAGTGTCAAAAGCTGAAAAGCAAAAAATCAACAGAGAAAAAGTACATGAAGTACAAACATTGAACTTATAAAACCTAAAACTCCAAATACAAGGAAGAGAGCTTACCTCTTGTGCGACTAAACTTTCTCCTCACAAGAGTAAAACATGGCTGACCTCTTCCGTAACACTTCTGCCACTCCCTGGTCGCTGGGGGCAGTGAGGGTGGGGCTGATGGCCTCCTCATACAGAAAGAAACCAACTCGCGGAGATTTTAACCAGAGAAAAAAATATATAAACTTAAGACTGTGGATCTGTATGATCAGAAAGAGCAGAATTAACTCTCCGGAATACATGAGAAATATTATAAAATACACGAGTAGTGTATTTAATAATCTTTGCATGTATTAAATCACCTTAGTGAGCTTCTATAGATTAATTCAGAATCTTATTAATTTTAATGTTGGTTTTACTATTTTTAGTATAGCTATCCTAGTGATGAATAAATAGTTTTCTTTTTTTTATTTGTTATTTATTTTTATAAACAGATTTTTAAGCTTTTTTGTGATTTTGTTTATATTATTTAATTTTTTTGTTTTAATAGGACCTTCATATCCATAGCACTAAGGTTCCTTTAGGTAGCTAATAGGCATCCTCTAGCCAACTTCCTTACGGCTTTGATTGGTCAGAATCATATTATTAACTGTGTAGAAAATTAAAGCAGATCTGCCAACCTTACTCTATTATTCAGAATAATTTTTCTTAAAGTTCTTTTTGATGAAAGAAGAAGGAATTTCGTTCTCTAGAAAACTATCTAATAGTATATTAATGTGGTAATTGAAGTCCAAATTGTTGCTGCAAATTCTTGAAATTCTTAGGACCTGAGAAATTAGTACATTCTCAATTACTTTGGTTGAAATGTTATTATTCCAGTGTAGATATTTAATTACTTTGAAAGGAAAATTAACTCTTTTATCAAAGAGGCTAATAGATGGGTTACCTCTGTTGAGCTTAATGCTTAAGTCTAGGAACTCAAGTTCCTGATTACTGTGGTTGGTTTTACATAAGTTAAGAGAGCTAGGATAGATATTATCAAAATCACTCTCTATAACTTCTGAATTATTGATACACAGCAGATCATCAATATATCTAAAAGTGTAAAGGTAGTTATCTGAGCAGGTGGGGGTGATTTTAATGAATTTATATTCCTTAAAGAACAGGAATAGATTAGCGATATTCGTGGACGTTGATGTTCCCATGGGAATACCGTTCACTTGCTTATAGAGAGTATTATTATATAAGATATGGTTATTTTTTATGCAGCAATTGAGATAAGAGTTCCAAGTTCCTACATTAACAAATTGGTTAAGTTTAAATTCTGCATACAGCTCTTTAAAGGTAGTGATTATATCTGATAGAGGCAGATTAGTATATAGGTTTTCAAAATCATAACTATTAATATCTAGGGGACAAACTTTGAGTATAGTAGAAATTACTTCTGCATTATTATTAATTATAATTAATATTATATTATTATTAATTATTATTAATTATGTAAACCAACCACAGTAATCAGGAACTTGAGTTCCTAGACTTAAGCATTAAGCTCAACAGAGGTAACCCATCTATTAGCCTCTTTGATAAAAGAGTTAATTTTCCTTTCAAAGTAATTAAATATCTACACTGGAATAATAACATATCAACCAAAGTAATTGAGAATGTACTAATTTCTCAGGTCCTAAGAATTTCAAGAATTTGCAGCAACAATTTGGACTTCAATTACCACATTAATATACTATTAGATAGTTTTCTAGAGAACGAAATTCCTGCTTCTTTCATCAAAAGAACTTTAAGAAAAATTATTCTGAATAATAGAGTAAGGTTGGCAGATCTGCTTTAATTTTCTACACAGTTAATAATATGATTCTGACCAATCAAAGCCGTAAGGAAGTTGGCTAGAGGATGCCTATTAACTACCTAAAGGAACCTTAGTGCTATGGATATGAAGGTCCTATTAAAACAAAAAATTAAATAATATAAACAAAATCACAAAAAAAGCTTAAAAATCTGTTTATAAAAGAAAATAAAAACAAATAAAAAGAAAACTAGTTATTCATCACTAGGATAGCTATACTAAAAATAGTAAAACCAACATTAAAATTAATAAGATTCTGATTAATCTATAGAAGCTCACTAAGGTGATTTAACACATGCAAAGATTATTAAATACACTACTCGTGTATTTTATAATATTTCTCATGTATTCCGGAGAGTTAATTCTGCTCTTTCTGATCATACAGATCCACAGTCTTAAGTTTATATATTTTTTTCTCTGGTTAAAATCTCCGCGAGTTGGTTTCTTTCTGTATGAGGAGGCCATCAGCCCCACCCTCATTGCCCCCCAGCGACCAGGGAGTGGCAGAAGTGTTACGGAAGAGGTCAGCCATGTTTTACTCTTGTGAGGAGAAAGTTTAGTCGCACAAGAGGTAAGCCTTCTTCCTTGTATTTGGGTTTTAGGTTTTATAAGTTCAATGTTTGTACTTCATGTACTTTTTCTCTGTTGATTTTTTTGCTTTTCAGCTTTTAGGCACTGGTTTGTCTGTTAACATTTTTGCGGGTTTTAACTCTTTCTTTTCTTGGTAACTTTGCGCGTCTTTTGGGGTACCTAGGAACAGCAGATGGCTAAGATTGTTCCTTTTCTTTGCGCTGTATTTTCAAAGTAGTTAAGTTCTTAATAACTAATTAATTATGCACTTAAAGCACTGCTGAAATACTTTGTACATATTGCAACTAACTGTTTAAGTCATATAACTTTCACAAAGTTTTCTTTAGTTAATTATTGTCTTTAACTTATTCTCGTTTTCGTGCTGTCATAAGTTGTAGAGTAGGGGGTTTTAGACTCAAGTTTTCTTTCAAAAATCTGTTTTTTAAAAATTAATATTTCCTTTTTTAATTGCAATGTAAAAATTTAGATTTCTTTTGCATTGTTTTTTAGGTTTAAATTTTCTCAAACGAACTTGGCATTTCGTTATAGCTGAAAATTATTTCTAATTATTATGTCACTCTCTACAGCTTGAGTTCTCTTTAATCTTCTTCTCTCTGTTTAATAGTAACAGATGAAGAGCATGGGTCGGGCCAGGAAGGTTAATGGATGCAAGCGAAATTGTTAACTAGAGCTAGGTCATACAACTCTGCGGAGGACATGACATATATATATTTTTTAAAACAATTTTAGGTGGGAATGTTACTTTGCATCTATGGCCTTGCAGAAACCCATTTCCAACTAGGTCTTTGTGGAAGTGAGAAAATGCAGAGTTTTGCTGGTCCTTGATAAAGCCAAGGCTCAGTATTCTCGGACACCTTCTACATTCAGTTGTTTTATTTTATTTTTTTATCTTTTCTCCTTTTACTCACACCGGTAGATACATAACCTTTTCTATGTTGTACTTGGTGTGAGTCAAAATTATATATGTATTTTTTTGCTTAGGTATCTTCTTAAAAGAATATATATATATATATATATTTATAAAATAGTTTTACTTTAGTCTCTTATGATAGCCCAGAAACGAAGGCTGGAAGAGGAACAGATTCCAAAGCAGTGACTCAAGAAGGCTAAAAGGTTTCATGTCGCTATGTACAGTGGGGTCGGCGACACAGTTTAAACATTTTCACTACCACCATCCACCCACACCACCCAATTTGCACTTGGAACCGTTAATGGTTGAAGTCCCCCTGTGTCGTCACATTGCATTTAACAAAAGAGATGAAATGAGATAGGTATATAATGATAAATCATTAGAAAATCCATAACAAAATCTAGGAATCTTAAGCTTTTAACTCATGTTCTTATGGGAACAATGAAAAATATAGTAACTCTGTAGATAATTTTTCAGTTTGAAGAATGTCCTACTTATTAATTATCACAAGCATATTGCTACAGTTTCGTGTTTAAACTGACTTCATAATGATTTTCTGTCATAAGTTCTTTAGGGCCTACTCAGATGTCTTGGCCTTGGAGCCCACTAAGGCCGTAATCCGACCCTTATTACCACTTGAGCGCCTTTACTTTAATTATCAAGTCACCAACTTCTGTCATTTTCCTGATCAACGAGTTGCTTTTTCTTAACTTCCTTGGTTACACCAAGCATGCATCTCTTCATGCTTCTTTGAGTCGTCAGCAGCCTCTGTATTGTCTTTTCTTTTTTAGTTAAGGTCCATGTCTCAGACCTATGTTGGAAGGACGCATTGATTCAACACTTTCCTCTTAAGATATAAAGTAAATTTATCTTGAAAAACTGCAGTTTCTTCCAAATGAACTCCAGCTAAGTTCATTTCGCCTACTAATTTCTTCTTCGATGCGGTCCTCGTTTGTTATCCATTGTTCAAAATAAATGTAGGCATTAGTTACTTTTAGAATGTCCCCACGAACCTTTAAATGCTCAGTTACTGTAAAAGCATTGTACATCAATTTTGTTTTCTGTAAATACATCTGTAATTTCACTTATTGTTAGCAAATTCCTGGATCATACTTTGTGCTCTGTATGTCTTTATACACGTATTAATTTCTTCTTCGATGGCCCTCACTTGATACCGTCGGAGTCTGAGTGCTACACTTTGCATTGTGAAGTCATTTCGGGAGAAAAGGAAGGGGAGGGGGCATCATAACCGGCCAATATGGCCATGTGAGTTGGTATGCCTTTGTTAGTAAAACAAAATTTATAACCATGCCATGAATTATACTTAATAGACGCGTGCAGTTTTTAATTTTAACTTTGTTTTATTTTGAACTTGCCCTAAGGTTTCATGAATTTCAATTTAAAATAGAAATTTTAGATCCAGCATTTTCTCGGACATCAGCAGCACATTACAATGCAAACTTAGAAACATTTACAACAAAGTAATGTGATTCGGCCAACACTAAATGCATTGCAATAGTCTTGAAAACCACCTCGCCGTCCCGGTGCCGCAGTGGTCTAAGAGCTTGCTTCTGACTTTCCGTCTGAGATGGGTCTGTGTTCGAATCCGTTGAGGCATGGGTGTTGTGTTTGTCTTACGACACTGGCTGTCACCCTTCCCTGGAGTCAATGGCCCTAAATTAGGGACGGACGACTGCCTATAGCCCATGGAGTTGCTCACGGTGTTCGTTAAATCTCCAATAAACACACACACTAGCTTTTCCACACTTTAATGGCCGCTGATCGAGGTTATAGCTAGGCTTCACGCAAAATAGTACTGGCCGCCCATTGAGTTGCTCACGGTGGTCGTTAAACCTCCAAGAAAAAAATAATACTGCTCATGCAAAGTGGTACTGCTCCATTGACGGGGGTATCTCCAGATTTCTCATTCTAACTTATTTCGAAGAATCTGAGGAAGATTTTCTAAAGCACGGAAAGGTCAAAGCCGAAACTATGACAAGAACGAGCTATCTAGTTCATTTTCTTCCATTCTTCTGAAATCTATTTATTGCGGGAACACCGCCAGGTCAGAGGCGGCTTTTCAGGTGAAGTAGATGAAGTGCCTCTTCACCTATTTTACTCAAAATAAAGTTTTATTCAGTATTTTTTTAATAATATATTCTTTTTGCTTTTATTCAGTTCCAAAATACTGAAAATTTGGAATAGATATTAATTCACATGGCGCGCTCAATACGGAAAACAAATCCTTATACGTTAAACAGTGCAAGTAAAGAGCCGAAATGAGAATGCTTGGAAGTCTGCAGTTTTCCGCCGAGTTGTCATGGTAACCGTGACGTCACCCTCCCCAATCTGCTCGCTCAAGTGAAGTGTTTCAGCTTCAGGCGCTTTACCTCTGCATATTTCAGTTTTTGAGCGTAAAGTGGTGAGATATCACGGTGGAGCGGACGGACTACCAGGGTACCTTGCAATCTTTCCTTGTGGTGCTGTGATACATTATTTTCCGAAAGGAATTTGTTCTTTCGTGCTTTGTGATTATTTGTCGAAAGCTTTAACTGATATTTTAGGTTTGTGTACAATTTAACTGATAGTGATAGTTTTTAGTATGCATCCTGTGGACGACATTGCTTGTAATTTATTGAAACTCCATTTAATCTGTGGAAAGATGAAGATAAAAGAGACATTTTGCTTCAAGGACGACCGACGTATTTACTGCCAGTTGTTGCCAAGAACGAAATCAAGAAGAGCGGTAAATCTAACAATATTAATTTTAAAAATTGTTGGTTTACTGAATATAAATGGATTTGCGTTAATTTTCTGTTTTAATTATTTTTTTTTTGGCCTTGCTTTCTTTTTAGTAATAAACATTCGGCGTGGAATAAAGACAGATTCTCAGATTTATTAAGCGTAACACGGTCACTTTATGAACATGTTCTAGCGAACACCTGAAATGCGGATTAATGTTAAGGAATTTTGAAAAAATTCAAAACACCATTGCCGATGCCCTGAGGAAGAATGCTAGGCTTTTGAAAACGCATTTTAACGAAAACGTTAGTTTAAATAGACTTTTCCCGCAGACAGTGATTGATGCAATATTAGTCTATAGGCTACTGTATTTGAGGAAACAGGAACTAGCATTCCATGGCAATGACGAAAGCATGGGCTCGATAAATCGTGGAAATTGCATTGAATTACTTTCATTGTTGATATGAAAAAGTTCTTTAGAAATTGAAAATCAATACGAAAGGATAAAAAAACTATTCAAAATGAATTAATTGAATGTATTTCTGAATATATAAATGATCTTGTCAAAAATTAAATAAATTTTGATTGTTGATTCGGAAGGTGTATTGGTAGAGGGATTTTTGGGTTTCCATGATGTGAATGAAGATAAAACGTCAGGAGCTTTATACAAAATGCTAGACAAAATTTTGGAACAGTCTGATTACCAACAGAAATAAATAGGACAATGTTACGATGGGGCAAGTATAATGTCTGGACACTTAAATGGGCTACAGAAAAAAAAAGCCAAGGATAAAGCTTCTCAAGCTGTTTTTGTTCAGTGCTTAGTTAGTTCATCGTTTGAATCTTGTAATACACAAGAGTTTTTCTAAAATTTCTAAGTGTCGAATACTTTTTGCAAGCCTCGGTGGAATTGCTTCGTTTGTTCACCATTCTGCGAAGCGGTCTTATACACTTGTGTCAACAACCGCAAGACGCAGACCAACCATAACAGAAACCCGATGGTCCTCCACTTCGAAATTAGTAAGTGTGGTTGTTGAAAATTGGGATAAATTGAAGGAAGTGTTCGGATTTCTGACGAAGAGCGAATAATCAGACAAAAAATCAATTCATTTTGCTAATGGGTTTTTGAATGATATGAACACTTTCGAATTTGCATTTTTGGCTCCACAGATCTATTATTCGAACTTTTGAAGAAAAAAATAACTAAACATAAACTACTGTGTAACTCAAATTAAAAAAAAAAAAAAAAAAAACCTCGTGAAATTTTGAGCCATAAAAGGAACGATGAGTTATTTGAAACACAGTTTGGAAAAGCTAGCAAAATCACAGAAATAAGCACGGGAATATGCTGCTCTTACACAGGAAACAATTTTTCAAAATTATAAACAATTGTATTTTGAAATTTTGGACCACATTCTTATGGAAATCGATATAAGATTTCAATACTAAGAAACTTCAATTTGTCTGACTTGCTGACACAACCAAATTCGAATAATTTAATGCATGCTTTCCCTCTCGCGCTCTTGAAAATCTAAATTTTTACCGAAACATATTTACTAAACACCAGCGCTTTAAAAATAAACTGAGTCTTGTATATGCCGATGAAAAATTAAGGAATATATTGACTCAAGAATTCCTTCGAGTGTTTGACGGAGATAAAGACATTTCTACAAAAGATTATAAATTGGTTTTCCTCAGTTTAACAATTCCATCTACAAGTATGCCAGTGGAAAGTAGTTTTCTTAAAAGAATACAAACTTGCTAAAGAAACACTAGTTCCCAAGATAGACTTGCTTCTTTGGCAAATATTTCTATTCAGGAAGACTTTTATTGATGCTCACGAAGAAACAACCATCTAACCATCTTATGACGACATAATCGACAAATTTGCAGCTTTAAAAGGAAGAAAAATTGATTTAATATACAGAAAAAAGGTAAGTCCTCATTAAAGGATTTTCATTGTAGACAGTAGATATCTTTTCATACTGCTCTTGTACCTCTTCACCTATTTTTCCAACCACGAGCCGCCACTGGGCCAGGTATCAACTGCCTGCGTTACGCAGTAGCATGCTATACAAAATTATCCCCGATGAAGTAAGAACAACATATTTTGGGATACACATTGAAGTAGGAAACGTTGCTTTTTATTTATCTCAGTCATTCTTTTAAAAACTAGTTTTTTTCGTTCCTTTTTTCTGTATATGTGTGTGTTTTGTCTGGTGATTTAAGGACCACTACAAGCAATTCCTGCCTGGTGGCTCAGTGGTCTAAGCGCTGGCTTCTGATCAGTCGTCCGAGATGAGTCCTGATTCGAATCCCGTTGAGATATGGATGTTATGTTTGTTTCTCGGCATTAGCTCTCTCTCTTCCCTGGAACCAGTGGCCCTAAATTAGGGATGGCCGACTGCCTATAGCCCGTCGAGTTGTTCACTGTGAACGTTATAAACCCAAAACAAACAAGCGGTCGACCGTCTTAATTTAGGGTCACTGGTTCCAGAGAAAGGGACACAAACAGCGTCTTAAGCCACGTTACCACCAGGGTGGCTAATTATATAAACTCATTTTTTCCTCTATAGCTTTTTTTATTATTATTTGGAGTGTAACGACCACCATGAGTAACTCAATGAGCTACAGTATAAGCAGTTTTCTGTCACTAATTTAGGACCACTGGTTCCAGAGAAGGGAGAGACGCAGTACTGTAAGACAAACACACCTTCCATACTTTACTCGGAATTCGAATCCGGGCCGCCCCGGTGGCGCAGTGGTCTAAGGCGTTGGCCTCTGATCATTCGTCCGTAAGGGGTCCGGGTTCGAATCCCGGTCAGGCATGGATGTTGTGTTTGTCTTACGGCACTGGCTCTCTCCCTTCCCTGGAACCAGTGACCCTAAATTAGGGACGGGCGACTGCTTATATAGCCCATTGAGTTGCTCACGGTGGTCGTTAAACCTCCAATAAAAAAAAAAAAAAAAATTCGAATCCGGACCTATTTTGGATGAAAGATCAGCAGCCAGCGTTCTGACTATTGCTCTACAGGGGTGGCTCAACAGATTTTAAGAGGCAGGATTTGTTAGCACAACCATAAGCTGAACAAGAATTAGGCATGAAATCTATGAAGATTTTAAAAATCGCAGATTTCCTGTATATCTGTATTGACAACCGAACACGAACCCATCTCGGACCATACGTCCGATATGATTCAGGGTTCGAATTCCGATAAGCATGGATATTGTGTTTGTTTTAAGGCATTGGTTCGCTCCCTTCCCTGGAACCAGTGGCCCTAAATTAAGGACGAGCGACTGGTTATAGCCCATTGAGTTGCTCACGGTGGTTGTTATGCCACCAATAATAATAATAATAATAATTTAGGGCCTAGTGGATAGCGTAAGCAGCTACCATCCAAGCGGTCGTGGGTTCGATTCCACCTTGAACCAGCGCCAGCCGCCGTGGATTTCGACTTGAGATTACCTTCCTGAAAAAGTGTTGAACAGTTGCAGGAATGTGGCGCCATCTAGTGCTTACAACATCAGTTAAGAAGATACAATATCCACTGTTTAAGAAACCTGCAAGAGATAGTGTGCCGTGAGATAATACCACACTGTTTAAATTTCAGTTCCCTCTTTTCATAAAACCGATGGCGCTCCTGCGAGCTTCGATGCTATGATTTCGAAACGTTAGCATGCTTGGTGGATAGCGAGCAAAAAAGTAATTTATTTGTTAGATCGATCATGAAAAAAGTAATAATAAGAGTGTAACGTTGAAACGTGTTTTTTTTTTATTGGAGGTTTAACGACCACCGTGAGCAACTCAATGGGCTATAAGCAGTCGCCCGTCCCTAATTTAGGGTCACTGGTTCCAGGGAAGGGAGAGAGCCAGTGCCGTAAGACAAACACAACATCCATGCCTCACCGGGATTCGAACCCGGACCCCGTTCGGACGAATGATCAGAGGCCATCGCTTAGACCACTGTGCCACCGGGGGCGGCAGAACGTGTTTTGAACCTGTGTAACAGTGGTTACAGATCTTGTAAACAAAATGTAACTCTGTTTTCCGTGCCGAAAGATGAGGCAAGCTCAATGTGATTCAGCTATTGTTGAGATTTTATTTAATAATTTCTTTTGGCTTACTTCACATCGCTGTGGGTTTCTGTGGTTCATATCAGGGGTGTATAGAGAAATCTTTGGGAGGGTAGGGGTTAAAATCCACCAGCAGTACAAAATAAAAATGAAAAAAAAAATATTTTTGTTTTGTTTTATCTAATGTAAGTTGGTGAGTACATGTTTTTTCATGTTATTTAAACAATAATAAAAAATTCAAATTTTCGGGGACGAGGGCTCCATCCTCCACCTTATATATTGTATTGGTAAATCAGTGCCGTGAATTTTAATTTCTTGGTAAACTTCATGCAGCATGTATCACATTATCAAGTCACTAATGTGACACATACTTTACAATTTTTACTAAATTTCTGTTTGGATTTGTTGCGAGAAATATGGTTATCTCTGAGATCGTTTTGAACAAGTTACCATCTCGAACAATGGTTTATGTTTCAATTTACCAACAAAATTTTGTTTTGGGATATAAGTGAATTTCATTACTTTTATCTTTTAATAGCCAGTGAGATACGAACGGGACAGCAATTTAAAATCCTTACTGAGAGAGAGAGAGAGAGAGAGAGAGAGAGAGAGAGAGAGATGTTTTCTGGAATGCTCATGAACGATCGAGCGTTCTAAGGGGCATATAATTGTTAACACTTTACGGAAAAGTCACGTAAATTCAAGTGTTTAATTAGACATATAATTACGGAGAAAATTTGTGTGCAGTACTGTATTTGTACTTATCAGCCTTGTAACGCGTACATTCAATGCGAGATTACGCATTTCCCAATTAAAGTTGACGAAGCTTCCCCAAAACCCTCATTTGGAAGAATATTCACTTATATCTGTCCAAGCATGATATTAATAACTTTTAGTATAACTGCAGGATAACGAAAAAGATATTTTTTGTTAAAATTTTATTGAAATTACTATACTGCACGGAACGAGATGCATGTACATATATGAGCGTAGTTCACAGCAATAGCATCGAAGCTGTCTTCAGCGCCCTCTGTGATTTCATGATTTCAAGAACCCGTCTGCAGAAGCGCACGGTACACTATCTCTTCTAGCACCTATACCTACATACTGAAAAATCTTAACTCCATCAGGATGACACTAAGAAAGAGATTAACACATACAGCATCGAGTGTGGCTCAGGATAAAGTCACTCGCTTTCGAGCCTTAATTAGAGGGGCCCGTTCGACAAGTAAGTTACAGTCTCTAGAGGAAAGCAGTGAAGCAAGTGGCGTTGCCCCTGGCTACAAAAAGGAATAGTCAACGATCGGCAGGAGATGCTTCTGGGACTGCTAATCCCAAGACCAAGCCGGACCGGGCCGCCCCGGTGGCGCAGTGGTCTAAGGTGCTGGCTTATGATCATTCGTCCGTAAGGGGTCCGGGTTCGAATCCCGATGAGGTATGGATGTTGTGTTTGTCTTACGGCACTGGCTCTCTCCCTTCCCTGGAACCAGTGACCCTAAATTAGGGACGGGCGACTGCTTATAGCCCATTGAGTTGCTCACGGTGGTCGTTAAACCTCCAATAAAAAAAAAAGCCGGACCGGAGTGCAGGCCAACGCATGAGATGGAGTCCAGAAATTAACATCTACACCAGTGCTGAGACGGGCCGAGCCCGAGCCCGAAAGCCCGAAATACAGCGCAGGCGCAACTGGGCTCGAGCTGCGTAATACTTACTGGAGTTCGGGATCGGGCTCTGAGAGAGGGAGAGAATTTCTTCCCTTTTTTTTAATACGATTTACATGATTTATCACACGAGACTTTTTTACACTTTCTACTTGTTAAATAGAATTCTTCGGCAACTGAGTCTAGATGGGAAGTAGGAATTCGGCAGGGCTATTCATTTCGGGCTTGGGTAACAAATACCGTAGGCCATGAATTACAGGATTTCTGCGAAAGAAAAATTTCTTTAAGAACAACAGACAGTAGATAGCAAGCTGATGAAATTTCGCTCCTTACCTCAAAAAGGCAGCTCCCAGCTAATTCAATTGAGCAACGTACAACGTTGATTGTTGTGCCTCCCGATTTTTCCTGATACCCCCGGCCCCCCGAAACATTTCAGGAAAAATGAATGAATGGTCAAAGAAACTATAGAAATAGATACTCCGCAGTTGAGAAAGACATCGGTTAATTGCAAGGGTAGGAAAGAGTGGAAGTCTGGAAGAGAAGACTTTTTTTAATGCTTAAACAGGTTAATAAAGTTTTTCCGACTCGTTCGGCGGCGGGCTTGGGCTCGGGCTCTTAAAATTGAGCCCGAACTCAGCTCTGGTGTACTTCTTGCGAACATGCTACGAAGTGACTAAAATGGAAACAGAGATGACAATGTACAGGAAGAGACTCTATGACAAATGTCAACAGCAATACCTAGACATTCAAGTCGGCAAATAGCGTCTAGCAGATCAGAGACGGATCATTGTCGCAAAGAATATGTTACCATCTGCCGTCCTGGAAGCTATCAAGCAAGAACTAGGCGATCAACCACAGAGTAGCGAGCAGCACGCTGCAGAATGGTCTGCAATGTCTGATAACAAACATGAGACATAGTCAAAAGACCGGACCGAACGAAGTCAGCGGGTGCCATCAGCGGTTGTCAACGAGTTCAGGACAGCCTTCCTAGAGTTCGAAGGAATGGACCCAACGATGAGGCATAGATACCGAGGCAAAGACCTAACAGAGATCTATAAAAAATAACAGAACATCTCAACAAGTCTGTGCTACCAGCCTACCTAGATGATAATGGCACCACGTTAGAATCCATCCACACCGCTGTGTACTGTGCAGCAGTTGCCGCCACAAGACTAAACGGGAAAAACACCATCCATCAGAATGAACAAAGAACCAAGAAACCCATCCTACCAACATGGTAAAGAAGACTGCAGGACCGAGTTGATGAACTCCGGAAAAAAATCGGTCAACTTACACTGTACATAAAGGGAAATAGATCCAAGAAACTGGTAGGAAAAGTAAAGCTCATCCTGAAAAGCCCCAAAGTCCACACCAGGTTCGAAGAAAACTAGCAAATGGAAGAATACTTAGACCTGCTAAAACAAAGTCTACTAGCTATCAGCAAGAGACTAAGACGATGCAAGAGACCACACAGCGACATACGGATAATTACACATTCGAAAACGATGAGAAAAGCTTCTATCGCAACATTAACAAGAAAGACATCAATGACAAAGGACCACCAGAATGTGAAACGGTAGAAAATTTTTGGAGTAACCTCTGGGCAAGGAATACGAACCACAACAGCAAAGCCGCATGGTTACAGCAAGAAAAAAGGACAGCGAGCCAATATCAGGAAATGGCCGACTGGAAGATCACAGCAGAGCACCTTCAGCAAGCCATAGCTAAGACGCAAAGCTGGAAAACACTTGGTGTTGATAACATCCATAACTACTGGTACAAAAGGTTCACCTGTACATACAAATGGTAGATCAACTGACCAACATGATACAAAATCCAGCGCTAATCCCGGATTTACTTACCCAGGGAGTAACGATACTAAAGGCTGAAGATGAACACACCATAAATCCAACCAACTATCGACCAATAGCGTGTCTACCTACGCTGAATAAGATCCTAACGGCGTGCATCGCCAATCAGATAATGATGCACATAGAATAAGGTGACCAGATATTGGAACACTGATTTGAGGACAAAAGGGCGTGGCTTCCCCAAATCGGCAGTTCATTTGGGGACATATACGTACTCAAAATAAATATGCAAATCGTTTTGTCACAAAAGTGCATTGTTTCAATAAGCGTGATATTACATATGAAAATTTATGTCTTAAAATAATATATTTTGTAGAATGTTGGTAATTTGTATTGACAAAGTAGAATTATGATGGCCAGAACACCCCTCCCCTTTTTCTTGAAACAGACCGTAAAATAGTGTAAGCAAATAAAAAATATTGCTTACACTAATTTACCTTGTATATGTGCCGAATTAAAATCAAGCTGCACACCAAACTAATTGCATGGCGAATTTTTTGTTTTGCCAACGTTTTAGGAGAATCTTAGATCAAGTACAGTCGAAATTTGACCGCGCCAGTAGTTCAGTGTCCTAGTGCTGGCCACTGACAATTCGTACAAATTGGTACGGGTTCGAGTCTCGACTGAGACATGGAAGGTGTGTTTGTCTTACAGCACTTGCTCTCTCCCTTCCCTAGAACGAATGTCTCCAAATTAGAGACAGGTGACTGCTTATAGTCCTTAGAGTTGCTCGCGATGGTCGTTAAACTCGGAAAGAAAAAAAAGGTATTTTCACAAGAAGCATGTCGGAAAATCTGTACAACGAAAATTACTTTTAAGAACATTTTTCATTAGAAATCTAACGAGCTAATGAGGAAGTGTAAATTCGAGGACATTTGAAGACAAACATCAAAATGTGAGGACAATTTGCGTCCCCAAAGGCATCAGATGTTTTGGGGCACAGTAAACTAAATTCGAGGACTGTCCTCACGAATTAGGGACTTCTGGTCAGCTTAACGTAGAAGGACAAGCATTTATGGAAGAACAGCAAAAGGGATCCAAGTGGATTGTAGAGGGTGCAAGGAACAGCTTACCATCGACGCTGTTGTAATGGAGCAAGCTTTCAAGATGCACCGCAACAGCCTACGATTCCGTACCCCACAGCTGGCTGATAGAGGTCCTTGAGTTCTACAGAGTAAGTCCTGTGACTTCCTTGACAGGATAGAAGACAACAATCAAAGTCGAGAACATAACGACCAAACCCATCCACATAAGGAGAGGCATCTTCCAGAGAGATTCGCTTAGCCCACTATGGTTCTGTCGAGCACTCAACCTGCTGTCAACCATGTTCAACGAAAGCAAGTACCGGTTTCCCATCAAATGCAACAAAACCAACAAGTACAAACTCTCTCGCCTCATGCACATGGACGACATCAAGCTGTACGCATCGTCGCAGAACCAACTCCAGCAACTAATCCGGCTCACCTAGTAATAGAAAGTCTGACCATTGGACGGGCAGAAGGAGGACGGGGAATGATTGATCTCCTGGAACACCGAGACAAAGAAATCGGCCGCCTCAGAAAATACATCCATCAGAGCAAGGGACCCCTTCACCAAGCGATAAACTAGAGTGACAAGAAGTACACAGCCCAAGACCTCTCTATCCAGAACATCGAGATTGGAACGAGGGAGCGAAAAGAAGAAGCTTGGGACAAGAAAGTCTTACACGGAAGGCAGTACAACGATCTGCAATCGGACCATGTGGATAAGACTGCATCCAATAAATGGCTAACAAGCGAATCACTCTTCCCCGAGACCGAAGGGTTCCTGATGGCTATACAAGATCAAGTTGTAAACACCAGAAACTACCGGAATCATATCCTGAAGGCAGGACCGGATGGAATTCTTGCGGGGCCCTGGGCGAAATTTCATTGCGGGGCCCTGGGCGAAATTTCATTGCGGGGCCCTGGGCAAAATTTCATTGCGGGGCCCAGAGCAAAATTTCATTGTGAACACTAAAAAATAAATCTCATATTTTAATAAAGTCGTTTCTGAAAATTATCGTTCGAGAGGAAGACACACGAACACTACCGTAAAGACAAAACGATTATCTGAAAGAAGTATTTGTTTTGAGCTTAAGAAAAAGACTATAATACGGACTGAAAGTTCAAAGAGAGAGAGAGAGAGAGAGAAAGAGAAATATAGAGAGAAAGAGAAATGGAGAGAGGAGAGAAGAGAGAGAGGAAGAGAAATAGAGAAAGAGAGAGGAAGAGAAACAGAGAGAGAAAGAGAAATAGAGAGAGGAGAGAAGAGAGAGAGGAAGAGAAATAGAGAGAAGGAGAGAGACAGAAAAAGAGAGAAAATGAGAGGGAGAGAGAAACAGAAAGAGAAAAAGAGAGGGAAAGAAATAGAGAAAGAAAGAGAGAGAGAGAAAGAAAGTAAAAAGTGTTAAAATCAACGATTTTCTTTCCCGGGAGAAGAGGTTTAGGTTGCATTGTGACTCTTATAACAGCTTATTCACAAAATGATAAAAATATACCTGCTTAGCGAATATTTTCTCATTGCGAATATTTTTGTATAGGGAATATAATAAGGATCAATGTAAAATAAATTGGTATAAACAGTTTTTTCCCCCTGATACATGTTTAGTGATTGATTTTTAATGCACAGTGGAGTAACTGACAAATTAGTGACATTCAAACTTTTATAAGCGTTCATATATGAAAGTTTCCTTTTTTTCAATTTCTGGTAATGTTGGAAAAGTGGCTTCCATATACAGTCCAAAAGTAACTTGGATATTGTTCTTTTTATTTCCTTAAATTTAAGTATCAGGTTTTCACACAAATTGTTGGATATATAAAATTAGGGTACCACAAAATGATGAAATTTAATTTGCTATTTCATGAATGCGGAAAAAGATTAAGATGGTTACAAAAATCATTTCGAATCTGCAAATCTCAGTGTCCGTACGACGAACAGGGGGATAATGTATTCAAAAATGGGGAGATTGGAAACAAAAAAAAAACTTCAAAAATGTATTTTTAAGGGCCTTGCGCCCCAAAAGTTACAAAAAAAATGCAGTTAATTTTTTTTTACCGAAAATTATTTTGTTTTCTAAACTGCGGGGCTGCCCATATGGTCCAGCCGGCCCTGCCTGAAGAACAGCTTACCATCAACAGCTTACCATCGACTTTTCTAAACCCGGTTGCCCATATGGTCCAGCCGGCCCTGCCTGAAGGACACATGTCGGCAATTCCATCAAGCGCCAGAGACCATCCAACATATCACAGCAGGGTGCAGAGTCCTCCACAAACAGAGTAAACGAACAGGCACAAGCCGCCCCGGTGGCGCAGTGGTCTAAGGCGTTGGCCTCTGATCATTCGTCCAAATGGGGTCCGGGTTCGAATCCCGGTCAGGCATGGATGTTGTGTTTGTCTTACGGCACTGGCTCTCTCCCTTCCCTGGAACCAGTGACCCTAAATTAGGGACGGGCGACTGCTTATAGCCCATTGAGTTGCTCACGGTGGTCGTTAAACCTCCAATCAAAAAAAAAAAAAAAAAAAAAAAAAAGAACAGGCACAATCAAGTCGCCAAGATTGTTCATCAGAAATTGGCAAGAAAGCACCACCTCATTACAACTTAGCTTGTCCCCTACTACAAGTACGAGCCAACAACGCTTCTAGAGAACAACACCCACAAGATGTACTGGGACAGATCGATCAGAACAGATAAACCCATCCCCCACAATCGGTCCGACATCGTTCTGGTCGACAAGGAGAAGAAATAAACATACCTCATCGACATAACCGTGGCCAACACGTGCAACATCCAGAAAACGCACGAAGAGAAGCTGTCAAAGTATAACGACCTACGATACGAAGTCAAGGAAATGTGGCGTATGGAGAAGGCCGCTATTCTGAACACTTGTAGGATAGTAAGGAAGTTCCTGGACAACTGAGAGAAAGAAATATCACTTCACAGACTTGGTACCTCTACCCGTCCCTGAAGGAAGAGAAGAAAACCCTCAGGAAGAGGTGGAATCTCTATATATAATAATAATAAGAAGAATACACTAATTTGATTTTTTACTGATTTGCTGAATAGATGGCAACAGATATACTTATTGCAGACGATTGCTACCGCGCTGCTGAAATTGATGTTTGTAGAAGCAGCGGTCTTTAAGTTGTACGGGCGATTTTGTAAGTGGACGTTGGAATGAAATTGGAGGTGTATTTGTTTAACGTTAGAGTCTGATTGTGTGAAAACTGTTGTTTGAGCTTGACTTTATAGTTCTGACATAAAATTTAAAATCTGCTGCAGCGCATATGGATTGCATTCTTCTTTCTCCTTCACACTAACCTGAGTATTTCTTAAGCCTGTTATGATTACATTGCTTGTAATTTTTTTTACTGAATTTATTCGTTTGCATTTCTGCGACTTATACATGTCCATGGAGTATAATTTGATGTATATGGTTTTCTCTTTTTTTTTTGAGGATGGACGGGAGGGGAGCGAATCACCAGATTACGCAAATAGCCAGAAAATTGCATTATTTTCGTCATTATCTTTTTTTTTTTTTTTTTTTTTTTTAAGTAATGCTCGTGTAATTTTGGGTGAAAAGTGAATTCAAAGGTAAATAAAAATAAGCTGACATAAAATAAAAAATCTTGAAATACTACAATTTCAGCTTTAATTTTGAAGGCTGCCTGATATGTTTTTTTTATTTTTTTTTTATTGGAGGTTTAACGACCACCGTGAGCAACTCAATGGGCTACAAGCAGTCGCCCGTCCCTAATTTAGGGTCACTGGTTCCAGGGAAGGGAGAGAGCCAGTGCCGCAAGACAAACAACAACATCCATGCCTCACGGGATTCGAACCCGGACCCCGTTCGAACGAATGATCAGAGGCCATCGCTTAAGCCACCGGGGCAGCGCCTGACATGTTGTAAGGTGTAGAAACGGAGCAGTTATTCTGAGTTGTAATCTATTAGCTGTGGTCAACAGTGGACTGCCCATATATTTTATTTTGTTTTTTAATTCTGAGTTCTAATCTATTAGCTGGGAGTGGCATGCCCAGAATTTTTTTTTTTTTTTCGGGGAAGGGGTGGTTACGAAATTTATTTTTTCTATACAATTAAATGTGTTGTGAGTGCATTTTTAAAATGTATGCATCATCAATGTAAAAATATTAAATATTACTGGAAATTATTAATATTCTTATCACCACATAATGGTTGACCACTTACATTTTGCTATTTATCTGTGCAGGAAACAAGAATATTACACTACTTTCTGTTAAATGGTTTAAAGGTATAGGTAATTCTAGAACAAAATGGAAATTAACCTTCTAGTGAAAGATTCTTAATTACTATAATGACATTTTTTTAAATTGTTCAATCTGACACAATCCCTGATGCTGACAACACTCATTTCGACAAATATATTTTGATTTGATTCAACTTTCATATTACTAGAGTCATATTTCCAGTCTTCTGTTTTTGCCCCCCCCCTCTCTCGTTTTGCTAGTTCACTTAGAACTTCTTCAGCTTTCGGTGTGTATTCTCAAAATGTGAAGGATTGCTAATGCATTGAGTCTCAGTTCTGATATGATATTAGGTAGATATGTTTTTAAGAGATGCAGTGTTGAAACTGAATGCTCACTTTCTGAAGTTGTCACTGGTCTCTACCAGTGACAACAATGTTTCTCTATTGGGTAACACCTCACAGTAGCACAGTTTTAAAGCACTTAATGCATCTTTTGGCCAGTGCTCCTTTTCTTTGTGGCATTCCAATGTACTACAGCTCCAGTTCTGTGATTAGTTCTTCATGCAAGCCACTCAAGTTGCCTGTATAAAATTCAGTTAAATTTTTAAAACCATCAATATTTTTGGAAGATGGTTGCACATTGGGATTTGTTGGAAACAGTGACTGGAATCCTGATAAAACTGATTTTTGTGTGAGAAATCTATTTTCCAAAGCACTAACAAACATGTCTAAAAATAGTACATAAATTGAAGTCCTTTGATAGTCTTCTGTGTTTGTCACATCATTGGTCATTGGTTTTGTGTTGATGTGATTCTTGGTATTTTAATCAAAACTTCTTTCTTTTCAGCATACTTTAGAGTAATTTGAAATAAGTCATGGAACTCAAATTCGGCATTGCCTTATCACCACAGAAACTTTGAGTATATTCATGTATTGGCTTTTCATTGCAATGGAACATTCTGGTCTTTGGCTCATTGCTGCTGCGTCATCTTCATGGGGAAATCACATTTAGTTGTTGCCATGAAATATAACAATTTCATATTACTAACAAAACTTTTCCTTTTGAAATCACGTTTTTGAGATATTGAAAGATACCAAATTTGGGGGGGGTAACACCCTAAACTCCCCTTGAGTATGCCACTGGTGGTGAGGAATATGAATGTTGCCAAATGATTAGATGTATGAGTATAAAGAGAACTGTAAAAAATGCAATGCTTTGAAGGAATTGGCTTTATAAGATTCTGTTGCCTAATGTGGAAGTGTTAAAATTGAAACTATGTCCAACAGTTTCCTAGTTTGATTATGATTAGGCATAGTGCATTTTTAAGACATTCTAAGATTTTCTGTTTCTTTGTAAAAATCTTCATGAATATTCTAGCACTAGGCAATGTCTCAGGTATGAGGTTATCTAACTTCTTCCTTTGGCCCGTCATTAATTCTGTGGCACGTGCAAAACAATTCACTTATTTCTGTTTCATTTAGCTTTAAATTCTTGGATCTCAATTTTTCTATTTGTACAGGTCATGCTTATATTATTTTCATGTGAGTTTCTGCTTTTTTTTTTTTTTTGTAACAGAATAGAACTTGAATAATGCTATGTGTGCATCTATTTGGCAAAAAAAGTGTTCAGATTAGGTGCAAATCACAAGCTGGATCACTCTCTATTTCATTCTTTTTTTTTAATCTGACAATTTAGTTTTGCAAGTGCATACACATTTAATAGAAATTGCTTACTTACTTTATTCAGAAGTAAGTATATTCCAGAATTTCTGTTGCAGAAATAGAACCAAGAAAAACAAAAGGCTCTGATACAGTAAAACTTCTGAATAACATACACTCTGGAACCTCAACATTTGTTCCTTATTTGGTAGTTGACTTCTATGCTCACAATACAAATAAACTTCATATTAAATATGTATGTACAAGGGTAAGTTGATAAGTAATGCACACAGTCAAATATCCAGAAAAAGAAATGTATTTGCACAAACAAAAACCGAAATGAAAATACAACATGGTAGATACAAATTGAAATACATAGGTTTCTATGTAGTCACCTTGTCATTTAGTACATTTTCCCCAATGTAAGACAAGTTTATACATTTTTCAAACTGATATGCACTGCCAGAGCTTGATAGCTCCAGCAGATACTTTGCAAATAAACGTGCTCCATAAAATCAAACAACTAAAAACAATAAGCCTACTTACGTAAACGTTGTAGCTGATCTTTTAAACAACATCAAGTGCAGACCGAGCAGCCAGGATACCGGTGGGCCGTCATATTCTGGGCCGGCAGACCTTGTGCTAACTCAAGAAATAAAAAGCATACATATACCTCAATATTCTTGTAGAAGAAAACCAAGTTATACTAAAACAGCAAGGTTTGTTTACCACTTTGCAATCTTCAGAAAAAATAAAGACTTCTGCATAGCAAATGTGTTATTGTACCAAATACTGTTTTTGATACACCCCTTCTGACCCACCCTCGGTGGCGCAGTGGTCTAATTGCTGGTTTTTGACCATTCGTCCGAGATGGGTCCGGAATTGAATCCCGGTGAGTCATGGATGTTGTGTTTGTCTTACAGCACAAGCTCTCTCACTTCCGTCGTGGAACCAGTGGCCGTAAATTAGGGATGGGCAACTGCTTATATCCCACTGATTTGCTCACGTTAATTGTTAAACCTCCAATTTCAAAAAAAAAAAAAAAAAAAGATACACCCCTTCTTGACTTTCAAATTTAAATCCCATTCCTTTTGGCTGATATGTTCTACCTCAGTCGGCTTTTGCCAGTTGCAGTTGAGTAATCAATACAATCTAATCAAATATATTATCAATAGTCTGGGATCAAAACTCAAAAATACATTGTGCACGTTAATGCATTTAGGTTCATCTATGGTAAAATTTTGAGGTTGGTATATGGGTTCTTATATACAGGGTGCCCAGTAAAGTCCTTTCTCAGCCCCGTAACTTTCGAACGCCAACAGCTATAGCCATAAAAACATTGTCTAGGTATAGTAAAGTGGCTATGCGCTATTCGATGAGACCGCTTACAGCGCCTCCTAACGGCAAAGTCAGGAGTTAGCTTGTCGATCTCGAAAACTATACGAGATACGGGAAAATAGTCTATTACAAAATTGTAGAGCAGCATCGATTTAGTACGAAAAGACACCTTGTGCACATGAATGCTAAGAATAGAATGCGTACAATGCCAGAGTAGCAGAATGTAGACGTACACGTGTACGCCATACGCGGATAGTTTCCAAATTATTTGCAAATTTTGCAGATAGTTTTTGCTTGTAAATTAAAAAAATTAATGTTATTTACAGCAATTAAAACACTTACTCAAGGCTTTACTCAGATTGATATACTTAATTCTATTTTAACTTGAATAATGTTCAATTATTTTTCACATCTGAGTTCTTTTGCTTTTACAGACATTTCTGGCCTGTAGATTTTATCAAGGCCTGTTCTCAATGTATTGGAACTGCATCAAAAGTTTCATTTTCACATAAAGAATTTAAATTTTATTGCCAGGTTCCTCTTGCAGCTGCCAGTTATTAAATTAAAATAGTTTCCTTATGTATTTTATAAGTTTACTATTTGTAATTAAATTGTTGAAAATGCTATTTCTAATTTTTGAAGTTCATTATGGAACTGTTTTTCTGGATATAAAAACTTTCTTTAATTATAGTCTCTTGCTTTTACGAGGTTCATAGTCCAGTATTTTAATATTTTACCGTAAAGGTCCATTTCACACACATTGCTGAACATTGAATTGTAATGTATTTATTTTGTCCTAATTGGAATCTGTAATGTTCTAATAATTATTTATTGTTTTATTCATTTTTCTTTAAATTATCTTATTGTACCATTATCGTGATTCGCAGGTTTGCAGCAAGTTTTCTGCTTCAATGGTTGTGTACGCAGATACATTTTATTTTTATACAACTCTGTACAAAGCTCGTTTGTTCGCGATGTCGAATACTGTTACGTCACGAAACACGCTTCAGAAAGGAGCAATTAGTTGTCACTAGGCACATTTACCATTGATGCTCAATGTGCTCTCCGTCAGCCACAATACACATTAGGACTCTAGATTGAATCTCGCGCTGCACATTTTGCAGCATGTCAGGCGACACGCTGGAACAAGCATCAGTTACATGGCGTCAAAGGTCCTGCAACGCTGTCGGAGGGGTCTGATACACCTGCTCTTTGAGGTAGCCCCACAGGAAGAAGTCCAATGGGATGAGGTCCAGTGAGAGTGCAGGCCACTTTACGCAATCACCATAGCCGATGATTTGTTGCTCGAATATCTTGACCAGGTACCTTCTTACGTTTCCTGGCTGGTGCGGAGGGGTGCCGTAATGTTAGAACCAAACATTCCGTAGTTGAGTGGGGGTAGTGCTTTGCGGAAGGCGATATTATGTCCTTTCTGACGCGTTTCATGACGTAACAGTGGTAGACATCGCGAACGAACAAATGAGCATTGTACGCGTTATATTCTTAGCATTGATGTGCGCAAGGTGTCTTTTTGTACTAAATCGATGCTGCTCTACAACTTTGTAATTGACTATTTTCCCGTATCTCGTAGAGTTTTCAAGATTGGCACGCTAACTTCTGATTTTGCCTCCAGGAGGCGCTGTAAGTGGTCTCATCAAATAGCGCATGGCCACTTTACTATACTTAGACACCATTTTTATAGCTATAGCTGTTGGCGTTCAAAAGTTACGGGCTGAGAAAGGACTTCACTGGGCACCCTGTATGTATATGCTTTTTTTTTTTTTTTTTTTGAATGAGATCTGCATTTTTTCGTCCTTACGTGTACACAAATATTTTTTTTTTTTTTTTGTTTTGTTGTTGTTGGAGGTTTAACGACCACCATGAGCAGCTCGCTGTGTTATAAGCAGTCACCCGTCCTTAATTTAGGGCCACTGGTTTCAGGGAAGGGAAAGCGCCAGTGCAGTAAGAAGAATGCAACATCAATGCCTCACTGGGATTTGATCCTGGACCTATCTCGGACGAATGGTCATGAACCAGCGCTTAAACCACTACGCCACCATGGCGGCTCGGAAAAGGTGTAAAAGCAAAGAAATTATTACAAATTCTGAATTCAGTTATTGCATAAAAATAAAATAAAGCCTTCTTTATCTGTTACTTCTCAGCAAAGGAAGTAATTTTGTTCTTACGTTGATTTTACTAGGGAACTGTTCACCAGGAAAATGGATAAAATGTAAATTATTGCATCTACACAAAAAACTGCAATGATTTGCAGACTTGTGGTGAAAAGATCTTTAAACAGTAAACGGTGATGGGAACAAACATTTGTTTTAGGGATAGGATACCCCTATAATTTGTTCCAAAAGTGGGCCACACAAAATAGCTCCAGGGCCGTTTATGGATCGCCAGTCTGCCAATGAACAACATTTCTGGTGCGTATAGTTTGCCAAAGCAGTAACATGATGGAGAGATGCTACAGCATCTCTCCATCGCGATATTGCTTTGGCGAACTATATGTGCCGGAAATGTTTAAAACATGAGCTACAAGATTTACATAAGTAGGCTTATCTTTTTTGTTGTTGTTTATGTTTATACATGCTGTGAATGCAGAATTCAGGGCTTCTTTGTCTGATTCATGATGTGACAGTGTGCTTCACTTCATCATCTGAGGCGAAATGGTCATTCCATGTCAAATCAAAAAAAAAAAAAAAAAAAAGTAGCATTTTCAACCTGACCCCTTTGGATTTTTTTTATGAAACTCTAGATTCATTGATATACCGAAGAAATGAATGTGTGCCAATTTTTAGCACAATAGCTTTTAAATTTCCTAAGAAGTGAGATCATAAAATTAAAGAAATTTGCCAAATTTTTGTGTTTTGTATGTCTTAAAAGTACTTATAACTCAAGTTCTTTTTAACACAGAGTGATGAAGGTTTTTTTAAAACCTCTTTTCACTGGCTTTAATGTGACATATTACTTAATGCATAATTTAAAAAAATTAAATTCAAGGTCACATCATTTAAAAATTGACCTTGAATTTCTCAAAAAGTGACGTTTTGATTTTTAAAAAATGGTATGGGAAGTTACATGACATCATGATAATGTGTTATAAATTTGAGGGTGGCAAGGAATTGTTAAATTTACATTCTCAGTGTATGTGTAAACATAGATGACAATAAAATATAATATGCTGTATTATGAGTTTTTATACACAATGTACTTACCAAACTGTGTTAGTAAGTTTTGGATGTAAAAAATATGATAAACATGGGTTTTTCTTTTTTTTTTTTTTCAATTCAATGGAATGTTGTGAGCAATGACAAGAGCAGTGAAAAGTTTTCACACGAAATGGCTCATGCCAGCTGGGTGGTTTCAAGAACATGTGGTATTGTATGACATGTTTTAAAATCCTTGCAGGACCACTGTACACCTTGGCATTTGGGTAATAATAGATGTAACTGGTAGGCATTAGCTTTGTTCTGGTTGTACTTTTCTTCTGTTTGTGAGTGAGCAGTGGATAAAAAATTAAGGATCTGCTGCTCAAAATTCCCATGTTCACACGATAATTTTTACATTATCGCCAAAAAAGAAATCCATCATCCCTTCCTTAGATAGATCACAAACTGTTTGTGGAAGAAAGTTAATTTTGAGGAAAGGGGGGGGGGGGTAGATTCCTGTTAATTGGTGTCATTTTGTGATACTGGAGGACAATTTATAGAAGTTAAGACTGCCTATGTGGAAATGTAAAATTTGTTTGTCCCATTATTTAAACACTTTTTCTTTAAAACTTTAGTAGAAATGAGAAGATTCATTTTCAAAATTTATTTTTATGTGAAAACTAATTCATTTAGTGAAAACGTTTTAATATTAACAAAACCTGAAATATCTGATTTGAATTATTTTATCGTTTTGCTATTGTTAAATAATTTGTGAAGTTTTAAAGCCAGTAATAAATGTAAAATGGATTAAATGTTTGGTAATGTTGTTGAAGTTAACTGAAATTCATTTTGAACATTCTATTACCCAAAGTGATTAATTTATATTGCCATCATTCACTGCTTCTCCCTCCCCCATGCAAACAGAATTATACATGCTTTTTTGAAGGCTTTCATATGGTACCTGAATACAGAGGTATGGGAAAGTTTGGAAGTGGAGAATGAAAAAAAAAACTTTTAAAAATCATTCTCTTCTAAAATTAGCATAAATAATCAATTTTTGAAAAAGAAAGAGAGAAAAATGAGCAGCTGTTAAATCTAGTGCATGAGGTGTGTAATTAAATTTCATGTGAAAGCATTGACACTGAGATTGTAATTGCAAAGTTGGTGAGCATAATTGAAAATGTGGCATTTGCATGTACAAGAGAAATGCCATTTTAAGGAGTTTTGTCAGGTACAGAAGAACAGTCACTGCTCAGACCAGATAAAAATGACAATTGTTTGGAGGTGGCCATTGTTCAGAAGTTAGGCCTAAATTAACATTGCTGATCTATTGCATTTTTACAAAAGCAGAATAAGTGTATGAAGCTTATGCACAAAGAAAATGAATGCAATGTTTTCTCCGAATGCTGAATAAAACACAGTATGAAAATTAAATAAATAAATTATGGTGTAGAGAATTTTAGGAAAACAGTGTCTGATATCTAGTCATAAACAGCCCTTAGAAATAACAAGCTAGGAAATTAGGGCTGGGGTATGCTCTATAGGAAAGAAAAATGTTAGACAATAAAATGCAATTGCCCAGTTAGATGGCCATGCTTCTAAAGGCAAGAACAGAAATCACGTGGACCAAACAAAGGGATACCACCACCAATGGGAAACATTGCAGGTATCAGCAACTATCCCCTGCAGCACCTGAGCAATGACTGAAACCAACAGAGAAGCTTGCCTCACGTCACATTAAACTTAATTTAAATTCCTTTCTTCACTTAAGTAAGCCATTCTAGCCACTGTAATCCAACCATTCCTACCAGAAGCACAGTTCCTTTAGCAATACTCTTTGTCACTATCTTATCACTCTCACAGAAGCACTGAAGAAACTACTTAAAATACTAAGGACAAGGTGTCTGTTAAATCTTCAAGATTGACTAGAGTATCTGTCGACTGCTGTTAATAGGTTTCATTGTTTGGAGGTTATCCTTAATATTAATCCTGCGACAGTTGTTCTGTACCAACCAAACCTTGCCATTGCTCAAAGGTTACTGTTGTTTAGAGGTATTTGCAGTGGCGAATTTAGAGTTACCCGGGCCCTGCACACATTGGTTTTGGGCCACCTCACTTTGCCTAGCATCCTTAAAATATAGTTTTTTTTTTTGCTGCCAAATACTCCATGTATTTTTTACTCTCTTCCACTGATCTATAAAAGCATATTGTAATTGACCCCCCCCCTACCAAAAAACAAACAAACCTGAATACAACTGACTTCCAGATTTCAACATAAATAAACATTTTGGACTCCTGCGTGATTTGAGTATTTCCATGGTGGTTTCTGCGTGTGTGGTTTGTTGCTGCCATAACTCAAAAAATATTATAGCTGTCAAGACAAAATTTAACACTTAGGGCTTTTGTGATGGGGGAGGAAATGGCTCAAGTTAAAAGTGAAAAGCCTTTTGGTTCAACTAAGGAAAAGTCGGAACTTTTATTATAAAGATGGCCATTGAATCACAGTAATTTAACATGCTACATAAGGTTAGTTTATGGTACTACTATAATTGACATTTATGCTACATGCAGTGTGTGACCTGCTGTCATATATTTAAAACAGATTCCATTCCACTGACAGTTTCTCTAAAGAGTCCGAACATAGATGAAATCTATTCCAGTGTCTTGTAAAACATGTTTTCCAATGCTGATTTACTTGTATGGTAACAGTATTGTGATCACCTCTTAAACTAAGCTTAATGGGGATAAAAGGAATTTCAAGGGAAAGATGGAAGTCATATAAAACACCAACTAAGAGCTAAATGTTCATCACATTCCAAGAAAATTGATCAGAAATAACCAGAATTTCTAAGCTCAGTTGTAGTTGTAGCATTAAGGAATATTACATTCAGAACAATATTTATGAACCTGCATTTAAGTTAGTAAATTCATACTTGTAGATGATGGACTTTGAGTTCAGGCATAATTATGCTCTCAAATCTTCCCAAACCCAGAACAGTGAATTTACCCCTCACTCTGACTTATAATCCCTTTTTTTTAGAAGCAATATTATAGAAAAAAAAATCATTATTTTTTGAGGCCCTCAGTCTTGTTGACTTCCCTGTAAGTCCACCCCTGAGTGTTAATGGAGGCTTCACTGTAGTATTTAGAACCATTAGAATGTAAATAAAATTTATTGCTGGTTTTTTTTTTTTTTAGTTCTATGTCGTAGTTTTAGAACCTTCCTGTCTATAAAAATTCCCCATATTTCTACTGCATCACATTGTAAGAGTGGCTAGCTTTTGATGGAATGGATGCTTTTCAGAAAGCTGTTTCTTTGCTTAAATGCATGAGAGAAGAGAGTAATTATTGACTTTCAGATGCAGTTTTTAAAAAAATATTTTCTCTGAGAACCCACAGCCTTCCCATGTTTTCATACTTTGGGTACTGTTCATAAACCTTTGGAAAACATGCATAATTTTATTTGTTCAGGTAGCAAAAACATTTGCAAGATGCAATAAGCTACAGATAATTGTTTTAGAAGAAGAAAAAATAATCCTAGCTACCTTTGACAATATTACCAAATACTTTTATTGATATTGCATATTTTGTAACTTCGTTATATTTTGCTATATTTTCAGGTTACTGTACTTACTTTACAATTTGTAAAAATGACTGATCCATCCTGTGGTAACAACAAACAGCCTCCAGGAAGTGGTAAGCTCTTTTTTTTTTTTAATGTATTTTTCATTCAGTTTGCAAATAAGTTGTTACTTTTGTATGAGTATAATAGGTACTCTTCAATAAACTATTTTTGTAAGTATGCAAATCCTGCAAGAATTACCATAAAAAATGAACAATAAATATGTTTTGTGCCTTATTTAGGGGGTTACTCCCCCCCCCATCAAATGAGCATTTTAAGGCAAGGAGAAGTTACCTATCCCTAAGTTAGAGTCACTAATTCCAGGAAAAATTAAAAACTAGGACTGTAGGAACAAGCACAATATCTGACAGAGCTTCTGAGCTTCTTCTATAAGAAATCATCCTAAAATCATGTAGAAAAAAAAAGTATTGTTCAGCATCTAAAATTTGTGTGTGGTACCTAATACACTGCTGGACAATTGCTAAGGACGGATCATAAACGGCTATATAGTGCATAAAAAAGTAAGTGTGGTTGGATGCCAAGTGAAATAAAATAATGTCAGAATGCCAGGACATTACAAGAAAGACAATTTATTGTGCTCTGAAATCCAGAAGGCTTTGGAACGTGTTCAAGGGACAAACAGGCCATTTTGTGCAGAATACGTAAACATGAAAAAAATGCAATTACCGTCCGCAGGCGTTCCGGCGTAAGATGTCAATACGGGATATGGCCACCATGGAGGGCGATGCAAGATTCCACACGTCGTGTCATGCTTTGCACAACATTATCAAGCAGCTGTTGGGGTAATTTATCCCATTCCTCTGTCAGTGCACGGATGAGGGTGTCCTTGTTTATTGGAGGGCATTGGCGACCAGCAAGACTCCTCCCCAAAGCATCCCACTCATTTTCAATGGGATTCAGATCTGGAGAACGTGCTGGCCATACGAGGCGTTGAATATCCTCGCTCTCAAGACACTCCTGGACAGCGACTGTTCGATGACATGTTGCGTTGTCGTCCATGAAAATGAATCTATCACCGACAGCACCACGGAACATGCGAACATGAGGTAGCAGAACATCATTAATGTATCTTTGGTCAGTCATAGTCCCAGTTGGAAGCACATAGAGGGACGTACGGCCATTGATCATGATGCCAGCCCATACCATGACACTACATGTCGGATATCGGTCCCTTTCCTGTGTGTTTGCTGGACAATATGCAGTACCACTATCACGCCAGATCAGTTGTCGTCGACAATCGGATGATAGACTGTATCTACTCTCATCTGAGAAGAGGACAGCAGACCAGTCGTTATCAGTCCAATTGCGATGTTGATGGCACCGTTGCAAACGGGCGGTACGGTGACCTCTGGACAATGGGATGCACACAACAGGATGGCGGGCGTATAGTCCTCCTTCATGCAAACGTCTGGCGACAGTTTTTCGGGAGATCCGCTTGCCAGTAGCAGCCATAAACTGATTTGCTACTTCACTAGCTGTGCTGCGCCTGTGTCTTTTTGTTGATAGCACTATGTACCGATCTTCTGCAGGTGTCGTACTGCGAACACGACCTCCCCCGTGACGTTTGCTACACTCTCCATTTGTTTGAAATGATTTCCAAAGCCTTGAAACAACACTGTGGCTGACGTCGAACTCCCTGGCAACATCTGTTATTTTTTGCCCTTCTTCAATCTTGCCAATAATACGGCCACGCGTAAAATCATCTAGGTGATGTCGGGAAGACATACTGAAAATTGGAAGTTCGTCAATTGATTCTTTCTCTTTCAACTTTGCATTTGAACAACAACGGTCAATACGCGTCAAATCTTTTATATCTCTTATCAGCGCTATGACGTCACGAACAAGTTCGGCAATCCAAAATTTGCATATACACAACACGTCTTACTGTATCCCGCACTTATGCTAATTTCCACATTTTCCTGCCTTCCATTTTATGGTTGCTATCGTTGCTATTGTCATCCGTCCTTAGCAATTGTCCGGCAGTGTATTAGGTTAGTGTGGCCAAGGCATATTGTTGCCAGAGTGAGATTAAAAATCAATTTCAAAGCTAAGAAATATAGCCGTTTCTGTTAACTTGTGCTGTGGGGATGCCATATCCCACCAACTATTGTTCTAACTTAGTGCATGCTGGAAAAATATAATAAAACATTTTTTTTTTCAGAAAACTGACAAACTCATGTTTATTCATTTTAGTAACCCAGTACATCCAATTTGGCATTTTACTTGATTTTGCTACTTAAGCATTTCTCATAGCAGAAATAAAATTTCACATATTTCTTTATTTGTATGATTGTATTAAAAATATGTTGAGTGTGCTCTGCAAGGAAGCCAACATCTGGTATGTTTAAATCCAACTTCATGGGCAATAGTTATTATCCATAGCCAATGGGGGGCAGAGGGGAATGCAAGTGGGATATAATTGGGAAAAGGTCACACAACTATAATATTGTTTGCTTTTTACTGAATTGGATTCATTCCATTGCTTGTTATTGCACTGATCACCATGTTGGGCTGAGTGAGTAATGATAATGCATTTGAAGAAAATACTTTGTGATAGCTTTTTGGCCTTTCACCAGTATATCCAGAGTTATGCTTCTACCTCCAAGTGTGTGTGAAGTGGGGAGCTGGCACAGCTGTGGATTATAACTGTTGCCTACAATCACAGGTGGTTTTAAATGTAAACAAACCAGTTGATGGCTTTCCTGATGAGCTTTGCTCAACTTATTTTTAGTGAAGTCATACGAATAAAGAAACATGATTTTTTTTTTCTGTTATGAGAAATGCTTTAGTAGCGAAAAAAAAGTAAAATTGCAAAATGAATGCACTTAGAGTTAATAAAAATGAGTTCATCTGTATTTTAAAAGATGAAAAAATAAAACTGAGATTTATTGTATCAGTCAAAAACAAAGATTTACTAACAGTTTTAACCATCCTAATTTAAGAATACTAGGGTATGCAAAGTTTTCTGCATTTGTTTTAGTTATTTATTTTTAAACATAATTACATGCATTCAGCAAGACAATCTGAACTTGAGTATAACCCACACAGCCATGTATAACTAATATAACTCACACAGTCATGTGTGCTACATTAAATTAAGTGTTAGTTTTCTATTATATACTTTTCTTGCTCTGTTAACAAACTTGAAATAAAAATATCTTCAGAATAGAGGACTGTTGTTAAATGCCTAAGCTCCCAGTTATTACAATTTGATAAATTTCTGTTTAGGTGCTTTCAGTGGAATAATGTACATTAGTGGGATATGTACAAGGTAAGCTTATCCCATTAATGTTCTACTGTAGGTGTTATAAAAAACTAAAGTTGTGATAAATTCAGCTGTGTACATTAGGGTGGAGCGAAAAACACTTTTTTTTTTTCATTTGAATCGTCCCCATGTGCAATAGTTGCGATTTTATTACTGAAATGACCCCCTGAAATATGGATGACATTATTTGATATCCTAGGCCTCCCCAAGAACCTCAAAGTTTGAAAGTTATAGGGAAAAATGCTTTAAGAACATCCGCTTTCTCCATTTTGTAAATATAAAAAATACTGTGTCACCAGGTTATTTAATATCCCTTCTGTGTGTATAAACACTGGTAAAAATTCAGCAGATGTGAGTTAATTTCTTAGGCTTTCCCAGATCCCTTAAAGTATGAAATGTTTCGCCGAAAATGACATGATAAGTTGCATAAGTATCAAGTTCGACAGCAGCCTTACTGCTACTAATTTGGGCTTAACATTAACAATCCCCCGCTCTCATACTTTCTGGAAACCTCGTGTTGATTTTCAGAAGCATAGCTTGCTGTCTTGCACTCTCCTTTGTTTTTGTTACTTTCTTTACCTCGCACCACCCTTTCTCTCACAGTGCAGCTGTCTTTGCGAACTCGCTGAGTCATCTCATCACAGTAGCACAGATCATTTTGAGAGAGAGTGTTGGCGGGTGTTGCATCAGAATGATGCAACAGTTTCACTCCTAGTGACATTGATTGGAGCGTACCAGCATTTTCATTTTGTCGTTCAATTACTTACGATGGCTGAAACAAGAAATAAAGCTGATTGCCCTATCCTCGGAAGTTATAAGAAGATGCATGAAAATTTGTTGCCTGCGTATGATGATGTAATGGGCCATTACTACCTTGTGGGGAATACTCTTAGGTGGAAAGGTGCAAATTATGAGCCTGCTGCAGCAGAAATAGCAAGTATTGTGGACAAAGTGCTGAGTATATGGAAGAAAGCATCTCTTCAGACATCGCTCCACAAATCAGTTGTAAAGCGTATTACAGCATACAACACTGAAATCCAAAAGCTGAAAAAACACGCTCCAAGAATGGATGAAACCTACCGGATGAAGATTCAACAATTTCGTGCAGATTCGCGATGTATCTGTGACATATGCTTGTGCAAGTGCAAATTGGTTTAGAACCTGGAAATGCAGCTCTGCAAAAAAAAGGTACCCATTAAAGAGTAAGACTTTCTAATAGATCAGAAAACAAACAGAAGAATGATACTAGATGGGCTTGACGCAAAAACCACCAGTGTTCTGAAAAAAAGATCAGCTCAAAAGAGTGAGAGGGAAGAGCATGTTTCCAGGAAATTACAGAAAACTGCATCACTGAAATAAGCCCTGCGAGTTGAGGATGATACTTCAGAAGAGGATACAAATACGAATTCTGCAGCAAAACCTGACAAGCCGGGTCCTAGTCATTTGTTGACCTCGGAGAAAGATTATGATTTTACTCCACATCGCTCTTCAAAACCTAGGCGTCAAATGAAAATGTCTGCATTTTCTAGAAAGTGCGATAGGCGAGGCATCAGCGATGAAGCGGCAGTTGATCTTGCGTCGGCGTTGCTTCATGATGTAAGTGAACAGGTTCAGTCGAAAGAATGTAATGCACCTGTTATTGATCGGCATAAAGTACGACAAAAAGAAAAAGACCAGTCAAACAATTCAAGATGAGGTAAACTCTACTGGTTGCAAGATTGTAGCTCTATTTTCGGACAGGAGATGGGATGAAAGTCTCATAATCTGTCTGTGTTATGAATACACAGACAGAGGATGGCAAGTGGCACAAGCGAAAAGAATGGGAGTAGCATACTTGTTAAAGAACCGGGTTTGGTCTATTTGGGACATTTTGCACCGAAGAGCAAGAATGCAAAGGACATTTCCGATGGTACCTTTAGCTTATTGGACCAGAAGGCCTTTGACTTGTTGGGGTTAGTCTTTATTGGAAGTGACTAATACCGGCACAAATGCAGGTATAATTAGGCATCTTGAAGAGAAGCTCAATTCTCCCATGCACTGGATTATATGTCAACTTCATTTTAACAAACTGCCTTTACGCCACCTCATTGAAGTGCTCGACAGGAAAACATCAGGTCCAAGCGGATTTAGTGGATTGATTGGAAAGTGCCTTAAGGCGTGCTTAAACCTTATCGTTAATTTCCAGAAAATTGAATTTTTGTTTCAGTCCAACATTAACTTTGGAGATCTTAGCTCGGATCATCTTTATTTGTGGGAAATTTGTTAGGCAGTCTCTGCAGGTGATTGCCTACAAGATCTGGCAAATCGGGATCCTGTAGCACTTGCACATTCCCATTTGCTGACCCTTGCAAATTGCTTTCTGCGTTTGTATGTTGGAACTAGTGATCCAACCCCACAACTTGTCTCATTAGCCACTTTCGAAATGAAAGTATATGCACCATCGTGGTTCATGATCAAATGTAACAGTACCTGTAAAGATGGTCCAAGAAATTTGCAGCTTTTTATATCTCTGTTTCAGTATCTTCCAGATAATTTAAAGGATATTGTAAAAAGAGTCGTCTAGGGCAACGCATATTTTGCCCATGCAGAAAACTTGCTCACTGCAATGTTGTTTGACGACAGAAGGTATGTCTGTGAGCTTGCTATTCAACCCATAATGAAGGCCAGGAAATCTTCCGAACAGACAACTACCATTAGGAAGTTTCGGATTCCTAAGCTGAATTTCCAGAGCAATGATTACATTAACCTAATCGACTGGCAAAAGTGTATTGTGACTATACGAAAAATGGGAGACCTATCACACGGAATTGGAGAGACAGTGAGTTTCTGGAATTACTACAGTTGGATAAATATCTAAGTTCTTGCCACAAATTTACAAAAATACCCTGTCATTCTCAGGCAGTAGAGAAAGTGGTTAAGATTGTAACAGATTCTTCTGCTCATTTGTGCAGCCTTCTTGCAAGAGATGGTTCATCAGAGATAAAATTTTGGATAGCAAGCTGCTGCTAGGTTTAAAAAAAAAATCTGATTTCCAAGTGAAATAAACTCACTCCTCAAGTTATGCTATTAGGTAAGGCTGGTTGGTGTCTGTCACATTTACATAACTAATCATGCCATTTTCAGAGAAATATGACAAACTTTGAGCTCTTTGCGGAAGCCTAAGAAATTAGCTCATGTCTGCTGAATTTTTTACCAGTGTTTATACACTTAGAAGTGATATTAAATAACATGGTGACATAGTATTTCTTTATATTTACAAAATGGAGAAAGTGGGTGTTTTTAAAGCATTTTCCCCTATAACTTTCAAACTTTGAGGTTCTTCGGGAAGCCTAAGATATCGAATAATGTCATCCATATTTCAGGGGGCCATTTCAGTTATAAAATCGCAACTATTTCACATGGTGACGCTTCAAATTAAAAAAAAAAAAAGTGTTTTTCGCTCCACCCTAGTGTACATAGAAACGTCGTTTCCAAATTTCAAATTATTTTGAATTTTGCAAATTTAATAATTACCTAAATTAAAAATTCATTATGAAATAAAATTTATATCCAGTATATATACATGTTAGTTGTACACTACTGTGACTTGCTGGTATGTGTTTTGAATCATAAGTTGTTGTTTTTTTTTATGATGTGTGCGAGTACTGCAAAATACTGAATTGAGATATGCCATCTGATTAAGTTATCCAAACTGCCCCGGTGGCACAGTGGTCTAAGCGATGGCCTCTGATTATTCGTCCGAAAGCGGTCTGGGTTTGAATCCCGGTGAGGCATGGATGTTGTGTTTGTCTTACGGCACTGGTTCTCTATCTTCCTTGGAACCAGTGACCCTAAATTAGGGACGGGTGACTACTTCTAGCCCATTGAGTTGCTCATGGTGGTCGTTAAACCTCCAATCAAAAAAAAAGTTTTCCAACAATTAAAATTTGTGTGAGTAAGTTATTTTATCATTTGCACATCTGAGGAAGTACATGCATAATAGTTCATAGTCTGCAGTTGTAATATCTGTTATAAAAGGTTTGATATGTGCATCAGCTGATATGATAAAACAGAGCTTAAATCAATAAATGTTATGCATTCAGTATTACAGCCATATTATTAGACGTGTAATTGATGTTAAGTTGGGTTTTTTTGGTGTTTTGTTCTTTTTTTTTTTAAACTCAAATGATAACACAAACTTGTTTTTACAATGAGGCATTTTAGATATAGTGGGAAATGAATCCCTCTGAAGAAAATTATTTACAGATACATAGAAGGCAATATAAATATCATTATCAGCACAGAGTAGGCAAAGCACTGCTGACAGAAATCATTCCGATGACTCTTGATAATCTGCTAGAAGCTCTGGTGTCTGCATGGTATAGCATCCCTACAGGGATGTTCAGAGGTCTCATTGAATCAATGCTATTCCATATATCTGTGGTATTGGCAGCATCAGGAGGTCATGCCTTATACTAAGAGAGGGTCATTATATTTTTGACTGGACTGTGTGTGTGAGCATATACCCACACACAAAAAGTTGGAGTTAGGTGCTACTGAATGTAGGTTACCTACTTTTATTAAAGGAATTATGCAATGTAAATATGAAATAAGTGTGAATAATGTCATAATGACATGGGAAAAGGACTTTTATATGGACATCATCTAAATACATGTTGAAATCCTGGTTAGGTTGTAGAGTAGAATACCAGAAATGCCATGAACACATTATATTAGCTGTTGTTAAATACAACTATGCAAGTGGTTCATAGGTGATGCCCCTCTTTACTGAGGCCCTTGGGTTTGGAAATGGAAAGTTTTCTCCATTTAGAAAAAAATTCCATTTCCAAACCAAATGGAAAGTTTTCTATTTCCAAACCCAAAAAAGAAAATGCAAAGTTTTTTCCATTTCCTTTTCTGGGCCTTATATAAAGTCTTTCATAGAAGTTCCTTGTAAATGAATGCTAGTAAATGTAATGCAATACTTAGTTGTGTTTTTAACTGTACATAGCTTGGTGGCTCATCAAACAAAAATCCTTCTATCAGGAGATACCAACACTGTGGTTAAAACTCTTTAATAACAATTGGTGTGTAGCAATGACAGTTTTTTTATATGGATGTGTCTGGTTTTCTTTGTTCTGTTTTTTTTATGTTGGCAAAAGTAATGCCCAAACATTAAAATGTGTTTACAAGTGTTCATCATGGTGATTTAAATAATACTTAAATCATGTTTAATTATACCCCTTTTGCTTTTAGGTTTCACCAATGAATCGCCACCCTTCAAAAGACAACATGTAGCAACTTCAAGTGATGAAGAAGACGATGATGATAAATTTCCTGACACCATCGAGGGCTTTGGGTATAAATTTAATGAATGTAAGAAATGCTATATTTATATTTGCTGTATACTTTAAATAAGATGCTGGTTGATCATTTTCAACTCTTTTTTTTTAATACCATTTTGCTGCTTATATTGAAATTTCTGATAACTAGCATTTCCTATTTTACTTTTATCTTTACTAGCAATCGTGCCCGTTTCTCGAACGGTGAATCTATAAAATCATTTTTTGAACATAAAATTAAAGAAAGGGAAAAGTAATTTAAAATCAGTAACTGTTATACGATTTAGAACATTGTCATAACGTCAATGCATACGGTTTGACATAAAACGGAGCAGGCTTTGGCGCCCCTTAATTTTAAATCAAAATTTGAAATTTTCAAAGCATTTCAGTGATTCTGACAAAATTATCTTTAAACCTATCAGCATTTTAAAACAGTAAAGTTAAGCCACCCTTTTGATTTTTTTTTTGGTTTTCAGACTTTTTTTCTAGGTGTAGAAGTGTTGGAAAAATTCAAGCAAACAATGTTGCAAAGCGCTATTCTTTTTTTCATGCATTTGCAGGTATCCAGACTTTAAGACCTACCAGCATGCCAATTTTTAGATCTCTAGGTTATTTAGAAGTTTCCTAACAATTTGCAAAAGTTCAAGCAGACAATGTTTCAAAGCTGCCATTTTGGTCTTTTTAGTTTTCGTACTTTTGTAGGTATCCAGACCTTAAGACCTATCAGCATGCCAATTGTCAGATCTCTAGGTCATTTAAAAGTGCTCAAACAATTTGTGAAAAATTCAAGCAGACAATGTCCAAAGCCACCATTTTTATTTTATTTTTATTTTGTACTTTTCTGGGTACACGAACCTTAAGACTTATCAGCATGCCAATTTTCAGATCTCCAGGTCATTTAAAAGTGATCGAACACGCTCGCATTTTCCCTCTTTCCTTGATATATAAGAGGCGAAAGCCCTATATATTGCACAGGAATTCACGTGTGCTGGCGGAAAACACTGAACTTTAAAAGTGTTGCTACGTTAAGCATTGAGTCATTACCAGTTTGATTGTAGCCTGTCCTTTCACCCAATGAGAAGAGTGCTAAAAATAGCTGCGTCACCATGGCAGCAGGTCACAGGACCAGAACTTTGCTGTGTGGTTAACTCTAAAGACAGATTAGGCTGTTGATTCATTATATCCGTGCCACATAAGTCACTTAATGTAAAACATTGCTGTCTTTGCAGGATTCAAATTGTGATGCATAAAAACAATTTAAATACAACTTCAATGATCATTTTAAAGATTATTTATTCTTAAAAATCATTAAACATGATAAAGTTGAAAGCATAAAATCTTTTGGACCCGCTGCGGTGTCCATCCTCAGGTGTGTTTGAGCACTAAAAATGTATAAGCGTAAATGTGTATGATATGTATACAGGTTAAGGTTAAGAGATAGCATTAAGAACAATACATGATAGTGCTGTGGATCTTGATCCTGGTTCTAAATTGTATTGATGTTTTTGCAATCATATTTTTAGATTCTGAACTGTAGATCCGATGTATATCTGACCTGTGTTGTCTAGATCAACTGCCTTCAATGATATGCTATAAATTCCATGCCTGTCCTCCGTTTTAGCCATATCTTGTTCTTAATGGAACTAACCGCCCTGATTGGAATAATGTTACCATCTTAGCCACTGCAAACACGAAATTTTTAGCATTATTTATAGAAACCATATCTTGTTCATAGACACTTTGTTTGTAATAGACATTGTTAGTGATGCAAATGATTTCTGGTTCAGGACCCATTTTTGTTCATTTCCTCCCTGTGTTGTGACATGATTCATATTAAAAAATGGTTGTTCATTCAAGGGATCTAAGAATGTTATTGCTAAGAGTTAAATATTGGCCAGAAGGTTGTTCTGTAACAAACTGTGGGCTGGTGGATTATGATATTGAACCAAGTACATGATCTTTTTGCTGAAGAGGTCAAAAATGTCTGAAGAGGTCAAAAATGTCAGACAAAAATGTCATGGACCTTAACGGATATTTTGAATTTCTCTGATGAAGGTATTAAATAGTTAGCATATGAACAATTAACTTTGATACTGTTTTATTTGCTATTTCTATGGCTAATTTTTTTTGTTTTTTTTTTTCCTTATGTGTGCGAATCATTTGAAGGCAATGTAATTTTTGGTATAATTCTGATTGATTTATTTTTAGGTTCTTCATTATACAAGTGCTTCATCAATGTATGCTGTATATTTTCATACTACTTATTCTGTGCATAAAATTTGGCATACTGCATTATGATTGTTTGGCCTATCACTCACTTGAGGTTATAGTACAGCGTTTTGCGCATGATTATGACCTGCTTTTTGAATCGTATACAGCGTGTTTTAATTGTTAGGGTTACTTCCTTATCGTGTTTTACTTTGAATATTGGTGCACATTTGTTGGGTAGATATTTGGATTTCTACTGCTTGTTTGATACTTTAGGGTTACATTTTGGGGCTGTAAACTGTTTTGTGGCTTCTTTTGATTACTTGTATATATACAGCTGCATTACTTGGGGTAGGTGATATTTTATATATTGTAACTTCAGAGCAGAAATTGTGTCTATGTTATCATGATTTTGTGGCCTGATATTCTGTTGGGATTTCTTCTTTCAGGAAGATAACTAGGCCTTGTGCATTGGGATTAGGTGTTTGTGTGTTTCAAATGTTGGGGTTACGATGCTCTGTGAAGTTCTATCTTTCTACTGCGGTGTGTTGCATCTTTCATACACATGCTGTACCTAATTGTATTGAATATGTCATCCAGGACTTGAGTGGTGTCATTGTTCTGGGTCTTCGTGGGTGGCAGCTATTGCATCGTTTTGGTTACTACTCGTTTTTGGAGTGGTGCTGAGGTTTGTTATTCCTGAATGACAGGCTATTAATTTTACAGTTTTTGTTTTATGCTGAAATTATATTACTTTAATTGCGTTATACATTTTGTAGAGTTTCAATGTTTTCATATTTTTAAATTAAGAGGGTGCAGTGGTTGGCACTTATAGAAACCCAGCCGATTAGGATTAAAACTACGGTTTTCGTGGGGATTTTTTTACTGCTGGTAGCACATTGCGAACTGGTTGTCACATGGCGTAATGGTATGCCATCATCTGATGACTACTGCTCTAGCAATACTTTAATGGTCACAGCACATAGTTCTGGGATTGATATGTCATTGAATTTACTTGTGGAATATATATATATATCATCATCATCATCATTGTCAACCATTATCAATCCACTGCTGGACGAAGGTCTCCCCAAGTTTCCTCCACAACAGTCTGTCTTGTGCCAGTCTCCTCCATGTCACTCCCGCATATTTACGAATTTCATCCACCCATCTCCCATGTGGTCTTTTTCTGGGTCTTTTCCTGTCCCTTGGAATCCAATCTAAAATTTCGGCTGTCCATCTATGGTCTGTCCTTCTGGCAGTATGTCCAGCCCATTGCCATTTCAGGGATTTAACTCTGATCATGATGTCTTCCACTCTCGTCATTTTCGGATCCACGAGTTCCTCTTCTTATCTCTCCTGGTTATACCAAGCATGCACCTCTCCATGCTACTTTGAGTTGTCTGCAGCCTTTGTATGTCTCTTTTAGTTAAGGTCCACGTCTCTGCACCATACGTAAGCACTGGAAGGATGCATTGATCAAACACTTTTCTTTTAAGACATAATGGCATATTGCTCTTGAAAATTATGCTGTTTCTTCCAAAAGCTCTCCAGGCAAGTTTTGTACGCCGATTAATTTCTTCACCAATGTGACCCTCACTTGATATCTGCTGTCCAAGATAAACATACGTGTCTGTTATCTCCAGCTTTTCTCCATCAATCGATAAATCTTCATTTCTTGTAAAAGCATTGAACATCACTTTTGTCTTCTGAAAGTTCATTTTTAATCCCACTTCTTTACTCTTGTCAGCAAGTTCCTGGATCATACTCTGCAGCTCTGATGGGGTAGTTGCAAAAATGATCATTTCGACATCAGCAAAACGAAGGTGGGTTAGATAATCTCCATTAATCTTTATCCCCTTGTTTTCCCAGCTCAGCAACTGAAAAACACCCTCCAATGTGGCATTAAAGAGCTTCGGAGACATGGTGTCACCTTGTTTCACTCCCTTTCCAATTTTTATGTGTGTTGTATTTTCAAACAGCCAAATCTTTGCACTTGCATTTTCATAGATGTTATTAATAATATTAATGTATGCATCTTCAATACCGCAGGATTTCAGAGCCGTGGTAACTGCTGATGGTTTCACCGAATCAAAGGCTTTTCATAATCGATAAAAGCCATGCACAATGGAAGTTCATATTCCCTCGCTCTTTCAATTAGTTCTCTCAGTACGTGGATATGATCTATTGTGCTGTAGCCACTCCTGAATCCAGCTTGTTCTCTCGGTTGAGCCATGTCCAGTGTTACCTTCAAGCGGTGTGAAAGAACTTTAGTGAAGATTTTATAAACCACTGATAGGAGGCTGATAGGTCTGTAGTTCCTGAGATCCTCAATGTCACCTTTTTTATGTAGCAGGATCATTGTAGCATTGTTCCAATCCTCAGGAATCTTCCCTTCATTAAGGCATCGAGTGAAAATTTGGGCAGTACTGTTTCAATTTCTCCACTTGCTTCTTGTATGATGTCTATAGTAATTCCATCTTCTCCTGGAGCTTTCCCCCGCTTCATGTTCTTGATTGCATGAGCATCTTCTGCTGGAAGGACTGGAAGAACTCTGGTACCTTTCATGATGTCTGGAGTACATGTATCATCCCTTTCATATAGTTTGGAGTAGAAATCTTTCACTCTTGTCAAAATTTCGCCTCTATTTCTTGTTATAGAACCATCTTCTTTTCTCAGAGCCATAATCTGTTTTCTTCCCTTACTGAGATGTCCCTTTGCTATCTTTAGGCTTCGGTTGTTTTCAATTGCTTTCCTCACTAGCTCACAGTTGAATTTCCTTACGTCTTCAGTGATACTTTTTCGTGCTGTCTTGCATAGCTCTATATATTCCACTTTGGAAGTCACATCTTCTTTAGTTGTCCTCATCTCTCTTCTTTTTTGCATCAACATTTTGGTTTTTCCTGATAATTTGTTTACATGCAACTTGTTCTTAGACCCAGCTAATTTTGTTGCTGTTTCCATAAGAGCTTTGGTTACTTTTCTGTTAACTTCAGAAATATCCACTTCTTCCGATGTTAGGCCTTCTAAAGCAGAGAACCTGTTCTTCAGTTCCAACTTGAAAGTATTATGGTGTTTTTTAAGGTTGGTTATGTCAATAGATTTTGTTTGTCTTATGAGCTTGCCACGTTCCAGTTTAGTGTTGAGGTGCATCTTACATCTCACCAATCTATGGTCACTACCTGTGTTGAACTTGTTTAGCACACTGCAGTCTTCGATGACGAATTTTTTGTTACACATAATAAAATCAATTTCACTTGTCGTCCCAATTGGATGTCTCCATGTCCATTTCCTGTGTGGCTTTTTCTTGAAAAAGGAATTCAAGATGAAAAATCCTTCTGCCTCTGCAAATTCAACGAGAGTATTTCCACGCTGGTTTCTGTTGCCGTGACCGAATTTACCTACTGAAGTTTCATTCTGTTGCCGGTGCCCTATTTTTGCATTGAAATCTCCCATAATTATCTTCAAGTGCTGCTTACCTTTATTATTTAGATGACGAATTTCCTCATAAAATTCTTCAATTTCTTCTTCAGGATGACTTGTGGTGGGTGCATAAGTTTGAATAATCTGAGCCTGGTATCTTCTCGATAGTTGGATAACGAGTCGTGCAGCTCTGTCAGAGGAACTTTCAACTTCTACCACTTTATCCTTCAGTTTCTTGTTTATTATAAATCCAACACCACTAGTTCTGCCAGTATCTGTCCCACGATAATAGAAGAGATGTCCACTTTTCAGTTCAATGAGATCTTCTCCTTTTCTCCTTACCTCACTCAGCCCGACGATGTCCCACTTGATCCTTTGTAGTTCCTCTTCCAATTCAAGAAGCCTTGAATCAGAAGATAGGGAGCGTCCGTTGTGAGGTAGCCAAGGTCAGCATCAAATGGCAGCCTAGTCCGGTCCTCCGGGGATTCTTAGCACCCTCTGCCTTCATGTCGCACTGGCCGCTGCCTTGGCCAGGTACATTCCAGCTGCCGGAGACTGAGGGCCAAGATTTAAGTTGTAGAGTCATTTTGGAGGTGTTTGGCCATAACTCACCACGCTGGCCAAGCGGGTTGGTGAGTGTGGGATAGCATTTCCTCTGATCCCGATGGTATAGTTATACCGCTATTTGCGGTCGTCAGAGCCCCCTTTAGTGGGAACAGGATGCACCACGAGAAGGCGGGGTTGACATTTGTCAAGGAGAGGCTGTGATGTTACGCATCACCTGACCTTACATCCCTATATATATATATATATATATATATATATATATATATTTATTTTTTTTTTTTTTACTTCTGCTGTGACTTCATTTGCATTACAATATCCTTTGTTGCTATTGCTAGTACATTTTGCTGTTAACTACCAAATGATTAACCTAGTTCATTCCAATTTTTCTATCTCACTGATGTGATATCCCCATTGTTTATATCGATTTGTGATTTCTACTTATCCTTCATATTTGTATTGATGTTTTTTTTGTTTTTTTTTACATTTTATATTTGTTTATTACTTTTTCTTTACCAGTAATTGAATGCAGTGTGAATATTATTAATTGCAAACTTTCAATCACCTTTTGACAACTTATTCACTCAATAGCCCAAAATTAATTTATATCAATGCTAGATCACTAATTAACAAAATTACCTTATTGGAATCATTAATTCAACTAACAAATTTAAATCTTGATATAATTTGTATCTCTGAGACTTGGTTTCCTTTACATTGTTACTCATTGCAAATTACTAACTACAAAATTTTCCACTTAAACAGAACTTACTCAGCTGGTGGAGAGGTTGCAATTTTTGTAAAAGATATTTATAATGATTTTTCAATTATTCCAAAATTCACAATACTGAATCAAAATGCCGAAATTCTAACTATTCATAACCAATTTTCTATAATTATTGTTTGCTACAGGCCTCACAGCTTTTCTATCATTACTTACTGAATTATTTAACTACTCTAACCTTTCAAAGAAAAAAAAGTTTCTTATGGGGGATCTGAATGTCGACTTACTACAAAACACCAATAACTGTTTTCAACTTTTACAATCATTTAATGCTTCTGGACACAAAAACATGATTTCAGTCCCAACTCGTATAACCACCACTTCACAGTGATCTCTCTATCACAAATGTATTAATTGCCACAGTGAGCGATGGGTTTGCTTCCTCAGGGCATTCCGTGGTAACAATGGCACACACAACAGCAACTAGGGCCTCTGTGAATTTTGGAGAGGTGCAAGCTAGTTCTGTGTGACATTGGCGAAAAGACCCCAACTCACTGGGTTTTGTTCCAGAATCCTTAGGTTGAATGACCAACTGGAACCCTCAGCTGTGGGCTAATCCCCCACACTGATGTACTTACCTGATTAAAAAGACAAAAAGAAATATTAAGTATGACTCAAGTGTGGGATATGGTGGACCTACCACACTTGAGAAGGACGGTCCACCACGGAATCGACCTGGACTTTCTAAACAGCGTATGAGAAAGAGATCTCAGCTGAGTGAATGTAAGATTGGTGTATGGAATACTAGAGGTATAAATGACAAGATGAGTGAGGTGATTGAGGAGATGAATAAGTATAGACTGGATGTGCTGTGTGTAAGTGAAACCAAAAAGAAGGAAATTGGGGCAGAAGAAGTGAATGGCACGGTGAGTGTGTGGTCTGGAGTATTGGATAATGTGAGAGGACAGGCTGGTGTAGGTGTGATTTTAAGTGAAAAGATGAAGAACAACTTGATTCACTATAGTTGCATAAGTGAGAGAATTCTCTGGATTCGTTTGAAAGTGAAACTTCAGAGAATTGTAATTGTTGTAGTGTATGCTCCTTGTGACTCGGAACCTTCTGATAAGAAAGAAGATTTCTGGAATGAGCTAAAAGCTGTTTTGAGCCAGTTTGATGCTAAAGAAAAAGTTATAATAGCAGGGGATTTCAATGCTAGAGTAGGTGTGCAGAATGCAATTTCTGACAATGTTCTGGGTAAGTTTAATGATCCTTGTGTGAATGATAATGGTGAAAGATTAATTGAACTCTGCATTGAGAATGATTTGTGTGTATCTAATACATTTTTCAACCACAAGTATATCCACACATATACTTGGGAAAATCGTACTCTTGGTCAAAAGAGTGTGATAGATTTTGTTGTGTACGATCAGCGTTTAAAACACTTAGTTGTTGACACCCATGTGATGAGAGGTGCAGATGTTGGTTCTGATCATTACTTGGTAGTGTCACAAGTGAAACTTAATGTTGGTTGGAGGAAAAGGAATAGGAAGAGACCCAGGATAGAAAGAATAAAGGTTGATAGGCTCCTTGAAGATCATCAGTGGTATTCTGACTTACTCAGAGAACGACTGAAGGGTCTGAAGTCTGGTGATAGGGATGTAGAAAAGAAGTGGGAAGGTTTTAAGAACTGTGTTGTCACTGCTGCTAAAGAGGTCTGTGGCACCACAATAGTGGGTAACAATAGAGGTGATGCTTGGTGGAATAGTGAGATTGAAGAGGCAGTAAAGAGAAAGAAGGAAGCCTATTTGGGGATGTTGCAAGGTAGAGTCTCTGTGGATGAATATCGCTGTAAGAAGCGTGAAGCTGCTAAGCTGGTTCGCCACAGTAAGGCAAAAGATAGGAAGGAGAAAGTGGAAAGGCATGAACTGGCTTTTTGGAAAGATAGAAAGTCCTTCTGGAAGTACATGAGACTCAGGAAAAATAGGGGAAACAAAGTTGTAAGTTGTGTGAAGAATGAGATTGGGGAAATGATTTGGGAGCCCAATGAGTTAAGTGACAGATGGGGTGAATACTTCTGTGAGTTATTAGATCAGGAAAGCAAAGATGATTCTGAGACAGGTGCAGATGATGTCACAATGAGGGATGAAAGCACAATAGGGATCTCAAGAGAAGAAGTGTGTAAAGCTGTAAAATCTTTTCAGAATGGTAAGGCTCCAGGAGTTGATGGTATAACTGCAGAGATGTTGAAATATGGTGGTGACTCTATAATTGACTGGTTAACTGAAGTTTGCCAGTTGTGCTGGGAGTTGGGAATGGTCCCTCGGGATTGGAAAAATGCTATTATTGTTCCCTTGTATAAGGGAAAAGTGATCAGACTGAACGCAAAAACTATCGTGGTATTAGCCTACTGAGTGTGCCAGGGAAAGTGTTTGGTAAGGTTGTTGTTGAAAAAGTACGGGTCTTACATCATTGAAAGTGTGGGATGTTCAGAGTGGTTTTATGCCTGGTAAAGGCTGCACTAACCAGATTTTTGCGTTACGCACGATGATTTGAAAAGTATCTGGCTGTTGGGAAGAAAGTTTTTACCGCCTTCATAGATTTAGAGAAAGCTTACGACCGAGTGAATAGGACACTTTTGTGGAAGGTATTGAATGAATATGGTGTTACTGGGAATCTACTTAATAGTGTAAAAGCCATGTATGCTGGTAGTAGAGCTTGTGTACGAGTAAATGGTGTTTTATCAAAATGGTTTTCCATTGGTGCAGGAGTTAGACAAGGTTGTGTAATGTCACCATGGCTGTTTAATATATTTATGGACGCATGCATGCGTGAGGCCAAAATAGATAATAGTGGTTTATGTCTTGGTGATATCCGTGTGTGCAGATTGCTGTATGCTGATGACACTGTCCTGTTGGCAGAGAGCAAAAGTGAGTTGCAGAATATGTTGACTCGGATGCACGAATGTTTGCATGAAATTCAAACTGAGTATAAATAAGGGAAAAACCAAAGTTATGATGTTTGAGAGAGGAACTGGTAGCACTGAATGTAATGTAAGCATAAATGGCACTGTGATTGACCAGGTGAGTGAGTTTGTGTATTTAGGAAGCATGTTTGACAGAGAGAACAAGTTGGATGGTGAAATCAGTAGGCCAGTGAATTCTTCTTTGAAAGTCATAGCTGCTCTGGGAGGTCTTCACAGAAATGATGGGTTCTCTAGAGAGTCCCGCATGGCTGTGTATGAAACTGTAATTGTTCCTACTCTGATGTATGGTAGTGAAACCTGGGTACTGCAGAAGAAACATAGGAGTTGTTTGTGTGCTGGATAAATGTGTTACTTACGTGGGGTTTGTTGCAAGACACGATATGATTGTGTGAGAAATGGAGATGTATTGCAGTTGTGTGATGTGAAGCAAAATGTTGTTAGCAAGGTGGAGAGACCAATATGCTTCGGTGGTTTGGCCATGTTGAAAGAATGAGTGATGAAATGCTTACTAAGAAAATCTTTTCAGCCCAAGTATCAGGAAGGAAAGGCAGAGGAAGGCCAAGGAAAACATGGGTGGATCAGATTCAGGAGTGTCTGCATGAGAAAAGGATTATGAGTATGAAGTATAAAAGATCTTGTGTGCGGCGTGTAATGGATATCAGTGAAGCACGAGTTGTGTGTCGAGATCGATGTAAATGGAGAAGTTTGATACGACAACAATAGGTAAAAATATCTGGAAGTTTGTATTTCTTTTTGGAGCTAACCTTTGAATCTCAGAGAACAGCTTAGTGATATGTATGTATGTGACTATTTCAGGGGCCGTAGAGTATGATTTTTGTGATCACCTCCATATATTTACAATTTACTCTCTCAAACAACAAACTTCTACACCAGAAGACTACTACATTTTCAGACATCAATAATACAAACATGGAAAGTTTTAAAATACAATTAGAAAACATTAACTGGAGCACTATTTTGGTTCATGGCTCTGCAAACAAGGAATTATGAGTCGTTCATCACAACTATTAAACAAATTTATAATCAATCTTTTCCAAAAATTATAAAACAAAATAAACTGAATTTTTTTTGTAAGCAAACTGCAATGGATTACTAATGCTCTTTTAAAAAGAATAAACAAAGACAAAAAAATAACCTCTTTTCAAAATTTACAAAAAGTAACCTACCACAGGACTTCCAAAATTAATTTTTTTTTTTTTTGTAATAAACTAAACAGTGATATTCAGTATACTAAGCTTAATTACTGTCTTGGCATTTTTTCATATAACTCTCCAAAATTAACATGGAAACATCTAATCTTGCTAATGGGTAAAGATACAGATCTAACAGTTCCTCAGTACTTAACAGATTCTAATAACTTTAAGCTTACATACAAACAAGATATTACAAATGCATTAAATGAACATTTTACCTTATTTCCACAAACACTAAAAAATAATTAAATTACCCCAAAAATTCTGTTCACTAATTACCTAGGGAGCACACACAGGTCCAATAATTTTTATCTTACTGAAATTACAGAAACGGAACTATTAGAAGAACTTAACCAGATAAATCCCAGTCTGGCCCTGGATATGATGATCTTCAACCATTTATCATAAAAAATGTCGCTAATCTTATTCTTGATCCCCTATTGTTTCACATTTAATGATGTATTCCAATCTGGTGAATTTCCTGATCTAATTAAAATCACAAAAATAATCCCAAAATACAAATCTGGATCAATAAACGATGCAAACAACTACTGCCCTATAGCTAATTTATCAATTTTTTACTAAAATTTTGGAGAGATTGATTTACAACAGATTACATTCATAATCTAAAAATTATCCATCCAAATCAACATGGTTTTCATTTCGGAAAGTTAACCGAAACAGCCTTATTATTATTATTATACCTACAACAAACAGTCCAACATAATTGTGAACTCAACTTATATACCATCGCTTTATTTTTAGACCTATCCAAAGCTTTTGATACCATAAATCACAATATCTTACTACACAAATTACACACTATAAGAACAATGAACATTCTCTTTTTAAAAGTTATTTATCAGGTAGGCAACAACATACACAAATTAACAAGCAACAATCCACTCTACAATTCATACCAACTGGTGTTCCACAGGGTTCAATTTTGGGACCTATACTTTTCAGTATATATATTAAGGATATCTTTATTTTCATAAGTGATATTGATTTACTCCTCTGTGCAGATGACATAACCATCCTCACTTAATTTAATTCAATGGCTGACACTATTATGAATGTTAATACTCAGCTTAATAACATCTCAGATTGGCTAAATTCCAGTGAATTAATAATAAATACTACCAAAACAAAATCTCAAAACAAAATATTTCACAAAATCTCAAAACAAAATATTTCACAACCTCCTTCTATCACATTATCTATCAATGATACAAATATAGGAGAGGTTAACTCCTTGCTTTATTTGGGGATTACCTTACATAGAGACCTTCATAAGTGATATTGATTTACTCCTCTGTGCAGATGACATAACCATCCTCACTTAATTTAATTCAATGGCTGACACTATTATGAATGTTAATACTCAACTTAATAACATCTCAGATTGGCTAAATTCCAATGAATTAATAATAAATACTACCAAAACAAAATCTCAAAACAAAATATTTCACAAAATCTCAAAACAAATATTTCACAAATCTCAAAACAAAATATTTCACAACCTCCTTCTATCACATTATCTATCAATGATACAAATATAGGAGAGGTTAACTCCTTGCTTTATTTGGGGATTACCTTACATAGAGACCTTAGATGGAACTAACATGTGGACTCTCTTCTTCTCAAACTCTCCAAAAACATTGGAATTATCAGCTTGGTATTCACAAACCTTACCTATAAAACACTAATTCATTTATACTATACCATGTTTCAGACTCATATTAATTATGCTATCTTATCTTGGGGACAGACAACTAAATATAATTTCAATAAACTTCAAATTCTTCAGAACAAATATATGAGATTAATATATCTAAAATTTGATAGAAATACACAACATTATATAATAACTAGAGTTAGGATTCTTGTGTGCAAATTTTTACTAAATTGTGGGCAAATTTTCTTTCCTATTGCGTGCAATATTAAATGTAGAGCTACACAATATTTTAATGTTCCCAATCTTTTAATGTAATAAAAATAAATGGCTTACCAGTTATTTCTATATAATGTTTTCCCTTTCATTCCATACAAAGTAATTCTGTCACACAATACACATTTTTTCAATGTTCTGGAAAATCATATTCTGCCACTTTTCGGTCAAAAAGTTTTTGTACTGAGAGAAAGATCTCTCCACCTTCCACGCTCACTAGAGGCGCAAACTTGGTCTTTATGCGAATGTCAAGATCTTGGTTCTCACTGACAAAGGCAATGACGTCTGAGTTCTTCCGATGATAATTTCCCAGCTTTGTTTTTGGCAAAGTCATCCACACGGCTTTCCACTTCCTTAAAAATCTCCCACTGTATTTGCTTTCCTAGGTTCCATTCTTCAAGCTTCTTGATGGTGTCTACAATGAACTTGTAGTTGTATGCCTCATACAACTCTTTTTCCAGATCCTTACTGCCCACGAGACTCTTGATTTTTGTAACTGCTGCGCTACCATCTTTTTCAAGTTGGGCAATGAAATCCTTGATCTTGGCAAAGTTTAGACAGTAGTATACCACAGCAGAGACCCAGGTGCCCCACCTGACGATCACAGGCTCTGGAAAAAGGGCATGTTGGGTGGTTTGCTGGAACATATTGATTCTTGCTGGGGCCTTAAGCAGCACTTTCTTCATTAATCCAATGAACTGGTTTACAACTTCGTACTTTTCCCTCACGGCTTCAGAAACTCTATGCGAGGAGTGCACCAAGCAGGTAACGTGGCGTAAGTTGGGATAGAGAGGCTTCAGGTGCGAAAATGCTTTCAGCACGTAAGACACCTGATCTATGACCACCAACCATACCTTGTCATAATGAATTTCTGGCCACAACTTCGAACAAGCATCGTTGAATGCCTGCATTACGGTGCAGTTATTTGTTTTCTTTAAATGATACATTTTGAATGACATGAAGCGAGATGGTTCTCCATTCAAAGGAGCAACAAGAATCGAAAGGACATACCTCTTTTGAGCATCTGTTGTTTTGTCCAGAATGAATGCCGCTAGAGAATATCCTATGGTGCATTTGATCTTAAGTATAGTGGCGTCATAGTTCACATCCACGTAGTTCTTCCCAAGAGTGCTCTCTCATCGAGGATTTTCCTTTGCGTGTATTTTTCCCAGAAATCCTTTTAGGGAAGGATGGTTGACTTTAGACAAAGTGATTCCTGATTCCATTAGAGCAGCAGCAACATCAACATTAAACTGGTTGATTTGATCAGCTTTCTTAGATGCTTGTCGAAAAGCATCTGCAATGAACGGACATTATTACTGCTTTTTCCTTGGTTTTTGTTCTAATTTCTTTGTTCTTTTTGTGAGTGACGGATTCCACATGTCTCTTCAATGTCAGCTTTTGGTACTTATCATCCACCATAATTTTCTTGTCACAATACGTACTTGTGACAAGAAAATCGGCAATTTTCTCAGTATTTGTCCAGAGGAGTGCTGCTGAAGTATCTGAGGGAGTTAGTAAACTAATCATGGAAAAATTAAGTCTACCTTGAGTGACATCCTTTTTGTGTTCAGCCAAATGTTTAGCAATGCTGTGGAAAGTGTTGCCAATGTATATACCAGCTGAAGTAGAAATAGGAATTCTGTACACACCAGGAACATTGAAGTCTTCAACTTTATCTCTGTTTCATAGGATAAGTTTCATTATGGTAAGATTGAGTTTGATACTAATCAAGTAACTGTAGGATTTGAAAATTTGACACAACTGATAGACTTGTCAAGAAAAGAAATACATCCAGTTAATTGAAAGTGTTTGTTAACCTCTGAAAGATGAAGAGTAGTGGCATTTTTGACATCACACCTTTTAATGAGTTTGTTCACCAACCCATTAGGGAATTGGTGGTGAGCAGCAGTTTTTTTTTTACATTCTTGTATTCAAGGGCAAGCAATGCCAGGCTGTTGCAGGTGATATTGGCATGAACAGTAAAAGAAGTGAGTGCTCAAAACTTGTAGGCATGAAAAGTGTGCAAAGTGAAGGATGCTGCAGTTGGTGTACATATTGGTAGCTGCAGTAGGTTTACAAAAACTAGAACATTCAATCTTGTTCCCATTTCTTAAAAGGCAAACGTCCAGAAAATTAATGGTACTGTTGACTTTTTCGTGGATAGTAAACTTGATGGAAGAGAAAAGTTCAGTAACTCATGAGGTGAGCTCAAATAAATCCTAAGAAGAATGAGGCCAGACAACAAATATATGGTTGATGTAATGAAACCAGGCAGTGGGCTGAAGATGATACCTAGCCATGACAGAATTTTCAATATGTTGCAAGATTTCTGTGAGAAGGGGTGAAAGCAGTGCTTAATTTCTAGAGCAAAAAAGTATCGGAGCACTAAAAATATTACGGGAAATCGTACTGCGAATTAGTGATGTTACTGAAATGATAAAAATTATCTCTGTAATTGTTCTATAAAAAATACATAGGGGAGGGGGAGGGGGGTTACTTCTGTTGTTCAGTTTGATATTTTTGTGTTCTTTAAACTGTACATTTTATTATTTAATTACTGTCTATCTAAATACATTTTTGTTGAAATATATATAATTGGTAAATAATAAAGACTGAAATTTTGACATTTCTTATGAATAGCTAATTTTTGGTACCGTATTGCTGTCATGCATGCAAATCATGAAATTTCTTTAAATTTATTTAAAGAAATTTGATAATTTCGTTTTTCTCTCTCTCTAAAAGTATTGGTATGGTTTACAAAAATGCAGAAACTATTGTTTACAATTGCAAAATGCAAAACTTACCATAATAATGGCCATAAAACTATAATTCACAAAAAACTCCACGGAGCTAACATTTCCTAATTTTCTTCCTTTTTCCTGGCCACTCTGCAGTTCAAATCATGAGCAGTGTGATGCCCCTTTGCCAGCCAACTTTTCACATATTCTATTGGATTGAAATGTTTTAGTGAAGGCCCAATTCATTTTAAGAACGTTAGTTCGGACACTGTGCTAGTGTTCAATGAGGTTCTCTGTGGCGTTACAATGTTGTTCATTGCAGAGAAGCCCGCTTTCACATTTTGCAGTAGATATGGGGGTACAGTTCACAATGCAATTCAAGGTTTTCAAACTGTTTTTTACTTCTCTCCCGGCAGTGGACTTGTATATTCTAAAATCTTTAATCTCCTCTCTAGCGTTTATTTTAAAACATTCACAAAGTTTTTCCTGCTCCTTTTCCCCATATAAAATGTTTCAAGAATCAGGCCAGTAGCTGGTACCTAAAGCTTTCACTTGCGTTATAAGTTCCTCATAATCTCAGAGTTCCTCATAAGTATAACACGGGGAGTATGTTGTTTACTTTCTTGAAGATTATCCAGTTTGACAGATTGAAATATTGTTTCGCGGCAACCACAAACTCTTGAAAATTTGGAACCCAGATGTAAATGTGAGACGAGGGTTCGTTACAAATTAGTGGGAGAGCTCAGCTCTGGCACGGGAAAAAGTACCAGAGCTGCACTCCGGCACAAGCTAACCCCTGGGTGAAAGTGGAGTTTCCACTGGGACTCCTTGTTGTTGAAGATAGAATTTATTGTTGTAGGTAAAGTGTCAATTATCCATTAAAGTGCACAAGTAGTCATACAATGGAATCTCCACTTTCAACTCTTCTCGCAGAAAAGGATGTACTTGTATCAATCAGAATAAAGTTCCGAGAAAAAATGGCACAAAGAGATTAGCTTTGTCTTTTAACAATTGAAGATTAGCCTGAATTTTGGTCAACAGCCTTGACAAAAGAATGAATTATCAACCCCCATTTGAATAAGATAGGAGCTTTTTACATTTTTCTCATTGAAGTCTTTAATTTGCTCAGTTGCTTGCAACTATTGCTGGCTTCACTAAAACATGTTCTTGATTTGGATGGTAGGGTAGATGTAGACTGTTTTTGTGAATGCAGGGCTTGTGATTCAAGTTTTATTGAACCACAGACTGCTCTCAGCTTTCTTAGGAATGTCAAAATAGGAGGTTTAATGCTTCCATTCCAGCACTTAGTACTTTAGTGACTTCCTCTGCATATGTGAACAAATAGACAAAACAACAACAAACTTGAGACCATATAGAACATGCATATAAGTTCTGAGGTCAGCTTACTGGGCAAATTTGTAATGATACATTACATTATTTGAGAAGAGTGCTAAAATTAATTTTTGGCTCAGTTTAATGTCTAGTGAAAATGTGACCTGAGATTCAGCTTTGTATAACATATTTTTTTATTGCTCATGTTCATGAAAATCCAATTTTGTGCAATTAAGTAGGATAAAATGGGGAGCTAAGCTTTTCAGTTCTTTATCACTCAGGACAGTAGATTCTGATCATAACATGTCTTGTTATGCTGTTGATTCAGTTACAAGTATGATCATGTTTGCTAAGTCATGAGCTACTTTTGTTGCCTGCTATTTGTTATCACATGGCCTGTTCATAACACGAGTGTTGACAAAGCTGTCCTTCGATACTCATGATATTACAAGTGTGCATTACAATTCCATGACAAGGGCACTAAATGCTTTGGTGTTTTATGTGCCACTTATCACTCTCAGAAGTTTTACATGCTCCTAGCACATATGGGAATGTATCGATTTGAGATTTCATAAAGTAATATACTCATACATGCGATTGGGAAATGATTTCTTGCAAATAAATATTGTTGCACCTCCCTTTTTTTGCCATCACTCTAACATTGTGCTTTTTTTGGCTGAAGCATCCTTCTAGAAAGGTGAAGAACCACTGGATCAATCAGTAATGTTGCTTTATTGATTGATTGCTTCTTATTGAGAATATTTCTTTTCTCACAGTGGTTACTTTATCCATGAAATTTCACAGAACACAGGTCGTGTGGTTAAATAATTCCATGTATAATTTAGATCAGAGAGCAATGCTGCTTATCCACAATGCAGGCAAAGCTTGTGAGAATGTTCCATGCAATTAATATACCAACTGTCTGTAAGCATGCATCATCATATACTTTTTAGAAATTTTATTTTTGAATGTGTCTTGGTATTATTTGTAAATAATTATCAAGAAAAAAACTATGAAGTAGGTAAATTGTCGCAGTGAGAGTAAGTAGGCAAAGTTACTGCTTGAAGAAGTATAGCAAATAATTATTTTAATTTATTAAAGTAAAACATTATTCATTATTCAGTTAAGTCATTTTAATAAACATGGTTTACAATATTTGAGTTGCCATAAATTTGTTATTCAAACATTATTCATAATCAAAGTAAGAGTATGAAAAGTGATTAATTTCATCAAATTTAAATCTCTAAAAATGATACTATTGGAAAAAAAATGACTTCCAGAAAATAATCGCTCATAAGCAGGTGAATTACTTATAAATTATAGTACATTTCATGTATTTGACTGAAAAAAATTGGAGTGGTCCTCATTGGTTATGTAATGGTTACTGATTACCTGAAAGTTTAATCAAAATGTCTTTCTGCATGTGGGTTGAAATGTTTTTTTTTTTTTTTTTTTTTTTTTTTGCCTGTGTCTGATCTGTATTAGGACATTGATAAAAATAAAGTAATATTTTCCTTATTCTTACATGCTGTATTTTTCTGTACATGCAGTTGGTCAACTGAGACACATCCAAACTGGTGAACGCTTTGAGTTTCAGGTTAGAAAAGATGATCATGATTATAATCAGCGACGATATGAAGCATTAGGAGAGGTAATTTTCTTTTTCTTTTTATTTTTTTCTTTAATTTTTTATTTTTTTATTTTTATGGGTTTCTGATTTTTAACCAAGGTAAAAATGAATTCATTTACTAACCAGTAAACAATTTAATTTATCTTCTCATTTGGTCTGCTATTGTATGCTGATATTCTGTGAAAGACTGATTAATTACAAGAAGAAATTAGTGTATAAAAGAGAGCTGTCCTTGTCTTTGCGCATATCTGTCAAATTGGTGCATCCAGATTTCAGTTTGCAGATGACCATACACTGTCATGGCAGAAATCATCTGAAACTTTTGTGATTGAAAGAAACTGTGTGGTGTCAAAATATGCAAATGTGTTCACCTGTAAAGACAATAGTGTGTTTCTTCTAAGTTAATTACAAGATAAGGTTGAATCTTGAGTGTTGCCAAGAAGTTATTTCAAAGGGATATGTCAGTTTAGTGTCACATGAGAAAAAATATGATCTTTGAGATAGTTGCAGTATTAGACATTCCCAAATGCGCAGTTAACAATTTGCTGGAAACCTTAAAATATGGGGTGGGCTGGAAATAATGACTGACAGGGTATGTGTCCTGAGAAAATAGGACATTTCAGCTCACCGGCAGATGCTACAAAACCAAAGTAGAAAACATGAGATGCCAATAGTCACAAGCAAACTAATTAGCATTTCCACAGCAGATGGAGAGCTGCATCCCATGAATTATTATGAACTAACTGAATTGTACCCATTTCGGCCTTAGTATAATGCTTCATATGAAATCTACATATCCTTTTTTTTTTTTTTTTTTTTTTTTTTTTTCTTACAGTGAATAACTGCATTGTGAGTACCATCTCCTGAGCCACCTAACCATGAAATTTTTTATGCACCACGTATGTGTGTGTAAATTATGTTAGCAATGGAGTAGTAATATCTTTGGAATACATGAATATGAAAAAATCATAATCATAGTTTTAAGTTCATAATACTTTTCTGTAGATTATGATGATGATTTTTCCATTAGGTGCTGAACTTTCTTTTCTCTGCCTTTGGTATTCTTCTCTTTTAGTATCTCTAGCTGCAGCCTTAAATTTCCTGTTTCAGAATGGAATGGAGTAAAAATGTGCTTGACAAAAACACACTGTGCATAATCCTGTATGAACTATAGGTAAAATCATTTGCTCAACTTAAGACCAGTAGTAGCACACTGCATGTTCGGGAGAGTGATATGAATTTGTTGCTACCAAATGATTGCAAGCATTGCTCAAATAACAGTGCCCCAATAAGGAAAGTTGTTTTGAGTAATATGATGCCCATAATACTGCGATATTTTAATGCTGGTGCCAATGATAGTGTACAGTACGCATCTTCATGTGTTGGAGGTAATGTCCACATTCTTAGCTGCCTTGTTAACTTCTTGATTCCTGTAGTAACAGCATAGGATGGCCAATAATTTTGCTTCTAGCAAGCACCCTTTTGGATTTTGCCTTGAAACCAGCCACTGAACTTTGACAACACTGATAAAAAAAGGGGGAGCAACTTTTAAAGTGTCTACAAAGACTTTTTGATGAGTTATAGCTGCCACAGACACTGAAATAGACGTACACGCTTACAGACATTCTCTTTTATTATTATAAATGAACCACAGCTTTCTAGTAACAAAAGCTAATGCACAAGATTGATTGCTATGATGATTGTCCTACAGAGTTGATTGGCTGTCTGTCTTGCAAAGTGACAAATCACATTACACTCTCTTCTGACAGAGATATTGGGTTGCTGTGAATGAGCAGTGGAGACAGACCCCCATCACAGCAGAATGGAACCACCACAGGTGTTGTGGGTATTATGTCACAGAGTTATAAATAGCTAGCACGTGTGTGAAGAACAAGGTTCAGGCTTAGTTTGTTTGGACGTAACATAGCTTGCAAAGGAAACCTGCAGATGCCAGTTTGAGAGTCATCTTCCCTTATGAATTTAAACTGGGCCATTCTGCAGGAATTGCCACTTGCAACATTAACAAAATGTTTGGAGAGAATACAGCCAACAAATGAACCATTCGGTGATGGTTTGTGAAGTTCCGAAGTGGAGATACGGACCTGCAAAATGAAGCACATGGTCACTGACCTGCTGCTGTTTCTGACGATGTTCTGTTACGTGTGGTTGAAGCGGACCGCGGAAAATGTGTCTTGAGATAGCGGCAGAGGTAGGTGTCCACCCCACGACAGTTGTTCGGCATCTGGCTGCTCTGGGTAAGGTAAAAGCTGGACATGTGGCTGCCACATGAGTTGACAACTGCCAACAAGACTAGGCATTTGAAAGTCTGCACGTCGCTGCTTGCCAGGAAGAAACAGGAACCTCTACTGCATCGAATCATCACCTGTGACAAGAAGTGGGTCCTTTATGATAATCTGAAATGATCTGCATAATGGTTAAGCAAGGCATAGCTTGCTGGATGGCATCCTAAGCCACCCCTACACACCAAGAAGATGATGCTCCTTGTCTGGTGGTCCACAGCCAGGATAATTCATCGGAGTTTCTTGGCAAGAGGCCAAACCATCACTGTAGAACGCTATTGTGCTGAATTACACCAGATGCACCAGAAATTGCTGCAGAAACAAACTGCTTTGGTCAACAGACATGGTGTTCTGCTCCAGGACAACGCTCGCCCTCATGTCGCACAATGAATGAAGCACAGCCTCATCTTGCCTATTGTCCGGACTTGTCTCCGACAGACCATCATCTGTTTCGTCACCTGGATCACTTCCAGTCCGGGAAACAGTTCACGACAGACGAGGTGCAATGTGCAGTTGACTTCTTCGGGTCCCAGCCACAAGACTTTTTCGTTCCAGGATCATGGCCTTGCCGGACAGTAGGCAACTATGTGTCGATGCCGAGGAGGATTATTTTGCCTAGGTAAGTTGTCCTACTTTTCCGTTCTCACCATCCACTTGTGCTGGTCCTTTACCAGACATTTCATTTGCCACCAACCCAATATTTACTTAAGTATGAAGAATGTCTGGACAATGTTTATTATCTGAGTGTGTTGCTCCAGCTGTGAAGTCGTAGGTGGAGGAATCATGATGGGGGGGGGTTACTTGTATAGACTACAGGCATTGGTAGCAATGCATGGAAAAATGGTTGCTATTCAGACAATTTTGTGCATCTTACATTGTCCAATTTTGGAAAACCAGACCATACACACAAAACAATGAATGCCATGCTATGTGGCATGGACAGTGAATCCCCCTTTTTTTTTTTTTTTTTTTCATTGTTGTTTGTTTTAGAGTTTAACAACCTGTTTATGCAATCTTTTCTTTTATCTTCTATTTGCTGTACATGCTCGTACCATTTCAATATGTCCTTGTTAACTTTTTCTTCTGCGAAAGAAGTATCAACCTCGGTCCTGTTGTCTACATTACTGATTCTGTTTTTGTCACTGTAGCAACCTATTTATTTCAAATGTTCCACTTCCCACTTTCATTGTAATTGTGAAAGTGATCTTGAAAAGGCTGGGGTAAGTGGGGATAACTTCTCTCTCCTCTGGAGCTTGAATATTAAATGAAGCCCAACTTGTGAGAAAACTGAATTTTTTTTCATATTTCTATGTTGAGCCATTATAGTTTATCGACATTTTAAACTTTGATTACCTTGATTCTTTTACCCCAAACACTTTGCCTTTCAAAATTTAAACAAAAATCCCTCGTGTTCATTTTTTGTAATATATTTTCTTCAAGTACAGTTTGCTTGTAAGTTTTTAAAGGGTAGTTATTTCCAAATATGTTATTTCTTTGAGGATTGTGGCATTTCTGTGACTTGAGATACAGCTGAAAGAACTTTCAGCAAAATCAAGTTGGCCAAGAACTGTAATTGGAAGGTCATAGGGTAGGCTGTGTGATATGTCAGTTTTGAGCATTCAGGTTAGTTTTAATCAACTTACTAATTTCATATTTGTGAGCAGTGGCTTTTCAGTGAAAAAAAAAATAAGATTAAAAGCTGGCAGTGATATAAATATGAAACTGTTCCAAAGTAAATTTGTCTTCTCAGTAGTTGAGTGGTCTGAGGTTATTGGTTTTCTATGACCATTCATACAAAATGTGCATAGGTTTAAGTCCCAGATGAAGCATGAGTGGTATGTTTGTGTGATAGCACTGACTTGATCTCTTCCTTGAAACCAATGGTCCTAAATGTGGGAAGGGTGATTGCTTGTAGAACTTCGAGTTGCTCATGGTAGTTGTTAAAACCCCTAAACAAACAGCAACAAAAAATTTAATTCTTTGCTTTCAGTTATATGACTGAATATCTAAACTATCAAAAGTAATCGAGGTATTCTTTATCTCAAAGACTACAGTCTTGTGACGATTATATATATATTAAGATAATACAACGTAGTTGTCACAAATGTTTATTTTCTCAAGCCGACCATGGTTTCGCTGGGTATTGACCTAGCTTCATCAGAACGAATGGCATGTAAATATAATAAGTAATCGAGGTAGTTTGCCTTAGATGCACGATCTTGATAAGAATCACATCACAATACAAATTCAAATTCATGGGCTGAATTTAAAGATTTTATCATATATACATGTATTAGAACTTTCAGTTCTAATTCCTTCTTCTGTTTATGTATCTGATGATGGGTTCTAGGAAAACCTGAAAGTTCTAATACATGTATATACAATAAAATTTTTAAATTCATGAATTTGTATTGTGATGTGATTCTTCTTATCAAGATCATGCATCTAAGGACAAACTACCTCGATTACTTTTGACTATATCTGCATGAATTAAAATCTTCTAATATTTAAACTATCATTGATGTTTTGACTTTTCATAATTTAATAAAAGCTATTTAAAACAAATCATGAAGTTCTTTAGCTAAAATTATTTCTTATAACCCTCATAAACTTTCTGTGGCTCAGCCAGCTGTGCTTTGCAAAAACTTTTCTCATTAGCTGGAATACTGAATTAAAGATTTTTCAAAAAACTGTACTCATTATATCTGAAAATTTGGTGTTGCTGTTCTTGTTTTTATTTTACCCATAAATGTCTGTTTCAAATAAATTCTGAATCATGTATTTGCCTTTATTTATGCATATATGTAGTTGCTATTCTGGAATTGTACATAGTTTGTAAGTTTGTTCTTTTCTTAGTTTGTAATTCCAAACCTTTTTTAATGAATGCAATAATGAAGGAAAATTTCATGCTTATGATTTATTACATAAGTTACATTAAGATTTATTTTAAAGATTGTTTGACCGAACATCAACCTTGTTCACACTGGTAGCAAGTATTCACGTAGTGACATCATTTCTGTAACTGTTGCCAGTAGAGATTTCCAAATAATCAGTATGTTGAAAGGTGCATCCGAATTACGAGAGTTTTTGCTTAAGATAATTTTGATGCTTTCCATGTAGCATAAGGAAAATTTATTTGAGAAAGGTGCAGTCCTTTTGATGCTGGTTCAGTTTGGAGAGGCAGAGGTATCTTGCATTGTGAGAAGAGAAAGAGTAGAAATAGGGAAGCTTTTTCTGACATCCATTTTATGTTCCATAATTCTGCAGTTTATTAAATAAAAAAGTGCTGTCTGTATAACATTTTTTACCTGAGGATGTAGACACAGGGATGAAGTATACACCAGGATGATCTAAAGGGTGCAAAGGATCTGTGTCTTTAGATATTGATTGGATGGTAGTATAGGGAGGATTAATTGTAAGCCTGTAACCAATTCTAATTTTTAAATTTTGACAAGTTTGTAAGTGAAAGAATATTGGTAGGGAATTGAACCAATCAAAGATGAGGCCGTTTTTTGCAGAGGAGATAGGTGCACACACATTGTTTGGCATCAAAGGTTTTGAAAAGTTTGGAGACAATTTTGAAGGGAAACTGACAGTTTGTAGCTGTTTATTGGATGATTGCATATTCTTTTGTAATGAGTGGGTATCATTGCAAATGACATCGAGATGGTGAATGAGTGATTTTTAAAGTTGCAAGTTTATAAGGAAGAGCTGTATTAGAGTAAAATGGAATAATGTTTGTGATAGTGGTGGATTTTCTACTTGGAATTCTTTAGTGGCAACTGTTATGGAAACAGTGTGCACCATGTGAATACTCGCTAATAGGTTTGTTTAAACTAGGCTAACGTTCAGCCGAAAGTTCTAACTGAATTTTAATGTAAATTACATAATTAATCATAAGTGTGAAATTTTCTTTCATTATTGTATCCAAGCCAATAATTTTTTTTTATTTTTAATTTTGAGTTTATGATTTTATGTGTAACATTAATATGATATTGGTTCTTCAGTGCTTTTTATGTTGTGAAATGCTTTTGTTGTAGTTTCACTGAGTTTTGTTTATGTTTGTAGGTGATAACAGATTATGTATACGACCTTGTTGTCAGGGAAGGAAAACTGAAAAAGGCAACTGTACCTGTATGTATTAGTTTACATTTTAGCTAACATGTTTCAAAATTTTGTTTTAATATTTCAGGTTGAATCTTTTAAGAACGTAATTAACTTTATGCAGTTTGTTTTCAGAAAGATAACTCAGAATTGGGTTGTAAGTTGATACCAAAAAAAAAAAAAAAAAAAAAAGATATGCAATAAGTGGCAAACATCTTTTTAGAAACATGCAAAAAATTTAAATCAGTGCTTTTGTAGTTTTTAAGAAACTTAAACATTCTATGTAAATATGGACACCAAGAACATGAGTGCTTCTGGGCTACTTCACCTCTTCAAAATGTGCATTAAGCCATTAAAAAATCTATCTGGTTAAGAAAAAAGAAAGCTTTATAAATTGGCTGTTTTTGAATTTTTAGAAGGCTAACACTCCTGTATTTCACAATTTTTGTAAAATCATTAATTAGAATGTGTATTATGCTATGAAGAAAACTGATTTTTGAGTTCTTTGAGCTTCCGACATTTACAGGAGGAAAAGCGTTAGGTGCTTTGCACTGTTAGGAAACAAACCACCATGAATTTGAACATACTTGACAACTCTTACAAATTCCAGTTTAGAATAATGCACTGGGATTGTCTGGGAGTGTCATGGGTTTGATAACTCTATTTAGAATGATACATTGAGAGTGACAAAAGAAGTGGTGGATCTAAAAATTCTCTTTAGAATGATACAGTGATAAAGGAACTGGTGAATTTAAAAATCATGTTTAGGATTATGCACTGACAAGGATGAAGGAAGTCATAGATTAGAAAACAAAATTTTGAATCATACACTGAGAGGGATGATGAAAGAGGTGGGTTTGAAAATCCAACTGTGAACCATGTAAGTAAGAGTGGTGAAGGGGAAGGTGTGGATTTGAAATTCCAGTTGAGAAACATACCTTTCAAATGCACTTATAAATTGGGTTCAAGTTCTCTTTGCATCAGAAAGTGGTAGCCATGAGGATGATGATTCATGCACTTTTGATTTTGCATGATGCATGGTTTTCTTGGTTTTCTTTGTACTGTAAACTTATATACAAAAGCACACACACACTTTCATAGTAACTTTTCATATACAGTTACAGATGCACAAGTTTCCCCTTTGCTCTCCCTCCCCCTTATCTTGTTTAAATGATGCCCTTGCTCAGACATTATGTATATGTCAAGCATCTGTTGAATTTGTGGAAAGTTGGTGCTTATATATGTCGTACATACATATATTCTTCCGCAGATTCGGGGAATTCTGTCACCCCCCCTCCCCATCCTTTGGGGCATTCTAGAGATCGATACAAAACTGAAGATAAATTTTGGAAAGATTAGTTGGTCGAGGGGGTCGTTTTTTTTTTTTTTTTTTTTTTTTTTTTGTCCGGGAACAGTATTTCACCTTTTAAAACTTTCGAAAACCTAAGTTGAATGGAGTGTGAATATTTCCCCGGTAATCGTAATTTCAGTTTCTCACGATGTTCCTTCTTCCCAGTAGTTGTTAAATATAATTTTATTTCATAAATATTAGTATTTATTCTTGAAAATGGTGGAAAATTTCAAAAACGGAAGTTAAACTGTGCGAGAATTTCCCTTTAGTGTTCAGGCACAAAATTCTTCTACGTATCCGCGGACTTCCGAATTTTCCGTCATCACTTGGGTGGTTCTTGAGATCAACGCGTAACTGAACAGAAAGTTGGGGAAATCGGTGGCGGTAGTGGTGAGTATGTGCGTGGGGGGGGGGGGGTCGTTTTCCGCCTGAAAACGAAATTCCGACTTTTGAAAATGGAAGTTAGATGGAGTGAAGATTTCTCCCATAATCGTAATTTTTTCTCACGATGTTTCTTCTGCCCATTATTGTAGTTAAAGATAATTTTATCCCGTAAGTATTTGTATTTCAGCTGGAAAATGGTGGAAAATTTTCCAAAAACTGATGTTGCACAAAGAAAAGAGAAGGTTTCATCTGCAGTCAGGTATTTTTTACCCTGCGATGTACCCTATGTCCTGCGTTGTCGTGAAATGTCAGTAATTTTATATTTTGAATAGAGTGATATGCTCCAGTTCAATATTTACAGAAACAAATTTCAGTGAACAACTTTGTCTTGCTCATGATGTGTTATGTTCACACTGTTTTGCAGTGTGTGATTTTTCACCCTAGTCAAAAAGTTCAGTTTTTTTTTTCTTTGTCAGTCTCGTGTATGGTCGTATCGCTCACATAAATATGCATCTGAAATTGTAAAAATGTTTTTAGTTCTCTGATACAACAGAAAAGACTACTTCAGAAATTTGCCAAGTAGGCTGTAAGTAATTTTCATCAATTTTTAAATGTTTGCCACAAGGTTTTTGGATTTCTATGAGTGATTTTCAGAGTTATCTCTTGATCTGCTGCAAGTTTTTTATTGCTGTTAAAAGAAACAGCATTACTTAAGAAAAGCAAATTTCAGCTACCCGATTTCATCGCAAGACCATCATAGGCTAACTTCTATATCAGAACTGTTATTTTATTTGCTTGGCAAAAATGGACTTACAGTAGTCAAAGGGAAGTTAATGAATTGCCTTCAAGATGGATAAAAGTTTCATCAGGATATAAATTATCCTGGTGCTGGATAAAAGTTTAGAATATTACAGAATTTGTCTCTTCCAGAAAGTAATCCTTCCAGATTGTCAAGACATGTCTAATCTGACAAATTTTTGAACCTGTGTGTGAGAATGTGGTTGCTGATAAATTTTCAAGCAACTTGCCAGTCAGTAACGGAGTTTCTAGAGAAGTTAGCCAGTATGACAGACGACAGAGTACTAAAGACATCATCCATTGAAATTAATAAAGAACCTCTGTAAACACATGGAAGGTGCACAAGCCATTTTTGCCTTAAAAACGATGTAATGAACTGTTCATGTTGCCCATCTGTTCAGGAAACTCGGAAATTTTGTTATCCTGGTGCTGGACTCGAACCTACATTTCCTGATTTCCATTAAAGTATGCTACAATCACACCACTATATTATTAGTTTTAACTTTCAACTGGGAGATTACTTATACCGTCCATTGAATTAGAAACTTTTATTCAATACTAGGTTGGACCTCCTTTAGCCCAAATTACTGCATGTATGCAGTTTGTCATACATTCCACAAGTGTTGGGGTGCATTTTCATCTACAGTAGGGTGGAGCGAAAAAACTAAAATTGCATAAGCGGAAATGGATACCCATCAATAGTTGTGTATTAGGCCCACTAACATTTCCGTGAAATTTCTTTTTTTTTCTTTTTTTTTTTTTTTTTTTTTTGGAAGTAGTCTTCAGTCTGCACATTGGGCCTAAAGTTTGAAATTTTTGCTTAAATTTAAGATTTTTCAACATTTTTTTCCTACAAGTTAAATTTGATAAACAGTTTTCGCATAGTGATAAAATGCTAGAGAAAGACCTTGAAAACAACATAAATTTTTCCCTACCGTTAGTTTTTACATCTTCAGTTTGCGCATTTGGGTCAAAATATCAGATTTTTTGCATATTTTCGTAATTTTTTGCAGGATTGTGTACTTTTCAAATTTATAATACTACCATAACTTAAAGCGTCAAAATAGGATTGAATTATTATTAAAACTTAAAAATAAACTGTTTATCAAATTTAACTCGTAGGAAAAAAATTCAAAAATCACAAATTTAAGCAAAAATTTCAAACTTTAGGTCTGATGCGCAGACTAAAGACAACTTCCAAAAAAAAAAAAATCACAGAATTGTTAGTGAGCCTAATACACAATTATTGATGGGTACCCGTTTTCGCTCATGCAATTTTAGTTTTTTTTCGCTCCACCCTAATCTACAGCATACCAGATGTTCAACAGGCAGTCCTTTAACTGTCTCAGATTTGATGGAAGAGAATTTTGCTCTCAGATCTGTTTTCCTAACATGTCCCATACTTTCTCAGTGAGGCTTAGGTACTGGGTGTTGTGGTGTTTGTTTTTTGGATGTTCTGTTTGGTGGAAGTCGCCATCATGCTCTTTGAACCAATGCTGAACATATGTTGCACGATGGACAGTATCATTGTCATCCATGAAACAGCTGTCAACTGCTGGATCAAAATTCAACATTGCAGGATGAACTAGATTGGCAAGAATGTTCAGATAATGCTTGGGAGACATAGACCTTCCGGCAATACCAGGGAGGCCCATTTCATACCAACAGAACATGCCCACACCATGACACCATCTCCAGAACCTTGAGTTGTGTCTGCAAGACATGCTGGGTCCATTGCTTCATGAAGCTTCCGCCAAACTCTCCGCCTGTGATCAGTACAGTACGAGGTGTATAACGACTTCTCGATCTACATGACGTTTTTCTGGTATCCAGTCATGGTGTTCCTGACACCACTGTAGGTGAACTTTCATGTTTTTTCAGAAATCAGTGGTTTCTATATAGACTTGTGACTGCCAATACCTATCCTCTTCAATTTCTTGTGCATAATTATCTAAGATATGGGTTGGGAACAGCCTTCGTTGAATGCTTCAGTCAATTACTTCCCAGAGGAAGTTCTGTTTCTCCATACTGACCTTCTCAGGCAATGGTGATTTTGTTCCTGATAGATTGTCGTTGTGCCACAGTTATGCCTCTTTGACAAGCAATGTGGGTTATTCTTCCTCTGATTAAAAACCAAGGATATCTCACCTTTTGAGAAACCGATCAGCTCTTCTGTTTTCAAAATTTCCCCTCCAGCCAGAAAGGCATCCACAATATGCCCTTTATCAAATTTTTTTTTTTTTTTTTTTTTTTTTGGTTGGAGGTTTAACGACCACCGTGAGCAACTCAATGGGCTATAAGCAGTCGCCCGTCCCTAATTTAGGGTCACTGGTTCCAGGGAAGGGAGAGAGCCAGTGCCGTAAGACAAACACAACATCCATGCCTGACCGGGATTCGAACCCGGACCCCTTACGGACGAATGATCAGAGGCCAGCGCCTTAGACCACTGCGCCACCGGGGCGGCCTTTATCAAATTCCAGAAGATCCTTTGTTTTTCCCATTGTAATCAACATTATTGGCGGTTGCTGAAAAGAGCATTTAGAGGCAAGTCTTAAATAGTTGCCTAGATCATGTGAACTACTGAATAGTTCATACCTTGCTCAGATTGTTTTAATCCTCTTGTTTTCTTGTCAGCTCTCCATGAACAAAAGTGTAAAATGAAAACAATAGTTGTGAAAAAAAAAACGTCTTTCTGTTTTAATAAGCATTCTATAATTATTAGGTCTATTTGTAAGTTTCCAGCACTTTATAGTTGAATAGATATCATATTTGCACAAGCAGGTAGCGTTTAATCATCATCGAAGTATGTGCCACCCTGCTTTTATCTATTCAGTAACTGGTGAATACCACCATGATAACACAATGCCAGTTTCAAAGTGATGAAGGTGTCAATGCATTTTTGGTGATCTTCAAATTTGGTGAACTGATGGGCAGCCAAGAAGGGTTGCATCAAGTGAAACTAGTGGGAGCTTGACGGGCTAAGCCAGGGGAGTAAACCACACGAAGGAGAACCTCCCTCCCCAGTAGCATGATGGCTTCCTGAGTTACCGCAGTGACATGTGGGCATGTACTGTCATGCAATATATTCCAGGACATGGCCATGACCTGTCAATATGCCCATGTCCTGAAAATGGTTTTCACTATTTCAGTTCTTCTTTCAGAAGCAGTAGTTGGCAATTATAGCATTCCACCCTCACTATTAGATATGCTGGCATGAGCTCTTAATACACCACACCTTGCATGCTCCACTTGGTACAGAGACTTTTGTATGATAGACCTTCGGTGTCGAGACATTGGGCTTCAGTGGTAATGGCATTGTCTGATGGGGGTCTAATTGTGATATTTTGCATTGTGGATTGTCATAGTAAACCCATTTTTCATCACCCATAATGATTTCTGTAAGGAATTCATTTTGTTTAATTTCTGGCAAGCAATGAAACATGTTCAGCCACTTACTAATGTTGCTGTAGGATTCTCCAACCCTGTTCAAGACCAAATATTGTAAATATGTAATAATATTCATCTTCACTTGTGAAGTTTCTGTGTTTGCACCATTTTCAACCGTACCCTTGAGATAAGCGCATGGTCTCCAGTTGAACTGGTACTTAACAGGAAAGGATTAACTGTTTTTGGCAAACAAGTGAACAATGTTAAGTACATTAGGAGAATAATGATGTATGCTATTGTATATTTTCCATTGTGTTGACGGCTTACATTTGTCATTCTGTGTCAGTGCATGGGGCAAGAAGGATTAATTGAAATCTTCAAAGTCAACCTAGCAAAAAGATTAAGGGCTTGGTTACTGCTTGTCAAAAGAGATTAGAGGCTCTTGTGGTCTTGGAAAGTATAAGAGTATTGGTTGGCAAGTGGGGTGGGGAGGGAGGGGGCTTACATTTCGACTATTGGTTGAGTTAAACATGCATGCATCTGTCCTAAATCTGAAATGGGAACTTATGATTATTGGCTTAAGATAGCCAGAAGACATTTTCTGAGTGCATCATAAGAAAGTGCAGAGGAGAATGGTCTTAGCTTGCATTGAGGTGAAATCTGAGTCTTCAGTGTTTACAATGGATGGAGAGACAGTGATCAGTGGAAGTTTCCTATCCACTGGTCAGAACGATAAGCATGGAAGCTAATAAAATTTTGCTTGGAATAACCATTAAATTATTTTAATACATTTTTTGAAAATGACTCGTGACTCTCTTAGTTTTATGTGTGTTGCCCTGTGTGATGAAAGAAGTTGTCTCCCTCAGATACATAAAAAAAAAAAAAATAGACTGATGGCCTCCTGTTATAGAAAACATGAAACTATAAAATGTGATGACTCTCGCTAGATCCCAGTGTTAATTTAATCTACACGTAATGTGGTGGAAAGGTGCAAGGACTGTTACAGTTTTGCTCGGTGAGCTTGTGTGGGTCTCACTTTGCCACTTTTTGAATCTTTCCCTTGGTATGCAACCACTGAACCACAGTCGACTGATTCATACCTAACTTTATTGCCAGTTCTGTGGTCGACTGGGCAGCATCTTTGTCCAGAGGAGCTTGCAAACATCATTCTGCATTTCCTTTGGCTGTCTACTATGCTGCAGTCATCACTTCTGAACTTTACATACCACTCATGACACATGCTTGCACCTACAGCTTTCTTGCTGTGTGCTGAACAAATCCATTGTTGTGCTACTTCAGCAGTTTTCCTGAGATTAAATATGAACAACTGTTAGTGATGAATATGCACCTTGTTGGTCTACATGTCCTAGCTGAACTAACTACATGTGTCTTTTAACACATTGTTGCCACCATACCCCCCCCCAGCATGAAATTCTGACAAAAATTCGACAGCTTTGCTTTTGCAGCCTGGTATGTGGAGTGCCAGAAACTAATGCATAGACCTAATAATAATAGTACATACGCTACATAGTTTGCCTCGTATGTGATTTAACAATGAAAATGGCCTTACTGCTGCTTAGTATATGTCCTCTGCTTTAATATGTTACAAAGTATTTACCTGCATGAATGAAAATTTACCTGAAAATTTTGGTTTGTGTTAGTGAAATTTCATGTCTGTTTTCAGAGGGTATTTTTTTTATTCCATTTAGATTGATGCTACAGCATCTGAACCAACTACTTTCATCCTACATTCTAAGAATGCTTTCACAACTACAGACAAATTAGTCGTTTTAATTCATGGAAGTGGTGTTGTACGAGCTGGTCAATGGGCACGTAGGTAAGGTTATTTCATTATTGTTTAATGATAAGCAGCCTGCCCCCCCCCCATCACTCTCTCCCTCTGTGCTTTTTCTGAATTATTTTAATTAAATAGGTTGGCACATCTCGCAAAGAACTGCCTTATCCAGTGGTTGAGCACCCCAAAACGTAATTCATCATGCCAAGTAGCTGCATGAAATGTGAGTTTTGTGATTATCTCCTTTTGCTGGTGTCAATAACCCTAAATTTAGGAGGAGGCTGTGATAGCATTGGCATTGCACACCTTATCAGTGATACTGAATGGGAGTTAAGTTCACTCCATTACCTCTTTATATGCAGTTGTGTTTTGGTGAATCTGTTCTCTGTTTATACTGGTCTTGGGTTATGTGGTAATTACATCACTGAAATTTAAGTCTCCCTGGCTGAGTGTCTTCCAAGAACTGTGGACATACTGTTCTACCTCTGTGCTGGTCTCTTAATAGCCGCAAATTGTGGAGAGCAAAAATGTGATAATATTTATTCAGAGCTATGTATAGCTTCTGCAACACTTTCCACTCATAACCATTGTATGTAATGTCATAAGATGTTCTCACACTGCTAAAAACACTTACTTGACTTCACTCAAAAATGACAACCCTTACAAAGCTTTTCCCAGAGTTTCATGTTCTACTCCAATATCTTTTCATGTACCACTATACTTTGGTGAACCTATTCTCTGTTTATAATGGTCCTAGATGTCATGGTGGTGATGTCAATTAAATCAAATTCTCTCTGGCTTGAGTTCCTTCCAAACACTGTGGGCATACTGTTCCACCTCAGCCTTGATCTCATAATAGCCATGAATTGTGCAAGGAAAAAAAACCCCATTCATTCAAGCTATGTCATGGCTTCCATAATACTTTGTACTCATCATTGTCTGTTGTGTTGTAACATGCTCTCACAGTGTTAAAAGTACTTTATTCACTGTGTTCAGAGATGATAATAAGTTAACTGCAGACTGAAGGTAAAGCATGCCATATATATACATGTATGTATACACATCTTATTCTGTGAGTTGCATATTTTCTGCTAAGATTTCTGGACTCTTGATGACTTCTTAAGGCTTACTCTTAATGTGTGTTTTTTTTTTTGCTTTTTTTTTTTTTTTTTTTTTGAAAAATGAGAGTACTATGAACACACATAATTATTTCAAATATTTTATATGTTGCAGAATAATGTTTTATGTTAACAGAAATTTTATATCACTTAACGTACCTGTTTCTTGGTAAACATGTTAAGCATGATATCTTAGCAATTCTTAATAATTGTTTTGCAACTTGTACTCAATGAAAGATAATTGCAAGAATGAAAAAAACATTACACAATATTAAAAACACTTGTTAAAAAGATTTGTGCTTTTATGGTTTTTAAGTTTTTTAGCAAAAGTTTTTTTTTTAATATTTTATAATGTTCCTGTCATTCTTGCAATTACCTTTCATTGAGCTGAAGTTGCTAAACAGTTATTCAGAATTACCAAGACATCATGCTTAAAATGTTTACCAAGAAATGGGTAAGTGATATGCTTAAAAACTTCCCTTTAATATAAAACTTTTCTCTCAGTGTTTGTATTTTCCCCCCACTCAGTCGTCAACAAAATGGATAAGAAGGAATATGTTGTTATAACAGTGAAGTAGTTTCCTTCCATGTTTCCAGAAACTGAAGTTGTTCATAAAGATTCATTAAAAAGGAGAAAAAGTTTAAGAAGGAAAAATGAAAAAAAAAATTAATGGGAAAAAAAAACAAAAACGGTGCCTTATATATATGACATTTTTACACAGCAGTGCCATTGTACATTGATGTATGTGAATTGGGTGTATGCAGAAATATCTGCATGGGTAATCTTTGTGAACAGCTACTGCCGAGTCACTAGATGTTACTAATGAAGATGCATTAAAGCTAGAAGGGGAAAGAACAACAACAAGAAAAATTACTTTTTTCTTATAGAATTGAACAAAACAGTAATTTTCATGAGAGAACAATGGCTGGTGCCATAGTACTTTGACTAGATTGGATGTATATATTAGCATTTGTGTAGACACATCAGTTATTTTGGCAATGATTGAAAAAATTTTAATAACGTTTTTAACAGCAACTGTAGAGATGGTGAAACAAGTTAGAAAATGAGTCTGCATGACTGTGAGATTGATTAGTGCTGAAATGTGTACAAAAGGAATGTCTGCAACAAAAACACAAGATTGCACTCCGAAGTTTCTTTTAAGAGAGAGACCAATATTGTAGTGAAAAATAATTTATACTGTAGCAGTATTGCTATCTATACATATATGAGTTGCCGTGACTGAAGATCAATCTAATGTGAATTTTTAAAGTAAGAAACAGATAAGCTTTTTGAAACTTTTTATCCTTCCTGCATTTTTTAAATACATCTACAACAAAAAAATCAAAGCACCCTAAAGCAAGTGTGCAATGAGGTGAAAAATTCACAGCAACAGGGGTCTTTATTGCAGAACAATGGCTTCATAAGCATTGACAGGTTGGTACGAGGGGTGGTCAAAAAGGTTTTTTTTTTTTTTATCACTAAGGAAAAAAGAAAACTAGGTACATGAGCTTTGGTGGTGGAGTTAGTCCTTCCCCACTTATCCCCCATCTAGGGCAACACACTTCTCCCAGTGACAGATGGCCTGGTGGAGACCTGTGTTGTAGAAGTCCCCTGTCTGGCTGTTCAGGAAGTGTTGCTCCTCGAAAATCCCCTTGTCATCATTCGCGAAATGCCTGTCGCGCATCAGGCTCTTTAGCTGACGAAATAGAAAGAAGTCTGATGGTGCCAGGCCAGGAGAGTAAGGGAGATGAGGCAGAATTTCAAAACCCAAACTAACCGTAAGTGTCACCTTCTCTTGAGCACAATTGGCAGGGGTGTCATCATTAAGGAGCCGCACCCCCTTCGTCAGCTTTCTGTGGCATGTTGCTTTGGTGGCATACCGTAACTTCTCCAGGAGGTCCTGGTAATACTTCCCTGTCATTGTTTGGCCCTTACAGGTGTAATCTGTGAGAATCACACCACTGCAGTCCCAGAAAACTCTGAGCATGATTCGCCAAGACTTGCATCTTTGCCTTCTTTAGCGTCAATGATACAGCGTGCTTCCACTGTTTGCTTTGTTCCTTCATTTTGGGGTCATAATGGTACACCCAGCATTCATCCATAGTGATAAGCTATTGAAAGAAGTCCGTGTTGGCCACACTCAGCTTCAACGTGTTCGCTGCAGCATCCTTTGGGCACTCTTTTTGCAATGGCATCAGCAGTCGCTGAACCCAGCAGGTAGAGACGTTCATCATTTGAAGTTCATTGTGAATGATGTTGACTACTGACCCATGATTAATATTCACCTCCTGCATGGTTGCTGAGACTGTGATGGGCAGGTCTTCATGCGAGAGGGCCGCCATTTCTTTTGCAATGACTGAGAGATGGTCTTCCACTTCGTGGATCATCTGACAGACTTGTTTGTCCACGTTGAAAGCATCTAAGCCACTTTACCACTGTGTCATACAGTGGGGCATTGTCCCCATACACACTTATGAGCTCAGCATGAACCTGTTTGGCCCCCTTCAAATGTAGGAACAAAATTACTGCGCACTATTCGACTTGCTCCACAGGCTGCACCATTTTGTTTTTGGAGCCCTAGCGGTGTTCCACGTTACGACAACGTGGGATCATTCCCATGTGCCAAGAGCTCAAGGTCTTGCATCTTCCATGAAGTGAAAATTTTTGCGCTAATCCCACTTGCTTTAGGCAATAATAAAAACTTTTCGACCACCCCTCATACTAGTACAGCCACCTCTGGCAGCGATTTATGCTAATATCTGGTTTATTAAATGAGCCAAGCTATAGTCAAATGTTGTCCTGTGGCAGATATTTCTGGTTGTGCACTAATTGTTGGGCTAGTTCTTTGACATCCTGGGATGTTTGCAATGCATGTCTCATACATGTTGGATTGGCGAGAGACCTGGCTGGTCACGGGAGGGTTTTAAAAAAAACCCCGGAGACCTGGACATTTCCTGGAGAGGTGAGCTGTGTGATAAATAGACCCTGGAAGATGGGATAGCAAAGGCAACATGACTGGTTACAAGATGCTCTCAATGTACTGCTGTGCTGTTAAGGTGCCACATAGCATTATTAGAGGAAACTGGCCGGCACAAGTGATGGCTGCCGAGATCATAAGACCAGGAGTGATTGTTGTATGCCACTCCACAATCGATGTAGACCAAATCGGAGCACTGGACCGACCTCCTCCAAACATGTGTATGCATTGGTCATCCACTCCTAGGCAAAAGTGAGGATTCATCACTGAACAATATACAATGCCATTCAGATATGCTTCCTGGGCATGACACCACTTCAGATGGTGCTGTTGGTGTTTGGTACTAGCAGTTGTAAAGGAAGGTAAGAATGTAGTCCTGCTTCTTTCAGTTGTCTTCCAATAATGCGCTTTATACTGCATGATCCATGTCTTCAGATAGTACACATTAATGCTGTAATTGTCATTTTGGCTGCTCTCACTATCATGTGATTCTCCCATCCAGTTGTTTCCCAAAGCCATCTGGTGCCTTAATGGCAAGTATAGGTGCTCTCCTAGATCACAGGGTTGATAGCAAAATTGTTTTATCTGAGACCTGTAAAGGACATTGAAATAAGGTGAGAAATATCTTGTGAGAAACAAAATGGACTGTAGTGATGTGTTTGGAAAATGCAACAAAGTTGTTATAAGTACCTGCAAACTTTTGAGTAATGAAATTTTGAATGAATTAAAAAGTGTATCAATAACATATGCACATTTTATAAGAAAAGTAAAAGGGGGTTTAACAGTTATGCATGTTTGAATTTTTATGAATGATGAGTTCTTACTTTTATGTTAGATGGATTTTATCTATCAATCAAATGACTGGAGGGAGGATAAAGGTTAATTGGGGCAATGAGATAATTGATAATAATGTGAAGTAATGTTTTTAGGTGGTTCAAGGATTTAACCTTGAAATAATAGCTTGATGTAGAACACATTAAACTATTTAGGACTTGCATATGAATATGTTTTAGAAACTTGTTGTATTAAGTTACGAAAAGTGTTTGTATTTTAACACTCCATAAATAACTATCATGTATTTAAGCTCATTCTGTTGGTTTAAATTTGTGAATAATTTCTATCCATTTTATTCCCTTCTAGGGGTAATAAAAAGTTGCGCCATTTGTGGAACAATATTTCTGAATCCTTATTTGGTTCTCTTGAGAATGCAACAAGTTGCATTCTCAAGATTACTTCTTCACATAAGAATGCAACTTATGTTATAATCCTTTCCCTCTTAAAGATACATTCTTCACATAAGAATGCAACTTGTTGTTATAATCCTTTTTCCCTCTTGCAGATTGGTTATCAATGACTCGCTAAACAGTGGAACACAGCTGCCTTTCATCAAAAGAGCAGAAGGTTTAGGTTATGAGGTTGTTGTCTTGAATACTAATGACAATTCAAAGGAGGGACAAGGCTATATTAGGGTATGAATTTTTAAAGAAATTAATTATATGTTATATTTTGCCTTGTTTTTGTTCTGTAAAGGAGTATTATAGCAGTATGTGTTATTATTTTGTGACAAGAAGTATCCAAAAGGTAAGTGTAAAAGTTATCTATGTTTGTAGCAACATTTCAGTTTCCTTGAGGGTATTTATCAGTGGCGTCGTGTGCCCATTTCGATTGGGTGTGCACTGTTGTGGGAAAAAAAGCACAAAAATTTTATGTATCCCGAGCTGCAAAATTCACGCATTGATTTTGAACATACGAAAGCATTTTTTTTTATTTAGTGGCCGTCTAATTATTTATGGTAAAATTTTTTACATACTCCATTGTAAGGAAAATCTGAATTTCCTGAGCAAATACTAGAGTGATGACACATTTTTGGTATTTTTTTTTATGATTTTTAAATACAAGACAAGGCTTACCTTCCTTAACTATATTTACACAATCTACAAAAGGTCTGGCAGAAAATGGGACTTCTAGTACATCATCAACACTGTTCCCAATCCTAAATGGATACCAAAATTCAAATTGTATATTTAAATCTGTGCTCATAAACACATTGATTCACACAGTGATGAAAACACAGTAACTCGTAGCAGGACGTTGAATTGTGTTTGACTCTATGTCATTCAAAATGCAACGAAGTATGACCAGTGGTTCTTTTTTAAGGGTGCATGTTCTACAAAGCTTAGTATCTGTGTTGAAACTACAAGGAAATAAAAACATCTGGAGAGCTTTGTATTACAGTTGCTTTAATGACCTGGGGTGTCTGCAGGTAAAACAGCACTCTTACAGCTGCAAATATTACTTACAATATTTTGTTTACTGAATGAAACAATGAACCGTCTCCTCTTCACAAAAATATTGCACAAGGGAATTAATTTTATTCAGATACGCAAAGCCTTAAGACAAACTTTGTTGAGTTTTATTAGAAATACATAAAAAACAAAACAAAAAAAAACATAACAGCAATTCACATCACAACGTCGAATTTCACTGCTTTCTGGGACTGCAAGCGGTGCTCATTTTGGCTAGCACACCCTGAGAGTTCCGCTGTTACGTTTGAAATCACAAGGCAATAAGAACGTGACCTGCAGCACCGTCTGGGGAGCGCTTGTATCACAGCTATGTGGATATCATCAGATGTGCCCTCACGAAACCACACACCCAATGATCTTAGCGCGAATACGATATGCTTACTGAGCAAACCTTCTCCTCTTAATGAAAACATTATATGGGGAAATTAATTTTAACCATCACTCAAAGCTTTAGGATAAACTCTGGTGAGTTATATTAGAAATAAATAAATAAAAAAAATATTGGTTAAATTGCGACTCTGTGTGGGTGTGCACCGCACACCTAGCACACCCGAATATTCGTCCCAGTTATTTACCTCATTTACGATGTAATAGTAAAGAACAAAAATCTTTCTGCAGCTACTAAAGAGCAATATGTGTGCTGAATGGCTCAGTGAAGGATGCTAATATATATGTCAAATAATAGTAAACTTAAGCAACTCATCAGAGAAAAAATCTATTTAGTAAAGTCTTATACTAACCATATTAAAATTTTTAGATGGTGGAAAGAAAAATCCCAAGCTTAGTTTGACTTAGGTTGGACAGCCTAGATGCTGTCATACTGTTCTACACTATCTACCAACAAGTAATTGGACACCCCTGCAATCGACGATATCTGCAGTCCTATACACATCCCGACCGCCGCCGTTAAATATCGTGTGGGAAACAACAACGCAACCAGTCGCATGCAAGGTGCCACGCAGTTCAGAGCTCTCTGATTTCGAAAGGTGTAATCGTGGGGTATCACAGAAATGGCCGATCCATACGTGACATATCCAGCGAGTTGAAGTACCCAAAATCGACAGTGGACTACGTGATTGGCAAGTGGAAGATGAGAGGTGACTGTCGGAATGTGCCCCGACCCGGCAGACCCACAAAACTGGGAGTTAGAGACCGACGGGTGCTGGCCAGAGAAATTCGGAAGAACCGCACCAAATCGATGGGCCACATCCGCGAGGAGTTTCAACAGGCATCCGGGAGTGTTCTTTTGATGAATACCATCCGTAAGGAAGCCCATCTGCTCGGTTATCATGGATGTGTTGCCACCCACAAGCCTTTGATCACCAAGTCCAATAGCGCTGCTCGGCTAACGTGGTGCAAACAACGTCGACAGTGGACCGTTGAACAGTGGAAACAGGTTCTCTGGAGTGACGAATCAAGGTTCACCCTCTACCGTTCGGATGGCAGGGTCTGAGTTTGGCGTCTGCCTGGAGAACGCCTCCTACCGGAATGTATTGTGCCAACTGTGAAGTTCGGCGGCGGTGGAATTATGCTATGGAGGTGTTTCTCCTGATATGGCACAGGACCCTTGGTCGCAATTCCCTGGTAGACTCAACGCCGAGACCTACTGCACCATTTTGGATGACCATGCGCTTCCTACGTTGTGACAGTTTTACGGGTAGGACCCATGTTACTTTTAGGATAACAATGCCACCTGTCATGTTGCGAGGTCCACCATGGCTTGGTATGGTGACAATGGAGTTAATCAAATGGACTGGCCTGCAGAGCCCAGACCTTAACCCTATTGAGTACCTCTGGGACGAGTTAGAGAGTTGACTTAAGGGGTACCCCCACCGTCCGAAATCGGTGAAGGAACTGATCTGTCTTCTCCAAGCCGAGTGGAAGAAAATACCGCTAGCCGTCGTACAACGCCTGGTTGAAAGTATGCCCCTGAGGGTCACAGCTGTAATCGCCGCTCGTGAGGCTCCACCAACTATTTAAGGTGAATAAACTTTGTTTTCCTTTGCTATCACAGGTGTCCAATTACTTGTTGGTAGATAGTGTATATAAACAATATATATGCACTGAGTTGAGCTTTTGGAAGAAACTGTGTAATTTTCAAGAGCAATATTCCATTATGTCTTAAAAGAAAAGTGTTGGATCAGTGCATCCTTCCAGTGCTTATGTATGGTGCAGAGACGTGGACCTTAACTGAAAGAGACATACAAAGACTGTAGACAACTCAAAGAAGCATGGAGAGGTGCATGCTTGGTGTAACCAGGAGAGATAAGAAGAGGAATTTGTGGATCAGAAAAATGACAAGAGTGGAAGACATCATGATCAGAGTAAAATCCCTGAAATGGCAATGGGCTGGATATGTTGCCAGAAGGGACAGACCATCGATGGACAGGCGAAATTTTAAACTGGATTCCAAGGGACAGGGAAAAGACCCAGAAGAAGACAACGTGGGAGATGGGTGGATGAAATTCGAAAGTATGCAGGAGTAACATGGAGGAGACTGGCACAAGACAGACCGTTGTGGAAGAAACTTGGGGAGACCTTCGTCCAGCAGTGGATTGATAATGGTTTATGATGATGATACACTGAGTTAGCTTTGCATTAGGAACACCCCCATTTTTACATACTTGGAGCGATAACAAACTACCACGCAACATCAATGTCACATGCATCTGCTATAAAGTGTGCACACCTATCCTCTGTACATAATCATTAAACATTGCCAGTAATGGAGAAACATGGCAACTTGAGCCAAGTTGACCCTGGACAGATAGTTTAAGCCCGGATGGCAGATGTCGGTATTTCAGAAACAGCTGCACTTGTTGTCTGCTCCCACTCTACTGTATCAAAGGTGTACCAAGACTGGATTAATCATGCACAGACATCCATCAGAAGGGTTCGCATTGGTCAACCCACGCATGGTTGATCTAAGTGGTGAGTGTTACGACTGGTATCTCAGCAGTGATGTACAATAGTCACCCAGCTCACTTACCAGTGCAACAGCAGTGCAGTCTGACCTATTTCCACTTGCACCGTGCACTATTCCTTGCTTTGCCTGGGGTTCCACAGCTGGAGACAAGCGATGGTTCCCATGATGACGACTAGTCATTGCAAACAACACCTCGCATGGGCCAAGGAACATCAGCAATGGATTCTCAACAGATGGAAGGTCATCTGGAGTGATCAGTCCTATTTTCTGCTGCACCATGCTGATGACTGGGTTTGCATATGGCATAAACAGCACAAAGCACTATTAGTCCAGTGGCTCACAGCACTTCTGTGTGTAACTGTATGTACAGAGAAAATTCTTTCTATATTAGTTCCTTGGGTGTATAAGAAGCAAAAAAAAGTTGGGTGTCCACCCCCCACATTTTCTCGGTATGACGTCATTCAAGATGGCCACCATTCTTCCACTTGCTTCTGTTAAAGTAAGCGTTTTAGCAAAAATGGCAAGATTTATTGAAAAAATGTTTAAAAAAAAATGTTCAGTGTTCAATCGTCTACAAATTTGCTTCTGACTATTTTCTTTATTTCTCAAACCATTACACCAGGAAAGTAACCTTTTCATACTGAAGTACACAAATATTCTCCTTAAGGAAGATTTAACACTAACAGTGAGATAAACATATATTCAATGAAATTGTTTATAAAGTTCACTTAGTTTAATTCATATTACGTAAAAAATATACACTTGCAAATCCTTAAAAACATTTTAATAATTCTTTACAAAGAAATTCTGTACAAGCCAAAGCAGTGCTAATTTTATAATTTTTTAAACACATTGGTTTATAAATGTAAAAGACAATCTACTTTATCATTTTAAGTAAAATGTTTTTTATGTTTTCTTTAGCAACAACATTAAATTAAATATGGGTTTGTACAATCTATTTTATCAATGTCAACACTGTAGCATTTGCAAAACAAACAACATGGAACTTCTGCATCCTTACACACACAACTTGATGTAGCGCACTTCATGCATGTACATGCTCCAATGTAGTCGTCTGGTAGTGGAAAAATGTACTTTGGTGGCATTAGAACACTATCTGTCATTTCAAAGCTGAACTTAAGTGGATCTAATGTCTCTTGTGCTTCATCAAGGCAGTGTATCATTAGGTAGGTGTGGAAGAAAGCACGAAGAAGATGTCTCTGTGCATTGGTACTTGTTGGAGGTAGGTCATCAAGAGAAATATTTTCCCCATGGAGGTACTTCCATAGTCCGAACTCATCAAGTGTCTTACAAGACGAGCCTTTCTTCAACAATTGCACTAAGTACTGTTCGGCAAGTGACATGATTATGTCAAGCTCTGGAGATGGTGGTTACATGCCAAACTCTTTCAGATACTGCACAGGGTTACAGCCAACTGCAGCTTTTTTGGTACCAAACTTGCTCGTATAGTCAGCACCAGAAAGAGCATGAAGTGCTGGTAATGCAGTGAACCAGAGAATGCACTTAACACATGCATCTGTTTAATAGGTCTTGTCACATCAAGGTTTTCAAACTGTTTGTTATATGCTTTTGTAGTAACAATTTGTTTCATGCTGAGGGCCAGAAAGTTTCCATTTGAATTGGTAGATTAACTTCTGATGACATTTTAGATAAAACTATGACATTGCTTTTTTTGCCTCCATAGGCGTTCAGAGTCTTTAGGAGAACACTCTTGGTAACTATCAAAGATATGGTCTACCCTGGAAACACCTGCAGAGAGTGATGATGTAAATGTCGAGTAAGAAGTGGCAACATCACCAAAAGTTTTCTTTTCCTTTGTCACCACCTTTCTCAAACAGTTCATAATGTCTATGATGGAACAAGTGCTTTCATCTGGCTGAAACTGTGCTGAATTTGCGTCTTCACTCAGAGTTTTTTCTAGTTCCTGCATAAGAGTACTTTTTTTGCTTATAACAAGAAGACCATTCTCATCAAGAAGCATTGAAACATCTGATAACTGAAACAGGCGTGCCAGTTCATACCCATGAACTTGAAGCGATCTGAAGTATTTTGTTCGTGGCAGTCTTAAAACACTTTCTATTTAACTAATTTCTTCCTTGTATAGGGTAGACCATATCTTCGATAGTTACCAAGAGAGTTCTCCTAAAGACTCTGAATGTCTATTGAGGCAAAAAAAACAGTGTCATAGTTTTGTCTAAAATATCATCAGAAGTTAATCTACCAATTCAAATGGAAACTTTCTGGCCCTGATCATCAAACAAATTGTTACTACAAAAACATATAACAAACAGTTTGAAAACCTTGATGGTGACAAGACCTATTAAACAGATGCATGTGTTAAGTGCATTCTCTGGTTCACTGGATGAAATTGGTGTCAACTGCATGGGTATTCAAAATGGTGTTGAAAAACCAATACTCAGAGTTTTTTCATGGACATATCTTTAATAGAAGAAGCAGACTTCAGGATGATGATCCATGGAGAACGCAGCAAATCAAGGGTTAAAGAAAATCGTGTTTATAGGTGCTGATACTGACATCTTGGTCCTGGCTCTATTTCACTGGAAAAGGTTCCACACCCTAGGAGTGAATGAAGTGTGGCTAAGAACTGGCATTGGTGACACAACAAGACTTGTTCCCATCCATATGCTAGCTGAGACACTGTGACAAGACATGTGCCAGGCATTACCAGCACTTCATACGCTTTCTGGTGCTGACTATGCGAGCAAGTTTTGTACCAAAAAAGCTGCAGTTGGCTGTAACCCTGTGCAGTATCTGAAAGAGTTTGGCATGTCACCACTATCTCCAGAGCTCGACAGAATCATGTAACTTACCCAACAGTACTTTGTACAATTGTTAAAGAAAGGTTCGTCTTGCAAGGCACCTGATGAGTTCAGGCTATGGAAGTACCTCCATGAGAAAAATATTTCTCTCGATGACCTACCTCCAACAAGTACCAATGCACGGGGACATCTTCTTTGTGCTTTCTTCCACACCTACCTAATGATATACTGCCTCGATAAAGCACAAGCGACATTGGATCCACTTAAGTTCGGCTTTACAATGACAGATAGTGTTCTAATGCCACCAAAGTACATTTTCCCACTACCAGATGACTGCATTGGAGCATGTACATGCATGAAGTGCGCTACATCAAGTTGTGTGTGTAAGAACGCAGAAGTTCCATATTGTTTGTTTTGCAAATGCAACAGCATTGACATTGATAAAATAGATTGTAGAAACCCATATTTAATTTAATGTTGTTGCTTAAGAAACATAAAAAAAACATTTTACTTAAAAGGATAATGTAGATTGTCTTTTACAATTATAAACCAATGTGTTTAAATATTATAAAATTAGCACCACTTTTGCTCGTATAGAATTTCTTTGTAAAGAATTATCAGAATGTTTTTAAGGATTTGCAAGTGTATATTTTTTACGTAATATGAATTAAACTAAGTAAACTTTATAAACAATTTAATTGAATGTATGTTTTTCTCACTGTTAGTGTTAAATCTTTCTTAAGGAGAATATTTGCATACTTCAGTATGAAAAGGTTACTTTCCTGGGATAATGGTTTGAAAAATCAAGAAAATAGTCCGAAGCAAATTTGTAGATGATTGAACGCTGAACATTTTTTCTTTATACATTTTTTCAATAAATATTACCGTTTTCGCTAAAACGCTTACTTTAACAGAAGGCAAGTGGAAGAATGGTGGCCATCTTGAATGATGTCATACTGAGAAAATGTGGGGAGTGGGGGTTGCCACCCAACTTTTTTGCTTCTTGTACAGCCAAGTAACTAATACAGAAAGAATTTCCTCTGTACATACAGTTGCACATAGAAGTGCTGTGGGCTGCAGGACTATATCCCCAGTAAGTCAATAGTTGCACAACTATTATCATTACTGTTTCACACGTTATAAAGATCTTCAAGTCGAGTGTGCTATGCTTCATTAATTCTGCTATTATATAAATTGGCAAGGAGTTAAAATATAAACATTACAACAGCTATTAATTGTCGTGAGAATGTTGCACTTACCTAATACTGCAGCCCAATTTGGTAGGTTATTGTGGGCTGACTTATTCTTCAGGTACCAACTGCTGAAGTTCTGGTTGACAAGTCTTTAAGCAGTTAGTTCGTTAAACTAAAGACATTCACCAGTTTATTTGAGAAAATATAACCAGAGTCCAGATTATGAAAAAATGAAGGTGAAGTTTAAAAGGATTAAAGAGATAAAAAGACTATTTACAGTATGTATAAAATCCTTAGCCTTTAGCAACATCGTCATTGTTTGAAAGTGAAAACAGAAAGCCGCCCCGGTGGCGCAGTGGTCTAAGCGATGGCCTCTGATCATTCGTCCGTAAGGGGTCCGGGTTCGAATCCCGGTGAGGCATGGATGTTGTGTTTGTCTTACGGCACTGGCTCTCTCCCTGCCCTGGAACCAGTGACCCTAGATTAGGGACGGGCGACTGCTTATAGCCCATTGAGTTGCTCACGGTGGTCGTTAAACCTTCAATCAAAAAAAAAAAAAAAAAAAACAGAAACAAGTATACAAAGTTGCAAAAGAGATTATGAGGTTTTCATGAAATTTTACCATTGAATAGAAGGCAGATAATTTTTTGCATTGGCACTTAATTCTCAAACATAACCATACTAGTTTCAATCCGTTTATATCACAGTCATCCTCAGTGGCACTATCATCAAAAGTCAATGCAGTGCAAGGTTAGTGTGCACTAAGTGCCGACTTCCACATGTCATTCTTGAAAAAGTTGTTATACGTCGACAAATCTCGTCTGTGTTCTTATCAGCATGTACCTATGTTACTATGTTGCATTTTGCCATCTATTGGGTTGGTTTTGTAAATTATAGTTGTTACTTTATTCTTCTAATTATTCAGGTTTATATTTATCTGTGATTTATTTTTATTATTTCTTTTCTTTTCTTGCTCCATCAGATATTTCCACGAATATTGTATGGTTATATTTGAGTGTTAAGTGCCTATGCAAAAAATTATCTGCCTTCTATTCAATTGTAAAATTTCATGCAAACCTCGTAATCTCTTTTTGCAACTTCGTATACTCTGTTTTTGCTTTCAACCAATGACAACATTGCTAAAGGCTAAGGATTTTATTCATACTGTAAATAGTCTTTTTATCTCTTTAATCCTTTTAAAATTCACCTTCATTATTTCATAATCTGAACTCTGGTTGTATTTTCTCAAATAAACTGGTGAATGTCTTTATCCTCAAGAACTTGTCAACCATGACTTCAGCAGTTGGTACCTAAAGAATAAATCAGCCAACAATAACCTTTCTAATTGAGCTGCAGTATTAGGTAAGTGCAACATTCTCAGGTCAATTAATAGCTGTTGTAATGTTTATATTTTAACTCCTTGCAAATTTATATAATAGCAGAATTAATGAAGCATAGCGCACTCGACTTGAAGATACTTTATAAAGTGTTAAACAGTAATGGTAATAGTTGTGTAACTATTGACTTATAATATAGCCACGTAAACCAATGGTTAAAATTTTCTGTAACCAAATCATATTATTGCCTTATCCCTTGGTTGCACAGTGAGGATCAACAGGTCGGTAGAGGTGGTGTTCGGGTTTGGAGAGTTTTTTCCAGACAATCCCTAGGTCCATTGGTTATTATCCCACAAACACCGAATGGTGGATGCTACAAGGACCTGCCCTCCGACCATCTCCATCCATATCTGCAGGAGGTTTACCCAAACCACAGTGCCATCTTTCAACAGGACAACACACCATGTCATCGGGTTTGTGCAACTACTGAGTGGCTGGAGGAACACGACAATGAATTTTCCACATTGCCTTGGCCCCCAAACTCTCCTGACTGTAACCCAATTGAACATTTGTGGGATATGCTAGAACAAGGTGTGAAAACTGCTGATCCTCCTCCACAGAATAAACATGAACTGACGGAGCTGCTGCAGCAGACATGGGTCCAGTTACACATGGGGGATGTTCAACATCTTGTAGAATCTGTTCCTAGGCGTCTGCGAGTTGTGATTGCACAGAAAGGTTGACCAATGCGTTATTAAGCAGGTGTTCTTAATGCAAAGCTACCTCAGTGTATAAATGCTGTGGCGTGATAAATGCATTTATGCAAACTTTGTGCTGAGCAAAATTTAGGTTTATCAGGGTTATTACAACCTGGATATTAGGGTGGTCCTTATTTTTAAGTTTTGAAATGTTGTTGTCTGACCCTATGTTGTTCTACCATATAAAAAACTATTTTTTGTAAAGTTTAAGGCAGATCTGACTATATTTAGAGGTCGCTCAAGTCAGTTGAAAATTCACTTACCGTATTATCCCCGTCAACTGACTTCTCCATTCACCTTCTCGTGTCTTATTTGACTTAAGTGTCAATCAAATACCCACATAAATAAGGTAATGTTAATTTTTATTTCATACAGTTGGAAAATTCTGTACAGTTCCAGAAACAAGCTTTCCTATATATACCTTGAAGAAAACAATTTGTGAGAATTGTAGAGCTGTTGTTAAGAAAACTGCTGTGTTTTGGGAAAAGGCCCGTATTCCCATTCGCCATGAACAGAATTGTGTCAAGAAATTGGAGTAACTTCATGAAAAGTGCCTCATTGCAAAAGGGAAACAAAACATGTCTATAAGTGTTCAAAACGTGCCTACAAGTCCTAAAAAAGCTATGCTTCTGTCCCTTAATGAAAAGGACAGGGTCGATGAACCTCTTATACACATCAACATGAGTTGCAAGATTTCTCGTGATGTGAAGATTGAAGATTTTGTGACAAAAAACACTATGAATTTCTTTAATTGCCTTAATATCCCAAGAGATTATTTAGATTTTGATCCTGAAATGGCCAGCCCGGTGGCACAGTGGTCTATGCCATGGCTTCTGATCATTCGTCCGAGATGGGTCCGGGTTCGAATTCCGGTGAGGCATGGATGCTGTGTTTTTCTTACGACATTCACTCTCTCCCTTCCCTGAAACTAATAGCCCTAAATTAGGGACGGGCGACTGCTTATAGCCATTGAGTTGTTCACGGTGGTTGTTAAACCTCCAATCAAAAAAAAAAAAAAAAAAAAAAAAACTGAGAATGAAGACCAAACACAATATTTATTACAAGTTGTAGAACAACATAGGTGTCGCTATCCCGACTGCAGGAGAAAAAAACTTAATCTCAGATAAGTAAAGTTAGAAGGAACTCTGATTTAAGTGATTTACCAATTTTCTCAGTGTTAACAATGAATATTACTTCAAGTGGAAATAATGTTCTGCTGTCTTTGATAGGCATAATTAATTTAGATAAGGATTTGTGTTTGGAATTTTTCAGAGTAATTAATAAATCAGTATTTCTGCACTAATTCATGTATAATTTTATGATATACAATATATGCAACCACAAGTAAAACTTTGAGCATATTGAGCTACCACTAAATGTTAATTAAAATGGTAGAAATTTCACACACACTATTTTTTTACATCGAGGAACACTTTTGGGGGGGGGTCAGAGCATATAAATTGTTGAAAAAAATAATTCATAGTATTTTTAAATAAATAAACCAAGAGCTCTAACCTCAAGGCACACCAGATGCATATTAATATAATTCTGCTTCATTAAAAATAAAGCTGTTACTCAGGGGTCAAGGATCTATGTTTTGAGCTTCCCTTGCTGTTCAAATAAGGCATGCTTTTGAATCCTGCATATAAGACATTAATTTCAAACCATTTTTTAAAATATGAAGATTTATGGGGGTTTTTTCGTAGAAAATGTTTTTTAAATTTCCTGAAATGTTTGGAAATGATTCCTCTCTTTAACTAGGCTTTCTTCAGTGCACACTGCTATAATTATGGTTATCATTACCATTTCCTGTATAGTTATGGTTAATGTCAACCAGACTGGATCACATGTTTGGTAGCCCATGCAGTCATCCATGATAAAGTCCTTCCTCTTCTCAATTCATTTTGTGTCATAATTCTGTTGTAAACTTTTCTAAATCAGTTTTATTGGGACATCTTTTTTTATTGCTGATTTATGCTGTGATTTCATGCATTTTGAAAATGTTAGGAACTTTTTGCATACTTGTGAAGTTTTCAAGCCACATGCCAGCCCATCCTAATCACACTGTCAAGGCAAGTAAGTGTTACTTTTCAGGATGCAGTAAACAGATTTTGTGGTTATTAATGGGATTTCTCTTCTCTCTGTTCCCACCTGCTCTTCAGTTTTTCTTTTGGGAAAAGATCCGTTTATCTACAGTGGATGCCGGATATAATGTGGTCGGTTATACCATGGAATTAGATATAATGCAGATCTGGTCTTATCATCCAAGCAATCGTTTGTGGCTTAAGACTCAAAGCATTCAGATTTTGATATACCATGGGTATCCCCCTTATACCTGTGTTATAACAGGCTTCTACTGTATTATGATTTTTAGAATATTCAAGCAAAGCAAACTGAATTTGTTTGTACTACTTACTGGTCATCCATGTAACACTTCTCAGAAAACTTTGAAAATTTCACCATTCTGGAGCGGGAATAGAAGGCCCCGCATCTCCCGGACGATGAAATTTTCAAGTTTTCTGAGAAGTGTTACATAGATGACCAGTAAGTAGTACAAGCAAATTCAGTTTGCTTCACTTGAATATTCTGTCTATTTTCCATGTATTATGAAGAATATTTCTTCCTTTATTGATATGATTTTTAGGGTCTCATTTCATTACATTTCCTGTATGTTGAATATGTGTATCCATCCTGTCTTGTTCACTTTGCTTTTGATTGCAGTTTTGCAATGTGCCAAATGCATTTTTACTCTCTCCAATTTCTCTCTTATATGTGCAGTAGATTCTGGTTAATTAGAACACATCAGTTTCTAGAACACCTGGTCCGATTGAGTGACTACCCCAATTATGTGAAGCTTTATTCCATAGAGCTTTTATGCCTAATTATGTGAAGCTTTAGCAAATTAGAGACGTCTTTCAATTGTCCCAAATAAATGGCTGCCCCAATTAACCGACAGCCCAATTAACCAGAATCTACTGTATCCCTCAGCTCCATTTTATTCTGTAAAATACACCATCACTTAATAGAATTATCATTTTTATTTAATGTGTAGAAAATTTTTTTTATTTGTCTACAGCCAGTCTTAGAACATTTTATTTATTCCATGGAAAACACACACACAAGAGAGAGAGAGAGAGAGAGAGAGAGAGGAGAATTTTTAACAAATTTAATTTTGTTAGATTGTCTTCCCATTTTACGTTACAAACAAATGGGAATTATTTTATGATTCGATTAAATTTTTCCTTATGTAAGTTTGTTAGTTCTTATGCAGAATCATGGTATTTATTGTTTTGAAAAATGTATTGCTAACATTAGATTTTATGCACATTACATGAAAGAAATGAAAATCCAGTGTCTGGTTTGTGTGACAATAAATAATTTCCCCCTATCTCCATGCAGTAGTTCTCCACTAATTCTGTTTAGCTACATACATATTGTGGCACATTATGGCACGATAATATTGCATTATTTGAGCAACATACAATTTCAGTACCACCCGATCATTTTGGATGCCTGGCCACCTGAAGCACTTTAGGTGGAAATGAACGGTCAAAGAAAATCATACAGTTACACTGTAAAACCAGATAGAGGTCCCTTCCCCACTCCCCATTTGAGAAATACATTGATTAATTGCAGCAGAAGGAGAGAGTGTAAGTGTGGAAAAGGAGATGTTTTTTATTAATGATTGAACAGGTTAGCCAGTTTTGGGGCTTGTTCAGGCCTGGGCTCTATCTTGCAATATAAAATTTGGGTTTGGGCTGATATACCATGGGCTCGGACAGGCTCGGGCTCCGAAAATTGAGCCCGAACTCAGCTGTAGTAGTCATTACAATTTTCTTCTTCCTTTCTCGTATATTGACACAAGAATTAACTTCTTCCAGTCTTCAGGAACCAAAAAAGTAGCCATGCTGCTTTAATAATTTTATGTAATCAATAGGTGCCAATCCACCCTACTATGTTAATCATTTGTGGATTAATTTTGTCATAACTTGTGGCTTTACATTTTAAGGACTAAACAGAATCTCTTCATGATTACACTATGGCTCTCCAGTCCTTTTCATCAACATCGTTGACATTTTCAATATTTACCTTCTCCCTTGTGGCTGGACTTACATTTAACAGGAATTCAAAATATTCATTCCACCATGTCATATTTAAATTATTTTTGTCCATTTAGTCCTAGACTAACATGAATGAGAATTCACTAGTCCCAACTTACTTTGATCTAGTCCCAAGCAAATTAAGATAAAGTAAAGCTCAAATTCAGAAATGTTGATTATACAAAATACGACATGCAGACAAAGCATTCTTTATCTGCTGTCCTGATGGTGCCCACCCACATCTAACCTCATGAGCTGTTTTTCTTTTATCACTCCCCCAGTTAGCCAACACCTGAAAGCATGCAATCTTAATTAATATCTCTTTTTCTCCTGACTCCCTTTCTCCCACAACACTCATACTCCACACCACAGTGGATGCGGTTCTTAAAATAGAAATGTTAGATATCAAAACGTGTAAGGTTCAATAGCTGTTTGGTATATCTTATTTAAAAAAAAACGAAAAAAAAAATCTTATAAAATACACAGGCTTAATCTCCACAACTTTGGAGGAAAAGAAACCCCTTTAAATGGTAATCCCAAGCTAACAAAAAATATTGTGCTCTATTGTCCCAACACAAAACTGATAGTCCCAGGTGTAGGACCAGCCGATTTTTGACCCATGCATCTCCTATAAGGAGCTGCTCACAATTTTCAAGTAATTCATGGGCACTAAGTCTTCCACGCCCTCTCATATGTTTAATAAGACTCCAAAATATTTTCTCAGAAATTTAGCATATCTTTTCCAAGTAATTTCCCCAATCTACAAATGCCTGCATTTTTGCATTCCTAATACATTTTTTGTTTAAACAATTTCTCTAATAATCCTCCTTAGTAGCCTATGACAAACAGCTGAGGTATTTCCTAAAAGCTTCTTTTTCTTAATAGCTTTCTCACTTGTACTATTGACCATGGTGCCCTGACTTATGTGTTCATGCACACATACTTCTACATTAATATGCTTTTCATTTAGTACAAAATACCCATGTTTCAAACCTGCTGTGTTCCACTTCAGTGCTTTCATTGGCTTGGGTTTCTGTCTTTATAAGTATAGCCTTCAATGATTTACTATTGAAAAATTATGCCTCACTACTATATTATTCAGTCTATTAGCCCAGGGCCATAGCGAGCAGGGGGAAGGACTAATGGGGGACCGGCCCCTCCAGAAAACACACATTTTAATTCTTTGAACTTTTACTTTTGCTTGTTTATGAAAATGACTTTTGTATTTCATTATAAACATAAATGCTTTCCCTTATTTTGACATACATTACATTTTTTAAAAAATAAGAAAAATTAAAGTGATACAGCACAAACAATGAATAACTACAAAGAAATTACTTTTAAAGGTGAATCAGTAAAAGCAGCTGCACAAATGATTCTCTGCCTCATGATAACACGGCATGTTGGTTTTTTGAGCCATAGGAGAGAGAGAAATAAATGCCTTTCCTTTAAAATTTTAAAAAACATTACCAAATATATATATATATATACACACACAAAGAAAAGAGTGAATGAGGTGGAGCCTTATTTGGGCAGAAGGCTGAACCCCTGTTCATCATTTGGTAGGTGACTATGAGATGTTAAGCTGCTGTTTAAAAGCTTTCAGGTTCACTGTGTATGAAAAAGTGCTGTCATTAGGATATTTTAATTAAATGCATCTCTCTATGTGTTGGAAAATGGTACTAAAGGGGAATTCTTGCTTGTGTGTGCAAGAGAAAGAAATTTCAACGTATTATTTTTTTCTTTTTGTTTGTCCAGTGCGAGTGGTTTTTTGATATGTGTTGGAGAAAAATTTTTTTTTTTTGCAGGATTCCCCTGCCTTTAGTTTTTGAGAGAGAAAAGGGGTATGACGATTGACTACTTAGCCATACCGAACTTCCTTTACACTGAGCACTAGCAAAGGCGAATACTCTATAAAATTGGAGAAAAAGTGAAACCAAAGAAGACAAGTAAAAAAAAAAATTTTGAAGTATGATCAGCAAATCTTTGATGCTATTGTGTAGATCCATGGAGAGAAAAAAGACTAGGGCAGTAAACTAAAAATATATATATATATATCATCATCATCATCATTGTCAACCATTATCAATCCACTGCTGGACGAAGGTCTCCCCAAGTTTCCTCCACAACGGTCTGTCTTGTGCCAGTCTCCTCCATGTCACCCCTGCATACTTTCGAATTTCATCCACCCATCTCCCATGTGGTCTTCTTCTGGGTCTTTTCCTGTCCCTTGGAATCCAATCTAAAATTTCGGCTGTCCATCGATGATCTGTCCTTCTCGCAGTATGTCCAGCCCATTGCCATTTCAGGGATTTAACTCTGATCATGATGTCTTCCACTCTTGTCATTTTTCGGATCCACGAGTTCCTCTTCTTATCTCTCCTGGTTACACCAAGCATGCACCTCTCCATGCTACTTTGAGTTGTCTGCAGCCTTTGTATGTCTCTTTTAGTTAAGGTCCACGTCTCTGCACCATACGTAAGCACTGGAAGGATGCATTGATCAAACACTTTTCTTTTAAGACATAATGGCATATTGCTCTTGAAAATTATGCTGTTTCTTCCAAAAGCTCTCCAGGCAAGTTATGTACGCCGATTAATTTCTTCATCAATGTAACCCTCACTTGATATCTGCTGTCCAAGATAAACGTACGTGTCTGTTATCTCCAGCTTTTCTCCATCAATCGATAAATCTTCATTTCTTGTAAAAGCATTGAACATCACTTTTGTCTTCTGAAAGTTCATTTTTAATCCCACTTCTTTACTCTTGTCAGCAAGTTCCTGGATCATACTCTGTAGCTCTGATGGGGTAGTAGCAAAAATGACTACGTCATCAGCAAAGCGAAGGTGGGTTAGATAATCTCCATTTATCTTTATCCCCTTGTTTTCCCAGCTCAGCGACTGAAAAACACCCTCCAATGTGGCATTAAAGAGCTTCGGAGATATGGTGTCACCTTGTCTCACTCCCTTTCCAATTTTTACGTGTGTTGTATTTTCAAACAGCCTAATCTTTGCACTTGCATTTTCATAGATGTTATTAATAATATTAATGTATGCATCTTCAATACCGCAGGTTTTCAGAGCCATTGTAACTGCTGATGGTTTCACCGAATCAAAGCTTTTTCATAATCGATAAAAGCCATGCACAATGGAAGTTCATATTCCCTCGCTCTTTCAATTAGTTCTCTCAGCACGTGGATATGATCTATTGTGCTGTAGCCACTCCTGAATCCAGCTTGTTCTCTCGGTTGAGCCATGTCCAGTGTTACCTTCAAGCGGTGTGAAAGAACTTTAGTGAAGATTTTATAAACTACTGATAGGAGGCTGATAGGTCTGTAGTTTCCGAGATCCTCAATGTCACCTTTCTTATGTAGCAGGATCATTGTAGCGGTGTTCCAATCCTCAGGAATCTTTCCTTCATTAAGGCATCGAGTGAAAATTTGGGCGAGTACTGTTTCGATTTTTCCACTTGCTTCTTGTATGATGTCTACAGTAATTCCATCTTCTCCTGGAGCTTTTCCTCGCTTCATGTTCTTGATTGCATGTGCAACTTCTGCTGGAAGGACTGGAGGAACTCTGGTACTGGTATCTTTCATGATGTCTGGAGTGCATATATCATCCCTTTCATATAATTTGGAGTAGAAATCTTTCACTCTTGTCAAAATTTCGCCTCTATTTCTTGTTACAGAACCATCTTCTTTTCTCAGTGCCATAATCTGTTTTCTTCCCTTACTGAGATGTCCCTTTGCTATCTTTAGGCTTTGGTTGTTTTCAATTGCTTTCCTCACTAGTTCACAGTTGAATTTCCTTACGTCTTCAGTGATACTTTTTCTTACTGTCTTGCATAGCTCTATATATTCCACTTTGGAAGTCACTTCTTTAGTTGTCCTCATCTCTCTTCTTTTTTGCATCAACATTTTGGTTTTTCCTGATAATTTGTTCACATGCAACTTGTTCTTAGACCCAGCTAATTTTGTTGCTGTTTCCATAAGAGCTTTGGTTACTTTTCTGTTAACTTCAGAGATGTCCACTTCTTCCGATGTTAGGCCTTCTAAAGCAGAGAACCTGTTCTTCAGTTCTAACTTGAAGGTATTATGGTGTTTTTTAAGGTTGGTTATGTCAATAGATTTTGTTTGTCTTATGAGCTTGCCACGTTCAAGTTTAGTGTTGAGGTGCATCTTACATCTCACCAATCTATGGTCACTACCTGTGTTGAACTTGTTTAGCACACTGCAGTCTTCTATGACGAATTTTTTGTTACACATAATAAAATCAATTTCACTTGTCGTCCCATTTGGATGTCTCCATGTCCATTTCCTGTGTGGCTTTTTCTTGAAGAAGGAGTTCAAGATGAAAAACCCTTCTGCCTCTGCAAACTCAACGAGAGTATTTCCACGCTGGTTTCTGTTGCCGTGACCGAATTTACCTACTGAAGTTTCATTCTGTTGCCGTTGCCCTATTTTTGCATTGAAATCTCCCATAATTATTTTCAAGTGCTGCTTACCTTTATTATTTAGATGACAAATTTCCTCATAAAATTCTTCAATTTCTTCTTCAGGATGACTTGTGGTGGGTGCATAAGTTTGAATAATCTGAGCCTGGTATCTTTTCGAGAGTTGGATAACAAGCCGTGCAGCTCTGTCAGAGGAACTTTCAACTTCTACAACTTTATCCTTCAGTTTCTTGTTTATTATAAATCCAACACCACTAGTTCTGCCAGTATCTGTCCCACGATAGTAGAAGAGATGTCCACTTTTCAGTTCGATGAGATCTTCTCCTTTTCTCCTTACCTCACTTAGCCCCACGATGTCCCACTTGATCCTTTGTAGTTCCTCTTCCAATTCAAGAAGCCTTGAATCAGAAGATAGAGAGCGTCCATTGTAAGTAGCCAAGGTCAGCATCAGATGGCAGCCTAGTCCGGTTCTCCGGGGATTCTTAGCACCCTCTGCCTTCATGTCGCACTGGCCGCTGCCTTGGCCAGGTACATTCCGGCTGCCGGAGACTGAGGGCCAAGATTTAAGTTGTGGAATCATTTTGGAGGGGTTTGGCCATAACTCACCACGCTGGCCAAGCGGGTTGGTGAGTGTGGGATAGAATTTCCTCTAATCCCGATGGTATAGTTATACCGCTATGGGCGGTCGTCAGAGCCCCTTTAGTGGGAACAGGATGCACCACGAGAAGGCGGGGTTGACATTTGTCAAGGAGAGGCTGTGATGTTACGCATCACCTGACCTTACATCCCATATATATATATATTTATTTATATAGAGAGAGAGACTGCTGGACAATTGCTAAGGACGGATCATAAACGGCTATATAGCGCATAAAAAGTAAGTGTGGTTGGATGCCAAGTGAAATAAAATAATGTCAGAATGCCAGGGCATTACAAGAAAGACAATTTATTGTGCTCTGAAATCCAGAAGGCTTTGGAACGTGTTCAAGGCACAAACAGGCCATTTTGTGCAGAATATGTAAACGTGAAAAAAATGCAATTACCGTCCGCAGGCCTTCCGGCGTAAGATGTCAATATGGGATATGGCCACCATGGAGGGCGATGCAAGATTCCACACGTCGTGTCATGCTTTGCACAACATTATCAAGCAGCTGTTGGGGTAATTTATCCCATTCCTCTGTCAGTGCACGGATGAGGGTGTCCTTGTTTATTGGAGGGCATTGGCGACCAGCAAGACTCCTTCCCAAAGCATCCCACACATTTTCAATGGGATTCAGATCTGGAGAACGTGCTGGCCATACGAGGCGTTGAATATCCTCGCTCTCAAGACACTCCTGGACAGCGACTGTTCGATGACATGTTGCATTGTCGTCCATGAAAATGAATCTATCACCGACAGCACCACGGAACATGCGAACATGAAGTAGCAGAACATCATTAATGTATCGTTGGCCAGTCATAGTCCCAGTTGGAAGCACATAGAGGGACGTACGGCCATTGATCATGATGCCAGCTCATACCATGACACCACATGTTGGATATCGGTCCCTTTCCTGTATGTTTGCTGGACAATATGCAGTACCACTATCACGCCAGATCAGTTGTCGTCGACAATCAGACGATAGACTGTATCTACTCTCATCTGAGAAGAGGACAGCAGACCAGTCATTATCAGTCCAATTGCGATGTTGATGGCACCATTGCAAATGGGCGGTACGGTGACCTCTGGACAATGGGATGCACACAACAGGACGGCGGGCGTATAGTCCTCCTTCATGCAAACGTCTGGCGACAGTTTTTCGGGAGATCCGCTTGCCAGTAGCAGCCATAAACTGATTTGCTACTTCACTAGCTGTGCTGCGCCTGTGTCTTTTTGTTGATAGCACTATGTACCGATCTTCTGCAGGTGTCGTACTGCGAACACGACCTCCCCCGTGACGTTTGCTACACTCTCCATTTGTTTGAAATGATATCCAAAGCCTTGAAACAACACTGTAGCTGACGTCGAACTACCTGGCAACATCTGTTATTTTTCGCCCTTCTTCAATCTTGCCAATTATACGGCCACGCGTAAAATCATGTAGGTGATGTCGGGAAGACATACTGAAAATTGCAAGTTCGTCAATTGATTCTTTCCCTTTCAACTTTGCGTTTGAACAACAACGGTCAATACGCGTCAAATCCTTTATATCTCTTATCAGCGCTATGACGTCATGAACAAGTTCGGCAATCCAAAATTTGTATACGCACAACACGTCTTACTGTATCCCGCACTTATGCTAATTTCCACATTTTCTTGCCTTCCATTTTATGGTTGCTATTGTTGCTCTTGTCATCCGTCCTTAGCAATTGTCCGGCAGTATATCTTGACTCTAGCAATAAGGAATGCTCTACTCAGCCACCATCAAGCAAATTTAAAGAAATGATTTATATATGTTTACATTTTTATATTTCAAGTGAGTTCTGTTTTCTTTTTTTCTTTTTATTTCACATTTTGTATTTTGTCTAATTGTTTTTACTTTTCTGTTATAATTATTCGCTAATGAAGTACATTAACAAAAGGAGGTTAAAAACAAAGCAAAACTTGCATCTGTATTCTTGAAAAAATGCAGTTTATAGTTGAACACAACCCCCCCCCCTCCTACACACACTTGTTCTGGGACCTAGCTACAGCCCTGTATCAGCCCTGAGGCATCTTAATATATGTGTTTGTGTCATGACTGCTGGACTTAAAAGTGGATGCTGTTAAAAATTATCAAAGCCTTTTCCCACCATGACGTAATGTATTTTTCGTAGTTTTTTTGCCTCTTACCACCAAGTAAATAAATCTGTGGATGCTTTTGTGTCTAAAGGTAATAATTAAGAGTTCATAACCTAAACATATGAAAGTTAGTCTTTTTCCCATTCATGTTAGCCATGTTGTTGTCTCCCAATTTGCTGATTGCACACCTTTAATTCCTTGGTTGTAATTTCCAACTCTTCTGTAATGCATCATCTAAACTTGCCATCAAGAATACATTCCACTGACACACATTTCTTCATTAACACCACATTTAGGCTAAATTTTTCTAATTCCTTGGCTAATTCTACTTTTTTTCTATTTATTCCTTGTATATTTATGCAACTGATTGTGTGACCTGGCAATTTTGTGGGGAGTTTTCTGGTAAGAGAAGTTGTCATTTTAGAATCTGATGAGCATTGAATGCATAAAGGAAAGATAGTGTCCCACTCAGTTCATCCCCTAAGCAGATGAAATTCTAGTTACAATGATGTTTCATGCAGTTCCCAAATGAGCCTTTAATGACATGGTTTGACTCCAGTATGTTTAACTCTTGGCTTAGTGCTGTACACTTTAAGTTGATCTTGGTTCTATGAAATATAAGTTGCCTGGCTGATGTATACATCAAACCTGTGGGTCAGCTGGTTCAGTAGCCCTTCTATTTACTTTCCATGTACTTAACAAAGAGCTCCCACTTCACACCACAAGGACATATGTATGACACTGGATGAAAGGCCTACCCAATTCCACATATTTTCTTAGAAGTTCAGAATGTGGGACTCGTACCAGTTTGTGCCTATCACTGTTCTGCACAGCAAATACTAAGAATAATAAACATATATAGGGTTGGGTATATGCTTTTCTCAAAGACTTCATACAAAGAAAACTTTTCATTTTCAAATATTATTTCTGAAAGTGTAGGTAACATATTCTCAGATAGACAGATGGATGAACATAACTGACATGCAAAAGGAAATACCCTGTCTATGCATTGCCATGTCAGATATCAGCATAAAAAGGAAAAGAAAGAATCTTATCTCTGTTATTATTAATATGAATATTAAACTAAAATGCTGTACCCATTGTCCCTATGTTTAGAAACTGGCTGACAGAAAGACATGCAAAGAAAATCTTCAGTATGTTTACCATTACCAAAAGAAGGTTGACAATCCCATTGTGTTGAAGTGCTGATTTTGTGTCTACCTGCTGATTTTGTGTCTACCAGTGAGATAAATAGATAGACAAAGTGAAAAATCTTAGGCATGTATTTCTTTACCTGATAAAAATAATCTAACTCTGAATTCTAAAAACAGGGTTATATCCACAAGCAAACAGGCATGAGCATTGTAAAATATACAAAAAACATTAATGTAAGCTCAATAAAATGTATAAGATATACACAGTTGAGTCACATTATTGTGGCCACCTCCTACTTTTGACGTCAACAGTGCATAGCCAATGAAAGAAGGCACGTGTCCTGAGTAGCCTTGGAGGGTATATAAGGTGTGCTGTTGTAGGCATTCAGAAAACATATCACTTGTTGCTGTCATGGATAAAAGAAGCGATTTTTCAGATTTGCAAAAAGGGATGATTATTGGCTTTCGAGCCAAGGGTGGCAGTATTTCTGAAACAGCGCAGTTTATGAACTGTTCGCATGCTGCTGTGGTTAAAGTGTAGCATGATTGGAGTGTAACATGGGTCATACTAGGTTTTGACATGGCTTTTACAATATTTTTAATTTATGACAGCTACATATATGACTCCCATTCTTTCACTGCACTACTGCATTGAACTCAAGAGTAATGCTACTGAATTCTCAGCTCAGGTGGAATAATGGTATCTTTTGACAAAACTTTTTTCTTTTATTTTCCTGCCCACTACCTATATAAAAAAAAAATTAAGCTGGAAGAGAGAACAGAAGAAGAAAGTTTGGGAATTTTTGGGGTGGCTCATGTGATTCGCCCAGAATTATACCTTAGGAAAACAATGTTGAAAAATGGCTTTAAATGTGTGCATTCTGACTTAGAATTACATCAAAAACAAATTAAAATTTGTGTAAAGTGAGGCCTGTTGAAAAAAAAATAGTGCATGGATTTGAATGTATTTTACAGGAATATCTCTCAAGTAGTGATGGCATTTACCTTGAATATTAAGTGAAAGTTTTTAATAATGAAGTTCATGTAGCGTATAAAATCTGTTTATTTTTGTGGTGTAGTCAGCACAAAGATTCGCCAAGCTTTCGCATTCCACTGGGAGACTTTTTCAAAGCAATGGTAGACACAACAATGCAGAGAATTGGAACATGTAAAGAACGAAGGTGATTTTTGAAAATAACGCGGGTGACATCATCAGTATATTACATGAATTTTTATTATGTAATTATATAGTGCGCCATGATGTGTTTCCATCTTTTAATAACACATGCCAAACCATATACATAAGTATAACCATAAGTATAATTACGTGATAAAAATTCGTGTAATATGCTCGTGATGTCACCAGCGTTATTTTCAAAAATCATCTTCGTTCTATACATGTTCCAATTTTCTGCATTTTTGTGTCTACAATTGCCTTGAAAAGGCCTCCCAGTGGAGTGCGAAAGCTTGGCGAATCGTTGTGCTGACTGCACCACAAAAATAAACGGATTTCATATGCTATATGCGCTTCATTATTATTCAGCTCTGGTGTATTTAAAATAAAGTGAAAGTTTTTGTTTATTTTATGTGTGATTTTCTATAGAGTTACAATTTGAATATTTTTCCCCTTAAAATGCATAAGTATATGTATGTTTTTTTGTTTTGTTTTTTCTAGGGGAGTGAATCTCCTGAAAACCACACTAACTATGTATGGGAACATTTTATAATGAAATCTCCTGCCAAACATGTAGCTATTATTGCCCACAGTTATGGAGGCATTGTTACTATCAATTTAGTAAGTAAACTGATGTATAGATTTGTAAGTGCACTGTATGAAAAGAGTTGACTAAAGACTGAAACTAATTTTAATATGTAACTTTGTTTTATATATATATCTCAGATTTTGTTTTTTGGGCTACCTTCCAAGTCCACCTCTTTATTGAACATATTTTAGCTGAGTGCCTTCCACTAGTCATCAAAAATTCAGGAACTCTTCTTTGGACAGTACCTCAAGCAACCACTTCCATGGCTTTAATAGCTGCCTCAGGACTTACAAAAATGGCCTCCTTCGATCTTTCTTTTTATACCTGGGGATAACTAACTGTCATGTGGGACTAAATTCAGTTTGCATTTAGATTTGGAGGATGACATACATACTCAGTGTTTTCCTAGACCCAAAATTTGGTAGCTTCAGCTACATAGTCTTGTGTTAACATGGGAAAGTTACCAAGCTACTCCTGTTGCTCTGTTGCAGTGTGAATGATCATTATTTTAAGAACTTTTACCATTCCTGGACTTCACATCCCATTTTCTTTTTTAATGTCTTAGTGGACTCTTTTTCACCTTCTGGGTGTTATTCACTTCAAGATCACACAGAAAAGTCCATGTTTGGTTGCTGTGATAACTGAATGGAGCTGTTGAACACATAACTTCTCTTACAGGCTGTTTGACAACTGACAAATTTCAACTTGCACAGCTTTTCTGGTCCTAAATGAGCAACCTGGGAGTCCAACAGGCACACATGTGTGATTTGTTCAGATTCTCTTTGAAAACTATGAGCACTTCATGTAAAAATGTACAATTGTTCTGCTAGCTCACAAATAATTATGTTCCAATATCCCTGCTGTGTCATGGCAGCAATGTTGATGAATGTTTCCATAACAAAAAAAAAAAAACTCCTCCTAATTTGGAACTCTAGATATATCAATTGTTCCTAATGACTGCCATCTTTGAATTTTTTTAAGCTATGGAATGTGGTAGAGTGGGAGTATAGCTTCATTTTCATGTATTTTTTATTTATTACCTTCCATTACCATCAGGGCCAGATTAAGGGGAATCTATAGGGGCTATAATAACCTTGGGGCCATGCCTGGGCAAATAATAGACCAGATGGGGTAGGGGGGATGTTTTGTAAAATAGTTTTCTTTTCATCTTGTATGATTTCCACTTGGGCAGAAACAGGGGCTGATAGATGAACAGATTTCAAGGCGATGACTGGTGAAAGTTTTCATGTCGCTGTGTACAGCAGGGTCCGCAAGACAGTTTCAGATTTTTTCACTGACATCCACCCACACCTTCCAATTTGCTTTTGGAACTGTTAATAGTCGAAGTCCCCTGTGGCTTCACTTCACAGTGCATAACAAAAAGATTCACCAAGAGAAGTATATAGTGGTAAACCATTAAGAAAAATTCAAGACAAAATCTAGGAATCTTAAGCTTTTAACTCATGTTCTTATGAGAACAATAGAAAATATGGTGACTTATTATGAAAACTCTGCAGATAAATTATTAGTTCAAAGAATGCACTATGTATTAATCATCACAAGCATATTGCTACAGTTTTATGTTTTAACGGATTTCATAATGATTCCTCATCATAATTCTTTGAGGGCCCAGTCAAATATCTTAGCCTAGGGGCCCACTAAGGCTTTAATGTGGCCCTGATTATGGTTTGGTCAAGTGAGTGTGCGAGTGTAAAATTTTAAAGCAGTACATTAATCCACTTCAGTATCAGGAAGCAAAGAAAATGCTATACAACTTTACTTGATTGAAGCTAGTGTCACACTGACAGTGCACTCAAGTCGCTTTGTTGTTGCTGGCGACATTTCATTTTGATTTCATCCTAAGTAATCAAATCACTGAGTCTTTATCAGGCACCTGCTGTACTTCAGATATCTGAAAGCTAGTCACTTAAACTGTCATTTTGCGCCGCCCCGGTGGCGCAGTGGTCTAAACGATGGCCTCTGATCATTCGTCCGAAAGGGGTCCGGGTTCGAATCCCGGTGAGGCATGGATGTTGTGTTTGTCTTACGGCACTGGTTCTCTCCCTTCCCTGGAACCAGTGACCCAAAATTAGGGACGGGCGACTGCTTATAGCCCATTGAGTTGCTCATGGTGGTCGTTAAACCTCCAATAAAAAAAAAAAAAAAAAAATTTTTCATCTAAGTTTTATCCATTGTTGTACTCGCATCGAAAAGTGTGTTGTTGAAATATCCTGTGTGTCCCAAAAGTTCTAAGGTCGTCCATTCGGTAACTTGTATTCTATTGATATTTAGGATGTTCTTAAGATTCTGTGCTGTTATCTTATCAACCTGCTGAATGTGCCTGGGGAAAGTGCTTGGAAAGGTCATTAACAATAAGATATGAGGCTTTACTTCAGAAAATGTGTGGCATTTTCAGAGTAGTTTTATACCTGGTAAGGGCTGCACTAACTAAATTTTTGCATTACACTTCATGATCAAAAAGAGTATGTCTGTTGGTAAGAAAGTTTGCACTGCCTTCATAGACTTAGAGAAAGCTTATGACTGAGGAAACAGGATACTTCTGTGGAAGGTCTTGAATAAATATGGTATAATTGAGAATCTGTTTAATATGTGAAAGCTATGTATGCTGGCAATAGAATATGTGTATGAGTGACTGGTGTTTTATCAAAATAGTTTTCTATTGGTGCAGGGGTCAGGCATGGTTGTGTAATGTCATCATGGCAATTTAATATATTTGTGGATATGTGCATGTATAATGCCAAAGTAGACAATATTGTTTTATATCTTGGTAATATCCATGTGTGCAGATTGCTGTATGTTGATGAGACCTAATCCTGTTGGCAGAGAGCAAAAGTGAGCAGTAGATTATGTTCTACCAGATGTATGAAGTTTGTATGAAATTCAAACTGAGTATAAAGAAGCAAAAAACCAAAGCTATGGTTTTTGAGTGAGGAACCTTTAGTACTGATTGTAAGATCAATCTAAATGGCACAGAGATATATCAAGTGAATGAATATGTATGTTAAGGAAGAATATTTGACAGAGAAAATAAATTAGATGGTGAAATTAGTAGGCGAGTGAATTTATCTTTTGATGTCATAGCTGCTTAAGGAGGATTTCACAGGAATGACGGTTTCTCAAAAAGTCCGGAATGGCTGTGTATGAAAATCCAATTGTTCCCATTTTGATGTACAGCAGTGAAACCTGGGTACTGCAGAAGAGACACAGAATTTGTTTGTGTGCTGGACAGATACATTACTTATGAGGGTTTTGTAGCAGGACACATTCTGATATGCACAGACATCTGTCACTTTGCTGACATCCATCACATCTCACAACAAGACCTTTTGAACTTCATACTCATTTTCTATTGCTAACATTCCTGAATCTGGTCCTCCATGATTTCCTTGGTCTTCCTGTACCTTTCTTTCCTGCCACTTGGGCTGAATAAATTGTTAGTAAGCATCTCACCACTTATTCTTTCAATATGGCCAAACCACCTATCAATGTTTGCTTTCACCTTACTAACAACATTTTGCTTCACCATTACACATGACCAAATAGTGTCTTGCCACAAATCCCCTTAAATAACGAATCTCTCCAGTGCACAGACGACTCTTCTGTTTCTTCTGCCGTACATCAGAGCTGGAACAACTGTACATTCATACATAGCCGTTAGAGGCCTTTTCTGTGAAATCCTCATATGGCAGCAGTGACTTTTAAAGTGGAATTCACTCACTTACTAATTTCATCATCTGTTTTATCTGTCAAACATGCATCCTAACATATTATGTAGCAAAAAATTTGGTTAATGCAGCCCTTGCCAAGCACAAAACAACTCTATACATTCCACATCTTCTCTAATGTAAAGCCTCCTACCTTATCAGTCCTTGCCAGACACAAAACAACTCTTTACATTCCACACCTTCTCTAATGTAAAGCCTCCTACCTTATCAGCCCTTGCCAGACACAAAACCATTCTTTACATTCCACTCTTTCTCTGATGTAAAGCTTCCTACCTTATCAGTGATGATTTTACCAGACAATTTTTCTGACACACTGAGTAGGCCGCTACTATAATAGTTATTACATTCAGTCTGATCACCTTTTCCCTTATATGTACAAAGGAACAGTGTAGCATTCCTTGTAATCTTAAGGGACAAATGTTAATTCTCAAAACAACTGACAAATTCCAATTAAATGGTCAGTGAAAGAGTCATCCCCATATTTTAGCATCTCAGCTGTTATGCCATCTACTTTTGGGACCTTACCATTTTGAAGAGAATTTATAGCTTTACAAATCTATTACTTTGATGTCCCTGCTGCACTTGCTTGCTTCTCTCTCCGTGGCACTATCCCCAAACCATCTTTGCTTGCTTGCTTGTCTGTCTGTCTGTCTGTCTGTCTGTCTGTCTGTCTGTCTGTCTGTCTGTCTATCTATCTATCTATCTATCTATCTATCTATCTATCTATCTATCTATCTATCTATCTATCTATTCTGTCTGTCTGTCTGTCTGTCTGTCTGTCTGTCTGTCTGTCTGTCTGTCTGTCTGTCTCTCTCTCTCTCTCTCTCTCTCTCTCTCTCTCTCTCTCTCTCTCTCTCTCTCTCGTGATTTAATAACTTGCAGGTCTTCACCAGATCTTCCACATAACTCATTAGGGTTCCATATCGTTTCTCCAATGCGATCCTTAATGTATCTTAGAACTTTATTTCTCCTGTTTTTCCTACATCTTATGTGCTTCTAGAATGACTTCATATCTTTCCCAAACACTGACTCATGCCTATGCATCTTGTCTTTCCTAGTTTTTGCCTTACTCTGACAAACCAGTTTTACTGCTTCATGTTTTTTACAATGACGTTCACCCTCAGTAACTCTATCTTGCAATTTTCCTGAATATACTTCCTTCTTTCCAATTACTTCTTCTTTGATCTCACTCTTCCACGAACCATCACATTTAATATTGCACACTGATGGAATACCCACAAACCTCTTCAGCAGCTGTGACAACACTGCTCTTAAAACATGTGCACTTCTTTTCCATATGCTTTCAACTGATTCAGATGCTCTCCAAGCATTTTAGAGTAATAGTGATTTTCTTAAGGAAGCTTTCCAACTTTGATTCTTTTCATCATAGCCATCTTCATATTCCTCTTTCTCCAACCAACAGTCTGTTTCACTCTTGACACTTACAGATAATGATCAGACCCAACATCTGCATCTTTCATCACATAGGTGCTAATAACTAAATATTCAGGTATTAATCATAAACAAGAAAATCTATCACACTTCTCTTCCCTCAAAGTATGATTCTCTCATGTATATGCATGGATATACTTATAACGAGGTGTATTAGATGCATGCAGCTCATTCTGAATTCAAATTTCAGTGAATCTTTCACCAGCATCATTCACACTGCGATCATTAAACTTACCCAGAAACCTTCTTGTTCTAGCATTGAAATTCCCTGCAAGAATGTTTTCTTTAGCATTAAACTCGATCAAAACAGCTTTCAGCTCATTCCAGAAATAATCCTTCCTATTAGAGGGCTACGAGGCACAAGGAGCAAGCACTACAACAATAAATTCTGTAACTTTAGTTTTTCCATTATTTGTACTCAGTTTGAATTTCATACAAACATTGTACATATGGGAAAACATACTCTGCAACTCACTTTTGCTCTCTGCCAACAGGTCTGTGTCATCAGCATAGAGCAATCTTCACACATGCATATTACCAAAACATAAACCAGTATTATCAATTTTGGCATCAGGCATACATGCATCCATAGATATATTAAACAGCCAGGGTGGAATTATTGAACCTTGTCCAACTCCTGCACCAATAAAAAATAATTTCGATAAAACACCATTCACTCGTACACATGCTCTACTGCCAGTGCACATAGCTTTCACACTTATTAAGTAGATTCCCAGTAATACCATATTTATTCAGTACCTTCCACAGAAAAGTCCTATTTACTTTGTCATAAGCTTTGTCTAAATCCATGAAGGCCACAAACACTTCTTTAGTTACAGACACATACTTTTCAATCATCATGCGTAATGCAAAAATTTGATTAGTGCAGCCCGTACCAGGCATAAAACCACTCTGTACATTCCACACTTTCTTTGATGTATGACCTTGTACCTTATCAATCATGACCTTCCCAAACACTTTTCCTGGCACACTCAGCAAACTGATACCACAATAGTTCTTGCATTCAGCCTGGTCACCTTTTCCCATATAGAAGGGAACAATGATAGTATACCTACAATCCTGAGGGACCACTCCTAACTCTCAACATGACTGGCAAATGTCACTTAAAAAGTCAATCACAGAGTCGCCACCATATTTTAGCATCTCAGAATATATGCCATCTACTCCTGAAGCTTTACCATTCTGAAGAGATTTAGAGCTTTACACACCTCTTCTCTTGAGGCCCCACCAGTGCTTCCATCTCCCACTATGACATCATCTGCTTCTTCCTCAGAATCATCTGTGTGATCTAATAAATCACAGAAGTACTCACCCCTTCTTTAACTTAGCTCATTGGGCTTCCATATCATTTCTCTGATCCTGTTCTTTACACAGCTTAGAATTTTATTTCCCTTATTTTTCCTATGTCTTATGTACTTCTAGAATGTTTTTCTATCTTTCCTAAAAGCCAAATCGTGCCTTTCCTCCTTTTCCTTCCTATCTTTTGCTTTACCATGGCGAACCAGCTTTGCTGCCTCGCACTTCATACAGATATATTCATCCTCAGAAACCCTACCTTGCAATATCCCCAAGTAAGCTTCCTGCTTTCTCTTTACTGCTTCTTTAGCCTCACTGTTCCACCAAGCATGACCTTTAAAGTTACCCACTGTTGTAGTACTGCAGACATTTTCAGCAGCAGTGACAACACAGTTCTTTAAGCATGTCCACTTCTTTTCTACATCCCTCTCACGTGCCTTCAACTCATGACGTTCACTGAGTAAATCAGAGTAACGCTGATGTTCTTCACACAGCCTTTCAACCTTTTTTCTTTTCACCACAGGCATCTTCCTATACCTCCTTCTCCAACCAACATTCAGTTTCCCTCGTGACACTAACAAGTGATGATCAGAGCCAATATCTGCACCTCTCATCACACGGGTATCAACAACTAAATGTTTTAGAAGCTGATCATAGACAACAAAATCTGTTACTCTTTAATCCAAGAGTGCGATTTTCCCAAGTGTATGTGTGAATATACTTGTGGTTGAAAAACGTATTAGATACCCACAATCCATTTTGAAGGCAGAGTTCAATTAATCTTTCACCATTATCATTCACACCAGGATCATTAAACTTAACCAGAATGTTATCAGAAATCCCATTCTGAACACCTATTCTAGCACTGAAATCCCATGCTACAATAATTTTCCCTTTAGCACCAAACTGGATCAAAACAGTTTTTAGCTCATTCCAAAAATTTTCCTTCTTATCAGAGGGCATAGGCGCCAACTTGAAAAATTATTGGGGGTTCCGGAAATCTTTAATCGAATTACCCATGCATTTTTCAAAGTATTTAAGTCTAATTTAAATTTCATTCAGTCAGATTATCTGGCACAAAAGACTCCTGAAATGCTAAAATGAAGCAAATTACAGTTAATTACAGAATTTTATTTTTCTCTAGATAATTATTTGTTTCATTTATTTTGGTTTTGTAGGCACGACATTATTATATACAATGCACAGATACTGTGTAAATTTCCAACTCAATTGTCTTATAAAAGTAACAAAACATGTGAAATTTATTTTAAGGTTTTTTTTACCAATTTTAAAAATGCCAACAATTTTTTTCTTCAAATGATTTCTGAGTTAAAATAGGAGATTAGAAATGAGAGGACATGGCATCAGCCGCACACCCTGCGTTTTTTGTGGGCTCTACTTTGTATCAACTGTGTATGCTCAGTATGCTCAACTTGGGCTGCTTCTGTATTTTTCTATGGGCAAATCGTTGACTTTAAAGAGGTCAACGATTTTCTCATAGAAAAATAAGAATTTCAATGATTTTGGTTGTAACCAAAATCATTGACTTTGAATAGTTGACCGAAACATGCATGCACATAACTAAAAATTTGCAAAAAGTTACAGAAATATTGTTTATATTTTCTAAAAAAATAAAATAAAATTATGCTTCGTCGAGCGGAAGTACATATTGCGTATTAACCAATCACTGCCTTTCTAAAGCTGTGGGAGCCTTGTTGACTTTCAGGGTCTGCTGCAGAGCATAAGAGACGGCCGCTATCAACCTGTGCTCCAGCACAGGTCTTCAGTAAGTGATGTCATGTCACTGAACCCTCCCAGAGGGCACAAGAAACCACATGATCAGATTTAGCTTCACCAGTGGCTGCTGATGCCATCTTCTCTCTCTTCTAATCTTTTTGCTTCCCGACTGCCCGAAGATAGGATTAGTCAACTGACTGTACAATATATTTCCGCCTTTATCACTATGACCCGAATGTAGAGCAAGACTTTGTATTTTCTGGGAACCCAGACAAACCGAAGAATTTTCTTTTATAAAGGAGGCAGTTTTAAATGATCTTAAACAACAGTACTTGAGGTATTGTCTGTCGCGTCAAATTTGATGAGCACGAACAAGCACTAATTCTTTTTTGAGGCACAATAAACAGTCTGAGGTGTAAATTTCTATACACACTTTCTGTGTATAGTAAACGGGGAATAAATAATAAAAAACTTGAAGAATTGATCACGAAAAATAAAATTTATGCACATATGCGTACGTGTATTTCCCCCACGAAATACGAGCAAAAATATTAGGGTTCAATGAACCCAACAACAGAATCATTGGGGGTTCAAAAAGTGCCTCGAACCTACGAAGTCGGCGCCTATGTCAGAGGGATCTGAATCACATGGAATATTATACACTACAACAATTACTATTATCTGAAGCTTCACTTTCAAAAGAATCCAGAGAATTCTCTCACTTGTGCAGCTGTAATGAATCAAGTTGTTCTTCATCTTTTCACTTAAAATCATACTTACACCAGCCTGTCCTCTCACATCATCGAACACTCCAGACCACGTACACACTGTTCCATTCATTTTTTCTATCCCAACTTCTTTCTTTTTAGTTTCACTTATGCACAGCACATCCAGTCTTTACTTATTCATTTCTTGAATCACCTCATTTATCTTTCCATTTATACCTCTAGTATTCCATACACCAATCTTACACTAACTGAACCAAGATCTCTTTCTCATATGCCATTTAGAAGTTCTAGGTCAATCACACGACATGAGATATCCTACCACACTTGGACCATTTTTCTCAAGTGTGGTAGGTCCACCATATCTCATACTTGAGTCCTTTAAATTCTTTCTGAGTCATAGAAATCATAAAAGTACATCAGTGTGAGTGATCAGCCCACAGCTAACTGTTCCAGTTGGTCATTCCACCTAAGGATTCTGGAACATAACCCAGTGAGTTGGAGTCTTTTTGCCAATATCACACAGAACTAGCTGGTACTTTCCAAGATTCACAGAGGCCCTTGTTGCTGTTCTGTGTGCCATAGTTGCTCACGGAGCGATCCGAGCAAGCAAACCCATCTCTCAATAAGACTGCCCAAAAATGTATTTCCTGTGCAGATGCCATAGGGAATACATTTCTGATATGACCTACAATAATGCTCGTCCTGACCAAGTGAATCTGGTTGAACAATGTCTTCGAGAAGAGATCATTGTCAGTATGGATTGGCCAACGAGGTCACCTAACCTTAATGTGTAATGTGATCAAGCATATCTGGGATGCTCTACAGCAGGGGTTCTCAACCTTTTTTGCCCCATGCACTCTTTTCACCATGTGTCAGAAAGGTCCCCCCCTTTCCAAAACTGCGAAAAATGGATTTCCAAATTTAATGAATATACCACTGAAAATCTTTTTTTGTCTATATTAGTACATATATATTTATTTAGATTATTTTTATAGCAGAGTTTTATAAACAGCAATAGAAAATGTTGATGGATTTTAGAACATGAATAAAATTAGTTTTTTATATTCATAAACTAAATACTTAAATCTGGCTTAATAAAATGACGCATACCTCAATTAATAAAAAAATCAATAACATGCCTTGGATATTGTAATCCATTTTATATTCAATGAGAAACCTGTGATTGATTTTTCTTTGCCAAATATTAGATACGCGGAGGAGTGCTTGAAAGAGCACAACACAGGTTACTTTCAACCTCCAATCTACTTCGTTGTTTCGTTTTCATTTGCAACAGAGTTGAAAAGCCAGACTCACAAAGATACGCCGACACAAATGGAAGCAATGCACGGATAGCTCTCTCAGCCACTCTTGGGTAAGAGTCACACATCAGAGGCCAAAATTCTGTGACTGGTTTCTCATCTAACTTATCTCTTGCTCGCGTATCAGTCTTCAGTTCCAGAAATTTATCTTGAAAAGCATCAGGAACTTTTTCAACTGATAATTTGAATGGATTTTGCACTCACTAAGTCCAACTCCTCATCACAAAGTTCAGGAAAATATCGGCTGAATTCATTTTCTAGTGCTGTCAAATGCTGCAAAATTTCATTTTTTGCAAATTCTGGAAGTACTTCATCATTACCACCAGTAACAAGAATTGATGGCAATTTCTCAAACATTGCAACATTTTTCATGTTGACTTTTCTCTTTCAATTTTCTAGTTTACTCATAAAAGCTTTCAAAGAATCGATGAATTTTATGATGTTGGTATTTCTTCCTTGCATCTGAAGATTCAATTTATTCAGCTGCTCAAAAATATCAACCAAATAAGCAAGGCGCAAGATCCATTCTTCATCGTCTAACCAGGCAAAAAATTCCATCTTACCCGTAATTTCACAAAATATTTTAAGCTCATCTCTAAGCTCAAATACTCTCTCACTTACATTTCCTCTTGAAAGCCAACAAACAGTTGTGTGGAAAAGAAGCAAATGATGGCCTGCATCCAGGTCAATACATAACTGCTTGAAAAGTCGTGAATTAAGAGCTCCTCCCTTGACAAAATTCACAATTTGAATTGTTTGATCCAAAACCATCAATAGTGGAGCTGGAAGTGTGTTTGAAGCCAGTGCTTGACGATGGATCATGCAATGAATGCCTTTCACTTTTGGAGACAACTTTTTCACATTAACTTGAAATCCATATTTTGTCCTCAACATACACTATCTACCAACAAGTAATTGGACACCCCTGCAATCGACGATATCATGGTCCTGATACATGTCGCGGCCGCCGCCATTAAATATCGTGTGGGGAAACAACAGCGCAACCAGTCGCATGCAAGATGCCACACAGTTTGGAGCTCTCCGATTTCGAGATAGGTGTAATCGTCGGGTATCACAGAAATGGCCGATCCATACGTGACATATCCAGCGAGTTGAAGCACCCAAAATCGACAGTAGCCTACGTGATTGGCCAGTGGAAGATGAGAGATGACTGTCGGAAATGTGCCTCGACCCAGCAGACCCACAAAACTGGGAGTTAGAGACCGACGGGTGCTGGCCAGAGAAATTTGGAAGAACCGCACCAAATCGATGGGCCACATCCGCGAGGAGTTTCCACAGGCATCCGGGAGTGTTCTTTTGATGAATACCATCCGTAAGGAAGCCCATCTGCTCGGTTATCATGGACGTGCTGCCGCCCACAAGCCTTTGATCACGAAGTCCAATAGCACTGCTCGGCTAACGTGGTGCAAAGAACGTCACCAGTGGACCGTTGAACAGTGGAAACAGGTTCTCTGGAGCGACGAATCAAGGTTCACCCTCTACCGTTTGGATGGTAGGGTCTGGGTTCGGCATCTGCCTGGAGAACGCCTCCCGCCGGAATGTATTGTGCCAACTGTGAAGTTCGGCGGCAGTGGAATTATGCTATGGGGGTGTTTCTCCTGGTATGGCACAGGACCCTTGGTCGCAATTCCTAGTAGACTCAATGCCAAGACCTACTGCACCATTTTGGATGACCATGCACTTCCTATGTTGTGGCAGTTTTACGTGGTGGACCCATGTTACTTTCAGGATGACAATGCCACCTGTCATGTTGCAAGGTCCACCATGGCTTGGTATGGTGACAATGGGGTTAATCAAATGGACTGGCCTGTGCAGAGCCCGGACCTTAACCCTATCAAGCACCTCTGGGACGAGTTGGAGCGTCGACTTAAGGTGTTCCTCCACCGTCCGAAATCGGTGAAGGAACTGACCTGTCTTCTCCAAGCCGAGTGGAAGAAAATACTGCTAGCCGTCGTACAACGCCTGGTTGAGAGTATGCCCCGGAGGGTCGCAGCTGTAATCACCGCTCGTAGAGGCTCCACCAACTATTGAAGGTGAATAAACTTTGTTTTCCTTTGCTATCACAGGTGTCCAATTGCTTGTTGGTAGATAGTGTAGCTGGTGCTCCATCTGTACAGCACCCACATACATTATCCCACGAAAGATTTTCTGACTCAAAAAAAGATGAAACCTTTTTCAAAATATCTGAGGCCGTGGTAGTTGTTTCTAGAGGAGAACAAAAGAGAAGCTCTTCTTTAAATGAACCTAAGTGAAGATATCTTGTGAACATCAGTAACTTGCAACACGATGCCACATCAGTCGATTCATCAAGTTGAATTGAAAATAAGCCAAAAGCTGAACCCCTAATCTCCTGCATAACTGATCCTTGATATCAATGGCCATGTCACTAATTCTCCTTTGAACAGTACTGTTTGATAGTGAAACTGCTGCAAGTGTTTTCTCCATTTCATTTCCCAACACAATTTCCACCATTTTGAGAGTGCAAGGTTTGATCAAAGTTTCCCCAATTGTATGTGGTTTTTTCTGCTTTGCTATCTCCAATACTATGACGTAAGAAGCTTCGGTAACTGTTACCTTGTAGTTCATTTCTTGAAATGCCCTTGTTGAATCCAGTTTCATCTTTTTGAGAGCATTCCCATGCCGCTCAAAAAAGCTTTTGTCCTTGTTCTTGTGTTGAGGATGAACATTCTGCAAATGTTGATTCAACTTGCTTGGTTTCATGGAATCATTTGACAAAACTTTGCTACAAATAACACATTGAGGTCTGTTTTCTCCATTGACTTTAACGGATGTGAATCCATATTGAATATATGAATTATCATACGCTCTTTTTTTGACACTCATTCTTTTCTACTATTGATAAATAAAAAGTTTACGAGGAAATAGTATCACAAGCCCTTCAGCGACAAAAATCACCTCCCTCCCTCAACTACAACTTCCTTGCAAAGAATGAACACGCAATAATAAGCTTAGACGTTACAGGGTGATATGAACACGTAGGAGTTCGTAAAAACTTGCTTTTCCTTCTGTGCAACAAAAGCGCTTCCAACCGGTTTCAAGCGAGCGGTGACTTTGGCAGCACGCCAGATTCCTCTCTTGGTTCTTCATATTTTTTCTTCTCTTGGGATGCAGCAGCGAGTGCCGCGGTGAAGTCAGGGGACTGAAAAGACGATATGCCAGGCTGGCGCCGCATTCCCCTCTTGAAACTACGAAATTCCCCCCTAGGGGGAATTCCCCACCGGTTGAGAACCCCTGCTCTAGGGAGACATGTTACTGCCCTCAACCCCCCCCTCCATAAGATGTGGAGGGGCTTAGACAGGCTTTGCACAAACAATTGTTGTTGCTATGTACTGAGCTTCTAGACACAAACAGCATGAAGATCGCCATGAGGCCTGCATTGCTGTGAGAGTGAGAACACTCCCTGTTGAGGTACATTGGCTATTTCATTTTGAGACCTTATTTTCCACTTGGTTCTGTATGTCATTTTTGTTAGAGTGAAATGTTTCTTACATAATGTTTTAGAGGCTTTCCCTAAAGTATGATATGATTACAGGTGTTCACTAAATTTCATAACATTTCATCAGGTATTTTTTGAGTCACTGATTTTCTGTTTTTTCCTTAATTTGTGGAAATCAGCATGCTTTAGCAGCACTTGTGATTTTGAAATGGAATATGAAATTTGTAAGAGGGCTTGGCACCATTGGAATGTAAAGTTCTGTTTTAAGTTTTCTCAATATTCTTAGTTGTAAATGCATTTATGGCACCTCTATTCATAGTGATTGTGGAATAACTTTTTTACGGGTCTTATAGAGGTTATTTTTAATGAAAGTTGGTTGTCAAATTTTCGAACTAAAGCCTAGTTCGTCATCAGGACTATGTCACTGGAGTAGTTGCTGCCACTCAATTGGAAGAGTCCATCCGCAATTATCGTTAATTGTGGTACTTCTTCTTCTTGCTATTTCGATCCCTTCTTCTAGTTTCCTCTTTACTAAGTTTGACTGGTGGGCGATTATTTTCACTGAGTCCCAATTTATGGAGTGTCCACTTGCTTGTATATGTCTGTCTAGCCCTGTTTTGTTCCCAATGTTCCTAATAGCTGCTTGGTGTTCTTTCATTCGGACCTTAATACTTCTCCCTGTTTCTCCTATATAGCTGAGTCCGCAGTTACAGTCGATGTAGTAAATTACTCCTTCCTGCAATTGGATGTCCAATTCTTTCTGCTTTAAAGCTGGCAGGAATTTCTTTATTTTGTTATTAAGATCTGGAGCTAGCCTGATATTATATTTTGCTCCGATCCTTTTCAGGTTCTCGAAAAGTCCCTTGTGGTACGTAATTTTGCTGGTGAATTTGAAGTTGGTTTTCTCCTGCTTCTTTTTTTGGCACTTGTTTAAATATTTTCTCAACATATGGGGAGGGGTAATTGTTTTCTGCCAATATTTCCTTTAATTCTTCTTTGTGAAGATCTTTCTGAGTAGCTGAAGAGACCAGGATTTCAATCTTTTCCAAAAATTGTCTCGCCGTATTCGATTTAATATAATCAGGGTGGAATGAGCAGAAGTCTAACATCTTCCCTGTGTTGGTGGGTTTTCTAAAAAGCTGAGTGAATATTTTCCCCTCTCTTGAGGTCAAGGTTAAATCTAGGTAATTGATGCTATGGTCTCTTTCCTGTTCTAGGGTGTACTGCAAGGTATTCTCTAGTAAGTTAAATTCTTCCAGAATCTGAGAGGGTAGAGATTGGTCCACAGTATCTACTATAATTAGGACATCATCCATGTACCTTACATAGAGAGCAAACAAGGAGGGTTGTATAAGGATTTTTGCTTCTAGTTTACTTATATAATAATTTGCTGGCAGAGGTGCTAGTGGAGAACCCATTGCAAGTCCTGAAGTTTGCCTGTAATATTTCTTTCCAAACTGGAAGAAATTATTCTTGAAGGAAAATAGGAGCAGTTCATATATGCCAAGTAGTATTTCTTTATTGTGATTATGGAATACTATTTTTTCCGCAAGGTCATCTGCTATGAATTCAAGAAATGAAGTATGAACAATATGAAATAAGATTTTTTTTTTGGTTTTTGGAATATTATATACTGTATTATATAGTGTATTAGTCTAGTACATGGACATTTGTTACCTATATACTTGGTACACAAAACCATGTTATATGCTGTTCTACATGTCTAAAAAAAACCAAAAAAAAAAAAAAAACCATGTGGAGCAGAATATGATGCAGAATTACATACAAAGTTTATAATTAAGGACATAAGATGTATGTGCAAAACGTCTTTTGTAAAATAATGTGATTATGAAATTCTACATATTTGAAGTTGCATAACTTTATGATTTCAGGCCAACAGCTACCCCCAATCATTCCAGGAGCGTGTATTTGCTATTGCCTTCACTGATTCACCACATAGTTTGTCTGATCAGAAAACAGCACTATCTATGATGCAATGGCTGAAAAGGGTGGGTTTGTTTTACTATCAGTTTGTTGTTAAATATTTATACTTTCTGGAATATTGCTTTTGGTCTGATAGTTGCATATTTATCTTTATCTGTGGCTACATGTTATATTTTTTAGTAGAGTTGGCAATTTTTAATGAATCTCAAAATGTGCTCATAAATTAAAAATTGTAAATAACTCCATGTCTATGAAAAAGTTACAAAGCAAATGCAATGGATTTTTTTTTTCAAAAACATTCAGGTGGTCATTTACAAAGTCATTTGGATAAATGCACTATACTTTCATGGACTCTTATGAGCACAAAGATTTAATTTATTTTGTGAATATTTTAATGCAATGCCATTTGTGTGAATTATTATTTTTAAGAATCAATGTTTAGAGTGAATCTGTAAAGTAGTATTAAAAGGATATACTGGAAAACAGGGTTCAGATCTCAAACTGAGGCACAAAGGAAAATGTCAGATTATTTGTATGTTCCTCAAAGCTTTTTATTTATGAAAAAAAGTAAAAGTTAGATGTTACTTTAATTTCATGTAAAGGGGAAGGGAGGGGATGTTATACAAGCCCTGTGAGAGCATCTAAGATGCGATGAATCACACATCTTTATTTTGTTAGAGCCACTAAGTCCAGAGAAAGAATAGAGCCAGCATGGTAAGGATAAATTTGACATCCAGTAACCTTTCAGTCAACAACTAGGTTGTTTGTAGGATTGGCATGTGGTGACAGATGGAAAAGCATCAGTTTGCCACAAAAAAGAGGTATGTTACATTTTGCAGTAGTTGAGTTTTGGAGTTGCCTTAAAAGACCTTTTTATCAAACTTAATATGAATAGGAACAATAAATAAAAGTCTAATAACAATTGTTTTATTAATAGCTATGTAATTGTTAGAATTGGTAATATTAATATCAATAACAGTAATAATAAAAAATTAATATACAGTGAGCTAGCTTTGCATGAGGAACACCCCCAGTTTTACATATTTGGAGCGATAACGAAGTACCATGTGATATCAATGTCATGTGCGGCTACAAAAAAAAAAAAAAAAAAATTTTGCACACATATCTTTTGTACGTAATCAGTAAACATGCCGATGAAGAGCAGAACACGTAACATGAATAACAAATAAAGGTAAGTAGATCATGCCAGTTACGTTAAGAGATTAGAACTTTTACAAAAAAGTTCGTAAGTTGGGAGCTTTCTTCTCCATTGGCGTGATGAAAACCTAAGACGAGGTTGAAAGCTCCCAATTTATGAACTTTCTCAAGAGACGCATATAGCGTATTAAATCCGTTTATTTTTGTGGTGTAGTCAGTACAAAGATTCACCAAGCTTTTGCTTTCTGCTGGGAGGCTTTTTCAAGGCAATGGTAGACATAAAAATGCAGGGAATTGGAACACGTAAAGAACGAAGATGATTTTTGAAAATAACGTGGGTGATACCATGAGCATATTACATGAATTTTTATCATGCAATTATATGGTGCATCGTGATGTGCAAAACCATGGTTTGGCATGCGTTATTAATAGATGAAAAAAGCCTCCCAGAAAAAGCCTCCCAGTGGAGAGCAAAGCTTGGCATATCTTTGTACTGACTGCACTATAAAAATAAATGGATTTAATGTGCTATATGCGTCTTTTGAGTTTTCACAATCTGGTGTATTTAAAATAAAGTTACGAACTTTCCTTGTAAAAGTTCTAATCTCTTAATGTAACTAGCTTGATCCACTTACCTTTATTTATTAATCAGTAAATGTTTGCAAGTAATGGGAAAACATGGTTACTTAAGCTAGTTTAACCATGGCTAGATAGTTGGAACCCAGAGGGCAGGTGCCAGTATTTTGGAAACAGCCGCACTTGTTGGCTGCTCCCACACTACTGCATTAGAGGTATACCATGACTAAATTAACCATGCACAGACATCTAGCTGAAGGGCTTACATTGGTTTTCCATGCACGGTTGATCCTAGAGGTGGGTGTTTGGTGTCACGACTGGTGGCTTAGCAATGACATGCTACAGTCAGTTGGGACCCAGAGGGCAGGTGCCAGTATTTTGGAAACAGCCACACTTGGCTGCTCCCATACTACTACATCAGGGGTATACCAGAACTGGATCAACCATGCACAGACATCCAGCAGAAGGACTTACATTGGTCATCCATGCACGGTTGATCCTAGAGGTGGGTGTTTGGTATCACGACTGGTATCTCATGAATGACGTGCAACAGTCATTTGGCACCCAGAGGGCTGGTGCCAGTAATTTGGAAACAGCTGTACTTGTTGGCTGCTCCCATACTACTGCATTAGGGGTATACCAAGACTGGATCAACCATGCACAGACATCCAGCAGAAGGGCTTACATTGGTCATCCATGCACGGTTGATCCTAGAGGTGGGTGTTTGGTGTCACGACTGGTGTCTTAGCAATGACATGCTACAGTCAGTTGGGACCCAGAGGGCAGGTGCCAGTATTTTGTGAACAGCTGTACTTGTTGGCTGCTCCCATACTACTGCATTAGGGGTATACCAGAACTGGATCAACCATGCACAGACATCCAGCAGGAGGACTTACATTGGTCATCCATGCACGGTTGATCCTAGAGGTGGGTGTTTGGTATCACGACTGGTATCTCATGAATGATGTGCAACAGTCATTTGGGACCCAGAGGGTTGATGCCAGTATTTTGGAAACAGCTGTACTTGTTGGCTGCTCCCATACTACTGCATTAGGGGTATACCAGGACTGGATCAACCATGCACAGACATCCAGCAGAAGGGCTTACATTGGTCATCCATGCACGGTCGATACTAGAGGTGGGTGTTTGGTGTCATGACTGGTGTCTTAGCAATGGCATGCAACAGTCATCCAGCTCACCCACCAGTACAATAGCTGTGCAGTTTGGCCAATTTCCATGGGCACCATCCATCATATCTTGCTCTGCCTTGGGTTCCACAGCTGCAGACCAATAACGGTACCCATGATGATGCCCAGTCATCACAAACACCTCGAATAGGCCAAGGAACATTAGCAGTGGACCCGTGATAGATGGAAGAAGGTCATCTGGAGTGATGAGTGCTATTTCCTGCTGTACCATGCTGGTAGCTAGGATTGCATTTGGCATAAACAGCATGAAGCTCATCCCCTGGTTGGACAGTTGGGGTTCAACAGGCAGGTGGAAGTGGTGTTCCAGTCTGGGGAGATTTTTCCTGGCAAGCCCTAGATCCATTGGTTATCCTTGTACAAACACTGAATGGTGGATGCTACAGGAATCTCTTCACCAACCATCTCCATCCATATCGGCAGAAATTTTATCCAGACCACAGTGCCATCTTTCAACAGGATAACACACTGTGTTGTCGGGCTTGTATAATTACTGTGGCTGGTGGAATACTACAACAAATTCGCCACATTTCCTTATCCCCAAACTCCCTGGACTGTAACCCAATTGAACATTTGTGGGATATGCCAGAATGGGTTGCGAGAACTGCTGATCCTTCTCCATGTACTGAGTGCGAACTGGTGAAGCTTCTGCAGTAGACACCGATCCAGCTACTCATGGGGGATGTCTGACACTTTGTAGAATCTGTTCCTAGGTGTGTGTGAGCTGTGATTGTACAGAAAGGGGGACCAACGCCTTATTAGGTAGGTGCACGTAATGCAAAGCTAACTCAGTGTAGTATCACAGGGTGTCTACTGGTCATGAGTCATGAAAAAGTAATAACATTGAGCAGGTGGTCATGAAGTAATGAAAAAGTAATTAAATTGAGTGGGTGGTCATGAAATTTTTTTTGTATCAGCACCTGAATCAAGACAAGTTTGTGCACCTAGAAGAAAACATGAACTGGCACCCTTATAAACTGGCATGTAGTCGATGCCCCATGAAAGTGAAAAGCACCGGTTGATGTAAGCATGATTACAGAGTGACAAGAATGCCAGGTAAACAACATTTAGAAGACAGCCTCCTTTGTGCAAAACTTGAGTTTCTTGTATCATTATCAATTGAACTTGAGGGTTTTTTAACTAAGTATCAGTCAAATGACTCTTTTGCCCTTTTTGTACAAAGATTTGTACAGTTTAATGTATAGCATTGCCTCACGATTCATCAAGAAAAGTGTAATGGAAGAGGCAACAAATTCTAGCAAATTACTTGCCATTGATGTTGCCAAATCATGTAATCGTAAAACATATCACTATGTAGATATTGAATTTGGTGCCACTGCTGCTATCAAGAACTGCAGAGAAAAGGATATTCTTATTTTCAGAAATGAGTGTATACGTATTTTGCAAAGTCTGTATCTAAAAATTGCAGAGAAGAGTCCTTTGAAATTAAAGATTGTGAAAGGTGCTTCATGTCTATCGCCTGAAGTTATGCAGAGTTCCATTTTGATAGATTCTTTGAAGAAGATTCTAGAGTAATGGAACTCTGCATGAAATCTTTGAAGAAGATTCTAGAGTGTCAATTGCATTGCAAGAATTTGTGTCAAAAAAACATATGGCTTCATCAAAAGCTGATGTGAAGAGGGAATATTTGCAATTTTGTGAATCTTCTAAAAAAACAACTGAAACAGTTCAGTCCTAAGGAGGACAAACTCTATCACTTCCTGATGAATTTACTACAAAGTGCAAACCATGACTGTATCAAGTTCTTACAGAAGCTGCTATGCATGTTTCATGGCAATGCTGCAGTTGAAAGAGGCTTTTCTGTTAACAAAGAATTTGTAATTGAAAACTTTGAAAAAGATGCAGTTGTTGCAGAAAGAAGTGTTTACAGTGCAATACAATCGTTAAGTGGTTTAGCTAATAATGAGAAAGAACTGAATGTGGACATCACAAAATCAATTATATTAGCTGTCAAAAATGCTTCATCAGAAAGTGTAGAAGCCTTAAAAAAGAAGAAATCTGACGAAGATGAAGTGGCCAATTGTAAAAGGAGAGCAGTCCAAGAACTAAAAGAACTAAAAGATAAGAAAAGAAAGCTTATAGAAAAGGCAAAAGAAGAAACTGAAGTTATAGATTCTGAGATAACAAGTTTAGCTAAGATACTTGAATACCGAGTCTTTCACTGTGAAATTTGTCTCCATAAATTTTGTACATTCATTGTTTTTATATTGCCTTAATAAAAACTTGTAAGTTTTTTCAGCATTACCATGTTAAAAGAATTTGTGTATTAATAGATGTAATGATAAATATTTCTGAAAATAGCCATACCTCATCCTAGATGAGAGTTGAATGTTTTTATTTCTTTAAGCACATGGAATTTGGTGAATGACATAGTGCAAGTCATACATAATTGCATTATTCATGTTAACAAGCAATTTTAGTGACATAAGAATTACATTCAGCTTTCATCTGAACTGGCTTTCAGGTAGGGGTTCATTAAAAAACATCCCCTCCCACCCACCCCCACCCCCCTCCACACATACACCATATAGCCATTTTAGCAGCAATGATATTATAAACACATCAGTTTTGCCTAAACTATTGTCACATGGAATTAATTTCAGTGTTTGTAAAAATAAAAAATAACCTGGGATCTCGAGCCAAGGGTACTAGATTATGAGTCTAAAATGGTTGTCATTGTGCCACGCATTGTCGAGAAGTCATGAATTTAACTGAAGATGTCATGGAAAAAGTCATGAATATGGTTCATTGGAAATCAGTAGACACCCTGTATCAGTATTTAGTATTTGCATTATTTTAATAACAATTATGTTATTAGTAATAAGGATTATGTTCTATTGTTTTAAAAACGAAATTTGGCCTGTCTTCAGAGCAGGGCCACTGGAAATGTGCCCATCCAACAGAGAAGGTCATGTGCCCATCCAACAGAGAAGGTCAGAGCCAACATTGGGTTCTCCTCCTTGTGGTGAACTAATCAGTGTGTTGATCAAAGGATAGTTCAACCACTCATATCTTATTTGGTTTAACAGCCAGAATCTCACATCCTAGAGCACTCTACATTCTTGCACCATAACTGAAGTTTTAGTTAAATTCTAGACTTAGTATAAAATAATTTTATTTTAAAAAAAGCAATCAAGTTAGTTACCTATCCCTAATTTAAGGCCATTGGTTTCAGGGAAGAGAGAGAGTCAGTGCCATAAGACAAGCACAACAGCAATGCCTCACTGGATTTGAACCCAGAAAGTCTCTGACGAATGGTCAGAATCCAGTGCTTAGACCACTTCGCCACCAGGGTGTCACAAAATTCAGTATTTCTGCAAAAGGAGAAAAATATAATAAAAGCACTATTGAAATTTTTTACTAATTTTCCGTGACATAGTGCAAACTCATGTAATTTTTAGCACATCTTTTGATCATGCTTATGCCATCACTTTGTCCGACTGTTCGTCTGCCTGTGGACACTATATCTCTGCAACCATTAAAACGCTTTTGAAAATTATTTTTGCATTGAGAAGCTTGAAATGTCAGAATGATGATACTTGCATTCCGGTTTTTTTTTTCAATGTACAACTTCGCTCCTAGAGAGTGTAAATGCAGATGATATTGAATTGAAAATATATTTTATTCCATATATTTGCCTCTACTAAATATCCGACTGAAATATTTTTTTCCTTTTAATGCCACTTATATCGGAGACTGTTTAGGTACAGTCTGTTTTTCAAATAACGCATGGATTTTCCACTATGGGGCATAAAGTAAATTGCGTTTCCCCCAATATCTCTGTGCTCTGAAACTCCAATTTGAAAAATCCTTCCTGCATCAGATACAGCTCCTAATGGGAAATGTTTTGCATATAATTTCTAATATTTTTGGCATAAGTGTTTATTTCTGCTTCTGATGTATTTGCTGCAAAATCAGACCTCTGAAAACTTGATTGAAAAAATTATTTTGTGGACTGATACTGCTCATCTTGGAAACCTTTCAAAATACTTTCTTCTTAAAATAATGAATATTTTTTCTGTCAGGGGATGTAGATGTACAAGGTGTCCATAAAGCCTTTCCCATTACAAAAATTAATAAAAAAAAAATCTATGTAAGTTAAAATGGTTGGCAACAATAATATAGCAACACTCAAAGTTTTTTTCTTCTGCTCTTTAGGTGAGCCCTACTGTTGAATAAAAGGAGCATTTCATCGATAATGGCTTCCATGTAAAAAAAAATACAGTATGCGTGTTGTGGTTCCGTGAGACCAAATCGGCTGTTACTGTCCAGTGTACTTTCAAGAAAGAGTACAGATGATCGCCACCAGACCAAAAAAAAAGCATAAAAGCTTGGTATAAAAACTTTAAAGCAACAGGTAGTGTTGGCAATCTCCCCAGAGCACCGGTTACTCAAGAGACAGCTGCAGCTGTTCAGGAGACATTTATGCTAAACCACAGAAAATCCATTCGTCGTGCTTCACTGGAAACTGGGATTCCTCATGCCACGGCTGACAAAATTTTACACAAATGTCTTCATCTGTATGCTTATAAGGTACAGATCGTTCAAGCTCTTCAGCCTGATGACCGGCCTCGGCCATGCTGCATTTGCGACGGAGATGTTGCAGCGCATAGCTAATGATAGTGATTATCTGCACCATGTCTGTTTCTCAGAAGAAGCCACATTTCTGGTACAGTAAATTGGCACAATGTGTTAATCCGGGGATCAGAAAATCTCCATTATGTCATCAAACAACAGAGGGCTAACCTGAAAGTGAATGTATGGTGTGACCTGATGCACAACAGAATCATTGGAACCTTCTTTTTGTAGAGCCCATGGTAACATGTAATGTGTACCTGGACATGCTGGAACTTTTTGTGTCACCCCAGTTGCATGCACTCCAACCTTTGGTTATTTTTCAACAAGACTGTGCCCCTACCACATTGGTCAATAATGGTTTGCGAGTTCCTGAATACTACATTTCCGGACAGATGGGTTGGCTATGATGGTCTCATAACATGGCCACCTCGATTGCCCGACATAACCCCTCTAGACTTTATCCTGTGGGGTTATGTAAAAGACCAAGTTTACTCCAGCAGTGTTCCAGATGTTGATGAGACATTAAAGAGCAGAATAACAGATGTCATTGGTTCTGTCTCTGCTGAGATGTTAAACAAAACATGGCATGAATCAAATATCGCTTAGATGTCCCCCCGGGTCACAAATGGCGCCCATATGGTGTACTAACACTGGGGAAAGATTTAAAAAAAAAAAAAAACCCTTTTGCACCATTGTTGTTGTGCAATCTCTTTCTTGTACCTGTGATACATTTTTTATATTAATTTTTGTAATGTGGGAAAGACTTCATAGACACCCTGTATAATTTATTTTTGCCTCTCTGGTTTTAAGAGTCTGATTTGAAAAATTCTTTTTTGGAGAGTGTTTTTGGTGCAAAATATTTCTCACAAAATTTAAAATTTTTTGTAAGGCACAAGTCTGCCACTAGAGGGCGTAAGTTCAAGTTTCCATTTACAGCAATATCTGCGGGACTAAAAACCTGATTGAAAAAATTGTTTTTCGGCCAGATACTACAAATTGTGAAAACTCGTTATGTGTTTTTCCTTCCCAAAATTATGCTCAATTTCTCCTCTAGGAGTGCAAATGTTTAATATGTTTTTCTTAATACCTCTGCATCTAATTGTGCAATTTAAGAAATTCTTTTAACACTGAATACCATTTACCTTGTGAAAGACTTCAGGTTTGTATTTGAGGAGTTTTTGTAGTTCACAGTTCTGCTTCTAAAGCTTCTAAAAACTGTTCTGCTTCTAAAGCTTCTATCTCAGCTTCTAAAAACTGTACTGAGAATTTTTTTTTTTTTTTTTTTTTACTGTATGCCATTCGCTACAATAGATGTGGGGCATTATCCACTTTATATAATGCACAGATTTCTCACTAGTGGGAGTAAAGGTCAAAACCTTTTTCTAGCTATTTCTGCCTAAAGGTGATGTATTTGAAAAGTTCTGTTTCCTTAGCATAGCTTTTTCCACGAAGAATAATTTTTACCTATTTTCAATTTTTTGCATTATGCAAAATTCTTCCTATAGAATAGGAGGTCCATGGATGGCCCCCTGATGATATTTCGAATCAACTAGGCAAACATTTTGTTAGGAGCTGCATTTTGTTTGGAGGAGCAAGATTTGTACGTGCTGAAATACACACCTAGAAGAGAAACACAACATAGCATTTATTGACATACATTAGTATGGTGTCTGCCCACCTTTGGCCTTAATGCCTGCACTGACCTTTCGAGACATGCTTTCGACAAGGTTTTGGAACACAGCGATAGGTATGCGCTTCCATTCAGTACATAATGCTGCCGCTAACTGTTGCTTAGTAGTAGTCCTTGGTTCCAAACTTCTTATGCGGCGCTTTAATTCATCCCATAGGTGCTCTCTGGGATTAAGATAAGGGCTCTGTGCTGGCCAGTCCACACACGATATAGAATTATCATCAAGCCACGCTATAACAGTCCTTGCTTTATGACTCGATGCATTATCTTGCTGGTACCAACAAGGCTCGGTTCCACAGTATTGCCACAGAGTTGGTAAGTCATAATTGTCCAGAATATCGAGGTAGATGTGCTGGTTAACAGGTTTGTCCACAGTAATAAATATCAGCTTACTCTTTTTAGGTTAGCTTCTGTTGAACATTTTCTTGCACGTCAGGATTCTGGGTTTCCTGTAGGTTCCAGCCGGGTGTGGTCCTCTCATTTTACCACTGTTGTAACTTCACACGTGCAAACGAGCAAATTCAGTGACACAAAGCAGTTTTGTAATAGCCCGTAGTTCACCATGACTTTAAAAATATCTTACACTCCCTTGAATTCTTTTAGTAACACATAAATCCAAACTTAGGCAACTCAAGGTATTTTTAAAGTCATGGTGTACTATGGGCTATTACAAAACTGCTTCGTGTCACTTAATTTGCTCGTTTGCGCATGTGAAGTTACAACAATGGTGAAATGAGAGGACCACACCCGGCTGGAACCTACAAAAAACCCAGAATCCTGACATGCAAGAAAATGTTCAACAGAAGCTGATATTTATTACTATAGTATTTATGCATGTAATTTAGAGATAGTTTGGGCAGTAAACAGCCCAAGATACTATTATAGAATGTAGGTTTGTCCACAATAACCAATGGGCCGGGACTATACCATGAAAAACACTCCCACACGAGTACATTGCCAGCTCCAAACTTGACCGTAGGAACAGTACACTGTGGTAAATAGCATTCCCCTGGCTGCCACCATACCCATACACAGCCATCAGACTGATGGATCGTATATCTGGATTTATCAGTCCATAGGACCCATTTCCATTGATCTACGGTCCACGATAAATGTTATTTACACCATGCTAAAGGACGAGTAGCATTCCGAGTGGAGATGAAAGACTTATAAGCAGCCGCATGACCACAGTAACCCATGGAATGAAGTTCTCTGTGAATGGTACGTGTACATACCGAGGTTCCAGAATTTTTACTCACCTGTACACTGAGGTCTTATGCAGTACTCTGTCGATTTGCTGTAACGACTCTCCTGAGGCTTCGACATCTTCTATCACTGATTTTTTTTTTGGTCTGCTGGTACATTTTGCTGCTTCAGGTGAGTCATGTGTCTTCCACTTATTCGGTACATCCAAAACAGTTGACTTTGGTATGTTTAAATGCCCCTCAGTTTCTCTTATGGACAACCCACTAATATAACACCCAACAATCTTTCCTTTCTCAAAGTCAGTTGTCTCCCGCCACGACACTTTCACTCAATTTCACTGTGCGATATGATCGTGGTCATCTGTAGGCTTGTTTTTATACTGTTTGCAGCTGTACCGTGCATTTTAACAAAGCAGCGGATCCGTTCATTTGCTTTAGGTGTGTTCAATGACTTTTGTCAATATAGTGTATATATCTCTCAATGTTTGCCTATCACTTTGCCATACAAAGAAACAGGAAGGCACCACCAGTGTGGTGGGTAATGCTCAAACCACACCTTTACTGCATTACTAACCAGTTCTGAGCTGGGGATATATATGGCACTGTGTGTGCGTGTGTTGTTGTGTAGTAGCAAGTGCACTTTGTCTCACACCATTAGTGCATTTTGGCAATGATTTAATGTGAGCATACATGGAGTGAAAGAACATAGGTACTTTCAATGAACATTTTCAGTTATGTGGCTGTTTTTAGCATACCAATTTAGATTGCAGATTAAATGCGTTTTTAACATGAACAGTGTTTGTTATTCTTTACAATTTTGTATTTGATGAAATGTACAAAAATAAAAATGGATGATTTCGATTTACTGTGTGCTCTTTGTGGAAAGGAACTTGAAGGAGAAACTGTGAACACCAAAAAGTGTTTATGGGCAATTATATCAGGACTAGCTGTAAAACGAAGCGATGTACGGCATAAAAAGTTGGAAGGAAAGATTACTATTCAGGTTCACAGTGTGTGCAGACAGAAATACACAAGATTTACCCGTATTAGGATAAAGTCCTCTATAGTACTGTTACACATGTTATAATAGTACACAAGCCCAAAAACTATAAGTTGACCACGATGACAATGGAATATTTATATCTGAACCTAAGAATATCTCTACATATACAATATATTTACATTAAATTTTGAAAGCTTATGTAAGTTACAGCCAGTGAGACATAAAATCAGCAATGAAATATATGGAGCAACACATATCGCGCTCACCTTATTTCGGCTTCAGTCCTCCTGGTTTGCAAAATCTGGTGTAAACATACTTATTACATTTCAGTTCAATCTTGCTACTTGTCTGGTGTCCACTGTTACACCACTAAGATATATTCAATGTTCACAGTTGAACACGAACAACTGCACAATTCTAAAAGAAGGGGGTGATGAGTTAAAATCATTCTAAGACTAGACTACATCGACACTGCTAGAATTTCAGCAATTGAAGTATTTCACTGTTCAATGCCAAATTATTCTGAAGTGTTAAAGTCAACAAGTCGTTCCCCACTCACCTGGACATGTTTCAGGCTACTCTGTGCCCTTCTTCAGCGTTCGGGTGCAAGAGATACCCATCTGCTTTTATTGCACTGACTACCTCCATGTCATCAGTCGACTCATCAGCCATTGGTCCTGCATCCGTACGTAGGCTGGTCTCATGATTTTCGCCATTTCCTATTGTTGCATCATCTGGTGTTCATTTTATGTAATTTCATTAGTCATTGCTATTGAATGAGACATTTTCAATAAATTTAGTTTTTATGTTCTTTTCTTTTGTTATTATGTACTGCCAGGCAAACTGCAATTCAAGTGGAGACTGTTCATTACAATTAAATCCCCTGATTTTTTCTATCACAATAGACTCAGAATACAAGATCTTCTTATGTGTATTATGCGTAGTATATGTTTTTACATTTTCCCACATGGGGATAGAATTATTATTAATGCAATAGGTAATAAGAGATGTTCATTGTTCACCCTTTTTCCAATTTCTCTTATGCTTTTCCATTCTTGTCTTTAGTTGTCTTTTAGTACTACCTATGTAGATGTTATCAATATTACTGGTATCATTATTCTTCATGGGTACAACGTATATACCTGCTGTGTGCATAATTGCGTTATTACTGTAATCAGCAGTAAGGAATTTGTTATTATCGATTACAATATCAGCAAATCCTTTATTCACTTTATTATATTCCTTTTTTAAAATGCTGCTTATCTGTGCTATATAAGGTAAATGCCCACAAAACTGTGTGATGTTCTCAACGTTACTTTCACTCTTAGGTCTATTAATATTGATTTTATAGTTTCTATACATTTTCCAAATATATCTTTTATCATATCCAAATGCTGTGGCTGTTTCTACAATCCACTTCATTTCTGAATGTTCCAAACTTTTATTCGACGTATAGGAAATGGCTCTTCTAATATGTGAATGAAAGGCAGTCTCTTTATAATGTTTAGGGTGGACTGAATCATTTGGTATAATTACTGGTATGTAAGAGTCTTTTCTGTATACTGAATAGTTAATACTTCCTTGCTGTTTACGAAGCAGAATGCCAAGGAAGGGTAATTGTCCATTATTTTCTCTCTCGACAGTAACCTGTATTGTTGGGTAGTATTCGTTATATTTTTCAATAAACTTTATTAAGCTATCTTCTGAACATTACCAGATGACAAGAATGTCATCCACATATCAAAGGAATATCATCGGGCATCGGCATATGCTCAAAGCATAACATACAATTCGGTACCCGATCAAAGAATCTCATATCATCTGTTAGAAAAGATTGGGCAGCCACCGATATTATGAGAAAATGGGGAGTGTAGAACATACCACTGTTGTTGGACACCTCAACAGGCGAACACGTTAGTAACTATATAGGCTCGACACGGAGAAGCTTGGGTATTCGTGTCCAGGAATATAAGTATGATATCTGAACTTTCCGCAATAATACAGCATTACCTAGCAGCGTCGTAAATGAAACACTGCAACCACCAGGCAGGGCGAACATTAGATTGCTAAACACCCTGCTGTATGTACATTCACTACGCCTTGTTAAAAGCCTGTAATTGAAGCCCTGGGGGAGACAGGTGCTATAACGATAACACACCAGTGGACATACCGAAAGTTTGGAAAAACCACGTCGTCAATTTGAACTTTAAATTATAGTAATAAAATAAATTTAATAAAAACAATAACATGTGAATTGACAATAATTTCAACAGTGTAATATAATCTCTATTATCATGTGTAACTAAAGTTGGAAATTTGCGTGTATTGCTCAGTTATGATGGCAAGACATTGAGACGCTTGAGAACTATACCATGGTGCATTGCTGCACTCCTATAAAAGTCCACGCGAGTACTGCGTTCCCTCTCGGTTCTGCCTGATGATGAGGTAAATGTTACCCCGAAAGTGCTAGTGGAGGTTTTAATCTGTAAATAGCTTTCATCTTTTATTAAATATCGTACATAGACTACATAGACGGTGGTATTTGTTTTGTATGATATGTACAAATTGTGCTTTTATCTACACGATCTCCAATTCTTTTTTGAACATCAGAATAGTGTCCACGCATGTTGCTGCCTCCATCATAAGCTTGTCCTCTACAATTTTTAAGAAACAGTTCATTTTTGTTTATCATCTTCAGTATTACCTCTGATGGTCCCACTGCACTTTGGTCTTTGACATTTTGAAAACCTAAAAATCTTTCCTTAATTTTAATTTCCACTGGAGTTCAATTTTCGTTGTATATGACTGTGACATATCTAAATATTTGGCTCATTTGTTCATCTTTTCTTACATCTTGTATTGTATCAAAAATGGTTGAGTAGAACTGTCTCTCTTTAATTTCCATTGTAATTTCTTTCTTAATTTCGGTAGCCAAAAGCTCAGTCAACTCATTTTGTATCGTTGGGCTCAAATATTTCATTTTATTTTTATTTTCCATCAGCTAATTAAGAATCGGGTCATATTTGCTGAGAAGCTCAATTATTGATAGAAAATTTTGTGCATTATCATCGTCTAATATTTTCCAATGGTCGCAGAAAGCCATATTATCGCATAGCTAAGGTTATATTATACATACATGTCAACAACTTAGTTGCTGCATTGTTTACTGTTTCTCATGTTGTATCATTGTTGAAGTGCTCGCGGAAGTGTTTCACGTTGTAATAATGCAACTTAAGAAATAATAAACAATGCAGCAACTAAGTTGTGGACATGTATGTATAATAAGAATTATAACCACGTAAAGAAATTCAACACCTTGAGGAGTATGAATTGGTTGAGCTAAGGTTATAGTAACGTCAATTATTCTTTTCAACAACAAGTGTCCAAAAACTGATCTGTGCTGCATATTTCGAGTCTATCCATTTATCAACGGTTTTATCATTTTTATACATATCGTACGCGATACAAGTGGACAAATGTGAAGCAGAGTTTTCGTGAACTTTAATTTTTTTTAGAAGTTTGCTGCCAGTCTTTTATATCATTAATCCAGGCTTTCTGATACGAGATGCATTTGGGATCACTGAAAAGCCAACAGGGCTCACAATAAGCACTATCCCATGTAGGAGAATAGCACAGCCATTTGCGAGATACCGTTTTCCCGGTATTTGTACATGCACAATGGTACTCTTCCGTGGAAAAGGTCCTTTAGGTTGGCAAGGTCCATTACTTATTACATTTGTTCTGACAACATCATTAACATCATTAAACAAAGCCCTATCTGCTGAAAAACTGGCACACGTACCTGAATCCAAAAACACATCTACCTTTTCCGACGGTGTTTCCACACAATTGGTACCTGAACCTAATATTATTCCTTCTTTAATTGCCGAGGTTTCCGCATGTTTGCTAATACTAATATGCTGCTCATTAAGTGTAGTGGACTGTTGTAATGGTTTTACCACAGGCACAGACATTGTTGGTCACAGAAACATAGACATAATTTTTGGCAATTTGTTTTTCATAATTTACACTTCTGCTTTTTTCTTTCTTTTTGCTGCACCATTTAAATATTTCTTTATGCTTGCATGAATTCAGGCCGAGAGGCAACAATTGTAAACACACTATTTAAAACAGCCACTACACCAATTTAAAGAGCTTGTTGTGTAACAAGCGATGACATTGATTAACAATCAAAGAACAGAACGTGGACAAGGAAGATGTCCGGTGTCCGACAGAATAAACAGACACCGGACACCCTGACCAACCAGCATTGATTATGACAGGGACGAATAGGGGGGAGGGATACCGGGTTCATGCAGGCCCTCCTGTCTTCGAACTTGTTTGTGACACTCGCTGCAATCTGATGCCCCTCCCCTTTGACCCTCACTTTCGTATCCAAAAGGCAGAAAATTTAAAACAAACTTTTAGAGCAAGTACAAAACCTCTTGTCTGAAATGAAATTATTAAATAAAATTTAAAAAATATGTACGTGGATCTGTGCCCCCCCCCCCCTCGCACACACACACACAACGCAGGGGTTGTGGGTGCTGTCTTTACGCCCCCGGATGAATAAATAGGCTATCCTAAGGGTCATTTTAAGTTATTGGGCCACTTCAAAATTTACCCAGAAGCCCCCTACTTTCCAATTTTCTATAATAATTGTCTAATTTGATTAATTTTTAGTTTAAACATGTATTTTTTGGTGTTGAATACGAATTCGAAGTTACACTTGACATTTTTCAATCAAAAGCCCATAAAATTCCAAGATGGCGGCCAAAAAAATTGCATGTTTTAATTTTTGGTCTGATTTGATTGATTTTATTTATACACTTATATTAAGTGTATAAAAGGTTTTACACTTTTTTATAACTTGGTTTTAAAGGGTTTTACAAAAAAATCATTGCTTTTTCAATGAGTTTATTTAATTGTCAATGGCAGCCATGCCTAATACAAATAAAACTACACTTCATTAACACACTAGTTTTAAAATAATTGACTTCAAAGTTTTACAAGTAATGTTTAACAGTCCCCGCTACACCTACACAGTCCAGTGCATGGAAGTTTGGCTTTTCTGCATTTGCATCTATGTTTCTCACAGTTCTTGGTACATTTGCATGATATGAGCTCAAAGCATGATGAAAGTGCATCTGGTAGATCTGTCCAATGGGGTTCATACATCCCATCATCCCTTTTCTTCCATACCCCCGCTGGTTGGTGAAGGTAGCTCAAAATCTGCAATGACACTCTGGCACCACACATGGCCTCCCGGTACGCTGCTCTTTTTTACGTGCTGTGTAAGAGCTGCTTTTGAAGGAGGAATGTTTTGTACATTACAGTTTCTTGTGAACAGCTTCTTCCTTACTTTGTTGATGTCATCATTGGTACTGGTTCTCTTGTACAACAAAATTACGAATCTCTCAATGGTTTTCAATAAATCTTTTGGGATATCTTTAGGAGCATGAGAAATTGCTAGAAGAGCATCAGTCAGTTCAGGCAGAACCTTTCACGTGGCCTAGGCCGCCTTCTTACCATGGCCAGCAAACAGCAAAGCTAGACACTGTATCGCATCTAGTTAGCGCATTAAGTATAGGAAGGGCACATGCCTTTGGTGGTCCAAGATTCTGAGCTATTTTGTGAGCTGCCAAATATTGCAGGTTTTTGCCCATACTGAACTCAACCCAAAGTTCATCTGATTGGGGGAGTTTCTGTGATACAAATAAGCCAGCACCACTATGTCAGTGTCCACAGTATGTATTAATACCTGGTGGTGGCCATCATTGGATGCATGAGCAGTATGCAATATAATATGTGTATCAGCCTCCTCATGAGAACATGGAACGATTTTATCGAGATCCTTCAGAGGCGGGTTGCTGAGCACCAACTTCCCATCGGTAATAACAAGCTGTTTATTTCCATCACATAATGGATGATGCATGAGTTCTTGGGACAGGAATGAGAAAAGCTCCTTTTTGTTGTCATTGACATGGAGGAAGTTTTTCCAGTTGGCAGGAATTGTTGCTTCCGCTACCACGCATCTTCTTACACCTTTTTCATGTTTCAGTCTTGAAAGTTCCTTACAAAGAACTTTGAAAGTATGTGTCCCAAACCAGATCCAAGTGTGTTACATTTCAAAGCTTTGAAGCTATGTAAGGAATGAATACTTCTTTAGCATAGTGACTTAAAGGTCTTTTGTTGACATGGCAACATCTGTACAACAGCTGCTCCGTCAAGAATAAAACAGGTTATTTCAGGAGCAGTAGACTGTTTGGAGTGACGTTCTTCCAAACATGTAAGAAAATCACTCTTGATAGCAAAACGAAGTTTTACCCCATCAGAAAGTGATGGGGTAAAGGCTTGATTCTCATGTTGAAAGAATGAATCCAAGTCACCACCTCTTGTTTGGCAACCAATGAGAGACAGGAAAACAGTTCCACATTGTTTTTCATTGATATAATCTGTTGCTTGCCTTTTGTTGGCAGTTTTGATTTTAGTGTGCTGAACAGTCAAAATGTGTTGCATTTGATAGGGTCATCAAGTGGCTTACTTCTTTCTAAAAGATGTTCCTTAACAAATGTATCAAATTGTTCTTTGCCTATCATTTCTACATTGGCAAGTGACTTCATGACTTCAAGATCCACAACATCTTATGTATCTAAAACAAGTAGATCGTTGCTTTCCTACATAAGGGGACTGCCAAACTCTTCAATGGTTTAAACTAGTGAGTTCAAACCCTTAAAGAATGATGCCTAAACACTTGTGGTTTGTTCATGATGTGGTGCAAAATTATGATGTACTATTTTATCTTGGAATTCGTAAATGATCCTGGCCACCTCAGGGGACTTGGGTTGTTTGTAAGTCCAACAGCCGCTCCATCCCCTTTAATGTAAGCATTATTTTGCTCGTGAGCTTGATCAAGGGGTATCGCAGAGACGACCATATTTGTCTTTTTCACTGTGAACTTGGCACCATTGAACACTGTGAATATTGGGATGTTTTGATACCAATTCATCCATGTCTCTGAAATGCACTGGTGTCCAACAAGCGTATTTTGTGTGGTCCAATGAAAAGAACCTGGGTGTCAGCTCTTTCAAGGCTGCCATATACAAGGTAAAGTCTGCTTGTCACAAAGAACAGACGTAGGCTAACGAGGGGATTTCTAGTTTCATCACAATGTCCCAGTATTGAAATTGAGGGAAGGATTCAATCTGTTGATCATGCCATCCTGAAAATTCCAGAGAATCATTGCCTTTACCCTGCTGCAGCTGTTGGTAATGTTGGTATGCACGATTCTGAAGAATATACAGTGCTCAAGCTGTTATTTGATGTGCTCTCCTCGTACGTTTAATGTGTTCCGCCCTCAAAAATGAGTCACATACTCCAGCTGTTGCAATACCAGCTTGTACCAGGGCCTCAACCCAGCCACTACCTCTAAGCCAGTCACCAATTGTTTTCAAGAAAGCCATTTCACAGTGTAAACCACCCATCATTACCACAAACTTGTCCTCTTCATACATTTCGGACCACTTCCACTGAATTTGTTTCGCCAATGTAAATAATGGCTGATCAAAAGTGATCACTGGTGTTTGGCCCGCATTCAGACATTCAACAGCATTCTTCACTTTGACCATTGCTGCAGTATGAGCACTTTCAGGGAAAAGAGACGACACCGTAGTGGGACATGTAACGCATTCCTCTACAGGAGGTAGCTGGCTGGCATGGTATGCAGCCCAGGATACATTTTCCATCATCCTGCTGACAATATACTCCTTTGATGTGCTAGCCACTTGTATTCTGCTATTTCATGATGTGAAAAGTTTTCCTTGCTAAGAGTTGACATAAGTTGCTGGGACAGCAGACCCTTTATTACTGCACGTGAGTGGTGGCACTTCTGTGTAGTAGTTTGGTAGAAAGCCCATGGTCTTTGATATTAGAACCTGTAATAGAAGGAATGTTTCGGTCAAGCACATCACCATTGATATTGGGGTGTTGGAAGTTAGAGATTGAAGTGCCATGAAAAGATTCTTTCGAAGTCGTTGAGCTAGGGTTATGATCTATGTTATCTACTGCTGCTGTTGTAAACACACAGCTTCTCATTTTAGGAGGACAGACGACTTCTCCTGTGAGGTATTGTTGGCAGACAGCATTTCCCATTTCTGCAGAAATACGCATAACTCTGTCATAAGATATGCTCACTCCTAAACTAGAAAGACTATCAAAAATCTCCTTTTTTCGTGTTTGGGCATGTACCATTAGTCCTATGTAAATAGGTACAAGAGTCTCCTGGACTCTGCAATATTTAACATGTGTCGTATCATTTGATCTTGAATGGTTGATGCTATTAAACTTTAGAAGTTGAGCTATGGTTAGAGCAACTGGTGACATTGAAACTTCCTTCTTGTTTTGAATATCAGGACCCTCTAGAATCATGCTGACAAGTTGGAGCAATAATTGGTTTATTTGTGACTCTTGTGAAAAACCTTTTGTGAAGCTATTGTACTCTTCAAACATGTAGCGGCGATTGATCTGTGCCGCATATGCCAATTGAAGGGTGTCATTCTCTATGTCCAACTCGCAAGCTTTGGTCAAAGCAGCCCCAATATCTTGAATAAAGGAAGGGATGCCTAGTGGACATCCCTTCCTTTATTCTGTGGATGCATGTCTGGAAACTGGAGCAAAAGACGTTGCTTTAGTCGTGTCATATGAACTTTTGTATCGCTGTATCCTCCAAGTTGTTCCATCCTTGCTCTGTAAAGGCTTGAAAGATCGGCCAGTTTGAAGAAAACAGTTGCTGTGTTTTGTTCCATTCGCGCTTCTTTAATGAACATGACAAGCTCTGCAAAAACTATTCCTGACAACATGACAACAATTTGTCATCTTTGGAGGTAGGTGACCCCCCCCCCCCCCCCGTCGCTGCCTTCCTGGCCCGATACGGTGAATTTATTCAACTTGTATGATACATTGCGTTGCCGCCCCGGTGGCGCAGTGGTCTAAGGCGTTGGCCTATGATCATTCGTCTGTAAGGGGTCCGGGTTCGAATCCCGGTCAGGCATGGATGTTGTGTTTGTCTTACGGCACTGGCTCTCTCCCTTCCCTGGAACCAGTGACCCTAAATTAGGGACGGGCGACTGCTTATAGCCCATTGAGTTGCTCACGGTGGTCGTTAAACCTCCAATCAAAAAAAAAAAAAAAAAAAATACATTGCGTCATCCTGCTCCACCATATCTCCTGAGCTAAGACAAGCCAGCAGTTCAGTGTCCTCCAGCTGAACTACACAAGATCGTACCTGGCTATCAGTTTGGAGGGTACTCACTGCATGTAATCCATCTTTGCCAGCTTGTTCTTTACAGAAAAAACAGAGTGCTTGTATTTGTTGACTTGATTCTTGACTCGACCTCTTTCGCTTCAGCGATAAATCTATGCCTTGAGTGGTATCATTTCAAAGCGTTCTATTTTGTGCTCTTTCTAACTTTCTTTTATTATATTTGAACTTGCATGATTGATGGTATTTAGCAGTATTGGCCACGATGAACGCATTAATACCGTGTCCTTCATCTAGTCTTACCAGTGTTTTATATGAAAGTTTTCCAAAGTCGTGAAACTTGAGAAAGTTTTCAGCCAATACAGCATAGGTATTTTGTTCTATATCTCTTGTTTTGGAGTTTTCTGGGCATGTTAACTTTTCATTGGTGATATTTTGGCATATCATACATAAATTCCAGTTTGTCCTGGTCTCATCCTGGGCTGATGTTGATGGCTCCCTTGGGTCAACTAGTTTGAAACTTTTTGACATCACTGCGGAAGTGGATGGCAGCCTTTTTCTATTCATCAGCAATTATTTCTGCACCTCCAACAATCTGAAACAAAATACAATAATTAATTGAAATATGAAACCTACATAATTATATAAATCAAAAATCAATCCAATCAGACAAAAAATTAAAACATGTGATTTTTGGTTGCCATCTTGGAATTTTATGGCTTTAGATTGAAAACTGTCAAATGTAACTTCTAATTCATATTCAGCACCAGAAAATACAGTACATATCTAAACTGAAAATAAATCAAATCAGACGATAATTATAGAAAATTGAAATTTTGGCCGCCATCTTGGAATTTAAGGGCTTCCAGATAAATTTTGAAGTTGCCCAATATCGTAAAATGACCCTTAGGATATGCCCATTCATCATGTAAAATTTCATGCTTTTATACAAAAGTGCACAATTGGTCGGATATTCTGAGCTATGCCACTGCATAATAAAATAGAAATGCACTGATTAGGGCAATTTTAGATCACACTGATAGGCAATTCTCATCATTTGTTAACAGAATAGGGCCAGAACTGTCAGTAGTGTTTCAAATAACCAGCTGACCTAGCAATGACAAAGTTCTACTGATGTGCAGAAATGATGAAGCGTTATCACTGGTGCACCATATCAGAACAAATTTGGAAGTGTTCATGTTGAGATTTTGAAATTTATGGAGAAACTTTTATGAACTAAAATAATAAAAAAATTTAGACCATCTCAAATCTTTACTTTAGGCGGTTAACCTATGATTGGCATGGCCTGCCGTAATAAATCTTCTGTTTGATTTTATTGTCTTTTGATGTACTTGTAGGATTTGCGCTTCTCTTATCCTCGTCCTCATGCTATATGATCGCTTAAATTATTTGTATATGTATTTCATATCTTTTGGGCAATCACGCAGAAATTGTTTTTCACTTAAATAATTGGGTTTACACTGTTGTCTAGTTCATAGAAAATAGACTGGCAGGTGCCGAAGGATATTTTAATCTGTGAATAGAACACCATTAGTTCGCAGCATGGCGAAAGATTCTTTTCCTGTGCGATTTTGCGAAACACGGCGAGTCCCATCCTTTTTAATATCCTACGTATATTTGTTCTGTTGTGGTTTATGATACTTTGCTATGTACGAGCGCATAAGGGAATTTCAGGCCAAGACAGAAGATTCTTTGCTATGCACGAGCGCATAATTGAATTTCAGGCCAGACAAAAGATTCGGGGGCTAACGGTAGTAAAATGTGATCGTTGATCATTTGTTAGAAGCGGGGGCTCAGTCAATTAGCGCGCACCCAAAAGTAAACGGGACGGGGAATATTTTCTGTAGCACCAGGCCAAGCGCGCTGGATATACACCGATGAGCAATTACAATATGACCACCCCCAGTCTCGAAAGATAAGCCCGCCTGGAGACCGGACGGGGGCGCAGGTGAGGTTCACAGAGCAGTACATATACAACCCGAGGACCGGCTTTTGGTTAGTAGAGTGTTCGGAGTCAGAATGGGAAAAGCTGCCGATTTATCGGAGTTTGATGAAGGACAATTGCGATGGCACGGCGACTCGGAACTACGCTCTCGGAAACCGCGCGGCTTGTGGGTTGTTCGCATACCGCTGTAGTGAGAACCCATCCGTGTGTCGTCGCGCAGCTCGTTGATGCCAGAAGGTAGCGGAGACTGTCGCGCCTTGTTCACAGCGACCGCAGGGCCATAGTGTGGCAAATCACCCGCAGCTACAACAGTGGTGATCGGGGCAATGTGCCACAGCACACAGTTAATCGCAGCCTTCTTATGCGCATGAGCCTGCGTTAGCAGAAGACCCAGCCGGGTTCCCATGCTCACTGCACGTCATCGCCAACAACGCATGAAATGGATCTAAGATAATCGAGATTGGACCGTAGAGTGCCGCCCCGGTGGCGCAGTGGTCTAAGGCGCTGGCCTCTGATCATTCGTCCGTGAAGGGTCCGGGTTCGAATCCCGGTGAGGCATGGATGTTGTGTTTGTCTTACGGCACTGGCTCTCTCCCTTCCCTGGAACCAGTGACCCTAAATTAGGGACGGGCGACTGCTTATAGCCCATTGAGTTGCTCACGGTGGTCGTTAAACCTCCAATCAAAAAAAAAAATTGGACCGTAGATGTTTGGAAGAAAGTGGCCTGGTCTGACGAATCAAGATTCCTAGTGCATCACGTGGACGGCCGAGCACGGATACGTTGATTACTAACGGAGGCTATGGCCTCTAGATGTACTGTTGGGCGGAAACAGGCCGGCGGTGGCGGTGTTATGCTGTGGGCTGTGTTTTCTTGGAACACTTTATGCCACATTATCCCAATAGCACAATCCCTGTCAGCTATCTGAAAGTTCATCCATTCATAGCAACTGTGTTCCTTGCTGGTGATGGCCATTACCAATAGGATAGTGCGTCATGCCATACTGCCAAAATCGTCAAGGAGTGGTTCGGGGAATATGCTGGTGACTTTCTGTTAATGCCTGGGCCTCCAAATTCGCGCTAAATCCCCCCCCCCGAAATGTACGGAAACTAGAGGACCTGCTGTTGACATGGTACCAGATACCCCAGGATCCCTATCGCCACCTCATTGAATCGATGCATCGCCGAGTGGCCGCTGTTTTGCGGGCTAAAGGGGCTTTACAGCTTAATTAGGTAGGTGGTAATGAGTGATGGCTCATCTGTTGTGGTCTTGCCGCGGACAACAGAAGGAAGCATGAGCTTGGTGTTTTAAGAAAAGGCAGGGGCCGTGCGGAGAGCTCGGCCTTTTTGCGATTACAGCGTGTCCACTGCGAAGGCATCGCGGGAAAAACTCTGCATACAGTAGAATTTTCGGAGGAATTCGAAAGCCAATACAGAAGAATGCTTAGCTGAGTCTATCTGACATTTTGTCCGTAAACATACGTGCAGCTGAGGAAATCTTGAATAAAGATTGGTTAAGTTTTAAACTGGATGCATTCATTCTGTCATCTTTAGAAGACATGGAACCGTCTGTGTAACCAACTTCCTCCCTAGAGGGCAGATGAACACGTGGAAAAGACAGGGGGAGAGCTCTTTGTCGAGACCATTTAAATCACTATATTGGGTCACCAAATTTCCGTTATCCAGAGAAAAGTAATCCTGCAATACATATACAGTGAAACTTCCGAATAACAGTCACTGCTCGGACCAGGAGAAAGTGACCGTTTTTCGGAAGTTAGGCCTGTATGTTAACATTGCTAGTCTGTTGCGGTGCAAAAGGAGCATAAATATATGAAGCTTATGCACAGTAAAGAAAACGTTGCAGTGCTTTTTCTAAATGCTGACTGCTGAATAAAACTGAATATAGTAATTAAGTAAATAATTCATGGTGTAGAGGATTTTAAGAAAGCGTTGTCTGACGTCTGGTGTTAAACAGCCCTTAGAAACAGCAAGCTAGGAGTTTAGGGTTAGGGTATGCTACAGGAAAGGAAAAAAAGAAAAAAATGTTAGATAGTAAAGCGTAACTGTGCACAGTTTGCTGGCCGCGCGCCGTAAAGCAGGAACAGAGCCTACAGGAGCCAAACCAAGAAACATCACCCCCCCCCCCCCCCAATGGGCAAAATTCTTGGCCCCGCATCTCGTGAAGGCGACTGAAACATAGATGGAAGCTTCAGCTTGCCTCACGTAAAACTGAATTTTTAACTCCTTTCTTTTCACTTAAACATTCCACTGTACCAGCCGTATTCCAACCCATTATGTATTTATCAATAAATATTCCTTGTCCCTATCTTATTCTTCTTGCCCGAAGTACCAAGGGAACTGCGTAAAATCCGAGGGACAAGTGATCATTAGATCTCCTTCCGGAAGGACTGGGGTGTCCGTTGACCGCTGTTAAGAGGTTTCGTTGTTCGGAGGTTATCGTTAATGTTAATCCTGAAGCTGATCGGTACCAACCAAAACTTGCTGTTGCTCGGAGGTGTCCGTTGATGGAGGTTTCACTGTATAACATTTGTGGCCATAACGTTACGGCCATCCGCATAATAGCGTGTTGGGCAGCCTTCCGCCGTGATTACTGCTTGGACCTGGAGTGTATCGACTCCACAAGGCCGCAGGTGCCCGCGGGTATTCTGTACCACCTGAACTGAGTGACGTCCCAGATTTGGGCAATGGAGCGAAATACTAGCATGATCCAGCGAATGCTGCGTTCTACAAAAGTTCGATGAAATTCAATTCCGGGAATTTGGCGGTCCCGGAAGTACACCACCATTCCTGCGCTGTTGAAAATTTTCTATTAATAATATGTTGCACCAAAAAACGTAGTACTCCACCAGCTGCTTCCTCAGGCTTTTTCTCAGGACCCATGGACTTCTGGAAGTCGCCGTCCCTAATTTAGCGCCACCAATTCCGGCGAAGGAACAAAACCAGCGCTATTTAGGACAAATGCACCACCCATGACTCATCCTGTACTCGAACGTTTGCCCAAGTGAGACGATCAGCCGGAAGCTTGCGTCGTTGACCACTCGGTAACAGCGACGGCGGACTGAGTTTTTCCTTCGGGGTTTAACTACCACCCTAAACAACTCTCTTTAAGTGCTGTATGCAGTTGCCCGTCCCTAATTAGGAACCATCGGTTCTGGGAAAGGGAGAGTGCCAGTCTAAAGTATCGTAGATTTCAGTAAAAATTGCTGTCAACGGATATGAAAAACAAAAATAGTGGCACAGTGGTCTAAACGCTGCCTTCTGACCACACATCCGAGATGGATCTGGGTTCGAATCCCTGTGAGGTAAGGATGTTGTGTTTGTTCTACGGCACGGGCTTTCTCCCTTCCCTGTAACCAGTGGCCCTAAATTAGGGACGGGCGTCTGCTTACAGCCCACTGAATTGCTCACGGTGGTCGTTAAATCCCCAAACAAGCAAAATTGACTGAGAAATAAAATCGCGCTTGTTTGAATGTTTAACAGCGAATAAAAAAAAAGATGTATAAGAAAGAAAAGAACTGGCCGGTATTTTCCTAAAGTCTTCCTTTTGTTGCCACATAAGACTGTTTTCGTTTTTGGAAAAAACACACACACACACGTTACGATATTGATATCACGATAGCTTTTTTTTTTTTAATTTTATTTTTGCCACTGCAGGCCAGTCGTTCTTAACCAACTTGTTAAAAGACTCGAGGCACCGAATGTAATTTCCCAAATTGACAACCCCCTCCCTTCCCCCTCTGTCCTTCCTATATCGTTTTCATTTCTGCCTCAGATTGAGCTTTTAACGAGCAATATGTTATGAAAATTTTTTTTCTGGTTTGGACATTGACCAAATGCTATCAAATTTTTATATATCAGTTCACTACCTGTACAAAACTTAAAAATAAATTCGAAATTTTGGTAACCATTTACGTGTAAAACTTAAGAAATTCCGGGATGTTCGAGCACCCCGAAAGAGATATTTTCTTGCATGTAGGTATCGTTTTATATGTCAAATGCGATTTTAAAATAATGAAGTAACGATTCTACCCATACATTTCGAGTTCGCGACGATTTTCAATATATATCTGTGTGTGTGTGTGTGTGTGTGTGTGTGTGTGTGAGCGTGTGTGCGCGCGCGCGGACTTAATAAATGCCAGTTTCGTATTATACCCCCGCAAGTTTCAACTTTCTCTTTCCTGGAAGTACTCCATGGTAAAGGTATGTGCTGCTGGTACTCTTTGCGCGTGAGCGGGAAATTCAGGTAGACGTGTGGCAAGAGAGAGAGAGAGAGAGAGCGCGAGAGTCTGTTGATTGATAATCAGTTTTGTTCGAAGCAATTAAAGGCAGTGGGGTCTGATGTAGTCTATGCTCCAGAGGCCTCAAACTTTTCGCTGTGCGTAATTTTAGACGCTCCGTGTGTTGGACCTCTTATGCTTGTTGGAGCTTCGCTGCGTAGGGGATCCATCATCTGCGGGGCATGGTGGTGACTGTAGCGACGATGTGTTTCTGTTGGTTAGGTTAGAGGGGGCCGGTGGGGAGGTGCACATATATTACAAGAATCTGGCTGGGGGAGTTCTGTCATATGTGATTTATAACCACTTGAGGAGTAATGGGTGCGTGCCTGCTCCCATGGACAACGCTTGATTGGCCCTTTATCTCAGCCAGCGGTGAGGTCAGAGGTCAGTCGTCCGCTGATGAGTTGAACCTCCCTTTCCAGAGATAACTGAGAACTAATGGCTGCCCTTGCTAATGGAGCTACTACAGGGAGTTTCATATTGTATGGGATATTTGGGGTATTCCTGCGCCACTACTTCTTTGCTGCTTCCCTTAATGATCGTATCCATCGATTACCAACATAGTCGTTGATTAGTTCCCTTCTCCAGAATAAGTTTGGAGGCTTTGTTGTAATTGGTTATTGGAGAAACAAGCACGATGGAGAATTTATTTTCCCTTGGTATTGGGAAAGCGCTTTAAATCTCACAGTCCATATGCCGTTTTTACCCCGGGCCACCTTCTGCGAATCTGAGAAATCGGTTTTGCTCCTTCGCTACCTGGATATTGCGTATCGGTGTTTAGAAAAATGTTTGGACACTAAAAAATGTGGGCTCTCTTAATAGGCTGTGAGATGAGTTTTCTTTTCCTCCTCCTTTTTACTTACATTGTAAGCACTCCCTTTATTGTTTTTTCTTTTTCCCAACAGCTACCACATTTTTTTTCTTTTTTAAAATATAAGTCTTTGTTTCTTATTTTAGTGGCACTGAATTTTCAATAACCAATACTCTAGCTATTGAGAATATAATATTTTATCGATATTGATGATCAAGGTTCTACAAACTGTGTCGCGACCTCATATAAAACAGCGTGTTTCGAAGGTCTAGAAACTTCAGGCAGCATTAAAATTAAACATGTCATTGACAAATGCGCAAGGTGTCGAAATTTGTTGGTAGGTGGAGAGACAGTAAAGCGCTACGCTGCGCTGAGTCCCTCCGTTGTTCAGACGGTTGGTTTGTCTCTCGGAGCAGGAACTTCGGACGTAAAAAGAACAGCCATATTACAACCCAAAACCTGTGGGCTCTGTCCCTCGGAGGGCCGTGATGCTTATGTACCCAAATGTAAGTATGCAGTTGCCGGTTCTAAGCATTGAAATAGAAGCCAAGGCCAAATTCCCTCAGTGATAAGTTTTTAAGCAGTGAAATGCCCCAATTATTGAATAGAATCAAGTGGGCTGTCCTGGTGGTCAGGGGCACGGTCCTCTGGCGTTTCTTTGTAGTTGTGTTCAGGTTCGAGTACCGAACGAGGCATGGGTAGTGTGTGCACCGCCGTACGGCGCTTGCTCTGTTCCTTCCCCGGAACCAACCAATCACCGTAAATGAGGTACGGGCAACCCTTTATAGTCTTCGGCGATAACGGATTCAACAAGCCACGAAAAAAAGAATTAAATATTAATTGCGTAGAATTAACATTTTGTGACAAATGGACGTGTTTGACAGAAATTTAATGTGTGTAGTTCATCACGGCGTAACTATTTAATTTTCTGTTACCGAATTCTGAAGCTGCTATTTGACACCTTGTACACAGTACCATTAACTACTAACAAAAGCCTAAAGATAAAAACTTCTTCGAACTTAATACCTAGTCAGGAACAGGAAAGAGGCATCTTAAGCCTCCAATAACTCATTAGAGATCATCCGTTGTGGTTTCTTTCACTATTATACTTTACGCATCGCATCAGTTAGAGAGGATAATGACACTGTCAATTATTACTTTAAATAATAAAGTATGTGCCCCACCTGGAGCCGAGGCCCACATTAAGATTATCTGTGGCCAGCCTAAAGCTGAAGGACTCTTCATATGGTATTACAAATCGTCAAGATCCCTTGCCGTCGAATGGAGTTGCTGCCTCCTTTAGCATTCTTAGAATTTTCAACAGGGAATACACTAGATTTCCGGCGGCGCAGTGGTCTAAGGGCAGGCTTCCGACCGTTCGTTCGAGTGGGCTCGGGGTTCGATTCTCGGATGACGCATGGCTGGTGTGCTTGTCTTACAGCACTGCATCACTCCTCTCCCTTGAACCAGTGGCCGTAAATCAGGGACGGGTAACTGCTTATGGCCCATAGAGTTGCTCACTGCTGCCTTTTAACCCAAAAAGAATTACATCAAACTGGGTCGCCAGTTCAGTACTTGAGGACTCTTCACTGGCATTACAGGTCGTCAAGATCTTTTGCTGCCTAGTGGAGCCATGGTCTCCATTAGGATTATCAGCCAGGAATACACGTGATTGGGAGGCCAGACCGGTGCTTGGTGACCATTCATCTGGCATTACAGACCATTCATCTGGCATTACAGATCATCAAGATCCCTTGCCGCCGAATTGAGCTGTGGCAAACATTGGGATTCTCAGCCGGGAGTACACCAAATTTGGCGTCCAGGCCAGTGCTGAAGGGTCTCTTGGGCATTACAGATCGTCAAAATTCCTAACCGCCGAACGAGGCCGTGACTTCCATTGGAATTCTCAGCCGGGAATACTCCAGATTGGGTGCCCAATGCTGAGGGACTCCTCGGCATTACAGATCCCTTGTCGCAGAATGAAGCCGGGACTTCCATTGGGATTCTCAACCGGGAATACACTAGATTGGGTGACCAGGCCAATGCTGAGGGATCCTTCAGCATTGCAGACTGTCAAGATCTCGTGCCGCCGAATGGAGCCGTGTCTTCCATTGGGATTCTCAGCCGGGAATACACCAGACTGTGTGCCCGGGTCAATGCTGACGGATTCTTCGGCATTACAGATCGTCAAGATCTCTGTCCGTCGAATGTAGCCATAGCGCCCATTAGGATTCTCAGGCGGAATATTCCAAATTGAGAGGCCAGCCCAATGCTGGGGGAAGCTACAAAACAGAATGGCAACCGTGGAAAATGGCTCAGACATCAAAGACCAATTTTTTTGGGATCCATCCACACATTTGAAAGACACTGCGAGAAAACCCTGGAAAATCTGAATTGGATGTGCCGTTGCGGGTGATCATACCCGAAACAGTCTCCTACCGCAACGACATGAAGCTGGTAATTTGCCATTTGCGCCAGGCTGGTTGTTTGATAGACCAAAACCTAAGTGATTTTTTTTTCCAAATAGGTACAGGGGTGGACAACAAAACTGAAACACATGGGTTTAGGACACAACAATTTGTTAGTAAGCTGTAAGGCTTCCGTTGGAGGCTAGTACAGCTGCAATTCGTCATAGGAAGGACCGATATAAGTCCTATAGAGTGGCCAGAGGGATTTAAAGCCATTACTCTTACAGAAAAGTGGTTAGTTTACGACGTGATTGATGCTGGTAGAGGAAAACGTTTCCTGACTCGCTCCTCCAGAACACCCAAAAGTAGCTCAGTAATGTTCAAGTCGGGGGACTGTGCAGGCCATAACAGATGTTCACCCTCACTTTCATGCTCAGTAAACACGCTTCCGCCAGTTTGGCTCTGTGTATCGGTGCGTTATCAGCCTGATACACGGCACCACCATCAGGGTACAGTGTTTGAACCACTGGGTGCACCAGGTCCTCCTGAATATTCCGATAGCCCTTGAAAGTGATGCGCCCCTCAAGAACAATCAGCGGGCCGACAGACTGCCACGATATTGCGGCTCAAACCATCATCGATCCACCTCCGTGCAGCACTGTGGGCAATAAACAGTCCAGGTAGTAAGCCTGTGAGGGATGTCTCCACACGTAAACTCTCCCGGTTGTGGGAAAGACAGTGAAGGACGATTCATAGGAGAACAATACACCCGGTTGTGAGAAAGACAGTGAAGGACGATTCATTGGAGAACAATACACCCGGTTGTGGGAAGGACAGTGAAGGACGATTCATCGGAGAACAATACACATTTCTCGTTGTCCAACGTCCACGATTTACGCTGCTGGCAGCGACGTTTGGCATTCTCACTGGTGATCCAGGATTTGGCGATTGCAACACTACCGTGAATGTTAACCCGGTGAAGCTCCTGACGAGCGGTTTTGATGGAAACAGGTGAGTCGCTGTGCTTACTCAACTCTACGGTGAATTGGGCAGCTGTGGTTTTATGTATTTTGGCTACCATCCGTGTTTGTACCCGGACGTCCTTGTCAGACAGCTTCCTCTTACTTCGACAGTAACTCCTATTAGATGTGGTTCTTCCCTCTTGCTGGTATGCCGACATGACCCTAGATACCGTGGCTCGCGATGCACTATGATACACCACAAAGGCTTGCTGTCTTGGACACAGACGCACTGGCGAGACGCGCACCAACAATCTGTCCTCTTTGAAACTGATATGTCCCCCATTATGTTGTACGGATCGCACTTTTTGACATCCAGCTGCGCTACTGCTCTGCTAATGCAACCTTCACACTCCTCTCTCGTTGATCGACTGCGAAATAGATGCATGCTAGCCACCAGATAGCGCGTACAACGGCGTGATTCGTGGGGTTCCATTTGCGCAGGTGTTTGTTTCGTTGTCCACCCCCCCCTGTAACTATGTTATTTGCTCAGAGGGAATTGGAAAATTGGCGACGCCTAACCAACGGTTACATACTGATGAAAGACAGTAGGAACAAAAATGAGCATATGGAATATCGTATGAGTGAAACCGGCGATTTATAGCAACAAGAGAGGTAAATCAGCCCAAAAGTGGAACATTAAATTTGGAAGTGCTGTATACCAGTATTCACAAGACATCTTAATATATATCAAATACGTGGAGATAATGTAAATGGACGATGTCATCACTCTCTCCACGTTATTTTTTTTTTAAACAACGCATAGCGACTGAAAAATTGTATTTCGGCACTGCTGGGATCGAACCCCAGAACTCTCGATAACTAGTCGAGTGCGTTCGAATTTACGCTACAGCGCCAACAATTCTCAGCGCCATGCGTGGTTTGCGCCAACAATTCTCAGCGCCATGCGTGGTTTATCAGTCAGCATCTGACTACACGAATACGTATTGACCATCAATACGTATTCGTGTAGTCAGATGCTGACTGATAAACCACGCATGGCGCTGAGAATTGTTGGCGCTGTAGCGTAAATTCGAACGCACTCGACTAGTTATCGAGAGTTCTGGGGTTCGATCCCAGCAGTGCCGGAATACAATTTTTTCAGTCGCTATGCGTTGTTTAAAAAAAAATAACGTGGAAAGAGTGATGACATCGTCCATTCACAAGACATCTGCGTCAAAAGTAGTGAATTTGATTTAGGTAATCAGCGCCAAGCGAAAGCACATTTTACGGGGGGTTCTAACAAAAGTTCTGCACCCTGTCCATTTTGAGAGAAGTGTGTGAAGAAACTTCTCTCAAAATGGAGACGGTGCAGAGAAAACTTACCTTGTTGCCGTTCAATGTACTCCCCTCCACTGCTAATGACAGCTTGCCAGCGGTGAGGTAGGTACTGTATGCCGCGTAGTATACGCCATATTGCTTCAGCTATCATATTACTCTGGTCACGTCCTATGACAGTCATACATGAGATTCTTCCGCGGATTTCTGTTTTTTGTCATCTTTTGGGTCATTCTGGAGATCGATGCAAAACTGAAGAGAAATGAGGGGGGGTCGTTTTCCGTTTGGGGGCTGGTATTTCGTCTTTCAAAACTTTTCAAAACTGAAGGTGAACGGACTGACGATTTTTCCTGTAATCGTAATTTCTTTTTTCTCACGATGTTGCCTGTTCCCAATATTGCTAATAAATGTCATTTTATTGCATAAATGTTTGTATTTAAGCATGAAACTGTGGGCAACGATTTCCAAAAACGGAAGTTAGGACGGCGCGAAGATTTTCCTGTAGTCTTCAGGCATGAGATTCTTCCGTGGATTCGAAGATTTGCGCCATTTCCGTTATCATTTTGGGCATTCTCGAGATCAGTGCACAACTCAACAGAAATTTTGAGAGGTAATGATGGAGGAGAGGGATTCGTTTTTTGTTTGACGACGAGATTCCGTTTTACGAAACTTTCGAAAAAGAAGTTAGATGCAGCGAAGATTTCTCCCGTAATATTTTTTTTTTCTCACGATGTTTCTTCTGCTCAGTATTGTTCTTAGATATTCTTTTATTCCACAAATACTGCATTTCAACCTAAAAATGGAGGAAGAAGTTTCCGAAAACGGAAGTCGGTCGGAGCGAAGATTTCTCCCGAAATCGCATTTTTTTCTTCCCGCGATTTTCTCACTATCCTGTGTTGTTGTTAAGTGTTACTCCCCCCCCCATAAATGTCTGCACTTTAGCTTGATAAGTGAGGGTAAACTTTCCAAAAACGGAAGTGACGGAGTTTGAAAATTTGTTAGAATTGATGCATGGTGTTCAAAAGTATTCATATTCTGGAGAACATACCATTTATCTAAAGTAGCGAAAGCTTTAATATCATGCGTTCCTGGTCCTCAGGCTGAAAGTTCTTTCAGCATAATGGATAAATTGTCATCTGAGGGAATAAAAGGGGAGGAGGAAAGAAAAGTGTTGAAGACATAGGAAGGGAATTATATCAACAGAAAGAAAAACTAAGCAAAGATTGCTGTGTAGCTACAGAGTCAACAAAAGACAAATATGGCCATGGAACTTACTGAGAAGAAAGCAACACAAGAGGAAAATTGAGCTGATGTTCTAGCAAGTACAAAATAAAAAAAAATAAAATAAAGGTAGAGAGATGCGTTTGAAGCAGTGCCTTTTAAAATCACTGTATTTTGTTTTGAATTCAGTAATTTTATGTTGTGAGTACAGTTAACAATTCCATCTTGCTCGCGCTGCTTTATATTCACACTTTCTTGTCGCGTGTTCTTTTTTTTTTTTTTTTACCCGATTAAAAAGTTCAACTTTTTTGTTCCTTGGTCAGTCTCATGTATGGACAGTTCGTCCAGCGATTCATAGCAGATGCCATGGAGCCGATTTGTTTACTTTGGGAAAAGATCAAAGTCGGGTGGACTGAGATCAGGGATGTATGGTGGTTGGGATGATGTTTCCCAGCCATATTTCGACAAAAGTCCCCGTACCGACGCTGCACCATGACACGATGCGTTGTCATGCAGCAAGATCGTTTCCACTTCCAACAAGTTGGTGTCGATTTTGACGAATTTTTGGTTTCAACTTTGTCCTCAGAAAGCCACGATAATATTGTGCGTTGACATTTTGCCCTCCCGGCACTCGATCAGAGATCACAACACCCTAGACGTAGTACGCAAAAATCATCATTTGCTTCACTTTGGATTGTTTCCGGCGACATTTTGAGGGGCGTGGGGAACTTGGACGCCTCAATTCCGCTGATTGTGACTTCAGTTCCTGCTCAAAATCACGTGTCCAAGTCTCATCAATTGCGACAATTCTGTCCAGGTAGGTGTCACTCTCCCTTTCGAACGTGTGGAGGTTATCCTGAGCGATGCTCACTCTGGCTGCTTTCTGCTCGGGGGTGAGTTGATGGGGCACCCAGCGCGCTGCGATTTTTCTTTTTCTTAGTGAGTCGGTCAAAATCCGGTGAAGATAAATTTGCCTAATGAGCAATCTCTTCGACTGTCAAACGGCGATTCTCTTCGAGAAGCGTTGCAACAATAGTTACAGATGTTTTGTCTGTCGCCGTTTGAGGTCGGTCTGAGCGGTGATCATCTTCGATGCTACTTCGGCCCTCCCGAAAGCGCGATGCCCAGCGAGAAATCTGTCCAGGAAGGTGTCGCCCTCCCCAGCAGAGTTTCTATTTTCACGTACGAGCGCAGGTCTAACGATGTGACACGACCTGAGGAGCTGCACGGTTCCATTTCCAAACCCTCCCACGTTCACACAGCAAATGATAGCGCGTCGTTCCGACACCATTGCATTGCTGAGAGTCTGACCTTGACATGACGCAATCATTTCCCAGATTGCATCATCCACTTCCATTTTAGATTAACGTGCGCAGAACTTTTGTTATCACTCTCGTATAAAGTAAAATATTAGAAAACTAAATTAAACGTACTAGGTAAATTGAAAAGATTTAGTTACGATGAGGAAGTTTTGTCAGTAACAGAAGCCCATGAACTGTTTGGAAAACAATGCTACTGACTCGAAACTACTGAGACGATATCAGAGAATGCAGTTCTATCAAATTTTTTGTATCACTGGGAACTCAATTATATCTATAGCTAATCCCCATTACACCTAAAGCCAACCCACAAGCTAGGATACTGAAAATTGTTCCATCAGGAGTTAGATCATTTCATTCAGTAGTACGTTCAAAATACGCAAAGGTTGGTACACTGTAAAAAACAAGTGTTGTGTGAATTCACTGAAAATAACGTGCTGCTAAGTTGCCGGTAGATGTCAGTCCTTTAACAAAATTTCCGTTTTGGAAAGTCCTTCCCCCTCCCTATTTTAACCCGTATTTTCAAAGATTTTTTGTTGTAAGTAATTCCGTTTATTTCAGGAATGCCCATTTAAGGTGTTTCTGTATTTATATAGAAATTTCGCAAAATCGAAGAACCTGGTTAATAAATCTCAGTTGTATAATTCATAAGAATAACACTTATAATCCTATATTTTTATATTTATAGGTAGCTCGTAATTGGGTGACCAGCAACAAGCCATTGGACACCCGTCTTTATCAAGTGGATGATCTTGAAATTCCTTGTGTCTCTGCGGGTGAGTGTAATTTATAAATTTCTTATCAAAAGAGGCTACTGGGTTTCATTTGCTGTACAGTGTCTCAAAGGTCTCCATACTCAAAGTTTGGAAATTTATTATATGTAGTATAAGAGCTAACGATAGCCATCCGTGGTTGCATCCGGCACAATGTTGTGGAAGATCGCAGAGTAATGTTTCGGTCACTTGATTCAATCGACAATGAGTTATTCACAGGTACAGTGGATCGCTCGTCATAGGCATATTTTGTATACAAATAGTATCAACTATGTATTACAGCGACATGACTTTTTTTAATATTGCTTTATGAAGGGATTAAACAAAATAGCTACACCGAACCCCAAAAACCGTATTGTGGTAGCTATCTCGTTCAACTTGTCCTAATGCCTAAGTGGGCGGCCGCTCCCTCAAGGACTTGAAAACTGGATTGGCGGATCAGGGAGCGTGGATGCGCTCGAAAGATATACACGGGGTCCGAAGTAAAGGGGACTGGACGATGAAATGGCTTGACGTAGGGGACGAATTCCCTGTATTTGTAAAACGGCAGTGTACGCGATCGGAAGCGATGAGTTACCCTTGGTCGTATTTTATACTAGAGAATTATTTTTTTGCTCAAACTTTTTGCTGTTGATTAGTACGGTTGGCAATTACCAACCATAAGGAACACAACCAAGCCGGTGGAGATACAGTGGCGAGAACCTAAGGGTGGCTTAGGTAAAACATAGAGGTCGCCTTACAAACGGACTGCTGAAATCTTTAGGGGGAGATTCCCCGACACAATGTAAAGTCAATTTTTAGCCCGTCTTTTGTAAAAAAAAGATCGTGGTTATGTTACCGGTTTGTCCGTCCGTCAGTCCGTCCGCCTGTACCCACGCTATCTCTGCAACTATTAGTCCGATTTGAAAAATTCTTTTTGCATTCGGAAGCTTGAAATATGCGAAAGATGATCCGTCATTTCGTTTTTTTTTTTTTACGATGTATAATTTCGCCGCTAGAGGGCGTAAATGCAGATGATGTCGAATTCAAAAATTCGTTTTATTCCACATATTTGCTTCTAAACATCCGATTGAAAAAATTCTTTTATCTTTCGATTCCATTTATGTCGAAAAGTATTTTAGATATAGTTACTTTTTCAAATTACGTATACATTTCCCGCTAGGTGGCGTAAAAGTAAATTACATTTTTCCCGATAACTCTTCTTCTAAAACTCCGATTTGAAAAATCTTAGCTTCAGCGGATGCACCTCGTGATGGAAAATCTTTTGCATATAATTTAAAATTTTTGGTAAAGAATACTTTAGCCACCAGGGGGCGTAAGTGTTAATTTTTGTTTCTGATGTATTTGCCATAAAATCTGAGCTTCTAAAATATAGATTGAAAAAATTCTTTCATGGACTAATGTCACTTGCATCGATAAACCTTTTTGGAATCTTTTTTTCTTAAAATATTCCAGTTTCTCCGCCAGGGGGCGTAGATGTATATTTTATTTTTGTCAATATCTCTACTTCTAGGAGTCCGATTTGAAAAATTCCTTCTTTGTTGGATAGTGTTTTCAGTGTGACACGTTTTTCATATAATTTAAAAATTTTCAATAATTCATAGACTTTCCGCTACGGGGCGTAGAGGTAAATTGGGTTTCCCCCTATATCTCTGCTTCTAAACCTCCGATTTGAAAAATTCTTTCTGCACCGGATACAGCTCCTGATAGGAAATCGTTTGCACATAATTTCTAATTTTTGTAAAAAAAATAGTTTGGCCGCCAGGGGGCGTAAACCTTAATTTATGCTTCTGATGTATTTGCAGCAAAATATGAGCTTTTAAATTCTGGATTGAAAAAAACGTCGTTTGTAGACCGATACTACTCATGTCGACAAACGTTTTAGAAACATTTTCTTCTTGAAATAATGCATGGTTTCTACGCCACGGGGGCGTAGATGTATATCTTATTTTTGTCAATATCTCTACTTCTAGGAGACCGATTTGAAAAATTCCTTCTTTGTTGGATGATGTTTCCAATGCGAAATGTTTTTCCTATAAATTCAAAAATTTCAAGTAAATCATAGACTTTCCGCTAGGTGGCACAAAGGTAAATTGGGTGTTCTGCGTCATTTCTGCTTCTAAAACTCCGATTTGAAAAATTCTTCCTGTATCGCATACAAGACCTGGTGGAAAATATTTTTCACATAATTTCTAATGTTTGGTAAAGAATGGTTTGGCCACCAGGGGGCATAAGCGTTAATTTCTGCTTCTGATGTATTTGTAGCAAAATCTGGGCTCCTGAAAACTCGATTAATTTTTTTTTTCTTGGACCGATACCGCTCATATGGAAAAACCTTTTGGAATACTTTCTTCCTAAAATAATGCATAGTTTTCCCACCAGGGGACGTAAAGTCACATCTTATTTTTGTTGATATTGTTACACGGCACTAGCAGTGTTCCTGCCTAGTCTGCCGGTAACGGTGCTTGAGACCTGAAGTACAATTTAGTTGGCCACGGCACCAGGTGAGAATCTCAGGTGCACTGCTGCACTCAAAGATTCACACCAGAACATAAAAAATGAAAAGTTGAAGAATGACCCGAAGCATAAGGCTTGGGTGAATCCACCTTGTGAACAAAATAACAACAACAAATAAAAAATAAAATAATCTAAAAAAAAAAATGATACTTTGGGATCAGAGTTGTGATGAGGTTCACCCGCAATCACCAATTCGTGACTGAGTGTAGTGGTCCGGATCTTACTCCGGTACATTCAATCCCCAACCAGCCAGTACAACACTCACTTTCGCAAATAACACATGATTCTCAAATACACAACACAACATTTAATAACGTTCTGCGAGATTTAAACAGATCCGGCGCTCTCTAGGCGCATAGACAATTGCCCCTCATATGTGGGCAGCATACGGTGTCACACTTTACTGTCGGATAACGCAGCCGACTGAGTCTCCACCGGACTATCTGAACAAGAGATACTACTCGTTTACACACTAAATAGAGCTGCAGGTGATATTCATATACAATTGCTTAGAGAATGAAAAAAAAATTATATGCAAACGATCACATTAAAAATACTCGCGACACAAAATACACAAGCACGTTAATTTGCGGTATAAGATTATAGGTGCGAAATACTGCCAAAGTTAATTAACTAAATCTAATAAGCATGCACATGCAGAACCCTGCCCTGCTGACGTTGGTCCTGATACAAAGTTAAAAGAAACTGTCCCGCCCAGCGGAATTTGTGGCCACACCTTCTCCCTTATTCATGTAAAAAAAGTAATCAGGAAATGGGCCCTGTAAGAAATTGAAATCTGTATGTGCAGGTATTTCCTCTGAGGTTCAGTCACTCAGCATTACTGCATCTATGTCCATGCAGCTTTGGGTGTCGGGATGGCACAAGTTCGCAGATGTGCGAAGAAAGAAAGAGGAAATATTCATCTACTTACAGTTTCGTGACTTTGCTGTGCAAATCCGTTGTGCATCACATAATATCACTCGACAAAAAAAAAACACGCACACAGACACTTGCACCATGTGGCAGCACCGATGATTCAACACTTCACTTTGACGCTTGATGTAAATGAAGCACACAATTAAAAATGGTAATATCACGCCGCACTTTGTTGCAATGATTAGAGTGCACACTGATCTATTCTCGTGACGATTTGAAGGTGGCCGTTAAGCAAAATAGGCCCTCTCACATCTGATGTTGCGGTTTCCAAGATTAATTTTCTCGGCCGAGCGAAATCAGACGTGCTTTTACCTTAAGCGTATATCGGCAACTCAACATTTCACCTGTATATTTGTTAGGTATCGAAGCCACCGCTCTTACGCTCATATTTTTCTTTCGACATGTTTTTATCCCGTCGCACTTACACGTAGTGGCTTCGCTGCTTACGCGACCACACACACGCACACATGGGGCCTCGCTTCGCCCCGTTAGACAAGCGCATCTCTTCACTTCCTCCACAGTAGGGGATGAATGGGGGTGACGATTCCACACTGCAGTGGTTGGCATCCGAACCCGACTTTTTGCTTGGCTTCGCTTCTCATTGGAATGACCACTGTCCACTCGCAGACTTCTTAATTCCCCTGTAACTTGGCTTTCATTAGGCCAAACAGTCGCTGAGTTCCATTACGCTCCAGCCTAGAAATTTCTGCTTTATCCTGCGGATTTAGGCATTCTGCTGTCTTTATGGCAAACTGGCATCTCCAGCTGCCTCGAGTTGTCTCCATTTCTTACCAAATGCGGGGAGGTTTGCTGCTTCATTTTTCCCAATTCATTTTTTGCAGATCCAAGGCATCCAGCCTTTCACATCGGAGAGCGCACAGACAACTAAACTTTCTTCCTTATTTTCATGCCAAGTGCGAACTCTTATTTTTCTGCACGGACCACACAGAGAGCAATTGTTCTCGAAAATGCCCCAAACAATCGACGAATTTACGATTATTCGCTAAACCTTTCGTCCCCTATCTTCATTCATTCCTACTCAAGTGGCTCATTCGATACGTATTCCTCTTTCCCTTTCCGTGTTGCATAGGCTGCCCGTCAGCTGCGCCCTGATATTTATGACCTAACAGAGCTATTCTGAGACCACCCAGCCAGAGAGAGAATTCTTCGCCTCTTTTCTTTCCAAACCCCCAGATAAAACTTTATCTGCTGTTTACACTTTTAAACTCCAATCAAGCCTCGAACAATTAATACTTAATTAATTTCACACATCAACCACGCCCATTAATTACTAAATTAATGGCGGGGGTGGGTCGTAACATCGGCCCCTAATCAAGAAATCCAGAAGCCCTCTTCTGGGCCTATCGCTTTGCTCTTATCAATTTCCAGAGCAACCATTGAGTGCTACATTTTCCCACAGGTAGAAACAATTTAAAATGGCAAAAATATTGCGTTTCATGCCTTCAAGAGCATTGGAGCGACTTCCCAATTATCCCGCAATTTTGTTAATTAATTTAGAGAACATCCGAAAGAAAAAACAACGTAAATGAGAAATAAATAAAAAAACTGAACTGTAAAAGAACATGTGAGCCTGCCGAACTGTGATTCCTAGCTACCTCATACCATACGCGACATGGCGGACAAATTTTTAGAGTTTTCTTCAGGTTTTAGGATGGGGGGGGGTGTCCACTGTAACATTCCATCCCCCCATGAAAGAAAAAAAAAAAGGGATGACTGGATGAAGTTTATTCATCCAATCATTCCATTTTTTTTTTTTTTTTTTTTTAACTGTAAACACTCAACCCTTTCCCACCGTCAAGGCACCTAATTCCGGATTTAAGTGCCCGGAGTGGAAGGAAAGTTTAAGGATTTCATCACACGTTCATTGCTACCCGTCGAGATAGGCGGAAAGAAAATTTAAATATGAGGCATAGCTTCGAGAATCCACGAGTTCCACAGATCTCTCACGTTCGATGCTCCTACGCCCGCTTTTATCTGCGCTCGATGCCAAATTCTTGCGTTCCACTGTCTTCGTGTTAGCCATTTTGTTTTTCTTACCCACTAAAATTATGGCAGTTCTTACAAAACAGCTTAAGGCTTACTTAATGCTAAATTATACAAAATTCGCACCGAACAAAACTAAATAAAAATAGTAATGGCAGTCAATTCGCACTTATTTTACGAACATGAGTGTTGTTCCGCTAGCTGCAAAATATAGGTATCGATCCTGGGACAACGGCACCATTAATGTTACACGGCACTAGCAGTGTTCCTGCCTAGTCTGCCGGTAACGGTGCTTGAGACCTGAAGTACAATTTAGTTGGCCACGGCACCAGGTGAGAATCTCAGGTGCACTGCTGCACTCAAAGATTCACACCAGAACATAAAAAATGAAAAGTTGAAGAATGACCCGAAGCATAAGGCTTGGGTGAATCCACCTTGTGAACAAAATAACAACAACAAATAAAAAATAAAATAATCTAAAAAAAAAAAATGATACTTTGGGATCAGAGTTGTGATGAGGTTCACCCGCAATCACCAATTCGTGACTGAGTGTAGTGGTCCGGATCTTACTCCGGTACATTCAATCCCCAACCAGCCAGTACAACACTCACTTTCGCAAATAACACATGATTCTCAAATACACAACACAACATTTAATAACGTTCTGCGAGATTTAAACAGATCCGGCGCTCTCTAGGCGCATAGACAATTGCCCCTCATATGTGGGCAGCATACGGTGTCACACTTTACTGTCGGATAACGCAGCTGACTGAGTCTCCACCGGACTATCTGAACAAGAGATACTACTCGTTTACACACTAAATAGAGCTGCAGGTGATATTCATATACAATTGCTTAGAGAATGAAAAAAAAATTATATGCAAACGATCACATTAAAAATACTCGCGACACAAAATACACAAGCACGTTAATTTGCGGTATAAGATTATAGGTGCGAAATACTGCCAAAGTTAATTAACTAAATCTAATAAGCATGCACATGCAGAACCCTGCCCCGCTGACGTTGGTCCTGATACAAAGTTAAAAGAAACTGTCCCGCCCAGCGGAATTTGTGGCCACACCTTCTCCCTTATTCATGTAAAAAAAGTAATCAGGAAATGGGCCCTGTAAGAAATTGAAATCTGTATGTGCAGGTATTTCCTCTGAGGTTCAGTCACTCAGCATTACTGCATCTATGTCCATGCAGCTTTGGGTGTCGGGATGGCACAAGTTCGCAGATGTGCGAAGAAAGAAAGAGGAAATATTCATCTACTTACAGTTTCGTGACTTTGCTGTGCAAATCCGTTGTGCATCACATAATATCACTCGACAAAAAAAAAACACGCACACAGACACTTGCACCATGTGGCAGCACCGATGATTCAACACTTCACTTTGACGCTTGATGTAAATGAAGCACACAATTAAAAATGGTAATATCACGCCGCACTTTGTTGCAATGATTAGAGTGCACACTGATCTATTCTCGTGACGATTTGAAGGTGGCCGTTAAGCAAAATAGGCCCTCTCACATCTGATGTTGCGGTTTCCAAGATTAATTTTCTCGGCCGAGCGAAATCAGACGTGCTTTTACCTTAAGCGTATATCGGCAACTCAACATTTCACCTGTATATTTGTTAGGTATCGAAGCCACCGCTCTTACGCTCATATTTTCTTTCGACATGTTTTTATCCCGTCGCACTTACACGTAGTGGCTTCGCTGCTTACGCGACCACACACACGCACACATCGGGCCTCGCTTCGCCCCGTTAGACAAGCGCATCTCTTCACTTCCTCCACAGTAGGGGATGAATGGGGGTGACGATTCCACACTGCAGTGGTTGGCATCCGAACCCGACTTTTGCTTGGCTTCGCTTCTCATTGGAATGACCACTGTCCACTCGCAGACTTCTTAATTCCCCTGTAACTTGGCTTTCATTAGGCCAAACAGTCGCTGAGTTCCATTACGCTCCAGCCTAGAAATTTCTGCTTTATCCTGCGGATTTAGGCATTCTGCTGTCTTTATGGCAAACTGGCATCTCCAGCTGCCTCGAGTTGTCTCCATTTCTTACCAAATGCGGGGAGGTTTGCTGCTTCATTTTTCCCAATTCATTTTTTGCAGATCCAAGGCATCCAGCCTTTCACATCGGAGAGCGCACAGACAACTAAACTTTCTTCCTTATTTTCATGCCAAGTGCGAACTCTTATTTTTCTGCACGGACCACACAGAGAGCAATTGTTCTCGAAAATGCCCCAAACAATCGACGAATTTACGATTATTCGCTAAACCTTTCGTCCCCTATCTTCATTCATTCCTACTCAAGTGGCTCATTCGATACGTATTCCTCTTTCCCTTTCCGTGTTGCATAGGCTGCCCGTCAGCTGCGCCCTGATATTTATGACCTAACAGAGCTATTCTGAGACCACCCAGCCAGAGAGAGAATTCTTCGCCTCTTTTCTTTCCAAACCCCCAGATAAAACTTTATCTGCTGTTTACACTTTTAAACTCCAATCAAGCCTCGAACAATTAATACTTAATTAATTTCACACATCAACCACGCCCATTAATTACTAAATTAATGGCGGGTGGGTCGTAACATCGGCCCCTAATCAAGAAATCCAGAAGCCCTCTTCTGGGCCTATCGCTTTGCTCTTATCAATTTCCAGAGCAACCATTGAGTGCTACATTTTCCCACAGGTAGAAACAATTTAAAATGGCAAAAATATTGCGTTTCATGCCTTCAAGAGCATTGGAGCGACTTCCCAATTATCCCGCAATTTTGTTAATTAATTTAGAGAACATCCGAAAGAAAAAACAACGTAAATGAGAAATAAATAAAAAAAACTGAACTGTAAAAGAACATGTGAGCCTGCCGAACTGTGATTCCTAGCTACCTCATACCATACGCGACATGGCGGACAAATTTTAGAGTTTTCTTCAGGTTTTAGGATGGGGGGGGGTGTCCACTGTAACATTCCATCCCCCCATGAAAGAAAAAAAAAGGGATGACTGGATGAAGTTTATTCATCCAATCATTCCATTTTTTTTTTTTTTTTTTTTTTTTTTAACTGTAAACACTCAACCCTTTCCCCACCGTCGCAAGGCACCTAATTCCGGATTTAAGTGCCCGGAGTGGAAGGAAAGTTTAAGGATTTCATCACACGTTCATTGCTACCCGTCGAGATAGGCGGAAAGAAAATTTAAATATGAGGCATAGCTTCGAGAATCCACGAGTTCCACAGATCTCTCACGTTCGATGCTCCTACGCCCGCTTTTATCTGCGCTCGATGCCAAATTCTTGCGTTCCACTGTCTTCGTGTTAGCCATTTTGTTTTTCTTACCCACTAAAATTATGGCAGTTCTTACAAAACAGCTTAAGGCTTACTTAATGCTAAATTATACAAAATTCGCACCGAACAAAACTAAATAAAAATAGTAATGGCAGTCAATTCGCACTTATTTTACGAACATGAGTGTTGTTCCGCTAGCTGCAAAATATAGGTATCGATCCTGGGACAACGGCACCATTAATGTTACACGGCACTAGCAGTGTTCCTGCCTAGTCTGCCGGTAACGGTGCTTGAGACCTGAAGTACAATTTAGTTGGCCACGGCACCAGGTGAGAATCTCAGGTGCACTGCTGCACTCAAAGATTCACACCAGAACATAAAAAATGAAAAGTTGAAGAATGACCCGAAGCATAAGGCTTGGGTGAATCCACCTTGTGAACAAAATAACAACAACAAATAAAAAATAAAATAATCTAAAAAAAAAAATGATACTTTGGGATCAGAGTTGTGATGAGGTTCACCCGCAATCACCAATTCGTGACTGAGTGTAGTGGTCCGGATCTTACTCCGGTACATTCAATCCCCAACCAGCCAGTACAACACTCACTTTCGCAAATAACACATGATTCTCAAATACACAACACAACATTTAATAACGTTCTGCGAGATTTAAACAGATCCGGCGCTCTCTAGGCGCATAGACAATTGCCCCTCATATGTGGGCAGCATACGGTGTCACACTTTACTGTCGGATAACGCAGCTGACTGAGTCTCCACCGGACTATCTGAACAAGAGATACTACTCGTTTACACACTAAATAGAGCTGCAGGTGATATTCATATACAATTGCTTAGAGAATGAAAAAAAAAATTATATGCAAACGATCACATTAAAAATACTCGCGACACAAAATACACAAGCACGTTAATTTGCGGTATAAGATTATAGGTGCGAAATACTGCCAAAGTTAATTAACTAAATCTAATAAGCATGCACATGCAGAACCCTGCCCACTGACGTTGGTCCTGATACAAAGTTAAAAGAAACTGTCCCGCCCAGCGGAATTTGTAGCCACACCTTCTCCCTTATTCATGTAAAAAAAGTAATCAGGAAATGGGCCCTGTAAGAAATTGAAATCTGTATGTGCAGGTATTTCCTCTGAGGTTCAGTCACTCAGCATTACTGCATCTATGTCCATGCAGCTTTGGGTGTCGGGATGGCACAAGTTCGCAGATGTGCGAAGAAAGAAAAGAGGAAATATTCATCTACTTACAGTTTCGTGACTTTGCTGTGCAAATCCGTTGTGCATCACATAATATCACTCGACAAAAAAAAAACACGCACACAGACACTTGCACCATGTGGCAGCACCGATGATTCAACACTTCACTTTGACGCTTGATGTAAATGAAGCACACAATTAAAAATGGTAATATCACGCCGCACTTTGTTGCAATGATTAGAGTGCACACTGATCTATTCTCGTGACGATTTGAAGGTGGCCGTTAAGCAAAATAGGCCCTCTCACATCTGATGTTGCGGTTTCCAAGATTAATTTTCTCGGCCGAGCGAAATCAGACGTGCTTTTACCTTAAGCGTATATCGGCAACTCAACATTTCACCTGTATATTTGTTAGGTATCGAAGCCACCGCTCTTACGCTCATATTTTTCTTTCGACATGTTTTTATCCCGTCGCACTTACACGTAGTGGCTTCGCTGCTTACGCGACCACACACACGCACACATCGGGCCTCGCTTCGCCCCGTTAGACAAGCGCATCTCTTCACTTCCTCCACAGTAGGGGATGAATGGGGGTGACGATTCCACACTGCAGTGGTTGGCATCCGAACCCGACTTTTGCTTGGCTTCGCTTCTCATTGGAATGACCACTGTCCACTCGCAGACTTCTTAATTCCCCTGTAACTTGGCTTTCATTAGGCCAAACAGTCGCTGAGTTCCATTACGCTCCAGCCTAGAAATTTCTGCTTTATCCTGCGGATTTAGGCATTCTGCTGTCTTTATGGCAAACTGGCATCTCCAGCTGCCTCGAGTTGTCTCCATTTCTTACCAAATGCGGGGAGGTTTGCTGCTTCATTTTTCCCAATTCATTTTTTGCAGATCCAAGGCATCCAGCCTTTCACATCGGAGAGCGCACAGACAACTAAACTTTCTTCCTTATTTTCATGCCAAGTGCGAACTCTTATTTTTCTGCACGGACCACACAGAGAGCAATTGTTCTCGAAAATGCCCCAAACAATCGACGAATTTACGATTATTCGCTAAACCTTTCGTCCCCTATCTTCATTCATTCCTACTCAAGTGGCTCATTCGATACGTATTCCTCTTTCCCTTTCCGTGTTGCATAGGCTGCCCGTCAGCTGCGCCCTGATATTTATGACCTAACAGAGCTATTCTGAGACCACCCAGCCAGAGAGAGAATTCTTCGCCTCTTTTCTTTCCAAACCCCCAGATAAAACTTTATCTGCTGTTTACACTTTTAAACTCCAATCAAGCCTCGAACAATTAATACTTAATTAATTTCACACATCAACCACGCCCATTAATTACTAAATTAATGGCGGGGGTGGAGTCATAACATCGGCCCCTAATCAAGAAATCCAGAAGCCCTCTTCTGGGCCTATCGCTTTGCTCTTATCAATTTCCAGAGCAACCATTGAGTGCTACATTTTCCCACAGGTAGAAACAATTTAAAATGGCAAAATATTGCGTTTCATGCCTTCAAGAGCATTGGAGCGACTTCCCAATTATCCCGCAATTTTGTTAATTAATTTAGAGAACATCCGAAAGAAAAAACAACGTAAATGAGAAATAAATAAAAAAAACTGAACTGTAAAAGAACATGTGAGCCTGCCGAACTGTGATTCCTAGCTACCTCATACCATACGCGACATGGCGGACAAATTTTAGAGTTTTCTTCAGGTTTTAGGATGGGGGGGGGGGTGTCCACTGTAACAATATCTCTGAGCAAAAGAGTTCTCTTGCTCTTTTGGGCAGTTTGCCAAAAAGCGCTAAGAATTCGCTTGAATCATTCATCGTGAACATAAATGGTGGATATCCCCTACTCTTTTGGGCAGTTTGCCAATTTCCGGTTGACCTCACAGGCACTTTGGAGCAAAGAATGATTTGCTCCATGAGTGTAGTTAGAAAACCGGCCAGGAGTGGACGCAAGGTGAATGACCATTCATTTGAATGTGCGTTCGTGAATTACTCCTTTGCGTGAATGATGAATGAATTCCCAATAATGAATAACTTATGCCATCACTATTTTGCAGTGAAGCGAGATGGCATTGGAAGTGCGGAAACACTCGCGTCACTGTAAAACTGGGAAAAGATATAATGGAGCATTATTCGAATTCCCTTTGAATGGCTGAAAAAACAGAATGATTCATACAAATGTCATGAGTTATCCCATGAAAAAATGTGATAAATGTTCATGAACATTGTACATATTATATGCTTTTATGCCCTCGAAGTTCAATGTATGTACAGTATATATATTCGATTGAAGGTTTAACGACCACCGTGAGCAACTCAATGGGCTATAAGCAGTCGCCCGTTCCTAATTTAGGGTCACTGGTACCAAGGAAGGGAGAGAGCCAGTGCCGTAAGACAAACACAACATCCATGCCTCACCGGGATTCGAACCCCGCACCCCTTTCGGGCGAATGATCAAAAGCCATCGCTTAGACCACTGCGCCACCGGGGCAGCCCATATATCCCCCTCCCCCATGATCATCTGAATCTTTAGTTCTTCTAAAACATTGCATTGTGGTGCCAAAAAAGACTAGGAAGGGAGCTACCATTTCTATTACATGCCACTACACCCATGCTGTAAATGGTATCGTCCGCAAACTACGTATACACAGAGGTAGATATCACCGCAAGTTCAAGTAGTAACATTCGCAGTTCATATGGCGGGTGTTAAGGATTTAAGCGATTTTGAACGTTTTATGATAGTCGTCGCCATGGAGATGGGTCACTCCATCTCGGAAATTACCACGAAATTTGTATTTACACTGTCATCAATTTCAGCGGTGTACCTGGTGTACCCAAAGTCAGCAAAAACGTCCAGCGTGTGACACTCGTGTGGCCGTAGAAAAGCCCTGGACGATCGTGGACAGCGGCGTGTGGCACGCATCATAACATCCGCTAGGCGTGCAACATTGCCGCAAATCACAGCCAATTCAATGCTGGAGCCGGTATAGTAGCATCAGCGTTCGGGCAGTGCAACGTTCTCTGTGTTCTGTCTGGTTCCGGAGCCGACGGCTCACTCGGGTGCCTTTGCTGATCCGACCACACGAGGTCTTGCACCGCGCGTGGGCTCTGGAACGCCGCCATTGGACACAAAACAACAGGAAACGTGTAGCCTGGTCCGACGAATCGCGGTACCAATTGTTTCAGGCAGATGGCCGACTCCGGGTGTGGCGACAACCCCCTGAGGCAATGAATGGATCACGCATGCCTACAAGAGACTGCAGGCCTGCGGTGGCTCTATTATGGTGTGGGTGTTTCCACCTGGCAGGCGTTAGGATCCCGTTTATGTTCGCAGGCTACTCTTATCGGTGGAGGCTACGTAACCATCCTTAGGGATCGTTTGCACTCGTTCATGTCATGCAACCACTCCGACGGGTGCGACCTCTTTCATCATGACAATGCGTCACAGCACACGTCCACAGTCGCCCTATTATGGCTGGAGGAACATTCCACGGAGTTTGGCATCCTGACTTGGCCCCCTCATTCACCAGATTTGTACGTCATCGAACATATTTAGGATGCTGTTCAACGTGCCGTCAATGCCAAGAATCCTCCGCCGGCGAATATTATGGAATTGTGGGACGCTCTTCAGGAAGCATGGTGTGCACTGTCTCCACAGTACTACACAGAGCTCGTGGAGTCCATGTAAGGAATCCTCCACCGGCGAATATTACGGAATTGTGGGACGCTCTTCAGGAAGCATGGTGTGCACTGTCTCCACAGTACTACACAGAGCTCGTGGAGTCCATGCCAGGAATCCTCCACCGGCGAATATTACGGAATTGTGGGACGCTCTTCAGGAAGCATGGTGTGCACTGTCTCCACAGTACTACACAGAGCTCGTGGAGTCCATGCCAGGAATCCTCCACCGGCGAATATTACGGAATTGTGGGACGCTCTTCAGGAAGCATGGTGTGCACTGTCTCCACAGTACTACACAGAGCTCGTGGAGTGCATGCCAGGAATCCTCCACCGGCGAATATTACAGAATTGTGGGACGCTCTTCAGGAAGCATGGCGTGCACTGTCTCCACTGTAGTACAGAAAGCTCGTGGAGTCCATTTCCCGTCGCGTTGCTGCCGTTATCCGATCTCGAGGAGGACCAACGTGGTATAACAGAGATATCTCAGTTGTTTTTTTTTTTTTTGTTTTTTTTTGGCGCTTCAGTGTACATCAACTTTATTTCCTGTAAGTACGTCTTTAACAGTGCAGTGGCCAGGCAGGGGTTTGGGGTATTTAAACCCTCCCCGAAATTCCGTATTTAAATGAAAAGAGGGTAAATAGATCCATATGCTTGTGTAAGTAGTGTAGCATGTAAGTCAGTATTTGAAAAACGTGGAGTATTAAATAGAAAAATTTCGTGTGCAAATAAAATGTGATAGTAAAAATTTAACATATGTAATGGATAATAAATTTACGCATGTTTGTGAAAATTAATTTTCAGATTCAGAAAAAACCTTTCACGAAAATTCTTTCTGGCTGCGGCCGTGATCTTTAATACCATTTCTTTACGCTTGTAAGCAAATTTCTGGATCGTATTCTGAGGAGGCACTTGCAAAATTGACTGTCGTCAGCTATAAATAACTGAATTTCATTGTATTAATTGAAAATTGTTACTGTTATTAAAAAAAAAGAAAGTTTCTGTTCAGTGTAGTAGATGTACTTCTCCGTGCAACAAGGTGGAATTCAAGGTTAACCATCGCTGAGAAGGGGAACGAGACATTAGTCCTTGTGTGATTTGTAACATTTTTTTAAAGTACATTTCGCGCAGCTCCCAGCAGTAAGTTGCAGCCTCACCAACACCCGATCTATTCCGACTTCCAGCGAACCATATACACAGCAACACTTTGAAGTGAGGTCTCGTTAACGAACTGAATCATTTCGCGCATTTCGCGTGGAAACGCTCTCTCTTTCCTTCCTTCTCATTTTCAGGAGACCAATGAAAAGAGGAGGTTTTGTTGTTGGTTTCTCTTGCGGAAGTTCTTCATTCCCTTTCAGATCAAGCAAGTAGTGGTGGGCGGGTGTGTGCGCGCGTGCATGTATGTGTGTTTGTGTGCGGATGTGTGTCTATGTGTGTGGCTGGGGGGGGGACGAGTGTTGCGGATAGGCGACAGCAAAAGTTCTTCGCTGCAGCAGCAGGCGCATGTGACACCCAGGAGCAGACGATGTGCGTCCAGCTGTAATGTTGCAGAGACCGCTGCCACTTGCGTGTCAATTGGAGCGGAATAGCAGCTGAGCTAGATTGAATTCTGTCCGCGTAGACCCGCTGGGTGCTTGTAAGTGTCATTCTGAGGAGTATTACTCCGACCCCTGGTCGAATTTCGAGTGTGGGAGACATGGGCCTATGGACTTGACTGCGTTTGTCACCAGAATTGCTCTCGCCACCGATGGGGAAAGAAAGGCATATATATATTTCGCGGGGGTTATGCTTTTCTTTTCTCTTCTGTTTTTCTATTATTATTTTTTCTTTTCCTTCAGTGGCGACTGGGGCGTGAGCTTCATTTTTAACAGTCCCTTGAGAGGGGAGATGTCAGTGATCTTATCTTTCTGGATGTGAGCGGTTTTAACCAGATGCATTAGAATTTCCCGGTGGCAAAATAAATCAACTTTAAACTTTGTGCCATTCAGACAAAAATTACCGTTGAGGACGAGGATTTTTTCTTTGTCCTGCGGTTTTCCTGTTCTAACGTGTCTAATCCGCAGCACTGTATATACTCGTACACATTACTTTGCTGTATAAACTGCGACACCAAGTAATTAAGACAACGAAATAAGAATATTTTATCCTTGTACGCGTATTATTATTTTAATATTTAAAAGCGAACTTCCGTGAATCGTCACTTCATAAAAACTGAGTTCATAAGTCGGCTACGTGCTGTTTGAAAAATCGCGCGTGCGCGCGTGTTTGTCAAACGTGGAAACGGGTCATCGGGTCGACAATTTCTTGCGGGTCAAACGGGTCGGGTCAAAATGTTCGTGGCCCGATTTCGACCCGATTTTATTTTCGAAAAGAAATAAAATATTTCAAAGAACCCTTCAGAGGTGCAGAGTATGATCCAGGAACTTGCTGAGAAAAGTAAAGAAATGGGATTAAAAATAAACGTTCAGAAGACAAAATAGATGTACAGTGCTTTTACAAGGAATGAAGATTTATCAATTGATGGGGAAAAGCTGGACATAACCAATTCCTACATTTACCTTAGGTAGCAGATATCAAGCGAGGGTCACATTGATGAAGAAATTAATCTTATATATAAAACATAAAACGTCTGTTTGTCTGAAGCAGCAAAAACTCTCGAACGCCGAACTGTGGCATCGTGAAATTTGCATAGCTTATTAATACTGGAATTTTTAGGTCAACGCAACTATTTTAAGATCTCTACGTTGTTCCGTTCGCGAGTTATGAATTAATTAATAAGCTAATCAGTAAAGTCAGTGTCGTTTGCTACGTCATCGTTATTTGAAAGCACGCGACTGCATTCATAGCCGCGGCCCATCCACAGGTGTTTCTATTCTTTGAGAACTGTGCATAAAAAAATGCAAAAACGAACTTTACGAAATCTTAACGAAACTGGCTGAAATTTTTATCAGCACCATAAATTGGGTAATAAGAGGAGTCCCACAAAATTTCACCGGAATCCGGTCAAAACTTTAAACTAGGTATGGAAGTTTTAATTCATCGGTAAACAGAAATATATACGCAGAAACGGTTAATAAAATGTTGACGGCTAATTTAAAAAGTTATTTATCGATTCAGGCGAAATTTGAAGGGTAATGTTTCTATTAACAATTTATGGTGTTCATTAAAATTTCAAAAAATATTCGTAAAGATACGTTTTTAACTTTTTTATCTCAGAGATTCGCCCTTCAAAGACGTCTGAAACTGAAAGCACATGATGCATTTGATCGTCGATAACAAATTGTTAACGAATTTTGTTCAGTCAGTGTTCTAATGCTGTGTCTCCTGGACGCGGGCAAAGCCTGGTAGTAAAGCTAGTTGGCGTATAAAACTTGGTTGGAGAGCTTTTGAAAGAAACAGTACAATTTTAAACAGCAATATGCCATTATGTCTTAAAAGAAAAGCGTTGAATCAATGCATCCTTCCAGTGCATACGTACGGAGCAGAGACGTGGGCCTTAACTAAAAAATACATACAAAGACTGCGAGCAACTGAAAGTAGCATGGAGAGATGCATACTTGGTGTAACCAGGAAAGATAAGAAGTGGAACTCGTGGATAAAGAAAATGCCAAAAGTGGGAGACATCATGATCAGAGGAAAATCCCTGAAATGCCAATGGGCTGGACATATTGCCAGAAGGACGGACCACCGATGAACAAACGAAATTTTAAACTGGATTCCGAGGGACATGAAATGACCCAGAAGAAGACCACGTAGGTGATGGGTGGATGGAGGGAACTAGCCCAAGACATTCCGTTGTGGAAGAAACTTGGGGAGACCTTCATCCAGCAGTGGATTGATAAATGATTGATAAATGATGATATATTAGAATTTATAGTTCAAAGCAGATATGTCCGGGTCCGGTCCAATTATGCGACGTCCGGGTCCAAAATTTTTGACCCGTTTCTAACTCTGGTTGCGCGCGCGCGTGTGTGTGTGTGTACGTAATTGTAAGGTTTAGCATCAAGCACTTCAGTTCGTCTTTTTTTTTTTTTTTAATTTGATTACTACCATCAAAATAAAAATTCTGATAAAATATTATAGTTTCCTAGTGTCGTATTGAGTATACTATTTCTACTGTAATTGAAATATTTATTAACATAATTTAATAAACCTTTTTTGTTTTTGTATTAAAAATGTGAATATTTTATCCTAAACACACGATCCGTATCTATTGGAAGAAAAGTTATCGTCGTACTGTATTTACTTGGCGCAGGTTTCGTACGCTTCCGGGAGGTTTAAGAACACTTTAAATGAGACTCCCCTCTCAGATCCCCCCTCCCGTGTCCCAAATGTTACTGTTTCTTCGCGATTTTAGCTTCTTTTTAATGTCGTAAAGCTGTGTATTATCATTTCAGTTTGTAGCTTTTAAGAATATCTTATATCTCTCTCACAGCGTTTCAAAATATAATTAAGAAAATGGTCTTTCTACTATTCCCCCAGACGTTCGCTCAGAGGACTCCCTCCATTTCAAAGAATGTTCCATCAGTAAATTTAAAAAAAAAAATATTTTATATGTTAATAACATTTCTATGAATTCGAAATATTGAGTTACGTTTAACCAAGTTCCCTTAAAATCTTAAATGGTTGCACTCACCATGTGTTCTGACTACTTAAATGTCGGGGGGGGGGGTCTAAAAAAGGTTGCACTTACTCTATCATAGTAGGTATCTTCGGCATTCGATAGGTCCAGTTTTTTTAGAGCTTTCGTTTGGCCCAAAATTGTTCTACCCGTCTGTTTGTTCCTGATGGGATATTAGCTTCACTTTGTTGTGGTAATCTAGCGCCATCTTTCGATGCCTTTTGTTACTAATTCCATTCCCAGATAATACAAAATAGTAACAAAAATCTCCAAAAGATGGCGTTAGCCTAATGCAGTGTAGGGAAGCAAGTAAGCTGCCTAATAAGCCCTATTCCTTCCATAGATACGGCTCGGTGAAGCCCCGAAAGCAGTTGTGGCCGAACAGCGGGGGACCCAGGGCTGCTGTCCCCGCACTCATTTGCGTGCATGGGCAGAACATCACATTTGCCCCCTTCACTTCTTCCTTTTTAATTATGTCAGCATATTAATGTTTTGAAATTTTTTTATTGCCATTTAAAATTCTTTCTGATAAAACAAAATGTTATTTTCTGTTTTGAATATTAACCATTTAGAACTTAGAATTTTTTATTGTTATTCGTAAGAAGCGGGTTCAATTCTCTTCGCTTATCCAGTATGAGAATGAAATTTTTTTCCGAAGTAAATAGTCTTACTCTCTCTCAAATCAAAATTGAGGTCATATCAAACTATGGCTGTTGTACAACTTTTACTAGCTGCTTCGGAGTTCAGATCTTAGGAACCACATCAGACTAACTGAATGCTGCAACTGGCAGTCAAGGCTCAAAGCCATGGCGCAATTATCGAATAGCCCCCAGACAATCTTCAACGATGTGAAATAATTATTTTGCAACGTACCGAACTAAAGACAGACCGCAGGCTCCATTTTTGTCGACGAAGGCCGTGGTTTTTCTTTAGTTGAACGGACTATACCATCACCCCCTAATAGCTTAGCAGGCCCGCGCACCGATTTGTGACGTCACTAGAGTAGTCCGTAGTCGCGGAGAGGAGCATTACGGCGATGTGCGAACGAACGCGTCTTTACGTACACCAACTAACCAGGTCGTGCGTTCTTTTAGAGTTTCACTGCATTTAAATAAGAACTTGTGTGTTAGTTTTCAAATAACTGCAGAGTTAACAAGTTTGTTTAATAATCTTTTAAAATACAGAAGAAAAAGAAATTACAGCGTAAAATTTAACGTAGCAATAATTTCGACTTGAAAGGGTAAGCAAGACAGATTCGTCAACTTAATGAAAGCATCACTGTCATTTCACTGGAAGTGATAAACCATTCCTATAATCGAAATTATAAACTGTTGTCGTAGTTTCACTTGAAGTTATAGTGTCTTTATAGTTAGCCGAACGATTCCTGTACTTGTGAACAAATCGTTCTTGTACTTGAAAGATTAGTTTGAGGGTCCATTACGAAGTATCGCCGTCGTTTCAAAAGATGTCGATTGACATATTTAAGGAATCAGATTTTTCATTCATTGCAAACTTATGACTATGAAAATTTTAGTAATGAAATAATTCCTTTAGTGAAAATGTATTTTATATGCAATCCGTGATCACTAATATATAAAAAAAGGTCAAGAAAAACTGAATTTTTTTCTGTGTTTTTTAATTATTACCAAAGGCTCAATAAAACACGTTTTAACATACATACAGTGAATTGCTGCTTGATCCACTGATTGCATCAAATAAATTAAGATTTCAAGAAAATTATGCCATTGCTACATTATTAAACGTACAATAATGACATAACAAGTTTTCCTAATTTTAGTACCATCTAGTTACGTGTTTGGACAACTTCATTTTGATAAGCAAATATAAAGTTTATAATTTTTGTCTTCCAGAGCACTATTTCAGAAAAGTTACCTTGTCAAAGTTCAACACATCTGTATTAAGTATATTAGTAGCGTTATGCAAAACTATTTGGATCCACAATATAATTTCTTCTTTTTATCTGGAAAAATACAAGTAACTTATTGGCTGAAATTTCCTGAAATTTGATTTTCAAGAAGTATTCAGCAAAACTGCCAATGTACATATAATTATGGTTGTGTAGTTCTTTGTGTATCACAAGCGCAATTTGATTATGTGTCCGTTAGCTGTTCCTTGAAGAATTTCAAAGACACATTTCTAAGAAAATCTGAAATTTGTTCCAATAATTTCTTAAAGTATTTTTTCAGATAATTATTATATTTTTTGAGAACCTGACAAATGCACATGCAGTTATTGTACTGAATAAATCTAAGCGATTGTTTTGGTACTATAGGATGTATTTTAAAAGATGTACATGTTTCATTATAAATTGACTAACTTGATGTACCATTTTCTCAGAAACTATACAAAGCAATGGTATAAAATTTTGCACAAATGTCTTGTCATTGCTAAAGCTATTGAAAAAGATTGTTTTTTTCTTTTTTTATGATTTTGGTTTCAAAATAAATTCTATGAAGGATTGAAGAAGTTTTTCCCCATACAAAACTTGACACCCACCCTCACGTTTGGAAGCACACTTTCCAGTAGTTATCGGATAATATGAGATATATTAGTTTCAGTTATTATTGCTGTAGCTTGTGAAGTCACAGTGCAGGAAGTCTGGAAACAGATAAGTCTAGATAAATGAATAAAAAGTTGATCTCCCATTTTAAGCAAATGTTTAAAAAAAAAAAAAAAAAAAAAAAGAAGCGAGTATATATTTCTACTTGTATTTTAAAAAATCTTGTTTGTTTAGACTTTAGAACATAGTTTCCACAATATGTGGATTCATGTCGATCCACATACTTTTCTTTCTCTTAAAAATAACAATATCCAAGGCTTAAAAATACCATGCCCGAGATGCCCAGAGCATGTAAATCATTTGTCTGGGCAGGTAAATAAAACATCTAATTGCCTGTGCATGGTAACTAAATTTTAAAATAGAAAAGTTTGTAATAAAATTTCCTACTACACAAGAAAAAAAGACAGTCATCACATGTCGTGTTTCATGTCATTGTTAATTAATGGAAGTTGTATTATTGTTACGAAGTACCAAGGAAAGAGTAATATCACATCTTTAATTATGTTATGCTCTACGCCCAGAAATCGGAAACCTAGTTTTGCTCCAAATTTTGCGTATAATCAACAACAGTATGCATGCCTCTGTAACTGACCTCTCATGTTTAGTGACAAAGGGAGAAAACTTTAACAAAAGGAACATGGCAGAATCACTAAATTTCCGAAACACCAGTTTCATCATCGTACCATTTCATACCAATTTTAGCATCAGCATCTTAAAAATTGATATACACACGTTTGTGCATTGAACATTTGTAATACAGACCCTTAAAATGGAAGTGCAAACATGTTAAAACAGTTCATATTTTGAACTTAAAAAAAATAGGGTTCTGGTTTGCTATCTTAAAAGATACATTTTCCTGCGCGTCCAGCTTTTACTACCTGGGCAAGTAAATAATTTCTTGCCCAGGTAGTACTGATATATTTCACCTAATTTTTAAGAAATTGAATGGTTTTGATAAATTCCCATCCTACCACAGATTGAGCATACACACTGCTCACACGAGAGTTCTTCAATGTGTTGGTTTGTAGAAAATTGCTTCAGAATCTTTAAACGGACATTTTAAAGGCAAACTTACTCCTGAACTATGTGTGAACTTCTGTTTTTGTGCATTCATATCTAATTTTTGCTGTCTAGACTTGATTCAGTGTTTGTGTTCCTGTAGTAATAAATATTAAAAATGATAATTCAATGCAATTCTCTATGTCTGCAAACACAAAAGATGTATTTCACATGGCAACAAGGCCTTAGCATTTATATAAAGGACATAGGCATGTTAGATGTGTACATGACATACATATATTTCGTATAGGATATAAGTATTTTACAAGCATTTGCGCCCAGAAATAGGGACCCCAAAAAAGTTAATCTGGCGCTGCCTAAACACTTAAATAACTAAGTACGAATGTATCAACATATTACTCTTGGGATCAAAAACATGCAACCCTTATTATTCTGTGTCCATAATAAAGTTTAAAATCCCTTCCTAAATATACATATTTTACTTTGAACTTATTTGATACATTGGCAAAAACATGTTATGGGTTACTATAACAACACAAGTAATCTATTCTTTCCATTACAAACATAAATTTCATTTTTCAAAAATCTTTTCAGTGCTTTGACTTCCCGCTGTGAGATGCATTAGATTATAAAATTAGCCAAATTTGAATTTTCTAGTTCAAAATTTTTATTTTACGAGTAGTTTAAAATAAGGTTAACAAAAGGTTTCCACGTACCTTAGAGTTGAAATTTTTCACGCTTTATTGCTGTATGCCATTTTCTTAGAACCTCCCCATTAGTAGGGAATTTGAATACTTTTAATATTCCTCTATGAAAATAAATTTAGTTGACAATTTGACAACAACAACCACGCACATCCGCAGTCACGCTTACACAGTGAGCAAGCTCATGCATGCTCGACCACCCACCACGGACATCAGCCTACTCTCCCCTACGTCACGCAGCTTCCGGCGTTCGGTGCGCGGGCCTTCTAAGCTATTAGGGGGTGATGACTATACACAATCCACCTTCGTTCTTTAATGTAAGCAACAAACATCGCCTAAATATTTTGAAGAAATGCAGATTTTAAGTTGCAAAGGCTACCGAAACTGGAGAACCACAGAGTTAATCAGATTGTAAGCAGCGATTTTTACGCCTTCTTTTGAGCTGCGCCCGGGGCAGCTGCCCCGCCTTAGTTACGCCTCTGTCAGTATGAGAGAAAAACCTATTCACGAAGTACCAGCTTTACTAAAAGAACAGTCGTCCTGAAATTATTGAAAGGTATTGTGTTTTTAGAAAAAGAGTAGGAATGGTTTCTATTTCATTTAAGTATAATAAAATCAGTCTTTCTTTAAAGGAAGAAAATGGGAGAGGGAGAAAAGGAGTAAGGTGTTTTTATACTTATGTTGTTTTATGTATAATGTAAGGGTTAGGGTTCTTTTGGAATTATACTAATGTGGAGGTGCTCATATCAATGCAGTTTAACGTCGTTCATAATATAAATAAAACATTTTATATTGAAACACCCTATAATATTGATATGAAATTCAAGGTTTATATTAATTTAGATTGTATCAATATGATCGATTTATCGGTATCATATTCAAATGACGTCATCGCGTCCCGTTTTACAAAAGCACAATAAGTTTTGTGATGTGAACAAAAAATGCGCATCCTGGTATTTTGCACCCGTTGTCAAAAAGTAGTTCTCACCCCTCTGCCCGAAAGCGTTTCAAAATAGCTTTAAAAACGTGTGACTACTGAACCACATCATGATGTAGTGACTACTAAATTATTTAGGAGTGAATAATCATTATGAAATCCACTTAATACTTCAAGTTCGCCAAACCAATCAATCTTGTCGGACGTTTTCAACGGCAGCTCTGCACCAAACTCAAAACCATAAATGTGCTTTGCCAAGAACTTCTCCAATAGAAATGGTACATGTGTATGTTAAATTATTTTCAGATTAATTAAAATTGGTGTAGTAACACTTGCATAAAAAGATTCCTAACAACAATATTAAATAATAGTACAGTCAGTATTCCTGAGTAGGGGGGAGGAGATACTTCATAACTTTCATTGACGACTTCAACAAATTTTCATATGTTTATTTCATGAGCGATAGAAAAAAAGCTAAAGCAATACACATTGTAGTCACCAGTAACAGATTCGAAACCAAGCTTAAACACAATTAGAGAAGATGACGGAGGAGAATGTGTTGGCTTAGAATATGACAACTACCTGTCTTGCCGAGAATAGGTCTGAGCACCAAACCAGTGTGTCCTTCAGGAGTACCTGTGTCTGTGGGACAACGTATGTCGCTATAAATTAGCTGTAGTGGTTTTTATGCTTTATGTACACTCTCTTTGGGATACGGTTTTTATGTTAGCTTGCCTTTTATGCAGCATTCACAATTTGTTTCTTTCGCATTCAATTTTATTCCTTTTACCATTTGCTTTCTCTCCATTGCTCTGATAATGTTGGGATCTCGGTGTCCCGATCTCCTATGGCACAGGTTTATAGATCATAGGTCAGATCATATGTAGAGGATTTTAGGAACGGAGTGTCTGACCCCAGGTCTTAAATAACCCTTAGAAATAGGAAGGTAGGAGATTTGGGCTTGAGTGCCCGATAGAAAAGTGGCACGGGAGCAGGGTAGAAAGGGGGAGGAAGACGCCCTTATTTATTACCGGGAGGCCAGTACCCGGGGTCCGACGGCTTAACGTGCCCATCCGACGCACGACAGGTAACGTTCGTACCTACCCAGGATCGAACCTGAGGTTTTCTCCATGGCAGTCACGAAGGCTGACCACTAGGCCACCCGCGGCCCACACAGGTTTATATACACAGTCGAGTCACATTATTGTAACCACCACCTACTTTTGACGTCAACAGCGGGTAGCCAATGAAAGAAGGCACGTGTCGTGAGCTGGCTTGGAGGGTATGTAAGGTGTGCTGTAGGCGTTCTGAAAACACATCACTCGTTGCTGTCATGGATAAAAGGAGCGATTTACCACATTTGTAAAAATGGTTGATTATCGGCTTTTAGACCAGGGGGGCATTTTTTTCTGAAACAGCGCAGTTTGTGAACTGTTCGAGTGCTGCTGTGGTTAAAGTGTGTCGTCATTGGAGAAATGACACCATTGCAAATAAGCGATGTGGAAACTGCGGAGCACCACGTGCCATTGATGTGAGAGTTGAACGTCGGCTGCGAAGGTACGTGAGGGCTGATCGACACGCTACAGGTGAGCAACTCACTGGCCGAATGAACCAGGGGCTACCGGAAGTGTGTCTAAAACGACAGTTCCACGAACCCTGCTGCGTATGGGGCTCCATTGCAGACGGATGGTCACTGCACCTATGCTAACGAAGGTGCATCGGCAGAAAAGGCTTGCATTTGCACGGCAGTATCGAAATTGACCTCCGCTGGTTGGCAAAGGATTGTCTTCTCCGATAAGCCAAGTTTCTGCTTCATCGAACGGATGGACTTTGGCATATAAAGCGAGAAACATCGGAGAACAAACACTCTTCAACCATTGCTGGAAGAACACAAGCTGGTGGGGGCAGCGTTATGGTCTGGGGAATGTTTTCGTGGCATACTCTGTGTCCACTTATACCTGTGGAAGGCACTATGGTCCGTTATGAATCCATCTTTACAGACCACGTACACCCATACATGCTGGTTGTCTTCCCTGGGGTGGATGGGATCTTCCAAAACGACATTGCGACGTGTCACACAGCTAGAAATGTCAGAGAGTGGTTGGAAGAGCACGATGGAGACTTCACTTCCCTGGTCCCCTAATTCCCCAGACTTAAACCCAATTGAGCATCTGTGGGACCACCTCGATCGTGTTGTTCGCTCTATGGATCCTCCACCACGCACTCTCCAGCAGCTGTCAGATGCACTGCAGTCAGCATGACTCCACATACATGTGAACACCTTCGAGCACCTTACTGAGTCACTCCCAGCCTGTCTAGCTGCTGTCCGCGTTGCACACAGCGGTTACTCTGGATATTAGCTGGTGGGCACAATAATGTGACTCCACCGTGTATAATTTTGCTTTTCACAGTAGTCAGCAAAATTGGCTTTTAAAATTTTCATAGGAAATAAAACTTCTCAGATTTATTCAATCGTGTATACGCTGCAGCGAGAGGCACATGATTTCATGCTGTCATGTTGTTTAAGACCTTTATAACCTGTTCTCTGCTAAGAATAAACTTACCATTAACATCACCCGTGCGTATTCTTAATCCATTCAACAGTTTTAAATGTAGTCTCCTCTTGGGAAACAACATCCCATGTGTCTTTTTTACGCTTTCCAACCGTAGGTTGAAAAAGCGTATATGCTCCAGCTTTGTCCGTCTGTCCGTCCGCACGATAACTCGCGTAAAAATTGTTCGATTTCGATGAAATTTTGGTATGTGGTAGGGGACCAGCTGGGGACGAACCCTATTGAAAATGGACGAAATGGGGTCAAAGGTCACGATATATAGGAGCGGGATCCATTCCATTGCCCTTATAGTTCATAACTTGTGTTTCGAATTCGATGAAATTTTCGTATGTGGTAAGAGACCACCGTGGAATGAATTCTATTAAAAAATGGACGAAATGGGGTCAAAGGTCAGGACATAGGAGTGGAATCTATTCCCTTATGCGTCATAACCTCGTAAAAATGTTTCGATTTCGATGAAATTTTAGTATGTGGTAGGGGACCACCTGGGGTCAAATTTTATTGAAAATAGACGAAATGGGGTCGAAGATCAGGACATAGGAGCGGGATCCATTCCATTGCCCTTATGCGTCATAACTTACGTAAAAATGCTTCGATTGCGACAAAACTTTATCATGTTGTTCCAGAGATACACTGAACAGGTTCTGTTGAATATAATCGAAATGGGGTCGAAGATCATCAGGACACAGGAGCGAGATTTATTCCACAGCCATTATTCTCGTAACTTGACTAACAATGCTTCGATTGCGACAAAACTTTATCATGTTGTTTTGGAGGTATACTGAATCGATTCTGTATAATATAATCGAAATGGGGTCGAAGGTCAGGACACAGGAGCGATATTTATTTCACAGCCACTATCCTCATAACTTGAGTAATGATTTCCGGCATGTTAGAAAGCGTATCATAATCAATGCATTGCATGATTTTACTAACTTGTTGACAAGAAACATTTGGATTTTAAATATCCAAATCCGATAGCTTTCACAATTTAATTTAGCAATGGAAAAGTTAGTCACGTTTATTGTATAAGAAAACGCCAGTTTTATTATATACAAACACGGCTTGCGAATAAAACCGCCGCGTGGAAACAGACAATTGATTCTCCAACAAATATATCACATGAGAATGTAAGACAACATGGATTTTTTTAATTACTATTTTGATAGTACTAATTTATTTAATAAATTATGTAATTGTATTATATTTTCACTTCCTGCGATTATATTGTCTGACATCAAACTCTGGTAAAGCTTCCGATTTAAAAAAGATGAATTATTAGAACACTATATCATCGTACAGGAGTGGGTTTACCATTGGACCAACCTGAGCCAGATCGCCGCATTCCAGGGTCTGCAAAATTTTGGGAATACACATGACAAAACTGTTTTACCTTGTTACGGGTGAAAAAATGGCAATGAAATAGCATTTTGCATTTCTACAAAAAATACTGAGAAATGTAATGCAGTCAACATAACTTTTTGTAATACGCTCGCTCAATGGACAAAACATTAGAAATACCTACCAAAAAGCCTGTTGGTCTTCCTCTAGCGTGAATAACACGCCGAGGCATCGACTCCACCAGATACTGGAGGTAATGCCAGCCATGTCTGTTGCAGCATTGTCCACAACTCCACCCGAGACATCTTTCCAGGATCCATGAATTTGATGTTCTGCTCCACGGCATCTCAGAGAGCTTTCACAGGGTTTAAATCCTTGAACCTTGGGGAACACGGGATGGTTCCAAACCCAGATGAGTGTTCCTGAAGCCATGCCTGGGTGGTTGCGGTACGGTGGGGCCGTGCATTGTCCTGCTGGAAGAGCCCATCGGCCGCACGATGCGCGAAGGCCGTGAAAGAGTGTAAGTGATCAGCCAGCATATGCTGGTAGCGTGCATCGGTGAAGCAACTCTACAGACACACTGAGGGACCTAATGTGCCCCATGTGAAGGCTCCCCAAACCATCACAGAGCCATCACCGCCTTGGACCTGCCATGGCTTCATGCTGTCGACACCACATTGCCCCCACCCGTCAGCTCGGTACAGTTGCAAACGGGATTCATCGGACCTCACGACGCAGCGCCGCCATTCTGCAGAGGTCCGGTTTTGATATTCACGACGCCAGGTCAGGCGTAATGTCCGATGACTAGCAGTGAACAGTGACACACGAGGAGGGCGTCGGCTCCCGTAGCCCAGGGTATACAGCTTTCGTCGTACCGTTCGCTCATGAAAGTGTGTAGGTGATCTCATTAGTACTCTTTCAATGCTTGGCCTCCGACATTTGACCTGGATGTGATGTATGAGCCTGGATAGTGTACGTCTATCGCGGTCATCAATGGAGTGCGGTCAGCAACCACTTGTTCTCTGGGCGCTGGTACGTCCGTCAATGGTATACTTGCGCGGTACGCCCTTAATACGGCTGCTCTCTGGAACCCTAGGGTTACCACTTGGGCGATAGAATGACCCATGTGTCTTGCTCCAACAATGCATCTAAGATTAAAGTAGCTCAGATCACCACGTTTACGCATGTTCGACGATTGCTATACACTGTTGGGAAGACTTACTGTCCGTCTGTTTATCGTCTGAGTTCGTTTTGTGTCTGTTCCACTCTGCGCGGGGGATGCCCAAGTCAACTTCCCATCACCCTTATTCCTAATGCTCTAATTATTCAAAATATCAATTCTGTTTGACAGAAGGACGACAGAGATGGGGACAAGAATCACAGGGTAAGATGAGTTCAGTAAGCCAGCGAAGTTACTTCTTTCTAGCATGGTAAAAACTCAACTCAAAAGAGGGGGTGGGGTCCTTAAAACAGAGCTAAGAGTTGGAGGCTGGAATGGATGGTGTTTTTTAGGGGTTTTTTTTACAAGACAGTTTTAACAAATTCAGAAATGACAGTGGGAAGCCCGAAATCTTTTGGAGATAATTTACTTCATGAAGCAGATTTCAAGGCCCCCAGTAGGTGACTGGGAAGGTGAGAGAACTGGTTACACCAGTGTTTCTCACCCTTTTTGTGTTTGTGGCCCCCCTTTTCCATATCAATTTTATTGCCCCCCCCCCTCCTCCAATCCTTTTACCGGGACGCTGCCAAAACACCACACTTGTTATACTTGGGTTAGTTAGCTATTGCTATCTGAACACTGTAATTGCAGTATAATTTTTACATTACACAACTTCCTTAGTATTGATCTAAAACATCTGTTCAAATCTATTGTATGCATAGATCGTTGTCCGCGTCGTAAAATGTGCATCTTTGCATATATGCATCGTTGAAAATTTCTGATAGTCATCACCTGCCTACCGTATCCTGAATTCTTGTAAGTCCAACCGAGCAATGTCTGACGAGAGCTGGGAGCTCTTAAATTTATTGCTTCCGAGTTTTGGATGAAGTAATGTTTCCAGGTATATCTCGAGATGCCTGTTGCAGTTTTTGTACCGATTTTTGTTGTAAACCATAGCTCAAGTAGAGTACATTGTTTAGTAAACAAATTTCCTTACAAACGCGAACGACTCCGCATTTCTTACCGATTATAACAACCACGCTTCCGATTCGAGTACATTTATTGCCACGGGGAAGGTATTGTTTTATTTTCAGAATGTATTTTATGTTTTTTGTTTTGTTTGTTTAAACAGATAGTTTTTCCTTTGATTTCCACTTTTCTTCGTGCCCTTTGTGGGGGCGCAAATGATATCAACTTCGTTGCATCGTATTTTCTGCCAAAATGCTCGTAAGTAAATAATAATAACAATAATTCCTACTGCTTGTAGCCCTCTATCTTCGTATTGCGTTACGCATTTCTGGTAATTTTCCAAATATATGACCTCTCTTGATAATTACGATGCTGTTTTTTTTTTTTTAAAATCAAAGTGCCTTAAAAACGTTATTTTTGTTTAAAGCAGCGTTATTATCCACATTGGCGTATAATCCGTAGAACCTAGATTTATAAATTTTTAACAGATAATCCACCGGCTATACGAGGGAAAATACGGTATATTTATACAGTATATTGACAAAAGTCACCGGACACCTAGAAGAGAAACACAACATAGCATTTTTTGAGATACTTTAGTACGATGTCGGTCCACCTTTGGCCTTAATGCATGCACCCTTCGAGACATGCTTTCGACAAGGTTTTGGAACACAGGGTTTTCAATACATAATGCTGCCGCTATCTGTTGCTTAGTAGTAGACCTTGGTTTCAAACTTCTTATGCGGCGCTCTAGTTCATCCCATAGGTGCTCTGTGGGATTAAGATCAGGGTTTTGTGCTGGTCAGTCTACACACGATACGGAATAACCGTCAAACCACGCCGTAACAGTCCTTGCTTTATGGCTCGGTGCATTATCCTGTTGGTACCAACAAGGCTCGGTTCCATAGTATTGCCACAGAGTTGGTAGGGCATAATTGTCTAGAACATCGAATTAGACGTGCTGGTTAACAAGTTGGTCTACGATAACCAATTTGCCGGGACCATACCACGAAAAATACCCCCACACGAGTACACTGCCAGCTCCAAACTTGCCCGTAGGAACAGTACACTGTGGTAAATAGCGTTCCCCCCGGCTGCCATCATACCCACACACGGCCATCAGACTGATGGATCGTGTATCTGGATTCATCAGTCCATAGGACCCGTTTCTATTGATCTACGGTCCACGATAAATGTTATTTACACCATGCTAAACGACGAGTAGCATTCCGAGTGGAGATGAAAGGCTTATGAGCAGCCGCACGACCACTGTAACCCATGAAATGAAGTTCTCTGTGACTGGTACGTGTACATACCGAGGTTCCAGAATTTTTACTCACCTGTACACTGAGGTCTTGTGCAGTACTCCGTCGATTAGCTGTAACGACTTTCCTGAAGCTTCGACGTCCTCTATCACTGATTTTTTTTTTTTTTTTTTTTTTTTTTTTTTGGTCTGCCGGTACGTTTTGCTGCTTTAGGCACGCCATGTGTCTTCCACTTATTCAGTACATCCAAAACAGTTGACTTGGGTATGTTTGAATGCCTCTCGGTTTCTCTTACGGACAACCCACTAATATAACACCCAACAATCTTTCCTTTCTCAAAGTCAGTTCTCTCCGGCCGCGACATTTTCACTCAACCTCATAGTGCGATATGATCGCAGTCAGCTGCAGGCTTGTTTTTATACCGTTTGCAGCTGTACCGCGCACCTTAACAACGCAGCGGATCCGTTCATTTGCTTTTGAAGGGTGTCCGGTGACTTTTGTCAGTATAGTGTATATCGCTTTACTGCGTATAAACCCGAGTTTCAAATGGTACAACTCATTATCAAAACTTTTGCTAGTTACCTTCAACAACCGACAGGAAAGAAGACTTAATCTAGCGTACAGATCCCACGAAAAAAGAAAAATAGATGTTTCTCGAAATTCCGAAGTCCGTCAAATGGCCTGTGTATGTATTAGGTTACTCGCAAATTCATGATTTTGTGGGTATCTGCGGATAAAGTCCGTATTGTCTGTTTGAACCCCATCAGTAGAACAACCAGCAGCCCACCGTGAAGCATCATGCTAATGAAGTAGGTGAAATCCCAGATTTATGGTAATTGATGAAGCAAGCAAAAATGGAGATTCATGTAGTTCGCTATTACATTCGGAACATCGAACTACGTCATATTAGCGGCAATGCACGGTTTACGCACATAGTATCAAGAGGTGAAAAGAGCTGCTTTAGTTCGTGGAGGAAATGTGTTCACTGTTATAAGAAGCTGGAGATCTTGTTCCGTGGGATTTCGTTTATTCTGGCTCCTTTGAAATGCAGAAATTACATGCACTGACGTGTTTTCTTGTGTGTGTGTTTGTTTTCGGCGTTTGTAGTTCCACTCTAATTTAGGGAAATCTCGGAACGAATTAAAAACACCCATTCCTGAGTAGTAGGAAATCGAACACAGTATCTCGGTGCTAAAGCATAGGCTCCTGACAACCGAGCAGCCTTCACTTTTTTGCATCTCGAGCTACTGGTTTTATTCGGCCATTTTTGACTTTTGCGCCCGTAAAACTTAATAAATCAGTCTGCCTGAGCCGCCAGTGACAATCGGAAGAGTGTGCATGTGAAACGTTCCTCTTTAAGACAAAAATGCTGCAGATGTCGCGCATCTTTTAGGATGTGTTTGTCTTCAAAAGTTCGGTCGCGTGAACCACTTCGCTCTCACGACCTTCGGTTGTGCGTTTTCGATTCATTATTGGCGGTTATGCTTTGCGCTGTGTCTGAAGTGTTACTTCAGATTTTCTTGCATGATGGGCTTGCTCTCAGAAAGTTGTTTTTTTCTTTTTTTCTTTTCCGATCAGGTAGCAAATGCTTTGCTGCGGATGCGTACTCATGAATAGTTATTTACAACGGACCGAACTCCCACTTTGTAAATGAACAAACTTCGTCGAAATTACAGACTTCGTTTATTCCGTGTCGTTCATAAATCCTTCCCATTGATTTTACATTTTGCTGATGGATTGTTTGAAATCCGCCGCTTAAAAAGTTTTAAAGAGTTTTATTGCATTTCTTCCGGTTTTTTGGCATGAATGGACGTCTCGAATTTGATAAATGTTTGATTGTAAATGAAGATGTCTGTAGATACTAATTAAAAATAAATTTGTCATTCTGCTGTGCTTCTAGCTTAAGTTTGACATGTAGAAAGGGATGAAGAATTATTTACAGGACGTGCACGTTCGTCATATACTTTGATTTTTGATCAAGCCATATGGCAGTAGATGTAGAACCATGAGTATCACAGGCAGCATTGTGAGGTTAGAGATATGCATGTAGTTGTAGATTTTTAATCTCGTGTCAGACCACTCATATGGATAGAAAGGACGTCAGCGAAGTATGCCAGATGTTGGGTTTAAAGATATTACACAGTGTGTTCTGGCCTACGGAATGAACAGGGCATGTTGGAGTACAGCATCACGCATGATTGACACAGAACTACCAATTAGGATAGATCGAACTGGCATGATTGCTAGCATTGCACACGTTTACAGATTTTGAACTGATCATGATGACCACAGGTTGACAAGGTGTCAAACTGACCATGATGGCCACAGAATGACAAGATGTCAAACTGACAATGATGGCCACAGAATGACAAGATGTCAAACTTACCATGATAGCCACAGGATGACAAGATGTTAAACTGATCATGGTGACCACAGGTTGGCAAGATGCCAAACTAACCATGATAGTCACAGATTGTAAGTTGTTGAACTGACCATCATGGCCACAGAATGTCAAGATGTCGAATTGGCCATGATGACCACAGATTGACAAGATGTTGAACTGACCACGATTCCCACAGATGACAAAATTTCAAAATTAGGTCTACGGGCCTTAATTCCCGGCCTAGAGTTTCCAGTTTATGGTCCGGTTCGACTCAGATGTTCATCATGCGTTCTTCGCCATGTTTTGCAAATAACGCAAGGCTTCATCTGGAGGAACAAAAATGATCTAGTGAGCTGAATTACCTCAGTAATAAACGGAAGGAAAGGTAGAGAGACGTGCCATTTTCTTAGAAATTCCACAGGTGAGGTTTAAAGCTGACTAAATGTACCTACTTCTACACTATCTACCAACAAGTAATTGGACACCCCTGCAATCGACGATATCTGCGGCCCTGATACACGTCACGGCCGCCGCCGTTAAATATCGTGTGAGAAACAACAACGCAACCAGTCGCACGCAAGATGCTACGCAGTTCGGAGCTCTCTGATTTCGAGAAAGGTGTAATCGTCGGGTATCACAGAAATGGCCGATCCATACGTGACATATCCAGCGAGTTGAAGTACCCAAAATCGACAGTGGCCTACGTGATTGGCAAGTGGAAGATGAGAGGTAACTGACGGAATGTGCCCCGACCTGGCAGACCCACAAAACTGGGAGTTAGAGACCGACGGGTGCGGGCCAGAGAAATTCAGAAGAACCGCACCAAATCGATGGGCTACATCAGCGAGGAGTTTCGACAGGAATCCGGGAGTGTTCTTTTGATGAATACCATCCGTAAGGAAGCCCATCTGCTCGGTTATCATGGACGTGCTGCCGCCCACAAGCCTTTGATCACCAAGTCCAATAGCGCTGCTCGGCTAACGTGGTGCAAACAACGTCGACAGTGGATCGTTGAAAAGCGGAAACAGGTTCTGTGGAGCGACGAATCAAGGTTCACCCTCTACCGTTCGGATGGCAGGGTCTGGGTTCGGCGTCTGCCTGGAGAACGCCTCCTGCCGGAATGTATTGTGCCAACTGTGAAGTTCGGCGGCGGTGGCATTATGCTATGGGGGTGTTTCTCCTGGTATGGCACGGGACCCTTGGTCGCAATTCCTGGTAGACTCAACGCCGAGACCTACTGCACCATTTTGGATGACCATGCGCTTCCTACGTTGTGGCAGTTTTACGTGGTGGACCCATGTTACTTTCAAGATGACAATGCCACCTGTCATGCTGCGAGATCCACCATGGCTTGGTATGGTGACTGGGGTTAATCGAATGGACTGGCCTGCGCAGAGCCCGGACCTTAACCCTATTGAGCACCTCTGGGACGAGTTGGAGCGTCGACTTAAGGGGTGCCCCCACCGTCCAAAATCGGTGAAGGAACTGACCTATCTTCTCCAAACCGAGTGGAAATAAATAGCGCTAGCCGTCGTACAAAGCCTGGTTGAGATTATGCCCCGGAGGGTCGCAGCTGTAATCGCCGCTCGTGGAGGCTCCACCAACTATTGAAGGTGAATAAACTTCGTTTTCCTTTGCTATCACAGGTGTCCAATTACTTGTTGGTAGATAGTGTATTTCAAATGCAAACGCATTTCGTCTTCCACACTTAAGTATAAACAAGATAAGCTTCGATACCCAAATATATAAAGAAATACTTCGGACTTCCTCATCTCTAATGTAATAACGAATTGCGAAATGCTAAACCTTCCAGTATAGGCCTGCCCCGCCCATACATACCTCGAGTCGAACTGACCATGACTGCCAGCGTCGCACAGATTGTCAAGATGTCGAACTGACCATGACTGCCAGCGTCACACAGATTGACAAGATGTGGAACTGTTACTGTAGTTGTATGGAACCACACATTGTACACCGCAGTGGCTATGTTCAACAATCCTTTATTGTTGCGGTTCTGCTCATCAGAGCTCAACCACAGCTAGCAAGGATCGCTATTGTGATAAGTGGCATCCAGAACCGCTTTGCTCTGGTTAACCAGCTCTCTCTATGTTCCAGTGGAAGCCGACGCTATGTATACGACACTTTCGCCCAACATTTAAATTTCATTGTGCACAACGTTTTAGATAGTGCAGGATCAGTCGGTTGGTTGTCCGAAACTTGGTGCCGGTAGATGCATGAATGGATATCCTTTTTACTAAGACGGACATGTCTGAACCTATTAGCATGCAAGATTTGTAAAGGACTCTTCTTAATCCAGGAACATGTCAGGCGGCAGCGTAATTGTGCTGTGTTTCATCGTATAGTGCACTCAGCCTTCAGACACGTATTTTGAGCACCGAAACCATCCAACGATGCGTCTGTTTAAATTTTATTTTTAAGAGCCTTTTCCTCTTGCAGCATTATTAGTCCGACAGCTAAGTGCGGATCTTCCTTCTTCACTTAGTTTCCCTGCTCTGTGCTTTCTCACTCCTAATTTTTTTTTCTAAGTAATTTTTTAGACAGTCTTTCAATCTCAACTTAGGTATTTTTCTGTTCCCTTTCTCTGGTGGGTTCATATTAATAACTTCATATTTTACATATCTTTCGTTCTTTTTCAACACATGTTCATACCAGCGCATTGTTCCTAATTGCGCCTTCTTCGAAATCTTCGTCACTTAAGCTGTTTTTCTTAATCTGTCATTTATCCTTTCTTTATCTAATTTTATCATTTCTGGTGAAACCTCACATCCACTTGTTTGTTTCTGCAACCTTTAGTTTATTCTCCTACGTCTTGTCATTGGGAAAATCCCAGTACTGTTCAGTGTTGTCCGTCGTATTACCGTGTCGAAAATTTTGCTTTTCAGCCTCACTGCCAGTCTCTCTTTTTGCTTGAGCTATTGCTAACCATAGAATGAATTAACTTGCTCTCCTTCACACAGAATGCGTTCTTAAGGACAGACCAGATTTTGTCAAAAACTTGGCGAAACTTGCAAAGACACATACTCGAAGTTACAGAAAGTCTATGGGGAGGATTGTTTGAGTCGTGCAGAAGTTTCAGTAATAACGTTTTAAAGATGGTATTGAAAGTGTTGAGAATGATGGACGATCTGGGTGGCACCCAACAAGCTAAAGGGAAAACAATGTCGAACTTGTGCTTACAGCTGTGCGGGAAAATAGCCGAATCATTATTCGTGAGTTATCTGAAGATTTTTTAACATTAGTTTCGGTTCAGTTCAGTCGATTCTTATGAACAATTCGGGTATGAGGCGCGTCTCATCCAAATTTGTGCCAACATTGCTCTCAGCTGAGCAAAAACAGGCCCGTGTTTCAGCTGCTAGTGACCTGCTTATGTACTTTGAAAACAACGAAAACTTGTTAAAAACTATTATAATTGGTGATGAATCGTGAGTTTTGGGGTATGACCCCGAAACTAAGGCCCAGTCTTCAACAAAAAAGCACAACAGAGCCGCAGTAATTTCAAGACGATACTGTTTATTTTGTTGTTGTTTTTGGTAGGGGGGGGCTTTTGTTTGTTTGTTTGTTTTCAATCAGGAGGGAATTGTGCATGATGAATAGGCTCCCTCAAGCCAAATAATCAACAAAAAGTACTACTGTCAAGTTTTTGAGGCATTTGAGGGACGCAGTTCGTCGCAAAAGGCCAACATTGCATGAGAGTGGTCAGTGGGAACTGCACCATGACGCCGTGCCTGCAATGCACTGCAACTTGTACAGCAGTTTCTTGCTAAGCGCCGCATTGCCCAGACCCGACAGCCACCCTATTTGCCAGATCTTACTTCCTGAGACATTTTCCTCTTCCAAAAAATCAAATGCTACTTGAAAGGAAAAAGATTTCAAGATATTGAGGAGTTGTAACAGCATGCAACGAAGCCGCTGTTCACTAGTTCACAAAATGACTGCACAAATGCTTCAAGCAGTGGAAAAAGCGCTGGACTAAGTGTGTGGCTTCGAAAGGGGACTACTTCGAAGGCGATTAAGTTTCAAATATGTAAGTCTTGTAACAGCCCTGGGCTAAGTGTGTGGCTTCGGAAGGGAACTACTTCGAATGCGATTAAGTTTCAAATATGTAAGTCTTGAAACAGCGCAGGACTAAGTGTGTGGCTTCGGAAGGGAACTACTTCGAAGGCGATTAAGTTTCAAATATGTAAGTCTTGTAACAGCGCAGGACTAAGTGTGTGGCTTCGGGAGGGAACTACTTCGAAGGCGATTAAGTTTCAAATATGTAAGTCTTGTAACAGCGCTGGGCTAAGTGTGTGGCTTCGGAAGGGAACTACTTCGAATGCGATTAAGTTTCAAATATGTAAGTCTTGAAACAGCGCAGGACTAAGTGTGTGGCTTCGGAAGGGAACTATTTCGAAGGCGTTTTAGTTTCAAATATGTAAGTCTTGTACTTTTTGTTTTAAATAAATCCAGTCAGGATACTTTTTAATCACAACTTGTACAAGGCGGTGTTGCACTTTCCTTATTATTTAATTTAAACTGATGGGTAAGCAGTCGCCAATCCCTAATTTTGAGACACTGGTTCCAGAAATATTTTAATTCACGACATGTAAGATTGTATGGATGCGAAGTATCTTTTACGGAATTCTGTTGCAGGAGTACCGTAGATTACATTTTCCCACTTACTACGTATATACACTGGCGTGCAAAAATTAAGGACGAGACGGTTTTTTGAATGTAACGTCGTGCAGAAGTGCTCCACATCGACTCAAATCATACCATAAGATCCCCAAGATGTAAGAATATGGGACAAGTGAGCAAAACCGTCCAAACAAGGAATTCAAAGGATACAAAGGCACTTTATTGAAAAGGTAGCTTCGAGCACACATGGACAGAAGACAGAAACGTACATGTGACAGGCGGCTGCCAAGAAAAATCCAGTCTTTAGTAGGGGATATCATCACCCCTGACTGCGTTGCAGGATTTACAACGTCTCTCCATGAGGCATCGCGGTCCATTCCTCTTGTAGCGCCAATCACAGCTGCGGAATCGTTGCTGGCGGCTGGCGACGTGCTGCCAAGCGTCTCCCGAGAATGTCCCACACGCGTTCGATTGGATTCAGGTCCGGGGACCTTGCGGATCAAACCATGCGTTGAATATCTTCACTCTCCAACAGCTCTGTGACAGCCACTGTACGATGAGGTGTAGCGTTGTCGTCCATGAAGAGGAACTCAGGACCCACAGCACCTCTAAACAGACGCATGTGAGGCAGGAGAACCTCGGTACAATAGCATACACCAGTGACTGAACCTTCTTGGAAGATGTGGAGGTCAGTACGGCTACCAAACATGATACCGCCCCAAACGAGAACTTCGCCACCTCCAAACTGGTCCCTTTCGATGATGTTGGAGGTGTGATTGCGTGTTCCCTGCTCTCTCCAGATGTTTATTCGTCTAGAATCGCTCGTCAGGCGAAATCGGCTCTCATCCGTAAAGAGAACTCGACCCCATTGCTGATGTGTCCAGTTCTTGTGTTCCTGGCACCACAGAAACCGCCGTCTCCGATGAGCAGGCGTTAATGGCACACACCGTACTGGTCGTCGTGCAAATAGGCCACCTTTGTGCAGCCTCCTGGTCACGGTAAAACGCGATAATGGACGTCCAGTTGTCTGTTGTGTGCCTTGCGATTTCTCCCGCTGTCTGCCGTCTGTCTCTTCTCGCCTGTAGGACAATATACCGGTCGTCCGTCGCCGTGGTTGCTCGTGGACGACCACTGCTAAACTCTCGGACAGCTGTTCCTGTCGTTTGAAATGCTCTCCAAGCTCGTGAAACGATGCTGTGAGCGATCCCAAACTCCTCGGCCACACTAGTCACACTTCGACCTTCTTCCAACTTCCCGATGACGCGACCTCGGGTAAAGTCATCCAGATGTCGTCTACTGAATTGCCTGTTAGCTATATCTCACGGTGGCAGCAACTCGACGTCGTTCAAACCGATGTACACCGTGCAATAGCTTTCACCGAATTGCTGAGCGTACACCGCGCAATAGCTTTCACCGAATTGCTGAGCGTACACCGCGCAATAACTTTCACCGAATTGCTGAGCGTACACCGCCCGTGTGCTTTATACCCTTCCAACACACACACACCCCACCCCCCGTCATGCTGCATATATGCTCATGCCCTACCGTACCGGACCCTAGTCTATCTCCTGAGTGGTCTTTCGGTCCGTTCTGCCTGCTCGTTCCGCTGTTATGCTAATTTCACTTCTTCGTCCTTAATTTTTGCACACCAGTGTACGAACAAAATTTTCGTGCACAAGTCGAAATGCAAAATAAGCGTTGTCGGCAAGTTTACTAAATTGATTTCACAGTGCATTTGTCATCTAATGAGAAAACGGGAAGAAGAATCGTGAAAGAAGAGAAACTCACTGGAATGCTGAATGTAGTTCTTTAGAATAAAATAATAATAATAATAATAATAATAAAAGCATGTTTCGAGCCAGTTGCGCAGAGTTATTCTGCTTTATGAAGGCGAGACACTGACAGTCAAGAATCTCCATCAAAACAAAATACTTAACTGAGAGAGAATCGCAGCGAGGCGGCAAGAAAATCAAGGTTAGGAAAGGTAAGAAATGAGAGCTATAATGGAGGTCGACGTAAATTTAATTTTAATTTAGGAGAAGCAGCAGTAGTATGAACATGTTAAACATACAAATGGCGGGAAATTGCCTAAAATGATTTTGGAATGGACCGTGAAAGGAAGAACAGGAGGCGGAAGGGGCCTAAGAAATCGTGAGGAATGTAATGGAAAGATGAGTATTTTAAAGACATGAGTGAGCAGGAGAGAATAATTCGGCTAATTTTACGACGTACTTTGGGTTACGGAAAACCATGTATCATAGAAAATAACGAAGGGCAAAAAGTCCACGATAGTTATTTCGTCCTTCCCACGAAATAACTATTTTGTAAAGTTTGTTTCACTGCATGACACTAAATTCTGCGGTGAAAACACATCTACAGGTATCAAGGTTTTAATTCGCTGTTGCCCCTTGTGCCAACTTGAATATCTCGGCAAATACGATATTGATAAGGGTGACAAAATTCTTTACATTATGAGGTTCAACACACACGTAAGTTGACGAATTTCTGCTGACATCCGAATTACTCCACATACGATTTGTTGTTTTGTGAAATGGGGAATGAGTTTTATAAAAATATTCCAGTCATCTCTTTTTATAACTTAGACGTTATTTGGAGTAAGTGTCAGTTGTTTCAGTATTCGTAGAAAACATTCTGACAAGAATAATATATGTATCACGTTTAATTGGGCTCTTTTATTGAAACTCTGTTGCCTCTTGATTTTCGATGGAACCAAAATTTTAGCTTGATATGTTTTGCAGAAAAACTGAGAAAAAACTAGTTTTTTCCCTTCCGTGTAATAGGTTAGCGTGTGTGTGTATGACATAAATAATGAAAATTCGCGTATGTTACACTTTTGCTTGTCCGTCCATCCATCCTTCTGTGGACTTTTGAATATAATTTCACCTTCCAGACTCCGGATAGAAAAATTTATCTATTAGATTGAAAGAGGCACATTTAAAATTTTCTCTTCGCTTTGCCTGGCAGTCTGTAGATGTGATATAACGAATTTCAGGTTGAAAAGATATATGTTTTGAGTCCGATTAGGGTACACATGACCATGAATTTTCCATCCTCTTTGTTTACCTGTGGAAACGATATCGCGTCTACTGGAAGTCGAATTAAGTAACTTTTTTTTCTTCCTCACTGGATACAAGAAAACATGACGTAAAGGTTGAGTAAAAGCGTAAAGGAACGGCGAAGCGTTTATCTTATCATAACGGCATCACAGCGTGCAAACGAAGAAAGAAGCAAAACTTAATGTAGCGTACCTTGATTGCATAGAAGTATCTAGCTAATGAATAAGTCCTTTAATTGGTGAAACACGCACTAATAAAAAAAAAAGAAATATATATGTGGCGCAAATGAAGATATTTGAACGGTAGATATATATGAATTTTGAAGATATGAATCCGTTTTATGTTGTAAATACGACAAGGATGGTAAGTCAGATAATATCCGAAAACTGGAAAATTCACAACTTCAAAATTTGTATTATATGGTGTAATCCCGTATTCCATTCATGATTTATCTGCTCCTCCGGGCAATCACGGGATAGGATTCTTAACCACCAGATTCGCTAAACATGAATGCCGGTTGCTTCGACTAGCGAATCCTGTGATGGTTATTATTCAAATTAATCGGAAACTTGAGACCTGATCGTTCTGGGTGGTGTAGTGGTTAGCATATCCGGGCGCTATCTGGGAGACGCGGGTTCGATTCCCGCTCCAGGACTACGAAATTTTCAAGTTTTCGGATATTATCTGACTTACCATCCTTGTCATATTTACACCGTAAAACGGATTCACATCTTCAAAATTTGCATTATATGGTGTAATCCCGTATTCCATTCATGAGAAATATATGAATTGTAATGTTGCATATTTTTGTGTTCACTAGGAGTCGCGCTCGAAGAAGCTTCTTTACTGAGTAATAGCATTTCGCAGACTGTGGCATTTAGAATGCTTTGTTCTAAAAGATCCGATGGTGAAGAGTTTTGGACTCCATTTTAAAAGGTGTCACTTATCTGGTGATTTACAACATACAAACAACGCGGCCGCCCCGAAGAACAGAGAAAGGTCAGTGACCCCTTTTAAAAATGCAATCATTATCACCTGCAGCAAGAACCAGTGTTTCGCGATTCGACACATCACGGCTAAGAAAATTTTCGTTTCGATTTCTTCTTACGTCTTCTAGAATTCAGAATGAAACAAATACTTTGGTATGTAGTAGAAGAAAGCATTTTCCTAATATTTTCCGGATTGTCAGTTTCACTATCCGTTCGTTCCCGGTCTGTCTTGTGTCTAGAATGCCGACTGAAAAATTCCTTTTTGTATTGTGTAAAATAAAGCATGTGTACATAATTTCTTACCTTATTTTTATGACAGTGTTCTTGTGTCGGTGGCATGAATGTGTACATTTTTTTTTCAACGAAAACTAATAGAAACATTTCGTTTTAGATTGAGTCTAGGCGATCATAGCCAATTTTTACGAATGCTGAATTCTGCTCTTTGGTGACTATTTATCGTTACGGGAAAGAAATGTGACGAAATCTGTCGTCTAATATCTTTAGAAATTTCCTTATTATTGTGGAACATAGATGAAGATTCTGAGTCTTTTTCATCAAAAGCATCTTCATACTTTTTTATCAAGAGACATGTTTGCTGTCTTTCGTATTAGAATACGAATTCTTATTTTTACGCTGATAAGCTGACAGCCAGCCTGCCAATGATATGTCGCAATTTTTGAACGATTAAATGAAAGAATGTGTTTAGCTTATGGTGATATGATGAATTTCATCATTTATGTCTAGAGATATTGAGTAATCTCGGTGAATCATATATTTCCAAAAAACTTCAAAAGCTTTCATATTTAGTTCGCCATATTTTCTGCGTGCCCCAAGTCCCTGATGCAGGACGTCTACAAGTAATTAATCTGCTGTTTCGGAGAGAAATTCCGTATCTTTTTTGGGTATTCTTAATAAGAGGAAAGCGGAGAACAAAGACTTTAAGCTGGTAGTAAGAAGAAATAAAAACGAAAGCGATTGAGTAGAGAAAAGCACGGAAGTTAATGTTTAAACAAAAACGGGAGGAAGAACTTTTCCATGCCACCATAAATTTTAAAACCACCAAACAATTTTTTCGGATCCATCTTCGTAAACATTAAAGCCAGCTGTTGCGCCGTTCCACCTATCTTCATTCCTCCACCATTACTCCTAGCGCGCGCCCACATACATACACTCGCGCGCGCAGTCAACAAATGCCCCCATTAATAAAATAAAATATCTACATCGAACGCACAAATATACGAGCGCCGAAGAGATGAAGTTAAGAAAAGAAAAGAGCAGAACAACAAGGGAGATAGAGAAAGAGAAGTACTTAATATGATATAGCAGTGGATGTGTGTATTGCTGTGGGAGGAAAGCAAAGAAAGAAAGAGAGCACAACTCCCCCTGGTGATTTCATTGCAACGTACAACTGAAGTGAAGACAAATGAGAGAGTACTTGTCAGCAGGAGCTCGCCTTTCGATGACACGAGCTTCTCCATCATCCTTTAAGTCCCCAAAGCACGAATTCCGTCCAGAGGAGAGTGAAAAAGACAGAATCTAGAGCTAGTGGGGTGGGGGTAGGGGGTCGTGAGGGGAGGGGATACAAGTTCTCCAGAATGTATGAAAAGCGTGAGCTACCCAAGCAACCTCAAGTGGCCCATGCGTCAGCAGAGACAAGGTAGAATTCGTAGTTTTCGCACTCTTTATCTCGGCCGCGGCATCGTTATTACCTCAGCGATCACGCGGTCGAGACTGATATTCCCTTGTTGGCACGCTCAAGTTCTCTCGCCCCCCAACCACTCCACCCCCTTACTATCATCTATCCAACCCCTTCTATGCTGCGCACTCGCTATTCAGTGTCTCTTCGGAGAATCATAGTTAAGTGGCAATATCTTCTTGCGCGTTTTGCCTGAATAACTAAAGAAGTTTTGTTCCTTTTAAAAATCAAGCTTATACCAAGTGAGCTGTAAACTCTTTCTCTCTCTCTCTCCTTCATATTCCCACTGATGTTCCCAGAGGAAGAGACGGAGCTGCACATTGTGGAGAGTCGTGTACGTCAAAAGCAGTAATAATTGGCGTTTCAAATGGAGCCAAAATAACAACTAAATGGAAATTTCGCTGTGGATGAAAACATCTTACTCGCGTTCTCGTGCCGACAAATTTAAGACCATCCGTTTGTCTCAGCTATTGCTATTCAAACTCCTTAGAAAAAAAAGACAGGAACAAAAACAGGCTACCTCTTCTGTTTCTGTATTGTATTGTTTTACCAATTTCTTTCTCGTATTGAGCAGGGAAATTTGAGTTGTTTTTCCATAACATTTTACTCTTTGGGATTATTCGGCCATTCATAGAATCAGCGGCGTTTGATTACAATCAGCATTTTGAACGCTACTTTTTTGACATACGTATGTTCAGCAGAAGGCCTGTTCAAAAATGTATGTCAGAAAAATGACGCGCTCCCATGTCATTTTGTGAACATCACATTTTCTTATCTGTTACTGAGCTTCAAAAAATCCTAAAACGTATTTCGCACTCTTCTGTGTTTTGCAGTTGGTGCTATTTAACACATATGGAGGGGAACCTCGTTTATACGTTTTTCAAGGGACCAAGTAAAATTATCTCTCTATTCTACAAAAAAAAAAAAAGTAACTGCCGCCGCAGCTGTTTTAGAAATTTCGCAACACCCGCGCTTTCTTAGCTCTCAGCGCAAAGAGCAATGAACACAAAATTATGAAATTTACATCGTTTGTAGAGAATTATTTGGAGAACGCGCTGAAATAAACCATTTTGGGATTATGGCGATACTTCAAGAGCTTATTGTATTTCAGAGTTAAGGTAAGCAAAAACATGCTATCAGTTCGCGTTCCAGACGCAACTAACAGCAACAGAACCACGGAATTTTGTAGGCATGCAGGGCCCTGGCCAAATTTTTGCACCTCGTCGCCCTTTTTTTGAATTTCGATTTAGTTTACGAGAAATTAAATGTTTAAAGTTCACAAAATTCTCTATTTCGCGATTCGATCCATTTCAGAAAAACACGGATATATGGCAAACTATAAATCATAACGCATTGCAATTTTCACAGCATAAACTCACAACCATCATCCCTCTTTTTTAAAAAAATAGGAAAAATTCATTTTCTGATTTTTAAGCATTTTTTAAAGACGGAAAGGAACGAACGGCTTCCTCTGTCTTCAACGGTAACCACACAGGAAAGTTCTGGTCCCGTGACCTGCTGCCATGGTGATGCAGCTATTTTTAGTAGTCTCTTCTCATTGGGTGAAGGGACAGGCTACAGTCAAACTGGTAATGACGTAGCGACGGTTTTAAAGTTCGGCGTTTTCCGCCGGCATAAAATAAAATAAAATAAAATAAAATAAAAATGGTGGCTGTGGAACATTTCTCTGCTTGAAATTTTCGCGAACTGTTCGATCACTTCTACATGACCTGGAGATTTTAAAATTGTCATGTTGATAGGTCTTCGAAAACAAAAATCAAAATGGCGGCTTTGGAACATTCTCTGCTTGATTTTTTCGCGAATTGTTCGACCACTTCTTAATAACATTATCTGAAAATTGACATGCTGTTAGTCCTTAAGGCCCGGATACCTAAAAGTCTAAAAATTCCATGAAATTTTTATTTAAAATTAAGGGGCGCCATGGCCTGATCCGTTTTACGCCAAACCGTATGCATTTACGTCAGGACCCAGTTCTAAATCGTAAAACAGTTACGGATTTTAAATTACTTTTCTTTCCCTTTAATTAGTTGTCCTTTCTTTAATTTTATGTTAAAAAAATTATAGATTCACCGTTCGAAGAACGGGCATAACTGAACTGATAGTAATTGGGGGGGGGGGGGGAAAGGATTAACGAAACAGGGAAATTTTAACATTAAGGGTGAACCAGAATTTTTGGATCGGAGACATTTTACATATAAATGAGAAAAACGTGTGAGAAACATATAATGGAGGTTCTACTGTATTTGCAGTGGCATTTCCACTTCTGAAAGACGGATTCAAAATTTTTTTTTGTTCCGTGTTGGTGAACAGTGTTGAAGACTTTTAGCAGTTTTCACTTTGTCTTGGAATGCAATGTTTCCCTTAAATTATGCAAGCGTATGTTCTTATTTTGCAGTTTGTGACTCGAACCAGAAAAAATCTTTTTTTGCGTTAGCCATGGTTAAAGTTATGCATGTATTTTTCTATCACAGTTCCTGGTTACTATAACTGTGTTCGACCCAATGTCGCTGCTTCCATGAATGGTACTGAAATTGGTACTATGGCTGTACGTATGACCTAATATTATTCTGCGTATTTTCCAGTTCTGATTTTTCGGCTAAGTGGCGTAAGTTTGTTACCTGTAAGGAGAGGAAATGAAAGGTCTAGAAAATATTTTGCTTTTAGGCAGATATTGACTTAAAATGATTTTTAGGGTATTAAAATTTGAAACTTTTTTGTGTAAAGACGTTTTTCTACTCATTTGTTTTCATGATTTCATACGGATATGTATGTCCTTATTACTTAATATTATAAAATCGTGTCGTTAACAGCGCAACTTAGGAAAGCAGAGAGTACTTCATCGAAGTAGCCTAGAAGGACTGGGAAAGATCCCTCTCGCACATCATTACAGCGAAAAGACCTTGTCATCAGCGTTCTGGCCAAAAAATAAATCACAGATGGGCCGAGAAAAGACGTTTTCACCCACCCTCTCCCACAGACAAAAGGGACATACTACCGTTCTACACTGTAGAGAAGACATCACGAGAATCCTGGTTGGAGAATAAATCATTGACGTTCAATTACGACTTTAATTGTGAGTGAAAGAAATTTATTACGATTGAGAAAAACGTAAATCCTACGCAAAACAAGCCAGTTAGAGTACGCATCCTCGAAAAAGGTAGAAGCCGTCAAAGAATTGAAGGAGAGATGTCTTTCTGGGATGCAACGAGGAAACGGCGTGAATGAGTTAGGCTGGTTCGAAAGTGTCGGAGGTATTTTACTTTCCTCCCCGCTCGAAGTATCAGTAAATACATTCAATGGGCAAAACATTATTGATACCTATACCTAATAGCGTGTTGGTCCTCCTCTAGCGCAAATAACAGCCTGTACACGCCTAGGCATCGTCTCCACTAGATGCTGGAGGGTTTCCAAAGGTCATTATATACTCAATGGACAAAGCATTAGAGATACCTACCTAATAGCGTGTTGGTCCTCCTCTAGCGCGAATAACAGCCTGTACACGCCAAGGCATCGTCTCCACCAGATGCGGGAGGGTTTCCAAAGGTCATTATATACTCAATGGAGAAAACATTAGAGATACCTACCTAATAGCGTGTTGGTGCTCCTCTGGCGCGAATAACAGCCTGTACACGCCAAGGCATCGTCTCCACCAGATGCGGGAGGGTTTCCGCAGGTATTGCCAGCCATACCTGTTGCAGCATTGTCCGCAACTCCGCCCCGAGACTTTGGTCCAGGATCCGTGGATCTGATGTTCTGCTGCCACGGCACCTCAGAGAGCTCCCACAGGGTTTAAATCCGGGAACCTTGGGGGCCACTGGATGGTTCCAACCCCTAGATGAGTGTTCCTCGAGCCCTACCTGGGTGGTTTCAACCCGGTGGGGTGACGCATTGTTCTGCTGAATCCGACCATCAGCCGCAGGATGCGCGAGGGCCATGAAAGTGTTTAAGTGATTAACCAGCACCTGCGGTTTGCGCGCAGTGGTTAAGGACCTCTTCAGACACACTAAGGGACCTAATATGCCCCATGAAAAGGCTCCCTAAACCATCACAGAGTCACCATTTCCTTGAATCTAGCCGACTTACCACGACGGATTCATGGTATCGACGCCGCAACCGCGTGCTCTCGTCAGCTCGGTACAGGTGAAAATAGGATTCATCTGACCTCACGACTCGGCGCCACTCTGAATAGGTCCAGTTTTGATGCACCAGGCGAGGCGTAATGTCCGATAACGAGCAATCAACAGTGGCACACGAGTAGGGCGTCGGCTCCCGTAGCCCATGCTATGCATTGTGCGCCATATCATTCGCTCGCTGTCGTTGCTTGGGCTGCCGACATTGAACCTGAATGTAATTTGCGCCGTCCTTACCAAGCAGTCGGTCTGTACGAGCCTCAATATTCTACGTAGACCCTGGTCATCAATGGCGTGTGGCAAAACCCCTTGGAGAGCAAGCCCCAGCGCGCGAACTTCGAAGGAGTGTGACGTCACGGTCAGAGGACCATCGCAATCCCTCTCTCCAGAGAAGTCAAAAGGGAAACGTAAGGGGAATGCCGATATTAACTTCACGTTCATGCGGCATTGGTCAGTATTGAGCTTTCGGTAGTCGTGCACGTAAGTTAGCGTTTTTATGCAACATGCCTGGAAAATATTGAGTGCCTCTATGTAAATCTAATTACAAAGCACATCAAAAGCCACTGTTTTCAGCTTTCCTGAAGGTGAAAGCCTTCGAAGAAGATGGATTTCTTCCGTACGAATAAAGAATTTTTAACCCACCGTGAATTCAAAAGTTAGTTAAGCCTAATTGTTCTCATGATAGCATATTCTGCTTTCGTTGTAAATACAACTATTATTTAGTGAATTGTTAGTCATTTTTGATTGACGGAGTAAAATTTAAGGGCTAGCCTTCCGATTATCAGCTCATTATTTGTTGTGGTTTAAATAATGATATTACTTACCATTCAGCATTTCATTTCTATAAAATAAATGTTATTTTTCTTTACAAAATTAGTAATGTTCAAATTAAAAAAAAAAAAAAAAAACCAAAGGAGTTGTACTGATATTATCAGCGCATCGAGTACTAAGGTTAACCAGGCAAAAAAAAAACTGGCAATAAATAATTACGTTATTTATTAATCAACATTTCATTTTCGTAAAACAAATGTCATTTTTCTTCACAAAAATGCTGTGTATCAGTGTCCTAATTAAAACAAGAATTCGTACGAAATGTACAGAACTACTTGATGTGCTGATAATCTGAAGTCTACCCCAAAGAAAAGTATGTTGGAATGTCCAACAAATGTATCCGAAAGTTTGGAATGTGTCCGAAAGAATTCACTTATATCGTTAAACGATCCCTGAAGTTTACTGGCTGATAAGTTAAAATGTATGCATTCACATATATTCATTGGCTTACAATTTTTTTAAGTTAGCGAATGCACAATTTAATTTAAATTAAGTTGTGGTAGAGGATGAGTTCCGGATTAGAGAATTATGAACTTGAATTGTCTACATTGAACTCTTTTGCAAAGCAGCACTTTAATTCCTAGTTACATTCATAGTCACATGTATAAGGATAGTTTCAGAAATATTGGCAGTGAAACGTTCCTCCCTGCAAGAACATCATGCAAAAAAGAAAGTACTTATGCATAATGAAGGAACACATTTATTGATGCATGTGATTTCCGCTTTTTAAGAAGTCTGTCAATGTGTTAATTGATATCTTCAATATCGTTACAGATATTGAAAAATGGGGAAAAAATGTGACAGATTTTCCAGTATAAAATTTGCAGTGTTATGTGCATAAATTCGAAGATATCCAAATTAATACATTCCATGTTCATTTGACAATGAACTTTTTCCTAAATGATTCCAAATTTTAATTATTATTTTTGTACCTTCTAGAAGTATTTGCAAAATTTGAGCACACATCTTCCCGTATTTTTTTTTTTTTTTTTTTTTTTTTGATTGGAGGTTTAACGACCACCGTGAGCAACTCAATGGGCTATAAGCAGTCGCCCGTCCCTAATTTAGGGTCACTGGTTCCAGGGAAGGGAGAGAGACAGTGCCGTAAGACAAACACAACATCCATGCCTCACCGGGATTCGAACCCGGACCCCGTTCGGACGAATGATCAGAGGCCATCGCTTAGACCACTGCGCCACCGGGGCGGCCTTCCCGTATTTGCAGTAAATATACTCACTAAATCGGAAATTTTGCTTTCGCGTTCGTTACGTAATTAAAGAAAAATCTTTTTTTTTTATTTAATTTTAGTGAATCGAACGCGAAGGGAATTTCTAAAAGTTTTAAATGAAATGATTATGTTCATACAGTCCTACCAATTTGCCATTAACGCACTTAAAAAAATCGTAGTTGCAAAAATGCTTCACGTGAAATGCTGGTCTTTTCACGTCATGCGTGAAAAAACTTATGTTTGTGCTCCTTTTGCCAAATTGCAAACAAAAGGAAAAATTTCCTGAAATATTTAGTTTTAAGACCCGTACATGAAATCATTTCCCAGCACAAGAACAAAACTTTGGAATTACACGATTTACAGGTATCATTGCTGTAAACTGGAAAAAAAAATCAAAGCTAAAGATGTAATCTTTCGATGTTACTAAGGATTAAAATTACAGAGAAAAAAAAAAAACATGGTCGATTTATTGCTGCGTGCGCAAATTGTCTAGTATCGCACTCGAGAAATTATTTCTCTGCGTAAACTCCGCGGTACTTCGTTGGCGTTTTCAGCAGCGGAGAGCTCGAGTCGGTCGGCCCACTAGCCCAGTTCACAGCCCAGTTCGGCGGCTTTCTTAATCTTCAGGGGGTTTTGCGTGTGGTCGACCAGCCCTTGTTCCCTGGGCGCTGGTACGTCCGTCGATGGTTTACTCGCGGTACACCCTTGATACGGTTGCCCTCGGGAACCGTAGGGTTCTTACCACTTCGGCGGCAGAATGTCCAATCTGTCATGCGTCCACGACCAAAGTCGCTCAGATCACCACGTTTACCCATATTCTTCGAATGCGATACACTGTTGGGAAGCCCTGCTGTCCACCTATTTATAGCCTGCTTTCGGTTGGGTCAGTTCCACTCTGCGCGGGAATGCCTAGGTCAAGTGGCCATTAACCCCATCTCTAATGTAGCAGAGCTTCCAAACAGTGTATTGCAATCGACGAACATGGCTAAACGTGGTGATCTGAGCGAATTTGATCGTTGACGTATTGTCGGCGCAAGACATGTGGGTCATTCTGTCGCCGAAGTGGTAAGAACCCTTATAGGTTCCCGAGAGTTCTCACTTAAATGTTCCTTCTGATGAGAAAGGACAGTCTTATGTGTGATATAAACTGTTAGATTTCTTCCTTTCTACCGTGAGTTAGTAACCTGCAATCTTCAAGTATTTGCAATTTTAAAGTATACACCTAATCGGCAGCTAGTGTCAATAAACATGCCAACAGTGAAAGGGTGTTACAACACAAGACGTAATGGATCTTCACAGTTTTTTTTGTTCTTTTATGATTTTGTTTGGAATTGATATACACTGAGTGACCACTTTATTATGACCACCCCCTCAGTACTTTGTTGGGCCACCTTTTGCCTTTAATACTGCGTCGATTCTTCGTGGCATGGACTCCACGAGACGTTGATAGGTGGTTTCTGGGATCTCAGACCACGCTTGATAAATAGCACTTTCCAGGAGTGTGATATTGCAAGGTTGTGGATCCAACTGTCTGATGGCTCGTTCAACTTCATCCCACAAATTTTCAATGGGGTTGAGATCTGGAGATTGTAGGGGGCTACCTAAGCAAAGTAAACTCACCGGCATGTTCTTGAAACCAATCCTGTACAATACGAGCACTATTACAGGACGCATTATCTTGTTGAAAGTAGCCATCACCATTGGGATAAACCATCCACATGACATGATGCACTTGGTCTGCAACGATGTTTAGATATGATGTGCCAGTCAGACGTTGATCAACACGAATAAAAGAGCCCAAAGCATGCCAGGAAAACATTCCCCAAACCATAACGTTGCCTCCATCAGCTTGAAGGGTTGTAGGAATGCATTTGGGGTCCATGCTTTCGTGCTGTTTCCGCCAAATTCTCACTCTGCCAACGGCATGGGGCAACTGAAAACGCGATTCATCGGACCACATAATTTGTTTCCAATTGTCGACTGTCCAATCCTTGTGCGAACTGGAGATGTTTTCTCTTGTTAACAGCAAACAGCAAAGGTGTTCGAACAGGCCTTCGGCTGCCATATCCCATTAGATGCAGTGTACGGCGAACAGTGCATGCAGATATCATTTGAGGGGATCCTTGATTAAGATGGTCCGTAATTTGCTGCACTGTTGCATTTCTGTTGTCTGTTACCAGTCTGGACACTCTGCGTTCCGCCCGAGCAGTCACCAGTCGATGACGATCACACGTTGCATGTAGAGACCTAGTTTTTTGGCTGACAGTCCAGTCTTTAAACACTTTAACAACAGCTGCTCTGGAACATTTCACGAATGCGGCGGGTTTCGGTGATACTCGCTCCGAGCTCCTACAAACATCCCACGCTGAAAGTCCGTCAAATCGCATTTTTCACCCATCTCGTCACCCAAAAATCACTTCTACTACTGTCGCAAACACTAAGCTTTCCCTTTTTATACTAGCCTCGCCTTCTGGCGGCAACAGCGTGCAGCCAGAGCTCATTTGCTTAAGACTGTCAGGTGGTCATAATAAAGTGGCCACTCAGTGTTTAATATATATATATATATCATCATCATCATTCATCATTGTCAACCATTATCAATCCACTGCTGGACGAAGGTCTCCCCAAGTTTCCTCCACAACGGTCTGTCTTGTGCCAGTCTCCTCCATGTCACCCCTGCATACTTTCGAATTTCATCCACCCATCTCCCATGTGGTCTTCTTCTGGGTCTTTTCCTGTCCCTTGGAATCCAATCTAAAATTTCGGCTGTCCATCGATGATCTGTCCTTCTGGCAGTATGTCCAGCCCATTGCCATTTCAGGGATTTAACTCTGATCATGATGTCTTCCACTCTTGTCATTTTTCGGATCCACGAGTTCCTCTCCTTATCTCTCCTGGTTACACCAAGTATGCACCTCTCCATGCTTCTTTGAGTTGTCTGCAGTCTTTGTATGTCTCTTTTAGTTAAGGTCCACGTCTCTGCACCATACGTAAGCACTGGAAGGATGCATTGATCAAACACTTTTCTTTTAAGACATAATGGCATATTACTCTTGAAAATTATGCTGTTTCTTCCAAAAGCTCTCCAGGCAAGTTTTGTACGCCGATTAATTTCTTCATCAATGTGACCCTCACTTGATATCTGCTGTCCAAGATAAACGTACGTGTCTGTTATCTGCAGCTTTTCTCCATCAATCGATAAATCTTCATTTCTTGTAAAAGCATTGAACATCACTTTTGTCTTCTGAAAGTTCATTTTTAATCCCACTTCTTTACTCTTGTCAGCAAGTTCCTGGATCATACTCTGCAGCTCTGATGGGGTAGTTGCAAAAATGACTACGTCATCAGCAAAACGAAGGTGGGTTAGGTAATCTCCATTAATCTTTATCCCTTTGTTTTCCCAGTTCAGTGATTGAAAGACATTTTCCAATGTGGCATTAAAGAGCTTCGGAGATATGGTGTCACCTTGTCTCACTCCTTTTCCAATTTTTATGTGTGTTGTATTTTCAAACAGCCGAATCTTCGCACTTGCATTTTCATAGATGTTATTAATAATATTAATGTATGCATCTTCAATACCGCAGGATTTCAGAGCCATTGCAACTGCTGATGGTTTCACCGAATCAAAGGCTTTTTCATAATCGATAAAAGCCATGCACAATGGAAGTTCATATTCCCTCGCTCGTTCAATTAGTTCTCTCAGCACGTGGATATGATCTATTGTACTGTAGCCACTCCTGAATCCAGCTTGTTCTCTCGGTTGAGCCATGTCCAGTGTTACTTTCAAGCGGTGTGAAAGAACTTTAGTGAAGATTTTATAAACTACTGATAGGAGGCTGATAGGTCTGTAGTTCCCGAGATCCTCAATGTCACCTTTCTTATGTAGCAGGATCATTGTAGCGGTGTTCCAATCCTCAGGAATCTTTCCTTCATTAAGGCATCGAGTGAAAATTTGGGCGAGTACTGTTTCGATTTCTCCACTTGCTTCTTGTATGATGTCTACAGTAATTCCATCTTCTCCTGGAGCTTTTCCTCGCTTCATGTTCTTGATTGCATGTGCAACTTCTGCTGGAAGGACTGGAGGAACTCTGGTACTGGTATCTTTCATGATGTCTGGAGTGCATATATCACCCCTTTCATATAATTTGGAGTAGAAATCTTTCACTCTTGTCAAAATTTCACCTCTATTTCTTGTTACAGAACCATCTTCTTTTCTCAGTGCCATAATCTGTTTTCTTCCCTTACTGAGATGTCCCTTTGCTATCTTTAGGCTTTGGTTGTTTTCAATTGCTTTCCTCACTAGTTCACAGTTGAATTTTCTTACGTCTTCAGTGATACTTTTTCTTACTGTCTTGCATTGCTCTATATATTCCACTTTGGAAGTCACATCTTCTTTAGTTGTCCTCATCTCTCTTCTTTTTTGCATCAACATTTTGGTTTTTCCTGATAATTTGTTCACATGCAACTTGTTCTTAGACCCAGCTAATTTTGTTGCTGTTTCCATAAGAGCTTTGGTTACTTTTCTGTTAACTTCAGAGATGTCCACTTCTTCCGATGTTAGGCCTTCTAAAGCAGAGAACCTGTTCTTCAGTTCTAACTTGAAGGTATTATGGTGTTTTTTAAGGTTGGTTATGTCAATAGATTTTGTTTGTCTTATGAGCTTGCCACGTTCAAGTTTAGTGTTGAGGTGCATCTTACATCTCACCAATCTATGGTCACTACCTGTGTTGAACTTGTTTAGCACACTGCAGTCTTCTATGACGACTTTTTTGTTACACATAATAAAATCAATTTCACTTGTCGTCCCATTTGGATGTCTCCATGTCCATTTCCTGTGTGGCTTTTTCTTGAAGAAGGAGTTCAAGATGAAAAACCCTTCTGCCTCTGCAAACTCAACGAGAGTATTTCCACGCTGGTTCCTGTTGCCGTGACCGAATTTACCTACTGAAGTTTCATTCTGTTGCCGTTGCCCTATTTTTGCATTGAAATCTCCCATAATTATTTTCAAGTGCTGCTTACCTTTATTATTTAGATGACAAATTTCCTCATAAAATTCTTCAATTTCTTCTTCAGGATGACTTGTGGTGGGTGCATAAGTTTGAATAATCTGAGCCTGGTATCTTTTTGAAAGTTGGATAACAAGTCGTGCAGCTCTGTCAGAGGAACTTTCAACTTCTACAACTTTATCCTTCAGTTTCTTGTTTATTATAAATCCATCACCACTAGTTCTGCCAGTATCTGTCCCACGATAGTAGAAGAGATGTCCACTTTTCAGTTCGATGAGATCTTCTCCTTTTCTCCTTACCTCACTTAGCCCCACGATGTCCCACTTGATCCTTGGTAGTTCCTCTTCCAATTCAAGAAGCCTTGAATCAGAAGATAGGGAGCGTCCATTGTAAGTAGCCAAGGTCAGCATCAGATGGCAGCCTAGTCCGGTCCTCCGGGGATTCTTAGCACCCTCTGCCTTCATGTCGCACTGGCCGCTGCCTTGGCCAGGTACATTCCAGCTGCCGGAGACTGAGGGCCAAGATTTAAGTTGTGGAATCATTTTGGAGGGGTTTGGCCATAACTCACCACGCTGGCCAAGCGGGTTGGTGAGTGTGGGATAGCATTTCCTCTGATCCCGATGGTATAGTTATACCGCTATTGGCGGTCGTCAGAGCCCCTTTAGTGGGAACAGGATGCACCACGAAAAGGCGGGGTTGACATTTGTCAAGGAGAGGCTGTGATGTTACGCATCACCTGACCTTACATCCCTATATATATATATATATATATATATATATATATCATCATCATCATCATTGTCAACCATTATCAATCCACTGCTGGACGAAGGTCTCCCCAAGTTTCCTCCACAACGGTCTGTCTTGTGCTAGTCTCCTCCATGTCACCCCTGCATACTTTCGAATTTCATCCACCCATCTCCCATGTGGTCTTCTTCTGGGTCTTTTCCTGTCCCTTGGAATCCAATCTAAAATTTCGGCTGTCCATCGATGATCTGTCCTTCTGGCAGTATGTCCAGCCCATTGCCATTTCAGGGATTTAACTCTGATCATGATGTCTTCCACTCTTGTCATTTTTCGGATCCACGAGTTCCTCTTCTTATCTCTCCTGGTTACACCAAGCATGCACCTCTCCATGCTTCTTTGAGTTGTCTGCAGCCTTTGTATGTCTCTTTTAGTTAAGGTCCACGTCTCTGCACCATACGTAAGCACTGGAAGGATGCATTGATCAAACACTTTTCTTTTAAGACATAATGGCATATTGCTCTTGAAAATTATGCTGTTTCTTCCAAAAGCTCTCCAGGCAAGTTTTGTACGCCGATTAATTTCTTCATCAATGTGACCCTCACTTGATATCTGCTGTCCAAGATAAACGTACGTGTCTGTTATCTCCAGCTTTTCTCCATCAATCGATAAATCTTCATTTCTTGTAAAAGCATTGAACATCACTTTTGTCTTCTGAAAGTTCATTTTTAATCCCACTTCTTTACTCTTGTCAGCAAGTTCCTGGATCATACTCTGCAGCTCTGATGGGGTAGTTGCAAAAATGACTACGTCATCAGCAAAACGAAGGTGGGTTAGATAATCTCCATTAATCTTTATCCCCTTGTTTTCCCAGCTCAGCGACTGAAAAACACCCTCCAATGTGGCATTAAAGAGCTTCGGAGATATGGTGTCACCTTGTCTCACTCCTTTTCAATTTTTACGCGTGTTGTATTTTCAAACAGCCGAATCTTTGCACTTGCATTTTCATAGATGTTATTAATAATATTAATGTATGCATCTTCAATACCGCAGGTTTTCAGAGCCATTGTAACTGCTGATGGTTTTACCGAATCAAAGGCTTTTTCATAATCGATAAAAGCCATGCACAATGGAAGTTCATATTCCCTCGCTCTTTCAATTAGTTCTCTCAGCACGTGGATATGATCTATTGTGCTGTAGCCACTCCTGAATCCAGCTTGTTCTCTCGGTTGAGCCATGTCCAGTGTTACCTTCAAGCGGTGTGAAAGAACTTTAGTGAAGATTTTATAAACTACTGATAGGAGGCTGATAGGTCTGTAGTTTCCGAGATCCTCAATGTCACCTTTCTTATGTAGCAGGATCATTGTAGCGGTGTTCCAATCCTCAGGAATCTTTCCTTCATTAAGGCATCGAGTGAAAATTTGGGCGAGTACTGTTTCGATTTCTCCACTTGCTTCTTGTATGATGTCTACAGTAATTCCATCTTCTCCTGGAGCTTTTCCTCGCTTCATGTTCTTGATTGCATGTGCAACTTCTGCTGGAAGGACTGGAGGAACTCTGGTACTGGTATCTTTCATGATGTCTGGAGTGCATATATCATCCCTTTCATATAATTTGGAGTAGAAATCTTTCACTCTTGTCAAAATTTCGCCTCTATTTCTTGTTACAGAACCATCTTCTTTTCTCAGTGCCATAATCTGTTTTCTTCCCTTACTGAGATGTCCCTTTGCTATCTTTAGGCTTTGGTTGTTTTCAATTGCTTTCCTCACTAGTTCACAGTTGAATTTCCTTACGTCTTCAGTGATACTTTTTCTTACTGTCTTGCATAGCTCTATATATTCTACTTTGGAAGTCACATCTTCTTTAGTTGTCCTCATCTCTCTTCTTTTTTGCATCAACATTTTGGTTTTTCCTGATAATTTGTTCACATGCAACTTGTTCTTAGACCCAGCTAATTTTGTTGCTGTTTCCATAAGAGCTTTGGTTACTTTTCTGTTAACTTCAGAGATGTCCACTTCTTCCGATGTTAGGCCTTCTAAAGCAGAGAACCTGTTCTTCAGTTCTAACTTGAAGGTATTATGGTGTTTTTTAAGGTTGGTTATGTCAATAGATTTTGTTTGTCTTATGAGCTTGCCACGTTCAAGTTTAGTGTTGAGGTGCATCTTACATCTCACCAATCTATGGTCACTACCTGTGTTGAACTTGTTTAGCACACTGCAGTCTTCTATGACGAATTTTTTGTTACACATAATAAAATCAATTTCACTTGTCGTCCCATTTGGATGTCTCCATGTCCATTTCCTGTGTGGCTTTTTCTTGAAGAAGGAGTTCAAGATGAAAAACCCTTCTGCCTCTGCAAACTCAACGAGAGTATTTCCACGCTGGTTTCTGTTGCCATGACCGAATTTACCTACTGAAGTTTCATTCTGTTGCCGTTGCCCTATTTTTGCATTGAAATCTCCCATAATTATTTTCAAGTGCTGCTTACCTTTATTATTTAGATGACAAATTTCCTCATAAAATTCTTCAATTTCTTCTTCAGGATGACTTGTGGTGGGTGCATAAGTTTGAATAATCTGAGCCTGGTATCTTTTCGAGAGTTGGATAACAAGTCGTGCAGCTCTGTCAGAGGAACTTTCAACTTCTACAACTTTATCCTTCAGTTTCTTGTTTATTATAAATCCAACACCACTAGTTCTGCCAGTATCTGTCCCACGATAGTAGAAGAGATGTCCACTTTTCAGTTCGATGAGATCTTCTCCTTTTCTCCTTACCTCACTTAGCCCCACGATGTCCCACTTGATCCTTTGTAGTTCCTCTTCCAATTCAAGAAGCCTTGATTCAGAAGATAGGGAGCGTCCATTGTAAGTAGCCAAGGTCAGCATCAGATGGCAGCCTAGTCCGGTCCTCCGGGGATTCTTAGCACCCTCTGCCTTCATGTCGCACTGGCCGCTGCCTTGGCCAGGTACATTCCAGCTGCCGGAGACTGAGGGCCAAGATTTAAGTTGTGGAATCATTTTGGAGGGGTTTGGCCATAACTCACCACGCTGGCCAAGCGGGTTGGTGAGTGTGGGATAGAATTTCCTCTAATCCCGATGGTATAGTTATACCGCTATGGGCGGTCGTCAGAGCCCCTTTAGTGGGAACAGGATGCACCACGAGAAGGCGGGGTTGACATTTGTCAAGGAGAGGCTGTGATGTTACGCATCACCTGACCTTACATCCCATATATATATATATATATATATATCTTATTTCCGTTAATTGTAGTGTTCTTAGAAATTGTGGCATGCTTGTAGGGTGTGGTTTTGCGTCAATGTATGTGACTTACGCCTATGATTAAATGCTGTGGGGTTTTTTTCGGTATACGAAATATTTTCTGTCAAACTTTTATAATCTTCTACTGAAATTCGCAAGGTTTTTATCGACCGTTGAAATATCTTTCTGTAACAGTGAAATTATTTCTTCCCATGACTGTTTACGAAGAAGTCCAAGCAACTAAATTCATAGAAACGAAAAAAAGGCAACGCAAATATAAAATAGAGCACTTGTCTCATTCACACCAAAACCCAACACATCACCCCAGCGATGATAAGTGAAGAATGATCTTCGTCATGCGAAGAAACAGGTTCCGAGTGGTACAGTTGTGTGCGAAGATGGGCTTGTCCTAATCCAGTGTTTTTTAAACTGTGTTCCGCGAAACCTATAAAAATCTGGCAATAGCACTGGACAACACACAATTTGCCTATGAAATAAAAATTGCGAATCTTGACAAATTTCAATGTGCTGAACAGGAAAATGAGACAAATTGTGCTCTTGTTTAGGAAACTCAGTCTGCAACATATTGCGTCATATTGCATCAGCCCATCATACACACCACCATCCTGTAGCTATTGCATCATTGTCTGATGCAGTGCAGTTGAGTCATGACATCGCTGATGTAAGATGATGCAATTTTTAGTATGAACTGAAGTCTCCTTAGATGAGCTAGTGTTTGTGCGACTTCCTCTTCCTTGGCTACTCTCCCATTTACTCCTGCATTATATTACAAAAGTAATTCCAGCACTACTGATGCCTCGTAACGGTGTTAATTGTCGAAATAACTTTTGTTATATTTGCGGGGAAGTGACTTTGCAATCCAGAAAAAGGCCATATATACGCCAATGAGCCATTATATTATATCATATTATGAGTGACAAACCCGCGTCTGGAGACTAAAATCGTGGCCGCAGGTGGAGTTCACAGAGCAGTTATATATACAACCCGAGGACCGGCTTTCGGTTAGTAGAGTGTTCGGAGTCAGAATGTGAAAAGCTGTCGATTTATCGGAGTTTGATAAAGGACAAGTTGTGTTGGTACGGCACCTCGGAACTACGATCTCGGAAACGGCGCGGCTTGTGGGTTGTTCACGTGCCGCTCTAGTGAGTACGTATCAAAAGTGGTGCACAGATGCCCAAACGACGAACCGTCGCCCAGCAGACTGTCGCGCATTGTTCACAGCGACCGCAGGGCCACAGTGCGACAAATCACCTGCAGCTACAACAGTAGCGATCAGGGCATTGTGTTACAGCACAGAGTCCTTCGCAGCCTTCTGCGCATGGGCCAGCGTAGCCGAAGACCCAGCCGGGTCCCCATGCTCACTGCACGTCATCGCCAACAACGCATGAAATGGGTCCAAGATCATCGAGACTGGACCGTGGATGATTGGAAGAATGTGGCCATGTCTGACGAATCAAGATTCCTGGTGCATCACGTAGACGGCCGAATGCGGATATGCCGATTGCCATCGGAGGCTATGGCTCCTGGATGCATTGTTGGGCGGAAACAGGCCGGCGGCGGCGGCGGCGGTGTTATGCTCTGGGCGATGTTTTCTTGGGACACTTTAAGCCCCATTATCGTAATAGCACAATCCCTGACAGCTGTTAGGTATCTGAACGTCGTTGCGGACCAAGTTCACCCATTCATGGCAAACTGTGTTCCTTGCTGTTTATGGACATTACCGACAGGACAATGCTCCGTGCCACACTGCTAGAATCATCAAGGAGTGGTTCGAGGAACATGCTGGCGACTTTCTGTTAATGCCCTGGCCTCCAAATTCACCAGAAATGAACCCAATCGAATATTTGTGGTTCGACTAGGAAAAGCGGTTTCGCGCTAAATCACCACCACCCCGAAATCTACGGGAACTGGAGGACCTGCTGTTAACATTATGGTACCTGATACTCCAGGATACCTATCGCCACCTCATCGAATCGATGCAGCTGCTTAGCTGGCTACAAGGGGTCCTACAGCTTACTAGATAGATGGTCATAATGTAATGGCTCATTGGTGTTGTACAGTATATATATATATACACTATCTACCAACAAGTAATTGGACACCTGTGATAGCAAAGAAAAACGAAGTTTATTCACCTTCAATAGTTGGTGGAGCCTCCACGAGCGGCGATTACAGCTGCGACCCTCCGGGGCATACTCTCAACAAGGCGTTGTACGACGGCTAGCGGTATTTTCTTCCACTCGGCTTCGAGAAGACAGGTCAGTTCCTTCACCGATTTCGGGAGGTGGAGGCACCCCTTAAGTCGACGCTCCAACTCGTCCCAGAGGTGCTCGATAGGGTTAAGGTCCGGGCTCTGCGTAGGCCAGTCCATTCGATTAACCCCATTGTCACCATACCAAGCCATGGTGGACCTTGCAACATGACAGGTGGCATTGTCATCCTGAAAGTAACATGGGTCCACCCTGTAAAACTGCCACAACGTAGGGAGCGCATGGTCATCCAAAATGGTGCAGTAGGTCTCGGCGTTGAGTCTACCAGGAATTGCGACCAAGGGTCCCGTGCCATACCAGGAGAAACACCCTCATAGCATAATTCCACCACCGCCGAACTTCACAGTTGGCACAATACATTCCGGCAGGAGGTGTTCTCCAGCCAGACGCCAAACCCAGACCCTGCCATCCGAACGGTAGAGGGTGAACCTTGATTCGTCGCTCCAGAGAACCTGTTTCCACTGTTCAACGGTCCACTGTCGACGTTCTTTGCACCACGTTAGCCGAGCAGCGCTATTGGACTTGGTGATCAAAGGCTTGTGGGCGGCAGCACGTCCATGATAACCGAGCAGATGGGCTTCCTTACGGATGGTATTCATCGAAAGAACACTCCCGGATGCCTGTTGAAACTCCTCGCGGATGTGGCCCATTGATTTCGTGCGGTTCTTCCGAATCTCAGTGGCGCAACGCAAAAAGTCCGGAATGTTGATGACAATGATGTCAACATATCTTAGAGCAATCCCAGGTAAAGGATGATTGGCAGCATATCTATCCTCGAAAAAATGTAGATAGATATTAGCCAAATTGCTAGAAAAGCGACTGCCCATCGGGATATCACGAGTTTGGAGGTAAAGCCCATCGCCCACGGTAACGAAATTGTTATTAATATAGAAATCCAGTAGGAAATGCCAATACTGTTCTGTAGTCCGGGCTCGAATTTCGTATGTATGTTTAGGGCTACCTGCCACAGACCCTTCAATGAAATTGAGGTGAAGAGGTTTTTAAAGTCGTAAGTATCCACAGATGTGACAGTCACTGAGCCAAGTGTCTCCAAGACTCTGTTATTGCTCCCAATAATCCAAGTCGAACCCAACCTGCGAAGAGCCACGGACAAGTATCTCTGAAGCAACCCACCCGCTTTACTATTGTAACAGTTGCGTCCACTAGTAATGAAACGGTAGGAAACAGGTTCCTTATGAAACTGACTTGATCCTGACGACCTTACCCTAGAAAAAAACAACAGATCGTCTACTTATGTTTGTTACCTCAATTTAGAGGTTCAGGTGAACGAGGAGGGAAGAGGCTTGGTGAATTTATTTGATAAAAGAAACTCTTTTGAGTGTGATATCATTCACTACACTCACTGGTCATCCAATATTGCAAAAGTTATACATCGCAATCTACTCGTCTCTCAGTTTCATAGAATAGCTAAAATTTGCTATACACAGCTCTTGCTTGTAAAAAATCTGAAAGCTCTTCTTTCTAAATTGCAATCTAACAATTTTCCTAGAAATTTCTTAAGACATCATTTTAACCATTTAATTTTGAACTATAATTCGGTGTCCAAGAGTTTCAAATTATACATTGACATGCTTTATTAACCTAGGACCTATCAATTTTAAATATATAGGTAACATAAAGTGCTATTTGGTGGGTCCCTAATAGCTGAAGATCTTATCTACATACACAGTTTTGCATCTTGTCAATTCACACATTTTTTTGCTTACCAGGTAGTTGTTTAACCGTGACCACCTTTCTTATCAGTGTATGTATTTGGGTTCTTGTGGGTGCTCTGTTTTGTGTGACTTTTTGTCATGGTGGGTTTTGTTCTGCCGGTAAGCTTTTAATTCTTTTTTTAGTTTTATGAATTTTTGTGGCCTAGGGAGCATGACCAACCGACAATTTTGGCTTGCCTTGTCGCTTTGTTGGTACTAGAAAGGCCACTCCCACAGGTTGATGCTCTCCTGATGACGGCAACCTGTTTCAGTTTTCACTTGTTTTGAATTTTTTTTATTTTGTTCTGTAATATTTTCATTCTAAATAAATACATGTATATATGTATATTGGAGCCATTTAGTGTTTCTCACAAAATGCCTTCAATTTATGAACAATTTTTTAAGAAAAATTCGCTTTTTTTTAATGAGTTTACACTGTCATTTTGCTGCTCTGGTAATTGTTTTACTGGGCGTGTAATACAATTTTATTCATTTTTACTGGAAAACGCTGAAAACTGCAGATTTTTTTGCGTTTACTACTGAAAATTTCCAGTAAGGGTTGGAGTCCCTAAAATAAGTTGGATACCGTTCACTCCGGAAAACATTTCGCATATACTTTCGAATTTTCATAATGCACACAGTTCTGCCGCTAGATGAAGTAAGTTCGTATTTCTGTTTTCCGCTTGTCTCTCCGCTTCTAGAGTTCCAACTGAAAAAAAAATCTATTTGCGCTTAATACCATTCTCTGTGATTAAGATTTCTCATATTATCCACTTAATATGAGAAATATTAATCACGATAGGGTGTATATGTATAACTTGTTTTCTTGCTGTATTTGCTTCTAAAAGACGTATTGGAAAATTTATTCCCTCACATAGAGCCAACTCCCACTGCAAAAAGATATTTTGCGTGTATTTTCTTCTACTTTCTGCTATTAGGAGGTACCAGTGTATATTTGTAATATTTGCAAGAGGGTATCCACTTCTGAAAATCCAAATCAAGAAAGCCTTTCTTGATCAGATGTCCTAGACTTCAAAGAATATTTGCACGCTTTTCCTCTTTAAATAACGCACAATTTTCCCTCTGCTTTCAAACGTTCGAACCGAACTTATTTTCTCCTTCAGATACCTTCTACTATGAGAAACATTTTTTTGCGTGGATATTTTGATTTATCATGGCACATTTGTGACTCTATGGCGCATACATATTTGGACGCCAATTACCGTTTTTAAAGATGGGGTTGAAAAGGTCATTTTGTATCGGATAACATTCACTGCGCAGGGCACTGCGTATATCATTTATTTTAACTAATGCGTATATTTATTCGATTTTCTTTTTGTTTCTGAAAGCTTCCATTGCGAAAAATATTTCGTGTACATTTTTTAGTTACTCGTAATGCGCAGTCCTACCACTAAGGGCTGGAAATGCGTGTCTGCATCTGATGTCATAACTCAGCTTCAAAAAGGCTGATTGAAAGAAAATTTTCTGAGTAGGATAGCAGCCAATATGACGAAGATTCGCGTACATTTTCTGCTTCTAATGATGCACGGTTTGTCTGCTAGGCGCGGAACTGTTTACTTCTATATTCGTTCATATTTCCGTTTCTGAAATTTGCGATAGAAGAAAGTTTTTTTGCCCCATGTAGATTTTTGCGAATAACATTTTTTCTTTTGCGTGCATTTTCAACTACTATAATTATATTTGCTGACAGAGACGCCGATGGATAGATATTGCAACCGCATCTCTGCTTCTAAACTGCCGATTTAAAATGTTCTTTTGCTTTTCATCGGATCGTATTCTCAATGGAGAGCATATTATATAAACTCTGCTTCAAAATTTTATCCTCCAATCAATGTTCGATTATTACTGCGTTTAAGAGGGCTATTCGATAAAGAATGATCATAATTGTTATTTTACTAGAAAATTGTGTATATTATTACCATACTTTAGAAGCAAAGTAAGGTCCGTCCGCCCCGGTGGCCGAATGGTACGAGGCGTTGGATTCGAATCCCAGATGAGGCATGGATCTTGTGTTTATATTACGGCACTGCCTCTGTCCTCTCCCTGGAGCCGGTTGGTGGTCCAAAAGAAAGGTCCAACCAAGCTGTGTTACAATGGCAGATAACGTAGTAAACTTGTGTGCTTCTTTTTGACCTTGGTGGTTGTGGTTGAACTTTACGCGGCTATGAAATTATGTTTCTGTCTGAAGAAAACGCCAATTGAAGCTTATAAAATGCCTAAAGAAGCTTATGGTGAATTAGTAATTCCTTATAGTACAACTCGTAGGTAATTTAAGATGAGCTAATTTTGTTGCTGTGAAGAAAATGGGGTCGTAGTGAGCTAATTTTGTTACTGTGAAGAAAACGGGGTCGTAGGTAGTGAGCTAATTTTGTTACTGTGAAGAAAACGGGGTCGTAGTGAGCTAATTTTGTTACTGTGAAGAAAACGAGGTCGTAGTGAGCTAATTTTGTTACTGTGAAGAAAACGAGGTCGTAGTGAGCTAATTTTGTTACTGTGAAGAAAACGGGGTGTAATAACACACACTCATTCCTTCCCTTTCTTGTGGGCTCGTGTTGCGTTTTATGGCCGCCCCGTCATATTTACGCTCACCATTTTGTTAATGCGCTCGACCAATGGATGATATCATAGGAATGGGTTAACACCGGGATTGCGTTTACCTTATTAGTTGTGTTCAGGTGCCTTTTTAAAATCATTTTGATTACACTGGAAACTGCCTTTCAATTCCACCTTTTGCTGATGTCACCTTCGCGATTTCCATGTAGATTGACCGAAAAAACTAAAAGAAGTGCCATATAAAACAAAAAAATTACCTAACAAATGCGCATTTATTTTTATTCCCTTGCAAAACTAACTAATTAAGAAAAGAAGAGGTGCATGAAACAAAACAAAAAGAATCTGAAAAACAATTTAATCTAATCTGAAATTCTTTATTTTGCTAATTTTTTACACATGAACCTTAAAACAAAACACAGATTAAACGAGAAATACAACTTCTCTTACAGTTTTACAGTTTCTGTGCCAAACCATGCCCTATAAGAAAAAAATAAAAAAATGAAAAAACCTTAAAAATACAATTTAACTTTTTACAGTTTCTGTACCAAACATAGTTTTTGTTTTAACGTTAACAAAAAACATGCCCAAGAAAAAACCTTTAAAAGGCAACTTACATTTTCTGACAGTTACTGCGCCAAATTGAAATTTTGAATTTTACTAACAAAAAAATTATTTGTATATTTTTAGTTTGCCATGGCAAACTGAAAGTTTTAATTTCATGAATCCAGAATTCCAAAGCACAACAAAAACCATGTAGATTTTCTAGTGTCTGCCAACAAAGCTTTAAACATTAGAAGGCTCCTTTCCACTTCTACTGGCACCACAGAAGAATGCTTGAAATAAACTACGTCACTTTGTTGAAAGTCTCCTGAAATTTCAACAAGGCAAAATTTTCTCCCCGATAGCACATCTGCAACTAAGCACAGCTTTTCATATCCTATATTTTTTTCAAAACTTGCTCAATTTCCCCATGCACAGTCGTTCCCACTTTTCCAGTCACAATGTCTAGGTCATTCACAACTTCCTTCATCAAATCTATTTGATGCACTTCTGACTTCTCCAATTAAGTAATGGCACCAGGCAGAAATCCAAAATTCGACATTATGAAGGAAAATTTACCTGCAGTTTCAGAACCAGGAAGTTGTCTCTGCGCAACTTTAATCGAGACCGCTTCGCTGCTGTCAAACGAGTCGATGATCTTCATCCAAGGAAAATTCATCCAAAAATGCTCTGTTAACTAGTTTATTACGCTTGGTTGGTAATTAACCTTTCTTAACTCGTTGCTTCTTGAGGTTGACGTTGTAAAATAATGATTACAGTTCTACGTAATTGATGATAATAAGTACGACGTTTAAATATTCATAGAGGGCATCAGTGCCTTTTAAACCTATTTATTATTCTCTTTGACTTAATCTTAGAAGGTTGTTCGCAGTTTTCCTTGTCTTACTCACTCTTCACGCAAATAATAATAGTCTTTCTCCTGAAACCGCTTTTGTTACATTATCACCTTGGTCATTCGCTCGCCTATCTCCCGCGCACGCGGAGAGGACTCAATTCCTCGACTAGCTTAAAGACGTCCTGGGTCGTCAACCATTTAAGGCACCGCTTGCATCTTCTCTTGCGACCGCTTCCTTGTAATCCCGCGCGTTGTTTGTCCGCAACTCCCTTGTTCGCCGGAGAATTCACCCCCAGGAAGTGACCTATTCTAACCCTTTCGCCACCGAAAACGCCTTGGGATTGCTGGCGTCGGCTTCACAAAGCCCCAAAGTAGAATTTAAATTGTATCCGCCTTCCGTTCGGTTACTTTGAAGTGAAGAAGGCAGCGGTGCTAATAATGTTAACTTGACAAAGCCTCAAGCACTGAAACGAAAATTGCAAATGGCTTTTCATTCTCATACCATTGCAGGTGGATTCTAGAAAAAGCGTTTCAACGGCGCCATTGATAAGCCATACCTCCTGACTGGGTGACAAAGATAAAAGTTTCCGACGCATCGTGGAAACAAAGGAAATGGAACACGAAGGTGAAAGAAAAGTTGCGAATGATATTTAATATTTTTGCATAAAATTCTAGCACTAAGTCTCCATAATAGCTCTTTTTATTGAAAATATCAAACCATGCAAAATAATGACTTAAAATGATCGAAAACCCTTTAAAAAATGCCATATTCCGTAAAAATCGTGAAAAAATGCCTTATAACAAAGGTACTTAAATCAATGATAACAAGGAACTGTATACCAATTATACTTAAAATAGTATAACTATACTAGTAATCCGAACTTCCTTGGAGTAGAATAGAAATAAAAGTTTCCAAGCTTTCGCACATCAACCAGATGGCTTTTTCAAGAAAGGCAGACAGCAAACTGAAGGTTTGGACAGCTGTCCTGATCTTTGACTGCTATCCAAACCTTCAGTTTGCTGTCTGCCTTCCTTGAAAAAGCCATCTGGTTGATGTGCGAAAGCTTGGAAACTTTTATTTCTATTCTACTCCAAGGAAGTTCGGATTACTAGTATAGCTATGCTATTCAGGTTTAAATTCTCTCTCAAACGAACTTGGCATTTCGTTATAGCTGAAAATTATTTCTAATTATTATGTCACTCTCACAGCTTGAGTTCTCTTTAATCTTCTTCTCTCTGTTTAATAGTAACAGATGAAGAGCATGGGTCGGGCCAGGAAGGTTAATGGATGCAAGCGAAATTGTTAACTAGTGCTAGGTCATACAACTCTGCGGAGGACATGACATATATATATTTTTTAAAACAATTTTAGGTGGGAATGTTACCTGCATCCATGGCCTTGCAGAAACCCATTTCCAACTAGGTCTTTGTGGAAGTGAGAAAATGCAGAGTTTTTGCTGGTCCTTGATAAAGCCAGGGCTCAGTATTCTCGACACCTTCTACATTCAGTTGTTTTATTTTATTTTTTTATCATTTCTCCTTTTACTCACACCGGTAGATACATAGCCTTTTCTATGTTGTACTTGGTGTGAGTCAAAATTATATATGTATTTTTTTGCTTAGGTATCTTCTTAATAGTATGTGAATTCTGAATTTTCAAAACTGCTGCGTTGCGCGTTTTGATCTTCAGGTTATTTTGCAACTTTCGTTTTAAATTCTAAAGTTTTTCCTTAGTCTTCAGTATATATATATATATATATATATATATATATATATATATATATATATATATATATATATATATTCTATAAAGAAGATACCTAAGCAAAAAAATACATATATAATTTTGACTCACACCTAGTACAACATAGAAAAGGTTATGTATCTACCTGTGTGAGTAAAAGGAGAAAAGATAAAAAAATAAAATAAAACTTTATTTTTGTAGTACAACATAGAAAAGGTTATGTATCTACCTGTGTGAGTAAAAGGAGAAAAGATAAAAAAATAAAATAAAACTTTATTTTTTTATCTTTTCTCCTTTTACTCACACAGGTAGATACATAACCTTTTCTATGTTGTACTAGGTGTGAGTCAAAATTATATATGTATTTTTTTGCTTAGGTATCTTCTTTATAGAATGTGAATTCTGAATTTTCAAAACTGCTGCGTTGCGCGTTTTGATCTTCAGGTTATTTTGCAACCTTCGTTTTAAATTCTAAAGTTTTTCCTTAGTCTTCAGTTTTGCTCTTAAGTATATATATATATATATATATATATATATAGTTATTACTTCATTAAAACGAGTACAAGATCCAGTGCTCCAGAGAAGTTCTAGATTTTAGCTGAATTTGACATTAGGAACTGTTTTTATTTTATAGTCACCCCAGAGGTGCACGCCTTTCAGACGGAACCACTGACATCCCACCTGTCGGAAAAATCATATGATCTGTAAAATGAAATTTCTTTATGATGAGAAATTAAATAAAAAAATGCTGCCGCTTAGAGAGTGTCTTTTGGTTTCCCCCTAAATCGTTAAGATATTGTTCGTACTCTAAATTTCTTGAATTCAATTTCCGAGGTTTCAGCAAACCTTTAATGAGCAAACCGCAAGCAGATTTGAAACTGTTTTGTCATTTCGTGTTTGAGTGCCGTAGCGCGTAATCGATAGTATCAAAATGAAAACGGGCGTCGAATTAAAACGAAGCCCATGTTTGTGAGAGCAGCGGCGCCGACGGCCGAGGTTTTGCTGCGGTCGAGCAACAAATGTATAAAGAGAGAGCGAGCTTGCAACCCTGTTGGTGATTGGCGGTGCAGGTGCTCCGTATTTTGCCGAAGAGATGAGGCGACCTATGTTGACCCTGCATTAGCCGAGCGGCGTGCCATAATGTGATTAGTGATGAAAGCAGGTTACTATCCTCCGCCTTCTCTGTTATCGTTGCTAATGACGACAGCGCCGGAGTCGCGTAGTCCATCGTACGAGATGAATGTTTTATAAGCACCTGACAGCGGGCCATTAGCGAGGCTTACCCAGGTGGATTTTTTCCTTCTCCGGCGTGCGTTGTAGCTTCAGGGAACGCCCGAGGCCCTTTTACTCTCTCTCTCTCTTGTGTGTCGCTCTTTCTTTGGCTTTGTTTCTTCCGCCTCCCGTGATCTGATGTTATCTTCTTTCCTCCAGTAACCTGCACCTCCTTTTCTCCATTACTCTTTTTTTCTTTTTTTTCTTCAGTGCGTAAGAAATAATATTCTTTATCACTTACTGCAGAGAGTGAAGGTCTTGAACCCACATTTTTGTGGGTTTAAATATTTATCCTCTGACAGCGCAAATAGTAGGGAGTTAGTGAAATGCTGACGGCACATTAGTTGGAAACGTGCATCATCTGACACAGAAAGCACATTATATGGTACACTAGCTGTACTCTGCGTAACTACGCCAGTCTAGCAAGTTTCGTAGGTAAACAGTAAAACCTCGAAAATCCGGCACTTTTCTAATTTCGTTTTAAGATCCGATGTTACACCAATAACCATGGAAATCTCCCGATGTACCGTCTCAACAACACATCGCGAAATCGTCCGATCTCAGCGTGCGAATTGCCGATAGCCGCTACGTGTAACATCGGGAGGTTTCTCAAATTCGTCATCTCATTGGGCAGCGCTGAAGTGACGCGGACCAATGAAGCGACGAATTGGCGTGTACGTTTTAAATGCATGTCGAATGTGTGATTATGATCTGTGCTTGGTGGCGGCAGTATGTGGATTCGATCGTGTGATGACATCTACGTCGGCCTTCGCGATGTATCGTAGTTTCATCAGTTGAAAAACCGAAACATCGATGTAAAATTCACATCGAGTTTTCGCGATGTGTCGATACATCGCCCAGCTCTAGCAGTTGCTCTGGCTTTTTTCAAGTTTTTGCCTAACCATTCGCTAAATTCAATTTTTTTCGACAGAGTTTTGTGATAAATAGTACAAAAATGTAATCGCCAATATTTTCGCCAAAACGGTTTTTGTTTTCATCTCCAAAACGGTTTTTTTTTTTTTTTTCGCAAATTCCGAAGAATACAATCGACAGCACGACCCTGCATATTTATAAGGCGTAGACGCGCAAATTTTCGTTAAAGTGACCTGTTACGTATAAGTTCGTGCTTTACGTAACGCCCTTTCAGCAATTTTTGGACAGCTTCAGAAATCCAGAATTTTCATAAATCCGACACTCGTCCGGTCCCTTCGAGGTTTTACTGTGTATTTGGTTTTTAGGTAACTAGCCATTCATAGATTTTGACGGAGTGGCTTAGAACGGATTCTGATTCTTCGTAAAACTAAAACTTTCGATCTGTAAGTTTATTGGTGTAAAAAAAAAAAAATAAACATACAACACCGAGCGCACGTCAACCGGACGGATTGCTTTCTTAAGGTTCTAAACTGTAGCGTACACACACAATGTAGAATAAACACGACGAAATTAATTGGCGTGTTTACAGTTTTTGAAAACTTTCAGCCCGCACCATCGCGTTTTAGGTATCTCTCATGCACATATTGATCACGATTTTACGTAATAATGAAATATTAAATTACACATAATTTATCTGAAGATGAGCCATACGTATGGCAACTCGTATGATACATTCTCATTGCAGACAATTAGGTCTCGTTGGGATCTCGATAGATTTTCTAACAGCAGCTTCTTTTTGGGATGTGTAATTGGATATGCATTTTGCCTCTTGCCAAACAGGAATGGAAGTCGCTGGCCGCAAGCGTGCAGTAATAATAGCCAATTTCTTTAAAAAGTTTTTCAAAATGTACTGGGGACAGCAAATCTTCTAAGTGTATTGAATACATGCATATCTGAATGCATTGCAATAATTTGAAGGCACTGCAATATCAGAAATATGGAGGGTACTCAGAAATATTGGAGAGGACACATCCCCCCCCCACACACACACCCCGTCGTCCCCGCCAGCGACGCCCATGCAAACAGGTGGCAAATAGGAATCGCTGTCCCCATCGCTAGCAAATAGGAATTGGGTGGGACGCAAGCGTGCAGTCATAATAGCCAATTTCTTTAAAAAGTTTTTCAAAATGTACTGGGGACAGCAAATCTTCTATACATGCATATCTGAATGCATTGCAATAATTTGAAGGCACTGCAATATTGGATATATGGAGGGTACTCAGAAATATTGCAGAGGACACATCCCCCCCACCCCGTCGTCCCCGCCAGCGACCCCTATGCAAACAGGTATAGCTGAAAGTTGAATAAGACCTCTCCAGCAAGAGTAGTAGTTGATTTTTCATCTTTTATGCTCCTGTCATGCTCCTTAATTCTGGTCCTGATTGATCGCCCGGTAATTCTTACATAAAACTTGACTGTTCCATCCTCATGACGCAGATGAATGGCATAGATCCCAGCGCAGTCTACCATGTCGTTTTCTATGATATTTGTCAAAATTGCGCCAACAGATTTTGGAAGCATAATGCCAACCTCCAACCCAATATTTCTAAGCAAGTTCTTAAAAAGTAGGAAAACTCTGGTGTATGCGGAATACCACCTACGAATTTGGTCTTACTCATATTTTGTACTGCTTCTTGTCTATTCATGGAGCTTTGCACTTGTTTTCGTATGCTACACATTTTTTCTTAGGGAAACCAAGTATTTAGGAACGATGTTTCTCGAAAAATAGATAGAACTGACCGCACATATAATGGAGCTGTTTGATCTTAATTATATTACCCATTAACGGAAAATATAATAGTAAATTACAATAAATTGAATAAGAGAATAAATTATGTTTGGAAAGTGGAGTTTTACGGCATCATGAGAAAGACTTTAAAAATATTATCATATAAATAGATCAGTATTTTTGAAATTATATTGTCTCACGTTAGTAAATCAAAAGAGCGCAGAAATTTCTAAAACTTGCCAAGAACGCCAGCTTGCTATCCGAAGGTGGACGCACTGATTTTCTTAGTAGGTTTTGGAAATTTCTGTGCTTACTACACATTCAAAAACACAACTCACAGAAATATTGTTAGGACTATTTGGAAACGCAAACGACTATATGAAAACGGTCAGTTCAGTCATTAAACTTGGAAAACGATAGGATAAAGATTAATTGAAATAGTTTAACTCACCTTCATTTTACAGACAACATCGCCATTTTTGCAAGTACCCCTCAAATCTACAGCGTATGATCCAAGAACTTGCTGATCAAACCGAAGAAGTGTGTTTAAAAATCAACTTACGGAAAACAAAATTTGTGTACATCGCTTTTAACAGGAACTAAGATTTAGAAGTTGATGGGGTAAATTTTGAAGTAACTGATGCCCACATCTACCAAGCAAGGGTCACATCTAAGGAAAAATTAATACGCGCCTAAAACTTGACTTCAGTGCATTTGGAAGAAATAGTACAATTTTCAAGAGCAATTAGTCATTATGTCTTAAAAGGAAAGTGTTTAATCAATTCATCCTTCCAGCACTTACTTATTTATTGATCAGAATCTTGGGCCTTAACTTAAAAGGGCCGTAACACTTAAACAACCTTTTTTTTTTTTTGGGGGGGGGGGGTTGACCTGATGAAATGGAACTCAATTTCTTGAACATTGTTTAATAAGCCTTATAATAATAAAGCTTATAGAATGGTTCAATTTAAAATCATAATTATATGCGTATAAAGCAGATTTTCGTAAGTTTTACAGTAAAATGCTGAAATTAAAATTACTCACGAATGAGAGTTAAAATTGCACTAAGCATTACAGTATGCTGAGGAACGAAAGGGAATTGCATTTTGGTTCTACATTATGTTCCAAATTTTGTTCAACTTTAGAGGAATTTCTATCGTTCTACTCCGCTCCTTGCTTTTCGTATCCACTGCCGAGTGGTGTCCTCGAAGAAGCAATGTTCGGAAGTACTTGTAGGATCAAACTCGATCAACGGAACCCCATTATTTTTTATGAATAACAATGAGCTTGTTGTTGTGGTTGGAAGAGAAGACTGGAGTGATTATCAAATTCGCCGCCCCAGTGGCGCAGCGGTCTAAGCGATGGCCTCTGATCATTCGTCCAAAAGGGGTCCGGGTTCGAATCCCAGTGAGGCATGGATGTTGTGCTTGTATTACGGCACTGGCTCTATTCCTTCCCTGGAACCAGTGACCCTAAATCAGGGACGGGTGACTGCTTATAACCCATTGCGTTGCTCACGGTGGTCGTTAAACTTCCAGTAAAAAAAAAAAAAAAAAAAGTTAATAAAATTCGTCTGAGAAAACACCCGTCAGATTCGCTAGGAAATGTAGCAGTGCTTTGTAAAGTTGACTTCAGCTGTAAAAATTGCTTAGTTATTTCTTTTCGTTGAAGTTGTAGGTATTTTCTAATACTGCGCACCATATCTCTTTCATCAAGTTCAAAGCTGTTGTAGCCTCCCTAGTGGCGTATTTGGCCTAAGCGCTGGCTTCTGACAGTTCGTCCGATATACTTGTATGTGTTGGTTCGAATCCCGGTGTTGTGCTTTCTTACGGCACTGCACTCTCTCCCTTCCCTGGAACCAGTGGCCCTAAATTAGGGAAGGTCGACTGCTTGGAGCCCATGGAGTTGTTCATGGTGGTCTTTAAACCCTCAAACAAAAAAAAATACCTGTTGGATAACTTCCTCTGATTTTTTGTTCACTGTGTACTATGTTTTCCTTTATGTTGGGTTAGGAAGAAAGTAGTGTCTGTAAATACAAGCTGAGGCGTAAATAGGCATTTCTACGCCCGGGGTAAACTCAAAACACTGCCCCCCCCCCCCCCCACACACACACCTGCTTGCACCGAAGTCGTTAAGACAAAAAAGATTTGCCGCCTGGTGCTTGAAATATTATAATCATGCGTATTGCACGAGATTTTAGATCAGTAGAATTGGTCTTATGTGTTATATAAATATTTTTACACAAATTTGCGATTTTTCTAAATAACTAACACTGGCCACCGGGAGTTAATTCTGACGTTTCGCTTCACAGTGAATTTTGTACTATCTTCTATTTTTTTTTATCATATTCTCTTATAGTTAATTGATAACTAATAATCGTTAACAATTGTGCAATAGATTTTATTAACCAGCTAGTTTTTCGAAGGACCAGAGAAAGACCTTTGCAAAGTTACTGCTGCTATTACTGCTATTTTCATAGTAGTTTAACAATCTAACGCTTAAATGTTTTTATTGGGGCATGATACACTAAATAAGGAACAGTGGAGATAGGTACCATTTCTTATCCCAAACGGGGAACGGCATTTCACCCTCTTTAATTGCGTCGGAAGAAGGTACGAAATGAGGAACAGCACTCAGCAGAAGGGTTTCGCACGTTTCTCTTACCCTTACTTACATCAAGGATGTTCTGATTAGTGAAGCCCACTGGATGCGGAACGTCATTTAGGTCGGTAAAATACAAAACCTGAAAATGGCGATAAGATTCCCAATCGCTTCGGAGTTTCGGACCTTTGGTAGCACATTAAATAGACTAAATGCAGCTTGCTGAAGAGCAATTATACCGAATTGCCCTCAGAGAATCTTCGAGAATGACATCCTTGTCTTGCAACGTACATACAACCACGCCTTCATTTCTGATTGTGAACAAATTATATCTTCTGCAGATTTTGAGGAAGATAGGCTGCGAAACTGGCGAAAAATATTATAGGCGAATTCTGTAAATGGACAAAGTATAGCAACAAAAAGGTGTGCCAAAAACTGGTGCAAAAGTTTGAATTCCAATTTTAGTCAGATTGTAAGCAATGAATTTTGCGCCCTCTCCTAAACGTCACCCGACCCGCTTGTCCTGCGCCCTAGTTACGCCTCTAAATGCAAGGCAACAGAAAAGTGCTAATTACTGTATATATAAGTACAAATCGGTCCAAAGTGTACTCGCCATCGTTTGCCACGACCTGCAAAAAAGTGAGTAAGTGCGCGTTCGACATCGACCCGGTTGGTGAACCGCTGTCCGTGTAGGAAATGCTGAAACGACCTGAAAACATGATATAATCTCTTGGGGCAATATCCGAGAGAATAGGCTGGTTGCGACAGCAGCTCCCCGCCCTATCTTGTGACAGGTCACCCGTGCTGTGTGAGGTGTCGCTCCATCCTGCTGTAGGAAGACGCCCTTGCGGTTCAGCAGTGCTGGCCGTTTCGACGTGAGTGATGCGTGTAGATCGTAGAGCTGATTGCAGTACACATCCACATCGGCGGTAATAGTGGTGTTGTTCGGCAGCAGCTCAAAAACACGACACTCCGCATATCCCACCAGACAGACAGCAGGACCTTACGTGGGTGTAATCCGGCTTTGGTGATCAGCCTGGGCTTCTGTTTTGGGTCCAACTACTGTTCCCGGGCGCTGACATTGTCTTACAGGACCCATTTCGCGTCACCTGTCACAGTGCGATCAGCTTGGTCATGTGCTAGCAGGGAAATGCATGCACTTATGCGATTTGCTTTCTGCTCAACAGGGAGTTAATGGGGTACCCAAACTCCCGTCTTTCGCTCTTTCCAAAGTTGACGCAGGTGCGTGATTATGCTCGTGTGGGTGGTCCCAGCTGTTCGGCCAACTCCCGCATGGTCACATGTGGGTTGATCTCTACTAAGGTCTTCACAGCATGTTCATGTCAACTATTGCGGGTCTTCCAGCTTTTGGGATGGTCTGATAGGTCAAAATTTTCCTCTAGAAACCGTTCGAACTCACGACAGCACTGACGATGTGATATGGTATTGGGGTGCATGCTGGTAATGTTCGTTACAACACTTGCGGGTGTGCTACCGGACGAAACTCATACAGCATGCAATTACGGATGTGCTCCTTGTCCGCTTCCATGTTGGCCGGCGCTTATACTCTTCGCCTTCTGACGGCTAACTGCCACTGACTATAAAGTCACTTACCTGCTGGTGTCCTGCGCAATCTCAGTGGCCCAAATGCGTCGTGATCGGGGCTTCGACTTCGGGTGCGTCGTCATCGGACATTACTTTCTGTGTAACACAATATATAATGTATCGCTGTACAAAGTTGATACGTTATGTACAATGTACAGGAAAGAAGCATTGCCGTGTACAACTTGAAAAAAAACCAAAACCAAAGGGTTAACTCCTGCCATTTCTTTCTCTCCCATGGTAACTACATGGTACTACATGTTACGGTTGTTACTGTATCTTAATTAAATAATTATTCCTAAATCAAAATTTTTTTGTGTTAAAAATATTCCGGAACGCTGTTTGTGCGCGTTCCGCCAGAAAAAAAGGCTGTAAGTGAAACACGTACAGAGGCTGCTGATAATTCAAAAAAACATGGAGAGGTGCATGCTTGGTGAAACCAAAAAAGATAGAAAAGAAGCTCATGGATTAGGAAAATGAAAACAAAGGTGTTACAAGAGTGGGTGACGTCATGATCAAAGTAAAGTGCCTGAAGTGGTAATGTAGTGGACATATTGCTAGAGGAACTGACCACACACATTATTGGGCATCTGAAATTCCAGATTCAGTGGATGTTGTTCATGGCGATGGTGTGCTACGGGGATTTTAAAGGATTTTAGTATTAATTTATTTTCAAGCAAACTCATCCGGCATTGGCGGTGCTCAGGAACGCTTTCAAAGGCTGTAAGGGTAATTAGAGGTTGTAAAGCAGTATTCACGATCAGCCTTTTAAGTGCTTAAATCGTTTTATTGGCCTACGCTGCAATCATGGTCCATTGTGGTCAATTCGAGACGGGCTTGGTCATCTAATTGCATTGGAGGCGTCGGACGCTTTGCCCTTTGAGCCAGTACGAGCACACAAGGGGACAGAGAGAGCCAGAAAAAGTTGCGGGAAAGTGCTTTGAGAAGCAAGGAGTTTTTTCGGATCTGTGGATGGGGAGAAAAAACGTAATGAAATGTTGCGTAGAATCACATAATGAATAAGAAAGAACAAATGATTTACTAAGATCAACCCGGGACAACTTGCACGTATATAACGAATAAGTTAAACAATTTGTGACTATAACTTTCTCAACTATTCATTTGCTACATATTTTCCGCAATGAGTTGCAACAAGGGATAAACAATCCTTGTAACAGATGATTTAGAACTGGGTTATTGTAGCAACATAAAACCCGCAGATCAGCAATGAAATAAAATTACGTTGCAACACAGGGGGAAAAAAATAGAAATCCCTTTATGGCACAAGAAATAAGTTTATGATGTTTCAGAAACTTAACACCTTGCCAATAATAAAATTGTCGTTCAACGGAGTTGGTGTGGAAGTGTATAGGTATTTCGGAGTTTTATTGCGAATGGGCTAATTTCGAGGGTAAAGTGAGAAGTGGGAGACAGAAAAGAAAAGTTCGCAATCAGTTTGGGCTAGGGAGGGGGGATCACCTAATCAAGTGATAAGTCTGACTCAAGCAGGTGTTGACCGTTGCTTATAGCACACCGACTCCGATGATAGCAGCATCGCTATTAATTTTGAGATTTTATTTCATTCCCTGCGTGTGAAATAAAAGTGTAACATATGTAGTTAAGAGGTGATGCACTTTTCTGTTGTTAACTTACTCTCTGAGTGCGCAAATTTGTGCTTCTTTTTTATAATGAATTCCTCTAAAACATTTTATTATTAGAGTGTATCACTTACATACACTATATTGACAAAAGTCACCGGATACCTAGAAGAGAAACACAACATAGCATTTATTGACATACATTAGTACGGTGTCGGTCCACCTTTGACCTTAATACATGCACTGACCCTTCGAGACATGCTTTCGACAAGGTTTGAGAACACAGCGATAGATATGCGCTTCCATTCAGTACATAATGCTGCTGCTAACTACTTCTTAGTAATAGGCCTTGGTTCCAAACTTCTTATGCGGCGCTCTGATACTCCCATGGGTGCTCTGTGGGATTAAGATCAGGGCTCTGTGCTGGCCATTCCACACACGATACGGAATTATCGTCAAACGCCGCCGTAAGAGTTTTTGCTTTATGGCTCGGTGCATTATCTTGCTGGTACCAAGAAGGCTCAGTTCTATAGTATTGCTACAGAGTTGGTAGGGCATAATTGTCCACAATATCGAGATTGACGTGCTAGTTAACAGGTTTGTCCACGATAACCAATGGGCCGGAACAATACCACGAAAAACACCCCCACACTAGTACACTGCCAGCTCCAAACTTGACCGTAGGAACAGAACACTGTGATAAATAGCGTTCCCCCGGCTGCCGCCATACCCACACATGGCCATCAGACTGATAGATCGTGTATCTGGATCCATCAGTCCAAAGGACCTGCTTCCATTGATCTACGGTCCACGATAAATGTCATTTACACCATGCTAAACGACGAGTAGCATTCCGAGTGGAGATGAAAGGCTTATGAGCAAGACGCACAACCACCGTAACCCATGGAATGAAGTTCTGTGCGAGTGGTACTTGTACATACCGAGGTTCCAGCATTTTTACTCACCTGTACACTGAGGTCTTGTACAGTAAGTACTCCGTCGATTAGCTGTAACGACTCTTCTGATGCTTCGACGTCCTCTATCACTGATTTTCTTTGGTCTGCCGGCACATTTTGCTGCTTCAGGCACGCCATGTGTCCTCCACTTATTCAGTACATCCAAAACAGCTGACTTTGGGGGCCGTTCATAAAGTACGTCCGTGATTTTTTACTATTTTTGACCCCACCCCCATATCACATTTTGTCCGATTGTTGACACCCCTTCCCCTAAAAAGTACGTCTTGATTCCCGCAAATCCCTTTATTTTTGACGACTGATTTTAGCAGTCCGTTGAGAAACAGAAAGGAATCTTCCATGCATTTACACGTTTTGCTGCAGAAAATATTAAAATATTTATTATTTAGGCATTAATTTATTCTCTAATGCTGTCGGAACTTTATCATTCTGAAATAAATATCTACAAATGAACACACGCATTCAAGGTTGCAACGCTCCCGATTATATACCATCTACAAAACACGAGAACTTAATATTAATATTCTGATTTAGCTAAGTATCATCAGAAATCTGAAATATTTCATACCTTTTTTTTTTTTTTTAACTATTAAAAGAAGAGAAAGTAAAACGAAGAAATATCATCTACTATATTTTTGTTGCTGGACGTCTGAATTACTGAACCTCCCCATGTCATATTTGGTCCCCTGTAATCTCGGACGTACTTTATCGACGGCCCCTTGGGTATGTTTAAACGCCCCTCGGTTTCTTTTATGGGCAACCCACTAATATAACACCCAACAATCTTTCCTTTCTCAAAGTCAGTTCTCTCTTGCCGCAACATTTTCACTCAACCTCACATGATCGCGGTCAGCTGCAGGCTTGTTTTTATACCGTTTGCAGCTGTACTGCGCATCTTAACGCAGCGGATCCGTTCATTTGCTTTTGAAGGGTGTCCGGTGACTTTTGTCAATATAGTGTATGTTAATATTTTATTGAATAATAAAAAGCTCAAGATTATATGCCATCCTTTTATTGTAATTGATACATAACACGTAAACTAGTGACAGGAGCTATTAATGAATGCATCATGGGGTTACTAGATAACTATGTGTAATTTAATTCTTCATTCCCGTGAATACAGAGCAAAAATCTTTTTTTTTTTTTAACTTAAAAAAAATTTAGCACGGTTGGATTTTGTCATATTTTCGTAGAAGTAACATTACTGAGAAATAAATTCTGGTAATAAACATTATTTGCAGCAAATGGTTCACTGAATGTGATGAATGAATTAGATATTTAAACTGAACGTTTTAAAAGTTCGGGTTATTTCTGAATAACTTTGTTAAAAGATTTCACTAACTAGATATTGATTTTCTTATTAAAATTCGCTAGCACGTTTTTATTTCCAATATCGATGAAGAAACAGTATTTCACGTGGTTCGGTAATTTCCGGACTTCGCCGGAAGAAATAGTGTACTTGTCTTCGGTCAGAATTAGCGGCGTTTGTAGTTTTGTAAACTAAATCAATTGAGATTTTTTCCTTCCTCAGTTTTTTTTTTTACTTAATGCTGTGCATCTCACCCGACAGTAGTCAAGTAAATCCCAAGTAGAAAATTTCGATGTGCCACCCCGGTGGCGCAGTGTTCTAAGGCGCTGGCCTCTGATCATTCATCCGTAAGGGGTCCGGGTTCGAATCCCGGTCAGGCATGGATGTTGTGTTTGTCTTACGGCACTAGCTCTCTCCCTTCCCTGGAACCAGTGACCCTAAATTAGGGACGGGTGACTGCTTATAGCCCATTGAGTTGCTCACGGTGGTCGTTAAACCTCCAATCCAAAAAAAAAAAAATTCGATGTAACGAAAATGGGTAACAGTCACTGTCAAAACCATTGTTAAAATCTGATCATGCCGCATACTGCTCCATGAAGTGAAGCAACAACAGTTAATTTCATTGTAACTCAACAATATATTTTACTAAACTATCGCCGAACATTATTTCATGACGTTTTACATAAGCGTAACAATATCTTATTGCAGTCTGCCTAAATTACGAAAACCTGGTGCTAAACGTGATAAAAGCCATTACAAAAATGTATTTTGATGCTATTATACTCGACATTAGTCAAGTAAGCGTCGTAGCGAAATTTGGTTTCCTGTGAAACCCCACGATAGGAGGGGTGGGGAGGGGTCTGCTATTGACGAGAGTTTTAAAATGATGTGTAACACGATGGGGTTGTACCTGTAGATATCCTAGACCAAAAGTTACCAATGCCCCTCACTAACACACTTCCGATTCAACTTTTTTTTTCTGTGTTAAGGTCAGATTTTAGCTTGCGCATGCGCAGATGGACTTTCGTAGCAACATCGAATTTCATCGGTGTCAGGGTCGTTTCTTACGTTCGTCTAAAATCTGAATAATATAACATAGTTTAGTAAATATTTAGATTTATTCCTTACATGTCTTCTTTCATTGATTTTGCGACAATGACTTACATTAATCCACCTACCTGAGTACCGCTCAATGTCAGGAATTAATAAACCTCTGTTTTTATGATTTAATTCCACTTGGTATGTAACGGACATCGGTCAGCGTGGCTGTGAGTGATGCGAATAAATGCAATATGTTGTACGTAAATAAATGTATTCTCTCGAATCACTCGTTTTATTTCACACCGACAAAAATATTGGCATTCGAAAGATACATAGCATAAATTATAATTAGGAGCTCGGGACCGAAAATCCACGTTAAATCTGGGTACTCGCTAAATCCGTTTTTAGGTGAAAAAATCCCACCATGTAAAAATATGCTTACCTGACAATGTTGTGGGATGCAAAAATATTTAATATAAATTTTCGCACAGCATGCACGTACAGAAGCATGTTTACCGCGTTGCCTGTACCCCACTTCTTGAGGCGGTGCAAATCCGCCACGTCAGGCCCCAGGGGAGTTCAGAGGTTGTTGCATATGAGATTGAAATGCGCTCGGTTTGCCTAGAAGGAAGGGGGCGAACCGCGTGACCTTGGCTTTTGTTCTGGGTTCCGCGAACCAGGTGAAAGGGAAAGGGAAATTCTGGAAATGCCCCAAAAAGGTCGGAGCGAGTGAGCTGGACAAGGGCACAAGTCATTTCAGTTGATGGTGAGAAGTCGGACGTGAACACTTCTAGAAGCTGAGACGAGCAATCGAGAAGGCGACGTGTAGCAGTTGAGCGTTATGTGATGTCTGGTCTCCAGAAAAGTTGCCCGAGTCCCGGAGAGGTTTCGCAAGACGCTCGGAACTTGAGTATTCCGAAATAGATAAGTCATTTTTCTTTTCTTCCCCGGTTTATTTGCATGTGCCTGATTAATGATGTTTGAAACCCTGAATAGAGCACGTGGCGTGTGTTTTTGTCATGCTTAAACATTGGCAACCCCAGTTAGTTAGGTGGATCATTTATTTAGAATAGAACAAAAGTAATGAGATACGAAGCATACCTTTATATATCATCATCATCATCATCATCCATTCGCAATCCACTGCTGGACGAAGGTCTCCCCAAGTTTCCTCCACAACGGTCTATCTTGTGCCAGTCTCCTCCATGTCACCCCCGCATACTTTCGAATTTCATCCATCCATCTCCCATGTGGTCTTCTTCTGGGTCTTTTCCTGTCCCTTGGAAACCAATCTAAAATTTCGGCTGTCCATCGATGGTCTGTCCTTCTGGCATTATGTCCAGCCCATTGCCATTTCAGGGATTTAACTCTGATCATGACGTCTTCCACTCTTGTCATTTTTCGGATCCACGAGTTCCTCTTCTTATCCCTCCTGGTTACACGAAGCATGCACCTCTCCATGCTGCTTTGAGTTGTCTGCAGTCTTTGAATGTATTTTTTAGTTAAGGTCCATGTCTCGGCTCCATACGTAAGCACTGGAAGGATGCATTGATCAAACACTTTTCTTTTAGACACAATGGCATATTGCTCCTGAAAATTATGCTGTTTCTTCCAAAAGCTTTCCAGGCAAGTTTTGTACACCGATTAATTTCTTCATCAATGTGACCCTCACTTGATATCTGCTGTCCAAGATAAACGTACGTGTCTGTTATCTCCAGCTTTTCTCCATCAATCGATAAATCTTCATTTCTTGTAAAAGCATTGAACATCACTTTTGTCTTCTGAAAGTTCATTTTTAATCCCACTTCTTTACTCTTGTCAGCAAGTTCCTGGATCATACTCTGCAGCTCTGATGGGATAGTTACAAAAATGAGTACGTCATCAGCAAAACGAAGGTGGTTTAGATAATCTCCATTAATCTTTATCCCTTTGTTTTCCCAGTTCAGTGATTGAAAGACATTTTCCAATGTGGCATTAAAGAGCTTCGGAGATATGGTGTCACCTTGTCTCACTCCCTTTCCAATTTTTATGTGTGTTGTATTTTCAAATAGCCGAATCTTTGCACTTGCATTTTCATAGATGTTATTAATAATATTAATGTATGCATCTTGAATACCGCAGGATTTCAGAGCCATTGTAACTGCTGATGGTTTCACCGAATCAAAGGCTTTTTCATAATCGATAAAAGCCATGCACAATGGAAGTTCATATTCCCTCGCTCTTTCAATTAGTTCTCACAGTACGTGGATATGATCTATTGTGCTGTAGCCACTCCTCAATCCAGCTTGTTCTCTCGGTTGAGCCATGTCCAGTGTTACCTTCAAGCGGTGTGAAAGAACTTTTGTGAAGATTTTATAAACCACTGAGAGGAGGCTGATAGGTCTGTAGTTCCTGAGATCCTCAATGTCCCCTTTTTTTATGTAGCAGGATCATTGTAGCGTTCCAGTCCTCGGGAATCTTCCCTTCATCAAGGCATCGAGTGAAAATTTGGGCGAGTACTGTTTCGATTTCTCCACTTGCTTCTTGTATGATGTCTACAGTAATTCCATCTTCTCCTGGAGCTTTCCCCGCTTCATGTTCTTGATTGCATGTGCAACTTCTGCTGGGAGGACTGGAAGAACTCTGGTACCTTTCATGATGTCTGGAGTACATGTATCACCCCTTTCATATAATTTGGAGTAGAAATCTTTCACTCTTGTCAAAATTTCGCCTCTATTTCTTGTTACAGAACCATCTTCTTTTCTCAGTGCCATAATCTGTTTTCTTCCCTTACTGAGATGTCCCTTTGCTATCTTTAGGCTTTGGTTGTTTTCAATTGCTTTCCTTACTAGTTCACAGTTGAATTTCCTTACGTCTTCAGTGATACTTTTTCGTACTGTCTTGCATAGCTCTATATATTCCACTTTGGAAGTCACATCTTCTTTAGTTGTCCTCATCTCTCTTCTTTTTTGCATCAACATTTTGGTTTTTCCTGATAATTTGTTCACGTGCAACTTGTTCTTAGACCCAGCTAATTTTGTTGCTGTTTCCATAAAAGAGCTTTGGTTACTTTTCTGTTAACTTCAGAAATATCCACTTCTTCCGATGTTAGGCCTTCTAAAGCAGAGAATCTTTTCTTCAGTTCCAACTTGAAGGTATTATGGTGTTTTTTAAGGTTGGTTATGTCAATATATTTTGTTTGTCTTATGAGCTTGCCACGTTATATTATATACAGTCAAGTCACATTATTGTGACCAGCACCTACTTTTGACGTCAACAGCGCGTAGTCAATGAAAAAAGATGCGTGTCGTAAGCTGGCTTAGAGGGTATATGAGGTGTGCTGTTATAAGCATTTTGAAAATATATCACTCGTTGCTATCATGAATAAAAGGAGCGATTTATCTGATTTGTAAATAGGAATGATTATCGGCTTTCGGGCTAAGGGTGGCAGTATTTCTGAAACAGCGCCTATTCGCGGACTATTTGCTTGTTACTGTGGTTAAAGTGTATCGTGGTTGGGGAAATAGCAACGTTGCGAATAAGCGACGTCGAAACTGCAGAGCCACGTGCCATTAATGTGAGAGGTGAGCGTCAGCTTCGAAGGTGTGTGACGGCCAATCGACACGCTACAGTGGAACAACTCACTGGTCGAATGAACCAGAGGGCTACCGGAAGTGTGTCTAAAATGACAGTTCAGCGAACCCTGCTGCGTATGAGGCTCCGATGCAGACGGATAGTCACTGCACCTATGCTAACGAAGGTGAATCGGACCTCCACTGATTGGCAAAGGATTGCCTTCTCCGATGAGTCAGGTTTTCTGCTTCATCGAGAGTTGGCGTATCAGGTAAGAAACGTAGAAGAACAAACACTGTTTAACATTGCTGAAAGAACACAAGCTAGTGGGGGCAGCGTTATGCTCTGGAGAATGTTCTCGTGGCATTCCCTGTGTCCACTCATACCTGTGGAAGGTACTATGCTGGACCGAATTAGTTATGAATCCATCCTTGCTGACCATGTACACCCATACACGCTGGTTGTCTTTCCTGGGCTGATGAGATCTTTCAGCAAGGCAATGCGACGTGTCACACAGCTGGAAATTTCCGAGAGTGGTTGGAGGAGCACGTGAAAACTTCAAAGTACGTCCCCGGCCCCCTAATTTCCTAGACTTAAACCCAATTGTGCATCTGTGGGACCACCTCGATCGTGTTGTTTGCTCTATGAATCCTCCACCAATGACCATGTACCCTCCAGAAGCCGTCTAGCTGCTGTCTGCGCTGCGCACGGCGGTTACTCTGGATATTAGCTGGTGGTCACAATAATGTGACTCGACCGTGTATATCTATATATGTGATAACAATTGGCAACATTTTCCAGCTCTATGATAATGTCTATTTTTTCGTTTGCGGATAACATTTTCTCACTTATAATAAAAGTTTAGAATTTCCTTCTTGACGGCTACGCGAGATTGATTGCTGTTTAACAGTGCACATGAAGCAAAAGCAACACCGATTTTAGTAATGCTCACTTGGAGGGTTAAATGAGGCAGTGGGCACAATTCCAGGAATTTTTATCTCCTGTTTCCCCTCAGATCGCATCACCATTCCATTACACCCCTGTTACTCTCTGCAACAGTCAAATCTACTTAATACGTGTGCGTCAACCCCATTCTTTCTCTTGTTGCCAAGAAGTAGGGCCCCTGTTTTCAAATCTACTTAATACGTGTGCGTCAACTCCACCCATCATCTTTTTGCCGAAGAGTAGAGCCCCTGTTTTCAACTCTGCTGACGCGATACTTCCAAGTTGTAGGTAGATTGGAGTGGGTGGCTGGGATTCTCTTGCACAACTCGCTTGTCGTGTATTTGATGTACTCCCTTCCCCTTGCTTTTCTATCAACATTCTTCCATTATCACACCAAGATTGCTCTGCGGTATTGCGATTTCGTCCTGTATATGTCATCATTTCTATTCTTTCATTCTAGGATAGAGGGTATCAGAGTTTTTCCCTCGTTAAATCCGGGATTTTTTTGTTTGAACGATCAAATTGGCTTTAAATTAACATTACACCAAACAAAATTTCTTGTTTTGCATGTTAAATTCAGGATCTCGCTAAATACGGTCTTGTTATAAGCGGGCTCTAATGTAACTTTTTTGTTGTTGTTATCCCGTATGTAAAATTTTGTTTATCTCTCGATTGCACTTTCCGAACCTAAAGTCATATCGAAACTTTTCTCAGTCCCCAAACGATTATTTTTATGTGGCAGCAAGTCCAGGGTGAAACAAGACAGATAAAATCTGGAAGCACTGTGTGTGACAAGTGATGAGATTGCTCTCGTCTCAACGTCAAACTCGCTTGCTAGTTAATTGTTACGGCGGGAATTTGTTTGCTGTTAATTAATAGTTTGTCGTGTTATGTTAACCTGCACTAATTCATCGAAGTCTTCATCTAAGTGTTAATTATTATGTGGTTAAGTCAGCGTTTTGGTTATCAAGTGCTTCTGTCATAATGCGTGACAAGTGTAAGAAAAATAAATTTCAGCTATATGACTTCGATTTACGAAATATAGGATATAGCTATAGAGCTTCGAGTTATCACATATTGACCTCGCAAAGAAAATAAATTTCAGTCATAGAACTTCGAGTTACGAAATGTAGAATATAGCTATAGAACTTCGAGTTATCACATATTGACCTCTGAAAAAAAGTAAATTTCAGCTATAAAACTTCGATTAACGAAACTTTCATCACAAAACGACCAAAGGAAATAAATTTCAGCTATATAACTCGAGTTATGAAATATAGCTGTAGAACTTCGAGATATCACATATTGACCCCCAAAGAAAGTAAATTTCAGTCATAGAACTTCGAGTTACGAAACTTTCACCACAAAATGACCAGAGGAAGTGAATTTCTAGTTACGAAAGTTTCATCAGATATTGACCTCGAAGGAAAGTAAACTTGGCCTATAGAACTTCGAGTTACGGAAGTGAGAGTGTATGACGACAGATTGTGGAATAATGAAGGTTGTCTACGACGAGTTGTAAGTTCATTTCCATTATTCTAAGTTAGCACTTTAAATTGTTCGGCCGGTAGGTTAAAGTATTTAAATCAGGTCTATGCATTTAACTGAGTTAAATGCGTTAATTAAAACACCACACAGAGTACGGTAGTATTTTTCAGAGTTTCATCTTGAAACACGTGCACATTTTTATTCCGGGAAAAAACGCTGAGAACCGTTTTCTTTAGCTGACACTTCCCAAGTCAATATTGCGATTTGCGCAAGTGTACACTCACATAATAACCTTTTTTTTTTGTAGTTTTTGTCAAAAACATCGTCCTTGTGATAAAAGGAACCTTTTTATTTAGGGAAGCTGTAGTGATAAGGTTTCTGGACCTATCGGACATCATGAAATCGTAGTAAAGTGAGGATGTAGTATAGAGCTAGTCATTTTATTGAATATCATTTATCCAGGTGCCCCCTGCACGCATATAGCTATACTTTCAGCAGATAGGTATATATTTTTACAGCATACAGTCGTTTGTCTAGTTGATGTCCTTGCCTGTAAGATAATAGAATGAAATTTTGTTGGAAGGATTTCCATCGTAAGTAAGTCGAGATGAATAAGCTATTGGAAAAGGTTAACCGCATCAGGTCGATGAGAGTTGGCCATTCGGGAGGTATACGGTTTTGGGCATAAAGGAGAAACAATGTTGTAGCAGGTATTAAAGGAGCCAGAATTTCTGTTTTTACTTTGATTTTCCTCCCCTTTCTTGGGTACCGCTTTAAAACTGTGTGTGTGGAAGCAGCTTGTAAATCATAGCCGAGCAGGAGTGTTATTGGTTTAAAGCAATACGATCAATACCCGCAGGTTTTGCGATGCCGAGTTCGAGTTTATGGGGCGTGAAACCACGAGGACTTGGTCCGTGCATAATCCCGCCACCGCAGTGGCTTGAATTGTGGGTTGCCGGCTCCGTGGGTTTCGGGTTCCGTCCGCGGAATTTTGCGTCGTGTTTTCTGGGAGGCGGGAATAATATTATCTCACAGGCCTCCGTGAATAAAGGTTTTCCCTTCCACCATCTTCTTTCTCCACTGCATGGAAATAACCAGTGATGAATGCCTGCATTGATTTTTGGCATCATAAATACAGTTCGGCTTCTGTGCTCCTCGCCCCTAGGATTATGTCTTCTTGTTGCTTTGATTTTGCTCTTGTTTATGATTGTATGCTGTTCAAGTTGACTTTGTGCAGTGTGTTTTGCCATTCAACGCTTCCTCCGTGAAAGTTCAAAATACCTGTTTAGCATCACAATGGGTTTTTAAAAAAATTTCATTAGGATAGATTATTTCATAGGAGATTTCGTTAGCATCGTAGACCACTTATTTTGTTTGGAGATTTCTGTGTGGAACTATTTACGGTGATGTCTGTTTAGTGGCGACTTTTTGTTGCACATAGTGCAGTTTTAATAGGTTTGTAAATCCTTCACATTAGTGATGGACCATTCGTTAATGATTCGTTCAAAACGAATGGCTCTTCAACTAGGAATTTTTTTTTTCTGGAGAGAGTTATGATATCGATGATATATGAAAAGTAAGTAAGCCGTTAATTTGCACGCAATAACGATATATTATTGATACCTTTGGAGGAAAGGAAATCTTATTTTCACTCCAATTATTATCACTGGAAATTTTAAAATTTTAGTGCCAGCGACCGCGATTACTCTGAGTATTCTTTCACTGTCTTTAAATCCTTCCTATCGAGTACACTTTCTTAATGTGGATCCACCTAAAATCTTTCCCTTGTATTTCCAATGGGCAAACTTCTGTAGCCATTTTCTTCACAATTAATGCGTTCCCAAGGATGAAAATTTGAACATCGATAAAAATCATATTCTGGCCTAGTATACTTAATATTTTCTAAAACTTAACCATAATTATATTAAAAATCAATAACTTTTCCTTTAGTGGTGTTGAGACCAGAAAATAGATGGCGCGACCTGTACTTTAATGACGTCAGTAGATAAACAAATGTTGGATTACTTAATTATGGTTAAATTTTAGGAAATATTAAGTATACTAGGCTATAATATGAAGTTATTTTTATCGATGTTCAGATTTTCATCCTTTAGAACGCATTAATTGTGAAGAAAATGACTACAGAGGTTTGCCCATTGGAAATACAAGGCAAAGATTTTAGGTGGACCCACATTAAGTCTCGTAGCTTCTAATTTCCAAAGGGCAGTTTTAGACCAATGGTCAAAACACTCCCTTACTAAAACTACTTAGATTAATTCTAATTCTGTAATGTGAATAGCTCGGACGAGCAAAAGGAAGCGCAGCCCACACCTGTCACTAGGCTAGGATAGGATAGGATAGAAGAGGATGAAAGAATTTTCTGCTACCTTCCGTTTGGCACAAAAATTCTCTTGGAAAGTTTAAAAAGTCCATGACCAACATTTTCCCTTTTCTGGAAGTAATTGCTCATTCAACAAACATACCACCAAAATAACAAAAATAAATGCAGTTAGGCGAAGTAGGAAGTGGTATGGTATGGAACCTAGAGCCTCATGGCAGGACAGACAGGTCAGAGAAATAGACATCACAAATACAAAGAAAGAGCGAGTCGTAATAGTAGTTCCAGACAATGGCATTACAATGAGCACTTCGCCGCCCCGGTGGCGCAGTGGTCTAAGGCGCTGGCCTCTGATCATTCGTCCGTAAGGGGTCCGGGTTCGAATCTCGGTCAGGCATGGATGTTGTGTTTGTCTTACGGCACTGGTTCTCTCCCTTCCCTGGAACCAGTGACCCTAAATTAGGGACGGGCGACTGCTTATAACCCATTGAGTTGCTCGCGGTGGTCGTTAAACCTCCAATCAAAAAAAAAAAAAAAAAAATGAGCACTTCTAAGGAGAGGGAGTAGGGAGCAGACGACCATTTGTAACGGGGCAAAGGTCCCGGGTCCAACGGCTTAACGTACCTATCCGATGCACGGCGGATATTTAGTGGTTTAGAGCAATACACAGCCTACCTGAGATCGATCCCGTGACCATCTGGTCGTAGGGCAGTTGCCCTAACCATTAGGCCATCCGCGGCCGTAAAAAGAACAGTGCAAAGTTTTATACTCAGCTGAAGAGGTTTCTGCATAAGATAAATTTATCTTCTGAAGAGAAGTTAAAGGCACTGGCGTTTCAAGAAAAAAAACTCGATAAATGTACTGAAAACTTTTTTCCGTAAAAAAAAAAATCTCAAATGTTTTGTAGTGCATGAAACTATAACTCAGATCTTAGTAAAAAGCAACCTGTTTATTTAGCCTTATACACGGCAAAAGTGCTTCCTGTAAGCGGTTATTTTTACATGTAAATAACAGCCGCCCCAGTGATCTAAGCGCAGGCTTCTAGCCGTTCGTCCGAGATGGGTCCGGGTTGGAATCCTGTGAGGCATGCATGTTCTGTTTTATCTCACAGCACTGGCTGTCTCCCTTCCTTGGAACAAGGGTCTGAAAATTAGGGACGGGCGACTGTTTATAACCGATCGAGTTGCTCATGGTGGTTGTTAAACCTAAAAAAAAAATGATTATTAATTTCGTACTAGAGTTTAGAGGCGTGTAAGCGAGTCTTGAATCTTACAAGCAGCTGTCACTGTATTAGAAATCACGATTGATTGTATTATGAGGCTTATGCAGTGTGTGCTGTTGGGAAGTTTGAGAAATCTTATACAATGTGTTCATCGGGTGTACGGCAACTGAAAAGTTCTTTTTGCATTGGAAGCTTGAAATGTGCGAATGATGATCCTTCATTTCGTTTTTTTTTTTTTTTTTTACGATGCACAATTTCGCCGCAAGAGGGCGTAAATGCAGATCATGTCGAATTCAAAATACATTCCATATATTTACTTCTAAACATATGATTTTAAAAATTCTTTTTTTGCCCTTGGATGCCTGTTTAGGTATAGTAACTTTTTCAAGTTACGCATAGATTTTCCGCTAGGGGTTGTAAAATTAAGCTGCGTTTTCTCCGATATCTCAGATTCGAAAAATTCTTTCTGTCGCGGATATAGCTTCTGGTGGAAATTTTTTTGCATATAATTTCTAATTTTTGGTAAAAATAAAAATGGTTTGGTCACCAGGGGACGTAAATTTTAATTTCCGCTTCTGATGTATTTGCAGCAAAATCTGAGCTCCTAAAATCTGGATTGAAAAAAATTCATTCTTAGAACGATACTGCTCACGTCGATAAACCTTTTCGAATTATTTTCTTCTTGAAATAATGCATGGTTTCTCCACCAGAAGGCGTAAATGTATATCTTATTTCTGCCAATATCTCTAATTCTAAGAGTCCGATTTGAAAATTTCCTTCTTTCTTGGATAGCGTTTCCGATGCGCAATGTTTGTCGTATAATTTCAAAATTTTCAAGTGATTCATAGATTTTCCGCTAGTGGGCGTTAAGGTAAATTGCGTTTTCCCAATATCTCTGCTTCCAAAACTCTGATTTGAAAAATTCTTCCTGTATCTCATACAGCTCCTGATACAAAATGCTTTGCATATAATTTCTTATATTTTGTGAAAGATGTTTTGGCCCCCAGGGGTTGTAAGTGTTCATTTCAGCTTCTGCTGTATTTGCAGCAAAATCTCAGCTCCTAAAACTATATTGAAAGAATTCTTTCGTGGACCGATACCGCTCGCATCGGAAAACTTTTTGAGAATACTTTCTTCTTAAAATAATGTGCCGCCCCGGTGGCGCAGTGTTCTAAGCGATGGCTTCTGATCATTCGTCCGAGGTGGGTCCGGGTTCAAATCCCGGTGGGGCATGGATTTTGTGTTTGTCTTACGGCACAGGCTCTCTCCCTTTCCTGGAGGAGTCAGTGGCCCTGAATTAGAGACGGGCGACTGCTTGTAGCCCATTGAGTTGCTCACGGTGCTCGTTAAACCTCCAATCTAAATAAAATAATGCACAGATTTCCCGCCAGGAGGCGTAGATGCATATGTTCTATTTGTCGATATCTCTGCTTCTAACAGTCCGATGTGGAAAATTATTTCTTTGTTGGAAAGCGTTTCCGCTGCGAAATGTTACTCGTATATTTTCTAACTTTTCGTAACGCACAAGTTTGCCACCAGAGGACGTAAGTTGTAGTTTCTGTTTACAGCAATATATGCGGAGTTAAAATCAGATTGAAAAACTTCTTTCTTCGGTCAGATACTGCTGTTTTTCTTACCGGTTCCACTGTTTTTGAATAGCTTTGATAAATTTAATATGCGTCAGAACGGATTCAAAAGACGTGCTCATTACAACGGAATATTCGGTGTCATCTTTCTTGTTTACGATGTAGGCATTTCATTCCATGACACCGTATGATCTCTCATGTGAGTCTATACACTGAAGAGCAATTGAATTAGAGATACTTGTCTAGTAACGTGTAGCACCACCTTTCGCCCTGGTGACGGCGGCGATTCGTCTCGGCATGGACTCCACAAGACACCGGAAGCGTTGGGAAGCCATACGGATCCACGACCCCTGAACAAGCTCCAACAGTTCACCAAGATTTAATGGAGGGGGTCAGAGCCTCGAACATATTTCTCGATGGCATCCCAGATGTGCTCGATGGGATTTGGGTCAGGTGACCTAGCTGGCCAAGGAAGCGAGGTCACGTCGGTGGAGTGTTCATCCAACCATTCAGATACAATTTGGGAGCGATGGCACGGTGCATTGTCTTGCTGCAAGATGAGGTCCCCAGTGGGATGTTGAAGACGCACAAACGGGAGCAGATGGTCGTCCAGGATATCTCGGTAACGTTGACCTGTGAAGTACGATGTCACACGTACCAGGGGTCCCATTACAGTCCACGTAAACAGTCCCCAGACGAGAATGCCATCCCCACCAGCTTGAAGAGTACCACCCTGCTGGCAAGAAGGATTAATCGCTTCATGTGGTTTGCGCCGTACTCGTATCCTGCCATCCGCATGCACCAACGTGAATCTCGACTTATCAGTCCAGGCAACATTTTCCCACATGTCTAGGACCTTTGCACCTTGTGATGTGCGGTCAGCAGCGGTACCCTCGTGGGATGATAGCTTCTGTACCCCATAGCGAAGAGATGGTTCTGGATGGTGTGGCTGCTTACACGTTTTTGTGCACCAGCGTTAAATTGCCGAGTGATTTCTTGCACTGTGGCCCGTCTACCCGCTGTTACAATGCGAGCTAGCCGACGATGACCCCGCGAATCCACACGCTGTTGTCCACGGCAGTTGACCCTTTCAGGGATGGTTTTACCGGATTCGATGTACTCACGGTGCACCCGTGATACAGTGGCTCGTGAAAATCCCAGTGCCTGCACTACTTTCGAGATGGAGTGACCCATTCGTCGGGTCCCGACAGTTTGCCCAGGATCAAATGCGTTTAGATCCTTCGTCTTACCCATACTGCGTCCGATTCTTACTGATTCCCGTCGCATCACTCCTTATATTGTGGGATCGCTGTATACGTCATGTCGTTTCCATTTACAGGGCCGCCCACAGCGCCACATTTGCATAACGCCAGCTGTCTCTAATTCAATTGCTCTTCAGTGTATGTGTGTGTTAAACCGAATTATTGTGTATATCCTTTTTGGCATTTCCACTTGATATAAGTGTAGCTCATTTCCTGTGTATCAGGAGCCGCTTTTAACGGAGTTAATGCGTTTGTTCATCTGTTTTGTTTTCCGTACGCTGTAGCTATCATACAACATGCTTGGCTGTGAATAAAAAGGTAATCAAATTTAAGAGGGAACCGTCGGTATACTCCAAATGAGGATGCGTACTTCCTTTGATATAATATCCCATCGTTTAAAAGGCCGAAAATTTCGGGACCTTTAATAATATGGTAAGTGTTTATCTCTTGGGATTTTAGTTTATGAGTAGAGTCAAGCAAATGCATAAAAATTTTAAGTCGTCACTTTATTGATTTCAAGTTACTTTGAGTAGTGGCAGTATGTATGAAATTCTCAAAAAAAGTGTGTAAGGTGCTTCTTGCAAAGTCTTCAGGTTCACTAAACACTAGTCCCGACACTTGCCAAAACATCGGAAGTATAAACCTTTTCTTTATTTGTCGAAAGAGGGAGGGCGGTGGGGACGAGATCACACGGTGTGTTCTAGAAAAAATAAAATGAAAAGGGGGTGGGGGATCTAGTAAAGAATCGTACTAATGAATTCTACATTCTTTTGAGGAAGAATGAGTAGTGTATGGTGACAGTGAAAAAGAGACATGTCGGGATTTTTTTTTCTAGCGCCCATGAAGAATTGGAGTAACAGGAACAACTGCGTTCGAGGACAATATGAGGCAGCAGGACAACTCACAGCTGATGCTCGTTGTCCGTACTGTTTTCCATTATCTCACCTTCATTCAAAGGGAGGCAGGCAGGAATGCGGAGTCTTGTATATACGCTAGCGACCGACGTTTAGCGCATTGTGTAAGCAGAGAATCACAAGGCAGCATCTCTGAGCCTACAGTCTCATTAGGTCGACAGCTGCTGCTTCTCTAAGAGGAGGCAGGCAACTGGGGCCGACCGGCTTTCCACCATACCGCTCGCAAGAGATTACTCTTCCGCTTCCAGCTCCTGCATACGGAAGAAAGAAAGCAAAAAAAAAGCCTCCTGCATCGCTTTTCAACACAGAGGCGTTAAGGCAATGGACTACAAACAATGCATAATGCACTTCATTTCGCGTGAAGTTTGCTCGACAAACCACGCATTAGCGGAAGAATCCTGGAATTTCTCGAGCATTTCCTTTAGAAAAGCTAGATAAACAAAAGCCAAATCTTGAACCAGTGGCCATTTATTGCTGTTCGACTTAAAAGCAAAGTTTTCTTTTTTGATGTTGTACGAACCACACAGTAACAGTGGATGGAGGTGCGTATTTTGGGTAATAAGTGTGCTAATATCGAGCTCACAAGGTCGGTTTGAGGAAATATTCTCTGCTGCTACTGATTGCACTAGAGTATATTAAATTTACCCATCCGCATACACAATACCCGGGGCAAAAAAGATTTGTTAGTTGTAAAATTGTTTAGATCTCTTTACGGAAGAAATAGCCACTGAAATCCACCGTTACAAAGTTGTTTTTGCTAAAACTAGCCGAATATCGCCACAGAGTTCTTGACAAAACTAATCGGGGATCTGAGACGCGCCTTGGGTGATGTGCTTGTCCAATGACACTAACTCTGGCCCTAATTTAGGCATCGGCGACCTCTAATAGCCCTCAGATTTCCACACGGTGGTCATGAAACCCTGAAAACCAAATTGTTCCCTTTTGTCGCCCAATGATGATCGAATGGTACATGCAGGGGTAATATGCAGCCGGAGCGAGCCGTTTGTTAAAATAAATATTCAAATGGGGAATTAAAAAAAGCGATTATTTGTCAGTTCATTACTGATATTTTTTGTTCTCCTAAACCCCCCCCCCCCCCAACGTCAGATCAGTTGTTAGTACACTGTTAAAAATTGTGTGGATGGTTGCACCAATAAGTGGTACTACGCCACTTTCTAGGAAAAGATACACCATCTTGTGATGCAAACTCAACCCAACAACATGGTACAAGGTTGCACCATATTATTGGGTTTTGTTTGCACCACGCATTGGTGTATCTTTTCTCAGAAAGTGGTGTGCAACCTACCACAACATTTTTAACAGTGTATATATATGCGCTACACAAAGAACGAACACCTCATGAAAGGAGGGAGGCTGGTTCATACTTTTTGTGCCCACGTCACCGCCTGCAGCCCCTGGAGGAACTCGCAGAGGAGGACTTCTGACTTCACAATCCCTCTGTAGGACGCTGGGAAAAAGCTTGGGATTTCTTCAGGGATGCGTCATGGGCTAGAACTGCATTTAAAAAGAATAATCCCGTGGTGACCCTTGGTTTCAAACCTGGGGGGAGGGTGCAACTTGTCTGTGGTTAGGTGATTTGTGATGAAAGCTGACACAGTTGTGGGGTCTGATGAAATTTTAATTGGCAATTTGTGTAGGCTTAACCTGATTACGGCTCTACGGGAAGGAGAAGTCCGTGCATTATGGCTCCCGTTCACAAGTCCAACATGTTTTAAGCGTGTTTCTATTATTTGCAGCTACGAGACTGTATTTCAATATATACGCGTTAATTCAAACACATGGGCAAAGTGTTCATAAAAAATTAGCTGAATATTTTGAGCCCAACTTAGACATGAGGAATCCCTGGGCCTACCTGTAAATCAGGGCCCTTATATTTTATGAAACAGCAGCGAACATCATGTTTTTGTTCGATACAATAGGGCCCAAGATAAACCTGTGCATAAATTAGTTCCTATCTGGAGTTTAAGATTCAGCTTATGACAAAACATGGAACTCTTTAGAAATCGCAGTGAACTTCTCGCACCATCGTCGCTCTTACGAACCAGTTGTTATCTACACTACTGGCCACCCGCAATGCAACACCAAGAAGGAAGCATCCGATTGGCCTGAAATTCGCAGCATGCGTTGCCCGCGAGAGGACATGCAAACGATTAGCATTGCAGGGCATAGGCAAATCATGTGCGCCCGGCACGCCACTGAGAAGCACTATAAGAAGGGTGCACACAAGGCGGGGTGTAAGTAGTGGAAGTGTGTTGTGCTGTCGGACCTGTGCGTGGGAAGCTTCCTGATGCCTCGTCGCAGAATACGGCAGTCATTCCAGCACATTTCGGAGTACGACAGAGAACGAATAGCGGTTTATCGTACCGAGACATCCAGCCACAGTTAGGCGAGTATTGATTCGATGGGTGCAGAAGGGACGGACGGACCGACCGACGTGAGCGATTGCAGCAGCCCGCGGCACCCTCCGAACGAGAAGACCGGCTTGTTGTGCGGCGTGCATTGACGGCTCGCACCGCCACATCACGAATTTTAGCGCAGGAATTAGGGTGTGTTGCGCAACAACCTGTGTCAGCACGTACCGTTGACGTCGTCTGCAGGAGCGGGGACTTGTCGCACGGCGCCCATTGCTCCGATTACCATTGACATTACACCACCGGCGAGTGCGGCGGCAGTGGGCCGTTGAACGCCGCACCTGGACTACGGAATGGCACGACATTGTCTTCTCTGACGAATCCCGCTTCTGCCTGCAACACCACGATGGTCGGATCCGCGTGTGGCGGCACCGCGGCGAGAGACTGCATGACGCCTGCATTATGCATCGCCATACCGGTCCGACGCCTGGCGTTATGGTTTGGGGCGCAATTGGATATGACACCCACACCCCTCTGGTACGTATCGCAGGTACACTCAACAGCCACCGCTACATCTTCGACGTTTTGGAGCCTGTAGTCCTCCCTTACCTGCAGGACCTGACAGCGGCCACGTTTCAACAAGACAATGCGCGCCCGCACGTGGCACGCATCGTGCAACAATTCTTCACGGCCCACTAGGTGTAACTGCTGCCGTGGCCCGCCTGTTCTCCTGATATGTCGCCCATCGAACACGTCTGGTCGCTGATCAGCAACCGAGTGGCCCGGCAAGCACCACCCGCGGCTACGCCTGATGAACTGTGGCAATGTGTGGAAGCAGCCTGGACCGACATACCCCAAGCCCACATCCAAAGCCTCTTTCGTTCGAAGCAGCGCCGTGTAGCGGCCGTTATTGCCAGCCATGGGGGCCACACGAACTATTGATGTCTGCGTGTTCCGCACGGGCCTGTAAGCTCAATAGTTTCATCTTTGTATCTGTTGTTATGTGTCCAGTAAATCTGGCTTTGCTATCTCGTGTCCTTCTTGGTGTTGCATTTTGAGTGGCCAGCAGTGTATTTCTCATAGCTTCTCGTATTGCTTAATCCTTGAAAAAATAACGTGGTTGGTGTTCTCGTCCTATGGCGCTGGCTCTTTCCCTTCCCTGGGACGGGAGACTTCTTTATAACCTTTAAAGTTGGTCGTTAAACCCAGAAATTAAATTACCGTGAATTGTCCCCTTCACTGCTGTTAATTTAAGAATTTGCCAACGAAATTCAACTCTTTAGACATACGCGAATATTAAGTACCTGCATCAGAGTTCCCATGCAAACACCACCTCGAAATTTGCGCGTCGTGCCGTTGAATTTCATTCATATAATGTGTACTCTCTTGCCTGGCGTATAATGTTACTTCAAACAATTCTTTATGGTCACCTCTTTAGATTTTTCAGTGTTTTCATTCAGGAAAGGATAAAAAGATAAGAAAGTTAGTGAAACTCTGAGTTAAGAATTTTTGTTAATAGACATATAACTTCTAGGTAAACTAAACTTGTGTTTGTTTGTTTTGGCAATCTTCTGTAAATGGCAAAGGCTTTTACATTAATTCAGATGTACCGGGAAAAGACTGGCGTCTTCGAACTACGACTGTCGAGTGATACACTTATGGAAATTCATGTGATTAGATCCATTTCAGGTATTTTTCAAGAACATATTAGCTCTGATTAGTTACTAAAGAAAGCTTGCCAGGGTTGTCTAATGAGGGTAACTGTTTAAAGGACAATCAGATACTTTGAGGTCAATAAGCTTTGCTCTTATTTTCCTCAGGAGCAACATGGAATATCTTTTTGTTAAGCCTTCTCTAAGGTGTGGGTGGAATTGAGTTCCTTGCTATTCTTGTTTCCTTTCTGAATACAACTGATCCATCAGATAAAGTGAAGGGGGACATTTCATTCGATATTACCAGAATATTACCGAAATAAAGAAGCACAAGTTTACCAAGAAGTTGTACGTGTAATAACTAAAATTCTGTAACTCAGAGCTTTATCTTTCTATACTTTTCTGAATGAAAACACTGATTTATAGAAGGGACCATAAAAAATTGTTTGAAATAACAGTTATGCGTCAGGCAACAAGAGAGCACATATTTTCTTTACGAACTGCATGAATGAAATTTAACGGAATGACGTCCAAATTTCGTGCTGTTTGCATCATGTGAACCCCGCATAGAAGTATTTAATACACTGGCGTGCAAAAATTAAGGACGAGACGGTTTTTCGAATGTAACGTCGTGCAGAAGTGCTCCACATCGACTCAAATCATACCAATAAGATCCCCAAGATGTAAGAATATGGGACAAGTGAGCAAAACCACCCAAACAAGGAATCCAAAGGATACAAAGGCACGTTATTGAAAAGGTAGCTTCGATCACAACTGGACAAAAACGTCCATGTGACAGGCAGCTGCCAAGAAAAATCCAATCTTTAGTAGGGGATATGATCACCCCTGACTGCGTTGCAGGATTTACAACGTCTGTCCATGCTGAGGACGAGGTTGTCAAGGAGCTGTTGAGGCATCGGGGCCCATTCCTCTTGTAGCGCCAATCGTAGCTGCGGAATGGTTGCTGGCGGCGTGCTGCCAAGCGTCTCCCGAGAAGGTCCCATACGTGTTTGATTGGGTTTAGGTCCGGGGACCTTGCGGATCAATCCATGCGTTGAATATCTTCACTCTCCAACAGCTCTGCGACAGCCACTGTACGATGAGGTGTAGCGTTGTCGTCCATGAAGAGGAACTCAGGACCCACAGCACCTCTAAACAGACGCACGTGAGGCAGGAGAACCTCGGTACAATAGCGGACAACAGTGACTGAACCTCCTTGGGAGATGTGGAGGTCAGTACGGCTACCAAGCATAATACCGCCCCAAACGAGAACTCCGCCACTTCCAAACCGGTCCCTTTCGATGATGTTAGAGGTGTGATTGCGTGTTCCCTGCTCTCTCCAGATGTGTATACGTTCAGAATCGCTAGTCAGACTAAATCGGCTCTCATCCGTAAAGAGAACTCGATCCCCATTACTGTTGTGTCCAGTTCTTGTGCTCCGAGCACCACAGAAACCGTCGTCTCCGATGAGCAGGCGTTAATGGCACACACTTCACTGGTCGTGCAAATAGACCACCTTTGTGCAGCCTCCTGGCCGCGATAACGGACGTCCAGTTGTCTGTCGCATGTGCCTTGCGATTTCTCCCGCTGTCTGCCGTCTGTCTCTTCTCGCCTGTAGGACAATATACCGGTCGTAAGCCGCCGTCGTTGCTCGTGGACGACCACTGCTAAACTCTCGGACAGCTGTTCCTGTCGTTTGAAATGCTCTCCAATCTCGTGAAACGATGCTGTGAGCGATCCCGAACTCCTCGGCCACTCTAGTCACACTTCGACCTTCTTCCAACTTCCCAATGACGCGACCTCGGGTAAAGTCATCCAGATGTCGTCTACTGGATTGCCTGTTGGCCATATCACACGGTGGCAGCAACTCGACGTCGTTCAAACCGATGTACACCGTGCAATAGCTTTCACCGAATTGCTGAGCAGATTAGATTAGATCAGATCAAGAGGATTTTAGGACGGGAGTGTCTGACCCCAGGTCTTAAACGACCCTTAGAAATAGGAAGCTAGGAGATTTGGGCTAGAGTGCCTGATAGGAAAGTGACACGGAAGCGAAGCAGAAACGGGGAGGAAGACGCCCTTATTTATTACCGGGGGTCCAGTACCCGGGGTCCGACGGATTAACGTGCCCATCCGACGCACGGCAGATATTTAGTGGATCGAGCGTTCGTACCTGCCTGGGATCGAACCTGATGTCCTTTCCGCGGCAGTCACGAACGTTGCCCACTAGGCCACCCGCGGCCCATAGAATTGCTGTGCGTACACCGCCCGTGTGCTTTATACCCTTCTGCCCCCCCCCCCACGTTATGCTGCATATATGCGTATGCCCTACCGTACCGTACCCTAGTCTTTCTCCTGAGTGGTCTTTCGGTCCGTTCTGCCTGCTCGTTCCGCTGTTATGCGAATTTCTCCTCTTCGTCCATAATTTTTGCACACCAGTGTATTCTTACGCGGGATTTCTTTTATCGACAATTGATTACGCTTCATTTGGTACCTTCACGGGGAAAGAAAGTTTTCCTAAACATTTTCCATTAAAAAATGTGGGCGGGGGGGGGAGGCAACTAATTCCGTATATAATGAAACAGCTTATCTAGCCTCAACACGAATATGCACTGACATCTCGGCCGACGGAAAGGCGAAACGACAGACATGCTGAAAACTGGCTCATTTTTCTTTCTTATACATGACATTCCCCAGTACTTTATTACTGCCGAAAATTTTTGTATACGTGTTTTCTCGATCGAATACAGAGGTAAATCAAAGATCGTAAACAAACAGCGGGTGGTCTTCCCTCGCGGAGGCCTGTGACGTAGTTGGTCCCCACCAGTCTTCTGTCGTGGTGGTAAAGAATGGTGAAATGCCTGATTATTAGTTCAAATTAGAAGCTTTTAAGAATACATATGCAGGATTTTTTGAAATAGGAATTAAAGAATTAAAACAAAACTTACCGATTACTAAAGCTTGGAACTTTCCTTCCTTTTTATAACTCCCTGGAATTCAATGCATGTCCTTGGTTTTTTCTCTTCATTAAGTTTTGTTGGTTGACGTCGTTAATTATATTTAATACGAAAAGTGTTCTTGCTCGCGCATAGGTTTCAATGACACCCACGTCAACTTCCGGATAGTTTAATTTCAATTGAAGTTTGTTTATGGCCCCTTGGGATTTATATGTGTCAGCTCTATGAAATTCTGAAAAAACTGTTTGACAGTTTCCATCCAAATGTTGTTTGGTATCATTAGCCCACCTTTTGATAAAGTCTCAATCCAGCCTTTGTTTTGGTTCCCAATTCTTTATCCCTATGACAAAACCGTGTGGCTTCTTTCTCTTCAGGATTAGCGAAATTGCAAGTATTAATAGACACATTGTCCATCTCATAGGCATTCAAATTTTCTGCCTCGTCTTGTGTTTCCATTAAATTAAAAAATAAATTGACCCTTATTATTTTATCTTCGTTGCAGGGCCGGGTGGAGCTTTTGCGGGGCCCGGAGCAAAATTTCGTTGCGGACGCTAGAAAATAAATCTCATATTTTAATAAAATCGTTACGTGAAAAATGCTGTTCGTAAATAAAACACACGAAAACTGTCCTAAAGACATGATGATTATCTCACAGAAATACGTATTGGCTTTAAGCTTAAGAAAAAGACCATGATATGGACTGAAAATTCCGAGAGAGTGTAAAAGGCCGAGGGTGGTCGAGGTTGTATTGTGACTTTTATAAAAACTTCCTCACAAAATGATAAAAAGATACCTGCCTAGCAAATATTTTTGTGTACGAAATATTAAAGACTCTTCTAAAATAAATTCGTAAAAATATATATTTTTTTCATATACGTGTTGCAGTGATTGATTTTTTTATTTTAAGTATTTGGTTTATACACAAATTGTTGAATATATAAAAGTAGAGCCCGCAAAATGATGAAATTTAATTTGCTGTTTCATGAATGCGGAAAACATTCAGGTGGTTATAATAATCATTTGAAATCTGAAAATCTCAGTATATGTACGGTGAAGGGCGATAACCTATTCGAAAAGGGGGCGGGGGATTGAAAAAAAAAACTTAATAAAAAATCTTTTAAGAGCCTCCCGCTCCAAAACTTACACTGTTTTTTCTCTTAAAGTGCGGGGCCCTGGGTGACCTCCCCGGTTGTCCCTTATGTTCCAGCGGGCCCTGCTTTGTCGTTTTTAACGTTTCCATTTGCCTCCAGCCTGTGTTTGAAATCAGTTGATGACGGATGATTGAAAATTTATTCCATTGATTAAACAAAGAAATATAACTACCTTGACCTGAAAACTATAGTTCACGATACCAAGTGGACGTCTGCACTAGGGAGAGGAGTGTTAGATAGCTCCAAGAGTGTTCCACTGACATCACTGATTCTTGGAACCCTAAGACGGATTGGGTTGGGCGAACTCATTGACCTACCTTGAATCGAACAGGGTATTTCTTCAGTCCCACCATTAGAAGCAGAGATATGGTTCCTACTGACACACAGCTATACGTAAAGGGGGAAGGGCATACATGGACAATACTATGTTGTTGCTTTTCTTTATAAATCACAAAACGAACGGTCGGACGGACCGACAAAATGAAGAATCGATGGATTGAATACGATGTCTCCGCTTCTAATTATTGGATTGAGAGATTTGTGATGTCTTACGCTCACGTTTTACACTACAGCTTAAAAAATTTCTTCAATCCAATAAGAGGCGGAGATATCGTATCTGCTAACGGATAGACAGACATTGGTAATATCATGCTCATGCCTTTCACTATAAGCCACAAAACGAATTTCTTTGGTCTGCGGACGGGCGGCTTGACAGACAGACAAACAAACTGAGGAATGGATGGATAGAAGGACTGTTTTGTGGTAATGTCTTCTCCTTTACGGAAGAGAAGGAATTTTTCTAATCAACATTTCTCAGCGGAAGTATCATTTTTGCAGACGGAGGGACAAGCGGAAGAACATACATCGATAATCTTGCCTCTCTCTCTCAGATCAATACGATTTAAGAAGGGAAGATATGGTTTCTGCGGACGGACGGACAGCGATAATCTTGCACGCATGCCTTTATCTGTCAGTCACAAACCGAATTTCTTTCCTAGCCATTAGAAATAAATATATTTTCTGTGGACGGACACAGAAGGAGTGATGTCTGGAATTTTATACAGTTCTTTCCGTCCATGAGGAATCAAAAGTCAACAGATCAACAGTACCTTTCTTGCAGGGGAGAAAGACAACAGAGTTCGTACGTTTTCCATGTAAAAAAAAAATTGTGAACGCGACGAATTGACGCATCTCCACTTCTCGAATGCAGAAGGGACGAGTTGTGTCGTATAGAGTAAAACATGTCCAGATATTTGTCTCTATGTTCAAGTCGCCCACTGCATTGAAAGGGATATAAAGTGGTCGTCGTTCTGTCTGTATTTGGGACGATTAAAAGATGAACAACCACAACCGGCTAGTTGGGGAACTTTTGCTTTACGAGTTTGAACTCTGCCATAACGCTGCTCAAGCAACACCAAACATTTGTCATGCGAAAGGGGAAGGTTCCGTGGAACACAGCACCGCAAACAGATGATTAAAGAAATTTCGCTCACGTGACAGAAACCTCGACAATCAGCCAAGGTCAGGCAGGCCGCTCGCCAGGCCGGCAACCATCACTCGTAAATTATCAGGCGAGCTGGGCATATAACAGACCACCGTGGTTCGTCACCTTCAGGACCTCGTCAAGGTCTACAGGAGTTGCCGCATTGTCCTTCACAAACTGACCGCCGAGTGGAAGTGTGCACGAAACTTCTAAAAAAAGCCCCGCGCGATATACGTTTCATCAAGAAAATTGTTACGTGTGATGAAAAGTTGGTCTATTTCCGTAATCATAACAAACAACGGCAGTGGTTGAGCCCGAGCCAGCTTCCTGAATCTGTTGTCAAACGTGGGCGCTTCGAGCACAAAGTGATGCTCTGCGTCTGGTGGAATTTCGAGGGGATAATCCATTACCAATTTGTTTCAGACGGTCGGACCATGAACGTCAACCTCTACTCTGAACAGCTGTGGTATTCGTCCGAAAGGGGTCCTGGTTAGAATCCCGGTGAGTCCGAAAGGGGTCCTGGTTAGAATCCCGGTGAGGCATGGATGCTGTGTTAGTCTTACGGCACTGGCTCTCTCTCTCTTCCCTGGAACTAGTGACCCTAAATTAGGGACGGGCGACTGCTTATAGCCCATTGAGTTGCTCACGGTGGTCGTTAAACCTCCAATCAAAAAGAAGGTGCGAGCCGACATAGTTGGGCGTGCCAAACTGTGACGTCACAACGAGCACTTCCAGGAAGAGGGAATAAGAGCAAGGAACAGATGACCTCACTTGTAACGGAAGAGGGGGGATACTCGCTGCCGGCTGCTTAACGTGTGCATCTGTGCACTATTGGGAGGAGATTATCTTATTTGCAACAGTGGATGCACTGCTCGGGGTCAGATAGTTAATGTTCCCATCGCGAGTATTCAGAGCAAATCAGCCTATTGGGATTGATCCCGCGACCAACTGGACCGATGGCCGTTACTGTAACCACTAAGCCACTCTGTGACGTCACTGGTACTTGCTGTGGATGCGTCCAGGGATTTTTTATTTTTGAGGTTTAACGACCACCGTGAGCAACTCAATGGGCTATTATAAGCAGTCTCCCGTCCCAAATTTAGGTTCACTGGTTCCAGGGAAGGGGAGAGCCAGTGCCGTAAGACAAACACAACATCCATGCCTCACCGGGATTCGAACCCGGACCCCTTTCGGACGAATGATCAGAGACCATCGCTTAGACCACTGCGCCACCGGGCCGGCGCGTCCAGGGATGGTCATAATGTTCTGGCCGATGAGTGCGTTAATTTAAAGGTATATTCGTGGTTTATCCTTTACTGTTGGAATTTTACCAACAATATCACCGCATTTTTAGTGGAATATCAACTTAAGGAAGTTTCTGCCTCATAAAGCATGAACTGTACAATATTCTTTTTCTCTCCCCGCGAAGAAGTTCCATATTATTATTGATTGTAGCCTGCGAACGAGTGTCAGCTTAAAAATTTAAAATTCCATTTAATGATTTTCCTGCTCTTAAAAATCGCAATGAAATCTTCCAAATAGCATTAGAGTTCGAACCGTGCTCTTGATGTATATGTCAATAACTACGTTAATATTATTCATGATGGACTGTGGTTTTTTCTTTTCTTTGCTTTCTTTCTTCTTATTATTGGCTTTTTGCTCTCCTTTATTAGTTCTCGATCGGCCGCTGCTTCTGTCGAAGATCTATCCCCCTTTCTTCCGCGCTGTCTGTCTTGGAAATTGCCTTTCAAAAACATGTTTCCGCTTCCGTTGTTAATCTCCTCCATGCAGATGAACAGGCCGTTCGCCGGGAAATAACTTCTATGTAGATCCAGATTATCGTAACTTGTACCACGAGCATTCGGTGACTTGATTTGTTTTTAATGCTCATTCCTTTTGTATTTGTTACCAACTTTTCGTAGATTTTTTTATCTGTCGTCTGCTGGCGAAGAGCTGCTTGCGTCATCTTAAATCACTTATTGTGAAGCAGTTGTCCCGCCTCAGTTACAGATCGTAAGTGAAGTTTAAATGCCATTCATCCTTCGATTTGACTGAACATGAAATAAACTCGCCGTATTGCGATCTTTTTTCTTTTCTTTTTTTTAATCCAGTCTGGAGAACTATGCAGATTCCCGGAGCCAAACAGCAAGTGTATGTGGGAGGAAATGCTCCTTGAAAGCAGAAATTAAATCCTAGAGCTCTTGTAGCTCGAGATCCAAATAGCTTGTGTTCATGTCAGTGATAGTTTAATCTCCTATACAGAAGTTCGGTACATGCATTTCTGTGTTTTTCTTTTATCATCAGCCTATCCAGAACGAACACGAAAAGAATGCTGGAGGAGGAAACGGCAAAGGGATGCAGATATAACATACTGCTTTGTGGATATTTACCCATAAACCTGCAGTTGCCGGGTTTCATAGACTGTTAATGGTATACATAGATTTGTATCCTCCTTCAATACGTTTGAGATATGCAATCAATTGTAACTGGGCAAATTTCATGTTTCTCTGAGACGGTGAGAAAGTTTCATGCGTGCGTGTAAGAGAGAATTATTTCATTTAGGAATGCCAGCTCCATTGCCGCCAAAATACACTCATGTGCAAAAGTTAAGTTACAATAGGTTTTTTCCATTCTAGTAAGAAAAGGAATGAAACATATGGTCTGATAATTTTACAAGGAGTATAGCAGACTGTAACTGGTATGTAAAGTAACGAATGACAGCATGATGACGTTCTAGTGGGCGTTGCACATAAACTCGAGCAAACAATAGTCGTGAATTATGGACAGGAACAAGGGTATAAAAATCTTCGCTGTTGTTAAAACTGCAAGATGGGCCGCGGGTGGCCTAGTGGGCAACGTTCGCGACTACTACGGAAAGGACCTCAGGTTCGATCCACTAAATATTCGCCGTGCGTCGGATGGGCACGTTAAACCGTCTGACTACTGGCGTCTTCCTCCTCTCTTTCTACTTCGCTTCCGTGTCACTTTCCTATCGGGCACTCTAGCCCAAATCTCCTAGCTTCCTATTTCTAAGGGTTGTTTAAGACTCCCTTCCTAAAATCCTCTACATTTGATCATATGATCAAAACTGCAAGTTCTGCCACCGAGATAACGTCAGGTTCGATCGCTCAAACCACTAAATATCCACCGTGCGTTACATGGGCACATGAAGCCGTCAGGCCCCGGGTACTGGCCCCCGGTAATAAGTAAGGGCGTCTTCCTCCCCCTTTCTACCTCGCTTCCGTGTCACTTTTCTGTCGGGCACTCTAGCCCAAATCTCCTAGCTTCCTATTTCTAAGGATTGTTTAAGACCTGGGGTCAGACACTCCCTTCCTAAGATCCTCTGTATCTGGAAAACTGCAAGTGAGTGTTTTGTTCAGCAGTACACGGTACAAAGCACTGTTGTACAAGACGGTCGTCAAGCCAGTGCTTACCTAAGCCTCCCCCATCTGGATAGGTATTAGTAGGAATCAGCAAGAGCGAATCGGAAGGGTGCAGAGCCGAGCCCTTCGTACGATCACTCTGGGGCTTCACTTCGGAACCTGAGGAACAGACTTGGAGTTGAGAAGGTACATGAGTTCTCCACCAGACTCGCCAAGAAAACGGGATTCCAGAACTAAGGCGTAAGTGTGTGAACATTTGTGGGTGTTAGACAGACCACCACCCCTTCTTTTTCAGGTTGGCATTGAGATGGTGAGTATTGATTAATGCTCCGGAAGTGGTTTCTGTGAGTTTGCACCACCCCCCCCGAGGCGTCGGCGGGTGGATGATTCTCTGACTTTTTACTCCTTTTACTCATTTTTGCTTATCTTTTCTATTGAGTTCTCTTACTCAGATCTTCTAGCTTCCTATTTCTAACGGTAGTTTTAGACCTGGGGTCAGACACTCCCTTCGTAAAACTTCTCCAAAGGTAGCGTAAAACTGTAAGTTGACCGCGGATGGCCTAGAGGTCAACGTTCGTGACTGCCAAGGGGGAAACCTCCGTTTCGCGCAATCCCAGGCAGGTATGAACGCTCGAACCGCTAAATATCCGCCGTGCGTCGAATGGGCACGTTAAGCCAGATACTGACCCCCTGATTAAAAATAAGGGCGTCTTTCTACCTCGCTTCGGTGTCACTTTCATATCGGGCACTCTATCCCAAATATCTTATTTCTAAGGGTTATTTAAGACCTGGGGGCAGACAGTTCCTTCCCAAAATCCTCTGCATGTGATCTGATCTAAAACTGCCAGTAAAGGATATGTTGTGAGAAGACTTGTTGCGTGCGTGCCGCTAACTTCTTCCCACAGGGAACAACGATTACGTTGGGCATGTGAACAGTGGTCTAACGTTCTCATTGCAGCAACTGTGAAGAGACAATATATCTCGTATATACAACCATACAATTAATCTTACATAAAGCTGTCTCAGCACGATTTAGAACACTTCCATCTAATACACGCAAGCCTCAGAAGTATAAGATATTTATTTACATCTAAAGCTAGCATGTACAGATAAAAGCAACTTTAAAACCAGGAAAGATGTTACAAGACTCATTATCAAGCCAAAGTGCAGCCCAATGTGCCGGGTGTGCGCGGAACAAAAACATGGTATATACCGTACTGTATACCTGAGCTTCCCAATGACCAAACTGTGACATATGTTGGCTTTACACTTTGGACGATTGGTGTCCGGGTTTCGAAACACAAGTATGGTATCAAAACCGGGGCAAATACTACAGCCATTGCACGTTTGGTAGCCGAAGGCAAACATACCCCACGTTGGGAAAATGTGAAGCATCTGGCTTTTACCAAAAATAAACGAGATCCTTTTTTCACGAGATCAATTATTTATTACATGGTTTGACGATTTGTGTTGCAATGAAGACTTGTCCAGTAACTTACCATTACCTTGGGACATTAAAACCACCGGTTATTTAGATAAATTGTCGGGAAATTTCATTTCTATGTTTACAGTACATGTACGCTTTGTGGAAGTGAGAAAATGCAGAGTTTTGCTGGTCCTTGATAAAGCCAAGGCTCGGCATTCTCGACACTTTCTACATTCAGGTTGCTATTACTTTATCTCCTTTTTACTCATACCTGTTGGTTTTTGAGTATTTTTTAGTTGTTTTAGTACCAGATAAAGACTTTTTTTGCATCTGTCTCTTCTTAATAGTATATAAGATGTTGCTATAGTTATAGATGCAAGACTGTCGATTGCTTGTACATATATGGTCTTGTTCACTGCACATTGGGCTGATAATGAGTCTTGAAGACTTGAAAGATCTTGCCTGTTTTTAAAGTTGTTTTTATCTGTACATACTAGTTTTAGATGTAAATAAATATCTGAGGCAGGTTTATGTAAGATTAATTAGTTCTCATTGAAAACGGATTCCCAACATGTATTCATTTGCAGAGAACGTGGCATGGTGTTACCTAATCCATCAAAAACCCGAGAGAGAAATACATATGGAGGCGGTAATTGTATCGTGTAGGTAGGTATAATGCTTGACGGACAAACCGACCTGAACCTGTTTTCCAGGGATCGCAGCTGCTATCTTCCCAACATCCGTACCGCTCGACTGCTACTGGAATATCTTGAAAATGAAGGTGTTGCAGTCATTGAGTAGCCAGCAAGATCACCGGATCTTAATCCTGTGAGACGCTTAGGAAATAGGTGGCTGCTCTGAGACCCCCTCCAAGAAACATACAGGAGCTGCAAAGTGCTGCTGTACACCAGTACGACAGACTGCTTGCAGAACTTATTAACTGTCTTTTGGACAGAATACCGCGACGCAGTTAGAGGCGATTGCACATTATATTAAGGCCAAAGTATGACTTTTTTTCTCGAATCATCATCATTGTCAACCATTATCAATCCACTGCTGGACGAAGGTCTCCCCAAGTTTCCTCCACAACGGTCTGTCTTGTGCCAGTCTCCTCCATGTCACTCCCACATATTTACGAATTTCATCCACCCATCTCCCATGTGGTCTTTTTCTGTGTCTTTTCCTGTCCCTTGGAATCCAATCTAAAATTTCGGCTGTCCATCTATGGTCTGTCCTTCTGGCAGTATGTCCAGCCCATTGCCATTTCAGGGATTTAACTCTGATCATGATGTCTTCCACTCTCGTCATTTTTCGGATCCACGAGTTCCTCTTCTTATCTCTCCTGGTTACACGAAGCATGCACCTCTCCATGCTGCTTTGAGTTGTCTGCAGCCTTTGTATGTCTCTTTTAGTTAAGGTCCACGTCTCTGCACCATACGTAAGCACTGGAAGGATGCATTGATCAAACACTTTTCTTTTAAGACATAATGGCATATTGCTCTTGAAAATTATGCTGTTTCTTCCAAAAGCTCTCCAGGCAAGTTTTGTACGCCGATTAATTTCTTCATCAATGTGACCCTCACTTGATATCTGCTATCCAAGATAAACATATGTATCTGTTATCTCCAGTTTTTCTCCATCAATCGATAAATCTTCATTTCTTGTAAAAGCATTGAACATCACTTTTGTCTTCTGAAAGTTCATTTTTAATCCCACTTCTTTACTCTTGTCAGCAAGTTCCTGGATCATACTCTGCAGCTCTGATGGGGTAGTTGCAAAAATGACTACGTCATCAGCAAAACGAAGGTGGGTTAGATAATCTCCATTAATCTTTATCCCTTTGTTTTCCCAGTTCAGTGATTGAAAGACATTTTCCAATGTGGCATTAAAGAGCTTCGGAGATATGGTGTCACCTTGTCTCACTCCCTTTCCAATTTTTATGTGTGTTGTATTTTCAAACAGCCTAATCTTTGCACTTGCATTTTCATAGATGTTATTAATAATATTAATGTATGCATCTTCAATACCGCAGGATTTCAGAGCCGTGGTAACTGCTGATGGTTTCACCGAATCAAAGGCTTTTTCATAATCGATAAAAGCCATGCACAATGGAAGTTCATATTCCCTCGCTCTTTCAATTAGTTCTCTCAGTACGTGGATATGATCTATTGTGCTATAGCCACTCCTGAATCCAGCTTGTTCTCTCGGTTGAGCCATGTCCAGTGATACCTTCAAGCGGTGTGAAAGAACTTTAGTGAAGATTTTATAAACCACTGATAGGAGGCTGATAGGTCTGTAGTTCCCGAGATCCTCAATGTCACCTTTTTTATGTAGCAGGATCATTGTAGCATTGTTCCAATCCTCAGGAATCTTCCCTTCATTAAGGCATCGAGTGAAAATTTGGGCGAGTACTGTTTCAATTTCTCCACTTGCTTCTTGTATGATGTCTATAGTAATTCCATCTTCTCCTGGAGCTTTCCCCCGCTTCATGTTCTTGATTGCATGAGCAACTTCTGCTGGGAGGACTGGAAGAACTCTGGTACCTTTCATGATCTCTGGAGTACATGTATCATCCCTTTCATATAGTTTGGAGTAGAAATCTTTTACTCTTGTCAATATTTTGCCTCTATTTCTTGTTATAGAACCATCTTCTTTTCTCAGAGCCATAATCTGTTTTCTTCCCTTACTGAGATGTCCCTTTGCTATCTTAAGGCTTTGGTTGTTTTCAATTGCTTTCCTCACTAGCTCACAGTTGAATTTCCTTACGTCTTCAGTGATACTTTTTCGTGCTGTCTTGCATAGCTCTATATATTCCACTTTGGAAGTCACATCTTCTTTAGTTGTCTTCATCTCTCGTCTTTTTTGCATCAACATTTTGGTTTTTCCTGATAATTTGTTCACATGCAACTTGTTCTTAGACCCAGCTAATTTTGTTGCTGTTTCCATAAGAGCTTTGGTTACTTTTCTGTTAACTTCAGAAATATCCACTTCTTCCGATGTTAGGCCTTCTAAAGCAGAGAATCTGTTCTTCAGTTCCAACTTGAAAGTATTATGGTGTTTTTTAAGGTTGGTTATGTCAATACATTTTGTTTGTCTTATGAGCTTGCCACGTTCCAGTTTAGTGTTGAGGTGCATCTTACATCTCACCAATCTATGGTCACTACCTGTGTTGAACTTGTTCAGCACACTGCAGTCTTCGATGACGAATTTTTTGTTACACATAATAAAATCAATTTCACTTGTCGTCCCAATTGGATGTCTCCATGTCCATTTCCTGTGTGGCTTTTTCTTGAAAAAGGAGTTCAAGATGAAAAATCCTTCTGCCTCTGCAAACTCAACGAGAGTATTTCCACGCTGGTTTCTGTTGCCGTGACCGAATTTACCTACTGAAGTTTCATTCTGTTGCCGGTGCCCTATTTTTGCATTGAAATCTCCCATAATTATCTTCAAGTGCTGCTTACCTTTATTATTTAGATGACGAATTTCCTCATAAAATTCTTCAATTTCTTCTTCAGGATGACTTGTGGTGGGCGCATAAGTTTGAATAATCTGAGCCTGGTATCTTCTCGATAGTTGGATAACAAGTCGTGCAGCTCTGTCAGAGGAACTTTCAACTTCTACCACTTTATCCTTCAGTTTCTTGTTTATTATAAATCCAACACCACTAGTTCTGCCAGTATCTGTCCCACGATAATAGAAGAGATGTCCACTTTTCAGTTCAATGAGATCTTCTCCTTTTCTCCTTACCTCACTTAGCCCGACGATGTCCCACTTGATCCTTTGTAGTTCCTCTTCCAATTCAAGAAGCCTTGAATCAGAAGATAGGGAGCGTCCGTTATAGGTAGCCAAGGTCAGCATCAAATGGCAGCCTAGTCCGGTCCTCCGGGGATTCTTAGCACCCTCTGCCTTCATGTCGCACTGGCCGCTGCCTTGGCCAGGTACATTCCAGCTGCCGGAGATTGAGGGCCAAGATTTAAGTTGTAGAGTCATTTTGGAAGTGTTTGGCCATAACTCACCACGCTGGCCAAGCGGGTTGGTGAGTGTTTCTCGAATAACACGGTTTATTTGAAATGCATTCAGTGCTTTATCTTCATTTTGTTGTTCTGCCGCGTTTCGCTGTAATATCTGTAACGGTTTTCTCCCTCTCTCGGGTGTTAGATGCAAATGAGTGTAGTACTGTACCATTTACTCTATACATATATCTAAATTTGGCTTGTATTGCTTGTAACTCGACTGGAAAAATTTGTATACTGCATGTATGAAGTATTGTAAGTAATATAAAGGCTAGAATAACACTTAAATTAGATTCTTCCAGAATTTTCTCCTGATGACCTCCGTAATCTGCTTCACTAAATTTACTGTGATCACTTGTCCTGAGTTAGAATCCCTGCCCGCGACAAAAAAGTTACTATCCTAACCCGGGTTTGGAAAGTAAAAATTCAAGCTACAGGGTAGAATAAGGCTTGTATTACAACCTTATTCTTTCAGTCAAGTGTTGGTCAGCGAACTGAAAAATAAAGGATGCTATTAGGGTTTTTCAGATGAAGGTCATCGCCCGAAAGTAACGTATTCAAACACAACCATCAACAAACCTGTCCTACCTCACCATAGTAATGGGGCCGGGTGTATAGCGTACCTTCGACTATGACGATGATAAACACGGCGACCTGAGCCCCTCCATCTGAGATTTGCACGTGTATACCAGGACTACATCAAAACCAGCAACCACCTTAGAAAATGTGGCCGAAAATGTTTAAACGGAGAATCACAGAGGAGAGAATATCGTCAAAGTTTTGTGTGAAGGCCATTTGATAGCACAACCGTGATATGGCGGCCGCCATCGGGCGAAGAAACATCTCCACTGGACCGTGGATTGACGAGGCGTGTTTGGGACCATTGCTGGGATGGGCCTGATCGGGATGCATAATATTTACTACTTTTCGGGCTTTGAATTTTCTTTTACCGTGATTTTGTAGGATGTAGCATACGGGACTTTTATTGCACTTCTTAGTAAAGATGATTCTTCCGCATTTGGGTGGGGACTGGGAAGAGCTGTTTATTCTGGGTTTCGGAAGCAAATGCAACATATTAGTGTATTTCTATGGACAAGGGAAAGCTTCTTTAATAATTGTAAATATTATACTCGGGGACAAAGCTAAGGTGAATACATCGTTGAAGCTAAGAAACTATGTATCATGTTTTTCAGTATTTTTCCAAACTAATGGGGGTGCAATGTGGCCGAGGGCAGAACAATTGAAACTTGCGAAAGATCCTTCTATTAAGAACCGCACGAGGAAATGTGAACCTACTAATTCTACGCAGTAAGATAGTCGCTCAAAAAGTCAACGTCTCGTCGTGAGGAGCATTGCAGTGAATAAACAAAGACATCGCTTTTTCTGCGTTTTAGCAACAGAAAAATTGTTATTCAGTCACCGCTGGGGATCCGAATCCCAGATCTCTTGATATCTAGCCGAGCGCGGTAGCCTTTCACCCCGGTGGCCAACAATCCACGACGCTATGGGTGCTTTTCTGTGAGCTTCTGACATAATAAATCCGTAAGATGAGCTCAGCTACTGAGACGTCTCCATCTGGTGGGCATTAACGGCACTGGCTATATATTAATTATAGCAATTAAATTCAAAGGGCGATAATTAATATATAGCCAGTGCCGTTAATGCCCACCAGATAGAGACTTCTCAGTAGCTGAGCTCATCTTACGTATTTATTATTTCAGAAGCTCACAGAAAAGCACCCATAGCGTCGTGGATTGGTGGCCACCGTGGTGGAAGGCTACCGCGCTCGGCTAGATATCGAGAGATCTGGGATTCGGATCCTCAGCGGTGACTGGAATAACAATTTTTCGGTTGCTAGTGTTGCTGAAACGTGGAAAGAGCGATGTCTTTGTTTTATGCATTGCAGTGAGTTCGCAACTCTCGAATGGTGGATTTGAACCTAGTTCGCAGCGCTTTACGGACAGCTCTCCTGGAATCAGTACCGCACGAATGTTTCTAACATCGGTTAGAGTCCATGCCATGACTTGTTGCTGCTGCTGTTGCCCACACGTTATTAGGCAAGTGTGTTTATTGCTTTTTCAGTGTATTTACCAGTGTTAAACGGGAGCGGAACTGTACCCGTTTGCAGCTAAAATTTCTCCATATGATGTGATCGGAGGCAATGTAGTGCAAAATCTCGGTTTTACCTTGCAAATGTGTTGGTTGAGAGAATTAAGTGCAACTGATAATTGTTTCCTGTAGTAACAACTAATCGAGACATCGTTAGTTCCTGCTAGAGGAAACATCTTTAACGACCACCGTGAGCAACTCAATGGGCAATAAGCAGTTGTTGGTTTTAAGGAAGTCACACAAAGACGCTCTCCTTGTCTCACCCAGGATTTGAACCGGACAAATGACTAGTAGCCAACAACGCTTCGTACCTCTCGGGCACCGAAGTTTCTTTCTGGATGACTCTCTTAGACATAAGCGAAAGTAAGTAACTTTCGCACATCACTCCAAGTGAGATTTACAGACAAAACTCGGTGAGTGCAGGAATTGGGTTCGAATATTTTATGAAGGACGACAGAGCGTTCATGACGAATTACACAGTGGTAGGCCTTCTTTTGGTCACGGAAGATTTGGTGGAGAGAGTTTAATTTCATTTATTGAAATATTTTTCCACATAACTGGTAATTCTACTCAACCACAATAAAACTATATGAAATATTAAGTAATTAGTCAAAAATATTCAATATGCATGAGGACCATTTTAAATATTTCATAGGCTGGCGCAGTGGTCTAAGTGATGGCTTCTGATCATTCGTCCGAAAGGGGCCCGGGTTCGAATCCCGGTGAGGCATGGATGTTGTGTTTGTCTTACGGCACTAGATCTCTCCCTTCCCTGGAACCAGTGACCCTAAATTAGGGACGGGCGACTGCTTATAGCCCGTTGAGTTGCTCACGGTGGTCGTTAAACCTTAAAACAAAAAAAAAATTCATAAACTATTCAACAAACGAAACATGTAGAGTTAGTATTATAATCACATAAATTATTTAAGGCATGGTGAATGGCGTGGAGCCAGGGAAAAAGCCTAACAAGCCCCTGATCCCCAATGGAATAAGTGACAGGCCAGCGAGCACGAAACAGAAAATGTGTAGTATAGCACAGGTTAGTCATGGGAAGTAACATAATAAACCGTATCCAGCATGTAGCAATATATAAACTAGTACCAAACAAACCACCAAATACATAATGTGAAGTTATTTAAATATTACAAAGCCTTGACAAGCCAAAATGCTGAAAGTTAAACTAATGAAAAAGGTCAAGTATAATATATGATAAATACACTGGTGCGCAGTACAATATATGAGAATAGCACGAAGATTTACATCTCGAAGCTACATATAAAATATTTATCACTCATGTAACAGTAAACAGAAAGGCACTGAATATAACCAGGGCCGGATGGAGCTCTTGCGGGGCCCTGGGCGAAATTTCATTGTGGGCACTAAAAAAAAAATCATATTTTAATAAAGTCGTTTCTGAAAATTACCGTTCGTGAGGGAGACACGCGAACACTACCGTAAAGACAAAATGATTATCTCAAAGAAGTATTTTCTTTAAGCTTAAAAAAAGACCATAATACGGACTGAAAGTTCAGAGAGAGAGAGTCCACCAAAGAGGGAGAAAGAGAGAGTAAAAAGTGTTAAAATTTACGATTTTCTTTCCCGGGAGAAGAAGTTTAGGTTGCATTGTGACTCTTTTAACAGCTTATTCACAAAATGATAAAAAGATACCTGCTTAGCGAAGATTTTTGTATAGGAAATATGTATAATAAGGATCCCTCTAAAATAAATTGGTATAAAGTTTTCCCCTGATATATGTTTAGTGATTGATTTTTAATGCACAGTGGAGTAACTGACAAATTAGTGACATTCTAAACTTTTATACGCGTTCATATATGAAAGTTGCCCCCCTTTTTCTTTTTTTCTTTTTTTCTTGTAATATTGGAAAAGTGGCCTCCATATGTAGTCCGAAAGTAACTTGGATATTGTTCTTTTTATTTCCTTAAATTTAAGTATCAGGTTTTCACACAAATTGTTGGATATATAAAAGTAGGGTACCACATAATGATTGAAATTTAATTTGCTATTTCATGAATGCGGAAAAGATTAAGGTGGTTACAAAAATCATTTCGAATCTGCAAATCTTAGTGTCCATACGACGAACAGGGGGGATAATGTATTCAAAAATGGGGAGATTGGAAACTTCAAAAATATATTTTTAAGGGCCTTGCGCCTCAAAAGTTGCAAAAATATTTATAGTTAATTTTTTTCTACCGAAAATTATTTTGTTTTCTAAACTGCGGGGCCCGGGGCGACCGCCCCTGTTGCCCCTATGGTCCAGCCGGCCCTGGATATAACTAATATTAACAGCAAATCACCACGTCTATAGTGGCGTGACCAAAATACAGTAAATCAATAATCAGGATATAAAAACTTATTATATATGCCTGTAGTCATATAGATATTGAATCATCCATTAAAAAAATGTGAAGTCAAAAGGCGGTAAGTGGATGTAGGTCTAAGAGGCATGCAATTATATATAGTCCATGGGTAGCACGAAATTTAAAAGGCAGTAGTGAATTAGAATCAAAAGATGCAGACCACAATATAATAAGTGATCAAGTAGCAGATAATATTTTCTTGAATGCCCTGTAGTTTACAACACCTCTAATGTCCGAAGGCAATTCCTTCCATTTTCGAGGACCAGCTGCATTAATACCTTAGTATGCTAAACGAAATGATTGAGAAAAAAAAAACGAAGTTTCAGTACAGCAAGATGGGTGCCGAAGAGCATGAGATCTGCTTTAAAATTTCTGGGACGGACGGACGAAGGCGATGGTTTTTTTAAGCAGTGACTTTTATAGTCTCTCATCACATCGTACAAAGGTGGCGTATCCAGAAACTTGTGTTCCGGTGGCGCGATGGCCTCTGATCATTCGTCCGAAAGGGGTCTGGGTTCGAATCCCGGTGAGGCATGGATGTTGTGTTTGTCTTTCGGCACTGGCTCTCTCCCTTCCCTGGAACCAGTGACCCTAAATTAGGGACGGGCGACTGCTTATAGCCCATTGAGTTGCTCACGGTGGTCGTTAAACCTCAAAAAAAGAAAAGTAGAAGAAATGAATATGTGCGCTTCGCCTTTAATCAAAAGTACACTCGAGGGGGGGGGGGGGCTTCTGACAATTTGTGCCCGATGATGCATTCTTCCTCCTTAGATCTGTAAATAAATAAAAATGAAGAAACTTTAGGAGTCTCCTTCATCAACTCGCTGCATCTCCAAGCTCTCCCATGTATTTATTTTATTATAAAAGTAAATACAACCATATGTCTCTGCTTCTCTAAAAAACAGACAACGTGGAGATTTCTTCGTGATCAGAATTCATCCAGACTGAGGGGAAGGCAGAATGTCATAACCAAATGCTGTATTCTGCTGTTGCTAGTGGTCTTACCGTTCTGGCAGGACGGGCGACTAATAATAATTGTTATTGTTCGTTTAGGGGTAAGAGACTGAGAATAGAATTACATTTATTTCTTATGCGGAGCATGTGCCATATAAACCCTATCTTGACAGGCAGCATGTCTCTGTTTCTCTAAAGCCAGACAACGTGGAAACTCAATAATTCTGTGGAAGAAACATTCCTCTCATAATACCTAAGAATTATTAGCACATCTCTGAACTGCTTGCATTTACCGTTAATTACATCATCCTGGAGTGGGAATCGCACCCCCATCTCCCGATTTCTATTGAAGTATGCTAGCAATTCAGAGATATCCCATTCCTGTGTTAATAATTGAAACTTGATAGATTTTCCCTGAATGTTTAAACCTCGTTCAGATTGAGATGGCGAAATATCGTAAAATATTATATTAGTAGTGTTACGCTGTAAAATACACCGCTGGCCACCCAAAATGCAACACCAAAAAGGATACGAGTTAGCAAAGCCAGATTTACTGGACACATAACAGATACAAAGATGAAACGATTGAGCTTACAGGGCCCGTGCGACTTGCGGAACACGCAGACATCAATAGTTCGTGTGGCCCCCATGGCTGGCAATAACGGCCGCTACACGCCGGGGCATCGAACGAAAGAGGCTTGGGGTATGTCGGTCCAGGCTGCTTCCACAAGTTGCCACAGTTCATCAGGCGTAGCCGCGGGTGATGCTTGCCGGGCCACTCGGTTGCCGATCAGCGACCAGACGTGTTCGATGGGCGACATATCGGGAGAACAGGCGGGCCACGGCAGCAGTTAATCCTGGTGGGCCGTGAAAAATTGTTGCACGATGCGTGCCACGTGCGGGCGCGCATTGTCCTGTTGAAACGTAGCCGCTGGCAGGTCACTCCAGGTAAGGGAGGACTACAGGCTCCAAAACGTTGGAGATGGTGTGGTGGCTGTTGTGTGTACCGGCGATGCGTACCAGAGGGGTGCAGGTGTCATATCCAATTGCGCCCCAAACCATAACGCCAGGCGACGGACCGGTATGGCGATGCATAATGCAGGCGTTATACAGTCACTCGCCGCGGTGCCGCCACACGTGGATCCGACCATCAAAGTGTTGCAGGCAGAAGCGGGATTCGTCGGAGAAGACAGTGTCGTGCCATTCCGTAGTCCAGGTACGGCGTTCAACGGCCCACTGCCGCCGCACTCGCCGGTGGTGTAACGTCAATGGTAATCGGAGCAATGGACGCCGTGCGACAAGTCCCCGCTCCTGCAGACGACGTCGAACGGTACGTGCTGACACAGTTTGTTGCGCAACACACCCTAATTCCTGCGCTAACGTTCGTGATGTGGCGGTGCGTACCGTCAATGCCCGCCGCACAACATGCCGGTTATCTCGTTCGGTGGTGTGGCGCGGCTGCGGCAATCGCACACGTCGGTCGGTCCGTCCGTCCGTCCTGCACCCACCGAATCCATACTCGCCTCACTGTGGCTGGATGTCGTCCCACACGGGTGCCGATGTCTCGGTACGATAAACTGCTGTCGTGATAAGCCACTATTCGTCCTCCGAAACGTGCTGGACTGACTGTCGTATTCTGCGACGAGGCATCGGGAAGCTTCCCACGCACAGGTCCGGCAGCACAACACACTTCCACTACTTACAGCCTGCCTTCTGCGCACCCTTCTTACAGTGCTTCTCGGTGGCGTGCCGGGCGCACATGATTTGCATATGCCCTGCAATGCTAATCGTTTGCATGTCCTCTCACGGGCGACGCATGCTGCGAATTTCAGGCCAATCGGATGCTTCCTTCTTGGTGGCCAGCAGTGTATTTTCTGAAATGACTGATTGTTCGTTACGCAAGGGAAATTCTGCGTTTTCATAAATATTTCGTATATTAACGGAGAAATTTCTGATAATACTAAGAGATTAAATTTCAATCGTCTGTCGAAGGATCGGATATTGTTGATAGCATATCGCATGAATTTTGGTTATTGTGGAACAAGATAATTTTGTTCCATTTATTATGGTATCGTAAGAAACTGGGTACAGGTGATGGTACGATGTCTATGTGTCAGTCTGTAAAGGTATTATAGCTACCAAAAGTGAGTTTTGTGAAAGAATATTATGAAGCAGTATATTTCATCTTTTCTTAAAGGTACTTGAAAGCAGTCGTCAGTTAAAAAATATCACGATGAAAAAAATACTCAATTTGTGATAAGTCCTCATACAGAAAGAATAAAATTATTGCAAACCTATAATAAGCTCCAACAGAAAATATAATTAATTCAGTCGCATTTATGACAAAAAAAAAAAGAAAATATTCACCGCGCAATTAGAGTTCTACCTTGAACGTGAGTTTGATTTCTGAGTCTTCCTGGCTTAGCGGTTAAGAATTTCGTATATTAATGGTTTTTATTAAGCCAATCCAAACGACCTCGCGGTTCGATTTTCACCGGCAAGAAAGGACTCGGTGCCTTCGATTTTGCGAAATTTCTGTATAAATACGGAAAAACCGCAGACTCTTCTGACTACAGAAATTTTTTGACAATACGAAGTTAAAAAACAAACAAACGGGAATTCCGTTAACAGACTGACACTTACCGGCAACTTTGCTGCTCGTTATTTTCAGAAATTTTCCGCGAATTTACACCGCTCGGGCATGGGGACGGCTCACGGAATGCGACTTTTCGCCTTAAATTGCTCATGGAGGTAGTTTTGTTTTATTTCACGCTATCATATTGTTTTGCCCACAAATATTGACAACATGAAAATCCTGGGGCACTGTGTCATCCTACTTAAGAAAAATAAAAAAATTGCACCGTATTGTGCGTATTTTATGATGTATTTAAACTTTAATTGACGCATACCTTTATATTTTCAGGTAATGAGAGGCACGACATGACTTCTTGGTCAAGTTTTGCGTCCATTTTCGAGTTTCTAGATCAGAAGTACCGACAAACGATATCCCCGGCGTTTAGAGCTGTTCTTGGAAGAAAAGACGGAAGCGACTTATGATGTATTAGGAAATCAGAAGTATGAAGATGCTATCTTGCTCAATTCACTGATGATTTTACCAGAAATGTATTATCGTTCAAGAACTGTTAAATTGTTGCCATATTGGATTTTATTATTTTTTCTCTGCACAAATGTTTTTTAATGAAACTGTTGTTTGTATTCGTACGAAATTTGAATAAAAATTCTGCCTTCTTAATAAACGGCGTGCACATACCTGCTCATTTAATTTATATCTCCAAGCGGTGGCAGTTTATGAAGACATGGCTGATAAGTGTGTCTTACTGGAGTCATTCGCAATTGAAGATGACCAAAGGTGCTCATGGATAAATTTGATTACCTAAGTAGTCACGTAAACAGGCACAGTTTTTGTTATTGGTCAGATAGTAGTTACCCTTGGTTTGGGGAGGATTATGGGATCATCATTTCCTTCGAGGCATTGCCACTGGCAAAAAACAGACTTGCACTGTAAAAAGACCGCGGGTGGCCAAGTGGTCAACGTTCGTGACTGTCACGGAAAAACCTCAGGTACGATACGATATTTGAAGAAGTTTTAGGAAGGGAGTGTCTGACCCCAGATCTAAAACTGCCCTTAGAAATAAGAAGATCTGAATAAGTGAACTCAATAGGAAAGACAAACAGAAAAATGTATTGAAAGGAGAGGGTGATCCGTGACACCAGTCCGTGTGGAAGTGGAAGGGGGGCAAAGAGAACGAAGCACCGCACAACATCACAGAGAACCACAACACCAGCCAGCCGCCGACGCACCAGTGTGTGATTGAAACTCAATGATACCAAATTCAAATGTCCGAGCAGAATCCATTTTCGACATCTCAATGCCAATCTGAAAAAGAACGGGGTGTCTCTGTCAAGGGGGTCAACGATCGCCGCCTTAGTTCTGGGATACCTAAGGAATTAACTGGGATTGTAATCAACCGCGCCCCTAACAAGTTCATTAGGGTGGGTTTCCGCTTTCTTGAAGAACTTTCTGGCGAGTCTGATAGAAAACTCGTACCTTCTCGATTCCAAGTCTGTTCCTCAGGTTCCGACGTGGGCTCCAAGGGGGAGCCCCAGTGATCATTTGAAGTGTTTGGCTCTCACCCTCTCTATTCTCTCTCGCTGTTTCCTACTAATACCGATCCAGATGGAGGAGGCGTGGGTAAGCACCGGCCTGACGACAGTCTTGTACAGCAGTACTTTGTGCCGTGTTGTAAGGAAGCTTCTCCGGCGGAGTAGTGGAGCTAGCTTCCCAAGGCATTGTCTAGCTTTATTCGTGCGGTAGCTGGTGTTCGCCACCCACGAAAGTCGACAATCTAGTTGGAGCCCTAGGTACTTAGTCGAGGTAGCCCAGGGGATTGTCTCTTGAAACATAATGAGTTTCGGTACTCCTTGGGGAGATCCAAAAAACAACAGCGCACTGCTCATAGACGGATTGATCTTTATCCGCCAGTCAGTGTAGTAGGTTTCCAGCTGAGAGAAAAAGTCCTGGAGGAGCTTCACTGCTCTGCCTTTGTTCAGGGACCTGGTTGACAACAGCTGTGTCATCTGCGTACATCATGACCTGCCCTTGTTTGGGTAAGTCGTGCAGATAAATGGAGAACAGCGTTGGTCCAAGAACCGAACCCTGAGGAACGCCAGCCCGAATCTTCTTTTCCGAAGAAAGCTCACCGTTAATCTTAACAGTGAAACTGCGGCTGTTGAGGTACGAGCCAATCACAATGACAACCTAACTTCTTGACTGAAATAGATAACCAGCTAGAGAAGAACCTGACTAACTGCCTGTCAAAAACTGGTTCCTGTCACTATATGAAAAACGAACTCCTAACTAGCTCCTAAACACAAAATAAGCAAAGAACAAAAAGTTTCTCAAAAATCTTACCTTGCTGACGTCTTTTGACTTGCGATGAGAAACAAATCAATTGTAGAAAAAACAAACAAGAGAATTCGGCTGGAACGAGTCACAGGCCAAATAAACACTCACTAGATGATTTCACACACTAACTAGGGAATACGACGCACTCACCGAAGCACAAAACACACTACACAGGCACACACTTCACAAATCGACGACTTGAAGCACACCGAAGAATTGAAAGAAGCACCGGAATAACACACAACAACTTGGAATCGATTTTTTTATTTCCCAGGCAGGTACGAACGCTCGATCCATTAAATATCCGTGGTGTGTCGGATCCCGGGTACTGCCCCCCCCGGTAATAAATAAGGGCGTCTTCCCCCTTTCTACCTCGCTTCAGTTTCATTTTCCTATCGGGCACTCTAGCCCAAATCTCCCAGCTTCGTATTTCCTGTTTTTTAAGGGTTGTTTAAGACCTGGGGGTCAGACACTCCCTTCCTAAAATCCTTTACATATGATCTGATCTACACTGTAAAAAATAAGGTGTGAATTCACAGAAAATTCCTGAAAATAATGTGGAGCAAAATTGTCCGTCTTTTAAAGTTTCCGTTTTTTCTAACTTCAGAATTCCCGTGCCTTTAATTTCAGAAAAGTCAGTTTCGAATTTTTCCGTATTTACAGACGAATTTTGCAAAAACTTCAATTTTGACTTTTTTTAGCCCTTTTACCAGAGATTGTTTTTTCCTAACGTACGAAGTTTAATGCATTCTTTGCCTCTGGTGGGGTTCACCTTCAACGACAGCCGGTCGTGCTATCGATTAAGCTAGAAAGACACGTAACGCACACTGGAATCGCGCGGTGATGAAATGTTTTTCACTATTAATGCGGTGAATCAGTCATTTATTTTCGGTTGGAGGTTATTTTTTCTATCGAATTAATTCCATATTACATATTTATTTTCATAGGAAAGATGCTTTGAAAGTAGAGACCTTTTTAAACTGACAATCACTTTTAATTACGTTTAAGAAAAAGTAAAATATACTATTTTATCTTATTATTTCACAAAACCGCTAAATATAAAATTTACTCTTGATAGCTATAAAAGCTTTTGGTCTTAAGGAGTTCACAGACTAATATATATATAATCACTTCTGCAATAATACTTAAGTACCCTGTTTCTTACTGTAACACAAAATGGGGAAGAGGAGAAGGAACATCCAGTGCCACAAACACCAAAATTTCATGCAATATTATATACACTATATTGACAAAAGTCACCGGACGCCCCTTCAAAAGCAAATGAACGGATCCACTGCGTTGTTGAGATGCGCGGTACAGCTGCAAACAGCATAAAAGCAAGCCTGCAGCTGACCGCGATCATATCGCACTGTGAGGTTGAGTGAAAATCTCGCGGCGGGAGAGAACTGACTTTGAGAAACAAAAGATTGTTGGGTGTTATATTAGTGGGTTGTCCATAAGAGAAACCCGAGAGGCATTTAAACATACCCAAGTCAACTGTTTTGGATGTACTGAATACGTGGAAGACACATGGCGTGCCTAAAGCAGCAAAACGTACCGGCAGACCTAAGAAAATCACAGATAGAGAACGTCGAAGCCTCAGGTGAGTAGTTACAGCTAATCGATGGAGTACTGCACAAGACCTCAGTGTACAGGTGAGTAAAAATGCTGGAATCTCGGTATGTATACATACCATTCGCAGAGAACTTCATTCCATGGGTTACCTTGGTCGTGCGGCTGCTCATATATCCACTCGGAATGCTGCTTGTCGTTTAGCATGGTGTAAAGAACATTTGTCGTGGACCGTAGATCAATGGAAACGGGACCTATGGAGTGAGGAATCCAGATACACGGTCCATCAGTCTGATGGCCGTGTGTGGGTATGGCGGCAGCCGGGGGAACGCTATTTACCACAGTGTACTGTTCCTACGGTCAAGTTTGGAGTTTGTAGTGCACTCGTGTGGGAGTATTTTTCGTAAGATGGTCCCTGCCCATTGGTTATCGTGGACAAACCTGTTAACCAGCACGTCGACCTCGATATTCTGGACAATTATACCCTACCAACTCCGTGTCAATACTATGGAACCGAGCCTTGTTGGTGCCAGCTGGATAATGCACCAAGCTATAAAGAGCAAGGACTGTTACGGCGTGGTTTGACGATAATTTTGTATCGTGTGTGAACTGACGAGCACACAGCCCTGATCTTAATCCCATAGAGCACCTATGGGATGAATTAGAGCGCCGCATAAGAAGTTTGGAACCAAGACCTACTACTAAGCAATACTTAGCGGCAGCATTATGTACTGAATGGAAGCGCATACCTATCGCTGTGTTCCAAAACCTTGTCGAAAGCATGCCTCGAAGGGTCAGTGCATGCATTAAGGCCAAAGGTGAACCGACACCGTACTAATGTATGCCAAAAAATGCTATGTTGTGTTTCTCTTCTAGGTGTCTGGTGACTTTTGTCAATATAGTGTATATCTACAGTATCCGATCTCGCTACAGAATTTTAAAATCAGATCCTTCGTCAGACGATTGAAATCTAACAGTTAATCGAACCTCAAGTATTCCCGCGAATCGCTCCTATTACCGGAAATTTTTCGTCATATGAATACGGAAATAGTGAGAACGGAGTTTTCCCGTTAACATACGGAAGAAATTGCGGAAAGGTTTCTAAAAATTAAGAATTTTCTTGTCGTACGAAGAATCTCAGAAATTCAGGTTTTTCCCCAGGAAAAGCTTGTATAAAGAATATGCTTCGTTAATTCATGAAAGGAAAAACAACAAATGTCTCTCGAATTTCAGTTTTTTTTTTTAAATGAACATATTGTTGCGACCTTTGGGCCTTAGATGTCAGGATGCCCAATTATTTTCCGGACTGCGATTCGAATCGCTGGATCCGTCAATATCTCGTTAGCCAAGTAGCCGACACAGTACACCAATAAACCAATGGAGGCACAGTATAACAATTAAAACAGGGATTTAATAGATATATGCATAAATTACACAGGATTCTTCATTAAATAAATAAAGCTATAACTTCCGGCCAGCTTTGGCCCTCTTCGGTGTTTCAGAAAATATGTCCTAATGAAAAGTCTGTTCGTTCACAATGAACCGCAAAGAAAATACTGATAAAAAGTACTTACATAGGTCCTCGAGTATCCACAGTATTGATGACACCAACAACACACTCACTCACTCACATTCACTAATATGTTGGCACTACGGGTAGCTCTTTTTGCTCTTTGGATGAGGCCGCGTTGCTTACAGACTCTTGGTCAAAACGTCGTCATCCCTAGTCGCTGAACGCACGTACTCAGACACACGCACAAAAGTTCTCTCCCCGCTTTCTTTGCGAAGAGGCTAGCGGTTGCTTCAGACGGTCTCTCTCTCTCTCTGCAGGGGTATGCTTTGTTCCTGGGGCCAGGCGTTTTTCCTCTCCTCTCTGCACGAGCGAGGCAATTTCGTGATTATTTGATTTCTCTTTGCATTTCAATTGAAATGCCTCCTTACGGCAGGTATCGATGGTCCGGCCAGGTGAAGAAAGTTCCCAGGCAAATCTGTTGCTGGTTAGTCCTCAGCTTATGTTTTTAGCTGGCTTCACTTCTTATGCTCAGAATTGCAAGAGCACAGCAGACGGCAAGCAATTGTTCTAGCGCAAGGAAAAATCCTTCCTTATTCTCTCGGCTATCCTGGCGGATTCTGTCCCTCTCAACAACAAACTCCCGTCTCCCAGAAATTGGTTAAGCGGTGAATTCTACCACTTGAAACCGCGACATATTTATTATATACCGCTCTTCAAATCCAAGAGCTTTCCCATTGTTTCGCGCGCGGCACAGACAAAAGTTTCAAACGCTTTTGCTGTTCAAACATTTTTGAGTCATGGGAAATAGCTTTTAAACTCTGACCCGTCCCGTTTCCGTTTATGGGCTCTTTTGTTCTCGTGGCAAACACCTGCAACTCGCCACTTTAATTCCAAGTGCCAGCAGATCTTTTCTTAATATACCGCCCCTCGCAAGTGTTTAAATTATAAAGTCTCTGTTAATTAAAACCCCCAATCAAGTTTCAATTACCGTTAATTAGCCACGCCTCTCGCCAATTAATTATGCGAGGGGGACATCGTCACAATATGTTACAAAAAGTGGCGTATCGGAAAAACTCGCTCGGCGGAATGAAATTAGCATATCTCGATTTCCTTCCTAACGTGTCAACCACCCAGGCAGACAACGAATCTTCTAGTAACTAAAGCATAGGGATGTGAACACACACAAACGTCAGATTGTGTTAATCAAAGTATTCAATGTTTCCTTGTGGAGAGTAGCATTTCTTATCCAAACATAGATTCAGGTCTGCTTTATGGAAATTATGAAGGATTGATAAACCTGAAATACCAGAGTGCGCAGTTGGCTAATCGCCAGCCTTGTTTCTATGTGGTTGGCGACTGTTGTGGGTTCCAATCCAGCTGTTGACCATGGTTTTCGTGCTGTTTCAATTTACATCGCCTCCGTGGGATTAGTAGAAATCAAACTCAGTCACCATGGTTCTAATTGAACAAAGAACTGAACCAGGAGTTGGTTTCTCCCGAGTGATGCCATTCACTCTCATGACACCCCATCCTGTGCTCACGTGAGATACGTAGTGACATCTCGAAATGGCGACGCGGTTGGAAACGTGGTCTCGAGACGAAGTAAGAGCAGTGATAAGGTTTTTATGGGCCAAGAACATGCCCGCAGCCAAAATTCATCGGCAGCTCGTTGAAGTTCATGGTGACAACGTGATGTCTCCACAACACGTGACGAAATGGTGCCGTTCGTTTCAATCCGGCAGGGATGATGTGGGGAACCGACATCGCACAGTGGACGTCCAAGTTCGTCAACGAAAGAAATCAACAGTGCACGCGTGGACGAAATGATTTAAGACGACCGAATGGTAACTTTGAGCCGTATTGCGTCCGAGCTAGGGTTGAGCTATGGCGTTGTTCAACACCTTGCGGTGGATGTTTTGCAGTACTTCAAAGTTTATGCCAGATAGGTGTCATGTTTGACGTTCCTGCAGCGTTACGCTGAAAACAGACAGAGCTTTCATGACCGTATTGCAACTGGGGACAAGACATGGTTCCACCACTTCACTCCCACCAGCGACAGAGCTTCCATGCAATGGAAACACGCTGCTTCACCGCCGAGAGGATATTAAAGTCAATGCTGGAAAAATCATGGCATCCATTTCCTGGGATTTCTCAGGTGTGCTTTTGGCGGACTTATTAAAGCATGGACGTACCATCAGGGCCGGAGCAAGATCATCTTATCTGGGAGGGCTAGACTTCAAATTACGCCCCTTCAAGTTCAAAAGTTCCCCACTTCTGCTCTAATAATGATCAGTTTTTACTTTCCCACAACCCCGTCATAGTCAAGTATTATGATCCTTCCATAAACTCATTTCAGCTTTTTTGACATAACATTACTAAAAATGTAGAAACTAGGTAAATACCCACAAGAGCCAATAGTTGTATAAATATCAAGTCATGTGAACGCCGACAACACATCAGAAGTGCAGAATGAAAAACAAATCAGCACAGGACAAATGCGTATCAAATAGTGAGAATAACAACAGGAAGATGATTTCGAGGTAGGGCTTGGAAAAATTTCCTTCAAGGCTAAACTCTAGGAGGAGCTTTCTGCGGCAAATCATTCATTAGTTCCTTATCGCTACAGCATGTTCGAAAGGTAACGGAAATTAGGCATATCCGCAAATTGTTTATATGCCTCCATCTGCTGCTTCAGAAAATTCCTTTTATACATATGAAAGGTTCACGCCTCACAGTAAACGTTACTCTGTACTGATTAGCTGTGTGGAATACTATATGCGGCAAAGTAAAGTTTAAAAAAAATTAAATACCGAAGAGAGTGTATAAATATTTTTTCTTACGCATTTTTCGTAAATTTATTCACGCGTTGTCTGTTTCTATCTTTTACGCCCCTCAGGGCATAAATTTACGCCTCTAGCGTGACTGCCCTCCCGGTAGCTACGGCCCGCGCACCATCAACGCTGATCGGTAGAGAAATATTTCGGCCTGAGGTAGAAAAGCTGGTCGTGCGATCCGATAAATATTTGAATCGTCGCGGTGATTTCGTCGAGAAATAGTGCGTCATATCCGTTGTGACGTCGCACAATTCTTGGTTGTTGTTGTTTTTTTTTGTTTTGTTTTTTTATTGGAGGTTTAACGACCACCGTGAGCAACTCAATGGGCTATAAGCAGTCGCCAGTCCCTAATTTAGGGTCACTGGTTCCAGGGAAGGGAACGAGCCACTGCCATAACACAAATAACATCCATGCCTCATCGGGATTCGAACCCGCACCCCTTTCCGGAAGAATGATCATAATCCATCGCTTAGGCCACTGCGCCACCGGGGCGGCCTTCTTGGTTTGTGAGTTTTCCTTTCTCGAACGTGTAAACTTTTTTTTCTGATCAATCCTCGTATACCAAGTATAACGATCCGAAGCTTGGTGTGATAGCCCAGCACTAATTTTCCCCTTGTGATCCTGTAAAAAGGGGTACAGAAATCCGAAAAGCAGCAACAGACAGTTTCAGGCGTTATGATATTCTGGGCGACACACTATTTTAGGGTCCTAGTCGTAGGATGGTTAACAACCGCCACTAGCAGTTCGTAGGACAATAAGCGGTCGTTTCTAAGGGCCCCAGGATCGTAAGACAAGCTCACATTCCATGCCTCATTCGGGATTCGAACCCGTGTCCATCTCGGACGAATGGACAGAAGCCAGCGCTTCAGACCATTCGGTCTCCCATGAGGCCATAAGAGAGTTACAAAAGAAATCAAGTAAAGGCCTTACCTTGATAGAGAATCAGCTGAGCTTCCATATAAAACAGACCACACACGCCTTCCTAAAAATCAGAAAAGAAAACAGTTCAGTGATTTATAACAAAACGGTATTGCTAAGAATTTCTAAATTTTTGTTTATGGAAATCACTAAACATTCCTTTGGTCTTTCATTCAATCTAAAACATACTTGTGGATGAACTGAAATTCACGTTTCATAATTTTAGCTCTCTGAAGTAATATTTGTGGAGTTCACTGCATCGCTTTAAAAATTTTGATGCAGCAAAAGAAAATCATCTGCAAGGGAACAGATTGAAATTCAGTTAACATGTTTTTTTCCTGTTTTGATCTACTTCCAAAAAACTTATTCCTTTCAAATGCCAAAAGCGGGCTATGTTTGTCAGTGCGTTTTTGTGTGAACCACAACCACCATCTCTGGTTTAAAGAAACAAGAATTCCGACTGATCACGTTTACGAAATTCGTATCAGCTTCGAGAGTGATGGGTTTCAGCATCAGAATCAGGGCCGTAGTCAGGGAGGTCCTGGCCGGGCTGAGCCCGACCTGTGTTTCCTTTTGCCCGTCCTAGTGACTACACAACAGTATAGTGCCCGACCTCTTTTACATCTTTTGCCCGACCACTTTATATTCTTTGCCCGATCTCATTCATCAGCCGCCCTTTCCAGCTTGCTTGTCTGGCCACGGGCCTAGTCAGAATTGTTACGATATTTGTGCGATGTTCAAATGTATGGAAAAATTATTGGAATCACGGAATTATTGTGGCAATTAAAGACGTTAGCTTTCATTTTTGCTCATTCGAAATTGCAGATAGCATCAAAAACGTTAAAAATGCAAAAAAATACAAGTAGGCTGAATTCTGATTGAGCCGTCAGTTTGGAACTTAGGACTGCGACTGATGTCATCAACTCGTCTCATTTTCTTGATCCGTGAGTTCCTTTTCGTATTTTTCTTGGTTACACCAAGCATGCATCAATCCACGTTTTCAGTTGTCCTTTTTAGTTAAGGTCCATGTCTCCGATTCATAAGTAAGAACTGGAAGGATGTGAACACCACGCTCAGAGATGTTACTTTAAATGCAGCTGCGTACGTTGCAATACGCGAAGGTATTCACCACGTTTCGTTGCAATAGCTTTGTTTAAAATCTTAAGGTCCTGTTTAAGTGCATTTAAAGTGTCTTGTTGCAAAATTTCTTTCAGGGTGACAATATGTGCGACCTAACGGACTTTGAAAGAGGGTTAATCGTTGGTGGCTGTCTAGTTGGTTTCTCCTTGGCAACAGTCGCCAAGGAGAAACCAACTACTGTGTCTAGCGTCATGGCAGCATACCGTGTTCGTGGCAAAACCTCGCCTGCAAAACACAAGAGTGGCCGGAAAACGACCCTGACTGATAGAGACAGAGCATTAAAGAGGATTGTTACCCGTATTAGGACCACGGCTCCGAAAATTAGTGCGGAGCTCAATCTGCATCTCCAGACCCCAGTATCAACGAAAACAGCACACAGGGAACTGCATAAACAAGATATTCATGGCAGAGCTGCTACTGCAAAGCCTCTGGTGACCCGGTTAAATGCACAACGGCGGCGGCAGTTGTGCTAGGAGTATACAACGAACGTAGACTGCCGATGCATGGAAGTATGTAATGGGATCTGATGAATCCACATTCACACTATTCCCCACCGAAGGACGTGTTTACGTGTGGAGAACACCATCAGAAGCGTGCAACCCAGACTGTCTGCTCCCAACACTACTTCAGCATGGTGGTGGTTCTCTCATGCTCGGGTGGTCATATCGTGGTTTTCAGCAGGTCTCCTGATCACCTTGAAAGGACGGATGACTGGCAGATCGTATGAAACCATTTTGGCCCACTAAGTCCATCCAATGGCTCAATCATTGTTTCCTGCAGAGTATGCCATCTATCAAGATGATAACGCCCAATTCATAGAGCTCGGAATGTATGATCATTGTTTGAGGAACATTAGGATGAACTTTCACACTTTCCTTGGCCTCCCCGATCAACAGACAAACATCATCGAACCACTATGGTCTATGTTGGAAAACAGAGTAAGATCCCGTTATCCTTTTGTGTCTCTCAAGCACCTGGAACAGTTTCTGCATGAGTAATTGTGTAACATCCCACTAGCCACCATCCAGGACTTGTATGCATCCATTCCAAGGAGGATTCAGGAGGTTTTGAATGCCAAAATATAGTCCTACACTCTACTAGGTACGTTAAACCTTCTTTTCCTAGGTGTTCGCATTATTCTGTACAACCCCTGTATATAATATACACTTTTCTTTTAAGACATAACGATAAATTGGTCTTGGAAATTCTACTGTGTCTTCTGAATGCACTCCAACCGTCTACTTATTTCTTCTTTGTGGCTCTAGCTTGTTACCTGTTGTCCATGGTACGAGGGAAAGTCAGTAAATAAGCCACAAACAGTTCTTTAAAACATACTGAGATACGAACTTCAAAAACATTTAATATTACCTTTACATTTCCCCTTATTTTTCAACATTATTTCCACCAATATTGATACACTTATCCCATCGTTTTATCAGTGCGTCGAAACCGCAGCATAGAAGTCTTGGGTCTGCTGTCTCAGCCACATTCGCACTTCACATTCAACCTCTTCGTCATCATCGAAACTTTTACCCCCAAGGTAAGTTTTTAACGTACCAAGCAGGCGATAATCGCTCAGGACCAAATCGGAGTTTTAAGGCGAATTTGCAAGAGGTTCCCGGCCTAGTAGTTCAATTTTCTGCAGGGTTAATCGAGCCGTATGAGGTCTGGCGTTGTCGTGATGGAGCAGTACTTCTCTAGTCAGTAGGCTTGGACATTTTTCTCGAATTACATCCTGAAGCATCAACAGAATTTAACAGTACGATGCAGCATTCAATTTCTCATCTTAAAAAGCGCAAACAGCTTGAGAATCCCGAAGCACTGCAAGCATAACCTTCCCTGCTGATGGCATAATTCGGAATTTCTTGGTTGAAAGTGTAGAGGGTTGTTTCCATTGCATTGAAGCACGCTTTGGTTCGGGTTGGTAGTGACGCATCAATCATTTGTCCCAGTAACAAGCTTGTTGGGCATGTCTTCTCCTACACCTGCGTACCAAGAGAGATGTTGCAAGAACAAGGCCATACGGTTCATTTGAGTAAGTTCTTTGTGCAATTCCCGTGCGCACGCTTTCCGGAAATTCAAATGATCATGCATTATGGTATAGTTAAACCATAAGAACACCCTATTGTAGTAGCTGCACTGAATATCGTTACTGGCCTGTCATTTCGAATCATCTCCACCACTCGACTCACAGTTGCTTCTGTCTCAATCTGCACAGGACAACTAGATTGGTCTTCATCAGCAACTTTTGAGTCCTCTAAGAGAATTTATCGTCCCATTTATGTACCGCTTTACGCGATAAACATTTCTCACCGTAAACAGGAAACTTTTCCGCATGAATATTATTTGCAGAAAGTCCTTTTGCTCAAAGAAAGCGCACAACAGCACGTTACTCTTCGGTCGCACGCTCCTCGAGCACGGTTGCCATTTGCAACTTGAGCTGGGCATGCGATAGCTAGAGTCTGCTACGTCGAACTACAATAAGCAGGATTGTGCTGCCACCTAATGACACTTTTGTAAACTAATAACTACCATTATCAGCTATCCCATAACTGACTTATTTACTGATTTCCCCTCATAAATTTAGGCATCAGCCACTTCTAAATTTGCCCCATCAATCTCTAATTCTTCATTTTTTGTAAGAACACTACACACCAGTTTTATTTTCTGAAAGTTCATTTTTAATCCCCCATCCTTAATCTTGTTAGCAAGTTTCTGGATCATGCTGTGCGGAGGACCTTGAAAAAACGACTATGTCGTCAGCAAAACGAAGGTAGATTAAATTATCTTATATTTTATCTCCTTGTCTTTCTGGTTTAATTATTTAAAGGCAATCTGCAGTGTGGCACTGAAGAGCTTAGCAGATATGGTGTCACTTTGTCCCTTTCCAATTTTTGTAGTTTCTGTGTCATCGAACGGTCGAACCTTTGCACTTTCAAATATGTTTTTTTTTATTGATATTCATGAAAAGACTTTTTTTAAAATGTTATCTACTTAAAAGCTTTAGGGTCTGAATAATACAAACCTTCAGAGAAACATTATCAGGAAGAAAAATGTTGCACTGTCGGACTTGGTAGTATAAAAGGCTTCTGTGTGTACTCTCGACATCATATATTCGAAGGGAAGTTGGGAGTCCGAAATAGGCATGGAATAGCCACCAAAGAAAGCACACGTAGCTGCCCATCCCCATTTAGATCTCGCGCGCTGTGTATTGAAAGGCCCATGGTTGATGTCATTCTTTGAAAGCATAACTACGATGAGTTTTTCCATGAGAGGTCAAAAATTCTGTGAAACGAAGTTCCGAGAAATAGGCAGGGATTAGAAAGGAGTCCTATTGTTATGCAAGGGCAGCGGCTCTTGATTCAGTAGCCGCTGCGGATTTGTTGGCTTTCATAGCTTGTTTGAATTCATCCGATCGCACGACGGCGGTGACATCCCCTTTTTCCTCTCTCTCTCCTCATGTAGTGACGTTTTTGTGCTCCCATCTTTCCTTCATGCTCCTTCTCCCATTTCGAAGAAAATGTTCGGTGTTGGTCTCTTCTTTGAACTAGAAATCCATCATATGTGGCAGCCCAGATACTCTGACGCGGTGACGGGGAACTCTTCAACAAAGCGGCGAGTGGTATCCAGTGCATTGTGTCTTTACAGTGCTTCTGACCTCAGGCGAAAGTACTTCCTCCTTATCCCTCCCTGTTTCCTCCAGCATCCATGGAAAGTTACAATAAGGGGCTGCTCCAATGGAGTCCCGCGTTAATGGTCATCGTTACCTATTTTCACATCACAGGGGAAGGTGTCGAAAAATTATGGACAAAAATCGATTTATCGTGAAGGGCTGCAGTCTTATTCAAAGACCCAGAGTGAGTAAGGATCGTGATCTCGTTTGAAGACTGTGGCGAACTTTACATCTTTCACGTCTTGGATCTTTATACGTTTACTTCTGCATATTATTTGCTGTATCAAATATGCAAAAAGTTAAAAATTACCGTTTGCACTAGGTGCTTATTCAGTGATTTAAAATGGGGAGGTTGCTGAAAACGTTTGGGGGCACTAAAAACTGGGGGGAGGCGGATGTTGGGTGAAAGTGAATATTTCGAAGGCTGATAATTTTTTATAGTGAAATACAGTAGAGCCCGCTTATGACGAGGAGCACAGGACTGGCAGAAGCACTAGTTAAATCTGTTTTGAGGTTAAAATTCCCTTCATGTAAAAATACCCATACATGATAATATGCATATGCGTTTATATTATATATCCATAACAATTAGGTCAGCTTGAAATATTAAATTAACTACATTCGTACTATAGTTAATTAAGTAAAAGTTTCAAATGCACTGGCGGAAAGTGAAAAAAGAACACCAAGAAGAAGACCTCTGATACCAACGAAATTTATACAGCATAATAACGGAATACAGAGGATAACGTGATCAAAACATTATGGCAAAATACAGCTGCATTTGCTGGTAAACTGAAAAATAACATTTCCATTTAACAAGGTTAGTACGAGGTTGAACCGCCATGAACTGCGTCACACTGTGCAATTCTGGCATGGAGTCTGTCGTACAGATGTTAGATGTAAGTTTGGGGTATTGAGTTCCAAGCATCCTCAACCTGGACGCGTAAATCGGGGATGGTCGTGGCTGGCCGTGGAGACCGGATAAGTCGTTGTCCCATAAAATCCCACACGTGCTCAATGGGGGACAAATCCGGTGAACGTGCATGTTGCGTTGCACGTGCCGTGTGTGGGCGTGCGTTATCTTGCTCGAAAACACCACGATGGACCGACCTTACAAATGGCACAACAACGGGCTGAATGATTTTGATGTAAGAGGTGCTGTTTAACGTACCCGGTACAAACACTAGTTGTGTACGGGAGTGATAGCTGATCGCTCCCCGCACCAGGAGACCAGGTGTAGGCCCTGTGTGTCGCTGGCGGATGCTAGAAGGGTGGAGACGCTTCCCTGTTCGTCTGCGAACACGCATACGGCCATCGAAGGCTCCCAAGCAGAATCTGCTTTCATCGCTGAATATGACAGATCGCCATTGCGTTCTCCAGTGCAGACGTTGGCGACACCACTGCAGCCGTTCCTGACGGTGGGCTGGAGTCAGAGGTACACATGCCAGAGGCACACGTGCACGTAGTCTTGCATCCAGTAGACGGTTGCGGATTGTTCGCACAGTCACCTCAGGTGCAAAGGCAGCTCGGATTTGCGTCGCAGTGGATGTTCTGCTTGACAACGCCGGTCTTCTTATGCGTCGATCGGTCCGCTCATCAATCCGTCTGTGACTCCCGGTTCCACGTCTTCTAGTGTGGGAATGTTCCTCGGACCATCTACAACACCATCGTACCACCACCGATACTTCCCATCCAATTCGCTCCGCAATACGACGATGCGACCACCCGGCCTCGCGGAGTCCGACTAGACGACCTCGCTCAAAGTCCGATAATTGCTGAAATCGTACACGGCTTCCATGTCCAGGCATTGCAGCTTCTTCAGGGTCTTCGCACGTTTCAGCTTCTTCAGGGTCTTCGCACGCCGACGACTGATTACATTCACTTCGCCGTACTCCTTAAATACCACCGACGATAATTTGCATACACTGACGGAAAAAAATCCCAACACCAAGAAGGGGTTGTGTTAGATAAACGACAGTTGGTAGGCGGTGAGAGTACATCTCTAAGATGACGTCTATGCAAATTTCGCGCTCGGCGCATACGTGTGGCGCTAGTAGCGCCACTTGGAACATGCAAAGCAGGTTTGCTGTAAATACAGGCTGCAACGTTCGTGAGCGTTAGTTATCGTTGAGATTCGACGTAGTGTGTTGATGTTAGTCAAGAATGCCTTTAAGAAGACGACGAAGAAGCCATTATCAACAGCTCACGGAGTTTGAACGAGGTCGTGTAATAGGGCTACGAGGTGGTGGATTTTCTTTCCGCAATATTGCAGAACGACTTGGCAGGAATGTAGCCACTGTGCATGATTGTTAGCAGCGGTGGTCAAGAGAAGGTACTGCCTCAAGAAGACAGGGTTCCGTCCGGCCACGTGGCACTACTGAGAGGGAAGACCTCCGTGTACGGCGTATGGCCGTGGCGCATCGTACCGCGTCTGCGGCAGCAATTCGAGCTGCAGTTGCCACCCCAGTGACACAACGAACAGTTACAAATCGGTTACTTGAAGGACAGCTCCGAGCCAGACGCCCTGTAGCGTGCATTCCACTTACTCCAAACCACTGCCGTTTGCGACGTCAGTGGTGTCAAGCTAGAGCTCATTGGAGGACAGAGTGGAGATCTGTTGTGTTTTCTGATGAAAGCCGGTTTTGCCTGGGTGCCAGTGATGGCCGAGACACACTGGACCTACACCCGAGACACTGGACCTACACCCGAGACACTGGACCGACAGGTTGGTTTCGTCCTGCAACCAACCTGTCTGCGGCCGAGACACACTGGACCTACACCTGGAGTTATGGTCTGGGGAGCAATTTCCTATGACAGCAGGAGCACTCTCGTGGTTATCCCACGCACTCTGACGGCACAGTTGTACGTCGGTCTGGTGATTCAACCTGTTGTGCTGCTATTCGTGAACAGCATTCCAGGGGGTGTTTTCCAACAGGATAACGCTCGCCCGCATACCGCTGCTGTAACCCAACATGCTCTACAGAGTGTCGACATACTGCCGTGGCCTGCTAGATCACCACATCTTTCACCAATCGAGCACGTATGGGACATCATTGGACGACAACTCCAGCGTCACCCCCAACCAGCATTAAACGTCCCTGTATTGACCGACCAAGTGCAACAGGCATGGAACTCCATCCCACAAACTGACATCCAGCACTTGTACGACACAATGCATGAACGTTTGCGTGCTTGCATTCAACATTCTGGCGGTTACACCGGTTATTAATGTACCAGCATTTCACATTTAAAATGGCTCTTCTCGCGCTTACATTAAGCTGTGATCTTGAAACCTTAATCAATTAAATATGTTACCTATACAAATGTATTGCCGCCATTTCATTCCTCTACAACTATTTTTTCGTGGTGTTGGGATTTTTTTCCCGTCAGTGTATTATGCCGTGCTGTGGCGTAAGCGCTCACCGGTTGGTCCCGAAATTAACATCACACCTACGTAAACTCGACCCCAATAACATATGTAAATTTCATGATCGTCCGCCAATTCCTTCTTGGTGTTCTTTTTTCACTTTCCGCCAGTGTATATTCAGCTAGATGACCATGTGACTCTGCCAGCAGTTTAACTACACAAGACACAAAGAAAAACCACCACCGATCTTCCCAATGCAACGCCTACTTGGAGGGTGAAAGGGGGAAATAGACACAGTTCCTGGAATTGCTATCTCCTGTTTCGTCTCCGGCTACATCTCCATTCCATTACTCTCCTATGTCCCTTTTTGCAAGTGTCCTCCAGAAATCCAATTCAATGTGCTTGAGCCCTACCCTTCCCCTACGAGTAGGTGGCCTGTTTCCAACTCTCCAGATGAGATACTCCCGACCTACAGAACCCCAATTCAATGCGCATGAGCCCCACCCTTCCTCCTTTTGCCTAGGAGTTAGGGGCGGATGGGGTCGTCTAAAATAGAACGGGAAATTTAGTCTCGCAGTCCACTCTAAAACCACACGTACTTAAGAACTCTTCATAAATTAAGCACCGTTATGAAAAAATTTCGTTAGATTCTGTATGAGAAGGAACTGTTGAAATATGCATTCAAAAACTAATTCAGCTGTGAACAAATTTTAACAATTTAACGGTGAAAGTGTTAGAATCAATAACTCTGCATCACATGTTTGTCAAGAACTGATCTGCATTAGAACTTTACTGGATGATATAAATTGTCCACAAACAGAGAAAACAACACTGTGTGAAGACAATATGTCATGCATAAGTCTCAACAGAAAGAACTTTAAAAATACACGTAGCAATGTAGCATAGAATCAAATTATTATTTTCCTCTGAAAAATATGGCTAACACACACGCACACAAAAATGATCGTTCTAAATTGACATGTTCACGTGCTATATATAACGTACAAGTTAGTCCGCGCCGGGCATTGAATACGGGTCCCTTCACTCCAGAGTAAGTCGCTCTCGCAACTGAGCTACGCGGACATGTGCTCTCACTGCCATCTGCCTTTATCTCATGTGCGTCCTGCGGGGCAGGCACGTCACATCTCCCCCCCTCACCAAAGAGGGCCGGGGGCATGGTCCACTGGTCAGCCGTGACCATATGCCGCTAAAAGCAGTCGTCCCATGAAGAACATGCATTTGAGAACTCCCAGACAATTTGATGTGTGGAACGTAGCATCACAATGATTTATTTTTCCGAAGGACTGAAGAAGGGATTCTCATTTTTCCTATCTCGCAGTGTGGAACGAACATCACATCATTGAGAGAAACGTAACAGCAGAGTCGTTCTGGAAGTTCGGGCGCCAATATAACATACAAGTTTGTCCGCGCCAGGCATCGAAACTGGCTCCCCTCACTCTGGAGTGAGACGCTCTCCCAACTGAGCTACGCGGACATGTGCTCTCACTGCTATCTACTTTTATCTCATGTGCGTCCTGCGGTGCAGGTACGTCACATACATAGCAACCTTCCTGCGCAATTAATATTTATTTTATTTGGTCACTGATAGCCTAGTGTGCAATAATGTGTTGGTATCTCTTCCTTGAGTACACTCCTTTTTTAAGTCTACCCATCATTTTTAACCCATGAAGCCCTGTTTCGACCCATGAACCGAAACTGGTAAATCATTGATAAGATAAATGTGGGCTGACACGGATTTCTTTTTTTTTTTTTTTTTTTTTTTTTTGATTGGAGGTTTAACGACCACCGTGAGCAACTCAATGGGCTATAAGCAGTCGCCCGTCCCTAATTTAGGCTCACTGGTTCCAGGGAAGGGAGAGAGCCAGTGCCGTAAGACAAACACAACATCCATGCCTCACCGGGATTCGAACCCGGACCCCTGACGTACGAATGATCAGAGGACACGGATTTCAGAATACCTATTGGGGAGAATCGCTTTGGGATCTGTGTCAGCCTGTGGAAAGGGGTTAGGATGATCAGCCATAGTAAGGTGATTCAAAAGTCCCCGAACTCTGAATTCAAATATTTCTACCACGAATATTGTGATGTATAACTATGTTATATTGACACTAATACTTACAGGTAAGAAAACCATTTTACAATATATGCTGTAATTGTCAACCATTCCGTTGAAGACACAAATTCACCCGACGACACATGTTGGCGGTCACTCTTTTCAGCGTGTTGGCTGGTATGTCACTCACGGCTGTAATGATGTTGTTCCGCAGGTCCTGTACCGTCTTAGGGTTGTTGTGGTAAACTGTGTCTTTCAGATAGCCCCACAAATAAAGTCTAGAGGACTCAAGCCTGGTGAGCGAGGCGGCCAAAGCTTTTTCGAGATTAATCGATCGTGGAAGAACTCACGGAGCATCTCCATTGTGTCGTTTGATGTGTGGCACGTTGCTCCATCTTGTTGAAACCAATAGTAACGTTCGTGTTCTTCCAGCTTCGCTGCAAATTGATGGATGACGTCCGCATACGCAGCGGAATTTACAGTTGTGTCGAAAAAAAATGGCCCTACAATTCAACGTCTAGACATGGCGCACCACACTCCAACTTTCTGGAAGTGAAGTCCAACCTCATTCAATGCGTGTTGATTCTCCGCAGCCCATATACAAGTGCTTTGGCTGTTGACATATCCATTCAAATGAAACCATACCTCGTCACTGGAAAAAAGTGTTGTTAAGCTGGTTAGTCACATTTTTGCCCGTGAAACTCTTAAACCATTGGCAGTAGGCAATGCGCTTTTCAGAGTCCAAAGGACGTCGCTCTTGCACTACTCGAATTCTGTACGGCCGTAGCTTTATACGTTTAGTAGCCCTCTGCCAGGCTGAATACGATGCCTTTAACTCTTGAGACAGCCGCCGAAGTGACTTCCGGGGAAAGCGCTGCAGTGAAAACATGAATTTTCTCCAGAAACGTGGTCGTCACCACGGACGGACGGCCGCCTTTAGGCTCATACTGAACACTGTCTCGCGAAACCGGTTTACAAGGTCATACACAGTTGTTTTCCCTGGTATAGGAGCATCAGGAAACTTCCTTTGAAAGAGCTGGATGCAACGTTGCTAAGATTTTTCCGAAAAGTAAACTTCTAACAAAGCGACTCTGTTCTTGCGTGAGACTCATGGCTGACTGAACGTTACTGCTTGCCAGCGTCCGCGTAAGCGTAGTGTCACGTGGTGCTATCAAGTGTCGCCGCTTGTTCCCCAAGGTCACACACAACAGCCACAAGCATCAATACTCGGATATCTTTTATGGTTTTACAGGAAATACGTTTTAAAAATAGAGTTCTGGGACTTTTGAATCACCCTGTACTAGTGTGTACTTCACGATTACAAGGGGAGGGGAGGCCATACACCAGTGACGTGGGCTCCAAGTGCAACGACCTACTTGTACCTGTCATTAGATTTAGTGTAATTAATTTATAATAGCGTTCTTGATCCGGTGGCTGTACATCTCTTACATAATCGCAGAGAAGTTTGATGTGCCATTTAAAAGCAAAAGCCCAAAATATAGGAAACGATGCTTTAAGGAATTAACTTTTCATGAAGCTAACGATTATTATTCATAAGTACCAAAAAACCCAGACACAGAATACGAGAAAGTGGGCTATTTCTCTGGTTGTCCACCAGGAAATGTACCGGTGAGCCAATCCACTCCTGGGTGGAGTTTTTTTGTGTTATACGGCCCGATCTTGAGGAAGCTGAAAGCTGAGAAGGCAGCTTTTTCTTGAGTCCAGACCTGTCTGATGATGTTCGCAAGATGGGGAAGGCTGTGGATCCACTGAAGACTGAGTTGCTGCATCAGAAGCGATCGTGTTGTGACCAGTGGCGCCGCCAGCGGCTCTGAACTGGGTAGGCTATTAGGGGGGGGAATAAGCATGGTGGGGAGGACACAAAGTTTGAAGTGCTTGGCATAAATTCTGGCAAAAATTCAGCTTATGTACATTTTACCCGACGCTGATATTATCCCTAGTAAAGAAAAGAAAGTTTTCAATTCAATGCAGTACACTGTTTTAAAAATATACACTATTTAACAAAAGTCACCGGACACTCCATCAAAAGCAAATGAACGGATCCGCTGCGTTGTTAAGATGCGCGGTACAGCTGCAAACGGTATAAAAACAAGCCTACAGCTGACCGCGATCATATCGCACTGTAAGGTCCATTGAAAATGTCGCGGCGGGAGAGAACTGACTGAGAAAAAAAGATTGTTTGGTGTTATATTAGTGGGTTGTCCATAAGAGAAACTGAGAGGCATTTAAACATACCCAAGTCAACTGTTTTAGATGTACTGAATACGTGGAAGACACATGGCGTGCCTAAAGCAGCAAAACGTACCGGCAAACCGAAGAAAATCAGTGATAGAGGACGTCGGACGCTCAGGAAAGTCATTGCAGCTAATCGACGGAGTACTGCACAAGACCTCAGTGTACAGGCGAGTAAAAATGCTGGAACCTCAGTATGTACACCTACCATTCGCAGAGAACTTCATTCCATGGGTTACCGTGGTCGTGTGGCTGCTCCTAAGCCTTTCATCTCCACTCGGAATGCTACTCGTCGTTTAGCATAGTGTAAAGAACATTTATCGTGGACCGCAGATCAATGGAAACGGATCCTATGGACTGATGAATCCAGATACACGATCCATCAGTCTGATGGCCGTGTGTGAGTATGGCGGCAGCCGGGGGAACACTATTTACCACATGGTACTGTTCCCACGGTCAAGTTTGGAGCTGGCAGTGTACTAGTGTGGGGGTGTTTTTCGTGGGATGGTCTCGGCCCATTGGTTATCGTGCACCAACCTGTTAACCAGCACGTCTACCTCGATATTCTGGTCAATTATGCCGTACAAACGCTGTGGCAATACTATGGAACTGAGTCTTGTTGGTACCAGCAGGATAATGCACCGAGCCATAAAGAAAGGACAGTTACGGCGTGGTTTGACTGTAATTCTGTATCGTGTGTGGACTCGCCAGCACAGAGCCCTGATCTTAATATCATAGAGCAGCTATGGGATGAATTAGAGTGCCGCATAAGAAGTTTGGAACCAAGGCCTACTACTAAGCAAACGTTAGTGGCAGCATTATGTATTGAATGGAAGCGCATACCTATCTCTGTGTTCCAAAACCTTGTCGAAAGCATTTCTCGAAGGATCAGTGCATGCATTAAGGCCAAAGGTGGACCGACACCGTACTAATGTATGTCAAAAAATGCTATGTTGTGTTTCTCTTCTAGGTGTCCGGTGACTTTTGTTAATATAGTGTACATATTATATATATATATATATATATGCGTAACATCACAGCCTCTCCTTGACAAATGTCAACCCCGCCTTCTCGTGGTGCATCCTGTTCCCACTAAAGGGGCTCTGACGACCGCCCATAGCGGTATAACTATACCATCGGGATCAGAGGAAATTCTATCCCACACTCACCAACCCGCTTGGCCAGCGTGGTGAGTTATGGCCAAACCCTCCAAAATGATTCCACAACTTAAATCTTGGCCCTCAGTCTCCGGCAGCTGGAATGTACCTGGCCAAGGCAGCGGCCAGTGCGACATGAAGGCAGAGGGTGCTAAGAATCCCCGGAGGACCGGACTAGGCTGCCATCTGATGCTGACCTTGGCTACTTACAATGGACGCTCCCTATCTTCTGATTCAAGGCTTCTTGAATTGGAAGAGGAACTACAAAGGATCAAGTGGGACATCGTGGGGCTAAGTGAGGTAAGGAGAAAAGGAGAAGATCTCATCGAACTGAAAAGTGGACACCTCTTCTACTATCGTGGGACAGATACTGGCAGAACTAGTGGTGTTGGATTTATAATAAACAAGAAACTGAAGGATAAAGTTGTAGAAGTTGAAAGTTCCTCTGACAGAGCTGCACGACTTGTTATCCAACTCTCGAAAAGATACCAGGCTCAGATTATTCAAACTTATGCACCCACCACAAGTCATTATGAAGAAGAAATTGAAGAATTTTATGAGGAAATTTGTCATCTAAATAATAAAGGTAAGCAGCACTTGAAAATAATTATGGGAGATTTCAATGCAAAAATAGGGCAACGGCAACAGAATGAAACTTCGGTAGGTAAATTCGGTCATGGCAACAGAAACCAGCGTGGAAATACTCTCGTTGAGTTTGCAGAGGCAGAAGGGTTTTTCATCTTGAACTCCTTCTTCAAGAAAAAGCCACACAGGAAATGGACATGGAGACATCCAAATGGGACCACAAGTGAAATTGATTTTATTATGTGTAACAAAAAATTCGTCATAGAAGACTGCAGTGTGCTAAACAAGTTCAACACAGGTAGTGACCATAGATTGGTGAGATGCAAGATGCACCTCAACACTAAACTTGAACGTGGCAAGCTCATAAGACAAACAAAATCTATTGACATAACCAACCTTAAAAACACCATAATACCTTCAAGTTACAACTGAAGAACAGGTTCTCTGCTTTAGAAGGCCTAACATCGGAAGAAGTGGACATCTCTGAAGTTAACAGAAAAGTAACCAAAGCTCTTATGGAAACAGCAACAAAATTAGCTGGGTCTAAGAACAAGTTGCATGTGAACAAATTATCAGGAAAAACCAAAATGTTGATGCAAAAAAGAAGAGAGATGAGGACAACTAAAGAAGATGTGACTTCCAAAGTGGAATATATAGAGCTATGCAAGACAGTAAGAAAAAGTATCACTGAAGACGTAAGGAAATTCAACTGTGAACTAGTGAGGAAAGCAATTGAAAACAACCAAAGCCTAAAGATAGCAAAGGGACATCTCAGTAAGGGAAGAAAACAGATTATGGCACTGAGAAAAGAAGATGGTTCTGTAACAAGAAATAGAGGCGAAATTTTGACAAGAGTGAAAGATTTCTACTCCAAATTATATGAAAGGGATGATATATGCACTCCAGACATCATGAAAGATACCAGTACCAGAGTTCCTCCAGTCCTTCCAGCAGAAGTTGCACATGCAATCAAGAACATGAAGCGAGGAAAAGCTCCAGGAGAAGATGGAATTACTGTAGACATCATACAAGAAGCAAGTGGAGAAATCGAAACAGTACTCGCCCAAATTTTCACTCGATGCCTTAATGAAGGAAAGATTCCTGAGGATTGGAACACCGCTACAATGATCCTGCTACATAAGAAAGGTGACATTGAGGATCTCGGAAACTACAGACCTATCAGCCTCCTATCAGTAGTTTATAAAATCTTCACTAAAGTTCTTTCACACCGCTTGAAGGTAGCACTAGACATGGCTCAACCGAGAGAACAAGCTGGATTCAGGAGTGGCTACAGCACAATAGATCATATCCACGTGCTGAGAGAACTAATTGAAAGAGCGAGGGAATATGAACTTCCATTGTGCATGGCTTTTATCGATTATGAAAAAGCCTTTGATTCGGTGAAACCATCAGCAGTTACAATGGCCCTGAAAACCTGCGGTATTGAAGATGCATACATTAATATTATTAATAACATCTATGAAAATGCAAGTGCAAAGATTAGGCTGTTTGAAAATACAACACACGTAAAAATTGGAAAGGGAGTGAGACAAGGTGACACCATATCTCCGAAGCTCTTTAATGCCACATTGCAGGGTGTTTTTCAGTCGCTGAGCTGGGAAAACAAGGGGATAAAGATTAATGGAGATTATCTAACCCACCTTCGTTTTGCTGATGACGTAGTCATTTTTGCAACTACCCCATCAGAGCTGCAGAGTATGATCCAGGAACTTGCTGACAAGAGTAAAGAAGTGGGATTAAAAATGAACTTTCAGAAGACAAAAGTGATGTTCAATGCTTTTACAAGAAATGAAGATTTATCGATTGATGGAGAAAAGCTGGAGATAACAGACACGTACGTTTATCTTGGACAGCAGATATCAAGTGAGGGTCACATTGATGAAGAAATTAATCGGCGTACAAAACTTGCATGGAGAGCTTTTGGAAGAAACAGCATAATTTTCAAGAGCAATATGCCATTATGTCTTAAAAGAAAAGTGTTTGATCAATGCATCCTTCCAGTGCTTACGTATGGTGCAGAGACGTGGACCTTAACTAAAAGAGACATACAAAGGCTGCAGACAACTCAAAGTAGCATGGAGAGGTGCATGCTTGGTATAACCAGGAGAGATAAGAAGAGGAACTCGTGGATCCGAAAAATGACAAGAGTGGAAGACATCATGATCAGAGTTAAATCCCTGAAATGGCAATGGGCTGGACATACTGCCAGAAGGACAGATCATCGATGGACAGCCGAAATTTTAGATTGGATTCCAAGGGACAGGAAAAGACCCAGAAGAAGACCACATAGGAGATGGGTGGATGAAATTCGAAAGTATGCAGGGGTGACATGGAGGAGACTGGCACAAGACAGACCGTTGTGGAGGAAACTTGGGGAGACCTTCGTCCAGCAGTGGATTGATAATGGTTGACAATGATGATGATGATGATATATATATATATATATACTAAAGAGCAAAACTGAAGACTAAGGAAAAAATTTTAGAATTTAAAACGAAGGGTGCAAAATAACCTGAAAATCAAAACGCGCAACGCAGCAGTTTTGAAAATTCAGAATTCACATTCTATAAAGAAGATACCTAAGCAAAAAAATACATATATAATTTTGACTCACACCTAGTACAACATAGAAAAGGTTATGTATCTACCTGTGTGATCAAAAGGAAAAAAGATAAAAAAATAAAATAAAACAACTGAATGTAGAAGGTGTCGAGAATACTGAGCCTTGGCTTTATCAAGGACCAGCAAAAACTCTGCATTTTCTCACTTCCACAAAGACCTAGTTGGAAATGGGTTTCTGCAAGGCCATAGATGCAAGTAACATTCTCACCTAAAATAGTTTAAAATATATATATATAAGTCATGTCCTCCTTAGAGTTGCATGACCTAGCACTAGTTAACAATTTCGCTTGCATCCATTAACCTTCCTGGCCCGACCCATACTCTTCATCTGTTACTATTAAACAGAAAGAAGAAGATAAAAGAACTCAAGCTGTGAGAGTGACATAATAATTAGAAATGATTTTCAGCCATAACGAAATTCCAAGTTCGTTTGAGAGAGAATTTAAACCTGAAAAACAATGCAAAAGAAATCCAAATTTTACATTGCAATTAAAAAAGGAAATGTTAATTTATAACGAACAGATTTTTGAAAGAAAACTTGAGTCTAAAACCCCCTACTCTACAACTTATGACAGCACGAAAACGAGAATAAGTTAAAGATAATAATTAACTAAAGAAAACTTTGTGAAAGTTATATACCTTAAACAGTTAGTTGCAATATGTACAAAGTATTTCAGCAGTGCTTTAAGTGCATAATTAATTAGTTATTAAGAACTTAACTACTTTGAAAAAACAGCGCATAGACAGCGCATAGAAAAGGAACAAGCTGAGCCATCTTCTGTTCCTAGGTACCCCAAAAGACGCTCAAAGTTACAAAAGAAAAGAAAGAGTTAAAACCCGCAAAAATGTTAACAGACAAACCAATGCCTAAAAGCTGAAAAGCTAAAAAACGACAGAGAAAAGGTACATGAAGTACAAACATTGAACTTATAAAACCTAGAACCCAAAAACAAGGAAGAGACCTTACCTCTTGTGTTACAAAAACTTTTCTCCTCACAAGAGAAGAACATGGCTGACCTCTTCCGCCACTCCCTAGACGCTGGGGGGCAGTGAGGGTGGGGCTGATGGCCTCCTCATACAGCAAGAAACCAACGCGCGGAGATTTTAACCAGAGAAAAAAAAAAAATTAGATAAACTTAAGACTGTGGATCTGTATGATCAGAAAGAGCTGAATTAACTCTCCAGAATACAAGAGAAATATTATAAAATACACGAGCAGTTTATTTAATAATCTTTGCATGTATTAAATCACCTTAGTGAGCTTCTATAGATTAATCAGAATCTTATTAATTTTAATGTTGGTTTTACTATTTTTAGTATAGCTATCCTAGTGATGAATAACTAGTTTTCTTTTTTATTTGTTTTTATTTTCTTTTATATATATTCTATTAAGAAGAGACTGAAGCAAAAAAAAATTTTTTTGACTCATACCAAGTACTACATAGAAAAGGTTATGTATTGACCGGTGTGAGTAAAAAGAGAAAAAAATAGAACAACTGAATGTAGAAAGTGTCGAGAATACTGAGCCTTGGCTTTATCAAGGACCAGCAAAAACTCTGCATTTTCTCACTTCCACAAAGACCTATTTGGAAATGGGTTTCTGCAAAGTCATAGATGCAAGCAATAAGCCCACCCCAAATTTTTTTTTCAAATATATATATATATGTCATAACCTCCACAGAGTTGTATGACAAAGCTTTAGTTAACAATTTAGCTTGCATCCATCATAACTTTCCTGGCCCGACCCATGCTCTTCATCTGTTACTATTAAACAGAAAGAAGATGATTATAGAAAACTCAAGTTGTAAGAGTGACATAATGAATCAGAAATAATGTTCAGCAATAACAAATTGCCAAGTTACCTAGTCGCCTGAGAGAGAATTTAAACCTGAATAGCAATACTAAAAAGTACTACAAATTCTTAAACATTGCAATAAAACAGGAAATATTAATTTTTTCTAAAGCACAGATTCTTGAAAAAAACTGGATTATAAAAAACCCCTACTCCACAACTTCTGACAACACAAAAACGAGAATAAAATAAAGACAATAATAAACTAAAGAAATGCTTTGTGAAGGTTATATGACATAAACAATTAGTTGCAATATGTACAAAGTATTTCAGAAGTGCTTTAAGTGCGTAATTAAGTAGTTATTAAGACCTTAACTACATTGAAAACACATCGCGGAGTACAAGAACAATGGAACGGCCGACTGCTTAGCCTTAGTTCCCTAAAAAACGTGCAAAGTTACCAAGAAAAGAAAGAGTTAAAATCCGCAAAAAAGTTAATAGACTTGCCAGTGCCTAAATGCTTAAAGCAAAAAAAAGAAAAAAATTCAAGAAGTTCAAACATTGAACTTGGAAAACCTAAAACCCAAAGACAATGAAGAGAGCTTACCTCTTATGCAACTTAACTTCTTCCACTCTTGAGGAAACATGGCCAACCTTTTACCCCAAACTTCAAGACACCCCTGCCACTCCCTAGTCGCTGGGGGGCAGTGTGGGTGGGGCTGAAGGCCTCCACACACTGAAAAAAATCCTACTCGCGGAGAATTTAACTAGAGAAAAATATAATTAAGTTTGTGGACCTGTTTGATCAGAAAGAGCAGAATTAACTCTCCAGAATACATGAGAAATATTATGAAATACACAAGTAGTGTATTTAATAATCTTTGCATGTATTTAATCACCTTAGTGAGCTTCTGTAGACTATTCAGAATCCTATTAATTTTAATGTTAGTTTTACTATTTTTAGTGTAGCTATTCTAGTGAGTGAATAACCAGTTTTCTTTTATATATCTGCTTTAATTTTCTACACAGTTAATAATATGATTTTGACCAATGAAAGCCTTTTGGAAGTTGGCTAGATAATGCATATTAACTACAAAAAGGAACCTTAGTGCTATGGATAAGAAGGTCCTATTAAAAATAAAAAATTAAATAATATAGACAAAATCACAAAAAAACCCTTAAAAATCTGTTTATAAAATAAAATAAAAATAAAAGAAAACTGGTTATTCACTCACTAGAATAGCTACACTAAAAATTGTAAAACTAACATTAAAATTAATAGGATTCTGAATAGTCTATAGAAGCTCACCAAGGTGATTAAATACATGCAAAGGTTATTAAATACACTACTTGTGTATTTCATAATATTCCTCATGTATTCTGGAGAGTTAATTCTGCTCTTTCTGATCAAACGGGTCCACAATCTTAATTATATTTTTCTCTAGTTAAAATCTCCACGAGTAGGATTTTTTTCAGTGTGTGGAGGCCTTCAGCCCCACCCACACTGCCCCCCAGCGACTAGGGAGTGGCAGGGGTGTCTTGAAGTTTGGTGTAAAGGGTCGGCCATGTTTCCTCAAGAGTGGAAGAAGTTAAGTTGCATAAGAGGTAAGCTCTCTTCATTGTCTTTGGGTTTTAGGTTTTCCAAGTTCAATGTTTGAACTTCTTGAATTTTTTTCTTTTTTTGCTTTAAGCATTTAGGCACTGGCAAGTCTATTAACTTTTTGCGGATTTTAACTCTTTCTTTTCTTGGTAACTTTGCACGTTTTTTGGGGCACTAAGGCTAAGCAGTCGGCCGTTCCATTGTTCTTGTAGTCTACGATGTGTTTTCAATGTAGTTAAGGTCTTAATAACTACTTAATTATGCACTTAAAGCACTTCTGAAATACTTTGTACATATTGCAACTAATTGTTTATGTCATATAACCTTCACAAAGCATTTCTTTAGTTTATTATTGTCTTTATTTTATTCTCGTTTTTGTGTTGTCAGAAGTTGTGGAGTAGGGGTTTTTTATAATCCAGTTTTTTTTCAAGAATCTGTGCTTTAGAAAAAAATTTATATTTCCTGTTTTATTGCAATGTTTAAGAATTTGTAGTACTTTTTAGTATTGCTATTCAGGTTTAAATTCTCTCTCAGGCGACTAGGTAACTTGGCAATTTGTTATTGCTGAACATTATTTCTGATTCATTATGTCACTCTTACAACTTGAGTTTTCTATAATCATCTTCTTTCTGTTTAATAGTAACAGATGAAGAGCATGGGTCGGGCCAGGAAAGTTATGATGGATGCAAGCTAAATTGTTAACTAAAGCTTTGTCATACAACTCTGTGGAGGTTATGACATATATATATATTTGAAAAAAAAATTTTGGGTGGGCTTATTGCTTGCATCTATGACTTTGCAGAAACCCATTTCCAAATAGGTCTTTGTGGAAGTGAGAAAATGCAGAGTTTTTGCTGGTCCTTGATAAAGCCAAGGCTCAGTATTCTCGACACTTTCTACATTCAGTTGTTCTATTTTTTTCTCTTTTTACTCACACCGGTCAATACATAACCTTTTCTATGTTGTACTTGGTATGAGTCAAAAATTTTTTTGCTTCAGTCTCTTCTTAATAGAATGTGAATTCTGAATTTTCATAACAGCTGCGTTGCGCGTTTTGATCTTCAGGTTATTTTGCAACTTTCATTTTAAATTCTTAAGTTTTTCTTATGTTTTTCGGCTATGCTCTTAAATATATATATATATAGTATGGGAACCATGGATATGAATCACTTGAATCACTATTGCAAGTTACTTTGTCTTCGAAATTTTAGCTTACTTACGTCGTTTTTGTTGTTGTTGTTTTTCGTTTTAGTTTGCAACCTAATAATATCTATTTCCCTCTCATTTTTTTAAACTGCAATAACAAAAGTGATGTTTCTGCAACTGTCTTAGAAATTTGTTCAAAGGTCTACCTCCTTTCTCAGAAATATAAATACTGAATTTAACAAAAAAATGATTTCATGTAACAAAAATTCAGTGAATTCGAGAAATTCACGCACGTTTATCCAAGTTTCCTAAAATCTTAGATGGTTGCACTCGCCATGTGTTCTAACTGCTTAAATATTTTAGGAAGGGGGGTGTGGTAGTAAAGAGTGGGCTCGAAGAAAAGTTGGGTCGGCTGAAGCCGATCCGTAAGCCTTAACGTCGCGCTGCTTCTGACCCGGAAGAAAAAATTGCCTAGTGAGAAATGGCAATATCCCTAACATTGTTAGGTAACAGAGCCTCCTTAGCATGGTGCCCCGCACGGGGATAACTGGGTTTCCAGTTATTTGGGGAGCGGCGCCCCCACGGTCCGAGCTGACCTTGTGACTGGTCAACATCTGATGTCATGCCACCGCTTGTTTCTTTTTTCGGTGCTGTTCGAGTTTGCAGGGACGGCTGTTCATCCAGCTGTTGGGGAGTCGCGGCCCACCGATCCCGAGCTGGTCTTGTGCCTCGCTTTTCAGTTTTTATTTATTTTCTGCACTGGCCAGTTGCCCGTGTTGTACACTCTACCTAGTCGCTACCACGCTATGTACTAACACCCCGGTCTTGTGGTTTTGTTACCCTCCACTACTAACTGTTTATATTAACCGCTCAGTTCGTAGGTTGCTGAGATTCCGTTTAGGTTCCACTCCAGGGTTTTGTCTTCCTTGGATTACTTATTTTCCTTTTAGCTGGTTTGGGTGCTAGACCTACCTGCATGTTTGCCGCGTGCGGAGACCCGTGAGGCGGAAATGGGATGTCTGGCGGCTGAGGTCGTAGGAGACCGGAGAAGTGCCTCCTGTGTACCAACACTCCTCTTCGACCCCGGCTTCGCTGTAAACGGGAGGCTAGAGACTAACCCACCTCTAGTCAGAAGTCTTGTACCAAGTTGTGTACAGGGTTTTATCGGCTTTATTGTCGTATAGCACGGCAGGGTAAGCCCGGGGGCTGTGGGATCATGCCAAAGGCGTTGGCATGACGGAACTCTGGAGGCCGAAGTGTCCGCAGAGTGCGTGTGATCACAGCCAACGGACTATATCTGCAGCGTATAAGCTCCAGAACTGTGTCCAGCGTCATTTTCTTGGCTTGCAGACCTCCAGTTCTCCCTTGTAGGGCTCGGTGGTGGGTGGAGTAGTCTGCAGACCAATCCTCCTCCTTATTTTCATGGGTAAAAACAAAAACTCCAAACTCAAGTCACCTGAGAAAATGATAGTTGACAACGCCTCCCCTTCGTCTTCTCAACCTACCAAGTCCCATAACCTTAAACGGTCTTTAGATCATGACCTGGACCAAGAACGTGGAATCTCTTCTTCGGCAGCTGTACCAGTCGCTCTGAAGCGTCGTCTCCCCTCGATTGCTGTGAATACGCATGCTACACACTTAATTGTAGAATCCATCGATCCGAATGAGAGACTGTCCACCAGATCTCCCTTTTTCATTTCTAAAGCTTTAGACGCTGCGGTTGGCTCCTTGAAGTCTGTGAGGAAGCTTCGCTCTGGGGACCTGCTTGTCCAAACTTGCAGTGTTTCTCAGAGTAACACTCTTCTGCACCTCACTGGTCTTCAAGGCATTCCTGTCAAAGTGACACCTCGCCCGTTTTTTTAACACCTCTCGGGGTGTTATTTCGGAGTTTGATCTCTTAGCGCGCAGTGAGGACGAATTGGTGAGTGAACTGGCAGATCAGGGTGTTATTTCAGCACGTCGTATGATGTTCCGGCGCGATGGTTCTTTGATTAAGTCTAAAAATGTAATCTTGACCTTTAACTCCCCGAAAGTTCAGACACTGTGGCCGTCTATCCGCTGTTACAATGCGAGCTATCTGACGATGACCCTTCTCATCCACACGCTGTTGTCCACGGCAGTTGGCTCTTGCAGGGATGGGTTGGATATACCGGATTGGATATACTCACGGTGCACCCGTGACACAGTGGCTCGTGAAGATCCCAGTGCTTGCACGACTTCCGAGATGGGGTGACCCATTCGTCGGGCCCCGACAATTTGCCCACGATCAAATGTGCTTAGATCCTTCGCATCACTCCTTATATTGTCGGATCGCTGCATACGCCATGTCGTTTCCGTTTACAGGGCCGCCCACAGCGCCACATTTGCATAACGCCAGCTGTCTCTAATTCAACTGCTCTTCAGTGTATATCTCACTGTAAAATATTTTTCACTGTTCATCGCATGCTGGTTTAGTCTTTTGCTGAATGTATCATAATCTTCTCTTTAGGGAGAAGAGCACTACGTCAGACCAAATGGTCTTTTTCCTCTTTCTTCTCATTGTCTCAACAATCCTTAATTGTTACGATAATATAAATATGACACGTATTTTGATGTGGAAAATGAAATGAAATACCGCAACTGCGTTTAAGTACTTTCTTCGTGATAGGTTTCTTTTTTTTTCTTTTTTTTTTCTTTTTTTAACATTCAGAACGAGCTGAAATTAGGCTTGGTAAGTTCCGCTTTCCACAACAAGCTTTCATTAGGAAGAAGTGACTAAGCAATTGGAAAGCTATGCGTTTTCAGAGAGAGGGCTCTTTAAAAAGATGCAATATCGTTGTTGGACCATTGTCTTGAATGTTTATCCCTTTGAAATCTTACAGTGCATTTTATTTTTCCCGCGTTGTTGGTATAAACGTCTACTCAAAAAAAAATCTATGTGACGGAAAATATTTGTTCCGAATTCAATGCAGTTAAACAATTATTATCAGTTTTCCCCATAGAAACAAGACAAAGGAGGAAAAGAAAAGTCGAAGACACCTGGGGTCAAAACATGACCTTCACGTAATGTTTTTCTTGATGATAAATGCAACTCATTTATGGTAAGAAGCGATAATTCATAAAGTAGTACTTGTGTTAACCATATATCCTTTCGTAGTTTTGCGATTGAAATATTATTTGTGTGTCCGCGATATCAAACAAATATTGGTGAAAAAAAACTTAATACCTTTTTCTCAGGAATACAAGCTTATATTCCTAAAAAAAAAAAAAATACAGATACTGCCTTCTACATTCTGCCGACACCACTCCAAGAATGGTCCATAATTTTTCCCGCGCACGAACTTCACCCAACCTCTTCTCCCGGGTTAGCGATAAAATGCAAATAAGTTCCGCGATTCACGTGAGACCAGCGTTTCTCGTAAATCAGAAGCACTTTTATTGGCAGTGTTCGTTCAGAGCGCTGAAAACGCGGGGAGGGGGGGAGTTGTTTGAAAAAAAGAAAGTCTTTCCTCATTTGCGATGGTCACGAAGTCGCAGATTCAGAGTGTGGAGTGGGGGACACTACTAAATCGTTTTGTGGCAAGCTCTAAGTCGTAAATTTCTGTTACTGTCGAATCACTCCCTTCTCGCAGAATCTCTCGTATGAAAGCTCTGAGGCTTTCGAGATGCTGTTTGTTGCCGCCAACTCAATTTTGTTATTTATACATGGTAGTGGTGACGTATTCCTCACAAAACGTTGCGACGTTGTCCCTAGTGTCATTCCCCGGTTTTTCCTTCATTACTGACACGAAAGCAGATCGGCGTTGTCCTCATTGGTGAATACACACTTTACTATCTTTCTCACTGACAAAAATGAACAGTGTTGATTCTGCCCTATTTTCCTACAAAACAGCTCGCTTTCACTTCGACGATTTTCATTCCGTTTTAAAAATTGCCGTCTTCAGGGAAGCTCAGAGCGACCACTCTCTTGCACAGTTGGCAGGAGAAACGAGACGCCATTGGTTGAAATACTGCGACGTGTGTCTTCTTGTGATTGGTTATCATTTGGTAAGCTTTATTGGCTTTGTTTGTAAAGCTGATTTACGTGAATATCTCATCACTTCTTTCAAGTATGATTTCTTTGGTTACCTGCGAGCTAGAGAAAGGCAGAATTATTCGTCGTGAAAGAAGTTTCGGTGACTGTCAGAGCGAATAAATTATTGAAAGGAAACACTGGTGGAAAACTAAACGCATCTGCATTCCTCTGCTTTAGAGCTAAAAAAATGGAAATGCGCTTCTGGAAAAGGAAATGCTTATGCGTCTATATTATAGTGATGGAATCAGGTTCACAATCATGCACCTAGCTGAAGATGTCGATAAATTGTCGAGTGAGAGAAAAAAAAATGCAAGTTCGCATGTGGTGAGAAAGAAAATTTTCACCAACGAATAGCTATAAGATGTTTTGACTGCAAAAAGGAAGTGATCAATTCGCCTGAACAATTTCAAAAGAAAATATCAAATTTCGCTTTTTCGGGATTATTCTTTTTATAAAGGACTTGGGAGTAATGCATATTTACGAACATAAGATATAGTAGAACTATATTTCCAAAAAATGGTCTTCAACGTTTCTCTAAAGGTTGGGTCACTTAATCTGTCTCACTATTAGTTAATTATTTATAAGTAGCACACTATTACAATGGCCATTCCATAAAAATTGAGAGTAAAACCACAAAATGAAGAAATATATAGGTACAGCAAAATATATGTTATTCTTTCTCTGTATCATCCTTCAGATGATATGCAACGGTCCCATCGTTCAGTCCACTTTTCAAAGCATGTGGCGAAGGCATTTTGTAGAAGCTGACCCCTGTACAGCTTGAATAACGTCAGCATCTGTGTTGAATGTTGCGTCACGGAACTTCTTCATTGTTGGAAACAGCCAGAAATCGCACGGCGCGAGGTCAGGACTGTAAGCAGGCTGTGGCATGATTTAAATACTGTATTTCGTGATAAACTGTTGAACACAAGCAGCCACATGTGTGCGGGGGTTATCATGGTGTAGGGTCCACTTGCTCATTAGTTCCGGTCGATTGATCGATGTGTGTCGTGGCAGACGTTTCAAGACTGAAATGTAATACTCAGCATTAACAGTAATTTGTGGAGGAATGGCATGCTGGCAGGCTATACATTTCTGATCAAAGAAAATTATCACCACCTTCCTAGCTGATTGGTATGGCTAGCTGTTTCGGAGGAGGCGAGCCCGTGTGTTTCCAGAAACTCGTTGCGCGCTCCGTGAGGGGGTCGAAATAGTGGGCCCATGTTTCATTGGTAGTTATTGCTGTGCTTAGAAAGTTTGGATCCTTTGTAATCATTTGTTTCCACTCATGACACACCTGAACTCTGGCTAACAATTGTTCTCTCGTCAGGTGATGAGGTACCCATCTGGAACACAGACGATGCAGCAGTAATTTGTCGCATAGAATGCAGAATGCCGACGTTTTTGAAATATTAATTGACACTGCTATATCTTCACACGTCACTCGTCGATCTTCTTGCAGGAATGCCCAAATAAACAACACTTTCAGGTCGACCAGGCCTAGGAGCTAGTTCTGCCAACTACGCCCTTTTTTGAAATCATGATGCCATCTAAAAATCGTTAATTCACCCAAACTTTGTAAGCTTTTTTCATTAAATCAACTGTTTCTGGAATCGTTTTACCCAAAAGATAGCAAAATTTTATCACACATGATAGCAAAATTTTATCTCAATTCTTCACTCTGAATCACTCCCCTCCATAGCTGTACGGCGAAATGCAGACGTACCTTAAACAACAGCGCAATAACAAAACCAGAATCGTCTGCTAAGGCTAATATAATTGTTGCCATAGATGCTTCCTTAATATAGTTAGTCATCTGCGTGGTTATTTTCCCCCTTCGCATTGTTGCCAACTCAAAAAAAATTACTCTCAGTTTTTATGGAACGGTTTGTACATTGCGTTCTTTTATGAACCCACATGAATCAGTCATTTTCAATTTTATATTTAACAAAAATGGAAACAAAACCGGTACAGAATTCTCAGTTTTAAAGCTACAGTTTAATCTCAGTTAGTTTTCCACTTGACTGAGAGTTGCCCCCCCCCCCCCCCCGGCCCGAGGCAAACAGTTACCTATATTCATGTGATTTTCCAGAACTATTTGATCTCATATCCCCTGGCGACAGGATTTTTGAAAAATGAAACAAACGAAAAAAGAAAAAGTCTGATTTCTGATCTTCACTCAACTCAAGGATACTCTTATGAGTATAATCTTCTGGCTCTCTAAACCTTCAGAACAAATTCTACATGTACTGAAGTGAGACAAAAGTTCGTCTATATAGTTTTGAGCTGCACATAATTGTAACCTAGGCATCCATTTTTATCAGAAGTGGAGTTCAGTAGCCATTTTAAGGATATTGAATTGTAATTATTTTCCTCCAATTCCCGCCATTTTGATGAGCAGGACGACGGTTAAAGTACTCTCTTTCTCACGCATCTCTTTGAGGGGGTGTTCGATTTATGGTTTCGTGGATGTGCGAGAGGGGGACAGCGAAGCCAATTAAGGAACTTCTGCGTCTTCAGAGAGAAGGCATTTTTAAGGAGTGTCTGCGTTTTATTGGAGAGCGAGGATTTCATTCTTCTGCAGGGGACACTTTGGGGGGGGGTCTCATCTCAGCAAAAGGACGTGGCACTCGGTTGCAGGAAGTTCGGTGGTAAGGAGTAGGAAGAGCGAGGTACGAATAGCTTGCTGGTCGGCGTGAACGGAGATAAGTAGTAGACAATGGCTGCTGAGAGAAGGAATACTGACCAGGCGAGAAAAGGAGATTCAACGTGTTAATAAGATAATGAAAGAATGAAAATGATGGACAGTGCTTGGAGACATTCCCCATGACATTTGAATAAACATCTTCCTCACTGCAAGAGCAAAGCTTAACTTTAGTCGATAGTATTTATATTCTATTTATCTGCTCAAGTAGAGTAAAATTCGGGTTAAGGTCCAGAAACAAAACTCTCTGGAAGCAAAGCATCAAACGAACCCTTCACACAGGGTGCTGTAATATAACTCAGCACTAAGCTTTACAACATAATGTTGGGCCCTTACGTTGAGCTACACGTAATTTCTGAGCGGAACGAGCGGCAGCGTCGGCTGGGTGCCGCGATGACATGCAATGGCACTGAACCACATTGCCTTACCAGGTGAGAAGACGGAGGTCGATAAACGTGCTGTTTAGGTGCTCCTACTACATTACAGGAAAAATGAGTTCAACGCGGCAGCAGCGAGAAAAATTTATACAGCCGAAGGTGAGGAAATTTTGGGCGGCACGAAAATGGTTCGGGTGTTTTAATGCTGTGGGCACCAAACTCGAAGGCAAGCCGAGGTCAGGACGTCCAACGATCACCAACGTTAACACCCTTTCCGAAGAGGTGACATCTAACCCCGGTACCAGTACACGAGAATTGGCAGTTCAAGTGGTGTCGCCTCCAGTCTACCACCGTTCGTTCCCTACACCAGCTTGGTTTCTCCTCCAGGAGCCATCCAATGGTTCCCCATGAATTGACACCCTAGCAGGGGAAACAACGTGCCGCTCTCCTATCGCAAATTGCTACCAAATGACCAAGACGATATGTATTGGCATCGTATCGTCACAGGTGATGAAAAGCGGATATTCCTATGTTATCTTACCAGTGGCTGAGGCCACGCCAGGAAGCACAGCCAGTGGCGCAAAGAGGATGGTTCGAGGTAGAAGTCGTGCTGTGCATTTGGTGAAATTCTGTGGATCTTGTGCACTGGGAACTAGTGCCAGATGGTCAGGTAGGCAGTGGACAGGAACCTATATGTTAAACAACTGCTGAGAGCCCCTGATGCTGTACTCCAAAGTTACTCAGCGCTCATCAATAGGAAGTTGGCGTTACTGCAAGTGGATAATGCCTCAAGTCACTCCTTCAGAGTGATCCACCGAAACAATTGTGAGGGATTGAGATTCTACACCCATCCTCCATTCATTTCAGATCTCTACACATCCGATTACCACCTGTCTCGCTGCATGGCTTATTTCCTACGAGGACAGCACTTCGCTTCAGTGGTGGATGAGTAACCTTTTGTTAGAGTTTCTGTCCTTGAAATCTTCCGAGTGGTACGGTTGTGGAGTCGTGGCTCTGGTGGAACAGTGGCAAAGGGCTATAGAAAACAACGGCTAGCAGGGCCGGATTAAGGCCTTACTGGGCCCCTAGGCTAAGACATCTGGGTGGGCTAAGAACTTATGACTACGAAACATTATTGAAATCCGTCAAAACACTAAACTGTAACTACTAAATTATCTGCAGAGTTTTCATAATAAGTCATTGTATTTTCCATTGTTCTCATGAGAACATGAGTTAAAAGCTTAAGATTCCTAGATTTTGTGTTGGATTTTCTAATGGTTTAGCATTGTATACTTTTCTTAGTACATCTTTTTAGTAATATAAAGCCACAGGGGACATCTACCATTAACGGATCCAAGTGCAAACTGAGAGGTGTGGGTGAGTGGTAGTGAAAAAGCGGAAACTGTCTCACTGACCCCGCTGTACACAGCGACATGAAACACTTGCCTTTGGTGAGTCACTGCCTTGAAATCTGTTCGTCTTCCAGCCTCTGCATCTGACCAAGTGGAAATCATACGAGACAAAAAGCAAAACTATTTTATAAAACCCCTCTTTCTACTTATCTATCTACAATATAATTTGCCCAAGCATGCCTCTTGGGCCCTTGGCCAGGGTGGGCCCCAAGGCCCCTGTAGACCACCCACCCTTAATCTGGCCCTGACGGCCAGTACTTTCCAGAATGTGATTAGCTTGTTTCGCTATCTTGCATCAGTGAATTTCTCAGCTGCAAACAGGACGAACTTTCGACTCATCCTGATATGCTATTATCACCAACCATTCTCAGTCCACTTCTGAAAGTCTGCCTAAGACTTTCAGCAGTGGACTGAGAATGGTTCGTCCTGTTCAAGACAGAAAGAGTTCTGCTCAAGACAGAACTCCTTTGGTCTTGAGAAGTTCTTATCCGTGTCATTCCCATATGCTTTCGAATTTTATCCACAGATCTCCCACTCTGGGTCTTTTTGTGTCCCTTGCTATCGAGTCTAATATAAACGTGGTTAATTCTGCTAGCAATATCTCCATCCTATTGCCACTTGAGGGACTTCAATTTGATCACGATGCCACCAACTCTTGTCCTTTTCCTGACCCCATGAGTTATGTTTCCCTATCTTTCTCGGTTACACCAAGAATGCATCTCTCCATGCTTCTTTGAGTTGTCTGCAGGCACTGTATGATGTCTTTTCCACATCAGTTAAAAATCAAAATATGCGCCGTCCATTATCTATCACCTTCCGCAATCGATCGGGCAGCTGACGGATTCTAGCCATGAAGAATACTTTGTCGTATGACGCGATGAAGTCGTCAACCCATTTTTCCACTTCTTCACATGTTCGGAACGGTACAGCAGACAAACCATGTTGCATCGATCGGAACAAATGATAGTCTGAAGGGGCTATGCCGGGACTATACGCCGGGTACTTCAAAACTTCCCAGCCAAGCGTCAATAACGTTTTTTTTTACCGATTTCGAGACATGCGGCCTAGCGTTGTCATGCAGTAATTTCACGGGACGCAATCCTTTGCCTGTGAATGGACGTTTCAGACAGATATCCTGGTTCAATCGCAGCAATTGTTGCTTGTAGCGATCAGCAGTAAGAGTTTGACCCTGTTCCAATAGTTCATAATAGAGCACACCCTTCATATCTCACCAGATGCACAGCAGGACTTTCTTGGAGTGAATATTGCGTTTCGGTGTCGAAGTCGTTGCTTCACCGGGGTCTACCCAGTGTTTTGTGCGTCTGGGAGTGTCGTACCATATCCACTTTTCATCACCCGTGACGATTTTCTACAGGAAAGACTTTGTGTTGTTTATTCAACAGATTCAAACACTTCATGACACGCTCATCTTTATTCTTCTGGCTCAGGTCATGTGGCACCCATTTTCCTCCCTTCTGAATCTTCCCCTTTGCGCGTAAACGATTGGAAATGGTTTGTTGAGTTACCTAGTTCTTATCTAGTTCTTTTCGCGTTTGAGACGAATCTTCACCCAGCAATGGTTGCAGTTCTTCATGTGCAACCTTCTGCTGGGCGCCGCTACGTTCTCGATCGCTGACATAAAAATCACCTGCTTTAAACCGTCTAAACCAAAACTCACACGTACTTTTCCATACAATATTCTCCCCCAGAACAGAACAGAACGATGCACATGCTTTTGCAGCAGTTTTTCCTTGATGAAATTCTTAACGAATGCAGTGTCGAATAAATGCAGTATTACTTGCCATTTTCACCTACCGATATGCTAGTGCGTTTGACTGTTGGACAAACTTCTTTTTCATATTTTATACTTTAGACCAGTTACGATCACATGACAACATCGCTGTGGAATGTCGGATATGTACATTTGTACACCTAATAGCTAGAAAAACAAAAATTGAAGTAAATTATAAGTTAGTAGTTTATTGAGTTACCTGTTTTGTTATAATTGTACTCGTAAATACGAGCAAGTACTAGTTATTAAGAAGAAGTAATGTCCCGAGAAGAAAATTTGAAGGTAGAAGCGACGTGGAAATTTATAAAAAAAAAAAAAAGAGGCTGCAGGAACTTGCAAAAAATTAGATGAAGCAATTATTTTTGTTTGTGAAACATAATATAAAATACGAGGTGTGTGTGTATGTAGTAGTTAAAAATAAGATTATTGCAAAAGCCTTAAAAAGGGGGGTCACTTATTTTTCCTCAATAATTAAAGAAAAAATGTTAGTATATTTATTTAGCTCGATATGACCCAATGAGGTTTTAAATACGCAGTACAAATGAATCAAAAGCAGAGTAATTTATTTGAACAAACGTCACAGATGGTATGTCATAGTGCACAAGTAGAGTATGTGTGATCAGTTGTGTGAGTTTCTTATGACTAAAGTAGAAAATGCCCGGAAATGGGCAGTTTTTTATTTTATCTATACTGTTTAACGACAGAGTAATTTACATTTTAATTAAACTGATAGAAATGAACATAATCCGGTCTAGCGCCCGATATTATACATGGCCTTAATCTCATTGTTTAAGGATTCGCAATTCTGATGTACTATGTGAATAGCTGCAGGTAATTTCTCGTAGTTTTTTTTAATTTTTCAGCAGCTGGAAGGTGCAGACCTTTTTTTAATTTCAAGAGGAGAGTGAAAATCAATACTACAGGATGAATCAACTACCCACTGCTCACCCAGAATTCCAACAGCCAAAAGACAGTTTGCCTGAGGGCAGTTTGGTAGATTATACACTGCTGGCCACCCAAAATGCAACACCAAGAAGAAAGCATCCGATTGGCCTGAAATTCGCAGCATGTGTTGCCCGCGAGAGGACATGCAAACGATTAGCATTGCAGGGCATATGCAAATCATGTGCGCCCGGAAGGCAACCGTGAAACACTATAAGAAGGGTGCACAGTAAGTAGTGGAAGTGTGTTGTACTGTCGGACCTGTGCGTGGGAAGCTTCCTGATGCCTCGTCGCAGAATACGGCAGTCATTCCAGCACGTTTCGGAGTTCAACAGAGGACGAATAATAGCTTATCGTGACAGCGATTTATCGTACCGAGACATCGGCGCCCGTGTGGGACAAGTATGGATTCGGTGGGTGCAGGAGGGACGGACCGACCGACGTGTACGATTGCCGCAGCCCACCACCGAACGAGAGGTCCGGCATGTTGTGCGGCGGGAATTAACGGCTCGCACCGCCACATCACGAACGTTAGCGCAAAAATTAGGGTGTGTTGCTCAACAACCTGTGTCAGCACATTGCTCCGATTACCATTGACGTTACACCACCGGCGAGTGCGGCGGCAGTGGGCCGTTGAACGCCGCACCTGGACTACGGAATGGCACGACATTGCCTTTTCCGACGAATCCCGCTTCTGCCTGCAACACTACGGTGGTCGGATCCGCGTGTGGTGGCACCGCGGCGAAAGACTGTATGACGCCTGCATTATGCATCGCCATACCGGTCCGTCGCCTGGCGTTATGGTTTGGGGCGCAATTGGATATGACACCCACACCCCTCTGGTACGCATCGCCGGTACACTCAACAGCCACCGCTACATCTCCGACGTTTTGGAGCCTATAGTCCTCCTTTACCTGCAGGACCTGCCAGTGGCCACGTTTCAACAGAATAATGCGCTCCCGCACGTGGCACGCATCGTGCAACAATTCTTCACGGCCCACCAGGTGTCACTGCTGCCGTGGCCCGCCTGTTCTCCCGATATGTCGCCCATAGAATACGTCTGGTCGCTGATCGGCGACCGAGTGGGCCGGCAAGCACCACCCGTGGCTACGCCTGATTAACTGTGGCAATGTGTGGAAGCAGCCTGGACCGACATACCCCAAGCCCACGTCCAAAGCCAGTTTCGTTCGATGCTGCGGCGTGCAGCAGCCGTTATTGCCAGCCATGGGGGCCACACGAACTATTGATGTCTGCGTGTTCCGCAAGTCGCACGGGCCTGTAAGCTCAATCGTTTCATCTTTGTATCTGTTGTTATGTGTCCAGTAAATCTGGCTTTGCTATCTCGTGTCCTTCTTGGTGTTGCATTTTGGGTGGCCAGCAGTGTGGATTTGTCTCAGACGTGTCTCGTATCCGTTCATTTGCCTTAGCCTAACTAATGTACACGCATGGGTATTGTGGGTCGTTAGTATTTCGTGTAAGCACACATATTTACTCCCTCTGTATACATATACAATCATTTGCAAAATTTTAAGACCACCTGTATGTATTAGGAGATTTCTGCGGTTTGCGTCAACTACTTCTTTATTACTCAACTTCCTGTCTGTGTTGCATCATCCTGCAGCAGCAGCTGTTGATAGATTTGGAGGAAGCGTGTGAGCGTCAGTTTGCTTCTGGTTTTCATGCTAAGAAGTTTTGTACGTATTTTCTATATAGCAAAAATGGGCAAAAAAGTGTCATTAAGTGTTACTCAGAGGGCACAAATAGTGGCTTTATATCATGAGGGATACTCCTAATGTCACATAAGCAGTAAGGTGAATATGAGCAAAATTGCTATTCATATGATCATGAGATATCGAGATGCAGATGAATTTAGCGACCGAAAGAGAAATGGACGTCCAAGGAAAACAACCGCACGTGATGACAATGCCATAAGGTGAATAGTTATGCGTTCTCCGAGGAGTTCGTGCAAGAAAATCAAGGCCTTTCTACATTCAAAAGAGTCTGATATTAATACCAGCACTGTTTTCCTACCTCTTAGCAAAGGTTTTGGATAAAAGTCTTATAAACCTGCACATAGATCTAGACTAACCTCTGTCATGAAAGTGAAGAGACTTCAGTTTGCGAAGCGTCATCAATCGTGGACTGCTGAAAATTGGAGCCAAGTTCTTTTTGCGATGAATCAAATGTGCGTCAATTTGAATCATGTGAAGCGCATATTCGAAGACCAAAAGGCAAAAAGGTTTGATGAAAGCACCGTGAGACATCCGTCTAATCAGATGATATGGGGTGCTATGTCAGCATCCGACACTGCTTCATTATCCTTTTTGCCGACAGGCACTATCATGACTGGTCCTTTTTATGTGGAAATGTTACGTGAGAAGCTATTAACTCATATGCAATTGCACAGATGCACAATCTTTATTGCATGATGGTGCTCCATGCCACAGGTCAAAGACAGTAAAGGACTACCTGCAGAGGAAAAACATAACTGTGCTTGACTGGCCCGGTAAGAGTACCGACCTTAAGATCATTTTAAAAAACAAGGCAGCAGAAAAACAGCCATCAAATTCCTAAGCTTTGGTTGACGCGAATAAAGTACGTGTGGTGCAAAGACATTTCAAGTGACTACAGCAAATCCTTCATTGAGAGTATGCCGCATCGTATTCTATCCGTTATAAAAAAACAAAGGTGGCCACACAAAGTACTGATTTCGGTCTTTTTTGTGTTTTAAGGGATATAAGTATTCATCTCTTGTCATGTTTTCAAATATCTCTGACTGGTAATTAGTTGTTTCTTTGAAAATCTTAATTTTCAATCTGTGGTCTTAAACTTTTGCAAATGATGCTTTTCGATTTTCTCTGACTTGGTGGGGTTTGATTTTCGTCGCCCTTTTAGTGTTATACCACATGCGTATACCAGTGTTTAAGTGAACGAACACGCTCTACAAATGTGCCCTTTGTTTTATTTGGATATTGTCGTTCACTTGTATCCATCGTCGCTCCAGGTAGTGCTTCATAGATCTGGTGTAGTGAGTCCATGCAGCCAGTCGGCGCAATCAACTCAACTAAACATGAGTCTCAACTGGACATTTAATTTATGGCCCTTTTATATTTCTTGAGTGCAAGAAATGAACACCACACGCATCGAGAAAATCTAATGTCGAGCCTGCAGAGGACCAAGATAATGAACCAAGGGTTAGAGCTGGAGGATCAGCTGCGGCAGACCACTGTAAAGTCATTAGAGAAGACAGAATTATAAATGACACAGTAAAATAACTAATTAGCCTCCTGTCAGCGGATCTAACTGCACCCTTTTCGCTCCAGCGGTCTTCCCTGGCAAACCTGACTTACTATCGCAATGCTCAGCATCCGCCAACATTCTTGGAAAAGAGTGATAGATGGTTTGGAATCCAATCTTCCATTTACTGAAGCTGATGAAGTGGGTTGGGGCGACCTAGGACACCTTTCATAGTAAACACGTTCCATCTTACTGTGCAGACTTCTTCGGCACTTGTTGGAAAATGAGAATGTTTCGGTGCATGTGAGTGGAAAAACTGGGATATTTTAACATTTCCTTTGGGGTAAAATGATTTATGGTAATGCATATCGGTTGTAATTTTGCTTTTATAGACTTATACATTGTTTTAAATAAAAATCAGACGAAAATAAATGCACTATTTGGAAAGCAAAATCCAGTGTGAAGCCTCTAATAATTTTCATCTTTGTTCTCAGCATTTTAAGGGAGGATAAAAACAGAAAATTTGCCGAACGAAGTGAAATTTGTCGGTAGAAAGAAAAAAGCGAACTTTTTCTTCCATCTGTCAGCGCAAGAATTTCTTTTAGGAAATGTTTTAGTCGTTTTTTCCGTGAATTGAACTGATATTTTGAACATTTCTAGAAATTTCAAAAGATTTTGTTTTTCTCTCAGACAGAGCAATAGAGTTCACAGAATGGACTCATTGTAGAAGAGAATTCAGGTTTTTATCTGAATTTATACTTTTCTGTACACTTTAACTGTTTTTCCCGCAAACTGGTGAAAATTGAGTTCGGGGTAGTGTTGCGATTCTACTGATTTATGAGTAGATCTCTTGATTTTGACTCGAGTGTACTGATAGATTTTCGTAATCTACTGATATTTCTCTGTTTTAAGACCATAAGACACTCAAGACGTGCTGTCTAGAAATGTCTGCATTCTTTCAGCACTCACCATCTACTGATCCAATCGGGAAGACTCGCCTCAAAACTGGTCAGCAGGGAAAATTCTGAAGAAGACTAAAATTATTCAACACCTGCTACCTATTATGTTTTAGCACGTCTTTTGTAACAAAAAAGATCGTGCTTATGTTATCAGTTTGTCCGTCCGTCTGTAGGCACCATATCTCTGTAACTATTAGTCCGATTTAAAAAGTTATTTTTGCGTTGGAAAGCTTGAAATATGCGAACGATAATTCATTTTTTTTTTTTTTTACGATGTACAGTTTCGCCGCTACAGAGTGTAAATGCAGATGATATCGAATTCAAAATACATTTTTATTCCACATATTTATTTCTAAACATCTGACTGAAAAAATGATTTTATCTTTCGATTCCATTTATGTCGAAGACTTTAGGTATAGTTACTTTTTCAAGTTACGTATAGATTTTCCGCTAGGGGGCATAAAAGCAAATTACGTTTATCTCGATATCTCTTCTTCTAAAACTCCGATTTGAAAAAACAATTTCTTCAGCGGATACAGCTCCAGAAGGAAAATCTTTTGCATATAATTTCTATTTTTTGGTAAACAATACTTTGGCCACCAGGGACAGTAAGTGTTAATTTTCCTTCTGACATATTTGCCCTAAAATCTGAGCTTCTAAAATCTCGATGAAAAAAAGTACTTCGTGGACTGATGCCATTCGCATCTATAAACCTTTTAGGAATATTTTCTTCTTAAAATATTGCATGGTTTCTCCGTCAGGGGGGGGGGCGCAGATGTATATCTTACTTTTGTTAATATCTCTGCTTCTAATGGTCCTATTTGGAAATTATTTCTTTATTGGATAGAGTTTCCAGTGTGATATGTGTTTCATATAATACGTATACTTTGTGCTAGGGGGTGTAAAGGTAAACTGCGTTTCCCTCGATATCTCTGCTTCAAAACTCCGATTTGAAAAATTCTTTCTGCACAGGATACAGCTCCTGATGAGAAATACTTTGCAAATAATTTCTAATTTTTGGTAAAAAATGGTTTGGCCACCAGGGGGCGTAAGTCTTAATTTCCGCTTCTGATGAATTTGCAGAAAAATCTGAGCTTCTAAAATCTCAATTGAAAAAAATTAGTTTGTGGACCGGTACTACTCACGTCGACAAACCTTTTAAGAATATTTTCCTCTCAAAATAATGCATGGTTTCTACGCCAGGGGCGTAGAAACCATATCTTATTTTTGTCAATATGTCTCCTTCTAGGAGTCCGATTTGAAAATTTCTTTCTTTGTCAGATAGCGTTTCCTATGCGAAATGTTTTCCATATAAATTCCAAATTTTTCAAGTAAATCGTAGAATTTCCGCCAGGCGGAGCAATGGTTAACTGCGTTTTCCTTGATATTTTTGCTTCTAAAACTCAGATTTCAAAAATTCTTCCTGTAGCGCATACAGCTCCTGGTGGAAAATGTTTTTTATATAATTTATAATATTTGATAAAGAATGGTTTAGCCACCAGGGGGCATAAGGATTAATTTCTGCTTCTGATGTACTTACAGCGAAATCTGAGCTCCTGAAACCCAACTGAATTTTTTCTTGGACCGATACTGCTCATCACATCGAAAAACCTTTTGAGAATAATTTCTTCCTAAAATAATGCATGGTTTTCCCGCCAGATGGCATAGATGCATATCTTATATTTTTGTCCATATCTCTGTTTCGAAGAATCAGATTTGAAAAATTCATTCTTTGTTGGAGAGCATTTCCCCTGTGAAATGTTTTTCATATAAGTTCAAAATTTTCTTAACGGACAAGTCTGCAACCAGAGGGCGTAAGTTGACGATTCCGTTTACAGCAATACCTGCGGGATTGAAAAACTTCTTTCTTCGGTCAGATATTATTGCTTTCCATACCGGTTCCATTGACTTTGAATAGCTTTGATAAATTTAATTTGTGTCAGAACGGATTCAAAAGAATTGCTCATTACACCCGAAAATTCGGTGTCATCTTTCTTGTTAAAATTCGTACTGGTTGCCATGAAAAATATTCTTTTGTTCTAGATAACTAACTAGTCTGTTATACAAAGATTTTCCTTACTTTTGTCAAAACTCAGATTATTAGGTACGATATTCGATATTCGTGGTAATGACCCCCATCCCTTTTTTTAGTATAGCATTTATTTCACGTACTTGAAGAACATCTGGGTATCGTTCAGCAAGAAGAGAGTAAGCATATTACTCTTTGTTTTTTTTGTTTGTTTTTTTTATTGGAGGTTTAACGACCACCTTAAGCAACTCAATGGGCTATAAGCAGTCGCCCGTCCCTAATTTAGGGTCACTGGCTCCAGGGAAGGGAGAGAGCCAGTGCCGTAAGACAAACTCAACATCCATGCCTCACCGGGATTCGAACCCGGACCATGTTCGGACGAATGATCAAAGGCCATCGCTTAGACCACTGCGCCACCCGGCTCTTTGTTTTTAGAAAGACAACAAGTGGAGCCAATCCAACTGTGACTACATTAAAAAGCAAATGCACAAGGGCGTATTTAGAGGGGGCCAAGGGGGCCTTTGCCTCCCCCGAAGTCTTTTATTTCTTTGTTAAAATGTGACTTACACTAAAAAAAAATGCTTTAATTTAATAAAAAAAAATCAACTTGAAATAGAAAATAATGCTTTAATTTTTTTCTTCTATTTTTCATTAACTTTTATTTTGTCCTGAAAAAAACTTTCATTTTCGGTAGCTCCCGCCCCCGAAAATGAATTCTATATACGCCCCTGAAGTGCCATGACTATTTACACCAACAATAATTTTAAAGATGAGCATTATTTTATAAGGCTGATCATCAGTAATATCTTATGGAAAAGCGACTCAGGACTGTATTAGTTTGAATTTTATTTCGGTGTTTAATAGCAGTTTGTGGAAGTGCCCCTTCATATTGAGATTACATCCAATACTACATTACATTTGTAAGGTGGTGCATATTTCAAGCAAAAAACTCTGACCTACTGATTTTTTGAACTCTTGTCGACTGATTTCAGGTAAGTCTCTGGCAACACTGGTTCAGGGCCATGTACCTCATACGATGATGATTTGCGTATCACTGTGAATGGATGAGGAAGAGATTATTATGATGCTCTACGGATGAAGAATTTTCCTTCAACGTTTGTGACAAAAAAATTTTGGGAAGGCAACACTTTTTTCCACATCAGTATTAACAGTTTTTTTTTGTTGTTTTTTTTCGGGCAGGATAAACGATTTTTCGTCGATTTTCATAAAATAATATTTTCCTACATGGTAACGTTTTCCATAAACGTCAGTTTTCTGACAGCAACATTTTCATCCGCCGTTGTTTACGAAGTAAACTTTTTAGTGTTTAGTTTTTAACAAATCCTCGGAAGTAAAATATGCTGTTACTTAAAATTTTCAACATGCAACGTTTTTAAATTTTTCTCCAAGGGATAATTTATTTTCCATACATGTGATCTTATTGATTAAAAAATTCGGTACTTTCAAGTTTTCGAGTGGTATGTTTTGATTATTCTGAAGTTTTCTGATAGTACCAATTTTTGTCGATGCTTAAATAATAATTCTTTTTAGTACTAGCTTTGGCTTTCATCTGTTCATACTTTCATTTACGACGATACTTGTTTTCGAATGCCAACTTTTTTTTGCGAATGTAAGCTGTCCATGCAGTAACAGGACCGTAGCTAGCAGGGGAGCTAGAGGGGTACTGAGATCCCCTCTAGCAAAAATGGGCGTTGTAAATTCTCAAATTTTATTTTCCGTAGTTCATGAAAATCACGTTTACATATCATTATCATAAATACTTTACCCAATTTGTTCGTATACTGCACTTTTTGGTGTTAAGGGTCAAAGACGAGAGAAATGTTTCTTTTTCCCCCGGAGAAACGGTAAATTTAGAAGAACATTACAACCCCCCCCCAGAAAGTGAGGGGACGTTGGAGACGTAGTTCTGCAGAAAGCTAAAACATGGTTCTTCACTTTCTAAATTACTAAGAAGTAAGCTGCCGTTGAAAAAAACTTCCAGGTAATTAATTGCCTATAAAGAAGTGTTGTCGTGGGGTCGTTTTTGCTAAATGTATTCTCTTAGTTGTTGGAAAATGGTATTAAAGGAAAATCCTTGTGCGCACGAGAGAGAGAAAGCTTTCAGCTACTTCCTGTTCATCGCTTTACTACTGTCAGTCGGAATAGATTTGCGATGCTCATGTAAGAGAAAAGGAGTTTGTTCACTGGAATCTAAGGTTTCTTTGTTTTTGATTGGGAAAGGGAGGGTGTTTGGTTGTTGACCACGTTAAGAAGAGGCTATCTCCGAGCCTTAGCGAAGGAAAATGCGCGATTAAGGATGGAAAAAAAGTGAAACCTAAGAAGGAGAGTAGAAAGGGTCGAAATACGATGCCAAACACTCCTCAATATCACCAAAAGAACCATAATAGTAAACTAAAAAAATAGTCTTGATTTTACTTATGGGGAAATTTTGTTTTCATACTTTACTTTCAGAGATAAGAAATTGGAAACTCAGCCACCCCATCAAAAAATTTCAAAGAATGATTTATTTTCATGCGTCAAGAAAGTTCAATCCCCCCCTCCCCATCCTCTTTTGTTTTATGATTTTCTATTCTATTGTTTTTTTCCTTCTGGCATTTATAAATTACTTGCTAGTGCAATAAGTTCAACAAAGAGGAGAAACAAAGTGAAATTTGCATCTGTATCCTGCATTTGTTAGTTTGCAGTTGAACACAGAGCCCGCCCGCCTCCCCGAACCTTGGTGTGGTATTTCAACAGTGCAGTGTAACGACGAAACTGCCATGGCATAGCAGCCCCAACAAGTGGAGATCCTACTATGTGTGTGTGTGGCTATATTAGGAACAACAAAAGATGCTTACAGCCCTGGTCTTCCCTGTATACTTGGCCCTGCTGAAATTATAAAAAAACAAAGCAAAAAAAAAAAACCGGCCGGAACGCGAGGATTTGGAGAAAACGAAAAAATCAGTGACAGGATTACTTCCCATCACATAGAGTGCTAAATGGACTGCGCGCAAGATCGTGAAAACTTATGGAGCATTCGTTGAAAGGCCCATCAAATCAAGGGATCACACAAATACTGTTTCTTTGTCTTAAAAAAACTTTAAAAGAAATAGTATAGCGCTTTCTTTTTCATTGTTTTTTTTTATTGGTTCACTATTTTACCAACCGAAGACCAGTGATGTAGAAGAGCTTTAGCGGCGTTAATGAGATAATTTTTTTTATGTTTAGCGACACTAATGCGATAATTTTCTATGCTTAGCGGCGCTAATGCAATATTTTCCCATGCTTAGCGGAGCTAATGCAATAGTTATCCATGTTTAGCGCGCTAATGCAATAGTTATCCATGTTTAGCGCGCTAATGCAATAGTTATCCATGTTTAGCGCGCTAATGCAATAGTTATCCATGTTTAGAGGCGCTAATGCAATAGTTATCCATGCTTAGCGGCGCTAAGGCAACATTTTCCCATGCTTAGCGGCGCTAATGCAATAGTTATCCATGTTTAAGCGGCGCTAATGCAATATTTTTCCATGCTTAGCGGCGCTAAGGCAACATTTTCCCATGCTCAGCGGCGCTAATGCAATAATTATCCATGTTTAGCGGCGCTAATGCAATAGTTATCCATGTTCAGCGGCGCTAATGCAATATTTTTTCATTCTTAGCGGCGCTAAGGCAACATTTTTCCATGCTTAGCGACGCTAAGGCATTTTCGTTGTTTAATGGTTGCAGAAGGGAACAAAAATTATTTTACATGATCAGATATTTAAAAAATACGGTGTTTTATACGCATCCAGATGTGAAGCTAAAACGAAGCAGGTGGCGCGGGGCGGGGCGGCTGCCCCGGACGCAGACAGATAGGTATTTTATCGCCTAAGTAGTAAGAACCTTAGGATTCCTGAGGTCAACTGTATCAAATGTGTACCACGAGTATACATACCATCGACGGACGTATCAGTACCCAGAGAAAAAGCAACGGCCGACTACACGTAATTGATGATCGGGGTCGACAGACTATCCAGGCTCGTACAGACCAACCGCTTGGCAACGGCTTCGCAAATCAAATCTAGGTTAAATGTCGGAGACCCACGCAGCATCAGTGAACGAACGGTACAGCTCTGGGCTACGGAAGCCGACATCCTGCTCGTGTGCCACAGTTGACTGCCCGTCATCGGAAAATTACGCCTCACCTGGTGCCCGGAATATCAAAAGTGGACCACTACAGAGTGGTGCCGCGTTATGTGGTCAAAGGAATCCCATTTTCAGTTGTACCGAGCTGACAGGAGAGTGTGGGGTCGGCAACAGGAGGTCGTGACCTCGTGGTGCCATGTTTGCCGTGTTTCAGGAAGTGGTGGCTCTGTGATGGTTTGGGGAGCCTTCTCATGGGATACGTTTGGTCTTTTAATGTGTCTGGAGAGGCCTTCAAACATTGCGTGCTACTAGCCTGTGCTGGCTAATCACCTACACGCTTTCACGGCTTTCGCGCATCCTGCGGCTCATGGTCTGTTTCAGAAGGACCCAGTCATGGGCCGAGGAACACTCATATGAATTTGGAACCATCCAATGGCCCTCAAGGTCCACAGATTTAAACCCTGTGGAAGCTCAGAGGTGCTGGGGAGAGGATCATCAGATTCATGGATCCTGGACTGACGTCTCGGGTGGAGTTGTGGACAATTCTGCAACAGGCATGGCTGAGAACGTCAGATCCATGGATCCTGGACCGACGTCTCGGGTGGAGTTGTGGACAATTCTGCAACAGGCATCGATGGGAACATCAGATCCATGGATCCTGGACCGACGTCTCGGGTGGAGTTGTGGACAATGCTGCAACAGGCATGGCTGGAAACATCAGATCCATGGATCCTGGACCGACGTCTCGGGTGGAGTTGTGGAAAATTCTGCAACAGGCATAGCTGGGAACATCAGATCCATGGATCCTGGACCGACGTCTCGGGTGGAGTTGTGGACAATGCTGCAACAGGCATGGCTGGAAACATCAGATCCATGGATCCTGGACCGACGTCTCGGGTGGAGTTGTGTACAATTCTGCAACAGGCATCGATGGGAACATCAGATCCATGGATCCTGGACCGACGTCTCGGGTGGAGTTGTGGACAATGCTGCAACAGGCATGGCTGGAAACATCAGATCCATGGATCCTGGACCGACGTCTCGGGTGGAGTTTTGGACAATTCTGCAACAGTCATGGATGGGAACATCAGATCCATGGATCCTGGACCGACGTCTCGGGTGGAGTTGTGGAAAATTCTGCAACAGGCATGGCTGGAAACATCAGATCCATGGATCCTGGACCGACGTCTCGGGTGGAGTTGTGGAAAATTCTGCAACAGGCATAGCTGGGAACATCAGATCCATGGATCCTGGACCGACGTCTCGGGTGGAGTTGTGGACAATGCTGCAACAGACATGGCTGGCATTACCTCCGGAAACCCACCGGAATCTGGTGGAGTCGATGCTTCGGTGTGTACAAGCTGTTACTCGCGCTAAAGGACGACCAACACGCTATTAGGTAGGTATCTCTAGTGTTTTGTTCGATAAGTATATACTGTATAAGATAGAAACACACGATTGCAGGGCGCAACATTTTGTCATTTGCCTCGCGCAAAAATGGCTATTTACGCCTCTGTACGCAAGCATATTCCTATCCTAACCGGATGCTTTCACAGCAGTGACGAGGTTAGTATCTTTATCGAATGTTTAGATAATTACCTCATCAGCTGGTTTACTCATACACAGTCTTATCAAAATAACAGAACCACCTACCTAATAATGGGAATATCCACCCTAGGCCCGGATGACAGGGGCGAGAAGGCGTGGCATGGACGCAATGAGGCCCTCTAAGTTTGCCCGAGGAATATGTGCCCATTCGGACTGCAGCAGAGCACGTAGGTCCCGGAGATGAAGTGGCTGTGCATCGGCACGTTGAACCTGGCAATCCAAATAGTCTCACAACTGCTCTATGGGATTGAGGTCGGGTGATTTCGCCGGCCAAGAGAGAACGAAGACTCGCGGTCATGTTCCCGGAACCAGTCACGCACCCATTTAGCGACAGGGCGCATTATCCTGCTGGTAGACACCGTCAACACCAGGGTAAACTTTCGACTTGAAGGGATGCATGTGGTCAGCGAGGATGGACAGGTAGCTATTAGCGTTCAGGGGCCCATCCAGTGGTCCCAGGTCATACCAAGAAGACATCACCCAGACAGGCACACTGCTACTTCCGGCCTGTACTTGACCGACGCGGGGGTTCGGGTGTTTGGTTCTCGTGTGTCTGACGCCGTTTCCTTCACCTTCCGTCACTCAGTTCGTCGGAGAAGGCAACCTTTTCCCACTCTTCCACTGTCCTATGGCAGTAGTACCATGCGAACTGCAGGCGCCGTTGAGGATGGACCTGGGTTAACATGGGCGCGTTGACACAGTGTCGAATACAGAGACCTGTGCGTAACAGGCTTCGCTCTACTGTTATCGGGGACACGTACCTGGCTGCCCCAGCTTTCAATTGCGTGGTCAATTCCTGCACTGTTGCGCGTCGATTGCCTTTTACCAGTTAATTGAGGTGACGTTCTCCTCTGGGGTCGATGGCCTTTGGGGCTCCACAGTTATGACGTCATGAGGTACTCTGTATGCCAACGGTCCATTCTTGGTACGCCTTTACTACAGCACCTCGCGAACAGTCCACGAAGTCTGCTGTTTCTGAGATGCTTGCACCCTTGGCGCGGTAGCCGATGATAATTCCTTTTTGGAACGTCCGTCAAATCACTACCACTGCCCATTGTGCTCACGTTACGCACTATGGCTTAACTGTCCTGGCAGGCCGCTTATATCTCCGTGTAATAGACCTTGTCACGTGGACTCTGACGGGCTTGGGCAGGTAAACTGCGATTCCGGGAATGGTCATATTCTGATAAGACCGTATATCATAAATATTCTGTAGTACCAGGTCGTTCGAAAAATAATGGTCGATTTGGAGGGTAAAAATGAAAGACGTACCTTATAGCACACAACTTTGCATTATTCGAAATAGGCGCCTTCAGCAGCTACTCACCTCTGTCAGCGAGTGACAAGTGCTTCAATGCCAGTCCGGAAGAAATCTGGCTCCCTGCATGCAAGAAAGTCCCGGAATACAATTTCGGCTTCCTCTCTGTTTCTGAAGGTCCTGTCCACCAATTAAGCCGTTTCAGAAATCGAGGCACCTGCTCTCAGAGCTGCCACAATATGACCTTTCTTGGAGTCCGATAAACCCTTCCATTTGACCATGACGCCCCGAATTTTACTACCTATTTCTCCACTCATACCTTATATATGCTACGTCGGTGGACTAATCGTGTCCTCACGGAAATCACGTGGTCAACGGGCCGCATCCACTTGTGATATGGGTGGTTATAATTCAGTGATTACTACGTGTATATGACACCTATTACGCGATATACAGCTTTTGAATGTATTCGTCATTTTATTAATCTCAGTTCAAATGTTAGTTTTAGATGATGCTCAGATAATGGATTAAGTTTGGTTGTGACCACAATAAAGCGAGGTTTTGTTTTATTGATTGTTTTTGTTTCTCATAAAGGTGTCAGGACGCAGTAAAGGAGGAAGAGAACTTAGGAAGGTTGCGGTCAAGATACATCGCAAAATTCTGCGTCATAACATCTAGGATATCTCTAGTCATTCATTCAGCGCCTTGTTCGCTGAGGTGGAGAAAAACGCATTTCTGGAACCATCTATGAAGAGGATTAAAGAGTTTTCAGTGAAGTCCTTCATAAGAAAAGTCCTTAGTCTCTCTAATTCTTACCGGGTATATACTGCAATTTTTACTGAGCATGACAACAGAAAACACTGCCGTGGATGTCGTGTAAGCCTTGAAATGACAGGGCAGAACTCTTTAAGGCTGAGGCTTAGATAGTTTAAAAAAAACGGCATTTTTAAGGGCAAAACAATCTGCCGAAAGGGAATTTGCCATTTCTACTAAAAAACAACTTTTTTAGCACTTGTACGCTCTCGAGGGGAAAAGTAACTGAGAATAATTAATGTTCTTATTTCCTAATTCTCTGCCCAGTCTACTACAGTTTATTGCATTCTTTTTTAATTGCATTAGAGTCAATCTTACAATTTCTAGGCACTTAAGAGATGACTTTGGGTTTTATTTGGGAACTGGTGGGGAAATTTTGATTTGGGAAAAACACTACTTAAGAGAGCTAAAATAGAAAATCTTTGTCTTACTAATGAATTCAAAATGAATGGTCACTACACCTCTACGTAGTTTAGATACTGTCTTCTGTAACGACATTTCATCTTTGCTCATCTAGAACATTAGATTCTGTTCCTAACTGCCGTCAGCCAGGATTATTTTCAAATGATTTTAACGTATATATACGTATCTTATGAATCCTGAATTTGCTATCTTCTGTGCCTTATGGAAATACCTTCAAGTCCGTCTTCACGTGAAGATTCAAGTACTTCATACAGGAGAGTGTACATAGAATGATTCCACCCAACTCGCATTCTTCCCGCCAGAACCTCGAAGTTGTGGTGCTTTTGAATCCTTGAGGAATGAACATGACTGTAAGTTAGTGGTTCTTCTGTTTAAACTACTATCGCGATAACTAATAAGATTTAGTTCATTTAAGTTTCACTAGCTTATTGTAAAAATTTCATTTTCCCCGCCCATTTCAATTTTAGAGTAAAGAGTTAATTAGTTCACTGAAAGCACAAGAAGTTATTCACTCCGATACATCCACAAGACTCAGCATCACTCTGCCACAACAATTTGGCCAGCCGAAACTCCTTGCGGCCTATAAATAGATAAGATCAGGGCCGGCCTTTGGCATAGGTGAACAAGGCGGCTGCCTAGGGCCGGCCTTTGGCATAGGTGAACAAGGCGGCTGCCTAGGGCTGCCAATTCTAGGGGCCGCGTATTTTAATCATATATCGATTTCCTGTCATTAAATTTTTAATCTCTATTATTTTAAAAATAAATAAATAAAATCAATAAAAAGATAAACAGTCGAAGTACGCATTTTCTCTTGTCCCACTAGATATTTTGGGGTATGCCGCTGAGTGAATCTATATAAAAACAGCTGTTCCCCTTGTTTATGCTTTGCAGTGAAATTTAGTTTCTTTTTCGCAGGTTTTACATATAAAACGGTAATAACAAAAGAGGAATGTGTAGGCAGTAAACAAAACGACAGACAAAAGTTTCCGGGGTTGAGTGAAAAGCAGAACGTCTGAGTTTAGCTAATTTAACCGGATTACTGTTCCCACACTTTTGACTACAGTAGATAGTTTGACTATAATTTTAGCAAATTATAAAAATTATTACACTCTATGGAAGTATTTTATTTTTCTCGTTTGAGTTTTCTACAACAGTTGTAAACAATGTGATTAACGTTAAACCTCAAGTCATGTGCCCAAAATTTTATGCTGGAATAATCACAAAACAGCAAGCTACAAAGACATTTACAAATAAGCATACTGTATACAGCATTTGGAGAAGTTCAGAAAATTTCAGGTAAGCCTTAAGCTCATATATGCAATAACAGTTTTGCGCATTTTTTAAATTTTAGTTTCTTTTCATTCAGAGAAAAATACGTTACTCAAATATGATTGAAAACTGATTTGTTTTCACAATTAAGCATCATGCACGTTTTTCAGTTAAAAATACTATTACGGGCCGCCGAAGTAGTAAAGGCCGGTCCTGGGTAAGATACCTACTCGGTGTATGGCATAGCCGCGACTTTGACGACGTGTAAACACTGCAAACCCAGCGTGTTCGATCGTGGGCAGGTACTCAATGTGAGGACGCCGGGGGATCTCCATCCCCGCGACTGCTGAGCGTCTGGAATTTCCGTGTGTGACTATCGTACTTTTAGCAGCACTAAACTGGTGTCCAAAATTAACGTAACAAACACTAATCCGAGAATATGTGTCCAACACGAGAAGACCGGTACAAATATTTTTAAGAGACATGTGCCTGGAGAAACGCTAAGTCGACGCACCCAAGCAACGTTGTGCTATCTGCTTTTGAGATACCAAAAAAACGACCGTATGTCACAAGCTAACAGGCACGCGACCTTGATAAACAATCTTCTGAGCGGAGTGCGATTGTTGAAGATTGAGTTTAACTGTTAGTGGAATAATGGCTTCGCACCATCACTTATAAGAAATGCATTGTGCATAATCGTCTGAACTCCATTCTCTATTAGGGATATGCAAAAAGTTTCCACTGACTCAGCTAGCAGGCGCTGTAGGGTCTAACCGTCCGGCGACCCGTGCTGTCAGTTCGTACGTGAAGCCAAGCATGGCGGTCGATAAAGTTCATTTGCGGCATTGTTTGTTATCAATGTTTAATATAGGGAAAAGTGCGAGTGAAGCATACGGTTCAATATGTCAGGCGTATGGCGAAACGGTTACGGGTGAGCAGACGTGTCGAGAATGGTTTTCCAGGTTTAAGAAAGGTGATCTAAGCTTGGAAGACAAGCCACTTGCAGGTAGACCGCAGGAACTCGCAGACGAGGAGCTGGAATAGCTGTTGCAAGAGGATGCCACACAATCGACCACGCAACTGGCGAAACGTTTGAAAGTGGCTTAATCGACGGTGGTACGGGGTCTACATGCATTGGGAAAGATCCAAACGATTGGTAAGTGGGTTCCGCATACTTTGACGAAGTGTAATATTGGTCAACGATTGGGTATCTGCATGCCGTTGCTGAAGAGGTTTCAAGAGAAGAATTTCTTGTGCAAGGTTGTCCCCGGGGATGAAAAATGAGTCTATTGCGACACCTCCGTACGCAAGCAATCCTGGGTCGATCTAGGCCAGCCATCAACATCCACTGCAAAACAGGATATCCACGAGAAAAAAGATGCTGTTGTGTGTGTGGTAGGAGGGAGTGCTGCCCTTCGAACTGTTCAAAACGGGAGAAATAATCACTGCACAGCGATATAGCGATCAGTTGATGAAACTGAACGCTACAAAGGGGCAAAAACGCCCATGGACAGGTAAAGGACACCGCCCAGTCATCCTGCTACACGATAATGCCAGACTACACGTCGGTGCCACCACGAAATCAACCCTTGAACAGTTACACTGGGAGGTTTTACCGCGCCCGGCTTACTCCCCGGTCATTACACCCTCAGACTTTCATCTGTTTCGCTCTATGCAACATGCCCTAGCCCAACAGCTGTTCACCACAGTTCCAGAGGTGGAAAATTTCGTCACTGTGTTCTTCAGCTCAAAACCCGAGTCCTATCACAGGGGCGTTCATTTGTTGCATGAAAAATGGTAAAAAAGCATTGATGCTAACGGCCAATATTTCGTTGCATAAATGTTTACTGGTTTCCTGTGTGTTCCTGTCTCCTTTCTCCTTAAAACGGCGGAAACTTTTGCATACCCCTAATATTTTCATTCACCAACGCTGCTGATGTCGGAAAGTGAATGCAGTTTTTATTTTACAATTGACGTTTCCACAGGATTTGGTTGGACTCAAAAGCTATCACATAGTCGTAAAGAATATGAACAAGTTGATTTTTCCAAGTAAACGCTACTTTAGTTCACGTCTGACCAGTAATGTCGACTAGGAATGCAAAGTCACTTAATCACTTCTCATCATGGACCTCGCAAATGGGGGATTCCTTTGGATTCCATGAATTGCTGAACTTCGTCCTTCAAAGAAGGCGGTGCTAAAGCATCTTCCCGCGGCTCAACCAGCGTACTTCCGTGTAACATACAATGTCACCATGTTCATCTTCCAAATCGCTCAAGAGTGTTTGAAATTACCTGTGGTTGATCATCTCAGTATCAGATTTCATTTAAGTTGTCAGTCTTCCATTCTTTCCAGACCTAGCAGTGGTTATGGCAGATATGTTGCTAGTTGTCTCCAGCCATGGTATCTCTTAGATTTGAATGCAAATCTGAAGCCCATGTCGTGTCTTTAGCAGCAACTACACTGGCTTTCCTCTACAACCGTGAAGTTTCTATCAACGCCACGAATGAAAATGGCTACGTATGCAGTATTGGCTGCATCTGTGGATTCATCCATCCCTACAGAATAAAACACAAGCTCCCTGCCCTTGGATCTGAAATTGCTGAATACATTTGCTGCCAGATCCTCCAGGTCCCTCACTACTCTCACACCAGACAAGCCAATGTTAGAAACAACTTGAGCCTGTGACGGACAAAGCACATCAACTGCCCATTGAAGACTCTTTCACAAACTCTTCGTCAATAAAGCGCTTTTCACGTTTTGCAATTTTTTCTGTTATCATGTAGCTAGCGCGAACATTGTTTTCAGACTACTTACTTACCTTGGAAATTAACGACTGCCGATAATTTCACTTGCCTTTTAATTAACATTTTCGCTTCGAAAATGTCTCTCCAATCCAGAACATTTCACACCACGGGCGCCGCCAATTAGGGGCAAGGGTGGGAGAATGCCCACCCTCGTCGGACGGAAATCATAATAAAAAAATACATGTAGGGGAGGGTGGGGTAAAACGTTACAAGTGCTTTAATAAACGTTAAGTAAGTTTTACAAGTGCTTTAATATATCAGAAAAATTCCCTCAGGGGGCGCTACCATCGCGCTACCTAGGTACGCCCGGGCAGTGCCCACTCTTAAAAAAAAATTATGGCGGCTTGCGCTGTCCTTCAATATCATAATGCCTCTTGATGCTGTACGTTTTCTTTACCCAAAGCTCTCATTTTAGTCAGCATAAGAATAAGGCAGAGCAAACTGCCTTATTCTTTCTATTCAGCGTAAGAATAAGGCAGAGCAAACTGCCTTATTCTTTCTATTCAGCGTAAGAATAAGGCAGAGCAAGCTGCCTTATTCTTATGCTGAATAGAAAGATTAATGGGACGACCACTTTTATTGAAAAAATGAAAGTTTGTCTCGAGCTTTCCTTCTCTTGCTATCACATCTCGCCATTGTGCGCGCACTCGAAGACCAAACGCGCCTGATGACTGAAGTTTCACCCGGCTCAGGTCAACTACTTGGCTCTCTTCTTATCGCCAACCAATAATGAGCTTTACATGTACCTGCTTCCTTCTTAACCTCAGGGTCACGAAAATGTTTTCTTCTTAGCATCCATTTCTCTTAACAGCATAGTGGCAATTTTTGGGAACAAAATGCATAGGCGGAAAAAATGAGGTGGACATAGCTGACACTTTTCTGTTAACAAGTTCGTTCTTATCTTTATTAAACACTGACGAAAAAAAAAATTCCAACACCACGAAAAAATAGTTGTAGAGGAATGAAATGGCGGCAATACATTTGTATAAGTAACATATTTAATCGATTAAGGTTTCAAGATCACAACTTAATGTAAGCGCGAGAAGAGCCATTTTAAATGTGAAATGCTGGTACATTAATAACCGGTGTATCCGCCAGAATGTTGAATGCAAGCACGCAAACGTTCCTGCATTGTGTCGTACAGGTGCTGGATGTCAGTTTGTGGGATGGAGTTCCATGCCTGTTGCACTTGGTCGGTCAATACAGGGACGGTTAATGCTGGTTGGGGGTGACGCTGGAGTTGTCGTCCAATAACGTCTCATACGTGCTCGATTGGTGACAGATCTGGTGATCTAGCAGGCCACGGCAACATGTCGACACTCTGTAGAGCATGTTGGGTTACAACAGCGGTATGCGGGCGAGCGTTATCCTGTTGAAAAACACCCCTGGAATGCTGTTCATGAATGGCAGCACAACAGGTTGAATCACTAGACCGACGTACAACTGTGCCGTCAGGGTGTGTGGGATAACCACGAGAGTGCTCCTGCTGTCATACGAAATTGCTCCCCAGACCATAACTCGAGGTGTAGGTCCAGTGTGTCTCGGCCGCAGACAGGTTGGTTGCAGGCGCTCACCTGGGCTCCTTCTAACCAACACACGGCCATCACTGGCATCCAGGCAGAACCGGCTTTCATCAGAAAACACAACAGATCTCCACTCCGTCCTCCAATGAGCTCTAGCTTGACACCACTGACGTCGCAAACTGCGGTGGCTTGGAGTAAGTGGAATGCACGCTACAGGGCGTCTGGCTCGGAGCTGTCCTTCAAGTAACCGATTTGTAACAGTTCGTTGTGTCACTGTGGTGGCAACTGCAGCTCGAATTGCTGCCGCAGACGCAGTACAATGCGCCACGGTCATACGCCGTACACGGCGGTCTTCCCTCACGTGGCCGGCCGGAACCCGGTCTTCTTCAGGCAGTACCTTCCCTTGACCACCGCTGCCAACAATCATGCACAGTGGCTACATTCCTGCCAAGTCGTTCTGCAATATTGCGGAAAGAAAATCCACCTTCTCGTAGCCCTATTACACGACCTCGTTCAAACTCCGTGAGCTGTTGATAATGGCTTCTTCGTCTTCTTAAAGGCATTCTTGACTAACACCAACACCCTACGTCGAATCTCAACGATAACTAGCGCTCACGAACGTTACAGCGCGTATTTACAGCAAACCTGCTTTGCATGTTCCGAGGGGCGCCACACGTATGAGCCGAGCGCAAAATTTGCAGACGTCATCTTACAGATGTACTCTCACCGCCTACCAACTGTCGTTTATCTAACACAACCTCTTCTTGGTGTTGGGATTTTTTTCCGTCAGTGTAGTTGTTAACTTGTAATTGCTAATAACTCAGTAGTGGTTGATGATGATAGTAATTAACACGTATTAAGCAAATAATTCTTGCGATCTGTAAATATGTCTAAGAAACTTTTATTCTTTTCTTCATTTAATTGCCTGCAAAGGTTGTCCGTTAGCTGTGCTATATTTCCTAACTCTCCCGCTTAAAACTCTAATTTCTTTTTTCTTAAATCTTGCTTTCCTTCATCTCTCGCGCTGTCGTGAAGTCCCCTGACCTCCCGGTCCACCTAAGACCTACCCTGGGGTAATCACCTCGTCGTTTCTTTTCGTGACCGCTCGCTTCCTAAACCTAGAGACCACCGTCTTCTCGCCACCTTCCCTTGTCTCCCCAAACTGCCCTTAAGCATATCCTAGAATTCCCCGTGAGAAACATCAACACCGCCCTCGGTAAATTTTAAGCCTCAAAATAAAATGTGAGAAGCTAGTCATTTGTCGGCAGCCTTGAAATTGAAATCTGTAAAGCATCAAAAGAGGCGCGATAGAGTTAATCTCCATTCAACATACAAAGTGCAAATACTAAGCATAGACAAAATGTCGTCTTAGTAAATAACCGTGCATCCGGTGTCTAATGGGGAACTGACTCTGAGAAATTTCTCTCACGCTTTGTGGGGGCAAAGGAAAGGGAGCACGAGATGGAAAAAGGTTGCATTTTGAGATTTTATATGAAATCCTAAAACCCCGTATAAAATTTCTATAACATTTCACTTCTTCCAGACACTAGCAGCTGGCGTTTAAGACTCCAACAGATGGTAATTATATTTTGTTAAATTACGTAACGCAAAATTTTATGGTAAATTATGTTTTGAAACTAACGAAATTACTAATATTATGTTAGCAATCAGTCATTTTTCGAAAAAAAAAATCAGCGGGTAGTATATGAAAAGTTCTATAGTAGTACAACAGTTTCGTTTCGTATTTCGAACCATGGGGTACGTGGTGCCCATATGTGTGAAAAAAGTCTGGAGTGGTATGTTTATTAACAGCATCATTGTATTTCGTTTTCGAAACAGCACATATGGGTGAACGAATATATATGTACATATATATTCGTTCACCCATATGTACATATCGTTCACCCATATTGTACATATGAATTTTCGAACAAAAGTGTAGGAACGAAGATTTCGGTGGCTGGGACTTTTCACGTGGAAAATATAAATGGAGAACTTAGTTTGTAGAACTAGAAATTTACATACTTAATTATGAGAGGAAGATGAAGGATGATGGCTTTGAAGAAAATTATAGTGAAGCATCGTGTGTTGCGATGTACACACACTTTTTCCAGAAGGTGAAACATTAAAGAAAATAACAGTTGTAGGATTAGACAGGTAAAATATGAATGATGCACATCCCCAACGGTGTTGCAGAAAACACAATTTGGAGAATTTAGGTGGCCAAATCGATGTAAAGTTCGTGGGGAGATTAGCCGTTGATGCAGATGAAGCCAGTGCACATCTTATGCTTTAGGTGAAGCAAATGAGTGAAGAACGTCAGTCTAACTGGGTGCTAATTCAGCAGCTGGAACTGAAGGTATCGGTATCAGATTGATGAAATAGGTAATCAGGTGTTGGTAAAGCAGCTTGTTTGTAATGACATGCAGTAAGTATGGCTGATCACTGAGGTAGATTACATCTGGAGTTACAAGGGAAGCAGAGGAACGAGCAATGAGACCATGTTGATCAACTAAATCTAGATATAAACGGCGGAACGATGATGGACTTCCGTAGCTACATCACATTTCATCGGTCTCAAGGTCATTTCTTACGTTCGTTTAAATCTTAATAATATACACAGTCGAGTCACATTATTGCGACCACCTCTTACCTTTGAGGTCAACAGCACGTAGCCAATGAAAGAAGGCACGTGTCGTGAGCTGGCTTGGAGGGTACATAAGGTGTGCTGTAGGCAATCTGAAAACATATCACTCGTTGCTGTCGTGGATAAAAGCAGCGATTTATCGGATTTGCAAAAAGGGTTCATTATCGGCTTTCGGGCCAAGGGTGGCAGTATTTCTGAAACAGCGCAGTATGTGAACTGTTCGCATGCTGCTGTGGTTAAAGTGTATCGTGATTGGAGAAATGGCACCATTGCGAATATGCGACGTGAAAACTGCAGAGCACCCCGTGCCATTGATGTTAGAGGTGAACATCAGCTTCGTAGGTGCGTGAGGGCCAATTGACAAGCTACAGTGGAGCAACTCACTGGCCGAATGAACCAGGGGGGCTACCGGAACTGTGTCTAAAACGAAAGTTCAGCGAACCCTGCTGCGTATGGAGCTCCGATGCAGACGGATGGTCAGTGCATCAATGCTAACGAAGGTGCATTGGCAGAAAAGGCTTACATTTGCACGGAAGTATCGGAATTGGACCTCCACTGATTGGCAAAGGATTGCCTTCTCAGATGAGTCACGCTTTCTGCTTCATCGAACGGACGGCCGTTGGCGTATAAGGCGAGAAACATTGGAGAACAAACACTCTTCGATCATTGCTAGAAGAACACAAGCTAGTGCGGGCAGCGTTTTGGTCTGTAGAATGTTTTCGTTGCATTCCCTGGGTCCACTCATACCTGTGGAAGGCACTATGGACCGAAATCGTTATGAATCCATTCTTGCAGACCACGTACACCCATACATGCTGATTGTCTTCCCTGGGGCGGATGGGATCTTCCAGCACGACAATGCGACGTGACACACAGCTAGAAATGTCCGAGAGTGGTGGAAAAGCTTGGTGAAGACTTCAAAGTACTTCCCTGGTCCCCTAATTCCCCAGACTTAAACCCAATCGAGCATCTGTGCGACCACCTCGATCGTGTTGTTCGCACCATGGATCCTCCACCACGCACCCTCCAGCAGCTGTCAGATGCACTGCAGTCAGCATGGCTCCACATACCTGTGAACACTTTCCAGCACCTTATGGAGTCACTCTCAGCCAGTCTAGCTGCTGTCCGCGCTGCACACGGAGGTAACTCTCGATATTAGCTGGTGGTCACAACAAGGTGACTCGACCGTGTGTAATAAAAATAAATATTTTTTTGTTTAGGAACTAAACAGTCGAAAACCTTGCTTCTGCCGCCGGCATAGTTTACTCACATATCTTCTTTTAACGACAATAACCTCCATTATTCCATCCACCTGAGCACCGCTCGCTCAATATCAGTGATTTCATTCCACTTAATGTGTACCGGACTGTGGCTAGGAATGGTCATGAGTGAAGCGAATAAATGCAGTGTGTAGTTCGTTAATAAATGTATACTATCGAAACATTTTTTTTTTTTCACACCCACGAAAATCTTGGCATGTGAAAAACGCACAGGATTAATATTCTACAAAGAGTAGCAGAGTATTCTATTTTTATTTTTGTCATTTTGGTGTAAAGATTGTAGAAACTAAAATCTCCTACTTGTGGCTGAATTTCGGGAAGACGGACTGTAAATTTATGTACCCCCCTCTCGTGAGTGGCAAGTGATATGATACGACAGTTAATTTGCCCACGTCCCAGTTTTAAATGTTTAAACGCATTCGCAGTTAGTGCTAATATTGCGGAAGCGCACCTGGTACGGGTACGGTTACTCAGCTAGGAATCCCGGAGCGTTTTAATGAAAGACGCAAGCGTCTTGCAAAGTTATAAACACGGTTATACTCCCGTGCATGACCATCGAGCATTTGGAGACTGCCAGTGGTAACACAGCTACTTGAAAATCGAATCAAGTGTTCATTAAAATTCGGAGCACGGACTAAATAGAATGGGAAGGTCACGTGTTATCATCTACCGTTAATTTAACGACTGTCCCTCTATCCCACCCCGCGCCACAGCTCCTCCCTTCCCACCTTTGGAGATCCGCGTCGGACAGCTTTCATTGCCTAAATCGCTGCTTTATGAAGCTGAACCCTTTACTTGTCCATCTCGGGAAAGCGCGCGACGACAGAATGTGTTTGGCTTCCTATTTATTACTCCGTTATCGTGGCCTCGAAAAGCAAACAACAGATAACCCTGCTTTTATCTCTATTCAGGGTGCTTGAAAATGGCACCGGAAATGAGCTGCTAACCATCCTTTTAGTTAAAGAGGAGCGGGTGAACAGTGGCGACCCCCTCAAACAACACGACGCTGCTGGCAGATGATATTTCAAGCCAGCAGCCCGAGCGAGCTTCCGCACTTCAGATGATTCTCGCCCAGCTAATTAACGCAAAGGAACGGCGACGCACATTCACGATGCGCCGACTTTTTCTTTCCGGTCGTAATTAGAATCACCGCGAGGCACAGAATGGTGCATTATACACTCTCGACTCCCTTGATAGCAAACAACCCTTTCTGTTAAATCCAAAAGGCCTCTTTGTTTATTTCTGGATTTCACGCTCCTGTTTGTTCTTTTTTCTCCCTTTTTATTACACTTATAACTTTCGAGAGTATTATAAGAGTTTCGGTGATAAACGCCCCGGGGTCAGGCATTTCCAGAGAGCGGAGTGCGTCGAAATAAAAGCGGAAGCGGTATAGCCGGTGGTGATAACTGCGCGCTTCTCTGGGATGCTAAAATTAATGAGAGAAAGATGCGAGTAATTAGAACGGACTTTTCAATGCACGGGACTTGCGTAATAATTTTCTGAAACGTAATTTTTGCATCTAGGCTGTGTGTGTTAAGGTTTTTCCTTCCGTTTCGTAAAGTATCTTGGAAAAGTAGGAAGTTTACAAATTTGTTTTGATGTTTGTTGCAGAAGTTGTTGCGAAATTCCAGTTTTTAAGTGATGGAAATGTGCAAAGTTCCATTCGGGGTTATTATATAAGTGGTTTTCTTTCTTTTTTTTTTTTTATTAATTTATTTTATTAATTTTTTTTTTGTACGAAATAAACTTGTATCATCTATTTCCGCAAAATGGCCATTAACAAGCAAACTTTATATCTTTCCACCAAAAAGTCAGCGATTGTTGCAGCCGCTTTTAGATGGAAAAACATGTTTGAGAATGCATATTTCGTGTCACTGATGAACTTATTTGAGAGAACTGGTAAAACAAACTTTTTTCATACAATTCCACATGGCATTTGTTAAGGGTACGTGTCATCTCATGGATGATTACGCCCAGTGGTGTAAAAGAGCCTTAACGCCGCTAAGGAACTTTTTGTTGCTAGCGGGAAAGAAAAGCAAGGCAAAGATTTTTTTTTTTTTTTTTTTTTTTAGATGTTCAAGAATGCAATAATAAAACACTGTCTTTTATGTATAAGAATACTCTTATTTTAACAGAATGTTCGTATACCAAGAAGAAAGTAAACAATTGGATCACGTAGTTTGGGCGTCTCACGAACACATAGGTTCTAGTTAGGATCGTTGCACGCTTTTCTTATCTGGGAGGGAGAGACTTGGAATTACGTCCCTTCGAGTTCAAAATTACGCCCTCTTCTCTTCGAGTTCTACTCAAATAATACGTGGTTTTTACTTTCTCACACACTGCCGTTACAAGAAAATATTATGATCGTTCAAAAAACGCATTTCAGGTTTTTGACATAATTTTATTAAAAATGTAAAAACTAGGTAAATACCCAATAATCACAGGATGTAAATACCAAGTAAAGCGTAAACGTTATGTGAACATCGACAACCCAACATTCTCAGAAATGCAGAACGAAAAACAAACCAACGCAGAACGAATGAGTATCAGATATGAACACAGTGGTGTACCCAGAAAATCCTGTTGGAGGGGGCTATATATATATAAATGTATAGTATTCGTACACAATGTGTGTACATATATGTATCATCATCATCATTGTCAACCATTATCAATCCACTGCTGGATAAAAGTATCCCCAAGTTTCTTCCACAACGGTCTGTCTTGTGCCAGTCTCCTCCATGTTACTCCCGCATACTTTCGAATTTCATCCACCCATCTCCCACATGGTTTTTTTCTGGGTCTTTTCCTGTCCCTTGGAATCCAATCTAAAATTTCGGTTGTTCATCGCTGGTCTCTCCTTCTGGCAATATGACCAGCCCATTGCCATTTCAGAGATTTTACTCTGATCATGCTGTCTTTCACTCTTGTCATTTTTCTGATCCACGAGTTCCTCTTATTATCTCTCCTGGGACTTGTCTGCAGTCTTTGTATGTCTTTTTTAGTTAAGGTTCACGTCTCTGCACCATACGTAAGCACTGGAAGGATGAATTGATCAAACATTTTTCTTTTAAGACATAATGGCACATTGCTCTTGAAAATTATACTGTTTCTTCCAAAAGCTCTCCAGGCAAGTTTTATACGCCTATTAATTTCTTCATCAATGTGACCCTCACGGGATATCTGCTGTCCAAGGTAAATGTAGGTATCGGTCATGTCCAGCTTTTCCCCATCAATCGATAAATCTTCATTTCTTGTAAAAGCATTGTACATCACTTTTGTCTTCATAAAGTTCATTTTTGATTCCACTTCTTTACTCTTGTCAGTAAGTTCCTGGATCATACTTTGCAGCTCTGACGGGGTAGCTGCAAAAAATGACTACGTCATCAGCAAAAAGGTGAGTTAGATAATCTCAATGAATCTTTATCCCTTTGTTTTCCCAGTTCAGTGATTAAAAGACATTTTCGAATGTAGCATTAAAGAGTTTGGGAGATATGGTGTCACCTTGTCTCACTCCCTTTCCAATTTTTATGGGTGATTTATTCTCAAATAGCCGAATCTTTGCACTTGCATTTTCATAGATGTTATTAATAATATTAATGTACGCATCTTCAATTCGCAGGATTTCAAAGCCATTGTAACTGCTGACATATACAGTATATTAGTGTACGCCTATAGTTTATATACGGTTGTGACGTACGTAGCTCTTAATCTCTGTGGGGGACACCATGTAATAGAAGACACTATGTAATTTTTTGAACATGTAAAATAATATTTTTGGATGTTTAATTTGTGAGGTGCGTCGCTCTTAATTTCCTTGGAGGGGACTTAAGCCCCCAAAGTTCCCTCCGTGGGTGCGCCAATGAGTGAACGCATAACAATAGGAAGAAGTTTAAGGGGTAGGGCTTGGAAAAATTCCGTTCTAGATTAAATGCTCAGAGAACTTTCTGCGACAGAGCACAAATGATTAATTAGTTCTTCATTCCAACGACATGTTCGAAAATGTCATGGAGGTTAAGCATATCATCAGCATATTGTTTTATATGCCTCCATTCACTGTTTTGGAAAATTCCCTTCATGGATATGAGATGTTTTATACTTCATTGTGTATATCGCAGCAAAAACAAGTGTTGGGAAACTGCTGGCCACAAGCTGGCAATGATGATGGGTCACTGCTGGCTGAAATCTGCCACTCACGGTACGGTGGCGATACGTTGGTGGCAGCGCCATCAGTTGGCAGCCATTGATGGCCCTGCAGCATCGCCGTTAACTACGGGCCTCCACGCAAGTGCCACTAGTGGCCCGTAGCTGGCAACTGAAGAAATCCCAACAGGAGGGGGAAGCAGCGGGACTGCGCATGAGCTGAAGCAACGCGTGCACAGTCTTTCGTGGTACCAGTTAGTTGAAGATGACGCCCTTGCCATCGTGTTGCTTTAGTGGAGGTTCTAAAAAAAAAAAAAAAGCCATATGTAGAAAAGCAGATTAATTTCCTAATGAAATGCCTCGTCGACGAATATTACCGTCGGAGGAAAATTATATAAATAAATAATGAACTGTAAGAAAGAGTCAATCTCATGTATTTAAGAAACTCATTTCGTAGCAAAATTTCTGCACTAACATACGAAGAATTGAGAATTAAAAGATATGAAACTCACTCCGTTCCCACGAATGACAAGAAATAATTTCTGTATAATCTTCATACACTAAACCGCTTCAAACAGAAGTCCCAAAAGACATTAAAAAATCGTTGTGATGGAAAAAAAATAAGAATTATACGAGTACAAAATGCATATTTTCGTTACAAAATTATCTAGTATGTGAAAAAAAGAAAAAAAAAACCCGACGAAATGGGAATATAATGTACTCATTCACGCGTTGAATACACTTTGGAAGAATTCGCTGCTAAAAATAACCAGAAATAAAATGTTCCTATTTAGAACAAATGTAGCTTCGAACCGTGGCAAAAAAAAAAAAGATGCAACGTTAAAAATGTAACAGAATGTGACATGAATGTGTAAATATATTTATTAACCAATAGCCTTTTAAGACCAGAAAGACAGCACAAAACGTTGAAAAACGTTTTTAAGTTGATACACTCGTTGAAAGTGAGTGAAGTTCCCTTAAAAGTAAATAAGAAAAAATCGTTACGTTGAAAAAATAAATTTATGAATTATATGAAACTTACATTTACGAAAACGAACTCGCAATATTGCGAAATTAGAAAGAGAACTCTTAGTTTCATATCGCGCAGGAGAGAGGCTTACCTCCAATAGACGGTCACGCGTGGCAAACTAGTCTTGTGCTTAGAGCATCAGCTTCGCACACCAGCAGTCGTTGGTTCGATGCCAGTAAGATCCATCGGGCGATTGCCAGACCTTATGAGGAAATTTCCTCAGCGCCGTGACATCGTGTAGGAGTTTCGTTGGAAAAAAAAAAAGCAGTTGTGTGTTCCTTTCGTGAACTGTGATTATATATATTTTTTTACTACTGCTGGGAAATTGAGGGACAACATTTGGCAAGCTATCAGTTACGTCACGTGATTGCCGGCTGCCACTGACGGATCACATTAGGCTAGCCATCATTTATGGCACGTACTTGCGGGGCCTCTTAAGGGCCGCTTGTGGCAGCCACAGTCTGTGATGGATAATTGATGGCCTTGTTCTGGCATATGACAAATCATGGGGTGCCAACTGTTGGCCAGCTGCTGGCCCATCTGGTGGCCGCCGGGACATTTTATTGACGGTTCATGTAACGTCAACAGTGCTGGCAGCTAGCAGTGGCCCAGTGCTGGCCCAGCAAGACTGTTTTTGCTGGGTTACGCTGTACCCTGGTTGACTGCATACTGTATGAGACTAACCAAAGTCTTTAAAAAGAAAATACTAAAGGTGTAACTTTTTTTAGTAATAATTTCTATTTTTACATCCCCAGAGCATAAATTTACTGTGTAAAAGTAGCCACGCGCAGAGGGGGCTCCCGGAGAACTGGCCACAAAGATATTAGGAGAACGTATTATAATTGTCCTTTTGACTGCTCCGTGTAAACATTTCGAGTTGTGACTCATAATTTCGCGTTTCTTTTGAGATATTTAGTGTATTATAAATCTGTGAACTTCTTGCTGAGTTCTTTTTATTGTATTATTACTATGCGATTTGTCCCAAAAATGTAAAAAAAAAACGGGTGGGGGGACTACAATTCTGATCTCTGGCAGATTTTGAGGGTTTTCAAAGTACAACTCAACGAAAGCTCTAGAGCGTCAAATACATCCGCTACCTTTGAAAATCGCAGAAGACGCGGGGGGGTGAACTAAGCATCCAAATTGGGGGCATGTTTTACGAGTTTATACAATAAAACTCAACAAATTCCTTGCGGGCATCGACCAACGATGGAAATTCTGTGTGTGTGTGTGTGTAGAGGGACGGGGGGGGGGGGGGGTTAATCCCAAAGTTATATAATAAATAGAATTTTCAGCCCATCGGCAACAGACTTTCAGCGTTTACAACTACACATTCAACAAATTCTCTGCGGTCAACTTCTACCGCGACAAACCTGTGTGCAGAGGGAAGGAGGAAGGCCAGATCATGAATTTAAACAATTTCTTGACCAATCGAAAGTAGAGTTTCAGCGTTTACAAATTACAGCTCTACAAATTATCTTCAACAAAAACCTTGCATGTAAGGAGGGGTGTGCTTAATATAAAAAAATATAAAGAATTTGTAGCCCAATCGGGTGCAGATTTTCAGCGTTTACAAACTACACCTCTACAAAATGTCTGCAGGCATCTAAAACCTGCCTGTGTGAGGTGGCTTAACAACGAAAATATAGAGATTCTGGTCCGATCTGGTGCAGATTTTTAGGGTTCATAAAGCACAACTCAAAAAATCCTGTGCGGGCATCCTCTACCACAGCAATCGTATTTGCAGGAGGAATCTTAGTACCAAAAATATAAAATGTAAAGAATCTGTAGCCTAATCGGAGCAGATTTTCAGCGTTTACAAATTGCAGCTCTACAAAATTTTTGCGAGCATCTGCATACCGCAGAAAACCTGGCTCTCCAAGACAGGTTTCCTGGTATAACACATGCCCGTATAAAATTTGCTGAGTTACTGTTTATCAACGCTGAAAATCTCCCAATAGAATTAGAAATTCTTTATGCACTGTCTAGTCACATTATGGTGACCACTAGCCAATATCCTGAGTAAACGCCGTGCATAGCGCGGACAGCAGCTAGACCGGCTGGGACTGATTCAATAATGTGCTGGAAGATGTTCATAGGTACTCTATGTGGAGCCATGCTGACTGCAGTGCATCTGACAGCTGCTGGAGAATGCGTGGTGGAGGATCCGTAGAACGAACAACACGATCGAGGTGGTCCCACAGATGCTCGATTGGGTTTCAGTCTGGGGTATTAAGGTGCCAGGGAAGTACTTTGAAATCTTCATCGTGCGCTTCCAACCATTCTCGGACCAGAAAAACCCCGCATTTTCCCAAAGGCAAAACTATTTATTTTTTTCTCCTACAAAACTTCTGCATGACGGCACGGTGCGGGGGAAATTTTCTCTCAACAAGTCCTGAAAAATGCCCATTCGGATCTGGCTGGAAACGAAGTAACAACAGTCTGCTTGCGAGGTGAGCGCTCTTGCAACTACACTGGTTTGCCACGCACGATCCTTTGCTTAAAGCTGAGCCTCTTTCCTGCACGATGTGAAACGAAGGATTCTCTTTTAATTTTACATTGCGAGGTATTTTTTATAAATGTCCGTTTCATAAAATTCATAAATTCATTTTTTCAACGTAACGATTGTTTTTATTTACCTTAAAGGAACTTCACTCACTTTCAACGAGTGTACCAACTTAAAAGCGCTTCCAAAGTTTTGTGCTGCCCTTGTGGTCTTGAAAGGCAATTGCTTAATTAATATATTTGCCCGTTCATATCACATTCCGTTACATTTCCGTGGTCCGAAGCTACATTTGTTCTAAAGGGGAAAGATATTTTATTTTACTTGTTATTTTTAGCAGCGAATTCCTCCAATCTTGTGTATTCAACCTATGGATGAGTACATTATATCCACACAGCGGTTGTTGTTTTTCAAATAATTGATAAATTTTGTGCGCCCAAAATTATTTTTTCCCTCCAACATAACACTTTTTTTATGTTTTTCCGAGACTTTTGTTTGAAGTGGTTTAGTGTATGTTAAAACGAAAGATTACACAAAAACTATTTCTTGTTATTCGTGGGAATGGAGTGGGTGTATTTCATGGCTCTCTGTACTCTCAAATCTTTTTGTGTTAGTGCAGGAATGTTGCTACGAAATGAGTTTCTATAAACACATGAGAGTAATTGACTATTTTTTACAGTTCATTAATAATTTATATATTTTTCTTCCGGTGGTAATCTTCGTCGACGTGGCACTTCATTAGGAAATTAATTCGCCTCTACATATGGCTTTTTTCTTAACATCCACTAAAATAACACGATGGCGATAGCGTAGTCTTCAACTAACTGGTAACACGAGAGACAGCACGTTTTGCTTCTGCGCATGCTCAGTCCGGTTGCTTCCACCTCGTGCTGGAGTTGCTTCGGTTGTCAGCTACGGGCAGTTAATGGCACTTGCTCGGAGGCCCGCAATTCAGGGCGATTCTGCAGGGACATCAATGACTGCCAACTAATGGCGTTGCCACCAACGGACCGCTACCGTGCCGTGAGCGGCAGATTTCAGCCAGCAATTTCCCAACACTTGTGCTTTTGGTGGGTAAGGAAAAAGAACTTTTCAAATAAGTCACCCGGAAGCAGAAATAGCAAACAAAAGGTTGAAATTTACGCCCGCTAGCGGGAAATTTCTGCATTATTTTAACACTATGGTGCTCCCGGTCTTTATTGTAGCGAATGGCATACAGTAAAAAAAGAAAGAAGAAGTTTCTCATTAGGGTGTTTAAAAGCGGAGATACAGCTGCAAACAGAACTACATAAACACCACCTAGCTACATAACTGTGAACTATAAAACTCAGCAAATACAAACCTAAAATTCCACAAGGTAAATGATCCGGTATTGAAAGAATTTTTTTTAATCGCTCGTTTAGAAGCAGAGATATTAAGAAAGACAGATTAAACATTTGCGCCCTTAGCGGCGAAATTGTGCGCTATTTTGGGAAGAAAATACTCACATAGTTTTCATAGTTAGTGGTATCTGACCGAAGAAGAATTTTTCAGTCGGGTTTTTTTCCCGCAGAGATTGCTGTAAACAAAAACGTGAACTTACGCAGTCTATGGCAAACTTGTGCGTTAAATTTTTTTTTTAATTATACGAGAAACATTTCGCACTGGAAACGTTCTTCAACAAAGAAAGAAATTTTCAAATCGGATTCTTAAAAGCAAATATATGATACAGATATGCGTCCCCTGCCGGAAAAATCGTGCATTAATTTAAGGAGAAAGTATTCTAAAAAGCTTTTCTAAGGTGAGCGGTATCGCTCCAAAAACGAATCTTTTCAATTGGGTTTTCAGAAGATCAGATTTTGCTGCAAATACATTTGTACATCAGAAGCAGAAAAAAACACTTACTCCCCCTGGTATCAAAAATTAAAAATTATATGCGAAACATTTCCCATCAGGAGCTGTATCCGATGCAGGAAGAATTTTTCAAATCTCAGTTTTAGAAGCAAAGATATGACGAAAAATGAAATTTAACTTTACGCCTCCTAGCGAAAAATATATGCATTACTTGATAAATTTGAAAATATGTGAGAAACATCTCGCACCGGAATCACTGTCCAGTAAAGAAAGAATTTTTCAAATGGGACTCTTACGAGCAGAGATATCGACAAAAACAAGATATATATCAACGCCCCCTGGCGGGAAAACTATGCATTATTTTAAGCAAGAAGGTGTTCTCAAAAGGTTTTCCGAGTTGAGCGGCATCGACGAAAGAATTTTTTAATCGTGTTTTAGAAGCTCAGATTTTGCTGCAAATACATCAGAAGCAGAAATAAACACTTACGCTTTCTCGTGGCCAAACCGTTCTTTACCAAAAATTAGAAGTTATATGCAAAAAATTTCGCATCAGGAGCTTTATCTGATGCAGGAAGGAGTTTTCAAATCGGAGTTTAAGAAGCAGAGATATAAGGGAAAACGCCATTCACCTTTAAGACCCCTAGCGGAAAATCTGTGCATTACCTGGAAAAGAGATTGTATCTAAAACAGTCTTCGATGTAAATGGCATTGATGGGAAAAGGAATTTTTTTTTTTAATTGGATATTTAGAAGCAAATACACTGCTGGCCACCCAAAATGCAACACCAAGAAGGAAGCATCCGATTGGCCTGAAATTCGTAGCATGCGTCGCCCGCGAGAGGACACGCAAACGATTAGCATTGCAGGGCATATGCAAATCATGTGGCGCCCGGCACGTCACCGAGAAGCACTACAAGAAGGGTGCACAGAACGCGGGGTGTAAGTAGTGGAAGTGTGTTGTGCTGCCGGACCTGTGCGTAGGAAGCTTCCTGATGCCTCGTCGCAGAATACGGCAGTCATTCCAGCACGTTTCGAAGTTCGACAGAGGACGAATAGTGGCTTATCGCGACAACGGTTTATTGTACTGAGACATCGGCGCCCGTGTGCGACGACATCCAGCCACAGTGAGGCGAGTATGGATTCGGTGGGTGCAGGAAGGAAGGACGGACCAACGTGAGCGATTGCCGCAGCACACCACCGAACGAGAGGACCGGCATGTTGTGTGGCGGGCATTGACGGCTCGCACCGCCACATCACGAACGTTAGCGCAGGAATTAGGGTGTGTTGCGCAACAACCTGTGTCAGCACGTACCGTTTGAAGTCGTATGCAGGAGCGGGGACTTGTCGTACGGCGCCTATTGCTCCGATTACCATTCACGTTACACCACCGGCGAGTGCGGCGGCAGTGGGCCGTTGAACGCCGCACCTGGACTACGGAATGGCACGACATTGTCTTCTCCGACGAATCCCGCTTCTGCCTGCAACACCACGATGGTCGGATCCGCGTGTGGTGGCACCGCGGCGAGAGACTGTATGACACCTGCATTATGCATCGCCATACCGGTCCGTCGCCCAGCGTTATGGTTTGGGGCGCAATTGGATATGACACCCGCACCCCTCTGGTACGCATCGCCGCTACATTTCTGACGTTTTGGAGCGTGTAGTCCCCTCGTACCTGCAGGACCGGCCAGCGGCCACGTTTCAACAAGACAACGCCCGCCCGCACGTGGCACGCATCGTGCAACAATTCTTCACGGCCCACCAGATGTTACTGCTGCCGTGGCCCGCCTGTTCTCCTGATATCTCGCCCATCGAACACGTCTAGTCGCTGATCGGCAACAGAGTGGCCCGGCAAGCACCACCCTCGGCTACGCCTGATGAAGTGTGGCAACGTGTGGAAGCAGCCTGGACCGACATACCCCAATCCCACATCCAAAGCCTCTTTCGTTCGATGTCGCGGCGTGTAGCGGCCGTTATTGCCAGCCATGGGGGCCACACGAACTGTTGATGTCTGCGTGTTCCGCAAGTCGCACGGGCCTGTAAGCTCAATCGTTTCATCTTTGTATCCGTTGTTATGTGTCCAGTAAATCTGGCTTTGCTATCTCGTGTCCTTCTTGGTGTTGCATTTTGGGTGGCCAGCAGTGTATATTGAATAAAACTGATGTACAATGCTTTTTCAAGAAATGAAGATTTTGCGACTGATGAGGAAAGACTAGAGGTAACCGATATCTATAGTCGCATTTCTTTACTTGGCACTTGATGATAATGGAATCGCCTATTTTTGGGGATGCACGCATTTTGGGTGCGGCGTGTCCGAAGGAGGTATTTCCGATGCTCAGAGACAACAGATGAAAACTTTCCCAGTCACTTGTTTCCTGCGGATCTAAGATTTAAAGACCCATTACCTAATAATAATCCCACCCTTTGGTTGATCCCCCACCCACTCCTCCATTGTTGTCTCCCCCACTGTCTCACATTGCTTGCTGGGGACAATCATTGGGGACAGCATGATGATCATTATCATATGTAGAGGATTTTAGGAAGGGAGTGTCTGACCCCAGGTCTTAAACAACCCTTAGAAATAGGAAGCTAGGAGATTTGGGCTTGAGCGCCCGATAGGAAAGTGACACGGAAGCGAAGTAGAAAGGGGGAGGAGGAAGACGCCCTTATTTATTACCGGGGGCCAGTACCCTGGGTCCGACGGCTTAACGTGCCCATCCGACGCACGGCGGATATTTAGTGGATCGAGCGTTCGTACCTGCCTGGGATCGAACCTGAGGCCCTTCCCGTGGCAGTCACGATCGTTGCCCACTCGGCCACCCGCGGCCTCATTGAGGAGAGCGATCCCACTGTTCCCTTAAGAAGGATCACTTAAGAGACAAAGAAGCCCCCTTCCCCCTTTCAGATCAAGCAATGTTTACTGCCACGCTTTCCACAAGAATTCCGTCCTAGGTTGAGATTACTAAGGAACCCTTCGCCTGCTCCCTTCCTGCTGCAAATCACACCTGTTTAGACCTGGGAAGTGCTTGCTGCACCCCCAAAATCAGGCGAGTCCATCATCGCCAAGTGCCAAGAAAGAAAAAAATTACCTCGGACAGCAGATATAAAACGAGGGTCACACTGTAAAGTTAATCGGCGTATAAAACTTGGAGAACATTTGGAAGAAAGAGTTCAGTTTTCAAGAGCAATGTACAATTATGTTTTAAAGGAAAATTGTTGAATCAATGCATCATTCCAGTTGTTACGTATGGAACAGAGACATGGATCTTAACTAAAAAAAACAAAGGATGCAGACAATGGAAAGAAACTCGGAGAGATGCATACTTGGTGTAATTAGGAAAGATAAGAAGAGGAACTTGTGGATAAAGAAAATGAAAAGAATGAACGACATCATGACCAGAGTGAAATCACAGAAATGGCAATGGGCTGGACATGAACCACCGATGGACAACTGAAATTTTAGAAGAATGAACCACCGAAGGAAAACTGAAATTTTAGAAGAATGAACCACCGATGGACAACTGAAATTTTAGAAGAATGAACCACCGTTGGACAAATGAAATTTTAGAAGAATGAACCACCGATGGACAACTGAAATTTTAGACTGGATCCCGAGGGACAGAAAAAGACCCAGAAGAAGACCCCATGGGAGATGGATGGATGAAATTCGAAAGCATGCCGGAGTGACATGGAGGAGACAGGCAACTGTGGAAGAAACTTAAAGAGATCTTCATCCAGCAGTGGATAGATAATGGTTGACAATAATGATGATATGGAGTAAAAAGTGTTTTTATTTCGATATCATATGCATTTACGCCCTTTAAGCGGCAAAGTTGCGCATCGGAAAAATACCGGAATGCAAGTATCATCATTCTCACATTTCAAACTTCCCAATGTGAAAAGAATTTTTCAAATCGGATCAATAGTAGTTTGAGAGATGCGATGTCCACAGACAGACCGACGGACGAAGTAATAGCGTAGGCGAGCGCGATCTATTTTTACAAAAGACGTGCTAAAAACACATTGTGCGATGGTTCTTCCACACAATGTACATAATAAATAAATACTTCTCCAATTAAATGCTTCCCGAGTGGTACTGTTGGTTGACCCAAAACCTACCGAGTGATTTCGGACACCTGCCTTTCTGAAGAGGCGGTCGAAGGAAGAGAGAAGGGTTTGATGGATGTGATGTATGAGTCAAATGGACAAGGAAGGAGGGAAAAGCCTGCCGTGCTGGTGTAGTTGAATTGGAAGTTTAACGACCACCGTGAGCAACTCAATGCGCTACAAGCAGTCGCCCTCCCTAATTTAGGGCCACTGGTTCCAGGGAAGGGAGAGAGCCAGTGCCGTAAGACAAACAACATTTATTCCTCATCGGGATTCGAACCCGGACCCCTTTAGGACGAATGATCAGAGGCCATCGCTTAGACCACTGCGCCACCGGGGCGGCAAGATGTGTGTTCGAATCCTGTTGTCGGCGAAGGAAACGTTTTAAAGCGAAGTATGGAACTGTCTTTCTGGGACGAATAATTTTTTATTGCTCATTGCAGAGTTACAAACTAGTAAACTAAATAAAATTTACTGGGCTGTTGTGCAAAAGTTTAATACACAATTCTATACAGAGCCCTCTCCACCTCGAGTTAGAATCTAGCAGCGATGGTTTCTGCAAGGTAATTTGTGCCACAGTGGATTTCTGTTATTTTAAATAAATGAGATATTCGCGTTTTTGCGCAAATAATAGTAATAATAATAATAAAAGTCCCTCTGAGCACAGAAATCGACGAATTTCGAATTATGATTTCCTGCTCTATCCGAAACAAATAAGAACAAAAAATGAGTTTAGGCGTTTCCAAATATTAAAAGTATCTACTCCTAATATATGGAAATATTAGGAGTTTTGGAAATATTAGGAGTATCTACTTGTAAAAATCAAACCCTCTCTGCCCAGTGGTGCGACGCGAATAGACATCCTTCTGTTCTGGAGCCGAATGCTTTACCAATTAAGCTACCCCGGTCAAAGCTTATCACTGCTACTTGACGTAAGAAAGGGGTGAGGCGGAACCTTAGGTTTCCGGGTCAGCTGACAAACCCTGCTTGCAGTAACTCCCTGTCGAAGAAGGAATTCTCAGTAATTCCAGACGATGTGTGGAAGAAGCGTCATACATTTTTCGTAGCGAAGACGAAATTCTCATTAATTCTAGACGATATGTGGAAGGAACATCAGACATTGTTTTGAAGAATCCAACGGCCAGGAGATTCATTTTTACGTTTGGGAGCCAATGTGAAATTCAAATTTGCCAATGGCGGGATTTGAACCCACATCCTTCTGCTCCAGAGCCGAATACTTTCTCAATTAAGCTACGCCGGCCAAGGCTTAGCGCTACTACTTGCAGTCTTGACATGTGCGTCACCTCTGAAGTACATACGTCCCAACTTGTGGTGGTGTTAAGTCAATTCCTTTTTCGACGATTTGACCTGGAATGACTCACTTAGAATATGCGGACCACAAACCTCTACTATATACTGAGTGGCCACTTTATTATGACCACCTGACAGTTTTAAGCAAATGAGCTATGGTTGCACGCTGTTGCCGCCAGAGGGCGAGGCTAGTGTAAAACGGGAAAGCTTAGTGCTTGCGACAGTAGTAGAAGTGATTTTTGGGTGACGAGATGGGTAAAAAAATGCGATTTGACGGACTTTCAACGTAGGATGAATGTAGGAGCTCGGAGTCAATGAGCGAGTATCACCGAAACCGCCGCATTCGTGAAATTTTCCAGAGCAGCTGTTGTTAAAGTGTTTAAAGACTGGACTGTCAGCCAAAAAACTTGGTCTTTATACGTGCAACGTGTGGTCGTCATCGACCACACATTGCACGTATAGAGACCAAGTTTTTGACTCACATCGAAGCGACCAGCACTGCTGAACCGCAAGGGCATCCTCCTACAGCAGGATGGAGCAACACCTCACACAGCACGGATGACCTGTCACAAGATCAGGGAGCTGGGCTGGGAGCTGCTGCCGCACTCAGCCTCTTCTCCGGACATTGCCCCAATCGACTACCACCTTTTCCGGTCGTTGAAGCATTTCCTGGATGGACATCTTAGTGGGTTCTGACCTGTAGAGAAGAGCCTTGACTACTGACTTAGCAGTGCCCTTTCCGTCCGAGTGTGATTTGCGAAGATAACTACATTGATTTCTATATTATTTGGGGAACTAGTAATTCATCATCTGAATTCGTTCCTCGGTATGGAAATGGTCCTTGTTGCGAAATAACTGATGCCTCGATTTCAGGAATTCACTGTTTGTTCAGATCCAGGGCTTCCACTTTCAAGAAAACTTTCCCTTTTTAGCGAAATTTCATTAAAATCTGGCCTCCCCAGGGAATAAAAAGAGAAATTTTCGTTCAAGCGATGTAAAAATTTGAACTGAATTAAAAGTCGCTTCAATGAAGCAGATTTTGTGGTTTCTGAAATCGTATGATCTTCCTGCCCAAGTTGAATTCGTTTTTTTTAGAGAAAATGTTTTGCCTGAATGATAACTCGGAGATCGAGTGCTGTTTAAGTTTGATGAGTAATACTTATGGTTTCTGTTAATATGTTAATTCTGATTGAGGTGGTCTGGCAGTGAGAGGGCAAGATGGTGAGGGACCGTCGGGCATTCGGAAGAATGGAAGTATTCAAGGATCAGCCAAAAGAAAGAATAGAAGGGGCGGGGGGAGGCACCATTTAGGGCTCACACTTTGAAACTACAATACGCAAACATAGTAAGCAATGTACAGCGTCAGTTCTGTACCACCCATATGGTTTAACTGATAAGCCTCTATTTTGCGGAACCCAGGAATCTGAAACAAATGTTAAGGAAACACCGGAAGCCCACAGATTTGAGAAAAGGAATTGCCTAGAAAGTGGTAAGCAAGCCCCCCTCCATTTTTATTGTGTTAGGTGTATGTACCAATCTTTCTCCTCTTGGACACTATCCAGTCTCCTCTCTTACCTACCATTAATTTATTTTCATTTCTCGTTCTCTCTGCCAACGCGCAAGACAGAAGATATTTTGCTCTTTTAAATTAAGGTTGTTTTTCGATTTAAGGAGGCAGATATTCTTGCGTGTTTGTTATGTTTATTTCCTGCGTCAATTATTTAGAGCTGTACATCATAACTTCTCGTATTCAGATATCTATGCAACATATTCACGCATTTCATTTTGCAACTTGTAAGTAATCGTTTTCTTTCTATATTTTGGTTCATATAAAACAAACAAAAAGAAGCATGGTTTCGATTTCAGTTTTCACAGTAGTAGCACTGAATTCTGTGTAATTTCTCGTTTCAGGTCTATAATCGCATGGCAGATATTTGGTGATGTACTGTATAGATAAATCACTATTAGCCATATCACGGAAGGGCAGTTATTTTTTGCTTACAGAAATGCAATAAAATATGTTTTTTAACAATATGCAAAATAAATCTCAGTTTTGCTCTTTGAATTAAAAAAAAATACATGCCTTTTCTCATGTAGGAAAAAAGAATGAAAATTAGAAATATACCACATCTTTCTGTTGGGGGGGGGGACAAAACGGAAATTTTTGCTGCTTAAAAGAGAAAACGTGTACAGTAGAAGTGGAAGTCCTGTTCAGATCCTGTGCTTAAGTTCTTTGGGAATAAGATTGCTGTCTATTAAACTCCGATCGGGCGTAATGACCTTGGCCGGAGCCTCAAAGGAAATGGGGTGGGGAGGTTCGACTTGCTGATAACGAGTAATCTCCTTTCCGGGACCATTGGCTTACATAACTTCTTAGATACAGCTGGTGTCTGACAGCATCGGGACACCAACCTGGGGCACTTCGTTCGAAAGTAGACACTTCCTTTCAAATTCGTCCAAATGGCATGAGAGCAATCCACAAAAGATGAGGGTTCGATTCCTGCTACAAGTTTTATGATTAGCGGTGAATGACTGCATTTCTGTGCGAAGAATAATATTCTTGATATTGCCATGTTGTGGTACAAGCTACAAACTAGCGAAGTCATAATATTAATCCCAAAAACGAAAAAAATTTAATTTCTAGTTAATTTGTGAAACAGGGTGGTCGGTTTTCTCCGGCTGTGAACCTTTGTTTTCAGTATAAATATTCATGCTTTGTACCGAGATTTCACTGTAATTATATATCTGTCAAAATAGTATAACTATAATAGTAATCCGAATTTATTGGCTTAGAATGGAAATCAAAGTTTCCAAGCTTTCGCACATCAACCAGATAGTTTTTTCAAGGAAGGTAGACAGCAAACTGAATAACAGAACACTTCAACAATTTTGTTAACCAGATGGCTTTTTCAAGGAAGGTAGACAGCAAACTGAATAATAAGACACTTCAACAATTTTGTTAACCAGATGGCTTTTTCAAGGAAGGTAGACAGCAAACTGAATAATACGACACTTCAACAATTTTGTTAGCCAGACGTGTTTTCAAGGAAGGCAGACAGCAAACCGAATAACAGAACACTTAAATAATTTTGTTAACCAGATGGATTTTTCAAGGAAGGTAGACAGCAACCTGAATAATACGACACTTCAACAATTGTGTTATCCAGAGGTGTTTTCAAGGAAGGTAGACAGCAAACTGAATAACACAACACTTCAACTATTTTGTTAACCAGATGGCTTTTTCAAGGAAGGTAGACAGCAAACTGCAAACTGAATAATAGAACACTTCAACAATTTTGTTGAAGTGTTCTATTATTTAGTTTGCTGTCTACCTTCCTTGAAAAATCTTCAACAATTTTGGTTGATGTGCGAAAGCTTGTAAACTTTGATTTCCATTCTACGCCAATAAATTCGGATTACTACTACATAGTCATACTATTTTGAGTATAGTTAGTGTACAGTTCCTTCTTATTAATTATATATCTGTATAACTTTTTCTTCATTGCCAGGTCGCACTGTAGAACTCACTATATTGTCTTATCTTGACCCTATCGTGAATTATCTCTCTTCAGTTTCTCAGTTTCTCCTTCTCTCTCTTTCTCACTCACAAGCTCGCTCTCTCTCTCGAGTTGTGTAGGCATAAATCACTCACACTTTCTCTTGCAGAGAGAAGCTTAGATATGTTCACATGCGTTGGTATAGATTTTAGATTTCTCGGGCGACTGCTTCGGAGACGAGGTCTCGTGCCCCGTTCCGCCTCTCCCGCGTTCTTTTCCTGGAACTTAAGCACTCTCCTCTAATTACGAAAGCGAGCAGATCGGGAGAGAGATTTAATTGATGAAGGTGCCCCGGCACGTGAAGCGTCTGTAAATTAAACATAATGCAGAAGGAAAGGATGAAGAGAGGGAGAGAGAGATAGGAGCAGGAGGATGAGGGCGGGTATCAAGGATGAGAAGGGAACTTGTGTGCATGCTAGGGGGGGGAAGGCGTTTTGAAGGATATAAACGAGCGCAGCGTGAATCTGGCAACGGGGACCACGTGTAACTGCTAGCTGAGGTCTCCGTATTAATGGGTCCCAACCCGATGAAATACTAGTTAAATACATTTGCCTGCCATAACGGACTGCCAGAAGAATTCCCTTGATAGATGGCAGCAGGAACAAGACGACGACGACGGCCACTCTAGGGAATACTCACCTAGAGACGATGGCTTCCAACTAAAGGTTATAACATGGCGATTCGTTCTGAGACTAGGTACTGTCTTAGTACTACGGGGTTATTTAATTCCATAAATGCTGCCAATTGGTGAATGAATGAATTAATAATGCTAAGACTGATCAAGAAGGATAAGGACAACATACATGCAAGAACTAAGATGTTTCATTTGAAGAGATGGTAGTCTAATTCTCTTTAGAAAAATATAAGGTTAACCTAGACACCTGGGATGGCGTCAGGGTGGGCAGAAGTCACCAAGGGGACTGAAACTTTTCTCGCCCACCCAGTTCAATGAGTGTCGTTTTTCAATTTTTTTAAATTAAGATATAACCTGTTTTTCATTCTGTAGCCCTCCGTATTTCTCTCTAGGAAGTTTTTTTGTTTGCTTCTCCGTAGAACGTTTATCAAAATAGCATCCTCAGGGCTATGAAATTGCAGTTGTTCTCCACTCTTCCAAATCCGCAGTTTAAGCCGTTTTTCATGCGAGTGTACAGGAATTTACTGAGGGATGCCATTGCTCTGCTGAGTTGGGGATACCAACGCGGAAAGTGTAGTCTAAAGCTATACAAGTGCTCTTAAGCCTGCCCAAGGGCAGCGAGTGAGGGGGACGTGACTGACGGCTGCTTTGGAAGAGAGGAGTGCAAGGTAATGTCGCCGGCTTGAAGGAAGGGAATTAAAAAGGGGGTGGGGGTGTGTCTGCATGTCACGCCGTCAAAATTTGATTTATGTAAACAAATAGAACGTTTCCCTTAAACGAAATTGTTCAAGTACAATACTATTTTCATAAGCAAAAATGCAAAATTTTGAAAAGCAATTACAACGATGCTTTCACAGCAAGGAAAAGGTTGAAGGCGGCATTCTACCAACACTCATATCTTACACCACTAACCCATTATTATGTTATCTTGTTGGCTTACCAGTGGCATAACTAGTCTGATCCAGTGTATCTGTGAGTGCATCCAGGTGGGGTTACTTCGAATTCCTTTGTAATTTCTTCTTTCTTTCAGTGTTTTGTAAATAAAAGTTGCATCAAGTTTGCCTCAGCAAAAATGATATCCGCGTACCCTGATTTTGAAGTCTAGCGACGTCCCTGCAAAACACTAATTCCGGGAAGTTCTTACCGGAAGCAGCTCTCTGACCGGATTTTTGGATCTACGATTCTCACATTTTGTTAAGTGGTTTCCACACCATTCAGTTCTTCGCTTTGTTAGCTCTTCTTAACTGCAGGAAACAGAAATAAGAAGAGACGCCGAATTCTCAAGAAAAAGTTAGAATAACGAAGAAATTTCAAGAATTTAAATGTTAAATATACTACGAAAGCAGCAGTAATTTAAAAGCAAAACAATAACAAAGAAAAAAATATTAATTCAACCGGTAAATATAAATACATGAAAAATCATGAGCGTAATACAGGAAAACTTGTTAAATAAAGTCATTCATGATTCGGATTATTTTTATTTATTTGCTTTAGTAGTCTATTCTGATTCTCCTTTTTTATTTTTTTATTTTATTTTATAACAATGCTTGTGGTCCTTGCGCCATTAAACCTCAGAACAATTCAACCAACTACAACCACTATTCATCATAGGACTATACATACACCGATGAGCAATTACATTATGACCAACCCCAGACTAGAGAAATGAGCGCGCCTGGAGACCGAACGATGGCGCAGGTGAATTTCACAGAGCAGTAATTATACAACCAGAGGGCCGGCTTTCGGTTGGTAGAGTGTTCGGAGTCAGAATGGGAAAAGCTGTCAATTTATCGGAGTTTGATAAAGGACAAATTGTGATGGCACGGCGCCTGGGAACTACGATCTCGGAAACGGCGCGGCTTCTGGGTTGTTCACGTGTTGCTGTAGTGAGTACGTATCAAAAGCGGTGCACAGATGGCCAAACGACGAAACTTCGTCCAGCCGTGTGCCATCTGCAACTCATTGATGCCAGAGTGGAGCGGAGACTGTCGCGCATTGTTTACAGCGATCGCAGGGCCATAGTGCGACAAATCTCCCGCAGCTACAACAGTGGTCATCAGCGCAATGTGCTACAGCACACAATTCGTCGCAGCCTTCTGCGCATGGGACTGCGTAGTCGAAGATCCAGCCGGGTCCCCATGCTCAGTGCACGTCATCGCCAACAACGCATGAAATGGGTCCAAGATCATCGGGATTGGACCGTGGATGATTGGAAGAAAGTAGCCTGTTATGACGAATCAAGATTCTTGATGCATCATGTAGACGGCCGAGTGCAGATACTCCGATTACCAACGAAGGCGCACCTGGATGCACTGTCAGGCGGAAACAGGTCGGAGGCGGTGGTGTCATACTGTGGGCGATGTTTTCTTGGAACACTTAAGGCCCTATTATTCCAATAGCACAATCCCTGACAGCTGTCAGGTATCTGAACATCTTTGCGGACCAAGTTCACCCATTCATGGCAACTGAGTTCCCTGCTGGTGATGGTTATTATCAATAGGATAATGCGCCATGCCACACTCTCAGAATAGTCAAGGAGTTGTTCGAAGAATACGCTGTTGATTATCTCTTAATGCCCTGGCCTCCAAATTCACCTGACATTAACCCAATTGAACATTTGTGGTTCGACTTGGAAAAGCGATTTCGCGCTAAATCACCACCACCTCGAAATGTACGTGAACTGGAGAACCTGCTGTTGACATTATGGTACAAGATACCCCAGGATCGCTGAATCGATGCCTCGTACAATGTCCGCGGTTTTTGCGGGCTAAAGGGAGGTCCTACAGCTTATTAGGTATAGGTGGTCATAATGTAACGGATCATCGACGTATATGCCTATTATTGATGGGATCTTTTATCTCAACTTGAACAGAAATATTAAAAATACGTAAAATTATAAAGCAGTCTAAATAATTTAATATTATAGAGTACTTGCCGTTTAGCCGCCCCGGTGGCGCAGTGGTCTAAGCGATGGCCTCTGATCATTCGTCCGAACTGGGTCCGGGTTCGAATCCCGGTGAGGCATGGATGTTGTGGTTGTCTTACGGCACTGGCTCTCTCCCTTCCCTGGAACCAGTGACCCTAAATTAGGGACGGGCGACTGCTTATAGCCCATTGAGTTGCTCACGGTGGTCGTTAAACCTCCAAACAAACTTGCCGTTTAGCTTTATTTCTGTTACTGCAATGAATTAATTAGGGAGGAGTCATGTCAAACAGGAAGCATCGACATCAACAGCTTTATCATCATCTGCAGTGCTTTTGCTAGGAAAAAAAATTGTTCTATCATCGAGGGGAAGGCAACAGCTCTGGGTTTCATGAAATAAATATATCAGCCTGATCTGCAGACTTAATATTTCCTTCTTCGCTGTAAATTGACCTATTGCGAGCAAGAACTTGCTTAATTAAAAAATAAATCCTTAAGAATCACTCAAAGTTCACTTTTACAAATTTTTGCATCGCATCATTTATTTGGCTGTAGACTGCAGCAGTTGTTTTTTTTTCATTAAAAATTTTTCGGGAAGCATGCATTCGTTAAATCATTAGATGGCGCAGTTAGTAGAATCCAGGTTGAAAAAAGGAAAAAAGCAAGCATTCGTTAAATCATTAGATGATGCAGTTAGAACTAACCAGTTTAAAATAATTTTTTCAGTCCGACAAGTAGAAAGAAGTTCAGATACTGTTGAACGAAAAATAAAAATTTAGGCTATCTAGCGAGAAAATTATGAATCCAAAAATCTGAAAAATGCATGGCAATACAAAAAGGATTTTGTAAACCGAACTTTAGAAGAGAAGATATAGTTCCAAATACAGATATACAGGGTGATTGTAAACTCCAACAAAAACAAAACAAGAGGGGTGATAGTACACATCAAGACGAACAATATTTGCAATGGAACCTACGGCCGCATTCCACTCTTAGTGCCAGAAAAGAGCATGTTGGAAAAACGTCCAGCAGGCAGACGCAGTTCCAACCTGTGCATGAGAAGCACAAGATGCAAATCAGGTGCGCTGAACACGATAATTCCCCATTGAATTACCCAGGATTTGGAAAAGACTCATTACAGCTATAAACTTACATAACATTTCTTGTTAAATATGTGAATTATAACAAATACATATATTCCGTATATTTTTGCACCCTGTTTATCATATTCCCACATGGACCTCGTCTGATTTGTGATTTAGCCATGAAATGATGGCAACAGAGTGACACCCTTGCGACGCTAGTCCATACCTGGCACGTCATCATATTCGGACATATATATGGTAGCACACTGGCAGCAACAGCTCTCCTCCATCTGAAGACTCGATTGTCGACCCGAAAGTACTTATGGGTTTTTTAATCTTATAAATATGTAAATATCTGTCATTTTTTAAATTAAATATTTCGTGCAAAGACGGTGTATGCTTTTTAATGTACGTGCGTAGACGATGAGAAGCAAACATTTAAAAACGCAGCCGAACCCGTTCAGCGATATTACTGTGCGAACATCACTTGAGAATTGACGTATTCGTGAAGGACATGCTGGAAGACTATACATACGAGGAATTGGCGGATATGCATTTGGCATTTTCCACAGTCACAACATGCACGCTTGGGCTCAAGACGTCTCAGACCCTTGTAAACACAAGCAGAGATTTGATGTCAACATCTGGGCACAGGCATCCTTGGTGATTGTCTAGTCGGACCTTACCTCTTGCCAGAACGTCTGACTGGCGCAGCGTACCGTGTGTTGCTGGAGCAAGTGCTTCTCGGTCTGTTGCAGGATGTTCCCGCTCACCACACGGAGGGACATGTGGTTTATGCATGATGGGGCCACAGCACACTTTACCACCGAGGCCCGATACTTCCTAAATGCGACATATCCCTGGCGGTGGATTGGACGCGGTTGACCTGTGGCTTGCCTCCACGCTCCCCGGACCTTAATCCACTGGACTTCTTCTGGGGGCACATGAAAACATTGGTGTAAGAGACACCCGTGGACTCCCGGGAAGATCTCGTCGCTCGAATTGCTGTTGTTGCGGACAAGATCAGCACCACACGGGGAGTCTACGAGAGGGTGCGACAGTCCTTCATTCGCCGCTGTGGGCTGTGTAACGACGCCCTTGGACGCCATTTTGAGCAGCTCCTTTGAGTATTTCTCTGATGCGATTGGAACTGTGGCAACTCACAAATTAGGCATGTCTCTTTGTTTTCACTGTTGAAGGCTCAATGTGGATATGTAACTTTACTCTTTTCTGGCGCTAGGAGTAGAATGCGGCCCTAGGTTCCATTGAAAATATTGTTCTTCTTGATGTGTATTATCACCCCTTTTGTTTTGTTGAAGGAGTTACAATGACCCTGTATAATGGTGCCTAACGCGTGAGTTTTCATGTACCGCAGATCAAAGGTTGCGTGGGCATTGCACCCACGGGTTCATGTAAGCCAGAGGAAAGTAAACATCACGTTTGTATGTCTTTTTTCCTATTTTTTATGCTGAAACTATTTAAGTAGAGGTCGGAACTTTTTTTAACTCCACGCAGGCATACCCAGCAATGAGCCTATATGTTAAATCGCTCTTTCCCACGCTTTGCAGGGTCATATCTACCAGTGGGTTCTCATCTATGCACATACATTTCACATGCCCATAAATTATCAGTTTTCAGCACTTTCAATTACAGCGCGACATAGGCAACTTACCGTGCACTGAGGAAATGGTAAACATTTCACCCTTACAAAGTTTGGAGATGTCGCTCTGGTACATTACACTAAAAGGTGCCGAATAGTCATGAAACGATTAAACACGCAGTGTGTGCTGTGTGTGTGTGTGTGTGTGTGGGGGGGTGTCTCATGTGGTGAAGTTTTTTTTGAAGGGGGGGGGGTTAAAAACCACCGTGAGCAACTCATTGGGCTGTATACAGTCGCCCGTCCCTATTTTGGGGCCACTGGTTCCAGGGAAGGGAGAGAGCCAGTGCCGTAAGACAAAAACAACATCCGTGCCTCACCGGAATTCGAACCCTGACCCATCGCTTACACCACTGCATCACGACGTTTTTCTTCATTCTGGAGAAATAAAAAAGGTTCCGAAATCGGAACTTGTCTCAAGGAGACATGATACATTAGGATGACCTCACTGATCGAATGGGGATTTTGCGCAGTCACTCAAACATAAAATGAAAGCAGTTTGCATACTTCATTTGGGTTTCTTGCGTCATGCTGCAAATCTGAAAATTTACTGTATACCTATCAAGACCAAATAGATGAGACGAAAAGAGATGATGTGGCTAGAACCTTTGTGTCATGAATTGTTCCTAGGAAAAATGTCCTCTGAAAATTCCTTTTCCGAAGACACTTTTGTAATTTGTTCGTAGCATTCACATTCGGTAAGTGTTACGCGTATTTCTTATATTTCAGATCCCTTGGTGTATGTGTGTTTTTTTATCCTTGGTGTGTTGGGTGTATGAGTGTTTCTTGGTGTGTGTGTGTGTGTACACACACACACACCAAGAAAATAAAACTGCAAAAAATAACCCCACCAAAAAATTAAAACTGTAAAAACTTTGGAAATCTAAGTGCGCATGAAGCCACAAAATAGAATTTGCGGAAGGAACTTCTAACAAACAGCTGTCAAATTTTTTTCCAATCCTTCCATCTTTTTCTGAAGCAATTTCGACTAGTTCTTTGATGTTCTAAAATTGTTTTGCTTTATGAAAGTTTTTGTGCTTCCAATTTTTTAGTTATATACATACTTATTTAGAAGTTCGAAAGCCCATGTCCCAACACAAAAATCTGAAGTTAGGCACTGCTGTAGATATACATTTGTCACCTCGCTATTAAATTGCTCCTCCAAAAGGGGTGAAATTCTGCATTGCGAAAAGCCAAAATCCATTGTTAAATTCGTACAGATTTTCAGCTACTGAATAGAAAAAAAAATTTCAGTCTGGCCTTTGACTTTCAGATATTGTGCTAAATTAAAAAAAAAAATGCAGTTCAGGCATTTATATTCTTCGGTTGTCTAAATAAATTAAAATATTTCTTATTAAAATAAATAAATTTCTTATTAAAGTTATGGTGTATATATGGTTTACACACACACACACAGATTACTTGAAACATTTTGCTTAATCATAACAGCCCCCCCCCCCTTTTTTTTTTTTTTTTTTTTTTTGAGACTAGTAAATAAGCCTATATGATCACAGGAATTCGGAAGTGTATGGATCATTCCGCAACACAGAAATTAGGAATAGGTACCTTATTTAAAAAAGAAAATGGGCGCAAAATATTGTTAACAGTAAAAGTATCCTTTAATTTTTTTTTCAAGCGTGTTTTAAAATAGGAGAAATTTGTTCAAATGGCAATATGCGTTGTCCATGGAGACAGAAATGCATTATAAAAACGTAGAAAAAATGGGCAAAATATTCTTCATGAGGAAAGTATAGATGGCAAAGAATTCTTGAAATACGACTTCTAGAAGCAGAGATAGCAAATAATCAAATAAAGGCTTCACAGCCGGAAAACTATTATTTAAAGGAGGTAGCATTCGCAATCTTGACGGTAGCGAGTGACTTGAAGTACAAAGTGAGTTTTTCAATAAGGTTTTGCAAAGCGTAGAAACAGCTGCAAATAGAAATTCACATTAATGCCACCTAGCATTAGAATTCGGTGTTTAGGAAAACCAATGCAAAACGTTCCACGATTTGAATGGTATCAGATGTTGAAGAAATTGTTTAAATTGGATTTCTATAAGCAGTGATACCGAGAAAAACAAACTTTCCACAATGTGTATTAGTGGAGGATTCTGCAGCTTAATGAATTTTGCATAAAAGCAAATCACAAAGCAATATGTGAGTTAGTTAAGGATTTAAAAATAAATTAATTCGATTCATTTTTGTTTCTTATATTTAACTTGAAATACTTTAACTTGAAATACGTGGGGGGTTTTTTTTTTTGGTTTTTTTATGAAGTGAATTATTTATTTACAGGACTTTTGAAACGCAATATTAACTCCAAAGTTATTTTTAGATCACGCTGTCAAAAGCTTGATTATAAATTTTAAAATCATATTAAAATATCACGGAATTACGGTTGTAAACTAAGAGATTTTTCACACAAGCACTACGATACGGAAGAGTACTTTATTAAAAAAAATCTAAAAACAAACTAAAGAGTTACCTCTGGGCTTCAGTTTAATGGCATGGTCAAAATTTGAAAAGCATCTATCTACGAGGGTCATAAAAAAAAAATGTCTGCACACGTTATTCTAAAACGGAAGCGGATGATGCAGTCGGGAAAATGATTGCGTCATGTCAAGATCATACTCTCAGCAATGTAGTGGTGTCAGAACGACGCGCTATTATTTGCTGTGTGGACATGGGAGGGTTTGGAAATGGAAATGTGCAGCTCCTCAGGTCGAGTCACAGCGTTAGATCAGCGCTCGTACGTGAAAATAAAAACTCTGCAGGAAAAACTCCGACACAGATCCACACGCCTTGCAAGAAGATTGTGGGAAGGAATTCTTGATCGAACCACAATTTCTCGCTGGGCATCGCGCTTTCGGGAGGAACGAAGCATCATCGAAGATGATCACCACTCAGGCCGAGCTCAAATGGCGACAGACAAAACATCTGTCGCCATTGTTGCAACGCTTCTCGAAAAGAATCTCCGTTTGACAGCCGAGGAGATTGCTCATCAGGAAAATTTGTCCACCATGTCTGCCCACCGGATTTTGACCAACTCACTAGGAAAAATACAAATCGCCTCACGCTGGGTGCCCCATCAACTCACCCCCGAGCAGAAGGCAGCCAGAGTGGGGGGGGAGAGGCAAGAAGGCAGCCAGAGTGAAACTGTGAAGGTGATCCTGTGAGCATCGCACAGGATCGCCTTCACAGATTCGAAAGGGAGGGAGACACTTTCCTGAACAGAATTGTCACAATTGACGAGACCCGTGATTTTGAGCCGGAACTGAAGTCACAATCAGCAAAATGGAGGCATACAAGTACCCCACGTCCCTTAAAGTGTCGTTGGCAACAATCCAAAATTAAACAAATAATGATTTTTGCGTATGATGCGCAGGGTGTTGTGGTCTCCGATCGAGTACAGGTAGAGCAAAATGTCAACGTACAATATTATCGTGACTTTCTGAGGACAAAGTTGAGATCGAAAATTCGTCAAAGTCGCCCCTAACTTGTTGGATCTTGCTGCATGACAACGCATCGTCTCATGGTGCAACGTTGGTACGGGGACTTTTGTCGAAATATGGCTGGGAAACTTTATCCCACCCACCATACAACCCTGATCTTAGTCCATCCGACTTTGATCTTTTCCCAAAGTTAAAAACTCAGCTCGTGGCATCCGCTACTAATCGCTGGACGAACTGTCAATGGGCGTGACCCGAGTAATACGACAGCTGAACAAAGATGGCGTACTAGTCATGTACTATGACTAATACGCCATCTTTGTTCAGTTTGTATTATGGCGTGTCCATATCTAGAACCTACCTCATCGCTGGCAAGCTGTCATTAGCAGCGGAGAGGATTACATTGAACGGCAATAAGGTAAGTTTTCTCCGTTACTTCACACTTTTCTCAGAAATGGACAGCGTGAAGAACTTTTGTTAGGACCCCCGTATTAGCGCAGAACTTGTGATAGCACTTTGTCGGTGACAAGCAGATATTAAATTCATCGTTATGGCTTAGAGGAAATACTTTTGAATCCTCAATTACATTATTCCCAAGAGTAGGTAGAGTTTATGTTTAGAGAACCACCGAGGAAGCGTACAATTCGAAAAGTCTGATTCCAAGTGGAGCTAAAAAGTCGGGTTCCAACATGGGATCCGTGATGATTTGGGCTTCCATATCTTAGAATTCGGCTGGTCCCATCGTTGCCCTACGTGATATAATTACTTTCAGTGAGTACTTGGACACTCCGGGTGCTTAGGTTCATCTTATGGTCCAAATATTGTTTACCAACAATGATGCTATTTTTCACGATAATAATGTGCCCGTACACATAGCAGAACAGTGGTTTGAGGAAGCACTGAGATGAACTCCAACATCTGCCCTAATCAGTTCAATCACCTGACTTGAACATCATCGAACCAATGTGGGCAGTTTTGGAGAACAGAATGAGAAACATTACTTCCTCCAACATATCTGAAGCAATTGGCTGATGTTCCGATCGACGTATGGTATAACATTCCACTGGATACTATGCAAAAGCTGTATGAATCTATTCCAAGAAGGTTGGAAGCTGTATTAAAGGCAAATGGTGGTCCAACACCTTAATAATAAAGACATAGTATAACATTCCACTGGAGACTATGCAAAAGCTGTATGAATCTATTCCAAGAAGGTTGGAAGCTGTATTAAAGGCAAATGGTGGTCCAACACCTTAATAATAAAGACATAGTATAACATTCCACTGGAGACTATGCAAAAGCTGTATGAATCTATTCCAAGAAGGTTGGAAGCTGTATTAAAGGCAAATGGTGGTCCAACACCTTAATAATAAAGACATAGTATAACATTCCACTGGAGACTATTCAAAAGCTGTATGAATCTATTCCAAGAAGGTTGGAAGCTGTATTAAAGGCAAATGGTGGTCCAACACCTTAATAATAAAGACATAGTATAACATTCCACTGGAGACTATGCAAAAGCTGTATGAATCTATTCCAAAAAGGTTGGAAGCTGTATTAAAGGCAAATATGGTGGTCCAACACTTTTTTTTTTTTTTGATTGGAGGTTTAACGACCACCGTGAGCAACTCAATGGGCTATAAGCAGTCGCCCGTCCCTAATTTTGGGTCACTGGTTCCAGGGAAGGGAGAGAGCCAGTGCCGTAAGACAAACACAACATCCATGCCTCACCGGGATTCGAACCCGGACCCCTTACGGACGAATGATCAGAGGCCATCGCTTAGACCACTGCGCCACCGGGGATGCATCCAACACTTTACTAATAAAGACATAATACAACACTCCACTGGAGACTAGCCAAAAGCTGTATGAATCTATTCCAAGAAGGTTGGAAGCTGTATTAAAGGCAAATGGTGGTCAAACACTTTATTAATAAAGACACGTCGCTTATTTTCTAGATGTTCACATTATTTTGCCCAACCTCTGTATGTCTCTAGATTAACTTCTTTTGAGTTTGTTCTTTTATATAACTTTTCAGTTATATTTCTTTCTGAGCAGCACGTCAGATTCTACGAATTTCGTTATACTTTTAAACCTTTGAACGGAGAAAAAATCACTGACGTTTGGAAGTTAGGCCTAAACTATTATTGCATGCTAGTTGCGTTTGGGCTGAGCAAGTCCTGTAACTCAATGCGGAATTAGAGACAGATGCAGTCAGCAACTGTAGTGATGCGCAGAACAGAATGTAGGTTGCATACTATTGGCCTAGAGAAAACAGCTTAGTTCAACAGTGAAAGTTTCCAGAATTAGAACAGTAAATACAAATGATCGTTTACAGCGAAATTTCGGAATCAGCAAAATGGATATCAAGCATAACTATAGCAGTATATATGGAAGAGTGTTTTTCGTTATCTTCATCTAGTGTACACTAGAATTGAATATGATCTCTAGTTAAACTTGGGCAATCAATAGGATTTTCGGAAGGCATCGTCTAACTCCTGATAAAACAGCTCCTAAGTTAGCTTAGAGATTAGGGTACCCAATAGAAAAGAAAATCAGAACAATTTTAGAGATGGTGAAATGTAACTGTGAAGTTAAGCGGCCGCGCTCGGAAAAGCAAGCACAAAACCCACAGGGACCAAACCAAGAAACACCGCAGCCAATGGGTAATATTATCAGGGGCGGATTGGCTGTCGCAAAAGGGCCCGCGAAAATTTTTGCAAATGGGTCCGTTCAGATGTAGTTCCGCGGTACTATTGAATCACAACTGAAAATCACTTTTTATTTAAGAAACAAAACAAAAAGTACAGTTACTCTAGAAACAGTGGCAAGCATAATACGGGGGAAGGGGGGTAAAAGTGCACTCGTGATCCTCAAATTGAAGTGGGTGTTGAGGAAAAAATTTCGTCGGCCCGTGCCAAGATTTTACTGCAGAAAAATTTTTACTGCAATTTTTTCGTTGTGGACAGTCACAGTTAGACATTTCAAGATATTTAAATATCATGGTAAATAAACTCAATTAATCGACGTGGAAGAAGCGAATAACCAGATTTAAATCACTAGTTTAATAAGTTATGTATGTAATTGCGCTGGAGAAACTTCTAATTTCGGACACACACAATATTTATATTTGTTTAAAAATTTTTTCTGAAGAACGCTGAAGTAAGAACATTAAATTTAAAAAAATAATAATAATGCTTATACAGGGTGCATAGGAAAGTCCCTTTAACCTGAAATAACTTGCGAACGGAAAGAGGTACAGTTATGCAAGTGAGATAACTGTATAGTAGAGCGACTACGCCCGATCGAATGCAACCGATAGCAGCGCTACTAGTGGCGAAATGCGGAATTTAGCCATTGCAAATCGAAAACGAAAAGAGATAGAGCAAAGTTTTCCAATTACAAAGTTGTAGAGCATCTGTTAATTAGTAAAAAAAAACGACATTTGTTTCACACGGATAAGATAAATTGTCGCCTGAATACCATAAAATGTCCGAAATCGATGCGCGACGATTCGAATCTGCATATTCACATTTCGCAAATGTAGCCATATGCAAATTGTGACGTTGTACCGTACCTACGACATAAAAACCAGTAGTAGAATGTACCCTGATCAGAAGTTTAGGTCTACGTACGCTGTGTGAGGATGTCGAGCTTCACTCACTCCCAATATTGCGAGATGGTGCTTATTTACGGCGAATGCCAACGAAACGCGGCGCTAGCTGCACTGGAATATGCCGTTCGTTTTCCAGCTGGGCCACATTCAAGTGCGGTTACCATCGCAAGTGTTTTCACAAATACAAATGTGTATCGCGGACAATGGCGAACTCTTCGAACATACTCGACATTAACTTTTATCACTGTGCGCCAGTTTGCCTTTTTTGTTTTTGTTTTGTCTGACGTCATCAAACTGCATTGACATAAGTACGCATTTATGGAATAAATTGTGTATATTTGCTCATTCCTATGCTTGTTCCCTTCAAACGTTCACACAAAAGGTCGTGCATCGATTTCGGACATTTTAGGGTATTCAGGCAACAATTTATCTTATCCGTGTGAAACAAATGTCGTTTTGTGTTAATTAATTGATGCTCTACAACTTTGTAATTGGAAATTTTGCTCTCTTTTCGTTTTGCAACGGCTAACTTCCGCATTTCGCCACTAGGGGCGCTGCTATCGGTTGCATCCGATTGGGCGTAGTCATTTTACTACACCGTTATCGCACTTGCATAACTGTGCCTCTCTCCGTTCGCAAGTTATTTCAGGCTAAAGGGACTTTCCTATGCACCCTGTATATACAGTAGATTGCATAACTGTATCTCTCTCCGTTCGCAAGTTATTTCAGGCTAAAGGGACTTTCCTATGTACCCTGTATATACAGTAGATTGCATAACTGTACCTCTCTCCGTTCGCAAGTTATTTCAGGCTAAAGGGACTTTCCTATGTACCCTGTATATACAGTAGATTGCATAACTGTACCTCTCTCCGTTCGCAAGTTATTTCAGGCTAAAGGGACTTTCCTATGCACCCTGTATATACAGTAGATTGCATAACTGTACCTCTCTCCGTTCGCAAGTTATTTCAGGCTAAAGGGACTTTCCTATGCACCCTGTATATACAGTAGATTGCATAACTGTACCTCTCTCCGTTCGCAAGTTATTTCAGGCTAAAGGGACTTTCCTATGCACCCTGTATATACAGTAGATTGCATAACTGTACCTCTCTCCGTTCGCAAGTTATTTCAGGCTAAAGGGACTTTCCTATGTGCCCTGTATAACCTTTTCATGCTTGACAGATCGTAAAATAATCTTGATTTTCATACCTTTGAGCTTCTAGATATTAAATTTTCAACGAAGTGGGCTGAAATTCCAGCAAATATTTGAGAGAGAGAGAGAGAGAGAGAGAGAGAGAGAGAGAGAGAGAGAATTGCTACTACCAACATTATGTTGAACAAACGTTATGTTAACAAAAATCCTTTCGGATAAGATATGATTTTTAAATTTAAATAAATGAAAAAAAAAATACAGAACTTTTACAATGACAAATTTTCTATTTGTGCTGCAATTTTTGTAATTTTTCTATTGTGGACAATCACAGTTAGAAATTTAAAGATTTTTAAATATCGTGGCGAACAGATTCTTCAATTAGTGATCATATATTCGTATGCGTTTCAATTATAAAACTTGCTTTTATGCAGCGATTGTGTATTGTAAAGACACCTTACTAAAAACTTAAAACATTTTGTAACTTCATGTTGAAATGATATCTCCGTAAATGCCTTCATTTGCAGCATTTGTCAGTTATCACAAGGAGCGTGTTGGTAGAACATTTCGGGGGAAAGGGATCGCATATGAACACCCCCGCAAATAATCTTAGTTATTTCAAAATAAGTTCTTGATATTATTAGTCTTCACTCTGAATTCTGTGTAGTCATATAGTGGATAGTACATCCCATAATGACCATTATCTAGCATTGTTCTGCAACTTTATCAAACATCGGTGATTATTTTCATTACTTTAACTAAAGTAGTGAAAATTTTTTAGCCCTGTTCAGCCCCCACCCCAATGCTGTTAAAAAACGCAGATTGTAGTGCCTCCCGATTTTTCCTGATACCGGGCCCCTCGAAACATTTCAGGATGAAATGAATGGGTCAAAGAAACTATAGAAATACATAAATATCCCTTCCCCACCCGCAGTTGAGAAAGACATCGGTTAATTGCACGGGGAGGAAGGACTAGAAGTTTGGAAGAGGAGAATTTTTTTTTTTAATGCCTAAACAGATTAATCATACTTTTCGGGCTCGTTCGGGCCCGGGCTCTATATTGCAATATAAAATTCGGGCTCGGGCTGACATACTTCGGGATCGGACGGGCTCGGGCTCTTAAAATTGAGCCCAAACTCAGTTCTTATGAGCACAGCACAATACCACCAACAGCCAATGGGAGTAAAATCAACTACCCCCCCTCCTTGAGGAATATATAGAACATCTTGTACACACCCCCGTTCTCCCGTAACATACGGTACATACATTCTCGTTCCTCAGCTACTAAGTGAACCCAGAATTTCGCAAACACACATGGCCCATCTATTGTAGTTGGGATTCTAGCAGTTGCCTGGTGAGGGGATTTTTTTCCCTAATTCAAAATAGAAGGTTTTGTTTCCCCGCTTGTTATAATTGCATTATGTGTATTTCGATTATAAAACAAGTGTTGTGGTTCAGTTGTGTGTTTAAAACAACTGAACTGAAAACATTTTTAAGAAAGAAAGACAAAATATACGGAACGGGCCCACCGGGAAATGTCCCGGTGTACCGATGGGCCAATCCGCCCCTGAATATTATACACACCAAAGCTCTCCCAACTCAGCTACGCGGACATGTGCTCTCACTGCTACCTGCCTTTGTCTCATGTGCGTCCTGCGGTGCAGGCACGTCACATCTCCCCCTCCCCCGAGAGAGGGCCGGGGGCATGGCCCATGAGTCAGCCGGAACCATGTGTCGCTGCAGACAGTCATCCCATGAAGAACGTGCATTTGAGAAATCCCAGACAATTTGGTGTGTGGAACGTAACATCACACACATTTGTTTTTTCGAAGTACTGAAGAAGGGATTCTCGTTTTTCCTGTTTCGCCGTGTGGAAAGAACATCACGTCATTGCGAGAAACCTAACAGTCGGGTCATCCTGGAAGTTCGGGCGCCAATATAATGTACAAGTTTGTCCGCGCCGGGCATCGAATACGTGTCCCCTTACTCCGGAGTAAGTCGCTCTCCCAACTGAGCTACGCAGACATGTACTCTCCCTGCTATCTGCCTTTATCTCATGTGCGTCGTGCGGTGCAGGCATGTCACAAGCCTTAAAAACATGCTGATTTCGTCCGCTCTCTCCAAAAATGGCGCGAACAAAGAAACTCCACGTGGAAATGTACAAAAAATATGTACAATTATTTTAATGACCTAGGGACTAGCGAATCTTACAATAGTTTGAGTTACGGCGACAACAAAACACACACACACACACACACAAAAGCGAAAATAGTCAAATTATGCTCGGGAGAACCCAAAATGTGTATTACTGTTAAAATACTACAATACTTTATAATATGTCTGGGGAGTAAAGATCCGGGGGAGTATGCTTCAACGAAAACCGCTGTTCTTCAAGAATACCGGGCACAGTGATGGGGGCCTCCTAAACCAATGTTGTGCGCAGTGCCCCTGTAACTTTAAATTAGCCGCTGCGCCTATGTGTTTGTCGGAGTTAAAAGACCGCCATGAAAGATGTTGTCTGCAGTGTTTATTTCAGGACTTTTTTTGACCAGAGGAGCAAATGCACCATAGCCTGAATTTGTTAACATGAAATGTCTCCGGGGGTTCAAATGGTCCTTTTCGGGAGGGTTTCGCTATTTAATACTTCCCAGTTTCAAATGCTGACTTATAAGCTATGCTAATTACAAAATTTTTTAAAATTCATGAAACAATTGTTTTATTTTTGCGACATTTTAAACAATTCGGAGAGGGTTTGAACCCTTAAAACCCCTCCCTGGCTGCGGCGTTGAGTGTAACACTATGTAGGGTACTAAACAGCTACCTCCGCAACGAAAAATAATCCGTAGCGTTTAGAGCGAAAAGCGGCAGAATTATTGCTCAAAATCCATTTTTGTTTGCTCAGCAGTTTATTGGACAAAATTTCTACCTGAAACAAATTTTCCAAAAGTTACAGCGGTTTTTGAAATAAATTTGAAATGGAAGTTCCTCAATCAAGAGCCTCGTACTTTCGGTTGCTTCTGTCCAGTTGGGAAATAACTTGGAGAGGGGGAAGGGTTAGAAGCCTCTCCCAACATGCACAACACAGACAATAAATTGACAATCGGGGAAACTCGAAGGATTAGCAACTGAAACAGGCAGTAGATGAAATGGTTCGGACTCCACCACACCCTCATTCGCCATCTCTACTGCTTCTGTGTGTGTGGGCGGGTGGGGCGGGGTCAGTGCGGAGTAATTGCTTGACAGAAAGGAAACGGCAAGAGCGGACTGTAACGCGGATTGATACCATCTTGGTTCCATGGGGAGTCGTTATAAGGCTCTCCCACCTTTAACAACAGTACACTCTTAGGGTGACTTTGAGTACAATTAGCAATAATTAGCACGGTTATCACCTGGTCAATACAGTGGAACCTCGGTTATACATTTGTGGTTTCACGTTTCAGTGGAGCCTCGGTTACACGTTTGTGGTTTCATGTTTCAGTGGAACTTCTGTTATATGTTTGTGGTTTCACGTTTTAGAGGAACCTCGGTCACACGTTTGTGGTTACACATTTCAGTGGAACCTCGGTCACTCGTGGTTTCACGTTGCAATGGAACCTCGGTCACACATTTGTGGTTACACATTTCAGTGGAACCTCGGTCACTCGTGGTTTCACGTTGCAATGGAACCTCGGTCACACGTTTGTGGTTACACATTTCAGTGGAACCTCGGTCACTCGTGGTTTCACGTTGCAATGGAACCTCGGTCACACGTGGTTTCACGTTGCAATGGAACCTCGGTTATACGTTTTTCACTTTTATACGCAATTTTGCTGTAGTCCCGATACTTGACTGTAGTTTCTATCGCATTTTTTTTTTTTTTTTTTGATTGGAGGTTTAACGACCACCGTGAGCAACTCAAAGGGCTATAAGCAGTCGCTCGTCCCTAACTTAGGATCACTGGTTCCAGGGAAGGGAGAGAGCCAGTGCCGTAAGATAAACACAACATCCATGCCTGACCGGGATTCGAACCCGGACCCTTTACGGGCGAATGATCAGAGGCCAGCGCCTTAGACCACTGCGACACTATACGCAATTCATATATATGCTTTTCGAGATTATACGATTACGTTTGAATATCAGATTATCAAAAATACACGGTTCTTTGATTCTTTTATATGTAACCCGGTATGTTACAACTTTGAGAGAATTGAAACAGCGTTTGCTGTGTTCCTTTTTGTTGCAACCAAAGGTTTACTTTCGTCTCATCAGAGAAGAGTATGCTGTTTATTTTCGGTCTGGATGAAAAATTGGTTTCGTACTTCATGACTCACACACATATGCGGTATTTAAAAGTTTGTAATCCTCTGGGACGTAACTTTATGACTCCACTACGGTATTTCATAGCCTAGCAGAATAGGATTCTAAATGTATCATCAATATTCAATTTTCTGGCTTCAAATGGATACACTCAGGATCCGCAGAACAGAAAAGCTGTTAATTCACGAGTTCCATACTGAAGCACTTTTATTGATATCATATTCTTAGTTGTGAGGATTTCACTTAATAATCTTCCAACCCTTTTTATTGCCAATTGAGATTATAGGTTTCCCTCATCTCTTTCGAAATGTTCCTGTCTTGGGCTTGTCTATTCCACAGCTTTCCTGCAGTTTTGTTTATATCATCCACCCATCTTCCCTCTGGTCTTCCTACTCTTTTCTTTGTATGGTCTCCATTCTCTTACTATTTTTGTCCATCAATTATTTCCCATTCTTGCTATATGGCCAGCCCATTTCCATTTTAAATTGAGTATCTTTTCACCTATGTCTAAAAATTTGTTCTGGATCTCATATCTGTATTCCTTATTTTATATTGAAGTTTTATATTTAGTAGAGATCTTTCCCCTTTACGTTGTGTTTTTTACAACTTGTCCAAGATGTTTTTCTTGATAAGCCAGGTTTCAGCGCCATATGTCATAATGGGTATTATACGCACATTGATTGAACAGTTTTGCTGTGTTTTCCGGCTATTTTACTACATAGAATCTTCTTTAACTTCCCAAAAACTGTCCACCCCATTTTTATTCTCCTGTCAATTTCTTCCATAATTCCCTGTTTCTTTGTGGTAATTAGTTTTCCTAGGTATATGCATCCTTCCACACATTCAATTTCTTTATCATTTAATCTAATATTTTCTTGTGCTTCGTTATTAAGTTGGTTTGACATTTGTTTTTTTAACACTGATTTCTAATCCAATTTCTTTTGATAAATCTGTTCTATCATTTCTTTCAATTCTTTATTTTCTGTCATTTTTTTTAGTTCTTCTATCATTTCTTTTAATTATTTTATTGACTTAATCTAGAGACAGGATTTTGATACAAAAAGTCACCGAAAGAGAAGTTTGATTTCCATAGGCTTTATGATTTTTGCAGCGCGATAAAATACATAAATTATAACGCTTTTTTTCGCCGCCAGTTCCATTTTAAATAAATCATTAAGGAACATCTTATAAAATTTATGCCTTAAAGGAGTAATACTTTTTAACATTTTGTTTATACGTTTCTTAAGACCATCCCCTGGAAAACCGTATAACGAAGTTTCAGTGTGTATAATGTCTCGCGCAATATTTTTTTTTTTTTTGGTGAAAATATTGCATTCAATGCCTTCTCTCTCTTTTCAGCGGCAAAACAACTCATGTTGTGCAATACATTTGCTGTGGGGGAGAGGGAAGGTCTCCCTGCCTTTCGGCCACCCACATGCAGTTTGAAACCGCGAGAGAAGAGAAAAAAGAAAGGAAATAAACATTTCATAGTCATTATACATTGCATCTTTGCACTTACATATTCACAAATTCTGAAAAGGGCAGACTGTTCCAAACAACGAATAATTATTCCATTTTTTTATATTTTACATACACTTTTTCTTATGATGGTGGTAAAAAATAAAAAGATAGATGCTAGAGTAACATCTTTATTATTATTATTATTTTTCTTCTCCAGAAAATGAAAAAAAGAACCATGAAATTCATGAAGAAGTAAAGTTAAACAGATACACACCCAAAATAAAAATTCATCACACCGACTGACAATATGAAGGAGAAAAAATAATTCAAAGTTACCCAAAAGAAATATACGGAACAACGCTCACAGGAAGTTAAAGATTAATTTTGAAAGATGTTTCCGAGAGAAGATTTCTGACTTTTTCTCAACGTTTTCTAAAATAAATTATAAATAGCCCCACTTGCATAGGGTCAAAAGAAATGGCAGACCAGTAAAGAAAAAAAAATAAATAAATAAACATCACACAATCAATCATTCTCATTTTCTCTTATAGAAAATGCGTTGGACTGTTGTCAGTCCTGAATGAAAATTTACATAAATTGGCCAGATTTATGTGTTTCCGGGACTAAGCAACAGGACACATTTTACATGTTAAGTCTGTTGCTCCAATAGAGTGAAGCATCAGATTTGTTTCATTATTCTTACAGGAAAACAAGTACATGTAGCTTGTGAACTAACTACTTGTTATTATGGACTGCTAATAAGAAAAAAAGTTAGCTACTGTTTAGTTCGGAAACACTGAATTTCGTACGTTTCATTAATTTTTGTCATGTACGTAGTCATGATGTGCGCGGTAAGAAATCGGAAGAAAATTTTTTGATCAATACTCCATTTTAGAAAATAATTAGATCGACTAAATGTTCATTCCGTGCCACCACACTTCTTGTTGAAATTTGAAGTAGCGAACAATCATTAGCCTGAAAATATACAGTGGTCAGAGGTGGAAAAAATTGTAGTAAAAGCGCACAGGGATATGAGGTTGTTGCTCTTTATGCTCTCCACTTTCATCCCTATCGAGAAGGGGAGGGGGGGTAAAAAGGACGACTTTGTTTTGAAAGAGTTGATGACGTGGGTCCGACGGCATTAGAGCCCTACACCAGCAGGTGCGCATGGAAAACCCGGACATCGTGCGTCTGTCGGTTAGTGCTTTCGGCGGGTACTTTGTGCGCGCATAAATCTAAGCCGAACCGTCGTCTCTTCCACAACTCCCGGAGGAGTCGGCATCCATATTACTCGCAAATGGCCGAACGACGAAAAGCACTCAGCTCGCCATTTAATCTCATTTTGAACCTCTTTTCTCTTCACTCGTTCCCTTTCTTCTTGTTCTTCATCTTCTGTCTCTCTCTCTCTCTTCCTACTGTCACGCTCCGTACCTTCTTCGAGGATTTACGTCAGGATGCAAAACATAGAAACAAGTGGAAAGAAAGGAAGAGGAGTGATGGGGAGGGAGTGGGGGGTGAGAGATACATTAAGGTTTTAGCGTTAGTTCTCCTCACGCTATTGGCTGGCGGAAGAGAACGAGAGAGAGGAAAGGTCGTGCCCTCCCCAAACAGCAAGAGAAAGCTTTCGCATCCTCATAATCCTTGTTCGCTTTCCCGATGAACCCAATGACCTCTCTTCCATCCTTTCCTAACAGTCCTCCTCCTGTTCGCTCGGGTCTTTGATTGGTCGAGACACGGGGAACACAGCCACCCTGATACACCCCAATAATTAGAACCTCGGGCCTGCCCCTACAGTCGAACGAGCAGTCTTTTTGTTCAGTAGGTAGCGTAAGCTTTTAGACGAAATAACTCTCTAATCCGTATTCGTACCATGATACTAGATAAATTACGGTGGCTCTCTTTCAAGGTACATCACCAGGGTGATGAGTGGATTTAATGAGAGTTTCAGCGGAAGGAGTTGCCACGTTTAAAAGTGAATGCGTCGACGAACCTATCAATTGGTTGCCATGGTTTCTTGCGGAGAAATCTGGAACAAACAGTGGCGATTCACCAGGGATTTGGAAGGAATTACTCAGGAGTCAGGAGTACATCGCATGTTTGACGTGGGCTACTTCCTAACATGTTTGCCCTGTGCTGGGACTGGAAAATGCGTGATTACTTGAAAAGCGAAACAACGCTCAGATCCCTGGGGATCGTCTCTGAGGAATTGGGAATGGTGGAAACTAACGAACGTAAGCGAAAATTCGTATGACGTGTTAAATTAGGCCGCAGACATGTAAAATTGAGTGAACCGACGTTTAGCTAAATGCGAATGTGGATGCGGGTATATCTCGCGGTTAATACCTGGAACCGTACTTGATGGGGAGAAGGTGATTTTCGGAAAAGCACAGCTCGTGTTCAATCATTTGTCCGGTTGGTACGCCTTCTGAGTTACATATAATGCTTTAGTGATTTACGAACTGCTTCCAGCAAATTATTTATCACAAACGAGATTTTAATTTGATAAATGGTATTAGAATGAATGCTTTCACATTTCTATAGCAATGACATATCTCTCAATACTTGTTTCGCCATGTAACTAAAGAAGTTTTGTGACTAGAATTAACAATATTTTTCGCATAATAGTAGGATATTCTGCCGCACTGAAACAATGCTATTTTTAAGAGCACATTCACACAACAGCAGTTAGAGAATATTTTAAACATCGCGAAACATAACACCGAAAGTTTTTGGGAAAGTAGGGATGTAAAATAATATGGCGGTCGGAATTCAGGTGTCACCAACTTTTTCTTAAGTAGGGACCGGCCTTCCTCAAACTTTTTGGTTTATTTTGTCACCCAACATACACTATGCGTCTCTAATTTGTTCAATTTCATTATTTACAGAATTTAAACTTAAATCACAAACAGTATAATTTGCTTTGTCTGAGAGTTTTGTCTTACTTTGGTGGCGCAGTGGAGTCATCACCATGGCAACAACCAAGGAAAATATTTGTGACGTCATATTTGGTTTTTCGTGTAGGTGTTCAGTGAATAGAAACTGAGAATTATGTCAACGTGTGACATAACTATATGACATAGTACTTTTGTTGTTGTTGTTGTTGTTGTTGTAATGTTCGTGAAATACACTTCCACATTTGGACATCACAAACAAAAAGAATACCTGTTTATTAAAAAATTACTGCGTATCTTATGTTTCCTCGTCATTATTGACGGGCTTTCACCTTGTTCAAAATAATTCAGTAGTACATTTTTTAAATACCAAATGTATCGTTGTGAGGTTAGTTTTGTCTTCATACTAATATGTGTAAGGTAATCGCATGAGAACGGGATTTTCTTGATGTCCTGGATGGCCGGTTCCGTGGATTTTGCGGGCAAAGAGGGCGAGAGGCAGAATTTGCGGACAGGGAGCGGGGTTGAAGTATTACAGAGTTGACGGGGATGTTAACGAAGCAGTCTGATTTGATATCCCCATTCAAGCCTTCTGAACGGGGGGGACAGATGTCAAACAAATTTAGTAATCATATTAAAGATCATATTAAAACAAATACCAAACAATCGTATTAATGTTAAAGATCATCCTAAACAAGCTTTGCTTTTCTAACTAACTGAACATCTCCATTATGGTCGGTATAATTACTTCAGATTGTTGCATTGATGATTATTATTCTTAAATATCAGACTAAATCACTATGGAACTTATAAATTTATATGAATTTAGTTTAAGCAGCTAAAAAGAATCTAGTTTTTTTTATCACTGTCTCCAGAAGCATTGCCAATGAGATGATTATAACGCATCATTGATTGCATCGAAATTACACCTCAGTACCTTTACAGCATTGATCCTACTTTCACATCTTATATCAGAGAGCGGTTTTATGGTCAATGTTTGGGGCCGAGGGTGGCCTAGTGGGCAACGTTCGTGACTGCCACGAAAAGGGCCTCAGGTTCGATGCCAGGGAGGTACGAACGCTCGATTCACTAAATATCCGCGGTGCGTCGGATGGACACGTTAAGCCATCGGGCCACGGGTACTGACCCCCCCCGGTAATAAATAAGGGCGTCTTCCTCCCCATTTCTACTTCGCTTCAGTTTCCTATCCGGCGCTCTAGCCCAAATATCCTAGTTTCCTATTTCTTAGGGTTGTTTAAGACCTGGGGTCAGACACTCCCTTCCAAAAATCCTCTACATATGATCATTTGATCATTTTTTATGGTCAATGTTGCCATTGAGATAATATTAAGCTTAAAGCATCATAGGTTGTATCGAAATTATACCTCAATACCATTACAGCATCGATCCTATTTTCCTATCTTCTTTCAGAGAGGAGTTTTGTAGTCAATGTTGGGATTGCGCTCTACTGTTGGCGCATTTCTGATCAAGGGGGAAGGGGGGGGGGATCTAACAGTGCCTGCTACAGTCCGCATCTTCTACCACTCGACCCTTTTTGTCCACAAAATCCACGATATTCCAGCTGCCCGCAAAATCCACGCCACCTGGATGGGCAGGGCATAGTCCGGGCTCTGAGTTTCCGCCTTCCGAGATACCACCCTTCCTTGCTCCGGGTGTCTTATGCAATCTGCAGACCGAGAATGACCCTTCTTATTTTATGGCATGTCATTCAGTTAACCCCTCTGTTTAATGATCTCACCGTTAACCACAGTGAGAATGACAGCAGGCCGCAGTTTTAACTATCACTTTTACCTTGCTGTTCAGGGATTTGTGCTCTTTAGTTGTCTAAATGAAACAAAATATTGCACAAATTTCTTATTAAAGTTATACAAATCACGGTAATTCTTTAATGAAGAATAATTACGTACACATAGATTACTTGAAATGATTTGCGCAGTCATAACAACCAGAGCCAGGTGGTACTCTTGCTGGGCCCGAGATGAAATTTCATCGTGGGCCCAGAAAATAAATCCAGTATTGTAATAAAGTCGTTATGTGAGAAATGTCGCCTTTAAAAAACACACTAGAACGATCCTAAAGAAAAAAATTATACCAAAAAAGTATTTGCTTTAAGCTTAAGAAAAAGTTCTTAGATTTTAAGCGAGTAACTATAGTATGTATGAAAATGTCAGTTTAACCAATAACCAAATCATTAGCATTACGTGAAGCTTGTTTCATTTTTAATGAAACTCTGAATAGCCTAACAATTAAATCCTTAACTGAACACAGCAACATCCCTTGAAGAAATCTTCAAGAGAGAGCTACTTACAATAAAATTTTTATTAACGTCAGCACATCAGAAGTCACTTCAACCAATTACTTCAGTAGAAGAATAAATGACAACTCATGACACACAATATCCACGTCACGCTGACAACGAATGTCACTTCAACAATAATGAAATACCTCTCAATATACGCTTCAGTCAAGCTCGTAACATCGACTATAATCAACTTCACAGCTCGTAAGCCAGTGAGCACACAATGAAAGACGACCTTCTTATCTCACCTTTTTACATACGTCACACAACCTCCGACATTTGTTGTTGCCAAAATACATTCGGGCGAGAGAGAAAATGTAAACGTTAAGTGTGGAAATTGCTTAAGGAGAACAAACTAAATTTACATAGAGACAGGAACTAAAACGGAAGGTTAGAGTATATGAGTATATGTTACAAAGGAATTGAAAGTTCAAAGATAGAGATAGAGAAAATTTTTAGAATCTACAATTTCCTCTTTGGAGAGATTAAGTTAAGTTTGCATTGTGATTCTTATAAAAACTTGCATAAAAATGATAAAAAAATAAATAACTTCAACTAATCCGGGTAGAGAATATTTTTGCGTAGCGAATAATAAGGATCCCTCTAAAACAAACTGGTATAAATATATATATATTTTTTTTTTGCTGAAATGTTTTACTGACTGATTTTTGTCGCAAAGTGGAATAACTGACAGATAAGTAATTTTTTTTTTAAACTTTTATACACACGCATATATGAAAATAGTTTTTTAATTACCAGTTTTGTTTTTAAAGTCACCGATAAATTGGCCTCAGGCTCATACAAGTATGTAACCCCAAAACAATAATAATATTGCCCTTTGTATTTTTAAAATGAAAGTATCTGGTTTACACACTAATTATTGAATATATAAAAGTAGGGAGCCACGAAATGATAAATTTGTTATTTCATAATGCGGAAAAAATTAATTGGTTATAGTAATAATTTGAAATCTGCAAATGTCAGTATCTATACGAAGAAGGACGTTAACCTATTTAAAAGTGAGGATTAATTTTTTTTTTAAATATTAAAAACAATTTTTAACAATCTCGTGTCCCTAAACTTAATAAATATAAAAAATTCTATAGAAAGGGATTTTTTTATTTTCTAAACGGCGGGACCCGTGGCTCATCGCCTGGGCCCCCCATGGTCCAGCCGGCTCTGACAACAACCCAACTTTTGAGACAAGTCTACGCCAATGTGGGAATGAATAATGGAACCCTATTTTTAAATCGCACACAATTTTACTATGGTGGCCGAGTGGTCAGAGGCGCTGGCTATCTGCTATTAGACCGAGTAGAACCCAGGTTAGAGTCCCGGATGAGACAGATTTACGGTGCTGGCCCTGTTTCTTTCTTAGAGCTGCCATAGAGCTAAATGTCAGTCTTCGAATGTGAACATTTTTCGGGTTCAATTAATCAAGTTCAAATACCATTCATTAGTTGCTCTCAGGTTCTATCAAGCGCTGTAGAAAATGCACCGCAACAGATAGAAAAAGACACCACAACAATGACCTAAAAAAGTACAACCACATTCGAATTACAGTTTCTATTATTTACTCTTCAAATTAATTATCATTAGATCACAGGAACAAAACTACTCGGCAGGAGGTTACAATTTTTTCCTGCTTCACTGTTGTTTTTAGTTTCCCCGACTGACGAAGCAAGTTCACGTCGAATCTTTACACATACTTTGCGTAATCTCCGTACCAGTTATTACTCCGTTGCACTTTCCTTGCAGTCCTGAACGTCTCCACCATGTCCTTTTTAAGAACTACTCTCCTTCTGACCATCACCTCTGAGCAGGGACGTAGCCAAGAGAAGTTCCTAGGAATCTGAACCCTCCTGAAAAATTTTCACCAGCATTTTTCTACAATGTTTTCATACGGTCAAAATACGTAGGGCCTATTTTTTTTTTTTTTTTTTACGACATAATTACATACATTTTGTGCATGATTTTTCTTCATGAGTTTGTAAGATTTAATCTGGTTAGCTGTGCTTATTACAACTGATTTTGTATATAAATTAAGTTACACTGTAAGATTCTCTAACCCCTGTTCAGAAATGATCTTTCTAAATATGGTTTAATAAGCTCGTTCCCACGTGGAAATCCTTTTTTCTCGCCATTCTGGCAGAGATGACGAAATAAGAACGTTTTGAGCTGAATGGCGTCCAACATCACGGGATTAGCCGTATTACATTTGGCTGAGAACATAAGGTTGCCGAGGTGTTTTGAAATGTATTGAGGTTGTTGAATAAAGCATTGTCGTTTAAGAGTGTGGGAATGAGAGACGCGCGCTTAAGGGCAATTTACATGTATCCAGGAAGGTAAGAATTGATTTCTGAGGAAAATTCTTTTTTTCTTTTTTTTATTGGAGGTTTCACGACCATAGTGAGGAACTCGGTGGGCTGTAAGCAGATCAGATCGTATGTAGAGGATTTTTGGAAGGGAGTGTCTAACCCCAGGTCTTAAACAACCCTTAGAAATAGGAAGCTAGGACATTTGGGCTAGAATGCCCGATAGGAAAGTCACACGGAAGCGAGGTAGAAAGTGGGAGGAAGACGCCCTTTTTTATTACCGGTGGGGCCAGTACCCGGGGTCCGACAGCTTAACGTGCCCATCCGACCCACGGCGGATATTTAGTGCTTCGAGCATTCGTACATGCCTGGGATCGAACCCGAGGTCCTCTCCGTGGCAGTCACGAACGTTGACCACTAGGCCACCAGCGGCCCATGGGCTATAAGCAGTCGCCCGTCCCCAATTTAGGGCCGCTGATTCCAGGGACGGGAGAGAACCAGTGCCCCAAGACAGACAGCATCCATGCCTCACCGGGATTCGAACCCATCTCGGCGAATGATCATAAGCCAGAGCTTAGACCACCTCGCCACCGGGGCCAAGGACAATTCGTAAGGAGGAAATTAAAAAAAAATGTTCCTCGGGCGGGAGATGGGTAGAAATTCTTGGGTTAGGTGGAGCATGTGTTGTTGGATTTTTTGGTTTGCTGGGAGAAAGTCTTTGGGCGTCAGACGTTTTGGAAAGCTCTCGGGTTTCGGGGTTGACGGAGCCATAAGGCTGATTAAGAAAAGCGGAAAGTGCGGATCCATAAGACGGATGGAGACCATGTTTACGAAAAGTCTCATTCACCACCAGTACAATTCCTAAGCAGGAGTAAGTGGAATTAAACTACTTAATGAGACATGAAAACGGGAACAGACACAAGAAAAATTGTTATCCGCCTTTTTTAAAAATTACCGTTGGTTTTCTTTTTTTTTTTTTTTTATGTCTTGTTGCTAAACAGTAATTCTACACAAGTGTCAGGAGGGTATTAAAAATATTGAGTTAGCTTCCAGTCTCAACGGCAAATAAACTATTTTTTCCAGTAACGAAGAAATTTAAATCAGTTTAAGGAACAAAACTGTACAGTAGTGACTGAATTCTTTCAGTGCATTCAAATGTTCCTCTTAGTGTAAACGAAGTCGTAAACGTACTTACTGTCTTTCCATCCAGGGTGTTCCCCTTGGGTCCCGGACAATTCGTTCAATGCCGATGGATCCAATGTCTGTTCGTCCAAAGGGACAATTGGCCCAATGCCGTTTGGTCCAATGGACTATTCGTCCAAAGGGACAATTGGCCCAATGGTACGACTGGTCCAACGCAGATTCGTCCAATGGTATTATCCTACCAACGCCAAACTTTTCTTATTTGTCAGAAAGGAATAATAATTTTAGTTATTATCCTCTTCATATCCTTTTGTGAAATGGTTTTCGTATATTTGGTGTTTGTAAACGTTTTATAAACCTGGCAAAAGGCACTCAATGGAACATTTCTCAGCTGTTTACAAAGCACCTAGCTTGCGGGCCTTTTCAGAAGATATTAAGTTACAACTTAGATATTTGGTATTTGTGAACATTTTAAAAAAAAACCTAATAAAAGGCCAGGCCATTTTAGGAGATTTTATATTTAGTGCTTAAATAAAAAAGCAATATTGTTAACTTAATTTGATGTGTAAACGTTATGAATATGACATCGGTAGAATAAAATTTTAAGGCCTAGGCCCTATTAATTAATATTTAGTGCCTAAGTAAAAGCGCAATATTATTAACTTTACGTGTAAATTTTGTGAACATGACATTGATAGAATAAAAACTGTTAAAAAGGCCTAAACCTAGGATCTGAGAATTAATATTTAGTGCCTAAGTAAAGGCGCAATATTACTGACTTAACCTGATGTGTAAACTTTGTGCATATGGCATCGGTAGAATAAAAACTGTTAAAAAAGCCTAGGTCGGAGCCCGTCCAGTTTTCCAGTGGCCACTTAACCGAACTCCACTGCATTCTACAAACAGAAACGGTCTTTTCTATTATTTAATGCAAGAGAGAAACATCGAAGTTGATTGAATGGCTCGTACATCAGTAACTTCATACGGCAGCGAGGACAGTATGACAAGAAAAAGCGATTCCAAAAAAAAAAAAAAAATCTGTAACCACAATATTGCGCATGAAATGTATCATTATTTTACATTTTTTGGACTACTGGTACTTACATACAACATCGAGGAAGAATCAGAACGGATGAGATTTTTTTCGCACGAGTAGCGGTTGGGACAGATCAGACGGATATGAACTAATCGTATCACTGGACCAGTCGTACCATTGGACGAATCGTACCTTTGGACCAATTGTCGGTGGACGAATCGTACCAGGTGACGAAAACTTCCCAAATAATAATTACAGAATGAAACATGAAATGCATACGTGCTATGGGATACAGAATGAACTTATAGAACTTCCAGTTACTTCTGGTAAGCTATACAGTATATAAATATAGAACTTATACGGAGCGTCTACAGCAATATATATGGTTTTGTCCATTTACTGAGAGAACTAACTGAAAGAACAGGGGAATACAAACTCGTCTTGTATGCATTTTTTTGAATACGAGAAGGTCTTCGATTCCGTGAAACCATTAGCAGTTATGTTTTTGAGATAGTGCCGTATTGAAACACCATTCCTCTTTTAACCTCTTCCCTCTGTCTCAAATCTACCTGTGTGATAAACTACTTTCCTGGCATGACCTCCTACTCTTTGATCTTCTCTGTCTCTTCACCTAGCTTGATGGGAGGAACTTCCTCTGCTAAACTCATTAATCCTTCTCGATGCGCTTTCGGGCCACAATGTACTAATCGCTGCGTAGGCCAATAAAAAATGCATTTAGTCCTCGTACTAACACCTAATTTTTATTGCCGTCCCAACAGATAACATCTTAAAGACGCTGAGCCCTATTGCTGAAAGTAGCATGGAGAGATGCATGCTTGGTGTAACCAGAAAAGATAAGGGGAACTCGTGCATCAGGAAAGTGACAAAAGTGGAAGACACCATCATCAAAGTAAAATCCATGAAATGGCAATACTCTGAACATATTGCTAGAAGAATGGACCGCAGGTGGGCAATTGAAATATTAGATATATTGTTAGAAGAATAGACCGCAGGTAGGCAATTGAAATATTAGATATATTGTTAGAAAAATGGACCGCAGGTGGGAGATTGAAATACTAGATATAATGTTAGAAGAATGGACCGCAGGTGAACAATTGAAATATTAGATATCATGTTGGAAGAATGGACCGCAGGTGGACAATTGAAATATTAGATATATTTTTTTAGAAGAATGGACCGCAGGTGGACAATTGAAATATGAGATATATTGTTAGAAGAATGGACCGCAGGTGGGCAATTGAAATATTAGATATATTGTTAGAAGAATGGACCGCAGGTGAACAATTGAAATATTAGATATAATGTTAGAAGAATGGACCGCAGGAGAACAATTGAAATATTAGATATAATGTTAGAAGAATGGACCGCAGGTGGACAATTGAAATATTAGATATGTTAGAAGAATGAACCGCAGGTCGGGCAATTGAAATATTAGACATATTGTTAAAAGAATGGACCGCAGGTGGGCGATTGAAATATTAGATATATTGTTAGAAGAATGGACCACAGGTGGGCGATTGAAATATTAGATATATTGTTAGAAGAATGGACCGCAGGTAGACAATTGAAATATTATATATATTGTTAGAAGAATGGACCGCAGGTGGGCGATTGAAATACTAGATATAATGTTAGAAGAATGGACCGCAAGTGATTGAAATATTAGATATAATGTTAGAAGAATGGACCGCAGGTGGGCGATTGAAATATTAGATATAATGTTAGAAGAATGGACCGCAGGAGAACAATTGAAATATTAGATATAATGTTAGAAGAATGGACAGCAGGTGAACAATTGAAATATTAGATATATTGTTAGAAGAATGGACCGCAGGTGGGCCATTGAAATATGATATATTGTTAGAAGAATGGACCGCAGGTGGGCAATTGAAATATGAGATATATTGTTAGAAGAATGGACCGCAGGTGGGCAATTGAAATATTAGATATATTGTTAGAAGAATGGACCGCAGGTGAACAATTGAAATATTAGATATAATGTTAGAAGAATGGACCGCAGGAGAACAACTGAAATATTAGATATAATGTTAGAAGAATGGACCGCAGGTGGACAATTGAAATATTAGATATGTTAGAAGAATGAACCGCAGGTGGGCAATTGAAATATTAGACATATTGTTAAAAGAATGGACCGCAGGTGGGCGATTGAAATATTAGATATATTGTTAGAAGAATGGACCACAGGTGGGCGATTGAAATATTAGATATATTGTTAGAAGAATGGACCGCAAGTGATTGAAATATTAGATATAATGTTAGAAGAATGGACCGCAGGTGGGCGATTGAAATATTAGATATAATGTTAGAAGAATGGACCGCAGGAGAACAATTGAAATATTAGATATAATGTTAGAAGAATGGACAGCAGGTGAACAATTGAAATATTAGATATATTGTTAGAAGAATGGACCGCAGGTGGGCCATTGAAATATGATATATTGTTAGAAGAATGGACCGCAGGTGGGCAATTGAAATATTAGATATATTGTTAGAAGAATGGACCGCAAGTGGGCAATTGAAATATTAGATATATTGTTAGAAGAATGGACCGCAAGTGGGCAATTGAAATATTAGATATATTGTTAGAAGAATGGACCGCAGGTGGGCAATTGAAATATTAGATATATTGTTAGAATAATGGACCGCAGGTGGACAATTGAAATATTAGATATATTGTTAGAAGAATGGACCGCAGGTGGGCCATTGAAATATTAGATATATTGTTAGAAGAATGGACCGCAGATGGGCGATTGAAATATTAGATACAATGTTAGAAGAATGGACCGCAAGTGATTGAAATATTAGATATATTGTTAGAAGAATGGACCGCAAGTGATTGAAATATTAGATATATTGTTAGAAGAATGGACCGCAGGTGGGAGATTGAAATATTTGATATAATGTTAGAAGAATGGACAGCAGGTGAACAATTGAAATATTAGATATATTGTTAGAAGAATGGACCGCAGGTGGGCAATTGAAATATTAGATATCATGTTAGAAGAATGGACCGCAGGTGGGCAATTGAAATATTAGACTGGATACCAAGTGATTGAAGACCACGTGAGAGATGGGTTAATCAAATTCGAAAACATGCCAGAGTGACACGGAGGAGGTTGGCTCGAGGCAGAAAGTTGTAGAAGAAACTTAAAGACTTTCATCCAGAAGTGGATTGATAATGGTGATGATACGGAACTTATACAATATATGTATACAGGATGTATAGGAAAGTCCTTAAACAGGGAAATAACTTTTGAACCAAAATGCTAGAGTTGTGGACGTAGTATGTACATATAGTAAAGGGACTATGATCTATCAGATGAGACCGATCGCAGCACCCCTAGCGGTGAATTTTGGAAATTAGCTATCCTATCGCGAGAACCAAGAGAGATAGAGAAATAAGTCAATAGCAAACGTGTAGAGCGTCACCGATTTAGTATGAAATGACGCCCTACATTCACCAAAAACTCCAACAGAAGTCCGGAAATGCAGATCTCTCGGTATCCGATCACCGGCATAAATACGTCACTCATCGCGTGCAGAAGTGTGACATTATAAGGTGATGCAAATTTACTAATAACACATGTGCGTGTCAGGAAGGTACCCTTTATTATGTACTGTACAGTAAAGTAGTACAAAATTCATACAGCAGTAGGACAATATGAAGAAGAAAAACACAAAATAATACAAATTTTGAAGATGACAATCCGATTTTTGGCGTAAATGTGACTAGGATGGTAAGTCAGATAATATTGGAACATGTAAAGAACGAAGATGATTTTTGAAAATAACGCGGGTGACATCGCGAGCATATTACATTAATTTTTTATCACGTAATTATACAGAGCGCCGTGATGTGTTTTCATCTTTTAACAATGCATGCCAAACCATTGGTAGTTCCGTAGAGACTATATCATTGCATGCCACTTTGCTGGATAGGATTTCCACTGTTTCCCTGATAGCAGTCTCTTTGAAATTCGTGTAAGATGCAATTCTTCTAATATTTTTCCATACAGGAGCGGCCGAGCGATGCATGACTTCTCTGGCGAGGGCTGTATTCTGCATGTCCTGCTTCACACGTCGTACGTGTTCTTTGCATCTAGTGTCCAAGGATCGCTTTGTTATTCCTATATATATCTTTTCCGTGTTGTCAAGATATACCAATGGTATAGCGTACACACTAGCTTTTTCTTTCTCACACTGTCTCTCCTTGCAACTGGATATTATATGTGATAACGGGGTCGGGGACTTCATTGCTATTAATATGTTGTATTTGCATAATAAATTCTTTAACCAATATGTAAAGCCTGGGATATATGTGATGGATCCTGCGTATCTCATTGTCCTACTAGGCGATTTTTCTATTGCTGATATTATACGATTTCTCACAGTCTTATGTACTCTGTCTATATCATCCTTCTTATATCCAGCCTTTAGACCTTTGCTATAGATATTAGCAACTTCTTTATTATTTAAGTAGTCGGTTTTGCATACGTTGCACGCTCTATGGAACCACGCTCTAAATGCGGAAAGTTTGTATTCCTTTGGGCAGTGCGAATCAGGAGGGACAAGGTTCGGTACTGCGGTCGGTTTATAATAAACATTAAGATCGAAGCTGGATGTTCTATTTCTTCTGAGCGCGACGTCAAGATAATTCAACGTCCCGTCTTTTTCAAGCTCCATGGTGAACTTTATTGTATTGTGTAGATTGTTTAACAGTGTTGGAACATGATCTGACTTACCATCCTTGTCACATTTGCGCCAAAAATCGGATTGTCATCTTCAAAATTTGTATTATATGGCGTAATCCCGTATTTCTTTCTTTCATGATTACACAAAATAATGTTCTAGAAATACAGAATGTCAGTACTAATACTTAAGCATTCGCGATGTGTCCACCATCGGCAGCAATACACATCTGTATTCGAGCTAGAATTTCTTGTTGGACGTTCTGCAGCATTTCAGGTGTTACGTTACTGCGTGCTTGGATAATACGGGGTTGTAGAAATTTACCATACGCGACCAAATGTAAGGCCACACGTCACACTGATGTCTCTCGTACTGCAGTGTGGGTGGGCTAGCGCATAGGCCAGGAAGTCGCAAGTGTCTGCCTACTTGAACGGAAACGACTTTTAATGCTCCCGGTTTCTTTCAGCCGGCAAACGACACTGATGATAGTAGCCGCAGTAGGATGAGAACGATTAAGGAAACGTAATGCATATTGGCGTGATGCCTCTCTTGCCCGACGACCGCATTCCCCGTACAACATAACCATCTTGCAGTACTCCTCGTTGGAGTAACTAGCCATGTGTAGACTCGAATATCCAGTCCACGCACTGTCTGACAAACCTTCCCTGACCGCCAATTTATGCTTCCCGATGAGGTATGACGTAGCGTTTCCATTTGAATACTTTCATCCATCCTTCGCTGTTTTGCAGGAAAACTTCGTTTACAGATCTTACGCTTTGCGATGCCATTCGTGACGTATTTATGCCGGTGATCGGATACCGAGAGATCTGCATTTCCGGACTTCTATTGGAGTTTTTGGTGAATGTAGGGCGTTATTTCATACTAAATCGGTGACTCTCTACACGTTTGCTATTGACTTTTTTTCGCTATCTCTCTTGGTTCTCGTGACAGGATGGCTAACTTCCAAAATTCGCCTCAATGGGTGCTGCAATTGCTCTCATCTGACAGAACGTAGTCAATTTACTATATGTACACACTACTTCCATAACGCTTGCATTTTGCGTTCAAAAGTTATTTCCCTGTTTAAGGACTTTCCTATACACCCTGTATATACTGTATTAAAATTAAAAAAAATAATTATTTTAAAGTACATATTTGTGTAGAACTTAAATTGAAAAATATAAATAGTATATTCCGGTTAATTGGACCATCGGTTAAGCGGGGTAGCCGTTTATTTGGGACAATTCTTGAAGAACATCCCAAGTTAGCTCTTTGGGATAAAGCTTCACATAATTGGGACAGCCACTTAACTGGGCCAAAGTGTAGCAGCCCCGATGTGTCTGTCCCAAGTAACCGAATGCACTGCATATTAATTAAATTGATATTGTATATACACAATTTTTTATTAAATTTACACACACACACACACACACACACACACACACACACACACACACACACACACAGGAAGTGCAAGATAGAATCCCGTACTCCACCCGAAATGAAATCTTCCCTGCCTCTGAATTTCCTCCAAACAGCTAAAAATTCGATTCAAAAGACTACACGGTCCCCTTCTTAAAAGTATAATCTGGCCCTTACCCTGAAAGATTGATTTACCTTGAACTCAAGACTCCTAGTCCGTCGGAATACTTTTACTTTCCTCCAGTGCACGGTATATCTCAAGAAAATTAAACTGGTAACAAGTTCTAGGAGTCGGACTAGACTCCTAGAACTCAAGACTCCTAGTCCGTCGGAAAACCTAGTCCGACTCCTAGAACTCAAGACTCCTAGACCGTCGGAAAACTCTTACTTTCCTCCAGTGCATGGTATATCTCAAGAAAATTAAACTGGTAACAACTCAAGACTCCTAGTCAGACTCCTAGAACTCAAGACTCCTAGTCAGACTCCTAGAACTCAAGACTCCTAGTCAGACTCCTAGAACTCAAGACTCCTAGTCAGTCGGAAAACTTTTACTTTCCTCCAGTGCACGGTATATCTCAAGAAAATTAAACTGGTAACAACTCAAGACTCCTAGTCAGACTCCTAGAACTCAAGACTCCTAGTCAGACTCCTAGAACTCAAGACTCCTAGTCAGACTCCTAGAACTCAAGACTCCTAGTCAGACTCCTAGAACTCAAGACTCCTAGTCAGTCGGAAAACTTTTACTTTCCTCCAGTGCACGGTATATCTCAAGAAAATTAAACTGGTAACAACTCAAGACTCCTAGTCAGACTCCTAGAACTCAAGACTCCTAGTCAGACTCCTAGAACTCAAGACTCCTAGTCAGTCGGAAAACTTTTACTTTCCTCCAGTGCACGGTATATCTCAAGAAAATTAAACTGGTAACAATAAAAATAATTGCTGGTCTTATGAATAAAACAGACAACAAAGTTCCGTTAAGTGTTAAGGCCAATACAAAATGACCCACTGTCGCTGTATGAAACAAAAAGGATTCTGCACATATCATCGACAAGATATAAACAAGGATTTTGAAACTAAGCTTTAGCTACCAAATCGCGTTTTAGCAGGGTCAGTGGTCCAGAATGATTGGGACCAGGGATTCCCTGTATAGCTTTGGATGATCACAGCATCTCCTTACCCATCTCTCAAAAATAAAAAAAGCTTTGATAAGCCCGTCGAGTGGACGTTGCCGTCGCCATGTACGAACCGACCTTTTTGTACATAGATTTCATCATTACGGCTCTCTTCGGGCTGTAATTTCCCATGGCCGGGAATATCAAATAAACAAAACAATGTCCATTACACTCTTACATGGACATTACAGAGCGAGTAGATGATTAAACCTAACATGAGTAATGTTGACGAAATTAATGAATAAGTTACCGAATTACACGAACGACAAATGAGCACGTTATTTTCTGCCAAGAAACTGCTAGATGACAGAGTTAAATGTGCACCTCACATTCCCTCGTCTCCATGGTGACGTCACCGCAGGAGTTTCCAGGAGCTCGTCTAATTGGGCCGAGAGAAGAGATCACGTGTCTTCTTCGCCTTTGCCATTACGACAGTGCAAGCCGTTCGCCATTTTTTTTATTATTATTATTATGGAGTTCTTTGCAAATTGTTTTCATTGTTTGCTCACAAAAAAACAAGTTGGGTTATCCGTGTTGCACTTTGTATCGTCATAGTTCAACGAAATGTTCCATATTGTGTTTGTGAAGTTAGTGTATGTGTGTTCAGCATTATTTCAACTGAGTGTGGAATGGCCATCGAAACCTGCGAAAACAACAGGTATTTTTGTTCCCTTTCTGTATGTTAAGATACTGTTAGTTCCTCTGTGTTTTATATATATCTGAGAAACTAACCTATTTTTTTTCTGTGTTGATTTCCGTCGTCTTTACACGATCATTATTCTAAAAACAGATTCAAATAAACACATTTGACTGTTTAGATGATTTATTGAATTCATATAGAAGACATTAGAACTTTCAGGCCCGCAACGGACCCATCTTCAGATGTTATTAACAGAATGGAAGTGAGCATGATTTAAATACATTAATGTTATGTGGTTTTCTTGATATTGTGATCTGCTCGTGATGGACATCATATCTCGTGAAAGGTTTGGTGACATCGATAAATATATTACGTGTCAAGCAACGAATTAAAAACTATGTTTGAAGGAAATAATTGGTGTAAGTATCTACATGTTATAACTCATTAAGCACCGTTTTCCAAGGTAAAGGGATGTGACAAGGAGTATCATCATTGCAGCATTCTTCACCATATTTGTGAATAAACATAGACTTTCTAGTAGTAGGGTTGATGCCTTTGAGTAGGGCGTGGCGAGGATGTTGGTTTCGTTCCAGCATGGGTAATGAGATCCTTTGCATGATAGCCTTGATAGGGAAGTCCTTGATGAGTTTGTTTTTATGTTATATTGGTGCTCTTTTAAACGAGTTTTTAATGAGCGAAGTGTAGATCCAACATATATACGATCTTCATCTTCAATGTCTATTGTCTTCATTGGGATGACATATACTCCATATCGGTTGTCTAAAGGAACAACATCTCTATCATTTTTTATTCCTGAAAGTACATTGTGTGTTCGTACTCCGAAGCCAATATTGTAACGATGACAAACGTTTTTGAGTATATTGATGATGCTGAGAATGTATGGAAGTGATCCCACATATTTAACTGGTCTGTGATCTTTTATTAATGTGGTATCTAATGTGCGTTTCATTTTCTTTACTATAGAATTAACGATGTCATCTGAGTAGCCATGATGAGATGCAGATATTTTAATTTTGGCTATTTCTTGATTTCGTAATGTTACTGTAGATGAGTGGCTAAATGCTCGTCGTACTTGGAATCGGATGGATGCGAGTTTTTGGTTTAATGGATGAGATGATTGAGATGGAATCATGACTAACCTATTATGTTGAAAGTGAGATCAGTCTCTAATAACACGCTAAGAATCGTTGCTCCAAGAAAGATAATTTCGGCTTCTGCGCATTTTATTTCATCAGTGAATGGAGCAACTTGTGCTGATTCTTTCGCCGCGGTATCATTAGCTTTTAACAAAGCGGACCCCCGTCCCTTCTTAGGGCGCGAATACAGCTCCATCCGCACTCCTATGCTGGGCACAAAACCCCATTCAAGTTTCGGACAATTGGTCACATTCAGTTTTAGAGTCATAACACAATCTAATAGCTGTCGAAGCACGATAAAACAATGTAGGTCTTAAAGCGTTTAATAAAATCGAAAATATATACACATTAAAAAACGCTAGATATTTTTCATGTGCTACACATGCATCATAAGGCTATGTACTGATCAAGTCCGGTGCATGCCGGTATATATATAAGAAAATGTATGCGCATAAATCTGCGCAGGGTACAATAAATAAACATGGAAAGAGGTATGTATGTGATTTCAAACACTAAATCAAAACTGAATCCCTTGCCAATTGTTTCCACGAAGAAGGTATAATAACTGGGATTTCAATATTGCAACATTGTTCACCATATGCGATAATAAAGTAAGTCTTTTGGTATGAGTTCGTAAGATAATAAATGCGTCGTTCCATAATGGTATGAAAGAGTCTTCTTTCACTAGGCGAGCAAGGGCTATAGCAGATGAACCAGTTCTTACAGAATACTTGTGCTCCTGGATTCGAGTCGATAAACTACGAACTGTGGATCCGATGTAAGTTATTGTGGTACGTGGGAAATCGTTGCTCACCAAGGGAATACCGTATACACCACATTGTCTCAGGTTGTCGGGTTTATCTTTATCATTACGAAAGGCACCAAAAAGACAAGTAGAATCGCCAAAATCAATTTTGTTTTTTCGACATAAATTACGAAGTAGTGGAGTAATAAGTGGGTGATAAGAGAATGAACCGACGAATCTTTTTTGTTTTATTATCCACAAGTGTAAGAGTGGTAGAGCTTACACGATGATACCTTGAAATAAGGGTTTCAACATGCGAGGCAGGGTAACCAAAATGTTCAGCAATGCTAAAGACCCTAGAAAGGGTTTCAACATGCGAAGCAAACTCGATATCCTTTTGATCTAAAATCATAACCGATGAATGTTCCTTCAACTGCTTTGTTATCCAACTTTCTTCTTTTCTGTTTATGAATGTAGTAATACTTTACATCCAAACACTTTTAAATGATTGATATTTGGTCTGACTCCATTCCACAACTCATACGGAGTTTTGTTATTTGCTTTAGTGACTAATCTATTTTGCAAATACGTTGCTGTTAGCACTGCTTCTCCCCAATATGCTTTTGGTAAATTTGAATTAATTAGCATTGCTTTGCACATTTCAACTAACGATCGATTTTTTCTTTCGGCTACTCCATTTTCAGCTAGTGAATACACTATAGAAGTTTGATGAACAATACCTTCTTTTGTTAAATATTCTTCAACTTCTTTACTGCAGTATTCTAGGCCATTATCTGTTCTCAAAATTTTTACTTTTCTATTACATTTATTTGTAGTAGAACTAACAAATTCTTTCAACTTTACCAATACTTCATTTTTTTTTGCTTATTACATATACTGTTGCATATATACTGGAGTCATCTATAAAAGACAGGAAATATCTTTTACTTCCCAAGCTTTCAACTTCAAAAGGCCCTCATACATCTGGGTGTATTAGTCCCAACGGCTCTTTCGCTCTGTAAGATGTCTGTTTCGGGTATGGTTTATCTGTAGCTTCGCTCTAATGCATGAATCGCAATAAAAAACTATGCTTACGATTATTTATTTTCATACCTTTAGCTAAATTTTGATTTGCAATTTCTTTAATTGCTTCAATACTTCTGTGTCCTAGTCTGAGATGCCATTTATAAATGCAGTTTTCATTTTTATACATATTATTCCCCAGTTGTGTTACGCAGTTTGTAACTTGTTTATCTTTATCTTTAACAACGATGAGTTCAAATAAACCATCTGTGGCAATGGCATTTGCAACTATGGTTTGACCTTTGTTTATAGTGCAAGTATTTTCTTCAAATAGTACTGTAAAGCCTTTACTAGCACGCACTTTAACGGATAAGAGATTTCTATCTAGGTCTGGGACATACAAAACATTTGATAGACTAAGGGTATGAACATTTCCCTCCAGAGTTTTCACTAGTACTTTACCTTTTCCAAAACCTTTTGACTTCAACATTTGACCATTTGTTATGGTTACATTTTCATTTGATTTTTCTGCAATTCCATAAAAGAAATGTATGTCACTACACATATGGCTAGTTGCTCCTGAATCTACAGTCCAAGACATTGAATTGTTTTATGATACTAATGCTCTTTGTGCATCATTAAATATCAAGTTTTGCATCTTTGCTTGTAACGCTAGCACAAAAAAAGTTCTCCACATTTTCATTTTTGCTGCATATGTTCAACTTGTGTGGAAGGTTGTTATTACTTTGTACTTTACTGTTATAAATCGGCTGCTTAGGAGTAAACTTTGTTTTACCTTTGTAAATATTACTTTGCTTATTATTAGCATTCAAATGCCAACACTCATTTCTAACATGATTTGACTTGTGACAATAAGTACAATATCTTTTGGCTTTAAAATTAGGGACAGCAAAATTGTTCTTTGTTTTATAAACTGAAAATTGTGTTTCAGAGTGTGTAACTGACCCCCCCCTTAATATGCATTCTCCTCTTATACTCGTCAATTAATTTAGATTTCACATAATCCAGTGATAGTTCCTCTTCATTTTTGCTTTCCAGAGCTGTTATCAATGCACTATAACTTTGTGGCATACTACAACAAAATTGCTACCATATGGGTTTATTTTATTTGTTCCCCAATATTGTTCAACTTCTCTCCAAGTTCGCTTACTTCTTTAATGTGCGATTGCATTGGAATCGATTCAGTGTATTTTGTACTGCACAATTTTTTTAACAAATACAGTTTACTGGATAAATTGGTTCTTTCATGTACTCGTCTGAGTTTGTTCTAGGCATCCTTTGCACTGGTTTCGTGTAACACGTGATACAATTGTGAATCACCTATATACAAACAAATTAATGCTCTGCATTGCCTATCCTTTTAAAACCATGTTTCATCTACAGTTTGTGGTTTGGGTTCAAACACTACATCACTTAGGTTTTCCTTGATTAGTAACATTTCCATCCTAAATTTCCACGTTGCATAGTTAACTTATGTCAGTTTTTCTATGTGAACATATTCTTTCGACATCGCCATTTTGCCGACTGTTTTACTTTGTACTTAGTACTTGTGACTTTTCTTTTCACTTATTTCCGAAGCTACGATATGAAACTAGTTCTTTAGTCTCATAATCAAAAATAATGATGGTGTAAGTTAAAAACTAAGAAATGATTTGCAACGGTAACTATGTTCATAATCGACAGACTCCTGATTTAAGTTTTTTGTTATTTATTCTTGACTAAACACACAACTAAAACGCTAATGATGGTTCACGGATATATAAGAAACATAGAATGAATGAGTTGTTAACAATAATGACACCGTGCTTTAAGGTTATTTCGTCTGTTTTAAACAGTCTTGCCATGATTAATATTCCTTTTAGGAGTTCATACAAACACACAGCTTATTCCGGCGAGAGTCCTTTTAGGAACATTAAGCATGTACTCTTTTAGAGCAGTTTTTGTAAGAACAACAAATACAGCATGTTCACACACACACACACACACACACACACACAGCGAAGGGACGCCAACATCTCCTCTCTCCTTCTCAACAATTGTCCAGGGTCGTGATCCCATAATTCTTTGCAACGCACCGCTTGCTGGCTGCTCGGCATCAACGCAAACGTAAACACTTGCAGCTGGTGTCCGATGAAAAGTAAAAAGAAACTAGCAAAGGACGCTAACATCCAACACAAATTTTGAAACTGCAATAGAAGACTTTTTTGACTCCAAAAAGTTGTACAGAAGGGGAATTCAGTTACTACCAGAAAGATAGCAAGGCAAGAGGTCATAGATAATAATGACAATTATAAAAAAGAATAAAGATGTTGAATTTTAAAAAAAAATTGTGTTTCTTCTCTACCAAAAAAAAAAAAAAAAAAAAAAAGCGGGTAGAACTTTTGCACGGACCAGATAAATAATCTCCATTAATCTTTATCCCATTGTTTTCTCAGTTCTGTGATTGAAAGACATTTTGTAATGGGACATTAAAGAGTTTGGAAGATATGGTGTCACCTTGTTTCACTTGCATTTTCACAGATTTTATTAATAATGCTAATGTATGCATCTTCAATAGCGCAGGATTTCAAAACCATCAGACATGTATATATACAGTATCATTACAGGTACGAACCCCTTCGTTTCTTAGAGTGCCGCCGACTATTATTTCATGTGTAATCTATCTCTGCTGTACTGTTATGCCTTTCCAATCAGCGTGACTTGAAGTTCCCAGATATAAAAATAGCTCAGTGAAAATTTGCATTTGTAACCTGCCGGCCTGCAAAGAAAAGAAAAAAATCTTATTTCACCTCTCTCTCACTTCTTTGCTTGGTTCGAGCGTCGTGACCCAATTCACATCCTGTCTGTAGTCAAGGTTCGCCATTCGTGTCTATTACTTCACATGATTTCTGCAACTGTTAGATTTGTGACACATTTTTTTTATCAATAAGTCTGTCTGGGAGAAGTCTTTTTCTTTTGCCGTCGACTTACCCCTGAATACAAAGTTTTATTTCATATCATCATCATCATTGTCAACCATTATCAATCCACTGCTGGACAAGGTCTCTCCAAGCCTCTTCCACAACGGTCTGTCTTGTGCCAGTCTCCTCCATGCTGCTCTCGCATACTTTAGAATTTCATCCACCCATTTCCATGTAGTCTTCTTCTGGGTATTTTCCTGTCCCTTGGAATCCAATCTAAAATTTCGACTGTCCATCGATGGTCTGTTCTTCTGGCAGTATGACCAGCCCATTGCCATTTCAGGGATTTTACTCTGATCATGATGTCTTCCACTCTTGTCATTTTTCTGATCCACGAGTTCATCTTCTTATCTATCCTGGTTACACCAAGCATGCATCTCTCCATGCTTCTATGATTTGTCTGCAGCCTTTGTATGTCTCTTTTAGTTAAGGTCCGCGTCTCTGCACCATATGTAAGCATTGGAAGGATGCATTGATCAAACACTTTTCTTTTAAGACATAATGGCATATTGCTCTTGAAAATTATACTGTTTCTTCCAAAAGCTCTCCAGGCAAGTTTTAAACGCCGATTAATTTCTTCATCAATGTGACCCTCATTTGATATCTGCTGTCCAAGATAAAAGTAGGTATCTGTTATCTCCAGCTTTTCTCCATCAATCGATAAATCTTCATTTCTTGTAAAAGCATTGTACATCACTTTTGTCTTCTGAAAGTTCATTTTTAATCCCACTTCTTTACTCTTGTCAGCAAGTTCCTGAATCATACTCTGCAGCCCTGATGGGGTAGTTGCAAAAAATGACTACGTCATCAGCAAAACGAAGGTGAATTAGATAATCTCCATTAATCTTCATACCTTTGTTTTCCCAGTTCAGTGATTGAAAGACATTTTCCAATATGGCATTAAAGAGCTTGGCAGATATGGTGCCCCCTTGTCTCACTCCCTTTCCAGCTTTTATGTGCGCTGTATTCTCAAACAGCCGAATCTTTGCACTTGCATTTTCATAGATGTTATTAATAATATTAATGTACGCATCTTCAATACCGCAGGATTCTTTTTTTTTTTTTTTTTTTTTATTGGAGGTTTAACGACCACCGTGAGCAACTCAATGGGCTATAAGCAGTCGCCCGTCCCTAATTTAGGGTCACTGGTTCCAGGGAAGGGAGAGAGCCAGTGCCGTAAGACAAACACAACATCCATGCCTCACCGGGATTCGAACCCGGACCCCTTACGGACGAATGATCAGAGGCCAGTGCCTTAGACCACTGCGCCACCGGGGCGGCCCGCAGGATTTCAAAGCCATTGTAACTGCTGATGGTTTCACTGAATCAAAGGCCTTTTCATAATCGATAAAAGTCATGCACAAAGGAAGTTCATATTCCCTCGCTCTTTCAATATATCCAAATAAATCTAAAAAAAATTTGTCATGACACGAACATTTTATATTGTGACTATATTTGTAGTGCAAATGTATTTTTTCATTTTTCTAACAATCGGTTTGCACCGGTATCCAAATACTTTTATTATTATTCTTTTTGAATCACCGTATATCGTTGAACTCTGGCATCTCGAGGAGAGAAAAAAAGCTTGCAAAACTGTTAGATGAGTAACCCGGGGCATCACGAACAATTAAGAATTCTTCCGAGAAAGAAAAAAGAATCAACAGAAACTTGGTTTATCTCATTAACCATTCCCAACCGTCCAACAGCGTGATTCTCTAATCTCTCTTCGACACCATGCCTTCAATCGGAGCAGCAGAAGAGGTCACCCGCGAGAGCATCCCGTGGCGAAATTAATTTCCCTTCTTGAAAGGACTGCTCGCGAGAAGAATTAAAGAGAAAAGCGAGGTGGTGGAGACCCCGTCAATGGCTTGGCTCATAGATAGTCATCAGCAATTTAGTAGGTTTTGTGGGCAGGAGCGGCGGAATCTTACACTCCCCACTCCTCCGTCCTCTGTCTCTCAACCCTCCCCCTTCCCAGAGTTCTCTCTATCCTTAATTCTGTGATGCTTGCTGCGAGCACGATGCTCTTCTGTAACCCATGAATGCTAAGCAGGGAAAGTTCAAAAATTAATTTCCTTAACCTTGCGTACACAAGACTTCGTTGTCAGCCTTGTGTTGTCGGCGTAAGAGCCTGCCGGGGAGGCTGGCTGGCTGGCTGGCTGGCTGGATCAAGCCGTAGAAAAGGATGGAGAGAAAGAGGGGGAGGGGGGGACTCCGGAGAAAAGTAATTGAGGAGAACTTCTGTAATGAAGAAGAGAAGTAAGCAGGGATTTTTGAAGGTCGGAGTTGGTGCGAGTGCTGGAGAATTTGGTGCGACTCGTGTTGGAAGTCAGGCGAGATAATGGAAATTTCTTTGCTTCTTGAGCACGGGGGCGCATTCCGTGTGTTTTCGTGAGTTCATTCTGCCTCTCTGTGAGAGAGTTCTGTGTTTGGAGATGACCGAGGGCTCGAATCACTCATAAATTACCGGGGAGTTAATGAGACGAAGCTCCATCCTACAGCATCTGTCGACGCTGCACGGACGATATACGCAAATGTGTTTGATGTGTGTGTGTGTGTGAGCGCACGGGGGATTTCTCCGCCAAAGAATTTTCTCATCTTGGACGATCGAGACAAAAGAGCAGGAAATCCTCCCCCTGTTTTAAATGAATGGCATTTGAGCAAACATCGAATCCAAAATTCTTCATTACCATTCGTATTCGAATACCGGCGAGACACGTTTTCCGTTTATGAATTTTTTTACTCCATCGTTCACAGCAGAGCATCGCCTCGAGCTCACGGCTCGTGTGCATTACGTGCAAATCATGAACAGGTTTCTGGATCGGCGTTCATAATGAATAAAGAAATATCACTGAAGTGAGAGTCTTTGCAACGCATTAGTCGCATGCATGATTCGCCGGTGCGGACTAACAAGTTTTAGAGAAATATGAGAGCGCGATATAGATGCGCCTTGGTCAACGAATTACATGAAATTTAGTAAGGTTATTTGTTTCGAATTTAATGACATCCATGAGCATTTAGGTCCAGGAGTTACCCAATAGAAATTTGAAGCCACTGGCTCCAAAGAAGAGAAGACGCCGGTGCCGTTTAAACCGGCACAACAGTCGTATGTTACGAAGGCGGCAATCATCCACACACTCCAAACACCCCTCCAACACACCCAAATTTCCTCAACACCCGCCATGAAAAATCATCTCAACACCACTCAATTTGGAGGTGTACAACACACATACAGATATATGCACACTGCTCAACAAACATAGGGGAGCAGGTGATGTAGCGAGAACAGACAACTGCTGGTAGATATGCAGCACAATATATATTTATGAAAGGGACAAGAAAATAAAGGATTGAACAGGGAGAAAATCATGTTTTACTGTAACAAATATTTTTACAGGAAACACACCTGGTGCCATAAAAATGATTATTACCCATATGTTTTGGAGAAGAAAACATAAGCATTGATGAACTTTGTCAACTGTCTAATAAGGTGTTTGGTCACCTCGAATGTGCAAGACGGCTTCACACCTGTGGGGCATTAAATTGGTCAGGTGGTCGAGGACGTTTTGGGGCATTCTTCTCCACTCTTCAAGAAGGACATTTGTCAACTGAAGGCGAGTCAACAGAGGTTTGTGGTCTAGCAGCAATGCGTCTGCCTAATGTGTCCCAAGCATGTTCTATCGGATTCAAATCCGGGGAGCATGCCGGCCACTCCATACGCTAAACTGTTTCCTCTTCAAGCATCTGATTCACAAAGCACGCTCGATGAGGTCGGGCGTTGTCATCCATAAAAAGGGGCTGAATCGCCGATGGCAGCAATATAAGGCACGACCAAGGACCTAAGAATTTTCGTCCCTGTACCTTTGAGCAGTCAGGGACCCAGTCCGAATAACGTACAGGTCAGTACGCCCACCTACGCTTATCCCTGCCCAAACAAGCACACCGCCTCCACCAAAATGCGATCTTTCTTGAACATGCGCTGAATTGTATCGGGTGCCACGTTCTCTCCATATCAGAAGTCGTCGATTATCCGGCTGTAGGCAGAATCTGGAATCGTCGGAGAAGAGGACTTGGCTCCACTCGGCAGGTCCCCAATCAGTGTTCTTCAGCCCAGTTTCTTCGAACCATACGATGTCAGGAGGTCAGTGGAACACAAGCAACTGGCCTACGTGCATACAATCCACGTGCGTGAAGGCGTCTACGAATTGTTTGTGTCGATACGCGTCTTCCGACTACCATTAAAAGTTGACTTTGCAGCTGGGTGACATTTTGACCCCTGTTCCGAAGGACTGTTAATGAGAAATGACGGTCATCATTTGAGGTGGTAACTCGTAGACGACCTTGACCAGGACGGCTTCGAACACTTCCCGTCTCTTGGAACAGACTCCACAAGCGTGCAATTACACTTCGGCTCACTCCAATGGCAGACGCTACTATCCGCTGACTTTGACAGGCTTCCAACCTTCTTCTGTCTCGCCATTCTGTGCTTTCCGGCAAATCGTGTTGGTTTGGCATGCTAACATGAGATAACGCAACAAACTGCTTCTCCCGCGACCACCGGTACAAGAATACAGTTCCAAAAGAACCACCCGTTTTATGTGATTGTCGCATCGACGTCACTTTTGAAGTCATTGTTGCTAATTTGCATGTCCAACTGCTTCTACAGCTGTTTTTCATTATTCGGAGGGAATCTTTTGACAGTTCAATAACACTTTATCCAACTGCTTTTAATAAAATCGTTTAAAAAGGGTGCTCCCCTAATTTTGTTGAGCAGTGTATACACAGTCGTCATCATCATCATCACCACCAAAATGTTCTCCGAGATTCAGAGGTTAGCTCCACAAAGAAATACAAACTACCAAATAATTTTTACTTACTGTTGCCGTATCAAACTTCTCCATTTACAGCAATCTTGAGATATAACTCGGGCTTCACTGACATCCATCACACGCCGTACACAAGACCTTCTATACTTCATACTCATAAACTTTTTCTCATGCAGACATTCCTGAATCTGATCCTCCCGTGACTTCCTTGGCCTTCCTCTGCCTTTCCTGCCTGCCACTTGGGCTAAAATGATTTTCTTATACATGTAGTAAGCATCTCATCACTCATTCTTTCAACATGGCCAAACCACCGAAACATATAAGTCTTCACCTTGCTAACAACATTTTGCTTCACATTACACAACTGCAACACATCTTCATTCCTCACACGCTTATAACGTGTCTTGCCACAAACCCCCTGTAAGTAACTCATTTCTCCAGCACACAAACAACATCTATGTTTCTTCTGTAGTACCCAGGTTTCGCTCCAATAGATCAGAATAGGAACAATTACACTTTCATACACAGCCATGCGGGACTCCCTTGAAAACCCATTATTCCTGTGAATAACCTCCCAAAGCAGCCATGACTTTCAATGAAGAATTCCCTCGCCTACTAATTTCACCATCCATTTTGTTCTCTGTCAAATATGCTTCCTAAATACACAACCTCATTCACCTGGTCAATCACTGTGCCATTTAGACTTATATTACATTCAGTACTACCAGTTCCTCCCTCTAAAACCATAACTTTGGTTTTTCCCTTATTCATACTCAGTTTGAATTTCATGCAAACTTCGTACATCCGGGACAACATACTATGCAAGTCACTGTTGCTCGGTGGGCCTCTGTGAATCTTGGAGGGGTGCCAGCTAGTTCTGTGTGACATTAGCGAAAAGACCCCAACTCAGTTTTGTTCCAGAATCCTTAGGTTGAATGACCAACTGAAACCGTCAGCCGTGGGCTAATCCCCCCCCCCCATTAATGTACTTACCTGATTAAAAGGACACAAAGATATAATTATCACATATATACACGGTAGTTATAAATTAGTTTGGCAAAAGAAAACGTTATTGTGCGTAGGTGAAAGGAAGCATATGATAAGTACGAATAATATATATTTAAACACACCACGTTTATCTTTTGTGGACAGATGGCGCTGAGTCATGCAAGGTCACGTATCTCCAGCAGAGAACGCGCGATTGCTCCCATCGCCACTGTTCCCCGTACACTGACGACGTTCAGCGTCGTGGAAAAAGCGAAATGCTGCCTGTGGTTTCACGAGACTCATTCAGCAACACAAGTGCAACGACATTTTCGCCGAGAATACGGGAAAACTGCACTTAACAAACGATTTACAGAGACTAGATGTGTGGCTCATAGGAACAGCAGCCAAGGCAGAGCTGGAATTTCCGAGGAGACGGTGGATGCAGTGCGAGCAGCATTTCTGCGAAGCCCCCGTAAATCGACGGCACGAAGAACTTGGAGTTCCAAAATCAACAGTGACAAAAATTCTACGGAAACTTCTGAAATTTAGGGCTTACAAATTGCAGTTCCTTCAAGCTCTGGAGGATGGCGACAAGAAGCAGGGAGCAGATTTTTGTAATGACATGTTAAATCGCGTGGAAGCTGATGATAACTTCTTGTTGAAGTTGGTGTTCAGTGACGAGGCGACCTTTCACTCAAATGGCAAAGTGAGTAGACACAATGTGAGGGTTTGGGGATCAGAAAATCCCCATAATATCTTGGAACATGAAAGTGATAGTCCCAAGGTAAACGTTTTTTGTGCCGTGAGTTGCGCTTCTGTTTTGGCGCATTTTCTTTTGCTGAAAGAACTGTTACCGGAATCACCTACCTGGACATACTTCAGATTTAACTAATGCGAATCCTCAAGGGAACACGATGGAAGGAGGTTTCATTTTCCAGCAAGACGGAGCGCCTCCTCACTACCACAAGGACGTCAATTCTTACCTCGATGCTGAAGTCCCAGTTTGGATTGGTCGCGACGGCGCAATGTCCAGTGATCTCAGTTTTTAACAGTCAGATCGGAAAAATTATATTATTTAACCAATGGCTAGCTCCAGCTATTACAATGCGCATCGTGTTTGATTCAGATGCATCATTTCCTTGCTAGTTAAGAGCGTCATGGTATATTAGGAACAGCATCAGAGCTTTTAGGAGACCTATTTTAAATATTCTTTTTGCATACGACATTTGTGAACACGACATGATTTTTTTCACGCGTTATACAGTTTTCCACGGGAATGGCGCAAAATCAGACTTCGTTTATAAACAAAGGCATCGCTACATCCATGTTAATCAACACATAGCAACCGAAAAGTTGTTATCCGGTCACCGCTGGGGTCGTACCCCAGATCTCTCGATATCTAACCGAGTGCGTTCGCCTTACGGTACAGTGGCCAACAGTTAACGGCGCCATGTGTGTATATCTGTCAGCTTCTGACATCACAAATCCGTAGGGTGGGCTCAGCTACTGAGACTTCTCCATCTGGTGGGCATTAACGACACAAGCTATACACTATATTGACAAAAGTCACCGGACACCATGAAAAGAAACACAACATAGCATTTATTGACATACATTAGCACGGTGCCGGTCCACCCTTGGCCTTAATGCATGCACTGACCTTTCGAGACATGCTTTTCTCAGAATTTGCTGCAAATACATCTGAAGTAGAAACTAACGGTTACGTCCCCTGGTGGCCAAGCCATTCTGTTTCAAATATTGGAAATTATATGCAAAGAAATTCCCACAGGAAGCTGTATGCGATACAAGTAGAATTTTTCAAATCGGAGATTTAGAAGCCGAGAGATATCGGGGGAAACGCAATTTACATTCGTGCCCCCCAGCAGAAAGTCAGTAAATTACTTGAAAATTTTGAAACAATATGGAGAGCATTTCGCACCGGATCTTATCCAACAAAGAAGGACTTTCAAATCTGACTCTTAGAAGCAGAGATATTGACAAAGATAAGACATACCTCTACGCCCCTTGGCGGAGAAACCATGCATTATTTTAAGAAAATATTCTGAAAAAGTTTATCCCCGTGAGTGGCATCGGTCTGCGAAATATATATATTTTTTTTATTGGAGGTTTAACGACCACCGTGAGCAACTAAATGGGCTATAAGCAGTCGCCCGTCCCTAATTTAGGGTCACTGGCTCCAGGGAAGGGAAAGAGCCAGTGCCGTAAGACAAACACAACATCCATGCCTCACCGGGATTCGAACCCGGACTCCTTTCGGACGAATGATCAGAAGCCATCGCTTAGACCACTACGCCACCGGGGCGGCAAAAATAATTTTTGCAACCGAGATTTTAGGAGCTCAGATTTTGTTGCAAATACATTAACGCTTACGCCCCCTGGTAGCCAAACCATTTTTTCTACCAAAAATTAGAAATTATAAGCAACAAATTTCCCATCAAGAGCTGTATCCGCTGCAGAAAGAATTTTTCAAATCAGTTTTAGAAGCAGAGATATCTGAGAAAACGCAATTTACATTTACGCCCCCTAGCGGAAAATCTATGCGTAACTCGAAAAGTGACTACACCTAAAATAGTCTTCGACATAAATGGAATCGAAAGGTAAAAGTATTTTTTCAGTCGAATGTTTAGAAGCAAATACTGTATGTGGAATAAAATGTACATTGAATTCGATATCTACATTTGCGCCCTCTAGCGGCGAAATCGTGCATCGTAAAAAAAAGCTAAATGAAGCATAATCATTCCCACATTTCAAGCTTTCCAATGCAAAAAGAATTTATTTTTCTAATCGGATTAATAGTAGCAGAGATACTGTGTCCACAGACGGACGGACAAACCGGTAACATAAGTACGATCTTGTTTTTAAAAGACGCTAAAAAGTACCATACTCAGAATTAATGCTGGTCACCTTCAAAATACCGCCCTTTTGAATCAACACACAGTTTTCAGCGTTTCTTTTCTTTTTTTTTTTTTTTTTTGATTGGAGGTTTAACGACCACCGTGAGCAACTCAATGGGCTATAAGCAGTCGCCCGTCCCTAATTGAGGGTCACTGGTTCCAGGGAAGGGAGAGAGCCAGTGCCGTAAGACAAACACAACATCCATGCCTGACCGGGATTCGAACCCGGACCCCTCACGGACGAATGATCAGAGGCCAGCGCCTTAGACCACTGCGCCACCGGGGCGGCTTTCAGCGTTTCTGAAGATCTTGAAAACAGTTCTGGAAGGCCCTTTCCCGGATGTCCGCCAGTAGTTTTGCCATGGCTGCTTGGATAGACGTAATGTCTCTGCATGATAGTGTGAGTGGCAGGGCCGGATGAAAGCCGCTGTGGGCCCCTATAGGCAAATACATGTGAGTGGGGCCCCAAAGAACTTTTGACGGGGAATCATTATTAAGTCCATTAAAACAAGAAACTGTAGCAATATGCTTGTGATAATTAATACGTAGTGATAATCAAACAAATAAATAATCTGCAGAGTTTTCATAATAAGTCCTTATAAACTATATTGACAAAAGTCACCGGTCACCTAGAAGAGAGATACAACATAGCATTTATTGACATACATTAGTATGGTGTCGGTCCACCTTTGGCCTTAATGCCTGCACTGACCCTTCGAGACATGCTTTCGACAAGGTTTTGGAACACAGCGATAGGTATGCGCTTCCGTTCAGTACATAATGCTGCCGCCAACTGTTGCTTAGTAGTAAGAATTTGTTCCAAACATCTTATGCGGCGGTCTAATTCAACCCATAGGTGTTCTATGGGATTAAGACCAGGGCTCTGTGCTGGCCAGTCCACACACGATACGGAATCATCGTCAAACCACGCCGAAACAGTCCTTGCTTTATGGTTCGACGCATTAACTTGCTGGTACCAACAAAGCTCGGTTCCATAGTATTGCCACAGAGTTGGTAGAGCATAATAGTCCAGAACATCGAGGTAGACGTGCTGGTTAACAGGTGTGTCCACGATAACCAATGGGCCGGGACCATACCCGGAAAAACACCCCCCACACAAGTACACTGCCAGCTCCAAACTTCACCGTAGGAACAGTACACTGTAGTCAAAAGCGTTCCCCCGGCTGCCGTCATACCCACACACGGCCATCAGACTGATGGATCGTGTATCTTGATTCATCAGTCCATAGGACCAGTTTCCATTGATCTACGGTCCACGATAAATGTCCTTTACACCATGCTAAACGACGAGTAGCATTCCGAGAGGAGATTAAAGGCTTAAGAGCAGCCGCACGAACACGGTAACTCATGGAATGAAGTTCTCTGCGAATGGTACGTGTACATACCGAGGCTCCAAAACTTTTATTCACCTGCATACTGAGGTTTTGTGCCGTACTCCGTCGATTTTTGCGACTACACTGAGGCTTCGACGTCCTCTTTCGCCGATTTTCTTTGGTCTGCCGGTACGTTTTGCTACTTCAGGCACGCCATGTGTCTCCCATTTATTAAGTACATTCAAAACAGTTGATTTGGGTACGTTTAAACGCCTCTCAGTTTCTCTTCTGGACAACCCACTAATATAACACCCAGCAATCTTTCCTTTTTCAAAGTCAAACTCAACCTCACAGTGCGATACGATCGCGGTCAGCTGCAAGTTTGTTTTTATACCGTTTGTTGCTGTACCGTGCATCTTAACAACGAAGCGGATCCGTTCATTTGCTTTTGAAAGGGTGTCCGGTGACTTCGGTCAATATAGCGTATGTTCTCTACTGTTCTCATAAGAACACGAGTGAGAAGCTTAAGATTCCTAGATTTTGTCTTTGACTTTTTAACGATTTAACATTGTATGCTTTTCTTAGTGAATCCTTTCTTTGTTATGCAATGTAATACCACAGAGGCCTTCGACAATTACCGGTTCCAAGTGCAAATTGGAAGTTGTGGGTGGATGGTAGTGAAAAAGCTGAAACAGTCTTTCCGACCCAGCTGTACACAGCGACATTAAACCTTTACAAATTGTAAGTCATTACCTTGAAATCGGTTTGTCTACCAGCCTCTGCTTCTGACCAAGTGGAAATCAAACGAGACAAAAGTAAAACAATTTTATAAGCCTTTCTCTATTATTTGCCTAGGCTTCCTGGGCCCTTGGTAATAGTGGGCCGAAAGCTATAGCCGCTATAGACCCTCCCCTCCCCCCCTTAATCCGGCCCTGGAGAGTGGGTACCGCTCCATTTAGCACTTTGTCAATTGGTTTGTGGATCATACTGTAGGCACAATGTTTCTCTCCTGCAATAATTCTTGAGCAAAAATCAGGATCTCCCGCTGCAGTGCCCAGCAGATCAGAACAGATCGATGAACGGGCCTCCTTTCGGTCATCTTTCAGAATGCGTGGTACAATCTGGCATTATGCTTACGTTTTCCCAGATCTTAGCGTAGAATCTCGTGACACACAGACTTAGTGGTGCACACCAACTCAGCCAAATGTCTTACTGTAATTCTGGAATCTTTCTGTAACTGATACCGCACCTCTCCCACCCCCTTCTCCCCGCTGTTCGCACAGTAAAATATTTTCTGAAATTCACGGACAACTTTCAATCATTTCTTTCGTGAATTAACGAAGCATGTTTCTGATACAACCTTTTCCGTGAAATGACGGAAAAAAACCTGAATTTAACGAACTTATCGTGCCACGGGAAAATTTTGAATTTTCAGAAACCTTTCCGCAGTTTCTTTCTTATATTAACGGTAAATTACCGTTTTAGAAATCTGTTAACAGAAAATTCTGAATTTTCAGAAACCTTTCCGCAATTCCATTCGTATATTAATGGAAAATCTCCGTTCTCACTTTTTCCGTATCCGTATGACGAGAAATTTCCTCTAATACTGTAGTAACGATTCGTGGAAATACTTGAGATTTGATTAACTTTCAAATTTCAATCGTCCGTCGAATTTTGAAGTTCTGTAGCGAGTTCGGATATTGTGGATAGCATATCACATAGATTTCGTTTGTTTTTTGTGGCCCAGGATATTTCTCCTTTCCTCTATTTGGTGCATCAGCTACTTATTATATAATGTGTTACTGTAAGAAACCGGGTGCTTATTGTACAGATGATTATACGATGTCTGCGTATCCGTCTTTGGACAACTTAAGACAAAAGCTATTATAGCTATTGAGAGTAAATTTCATATTTAGTTTGTGTGTGTGTGTGTGTGTGTGTGAAATAATACTATAAAAAGTGCATTTCACCTTTTTTAAAGATAAATGAGTCATTGCCAGTTTAAAAAAATCATGTTGCAAAGCAATTGGTTGCTTCGAAAAACCACGATGAAAAATGCTTAATATTTGAAAAGTATAATTAATATTTAGGAAAAATAAGTAAATTACAAACCTATTCAGAAAAATAATAAGCTCCAACACAAAATAAAATGACTAAATCCCTCACATTAATGACAAAAAACAAAATTTCCTTGTCGTGAGATTCGTTTTATGACATACGTGAGTCTGGTTGCCGAGTGTTTGTGGCTCAGTTGGTAAAGGCACAAGTTGCCTGTCCGGCGATCTATGGCGTCCGGTGTTCAATCCTAACCGCGACGGCTAAGTGCTGTGCATGCTTGTTGATTTTGCGGAATTTCAGTTTAAGTACGGAAAAACCAGAAATTGATTTTTTCTGAAATAAACGGAATTTCTGAAAATCACGGATACCTACCGGCAACTTTGCTGCAAGTTATTTTCAGAAATTTTCCGTGAATTCACACCACTTACTTTTTTACAGTGTAGAGACGCTCAGGTCTCGGATTATCATCAAAGAAATCCCACCTGTCACGCAACCCTGCATACCATTGGAAAACTCTGCTGCGGGGTAATGCTGTATTCTCCAAGTTTTTTAACATTCTGCAAGTTTGAGTAGCTGATTTACCAAGTTTCTAACAAAAACGGATGTTTACTCTCTGCTCTTCCATGGCCGAAATGAAATGGGACGAGAACGTTTGCTATGATTCCGTTAATGCCCGCCTGCCGCCTGTCGGTACCGGTATAAACGGGTTTCCAGCCGTTCGCTGATTGGCCAACAACACTCATCTTGCATACACGTAATATTTTTCTCCAACTACTGCTACGTCAGTTATGCGGTCAGTCCTGGAATTCATTGGACGTAGCTTGTATGAAGTGACTATCAAATGCGAAAAGTTCCGTTGATAATGTCACAAGATTAGAAATGTCTATGCATTTCAACGGTTGCTCTGGCTTTTCTAAATTTTTCGCCAACCCATTCGCCAAATTCAATGTTTTTTCGCCAAATATAATCTGAAGTCGCCAATTTTTTTTTTTTTTACACTGTCCATTGGAAACATAAAAGCCATTGAAAAAAGTGTAATAATACAAAAACAGTAGGCTGTAGATTCTTTACAATTAAGCAAAAAAATATTATGTCACAGATCCCGAATCCTAACAAAAAGAAACAGACACTTATTTTCAATTTTCAATTTATCACTACCAATAAAATTTCTAAACAGAGAATAGACAGGATAAATTTAAAATTAATTAAAAAATTCTGTATTGCATTTATTTTGTAGCTTGGTTCTAAAGGAACCAATGTAAAAAAAAAAAAAATACAGATGTTGCTGAAAAATTGCACTGTATTACTTATAAAACTCATCTAATAACTATTCTCATATAAGTCGTGCAATATTGGTTGATACTTCACATCAAAAGATAAGAAATCCACAAATATTATCTCATATAAAAGATTTTATATTGATTTTTAAAATATTCTTGATATTGTGACGTCCCAGCAAAAGCAATCTTTTTAAAAATATTGGTTTTTCTCGGACGTAATTAAAAAACGTAATCGCCAATAATTTTGCCAAAACAATTTTTCTTTCTCAAGTTCCGATCGGGAGCGCGACACTGCATTTAGTGATTCTAGATTAATTTGTACATCGGCCGTAGCATAAAAACAGAGTAAAATCACACAAAATGAAGAAATATAGGCACAGCAAAATATATGCTATTCTTTCTCAAAGTATCTTTCTTCGGATGATACTGTCCCATCGTTCAGTCCACTTTTCAAAGCATGTGTGGCGAAGGCATTTTGTGAAAGCTGACCCCATGTACAGCTTGAATAACGTCAGCATCTGTTGCGCCACGGAGCTTCTCCTTTGTTGGAAACAACCACAAATCGCACGGCGCGAGGTCAGGATTGTAGGCAGGCTGTGGCATGATTTCAATACTGCATTTCGTAAGAAACTGTTGAACACAAGCAGCCACATGTGTGCGGGCGTTATCATGGTGTAGGATCCACTTGTCCACCAGTTCCGGTCGGTTAATCGATGTGTGCCGTGGCAAACACTTCAAGACTGAAGTCTAATACTCAGCACTGACAGTAATTTGTGGAAGAACAGCATGCATGGTAGACTACACCTTTATGATCAAAGAAAATTATCGTCATTACCTTCGTAGCTGATTTGGCTGTGCGGACTTTTTTCGGAGGAGGCGAGCCTGTGTGTTTCCAGACACTCACTGCGCGCTTCGTGTGGGGGTCGAAATAGTGGACCCATGTTTCATCGGCAGTTATTACACTGTTTAGAAAGTTTGGATCCTTTGCAATCACTCCTGAACTCTGGCTATCAATTGTTTTCTCGTCAGGTGATGAGGCACACATCTGGAACACATACGATGCAGCAGTAATTTGTCGCTTAGAATGCAGACGTTTTTGAAACATTAGTTGACGCTGCTATGTCTCCACGCGTCATTCGTCGATCTTCTTGCAGGATTGCCCAAACGGTGTTACAATACACTCCGTAACAGCACTTTCAGGTCGACCAGGCCTAGGAGGAAGTTCAGCCGACAAACGCCATTTTCTGAAATCATGGTGCCATCTAAAAATCGTTGACTCACCCAAACATTTATCTTTGTAAGCTTTCTTCATTAAATCAACTTTTTCTGGAGCCATTTTACCCAAACCATAGCAAAATTTTATCGCAGAACGCGTTTTACTTCTTAACTCTGAATCACTCAACTTCATAGAAGTATGACGAAATGCAGACGTACCTTAAACAACTGCGCAATAACAAAACCAAAATAGTCTGCCACGGCTAATAACTGTTGCCATAGATTTTTCCTTAATTCAATTAGTCGTCTGTATGCGTGGTTATTTTACCCCTTCGCACTGTTGCCAACTCAAAAAAATACTCTCAGTTTTTACGGAACTGTCTTTATACTATGCATTTAGTGATTCTAGATTATTTTTTATGGTTTCTAAATTAGAGGCAGAAAACGTAAGGGTTACGATTTTATTTTCTGATTGCCTCAATCTCCATGTCGAAGAAGAATGAGAATAATATTATGTAAAGCTGGTTCACTGAGTGCGTAAAAATGAAAAAAAAGTTGGAAGTGGAACGTTTAGCCGCATGTCTTTGTTTATACTTTTCTTTCTTCCACGCTTTTTGAGTACCTTCGCGTGTGTTAGAATTAATAGTTGTGCGCTGAGGGGAACTGACAGCATTGTTAGAGCTGCTCAGGAAATCACAGAAACTTATATATAAAAAGTAAAAAACCGAAAGCTTCTAATTTGTGATTAATATCACGGAACAATTCATGGAATAAGGAAGAAACAAAAATGCAAATTTCCCTTTGCCGGGTACATCGAGCTGCTTTCAAAAATCCTTTTCTTAATCGATCATACTTATCTCGAGATTAGATATGAAGCTCGACCTCGGAAATGCGTGAACCTGCGTGGGGTATTGTGAGCCATGACTGGTGGACCGAAGAGGAGGACCTTAGATGTGAAGATTAAAGAAGACGGTTTCGGCCTACTTCATTTCCTATCTCTTTTATCTCGAGACACCGCACAAGATGAATGAATAGGATGATAGACTAATACTTCGCGGACGGGATTAAAATTAGTTCTATTTTTCTGATCTTACCTCTGACCTCTACAAACAGTGCAGTCCCTTACTCATTTCGTGATCCTCATTTTGATAGATTCTGCTAACAAAGAAAATGTCCCGGCATTCCAATTTTCACCCCGGTTATGCAACGCCCTGTACGTAACGTGGAATCACGTATATACTCCGATTCTTACGACGCTTTTGTTTTGGAATATCTTCTGAGCATGCGCACGAATATGCAGTTGCCTACACTCAAGAACGTTGCCAAGGGATGCGAGGGTGGGCTAGAACCCATACTGAAATTTTTCTTGCCCACACAATTAAAGATGTGCCATTTTTCAATTTCTTAACTTTAAAATATACAGAGTGTGAGTCGAAAGCTTTGCAATATTTGGATCACTTTATGTATTCATACGTACCTTTACGACGAAGCACAAAGTATAGGACAACATGTTGCACCGTCTTTAGCCATCTGTCTGCCAGTTCTTCGATTCCGCGGAGGTACCAGTTTTTGTCCTTCGAGGCGAAGAACTCCTTCATCCGAGCTGCTACCTCCTTCTGGTTGTTCAAGTGCTACATGCGAAGGAAGTGGGCCATGGACCGGAACAAGTAATAATCCGACGGAGCATGATCCGGACTATATGCTGGATGTGGCTTCAGTTAGATGCTCTCAAGTTCCTAGAGTATTCCCCGGGTCGTTCGCACGGCATGAGGCAGATCGTTGGCCTGCTGTAGGACAGCGCATTTCCTGTTCAGCAGTGCCTGGTACTTCTCCAAAACGGCATTCATCCACTCCAGCTGTTCAGAGTAGAGGTTGGCGTTGATGGTCCGACCGTCTATAACAAATTCGTAATGGGTTATCCCCTCGAAATTTCACCAGACGCAGAGCATCACCTTGTACTCCACGCTCCCACGCTTGGCAACAGGATCTTGAAGTTGGCCCGCGCTCAATCACTGCCGTTGTGTGTTAGGATTACGGAAATAGACCCACTTTTCATCGCACGTGACAATTTTCTTGGTGAAACTTACATCGCGCGGGTTTCCTAGGAGTTTCGTGCACACCTCCATTCGGCGGCTTGCTTCAGCTGGCATCAGTTCGTGCGGCAACTCCTATAGACCTTGCTGAGGTCCTGAAAGTGACGAACCACGTTGTTCTGTAATATACCCAGCTCGCCTGATAATCTCCAAGTGCTGGTTGCCGGATTTGACTCTATGGCCTGGCGCACAGCCTCCGAATCCACGGTTCGCGGCCTACCTGACCTTGGCTGATTGTAGAGGTTTCTGTCACCTGAGCAAAATTACTTGAACCATCTGGTTGCGGTGCTATGGCCTACGGAACCTTCCCCTTTCGCATGACTAATGTTTCGTGCTGCTTGAGCAGCGTTATGGCAGAGTTCAAACTCGTAAAGCAAAAATTCTCTAATTAACCGGTTGTGGCTGTTCATCTTTTAGGCGTCCCAACCACAGACAGAACGACTATATGCGATGCTGTTCACGGCAACCACTACCACTTTATATCCCTTTCGACTGACTGCAGTGCGCGACTTGAACTAGTTTAAACACGTGACATACTCGCCGCAGCACATGCGTTTATGCAAATATTGCAAAACTTTCGACTCACCCTCTGTATTTATGCTGTGGCAAGGGATTATAGCTTTACAGTGTATGGATGGAAGATGTGCGCTTAAGGGAAGTGTTATAAGGATCTCTGAGATTTTAAAGACTTTTGGCATTAATTATTTTTCATGTAAGGTCAGCCGGCAGGAAAGTGTTCGAAGGGGATTTTTTTTTCTTTTTTTGATTGGAGGTTTAACGACCACCGTGAGCAACTCAATGGGCTATAAGCAGTCGCCCGTCCCTAATTTAGGGTCACTGGTTCCAGGGAAGGGAGAGGACCAGTGCCGTAAGACAAACACAACATCCATGCCTCACCGGGATTCGAACCCGGACCCCTTACGGACGAATGATCAGAGGCCATCGCTTAGACCACTGCGCCACCGGGGCGGCTCGAAGGGGATTTCATGGCGGCAGCTGTTAGACGTGCAGCCTTCCTTAAGGGACGAAATCGTTTTATTGGCCAACGCTGCAATCATGGGCATTATAGTCAGCAAACGAATCCAGACTGCTTAATCAGTTTATTGCATCAAAGGCGTCAGTGAGCGAACCCCCTCCTTTTAGTGGGGAGGAAAAAGGCTCAAAGACGCAGGGGTCATGCTTCAAGACGTACGGACAGACGCAGAGGTCAGGGCGGAAGAGAAAGAAGTCTAGAGAGGACTGAAGCTCGGAAAGATGCTGTGAGGATCAGAGATTTTTTCGGATACCGAGCGAGGAAGGAGGTCGAGTGGAAGATTGCTTCGGAACTTGGAAGCGAAAAAGATAAGTGAAACAGGAGAGAAATTAGGCAGAATTATGGAGTATGAAACAGAGTTGGAAACGAGTCAAAAATTTTGGACCAAATCTGCTTTGAACGATAAACTCGAATACATCATCATCATCAATTATTATCAATCCATTTCTGGATGAAGGTCTCCCCAAGTTTCTTCCACAACAGACTGTCTTGGGCAGTCTCCTCCATCCACCCACCTCCCACGTGGTAGTCTTCTGTTGTTGTTTTTTTTTTCCTGTCTCTTAAAATCCAGTCTAAAATGTCGGTTGCTCATAGGTGGTCCGTTCTCCTGGCAATATGTCAAAGCCCGGGTCTGGTTAATTTGCCCGACGTTTACTTCACCGAAGGGTCACTTGACCGAAAATCTGCCGCCCCGGTGGCGCAGTGGTCTAAGCGATGGCCTCTGATCATTCGTCCGAACGGGGTCCGGGTTCGAATCCCGGTGAGGCATGGATGTTGTGTTTGTCTTACGGCACTGGCTCTCTCCCTTCCCTGGAGCCAGTGACCCTAAATTAGGGACGGGCGACTGCTTATAGCCCATTGAGTTGCTCACGGTGGTCGTTAAACCTCCAATCAAAAAAAAAAAAAAAAAAAGACCGAAAATCACTTCACCGAAAAGATTGTTTCACCAAAAGATCACTTGATCGAAACGTTCATTTCATCGAAAGCTCATTTCACCGAAGGGTCAGTTTATCGAAAACTTTGGATTTCATTACAGGATCTGTTGAAGCATGGTACAAGTTCGGCAGACAGACCACCGAAGCGTTAGGGGATCATACTCAAATTGCACTTTTGATTTCTCCGTGTCACAGAGAACGCAAAGATTTAGTTTTAACACAAAAATAATTAATTTTAAGGCCTTTTTAGCAAATTTTAATCATGTTCATAAGGTTTGCATAAAAAGTAAAATTAATAATGTTGCACATTTTTTCAAACAAAAAGAATCAATATTAGGTCTCTGGGCCTTACGTTAGGCCTTTTTACCCAATTTTAATCGTACGAACTCATGTTCATAAGGTTTACGTAAAAAGTCAAGTTAATAATGTTGCACACTTTTTCAGGCAAAAAGAATCAATTTTAGGACCCTAAATCTCGGCTTAGGCCTTTTTAGCAAATTTTAACCGTGCGTGCTCATGTTCATAAGGTTTACATAAAAGTTACTTTACATTTTATGTAATGCTTATATATGAGTAGGGTTAAAATATGTTAAAATGCCCTGTATCTAGGCCTACGGTCAAACTATTTATGTTTTGCGATTGAATAAAAGTGGAACATTTTTTACTTGATTTACTATATGTAACCCTTATGAATATGAGCTCGGAGGAATAAAATTTGACAAAAAGGCACAGATCTAGGCCTTATAATTAATGTTATATTTCGAAAAACCTACTCATGTGGAGGTGTTTCATAGGAATTAAATGTGTATTTTTTATACAATCCGATAATGTTTAAGTGGCCAGTATTCCAAAAACCCGCACCACACTCCAACACATCTGTAACAACAAAATTCTAAGTTTTCGATAAACTGACCACTCGGTGAAATGATCTTTCGATATAATGAACTTTTAGGTAAAGTAATCCTTCGGTGAAATTAACTTTTCGATCAAATGTCCTTTCGATGAAATGAACTTTCAGGTGACCCTTCGGTGAAATGTACCTTTCGATCAAGTGATTTTCGGTCAAGTGATCTTTCGATAAAGTTAACGATACCCGTCAAGCTCATTACCATTTCAGAGGTTTTACTCTTATAGTGATGTCTTCCGCTCTTGTTATTTTCCTTATCCACGAGTTCCTGCATTTATCTTTCTTGGTTACACCAAAAATTCATCTCTACAAGCTCTTTCACTTGTCAGCAGTCTTTGTACAGGGGTTGTCCAAAATAATGGAAACACCTCGCTGAAAACAGTGACTTTGGTATGTGCTGCTTCTTGAGTAAAACGAACATGTAGCTACAATTTTTTTTTTGGAAAAAAAGTGTTGCTTATAGTCTCAAGGGTCTGTGCGATTGCATTGTAAATCAGTGTTTGCATAATTTCGTTCCAGGTGAAGGCACAATGAGTGACCTGTCGGAGTTCCAAAGAGGGCAGATTGAAGGAGCCCGTCTGGTTGGTACGTCGGTAACCACAGTGGCTCAGGTATTGGGGGTATCAGAGGTACCGTGTCAAAGGTCATGACAGCATACAATGTTCATGACCCAACATCATCTGCAAGACACAACTGTGGAAGGAAAACCAAACTCACTGCGAGAGACAGGAGGACATTAAAGAGGATTGTGACCGCAAAGAGGAAGACCACGACGACGAAAGTGACTGCTGAGCTTAATCTCCAAAATCTATAGTGTCGACCCATACCGTACAAAGGGAATTGCATGAGCACAATATTTACGGCAGAGCTGCGATTGCAAAGCCCTTGGTGTCCCAGGTGAATATGAAACGGACTATAGTGGTGTCAGGAACATAAAATGTGGACTGCAGATCACTGGAAACATGGCTTGTTTTCCGATGAATCAAGTCTCTCACTATTCCCCACCACAGGACGGGCTTACGTGTGGAGAACCCCAGCGGAAGCCTACAACCCAGACTGTCTCCTTCCTACAGTGAAGCATGGGGGCGGTTCCGTAATGGTTTGGGCCATGATCTCGTGGTTTGCAGCAGGTTCCATTATCACCTTACTCGGACGGATCACTAGCGGTGACTATGTCACTCTTTTGGCCGACCATGTGCATTCAATGGCGCAGACATTGTTTCCCTCAGGGGATTGCAACTTTCAAGATGATAATGCCCCGATTCACAGAAATCGAACTGTTCAATCATGATTTGAGGAACATGAGGATGAAGTTGCACACCTTCCCTGGCCTGCACAATCACCGGACTTAAACATCATTGAGTCCCTGTGGTCTGTGTTTGAAAACAGAGTGCGATCCCGTTATCCTCCTCCGGCGTTTCTCACCGAATTGGAGTAGTTTCTGCTGGAAGAATTGTAAAACATACCACTTTCCAGGACTTGTATGCGTCCATACAAGTCACTTACCACCATCCAGGACTTGTCAATAGAGAAAAACATTATTTTTAAATATGAAAAAGTACTCGGAAGAAACATTTTATGAAAACGTAACACTCAAGTTCACACAAAAGGAAAGAAGAATGGAGTTCATGTACAAGTAAGTGTTCAAATCCTAATCCTCATAATTATTTGTTATGTTAGCAATGGCATGTACCTAAAATTTAGAAAAAAGTTACTTTATTTACTTAACAATTAACAATTTAACTTCGCAATTAAAAAAACAGTACTGGGGGAGGGGCGCGGGTGAGATAGCACAGGTCTCCGACTCAAGATACGTCACTGAGAATAAACAGGAACTGACAGCATCTTGTCTGAGGTGGATCGAACCAAAATAAAATAAAATGTGATGACTCTCGCTGGATCGCAAGTACGTAGTTAAGTCCAAAAGGTAAAGGCAATATGAAACTTACGCGGTAACCGCAACGGATAGAAGCTGACGCAATGCAACACATTCGCAGTGACCTATGGGTAGTTCGAACACACACAGCGCAGCGCTCTGCCGTTAGTCTAATTGAAGCCAAGATCAAATAAACATGGACGCTGCGCTGCGGGAATGCGCCATCCATTGTTGAACAATGTGCCGTAATGAGATTTTTCTGGACAGAGTGAGTGAAACCAGCTGAAATTCATCGAAGGATGTTGGCGGTTGATGAGGTATTGATTAGTGAGGATACCCGTCCTATATAACGGCCGGCAGGCTAACCTGATCTGAATCAAATGCGCATGGGACGCTCTGGAAAGTTATATTGCACAAAATGAATTCTCCACCAAAAACCATTTCAGTTCTTTTCAGGGCTGTCCAGCAGAAATGGGACAATTTACCCCAAGAGCTCCTGAAGCGCTTGGTGCCAAGAATGACAGCATGCATTGCGGTGCACGACAGACATTTTCTCGACTGAGAATTTCGCCAAGTAGTATGTTTTACAGTGCTGTCGGAAGAGTGCCACTAGATGAAAGATGAGTTACCTACCTCCATCATAGCATTCTATTATAGTAGTTTACCTTCTTTATAGCATTTTAGTCTGTTTCTATCTCTATAACATATTACCCATGATTTTTGACGTCGTGCATTTCATTTTACTGTTGCTATTACTATCGGTTCCACTTACAGCTTCTTTTTCAGATTTTGACTGGTCAAAATGTAACTCGTTCTTAAGTTTTGGACAGCGGTGTATAAATGTCGCCGATTTTTGAGTATTTAAATGTTCTTTCAGTTTGAAAACCTTAAAAGTTTGATATTGTTGAGGATATTTGGTTCAAAAATTGCAGCCACTCTCTCTCTCTCTGGCATGACGGCAAAGAGAATATCTTTATAGAACGTATTCCTTTTAGTTTGTGTGGCCGGGACGGAAACTACATGTTTATCAGGGGTAAAACGCCCGGCACTTTAAACTAAAGAGTGAAACGAGCAAGAAGCGGTTATGATGCAGTATAGTCTGTCTATTGACACGGGTGGGGAAAGAAAGAAGATGCTAGCCAGAGAGATTTGTGGTGAACTAGAACTGCGTTCAACTCTGGAAAAACCTTGCAGAGATTGACCGAAGTCCGCCGCCGAAGAAAGTTCTCTTGTTGGGACGTCTGCCGTGTGTGAAGAATGCTGAATAGACATTGCTGAGGAAGGAGAGCGACCCTTGAGATGGGAGATGCTTTCAGCCCTGTGTGTGTGGGTGTATGTCGGTGTGAGTGCGTGGGTGTGTCTATCTCCAGGGCAAGATTAAGGTGAGATCTATAGCAGAGCTGAGTTCGGGCTCAACTTTCGGAGCCCGAGCCCGTGTATATCAGCCTGAGCCCAAATGTTATATTGCAAGATAGAGCCCAGGCCCGAACAAGCCCGAAAATTGGCTAACCTGTTCAACTATTAATAAAAAAATATCTCCTTTTCGACACTTCCACTCTATCCTCCTCCTCCTCCTGCAGTTAACCAATGTATTTCTCAAATAGGGAGTCGGGAAGGGACCTCTGTTTTTATAGTGTAACTGTACCATTTTCTTGGGTCTTGCGTTTCCACCAGAAGTGCTTCGAGCGGGCGGTGCTGCAACTGTATGTTGCTCAAATAATGCGCTGCAATATCTACGTTGCTAAATAGAATTAGCATGGAGCTACTGCATGGAGATAGGGGTAAATTATCGTCGGCATGGTGTCAACTATCCAATATCCATAGTTTTTGAAAAAGCTTTTTCTTCTCTGCAGAAACACATTAATGCGCGGCCTATGGCATTTTCTACCCAAACCCGGAATATAAAGCCATCTCGAATGCCCGCTCACCAACCAGAACCAGTTGTCGAAGAATTCCCTTTACCAACTATAAAATGTCATTTGCTAAATCATATAAAATCGCATTTATATATAAAAAAATTATCTCCCTCTCTCTAAGAGCCCGAACCGCAGTAAATATTCTACAGCCCGAGCCCGATTCGAGCCCGGGCTCTGCATCGGGCTCGCGCTCAGCTCTAATCTATAGGGGCTATGGCCTTGGGTCACACGATTACCAAGAGCCAGGATACATGCCTTGGCAAATAACAGAGAGAGAGAGAGGGAGAGGTTTATAAAATAGTTATAGTTTTGTTTTGTACGATTTTCACTTGATGAGAAACAGAAGCAGGAAGACGAACAGATTTCAAAGCAGTGATTCACAAAGAGTAAAGGTTTCAAGTCGCTGTGTGCATGGAATCGGCGAGACAGTTTCAGCATTTTCACTACCATCCACAAACACCTCCCTGTCTGCACTTGAAACCGTTAGTGGTCGATGTCCCCTGTGGCTTCGCATTACATAACAAAAAAGATACAGTAAGTAAATGATGCTAAAACATAGGAAATCCATGAAAAAGTCTAGGAATCTTAAGCTTATTTAACGCATGTTCTTGTGAGGACAATGGAAAATACAGTGACTTATTACGTATTAAAATTCTGCAGATAATTTCATAGTTTTGAAAAATGCACTACGTATTAAACATCACAAGCATATGCCACAGTTTCGTGTTTTAACGGACTTCATAATGATTCTCAGTCAAATTCTTTGGGGGCCCACTCATATATTTTAGCCTAGGGACCCACTCCAATGACTTAGCCTAAGAGCCTACTAAGGCCTTAATCCGGCCCTACTTGTATCCCCCCTCCCCTCATTTGCAAAGAAGCAAACGTTTCTGATTAACAATGTGGATATGTCCATTGTATGCTGTGAGACTAGTGTAAAACATTTCTTTCTCTTGGAAATGGACTAGGTAAGTAGACTCTTATTTTTATTCTTGGACATGGAAGACCTTACAGGCTGATGGGCGTTTATTTAATATAAGGCCCTCTGTGCAAATAGTGATGTACATAGACAGCTCGGTTTGTAAATAAACCGCTGTACATAAAATATTGCATTCTTTTCTGCATGTTTTGGAGTTGGCTGCAGAATTGTCTAATCTAGGGATCCGCTTCCCAGCCCAAGTGTATAACGAAGCAAGTCGTAGTGGTTCCGGGAGTTAAAAATCCCGGCCACCCGGTAGCAATATCTTAAGGCAATTTTATAAGCCCTTTAATAGCATAACAAAATATGAATGTATCATTTCTAGTTACGCGACTGGTTTGACGAATAAGACTGACCCTAACTTTGGCAGCCCAAACCGCGAGCCGCTGTTCTTGGGACTTTTGTAGCTGGAAGCAATTGTCACACAACTTAATAAAACTTAAGTCGAAATAAATATGAAATATTAAAATCTACTGAATATGCCGAGGTATGCCAAATCATGTTAGAAAATGACACGTTGTAAATGTCGTACTAAAACGAGGTACCTTCCTTTTTTCTCTAATCACATAAAAAGGGTACACAGAGAGCTTGTTACCTTGGGAAAACACCTATGTAAAAGTTTCAGTCTATTAACCAGAATAAGTTTTCGAATAAGTAGAAAATATTCCATATATATAATGGAAAAATGACGCTGCTAAAATTATATACAGTTTATTTCGGCAGTCAAATTCCTTCTGCTTAAATGAATGTTTTCCACACAAAGAAATAAATAAATAATATGCCCCTAAAGCCCCAAAGTAAATAAACCATTTTCCTTGGGATGCATTGCTTACCTTTAAAACCGTATGCAAGCCCTACATTCTTAATAGTCGCGTAATTACTTTCCATTCCATAAATTTTTAATTTGTTATTTTTCCAAACACTTTTGTTTGGCGGAAGATACCAAAAGCATAAGTGACGTGAAAGCCTAACGAGGAAGTCTGCATAAATTCCAAGGTGAATTTTATGATAATGAGTGCAATTAAGGTCTGCTCCCATTGGCGTTCTAAATATTTTGACAGCTCTTGCAGCGTAACAAAAGATCAATAAAAAAAAAAAAAATAAACAAATGAACGATAAAAAAAATTTCACCGCACTTTCTTGTTTCCTACAACACGATGAGGCGCAGTTATTGCTGTTGATATAAAATGGCTGAACGCACTGATGCACTCGTTCGCGTTTGATGAAACAATGGAACGTTTTTAATCTTCCATCTGGTTTTTATTTATGCATTACCTACAGATTTCAAGAGCTTTAAACCGTGCGGTGAACAATGAGAAAAGCAAATTAAGACAGCGTCAGAATGAAATTTGTAGAAACTGAATGAGTAAAAGCCGATCTCTCTTTCTAATACCGGAACTCAAAGAACTAGCAGGTGGGAAAGATATTGTTCCCTATAAGCAGCAGTTCTTCAACTGGTTTTTATGCAGCATATGAAAAGCAATTTTTTCTAGGGAAATTTCTTCTTCTAGATTCATGAAGGATCCTTATTTGGTCTTGAAGAAAACTCCCAGCTTAATCTGTTTTTTTTTCGTTGTTGTTGTTTTATTTACCACAGGTATCAACCACATGGTAAAGGAATATTCGTTCCATTTTTGCACCTGGTTGGTCGCCTACTTACTTTTGCTTTCCACCTCATGTTTTTTTTTTTTTTTGGTCTTTTTTGCAAAATGACTGCTCATAGGCCTACAAAATTTAAATCACTAAAAATTGGAAGTTTCTGGTCGAGCCTAAAGGTATTTGATGAGCTGATTACAAAAATGACTACGTCGTCCCAGTGATCTGAGCACTGACTTCTGAACATTCGTCTAAGACGAGTCCCGGTTCGAACCTCGGTGAGGCATGGATGCTGTGTTTGTCTTACGTCACCGACTCTCTCCCTTCCCTGGAAACAATGGCCCTAAACGGGCGACTACTTATTTGCTCACGGTGGTCGTTAAAAATTAAAAAAAAAAAAAAAAAAAAACGGTTTCCTTAAGACCAAAAGAATTTTTCACAAAACGGATGTGAAGATATGGGAAAATACAGAGCATGTTCACAAACTTTTAGAATGATTTTCTAGCAATATAATCAATATTTAAAATAAAATTATTTCTTAAATCTTCTGATAGCACTTTCTCTGCACTATGAACCTACATCTAGATTTCCAAGATAACAGGTCATCTCTTAAAATTGGCAGTGGTATTTTATTCCACTGATTTCCATAGTCCAATCATTGCTTTAGGTCTGAGTTTAGAAAGCGCTCTTTTTAGCAGTCCGAAGGCACAATAGTATATTGGTGACACATCAGGGAACTTTGAAGGAATACGAGCAAAAGATACAGACTTTATATAAGACTTTTTTTTTTTTTTTTTTTTTTCGTTCTTTCAAAAAATAGAATGGTAGATTTGGATGTATGACTGGTAGACTTATCCTGATAGAGCGCGTCTTTGAAGACTCCGTGGATAAAGGAATAGTACTTCCTCTTTGAATATAGGAGTTAAAACATTATTTTGATAATATGTAGAATGGCTTTTTTCATTCTTTTCAACTTTTCTTAATTTTAATTTCCCATTGTACAAGAAACCAGCAAGAATCATGTATCCTTAACTGGAACTTTCTTTGGACTCTTGGAACAAAGTTTATTAGTCTTTTTCTGCTCTTTCGCGATAGTATTAGGTGTACAAATAAGTTTTAACGCGTTTTAAGACAAAGCAACATGTAATTTGAGAGAAAACAACAATACCTTTACGAATCAAAATATGCGCAGTCATTATCTATCATCATCTGACAACGGTCGGGCAGCTGACGGATTCCAGCCATGAAGAATACTTCATCGTGTGACGCGATGAAGTAGTCAACCCTTGTTTGCACTTCGTCACATATCCGGAACGGTACAGAAGACAAACCATGTTGCATCGATCGGAATAAATGACAGTCTGAAGGGGCTGTGTCGGGACTATACGCCGGGTGCTCTAAAACTTCCCAGCCAAGAGCCAATAACGTTTCCTTGACCGATCTCGCGACATGCGGCCTAGCATTGTCATGCAGTAATTTCACGGGACGCAATCATTTGCCTGTGAATGGACGTTTCTGATAGATTTCCTGGTTCAATCGCAGCAATTGTTGCTTGTAGCGTTCAGTAGTAACAGTTTGACCCTGTTTCAATAGTTCATAATAGAGCACACCCTTCATATCCCACCAGATGCACAGCAGAACTTCCTTCGAGTGAATATTACGTTTCGATGTCGAAGTCGTTGCTTCATCGGGGTCTATAGTGTTTTTTTGCGTTTAGGATTGTGGTACCATATCCACTTTTCATCACCCGTAACGATTTTCCACAGGAAAGACCGTTTATTCAAAAGATTCGAACACTTCATGACACGCTTATCCTTTTTCCTCTGGCTCAGGTCATGTGGTACCCATTTTCCTTCCTTCTGAATCTTTCCCATTGCGCGTAAACGATTGGAAATGGTTTGTTGAGTTACCCCCAGTTGTTCTGCTAGTTCTTTTTGCGTTTGAGACTAATCTTCATCCAGCAATGCTAGCAGTTCATCATGTGCAACCTTCTGCGTGGCGCCGCTACGTTCTCAAATCACTAACATCAAAATCACCTGCTTTAAACAGTCTAAACCAAAACTCACACGTGCTCTTAGATACAATATTCTCACCCAGAACAGATCGATGCACATGCTTTTGCATCACTTTTTCCTTGATGAAATCTGAACGAATGCAGTGTCGAATAAATGCAGTATCGGTTGCCATCTTTCACCTACCGATGTGCAAATGCGTTTGACTGTTGGGCAAACTTCTGTGTCACATTTTATACTCTGGACCAGTTACAGTCACATGACAACAACGCGGGGGAATGTTGGATATGCAAATTAGCGGTATAAGTCACACAAAAAGAAGCTTTAAAACTTATTTGTACACCTAATAAATCGACCTTTTTTTTGGTACAGTCGTTTAGGTAAATCCATGCTTCATCAATAGTCACAATAAATTTCCATCTATCTCTGGCTAAGTGATTTTCATAAAGAAGTCTACATTGTGTTCTACGCTTAGCCACGTGCCTCTGTAAAAAGTGGTGAACTTTTTTTTTTTTTTTTCAGATTTAAATCTTTGTTTATTACCTTGTTTACAGTTGATACAACGATTTTTACCGATTTGGTGATTGCACCTTGGGTCGGTGGATTTTCTTTAAAGACCAAAGACCTTACTTTTAAAATAATCGTAAAAGTACGTAACTTCTTTGAATATTCGTTTGATGTTCTTTTTCCTCTTAAAAGCAATGCTTCACGATTTCCCCCTTCTATTATAAATAATATTGCTTATTTTACATTTGGAAATGTTAGTTCCATGATTTTCACAATGTTTTTTAATTACAAAATACGAATATTTCTCTTTGTAAAAGAGCAAAATGTAACATTCCATCCACAGCATGTTTACGTGCGCCATTTTCTTAACAGACTATATGTAACTGCACTAGATGTTTCTTTCAATGTTCATCTAACACGCTGTTGCCAGTTTCAATTCTTTGAACTTTTTATTTTCTATAATTTCTTATCAAAAATGTGAGCATCCTCTACATTTTGATCAAAAATTCGTTTTATTACAAAAACTTAAACATATTTTACGAACAAAAGCAGTTACAAAAAAACTCGCTGCAAATGCTATTTATACAGAGTGTCCCACTCGTTACCAAACCCGGCATTTCTTTAATAATATTAACACCAATGAAGATATTGCAACAAAATTTGAAGTGGACTTACCTGATTTCGTACAAAATGTGATGACATCGCAACATGTGCTGGAAGTGGCCACCATTAGTGTCCAGACAGCATTGAACCCGGTGCATCATATTGTGGAAAGTCTTTGCCAGTACGTTTGCAGTCACTGCCTGAATTTCTTTTGTGATGTTTGGTTTCAAGGCATCTATCGTTCGCGGTTTCTTTTGGCAAACTCTCCCTTTTAGATATCCCCATAAAAGGTAATCAGAAGGCGTTCGATCGGGCGAGCGCGGTGGCCATAGACCCTTCGAAATGACGCGGTCGCCGAAAAAGGACTGAATTTCTGCCATACTGGTGTGTGATGTCGCTCCTTCATGCTGGTAATATCTAATGGAGAGTTCTTCGTCATCCAATCGATTTACAAAGGTGCTGAAGATTTCCATATATGCAGTATATCGATACATTTTCACACGTGTGCGAACAGCCACGAGCACTCACTATCAACAACCGTATCGTGTAGAAGTAGACACTATCCGCGAAGTGACATAAAGCAGCAGAGAGGCACGTCCGGCTGGCTGGTGGACAGCACCGGGTTCAATGCTGTCTGGACGCAAATGGTGGCCACTTGCAGCACAAGTTGTGCTGCCATTACACGTTCCGCACGAAATGATGTCAGTCCACTTCAAATTTCGTTGCAACATCTTTATTGTTGTTAATGATATTAAAGAAATGCCGGGTTCAGTATCGAGTGGTATAAGAAATGCCGGGTTCAGTAGCGAGTGGTATAAGAAATGCCGGGTTCAGTAGCGAGTGGTATAAGAAATGCCGGGTTCAGTACCGAGATAGTATACAAGGACTTGTAGTACCCTGTATTTCATCATCATCATTGTCAATCATTATCAATCCACTGGTGGACGAAGGTCTCGCCACGTTTCCTCCACAACAGTCTGTCTTGTGCCAGTCTCCTCCATGTCACTCCCGCATACTTTCGAATTTCATCAACCCATCTCCCATGTGGTCTTCTTCCGAGTCTTTTCCTGTCTCTTGGAATCCAGTCTAAAATTTCGGCTGTCCATCGATGGTCTGTCCTTCTGGCAGTATGTCCAGCCCATTGACATTTCAGGGATTTAACTCTGATCATGATGTCTTCCACTCTTGTCATTTTTCGGATCCACGAGTTCCTCTTCTTATCTCTCCTGGTTACACCAAGTGTAGGGGTGAGACAGACTTTCGTGCTAAGTCCCGCCTTCTTTCCGATAGGCGTCCGTGAGTTAATTTAACAACTTCCCCCTACAGCAAAAAATCTGAGGTTCTCACTTTCGTATTTTATTAAGAATAAATTTATCATCCAGGCCCCTCTTCCTTCGCCTTTTTGTGTAATTATCCGCGAATCAAGGAAGGAAGAGAATGGCTACTGTAAGGCACTTCATCAACTTCAATAAATACTTCGTGAATAAGGAAGAGAACAAATTTAATGAATCAAAGTACTAGTGAGAGTCTGGTTCCGGTGCCAATGTCCGCGTCGACGAATTTGTGTCTCATGCATCGTCCGTCACAAATTGTTCAATCTCAAATCCGTTGCCCTAACGCCACTCTAATATACGAGTCGTTCCGACTCAACGCAGTCTTTCGTAACACTCTGTTTACGCTAAAAACCAGGAACTGCGTTCCTCGGAGCATAAAATCTCCACACGTCTATCAGTCTTCCAGACACTCGTTGCAAATCCTTTTCACTTTCTCCCGAAGCCTCCAGTTTCACGCAAATAACAGGAACTGCGGTCCTCGGAGCCTAGACGCCACACGTCTACCCGCCCTTCAAGCGCACCTCGCAATCCTCCTCCTCTCTCCGAAGCTATCTCTTATCCCCCCTCGCTCTGGAAGACCCCTCCTTTCTTTTTCGGCCCCCTCTATCACGAGGCGCTGACCTACTACGAGGCGCTGACCATGTCAGGTCCTGGAGCGAACCTGACCTTTGTCCGCAGGCCAACTTTCGTCGTATCCGCACCCCAGCCGTTCCTGCTTCTGGGAACTCGCTCGCCCTGGCTTATTGTCTCCGTGCCAGACGACCACAATAGTTCACATTCCTTCTAACGGTCTTCTGCACGTGGAAACCAGACTCTATACAAACAGAACAAAACATACAACAATACTGACATTCTTTCACATAAAGGACGTATTCTGTCTTCCCAGACAGGCTGGCGCCCTTCTAACCTTGGGTATTGCATATGCACAAAGTTAATGAAATAAAGTTATTTCCTGACTAAAAGAAACAGTTTTCTCCGGCGACATTTTGTAGTCCCTCTGCACGTGCCATAGGCTCTTTTTCTTCTTGTTTTATATACATAAATTAGCACTTGATCATATCTTAATTGTTATGCATCTCATTATTATTTTTCGGCCTTACACCAAGAATGCACCTCTCCATGCTACTTTGAGTTGTCTGCAGTCTCTTTTAGTTAAGGCCCACGTCTCTGCACCATACGTAAGCACTGGAAGGATGCATTGAACAAACACTTTTCTTTTACGACATAATGGCATATTGCTCTTGAAAATTATGCTGTTTCTTCCAAAAGCTCTCCAGGCAAGTTTTGTACGCCGATTAATTTCTTCATCAGTGTGACCCTCACTTGATATCTGCTGTCCAAGATAAACGTACGTGTCTGTTATCTCCAGCTTTTCTCCATCAATCGATAAATCTTCATTTCTTGTAAAAGCATTGAACATCACTTTTGTCTTCTGAAAGTTCATTTTTAATCTCACTTTTTTACTTTTGTCTGCAAGTTCCTGAATCATACGCTGCAGCTCTGATGGGGTAGTTGCAAAAATGACTACGTCATCAGCAAAACGAAGGTGGGTTAGATAATCTCCATTAATCTTTATCCCTTTGTTTTCCCAGTTCAGTGATTGAAAGACATTTTCCAATGTGGCATTAAAGAGCTTCGGAGATATGGTGTATTTATAAGTCATTATATACTATCTTTCTTCTGCCTTCAAAACTTTGGTACTTTTTCTTATACCCAGCTTGCGGGTCTTTTTCCATTCAGTATCTCCAAGCCATCATACTGAGGTTTCATCTTCCCTGGTATCATCGTTCCATCTCATTTATGTCTTGGTGGAATCTTTCAAGTTATTCCTTACTAATGACTAAGATTTTAAGGAAAATAGTCCAAATGAGCGTTCAGAATGTGCACTGAGCAAGCAGTCGCTTTGAATTTTTTAATATGTTTTCTATTACAGTATTTACTTGAAGTTTGGATTTCTGTAGTTTCTCAAGAACTTCTTTGCCATTTCATTAAAAGCACCCCAAGCTTCTGTTTCAACAGTTTCCATATTTTAGCATAAGTGATAGTGAATGGTTGTTCCATGACTCAATCACTCACTGTCATTTATGCACGGTCACTCACTGTCATTTAAGCCTTGTTCGCAGAGCAAAACGTAAACAAGATTGTTTGGAGTTAGTAAATCGATCTGCTATCACTTGTCCTCCGCCCGTTCTTCTAACGAGCGAAAGTCTGACGACGGTAGGTTGATTTTATGTAGCTGAACTGAGTCATTTAAACGTGTTTACTTTTTGCGGTGCGAACCAGGGCTTTGGAGGTAAGGGATCGTATTTGGCATGCGCGAGCGTAGTGTTCTACATATCATATTTATTTATTTATGTGTATTCATCTATTAGCTTGATTCTGTTTTCCTTTGTAACCGCCTGAAGAAGCCGTCCGTTGACGGGGAAAGCTTGCAGGAAGATTATATTTTTTCCTACACCAATAAATACGGCTTGTATTATATGTATTTGTTTGTTTTTGCTTTGGTGTTGACAACCCACAATTTACTCATCAACATAAATGAATTTGTCAAATCAAACTTCGTTGGGATCTTGACCCGTTGCCGGCTGTAATTGACGGAATGACTCGCCTAAGAAAATTCAACATTCAGTAGCATCCGCAAATAAGCTGTGTGAATTTCTCGCACAATACACACTTTAATTCATAGAACAGCTATTTACATAATTTATGAATGCTGATTTTTTTGGGTTCCATGTCACTACGACCAACAGATCCCATATTCCGATGGATGAACTTAAAAGTTCCCATAAGAAAAATCTCACACAGGAAAAGTACCCAACCGTTTTCAGTCAGGGACCGTACACAAATCATCATTTCAACTTTTACGCAGTTTATAGTAAAAAACAATTTCTGGGTTCGCCATTTCGATTTTCACCACAGTTTACAGTAAAATATGGTCTTACAATTAGTAGGATGGGGTGGAGGAAATTTCTGGGCGCAATAAATTGACATTACTTGTTATGTAAATTTTGGGAATGTGGGAATGACTGAATGAAAACTTTTAGAAGGGCATAGACGTTAGATCTAATAATATTTTCTACCTGAGTGATATCGCAATAGTAATAATCTGAAATGTTACGTAAACGTTATGAACATGAAAACGATGGAATAAAAAATCCGTCCCCGGAAATTTGCCCCACATATCTGAGCTACTTGTACCGCTTTATCTTGTTTTAAACTGCGTAAAAGTCGAAATGCCGACCCCGGAAATCCCCCCCCCACCACCCCACCCTGCTAATTGTAAGACCATTTTTTACTGTAAACTGCGTAAAAGTCGAAATGCCGACCCCGGAAATCATCCCCCACCCCCACCCCACCCTGCTAATTGTAAGATAATTTTTTACTGTAAACTGCGGTGAAAGTCGAAATTCCGCCCCCGGAAATTTCCCCCCACCCTGCTCTTGTAAGACCGTTTTTCACTAAAAACCGTGGTAACAGTCGAAATACAAACCCGGAAATTTCTCCCACCCCATCCCACTACTTGTAAGACAGTTTATTATAAACTGGCGTAAAAGTCGAAATGCCGACCCCGGAAATTTTCCCCCACCCCGTTCAGCTAGTTGCAAGACTGATTTTTTACTACAAACCGCGGTAAAAGTTCAAATGACGACCCCGGAAATTCCCCCTCATATCTGTGTTGTTGTACGGCTGCATCTTGTTTTAAACAGCGTGAAAATGGAAATGGTGACCCCTCACTTTCGATATTTTCTGTAAACTGTAATTTGCGCGCGGTCCCTGACTGAAAATGGGAGTTTTCCTATGAGGAACTTTTTCGAATGTGGGAGAGTTTTCCGATTACCATTCCGATGATCGATTCCGAAGCGGTCAATTGAACGTCCTGTTGAAGGTACACTGCGTAGCTGGCTGTGTATTAATTTGTTGTATTCAAGCAGCAAAGATAAAAAAAAATAAAAAATAAGAAGGCTACTTACAGTTCTCCTTGGCGTCAGCCATTGAAGTGTCCACTTTAGGACTTCTCGCACTAAACGCTTTTTCATTCACGATTTTATTTTACACTAAAACATTTACCACAATAAAACATTCTTATGGTAGTTTCAGTAACACCCGAAAAAAACCAAAAAAAAAACCTGAATTTTTAACAGGGCCGTAACTAGCAGGATGATAGAGAGGGCTCAGCCCCTCTGCAAGACAAGGCAAGCAAGCTCTTCCACCCCACCCCCCTTCCGGAAAATAGAGTTTGCTGTAAATTCTCTGATAGATGGTTTATGAAAACGACCTTTGTATTTCATTATAATAAATACTTTACTTTATAGCATAAATACTTTATTTATTCGGGTATTGTATTTTGTTTAAAAAAAACAAAAAACAAAATTGATTGCTACAGGGGGATGGATGGATAACTGAAAGGAAATGATTTTTCGATGTAAATCAGTAGGAACAGCTGTGTCAATAATTCTCTATCACACGACTGACGGTGTCATGTATTAGAGAAGAGAAAAATGTTTTTTTTTTTCTATTCTCTGGATAAGGAATTATAAAATGCAAATCTGCTGTTAAAAAAACTTCCTCGTGTTTTTTTTTTTATTGAGGGCTTAACGGGTTACAATCAGTCGCCCGTTCCTGGTGTAGGGCGACTGATTCCAGGTTGGAGTAAGAGCCTGTGCTTTAAGATAAACAACATCCATGCCTCACCAGGATTCGAACCCGCTTTATTTACCCCAAGTTTTTTTTTTTTTTTTTTTAACTTTCGAACCCGGAAGTTTTAGTTCTCTAGGTTAGGAAAATAGTAATGGAGGAAGATCAGAGAGAGAGAGAGAGAGAGAGAGAGAGATCAATTTTTTCCTGTTCATTGCTTAATTGTAAGTACCCGTGGTTATATATTCCTTTTTGTGGGAGAAAAGGGGTTTATTGGGAAGAATCTAAGGTCTCTTGGTTTTTGAGTTCGGAAGGGATGTGGCTGTTGACCACGGTAAGAGGTGAGAAGAAGCTATCTTGGACCACCGGCGAAGGAGAAGGCGTGTTAAAGATAGAGAAAAAGTAAAACCCTAAGAAGTGGAGTAGAAAGAGTCGGAATACGACATCCATGACTTTCTTCGACGACATTTCGCGGATCCCCTAAAGACGACCAGAATATTATTAAATAAGCTAAAACACTAAACAGTTTTTCCATTTTAGTGGGGAGTTGTTTTGCCTCCGGCTATAAGGAACCTAGAACTAAATCACCATCAACATTATTCAAAGATTTCAGTTTTAGTTCTTTTTTTCCATATTTTGTATCTTATCGTTTTCACTTTATGGAATGGAGAAATTATTTGCTTGTGAAGTAGATTAATAAAAGGAGAGAAAAAAGCTAAGCAAGATTTGCATTCGTAGAAAAATAGTTTGAAGGAGAATCCACCCCCCCCCCCCCCCAGAAGACTCTTTAGCCTGCCTCGATTTTTAAGCTTATGCGCGTTTCCACCTGAAGATTTTTTATGCGTAAAAGTTTGATAAGCGATTAAACTTTATCTGATTAAGCAGGGATGGCTGTATTTCTTTTATTATTCATACGAATTATTATTTATGGCTGAAGTTCTTTTTCATGAAGAGTCGCATGTCATGCATTTCAGCTAGACGTTTTTGAACAACGTTTCCTATCGGGGGAGAGGCAAGAAGAATTATTAAAGGTATTTCGTTAACTGCATTTAGAACTCGGAAGAACGAATCGGTCATCTGTTAACTCAAACGAAATACAAGACACAGATATCTTACCCGAAGAAATAGTATTGTCGTACACCGAGTAACGTTCATCTGGACTCTAAACATGGGAATAACAAAGAATACATACGTGATAAATATTTTCAGCTCCCCTCTCTCTTTGAGGTCCCTTATGGTTCAGCCCATGGACGTCAAGATTTACTTCCAGACGAGAACGGGGAACTTTGTGGCCAATCGAACCCCTCCGGTCGGGTCCCCTGACAATCGAGAGCCTCAAGCAAAGCGGACTGATGCCTCGGTTTACCACTCTGACACCCTCCATCGCGGCAGAAAATATCACCCCTGCGGGCAGGAGAGATCAAGTTCCTCTAGGGGTCTGCCAGACGGATATTTTTTTCCTCCACCGCTTTTGTTCATGCCGATAATATAAATACACATGCGGGGTTTTTGAAAGATGATGTTGGGGTGGTGCTCCATACACCACAGGGAGGCACTCTTTGTGTACTTTAATGGCAGAGTGACCTCATGAACATGGATTGAGTCCTCACAAAAGAAAATACTCTTGGATGCCATCATTTTGCAGTCGCAGGTGTAGCACATCTCAGGTTACGTGCAGATTAAAGTCCGAGAAAAAGGAAATCGAGGAGAGACAGAGTTACGCACGATTTCTTTTTTTTTTTTTTTTCTTTTTAGTGAGAGGGAAATAGGAGTTCTGCATATTTTGGACAGAGAATTAGCCATTATGTTATGCATGTATCTTAAAATTAGCATAGCATGTTGAACGAACCTACGCAACTATTTGCTGCGGTGTACTCTCGAATATCCTGGCTAATGGGACGGAGGTCATGCAAGGATATAACTGACAAACACGAATTACTCGAAATTCAAGTTTGATTATGCTTTATAAATCATTAATCTTTGCACATCACTTGCTGGATGTAGTTTCCAAGGTTACTCCACAAGTCTCTCGTGACGCCATATTCCATGCAGCGTTTTTTTTTTGGGGGGAGAGGTAGGTGGCTCTGTTTCAAGTCTAGAATTATGGTGACCCAGCGATTACCCATTTATCGTGTAGTGTGTCTACTGTTACAAGGATTTACTATAAGAGGTTTAGATAGTGATATTAAATCCATTCTCGTAACAAATTTTCTGCGTCGCCATTTATTTTTCTTTGTTTCATCGTGCTTGGGAGCAACATTTTCATTTCCCTCATCAGGATTAACAATCTTTGGGTAGGCGCCTCGTTGTCCCATTTGCAGACACCATTTTCAGGGAGTTAACAATGAGTCGAGCATTCAGCAGAACTCACATTTTGTTTCGGACAGACACCTTTGGTGATAGAAAACCATTTGCAGATTTTAGGATCCTTTGAACGCACTTCCGAAAAGGTAGTCACATTTTCATGTAACCTTTCTGTAGGCACAGACGTATCTGTTCTTAAATCTTTGATTATATCTGCGATAATACCTCGGATTTTACCTTTTGATCGATTCTCGCCGTATAGCGCGAGCTACCGCCTCGCCTTTACTATGAGAGCTGGCTATCAAGGCAGCTGAAGGAGTCTTTGCTTAGAATAATTATTACATTGACCAAACTCAGTATTCAGTTAAATATTTGCTTCGCGCATTTCCGATAGCTTCCCGTTCAGGGTCCTCGTGCTGCTTCTCCGCAATGCTTTCCGCGAGACCCGGTGGACAAAGGAATCCTCCTTCCAGTCCAACACGCTGTACCGCTGCGATACCCGCAGCCCTTATTGTCTAACCGGTGTCCAAACTTGGACCCTTTCCCCTTGACGACCGAAGCTCGACTAGACTGCCTTGGCCTTTCCGGTACTCTACTACGCATGCGCAAGAGAAAAAAAAACTAGTTACACCGGCCAGCACGAGAAATACCTGAGCCCTGGAATGCCGTCTGATATCCGCAGGCGATTACAACCTTCCATGTACACAGAAGCGGCAAGACAACTTTTCTAACAGAAAAACTTGAGCAGGTGACTCTTTAAGGTCAGGTGCCCAAGGCGTTCTTGCACCACTGCGTGCTCAAACATAGGATTGAAATGTTTCACGTGGTGAAGAATGTTCACAGTTCTTTGTTAAAACAACAAAATGGCGGAATGAAACGTCCGTTCACACGTGTTTATCACAACATTAAAATTAGATAAATTAATAATTGATTGCTTGATCGCCTGCGACCCTTATACTTTCCGAGCACTTAAGCTTTGTTTTAGAGGATGCAGCTTTTCCCAGGCCCAGGAGTAGGTTGTGACAGAAGGATTGCTTACAGCGGATGGGAGAGCCTTTTTACTTTCGTCCGGGGGCAGAGCGGGTTTGGAGAGGAGGCGAAGTTTTTGTCCGAGAACAGAGTCATCGGAGAAAAGGGAGAAGGAAGGAGGAAACTTTGCGAAGAGCGCAAATCTAGGGAAGCAGAGTTCCGAAAGCAGCAGCTTAGCGTATGTGGATGAATATGCATTCGAGCTACCTGAAGATCGTTTAGTTTGATCACCGGAGAGTGAGATATTCTAAAAAAGCACGCGTAAGAGATTTAGGAAGAAATTAGGCTTAATATCGCCAGAGTAGGATTTTGAGTCAACAGAGCAAGACCATAGGATAGTTTCACTTGGTACATTAAAAAAATTAATGTTATTAGAAATATTTTATGCCCTCCATTAAATATTCTCAAGTATATTTTTCCACAGTTCTTGTTGTTGTTTTTGAAGGTTTAACGACCACCATGAGCAACTGAATGGGCTATAAGCTGTCGCCCGTCCTTAATTTAGAATCACTGGTTCCAGGGAAGGGAGAGAGCCAGTGCCGTAAGACAAACACAACATCCATGCCTCACCGGAATTCGAACCCGGACCCTTCACGGACGAATAATCATAAGCCGGCGTTAGACCACTGGGTCATCCGGGCGGCTTCCCGAGTTAACCAACCAAGAAGTATATTTATTATTCTGCGTATTTCTGCAACAAGTTGATTAGGGTTATCTCGACAATAATAAGTAACAATTATTACTCTAGTATAAGATAACAGACTTATCACCGAACATCGTTACAAGTAACACCGAACCTTGTTACACTACCCCATTTTCACTGTACATAGCTTGTCCCAAAACAATTGAAAATGCTTTTTTTATAAAAAATGTGCAATACTGCGTTTGACCTTGTCACAAGTCTTGAAAAAACGGTAGTCATTGTAGTAACCATAGCAACCGACCACTTAGCACGCATACGTCGTCGGTAGTGCGCAATTTAACAAGCGTTGCTTCCTGAACCCCTAACAAGTGTTTTCGCGCTTCGAAAAAATGGATGTAAAAGAGGAACAAAGATGCGCCATTGAATTTTGCTGTCGACTTAAGTCTGCCAGAGAGACCTTCCGTGTTATGCAAGAGGCTTATAAAGATAAAAGTCTAGGAAAATCAATTTACAGATGGCATAAAGAATTTATGGATGGTCTTGAGTCGGTAGCTTTAATCGCACATCTTCAACGAGTGCTGCAGAAGTAAATACGATACAATAGGAGTTATACCGGAAGACAGACACCTATGAATTAGAGATATCGAGGTTATGGCTCGCATTTCAAAATCATCAATTCACAGAATTTTAACCGAGCATTTGGGCATGAAATGAGTTTGTTCAACTTGGGTTCCCCATTTCTTTTCTTGTGCGAACCAATACAAGGTAACACATGGCCAATTCTGTCTCGTCTTATTTAGATAAAACGAATATTTAGTTGATGCCCCAACTTGTATATATAGTCCAGACTTGTCACCATGTGACTTCTGGTTGGACCCCATTTAAAAAAGACATTAATGGGACGACAATAATGTCTTCCCCAGCATGCATCAAATTATGACTTGCAGGGTGTTTCAACAGCATTTTAGAAAAAAAATTCCGGAAGACATTCAAAAAATGTGAGGAACGTTTGGACACCTGTATTCGACGCAATGGATAATACTTCAAAAAAGATGACACCACTTCCTTGATAAATAAGGCACGCATACTTTTTTTTTTTTAAATATACACTGCCTGATAGAGAAAATGCAACACCATGGAGGAATTGCTCGAAAACAGACCAAACTGCACACACAGATAGCCAAGTAGGTCCTTAAATGATTTATTTGTCACATTCAGACTAGGCTTCAGTGGCCGAATACACAGGATGATCAATAAGGAGTGTCCCAAGTAGCACACTGACATTGGCCAACGGTTGGCCCAATGATATTTTTGCGTCGGCAGCGGTGGGCGAAGGTTGAGTTGTTTATCGAAGATTGGCCAACGGTTTTTCCAACCACACATTACCAACCATTTATCAACAAATGACCACTTAGCGGTTGTCCGATGGTTGTCCAACAACACATGATCACATAGGAAAACTGTTTACAACAGTTTTCCAATGTGGGTCTAACCGTTGAACCGACACATATCCAATTGTTGGCCACCGAGTCGCCTCGTCGCTGGGCCGACCGTTGAAAGCCCACGGTTGGTCCAACATAATATTGCTACCTGGGGTGGCCCCTATTTTAGGAGATACAGTGTTGAATCCGACGTGGCATCGAGAGCCTGAATAGAGTACTGAGGTAACGTGGACCATGTGGTGTTGATCCGAGTCCACAGTTAATCTTCATTTTGCGGGGGTGGGAGCGCACTCAACACCGACGTCCAATCGTGTCCCACAGATGCTCGAGAAGTCGGGGGATCGTGCGGGCCAAGAAAGCATCTCCACATCGTGTAAAGCATTCAGGCTGATCCGAGCTGTATGCGACAGGGCGTTATCCTGTTGAAAAACGGCGTTTGGGATGTCCTGCATATACGGTAGTTCCACGAGCCGCTGCACCTCGTCAACATAGCGGCGTGCTGTGAATATTCCCGTAATGCGTACCAGTGGTGAGTGGCTGTTGGCGCTGATAGCACCCCACACCATGATTCTACGTTGCCTTGCAGTGTGGCACTCCACAATGGCTGAGGTATCCGCCCGTTGGCCACGATCCTTACAGACTCTCACGCGGCGATCATCCGTGGTGATAGAGAACCGCGATTTGTTGCTGAACACCACACCGTTCCATTACGCAGCCCTGGAGCGACACCACGCCAAGCGGCGACGACAATGGTTCGCTGTTAAGGGTAGCCTTCGCAACGGACGGTTGGACAGCAAACCAGATGCAGCCAATCGGCGCAACACTGTCCGCGTCGATATCGGAGCATCCAAGCCTTCCATGCACACTCCGCAAAATGTCACTCGTTGTGGCCTGTGGGTCCGCTACAGCATGACGTCGAATGCGACGATCGGTGCACTTGGACGTTCGGTCCCCCTGCGACGTATCACAGATCCTTCCTGGGACCACTGTCTCCAAATGCGACCGATGGTTGTGGCATCCCGTTGCGTTTCTTCCGCAATACAACGCAAGGACCATCCGGCGGTACGAAAGCCTACGATGAAACCTCTCGTGAACTCATTTGTTTGACGAAATCGCTTGCGATGGCGTCTTAACAGCATTGGCACCCCTTGTTCGTTCTCCAGACACGGTTATAGCAGGACTACTCACTTCTCGCGGCCGTGACGACGTCTCGACTGATGACCTCACGGGATGTTTATCCGCTTATATACCGCGCCGTTAGTGCGATTAGCCAGCAAATACAATCATTTGCATAACTTGTACGTGTGTACCCACTCTGTAATCTGCATGACACTGAGTACACGTCTTCGTGGTGTGGCATTTTCTCTGTCGGGCAGTGTATAAAAGCATTCTCAGTTGCTCTGGGACAACCTTTCTAAAATTTTTTATCGCCGCGCTGATGTCTGTTCTCTGAATCAAGAGTTTCGTTTTCAATCTTGGGGGGGGGGGCGTAACGACCACCATGAGCAACTCAATGGGGTATAAGCAGTCGCCCGTCCCTAATTATTTAGGGCCACTGGTTCCGGGGAAGAGAGAGAGTCAATGCCATAAAACCAACACAACATCCATTCTTCACGGAGTTCGAATCTGGACCGATCTTAGACAAAGGACAGCCAGTGCTTACATCACTGGGGAGGCTTAGCCATTTTTGAAATTAGCTCATCAAATACTTTTAGGCTCGGCCAGAAACTCGCAACTTTTAGTGATTTAAATTTTACTGGCCTGTGAGAGGAATCAATGACAAACGTTAAAAGCAATGATCGTCGGCTACCCCGCCGAGGATGGAAGCGTCTCAGAAACAGCATACTTCGCGGGCTGTTAGCGAGGTGCTGTAGTAAGGGTGTACCAAGAATGGACCGATGACACACCGAGTACTTTCCGACGTCATAACTGTGAAGCCCCAAAAGGCCATCGACCTCAAAGGAAAACGTCGCCTCCGTCAAAGGGCAATCGACACGCAACAGTACAGGAATTGACCACGCAAATAAACGCTGGGGCCCCAGTACAGTGGACCCTGTCACACATGGGTCTCCGTAGTCGACGCTTCGTCAAGGCGCCCATGTTAATCCAAGTCCATTGGAAACGACGCCTGCAGTTGGACAATGGAAGAGTAGAAAAAGGTTGCCTTCTTCGACGAATCGAGGTTTCTACTCCGCAGAAATGACGGGCGGTGGCAGATATGACGTCAGACACACGAGAACCAACACCCGGACGCGCTTGTCGGCCAAGTACAAGACGACGGTGGCAGTGCGCATGTCTGGGAAATGTTTTCCTGGTATGACCTGGGACCGCTGGTACAACTGTATGGATTCCGGAACGCCAATGGCTACCTATCCATCCTGGCTGACCACATGCATCCCATCATGTTGGAAGTTTACCTTGGTGGTGATGTTTTCGAACAGGACAATGCGCCGTGTTACGTCGATGGGGGGTTGCGGTTATCGTTCCCGGAACAAGACAGCGATATTCTCCGTTCTCTCTTGACCGACTAAATCGCCCAACAACCTCAATCCCATAGAGCATTTGTAGGGCTCTTTGGATTGACTGGTTCAACGAGCTGCTGACCCACAACCACGTGATCTCCGGGACCCCAGTCCTCTGCTGCAGTCAGAATATGCACATGTGCCTTGTACAACCTTCCAGGGCCTCATTGCGTTCATGCCACGCCGTCTCGAGGCTATCATCCGGGCCAAGGATGGTTATTCCCATTATTAGGTATGTGGTCCTATTATTCTGATACGACTGTGTATGTGTTCTTGTTTTTTACGTATATGGATGCTAAAAAGTAGTTTTGTGTTAAAAATGAGTCAGTTATTTCCAGGTGTGTGCCTCATGTTCTCTGTAAAACATATGGTCAAAAGAAATACAGATTTTAAATTACACCTTATTTTCAGTATAACTTCACGGGTATAGTTCTCTTTTATCCCAACAGCAGTGATGGAGAAAGGGTGAACCACAACGCTGTGCTCCTCTTGGGGTAATTATATAGACGAACACGTTCTGGAAACTTAAGTATACATTATATTGACAAACGTCATCGGACACCTAGAAGAGAAATACAATATAGCATTTATTGACACATATTAGTACGATGTCAGTCCACCTTTGGCCTTAATGCATGCACTGACCCTTCGAGACATGCTTCCGACAAGGTTTAGGAACACAGCGATAGGTCTGCGCTTCCATTCAGCGCATAATACTGCCACTAACTGTTGCTTAGTAGAAGGCCCTGGTTCCAAACTTCTTACGCAGCTCTCTAATTCATCCCATAGGTGCTCTATGGGATTAAGATCAGGGCTCTGTGCTGGCCAGTCCCCACAAGATACGGAATTATCATCAAACCACGCCGTAACAGTTCTTGCTTTATGGCTCGGTGCATTATCTTGCTGGTACCAACAAGGCTCGGTTCCATAGTATTGCCACAGAGTTGGTAGGGCGCAATTGTCCAGCATATTGAGGTAGACGTGCTGGTTAACAGGTTTGTCCACGATAACCAATGGGCCGGGACCATCCCACGAAAAACATCCCCACACCCACAAGAGTACACTGCCAGCTCCAAAGTTGACCGTAGGAACAGCACACTGCGTTAAATAGCGTTTTCCCGGCTGCCGCCGTACCCACACACGGCCATCAGACTGATGGCTCGTGTATTTGGATTAATCAGTCCAAAAGACCCGTTTCCATCGATATGTGGTCCACGATAAATGTTCTTAACACCATGCTAAACGTCGAGTAGCATTCCGAGTGGAGATGAAAGACTTATGAGCAGCCGCACGACCACAGTAACCCATGGAATGAAGTTCTCTGCAAACGGTACGTGTATGTACTGAGGTTCCAGCATTTTTACTCATCTGTACACTGAGGTTTGGTGCAGTACTCCGTCGATTAGCTGTAACGACTCTCCTGAGGCTTCGATGTCCTCTATCACTGATTTTCTTTGGTCTGCAGGTACGTTACCTGCTTCAGGCACGCCATGTGTCTTCCACTTATTCAGTACATCCAAAACAGTTGATTTGGGTATGTTTAAATGTTTCTCGGTTTGTCTTGTGGACAATCCACTGATATAACACCCAACAATCTTTCCTTTCTCAAAGTCAGTTCTCTCCCGCCGCGACATTTTCAATGGGCATTACAGTGCGATATGATCGCGGTGTAAGCTTGTTTTTATACCGTTTGCACTGTACCGCGGATCTTAACAACGCAGCGAATCCGTTCATTTGGTCTTGAAGGGGTGTCCGGCGACTTGTCAATATAGTGTATATGCACGAGGTAGGATCCAAAAGTTCCCGAAGTGGGTCCGTAATTCCATAGAGTTACAAAGCTGAAGCACATCCTCCTTCAAAATAAGACCCTCGTGCAACAACACACTTCTGCCAGCGGCTGTAGAGTTCGTCGAAGCACTTCTGGAACCAATTCTTCGCAATGTCCTTCAGTGCAACCAGCTGAAGCACACCCTCCTTTAAAATAAGACCCTCTTGCAACAACACACTTCAGCCAGCGGCTGTAGAGTTCGTCGAAGAACTTCTAGAACCCATTATTTGCAATGTCCTACCGTGCAACCAGCGATGCGTTTTTCATTTCTTCTGCGCTCGAAAAGCGACGATCCTGGAGTCGACGTGTGAGCTGAGGAAAGAGGCGGAAGTCGCAAGGGGGTGTGGTGTGGTAGATCAGGTGAGTACGGTAGGTGTGGGAGGACAACAGTTCTTGTTTTTGCGAGGACCTCACGAACGAGGAGTGAACTGTGTATTGCCGCACAACGGCACCCACGACTGATCGCCCCACAGTTGAGGCCTCTTCTTGCGGATCGACTACGTAGATTTCGCATGATATCCAGAAGCTCCTTGTTGACAATGTGTCCTTCAGGGATAAATTTAAGATGAACAATAGCCTGGATGTCGAAGAAAACCTCTAGCATGATCTTGGCTTTGCTGCTTGCGTGGAGAAGTTGGCGATTTCCACGTAGCTGGTGCTCGCTTAGTCTGCGGGTCGTAGGGGTTGCACCATTTTTCATCCCCTATTATGATTCTTTTGAGAAATTGTGGGTCTTGGTCGGCGACGGTTACTAGATCGCCCGCCATTTCTCTCCTTATGGCCAACTGATCTTCAGTTAACATACGTGAGATGATGTATTGTCACATCCGGTGCATCTTTAGATCATCTGCTGATACGTAGTTTCCGATATCCCAGCAGCTTCTGCTATTTGCTCGATCGTCTGTTGTCTGTTGGCGCGTACGATGGCCGCAACCTTCGAAATGTTTTCGCCACCGATGCGAGTTGTCACTGGCAGCCCACTTCTTCCGTCGTCTTCGATCTCCTGTATGCCTTCTTTGAAGCGTCGATGCCAATCGAATGGTTGTGATCGCGACAGGATGTTTTCACCATAAACTTGCTTCAGCATCTCGTACGTTTCTGTTGTACTTTTGCCCAAACGAATGCAAAAACTTAATAAAGTCAACGCGCAATGCTCAAAAAACGACATTTTTTCATCAATCGCCGAACACTGCATAAGTTGCTCAAAATACCTGGATGTACCGCAACGAGCGCGTGACGTAGATGGATGAAACCAATTTCTCTGTGACGGGGGATAATATAGTCACGTAATCCAATAGTTTCCTTGGCTATGAGATACACGCACTTTGCCGTAAAGGTACAGTCTGGGAACTTTTGGATTCTATTCCGAATGTGTACGTGTAATTCTTTGTGTTTTTTTACAGGTTGTGAAGGTTATCGACAACACAATTGATTAATACATGTCATTTATGATTTTTAATTGATAGGTTTATCTTTAAAATCTCAATTCTAACAATTGTACCGGCAGACCTACCAACCATCATCAGTATACAACAAATAGAAAATGTATAATATCAAAACAACTAACTAGGCTCTGTACATATTTAGAGACGTCGGTGTTAGAAACACGAGAAACAATTATTTTTGGCATATCGTAATTATACATCGCAGGAAGAAAATTATTTTATTCCCAAAGACTACAAAATACCTTTTTGCGATCAGATATGAGCCTGAAGGAAGATTAATTGCTTAAGGCCGGTCGAATAAATTCATTCTTATGCTTTACTTGTACAAAGTAGCATTTGAAAACACTGCATCTATAAAATATGTCCTCTGATAAAAAGAACTGGTCAGATCTCATTTGGCGTTTAATTGCTATCACGGCAAGCATTGTTCCTCGAGAAAATTCTTTCCCGTTAACCTTCGGCTGAAACTCAAGGAAACGAAGTTTTTTTTGTAGGTTGCAAAGAGGACGAAAATATTTTTAATGAATATTTAATTTACTTCAGCAAAAAAATGACAGGCAATGCAGAAATAGAACATGAAACAATGATTAAGGAAATGCATAATTAATAACAGTCTGGGAAGTAATGAACAATTCTGGCGAAAGAGGTTCAACTTTAGGATGCTTCATAATATTCCAAAAGCACTTTGAATATTCTAAACATTCTACCAATCCAGGAAAAAATTCGACCCTAAGAAAAGCTAATATTTTTATCATTCGATAACTATTTAATGCAAGCTCATTTTTTCTCCCAATCACTCTTTCAAAAAGAATGACAGTGATAAATACAAAGAGCATTGATTAAAGCAACTACAGATAAAATTTGGGAAAAAGTTGGATAATACGTATATGAACAATGTTGGATATGCTTTCCTCTATCCGATTACGAGAACTAAATACTCTCAGAGTTGGAAACTGATCAAAAATTTCAAAAATGTTTGGACCCGAACCCGACCCGACAGTCACATAATTGGACCTGACCCGGTTGACCAGGACAAATCTGCTTTGAGCTACATGTATAAGCAAGAAAATATCATCATCATTGTCAATCCACTGCTGGATGAATGTCTCCCCACGTTTCATCCACAACGGACTGTCTTGGGCTGGTTTCCTTCATCCACCCATCACCTACGTGGTGTTCCTGGGTCTTTTCCTGTCCCTTGGTATCCAATCAAAAATTTCGGTTGTTCATCGGTGATACGTTCTCCTGGAAATATGTCCAACCGATTGACATTTCAGGGATCTGATCATGATGTCTTCCACTCTTGTTATTTTCCTTATCCACGAGTTCTTATCTTTCCTAGTTACACCAATTATGCACTCCCTGCTTCTTTCAGTTGTCTGCAGCCTTTGTATGTCTTCTTCAGTTAAGGTCCATGTCTCTGCTCCGTACATGAGAGCTGGAAGGATGCATTGATTAAATACTTTTCTTTTAAGACAACGAAATATTACTCTCGTAGATTTTACTGTTTCCTCCGAAAGCTCTCCAGCCAAGTTTTATACGCCAATTAATTTCTTCATCAATGTGGCCTTCGCTTGATATCTGCTGTCCAAGGTAAATGTAGGAATTAGTTATCTCCAGCTTTTCCCCATAAATTGATAAATCTTCATTCCTTGTTAAAGTACATCAGTTTGGTCTTCTGAAATATGTTGTTCACCTGAAATATCTTTTTTTTTTTTCATGGTTCTTCGAAATACTTTTTTTTATGTTCAAAAATAAAGCGGAAATAAAACCGGGTCGAAATCGGGTCGGGAACCCCTTGACCCGACCCGTTTGACCTGCAGAAAATTGTCGAGCCCGTGACCCGTTGACATCCTAAATACGCCGTTGGGCCAGAAGTAATGAAACACCTTTGAACGCCTTTTGCTTCGATATCACAACCACAGGCGTCGATTACGAGCATGCTCGGCTGCTTAACCCTTTAACTACCAGGACCCTGAAAATCTTGTGTCGCTCAGAATACTAAAACGCTCGTAACTGTCAGTTTTCTTTTTTCAGAATTTCTCCCATCCCCTTTACAAGTTCACAAAAGAAGGATCAGTCCTCAGTCACCAAACAAAACTACCGATAATGTCTTGATGTGCATCGACCTTCAGACGTTTCCAGGGGCGATCACTGCATTCTTCCACTGAGAAGGCATGTGATGTCATGAGAATAAGTAATATCGTCCCAAGAGATACAAACCCCTGCTTTACTTATTTGTTTAGTGACAACAGGAGTAACCGAGGGTGATTTCTGATAATCCCGTAGAGGCTGTGTATATTCAAATAATATCTCCCCGGGAGATACCAACGCCTGCTTTACTTATTTGTTTATTGACAACAATGGTGATTGAGGGTGACTTCTGCTAGTCACCGTAGAGGTTGTGTATATTCAAATAACATCGTTCGCGGAGATACCAATGCTTGTTTTACTTATTTGTTTAGCGACAACAATGGTGACTGAGGGTAACTTCTGCTAATCCCGTAGAGACCGTGTAAATTCAAAGAGATAGGGGTAGAAAATCCTACTCACTCTAGACGGGCGTTTTCGGACGATCGTGGTAGTTTAGATGTAAGTGCATTTCGGGCGTAATGGTCTTTAAAGGGTTAAACATGCCCCCTTCAGAAATCAAGGCGTGATCAGCATGCCCAATGTAGGACACCTGATTTCCCACGTCACCCGTAGGTCCTTTCTACTTTGTGTCCACACTATTTTTGTTCCCCGTAATTACTATCAACCATGTTAGTTGGCTATGAGAGTTGGAGAGACATCCAATCCATCTTATGACAAACACATTTCATAACACCAACATTTTACTCGACTCTCACCACATCAATGGGCTTATGCTAAAGCTTTCCCTCCACGTGGAAGATACCCGTTCCGTGTACAGTCGTGCGGGAACCTCAGCTCAGATATTATTTTTTGCCTCATACCCTGACCAAAGAATATAAACGCTTCGCCCTGACTGCGGTTCAACCGTTCTATTCTTTCCAGAGCCCTCTGCTGTCCACTCGCCAATCCGGTTTCTCCTGTACTTGAGAGGGCTGTCGTGCCCTCAGGCAGACAAGACTGGTCGAACAAGACATTTCTCAGAACACCGACGTCAGCTTAAACCTTTCATGATACGAGGTTTGCATTAAAAAAAAAAAATCATCCGTTACAATAAAATCCCTACATCCAGGTTTCGGCGAGGACAACCTAAATTTTTCTTTTGGCAACTATTTGTGCAGTTAGAACTTATGCAATTTGGCGTTCCTATCAGTTAACGTCAGCCAAAGATTATTAATTCAAAAGTGTGTGCTTTCAATACACACTTTTGAATTGGTGTGTTTGTTTTTTGGAGGTTTAACGACCACCGTGAGCAACTCAATGGGCTATAAGCAGTCGCTCGTCCCTAATTTAGGGTCACTGGTTCCAGGGAAGGGAGAGAGCCAGTGCCGTAAGACAAACACAACATCCATGCCTCACCGGGATTCGAACCCGGACCCCGTTCGGACGAATGATCAGAGGCCATCGCTTAGACCACTGCGCCACCGGGGCGGCTGAATTGGTGTGTGTTGAGTACACTATTTTAGCATAAATATTAGCTGTACAAATAAGTTTTAAAGCGTTTCTTGTGGGACGTATACGGATAATTTACATATCCGACATTCCCCCGCGTTATGTGAACCGTAACTGGTCCAGAGTGTAAAATGTGACACAGAAGTTTGCCCAACAGTCAAACGCACTTGCACACCGGTAGGTGAAAGATGGCAAGCGATCCTGCATTTATTCGATACTGCATTCGTTACGAATTTCATCAAGGAAAAAGTGCTACAAAAGCATGTGCATCGATCTGTTCTGTTCTGGGGAGAATATTGTATCGAAAAGCACGTATGAGTTTCGATTTCCACTGTTTAAATCAGGCGATTTTGATGTTAGTGATTGAGAACGTAACGGCGCCCCGCAGAAGGTTGCACGTGATAAACTGCTAGCATTGCTGGATGAAGATTCGCCTTAAACGCAAAAATAACTAGCTGAAGAAATGAGGGTAATTCAACAAACCATTTTAAATCTTTTACGCGCAATGGGAAAGATTCAGAAGGAAGGAAAATGGGTGCCACAATGACCTGAGCCATAGAAACATGCATGAGTGGGTCATGGAGTGTTTGAATCTGTTGAATAAGCAACACAGAAAGTCTTTCCTGTAGAGAATCGTTACGGGTGCTGAAAATTGGATATGGCACGACAATTCCAAACGCAAAAAACACTGGGTAGACCACGGTGAAGCAACAACTTCGTCACCGAAACGCAATATTCAACCGAAGAATGTACTGCGGTGCTTCTGGTGGAATATGAAGGGTCTCTATTGTGAACCCTTGGAACAGGGTCAAACTGTTACTGCTGATCGGAACGCAATCCTTTGCCTGTGAATGGACGTTCACAGGCAAAGGATTGCGTCCCGTCAAATTACAGCATGACAACGCTACACCGCATGTCGCGAAATCGGTCAAGGAAGCTTTATTGACGTTTGGCTGGGAGGTTTTGGAGCACCCGGTGTAAAGTCCCGACACAGCCCCTTCAGACTATCATTTGTTCCGATCGATGCAACATGGTTTGTCTGCTGTACCGTTCCGGACATGTGTCAAAGTGCAAAAATGGGTTGACGACTTCATCACGTCACACGACGAAGTATTCTTCATGGCTTTAATCCGTCAGCTGTCCAACCGATGGCGGAAGGTGATAGATAATGATGACGCATATTTTGATTCGTAAAGGTATTGTTGTTTTATCTCAAATTACGTGTTGCGTTGTCTTAAAACGCTTTAAAACTTATTTGTACGCCTACGTCCCGTAATATTCTATATCAGTCATAAGTATGTATACGAGACTGAATTTAAATATCAATAAATAAACGCAAACGCAGGTTAAAATGGAAAAGCAATTAAGTCTCTTGATAGACAGGGGTCAGTCAAAATAACGAACCACCAACTGCGAGGGGAACACACGAAATGCGACTTATGCAAATCGCAGACACTATCACGTAGCAATGCCACAGTCGCAGGTGAAGCAGCTGTTGTTGAGTCATATTTCAGTCACTTCAGAAAAGGCATGATCTTTTATACGCGCCTTCAAGGAGCTTCAGTAACTAGAACAGCACAAATAGTAGGTGTAGCACGATGAACTGAATCTAAGACTACCTATCACAAAGGTTACGGCGATAGGTAATCATAGTCTAGGTAGTCTATGACTATATTTTAATTCGAAAAGCCTTTCAGCACGATAAGATATATTTAATAGTACAGTCTGTACTAAAAAATAGACATTTATAAGGCACAACAACTTACAAGATCTTTCAAAGCACCATGTGCTCCATCGTCAGGTATTTCAATATACATAAACAAAACAACGGATAAAAGCAAGAAGCATTTTCAAATTACGCGAGCACGTGATAACAATAACGATGTTTACATTAAATATAGTAGAAGTTTTGTCATGCGTTAAAGGGTTTCAACAAATGATACTATGAATTGCTATTACATATGCGAAGAAAATATATACACAGAGGATAATTAATAAGTTGACATTATTCGTCAAACTGTAAATGAATTATTAGGAGTTAAGTGTTGCTGGATAGGAGTATGCTGTTCTGGCCGCATTAACATGGCCCAAGGCACTGGAACGAAACGTGGAGTTTCTTCATTACAGCAGTCAGAGTTGTGCGATAATATACATAAACTCTCAGCGAATCGAAGAGATCGCTTTGTACGATTTGAGCTCAGCACACTGGCATTGGTCCAGTCTGGTCGGTAGATACCTCTATTAACTAATCGTGCAAGAGAGGTAGCATCGGAGTTATTAGTAATTGAAGTTATTGAAGTCTGATGAAACTATCTCCATTTTAAAAGCTGACAAGACGCAACAAATTGTCATCTTAAACAAAGCAGACTATGTTAATAAGATGAATGATGCCATTGCGAGTATACCGCACAAGATCCTATCTTCGGATCCAACCTCATCTACAGTATCAGCAGTGGCAAAACTCAGAAACCATGGAGGCTTACCTGCAAATGTTGCTAAGGATATATACCCTACTATAGGCCCTCGAATACCTGAGTTATTTGGCCAAGTAAAGACTCATAAGGAGGGTCTTCCTGTACGCCCACTTCTATCAGGATATGCAAGCCCAACCCGCCAGCTCGAAAGTGCTCTAGCAAAATTCCTCAAACCATTAACTACAGGTTCCTCCTACTCAGTTAATAGCTCTGTTAAGGCTATTGACAACATTAAGCCATTCTTACGAAAGGGAAAGCCGTTTGCTATGGCATCACTCGATGTTGTCTCTTTGTACTATAATGTGCCGATTGGAGATGTACACTCCATTATTGAGAACCGTCTATTGGCTTTGAATTCTTATACTATTAATGAAATCCAAGCAATTATAAATGCTCTACGTTTTGTACAGAAACACACATTCTTCCGGTATGAAGGAACCATTTACCGCCAGACTGGAGGTGCGCCGATGGGTTCCCCACTTTCAGGGGTGCTCGCTGAATTGTTAATGCAAGACCTAGAAAACAATGTTTTACAATATTTCCAACTTAAGCCTGATCTCTACATTAGATATGTAGACGACATACTTGTTTTCTGGCCGCATCATAAAAACAAAATTGAAGAGTTTGCTAAAGAGCTCTCAAAACATTACAGTTCCATAAATTTTACCATTGAGCATGAAAATGATAATACTCTTCCATTCTTGGACATATTACTAAAAAGACACCCAGATACCAATTGTTTATCATATTCAGTGTACAGAAAGCCTGAAACACAATCTGCTATTATTCCGCATAATTCATCGCACCCAAGAAAACAAAAACTAGGAGCTATAGAGTACATGGTCCGAAGAGCCTTCACCCACTCCTCCAATATCCAGGCTAGAAGAAATGAGTTAAATCATATCCAGATGATTACGATGGCGCATGGCTACCATAAAACGATCGTTGAAAAAATTGCTCGATCAGTGAAATGTCTACACAAAAGTACCTTACAAAGGGAAACCAGAATTACAAAATATGTTGGCACTATGGACTATATACCTGAAGTCACTGCAATACTAAAGAACATATGCAAAAAACACCACATTGCGTTTGGTGAAAGTACGAAAAGTATTCGAGCCATCGTGCAAAAAGACCGTGACCAAGTTTCCACACTCAACAGACATGGGGTTTACAAAATACCCTTAATTCCTATTGACCCAGAAGATCCAGCAATTGCATATATTGGATCCACTGCACGCCCATTGCGAACAAGAATATATGAGCACAAGTACTCAATTACTAATAACTCCGATGCTACCTCTCTTGCACGATTAGTTAATAGAGGTATCTACCGACCAGACTGGACCAATGCCAGTGTGCTGAGCTCAAATTGTACAAAGCGATCTCTTCGATTCGCTGAGAGTTTATGTATATTATCGCACAACTCTGACTGCTGTAATGAAGAAACTCCACGTTTCGTTCCAGTGCCTTGGGCCATGTTAATGCGGCCAGAACAGCATACTCCTATCCAGCAACACTTAACTCCTAATAATTCATTTACAGTTTGACGAATAATGTCAACTTATTAATTATCCTCTGTGTATATATTTTCTTCGCATATGTAATAGCAATTCATAGTATCATTTGTTGAAACCCTTTAACGCATGACAAAACTTCTACTATATTTAATGTAAACATCGTTATTGTTATCACGTGCTCGCGTAATTTGAAAATGCTTCTTGCTTTTATCCGTTGTTTTGTTTATGTATATTGAAATACCTGACGATGGAGCACATGGTGCTTTGAAAGATCTTGTAAGTTGTTGTGCCTTATAAATGTCTATTTTTTAGTACAGACTGTACTATTAAATATATCTTATCGTGCTGAAAGGCTTTTCGAATTAAAATATTGTTTAGCGCACGAAGAATCCTTATTAAAGTCTATGACTATATCAGAAAGGATCGGGGATGGGGAGTGAAGATGATATCGGGGGTTCTCTTTGTTCAACTACAAACTGCATTATTTCACGAATACAAATCCAAGTTCAGCTTTGTTTTCAGTCTCCTTTTGTTAATTTACTTCAGTATTGAATAATTCATACCATAAAGTGAAAAATATTCGATAAAATACAAAATATGAAATAAAAAAAGGGGAGAAAGGAAAAGAGAACTCTCTTGAAATATAAATAAAAATAGATCACATTTTCCGAATTTGCTTGAAGGTGATAGAGCCTTCCTTATCGCTGAAGGCAAAATAACTTCCAACTAGCTCGATTTTGTTTTTCTTTTTAGTTTGCTGTTCTAATTTCTTTCCCGTGGATCCACGCAATAGCATCGAGGATTTACTGATGTCATATTTCAACTTTTTCTACTCCTCTTCTTCGATGCCACTTTTTTCTCCATCTCTAATTGTATTCTTCTTCGCTGGTGCTCAGTGGTAGCACTTCTTACCGTGGCCAGCAGTCAAACCGCTTTCATCCTTAAAAAACCGTGAGCACCAGATTCTCGCCAAAAAAAGAAAAAGAAAAGAAAAGAAAACGAAACAAGCATCGTATAAAACCATTCGTACCAGACGAAAAACAACGGACGAAAAGATGTTGAAAACTTTCTCTCATGTGCATGCTAGGATTTCCCTTTAGCGCTGTATTCCAATGCGTAGATGTGTTTTTGCTGGTTTTAGTTAAACGTATACAAGTGCTGGAAAACTGCTGGCCTGAAATCTGCCGCTCATAGTGGTCCGTTGGTGGCAGCGCTATCAGTTGGCGAGCCATTGATGGCCCTGCAGCATCGCCGTGAATTGTCGGCCTCCAAGCAAGTGCCACTAGTGGCCCGTTGCTGGCAACCAATGCAACCCCCAACAGCAGCTGGAAGCAACGGGACTGCGCATGCGCAGAAGCAACACTTGCTGTGTGTCTCATGGTACCAGTTAGTTGAAGACGACACTATCGCCATCGTGTTATTTTAGTGGATGTTAAGAAAAATCCATGTAGATAGGCGAATTAATTTCCTAATGAAATTTTACGTCGACGAAGATACCAGATTAAGCCGTGAAATACTAGATTACAGTCATGAAATACACCCACTCCATTCCCATGAATAACAATTCATGGAATGGAGTGGATGAATAACAAGAAAAAATTTGAAACCGCTTGAAACAAATGTCCTGAAAAACCATTGAAACAACGTTTGCTGAAAAAAAAAAAAAAAAGAAATATATGCGTACAAAATTTATTAATTATTTGAAAAAAAACATCAACGCTATGTGGTGTACTCATTCATGGGTTGAATACACAAGACTGGGTGGAATTCACTTCTAAAAATAATGAGAAGTAAAATAAAATGTCTTTACTCTTTAAAACAAATGTAGCTTCGGACAACGGAAAGGAAAGATACAACGTTAAAAATGTAACAGAATGTGACACGAATCCGGGTAAATATATATTTATTCAACAATCTCTTTTTAAGACAAGGACAGTACAAAACTTTGGAAAGCGACTCTTAGTATGTACACTCCTTGAAAATGAGTGAAGTTTCCTTAAGGTAAAAAAACTATCGTTACGTTGAAAAATTAATTTATGAATTATATGAAACTGACTTATGAAAAATACCTCGCAATATTGTAAAATGAAAAGGGAAGCATTCGATTACAAATTGCATACCATACAGACAGCTTTAAGCATACGCTCGAGCGCGGCAAATTAGTCCGGTCGGTAGAGAGCTCAGCTACCATGCCAAAGGCCCTGGGTTCAGATGCAAACGGGCATTTTTCTGGTTTCTTGAGAAAATTTCCCCAGCGCAGTGCGTTAATTTACAAGTTTCGTAAGGATAGAAAAAAATATTGTAGCTTTGGGAAACTGCGGTTATCCTTGATATTTTTTTAAATTATTATTATTATGGCTACTACTGGGAAATTGGCGGACAAGATTCGGCAAGCCACCAGTTACGTCACGTGGTTTGCCGGCTGCCACTACCGGCACACTAGCGGACCACATTAGGCTAACCATCATTTCTGGCACGTGCTTGCAGGGCCACTGAATTGCCAATTGTGACAGCTACTGCCTGTGATGGACAACTGATGGGGTGCCAACTGTTGGCCAGCTGTTGGCCTGAACTGCTGGTCCTTCTGTTGGCCGCCTAGACATTTTATTGACGGTTCGGCAGCGGCAACATAGTGTTGGGCCATTGTTGGCAGTGCTGGCTGCCAGCAATGGCCCAGCAAGACTTTTTGCTGGAAAATGTCCCCATAGCAGCAGGTTCTTCGTAGGCAACGAACTACTTGGAAGTTTTTGAACAGCAGCATAACATCTCAGTCACTTTACAAATTACGAACAGGTTTTTAGCCTTTGGCACTCTCTACTTACTTTTTTTGTGATGTTCTCTAAAATTTTACATTTCTCCGGGGAAAAAAAAACAACATCTCTCTCTTCCTTGACCCATAACACAAACAAGCCCTGTCTGTTGCCATGTGGCAGACAATCATTAGCGCAGCCTGCTCTTACTGATTCACCTCGAAAAGTAATTTTTTTCTAGTTATTCATCATTCGTGCTGCTTATTTATTTATTTATTTATTTATTTTTTTTTTGTTAAAAACTGTGATGCATGACAAAATAGGGTAAAATATTTATGCTTATAATGAGATACAAAAGTCATTTTCATGAATCACCAAAATAAAAGTTCAAGGAATTTACAACAAAGAGCATTTTCTAGAAGGGGGGGGAGCCCCTCTAGTTTCCTGCTAGTTAAGGCCCTGACGATACTTCTGTATAGGGACTGAAAGAGTCAAAATCGAAGTTGCTGTAAACTTCTGTAGAACAGGAAACCCCAAAACTGACATTTTTGTGAGAAAAGGGAATTTAGTGACACCGGAAAATTATCAAAATGCTGAAGTTTCCGTTATTAGAAACAAACTTTTCAAAACTGAAATTTCGTTAAAAGGCTGAGCCTACCGACAACTTTGGTGCACGCTATTCAGAAACTTACCGTGAATTCATGCCACTTACTTTTTTTTTTTTTTTAGTGTGCCGCAGCGTGGTTATTTGAACAGTGCTTTTATGTGAAAATGTACCAAAGAGTTCCAAAAAATTCGTAGGGCAGCCATCGAATAATTTTCGGGCATCCTCAAAATCGACGTCTACCGCTCGGTGGTGTACCCAACTCTACACAAACAGACTGATTTATCAGTCTGCGGTTCATTTTCTGTTCCGAAACATTTACCCATCCAAAACACGAGTTCACCGAATCCTTCACGTTCATTTACGCCTGTTATATTATTCATAAGTTTCGAACTGATGGTCTTTATGTGGCTTATCTTGCCTCTAGAGGCTAAGCGAAGAGGCAAGGTTAAGTAAATGATAAATGCCTCTCTTCACAGATTGTACGATTAAAAACTAAAGTTTCTCTTGAGTGAGGTGAAATTCTTTTTCACTACTGCGGCATTTATGCAAATATATTACAGGCTCATCTGCCTGACCTTCCTGGTCGCACTCTTCTGTTTCTTCCTATTTCTCGTTCTCTTTTTTTGGAGGCTTCGGCAGAGCGGGAAGACGCAAGGGCACGTTCCTGAACGTACGTATATCATCATCATCTTCAGCTTCGCAATCATATATTGTTCGTATCTATGCGCTGCTATAGAACTTCTCTGTCAGCCGGCAGAAAGGTCATTTCCGGGCGATGTCATGATTGACAGATGACCTGCTCTTAGCGGACCTGGACTAATTGTCTGCGGAGATCCTGATACAGAAGACGGCGGGTCGCCCACGCTGGGTCCTCCGTTCCAATCCTCCTTGTCTGACGTTGGGGGAGATTTAATTGCGGTCAAACCATCGCCCAACCGGACATCCATATTGATGATGTCATCCAACTGCTGTTGGCTGCCATTATCAATTGTTGCAGACGAACTCAGATGCGAGCATCATAAATAGCGGCTTTCTGAAGACACGATCTTTCGTGCACAAGGATGTTTCATCAGATAAGATACGAAAATGCGTTTTTTTTATCGCAAAGATCTATTTTTGTTAAGCATATCATACTTTCATGTGAAACATTAGTCATTATTTAAATGTGAGAAATATACAGGATCAATAAGAATGATCGTCCCGAATTTGTGAAAAAAATGTAAAAATCTAACAAACACTAGAAAAGAGATATCTACTAGTCATTTGCAACAGTTTAAGACCACCTGTTAATTTTTTTTTAAATTAAGATTTTCGAACAACTAATTACTAGTCAGAGATATTTGAAAAAATGACACCACAGATGAATACTTACATTCTTTAGAACACAAAAAGACCGAAATCAGTACTTTGTGCTGCCATCTTTGTTTTTTTTATAACGGACAGAATATGATGTAGCATACTGTCAATGAGGGATTTGCAGTAGTCACTTGAAATGTCTTTGCATCACACGTACTTTATCGTGTCAATCAAAGGTTGGGAATTTGATGGCTGTTTTTCTACTACCTTGTCTTTTAAAATGGTGCACAAATTTTTGCTGGGGTTAAGGTTGGGACTCTTTCCGGGCCAGTCAAGCACAGTTATGTTTTTCCTCTGCAGGTAGTCCCGTTTGATCTGTGGTATGGAGCACTATCACGCATAAAAATTGCGCATCTGTGCACTTGCATATGAGTTAACAGCTTCTAACGTAATATTTCCACATAAACAAAAAAAACAGTCATGGTAGTACGTATCAACAAAAAGGATAATGAAGCAGTACCGGATGCTAACAGAGCACCCCATATCATCTGACTAGGCAAATGTCTCACGGTGCATTTTTCATCAAATCTTTTGCCTTTTGGTCTTCGAGCATGTGCTTCACGTGATTCAAATTGACGCACAGTTGGTTCATCGGAAAGAAGAACTTGGCTCCAATTTTCAGGAGTCCACGATTGATGAAGCTTCGCAAACTGGAGGCTTCTTTTTCATGACAAAGGTTAGTCTAGCTTATAAAACTTTAATCCAAAATCTTTACTAAGACGTCGGGAAACAGAGCTGATACTAATATCAGACCCTTTTGAAAGTAGAAAGGCCTTGATTTTCTTGCACGAACTCCTCGGATAACGCATAACTATTTGCTTTATGGCATTGCCATCACGTGGGGTTGTTTTCTCCTTGGACGTTCCCTTCTCTTTCGGTCACTAAAATTCACCTGTATGTCGATATTTCACGATCGTATAATGAATATCAGTCTTCTTCACATTTACCTATCTGCTCATGTTACGTTCGGAGTGTCCTGCGTGATATAAAGTCACTATTTGTGCCCTCTGAGTAACACTTAATGACACTTTTTTGCCCATTTGCGCTATATAGAAAATATGTACAAAACTTCTCGGCGTGAAAAGCAGAAGCAAACTGACGCTCGCACGCTTCCCCCAACTTTATCAACAGCTGCCGTTGTAGGGTGATGCAACACCGACAGGAAATTGAGTAATACAGACAGTAGCTGATGCAATCAATATTGCAAATAACTATGTGTGTGTGTTACGTACCCACTGCTGGATAAAGGTCACCCCAAGTTTAATGCTTTCGGAATTTCATCTATCCATCTCTCACATGGCTTTCGATCCCTTGATATCCAGTCTAGTATTTGAGCTGTTCCAACGGTGGTCAGTTTTTCTAGCAATATGTCCAACACATTCCCAACTGAGGGTCTTTATTTTGATCATGTCATCAACTTTTCTCATTTCCCTGATCCACGAGTTCGTTTTCCTATTCTCGTTGGTTTCACTAAGCCTGCATTTCTCCATGCTTTCTTCAGTTGTCCGTAGTCTCTCTGTCTTTTTTAGTTAAGATCAAGTCAGTTTCATAAGTAAAAACTCGAAGAATGCATTGGTTAATTTTTTTTTTAAGACAAAATGCTTTTCAAAATTGTACTGTTCCTTCCAAATGCTCTCCAGCTAAGTTTCATATGCCTCATAATTTTCTCCATCGATGTAGTCCGCTCTTGATATCTGTTGTTCAAGTTATGCCTAGGCATTATAGTTTTATAAATTTGCCTCATCTCAACTCGTAAATCTTTAGTTCTTGCGAAAACCTTGCAAGTCAGTTTTTTTTTTTTTTCATGTAAGTTCATCTTTCGTCTCACTTCTTTACTCTTGTCAGCAATTTCCTGGATCATATTCTTAGATTGCTTCGAGAGACCTTCAAATTTCCTGAATCATACTCGTCGACTTTACTCTTGTCAGCAAGTTTCTGAATCGCACGGCCCGACTGTTTCGAGAGGGCACTAGCAAAAATGACAATACCGTGAGCAAAACTAATTTGGGTTAAATTATTTCCGTTAATCGTTATTCCATTGTCTTTCCAGTTTAACTTTTTAAGCGGCCGACGTACCTTAAGCAAAATCTTCCCGAATTTTCCTGCGCTCCTCCAACATAATTTTTCTCATAGCGACCGGGTTATACGAAAGCTACGCTAAAAGAATTCCTTTCCCAATTTCATTTTAGTAGTATCTACTGTAAATCTGTCGCTGATTGTAAGTGCTCCCTTACAGTCCTTAGTCTTAAAGTATGTGGTCTGATTCCCTTGTAGTTCTTTATTCTCAGTAATATTACCAAAGGAATGATTCAAAAAGAGTAGTCCCTCGGACGCGGACATCATGCCACTGGGTGGAGACAAGTAACTCAAACATCTTTTCTCTTCTTTCTCAGATTCAACGCCATGTTTTTCATAGCATTATTCGCGGCAAAGGTAATCAGGAAGGAAGGATTAATGATAATCATATCCCAAAATGACCACTTAGAGTGACAAACCTAAGGTAAAAGCTACGCTCTCTGATGTACAGGTTCAGTTGTTCGTGTCGCGTTCGGCTCACTTCTTAGACAGCGAAAATATTCCTTCGAGCTGATTTCAGCTTATGTTAACCACGAGTTAATTCGTTCCAGCCGGTTAAAGGGTTAATGGTTGAATGACATTCTGCAATGTGGCATTAAAGAACTTGGAAGATACGGTGTTACCTCACTCATTCCCCGATTTTTATACATGCTGTTCTCTCGAACAGTCGAACCCGTAGTAGTTTTATTGATGTTAATAATACTAACGTGTATGTCTTCAATACCACAGGATTTCAAAACAATAAATCGCTGATTCCTAACTAAGAACTGGAAGGATAAAACCTTTGGTAACGTTCCTGTGAGTGTCGAATAGTTTATTCAATAGACAAAAAGTTAGACATACGTACCTTAATAGCGCGTTAGCCTTACTCTAACGGGGATAACAGTCTGTAAACACCGAAACATGGACTCCACCAGATGCCGGTGGGTTTCGCGAAGTAATGCCCCAGCCATGCCTCTCGCAGCATTGTCCACAACTCCGCCCGAGGAGTCGGCCCAGGAACCATGAAACTGATGTTCTGCTCCGTGGCATCCCAGAGAGCTTCCACAGGGTTTAAATCCGGGAATCTCAGAGCGATTCTCTGGATGGTTCCGATTGCAAATGAGGGTTCCTCAAATCATGCCTGGGTGGTTGCGGCCTGGTGGGGCGGTGCATTGTCCTTTTGAAACAGACCATCGGCTACTGGATGCGCGAAGGCCATGAATGCGTGTAGATGATCAGCCAGCACATGCTTATAAGCGCGCAGTGGTTAAGGACCTTCCAGACATAATATGGGACTTAATTTGTCCTATGAGAAGGCTCCCCAAACCATCACAGAGCCACAACCACTTTAAACAGAGCGCCGCCGTTACCTGGCACGACAGGGCCATGGCCTCATGCTGTCGGCACCACACCCGAACCCTTCAGTCAACTAGATACAGATGAAAACTGGATTTTTTTTTTTTTTTTTTTTTTTTTTTGACTGGAGGTTTAACGACTACCGTGAGCAGCTCAGTGGGCTATAAGAAGTCGCCCGTCCCTGGAAAGGGAGAGAGCCAGTGCCGTAACACAAACACAACATCCATACCTCACCGGGATTCGAACCAGAACCCCTCTCAGACGAATGATCAGAAGCCATCGCTTAGACTACTGCGACACCGGGGCCACAAAAACTGGATTCATCTGACCCCACGACGCGGCGCCACTCTTTAGAGGTGTAGTTTTGGAGTTCACAGCACCAGGTGTGGCGTAATGCCCGATGACGAATAGTCGACAGTGGCACACGAGTAAGGTGTCTGCTCCCGTAGCCCAGGGTATACAATGTATGCTGTACCATTCGCTCGTTGACATCGCCTGGGCCTCCGACATTTAACCTGGAAGTGATGATCTGGACGCCGTTGCCAAGCAGTCGGTCTGTACCAGCCTCGATAGTCTACGTAAACCCCGATCATCAATACAGACATCAAACAAAGGTCTTCGCTCTTTCCACGTTTATAAGTGAGTCACGGAAAAATTCTCATTGGCCGCCACCGATCATCAAAGGCGTGTGGTCGGCCACCTCCGTCCATGGTATACTCGCGGTACACCCTTGACCTCCGAAACCATGGGGTTCTTATCACTCGAGCGATAGATAGACCCATCTGTCTTGCGCCGACAATAGGCCTGCGATTCAAGTCGCTTAGATCACCACGTTTTAAATATGTTCGTCGATTACGATACATTGTTGGGAAGCCTTACTGTCCGCCTATTTATTGCTTGCGTTAGGTTTGAGTCTGTTCCGCTCTGTGCTGGAGATGCCCATGTCAACTGCCCATCACCCCTATCTTACCTAATTGTTTTGTTCACTGAGTATATTTCCAATTCACGCGAGAGGATTCAGACGACTGATGAACACCTCTCAGGAATGCCCAATAAGATTGAGTGAGGACTGAAGTCGCAAATAAAGCAGGGAAAAGTCTGCGCCGTGCTTCTCTGAAAACTGGAAATACTCCGAAATAGTACGGGCATCGCGGCATGTCGTCTTCATTCCTCATTCAGTGAGATATAGTATGGGAATAGAACAACACTCCGAGATAGTATGGGAATAGAACAACACTCCGAGATAGTATGGGAATAGAACAACACTCCGAGATAGTATGGGAATAGAACAACACTCCGAGATAGTATGGGAATAGAACAACACTCCGAGATAGTATAGAAATAAAACAACACTCCGACATGAGTATAGAAATAAAACAACACTCCGAGATGATATGGAAATAGAACAACACTCCGAGATGATATGGAAATAGAACAAAACACTCCGAGATAGTATAGAAATAAAACAAAACTCCGAGATAGTATAGAAATAAAACAACACTCAGAGATAGTATAGAAATAAAACAACACTCCGACATAGTATAGAAATAAAACAACACTCCGACATAGTATAGAAATAAAACAACACTCCGACATAGTATAGAAATAAAACAACACTCCGACATAGTATAGAAATAAAACAACACTCCGACATAGTATAGAAATAAAACAACACTCCGAGATAGTATAGAAATAAAATAACACTCCGAGATAGTATAGAAATAAAACAACACTCCGAGAGAGTATTGGCATTGCGTCATGATGCCTGTCCTACTGGAAGTATCCATTACTGAGGGAGACTGACCATGGTCTTATGAACTTGATCAGCAACGATATTTAAATGCGGCATGGAACACTCCTAGATAGTATAGAAATGGAACAACACTCCGAGAGAGTATGGAAATAGAACAACACTCCGAGAATGTACAGAAATAAAACAACACTCCGAGATAGTATGGAAATAGAACAACACTCCGAGATAGTATGGAAATAGAACAACACTCCGAGATAGTATGGAAATAGAACAACACTCCGAGATAGTATGGAAATAGAACAACACTCCGAGATAGTATAGGCATTGCGCCATGATGCCTATCCTACTGGAAAGAATCCACCATTGAGATGGAGACTGACCATAGTCTTAAGAACTTGAGCAGTGGCTAGTTCAGCGCCACCACGGTCCTGCGCGCACAGCATCGGTTTTAAGGAGCCCCCTCTCTCAATGTGCCCAGCTTCCTCTAAAAATAACGTTTTTCTGTCCGCATACCCCCCCCTTTATAGTTAATATATTACTATCATGAAGTACTGCAGTTGAGTTGCAGAAAATTCGTCTTCGAGATTTCAACGGAAATACACATTTTGAATTCCTCCGAACAGGACGACTATTTTCACGTTGGTGTCTGTTTATGTGGTTTGCTACTACAATAACTCAAATTAATAAACACAAAATTTAATATTTAAGGGTCTTATGATACCTTTATGGGGAACAAATAGGGGAATTTTTAAATAGAAAAGCCAAGAAGAAAAAGTAGGAACTTTTATAAGGATGGACACTGAAGCACAGTACTAGTAGCATTTAACATGTTACACACGGTTTTATGACACTGCTTTAATTACCATGCGTGCAACATACGTTGTGGGATCTGCTGTCGTATACAGGGTGATTGTAAACTCCTTCAACAAAACAAGAGGGATGATAGTACACATCAAAACGAACAATATTTGCAATGGAACCTAGGGCCGCATTCCACTCCTAGTGCCAGAAAAGAGTAAAGTTACATATCCACGTTGAACCTTCAATAGTGAAATAAAAGAGATATACCTAATTTATGAGTTGCGCAATTCCAATCGCATCAGAGAAAGACTCAAACGAGCTGCCCAAACTGGCATCCAAGGGGGTCGTTCCACATTCCACACCGGCGAATGAAGGACTGTCACACTCTCTCGTAGACTCCCGGTGTGGTGTTGATCTTGTCCGCAGCAACAGCGATCCGCGTGACGAGATCTACCAGGGAGTCCACAGGTGTCTCTCGTACACCAATGTTTTCATGTGCCCACAGAAGAAGAAATCCAGTGGATTAAGGTCCGGGGAGCGTGGAGGCCAAGCCACAAGTCCACCGCGTCTAATCCATCGCTCGGGATATTTGGTATGTGTAGTCCTCCATGCCCTTCATGAATACGTTAATTCTCATGTGATGTTCGCACGGTAATATCGCTGAACGGGTTCCGCTGCGTTTTTAAATGTTTGCTCCTCATCACTACGCACGTGTTCAGCGCACCTGATTTGAATCTTGTGCTTCTCATGCACTGGTTTCAACTCCTTGTGCCTGCTGGACGTTTTACGAATGTGCTCTTTTCTGGCACTAGGAGTGAATGCAGCCCTATGTTCCATTGTTCGTCTTCATGTGTACTATCACCCCTTCTTGTTTTGTTGAAGGAGTTAGTTCACAATCACCCTGTATTATAAGATTCCAGTCCACTGACGCTAAACAGACCAAACATGGATGAAATAGTGACTCATAAAATCAGCTTTTCTAATCACATGACTTACCACATGAGTATGGCAAGTCTTGCGTTCGCTTCTTAAACTGAACTAAGTGAGGAAAGAGAAATTTTAAGGTAACTAATTACGTTCAGATCTGTGAGCTCATTTATAGTGTAGTGTTAAGTAGTATTACTCTCAAAATGATTTTTTGTTACCCTGAGTTTTAGGTAGTAAACTACTGTTACTTGGCGATGACATAGTGCGAGTTCGGGAGAAACCATGCTTCCAAAACCCAGAACAGAGAAATTTATCCCTTACTGTATTCCATTCTTTTTCTTTTCTGGAAAAACAAAATGAGAAAAATAAAAATTTATCACTTTGGGGGCACTCCAGAATTACGGGGTCCCGCGATTGGGCTTCGTAGGCTTCCCTGTAAATCCTCCTCTGAGCTTGGGTTTTAGTAATATGTCCACTCGAATCAAGGGGCCTAAAACTGTGATGCAGTCTCAAATGAAAACATGGCCCACACCAGTCCTGATAGTAGTGTCCATGCAAGACAGATCCATGCTCTCATGCCTATGTTTCTATTAATATATTTTCGGCACATCATTCGTGCAGTTGAAAAGACGACACGCCGGACGACATAACTATTTTCCAATCAGTCCGGGTCCAGCTCAGGTGCGGATCCAGAGGGGGTCGGGTGCCCCCTCAGAAACCAAGGCAAAGCTTCGATTTGTTATATTTTAATGACAAATTGAATATTTTTTCGTGAAATAAAGTATTACTTAAAAGTATATTACTTTCGCTAATTAATTGGAAGAAATTATAGACATACTAAGAACACTTTTTCATGTTGCGGGAAAATATCAGAAAGATCCCCGGTTATTCCCGGCACTTACGCCCCCTCACGAAAATCCTGGATCCCCTGGTCAATCTCAGATTCCTCCGTAGACGTTTTGTCTTGTTTGCTGCAGAAAATGGGTGCCTTCTGCTGTTTTAACGCGGTAATATACAGTACATCGAACGCTGGATTGCCATTCGGTATTCTTCTGCTCTATGTTGAGCATCTGTTAGTCCGTTTAAATTTGGCTATCCTTAGCTCGCCACGGCATCAGCTAGCCGTCTCAAGTGATGAGTTCACTACCGATTTCTTTATTCGTTAACCACTCTCTGTATACTCTTACTACTGTTGTTTTGCCACAAGTGCAGCACTTTTTCTGACCAGTCCTACGAACACCGACTACCATCTAGCGCTCAAAGTCCGTTCGAACTTGATTGACGTATCTCAAATTAACACTTGGAGTGTTCATGTTCACTTTATTATGTAGCTGCAGTGAGATGACAACAGATGACATGTCAGCCAATTTCCATAAAACTGTCTGTCTTGATAAATTAACCACTTAACATACATGCGTATATCATCATCATTGCCAACTATTATTATCAATCCATTGCCGGATATAGGTCTCCGAGTTTCTTTCACAACAATCTGTCTTAAGTCAGTCTCCTCCGCGTCACTTCGGTATGGATTCGAATTTTATTCAACCCATCTTCCATGTGGTCTTTTTCTAATATTTTTTCTGTCCTCTGATATAAAGTCTAATATTTCAGTTGTCCATTGGTGGTACGTTCGTCAAGCAATAAGTCCAGCCCATTTGTATTTAAGGGATTGGACCCTGGTCACGATATGTCTTCTGCTCTTGTCATTTTTCTGGTCCACGAGTTCTTATTCTTATCTTTCCTGGTTACACCAAGCATGCATCTCCCCATACTTCTGTATGTGTTTTTTACGCTTTCCAACAGTAGGTTGAAGAAGCGTATGTGCTCCAGCTTTGTATGTCCAACCGCATGATAACTCGCGTAAAAATGGTTCGATTTCGATGAAATTTTAGTATGTGGTAAGGGATAACCTGTGAACGAACCCTATTGAAAATGGGCGAAACGGGGTCAAGGGTCAGGACATTGGAGCGAGATCTATTCCACTGTCTTTATGCGTCACTCAGAACTTACGTAAAAAGTGCTTCGATTGCGACAAAACTTCCTATTGTTCCCGGAAATGTACTGAACCGGTTCTATTTAATATCATAGAAATGGGTCAAAGGTCAGGACGCAGGAGCGAGATATATTCCACAGCCATTATCCCCACAACTTGAGTAATAATTTTTGTTACGTTGGAAAGCGTGTCATAATCAATGCATTGCATGATTTTATTAACTTGTTTAGTTCAAGTCCATTTCTTTGCTCCACAGGTAAGAGTTGGAAGGGTGCACTGATTGAACACTTGTCTTTTAAGACATAAATGGCATATTGCTTATTACCGCCCCGGTGGCGCAGTGGTCTAAGGCGTTGGCCTCTGATCATTCGTCCGTAAGGGGTCCGGGTTCGAATCCCGGTCAGGCATGGATGTTGTGTTTGTCTTACGGCACTGGCTCTCTCCCTTCCCTGGAACCAGTGACCCTAAATTAAGGACGGGCGACTGCTTATAGCCCATTGAGTTGCTCACGGTGGTCGTTAAACCTCCAATGAAAAAAAAAATATATTGCTTATGAAAATTGTGCTGTTCCTTCCAGAAGCTCTCCAGCGAAGTTTTACAGGCCGATTAATTTCTTCATCAATTTGGCCCTTGCTTGATACATGTTGCCAAGGTAAATAAATGTAGGTATCAGTTAACTCTAGATTTTCTCCATCAATCGCTAAGCCTTCATTTTTTGTAAAAGTATTGTACAGGGTGGTGCTAATGTCTTGTTACCCCCTATGGTTATTACAGTGGAACTAATTAAATTTGTTCTTTCCTTTCAAACGGCTGACACAAGCAACTATAGTGTGGAAGAACGGTTAGTAGCAAGTGTATGGACACATGAACGTCCACAGACTGTTAAAACAGTAAGGGAAGTGCAACGTGACTTTACTGCAATGTTTAAAAAAGAAGCTGCACCGAAACAGACATTGAGATGGGAACATAATAAGTTGTTTACAATGGATCAATACCAGATAAGAAGAGGACTGGAAGACCACAATCGAGGCAAGAAAAATGTGCATCACTGGAGGCATCAGTGCTGAAATCTCTCAAAAAGTATCTGAGAAAACGATCAGTGGAATTTGGAATCCCAAAGGCCACCATGCTGATCCACATGAAAACAGATCTGCAACTGAAGTGTTCTCGTTCAGTGTTTATCAACGAACTTATCGATTCTGATTTTGAGAAATGGAGTGCCGCATGTGCAAGGTTGTTGGAGACGTTTGTGACGCTCTCTCAACGTGGGGCGCTGTTCTTCAGTGATGAATGTGCCATCTACCGAAGGAGCCGTGCTAGGAATGTTTATTTTTAGAGCAAAGGAAGCCCACATTACTATGAGGATTTGGAGCACAATCTACCACATGTGAGGATTTGGTCTGCACTGTCCTGTCAGCACTTAATAGGCCCCTATTTTTTGGACGGCTCAGTCGATCTCCATTCCTATCTAGCCATGCTGAAGGACTGGTTTGTTCCCGAGCTACAAAGACTGTCTTCTAGCAGAAAGCTGGTTCCAACAAGACGGCGCTCCGGATCATTATGCTGTCTGCCTTTGGGAATCTGGATGAAATGTTTCGTGATCGGTGGATTGTGAGAGGATCTTGCGACCTGACTACGCCTCACGAATTGCCTCCACGGAGTCCAGATCTCTCCTGTTGTGACAAGTCCCTATGGGGTATTATTAAGCACTGTGTGTCCAAGACAAAGTACCAGACAACCGACCCGTTGCAAGACGCTTGCATTTACACAAATGATAAGGCTTGTCTCCGTAAAATCTCGCACAGGACATGACGAGGAGTTATTTTGTCACGAAAATGGTGGAAGTCATACTGACCTTCTGTATCGGTAACTTCGTAAGTTGTTTTGCAGAGGTAACAAGACATCCGGACCACTCTGTACATAAGTTTTGCTTTCTGAAAATTCATTTTGCATTCCACTTCTTTACTCTTATCAGCAATTTCACGGATCATGCTCTGCAGCTCTGAAGAGTTAATTTCAAAAACGACTATGCCGTAAGCAAAACGAAGGTGAGTTTGTTAATCCCCATTAATCTTTATCACCTTGTTTTCCTAGATCAATGATTGAAAGATATTATGCAACATACCATGCATTGAAAAGTTTGGGAGTCACTCAGTCTCACTCAGCCCCTTTTGCAAGTGCCTCCTCAGAGCTGCAGAACATGATGCAGAAAAAAGCAGTGCAATTACAGATATACTTACAGAAAATAATCTTGAGGTACGATAACAATGCTTTAACGGGAACTGAAGATTTAGCAATTGCTAGAGCAAACCTAGAAGTAACCAATGCCTACCTCTAACTCGGACAACGGACATAAAAGCAGGGGACACACCGAAGAAGGATTTAATTGGTGCATAAAACTTGGCTGGAGAGCATTTGGAAGGAATTGTTCAATTCTGAAGAGCAATTTGCCATTATACCTTAAAAGAAAAGGGCTTAATCAATGCATATTTCCAGGTCTTAACCATGGAGCAGAGATATGGGCCTTAACTAAAAATTGGCATACACAGGCTGCAGATAACTGAAAGAGGCATGTTTGGTCTAAGAAGGAAAGACCTGAAGAGGAACTCATGGATCAGACAAATGATAAGAGTCGATGACATCACAGTCAAAGTAAAGACCCTTATGTGGCAACGGGCAGGACATATTGCTAGAAGAACTGACCAACGTTGGACAACTGAAATGCTGAAATGGACAGAAAGGGACAGGAAAAGACCCAGAAGAACACGTGGGAGATGGCTGGATGAAATTCGAAAGAATGCGGAAGTCACATGCAAAATAATTGCTCATGACAGTTGTGGAAGACTTAAGGAGACTTTCATTCAGCAGTGGATTGATAATGGTTGATGATATTTGGGAAACAAAAAATAGAAACATGTTTGAAGCTACAAGATAATAGCATAAGTACATAAATTCGCTGGTTGTGTACTTTGTTTATTTTTCTTACTTTTGTCTATTTTCCGACCATCTGACAGTTTAAGATTGTTTCGCGACCCGCAACTAAAAGATACATACAGAGGCTGTAAATAACTGAAAGAGGCATGTATATCTATCTGCATGCTTTGTCTAAGGAAAGATTTGAAATTTTAAAGATAAAAGAAAGTCTATGCTGCACCATTGTAATAATATCTGTTAACCCTATTTTGCTACTGCGAGTGAAAATTCACCCATACCTTAGGTTTAAATTCACCTTGTCTTAAGATTGATCGAGTGCTTCATCTCCCACCCTTCCAAAAGAAAAACACTGTAGTTTTAGTATCAGGGTTATTCAGGGGCAGATCCATAAGTTTACTCGAGGATGTGGGGGAGGGCAGAAGCCATTATGAAGTGGTGGTTTTTTTTATTAGGTTGGTGCAAAAATAATGGCCGAAAGATGTTACAGTGCATTTGCCATGCAATTTGTATAAGACATGTTGTTAATGTTATTGCTGGTGATATATCATTTTGAAGCTTATTTATTACTGAATCGATCTGGCTGTTTAGTTTGTTGTTGACATGTTTTTTACCTTGATTTCAGGCAAAGAACAATGGCTCTGTCAAAACAAGAAATTCGCATCATTTTGCTGCACGAGTTCAAACTTGGACACAAACTCGCGGAGACAACCCGAAATGTCAGGAGAGCGTAGGGCATGGAACCAGTTTCGGAACGTACAGTCCGCAGATGGTTCGAAAAATTCCGTGCAGACAAAACCAATCTCGAAGATATTGAAGGTCATCGCTGTCTTACCGACATAGATAATGACTAACTGCGGGAAATAATCGTACCTGACCCGATGAAAACCTCACGAGAGGTCGCCCAAGAACTCGAAGTGAATCACACCACCATCGTTCGCCATTTGAAAGACATTAGGTAGGTAAAAAAGCTCGATAAGTGGGTGCCTCATGAACTCAGCGAACAGCAGAAAAATCATCGTTATGAGGTGCCATCTTCGCTCATTCTGCACAACAAGAACGATCCATTTCTCGATCGAATCGTAACGTGTGACGAGAAATGGATCCTTTACGACAATCGACGACGTTCGGCGCAATGGTTTGGATCAAGGGGAACACAACTTCACCATTTTCCCCAAGCCACATTTGCACCCACAGAAGATCATGGTGACTGTGTGGTGGTCCACAGCTGGATTGGTCCATTACAATTTCTTCAAACCGAACAAAACGATCACCTCCATGAAGTACTGTCAGTACATCGACAAGATGCGCCAAAAACTGCAGCTTTTGTGCTCCGCATTGGTCAACAGAAAAGTTCCCATCCTTCTCCTTATGTCGCCCGAACCATGCTCCAGAAATTGAACGAGTTGGGGAACGAAGTTCTGCCTTACCCAGCATATTCCCTGGACTTATCACCAACAGACTTCCACTTCTTCAAGTACCATGACACCTTTCTCCGGCAGAAACGCTTCCCTAACCAGGACGCTGCTGAAACCACCTTCCGAGAATTTGTCGCCTTCCCAAGGCCAAGCATTTCATGCCAGCGGGATAAATCAACTCGTTTCTCGTTGACAGAAATGTATTGATTTGAATGGGTCCTATTTTGATTAAAATACTTTTATTTTAAGTCGACTTATGTCCTTTCAAAGTTCGTGTTAGAAAATGGCCATTATTTTTGCACCAACCTAATATATAACATTAGTATATATATAAGCATTTAGGCACTAGCAAGTCTTAACTTTTTTGCGGATTTTAACTCTTTCTTTTTCTTGGTAACTTTGCACGTTTTTTAGGGAACTAAGGCAAAGCAGCCGGCCGTTCCATTGCTCTTGTAGTCTGCGATGTGTTTTCAATGTAGGTAAGGTCTTAATAACTACTTAATTACGCACTTAAAGCACTTCTGAAGTACTTTGTACATATTGCAACTAATTGTTTATGTCATATAACCTTCACAAAGCATTTCTTTAGTTTATTATTGTCTTTATTTTATTCTCGTTTTTGTGTTGTCAGAAGTTGTGGAGTAGGGGGTTTTTATAATCCAGTTTTCTTTCAAGAATCTGTGCTTTAGAAAAAAATTATATTTCCTTTTTTATTGCAATGTTTAAGAATTTGTAGTACTTTAGTATTGCTATTCAGGTTTAAATTCTCTCTCAGGCGACTAGGTAACTTGGCAATTTGTTATTGCTGAACATTTTTTCTGATTCATTATGTCACTTACAACTTGAGTTTTCTATAATCATCTTCTTTCTGTTTATTAGTAACAGATGAAGAGCACGGGTCGGGCTAGGAAAGTTATGGATGCAAGCTAAATTTTTAACTAAAGCTTGGTCATACAACTCTGTGGATGTTATGACATATATATATTTAAAAAAAAATTTTTGGTGGGCTTATTGCTTGCATCTATGACTTTGCAGAAACCCATTTCCAAATAGGTCTTTGTGGAAGTGAGAAAATGCAGAGTTTTTGCTGGTCCTTGATAAAGCCAAGGCTCAGTATTCTCGACACTTTCTATATTCAGTTGTTCTATTTTTTTCTCTTTTTACTCACACCGGTCAATACATAACCTTTTCTATGTTGTACTTGGTATGAGTCAAAAAATTTTTTTGCTTCAGTCTCTTCTTAATAGAATATATATCATCATTGTCAACCATTATTAATCCACTGCTGGATCTCCAAGTTTTTTCCACAACGGTCTGCATGCATATATATATATATATATATATAAATTACCCTGTATTAACCACGCTGCCACCCTCCCAGTCCACCCCACCCAAGCGGGGACTGACTTCGGAGTGGGTGGAACAACGGGAAGCCCCCGTGAGGCATGAGGGAGCAGGAAAAATAAGAAAAAGGAAAAGCCCTAAAAAGACCATCTGGGAGGAAGCGATGGGAACCTTTTTACCAATTTTCTTTGTGACCCAATTAAGATACGTACGTAGATCAGATTGTTATTCACAGTTTCTCCCACCTACTCTGATTTCAATACAAAGCTCTGCCTTACCCTGTTTCGAGAAGTTACAGATGCTAGACAATATGACAATAGCAAAGAACTAACAAAGAATATCCCCATGTTTTTTACCCACGCTGTCCCTGTTTTCCCTTTATCTTTTGCGCGCTCTCTCTTTCTCTCTTTTTATTCTATTCCTTTCTCTTTCTTTTTTTACTGAACCTTCAATGTAATGAGTATTTGAAATCCTCCGTACTAAGTTTAATTGTTAAATTTTTTTAGAAAAACTGAAAACAAAATGTGCAAAGTTAATCATTTACGATCTTCGCTACTTTAAATGTAAAAACTTCGTTAGGGTTTAGGGAGGGGAAGGGGGGTCGCCATAGTCGTCACCCGCTGGATCCGCACTGGGGTTATTCAGCTCTTATCTTATTTTAGACTCTCCCGAAAGGTGATCTACCCCGTATTCCTTGGGTTGTTTCACAATTCCAGCTAAATTTCGGCTAGCTGGGACATACTTTTTAGTTAAAATAATGACAGATTAAACAAAACGATTTCTTTCTTTTCATGTAAAAGGCAGCAGGTATTATTAATCCATAATTAATTATAACTATTAGAAGAAGTGTGGGTGATTATTCACCCAGAGTAGCAGTGGCGTTTGAAAAATATAAGTAGCACGCTAGGGTTAATATAAGTACATTTCTATGACGGCGGCTTAATGGAACTTTTAACTCAATGAACTGGAAATGATCTCTATACGTACGTATAGTACAAGGGGCATCCTGAAAGTGCCTCCTCCTTAACTTTTGAAATTTTGAAGTGATTTTAATGAAACTGCACTGACATGTACTACGATATATTAAAAATGCGGGAACATGCTTTTTTTTTTTTTCCAAAATCGGAAATAAAGATCATGAATGACAGAAAAGAAGCGAACCGTAACTGAATTCCTACAAAAAGAGGGATGTGAGGCTCCAGAAATCCACAGAAGACTCCTGACGGTGTATGGAACTGTCACAATCGATATTAGTAATGTCCGAACATGGATGAAGAGGTGTTGAGAAGGAGAAAGTTCAGTGTCGGACAAACAACAGAGTGGAAGACCCGCAACTTTAGTGACAGATGCTAACAGGCAACGAATGAAAGACTTCATCACAGCTGATCGTCATGTCACTATCCAGGAGTTGCAGCAACAAACAGTGCTCCCTATATGCGCAGACATTGGAGAAGCTAAAGAAAGCTATCAGAAGGAAAAGACGTGACATTCCACTTCATAGTGTTGTTTTACACCATGATAACGCATGTCCCGATACCTCAATGGAGACATTGCCAAAATGGGGTGGACAACCCCCTGACAGTCCTGATTTGGATCCCTCAGACTTTTTCCTGTTTGCCCACTTGAAAAACACCCTTTGCGGTGAAGGTTTCGACGATGTGACAGACGTTAAACTGGCCTTGAACTCATGGGTGAAACGACAGCATCGGGAATTTTTCCAAAATGGATTTTACCAATGGGTTCAAAGAAGGCGGAAATGTATAGAAAGAGATGGACAATACTTTGAATAGGCTAGCATTATTAAAAATATGTCCAAGTATTTTGCCACCAAGTTTCACATTTTTGCTGCGACAAATAAAAATCTCATGAGGGACGAAGCATTACTTTCAGGATGCCCTATGTACGCAAAAGTTTCATTCGCAGTTTATGTAGCGTCTTGCATACAACACCACGGCATAAAACCACAGTGAACTGGTGATAAATTCATGTGTAGACAGACTCTTTCACAGTAAATAGTTTAATTTATCAGATACGGTGTTCCCCATACAAAATCGACAAACGCGTTAAGATATGGACAGTTGTGGTACTGGTTACATTTCCTTATTTGATTATGGATCGAATTTACGAAACGTAGCGTACAAAAAAAAAAAAAAGTGTGCATTCAGCGAAACCTTTCGCTAATAGTTCTTATTAAATAATAACATATATATCTACTGTATATGTTATTATTTAAGAAACTCAGTATTGCTGATCGGTATATGTTTCGACGCATACAACCAGCTCTGTACAGCTCCTCGGTCACATACCCTTCATACAACACAATGGGCCATTACCGTTCACCAAAAAAACAAAAAACACGAAGGAGATTCACCTATCTGTTCCTTCTTTCGTAACGTAGGTCTAAAAAATAAAAGTCCCCGACGTTTGGCTACGAGTGCGGCAAACGATAAATGTACTTAGGATCCTCTTTCAGCTGAACAATTAAAACATGCTTGGTTGCAGGTGCAGAATCTTACAAAAGGCTATCTCAGGTTATTATTATTTTTTATTAATTTCGTTTGTTGATTGGGGTTTTAACGACCACTGTGAGCAACTCATTGGGCTATAAGCAGTCGGCCATCCCTAATTCAGTGCCACTAGTTCCAGGGAAGGGAGAAAGCCAGTGTCGTAAGACAAACAACATCCATGCCTCACCGGAATTCGAACCCGTACCCATCTCGGACAAATGGTCAGAAGCCAGCGCTTAGACCACTGCGCCACCTATCTCGGTTTAAAGAACACATTAGCAACTCTTGAGGGCTATAAAGCAGTCGCCAATTTCTAACTTAGGGTCATTGGCCTAGCGGTCAACGTTCGTCAATGCCACAGAGGAATCGCAGGTTCGATCCCAGGCAGGTACGAACGCTCGAACCACTAAATATCCGCCGTGCGTCGGATGGTCACGTTAAGCCGTTGGACCCCGGGTACTGGCTCCCTGGTAATAAATAAGGGCGTCTTCTTCCCCCTTTCTACCTCGATTCCGTGTTATTTTCCTATCGGGCACTAGCCCAAATCTCCCAGCTTCCTATTTCTAAGGGTTGTTAAAGACCTGGGGTCAGGCACTCCCTAAAATCCTCTACATATGATCCAATTATCTAAAAACTTAGGGTCACAGGCTCCAGGGAAGGGAGAGAGCCAGTGCAATGGCACAGACAAACCACGTATGCATCGTTTGAGACTTCTTTTTTAGTGAAGGTTTAACGACCACCGTGAGCAACTCAATGGGTTATAAGCAGTCGCACTTCCCTAATTTAGGGTCACTGGTTCCAGGAAAGGCAGAGAGCCAATACCGTAAGACAACAACATCCATGCCTCATCGGGATTCGAACCCGGACCGTTCTCGGACGAATGGTAATAAGCCAGCGCTTATTACCACACCTTAAACTCGGACTATTAGCCACCCGGAGAGCCAATTTCGGACTATTAGCCATCCGGAGAGCCAAACACGGACTATTAGCCATCCGGAGAGCCAAACACGGACTATTAGCCATCCGGAGAGCCAAACACGGACTATTAGCCACCCGGAGAGCCAAACACGGACTATTAGCCATCCGGAGAGCCAAACACGGACTATTAGCCACCCGGAGAGCCATACACGGACTATTAGCCACCCGGAGAGCCAAACTCGGACTACTAACCACCTGAGAAGCGTGGTGCCATTTGTAGACTTAATTGTTATGAACTGTTTGAGACATTTTTTTTCTGGCAATTTTCTGATAAAGCTAACCCCCCCCCCCGCCCCCATGTTTTAATTTATGATTTTTTTAGAAGCACAAACATAATTTTGAGCCAACCTGCATTCTAAAATTTCACGTAGTTATCTTGAATTGGGAAAGGAATGAATTAATTTGTCTTTTGGACTACACCAGTGGACTGTCTAAATAAACTAAACAAAAAGTTCATTACACACTTTTTATGATAGATTAAGTTTCAGACGTGTGTACGGACAATAAGATGGGGATCAAGTTAAATAGCATACACGTTACTTATAAATACAAATCAATGATTATAGATCAAAAACATTCTTTAATTTCAATGGTATCAACGGCAACCAGCTTAAACGCCATCAATCCACAGTTTTCTATATTTGTCCCTTAGTCAACGGTTAAACACTGATTATTCTTGTCGACAAATTGGTTATTTTACCACCAGAAGTTTTTAGGAATTATTCTTTGAAACAATGAAGACAGAATTTTGTACGTTGCTTCAGCATGTAGATGCTATCTGGAATAGCTGGAGACGCATGAACCCGTTCACTTTCCTACGTGGTAGGAACATAATAATCAATACACTGGTTGCTTCCAGCTTATGGTATGTGTGTAAAGCTTTCCCACATGCATTATCCAATCTATCTCAAGACTAATTGGAACTTTTTATATGGGGAACGAGTCATTAGACCTAAGCCCAAGATTTAGTACAGCAGCTGAAACGTGGGAGACAAGCCACAATGTCAATTCATTTTGCATGACTACTTTAGTTCAAAATATGTACTTTTCTGTGTTTTGATTTCTCGGACGAACATCTGACACTGGACACACTTGTGAAGATGGACATGTTTCATCTGGTCACCTTCTTACCGTCATACGTCACCTTCTTATCGTCATACGTTTCATCAACACGTCTCCCTTTGTATCGCCGAATCTTTCCCTGTGCCTGCTACGTTCGCTGAGCTGTTGCATAAACCCCATTGCTTTATATAATAGTTCACTGCTTCATACCGCACAGCTTATTGTACTACACTTCTTTAATCGCTGTTGGTATAGTCTGCGTGCAGCAGCTGGTCGACGAGGATTGTCGGAGATAGTTACCAGATTTTTTTTTTTTTTTTGTCAGAGATTCATCATGCAATCACCAATGAACAGAAATTATGAGTTCTTCGATCAATGATCTAACCATTGTATCTCGGCAACAGTTGACGGTACTATGATTTAATCTTCGATTTTCTCTTATTACCCCCCCCATTTTTATTGGAGGTTTAACGACCACCGTGAGCAACTCAATGGGCTATAAGCAGTCGCTCGTCCCTAATTTTCGGCTACTGGTTCCAGAGAAGGGAGAGAGCCAGTGCCGTAAGACAAACACAACATCCATGCCTCACCGGGATTCGAACCTGGACCCCACTCGGACGAATGATCAGAGGCCATCGCTTAAACCACTGCGCCACAGGGGCGCTCCCATTTCTTGATCCTACCTTTCCTGAGACTTCCCTGTACCACCGGGAGTCTCATATGGCACTTCACAAGAATTCGTCATTAATGACTTCCAGTTGTTCATTAATAGGGTGAGTGTCGCAATATATGTATATACTGTACATCATATGTTATGTGTCCTCCTGACTCTGCAGTTCTATTTTTTTTTTTTTTTTTTTTTGATTGGAGGTTTAACGACCACCGTGAGCAACTCAATGGGCTATAAGCAGTCGCCCGTCCCTAATTTAGGGACACTGGTTCCAGGGAAGGGAGATAGCCAGTGCCGTAAAACAAACACAACATCCATGCCTGACCGGGATTCGAACCCGGACCCCTTACGGACGAATGATCAGAGGCCAGCGCTTTAGACCACTGCGCCACCGGGGCGGCACAGTTCTATTTCACGGTGTTCCATAAACAAAAGGTAGTTACCAGATATTTGTCGGTATTCTATTATTAAACATACTTGCATTGGAGTTAAATGGCCATCACGAGCAAATCTTAGGGAATAAGTAGTCATCGGTTCCTAATTTTGGGCCACTGGTTCCTGGACAGAGAACCATCAGGCAAACACACCAATCATGCCTCGTCGAGACTCGAAACTGGACATTTTCGGACGAATGGTCAGAATCCAGCGCCTCAAATGATTCGGTCACCGAGGCGGCGTTTTTCCATTTCATTACTTTGACGTGCATTAAAGAATCTTTTGTATCAGTTGATTTTATCCAGGTATTTCTTCTAATTTCCAAATTTGCATCTAACATTGTTTCTTTTCATATCTCTTTATGTAAAGTGTCTCTTTATTCTTTGGCTATATAGTTCTGCTTTTAGTGTATGTCTGTGTTAAAATTGAAAGTGTGAACTGATAGAAATTATTTTTGATAGAAGGTTGTACTGAGTATATCGCTAAACATTCCCGTTCAGGATCGCACCAGTTGTACTGCATTACCCTCCCCCTTTATCTTTGTTTATGGAATAACCTAGAATCCACTTGTCTTACCTAAGACAAATGACTTATTTACTCTTCACTACAGAACTAGGATATACCCTTAAAGATTTCAACGGAGACAATAAAAGTAGAGAAATAAATAAAGGAACAACTTAAGATGCATCGATTATTCTTATTTCAACTGAGACAACAAGTATAAATCAGATCCTAAATGTCTTATTATTCAGTCTCGGCGCCGTATTTTTTTTGGTAACTGACGCAAGAACACCTTTTAGAGCATTCGTGGATGCATTTCACTCACCAATATATTCTGGGCACGGTTATGGCCGCGACATGTGGTCTTGACGAACACTCTTAAAGTACTCCTTAGGTTGTACGAGAAACGCACCAGTTGCAATTTGAAATTTCGTTAATCATTGCCTCGCTGTGAAACTTCCCTAAGTGCTGTTTTAGTCTAAGGTTTATCACAGTTGTTCTTAAGTGACTTGCAAGTCTAAAACTACAATAAAAACTATTTAAAGAAACGACGTAAACGTTTAAAAAAGTAGTTGAAATCCATTTGTATTTACCTCTTGTACTGGCCCTCTAACGTTTCGTCGCCCTGCTCACTCGTAAGGAATCTTCAGAAGGTTGATACTTCACATTACAGCGAAGTGACCAAAACAATCCCAGTTCAGTTCACATATGGTCTTTCCTCCCGAGGTTCCACACACCAACGTCACCTACTTAGGCTTATTACTGAGCCCACTTGAACAAAGCCTAATTTTGCAATAGTCGAGCTGGTTATCAACGATCTACTCAATCGGTGCGAACATTATTGATGATAAAAAAGAGGCCTATCTCTTGGTTTTAGGCTTTTCGTTAGTTAAGCTAATAGGCATGTCCTGTTGTTATCTGTGGAGGGCAGCGTTTGGTGGCGACATCTTCTGGCTGTTCTTATTTTTATTCAGATAATATTATTTTTTCTGCTCAATTAAATTCTAAAATGGAATAGGATTAGGTTTTTGTTATGGCGGCAGTTGATACTGCTCGTTATAACACTCGGCGCTCCTGTGGTGGCTTCTTTTTGTTTATTTTGTTCAATATGTCAAATGTTTTCTAAGTCAGGTTTTGAGTAAAATTTAAAGGCTACTATGTTTCTTCTCTCTCTCTCTCTCTCTCTCTTTCTCCTTTTTTTTTTTTTTTTTTTTTTTTGGTTAGAGGTTTAACGACCACCATGAGCACTCGATGTGCTATAAGCAGTCGCCCGTAACTAATTTAGGGTCACTGGTTCTAGGGAAGCGAGAGAGCCAGTGCCGTAAGACAAACACAAAGTCCATGCCTCACCGGGATTCGAACCCGGACTCATCTCGGACGAATGGTCACAAGCCAACGCCACCGGGTAGACATTTTGTTTTCCTGGTTTTCTGTGTGTTGGTTTAGTCTGTGTTGTAGACAGTTTTTCGTGATTCCGATGCATTTAGTTCTTATTATTAGCTATTTCTGCTCCAATTAATTCCTGCTAAAGTAATAAGAATTTAATGTATACAGAATAATTGTTCAGTAAGTTGGTATGATTTTTATTTAGTTCGTTTTCACGAAATGTTTAAATGGTGTTTGGCTTTAAGGCATTATTAAATATATCATCACTATTGTCAACCATTATCAATCCACTGCTGGATGAAGGTCTCCCCAAGTTTCTCCCACAATTGTCTGTCTTGAGCCTGTCTCCTCCATGTCACTTCGGCATGCTTTCGATTTTCATCCATCCATGTCACATGGAGTCTTCTTCTGGGTCTTTTTGTGTCCCCTCGGAATCCAGTCTAAAATTTCGGTTGTACATCGGTGGTCCATTCTTCTGGCAACATGTCCAGCCCATTGCCATATCTGTGATTTTACCATGGTCATGATGACGTCCACTCTTGTCATTTTCCTTATTCACAAGTTCTTCTTCTTATCTTTCCTGGTTACACCAAGCATGCATCTCTCCATGCTGCTTTGAGTAGTCTGCAGTCTTTGTATATCTTTTTTAGTTAATCTCCACGTCTCTGCTCCATACGTAAGCACTGGCAGATGCATTGATTAAATACTTTCCTTTTAAGACATAATGGAATACTGCTCTTAAAAATTATACAGTTTCTTCCAAAAGCTCTCCATCCAAGTTCTACACGCCGATTAGTTTCTTCATCAATGTGACGCTCACTTGATATCTGCTGTCGAAGATAAATGTAGGTATCGGTTGTCTCAAGCTTTTCTCCATCAAACGATAAATCTAAAAGCATTGTACATCACTTTTGTCTTCTGAAAGTTCATTTTTAATCCCACTTCTTTTTTACCCTTGTCAGAAGTTCTTGGTTCATACTCTGCAGCTCTGAAGAGGTAGTTGCAAAAATTACTACGTCATCACCAAAACGAAGACGAGTTAAATTATCTCCATTAATCTTTATTCCTTTGTTTTCCCAGTTCAGTGATTGAAAAACATTTTGCAATGTGGCATTAAAGTGTTTGGGAGATATGGTGTCACCTTGTCTCACTCCCTTTCCAATTAAATCCTCAAATATCCGACCTTTGCAATTGCATTTTCATAGATGTTATTAGTAATGAAAATGCAAGTGCAAAGGTTCGTACTTTTTGCAACTACCCCATAAGAGCTGCAGAGTATGATCCAGGAACTTGCTGACAAGAGTAAAGAAGTGGGATTAAAAATGAACTTTCAGAAGACAAAAGTGATGTACAATGCTTTTACAAGAAATAAAAATTTATCGATTGATGGGGGAAAGCTGGCGATAACCAATACCTACATTTATCTTGGACAGCAGATATCAAGTGAGGGTCACATTGATGAAGAAATTAATCGGTGTATTAAACTTGCCTGGAGAGCTTATGGAAGAAACAGTATAATTTTCAAGAGCAATATGCCATTTATGTCTTAAAAGAAAAGTGTTTGATCAATGCATCTTTCCAGTGCTTATGTATGGTGCAGAGACGTGGACCTTAACTAAAAGAGACATACAAAGGCTGCAGACAACTCAAAGGGCATGGAGAGATGCATGCTTGGTGTGATGAAATTCAAAAGTATGTGGGAGTAACATGGATGAGACTGGCACAAGACAGACAGTTGTGGAAGAAACTTGGGGAGACCGTCGTCCAGCAGTGACAATGGTTGACAATGATGATGATACAGGGTGTAACCAAAAGCCCGGAAACAGCCACATAACTGGTGAAATAATGGTCGTACAGGAACGAAACTGGTGGCTAGGTATAGGTAAAGGGCCATGAGCAATCGAATGGAACCAACAGCGGCGTCCTCTGGCGGATATTTGCGGTACCTATGAAAACTAACTTGGAAACAAAGCAAGATAGGGGGAAAAAGTCAATTGTAAAGTTGTAGATCATCCGCTGATTAGTAGGAAACGATACGTGGTTCGACGGAAACCAGCAAGAAAACGCCTGTAAACGCAGCATGTTTCAACATCTAAATTGTAGAGTAAACGTAGATTTGGCATTACAACAGTACTAGAATCGATGACTAAACTGCGTAATATCAAAGTAGAATAGACGTCTATACACAATGTAGCAACGATGTATATGCTTTTTTCGAAAGGTCGAATCTTCGTCTACTGTTGACTTGATATCAACGTAATAGGTTTAAAATTCGACGTCGAAAAGACGTAACAAAAGTGGACATGGATATCTATATTCGACGTTTCATATCGACCAAAAATCGATCAAAAATTCGACGTTGAATCGATTTAATGTGCTACCGCGGCGAAGTAGGTCGTCGTATCCCGTACCCTAGGGTATTGTGTACCGTGCGCCGTACCATTCGCTCATTGACGGTACTTGGGTATCTGACATTCAGTTTGGATGTGATTTGCGCCGCCGTTGCCAAGAGGTCGGTCAGTTATGCGCCTGGATAGCCTACGCCTACCCCCGGTCATTAGTGGCGTGTGGTCGGCCACCGCTTGCTCTCTGGGCCCTGGTACATCCCCTGGTACGCCCGTCAATGGTATACACCCTATCAAGTGTGTTTACTATTGTTGCCCTCGGGAACCCTAGGGTCCTTACCACTTGGGCGATAGAATGACCCCACTGTCTTGCGTCGACAATGATCAAAGCTGCTCAGATCACTATGTTTATCCACGTTCGTCGATTTGGGTATGTAACGATTGGTCGACAAACGGTTGGTTGACATAACGATTGGCCGACACACGATTGGCCGACAGTAACGATTGGTCGGCATAACGATTGGTCGACAGAAATGATTAGTCGACAGTAACGATTGGTCGGCATAACGATTGGTCGGCATAACGATTGGTCGACAGAAATGATTAGTCGACAGTAACGATTGGTCGACAGTAACGACTGGTCGATATAACGAATAGTCGACATTGATCGACATAAAATGGTCAACGGAACTCGGAAATTTTTTTTTGAATAAGTGCAAACAGTTTGGCGGTAAATTGCCCCACCGGAAGATTGCCACACATCTTTCAGCAATCCGAAAAATTGCCACACACAGAAAAATTGCCCCACCGGAAAATTGCCACATGGTTTTCATTAAGGGACGAGCACAAATCGCCGTTCGTCTGAGAAACGCTTTGAATGTGTGGCAATTTTCCGAGTTTCCGGATTATGTGTGGCAGTTTCCCCAAGGTGCCTATACCTAAAGTGCCCCGGGGCTCTTTCGGAAATAACATCGTTCAGAAGGCTCTCTATATAGATTTCACTAAGAGCACAAAAGATGACATGGGGGCCTATTTGAAAATAATATGTTATAATGCTGTACGTTCTGAGGACTACATTTTAAAAGATATTATTTCCAAAAAGGAACGTTACGTTTTGAAAGGTCAGTACGTTCTGAGAGGTACCGCTGCGAATGTAAACCATAATCCTCTGAACCAATGGTTATCTCGACCAATCGTGCTGTCGACCAGTCGTTACTGTCGACTAGTCGTTACGGCCGACTGATCGTTACTGTCGACTAGTTGTTACGGTCGACTGATCGTTATGTCGACCAATCGTGCTGCCGACCAATCGTGCGACACCGGTCGATTGCGATATACTGTTGGGGAGAGATCAAAGCAGATGATATATAGAGGATATTAGGAAGGGAGTGTTTGAACCTGGTCTTAAACAACCCTTAGAAATTGGAAGCTAGGAGATTTGGACTAGAGTGCCCGACAGGAAAGTGACACGGAAGTCAGGTAGAAAGGTGAAGGAAGATGCCCTTTTTTTTTATTACCGGGGGCCTAGCACCCGGGGCCCGACGGCTTAACGTGCCCGTTAAACTCACGGCGGATTTTTAGTGGTTCGAGCGTTCGTACCTGCCTGGGATCGAACCTGAGGTTTCTCCGTGGCAGTCACGAACGTTGACCACTAGGCCATCCGCGGCCTACTGTTGAGGAGACCTGCTGTCCTCCTATTTATCGCCCGCGTTCGGTTCGGGTCTGTTCCACTCTGCGCGGGGGACGCCCATGTCAACTGCCCATCACCTCTATCTCTAACGTTTTGCCTACTGAATGTACTACGCGACTTGAAGAATTCTTTTTGATTTTTACTTTTTTTTTTTTTAGGTAGCACGATATGTAGCGCAATTTTGCGTTACAAGTTACTTTATTTTGTACGCGTGCTACAGCTACAACTACTTTATTATATTTTTAGCAATGTTACACGCCTCGCTACTGTAGCATGCTACAGTAGCAGCGCTGCACGTAAGACGCTATTTCCGACCATTGCTTAAATGAAGCTGGAAATCCCTCGAGCGTCAGGGTGTTACAAAGTAAAAATTACGCAACGTTAAATTGAATTTTTAAAACTCCTTCAGTGGAGCCATCGCTAATGATGAGGTGGCGGGGGGTAAAATTAATTAGTGGCAACGAGACTTTGGAGGACAACAGGAAAAATAAAACAACCAAAATTATTATTGGTTTCAAAGTTAATAACCAGAGGGAGAGAAGAAAAAAGAAATCAGCTCTATGTCATCGCAGGATCGTTCGTCGTGATCTCAGTTTATTTCTTTTTCCCCTTTGGCATCCGGTGCTATGGATATGCTGCCGAAGCCGTGCGGCCGACCCCTTTGTGAGAACAAGTGACCTGCGAATATTGGAATGCTGCCGAGTGCCCTTACACCTGACGATAAATCACCATGTTCTCCAGACGCAGACACGTGTCTCGAACTCATTTCTGCTGTGCTGACCTCTGGTGGTGGGGGATCCAAGATGAATGACACGTCACGTGACTTTCACAGCCACTGGCATCGGTCACTTGGGGCCTTCTATAAATTCTCGAAGTTGAAGGATTCCTTTGCATCCTGTTGAGGCTGGATTGCTTGGTAGCTCCTGAAACGCTACGTAACGCTCAAATGAAATCCGCAAAAAAAAAAAAAAAAAGAAAGAAAAAACTTAGAAGAGACTATATTTGTCCTTTCAACATGTACCCACCACTTCTTTCTTTAAAAAAAAAAAGAGATTAGGAAGATGAAATAGAAAATGCCAAATCAATCGGCCGCGGGTAGCCAAGTGGGCAAGTTCGTAACTGCCACGGGAAGGACCTCAAGGTTCGATTCACTAAATATCTGCCGTGCGTCGGATGGACACGTTAAGCCGTCGTACCCCGGGTACTGGCCTACCCGGTAATAAATAAGGGCGTCTTCCTCCCTCTACTTCGCTTCCATGTCACTTTCCTATCGGGCACTCTAGCCCAAATCTCCTAGCTTGCTATTTCTAAGGGTTGTTTAAGGCCTGGGGTCAGACACTCCCTTCCTTAAATCCTTTTCATATAAAAGAAAAGAAAAGCCGAATCAATCAATACAGATGTGTTTCCGTCCGCAGAGCGTATCTTTTCATCGGGCGTGGGTCCTACAAAGGTTGGAAACACCGTTTAGTGGTTTCCCTGTATATAACGTCAAGCACAGCAGTAGAAACATGAGGCATGAGGGGGGGGGGTGCCATTCAAATTTGGGCTTTAGTTTGCCACCCAAAATTCTAAGCTTCCATAAATTTTTCAATTTCAAAAACGCATTATTTCTAGAATTTAAATAAAATTTTAGAACAACTAAGTACTATTTTTTTCTAACACCAAACACACTACATTGACAAAAGTCACCGGACACCCCTTCAAAAGCAAATGAACGGATCCTCTGCATTGTTAAAATGCGCGGTACATCTCCAAACGGTATAAAAATAAGCCGGCATCTGACCGCGATCATATCGCACTGTGAGATTGAGTGAAAATGTCGCGCCCGGAGAGAGAGCTGATTTTGAGAAAGGAAAGGATTCTTGGGTGTTATATTAGTGGGTTGTCCATCAGAATAACCGAGAGGCGTTTAAACATACCCAAGTCAACTGTTTTGGATGCACTGAATAAGTGGAAGAAACATGGCGTGCCTGAAGCAGCAAAACGTACCGGCAGACCAAAGAAAATCAGTGATAGAGGACGTCGAAGCCTCAAGAGAGTCGTTACAGCTACTCGACGGAGTACTGCACAAGACCTCATTGTACAGGTGAGTAAAAATGCTGGAACCTCGGTATGTACACGTACCATTTGCAGAGAACTTCATTCCATGGGTTACCGTGGTCGTACGGCTGCTCATAAGCCCTTCATCTCCACTCGGAATGCCACTCATCGTTTAGCATGGTGTAAAGAACATTTATCGTGGACCGTAGATCAATGGAAACGGGTTCTATGGACTGATGAATCCAGATACACAATCCAACAGCCTGATGGACGTGAGTGGATATGGCGGCAGCCGGGGAACGCTATTTAGCACCATGTACTGTTCCTACGGTCACGTTTGGACCTGGCAGTGTACTCGTGTGGGGGTGTTTTTGGTGGTATGGTCCCGGCCCATCGGTTTTCCTGGACAAACCTGTTAACCAGCACGTGTACTTCGATATTTTGGACAATTATGCCCTACTAACTCTTTGGCAATACTATGGAACTGAGCCTTGCTGCTACCAGCAGGATAATGCACCGAGCCATATAAAGCAAGGACTGTTACGGCGTGTAATTCCGTATCATGTGTGGACTGGCCAGCACAGAGCCCTGATCTTCACCCCATAGAGCCTCTATGGGATGAATCAGAGCGCCGAAATAAGAAGTTTGGAACCAAGGCCTACTACTATAAGCAACAGTTAGCGGCAGCATTATGTACTGAATGGAAGCGCATACCAATCGCTGTGTTCCAAAACCTTGTCGAAAGCATGTCTCGAAGGGTCAGTGCATGCATTAAGGCCAAAGGTGGACCGACACCGTACCAATGTATGTCGATAAATGCTATGTTGTGTTTCTCTTCTAGGTGTCCGGTGACTTTTGTTAATATAGTGTTTATCATAGTAAGGTTAATTTTGTCTTAGTGCCAATGTGTGTAATGTAATCGCATGGAAACGGAATCTGGATGACGTCAGTGGGTACTGCAAAGTCAAGCCTCCGACCTCCGGCATTGCACACTTTCTAATCCTCCTTGCTTGCTCCGAATGACTTAGACTATCAGGAGACACAGAGTTGCCCTCCAATTTTATGGTTTACCATTCGATCAGTCCCTGCCGTCGATAATCTCACCGCTGAGAATTACCTTGGACCGTAGCAGAGAAACGGGTCAACGGGTAGAAATGAAGATTTAACGATTGATGGGGAAAAGTGGAGATAACCGATACCTGCATTTCAGCAGGTATCAAGCGAGGGTCACATTGAGGAGGAAATTAATTGGCGCATAAAACTTGGTTGGAGAGCTTTTGGAAGAAACAGTATAGTTTTTAAGAGCAATATGTCATTATGTCTTAAAAGAAAAGTGTTTAATCAGTGAATATTTCCAGTGCTTACATACGGAGTAGGGACGTGGACCTTAACTACAAAAGACATACAAAGAATGCAGACAACTGAAAGAAGCATGGAGAGATGCATGCTTGGTGTAACCAAGAAAGATAAGAAGGGGAACTCGTGGATAAGAAAAATGACAAGAGTGGACGACATCATGATCAGAGTAAAATAACTGAAATGGCAATGGGCTGGACAAGATGGTAGACTTTTCCGTTCATCACATATAATTTATTATATTCTTCTACATACTAGTCATACCAGCATCCTTTAAATTGAACACACAGAAAGCCATCGATTAAATCAAAACGTGAGAGAGAACCGGTCCACACAGATTTTTACGCCCCCGAATTTCTTCAACACCCCCCCCCCATTAAAAAAAGGCTTAACACCTCTATTGGATATGGTGTAACACACACACACAGAGGCATGTATAATTTAATAAAATATATTATACTGTATATATTATCATACAGCACAGTTAGCAGTACATGCAGCATTTACATGTGTGGTTTCCTCAGCTATACCTTGAATCATCTTCTACCAGAGTGCATTTTTTTCCCCCAATTTTAACTGTATGTATATAGCAGTCAAATGTTTCATTTTGTTTTTAGCTTTTCTTTTTTTTAGAGCGTATGTTTAAAGTCAGTCAATGCAACGATAAAACGTATGTACTTCACTTTAGTCTCATACATATTTTTCAGGTATACTTCTGAATCACTTCAGCAAGCAAAAGATGTGTGAAAATATCAATATCTATCATTTCAGCAACCTATGTTAATACTAAGTTGTTTTTGTCTTGTTTAAAAAGCATTTAGACATGACATAAAAAAATAAAAACAACCGTGTGTAGTTTTGGAAAAAAAATCCAGGTGTTTTCCGTTGTAATCTATAAAAATTAAACAGTTCTTCCTTTTTTTAAACATTCCCCATCTTTAAGATGTAAAAACCTAAGAATATTTCGCTACAAAAAAAACATTTTGAGTCTTCGAAAAATGTGCTTTCATCCAACTCCCACTCTCCTCCAAGAGCTTTCAACCGCCCCCCCCCTCTAAAAAAAACCTTTTGGGCATAACCATACAGTACACAATAACATTAGCATACAGTACACAATAACATTAGCATACAGTACACAATAACATTAGCATACAGTACACAATATAGCACTATAAACACCTTTGTCGAATTTCACTGCCAGCCCACCATTCCCGAATAAAGTGAACAAAATGATCTTTCATGCGTCCGAACAGATTGTCACGGCAGTCGCTGTTATCACACATTTCACACCAGGCATAAACTGGGCAACCGTAAAATGGAATTCCATCCAACAGTTCTCAAAAAAGTTATTAAAACTATTTTACGTACTGGCGGACCGACTGATGTCGACGCCACTGTTAAAATGCTCCACAGAAAAAGATCTGAATAACTGTTAATTCTAATAACTTAAAACGTACTTTCTTGAAGTTGACAAAAGTTGATTGCAGTTGATGCACGTCGTATTTCTTCTAAAACACGTAACACATGAATAAAAAATTACACACACAATTCACTTTTTTTTTACTGTATAACGAAGTAAATTTCTCCGCCATTTTTGGTCTACGCCGGGATTCGAACCCGAGGCCGCTTATTCCGGAACAAGTCGCTCTACCAACTGAGCTACGCAGACATGTATTCTGATTCCTATCTGCCTTTATGTCATGTGCGTCCTGCTGGCACGTACGTCACATCTCCCCCCCTCCTCCCTCCGAAAGAGGGCCGGGGGCATGGCCCACGGATCAGCCGTGACCATGAATCGCGGCAGGCAGACAACCACTGAAGAACGTGCACTTGAGAACTCCCCGTCAATCTGGTGTGTGGAATGCAACGTCACACACATTTATTTTTCGAAGCACTGGAGAAGGGATTCTCTGATTTTTCCTATCTCGCGGTGTGGAAATAACATCACACCAATGCGAGATTTTGAACGGTCGGGTCATCCGGGTAGTTCGGGCGCCATTATAACGAAGTGAATTTCTCCGTCATTTTTGGTCTACGCCGGGATTCGAACCCGAGGCCGCTTATTCCGGAACAAGTCGCTCTACCAACTGAGCTACGCAGACATGTGTTCTGATTCCTATCTGCCTTTATGTCATGTGCGTCCTGCTGGCAGGTACGTCACAACTGATACTGAAAACAACTACAGTCGAAGAAAACAAGACTGAAGAAACAAATGTATGCCTATACCATTCGTTCAAAAAGAAGGAAATCGTGTCACCAACAAACAAAAAGAAAATTTCGGTTCGTCTCTGCATCTTCTGGTAACAATCACACTTCCTACCCCCTCAACCATCCAAGATTTTAAGAAACGTGGATAAAAAATACATGTGAGTTTTTTTTTAAAGAATTTTTCGGATTTGGGAAATGTCGGAAAATTTCTGTCTTCAGGGTTTTAATTAATCCATCTAATGTGTTGGAAAACGGTATTTTCTTAACAACGACAAATCAACGAACTAATACTGCAGAGTTACCGTCACCTATTTATAAACCCTAAAGCCTGAAACGGGTTGTAAAGATGGGCATTGGCAGTCTATCATAGCCGAAGAGAATGTGACCTTTACACTTTATTATCCAGCGATGTATCGGAGAGAATGTATTCATGTGTCGAAGCCATCAACAGTAACCGAAATCTTTCGTAGTGAATAGTTCTTTTGCTTGCTAAACATAGCCTTCTGATTGGTGCCGTATGTTTTTGGCCAACTGTCCTGCTCCTGTCCTTGCTGCTGTTTCAGTGGTTTTTATTTCCTCTGTAGCTGGAAGAGTACGTTTACAGCAGCGCAGTAATGGGAGGAAGGCGCAGTGAGACCCGCTTTGCAACTTTTTCTGATGGTGTGCCCGTTTCTGCTGCGTTTTCTTTTCCTTTCGATTCATATTGTATAAAGCTCAAGCCATGTTCAGTTGATAATATTTTTCTTCCTATTTTTTTTTCTCTCATTTATTAATTCATTGGATCTTGTCAACTCTAAATTTTGGCAGCCACCCGAATTTGGACGCCCTAGGCAGATGCCTAATTCTCCAATGGTGGAACCGGCCTTTCATAAACATGCAAATACGTAGTGCGATCAAAAACGTTCTGAGACTAGGTTCGTAGCGCGCCAACAGATGGCAGATATGCGCGAGCAGCGGTCCAGTGCAGTGACCTTCATGAGTCATTGTGCCGAGTGGCATTGTTCTGTAACATCGGGAACTATGCTACACCATATTTGGTGACCACGTGCAGAACACAGCTGCGATTTCGGTATGGATTGCAAACTAGAGCAGCGAGCGAACATCAAATTCTGCGTCAAACTCGGCAAGTCTGGAACGGAGACGCATGAAATGTTGCGGCAGGCTTATGGCAATGAAGCAATGAGTCGCGCGAAGTGTTTTGAGTGGCACTCGCGCTTCAAGAGCGGCAGAACGGCAGAACTGCACTGGAAGACGACGAGAGTCCGGGGCGACCGTCCACGAGCCAAACGCCCGAAAATGTGGACAAAATTAAGGAACTGGTGCATGAGAATCGTCGAAGAACCATTCAAGACATTGCTACCATCGTCAATGTGTCATACGGAACAGTGCAAGAAATTCTGACGTCGGTTTTGAACATGTGCCGCATTGCTACAAAGTTTGCGCCAAAGATTCTGAACCCTGAACAGAAGGTGCTCCGTGTCGAACTCTGTCAAGATCTTCGTCAGCAGGTGGCGAATGAACGAACCAACGTTTCTGTCGCGGTTCATCACTGAGGACGAGACTTGGGTCTACGGTTACGACCCACAGACCAAACAACAGTCGTCGCTGTGGAAGAAACCGGCATCTCCACAATCGAAGAAGGCCCGATAGGTCCGGAGATCCATCAAAAGCATGCTCATCGTTTTCTTCGACATTCGTGGAGTTGTGCCCCGTGAATTCGTCTCCCAGGGCCAGACCGTCACCTCCCCTTTTTACTGCGATGTTCTGCGGCGTCTTAGGGAGGACATTCCCCGCAAAAGACCTGAAATGGGGCGCAGGGGCGATTTCCTGCTCCATCACGACAAAGCAGCAGCTCACAGAGCGTTAGCAACACGCCCGTTTTGCAGCCGCAACATTATGACGACCCTTCCTTAACTGCCGGATTTGGCCACCTGCGACTTCTTTCTGTTCCCGAAGCTGAAGCTCAAGTGTCGCCGTTTTGAAATCGTGGACGAGATCCAGCGCGAATCGCAGCCGGTGCTTGACACGATTCGCGAACAGGACTTCCAGAGAGCGTTCCAACAGTGGCAAAAACGCTGGCAGCGGTGTATCGCTGCCCAAGAAGACTACTTTGAGGGAGATCACAGCCAGACTTAAGTAAGGTAAGTACTTTGTTGTATATCGGCCTAGTCTCGGAACTTTTCGATCGGGCCTCTACACCGAATAGCCAAAACATTGTGAGAAGCTCGTCTTTGTGGAAATCGAAGCAACTGCAGGTAAACGACGTCGCATGTGAAAGTCATTAAAAGTTATAAATAACACCTATTAGTCAGGCAGCGGATTTAAGCGAGTTTCACAAAGGCCAAACTGTAATGGGCAGACGACTGGATCAGAGAATTTTCGAGACGGGCTAAACTGTTACTTTCAAAAAGTGGCCCAAGGAGAAAAAACTATGAAACGCCGGCAAGGTGTGAGCCGACTACGGCTCATCGATGCTAGAGATGAGCGAAGGCTATCCCGCATGATACGAGCCAACAGAAGGAATACTGTTGCGCAACTTTCTGGTAATTTGAATGCTGGTGACGGGATTAATGCGTCACAGGCCACTCCCAGTGCTAATACTAATTGCTAACCTCAGTTCAACGCCGAAAGCGCCTACAATGGACACGGAAGCATCAAAACTGGACCTTGAATGATGGGAAGAAGGTCGTCTGGTCCGATGAATCTCTTTTCCTGTTATACAATATGGACGACAGAGCTAAGTTCGGGCTCAATTTTCGTAGCCCGAGCTCGTCCAAGCCCGTCCAAGCCCGGGGTATATCAACCCGAGCTCACCCGAGCCCGTCCAAGCCCGTGGTATATCAACCCGATCTCACCCGAGCCCGAATTTTATATTGCAAGATAGAGCCCGGGCCCGAACGAGCCCCAAAACTGGCTAGCCTGCTCAACCATTAATGAAAAATATCTCCTTTTCCACTCTTCCACTCTCTCCTCCTCCTATAATTAACCAATGTATTTCTCAAATGGAGAGTGGGGAAGGAACTTCTGTCTATTTTTATAGTGTAACTGTACGATTTTCTTTGACCGTTCGTTTCCACCTGAAGTGCTTCGGACGGACGGGCATCCAAAATGATCGAGCGGTGCTGCAATTGTATGTTGCTCAAATAATGCTAATATTATTGCGCCATAATGCGCTGCAATATCTACGTTGCTGAATAGAATTAGCAGGGAGCTACTGCGTGGAGATAGGGGGTAAATTATCGTTGGCAAGCTATCAACTATCCAATATCTATAGTTCTTGAAAATGCTTTTTCTTCTCTGCAGAAACACACTAATGCGCGGCCTATGGCATTTTCTACCCAAACCCGGAATAAATAGCCATCTCGAATTCCCTCTCCCCAACCAGAACCAGTTACCGAAGAATTCCCTTTACCAACTATAAAGTGTCTCAGTGTCTCATTTGCTAAACCATATAAAATCACATTTATATATAAAAAAAATTATCTCGTTCTCACTCTCTCTAAGAGCCCGAGCCCGAACCGCAATAAATATTCTACAGCTCGAGCCCGATTCATGCCCGGGCTCTGCTTCGGGCTCTCGGGCTCGGGTTCAGCACGTCTCAGCTGTGATGCACGGCCATATACGTGTGCGCCACACTGATTAAAACGTTTTGTTAATTCAGCAAAAAATTTGTTGAATCAACCAAAACATTTTGTCGATCTGCAGTCAACAAAAATGTTTGTTGAATTTACAAAGGCATTTTTGCTGAAAATTATTGTTGATTCTACAAAATTTATTGTTATCATGACAAAAACGTTTTGTTCATTTAACAAAATGCCTAGGTCGATTTTTGGGAATTTGTTTGATCCAACAATATATATTGTTATCGTGATAAAACGTTTTGTTGCTGCAACCAAACATATTGTTATCGTGACACAGTAATTTCTAGCTCCAACAAAATTTAGAGTTATGCAGTTGGGCGGGCCACTTTGTCCCTAAACTTTTTTTTCGATGGCAACACTTTGCCGGTGCAGTAATTTTAGGCGGTATCCTTCGACCCTGGGTGTTCGCCATTTTTTCCCCGCCATCTTTTCCTCTAACGCCAATATTTTTTTCCCGCCGTATTTATTTGTTAGTGGTGTTTAAATGAATTTGGACGACGTTACGTCACGAGGAAATTTTTTCAGAACCAGCGAAAAATCTCTCACCGAGTGGATTCGAACCTGATACCTTTAGTTTACGAACTAGAAGTGCTACACCTGCTTTCACGGGCAAATTCTTATCTGCGAATTCAGCATTTTGAAGGTCCTTCTGGAATGTTCGTGGACGATTTACACATGACATAACGATGTATTGACACTATTTTAGTGCGTGTGTAACATGTTTCTAAATCCGATTTCTTTTTAAATGTTTTCCTTAGTTTTTTGATGAAACAAATTATTGACATTTTTGGTTAGACAAAAAAAAAAAAATCGTAATATTTTTCTTAACTTAACGTTCTATAGTTCCAGGGTACTATCACCATGCTATCTTTGGTTGCCGCACGAATTTTCAGACACCCTGTATATATAGCCTATAAATGAAATCAAGCTCTATGCGTAAATTACAACTCTTATCTCACATTTTTATTTGCGATCAGGAACCGCAAGCCGTCATAAGAAATGCATTATTGCTTTATTAGAAATCTGGGTTTAAATTTAATACGTGCCACTGTGCATCTAATAAGATGCGAATTCTAACTTATTCATTGCTATTATGAACCTACAAAGTGAGGCCAAATTATCACTGAAATTCACTGAATCCAACCAAAATAGCACACAATAAACACTAGCATAAAAATACGTCAGAATTATTAAGATATATTAGAAATTTTTACCTCTGAATGCCTCTATTAGAGTTGATAGTTTCTAACAATGCACTCACTTCGCAGTCAGCCATAATTCAAAACGAAATCTTAAGCGCAAAACGAGATTCTTCTGGTCAGTGATAGCCTGGTAGTGCCCGTATGGAGTAGCTAGTAATCACGTGCGTTTTGGCGTAAGGTCGATGCCACCTCCATATAGTTGAATAAACAAAATATAGCCAACGAAATAATTTTGTGTTGCCAACAAAACAATTCCGATGGAGTTTGGCTAAAGCAACAAAATAAATCGACAAAACAGCTCAACAAAACTATTTTGTTCTTTCAAACAAACTTTTTTTCTCGGTGCATTTACCTGGGAAAGTATTGGCACTTGGATGTATAGTGGGACGAAAACAATTCGGTGGAGGATTGCTGGGAAACCCTGAAAACTCTGAAACTCGAAACCGAGGATTGCTGAAACCCTGAAACCCTTGAATCCAGTTCTGCTGGGAAACCCTGCATCCAGTCAACCGCGTGCAGGAAATTATAACGTCCACCACTTACCTAAACATCATTTCAGACTAAAAATAGCTTTTCGAGGCAACGGTATCCCCCTTTAGTAGTGCATTTTTTAGGAAGGTTAATGCGCCATGCCACTCTGCCTGGATTGTTTAAGAATGGTTCATGGAACATGAGAAAGATTTCTTGAAGCCCTGGCCTCCAAATTTCCTAGACATCAACATGGACGGCCATAGCTTAATTTTTAGGAAGGGGTAAACAAGAATTTTAACAACGAATAAATTTCTACTGTGCCTATTGGTTATCTAGACATTTTTACCACACTCTCAACAAATAAGTTATAAGACACAAAACAACATAAACCAAGAAAGATGACGAATGAATGATGATTTTCGTGCTAAATTGCCAAACTCAAAACTATATACAACTGTCTAAGCACGATGATAACTCACTAGATACTAGATAAAAGATGTTATTTATATACATTTTAAAAACTGTCCACACGTAATTTAAACAACTTAGTAAAATCATGCAATGCATTGATTATGATACGCTTTCCAACATACCAGAAATCATTACTCTAGTTATGAGGATAATGGCTGTAGAATAAATCTCGCTCCTATGACCTGACCTAGAACCGATAAAGTATACTTCCGGAACAACATGATAAAGTTTTGTCTCAATCGAAGCATTTTTACCTAAGTTATAGCGCATAATGGCGATGGAATAGATCCCGATCCTATGTCCTGACCTTTGACCCCATTTCGTCCATTTTCAATAGGGTTCGTCCCCAGGTTGTCCCCTACCACATACTAAAATTTCATTGAAATCGAACCATTTTTACGCAAGTTATGACGCATAAAAGCAATGGAACGCATCCCGCTTCTATGTCCTGACCTTTGACCCCACTTCCCCCATTTTTAATAGGGTACGTCCCCAGGTGGTCTCCTACGACATACTAAAATTTCATAGAAATAGAACCATGTTTACGTAAGTTATGACGCATGAGGGCAATGAAATGCATCCCGCTCCTATGTACTGACCTTTTACCCCACTTTACCCATTTTCAATAGGGTTCGTTCTCAGGTGGTTCCCTACGACATACTAAAATTTCATCGAAATCGAACCATTTTTACGCGAGTTATCGTGCGGACAGACGGACGGACAAAGCTAGAGCATATGCGCTTCTTCAACCTACGCTTGGAAAGCATAAACGCCGCCCCAGTGGCGCAGTGGTCTAAGCGATGGCCTCTGATCATTCGTCCGAACGGGGTCCGGGTTCGAATCCCGGTGAGGCATGGATGTTGTGTTTGTCTTACGGCACTGGCTCTCTCCCTTCCCTGGAACCAGTGACCCTAACTTAGGGACGGGCGACTGCTTATAGCCCATTGAGTTGCTCATGGTGGTCGTTAAACTTCCAATAAAAAAAAAAGCGTAAACAAGTTAGTAAAATCATGCAATGCATTGATTATGATACGCTTTCCAACATACCAGAAATTATTACTCAAGTTATGAGGATAATGGCTGTGGAATAAATCTCGCTCCTGTATCCTGACCTTTGACCCCATTTCGATGATATTCAACAGAACCGGTTCAGTACACATCAAGAATAACATACTAAAGTTTTCGTCGCAATAGAAGCAGTTTTACGCAAGTTATGAGAATAATGGCTGTGGAATAAATCTTGCTTTTGTGCAATGACCTTTGACCCCATTTCATTGATATTCAACAGAACCGGTTCACTATACCTCCGGAACAACATGATAACGTTTTGTCGCAATCGAAACATTTTTTGGTAAGTTATGGTGTACAAGGGAAATGGAATGGATCCCACTGCAGTGTCCTGACCTTTGACCCCATTTCGCCCATTTTCAATAGGGTTCGTCCCCAGTGGCTCCCTACCACATACCAAAATTTCATCGAAATCGAACCATATTTACGCATGTTATGACGCATAAATTCAATGAAATGGATCCTGCTTTTATGTCCTGACCTTTGACCCCATTCCACCCAATTTCCATAGGTTTCGTTCCCAGGTGCATGGTTCCTTTCCACATACCAAAATTTCATCGAAATCGAACCGTTTTTACGCAAGTTATGACGCATAAGGGCAATGGAATGAATCCCGCTCCTATGCCCTGCCAGACCTTTGACCCCAATTTGCCAATTTTTAATAAGGTTCGTGGCCAGGTAGTTCCCTACCACATACTGAAATTTCATTGAAATTGAACCATATTTACGAATGTTATGACGCATATAGGCAATGAAATGGATCCCGCTCTTTTGGTGTGACCTTTGACCCCACTTCACCCATTTTCAATAGGGTTCGTCCCCTGGTGGTCCCCTACGACATACTAAAATTTCATCGAAATCGAACCATTTTTACGTGAGTTCTCGTGCTGACAGACGGACGGACGGACAGACGGACGGGAAAAGCTGGAGCATATACGCTTCTTCAACCTACGGTTGGAAAGCGTAAAAAACGATCATAGCGAGATCTTTCGGAGGTATTATACCTCCGTCCTCAGTCCTAGCGCGCAGAAATGGAAGTGCCTTAAGTATAACTGCATCCACAAGTAATACCATCATGCCTCCAGTCGAGGAGAGTACGTTGCCAACTGAAAGAAACATTATTAAAGAAAACAAACTAGTATAATGTCATAGTTATGAGTTATTACGGGGTACGTCCGAATCATCAGGAAAGCAGTTCTTCAGTAGAAAACTCCAGGGTGAAAGCACAGATAACGGTAACTCGTCGTTGCAACAGGAAGACAAGAAGCGTTGAATGTAGAAGCTTTCTGAAAATAACAGAGATCATTTATCCGAAGCAGCAGCAAGATTTATTCCATTCAGGATAAAATTCTCCTTCAGCAACAGTCCTGGCTAAAGCAATTGAAGAATGTCCTGAACGAACATCATATTTATGTTCTGAGAGTCTGACTTTCAATGTCCTCAAAGTAAAGCCGATGTAGATCTTCTCATTCCCGTTGAGTGAGCAGTCAGAGGAACGAAGTATGCACCATGCCTGCTAAGAGTATCATCAGGATCTCTATCACAGCGGATAAGGGAAAAAACATTAGAAATTCGGATACCAAAATCTGAGTCAAAACGTCTACATAAGTTTTTCAACACATTTACTACTTGAGGGAGAAAGTTAATGGCGCCAACAAACCGACGATTCGTTTGGGAACGTTGCAGAGTGGTAGAACTTCGTCTATAAAAGCTCCCACAAGAGGGAAGATAACGAAAAAAAAAAAAAAGAAAATGACACCGAATTTTCGGTTGTAATGAGCACGTCTTTTGAGTCCTTTCTGACCCGAATTAAATTTACTAAAGTTATTCAAAGTCAATGGAACCGGTTAAAAAAACAACCAACCGGGTCTCTACAATATCGAAAATACCCAGAAATAGAAACAGCTACTTACTTCTACCAGCTGCAAAAAAAAAAAAAAAAAAAAGATGTTACGGAAATTAACAAATAACGCACAAAAAGTTTCTAATAGCATATCAGAGACAAGCAAATTTTCAAATCGAACAGTTAAAAGAAGAAATGCAGAAGGAAATATGATATAACTATATGCCTTCTAGCGGAAATATTTTGCATAACGGAAAAGTTGAAAATAGGCGAAAGATATTCTTCGTGGGAAAAGCTACGCTAAGGAAAAAGAACTTTTCAAATACGTCTCCCGGAAGTAGAGATAGCGAGAAATAGGTTTCGACCTATATGTCACCTAGCGGGAAAGCTGTGCATTATTTAAAGAGGATAATGTTTCCCATCTCTGTTGTAGCGAATGACATACAGTAAAGAAGAAATTTCACAATAGGGTTTTTAAAAGCGGAGATACAGCTGCAAATTCAAGTACAAAAACACAACCTAGCGACAGATCTATGAACTATAAACCTCCTCAAATACTAACCTAAAGTGGTCTACAGTGTGAATGGCACCCGGTGTTAAAAGATTTTTTTAAATCGCACATGTAGAAGCAGAGATATTTAGAAAAACAGTTTAAGAATTTGCGCCACCTAGTGGCGAAATTGTGCGTTATTTTGGGAAGGAAATATACACTCACAGTTAGTAGTATCTGATCGAAAAAGAAGACTTTTCAGTCGGGTTTTTAGTCTCGTAGATATCGCTGTAAACGGAAATTTGAACTTATGCCCTCTGATGGCAGACTTGTGCTTAAGAAAAATTTGAAATTATATGAAAATATTTCGCACTTGGAACGCCCACTAACAAAGAAATAATTTTTCAAATCGGACTCACAGAAACAGAGACATCGACAAAAATAAGATATACATCTACGTACCCTGGTAGAAAAACTGTATTATGTTAAGAAGGAGGTATTCTCAAAACGTTTTCCTAGGTGAGCGCTATCGGACAACGAAATAATTTTTTTCAGTCGAATTTTCAGAACCTCTGATTTTACTGCAAATACGTCAGAAGTAGAAATAAACACTTACGCCTCCCATGGTGGTCAAAACATTCTTTACCAAAAATTAGAAATTCTATGGATAATATTTCCCATCAGGAGCTGTATCCGGTGCAGGAATTTTTTTTTTTAATTGGAGTTTTAGAAGCAGAGATCTCGGGAAAAACGCGATTTACCTTTACGCCCCCTAGCGGAAAATTTGTGCGTAACTGGAAAAACTGACTGTACCGAGAATGGTCTTCTATAGAAATGGAATCGAAGGGTAAACTATTTTTTTTTTCAATCGAATATTTAGAAGCAAATATACGGAATAAAATGTATTTTGAATTCGACATCATCTGCATTTACGGCTGCTAGCAGCGAGATTATGCATCGTAAAAAAAAATGGAATGCAAGGATCATCATTCCCACATTTCAAGCTTCCCAATGCGAAAAGAATGTTTTAAATCAGACTATAATAGTTGCAGAGATATGGTTGGTGTCCATAGACGAACGGACAAACCAGTAACATAAACACGATCTTTTTTTTAAAAAAGACGAGCTAAAAAGATGGATTCAGACAATAAGAAAATTTCATTCATGTTCAGACAATAAGAAAATTTCTTTGTCGTTCTTTTGATCCTTTTGGCCATCTGTGTCACATGCACCACGAAACCGCAGAGATCAACTCAGTTGGTCATCAAGAATCCAAAAATACTTTCAAGACTAATTTTCGAAAAAATTCCGAGAGATCTCGATGATACATTCTGCGCACTCAGAAGTTCTACAGAAAAATTAGCAATCAGAGTTAGTGTTATCTCAAAAATTTCTGTAGTACTTTCCAAGAACAGAAAGGGCATGATTCGATTTCCAGGGAAGGGTAAATGCCCCTTCTCCCCCACCTATGTGGGCGCCTATGGACATCAATCCAGTCCCGTATCTGTGGTTTGTGTTGAAAGAGCAAATCCGATCTGTGGTAACTCAATCACGTAACTAACAAGAGTGAAAAGATCTGCTGATAATGTGTTAGTACCATACACAAGAAGACACCTTTGCAAAGTTTGTAGGGTACATACCGCGCCGGGTAAGAGTTGTTGCGGCATGTGGATGACCAACATCAGATTAGGCATGCCGTCTAAATGTTTTGGTTCTTGGGTGTATGTGCGCGGATGGATTGATACATACAGAAATTAAGCATGTACAGGAAATGAAAATGGTTTTCTTATTGTCAGCGCTCCCTCAGGACTCTGCGGTCTTTTTACACCGAACGAGAACTCAGTGAGAGTTCTCAGTATGGTTTTCTTATTTTGATAAAAGCTTACTTAAGTGGCAGCTTGACAATATTTTCCAAAACGAATTTACTACTTTAATGACTAAAAGTTGTAAAATTTCCATTGTGCTGTAGTTTCAAAAGAGCGTGATATCATTATTAAGAATACTGACAGCTAAAATGTTTTTCTCAAAAAAGAGTGATTCAAAACAGATTACATATCGAGAAAAAAGTTTCTCTCTCTCTCTCTCTTTCGAAAATAAAAAAAAATAATGATAATGTGTAGTAACCTACTAAACTCTTCTCAGCAAAATTTTTGGAGCCTCAGTTTATCAAATCTGGATGCCAACATATCAAATTTGCATTCGTAATATTTTCTTCTTTGAAAAATTAAATTTAACAAACCTGAACTGAGAACGCGAAAGATGCAGTTAAGAATGGGTAAAAATTTATTTAAATCATGGAGAAATCGGACAGATGAAAAATCAATGTGCACTCAGAAAGATTCGTATTATTTGGCGGGATGAAAGAAACGAAGGTTATATCTATGCAGTTAAGCAGAGTTTCATTCGGAACACAAGCATAAATTCCTTGGACAGAAAAAGACAACCGATATCTGCTTTCATTCCATTTTATGCTGTGACACGTTTCAAAAAAGAAATAGTTATTCTCGGCAGCGAAGTGTTTCACCTGCGAAATATTCAGCATTTTGATGTTTATTTTTGATCAGTGTGGAAAAATCGGTACTGCAGCGAAGGGATAGGATGGATAATTTTCCATTTCACAAAGGAAGAATTAAGTTATCAGAAAGCAGAATTCACTTTCCGGAGAAAAACTGAAATGGGAAAATTCAAGCTACGACAGGAAATGTAGGGATCTTGAAATGATTTCCAGTGAAAACTTTTTAGTTTTCATTAAATCTCTTTTATAGAATTTTACAGCACTGTGAGCATGCATCGGTTATTCTAGCACTGGCTTAAACTTCTATATATAATTTAAAGGGCTGTGAGCATGCATCGGTAATTCTAGGTCTGGTTTAAACTTCTATATAGAATTTAAAGGGCAGTGAGCATGCATCGATAATTCTAGGTCTGGTTTAAACTTCTACACTGGCGTGCAAGAATTAATAACGAGACGGTTTTTCGAATGTAACGTCGTGCAGAAATGCTTCACATCGACTCAAATCATACCATAAGATCCCCAAGATGTAAGAATATGGGACAAGTGAGCAAAATCATTCAAACAAGGAATCCAAAGGATACACCGTATATCCACCACCATCCCGACATTTCTGTGGAGTAGAAACCTCGATTCGTCGGAGAAGACAGCCTTTTTCTACTCTTCACAGTCCAACTGCAGGCGTCGTTTCCGTTGGACCTCGGTTAACATGGGCATCTTGACGCAGCGTCGATTCCGAAGACCCATGTGTAACAGAGTTCACTATGCTGTAATCGTGAACACGTACCTGGGTACCCCAGCGTTTATTTGCGTTATCAATTGCTGCACTGTTACGCGTCGATCGCCCTTTACCAGTTGAAGGTGGCGACATTCTCCTCTGGGGTCGATGGCATTTGGGGCTCCACAGTTATGACGTCATGAGGTATTCGGTGTACCAGCGGTCCATTCTTGGTACACCTTAACTACAGCACCTCGCAAATAACCCACGAAGTCTGCTGTTTTTGAGATGCTTCCACTCTTGGCGCGCTAACCGATGATATTTTTTTTTTCTGAACGTCCATCAAATCACTATTTTTGCCAATTGTGCTCACGTAACGCACTATGGCTCATCTGTCCTGGCCGGCGGCTTATATCTCCGTGTGGTCGACCTTGTCGCGTCACTCTCTGACGCGGCTGGGCGTGTACACTATGATTCCAGGTTGGACATAATATTCTGATACGACTGTGTATATTCTGAAGCAAACAAGCACGTCGCCAAGGAGCCCACCCTGAAATTTTTCTGGCCCACCCTGACGTCCACCCAGTTCAAAATGTGCTATTTTTCAATATATTTAACTTTACAATATAATCTGGACTTTGCCAAGTAATACGTTTTGTTTTTTATTGCTTGTAGCTCAACGTATTTCCCGTAGGAAGTGTTTTGTTTACATCTCCAAAAAAGTTGATCAAGAAAGCATCCGCAGAGCCATGAAAATTCAGTTGTTCTCCACTCTTCCAATTCCTTAGTTTAAGACTCTTTTTCGTGTTTGTATGGTCAGGGGGCTAATGAGGAGGGTATAGAAGAATTCATTGAGGAGGTCACTACTAATTTCTCTGTTTGTTTGCTTTACAAAATAGGGGAATCCAACACGGAAAGTGCAGTCTAGAGCTACACTGGCGCTCTTAAGATTGCCCCGGGACAGTGAAAGTGCAGAAAGTGGCGGACGACTGCTTTTGCAAGGCAAAGTCGCTGGCTGAAAGGAAGGAAGTTAAGAATGGGAGAGGTATTTTTTCTGCGTGGCACGACGTTAAAATTTGGTTTAGACAAACAAGGACATTTTCTTTTAAATGAATTGTTCAAATACAGTACTATTTTCGTAAGCAAAAATGCAAAATTTTGAAAACAAATTTAAGAAATCACATTCAGAGCAAGACAAAAGTTGAAGGCGACTTTCTACCAACACTTGCATCTTACACCAGTGGCGTAACTAGTTAGATCCGTGTATGTATGTATGTACACTGAAGAGCAATTGAATTAGAGACAGCTGGCGTTATGCAAATGTGGCGTTGTGGGCGGCCCTGTAAACGGAAACGACATGACGTATGCAGCGATCCGAAAATATAAAAAGTGATGCGACGGGAATCAGTAAGAGTCGGACGCAGTATGGGTAAGACGAAGGATCTAAGCGCATTTGATTGTGGGCAAATTGTCGGGGCCCGACGAATGGGTCACTCCATCTCGGAAGTCGTGCAGGCACTGGGATTTTAACGAGCCACTGTGTCACGGGTGCACCGTGAGTACATCGAATCCGGTAAACCCATCGCTGCAAAGGCCAACTGCCGTGAACAACAGCGTGTGGATGAGCGAGGTCATCGTCGGCTAGCTCGCATTGTAACAGCGGATAGACGGGCCACAGTGCAAGAAATCACTCGGCAATTTAACACTGGTGGACAAAAACGTGTAAGCAGCCACACCATCTATGGGATACAGAAGCCATCTCCTCGCTATGGGGTACAGAAGCCATCGTCTCACGAGAGTACAGCTGCTGACCGCCCATCACAGGGTGCAAATATTAGCATGAGCGCGGGAACATCGCCACTGGACCCTAGACATGTGGAAAAGTGTTGTCTGGACTGATGAGTCGAGATTCACGTTGGTACATGCGGATGGCAGGATGCGAGTACGGCGCAAACCACATGAAGCGATGGATCCTTCTTGCCAGCAGGGCACTCTTCAAGCTGGTGGGGGTGGAATTCTCGTCTGGGGACTGCTTACGTGGACTGAAATAGGACCCCTGGTGACATCGTCCCTCTTAGGTCAACTTTACCGGGATAGCCTGGACGACCATTTGCTCCCGTTTGTGCGTCTTCAACATCCCACTGGGGACCTCATCCTGCAACAATACACTGCACAGTGCCATCGCTCCCGAATTGTATCCGAATGGTTGGATGGACACTCCACCGACGTAACCTCGCTTCCTTGGCCAGCTAGGTTACCTGACATCAATCCCATCGAGCACATCTGGGATGCCATCGAGAGAGATGTTCGAGGCTCTGACCCCCTCCATCAAATCTTCGTGAACTGTGGGAGCTTGTTCAGGGGTCGTGGATCCGTATGGCTTCCCAACGCTTCCGGTGTCTTGTCGAGTCCATACAGAGACGAATCGCCGCCGTCATCAGGACGAAAGGTGGAGCTACCTTTCGCCCTGATGACGGTGTATCTCTTATTCAATTGCTCTTCAGTGTGTGTATGTATGTATGTATGTATGTATGTATGTATGTATGTATGTATGTATGTATGTATGTATGTATGTATGTTTCCAGGTGGAGGGGGATGGGGATTGCACGAATTCCTTTGTAGCCGGTAGTGAAGAGAAATAAAGCCTCTCCGGTGGTGCACCGGCTTCTGATGATTCGTCCGAAAAAAGTCCGGGTTCGAATCTCCATGAGGCATGTATGTTGTGTTTGTCTTACGGCACAGGCCCTCGCCCTTCCCTGGAACCGGGCCACGGATGGCCTAGTAACCAACGTTCGTGACTGCCACGGAGGAACGTTAGGTTCAATCCCGGGAAAGTATGAACGCTCGAACCACTAAATATCCGCCATTCGTCGGATGGGCACGTTAAGCCGTCGTACCCCGGGTACTGGCCCTCCGGTAATAAATAAGGACGTCTTCCTCATCCTCTTTATCTCGCTTCCGGATCACTTTCCTATCGGGCACTCTAGCCCAAATCTCGTAGCTTTTTCTAAGGGTTGTTTAATACCTGGGGTCAGACACTCCCTTCCTGAAATCCTCTACATATGATCTGATATATCGTTTACTGGATCCAGTGACCACAAATGAAGGACCGGCGACTGCTTATAACCCATTGATTTGCTCACGGTAGTCGTTGAACCTTCAATCAAAAGAAAAACAAGAAAGATGACACCGAATTTTCGGGTGTAATAAGCACGTCTTTTGAATCCGTTCTGACGCAAATTAAATTTATCAAAGCTATTCAAAGTCAATGGAACCGGTATGGAAAACAATAGCATCTGACGGATGAAAGAAGATTTTCAATCGGGTTTTTAATCCCTCAGATACTGCTGTAAACGGAATAGTGAACTTACCCCCTCTGGTTGCAGACTTGTGCGTTAAGAAAAACACGAGTTTTTATGAGAAACATTTCTCACCGGAAACGCTCTCCAACACAGAAATAATTTTTCAAATCGGACTCTTAGAAACAGAGATATCGACAAAAATAAGATGTAACTTTACGTCCCCTGGTGGAAAAACCATGCATTCTTTTACGAAGAAAGTATTCTTAAAACGTTTTTTCCATATCAGCGGTATCGGTCCAAGAAAAAAAAAATTTAGTGGAGTTTTGAGGATCATAGATTTTGCTAGAAATACATCAGAAGCAGATATTAACACTTATGTCTTCTGGTGGCCAAACCTTTCTTTACCAAACATTAGAAATTATGTGAAAAATATTTTCCATCAGGTCTTGTATTCGATACAGGAAGAATTCTTTTAAATCGGAGTTTTAAGAGCAGACATAACGCAGAAAACGCAATTTACCTCTGTGCCCCCTAGCGGAAAGTCTATGATTTACTTGAATTTTTTTAATTTATAGGAAAAACATTTCTCATCGGAAACACTATCCAACAAAGCAGGAATTTTTCAAATCGGACTCCTAGAAGTAGAGATATTGACAAAAATAAGATATAAGTCTACGCCCCCTGGCGTAGAAACCATGCATTATTTCAAGAAGAAAGTGTTCCTAAAAGGTTTGTCGACATGAGTAGCATCGTTCAACAAAAGACTTTTTCTTCAATCTAGATTTTAGAAGCTCATATTTTGCTACAAATACATCAGAAGCGGAAATTAAGACTTACGCCACCTGGTGGCCAAACCATTCTTTACAAAACTTTGAAATTATGTGCAAAGGATTTCTCATGCGGAGCTGTATCCGGTGCAGAAAGAATTTTTCAAATCGGAGATTTAGAAATAGAGATATAGAGGGAAAGAAATTTACCTTTACGCCCCTACCGTAAAGTCCATGATTTACTTGAAAATTTTGAAATTTTGAATTTATAGAAAAAACATTTCGCATCGGAAACACTATCCAACAAAGAAGGGATTTTTCAAATCGGACTCTTAGAATTAGAGATATTGACAAAAATAAAATATACATCTACGCCCCCTGGCGCAGAAACCATGCATTATTTTAAGAAGAAAATGTTCCAAAAAGGTTTGTCGACATGAGTAGTATCGGTCAACAAACGACTTTTTTTTCAATCGAGATTTTAGAAGCTCATATTTTGCTGGAAATACATCAGAAGCGGAAATTAAGACTTACGCCACCTAGTGGCCAAACTATTTTTTACAAAAATTTGAAATTATGTGCAAAGGATTTCCCATCAGGAACTGTATCCGGTGCAGAATTTTTTTTTAAAATCGGAGATTTAGAAACAGAGATATAGGAGGAAAGCAATTTACCTTTACGCCCCCTAGCGGAAAGTCTATGAATTACTTGAAAATTTTGAAATCATATGAAAAACATGTCACACTGGGCACACTATCCAACAAAGAAGGAATTTTTCAAATCGGACTCCTAGAAGTAGAGATATTGACAAAAATATGATATACATCTACGCCCCCTGGCGTAGAAACCATGCATTATTTAAAAAAGAAAATCTTTGTAAAAGGTTTGTTGACATGAGTAGTATCAGTCTACAAACGACGTTTTTTCAATCGAGAATTTAGAAGCTCATACTTTGCTGCAATAAATCAGAAGCGGGAATTAAGATTTACGCCCCCTGGTGGCCAAACCATTTTTTACAAAACTTAGAAATTATGTGCAAACGATTTCCCACCAGGAGCTGTATCCGGTGCAAGAAGAATTTTTCAAAACGGAGATTTAGAAGCAGAGATATAGGGGGAAACGCAATTTACCTCACCGCCTAGCAGAAAGTCTATGAATTACTTGAAATTTTTGAAATTATATGAAAAACATGTCACACTGAAAACACTATCCAAAAAAGAAGGAATTTTTCAAATCGGATTCCTAGAAGTAGAGATATTGACAAAAATAAGATATACATCTACGCCCCCTGGCGGAGAAACTGTGGAATATTTTAAGAAGAAAATATTCCGAAAAGGTTTATCGATGTAAGTGTCATCAGTCCACGAAATAATTTTTTCAATCGATATTTTAGAAACTCAGATTTTATGGCAAGTACATGAGAAGCAAAAATTAACACTTACGCCCCTGGTGGCCAAAGTATTCTTTACCAAAATTTTGAAATTATATGCAAAAGATTTTCCATCAGGAGGTGTATCCGCTGAAGAAAAAATTTTCAAATCGGAGCTTTAGAAGAAGAGTTATCGGGGAAAATGTAATTTACTTTTACGCCCTCTAGCGGAAAATATATGCGTAATTTGAAAAAGTAACTATATCTAAAATACTCTTCGACATAAATGGAATCGAAAGATAAAAGAATTTTTTTCAATCAGATGTTTAGAAGCAAATATGTAATAAAACGTATTTTTTGAATTCGACATCATCTGCAACAAGCGGAAAAATTGTACATCGTAAAAAAAAAAAAAGAAATGAAGGATCATCATTCGCATATTACAAGCTTCCCAATGCAACAAGAATTTTTCAAATCGGACTAATAGTTGCAGATATATCGTGGGTACAGACGGACGGACGGACAAACCGGTAACATAAGCACGATCTTTTTTTACAAAAAAAGTGCTAAAAAAGGCATTAAAAATGGGTTCTTTCAAAAAGAGTGTTTCGTTTTCGAAAAAAAAACGAGAAAAAAAAAAAAAAACGGTTGCTATCAAGTTTGCCTCACCAAAAATAATGGTCGCCCATGCGTCGCACATTCTGATTTCGAAATCTAGCGCAGTCCTTGTGTGCAAAAGACCGTAATAAATAACTCTATTCCCATTGGTATGAAATTTCATTAGTATAAAAATTTCATTTTGAAATCATGTTTCTTTCACAGTATCTTGTTAATATTCATGTACAGTAACTATTGCTATGGCTGTGAAAAGGGACCACATATCCTCTCGAGTAGCTGCTTTCTCTTCATCAATATTTTATAAACTAAAGCCGCAAAAAAAAACAAAAAAGAAAAAAGGGCGCAGTTGACCCTTCACGCAAATAAGTGTGTGTGTGTGGGGGGGGGGCAACATCACATTTGCCCCTCAGTTTTCTTTCTTTCCGAATTACATATGTTCGTGATTGAAAATCTCAAACATTCTAGTTTTTTTTGTAAGTTCATTTTGATAGAAATTGAGTATTGCTCTTGATTTCTTACCATGAACTATCTGAAATCTGATTTTTTTTTTTTAATGCAACTACTGAGACCCCAAGGAATTAAACAGTCCAGTGGGCTGATTTCCGTTTGAAGACCAGCAACGTTTTGTGTCTCATTAAGTGTAAAAAATTAGTCTTCCTCTAAAAAATTAGTAAAACTAAATAGGGAAAAGGAAGTAGAGTGAGGAATGAGATATAGATTCCTTCAATGTTTAATTATAGAGTCTACAATTCCTGCGGAATTGGTACCAATCCGGAAGTATCAAAATCTACAGTTCGAGGCCGTTTATGTGTACAATTAGTTTAGATTGAGAAACTACATGGATATGAAAATGTTTTTTTAAAGAGGAATGTTAAATCGAACTGAAATGATAAAATACTTTTTTCCGACATCTTGCCTCCGCTGTCAAAAAATACTTCCGACGCGACGGCACTGAGGGGAAGTTTCCCGCTTGCTCATATCAAAGGGCGGTCCTGTTAGATTATTTTTAGCATCAGCACATTGAAATAGGTAACCTATCTCAAACAATAAACTATTGTAGATCTGTGATATTAAACTTGAATACATGAGAAGGCCATTTCTTCATTAATTACCTGAATTCATCATTAAAACAAGCAATGATTCTAAAGTCTCATTAGTGATCATGCGAAAGTATTTTTGTATTGAACAGAAAGGGCCAACACCTAAACACGTTGAGATAAAAGAAATAAAGAAAAAAGAAAAGGGGGAGAACGTCTGCGGTTATCTTAGTTGTGGACCTGTGAGATGTTTCCAGAGAGAGAGTGGGCGGATTGGCGGATGTTGTGTCCGGAATAACGCTTCCAGAGATTTGTTAACAAAAGCTTCTGCCTCCGGGGCTCGCCGATCAGACCCAGCAGAAGTTCGTGGCAGGTTGAAGACCTTCTAACAAACCTTTAGCACATCCGACTGAACTTTAGGCGAAAGATCACGGGGGAGGACTCATGAAGGGACTGTGGGAATGACCCCTTGCAGGGAAGAAAAAATTGGACCTTACTTCTCCCTTTTAGCCTCCAGGTCTTGTGGCGTAATGCTCTATTAGAAACAACGACACTTGTTAAGAAAAGAAAAAAAAAGCCAAAGAATAAAACAAACAGACAAATAAGATTTCTTTACTAATGATGTCGTTGTGCTAAGAGTTATGTTTATAATAGGAAGTACCTGGATCCTTTTGGAAATTCTGCCTAGTCTCAAACGATACAGCTTTCTTTCTTTTCCCTTTCTGGTTTTCTAAAATTTATAGTTTTCCCCATCTGAATCAATAAAAGCGCCATTTCCTTCCATAATTTTAAATATAACTTTAATTTAAATCCTGATTGAAAATGAATACTTGCCTGGTTCATAGAAAGCAGCTAATGCTCAAGACATTAACAGGGATAAACGTATTCAAAGAATCAAATTACATTAAAGGAGAGTTTACGAATTCTGCAGGATTCGTCTGAATCCTTCAGATTTCTTATGATTCACAATTTTTGAACAATGAATGATGCTTAAAAACATGGGATGGTAATATCTTCTGTCACAAAATTTTATTTTATTATTTTTTTATTTTTTATTTATTTATTTATTTATTTATATTTTGGAAGCTGTTTGGAATTAGAAAATAGTTGCGCACAGAAACACAGCGAACTTTGTACGAATTCATTTTCTTCTCCGCTTCTGAGCAAATTTTGGTAAATTATTCCTCTTGGAGTTGGTGAAGACTGAAGAGCCTTTATCATTTGTAATATTTTCTTAGCCATTCCAAAAAATTGAAATAAATTGTGTTAACTAGGATAGCCCAGCCTTCTTCAGGGAGTTCTGCTGTTAGTTGCAGAATTTCTTAAGGCGAGAGCTTCAGTTCGAGTCTAGAATGAGGCATGGGTGTTGCGTTTGTCCTGTAGAATAAATCTCCAGCTTTGTATGTCCCAGCCCAGAAGCTAAGGATGCAAAATTTTTGACTGGTTGCTCCTCTGTCATTTCTTCATTGCTAGAAAAACTATTTTATGAGAATTTTTTTTTTCCTAAGATCGGGTGTATATATATGTCATCATTGTCCATCATTATCAATCCATTACTGGATGAAGGTCTCCCCAAGTTTCTTTCACAACGGCCTGTCTTGAAGCAGCGTTGTATGCAAAATTATTTACATAAACTACACATGTATTCCAATTTTTGGTTAGGAAAGAAAAAAAAAATCATTTGTTACCAAACACGTGATATGACCATACAAGTCAGCTTGTCTTATAACAGGATGCCTTTCGGTGGTTCTCAAGCAAATGGGACATAACGTATTGCTTATTTAGAAAAAGAACATTACTTTCTGTACTACCCACGGTTTGCAGATAGGATGGCGCTGAACCACGAGTACACAGCGTTAATCCCTTTCTACGCGCCTTTGTTGTGAAAAGGATTATCTCGTCTGACGGTGAGGTGGCTTTTTAAGATGTTTTCATCCGATAGGTAGAACCGACTAGCGCCAACAGGCGTCAAACGCGTACGTGCGAGGCTATAATTTTTAAACGAAGGTTACTTTTATTAACAGTAAAAAAAAAACAATGATGGAAATTGGGGCGGGTCCAGAGTCAATCCCAAAGGCTAAAGGAATTTTAGTGCCCCTCCTACGAGTCCAGAAGTTTGTTGAAATACAAATTTGCAGGTGATGGAGATTGAACCTGCATCCTCCTGCTCCGGATCCCAATGCTCTACCAATTAAACTACAATGATGGAATTGGGGGCGGATCCAGAGTCAACCCTAAAGGCTAAAGGAATTTTAGCGCCCCTCCTACGAGTCCAGAAGTTTGTTGAAACACAAATTTGCAGGTGATGGAGATTGAACCTGCATCCTCCTGCTCCGGATCCCAATGCTCTACCAATTAAGCTACGCCGACGGAATTTATCGCTGCAACTTTGCCGTCTTTGCATGCGCTCCACCAATGTAGTACGTCATAAGTTTTAGAAGATGATGTAAAGTTGCCAAACTAGAAGAAGAAGAAAGAGCATTAAGTTGCCAGATATCAGAGAAGAAAGATAAGAGAAAGGCGACTGTACAGATGTCATTTCAAAGCGTCCTCAACATCGACGGAGTCCGAAGCATATTTATACATAGTTTGTAGGAGTGTAATGTCCAAATACATATGTTCTAGTATGTTGTAAGCATGCGAATTTTCTTTAAGTTACATGTGCTCTTATATTTCAGGATTAATTTGCGTTTTTTCGCCGATCCTTTCATATACTGTAGTAATAGTTTAGCTTTAATTATCTCTGGAAAAGAACGTGCATGTCGGCAATTCATCGTAATTAAGCACCTTTTGACTAACGCGGAAATTTTCGGAACGAATTAACCGCGTAAGTCGGGGACTTAAAGAGTACAGTCGGAGACAACCAGTAAAGGCAATAAAGAAAAGTTCGATAAGTTGGGCGATAGCTTACGACCATTCGTCAGAGTTGGGTCCGGGTTCGAATCCCAGTGAGGCATGGATGTTGTATTTGCCTTATGTCGCTGGCTCTTTCTTTACCCTAGAACCAGTGGTTCTAAATTAGAGAAGGGCGACTGCTTATAGCCATTGAGTTGTTCACGGTGGTCGTTAAACCCTTAATAAATATATCATCATCATCATCATCATCATTGTCAACCATTATCAATCCACTGCTGGACGAAGGTCTCCCCAAGTTTCCTCCACAACGGTCTGTCTTGTGCCAGTCTCCTCCATGTCACCCCTGCATACTTTCGAATTTCATCCACCCATCTCCCATGTGGTCTTCTTCTGGGTCTTTTCCTGTCCCTTGGAATCCAATCTAAAATTTCGGCTGTCCATCGATGATCTGTCCTTCTGGCAGTATGTCCAGCCCATTGCCATTTCAGGGATTTAACTCTGATCATGATGTCTTCCACTCTTGTCATTTTTCGGATCCACGAGTTCCTCTTCTTATCTCTCCTGGTTACACCAAGCATGCACCTCTCCATGCCTCTTTGAGTTGTCTGCAGCCTTTGTATGTCTCTTTTAGTTAAGGTCCACGTCTCCGCACCATACGTAAGCACTGGAAGGATGCATTGATCAAACACTTTTCTTTTAAGACATAATGGCATATTGCTCTTGAAAATTATGCTGTTTCTTCCAAAAGCTCTCCAGGCAAGTTTTGTACGCCGATTAATTTCTTCATCAATGTGACCCTCACTTGATATCTGCTGTCCAAGATAAACGTACGTGTCTGTTATCTCCAGCTTTTCTCCATCAATCGATAAATCTTCATTTCTTGTAAAAGCATTGAACATCACTTTTGTCTTCTGAAAGTTCATTTTTAATCCCACTTCTTTACTCTTGTCAGCAAGTTCCTGGATCATACTCTGCAGCTCTGATGGGGTAGTTGCAAAAATGACTACGTCATCAGCAAAACGAAGGTGGGTTAGATAATCTCCATTAATCTTTATCCCCTTGTTTTCCCAGCTCAGTGACTGAAAAACACCCTCCAATGTGGCATTAAAGAGCTTCGGAGATATGGTGTCACCTTGTCTCACTCCCTTCCCAATTTTTACGTGTGTTGTATTTTCAAACAGCCTAATCTTTGCACTTGCATTTTCATAGATGTTATTAATAATATTAATGTATGCATCTTCAATACCGCAGGTTTTCAGAGCCATTGTAACTGCTGATGGTTTCACCGAATCAAAGGCTTTTTCATAATCGATAAAAGCCATGCACAATGGAAGTTCATATTCCCTCGCTCTTTCAATTAGTTCTCTCAGCACGTGGATATGATCTATTGTGCTGTAGCCACTCCTGAATCCAGCTTGTTCTCTCGGTTGAGCCATGTCCAGTGTTACCTTCAAGCGGTGTGAAAGAACTTTAGTGCAGATTTTATAAACTACTGATAGGAGGCTGATAGGTCTGTAGTTTCCGAGATCCTCAATGTCACCTTTCTTATGTAGCAGGATCATTGTAGCGGTGTTCCAATCCTCAGGAATCTTTCCTTCATTAAGGCATCGAGTGAAAATTTGGGCGAGTACTGTTTCGATTTCTCCACTTGCTTCTTGTATGATGTCTACAGTAATTCCATCTTCTCCTGGAGCTTTTCCTCGCTTCATGTTCTTGATTGCATGTGCAACTTCTGCTGGAAGGACTGGAGGAACTCTGGTACTGGTATCTTTCATGATGTCTGGAGTGCATATATCATCCCTTTCATATAATTTGGAGTAGAAATCTTTCACTCTTGTCAAAATTTCGCCTCTATTTCTTGTTACAGAACCATCTTCTTTTCTCAGTGCCATAATCTGTTTTCTTCCCTTACTGAGATGTCCCTTTGCTATCTTTAGGCTTTGGTTGTTTTCAATTGCTTTCCTCACTAGTTCACAGTTGAATCTCCTTACCTCTTCAGTGATACTTTTTCTTACTGTCTTGCATAGCTCTATATATTCCACTTTGGAAGTCACATCTTCTTTAGTTGTCCTCATCTCTCTTCTTTTTTGCATCAACATTTTGGTTTTTCCTGATAATTTGTTCACATGCAACTTGTTCTTAGACCCAGCTAATTTTGTTGCTGTTTCCATAAGAGCTTTGGTTACTTTTCTGTTAACTTCAGAGATGTCCACTTCTTCCGATGTTAGGCCTTCTAAAGCAGAGAACCTGTTCTTCAGTTCTAATTTGAAGGTATTATGGTGTTTTTTAAGGTTGGTTATGTCAATAGATTTTGTTTGTCCTATGAGCTTGCCACGTTCAAGTTTAGTGTTGAGGTGCATCTTACATCTCACCAATCTATGGTCACTACCTGTGTTGAACTTGTTTAGCACACTGCAGTCTTCTATGACGAATTTTTTGTTACACATAATAAAATCAATTTCACTTGTCGTCCCATTTGGATGTCTCCATGTCCATTTCCTGTGTGGCTTTTTCTTGAAAAAGGAGTTCAAGATGAAAAACCCTTCTGCCTCTGCAAACTCAACGAGAGTATTTCCACGCAGGTTTCTGTTGCCATGACCGAATTTACCTACTGAAGTTTCATTCTGTTGCCGTTGCCCTATTTTTGCATTGAAATCTCCCATAAATATCTTCAAATGCTGCTTACCTTTATTATTTAGATGACAAATTTCCTCATAAAATTCTTCAATTTCTTCTTCAGGATGACTTGTGGTGGGTGCATAAGTTTGAATAATCTGAGCCTGGTATCTTTTCGAGAGTTGGATAACAAGTCGTGCAGCTCTGTCAGAGGAACTTTCAACTTCTACAACTTTGTCCTTCAGTTTCTTGTTTATTATAAATCCAACACCACTAGTTCTGCCAGTATCTGTCCCACGATAGTAGAAGAGATGTCCACTTTTCAGTTCGATGAGATCTTCTCCTTTTCTCCTTACCTCACTTAGCCCCACGATGTCCCACTTGATCCTTTGTAGTTCCTCTTCCAATTCAAGAAGCCTTGACTCAGAAGATAGGGAGCGTCCATTGTAAGTAGCCAAGGTCAGCATCAGATGGCAGCCTAGTCCGGTCCTCCGGGGATTCTTAGCACCCTCTGCCTTCATGTCGCACTGGCCGCTGCCTTGGCCAGGTACATTCCAGCTGCCGGAGACTGAGGGCCAAGATTTAAGTTGTGGAATCATTTTGGAGGGGTTTGGCCATAACTCACCACGCTGGCCAAGCGGGTTGGTGAGTGTGGGATAGCATTTCCTCTGATCCCGATGGTATAGTTATACCGCTATGGGCGGTATAACATATATATATATATATATATATATATATATATATATATATATACTGTATATCTCAGTTGTCCATCGGTGGTTCGTTCTTATAGCAACTTGTCCAGCCCATTGCTATTTCAGGGATTTTACTTTTGATCATGATATCTTCTACTCTTGTCATTTTCCTGATCCACGAGTTCTGCCTTTTTATCTTTCGTGGTTGTACCGAGCATGCATATCTCAGTGCTCTTTCAGTTATCTGCAGCCTTTGTACACAGAGACATGGACCTTAACTTATTTTTTTAGTTAAGGTCCATGTCTCTGCTACGTACGTAAGAACTGGAAGGATGCCTTACTTTTCTGCCTTACTTTCAGCCTTACTTTTCTTTTAAGACATAATTGAAAATCGTACTGTTTTTTCCAAAACTAGTACTGCGTCTTTGGCAAACAGCGAACACTGTAGCAAGAAGACAATGCAAAACTTCGTACCGCTAATTACGCCCAAGTTAAACTTCAAGAACTACATGAAATCGAGCTGCTGCCTTATTCAGCATACAGATCCGGCCTTGCCTCTCCCCTTCCTCTTCAGACTATACCACTTGTATCGGGCGATGGTGCATTTTCTTCGTGGCAAGCAGTTGACAAGATTGCGTGATGTCGAACGCGAGTGCCAACAGTTCATTGCCTCTAAACCGAAAGCTTTTTTGTACCGTGCAGGAACTGAGCAACTGAAAAACAGTTGTGATCAAACTATTAAACATGTTGCCATGTACTTTGAAATTTAGCTTGCATTTTTCCAAGGTTCGGGTTAAGTAAAACTGTTATATCAAAAACGCCGTTTTTTTCGGGACGCCTCGATACTAAGAATTGCAATTAAGCAATGTGAGACGTAGTACAGAGGTAAAGCACGTGTCAAGACGACAAATCTGCAGCAATGCATTCTGTCCGTCTAGCTTAGTTGGGAGAGCAACTTACTCCGGAGTGAGGTAGCGCGATTCAATCTCGTCACAGACAAAATGGTGTTTTCACAAATGATGTAAAACCCAAGCGGAAAAGGAAAATTACTAACGAGGAACTGTTCGCCAACTACATTAAAACTATATTAGAAAACCGATTTATTGACGTAAGATTCTAAATTAATATTTCCAAGCTTTCGCACATCAACCAAAGGGCTTTCTCAAGGAAGATAGACAGAAATTGCAATCTGACTATTATTCAGATTGCAGTTTCTGTATGTCTTCCTTGAGAAAGCAGTCTGGTTGATATGCTAAAACATTTATTTATAGTCTTACGCCAATGAATCGGATTTCTAAAACAGGAAAAGGAAAAGTCTTTTTAACAACTACTTGCAGCCTTACATGATCACGGTGGTCGTTAGCCGCCGTAAAAAGAAAAGAAAAAGTCGTAACTAAGTGCATTTTCATAAATAAAGCATTCGATAACATTATTATAAATATGAAAACTGATTATGCGACATAATTACGATTAACTAAATCTTCCTGTATCTAATCAACCCCCGTAGTCGAGTAGTCAGAGGCGTTGGCATATGGCCAATCTTCCAAGCCCTGGATGAAGCATAGGCGCCAGGGCTCTCCTGCGGCACTGCTGCCTTGTCCCTCATAACCACCTGTCTCAAATCGGGGTTGGGGTGACCTATCATCACCACCTTACAGCCGTTCATTTTGTTCGGGGGTTTAACGACCATTTGTTTGGTCTTTAAACCTCAAACAAACAAAAATGAAATCTGTATCCTATAATGTTCTAGAAGCTACGGTTCAAGAATTCAGTTTAAATCATCTTCTCTAAAATAATTTTATTCTTAATTAAGACAGGTCAAAAAATATCCACAAGATCACGCGAAAATTCGATATCAAATGCCAGCAGAAAATTTTACCGTATGCAGAGATATAATTTTAGAAATTAGATCTCACGTACTACTAGTATCAAAGCTCGTCTTTATTCTAAAAATTGAAATGTTGGAAGTGTTGTTTATTCTTTTGCTCTCTCTCTCTCTCTCTCTTTTTCTTTTCAGAATCCACGATACCAACAGTATAGAAACGTCTGTCTCCGGCAGAACTCGTGAGAGAGAAAAAAAGACATTAATTTTTATTGAATTTCTGAACGATTTTAGAGTGTTGCGTAGGTCAAATATATCTTATGAACTACACTGCAGTTTCGGATTTCTTTCTCAAAGGAAATACAAAAGAATCAGTGTCATTCCCAACGAACCAATAACACAAGGGGTGGGGAAAATGACGCCTGGATCAATCGCTGTTACGATCAGCTGTTGAAACCCATGACCACGGACACACACGCACGCAGAGATACAGCAGTGTCACAAACATTCTGACTTTATGTGAAATGCCGCCATTGACCCATCACAAGTCTTGAAAAATCCATCGGAAGTGACCTACGCTGATCATTAGCTAAGTTGTACATCGAAATCCTAGAAGTCCACGATCTCCAGATGTCAACTCAATTGAGTGCAACAGTAACAGACAGTTGGATTCACTGCAGCCTGGAAGTCTCTTATAGAAGCTGCCATATGAGAGCGCAGAAAAGTATATTTCCCTTCCTCAGAATTATTACTACAGCTTAGTTTTTTTTTTTAAGTATAATATTCCCTCGGCAGAAACTTTTAAATCAATAAACACAAAAAAAGTATATTTTGAAAAGCAAATACCGCATATATATACTGTATTTTGAAAAAAAAAAAATATGGTCAACAATTAACCATTATCAATCCACTGCGGGATGGATGAACGTCTCCCCAAGTTTCTTCCTCAACTGTCTGTCTTGACACTGTCTCATCCAGGTTTCCCCGGCATGCTTTCGAATTTTATCCACCCATCTCCTACAGGAACTTCTTCTGGGCCTTTTCTAACCCTTAGCCTAAAATTTGGTTGTCCATCGGTGGTCCTTTCTTCTGGCAACATGTCTAGCCCATTGCCATTTCAGGGATTTTACTCTGATTATGATGTCTCCCACTCTTGTCATTTTCCTTATCCACGAGTTCCTCTTCTTATCTTTCCTGGGTACGCCAAGCATGCATCTCTCCATGCCTCTTTCAGTTGGCTGCAGTCTTTGTATGTCTTTTTTAATTAAGTCCATGTCTCTGCTCAATATGTAAACTAAGAACTGGAAGGATGAATTGATTAAAGACTTTTCTTTTAAGCAGGACCGTAGCAAGCTTTTCTTATCTGGGAGGGCAAGACTTGAAATTACGCCCCTTCGAGTTTCAAATTACGCCCCCTTCGAGTTCAAAATTACGCTCTTTCGAGTTCCACTCAAATAATGCGAGGTTTTTACTTTCTCACACACCGCCGTTATAGCAAAATATTTTGATCGTTCGAAAATCGCATTTCAAGTTTTTGACATAATTTTATTAAAAATGTGAAAGACTAGGTGAATACCCAAGAACCACAGGTTGTAAATACCAAGCAAAGCGTAAACGTTATGTGAATATCGACAACACAACACTCCACAGAAATGCAGAACGAAAAACAAACCAACGACGAACGAATGAGTATCGAGTAGTAAACGTAACAATAGGAACAAGCTTTAGGGATAGGGCTTGGGAAAATTCCGTTCAAGGTCAAACACTCAGAGAACTTTCTGCGACAGAGCACAAATGATTAATTAGCTCTTCATCCCAACGACATGTTCGGTAAGGTCATGGAGGTTAGACATATCAGCATATTGTTTTCTATGTCTACATTCACTGTTTGGAAAATTCCCTTCATGGATATGAGATGCTCACACCTCATAGTGTATGCTAATCTGTACCCTGGTCAACTGCATGGAATGCTGTATGAGACTAATGTGACATACTACAGAGGTGAAAACATGTATCAAGACGACAAATCTGCACGAGACATTCTGTCCGCGTAGCTCAGTTGCGAGAGCGACTTACTCCGGAGTGAGGGGACACGGCATGGATTTTCGTCGCGGACAAACTTGTGTTTTTACACTAAGTAAAGTTTTTATGAGATTGTATGAGACTAAGTAAATAATGAAGCGTGTAACTTTCTTTTCTAGTTACAATTTCTATTTTCTACATCCCCCAGAGCATGAATTTACGTCCCTGAAATGATCATTCTCGGAGGCCGGCCTTCCCAGTAGCTACGGCCCTACTTTTAAGACATCATCGTCATCATTGTCAACCATTATCAATCCACTGCTGGACGAAGGTCTCCCCAAGTTTCCTCCACAACGGTCTGTCTTGTGCCAGTCTCCTCCATGTCACTCCCGCATACTTTCGAATTTCATCCACCCATCTCCCATGTGGTCTTCTTCTGGGTCTTTTCCTGTCCCTTGGAATCCAATCTAAAATTTCGGCTGTCCATCGATGGTTTGTCCTTCTGGCAGTATGTCCAGCCCATTGCCATTTCAGGGATTTAACTCTGATCATGATGTCTTCCACTCTTGTCATTTTTCTGATCCACGAGTTCCTCTTCTTATCTCTCCTGGTTACACCAAGCATGCACCTCTCCATGCTGCTTTGAGTTGTCTGCAGCCTTTGTATGTCTCTTTTAGTTAAGGTCCACGTCTCAGCACCATACGTAAGCACTGGAAGGATGCATTAATCAAACACTTTTCTTTTAAGACATAATGGCATATTGCTCTTGAAAGTTATGCTGTTTCTTCCAAAAGCTCTCCAGGCAAGTTCTGTACGCCGATTAATTTCTTCATCAGTGTGACCCTCATTTGATATCTGCTGTCCAAGATAAAAGTAGGTATCTGTCATCTCCAGTTTTTCTCCATCAATCGATAAATCTTCATTTTTTGTAAAAGCATTGAACATCACTTTTGTCTTCTGAAAGTTCATTTTTAATCCCACTTCTTTACTCTTGTCAGCAAGTTCCTGGATCATACTTTGCAGCTCTGATGGGGTAGTTGCAAAAATGACTACGTCATAATGGCATATTGCTCTTGAAAATTGCACTGTTTCTTAACAGGAAAGAGCCCTTATGAAAATGAGAATCGGAGTGAGGCAAGGTGATACCATTTCTCCCAAACCTCTTGAATGACATCTTTCCTGTCAGTAGTAAAGGAAATCCCAAGTAAAAAAATTCGACATAACGAAAACGCATAACCGAAGTATTCGGTGAGCCATCCAGGTTGATTTTTTCAAATATGTTGAAAACGGTGCCTCGTAACGAAATTAGACTTTATTTAGACCTTCCCACCCCCTGAGCCGGGGGTTACGTGCTATTAATGGGAGCTTTAAAATGATGTATAACACGATGGGGCGTAACCTGTAGATATCCTAGACCAAAATTTACCAATCACACTCACCAGGTGAACACACTTGTGATTCAGTTTTTTTTTTAATTTTTTTGGTTGGAGGTTTAACAACCACCGTGAGCAACTCAGTGGGCTATAAGCAGTCGGCCGTCCCTAATTTAGGGGTCACTGGCCACAGGGAAGGTAGAGAGCCAGTGCCGTAAGATCCATCCATGCCTCACCGGGATTCGAACCCGGACCCCTTTCGGACGAATGATCAGAAGCCATCGCTTAGACCACAGTTTTTCTTTCTATCTTGAGGTCAGATTTTAGCTTGCGCATGCGCAAATGGACTTTCATTACTACATCATGTTTCATCGGGTGTACGGATCGTTCCTTACTTTCGTCTAAATCTCAATAACGTATAAAGGCGAGACAAATGAAAGTGAGCCAAGCCGATTATGTCGGAAAACATTACATTTATGCCAAAAAAAAAAAAAAAAAAAAAAAAAAAAAAAAAAAGTCACCACCAGCACTGAGGTATTTGTCCCACTGACTAACGAACCTGGTGATTCCACGTTAATAGAAGTCACTTGGTCAGAATTAGTGTAGCTGTCTTCTGCACTGCAGAATGAACTTACGCAGCGTTTCTATTGTAACAGCCGCATGAAATGGCGCATTGTCGTGCGACAAGATGATAACCCTCGATGGTAAGCTACAGCGCTTGTTCTTGATTGCCTGCGTAGGCGTTGCAGCGTGGCATAATAAAGGTTAGCGCTGACAGTCTCCCCATGTTCAGCATATTCGATCAGTAATGGCACCTCAAGGCCCAAAAAAAAAAAAAAAAAAAAATGTCGACATTACCTTTCCTGCGGAGATGTTTCTTTTTGGCTTTTTTGGGGGGGTGGAGATTGAGGATGCTTTCACTGCAGACTTTTCCGTCGTGTTACAGGCTCGTAGTGGTTGCACCACAATTACTACGATTCATCTCCGGAGACAATGCGATCCAAGAACTCATTTTGTTCGAGCTGACACCGCAGCAGATGTGTGAATGCGGCGCTTAGTTTCTGCTTCTTCTTGTTTTCGTTTAGAACCTTCAGAATCCAATGAGCGCAAAAGAGCCGATAATTCAAAGGTTCATGAATATGGTGTGCACAGGTGTTTCACACTTGTGGCCAACTCATCAATACTCCTGAGCGCCGATCTTGCCTGATCAACGCATCCACTTTTGCTAATTTGTTCGGGGTCACGGTACGATGGTTTTGTCTCGGTCCCGGGTAGTCGCTGCAGCTTTCATGTCCTTCCTTGGAGCGTCTTGTCCAATCGCTTCACTGTGGCCAATGAAATGCAATGCGGACATGCGTCTATAAATATCTTGTTGTGAAACACAGTTCAGTCGTTAAAAATCTAACCACACTACGCTGTTCTTCCGATGGAGCGTCCATTGAGGTGCAGGTCCGAGTTCAAACCAATGCAACTCAGAATTTTTTCTTTGATTGAAGTTTAACGACCACCGTGAGCAACTCAATGGGCTATAAGTAGTCGCCCGTCCCTAATTTAGGGTCACTGGTTCCAGGGAAGGGAGAGATCCACTGCCGTTAGACAAACACAACATCCATGCCTCACCGGGATTTGAACCTGGACCCTTCACGGACGAATGGTCATAAGCCAGCGCTTAGACCACTACGCCACCGGGACAGCTGCAACTCATATTCCACATCACCTCTACTCACAACTGTGCCTTGGTTACTGACCTGACAGATGGCAGGGTTCGACAAACACGTGTCAAGATCAGTGGGCCCAACCATTCGGCAGCGGGGAGGATGGCTCACTTTCATTAGACTCTTATATAAAAATGTTAATAAAGATAAATATTGTTTTTGAAAAACTAAACAGTCGAAATACAACAGTCGACGAAGAGGAGAAATTAGCATAACAGTGGAACGAGCAGGCAGAACGGACCAAAAGACCACTCAGGAGATAGACTGGGGTCCGGTACGGTAGGGCATGTGCATATATGCAGCATGACGTAGGGGGGGTCTCAGAAGGGTATAAAGCACACGGTCGGTGTACGCTCAGCAATTCGGTGAAAGCTATTGCATGGTGTACATCGGTTTGAACGATGTCGAGTTGCTGGCACCGTGTGATATGGCCAACAGGCAATCCAGTAGACGATATCTGGATGACTTTACCCGAGAGTCGCGTCATTGGGAAGTTGAAAGAAGGTCGAGGTGTGACTAGTATGGCCGAAGAGTTCGGGATCGCTCACAGCATCGTTTCACGAGCTTGGAGAGCATTTCAAACGACAGGAACAGCTGACCGAGAGTTTAGCAGTGGCCGTCCACGAGCAACCACGGCGGCAGACGATTGGTATATTGGGCAGACAGCGGGAGAAATCGGGCAACTGGACGTCCGTTATCGCGTTTTACCGTGGCCAGGAGCCTGCACAAAGGTGGTCTATTTGCACGACGACCAGTACGTTGTGTGTGCCATTAACGCCCGCTCATCTGAGACGGCGGTTTCTGTGGTGACAGGAACACAAGAACTGGACGCATCAGCAATGGAGTCGAGTTCTCTTTACCGATGAGAGCCGATTTAGTCTGACGAGCGATTCTGGACGTATACACATCTGGAGAGAGCAGGGAACACGCAATCACACCTCCAACATCATCGAAAAGGGCCGGTTTGGAGGTGGCGGAGTTCTCGTTTGGGGCGGTATCATGCTTGGTAGTCGTACTGATCTCCACATCTTCCAAGGAGGTTCAGTCACTGGTGTCCATTATTGTATTGAGGTTCTCCTGCCTCACGTGCGTCTGTTTAGAGGTGCTGTGGGTCCTGAGTTCCTCTTCATAGCCGAAAACGCAACACCTCATCGTATAGTGGCTGTCGCAGAGCTGTTGGAGAGTGAAGATATTCATCGCATGGATTGGCCTGCAAGGTCCCCGGACCTAAATCCAATCGAACACGTTTGGGATCTTCTCGGGAGACGTTTGGCAGCACGTCACCAGCCGCCAGCAACGATTCCGCAGCTGCAATTGGCGCTACAAGAGAAATGGGCCGCGATGCCTCAACAGCTCCTTGACAACCACGTCCTCAGCATGGAGAGACGTTGTAAATCCTGCAACGCAGTTAGGGGTGATCATATCTCCTACTAAAGACTGGATTTTCTTGGCAGCGGCCTGTCACATGGACGTTTCTGTCTTCTGTCCAGTTGTGCTCGAAACTACCTTTTCGATAAAGTACCTTTGTATCCTTTGGATTCCTTGTTTGGACGGTTTTGCTCACTTGTCCCATATTCTTACATCTTGGGGATCTTATGGTATGGGTTGAGTCGATGTGGAGCACTTCTGCACGACGTTACATTCAAAAAACCGTCTCGTCCTTAATTTTTGCACGCCAGTGTATTACCGCCGCCACAGTTTAGTAAATATTTACTTTTATGACTCACATATCTTCTTTCATTGGCTTTAGGAAAATAATATTCATTAGTCCACCTACCTAAGCACCCCTCGGTGTCAAGAATTAGTAAACCTTATTGTTTGCTGTTATGATTTAATTCCACCATGGTTCATACGCTTTTTCAATCACAGAATTCCAGGACTTTTCGATTTTTTTTTCCAGGACATATAATCCAAACGCTATTACTTAACCATAGGTCTGTTCAACCTGTAACCTGCAACAAATAACTTCCTACATGCTTGGGCAATTTTAATGCAGAATTTTAAAAATGATGTCCGCTGCAGTTAATAAGAGACTTAGAATCACAGATAAATACTGAATTATCAAAACTTTCACTGAAAATGTAACCAGGCTTAGTTTCTAGTAAACTTTTATATATACAGTATACTACACTGATTTTGAGAAAAAAAATTTTTCTTTACTTTGGCTTTTTAGTTCCATTATTGAAGCAAATTATAGAATAAAAATATATAAAACCCAAAAATACATAGGTATGTGGCATTACTCTTGAAATGCTTTCATATACCACACAATCAATACATAAACTAAATATTATTTATATTTAATTATTTTGAAATAATGCTTACATTGGAAATTTAAGGATAAGGAAAGGTGAAATATTTGGAACTTTTTCAAAGGACAATAGGGGTTGTTATTACTTAAACAAATATTCAAGTACCTGCGTTACTTTTATTTAGGGAAGGAATTTTTAACGTCATATTGATGCCGTAGCTATGTTTTAAATTTGTACTCGCCAGCAAACAAAGTATCCACAAAAATTTACAACATGAAACAAAAGAGAGTAACGTGAAAACGTTAAATCCGAGGGTTGTGTACAACTAATTACAGGGCGAAAAGTGACTACTTAGCTCAGAAAATACTAAGAAACTACTAGATTTAAGTTTATGATATTCGAAAGCAATCTGAATTTATGGCAATTTTTTTCATAAAGCATTCATTAGCAAACTTCAGTAAAGGTCAAAATAACCCATAAAAAATTAAAAAATCAGCTACTTCCAGCCGTGGCTAAAAAGTATGTTGCGAAAATTAACAAGAAAGTTGACACCGAATTTTCGGGTGTAATAAGCACGTCTTTTGAATCCGTTCTGACGCAAATTAAATTTATCAAAGCTATTCAAAGTCAATGGAACCGGTATGTAAAACAATAGATCTGACGAAAGAAAGAAGATTTTCAATCGGGATTTTAATCCCTCAGATATTGCTGTAAACGGAATCGTGAACTTACGAACTCTTAGAAACAGAGATATCGACAAAAATAAGATGTGACTTTAGGTCCCTTGGTAGGAAAACCATGCATTATTTTAGGAAGAAAGTATTCTCAAAAGGGTTTATCCATATAAACGGTATCAGTCTAAGAAAAAAAAATTAGTTGAGTTTTCAGGAGCCCAGATTTTGCAACAAATACTTCAGAAGCAGAAATTAACACACATGATCCCTGGTGGCTAAACCATTTTTCACCAAACATTAGATATTATGTGAAAAATATTTTCCATCAGATCTTGTATGCGATACAGGGAGAATTTTTCAAATCAGAGCTTTAGGAGCAGAAATAACGCAGAAAACGCAATTTTTCAATCGAGAATTTAGAAGCTCATATTTTGCTGCAAATACAACAGAAGCGGAAATTAAGATTTACGACTTCTGGTGGCCAAACCATTTTTTTACAAAAATTAGAAATTATGTGCAAACGATTTTCCATCAGGAGCTGTACCCGGTGCAGAAAGAATTTTTCAAATCGGAGATTTAGAAGCAGAGATATAGGGGGAAACGCAATTTACATTTACGCCCCCTAGCGGAAAGTCTATGAGTTACCTGAAAATTTTGAAATTATATGAAAAACATGTCACTCGGAAAACACTATCCAACAAAGAAGGAATTTTTCAAATCGGACTCCTAGAAGTAGAGATATTGACAAAAATAGGATGTACATCTACGCCCCTGGCGCAGAAACCATGCACTATTTTAAGAAGAAAATGTTTCTAAAAGGTTTGTCGACATTAGTAGTATCGGTCAACAAACGACGTTTTTTCAATCGAGAATTTAGAAGCTCATATTTTACTGAAGAGGAACTACAAAGGATCAAGTGGGACATCGTGGGGCTAAGTGAGGTAAGGAGAAAAGGAGAAGATCCCATCGAACTGAAAAGTGGACATCTCTTCTACTATCGTGGGACAGATACTGGCAGAACTAGTGGTGTTGGATTTATAATAAACAAGAAACTGAAGGATAAAGTTGTAGAAGTTGAAAGTTCCTCTGACAGAGCTGCACGGCTTGTTATCCAACTCTCGAAAAGATACCAGGCTCAGATTATTCAAACTTATGCACCCACCACAAGTCATCCTGAAGAAGAAATTGAAGAATTTTATGAGGAAATTTGTCATCTAAATAATAAAGGTAAGCAGCACTTGAAAATAATTATGGGAGATTTCAATGCAAAAATAGGGCAACGGCAACAGAATGAAACTTCAGTAGGTAAATTCGGTCACGGCAACAGAAACCAGCGTGGAAATACTCTCGTTGAGTTTGCAGAGGCAGAAGGGTTTTTCATCTTGAACTCCTTCTTCAAGAAAAAGCCACACAGGAAATGGACATGGAGACATCCAAATGGGACGACAAGTGAAATTGATTTTATTATGTGTAACAAAAAATTCGTCATAGAAGACTGCAGTGTGCTAAACAAGTTCAACACAGGTAGTGACCATAGATTGGTGAGATGTAAGATGCACCTCAACACTAAACTTGAACGTGGCAAGCTCATAAGACAAACAAAATCTATTGACATAACCAACCTTAAAAAACACCATAATACCTTCAAGTTGGAACTGAAGAACAGGTTCTCTGCTTTAGAAGGCCTAACATCGGAAGAAGTGGACATCTCTGAAGTTAACAGAAAAGTAACCAAAGCTCTTATGGAAACAGCAACAAAATTAGCTGGGTCTAAGAACAAGTTGCATATGAACAAATTATCAGGAAAAACCAAAATGTTGATGCAAAAAAGAAGAGAGATGAGGACAACTAAAGAAGATGTGACTTCCAAAGTGGAATATATAGAGCTATGCAAGACAGTAAGAAAAAGTATCACTGAAGACGTAAGGAAATTCAACTGTGAACTAGTGAGGAAAGCAATTGAAAACAACCAAAGCCTAAAGATACCAAAGGGACATCTCAGTAAGGGAAGAAAACAGATTATGGCACTGAGAAAAGAAGATGGTTCTGTAACAAGAAATAGAGGCGAAATTTTGACAAGAGTGAAAGATTTCTACTCCAAATTATATGAAAGGGATGATATATGCACTCCAGACATCATGAAAGATACCAGTACCAGAGTTCCTCCAGTCCTTCCAGCAGAAGTTGCACATGCAATCAAGAACATGAAGCGAGGGAAAGCTCCAGGAGAAGATGGAATTACTGTAGACATCATACAAGAAGCAAGTGGAGAAATCGAAACAGTACTCGCCCAAATTTTCACTCGATGCCTTAATGAAGGAAAGATTCCTGAGGATTGGAACACCGCTACAATGATCCTGCTACATAAGAAAGGTGACATTGAGGATCTCGGAAACTACAGACCTATCAGCCTCCTATCAGTAGTTTATAAAATCTTCACTAAAGTTCTTTCACACCGCTTGAAGGTAACACTGGACATGGCTCAACCGAGAGAACAAGCTGGATTCAGGACTGGCTACAGCACAATAGATCATATCCACGTGCTGAGAGAACTAATTGAAAGAGCGAGGGAATATGAACTTCCATTGTGCATGGCTTTTATCGATTATGAAAAAGCCTTTGATTCGGTGAAACCATCAGCAGTTACAATGGCTCTGAAAACCTGCGGTATTGAAGATGCATACATTAATATTATTAATAACATCTATGAAAATGCAAGTGCAAAGATTAGGCTGTTCGAAAATACAACACACGTAAAAATTGGAAAGGGAGTGAGACAAGGTGACACCATATCTCCGAAGCTCTTTAATGCCACATTGGAGGGTGTTTTTCAGTCGCTGAGCTGGGAAAACAAGGGGATAAAGATTAATGGAGATTATCTAACCCACCTTCGTTTTGCTGATGACGTAGTCATTTTTGCAACTACCCCATCAGAGCTGCAGAGTATGATCCAGGAACTTGCTGACAAGAGTAAAGAAGTGGGATTAAAAATGAACTTTCAGAAGACAAAAGTGATGTTCAATGCTTTTACAAGAAATGAAGATTTATCGATTGATGGAGAAAAGCTGGAGATAACAGACACGTACGTTTATCTTGGACAGCAGATATCAAGTGAGGGTCACATTGGTGAAGAAATTAATCGGCGTACAAAACTTGCCTGGAGAGCTTTTGGAAGAAACAGTATAATTTTCAAAAGCAATATGCCATTATGTCTTAAAAGAAAAGTGTTTGATCAATGCATCATTCCAGTGCTTACGTATGGTGCAGAGACGTGGACCTTAAATAAAAGAGACATACAAAGGCTGCAGACAACTCAAAGCAGCATGGAGAGGTGCATGCTTGGTGTAACCAGGAGAGATAAGAAGAGGAACTCGTGGATCCGAAAAATGACAAGAGTGGAAGACATCATGATCAGAGTTAAATCCCTGAAATGGCAATGGGCTGGACATACTGCCAGAAGGACACATCATCGATGGACAGCCGAAATTTTAGATTGGATTCCAAGGGACAGGAAAAGACCCAGAAGAAGACCACATGAGAGATGGGTGGATGAAATTCGAAAGTATGCAGGGGTGACATGGAGGAGAATGGCACAAGACAGACCGTTGTGGAGGAAACTTGGGGAGACCTTCGTCCAGCAGTGGATTGATAATGGTTGACAATGATGATGATGATGATGATTTTACTGCAAATACAACAGAAGCGGAAATTAAGATTTACGCCCCCTGGTGGCCAAACTATTTTTTTTACAAAAATTATAAATTATGTGCAAAAGATTTCCCATCAGGAGCTATATCCGGTGCAGAAAGAATTTTTCAAAACGGAGATTTAGAAGCAGAGATATAGGGGGAAACGCAATTTACCGCTACGCCCCTAGCGGAAAGTCTATTAATTACTTGAAAATTTTGAAATTATATGAAAACCATGTCACACGGAAAACACTATCCAACAAAGAAGGAATTTTTCAAATCGGACTCCTAGAAGTAGAGATATTGACAAAAATAAGATGTACATCTGCGTCCCCTGGCGGAGAAACTGAGGAATATTTTAAGAAGAAAATATTCCTTAAAGGTGCATCGATGTAAGTGGCATCAGTCCACGAAAGAACTTTTTAATCGATATTTTAGAAGCTACGATTTTATGGCAAATACATCAGAAGCAAAAATTAACGCTTACGCTCCCTGGTGGCCAAAATATTCTTTACCAAAAATTAGAAATTATATGCAAAAGATTTTCCATCAGGAGAGGTATCCGCTGAAGAAAATTTTTTTCAAATCGGAGTTTTAGAAGAAGAGCTATCGGGGAAAATGTAATTTGTTTTTACGCCCCTAGCGGAAAATCTATGCGTAATTTGAAAAAATAACTATATCTAAAATACTCTTCGACATAAATGGAATCGAAAAGATATAATTTTTTTTCAATCGGATGTTTAGAAGCAGATATGTGGAATAAAACGTATTTTTGAATTCGATATCATCTGCATTTACGCCCTCTATCGGCGAAATTGTACACATCGTAAAAAAAAAAAACGAAATAAAGGATCATCATTTGCATATTTCAAGCTTCCCAAGGCAAAAAGAATTTTTCAAATCGGACTAATAATTGCTGAGATATCGTGGTTACAGACGGACGGACGGACAAACCGATAACAGAAGCACGATCTTTTTTTACAAAAGACGTGCTAAAAATGGCGCATAAATAGTTTTTCCTAGAAGAAGGAAGGCATCAGTGACAAAAATATTTTTAAATCGAACAGTTAAAAGAAGAGATATAGAAGGAAACATGATTAACTCTATGCCTTTTAGCAGAAGAATTTTGCATAATGAAGAAGTTGAAATCAGGTAAAAAGTATTCTTCGTGGCAAAAGGAAAAAGGTATTTTCAAATACGTCTTCCGGAAGCAGCGATAGCAAGAAAAACGTTTTGAACTTTACAACCCCTAGGGAGAAAGTCGTACATTTTTTGAAGAGAATCTTCTTATTTTATCAAAAATCTTATTTACTCACCATCTTTATTATAGCGAATGGCATACAGTAAAAGAAGAAATTCCTCAATAGGGTTTTTAGAAGCAGAGATACAGCCGCAAACGGAAGAACACAAGCACGATTTAGCGACAGAATTGTGAACCACAAACCTCCTCACATACAAACCTAAAAGGTTCCATAAGGTAAATGGTATACGGTGTTAAAAGAAATTTTTAAATCAGACCTTTAGAAGTACAGATATTGAGAAAAATAGATTAAGTATTTGTGCCCCTCCCCCAATGGGGAAATTGTGCATTATTTCGGGAAGAAAATACACACAGTTTTGCTAGTTAGTAGTATCTGATCGGAAAAGAATATTCTTCAATCTGATTTTTAGTCCCGCAGATATTGCTGTAAACGGAAACACGAACTTACGCCCTCATTTCTTAACACTTGTGCGTTAAGAAAAATTTGAAATTATATGAGAAACGCTTCGCACCGAAAATGTTTCCCAACAAACAGAATTTTTCAAATCGGACTCCTAGAAACAGAGATATCGACAAAAATAAGATATACCTGTGCGCCCCTGGTGAAAAAACTATGTGCTATTTTAAGCAGGAGGTATTCTCAAAAGGTTTTCCGAGGTGAGCGGTATCGGTTCACGGAATAATTTTTTCAATCGAGTTTCCAGCTCAGATTTTGTTGCAAATACATCAGAAGCAAAAATAAACACTTACGCCCTCTGGTGGCCAAACCAGTCTTTACCAAAAATGAGAAATCATATGCAAAACATTTCCCCTCGAGAGCTGTATCCGATGCAGGAAATTTTTTTCAAATCGGACTATTAGACGCGGAGATATCGGGAAAAATCGCGATTTACGTTTACGCCCCCTAGCGGAAAATTTATGCATTATTTGAAAAATTTGAAAAAGGAACTGCAATTAAAATAGTCTTTGCTATAAATGTCATCGAAAAGAAAAATAATTTTTTTAATCGGATATTCAGAAGAAATAAAATGCATTTTAAATTCGATGTAATCTCCACTTGCCCCCTCTAGCAGCATAGTTGTGCATCGAAAAAAAAAAAAAAAAAAAACTGGATGCATGGATCATCATTCTCACATTTTAAGCTTTCCAATACAAAAGGAATTTTACAAATCGAACTAATAGTTGCAGATATACGGTCTCTCCGGTCTGACAAAGTGATAACAAAAGCATGGCGCAAAAGATCCTAATAACGCAGCTTCAGTCCTCCTAACAGACCCCACCCCCGCGCATTTTGCAGGGGGTGAGAGGGAAATTTGTCAGACATAAGTTAGGTCAGTAGAAATATCCCAAACTACAAAATATTGCGCAGGGACAAAAAGACAGGAACATGTAACAGAATTTTAGGACATTTCCAGGACAACATGGAATTCCAGGACTTTTCCAGGATTTCCAGGACGCGTACGAGCCATGCACTTAGTATGTACCGGACTGTGACTCGACGTGGTCGTGAGTGACGTGAATAAGTGCAATGTGTCTTTTTTTTTTTTTTTTTATTGACGGTTTAACGACCACCGTGAGCAACTTAATGGGCTATAAGCAGTCGCCCGTTGCTAATTTATGATAACTGGTTCCACGGAAGGGAGAGAATCAGTGCCGTAAGACAAACACAACATCCATGCCTCACGGGATTCGAACCCGGACCCTTCACGGACGAATGATCATAAGCCAGCGCTGCAATGTGTTTTACGTAAATAAAAGTATACTTTCAAATTACTCATTTTATTTCACACCTACGAAGATCTTGCCATGCGGAAGATAAATAACTCATATTATCTACAAGGAGTGCCAGAGTACTCTTTCGACTTTGTGTGTGTGTGTGTGTGTGTGTGTTTGGTGACTAACTTGAAAGTTAGTGTTACGTCATTTTAAGCGTGACCATGTTTCAAACGAATTACATGATTTTTAAGAAATTGCACTTAGGTAATTTAACTATCTTGAATTTTATGGACTGAACACTTTTTTCCATTCTACGCAGTATATTCATAGCAGGGCGCCCCTGGTGGTGCAGTGGTCTAAGCGATGCCTTATACACTTTTAAAAATTGGTACTTAGAAATAAGCAAAATGTACTCGTTTTTGAGCAAAATGTACTCGTTTCTGGGCTTATAATAGCTCCGAGTACTTGTGTCTCATTTTTGGAAAAGACGCGTACCCATTTTTGAGTACATACAGGGAATCAATTGTGAGTATATCTGGTATTTCTAATTTGAAATATATGTACTCATTTTTGAGTGCATATATTTCAAATATATGTACTAACAAAATCAAATATATGTGCTCTAACTTCATTCAGTTTCCGTGCCTTTTCGAGCAGGACACAGAAACTGAAGGAAGTTAGAGCGAATCTGATAGGATAGTTTGTAAGTGAGAAAGAGCACACTAGATGGCGCCACCGTACAAGTGTACGATTTTGCACATAGAAGTCAGAAAAGAAGTTAGAGGGGGCTTAGGAATGAACACCTTTATATGTAACCGAGGGACGTCACTTAACGTGCTCGTCCGATATTTAACAATTGTTAGAAATTCACACCACCACGGAGGGCTCCAGGGTCAAACCTCTCAGGCTGGGCTTGAATCTGGGGTTCCTCCATCAGTAGTCTGAATCACTCACCACTAAGCCATCCGCGACTCGATTTCAAATTTGGAATACGTGTAGTCCATACATACTCATTTATTCATAGAATCAACTGGAAGTATATTGTTCGATGGCACATCTGGGATAATAGATATACCCGTTGTCACATGCTGGACAAATGGACCGCACAATTTTATAAAAAAATATAGTGATGAAGCGACAATATATTATTTATGAAATTGACACAAATATAGTTAGCCGCCCCGATGGCGCAGTGGTCTAAGGCGCTGGCCTCTGATCATTCGTCCGTAAGGGGTCCGGGCTCGTATCCCGGTCAGGCATGGATGTTGTGTTTGTCTTACGGCACTGGCTCTCTCCCTTCCCTGGAACCAGTGACCCTAAATTAGGGACGGGCGACTGCTTATAGCCCATTGAGTTGCTCACGGTGGTCGTTAAACCTCCAATAAAATATATATATATAGTTAATGTAAAAACATACACAGGGATACTTTATGCATAATTAAATTACTTGTGATCAGTGACTTTGCTGTACTAATTATTTATGTGTGTCACTTTACACATTTATTAAACAATTTCTCTTGAAATCTAAAATGAAATAATACGAGATTATATTTATATTTATTGACGCAGTTATTTGTAAGTACGCATGGTTACTTATATTTGAGCATATCATGTACTCGTTTACGATATGATTGTACTTAAAAAAAACAAAAACGAGTAAGTTCAGGTTCTCATTTTTAAGTAGATTTTTTTTAACAGTGTAAGTATTCGTACAAGATGGGTCCGGGTTCGGATCTCGGTGAGGGATGGATGTTGTGTTTGTCTTGCGGCGCTGGCTCTCTCCTTTCCCTGGAACCAGTGGCCCTAAATTAGGGACGGACGACTGCTTACAGCTCCCTGAGTTGCTCACGGTGATCGTTAAACCCTCAACCAAAAAAAAAAAAAAAAACAAATCAGTGCCGTATGAAAATTTTAGTCAACTTCTTGATACAGCTTTTATGTCCTAAATATAAAAGCAAATAGACTGCAAAAACCTTTAATTTAAAAACCACCAAATACAACACTGAAATTGACATGAGGTAATTAAAAGAAAAGAGTTTTTATTGCCTCTTCTTTTTCTTTAATTTTTTTTTTTTTTTTGTTTAACAGTGTTGTAAAGCACTGCGAGCTCTTCATTCTTTTGAGCCAGGACGTTAAATCTTGAAGAGCGTTGTGTAGTGCGCCTTTTCGAAAACACGTGGTTCCTCTTGAATGCGTTGCAAGAGGAACTCAAGCAAGGATAGAGCGCTTTCCATTACAGAGAACACATCAGTGAATGATTGAACAAGAAATCGTGATTTTTTTTTTTTTAATGACGCCCTGTAAAGTCCCGTTCTTCAGTACATACTCCCCCCCCCCCTCCACCTCACCTCAGACTCCTCCTTCTCTCGCTCATTCTGAAGAATCAGCTGTACCATATCATCAACTACCAATTCCGCAAGCATCAACTGCAGAGACGTAGAAGGAAGAAGTACATAAAAAAAAAAAAAAAAAAGGGAGTTCAAAAAACAAGAGGTCTGTGGAACCCTCATCTACGTCAAGGTATCACGCTCCTTTTCCACCGCTTGCCTCTCATTTTAAAATGGGTGGTAGAGGGTCGTTTTTTAAATCGACATTGCTTCTTTGGAGATCAGATCGATTTGCCAAGGGAGTCGAGGGGCCATGACACGGTTATCTGACCCTGGAGCTTACTTTCCATTTTCCGAGCTGTCTGCCGCCCCGTGCCTTATGTGGCATCATATATATTCAATAGATCCGTTTCCTTGAAATATCAAAAAGACACAACTGCACGAATCAGACCTTCCTGCGTTTTCCTTTGCTTTTTTTTACCGGTTGCCTCTTCAGCAAATACAGAAGAGTGCCACGGATTCACATGACGTGCTGGGTCACGTTTGTTGGGTTTTTTTCTTCTTTTTTTATTTGTTGTTTCGTTTTTTTTATTGTTTTGCTTTCCTTTCCCAGCAAAAAAATTGTATATCATCTAGCAGAAGTTAAGGAATACTCATGTTGTAGTTTTTATCACTAGAACTCCGTCGCACGTTGTTCACAACAGGAAAAATTCTTTCTTTTGTTAAACAAGGAGGTAAAAAAAATGGAGCGCGATACTTGTGCTAAAAACTTTCGTATTCTTCTAAAGCTACTTCGTACGGAAATAACCTAACAAAGTACGTTATACTTGTTAAAAATTTTTACACAAAGCGAAACAGTATGGGAAACAATTTAAGAAGATCTGTTATTCTTTTTTTAAAACAATCCCTCTTGTTTTTAATGTAGAATCCTAGCTATGCGAAACTATTTTTTTTATTTTGATTGAAGGGTTTTTTTTTTACATTGTGCTAAATGACCAATGTACACAGAGATCCAGGGTTGATCAAGTAACACATTAAGAACAAGAAAACATCAAACATGGTTTTACAGTATGCTAAACGACCAATGTACACAGAGAGCCAGTGTTGATCAAGTAACACATTATGAACAAGTACACATCAAACATGGTTTTAGAGTATGCTAAATGATCAATGTACACAGAGAGGCAGTGTTGATCAAGTAATACATTATGAACAAGTACACATCAAACATGGTTTTAGAGTATGCTAAATGATCAATGTACACAGAGAGGCAGTGTTGATCAAGTAACTCATTATGAACAAGTACACATCAAACCTGGTTTTACAGTATGCTAAACGACCAATGTACACAGAGGGCCAGTGTTGATCAAGTAATACATTATGAACAAGTACACATCAAATATGGTTTTAGAGTATGCTAAATGATCAATGTACACAGAGAGGCAGTGTTGATCAAGTAACACATTATGAACAAGTACACATCAAACATGATTTTACAGTATGCTAAACGACCAATGTACACAGAGAGCCAGTGTTGATCAAGTAACACATTATGAACAAGTATACATCAAATATGGTTTTAGAGTATGCTAAATGATCAATGTACACCGAGAGGCAGTGTTGATCAAGTAACACATTATGAACAAGTACACATCAAACATGGTTTTACAGTATGCTAAACGACCAATGTACACAGAGAGCCAGTGTTGATCAAGTAACACATAATGAACAAGTACACATCAAACCTGATTTTACAGTATGCTAAATGCCCAATGTACACAGAGAGGCAGTGTTGATCAAGTAACGCATTGAGAGCCAGTGCCGAAAGACAGACACAAACATCCATTCCTCACCGGAATTCGAACCCGGACCCATCTTGGACGAATGATCAGAAGCCATCGCTTAGACCACTGTGCCACCTGGGCGGCCGCGAAACTATAACAAATCTGTGGTCTGTGGCGTACAAACGAGGTAAAGCACGTGTCAAGACGACAAATCTGCAGCGATACATTCCGTCCGTGTAGCTTAGTTGAATGCGCAACTTACTCCGGAGTGAGAGGGCGCCAGTTCGATTCCAGCCACGGACAAATTTGTGTTTTCACATTGACAACCGAACGTAATAAAGGATGTACTGGCAGTTGGGTTCCTCGATTCCTCGAAAAATGTGGAATGTTTGTTCCACGCATCGTCTGGAATTAATACAAAAAAAAATCCTATTTCGTTTCAAATAGAAAAAAAAAAAGGGGGAGATGATGGGACGTACTACGGCGGTAAAGCACGCGTGAACACCACAAATCTGCAGCTATGCATTTCGTCCGTGTAGCTTAGTTGGGAGAGCAACTTACTCCGGAGTGAGGGCGCGCGAGTTCAATCTTCGTCACGAATAAATTTTTGTTTTAACAGGTCTACGGAAAGTTTTTTTTTTTTTTTTGTTTTTATTTAAATGTTTGAAATGGAATCTTTGTGAAAACAGGAATTTGTCTGTGACGGGATCGAAAGCGCGTCTCCTCCCCCGGAGTAAGTTGCTCTAACCGAGTAAGCTACACCGACGGAATGTACCGCTGCAGATTGGTCGTCTTGTCACGTGCTTCACCTCTGTAGTACATCACATCATCTCTCTCTTAATTTTTTTACGCTTTCCAACCGTAGGTTGAAGAAGCGTATTGCTCCAGCTTTGTCCGTCTGTCTGTCTGTCTGTCCGCACGATAACTCGCTTAAAAATGGGTCGATTTCGATGCAATTTTAGTATGTGTAAGTGGACCATCTGGGGATGAACCCTATTGAAAATGGGCGAAATGAGGTCAAAGGTCAGAACATAGGAGAGGGATCCATTCCATTCTATTGGCCTTGTGCGTCATAACTTGCGTAAAAATGAATCGATTTCGATTAAATTTTAGTATGTGGTAGAGAGCCACCTGAAGACAAACCCTGTTGAAAATGAGCGAAATGGGGTCAAAGGTCAGGACATAGGAGCGGGATCCATTCCATTGCCCTTATGCGTCATAGCTTGACTAAAAATGCTTCGATTGAGACAAAACTTTATCATGTTGTTTCGGAAGTACACTTAACCAGTTCTGTTGAATATAATCGAAATGGTGTAAAAGGTCAGGGCACAGGGGCGAGATTTATTCCATAGCCATTATCCTCATATCTTGAGTAATGATATGTTGGAAAGCGTTTAATAATCAATGCATTGCATGACTTTACTAACTTGCCTTTCTTCTTTTTTTAAGAGAAGAGGGAGTCGTTCATTAATTCCAGATGATATATGGAACAAACAACACTCAGTTTTTGAAGAACCAAACGGCCAGTGGATCCGTTTTTACGTTTGAGCGCCAATGTGAAAACAGGAATTTGTCGGGAACGAAGATCGAATCCGGGACTCCGCGCTCCGGAGTGAGTCGCTCTAACCGACTGAGCTACACCGACGGAATGTACAGCTGCAGATTTTTCGTCTGGACTCATGCTTCACCTCTGCAGTATGTCACACCTGATAAAAACCTCGTGCCAGTGAATTACGATGTTGTGATAAAAATAATCAAATGCTGTTCGTCATCAGAAGGTGTTGTGTGAGACATGTGGCAGTGAAGATCGAATTGTATGCCGAGATCATTGTAAACAGACACCTTGTTACGCTGTTTAAAACTGCGCGGCACGCTGCACCAAAGAGTGGTGCTACACTAGCTGCATCTATTTCTGAGGAAAGATGCACCATTGTGTGGTGCAAACAAAACCCAACAACATATTGTGAACCCGCACCACGTCATGGTAGCACCACAAAATGGTGCAGGGTTGCACCATTTGTAATATTTCGTTATACTCCTTCGAAAATAATGTTTTCGGGGGAGTATGATTTGTTGATTTTGTCTTTTTGTTTTTTCTATTGTAGTAGCGGGGTGTGATTCGAGAGAGAAAACTTCAGGGGTGTCATATGAGGGTTGTTGTTAGGGGGTTAGTGGTAGGGATGTTATTGTTTAACGTTTTTTTTAATACACCACACTATGAATACTCAAGAAACGCACATAGCGTATTAAATCCGTTTATTTTTATAGTGTAATAATCACAGAGATTTGCCAAGCTTCCGCACTCCACTGGAAGGCTTTTTCAAGGCAATGGTGGACATAAAAATACTTCATCTTGAAAAAGCCTCCCAGTGGAGTGCGAAAGCTTGGCGAATCTCTGTGATTATTACACTATAAAAATAAACGGATTTAATACGCTATATGCGTTTCTAGAGTATAAGTTATTGTTTATTGTGTCGGAGCTGTTGTTTTTTGTTTCTTTTTTTTTTTCGGGGTGGTTGGGGGTGGGGGTTCATTTTTCATTCTAGATTGGTGTCGACAGTAAGGTTAGGGGCTATATGACCCACAGTAGGAGTGGAGGCGTTCAATCCCTTTCAGGTCCCGTTGCTAAACACAGTAATTTTATTATCCTCGGGGGTGAGAGTAACATGAGCGCACCAATGTCTACTGTCGGATGATATAGAGGGGCGTATAGGTCTATAGGGGTATAGGTCTTTTAGGTTACTGTAAAAAATAATCTGAAATTCACGAGCCGCTTTCGTTCATTTCTTTCGTGAATTAACGAAACATATTTCTAACACAACCTTTTCCGTGAAATGACGGAAAGAAACCTGAATTTCACGGATTTTTGTACACCAGGAAAATTCTGAGTTTTCAGAAACCTTTCCGCAATTCCTTTCTTATTATATTAACAGCAAATTGCCGTTTGTGGGGATGTTTTAACGGAATATTCCAAATTTTCAGAAACCTTTCCGCAATTTCTTTCTTATATTGACAGCAAATTGCCATTTTGGGGATGTTTTAACGGAATATTCCAAATTTTCAGAAACCTTCCGCAATTCCTTTCTTATATTGACAGCAAATTGCCGTTTTGTGGATGTTTTAAAGAAATATTCCAAATTTTCAGAAACGTTTCCACAATTCCTTTCTTATATTGACAGCAAATTGCCGTTTTGGGGGATGTTTTAACGGAATATTCCAAATTTTCAGAAACCTTTCCGCAATTCCTTTCTTATATTGACAGCAAATTGCCGTTTTAGGGATGTTTTAACGGAATATTCCAAATTTTCAGAAACCTTTCCGTAATTCCTTTCTTATATTGACAACAAATTGTCGTTTTGGGGGATGTTTTAACGGAATATTCCAAATTTTCAGAAACCTTAATAGCTTATCACATGAATTTTGATCATTGCTGCACTGGATATTTCTTGTCCTCTGCACCATTTTGTGCACTAGTTATTATATATTGTGTTACCGTAAGAAACTAGGTACTTAAATTATTGTACAGGTGATTGTACGTTGTTCATGTATCATCCTATGGATTCCTTAAGACAAAAGCCATTATATCTATCAAGAGTAAATTTCATATTCAGAAGTTTTGTGAAATAATAATATAAAGCAGTACATTTCACATATTCTTAAAGATAATTGATGTTTTGTCAGTTTTAAAAAAAGATCTCAAGTTCCAAAGCATTCTGCTGCTTCAAAAACTCACTATGAAAAAATACTTAATTTGTCATGAGTCCTCCTACAGAGAAAAATAAATGCATTCAAAAAAGTAATAAGCTCCAACAGAAAATGAAATGACTAAATAACTTGCATTAATGACAAAAAAAAAAAAATTAAATAAAAAATTATCATCGCGCAAGTAGAGTTTAACCTTGAACTCGTGCTGCGCAGTTTCTGTTGAGTCACCCTACACGACATTAGTTCGTGTCCCTCTGACGCAAGGACTAAAAAATTCAGCGTCTTCTTTTATTTTTTTTATTTTGATTGAAGGTTTAACGACTACCGTGAGCAACTCAATGGGCTATCAGCAGTCGTCCGTCCCTAATTTAGGGTCACTGGTTCTAAGGAAGGGAGAAAGCCAGTGCCGTAAGACAAACACAACACCCATACCTCACCGGAATTCGAACCCGGACGCTTCTCGGACGAATGGTCATAAGCCAGCGCTTAGACCACTGCGCCACTGCGCCACTATGGCGGCTCTCCCATTAATTCAAACACTCGACATAGATTAAGAGCGCCAAACAGAAATCATCGCTCTTTCCACGTTAATAAGTGAGTCTCAGAAAAATTCTCATCGGCCGCCAGCGGGAATCGAACCCAGGGTCTGCCAGTTACGCGCCGGACGTAAAGTTTCTGTATCGGAAAAATCTGAAACGGACTTTTCTGAAATTAACGGAATTATTGATTACGGAAAATCTGAGAAAATACGGAAGTTAAAAAAAAAAAAAAACGGATCTTTTAAAAACGGAAATTTTCTTAAAAGACGGACTTACCTGCACGTTATTTTCAGAAAGTTTCCGTGCATTCACACCACTTATTCTTTACATTGCACACAATGGTGCATCACCACTTTTTGGTGCAACCTAACACAAAAATTTTTAAATTTTAAAGTGTACGTCAGGAGTAAGTAAAATCTAGCCCCATAAATTTTAAACTTTAATCTTGCAGATGAGCTTTCTTTCAGGAGGTAACCTCGGAATCTCAGAGAACAGCTTAGTGATATGCATGTACGCATGTTCTTCATCTCAAACTCATTCGTCGGATAGAGATTTAAATGAGCAACACTTGTGATTCAAAGTAGCTAAATTCATTGGTTGAATTGCCGTTAGAATTAACTTCATTTATGATTAACTGGTTGTTAGTCGTAATGTTAGAATCATTTGCGGGTCGAGGTTTAGACAGACCTGATTAAGTGCTAGATGTAATCTCAGGACACACGGAGTTTAAATTCAAAACGAACTGCGCAGTCCAGGTGTGTGAGTGGTCAAAGACACAGAATCCGAGCTAGGCTCGGGTTCGAGTCCCGGACGGGGCATACGTGGTGCGTTTGTCTCTGGCAGCTGGCTCTGACCTCTCCTTGGAACTAGCAATCCTAAATTAGAGACGGGGGACTGCTTGTGGGCTTAGATGCTTTTTGTCGACTTTAGACCCCCTGAAATTTAAAAAAAAAAAAAAAAAAAAGCACTGGATTCTGATCGTATGTTGGGTGTTATTTCAGATGGATTTATGGGGCGGAAGTTCGAAGTGCTCAGAAAACATTTCTTAGTCGAGAGCACTGTGGTGGATCGGTTTCTGATTTGAGGTCCTCATTTGGGACAATGGTATGGATCCTCAAAATTGAATTTGCGCAGAATTTTTTTATTTTTATTTTTCAAAAGAGATGCGTTACACTGAGGTAGCAAATTATTGGAAACACCTACCTATTAAATGTCGGGCAGCCCTTGGACTTCAAGACGGAGGCAGCGGGTGGCCTAGTGGTCAACATTCGTGGCTCCCATGGAGAAGACCTCGGGTTCGATCATAGCAAGTACGAACGCTCGAACGACTAAATATCCAAATTTGAAGATACCAATCCGTTTTTTTTTTGGTGTAAATATAATAAGGATGGTAAGTCAGATAATATCCGAAAACTTTGCCGCCGTGGAGCGGGAATCGAATCCGCGTCTCCCAGATACCGCGGGTTCGAGTCCCGCTCCAGGACGATGAAATTTTCAAGTTTTTGGATATTATCTGACTTACCATCCTTGTCACATTTACACACACACACACACACACACACACACACACGCACGCAAACGGATTTTCATCTTCAAATTTGTATTATATGGTGTAATCCCGTATTTATTTCATGGTTTATCTGCCCGCACGGGATAGGATTCTTAACCTCCAGATCCGCTATACATGAATGCCGGTTGCTTCGACTAGCGAATCCTGGGATGGTTAAATTCAAATTAATCGGAAACTTGAGACCTGGTCCTTCTGGGTGGTGTGGTGGTTAGCATACCCGGGAGCTATCTAGGAGACGCAATTTCGAGTCCCGCTCCAGGACGACGAAATTTTCAAGTTTTCGGATATTATCTGACTTACCATCCTTGTCATATTTACACCAAAAATCGGATTGTCATCTTGAAATTTGTGTTATATGGTGTAATCTCGTATTTCTTTCATGAACTAAATATTCGCCGTGCGTCGGATGGGCACGTTAAGACGTCAGGCCCTGGGTACTGGCCCCCCGGTAATAAATAAGGGCGTCTTCCTCACCCGTTCTACTTCGCTTCCGTGTGACTTTCCTATCGGGCACTCTAGCGCAAATCTCCTAGTTTCCTATTTTTAAGGGTTGTTTAAGACCTGGGGTCAGACACTCCTTTCTTAAAAATCCTCTTTTAATGATCTGATCTGATCTGACTTCAAGACTGCCTCGATTCGGTGTGGCAGGAATTCAACGAGGTGCTGTTGTCGTACTATAGGCATGTACAGCCAAACGGATGTGATGGAGTATGTCAATTGCTCTCTGGAGGATCTCTGTTATGAATGACTCTCTCAAACTTGTACCACAAGTGTTAAATAGGGTTGAGATCTGGTGACATTGGGGCCAATTTTTGCACTTTGATATCACTATCGGACTTCCTGAAACACCTTGTGACGATCCTAGCCGTTTAAAATCGGCATATAATCCCGCTGAAAGTCGTCATCTCAATCAGGAAACACCGTGCACATCTAAGAGTGTGCCACTGATGTTAGATACCCAGTGGCATCCACATGCTGTTCCGAAGATATTAGGTGTACAAATAAGTTTTAAAGCGTTTTAAGACAAGGCAGCATGTCATTTGAGAAAAAACAACAATACCTTTACGAATCAAAATATGCGCCGTCATTATCTATCACCTTCCTCCATCGGTCGGACAGCTGACGGATTCCAGCCATGAAGAATACTTCGTCGTGTGACGCGATGAAGTCGCCAACCCATCTTTTGCACTTCGTCACATGTCCAGAAACCGTACAGCAGACAAACCATGTTGCATCGATCGGAAGAAATGATAGTCTGAAGGGGCTATGTCGGGACTATACGCCGGGTGATCCAAAACTTCCCAGCGAAGGATCAATAACGTTTCCTTGACCGATTTCGCGACATGCGGACTATCATTGTCATGCAGTAATTTCACCGGACGCAATCGTTTGCCTATGAATGGACGTTTCCGACAGATTTCCTGGTTCAATCGCAGCAATTGTTGCTTGTAAATATCAGCAGTAGCAGTTTGACCCTGTTCCAAGAGTTCATAATAGAGCACACACTTTATATCCCACCAGATGCACAGCAAAACTTTCTTGGGGTGAATATTGCGTTTCGGTGTCAAAGTCGTTGCTTCACCGGGGTCTACCCAGTGTTTTTTGCGTTTGGGATTGGCGTACCATATCCACTTTTCATCACCCGTAACGATTTTCCACAGGAAAGACTTTCTGTGTTGTTTATTCAACAGATTCAAACACTTCATGACACGCTCATCCTTGTTCCTCTGGCTCAGGTAATGTGGCACCCATTTTCCTTCCTTCTGAATCTTTCCCATTGCGTGTGAACGATTGGAAATGGTTTGTTGAGTTACCTCCAGTAGTTCCACTAGTTCTTTTTGCGCCTGATACGAATATTCATCCAGCAATGTTTGCTGTTCCTCATGTACAACCTTCTGCGGGGCGCCGCTATTTTCTCGAACGCTAACATCAAAATCATCTGCTTTAAACAGTCTAAACCAAAACTCACGCGGCCGCCCCGGTGGCGCAGTGGTCTAAGCGATGGCCTCTGATCATTCGTCCGAAAGGGGTCCGAATCCCGGTGAAGCATGGATGTTGTGTGTGTCTTATGGCACTGGCTCTCTCTCTCTCTCTCTTCCCTGGAACCAGTGGCCCTAAATTAGGGACGGACGACTGCTTATAGCCCATTGAGTTGCTCACGGTGGTCGTTAAACCTCCAATTAAAATGAAAAAAACAACAAAAAAACCCCTAGGAGCATTAATCCATCGATTGGGGCTGGTGATGTCATTTTGTAGCACGTCCATCGGCGTGTATTAACTAAAACGGGACTGAAGAGCAAGTGAGAGAATTTTTTAGAAGATTATCGCCAATTTGGGTACACGCTCTCAAAAAAGGTTCGCTATCCTAGTAGAGGTCTACACGTGTCGGGCCGGTCCACCAATCCCGAGCTCTGCCTGACCCGCGGGTTGGAGTGGGTTTTTTTTTATTTGTTTAGTGAAAAAAGCAGCGAGCCGGACTTTTCTCCGGACACTTACGGCCGGGACGGGCCAAATCGATCCATTCTTTTTATCGCAATGGTAAAGAAAGAAATAAGTCGTTTTTCCGGATTTCTTGGTCTGTTTAACTGTTTTGCTGGCTTTTCTTACTTCCATAACATAGCCCAGGGAGTAATCACAGAAGCGAGGAAAGGCACTCACAGTGCTTTTACCATCTGTAGGTATTAAGATAGGGAAAACACTTTGGGGTCTGTTGACAACAAAAAGATTCGACCCTGAGCGAGTGTGTGTGCTGTGCAGAGTAGAGGATGGGGGTGTTTGCAGTATAGGGTGGGGTATGTGTGTGGACGTACGAAGTACGCGCGCCTCTGTGTGTGTGTGTTTGCATGAGAAAGTTGGACGACTTGGATTGTTTCTCCTATCCTTAATCCATACAGAGACTGACTTGTTATGGCACATCTTGCTAATTCAGATAAAGGGAGATTTTGAATGCGCTTAGTCTCTCTCTCTCTCTCTCTCTCTCTCTCTCTTTCTCCTTCTCTCTTTTAAATGTTACTAGCGGAGATACCCGGCGTTACCCGGGATAGACATAAAGTTTGTTTTCTAGTAAAAATGCATAAATCGCACTATAAAAAAAATCCTACCATGATGAACAACGCTCAAGTCGGGCCTTACGCTGTTCCAAGGTCTCTGCCGCCCTAGATACACTGGCTTTTCCCCGCTGATCCATAAGTCTTCGATCACGTTTTTCGGTTGTCTCACTCTCTCGAAGAAATTTTACTTTCTTTGCTTTCGGCTGAACTTGTCCGATGGATTTGCGTTTTTTTTTTTTTTTTTTTTTTGGAGGTATTTCACCACCTTGATGAAAATTTTATTATAAAAATCACAATTTATAATGGCCATTCTGAGCCCTAAAAACTCGAAATAGCAAACATGCACAATAATGCACTTCCTGCACTCCGCGTTCAGCTTTCTAGAGTGTAGATATACAACCTGATCACACCCAACGTGAAAGAAAGTAGTCCACGATAATATACGGAATTTTTTTACTAATCTCGAAAACTAAACCTATTCGGATAATTATTTCACCGTTGGAAGCTTTCTGGAGGACATAGGCTATTTCGTTCATTTATTATTATTATTTATTATTTTTTTATTATTATTGGCTGTATTACCGAATAACATCGCTTTCAAGTAGTTTCCAATTTCCCATGTATCTTCCCGCTTTGTTTACATACAACCTGATCACACCCAACGTGAAAGAAAGTAAGTGATTCACGATAATATACGGAATTTTTTTTACCAATCTTGAAAACTGAAAGCATTCGGATAATTCTTTCACCATTGGGAAGCTTACTTCTTTCCGGTGGACATAGGCTGTTTCTTTTATCTATAGTAATACCAATACTAATCTTGTATTTAAATTTTATGTATGAAATAAACCTTATGTTTTAACTTCAACTTAACCTTGATGCTATTTGAGAGGATCACGTCTATTGGTGGGAATCTGTAGCTCCACCCATATTTGAGACTCCTGCGCCAATTGTTGGGAGTCTAATGAAACCTAATTCTTACAAAACAAAATGCCATGGTAACATAAACAAAAAAATACTTATGCCAATATGTTCCGCCGGTGCGTTGTGTTTTAAAAATCGGACTCTTCCCCGTATGCCTGAACCGTGGAAGCTTGCGAGGAGTGAGGCGTCACTTGACGACCGTTGCTCTGACACGCTGAGTAATACCCCAGCAGCCGACTTGCACCCAGTCTATAGAGGGCCCCGTAAAAACACATTTGACCCCATTAGGGATGGAATTTCTAAAAATCGTTCCTCATGTATTTTAATCTGGATGATGAAAAGTATGTATGCCAATTTTGGTGCAAATCCATCAAACCGTTTAGGAACGTATGCGGAACAAGCATACAGACTTTCACTTTTATATATAGAGAGATATTCTTTGATAATTTCTAAAGTTGAATTAACATTTTTTGGGCTTACATTCAACTAAATATTTTCAATAATATTTTATTTCTTTATTTAATATTCACAATTTAATAAAATGTAATAAAAAGTCAAAATAATACAAAATGACACATCACGGGCCGGGCCTAAATAATAGCTGCAATTTACGGGCTGGGCCGAACCTTAAACGCACGGGCTTGAGCCTGGTCGGTCTCACCAAGTCAGGTCCGTGCAGACTTCTACATCCTAGTCCTAGGAATTCATTCATCATAAAAGCTTTACTATCTGATTATTGCACATGCTAGGTGGACCTGCACGTCACAATTTTGATTCACCGTGTGTATTCGAAACTATACGCAAATTGAGGTGGAGAGAAAAAAAACTTAAAAAATCAAAGATAATAATCACCTTTTTTTTTTTTTTTTTTTTAATTGGAGGTTTAACGACCACCGTGAGCAACTCAATGGGCCATAAGCAGTCGCCCGTCCCTAATTTAGGGTCACTGGTTCCAGGGAAGGGAGAGAGCCAGTGCCGTAAGACAAACACAACATCCATGCCTGACCGGGATTCGAACCCGGACCCCTTACGGACGAATGATCAGAGGCCAGCGCCTTAGACCACTGCGCCACCGGGGCGGCTGATAATCACCTTTAAAGAATTTGTTTCCTGCAATCGAAATCATCATCATTGTCAACCACTATCAATCCACTGCTGGATGAAGGTCTCCCCAAGTTTCCTCCACAACGGTCTGTCTTGTGCCAGTCTCCTCCATGTCACTCCCGCATACTTTCGAATTTCATCAACCCATCTCCCATGTGGTCTTCTTCTGGGTCTTTTCCTGTCCCTTGGAATCCAATCTAAAATTTCGGCTGTCTATCGATGGTCTGTCCTTCTGGCAGTATGTCCAGCCCATTGCCATTTCAGGGATTTAACTCTGATCATGATGTCTTCCACTCTTGTCATTTTTCTGATCCACGAGTTCCTCTTCTTATCTCTCCTGGTTACACCAAGCATGCACCTCTCCATGCTGCTTTGAGTTGTCTGCAGCCTTTGTATGTCTCTTTTAGTTAAGGTCCACGTCTCTGCACCATACGTAAGCACTGGAAGGATGCATTGATCAAACACTTTTCTTTTAAGACATAATGGCATATTGCTCTTGAAAATTATGCTGTTTCTTCCAAAAGCTCTCCAGGCAAGTTTTGTACGCCGATTAGTTTCTTCATCAATGTGACCCTCACTTGATAAATTCGTCTCAAACAAGTGGACAATGCACTGCTTGTGACGCTGTACAGAGGGAAAGCACGAGTCAAGACGACAAATCCGCATCGATACATTCCGTCGGTGTAGTTTAGTTGGTTAGACCAACTGGCTCTGGAGCGAAGAGACGTGAGTTCGATATCATCACCGACAAATTTGTGAACTCCACATGCTTGTTTAATAACCTAAAAACGTAGTTAACAAAAGCAAAGCAAAAGAAAAACGACAGTAACGAAGTTGTTCGTGGTTTTTTAAGTGGCGAATAGTGTTGGTGCGAAAATTTTAGATTTCTTTCAAAATGTTCGTGTCGTTATTTCTGATTATTAAAAAAAATGTTTGATTTACAGTAAGTTCTTACAGCGGTTTCTTTCAGTGCAAATGACGCTTGAAAATCTATAGTATATGGCCGTGATGAGGTAATGATTAAGTCTTGATTGCCAAAACGAACGATAGCTCAAAGAAGACGCAAAAAGAACACAAAATATCTGAAAAGAAGAATGAGATACGGTCAGACCAGACAAAATAATGATGTATGAAAAACTGATGAAAAGGATTTGCGGAGAACAACTTTGTTGACGTGAATTATTCTCACATGTAGTTTTACACATGAAGCATATGAAAATCAACAAAATACACAGGACATTGCGGGGACTTCATTTCAACTGCAACAAAGATGTTATGACCAAAACCGAATAAGAAAAAAAAAAAAAAAGAAAAGAAAAAGAAAAACAGTAGACTTCGTAGTATTGTCTAAAAAAGAAAAAAAGAAAAAGAAAAACAGTAGACTTCGTAGTATTGTTTAAAAAAAAAAAAAAAAAAAGCTTGGAGGACCCTGACCTGCAAGTGCATAAGAAATAAAATGGAACTACGATCAAAAGTAAGAAGTTATTGCCCGACATCTTTGAAAGGAAGGAGATAACAGGAATAAATTAAAGTGCTGACCAAGAAATTAGTAATGGGAATAGAAAAGTGGCAAGCGGTTCGGTGTGTCATACACTGCTGACCAACCAAAATGCAACACCAAGAAGGACACGAGATAGCAAAGCCAGATTTACTGGACACATAACAACAGATACAAAGATGAAACGATTGAGCTTACAGGCCCGTGCGACTTGCGGAACACGCAGACATCAATAGTTCGTGTGTCCCCCATGGCTGCCAATAACGGCCGCTACACACCGCGGCATCGAACGAAAGAGGCTTTGGATGTGGGCTTGGGGTATGTCTGTCCAGGCTGCTTCCATACGTTGCCACATTTCATCAGGCGTAGCCGCGGGTGGTGCTTGCCGGGCCACTCGGTTGCCGATCAGCTACCAGACGTGTTCGATGGGAGAAATATCGGGAGAACAGGCGGGTCACGGCAGCAGTGACACCTGGTGGGCCGTGAAAAATTGTTGCAGGATGAATGCCACGTGCGGGCGCGCATCGTCCTGTTGAAACGTGGCCGTTGACAGGTCCTGCAGGTAAGGGAGGACTACAGGCTCCAAAACGTCGGAGATGGTGCGGTGGCTGTTGAGTGCACCGTCGATGCGTACCAGAGGGGTGCGGATGTCATATCCAATTGCGCCTCAAACCATAACGCCAGGCGACGGACCGGTATGGCGATGCATAATGCAGGCGCCATACGGTCTCTCGCAGCGGTGCCGCCACATGCGGATCTGACCATCGTGGTGATGCAGGCAGAAGCAGTATTTGTCGGAGAAGACAATGTCGTGCCATTCCGTAGTCCAGGTGCGGCGTTCAACGGCCCACTGCCGCCGCACTCGCCGGTGGTGTAACGTCAATGGTAATCGGAGCAATGGGCACCGTGCGACAAGTCCCCGCCCGCTCCTGCAGACGACGTCGAACGGTGCGTGCTGACACAGGTTGTTGCGCAACACACTCTAATTCCTGCGCCAACGTTAGCAATGTGGCGGTGCCGGCCGTCAATGCCCGCCTCACAACATGCCGGTCCACTCGTTCGATGGTGTGCCGCGGCTGCGGCAATCGCTCACATCGGTCCGTCCGTTCCTCCTTCACCCACCGAGTCTATACTCGCTTCACTGTGGCTGGATGTCATCCCAGACATGCGCCGATGTCTCGCTACGATAAACCGCTGTCGCGATAAGCCACTATTCGTCCTCTGTCGAACTCCGAAACGTGCTGGAATGACTGCCGTATTCTGCGACGAGGCATCAGGAAGCTTCTCACGCACAGGCCCGGCAGCACAACACAATTCCACTACTTACACTCCTCAGTGCACCCTTCTTATAGTGCTTCTCGGTGGCATGCCGGGCGCATATGATTTGCATATGCCCTGCAATGCTAATCGTTCGCATGTCCTCTCGCGGGCGACACGTGCTGCGAATTTCAGGCGAATCGGATGCTTCCTTCTTGGTGTTGCATTTTGGGTGGCCAGCAGTGTATATACGAAATATCATTTGTTTATTGATCTAAGCATCTCAACAGGCTCCATAACACTATTATAGAGATGGAATAATTGAAACAATGACAGAAGTAAGGAAATATCTACAGTGATGTGCAAAAATATTGCATCACCTGCAAAAACCGTGAATTTTTAAGATTATTTCTTTTTTTAACTAACTAATTTTCATAGTCATTTCATCGTTTATATGTCATTAGATGCGAAAAGTAATGAAGATTTCAAAAATGTCTTAGGTTTTCCTGTAGCTACTTCAGTTCTTAAGATGTGACATAAAATATGGGGTTTGACAAACGCATTGAAATTCATGTTAGCTTCGTATCAGTTGTTAGAGCCAATCACAGACATTCTTCTACCTGATTGGCTGCTTCCTAATGCTATCGTAGTCCTACTCTAGTCTTTATAAGGTTAACGCAGAGCTACTGGAACATTGTAGTGGTTCCTCCTTGTTATTATTAGGGTATAATTTGTGTACATTCGCAAAAATGGTTAAAACTGCAGAATTGTCCCCAGCAGACAGAGTAAAAATACTTTTTCTGCATGAAGAGGGATATTCTTCAAAGCAAATCGCTGATAGAGTGGGTTGTATAAAGTTATTAGGCTACTGAAGAAAGTAAAAGACACTGGTATCATTAAAAATATGCGTCGCAGTGGAAGGACCAGATCCACTACAACCAGGCAGGACAGAGTGCTCAGAAAGCTAAGCTTTGCGGACAGGAGGCTCAATTCACCTGAATTGCTTCAAAGATGATCTGAAGTGACATCAGTCACTTCAGATCATCTTTGAAGATCATCAAGTGACATCAGTCACTTCAGATCATCTTTGAAGCAAGCTCATCTTTGAAGATCATCAAGTGACATCAGTCACTTCAGATCATCTTTGAAGCAAGCAATGGGAAAAGTTCTTTTCAGTAATGAATCAAAATCTTGCCTTAGTGGGAATCAGAGTAGTGCGTATGTAAGGAGATTCCAGCATGAAGAATTCCATCCAAGTTGCTTAGTGACTACTCTTAAGCATCCGGTGAAGGTCATGGTTTGGAGCTGGGGGGGGGGGGGGGGGGAATGTTCATCATCTTGATTGGCCACCACAGTTACCGGACTTAAACACGATCGAAAATGTGTGGTTCAAAGTGTCATATGAACTATAAAAAAAAAAAAAGTCAACAATCTGAATTCAACTCACTGAAGATATAATTTAAATTTGGAATAGTAGTGTTCACCCCAATCTTTTACAAAACCTTGTTCACAGTATGCCAGCAAGATGCAAAGCTGTGATTAACTTTAAAGGCTGGACAACAAAATATTAGGTACATTTTATTATTTTACTTCATTATATTCCCGTATTTAAATGCTATTTCGTTCCTTATGAATGACAAAAACGATTTAGTGTTGTAAAACTAAGTATTGGATAAATGATCCTTTCCATAATATTTTCGACTTGGTCATGAGTTTGTAATGTATGTATATTTACTTGGTCATGAGTTTGTATGTCATGTATCTTAAGAACAGAAGTAGCTACAGGAAAAATTAAGACATTTTTTTAAATCTCCATTAAATTCACGTCTAATGACATATAAATGATAAAATAACTATGAAAATTAGTGAGTTAAAGAAAGAGTTAAACTTAAAATTCACGGTGTTTGCATGTGACGCAATACTTTTGCACAGCACTGTATGTATAGCAAACTAACATAGAAAATAAGGTGCCTGAAAAATAAATATAAACTGCTCATCAGTCAGTCAGTACTTGGTTTTTGATAATGAGCTTCTTCAAAAGCTTTTTGACTCAAGAAAAAATGACAAGGCCCGTAGGAGAACGAGACAGGTGACAATCTAACAACGGGAGAATATAAGAAGTAGTTCTGACGTATTATTGCCTGCTCAAACGTGCGCTACGGCCCTGTTACAGGGCTGTTACTAATTTTCTTTCAGTGTCCGGTCGCGTGGGTTCGTTAAGCTTTTTCTCTAAGGAAATTTAGAAATTTTCGTACTTTTAACTCTATTTTCTCCATATGATGAAAATAATTAATTACTAGCAAAGTAAAAAATCGCTCTTCTCTAAAGGTGCTCTTTATTTAGTGAAGTACGTAAGAAAAGTCACTTTCAAGCCTTTTCCTGATTTCTTTATGTTATTTACACATTGATCGTATTTTGCTCATCTATGAGACTACAGTATTTCCTTGTTTACCTCCGCTGCTAAGTTTTTCTTCCCCGAATTTATTTCTCTTTCAATCTCCCATATCTCGGTGTTAAAAGAAAGCTTCACCTGTCCCAGGAAGTACCGAGGATTTTCCTACAAACCCTGCTCTTCTCGCCTTCAGATTCCCGATGAACCTGTCTTTCTTGTGTCATCTCCCTTCCTTGAGAAAACGCATGGGCTACTATACTACCTGGCTCCCCCCCCCGTTAGACTCACCGCCACTTCTACACTCCTTTAGACAACTCTTCGTTAGTAATTTCCTTTTCAAGTGTGCATCTCCTGCTATGGACATCTTCCTATAAACGCCACTTCGACCCATCGTGAGAATTCCCTCATTAAAACCTGAAGATGTGAAAACAGTCGTGTGCTCCCTGCATCAAATTTGACTCTATAAAGCAACAAGGTCATTGACCATTCACTCACACAGAAATAAAGTAATAAAAACTGAAAATCCGAGGACCCCTCTCATTAGACAGCAGTAGTGTTCTCTGGACGGATTCCAAAGACTTTGAGGGAGTGTCCTGCCTTACCTCATTAACACGGCTGGCAGAAAACTAGGAAAAAAGAGCCTCCCAATACATCAAAGAAAAAAAGAACTGAAGAAAGAGGGAAATGACTTTAACTTATAAGATATCCAAAAAAGTTATTTATGTTAATTTCGGCTAAAATTAAATGGTCCAAGGTTACAGATCAGTATTTCATAAGCTACAGTTCAACTCAGTATGAAGGCCAATATCTCAGAGGCGCGAGCGTATGGCTAATCGCCCAAGTTGACCTGGAGTTCGAGTCTAGAAGAGGCATGGGTTGTTTGTTTGACTCACGTCACTGATTCTGCGTCTTCCGAAGAACTAGTGGAACTAGATTAGAGGCTAGCAACTCCTTATAGAATGAGATGGAGGAAAACAATGTCGAGTTTTGAACAGTGTTCAAGTGTAAAATTTTGTATTCTGCTCCGAAAATCTTTCGCTGAGACATTTCAAATGATTAAGTCAGCGTACGGTCAGAGTGCAATGAGTCGAACTAAAGTTTATGAGTGGCATCGACGATTCGAAAACGGGCGACAGAGTATCGAGGATGATGTCAGGACGACCTTCAACATCCACAATGGATGAACAAATAAATCGCCATTGTCAAAGAAATTGTGAAAAATGACCGTCGAAAAACTGCTGCAGCGAGTGCAGAAGTTGCCGGCATCTCAGTTGGAAGTTACCATGACATTTTAACAGAGAAACTGGGCATGCATCACGTGTGCTAACAAATTGTTCCCAAGAACCTGACACAAGAAAAATGGATGAGCGCATGCAAGTTTGCGGGGATAACATCGATGCAGTGGATTCAGATCCCGATCTTTTGAATCGATTGATCACTGGTAATGAGACTTGGTGCTTTCTGTACGACCCCCAATCCTATTACCACCCCCTACTCGATGTGAGGGCGAACCATCTGCTGCGTCCTATTCGCTGCAGTGGGATTAATTATTAAGAAGGCCGTTAATTTTCGTAACTCTTTACTCTCTATTTAGTTTTATATTACCACCCCCTACTCGATGTGAGGGCGAACCATCTGCTGCGTCCTATTCGCTGCAGTGGGATTAATTATTAAGAAGGCCGTTAATTTTCGTAACTCTTTACTCTCTATTATCTTCCGCCTATGGGTGTCTACCGTGAAGTTGGGTTCCCTAATGGAGGGTCTCCAAGTTCAGGGTTGACGGGTGCATTGCGTTGTGTTTCATATGGGAGAACATGGGAAACCCATATTCCTCCATATGCCGCTTGAAATTTAATAAACTCATGTCAGATTTGGACCTTTTATTTTCCTGCGACTGGGTTTGCTAAATGTTAAAAGTTATTTTCTTCTTAAAATCTTGGAGTTGTTACTCTACCAAAACTTTACGATTGTTCTACTTAATTATTCAGGTTAAAATAAACAAAGATTCACTTATTTTGAATTTTCAAAGATTTGAGAAACTCGGGTAAATTTCATTATAAAATACAGAATTTATTTTCATTTGTGTTTCCTTAAAATCTATTACACTGATCGGTGGAGATTTCTATTAATTTAAACCAAAATATATTTTAAGTTCATTATGCTTTTTGATATTCGCAATCATATTTTAAAGTTCACCTTCCGCAAAATATAAGACACATTATGTAATTCAGCACTTGCAAGAGATTAAAATTATCTTTTCTACCGAGGATGTATAGGAGACAAAATCATGATCATGGTAACGAGATATTGGGAATTATGAAATTTTTCTCACCAAATTATTTTCTTTTCATCACATTCGTTGTCGTCCGGTATTACTTATAGGTATAAAGTCTATGGTTGGGACCTCATCCGGTCCTGCTGAATGCACACTGCCCGCATGAGATCACTCGGCTATAAAATTGTATATCTTGCCCTCGCTGCCATAATCGTAAGTCCCTTTACGCCTCTTGAAAGATTGTTCTATCGTGTCAACATCCTCGAACTGCGAAAACGTCCTTCTCAGCTATGCCAGTGGACCGCATCTCTCTCTCCTCTCGATCGCCCGGAATATAGAACTGATATCTTATCCTCGATTAGACTGTCAAACCTTTTGCATGCGTTCACCCAGAATCTCCCGTCATCATTCCATTCCGTGTTCTCTCAAAATCCTATCTCCGCCTAAAAAAAAACTTTTTCTCTCGTCTATGTTTAAGGGGTTCGGGGGTGTTCCTGTCCTACCCAAATGGTTCTCCCCTTATTGGTTGGGCCGCTTTTCCTCGCTTCGGCATTGGTTTACATCCCTGTATGGGAATCCCTCCGATTCGTTGGCAAAGGCTTGAGAACATCGAGTTTTCTTGAAGATGAATATTCCTTTATCTTGTCAACTGCTCCGCGGGATGTCCGCGCTGCCTTAGAATTTTCACGTACGCTTCCTGTATGACTCTTTCTGTTGGTGTCAACCAGTTACGCCCACTACGAGAAATATGCCCTGTTCGTTGCCCGCTAGCGTGCGTAAAACGTGACTTCGTTAATAGCGAAAAGGTCCAGTAAATTGGCCCCCACCTGTGATTGCGAGCATTTCATTCTCGTAGCGTTGCTTGCTAAAACCTCCGAGTTTTCTCTTTACTAACCTAGGGGTGTGTTTCGTGCGTATTCTTACTGGAATTTCCGGAGAGCTCGGGGAACACAAAATAAAATAAAAAAACAATTCAAAAGAATGATGAAAAAAAAATAAGGAATTTCCTCCTCAAGAAAGAAATCTGCTCAGCCAGGTCTTAGAAAAATTATGAAATAGGTATTATAATTATCCTCTTAGAACGCCTGTCCACATTATGCTTCTCGGATTTTCTTTCCCAATTCCCGCGCTCTCTAAATTGTTTACTTGGTAACTACTCTTCCTCGTTTAACTATTTCCTCGTACTATGCGATACCGTAGGAATTATTTGGTGAATATATTGCTTTCCCACACTTACTAATTTGTAGGCCCCCTTTCCGAAATTCATACCTACGAAATCATGGTCCTCCAATGTTACACGATATTCCGGAGGACATACGGGTAACATTATCTCCCCTCTCCCATAGGGTTGAAGAGCTTTGTCCCCCAAAGTTAGGTGCTGTGGATTCCTTCCTCTCTTGCAAGGCTGCTCGTTTTCGCTCATTTCAACATGCGATGAATTACAATCATTTGCGAAAACTTATGCGCATATATGATACATAATGTAATTATAAGCACATACAATAAGCATAAAACTACGAGTAAGATTATTATAACAATGTTCAATAAATATTAAATTCCTCCACCGAATCTAATTCTAAGTTTGACATTGACAGATAACATATGCACTGTATATATATATATATATATATGAATTCTTTCCGATAGTGACAGATTTCTTCAGCCGCCGTCTTCTCGGCGACACACAATATTTGCTCGGGTACGCGCCTCCGTTGGGCGATATGGTTTCGGTTTTGGGCGTTCCCATCTCTTAAGCACTCAGCTAGTTTCTCAGAGTTCCTTTGGAGATCAGCCTCCCAGACGGGAGTGATGTAGGCTAACACCATCTCCACGTTCAGTTCATAAGGGTGCCGTACCATTACGCCGAGGAATAGTTCCCGGTAACATTTACCGCCTGCAGCAAGTGATGACCGACGAAGCGATAAACAAAATTATTATTACCGCAGCGGCTCCGGCTGCGATTATTTTGAAAGCTCCGAACAGGGAAGTGCCGAAGGCGTTGAACAGTAGCCCACTGCTCCATTCGGGTGGGCCTGCTGGTTGCCAGTATGCGCTGGAGATATTAGGATAAGTCAGCTGAACTGAAGGTTGTTCTAAGCAAAAGTCTAAAGTGGTACAAGCGGTAACGGTTCGGGCCTTTAAGCAGAGTTTTTCGCTGTGGCACTTAGCGTCCGTCTTTAGATTTATCTTGATCGTTCGTCTTTCCGTCTGTAGTTTTACCGAACGAGAGTGCACCGTGAGTTTTTCGAAGTGAACGTCCACAATCCCGGCTGCGCACGATGAGAAAGCTTCGATCTCTACCGTAGCCAAGGGCTCGCATGCAAAACAGCCTGTTACCTTGATTTCTGCCTCCGTGAATTTTGGGCAGACAGTTCTGGTTTCGATCGAGTACTTGTACTTCTGGAATTGAAGATTTACCACTATAGGGGCTGAGTGTAACAGTTCCGAAACAAGTTGGCCATTTCCGTCAACCTTCAGTTGATGCCATGCTGATGCCATTGGTAAGGCGCTCTTTTTTTGTTCTATCATACTCAGTAAATACGACTGTTGTCGGTGGCATTTCATAGAGTCCTCATAATAGCTACAAGAAAACATGCTTTCGTCGAAGATAAAATTTTTCGACATCGATTCGTTGCTCTGCGTATCGCCGATATGTCCTTTCATCGGTCGTGAAGGTAAGCTTGCCCTTTCAATATAACTCTCTTGAGGGTTTCCCACTCGAGAGATCAGATGGGTGTTCACGATTTGTGTAGGCTGGTCCAGTGATCCGACTACTTGCACTGTGATGCCCGTAGAGGTCGTGGCTTGGTTCTTAACCGTCAGAGTCTCTACGGTGTCGTTGTTGTGCTGTTGAATTAGTAGCTGATAACTACACTGCATCGATACTATTCTGCGTACGTCGTATGCTCGCAGGAAATCTGCTTCCAGCCATATTCGAAAGAAATGGCAATGTTGCGAGTCAATGATCCAGCATGACGTGGACCCACTGTCGGACGGCTGACAGCCTGTGATGCCGGGCCAGTCTAGCGATTGTTTTGTCAGTGCGTCAAATTGTTTTGATCGCACACATCCTTTTCCCCAATTGCAAGTCTCGTGATTTGCACAAACCAATTGGCTGAGATAACGCATTGTAGTCACGTGCGTAAAATAGTCTCTCGTCGTGTGCCAGATACAGTTTGCCTGCAGGTAGGTTACTTTCAAGGAAAAAAGTGTATGGTCATTTTCCTGGTCCGTAAACCATATGCATTGTTCATGCCCCAAATTCATTAGGGTTACCTGCGCATTAGTAGTTAGACGGCAGTTGTGCTCTACCTCTGAGTCCGTGCACTCCTTCACCTTTGATGCAACAATCGAATGTGCGTTACATTCCGCGGAAGTTCCGTTTACCAACAGAAATAAGCTCAAAAGTACCAGTCCGTGTAAAGGCGGTTGCGCCGCTGGACGGGCAACTTGCCTCTCCAAATATTCGTGCATCTGATTTACTCCGTTACGTAAAGCATTTCCTGTTAGGGCTCCTGTCTTTACTGCCACAAACGTTGTTCCTCTGAGGAATCTATATGACTTCCAAAGAATTATTCCGACTCCACACAACAGCTTCCAGATGCTAATTACTACTTTCCTGGCATATAGAAAGGTTACCGCTGAAATTAAAACTAGCACAATATACACTACATAAGTGACTGCGTGGGGTAAACACTTTAGCTGTCGTAGCATCTCACGACACAGTATGCACTGTAGGGGTCTACACGTTGTTCTACCTACGATTTGCAAAGCACCCCTTAGGGTTTTTCCATCCGTGGTAACGAAAATCAAAGTTAGTTCCGCAGAAAGCTCTAGTAGTTCCGGTGGCAATGATGTCTGATACGGAGCGTTCCTTAAAGTGATAACCCGCTCCATACCTCGAACTCGAATCACCAGGGTTCCTGGAAGTGAGCTGGTGATGATTGGGTCGTTGTATGATACTTTGATATTTTCCCTTTGAAATACTGCCTCTTCGTCAGACAGCAAATGTCTCTGGTGACGGCGCCGAGGTAAAATATTAGTGCGCGGTTTTCCAACGCACTCTGTGAAAGAGATCAGCGCTGGGTTCGAAATCCGTAGTCCTTCCGCTTCATGTATCAGTGTAGATACTGCTGGCGTCAGGCGGCAGTTGCACGTAGTGACGGATTTATTCACACAGCTCGCCAGTGCACAATATTCGCTCGTTCCACTGCACGGTGCATCGGCTGTGCAGGCACAGTGTAAACCGTCTCTTGTGCACTCCATTAATGAAAGGGCTCCTTGTGGGTTCGGTTCCTGCTGAACGAAGAAATTTCTCGGTTCGATAAGCTCATGGTTGTGCGTAATGAATGTCCTCCAGGCTTTCACGCACTCGTCGCATGAATGTGCATGACAAGCACTCCGCGGCATTCCTAGTTTCAAAAGTTCGGCACGAGATGCTACAGTGCACTGATATTTATCTCCTTGAAATGACAAAGTTCGTGATTAGCAGCTACTCCGCTAACTGTCCAGATTACCACGGCGAACGCAATCACGTTCATCTTGTCCATTTTATTGACGAATGTCACTCTCTTCAAATACCCTAAAAGTGGTAATGGTTCTGTCAACACTTGTCGGCCATAATTATCTCAAAACAAACATACACATGAAATCACTCCTTATCACCTCGGTATTTCTCTTGCACATGCATTATATACACTTTACATTAAGAACTAGTAATATTTCCTTCGAAAAGCTCGTTTCACTCTGACCTACGAGAAGCGAGGGGTTTTTATGTGCATATTTATTTATATATATTTTTTTTTCGAAATTCCGAAGCGCATTCCATCCCAGGCTTCCCTTTTCTCTAATTGTATTTTTTTTTTTCTTCCTACTTGTAGGTTTTCTCCAACAACAACAACAACAACAAAAATAAAAAAAATCTCATCACTCGTGTTTCTTAAGCTTACTAAATTATAATTAAATAACGGTTATTTACTTCCCATTTATCTCTTCTGCAGCTATTATTTCCATTCGCTGGTGCGTCTACTACTTCTAAAAAGAAAAATTATTAATTTCCCTTTTCGTGTTTGTCGTATTGTCTACCAGATATTACCCGCGTATAGTCGCTTATTTCCTTTTACGTTGTTTAACTTAATCGTTAGTTCTTTTGCTGAACTATTTCTTGTCATTTTATCTGTCGTGCTTTACTCTCTCTTTTTTTTCTTTTTTTTTTCTCGCGTATTACAATTGTATTCTCATTCCTGGCTATTTCTGATTTTACGACCAGATGCTTTTCTCGTGTATTCGCAGGTGTGCGGCGACCATTTAAGGAACGCCGATGATTTCGGAAAATAGGGGATTTCCTCGAAATGCTTGCGAGGGTCCCCTTTGGGCGATGTCACCCCTGCAAATTCGTCGATCCAAAAATTTTGGGTCGTTCCTGTGTTGACCGTTTCTCACGGCTCGAAATCTGAAACACCTGCGCTGATGCCTGTGGGTGTAAGTGAGCGCACAATAGCGTAGCCTCTTGCATGTTTTGCTTACATCGGAGGCTTCTTGTTTAGCCTATGTAGATGCATTCTGTGTATTCTATTACCTGGGGCTAATACCACTCCTCTAATTTCTGCAGGTCAGTGCTCAGTTTGCTGACGGATTTCATTGAAACAACACGCTTCTTTTGGTCTGGTGAACTTGTCATTCAAATTTCCTCTTCTGCTTTATCTCCTTTTTTTTTTTTTTTTTTTTTTTTATCGTTGCACCATGTCTGCACGTATTAATCCTCATCTCACCTCGTCGCATTTTTCGCATGCTCGACGCCAGTTGTGGTTTGGGAGAATCTGCAACTGCTCCTCGTGTGCTGCGGTGGTAGAGGATGGGGAGCTGGGCCTGGTGAATTTGTCATTCACATTTCCTCTTCTGCTTTACTCAACCTCTAACCTCACGATGTACCTAGTGCATTTCTACCTCGATTTCATTTCTATACTTTTCCTTCCGTTATACTTGCCTTCCTTATCAATTAAAACTGAATTTTCCTACTATCCACAAAACAAAACAAAAAAAAAATATAGTACCTTTGGATATTTCACTTCAAGGTAAGTGCTTTTTACTGTCATTTCGATAGGTTATGGTTAGGCTATGTTAGGTGACGTTTAGGCTACGCGTCGATCATGTTTGTTGCTACTTTCTTATACCATGTTTTGTTTCAGGTTCGCGTATTTTAATTGCTTTGAATACCTGCCATGGATACTAATTTTGAACCACTGCATTATCCGATACGCTGTTAATCTCATTGCATTCCGTCGGTGTTTCCGCACGGCTATTTCTCCGCAGAAAGTGCTTACGTTTTTTTTTTTTTTTTAGTGATATATTACTCCGGCCTATGCTTCAGAAAGTTTTGAGAGAAAAAATTAATTTTTTTTTCTTCGTCGTGCTGTGCTCCCGTTTATAGTTTCCATCCTTTGAAATGCTCGGCCGTTGCTGTACAAAATATCTTACCGAGCGTTCCCGTTCTTTTAACGATAAATTTTCCTTCTTTGCATTCTTGCTTCAAGATGGCGGCCCAAGATGGCGCCTTCCCATTCTTCCTTTTGCTCCTTGCCAGCCAGTTTGTGTACGGGGTTTCTCAAACTGGAAACACGGTCCGTCCGTTCCTCTACTCTTGCAAGCCCCGTGCATGAGCGACGTCATTCTGCCTACGATTACCTTCGCTTATCCTCCTACTGCCTATCATTAATAAAATTTGAGCGGAAAATTATTATTTTTCCTCTTTTTTTTTTTTCTTCTTCCAACAAAAATTTTTTTTTGTAAAAGGAATGATTGCTACCGTTCAGTCTTTCCTCTGAAATAAAACATTGCTTCCTCCACAGTTTTTTTTTTCTTTGCTGGGTGCTTAATTCCTGACCCATTCTTTCTCCTTTTTACTTACGTAATGTATTTTCCTTACTTAATATTAATTTTCCCCTTATCGTAGCCTAAAAAAAAAAAAAAAAAAAAGAATATTTTTTTCTAGTTTTCCGTGGTTCGTGAACTCAAAACTGGAAAGATTGCGATGCACGTACTAGGCTGCGGTCCTCCTATGAATATTATTAATTACTTCCTGCATATTCTTCCATGTTTATACACCATTTTCTAGCTAGGCTCTCTTTACGAATTATTTTCGATTACTGATCAGATCGCAAAAATTTGTTTTTTTATTTTTTTCTTTTTTTTTCACCTATCAAATTTATTTTCTGCTAAACGTTTACCGTGAAAATTCAGGGATCTTCCCACTTATTCCGCATCGCTGTTTCCTTTTTTTTTCTTTTTTTTTTTCACAACACACACAATTTTTTTTTTCTTCGCCCAGCGTTCTTCCTACTTCCTCGGCTTAAACCAATGATTCCTGAGGTTTCGCCACGATTTTCCTCCACTGTGGATAAAGATTATTGACGGGTGCTCCTTCTGGTGTTCCTGCGCTTAGGTTTTCTTGAATGCGCTGCGACAAATAGCGGTCGGCTAAATCGAACCAAGAGGTTCCCTCTGGATTACTGGGTTGACTGAGACTTTTCAACATTCTATTTACAAAGCTAGTATCTTCCGGCTGCTCAAGTCTTTCGGTCGAGTCGCTGACCACAATTTCCTTTGGGTACGTGCGATTCAGGCCTATTTCCAAAGTGTTGGGCCCTTGTGAATTTGCTGTGGGGTGTATTGCTGCTGTTTGCTGAATTCTGTCCTGCGAACGTAGTAGATATGGATCTCTAATAACCCTTTGGCGCGCTGCTTCTTGTGTTTGTCGGCTGCTACTTTCCTGATAGGAATCCTGTGACGGTATGGTCTCCTCCGTTGGTTCCGCGATTTCCTGTGTGCGCCTCGGCTCTTCAACATGTTGCGAGGGCGGAGGTACTTCCCTGCTTGTCTCCCTTCGCGCTGAACTCGACGTAGCGGGCGGCGAATTTATCGGTACTCCGATGTTGGGCGGTTGACTTACGGGCGGCATTGCTCTACTGCTTGTCGGTTGCGGCATGACTACTCTGGGAAAATCGACCCAATCCAGATAGTCGTAGTCCTGTGTGCTCTCCGATCCGTCGTCAGAGAAATCCTGCGATTGTCTGGGTACTTGTACCTCTATATTGTCCTGTACCGGTGACTCTGCTATAAGCTGGGGTAGGCGTTCAGTCCGCTTGAAGACTCGATTTTTATGCACGGTCTGATATTTGTTCGGATTTTCGACTGACCTCAACTGAACATTTACTGGGGTGGGGAACGAAACTATCTCCCAATCTCCGCAGTTAGTTCGAGCTAGCTTACGCGATAAATGTGGCTGTGAAAAAGGGGTGTGCAAAAATACTCTGTCGCCTAAATGTAGATTCTTTTCCGCAGCGTGCCTGTCTGCATACTTCTCTTGTTTCGCCGCAGCTTCTTGCAAATTTCCGTATACAATTGGTTGAATTTTCGCTAATCTGGTCTTCTTATTGAAGTGAATGGGACGATTTGTGAGGTTAGCTATCAATACGGGTATGATGCCTGATTTGTCCAGCGTGTTTACTGAACGACCCAAGCGTACTTTTCCCTGGGCGTATCTTTCTAACGGCTGTACTAGCACTTGGTTAACCTGACATCCCGAAAATTTCCCACATCGGATCCGAATAACCCTTTCCGAATACGGTTTGATGAGCTCCTTATGGACGGTCCTTCCTATCTTGGTTACGTCGGGGTTAATGGGGTTGGTCCTTTCCGCTGAAGGCACGGACAAGACCTGGGTTCGAATTTTCGACTGACGTGCTTTCCCTTTAAAATTTCTTTTCTGGTTATTCCTTCCTCTACCGTACTCTGCTCTAGCTAAATTTGCTCTGCTTTCCCGTTTCAAAATTCCTTTTCCTGCGTCGAATATGTATCCGTGCTCCTTCAATAGATCCCAGCCTAAGATTAGAGAATAATCTTGATGCAACTTCCGCTGAGTAACGTGATAGGGATGTAAAATGGTTTCTCCTCCGATTTCTACCGGTATCTCATAGCACTGAGATGTAGGTAAAGTGCTTCCAGTAATGCCTTTCACTAAAACTGCTGATCCTAAGTCACGTATACGAATCTTTCCCTTTAACTGCTCTAATAGTGAAGCACAAAAAATTGAGATACAAGCTCCGCTGTCGATGAGTGCAAACGCGTGAGTATCTCCTATCCTAACTTTCACCAACGGGAGTGCTCCATCACCTCGGACGTAACAATTTGTTAAAGTAACTCCACGGACCTTATTATACTTCCGGCCAAGGGCGGTCCCCTTATCTTGACCCGAAATTAGTTTAAAGGACGCGAATTTTGCCTGGAATACCTATTGCAATCTCTTCCTGGTGCATCCTCTTCAAAACGAACGCGGTTTTCTCTTCTGTTCCCCAAATTCCTTGGATTCTGTGGGACGTGAGCGTCCTGTCGGTAAGTGGCGCTGTAGTTCCTGTAGGAGCGATACTGATTACCGCGGCTGTCGCCAGGGGAGAAGTTATTCTGCTGTCGCGGGTACGAAGGGTTGAGTGCCCTGTCCCATGAACCTCTTTGAGCTTGCTGCGATGGTTGCGTATAAACTGCTCCTTCCCGATTGTTCCGATAACAAAATCGCTTGATATGGCCAAAATCGCCGCAGTTATAGCAGATGGCCGAAGTAATGCCTACGTCGGGTAAATTTCCCCTAGATTGATAATTAGCGCTCTGGAAATTTCTAATGCGATTTACGTGCGTCCGGTGCGAATTCTCTGCTTGCCTTAGCCTTTCCCTCAAATTATCTGCCTCACTTTTCAGAGCGTTCACCTGCATCTCATGAGTTGCTAGCTGCTTCGCCATCATAGAACACAAATCGGCTATCTGGTCCGTTGAATTGGTCTGTTGCCCTAGTGAAGTCCCTGGGATCGAACTCGATTCCTGCTGTGCATCGTAAGCGTTAACGTCCCGGTCTAATAAGAGATTGTGAGACTCTTCGGCCAGCGCTCTCTGAACTGCTGCCTGAAAATTTTCCGGGGCGAAGGATAAAACCGTGCGCCTCAATTTGGGGTTTAATCCATTCAAAAACTGCGACATTTTAGTGCTGTCTACCAGTCCTCGCACTTGCTCATTTTCTAAATCCATCGTCTCCATGTAGGAATAAGCTAAGCCGTTAAGACGAGCTACATACTCGGCCACCCGTTCTCCTGGTTTTTGTCGGCAAGTCGTAAATTTCTGCATTCTCACGGTAACCGGTTGCAATGCGTCGAATCTTTGTACTATCGCCTGCTTAAATCGTTCGTACTCGGTCTCCTCCTAATATCGACGGCCTCCGAAAGAAAGTGACTGGCGGCTCCTTTGAATTTTGCTTTAGCTGATAAAATTTTAACGGCGTCGTTCCATCCTGACAGTTCGGCGGTGCTCTCCAACGTTTCGAAAAATTGACGTGCGGTCAGATTTTCATCCGATCCGCTGAATGTGGGGATATACGCCAACATTCCCGCCATTATTGGTACGTTCTGCGGGGCTACTACACAATTTTCTGACACGGCTTCCCTTCTAGAGTGCCCTGAAGGTCGTTCTCCTGGTTCTGTTGATCAACTATGCAATTTTCCGAAACAAAATTCTGTTCACCGTTGCTCTGTTCTCCGTTCTGTTGGTTAGCCATATATTTATTCTTTAACCTTACTAACTTAAATTCCCACGGCTTCTACTATATGCTTCGTAATCTCGTAAAGTCGCATAAAATTAGAAAAATTCCGGTGAAGCTACCACGTAAAAATAAAAAATTCACTCTAACGTAACTCGCTGCTTCGTCTGCTAACCCACTTGACTTATGATCAGAAAACAATTGTCTACGAATAAGATGATTAACGTTCCTAGCTTACTCCTAAATTGCATTCGGCTTTCAACTTAACTCTACCTAACTCGCGACACACTAAACAAAATTCCCTCAAAATATGCACATATACAACCAGCACTTCACACTAAGATATGTAATAAATTTGAACGTCTTAAATATATATATAAATACACTAGAAACATTTGAGATCAAATTATGCACTTGTAACAAAATTAATACGATAACCACTTTTTCAAGAAATTAGAACCACACCTCAAATACTTATGCTGACTTCCTAAATTCATTAAATTTTAGTATACTAGCAATAACCTCTGTCTACTTCCCTTGGTGGATGCAATCCCACATTTAAAGCACAATAAATCACACTTCCATAAACACTATTTTCATTTCAAAAATTTGTTCCAGCATTATCCAATTATTACTCCTACCAATTCTTCTTGCACTAGTCCTTTTTATTACTCTTTCCCAAATATTAATCCACTTAACTACTCTCTGTCTACACTCCCAAGTACCTCTACACATTTAAATGCACAATAAAACACACACTTAGATATTACATTCCCTTTTAGTCTTCCAAAACAAATCAAGATTACTGCTTAACCTTCTATTAGCTCCTATATCTTGCAGAAAAAAATTAATTCCTCTTATCAATAATTAACCTGCCTATTCCTTCTTAAATTATCAGTTTCTTATCAATGCATCAACACACATAATAAAATCACACTTCAATAATAATGCACTTTTGATTTTAAAATATATATCACCACAACTTCTCATCACTACTCTTCTATCAGTGCCTCACCGTTAAATTATACATTCCCCAAGTTATCAATGAACCTATTATTCCTCCTAGTTACCGATTTAAAATCACAACACTCAAATGCACAAATAAACAACACATCAAAAATAATTTCACTTTGATTTGCAAGGAATTTTCCCTTGATTTTCAACGATAAATCAAAATTATTCATGAATTACACTTGTATAAATTTATTTTCTCTGTACTATTAATTTTTATGAATTTTCTGTAAAATTTCATCTATTCATTTGCTAAATTAGCAGTATAACTCTTATTTGTTTTTCTGCCTATTTCCTTAGAAATTTAAATTTATTTCAGCATAATCTGATTTCCTGCAACTTATTTACTTGCATTTCACCTTCACTATTTTTTTTTGAAGTTAAAATCTTGCTACAATTTCCTTAATTTTTCTATAAAACCTGCATCTTGTTACTCAGAATTGAAGGGGAGATAATAGAAACACATCGCATTATTCTGCTAATTCTGTATACTTGATTAATTATCCTGACCACCGAAAACAAATATTCTTTTTTTTTTTTAAACCACAGGATCAAAGAAATCCTGGTCCTAGCACAAATTTTATATTAATTAACCAAAGAACTGAAAAATCCTGGTCACACGGCACCAGTTTTATATTACCACCCCCTACTCGATGTGAGGGCGAACCATCTGCTGCGTCCTATTCGCTGCAGTGGGATTAATTATTAAGAAGGCCGTTAATTTTCGTAACTCTTTACTCTCTATTATCTTCCGCCTATGGGTGTCTACCGTGAAGTTGGGTTCCCTAATGGAGGGTCTCCAAGTTCAGGGTTGACGGGTGCATTGCGTTGTGTTTCATATGGGAGAACATGGGAAACCCATATTCCTCCATATGCCGCTTGAAATTTAATAAACTCATGTCAGATTTGGACCTTTTATTTTCCTGCGACTGGGTTTGCTAAATGTTAAAAGTTATTTTCTTCTTAAAATCTTGGAGTTGTTACTCTACCAAAACTTTACGATTGTTCTACTTAATTATTCAGGTTAAAATAAACAAAGATTCACTTATTTTGAATTTTCAAAGATTTGAGAAACTCGGGTAAATTTCATTATAAAATACAGAATTTATTTTCATTTGTGTTTCCTTAAAATCTATTACACTGATCGGTGGAGATTTCTATTAATTTAAACCAAAATATATTTTAAGTTCATTATGCTTTTTGATATTCGCAATCATATTTTAAAGTTCACCTTCCGCAAAATATAAGACACATTATGTAATTCAGCACTTGCAAGAGATTAAAATTATCTTTTCTACCGAGGATGTATAGGAGACAAAATCATGATCATGGTAACGAGATATTGGGAATTATGAAATTTTTCTCACCAAATTATTTTCTTTTCATCACATTCGTTGTCGTCCGGTATTACTTATAGGTATAAAGTCTATGGTTGGGACCTCATCCGGTCCTGCTGAATGCACACTGCCCGCATGAGATCACTCGGCTATAAAATTGTATATCTTGCCCTCGCTGCCATAATCGTAAGTCCCTTTACGCCTCTTGAAAGATTGTTCTATCGTGTCAACATCCTCGAACTGCGAAAACGTCCTTCTCAGCTATGCCAGTGGACCGCATCTCTCTCTCCTCTCGATCGCCCGGAATATAGAACTGATATCTTATCCTCGATTAGACTGTCAAACCTTTTGCATGCGTTCACCCAGAATCTCCCGTCATCATTCCATTCCGTGTTCTCTCAAAATCCTATCTCCGCCTAAAAAAAAACTTTTTCTCTCGTCTATGTTTAAGGGGTTCGGGGGTGTTCCTGTCCTACCCAAATGGTTCTCCCTTATTGGTTGGGCCGCTTTTCCTCGCTTCGGCATTGGTTTACATCCCTGTATGGGAATCCCTCCGATTCGTTGGCAAAGGCTTGAGAACATCGAGTTTTCTTGAAGATGAATATTCCTTTATCTTGTCAACTGCTCCGCGGGATGTCCGCGCTGCCTTAGAATTTTCACGTACGCTTCCTGTATGACTCTTTCTGTTGGTGTCAACCAGTTACGCCCACTACGAGAAATATGCCCTGTTCGTTGCCCGCTAGCGTGCGTAAAACGTGACTTCGTTAATAGCGAAAGGTCCAGTAAATTGGCCCCCACCTGTGATTGCGAGCATTTCATTCTCGTAGCGTTGCTTGCTAAAAACCTCCGAGTTTTCTCTTTACTAACCTAGGGGTGTGTTTCGTGCGTATTCTTACTGGAATTTCCGGAGAGCTCGGGGAACACAAAATAAAATAAAAAAACAATTCAAAAGAATGATGAAAAAAAAATAAGGAATTTCCTCCTCAAGAAAGAAATCTGCTCAGCCAGGTCTTAGAAAAATTATGAAATAGGTATTATAATTATCCTCTTAGAACGCCTGTCCACATTATGCTTCTCGGATTTTCTTTCCCAATTCCCGCGCTCTCTAAATTGTTTACTTGGTAACTACTCTTCCTCGTTTAACTATTTCCTCGTACTATGCGATACCGTAGGAATTATTTGGTGAATATATTGCTTTCCCACACTTACTAATTTGTAGGCCCCCTTTCCGAAATTCATACCTACGAAATCATGGTCCTCCAATGTTACACGATATTCCGGAGGACATACGGGTAACAATCCAACCGACAGTCAAAAGTGTGGAAATCACCGTCGTTACCACGACCAAAAAAGTTCAAGGCTGACCATTCTAAAGGAAAGGTCTTGTTAACAGTTTTCTTCGATTGCAAGGGGGTCGTACACAAGGAATTCCTTCAACATGGTCTTACAGTCACTAAAGAAGAGTACGTCCACGTTCTGAAACGTCTCCAAGAATCAGTGAAACGCAAGCGGCCAGATCTTTGGAAGACCAACTCGTGGGTGCTCCATCACGATAATGCGCCAGCTCACAGATCCCTCCTGGTGTCCGATTACCTGTTCAAACATCACATTCCCGTTCTTCCACAACCAGCTTATTCCCCTGGTCTCGCCCCGTGTGACTTTTTCCCTTTTTCCCCGGATGAAGAATTTGCTTAAGAGACTCTTCTCAAGTTCCGAAGAAGTGCAGCGAGCTGCGACGGAGGCACTGGAGGATGTGGCAAAAGGAGGCTTGCAATCTGCATTTAAATTTTTTTAAGGGCGCTGGCAAAGCTGCATAGTTGCACAGGGTAACTACTTCGAAGGAAACACCGCATAAACAGGTATTATCTGTACTCATTCTTTTTTAATATAAAAAGTTCCGGAACTTTTTGAACGTTGTAATATATAATTCTCTGTGAACTTCAGCTGTGCCACCGTTCAGTCTCCAGGCGCGCTCATTTATCTAGGCTGGGGGTAGTCATAATGTAGTGGCGCATCGGTGTACAACGAAATAACTGTTGGCTCTTAAAAAAAAACAAAAAAAAAACTATGGAGTTTCGGTTCAATACGGGCAAGCGGTTTAATAAAGACCCTTGTGCGGAAGAAGTTTCCTTTTTTTCATTTGAGAAGACAAAATTTTCTAGTTTTGAAGCTATTTTGTTGAAACCATCACCTAGTTCGTAAAAACGCCTTGTTTTTTTATTCTGTAATAAAGCCAACATCAGTGATTTCATGAAATCTGATTCTCTTTAAAAATGTGAGCTATACTAAAACGTATAGCTCACATTTTCCTAGAATTACGATCATCATCCTAGAATTACGATCGGCCGGCAATTTCTGCACCGAAGAAAATATGTTCCTTAAAAAGGTAAAAGAAACAGAAAAAGGAAGATGGAAATAAAATATGACGACACGCATGTATTATGTTGAGGTTCATTCTTTTACTTTTCTTCTTTTTTCTCTCCCTTTGACACCAATTACAATAATTCAGCATTAGGATTTTTATGTCTTGAGGCGTCAGTTATTCTTATTACGCCCACTACACGGATTTTGAACACTTCCCTATACCTCGGCACTTTGTCTTACTTAGAAGAAGCTGTTGCCATGGCTGACTTTTAAAACATGACATTTTGCACTATGTGGTAAATTGTTTATATGTGCACTTGTGCGGGGAGGGAGGATTTTAAATCTTGACGAGGTAGGAAGCGGCGTTTTCTGAAAGGGAGGGTTGCTGTTAGTCGAGCTATTGCTATATATCGTTATGTCACTCTGGCCAGAAATCCATTGTTCGTTGACTTGTCCAAAAGAACGAAAAGATGGAATGTGGCCAGCGCACTCCAGTAGAAAATACACCATTATTCAAGGCAGAGGCACTCACTCTCACATGGACACGATGCCTCTTTCCGTTCTGGCACGCAGATGCGATTTTTCAACTGCCTTGAATAACAAAGCTGAGTTTATTCCAATTGGTTTAACTGTTTGAAACACAAAATAGCAATGTTTTGAGGGAAAGACGTATGTTCACAAAAGCTGTTCATCCTGGTTTTTATTTCTTTATACATTCATTTTTTGTGTGTCTGTGTGTGTTGTCGTAATTTACTGATAGGAAAAATGCAATACACTGGACTGTGAATGGTATATTTATTCATTCACAGTGTTGAATGTGCGCGCTAAAGTAAAAACTCTTACTCTGTAAGCTGAAAACAATATCAGTTTTCTCATTAGTTTGATTTTTTTTTTTTACATTTTCTTTTGCGTTTTATTGCGAAACGAATTTTTGAGGTACTTTCAGCTTGATAATATCCAACAGTTGACTTAGTATAAGGTATCCAAGAAAAATTCGATTGATGGGGAAAAGCTGGAGATCACCAATACCTGCATTTATCTTGGACAGCAGATATCAAGTGAGGGTCACATTGAGGAAGAAGTTAATCGGCGTGTAAAACTTGCCTGGAGAGCTTTTGGAAGAAACAGTATAATTTTCATGAGCAATATGCCATTATGTCTTTAAAAAAAAGTGTTTGATCAATGCATCCTTCCAGTGCTTACGTTTGGTGCAGAGACGTGGACCTTAACTAAAAGAGACATACAAATACTGCAGACAACCCAAAGCAGCATGGAGAGGTGCATGCTTAGTGTAACCAGGAGAGATAGGAAGAGGAACTCGTGGATCAGAAAAATGACAAGAGTGGAAGACATCATGATCAGAGTAAAATCCCTAAAATGGCAATGGGCTGGACATATTGCCAGAAGGACAGACCATCGGGGGACAGCCCAAATTTTAGATTGGATTCCAAGGGACAGGAAAAGACGCAGAGGAAGACCACATTGAGATGGTCCTTGATCTCCCATAATGCTACATGCGATATGAAATTCGAAAGTATGCGGGAGTAACATGGAGGAGACTGGCACAAGACAGACCGTTGTAGAAGAAACTTGAGGAGACCTTCGTCCAGCAGTGGATTGATAATGGTTGACAATGATGATGATGAACCAAGAAATGATGGAAGTGTTTCACATGTGTTTTTAAGGGGAAACAAAGAAAATTAGAAGGATACAGTTTTCACCGTGTGAACTCGTAACTCTGAGTTTCTAACACACCAACCTGAGCACCGTTTTTCATTCTTACAATGTTCATCCAGTGTTCAAATATCCGTAAAGCCTTGGCACACGTTTCAGGGATGATGCCTTTTAAAGAACTTACGATGTAGTCTTTTAGGTCTTGTAAAGATGGGACGCGTCAGGGACACCTGGTCCTTTGTGCATCCCAAGAAGAAAATGGGTGTTTAAGTTCGGCGTTAAACAACCTTGAAGGACATTGAAAGAGCCCACTGGTTCCCATCCATCTGCAGAAAAACCTTGTGTCCAGAGAGTCTCGGACGGGTACCCCCCCCCTCAATGTGGTGGAATTCCATCTTGTTGGAATATGGCCATTGTATTCAGTTCGCGAATATGTGGAATTGATGTCTGCATGGGCCTTATCTGGTCAGCCCGGCCCTAGCCCGGGCGTTTAAAGGCGACCACAGACACATACGTTTCAATGACATGTTTGAGATTCGTGCCAGGAAATGGAGGAGTTTTGTGTGTAGCTGACTTACAGTACACTACATAAACCAATTCTCAAAACTTCACCTATGGTGAATCAAGAGTCATTCAAATAGCTTCAAAAAGGTTACTTATACTAATCTACCCTTTATTTCAGACAACACTTCTTATAGCATGGTATAACATCCGGACAACGTTAGTCGTAATTTGTATTTATAAATAGCACAACACGCAACATTTAAATAACTCAAACGGTACTTAAACAATATCGTATCCACAATCAGCATTAATGTTCACCATCAAAAATCCCACACACAGCTGCTGCGTTGCCATTATATATCTCGTCGTGTTCTTATCGCAACAAGCATAAGTCGCTATCACAGAGCTCAAATGTTGCCAACCGTATTCGTGTGAGAGAGAAGATATCACGCTAAGGTTGAAAGGTGCTAAAGAGAACAAACTCAAATTTACATAGAGAAAGGAACTGAAAATGGAAGTTAAATTAAAGTATACGTCACATGTGCCTGAGGCGGCATGTACAGTGGAGTGAGAGGATTTCAGGCACCCGTTGAAGAGCTTCACTCCTTCTTCACTCTACGCTACATGCCGCCTCAAGCACAAAACTCCCCTGCTTGCTGGCGTGGCACTCAAGCGTGTGCGTCTGTGGCCGCCTTAATACCCGGCCCGTGATGCGCCATTGAAATGAGATATTATTGAAAATATTTAGTTGAATGCAAGCCTAAAACTGTTAGGTAAACTTTGGCAATTATCAAAGAATATAACCCTTAAAGAGAGAGAGAAAAAAATAAGACTAAGCGCGTTCAAAATCTCCTTTTCTCTGAACTAGCAAGCGGTAATATACAAAAGTCAATTCCTATATCGATTAAGGATAGGAGAAACAGTCGATATCGTCTCACTCTCTCTCTCTCTTTCACGCACGCACGCACGCACACACACACACACACACACACACACACCAAGAGTTGGAAACAGGTCAAAAATTTCAGACCCGGACCTGTAACTGACTTGGACAAATCTACTTCGAACTATAAATTCGAAACTCAATTTATGTATATATACATATGAAAGTAATATACAAATTCATCCCAATAACTACTTGATATTTAATAACGGAAGTCCTTTTTTAATAATAAAATTTGGTTACTTGCTAAATTGTAGTGCCATTTTTAGTGCCACTATTTTGCGTAATCCAGAAGTAATGGCTGACTATGACCGTGGTCATGGATTATATTACAAATGGGAATCATTATTTACGATTACACAAATGTATTTTTTTAAATGTATTTAGATTGCTCACTCTTTCGATGTTTTGGTGGAGGTGCTCATACTTTCACATGGTCCGTTAGATTTTTGGTTCCATAATCTTTTATTACACCGTCGACATCTTTCTTTGTTATTAAACACTTTCCACATTTTGAATAACAAGCAAGACAAAACAACACATAATTAATAATTCACCGGTTCCTTAATGAGACGAAACAATTTGCAGCATTCACTCTTCCCCTTGTGGTTTTCAACAAATACGTATTTGTTGGCCTCGACGCCTTTCTCAACATCCTTAATATTAAATCCATCCATATCAACAAATAAGGAGTTAATTTCGACATGACATGTCGTGGGAACGGGATGTTAGCACATCAATCGAAAACCTCTGAATGCTCAATGTAAAAGATGCGATGTGAAAAGTAACTCTTAGTCATACAGTGAACTTCGCACGGAGAGAGTGAATCTGCTGAAAAGCAGGCTAATTGGCGTTTGCACCTTGCTCTGGACAATCTCACTGTAAAGGAACGCAAAGGAAATATCTTTTTACGATATGGTGTCGGTTTGTCTGACGTCGAATGGTGGAAATCTCCGTTGCTTTAAGAAAGAGACGCAGACGACAATATATTTGCATGGCAAATCATTATTCACTCCGTGGGCACTAGTATCGACTACAGAGTTTCACAACGCGCATTTTTCTTTGGAATATATTTTTCTCTTTAAAAAAAAACGAGAATAAAACCGGGTCAAAATCGGGTCTGGACCCGCAAGAAATTGTCGACCTATTTGTACCCGTTGACCCGTGACCCGTTTCCATCTCTGACACACACACTCTCAGGGTCGAATCGTTTTGTTGTCAACAAGCCCCAACGTAATTTTACCATCTTGTTACCTACAGATGATAAAAACAATGTAAGTGCTTCTCTTCGCCTCTGTGATTACATCCTGGGCTATGTCATGGAAGAAAGTAAAGCCAGCAAAACCGTTAAACAGACCAGAAAATCGTGAAACACGACTTGCTTCTTTCTTTGCCATTTCGATTAAAGGAATGGGTCGACTTGGTCTCACCAGGCCCGGCCCGTTGCCTTGTTCTCTAAACAAAAAAAGGCCTGATCTGGCCCGTGCAGACTTCTACAGTGGAACTGCACAGTAGAACAATAAGTGGTGCAAATTCACTGAAAATAAAGTGCAATAAAGTTACCGGTGGGTCTCTGGCAACTTTTAACGAAATTTCTGTTTTGGAAAGTCTGCAGTATTTTTATTGATTTTCCTTTGGTACTAATTCCGTTTTTTACAGAAATGTCAATTTTGGGTTTTCCTATTTTTATACAGAAATTTCGCGAGTTTCCAAGAGTTTCGATTTTAACTTTTTCAGTTTCTGTACAGAAGTAACTAACATTCCCACTTTATTTTTATTTATTTTTTAATTCAGAAAGACACTTACCACCTGATTTCGTTTAAGGCAGAAAAGAAGAGGACTGGAATATCGCGAGAATGAAATGTTTTTCGCTATGAATGCAGGTTAATTAGTCATTTTGTTTTCTGTTAGTGCTTATTAATTTTCTGAATAAGTTTATAACAATTCCTTTTTCTTCCACAGCAGAACTTATCACAAATTACGTTTTTTATCATGATTTTTCAATGCGAGAGAATATTTTGGAACCCGAATTTTTTTAAACTGTCAATTTTGTTTAAGCAGTGCAGTGGGGAACAACTTTACTGTTTTTTGTTTATGGCCTAGTCGAGATACGTACCCTGAAACTGACACTCACACTCTCTTACACACACTCCAAAGTACACCCCACACGGTGACCTTTCCTGACCTTCCCCTACACGGTGACCTTTTCTGACCTACCCCCACACTGTGACCTTTCCTGACCTTCCCCTGCACGGTGACCTTTCTTGACCTACCCCACACGGTGGCCTTTCCTGACCTTCCGCCACACGGTGACCTTTCCTGACCTGCCCCCACACGGTAACCTTTCCTGACCTACCCCCAGACGGTAACCTTTCCTGACCTACCCCCAGACGGTAACCTTTCCTGACCTACCCCTACACTGTGACCTTTCCTGATTTTCCGCCACACGGTGACCTTTACTGACCTAACCACACACGGTGACCTTTACTGACCTTCCGCCACACGGTGACCTTTCCTGACCTACCCCCACATGGTGACCTTTCCTGACCTACCTCACACGGTGACTTTTCCTGACCTTCCGATACACGGTGACCTTTCCTGGCCTACCCCCACACGGTGACCTTTCCTGACTTTCCCCCACACGGTGACTTTTCCTGACCTTCCCCCACACTGTAACCTCTCCTGACCTTCCCCCACACAATGACCTTCCTTATATGTGACATTCCCAATGATACCAACAATACTGCAGATGCATTGCTTTTCATAATGAGACAATCTGCTATGAACTTTCTCTGTTTCAGAACTTTTAGGCTCTTTTTTTCCCTGTGTGATGAAACTAGAGCAAAACATTTTATCTCCAAGGTCACAGCAAATTTCAATTTTTCATAAGACCACATCTCTGAATTAACTGTATTTACTGTTTTTCAAGTAATATCAATCACATCAGAAAAGTTGATAATTTCATCGCCCTGAAGCACGAATTCCCGCACCAGGGCGATGATTTTTTTTCACTGTATTTTAAAAATACAGTCAGTTCAGAGATGTCTGATAGCTGTGTTAATTATCATAACGTATTTTCCACGTATTATGAGAAGAATTTTTTTCCACATTATATAATCTTGGTCATTTAATGAAAACAATCTGCTTGAGGGGGGCGATAACCAAGCCACTACCACTAGATCCTCCCCTGGCTATTTTCCCAACTCAAAAACTACATGTAGTTATCTGTGAACTTGAATATTTAGGGTGGTTGTGATATTCAGTTGCACTGAATGTATATAGATTTTGGAAGAAATCGGGAAACGGAAGTTGCCGCCCCCAAGGCATTTATATAGTCTTTTTGCATAACTCATAAACTATGACATCTATTGGTATGAAATTTAATACGAGGGCTATCCAGAAAGTAAGTACCGTTTGCGCATCACTCCCGCGCAACTATTCGTTTATGAGTCGTGCACGCGCAATTTGTATTGTCTCATCCATTAGCCACTCCCTGACGCAATTTTGTGAGGTTGTGCTTATGTTAAATGTTTGTGCTGTGCGTTAATGATGTTTAAGTTAACAGAACGGCGCGCCAAACGCGAAATCCAGTCTGTGATAAAGTTTCTGATGGTGAGAAATGTCAGACCAAGTGAGATTCAACAGCAAATTTGCGAAATTTACGGACAAAACGCAATGACTGCAAGAATGGTGTGAAAGTGGGTTCGAAAGTTTAATGAAGGACGACAGAGCGTTCCTGGCGAATTGCGCAGTGGAAGGCTTTCTCTGTTCACCGAAAATTTGGTGAAGAGAGTGAATGAAAACACTAAAGAAAATTGACGCTTCAGAATTTCTAATCTTTCAGAACATTTCAATGAAGTTTCGAAACCATTACTGCGCTAAATCATTACAAAAAAGCTTCAGTACCGCAAAGTGTGCGTGCGATTGGTGCAAAAGATGTTGATGGAAAAGCACAAAACGAAGCACATGGGATCTGCTTTGGAATATTTGGGGCGGTACGTTGAGGTAGGCGATGATTTTTTAAGCCATATAGTGACGTCAGATGAGACTTGGGTCTCCCTCATCTCACCTGAATCGAAAGAAAAGTTCCTGCAATGGAAACAGTTCCTAGCGGAACGATGACTTGAAAACGACGGTTGAGAGGTGAGTCAAAACCAGGCGGCAGACTTATATCAGGAGAGTATCCAGAAACTTATACCACGATACGTAAAAAGGTTTAAAATCCACGGGGAATGTATTTAAAAGTAGGTTAAGGTATGTCGACCCCAGGGGGCAGACTTCTATGAGGAGGGTATCTAGAAACTTGTGCCACGATATGACAAACGCCTTAACATCCAATGAGAATGTATTTAAAAGTAAATTAAGGTATGTAGAACCCAGGGGGTAGACTTCTATCAGACGGATATCCAGGAACTTATGCCACGATATGACAAATGCCTTAACATCCACGGAAAATATATAGAAAAGTAGACTAAGGTATGTAGAACCCAGGGAGCAGATTTCTATCCGGAGAGTATCGAGAAACTTATGCCACGATATGACAAATGCCTTAACATCCACGAGGAATAAGTACAAACGTAGATTAAGGTATGTAGAACCCAGGGGGCAGATTTCTATGAGGAGGATATCCAGAAACTTGTGCCACGACATGACAAATGCCTTAACATCCACGGGGAATATGTTGAAAAGTAGATTAAGGTATGCAGAATCCAGGGGGCAGACTTCTATGAGGAGGGTCACAGAAGTCTGCCCCTGAGTTCTACATCGTGGCAGAAACTTGTGCCACCATAAGAGAAATGTATTAAAATCCACGGGGAATATGTTGAAAAACAGATTAAGGCATGTAGAATCCAGCGGGCAGACTTCTATGAGGAGGGTATCCAGAAACTTGTCCCACGATATGACAAATGATTTAACATCCACGGAGAATATGTAGAAAAGTAGACTAAGGTATGTAGAACCCAGGGAGCAGATTTCTATCCGGAGTGTATCGAGAAACTTATGTCACGATATGACAAATGCCTTAACATCCACGAGGAATAAGTAAAAACGTAGATTAAGGTATGTAGAACCCAGGGGGGCAGATTTCTATGAGGAGGATATCCAGAAACTTGTGCCACGATATGACAAATGCCTTAACATCCACGGAGAATATATAGAAAAGTAGACTAAGGCATGTAGAACCCAGGGAGCAGATTTCTATCCGTAGAGTATCGAGAAACTTATGCCACAATATGACAAATGCCTTAACATCCACGAGGAATAAGTAGAAACGTAGATTAAGGTATGTAGAACCCAGGGGGCAGATTTCTATGAGGAGGATATCCAGAAACTTGTGCCACGATATGACAAATGCCTTAACATCCACGGAGAATATATAGAAAAGTAGACTAAGGCATGTAGAACCCAGGGAGCAGATTTCTATCCGTAGAGTATCGAGAAACTTATGCCACGATATGACAAATGCCTTAACATCCACGAGGAATAAGTAGAAACGTAGATTAAGGTATGTAGAACCCAGGGGGCAGATTTCTATGAGGAGGATATCCAGAAACTTGTGCCACGATATGACAAATGCCTTAACATCCACGGAGAATATATAGAAAAGTAGACTATGGCATGTAGAACATAGGGAGCAGATTTCTATCCGTAGAGTATCGAGAAACTTATGCCACGATATGACAAATGCCTTAACATCCACGAGGAATAAGTAGAAACGTAGATTAAGGTATGTAGAACATAGGGGGCAGATTTCTATGAGGAGGATATCCAGAAACTTGTGCCACGATATGACAAATGCCTTAACATCCACGGAGAATATATAGAAAAGTAGACTAAGGCATGTAGAACCCAGGGAGCAGATTTCTATCCGTAGAGTATCGAGAAACTTATGCCACGATATGACAAATGCCTTAACATCCACGAGGAATAAGTAGAAACGTAGATTAAGGTATGTAGAACCCAGGGGGCAGATTTCTATGAGGAGGATATCCAGAAACTTGTGCCACGATATGACAAATGCCTTAACATCCACGGAGAATATATAGAAAAGTAGACTATGGCATGTAGAACATAGGGAGCAGATTTCTATCCGTAGAGTATCGAGAAACTTATGCCACGATATGACAAATGCCTTAACATCCACGAGGAATAAGTAGAAACGTAGATTAAGGTATGTAGAACATAGGGGGCAGATTTCTATGAGGAGGATATCCAGAAACTTGTGCCACGATATGACAAATGCCTTAACATCCACGGAGAATATATAGAAAAGTAGACTAAGGCATGTAGAACCCAGGGAGCAGATTTCTATCCGTAGAGTATCGAGAAACTTATGCCACGATATGACAAATGCCTTAACATCCACGAGGAATAAGTAGAAACGTAGATTAAGGTATGTAGAACCCAGGGGAGCAGATTTCTATGAGGATGGTATCCAGAAACTTGTGCCACGACATCAGATATGCCTTAACATCCACGGGGAATATGTTGAAAAGTAGATTAAGGTATGTAGAATTCCGGCGGCAGACTTTTATGAGGAGGGTCATAGAAGTCTGCCCCGGAGTTCTACATCGTGGCAGAAACTTGTGCCACGATAAGAGAAATGTATTAAAATCCACGGGGAATATGCTGAAAAGCAGATTAAGGCATGTAGAATCCAGCGGGCAGATTTCTATGAGAGGGTATCCAGAAACTTGTGCCACGATACGACAAATGACTTAACATCTACGAGGAATATGTTGAAAAGTACATTAAGGTCTGTAGAATTCATCGGACATTAAAAATTTAAAAGTTAGTTATCAATTTTCTTCTGTTTATCATCATCGGGGAGGGGGGATGCTTACTTTCTGGAAGGCTCTGGTACCTTGAAGGTTTATCAAAACCTCGTGGGCTAATTAGATAGAGATCGGGAAACCGGAAGGGGGCGCCACCCCAGAGTTTTTCTTTCATTTCCAGTTTCTTGAACTACACATGTGTCCAAAGGTAAAGTCCGGCAGGCAATAACGTGCAAATAATCCAAAGCGCTCAATGAAATGTTACGATGTTTTCAGGACATATGCAAATGGTAACAAGAAACAAATGTCCGCAGTAAAATTTGCATATCAATGAGCAAAATGCTGTCCAATATGTAAATTGCGTAGCACACTGAAAGCTAACGGTTAACGGCAGTGGGATTTCTCGTTGATAGCGCGTGTAAAAAGCATTCCAGTGGGTGCAAATGCTTTCCTTATGTCTTATACGCGCGTATCGGACGCTGTACAGTGGCGAGCAATAGGACGACTAGCAGCAGGCCCGTCTCAGGCCTTGGTAGCAAACGACGTGAATATTCACCCCAGAGTGGTGTCATGATTATGCCAGCAATTCAACAAGACTGGTGGGGTGTCACGAAGGCTTGGCAAGATCGTGAAGACCGTTATACCGCTTCAACCGCACGGCGTCATAGGTCCTATAAAGCCCGGCAATTGCCTTCGGAACTCTATGCTGCCACTGAGACTACGGGATCAAGACAAACGATATGTCGAAGGATTAATGCAATTGGTCTTTATGCTAGAAGACACAAGGTTTGTGCCTCGCTAGCCGCATGTCACAGGAGAGCTCGCTTCAACAGGTGCAGGCGACGTTTATGGAGCTCAGAAGAGTGGGCTGTGGTGTTCTTTTTACAGACTAGTCTAGAGTTAACTATTTTAGTTAACTTCCATAGTCTTGTGTGGTTCAAGATAATAAAATAGCTGTAAGCAATAATTTTTGTGCAATCTTTTTAAATCTCTTAAAAAGCACTTTATTCTTCTCTTTACTTAATCGCAGAAAGGTTGTTCTCAGCTGAGTAATTCTTCCTCTCTGTTTCTCTGAAACTAAGATTTTCTCCCCTAAATCGCTCTTCTGTCATTCCCTCGTCTTCCTTTTTCTTACGGAGAAAACCTCCAATCTCCTGGTCAGCTTAAGACCTGCTTCCAAACACCTAAGGTGCTTCCCCACCTCCTCCGTGCGACTGCTCGCTATCAATTCCCAGAGTCGACACTCTCAGGGGTGACCCCTTTACTTCCACAAAAACCATGGGAAAACGTCGGCGTCGGCTTTGCAAAGCTTCAAGATTAAAATTAAGGGTGTTTGCGCTTTCAGTCGGCTGCTTTGAAATTAAGAAGGCAAAGATCAAATGAGCTGGACAATGCCAATGCGTCTACGAAATACAAAGGCCCAGACCCTAAGATACGAAAAACTGCCGTCTCTAAATAAACCGTGCTTCCGATGTTTCAATATCGGGTGACACAGCAAAATTTTCTCACGCATCGTGGAAACAAAGGAAACGGAGCACTAAAGCGAAATAAAAGTTGCGAAATGAGATTTAATATCTTTGCCTAAGATTCTAGTATTAAATCTTCGTAACACTAGGTTCAGTCTACAAACAGATTCTCGGGGGCATTTCATTTAGGGGGAAGAGGGAACCCGTAATGATCCTGCAAAAGTCCGCGAACGAGATCCCTTCTCAAGCGTTGTTCTGCTCGTGTGGGGTGGCATTATGTTCAACAGTTGCACACCACTCCACGTGTTCGCAGGAAGCAATATGAATACTGAGCGTTATACAGAAGACATCCTAGAGTCTTATGTCAGACTTTGTTGGAGAGTTGTTGGCCCTGAATTCCTTTTAATGGATAGTAAGGCTATTCCAACAGGGCTTAGCTTGTCGGTGTTTTCCTGCAGAGCGAGGATATTTGAGGCATGGACTGGCAAGTCACGGTATCCGGACCTGAACCCTATGGAGTATGTCTGGTATGCTCTGGGACGACATGTAACAGCTCGTCAGTCTCCTCCCAGAACCCATCCCGAGATGCGCCCCGTTCTCAGGTCATCAGCAGAGTACATCAACAACCTAGTGATGAGTATGTATCGTCGTTGTGAAAGTTGTCTGTCCGTACGAGGTGACTGCATTCCTTATTAAGGCATTTTTTAGGTCACCTTTCTACATCTCATCTTTGTGACACTTACGGATGCGACCCTGTATACGCAAAACGTGTTCATGTTTGTCTGTTGTTATAAAATGTTTATTTTCCTTATGATTGTGCCTCTTTATATGCCAAGCGTCTCTACCTGCTAGCCCGTGTTTTCCTTTTTATCCCTGAAAATGGCCGTTTTTTTCGTCTTTTTGTAGATTGTCTGATTCTGATTGGAGGTTTAACGACCACCGTGAGCAACTCAATGGGCCATAAGCAGTCGCCCGTCCCTAATTTAGGGTCACTGGTTCCAGGGAAGGGAGAGAGCCAGTGCCGTAAGACCAACACAACATCCATGCCTCACGGGATTCGAACCCGGACCCCTTTTGGACGAGTGATCAGAGGCCATCGCTTAGACCACTGCGCCACCGGGGCGGCTTTTTGTAGATTGGAGGGTTATCGACTACCGTGAGCAATTCGACTGGCTAAACAGTTGTCCGTCACTTATTTGAGGCGACTGGTTTCAGGGAAGGGAGAGAGCCAGTGCCGTAAGACAAACACAACATCTATGCCTCACTAAGATTCGAACCCGAATCCATCGCAGACGAATGGTCAGAAACCAGCTCTTAGACCACTTCGCCACCCGGGCCGCAATTTACGTCTTTAGTAGAAAAACTACGCATTATTTAAAATACGTAAAGTGAGCAGTGCTATTCATGATAAATGGAACCAGTTTCAAAAAGGGAAAAAAATACCCCCAAAAAAACCTGATTTCTACAACTACAATTAGTAACACATCCACAAAAGAAAATAGCTATTTACACCCACTAGCGGCAGAAATGTGTAAATATTACGAAAATTCACAAATTTTACATAAAATGTTCTTCACAGCGTAAAATACCTCTGGCTAAAAGAATTTTTAAAATCGAAAAATTAAATTCGATGGTGAAATTAGCAGGCGAGTAAATTCTTCATCGGAAGTCATAGCTGCTCTAGGAGGTTTTCACAGAAATTATGGGTTATCAGGAGAGGCCAGCATGGCTGTGTATGAAAGTGTAATTGTTACTACTCTGATGCATGGCAGTGAAACCTGGATACTGCAGAAGAAACCTAGGAGTCATTTGCGTGTTAGAGAAATGCGTTACTTACGTGTGGCAAGACACATTCTGAGCGTGTCAGGAATGAAGATGTGTTGCACTTGTGTAATGTGAAGCAAAATGTTGTTAGCAAGGTGGAGGCTAATATTCTTCCGTGGTTTGGCCATGTTGAAAGAATGAGTGATGAGATGCTTACTAAAAAAATGTTTTTAGCCCAAGTGGCAGGAAGGAAAGCCAGAGGAAGGCCAAGGAAGACATGAGAGGATCTGATTTAGGAGTGTCTGCACGAGAAAAAGATTATGAGTATGAAGTATAGAAAGTCTTGTGTACGTCGTGTGATGGAAGTCAGTGAAGCCCAAGTTGTGTGTGAAGATCGCTGTAAATGGAGAAGTTTGATACGGCAACGGTAAGTAAATAATCAGTTTAAAATTTTTCTGGTAGTTTGTATTTCTTTGTGGAACTAACCTCTGAAACTCAGAGAACAGCTTAGTGATATGTATGTAGGAAGGGCGTTGGTGGGTTCGTTGAAGAGGATGGCTGCTTTTGTATCATGAAGCAGGACTAACTTAATATAACAATAACTGAATAATATTTAATGAAGTTAGGTAAAATACAGACGTCGTTGATTTAGAGGCATGAAACATAATTAAACATCGTCTTAGGCACATATCCTTTAACTCGCGCACGCATGAACTTTCAACTTCGTCTCTCAACGTCGTTAAGTCCGTCTGCTCTCAATCAACTACTCTTCGCCAGCTCCGGCTGAACTCTGAACTGAAACTTCTACCTTCTTCGCGGGGAAAGAGGCGAACTACCTCACGGTATCGCAACGTCATCATCGACAACAGCTCAAAGAGAGTTTCAAAAGTCTAAAGGCTAATAGGGAAAATCCCACATGTATGTATGTATGTATGTATGTATGTATGCATGTGTGTGTGTGTAGAAGAGATATGGAGGAAAACGCAATATAACTTTACTCCTGGGAAAGTTGTGGGCTATTTGAAAAAGCAAATGATGAGAAAATATAAAATATTCGTCATAGTGAAGTGCATCTTACCAAGAAATGTGTTTTTAGAGATTTTTAGATTCTGAGATACTCCTCCAAATTAAAATACAGGCTGACGTCCCATTGGTCGCAAAATCTTAAATTATGGAATGTAGAAAATGTGGCCATTTCGTACAGACAGATACTCACGAAACCAAACAACAACAACAAAAAGAGCTCGAACTGAAAACACACACTCTGAACAGATTGATTTTTTTTATACAGATTAAAAAAGAACAACTGCTGATCCGTCCTACGATCAGTAGTTGTAATGTACTGGAGTATGTATTGGGAGTGAGTCGTCAGTAATTGAGGCCTTGCTCCTCAGGAACCAGTGCCTCAAATTACTGACGACTCACTCCCTATACATTCTCATAAAGGCCGTGAGACACGCAAATTTTGAAATCTATTAAAGAACTGTCTGTCAACTTGAATTTTTTTAAATATCCGCTTCGAAATTTTGACATTTGTTCTCTTTAGAAAGAAAAAGTATCACAGAACGGCAATGTGAAAAAATAAGAGTATTGGTAAGAAAGTTAGAGAGAAGAATGTTCGGAATAACAAGAAGAGACAGAGTTAGAAATGAACTTATAAGAGAAAGAACAGGAATAATAGACATTATAAAAATAATAAAAGAATCAAAATGGAGATGGGCTGGACATATTGAAGACTGAAAGATGAAAGATCAGACTTAATAATAACAGAATGGCAACCAAGAGACGGAAAGAGACGAAGAAAGTGCCCGAGAACAAGACAGAGAGGTGATCTTCAGAAATTTAGAGGTGCTAAATGGTGGACTGAGATTAAGGGTCGAGGAAGTTGGAAAATACGAAGGAGGGAGGGATGAGGCCTGTACCCTGCAGTTGGTGCCAACAGCTAAGAAGAAAGAAAAATTTACTATTTCTATCTATAGCTTTAAAAATAGAAAAAGACTTGAAAGTTTTAATTTATTCCACTTAAACTTTTCGAACATTATTCTGTTTATCCCACCTAAACTTTTCAAATGTTATTGTTTTCATTCAACTTTAAGTTTTTAAATGTTATTCTTTTCGCTGCTGGAAACTTCAGGTTTTCACAACACCGCGAGGCTCTCTTCTCATCTTTCTGCCCGGATCGTGTACGTTGGGAAAACTTTTAGAAGTTTTCCTTGAAAGATTTGGAAGCCGAATAATTAATTGAAAACGAGGAACACCTTTCAATTGCCCAGTTAATGGGGGGTCATGTGCCTCTTTACATCTAAACACGCATTTCTCATCGGAAGGGCTAATCCCTAAATCTCTCCTCCCTGCCTCTATCCCAAAATGACGGCGTAGATTCCTCAACCCATCACCTGCACTTATCGGGATCAAGAAATCACCGAATTCTGCACGCTTCGCCGGTGAATAATTTATTCCTTAACCATCTCAGTCCAACCATCCCGCCTCCCTCCCTCCCTCACGCACGCACGCACGAACACACACACACACACACACACACACACACACTCACCCTCACGTACTCTATCAACCTCTTCCTCCTCACACATCCTGCCCCACCCACCAACACAAATACACATACGCATTATTCCTTTCTTGCTCTTCTTTTGTTTAAAGAGAAAGACACTGAACGTTTCCTAGTCCGGAAGAGACTATCATTGCTGAACATTGGTTTTGATGGATTTTGCATAATTCAGCAACGCTTTACATCGATGGGCAAGGGATAAACACAAACGCATTTAAATAAAGGTAGAGCTTTCAGGTGTTTCACCTGGCAGATGAAAAAAAAAAAAAAAAGGAGAAGGGGGGCGGGGGAGCCAGAAACGAGAAATAGAAAGAGAGCCTTCTCATCATCTTGTGTTTTTTTTTTCCTACGGTCGAGATGACCAGCTGCACCGGAGCTGTGTTACTCACAATGACTGTGGCTTGATGATGATGACTTTCATCGAAGACGGAAAGCATCGATCGACATCGACTGCATGACATATTTACATACCACACCCTCATCCCCTCATCTCACTCTGAGCTCCGTTGAATGGTATGGCACTGAAGAATACAACCGGTGGAATGGTTACGAGCTTCATTTGAAATTCACAGTCACCCAAATATGCCTGTGATCGAAATTTAAGAGTCCGGCGATGTTTGTTTAATTTAACCTCGTGATGTATATTACGAATTACATTACCTGCAACATTATGACACTTCTTCGATCCAATTTTAGAGTGGAAGTGCTATTTGAAATAGTGTCTTTTATAACCAATATTTATTCAGCTGCCATACATATGAGTTTTGTCTCGAGAACCAACAACATACATACACAAGCGCGCGCGCACGCACACACACACACACATACATAACTTGTTGTGTCCTGTATGCGTGTTTATGCAATCATCAGAAATGGTGTATATTAAAAATAATCAGTTCTCTGACGATCTCATATTTAAGTCAATCAGCTGTCGGGGTTATTGAATGATTTTGAAACAGGATACATGTTTCATAAATTTAAACATGGGGTTTTAAGAACTAAAGAATAAATTACATAGCTCAGGGAAGAGGCATAGCCAGAAATTTTTTAGAGGGGGGGGGGTCCATGCAGAGAATAAAACGGTTCATGGGCCAAAAAAATTTCAAACTAAAATGCGCACTGTAGAATTTTGTGCCCGATACTGGTGCCCGCGGACTGTAAAATCATTTGTCCTACAATATGAAGGACGAGTGTCCTCAGAAGGAAAAGTGTCTCTTCCTTCTGAGGGGCAAGGATGAAAATAGCAACCACATTTTAAAAGCCTTTTAACTCAGCATAAACTTGTAAAAATTGGTATTACTGTGAAACACATTCTGAAGCTCGATATGTTATCAAGATACCAGCAAAAACTGAAATTAAACATACAAAAAATTGCCTAATTTAAAAAAATTTTACTGTAGCTCCATCAAAATTAGGTGGAACCGCTTTAACCTTTACTGCGGAGGGACTTCTTGACTATCGTAGATTTGTTTGAAAACTTGTGTAAAACAGCTGGCTTATGTCTTGCAAATGAAGAACGACAGTTTCAACACTTCCTGTGAGTGAGTTAATTACAGGTTTCTATAATACATTTGTTTGATTTCCATATAACCTAAGATACCCACTGCGGAGAGACTTTTTGAACGCCGTGTTTATATATTATACACTGCTGGACAATTGCTAAGGACGGATCATAAACGGCTATATAGCGCATAAAAAAGTAAGTGTGGTTGGATGCCAAGTGAAATAAAATAATGTCAGAATGCCAGGACATTACAAGAAAGACAATTTATTGTGCTCTGAAATCCAGAAGGCTTTGGAACGTGTTCAAGGGACAAACAGGCCATTTTGTGCAGAATACGTAAACGTGAAAAAAATGCAATTACCGTCCGCAGGCGTTCCGGCGTAAGATGTCAATACGGGATATGGCCACCATGGAGGGCGATGCAAGATTCCACACGTCGTGTCATGCTTTGCACAACATTATCAAGCAGCTGTTGGGGTAATTTATCCCATTCCTCTGTCAGTGCACGGATGAGTGTGTCCTTGTTTATTGGAGGGCACTGGCGACCAGCAAGACTCCTCCCCAAAGCATCCCACACATTTTCAATGGGATTCAGATCTGGAGAACATGCTGGCCATACGAGGCGTTGAATATCCTCGCTCTCAAGACACTCCTGGACAGCGACTGTTCGATGACATGTTGCGTTGTCGTCCATGAAAATGAATCTATCACCGACAGCACCACGGAACATGCGAACATGAGGTAGCAGAACATCATTAATGTACCGTTGGCCAGTCATAGTCCCAGTTGGAAGCACATAGAGGGACGTACGGCCATTGATCATGTTGCCAGCCCATACCATGACACTACATATCGGATATCGGTCCCTTTCCTGTATGTTTGCTGGACAATATGCAGTACCACCATCACGCCAGATCAGTTGTCGTCGACAATCAGACGATAGACTGTATCTACTCTCATCTGAGAAGAGGGCAGCAGACCTGTCGTTATCAGTCCAATTGCGATGTTGATGGCACCATTGCAAACGGGCGGGACGGTGACGTCTGGACAATGGGATGCACACAACAAGACGGCGGGCGTATAGTCCTCCTTCATGCAAACGTCTGGCGATAGTTTATTGGGAGATCCGCTTGCCAGTAGCAGCCATAAACTGATTTGCTACCTCACTAGCTGTGCTGCGCCGGTGTCTTTTTGTTGATAGCACTATGTACCGATCGTCTGCAGGTGTCGTACTGCGAACACGACCTCCCCCGTGACGTTTGCTACACTCTCCATTTGTTTGAAATGATTTCCAAAGCCTTGAAACAATACTCTGGCTGACGTCGAACTCCCTGGCAACATCTGTTATTTTTCGCCCTTTTTCAATCTTGCCAATAATACGGCCACGCGTAAAATCATCTAGGTGATGTCGGGAAGACATACTGAAAATTGCAAGTTCGTCAATTGATTCTTTCCCTTTCAATTTTGCGTTTGAACAACAACGGTCAATACGCGTCAAATCCTTTATATCTCTTATCAGCGCTATGACGTCACGAACAAGTTCGGTAATCGAAAATTTGCATACGCACTATACGTCTTACTGTATCCCGCACTTATGCTAATTTCCACAATTTCCGGCCTTCCATTTTATGGTTGCTATCGTTACTATTGTCATCCGTCCTTAGCAATTGTCCGGCAGTGTAGTTCAAAACATATCTGTCCGGGTCGGGTCCGGGCCGGGGCCGGGTCCGGGCCCAAAATTTTTGACCCGTTTCCAACTCCTTTTCCATGGATTTGGTTCATTGCTGAAAGCCTCAAATCATCATCATCATCATTGTCAACCATTATCAATCCACTGCTGGACGAAGGTCTCCCCAAAATTCTTCTACAACGGTCTGTCTTGGGCCAGTCTCCTCCATGTTACTCCCGCATACTTTCGAATTTCATCCACCCATCTCACATCTGGTATTCTTCTGGGTCTTTTCTTGTCCCTTGGAATACAATCTAAAATTTCGGCTGTCCATCGATGGCCTGTCCTTCTGGTAGTGTGTCCAGCCCATTCCCATTTCAGGGATTTAACTCTGATCATGATGTCTTCCACTCTTGTAATTTTTCGGATCCACGTGTTCCTCTTCTTATCTCTCCTGGTTACACCAAGCATGCACCTCTGCATGCTGCTTTGAAGTTGTCTGCAGCCTTTGTATGTCTCTTTTAGCTAAGGTCCACGTCTCTGCACCATACGTAAGCACTGGAAGGATGCATTGATCAAACACTTTTCTTTTAAGACATAATGGCATATTGCTCTTGAAAATTATGCTGTTTCTTCCAAAAGCTCTCCAGGCAAGTTTTGTACGCCGATTAATTTCTTCATCAATGTGACCCTCACTTGATATCTGCTGTCCAAGATAAACGTACGTGTCTGTTATCTCCAGCTTTTCTCCATCAATCGATAAATCTTCATTTTTTGTAAAAGCATTCTACATCACTTTTGTCTTCTGAAAGTTCATTTTTAATCCCACTTCTTTACTCTTGTCAGCAAGTTCCTGGGTCATACTCTGCAGCTCTGATGGAGTAGTTGCAAAAATGACTACGTCATCAGCAAAACGAAGGTGGGTTAGATAATCTCCATTAATCTCTATCACTTTGTTTTCCCAGTTCAGTGATTGAAAGACATTTTCCAATTTGGCATTAAAGAGTTTGGGAGATATAGTGTCACCTTGTCTCACTCCCTTTCAAATTTTTATGGGTGCTGTATTCTCAAACAGCCGAATCTTTGCACTTGCATTTTCATAGATATCATTAATAATATTAAAGTATGAATCTTCTATACCGTAGGACTTCAAAGCCATTGTAACTGCTGATGGTTTCACCGAATCAAAGGCCTTTTCATAATCGATAAAAGCCATGCATAATGGAAGTTCATATTCCCTCGCTCTTTCAATTAGTTCTCTCAGTACGTGGATATGATCTATAGTGCTGTAGCTACTCCTGAATCCAGCTTGTTCTTTCGGTTGAGCCATGTGTAATGTCACCTTCAAGCGGTGTGAAATAACTTTAGTGAAGATTTTATAAACCACTGATAGGAGGCTGATAGGTCTGTAGTTCCTGAGATCTTCAATGTCACCTTTTTTATGTAGCAGGATCATTGTAGCATTGTCCCAATCCTCAGGAATCTTCCCTTCCTTAAGGCATCGAGTGAAAACTTGAGCGAGTACTGTTTCAATTTCTCCAGATGCTTCTTGTATGATGTTTACGGTAATTCCATCTTCTCCTGGAGCTTTTCATGAGTCACAAAAGTCAACATACACAGTCGCGTCACATTATTGTGACCACCTCCTACTTTTAACGTCAACAGCGCGTAGCCAATGAAAAAAGGCACGTGTCGTGAGCTGACTTGGAGGGTATATATGGTGTGCTGTAGGCATTCTGAAGACATGAGCCGCTGGTGGCCTAGTGGGCAACGTTCGTGACTGCCGCGGAAAGGACCTCAGGTTCGATCCTAGGCAGGTACGAACGCTCGATCCACTAAATATTCGCCGTGCGTCGGATGGGCACGTTAAGCCGTCGGGCCCCTGGTACTGCCCCCCCCGGTAATAAATAAGGGCGTCTTCCTCCCCCTTTCTACTTCGCTTCCGTATCACTTTCCTATCGGGCACTCTAGCCCAAACTCTTAGCTTCCTATTTCTAAGGGCTGTTTAAGACCTGGGGTCAGACACTCCCTTCCTAAAATCCTCTACTTATGATCATTTGATCAGAAGACATATCATTCGTTGCTGTCATGGTTGAAGGGAGCGATTTATCAGATTTGCAAAAAAGGGATGATTATCGGCTTTCGGGCCAAGGGAGGCAGTATTTCGGAAACAGCGCAGTTTGTGAACAGTTCACGTGCTGCTGTCGTTAAAGTGTATCGTGATTGGAGAAAGGGCACCATTGCGAATACGCGATGTGGAAACTGCGGAACACCACGTGCCATTGATGTGAGAGGGTAAGTCGGCTTCGAAGGTGAGCGAGAGCCAATCGACACGCTACAGTGGAGCAACTCACTGGCCGAATGAACCAAAGGGCAACCAAGAGTGTGTTTAAAACGACAGTTCAGCGAACCTTGCTGCGTATGGGGCTCCGATGCAGACGGATGGTCACTGCACCTATGTTAACGAAGGTGCATCGGCAGAAAAGGCTTACATTTACAGGGCAGTATCGGAATTGGACCTCCGCTGATTAGCAAAGGATTGCCTTCTCCGATGAGTCAAGTTTTCTGCTTCATCGAACGTACGGACGTTGGCGTACAAGGCGAGAAACGTCGGGAACAAACACTCTTGAACCATTGCATGGCAGCACACAAGCTGGTGGGGGCAGCGTTATGGTCTAGGTAATGTTTTCGTGGCTTCTCTGGGTCCATTCATACCTGTGGAAGGCACTATGGACCGAATTCGTTATGAATGCATCCTTGCAAACCACGTACACCCATACATGCTGATTGTCTTCCCTGGGGCGGATAGGATCTTCCAGAACGACAATGCGACGTGTCACACAGCTAGAAATGTGCGAGAGTTGTTGGAAGAGCACGATGAAGACTTCAAAGTATTTCCCTCGTCCCTAATTCCCGACTTAAACCCAATTGAGCATCTGTGGGACCAACTCGATCGTGTTGTTCGCTCTATGGATCCTCCACCACGCACCCTCCAGCAGCTGTCAGATGTACTGCAGTCAGCATGGCTCCATATACCTGTGAACACCTTCCAGCATCTTATTGAGTCACTCCCATCCCGCCTAGCTGCTGTCCGCGCTGCACACAGTGGTACTTAGTCCATACGTCAGAAATTGCAGCTAAGCTATAGTTTCCAAAAGTTATGTTTTTCAGAACCTTTCAGTGCATATGTGTCGCAAATCAAAGATTCATTAACTCTCCTATGGCCTTTGGGGTCTTATAAATCCCCAGCAGATCTTTGAAGATTTCTCCGTAATTACGATTAGGGGAGAAATCTTCACTCCATCTAACTTCCGTTTTCAAAAGTTTTGAAAGACGGAATTTCGCTTCCAGCCGGAAAACGTCCCACCCTAAAACCGCCGCCATTACCGCCACACATGCCAATCGTCCCCAACATTCTTTTCAGTTTTGCATCGCTCTCGAGAATGATGCAAATGATGACAACAAAGACAAAATTTCCCGAATCCGCGGGAGAAACTCATGCCTAAATATTACAGGGAAATTTTCGCTCCGTCGAACTTACGTTTTCGGAAATTGTTGCCTACAGCTTCAAGCTGCAGTACAAACATTTATGCAATAAAATTACATTTAGCAGCAATACTTGACAGAGGCAACTTCGCGAGAAAAAGAAATTACAATTACGGGAAAAATTTTCACTCCTTTTAACTTCCCTTTTCGGCAGTTTTGTAAAACGGAATACCATCCCCACTCAGAAAACGAACCCCACACACACTAATACCACTAAAATAAAAATTCTTTTCAGTTTTGTATCGATCCCAAATTATGACGAAAAAAGTGGAATTCCGCGAATTCAAGGAAGAATCTCGTGCCTGATTTATAACAGTCGGCGATATGCAAAATGAACTGCTCACATGGAAGACAATTCGCGTTTCCATAAAATGATTAAATTCCCCGACATGAACGCTGTATTCGACTGCAATTTTCGGACCTCTGTAAAGTTTCCCTTTTCTAACGCACGTAATTTAACGAAGAATACGATTTTAAAGCTTGAATTTTGTGAATCGTCAAAAAACGGACCCCGATTTCATATACACTATCTATCAACAAGTAATTGGACACCCCTGCAATCGACGATATCTGCGGTCCTGATACACGTCACGGTCGCCGCCGTTAAATATCGTGTGGGAAACACCAACGCACGCAGTTCGGAGCTCACTGATTTCGAGAAAGGTGTAATCGTCGTGTATCACAGAAATGGCCGATCCGTACGTGACATATCCAGGGAGTTGAAGTACCCAAAATCGACAGTGGCCTACGTGATTGGCAAGTGGAAGATGAGAGCTGACTGTTGGAATGTGCCCCGACCCGGCAGACCCACAAAACTGGGAGTTAGAGACCAACGGGTGCTGGCCACAGAAATTCGGAAGAACCGCACCAAATCGATGGGCCCCATCCGCGAGGAGTTTCAACAGGCATCCGGGAGTGTTCTTTTCGATGAATACCATCCGTAAGGAAGCCCATCTGCTCGGTTATCATGGACGTGCTGCCGCTCACAAGCCTTTGATCACCAAGTCCAATAGCGCTGCTCGGCTAACGTGGTGCAAAGAACGTCGACAGTGGACCGTTGAACAGTGGAAACAGGTTCTCTGGAGCGACGAATCAAGGCTCACCCTCTACCGTTCGGTTGGTAGGGTATGGGTTTGGCGTCTGCCTGGAGAACGCCTCCTGCCGGAATGTATTGTGCCAACTGTGAAGTTCGTCGGCGGTGGAATTATGCTATGGGGGTGTTTCTCCTGGTATGGCACGGGACCTTTGGTTGCAATTCCTGGTAGACTCAACGCCGAGACCTACTGCACCATTTTGGATGACCATGCGCTTCCTACGTTGCGGCAGTTTTACGGGGTGGACCCTTGTTACTTTCAGGATGACAATCCAACCTGCCATGTTGCGAGGTCCGCCATGGCTTGGTATGGTGACAATGGGGTTAATCGAATAGAATGGCCTGCGCAGAGCCCGGACCTTAACCCTATCGAGCACCTCTGGGATGAGTTGGAGCGTCGACTTAAGGGGTGCCCCAACCGTCCGAAATCGGTGAAGGAACTGACCTGTCTTCTCCAAGCCGAGTGGAAGAAAATACCGCTAGCCGTCGTACAACGCCTGGTTGAGAGTATGCTCCGGAGGGTCGCAGCTCGTGGAGGCTCCACCAACTATTAAAGGTGAATAAACTTCGTTTTCCTTTGCTATCACAAGTGTCCAATTACTTGTTGTTAGATAGTGTATATACAGTACATATTTCTACGCTGATGATCAAAGCTGCCTCCTATTTCCATCCCTCCCTCCTCTGCTTCATTCCGGAAGAAGACCGCAGAGAGCGTGTGCTACCCCTTCCGTCTGGGAAGGCGCTCAAGAAACAAACCACCCTTCCTTCATGCCACTTTGGCATATCCTTGCAATGCGCCCCCCCCCCCCCAACCGGGACCTAGCTTTTTGTGATATCGCGGTGTTCGTATTTGCCCGCAGTCATTTAAGTTTTATAGTTGCTTTTTCATAACTTCACCAAGGAAACTGTCACGTCAAAATAGTTTATAAAAAATAAAAAAAAATACAGGTAGGCTCAGCTGTGATTGAAACATCAGTTTGGAACGTAGGACTACGACTTACAGATCGGAGAGTTGAAATGAGCTAGTCGAGTATGGTTTCAAAGCGTTTATTTAATTTGTTATAGCCAATGCAGGTCTACGATATGAAAAGTAGCTTACGTAATTTTTACAAATAATGCTGGATACATTGCGAACACAAAGCAGATCGATACACGAATTACACAACGTGGTGCTTCGTCTTCTTGGGTTTCTTAGATTCCTCATTACTTGCTCTTGCCTCTCGTTTTGATTTTCTCCACTTTTGCTTACGTTCATTCTGCGAATTACGTGGCATTGTCGAAAATGTTAACCCGTTCACACAAAAACAAGTTTTAAAAATTTTAGTTTAAACCACTGCGATATGTTCTTTCTATATTTGAATAGATCTCGTCGAGAGCTTTAAAACGATATACCACGCACAGTCGTTTTACACTCACGGTTGTCCAGATAAACCGCGATATAGTAAAAAGTGTTTGTTCACCGGTTCACAAGAAAACAATTTTTTAAATGTTGAGTGTACTTTGTATATTTGAAGAGATCTCGTCGAGAGCTTTAAAACGATACCACGCACAGCTGTGTTGCGCGCATTGTTGCCGAGATAGTCTGAATCAAACGCGGCGACACAACCAGAAATATTTCATCATCTCCCCGGCGCATAGGGAGAGAGGGGGCGTCGCACAGTGGTCCGGATGCGCAAAAAGCTGGCTAAAAATAATTTTCTAAAGAATAACTTAAAATTTTCACCCAAAACAGTGATTTTAAGTTGCATTTATTTAAAAGACATAAAATATACCTGGTACAATACAAGAATTTGCAATTGTAACCCTCAAGAATGACACTATCTTTTGTATCATGAGAGGTGACTCTGGACAATTTTGACCCTTCTGGTATTTCAGTGAATTTAATCAACTCTCCTGCCCATATGAGCTTGATATTTATTAAAATCAGTACTGTACAGTAAAAATATACTGTTTTTCATTCATTCCGGTACTTAGGAAGGCGGTGAATCATATTATTTAGTTCCAAACTACATTGTACTGCAAAACAAAATGATATAGAGTCCTTTTCTTAGCTTTTAAAATAAAACGTTCTAACTTTCCATTTAAAATAATAACAAGTTAGTAAAATCGTGCAATGCATTGATTATGATACGCTTTCCAACATACCAGAAATTATTACTCAAGTTATGAGGAAAATGGCTGTGGAATAAATTTCGCTCCTGTGTCCTGACCTTTAACCCCATTTCGATGATATTCAACAGAACCGGTTCACTATACCTCAAAAATAACATACTAAAGTTTTGTTGCAATAGAAGCAGTTTTACGCAAGTTATGAGAATAATGGCTGTGGAATAAATCTTGCTTTTGTGCAATGACCTTTGACCCCATTTCGTTGATATTCAACAGAACCGGTTCACTATACCTCCGGAACAACATGATAACGTTTTGTCGCAATAGAAACATTTTTTCGTAAGTTATGATGCACAAGGGCAATGGAATGGATCCCACTCCAATGTTCTGACCTTTGACCCCATTTCGCCCATTTTCAATAGGGTTCGTCCCCAGTGGCTCCCAACCACATACTAAAATTTCATCGAAATTGAACCATTTTTACGCAAGTTATGACGCATAAGGGCAATGGAACAAATCCCGGTCTTATGTCCTGCCTGACCTTTGACCCCATTCCACCCATTTTCAATAGGTTTCGTTCCCAGGCGGTTCCTTACCACATACCAAAATTTCATCGAAATCGAACCGTTTTTACGCAAGTTATGACACATAAGGGCAATGGAATAAATCCAGCTCTTATGCCCTGCCTGACCTTTGACCCCAATTTGCCAACTTTCAATAGGGCTCGTGCCCAGGTAGTTCCCTACCACATACTGAAATTTCATCGAAATCGAACCATATTTACGCATGTTATGACGCATAAAGGCAATGAAATGGATCCCGCTCTTATGGCGTGACCTTTGACCCCACTTCACCCATTTTCAATAGGGTTCGTCCCCTGGTGGTCCCCTACCACATACTAAAATTTAATCGAAATCGAATCATTTTTACGTGAGTTATCGTGCCGACAGACAGACAGACGGACGGACGGAAAAAGCTGGAGCATATACGCTTCTTCAACCAACGGTTGGAAAGCGTAAAAACTGACTTCGTGTCGCTCTTAATAAAAGTCGACGTTTAGAGTCAAACAAAAATAAAATGTAGTAAACTTTTAAATACATGGTTTCTACAATAAAGGAAATAAAAAATAAAAATTTCTTAGTAACATTTTGTTAAGAGGACATAAGTAAATGGTAGAATTTTTTTATTTTTTATTTTCCTGTCAGTTCACTAGTATTATGGATGCATTAAACAAGACGTTAGAAACAACCGAAAAAATTATTGTACCATTTACCCTAAATCTCCAGTAGGAAAAAAAACATAACAACTGCAATTTATGTCAGTGAAAACAGTATTTATAGGAGGTATGACATTCCAAAAGTTATTAAAACCTATTTTAACAATATTATTTGAAAGTGGAAAAAACGATTTTTGGCCAGCTTTTTTCCCATCCGGACCACTGTGCGATGTTATTGCGCAGTTGGACTCCATGTTGTTTACGAATATGGTAACATGATTAGTGTGCGGCACGTATTTTTAACGCTATAATGATTTCAATCGGGACGTATATTTGTCACAGGCGGTCTACCGTAAGTCGCCCCATACTATCCGCGGAGTTACACATTGTCCAACGTTAAAATTTACACGGGGATCGTACATCTGCAATAATTAATTTAGCTGACGGTATGGTTTGGCTTTTCTTGCAGTTCTTTCAAGAGGAACTGCATTCGGATAATTCTCAAACACCATAAATATCAACAAAGGGTTGTTTGGAATGTTTTCTGTTTCGGTAATGAGCTGTATACGGATTCACTAGCTGTTATCATTCCAATGACGCTGACGCACGATGACAACAACTATTTTCGTTGTGACATGGGATTCGAAACGTAGCAAAATGTTCAGCATGTCAATTTTCGTTTGGTCAGCATTATCTTCAACAAGAATTAGACAAACCTCTGTAAATCAAAGTCGCCAGTGTTTAGGATATCACCAGAACTACGTATTACGCCACCGCCAAAGAGAGCGTGACAAGCTCCGAAACGAGGAATGCCGTCGCTGGAAAGATAAACAACACACTTTCGTGGCATCAAATCAGAAAGAAAGCATCATGACTTTTTTTTTTTTTTTTTTCCCTCAGTTGCTGCTGTTCGTATTTTCTAGTGGCGAAGCGTCAATGGAAGCATGCGCATTCTTTTGCGTGAATTAAAAATATGTAGCATTAAAGTAAAATAAAAATATCACACCAACATAACGCAGCGGGCATTTTTTTCAGTAACTTTTAATTTTAAGAAAGCAAATTCATATTTGTATTTTTACGAAAACAAGAACAAATGTCTCGTACCTAAGTCACTTGTTGGAAGCAACGCAGACAGCTGAACGTCAGCAACACGGCATGCCCACCCACCCACCCGCACAGTGGTCAGCCACAGCCAGTAATGCTATGTTAAGCATAGAGTGTTGGGAAGCATTCTGCCAAACGCTTCCACATCGCCGCCGGCAGAACGACACAAGAGAGTTTCCAGCAGTGTTGCCAGATTGTGCTCCCCCCTCCCCCATTTTGGGGAAATATTTAGCTGCTGGGAAAGTTTTGGGAAATAATTTTACAGATGAAATTTGGGGAAATTTAAATTTTGGGTGAATTGTTAGTAGTAGTTCGAAATAGTTTCGCTCTGGGAATAAAATTGAGAATGAATTACTAGAGGCATTTTCTCACAGTGAGCTATAACTTGAATAAATAATAATTGGGAAAGCAATAAAAAGGTTATACTTGTAAGAGATTATTTATTAAATAGTTCCCATTAAAGTTGTCCCTGGATGCACCCTAACACGGGCACTGCGGCCTAATCCTTAACTGTGCGAAAACGTGTTTAACACCAACACCTGCAGTGCCGTCCTGGCATCACTACGGAGGTAAGGGGGAAAGATAAATTGCTATATAGTGGAATGTGCAAAATAATTTGAAAGAAAAAAATCATTTTGTAAATTTCCGTGCTTGACATATTTAAAAAATTATTAAAGATGGCGCTTTTTTTTTTTTTTTTTTTTTTTGTGCGTGTTTTTTCAAACAGTTACTATAAAATCCCACGAAGAGACAATAAGTTACTGTACTTCATAGTCATAAATCAATTTGTCATAAACTTAAAAGAGAAAATTTTGGGGAATTTCCGTTTGGAAACGCCAATTTTTGGGAAAATCTGGCTATAGTTTGGGGAATTTTCATTTTTAACATCTGGTAACTGGTTTCAAGGATAAGCCACTAACTTGAGCATGCGCTCTTTCCAAACGTTTAGTCAGACTCAGAGGACTCCCAGTAACAATAGTTTGATGTTGCAATTTGTCAAAAGTTTTCTGTGTTAGTAAAATTAGTTGACTCAGTTACATTATTGGCTTATGGTTTGAACTTCCAGTAGTTTCATGTCGCACGTTCTTTAATCGGTGACATGTCATTATTTCAGGAATATAAAAGTAAGCGTTACTTTTATTAGTGTAGCTATTTGTTTCTGTGACTTTTCTGAGGAATGTAAGCGCCATAGAAGCAATGGACTCTGGCACATCTACAGTACACGGCCACGTAAACTCCGAAGACTACATTCTAGAAAAAATACTGTCTCTGTCTTTTGGATCATTTTCAAAATCATATAAAATCACATTTATAAATAAATAAAATTTTTTATCTCGCTCTCCCTCTCTCTAAGAGCCCGAGCCCGAACCGCAGTAAACATTCCACAGCCCGAGCCCGATTCGGGCCCGGGTTCTGCTTCGGGCTCGGGCTCAGCCCGTTTCAGCTTTGATAGAAGCAGCCCCCAATTATTTTCGTTGTGTGGGTAGACAAGTTTTTTTCTCTTTCAACATTTTCACTGAACATTTTTTTTTCATAAATCTTTGCATTTGAAATTCTACATAGACATTTCTTTTTGGTGATACAGCGCATGGAGCGTTGGGGGAGGAAGGGGGGTTACGATGCCTTCTGCAATGCCGTTTTGTCAATGTAGCATATAAATTACGGCTCACTTGCTGATTTTAATTATTATAAATTTTCATTCATACGATCTATTTATCGCATATTAACTGCTCATTGCTTCCCTTACTTACAAAGTCACGCTTCGCCACTGGTATTTTCTATCAATGCCTTATACACTGAAGAGCAATTGAATTAGAGACAGCTGGCGTTATGCAAATGTGGCGCGGTGGGCGGCCCTGTAAAAGGAAATGACATGACGTATACAGCGATCCGACAATATAAGGAGTGATGCGACGGGAATCAGTACGAGTCGGACGTAGTATGGGTAAGACGAAAGATCCAAGCGCATTTGATCGTGGGCAAATTGTCGGGGCCCGACGAATGGGTCACTCCATCTCGGAAGTCGTGCAGGCACTGGGATTTTCACGAGCCACTGTGTCACGGGTGCACCGTGAGAACATCGAATCCGGTAAAACCATCCCTGCAAGGGCGAACTGCCGTGGACAACAGCGTGTGGATGAGCGGGGTCATCGTCGGCTAGCTCGCTTTGTAACAGCGGATAGACGGGCCACAGTGCAAGAAATCACTCGGCAATTTAACGCTGGTGCACAAAAACGTGTGAGCAGCCACACCATTCAGAACCATCTCCTCGCAATGCGGTACAGAAGCCATCGTCCCACGAGGGTACCGCTGCTGACTGCACATCACAGGGTGCAAAGATTACCATGGGAGCGGGAACATCCCCACTGGACCCTAGACATGTGGGAAATTGTTGCCTGGACTGATGAGTCGAGATTCACGTTGGTACATACGGATGGCAGGAGACGAGTACGGGGCAGACCACATGAAGCGATGAATCCTTCTTGCCAGCAGGGTACCCTTCAAGCTGGTGGGGGTGGCATTCTCGTCAGGGGACTGTTTACGTGGACTGAAACGGGACCCCTGGTACGTGTGACATCGTCCCTCACAGGTCAACGTTACCGGGATAACCTAGTCGGCCATTTGCTCTCGTTTGTGCGTCTTCAACATCCCACTGGGGACCTCATCCGGCAACAAGACAATGCACCGTGCCATCGCTCCCGAATTGTATCCGAATGGTTGGATGAACGCTCCACCGACGTGACCTCGCTTCCTTGGCCAGCTAGGTCACCTGAACTCAATCCCATCGAACACATCTGGGATGCCATCGAGAGAGATGTTCGAGGCTCTGACCCCCTTCCATCAAATCTTCGTGAACTGTGGGAGTTTGTTCAGGGGTCGTGGATTCGTATGGCTTCCCAACGCTCCCGATGTCTTGTCGAGTCTATGCCGAGACGAATCGCCGGCGTCATCAGGGCGAAAGGTGGTGCAACACGTTACTAGACAGGTATTTCTAATTCAATTGCTCTTCAGTGTATAAGCATACTAGTGGTCCCACAGAACTTCATCTAGAAATTAAACATTAGGATCAGATTCTAGTCATAAAGACGCAAAAGAACTGTTTTGGTGGAAAAAAAAATAATTTAAATTTAATTCATTTTGGGCATATTGAATTGGATTGATATTTATTAATCGCGTTATATTTATGCTGGTATTGAAATCCATATGGAAATTATAGAAAAATTAAATTTGGGAGATGGGTGGATGCATTTCGAAACAAAAATATTTTCTAAGTACTAGAAAAGGCCATGAACATCCTAAACAAAAATGCATCTGAAAATTTACATTCCACAAGAAGTTATTGGAAAGTTTGCGTTGTTTGTGTTCAAGCAGAGTTGAGTCACCTGAAAGTGCAAAAATAAGTGGATATTGTTGCATGTGTATGAAAATGTGTCACTATAAGTCATACGATAAAATGTACTCGTTCAATAACAACTTGTGGAGGCGGTGAAAGTCAATTTAAAAAGGTTAGGACAAAAATTGCAGTTATGAAAAACCTTATAATACCAGGATTCGGATCGATAGCCTTAGTCAAGCTAAGGGGGAGTACATGGGACCAAGTCATGGAAGACAACAGCACACAAAAACTTTTACACTGCACTCATTTTGAACTTTTTTTTGAAAGGCTACTGCCTGTATTTATTATTTTTCTTTAAAAACTTAACCAGTTAATTTTAATGGACAAACAGATGGTATTTCCTTTTTTTCTTGTTTGCTTAAACACAGCAGTATAAAACAGAATCTCAATTTACTTTCTATTTCTATTTGGCCACTGGCCTTATGAACAGCACAACTTTACATATTTCAACACAGTTGGTTTGAACACTAGGCATGCATCCAAAATTATACCATGATTCACATAGCTTAAAAAAAAATACTGGATTATTTTTAATTCTACAAGGTGGACAAATTCTGTTCTTTTGAAACGTACTCTCTTCTCTCTCACCCAGTTAGCTCAATGACCAATTTACAATTTTACACTTATTGATTTAAATTTAAACAATCTTAGCAAACTCCGCAATCTCCCAGACCAGATTCAAAGACTTCAATTAAATTTACAGTTATTTTAAGAGCCACAAATTATACTTTAACAAATCTACTATCAGCAAGTAAACAAACCAAGTAAATTATCCTCAAAACAGAATTTACACTGAGCACAAGCATTAATTAACATTACATAACCTATAGAACTACCCTGAATGAACCTACTTCACTTATAAAGAAACCTCACTAACTAATCTTAAAAATTATCACTATTCATAACATCAACATAATTCAGAAATTCAAACAATCTTCTTGCACTAGCTTGCTCATAAAAATCACCTCACTCTGCACTTCACATAATAGCTCAGGATACTTAATAACTCTATACTGTAAACAAAAGCTCAAAATACCAATTAACTAAATTTCCAAACTAAATATCAAGTTCACTAACACCAACAACCAGAATTTAGAATTTTCATCCCTAGCACTACAGCAAATCATAAACAAATAAATTTAGATACTTTAAATCACCAAACAAACTTAAATTTAACACCTGCAGTGAATTACTGAGGTAGCGGTGAGGCAAATACTCTCAGTTCAGACACTACCCTGGGTTTTGAGAACCAACACAGGAAGAAAATACCAAGTCAGGCTGAAGGCGTGAAATTGGGTCGTGAATCCACTTTCAGCCTATGCAAAGGGAAAGAAAAAAATCCTCAAGTGTGACACATCATCATCAGGCACAGAATTTCTTCTAACATGATCTCACCACATTTCTTGAAGCAACGCTCGACCGACCCTCGCTGGCAGTACATATCTCCGTGAGCAGCGAAACTACTGGGGGGTTTGAAGACAAGTTTTCCCCCAAAAACCACGTCTTCAAGGATCTCCCCTTTTCGAACCAATGCATGATCCCACCTTGATCAACCACGCCTGCAAGAGCCTGTCGTACTTCAACCCTAAATACTCCAGGCACATCTGGCCCAGAACTAACACAACTATATATCAGGAACAATTCACTTATCTCTGTATATATCCCAAGAAATTCTAAATCACAATATCCACATATATCCCAGGAAAATTCACTTATCTCTCTATATCCCAAGAAATCCTAAATCACTATATCCACATATATCCCAGGAAAAATTCACTTATCTCTCTATATACCAAGAAATCCTAAATCACTATATCCACATATATCCCAGGAAAAATCACTAGCAAGGAAATTCTTCTGCACCATGGCAATGCGCAGGTCCACTTCAGACAATACACTGACCATTTACATAACCCACTAAATATTTTCACCTTATTGAAAATTAAAATGACATTTAGACTTTTAACCTTATAGTAAAAACAAGAAAATTTAGGCCAAAGAAAAGAACAATCAATACTGGAACTGGTGAGCAAAAGTGTGTCTTCTCAACCCATGATGTTCATTCTTTTTGTGAAATACTAAACTTGAGAACAAAAAAATACTTTAACTTCTATTCTGCACATATCGCATCCTGGTGAAAATTCCCTACTCAGAGCCCTCTGCCCTAGGACAAGTTCCCTGCTTGCCCTAAGATCACCCCTTTCCAATGGGAGATTAACACTCATCTGGAGCATGTAAAATACTGGTCCTCAAATAACACACCTACCATCTTAATTTCGACACTCAACACTCCAAGAATGTAAACAACACTTTAGGTTTCCAATTTCATCACACTATAATATGTTCCCAAAATTCCAATATAAATCATCCCATAATTTATCTTCACCCCAAAAAAAATAACTCAACGCTGTAAAAAGGCTAGAGAAAAAATGTTTACAATTATTTTATCACCCACGACATCACAATAACACTGCTTTTCAATTATCACATGCCCAACTAAACTATTATCGATGCACCAAAATTCACTGTGCCCAACTATTAAACTAAATTTTTCCGATACATCAAAATTTACTGGCCTGGGAAGTTGCTAAAATACCAGTCATGACAGCACAAAAAAAAACATAAATGAAAGCATTTTCAACTCCCCTCTCTTTTTTTTTTTCTTTTTTTCTGAATTCGTACCTGAGTAACTAATACATTTTAATTTTGAAAGCTGAACGACGACACAGCCAAAATCAGAGGGAAAAAAAAACTTGCTCTTTTTCTTTTTGTTTCTTATGCTCAGCTCGAAGTTTAGGTACCCTGCGTGGGATGTTATATATCAATACAAAAAGATATGAACTAAAACATTACCTTCGAGCTGGCGTTCTTTTTTTTTTCTTTCCGTTTTCACCACAATTTACAGTCCTGGCACAACCACATTCTCGTTAGAATTTCTTTTCTCTGTTTTCTTCCTCCCAGTTCCCTTCCTTAAACGGTTAATAGCAGAGGTAACCATTTCCGAAACCTCGGGATGAGATGGAACCTTTGAGGCAGGCCTCCTTTTCGGAGTATCAGCCGAGGGTGAAGCTGTAGAGGCTGGGCCCATTCTTTCCGGAATTTCCATAAGGGAGAAGGCATGTCCCCCTTCTTTTCCTTAGCGACATTGTCCCAGCCTGCCGCCATTTTGTTCCTCAGGGCGAGGTTCCCGGCCGGCGGAATGCCGCTTTAACTGCGTTCTACATCGTCAAAAATTTTTTAATAGGCAGCCCAGATCCAGAGTGTCCCCTTGTGGTGGACTGGTGGTCAGCAAGATGCTGCCATGGAAAAAACTCTTTTTTTTTCTCTGTGGTTCTCTCCCGCCAAAAGGCGAGGAGAAAAAAAAACTCCGCCGTCCCCTCTTTCTCTGACGTCCAGCAGCAAGACAAGAGCAAAAGTGACTCTCAACGGATAAAAACTCTGGGGGTGCTTGAAAACCGCTGACCCCTCTCATTGGTCGAAACTTCAGCCTAGCAACTCACGGCTTCCCAACGGACTTTTCACTCCCACGCCTCGAGTGACCTCTGACCTTCACACGTGTAGACCAAGCTCTTTTTTTTTTTTTTTTCTTGACCCTGGGGTCTAAAAATAGATTTCATTGCTGAATTCCCTACCCCAAAAGACGATAAGATGTTACTTTTGTGCGACTTTGGAAACAGGAACGCAAAAAATGGCGAATTCTTGCTTTGCAGAAAATCACTAATTTTAATTTTTTTTTTTTCTTTTCTCTCGTTCCGTGATGTGAAAGTAAAATTAATTTTGATTCTCTGAGCTGCACACCTACTCGCCTTTTCCTATTGCGATAAAAGAACAGATAAAATAATTATTTTCAAAACCCCAAAGTCAGTTAAATCAAATATTATTCTTTTTTTTTTTTTTCTTTTCACCAACATGAAATTTTGTTTTCCTGGTTGTGATTAAGACAAGCGAATTTTGCGCATGAATTCCCCTGCCTTTCAACCAGGAATTTTCTTCTAACGTATGTCATGGAAGAAAATTTTTGCATTAATTAATCTCCGATAAACCAACAGAAAGATTGATCAGGTCTCTCTGAAATTCACCAGAGGTTAAAATTTTCGCCATGACAAATACATTCCCCCTGCGAAAAAGACGAGCAAAGCGAGTCGAAACATAAAATAAAATCTCAGAAAATTCGCTTCTACCTACTACTCAACACACACGTGCTCCGACCATGTCAACAAACCGATGAATGTAAACAAACCTGCAGCGCCACCTACCTCCGGTGAGCTGACTTCCGTTCCAACATGGCTACCACTGAACTAGGAAAACAAATGTTCCGAAGCGAAGCTACTTATCACCTGACCTTAATTACAGAGGTGAAAGAATTTTTTTCAAGCCAAAAAATTTTCACGGAACGAAGGAAAAAAAATTCTGCACCGGCTCAAATACTAACCTTTTAACTACACTGAGAAAATTAAATTAAAAGAAATTTAACTGATTATTAAATTCCTAACTCACTGGCTATTACTACAGAAATACTAATCTTACCCAACACTGAACCTACACTTCACTCCAATAGTAAACAACCTAACTTAAAATAACTAACCAGTGCACCTGGGCACTAAATTAACCAGCGTGAGGAGAGAAGAGAAGTTACGCCTCTTACAATTTTTGCATTATGCTTTCACCAATTTGACATCACCAACAACAGGCATTTTCGAATGACAACATTACTTTACAATACACTTTCTTCGCTTAGTTCAACAGAATATGATAAATTGCCTGAATGCAACACATTAAAATTACACTTAATTCAACACTCGGACTGTAGAGGTAAAAAAATTTTGCAACACATGAAAAATACACCTAGAAGTTCAATATTTGGAAAAGTGTGAAATTGCATATATATATGTGACACACTGCAAACTATTAATTAGCACTAGTTATATTCGAAATACCAAATTATACATTATGCAGGTACGCTTGAGAAATTATTTGTGTGAAAACTCATGTAGGTAAACACCCAAAAAAATTGTATGTGTGTATGTTGTGTCAAGCACAAAATTACTGAAATTACTCATATATCACTGAAAATATTACACCAACACAAAAAAAAATCTTTTTATGTGTGTCAAGCCCTAACTGGCTTTTATGTTAAGCCCAAAATTATTCAATTATTACAAACACTGCTACTGAAATATTATAATACTTATACACAGAAATTCAGCTAAAATAAAAAAATATGCACTTTCGCTACTTTGGCCACTGAGAGAGAGAGACTACCAGAACTTATCACTACGAGAAAATAATTCACATATGAAACCATACTCAAGATTTTTCGTAACTACTGTGCAGTACAGGTTGAATTCCATGACAAGGCATGTATCCTATGGTCACGGCACCAAATGTTTTGGTGAAAAAAAATTTGAATTTAATTCATTTTGGGCATATTGAATTGGATTGATATTTATTAATCGCGTTATATTTATGCTGGTATTGAAATCCATATGGAAATTATAGAAAAATTAAATTTGGGAGATGGGTGGATGCATTTCGAAACAAAAATATTTTCTAAGTACTAGAAAAGGCCATGAACATCCTAAACAAAAATGCATCTGAAAATTTACATTCCACAAGAAGTTATTGGAAAGTTTGCGTTGTTTGTGTTCAAGCAGAGTTGAGTCACCTGAAAGTGCAAAAATAAGTGGATATTGTTGCATGTGTATGAAAATGTGTCACTATAAGTCATACGATAAAATGTACTCGTTCAATAACAACTTGTGGAGGCGGTGAAAGTCAATTTAAAAAGGTTAGGACAAAAATTGCAGTTATGAAAAACCTTATAATACCAGGATTCGGATCGATAGCCTTAGTCAAGCTAAGGGGGAGTACATGGGACCAAGTCATGGAAGACAACAGCACACAAAAACTTTTACACTGCACTCATTTTGAACTTTTTTTGAAAGGCTACTGCCTGTATTTATTATTTTTCTTTAAAAACTTAACCAGTTAATTTTAATGGACAAACAGATGGTATTTCCTTTTTTTCTTGTTTGCTTAAACACAGCAGTATAAAACAGAATCTCAATTTACTTTCTATTTCTATTTGGCCACTGGCCTTATGAACAGCACAACTTTACATATTTCAACACAGTTGGTTTGAACACTAGGCATGCATCCAAAATTATACCATGATTCACATAGCTTAAAAAAAAAAAATACTGGATTATTTTTAATTCTACAAGGTGGACAAATTCTGTTCTTTTGAAACGTACTCTCTTCTCTCTCACCCAGTTAGCTCAATGACCAATTTACAATTTTACACTTATTGATTTAAATTTAAACAATCTTAGCAAACTCCGCAATCTCCCAGACCAGATTCAAAGACTTCAATTAAATTTACAGTTATTTTAAGAGCCACTAATTATACTTTAACAAATCTACTATCAGCAAGTAAACAAACCAAGTAAATTATCCTCAAAACAGAATTTACACTGAGCACAAGCATTAATTAACATTACATAACCTATAGAACTACCCTGAATGAACCTACTTCACTTATAAAGAAACCTCACTAACTAATCTTAAAAATTATCACTATTCATAACATCAACATAATTCAGAAATTCAAACAATCTTCTTGCACTAGCTTGCTCATAAAAATCACCTCACTCTGCACTTCACATAATAGCTCAGGATACTTAATAACTCTATACTGTAAACAAAAGCTCAAAATACCAATTAACTAAATTTCCAAACTAAATATCAAGTTCACTAACACCAACAACCAGAATTTAGAATTTTCATCCCTAGCACTACAGCAAATCATAAACAAATACATTTAGATACTTTAAATCACCAAACAAACTTAAATTTAACACCTGCAGTGAATTACTGAGGTAGCGGTGAGGCAAATACTCTCAGTTCAGACACTACCCTGGGTTTTGAGAACCAACACAGGAAGAAAATACCAAGTCAGGCTGAAGGCGTGAAATTGGGTCGTGAATCCACTTTCAGCCTATGCAAAGGGAAAGAAAAAAATCCTCAAGTGTGACACATCATCATCAGGCACAGAATTTCCTCTAACATGATCTCACCACATTTCTTGAAGCAACGCTCGACCGACCCTCGCTGGCAGTACATATCTCCGTGAGCAGCGAAACTACTGGGGGGTTTGAAGACAAGTTTTCCCCCAAAAACCACGTCTTCAAGGATCTCCCCCTTTTCGAACCAATGCATGATCCCACCTTGATCAACCACGCCTGCAAGAGCCTGTCGTACTTCAACCCTAAATACTCCAGGCACATCTGGCCCAGAACTAACACAACTATATCTCAGGAACAATTCACTTATCTCTGTATATATCCCAAGAAATTCTAAATCACAATATCCACATATATCCCAGGAAAATTCACTTATCTCTCTATATCCCAAGAAATCCTAAATCACTATATCCACATATATCCCAGGAAAAATTCACTTATCTCTCTATATACCAAGAAATCCTAAATCACTATATCCACATATATCCCAGGAAAAATCACTAGCAAGGAAATTCTTCTGCACCATGGCAATGCGCAGGTCCACTTCAGACAATACACTGACCATTTACATAACCCACTAAATATTTTCACCTTATTGAAAATTAAAATGACATTTAGACTTTTAACCTTATAGTAAAAACAAGAAAATTTAGGCCAAAGAAAAGAACAATCAATACTGGAACTGGTGAGCAAAAGTGTGTCTTCTCAACCCATGATGTTCATTCTTTTTGTGAAATACTAAACTTGAGAACAAAAAAATACTTTAACTTCTATTCTGCACATATCGCATCCTGGTGAAAATTCCCTACTCAGAGCCCTCTGCCCTAGGACAAGTTCCCTGCTTGCCCTAAGATCACCCCTTTCCAATGGGAGATTAACACTCATCTGGAGCATGTAAAATACTGGTCCTCAAATAACACACCTACCATCTTAATTTCGACACTCAACACTCCAAGAATGTAAACAACACTTTAGGTTTCCAATTTCATCACACTATAATATGTTCCCAAAATTCCAATATAAATCATCCCATAATTTATCTTCACCCCAAAAAAAATAACTCAACGCTGTAAAAAGGCTAGAGAAAAAATGTTTACAATTATTTTATCACCCACGACATCACAATAACACTGCTTTTCAATTATCACATGCCCAACTAAACTATTATCGATGCACCAAAATTCACTGTGCCCAACTATTAAACTAAATTTTTCCGATACATCAAAATTTACTGGCCTGGGAAGTTGCTAAAATACCAGTCATGACAGCACAAAAAAAACATAAATGAAAGCATTTTCAACTCCCCTCTCTTTTTTTTTTTTCTTTTTTTCTGAATTCGTACCTGAGTAACTAATACATTTTAATTTTGAAAGCTGAACGACGACACAGCCAAAATCAGAGGGAAAAAAAAACTTGCTCTTTTTCTTTTTGTTTCTTATGCTCAGCTCGAAGTTTAGGTACCCTGCGTGGGATGTTATATATCAATACAAAAAGATATGAACTAAAACATTACCTTCGAGCTGGCGTTCTTTTTTTTTTTCTTTCTGTTTTCACCACAATTTACAGTCCTGGCACAACCACATTCTCGTTAGAATTTCTTTTCTCTGTTTTCTTCCTCCCAGTTCCCTTCCTTAAACGGTTAATAGCAGAGGTAACCATTTCCGAAACCTCGGGATGAGATGGAACCTTTGAGGCAGGCCTCCTTTTCGGAGTATCAGCCGAGGGTGAAGCTGTAGAGGCTGGGCCCATTCTTTCCGGAATTTCCATAAGGGAGAAGGCATGTCCCCCTTCTTTTCCTTAGCGACATTGTCCCAGCCTGCCGCCATTTTGTTCCTCAGGGCGAGGTTCCCGGCCGGCGGAATGCCGCTTTAACTGCGTTCTACATCGTCAAAAATTTTTTAATAGGCAGCCCAGATCCAGAGTGTCCCCTTGTGGTGGACTGGTGGTCAGCAAGATACTGCCATGGAAAAAACTCTTTTTTTCTCTGTGGTTCTCTCCCGCCAAAAGGCGAGGAGAAAAAAAAACTCCGCCGTCCCCTCTTTCTCTGACGTCCAGCAGCAAGACAAGAGCAAAAGTGACTCTCAACGGATAAAAACTCTGGGGGTGCTTGAAAACCGCTGACCCCTCTCATTGGTCGAAACTTCAGCCTAGCAACTCACGGCTTCCCAACGGACTTTTCACTCCCACGCCTCGAGTGACCTCTGACCTTCACACGTGTAGACCAAGCTCTTTTTTTTTTTTCTTGACCCTGGGGTCTAAAAATAGATTTCATTGCTGAATTCCCTACCCCAAAAGACGATAAGATGTTACTTTTGTGCGACTTTGGAAACAGGAACGCAAAAAATGGCGAATTCTTGCTTTGCAGAAAATCACTAATTTTAATTTTTTTTTTTTCTTTTCTCTCGTTCCGTGATGTGAAAGTAAAATTAATTTTGATTCTCTGAGCTGCACACCTACTCGCCTTTTCCTATTGCGATAAAAGAACAGATAAAATAATTATTTTCAAAACCCCAAAGTCAGTTAAATCAAATATTATTCTTTTTTTTTTTTTTCTTTTCACCAACATGAAATTTTGTTTTCCTGGTTGTGATTAAGACAAGCGAATTTTGCGCATGAATTCCCCTGCCTTTCAACCAGGAATTTTCTTCTAACGTATGTCATGGAAGAAAATTTTTGCATTAATTAATCTCCGATAAACCAACAGAAAGATTGATCAGGTCTCTCTGAAATTCACCAGAGGTTAAAATTTTCGCCATGACAGAACTATTAGTGTTTAACGAAGTTGTTGTTGTGTCCGACAGGTCAGGATGTTTAACATCTGACACAGACTTTTGATTGCGAATTTTGGTGTGGCGCTTTTATTTTTCAGCATGCCATTATTCTTTTTCCCTCCTTCCGTCTGCTTGCGACATTTATACAGCGTGCCCATACACAAATTCATTCAACCTTTTCAGTAAAGACAATAATAGTCCAGCTTCGTGATTATTATTTTTTATTTGACTGAAGGTTTAACAACCAACGTGAGCAACTCAGTGGGCTATAAGCAGTCGCCCGTCCCTAATGTTGGGTCACTGATTCAAGGGAAGGGAGAGAGCCAGTGCCGTAAGACCAACACAACATCCATGCCTCACCGGGATTCGAACCCGAACCCATCACGAACGAATGATCGTAAGCCAGCACTTAGACCACTGCGCCACCGGGTCGGCCAGGTTCATGATGACCATCACGACTGCACCCTTTTTCAGTCGTAAAATGTGAGGCGGAAGTCCACTCATGTCGATCGTGTGCAAAAATTCCACTGGATAGCGCACTCTTTCACTCTCATCTTCAGTCACAACTGTGTTCGTATATGTTGTTGGAATGAGATTCGCGTTGCGAATACTCTTTATTCTCTCTTGTCTGAGACATACATATACATGTAGTTGAGACCCTTTGATCGCTCACGCCTTCCAGTGGCCAGGAGATGGGATATTTTTGAAAAAGTTGCTTGCCCAAACTGCCCATAGCACGTCGCACACACGGGTTGTGACAGAAGGGTGTAAGGTACCAGTCCCGTGGGGGAGGCAGATCCCCACAGGTCTCTAGACCGAATCTGTCCGAGTGGAAGACTGTGGTTTCCGGTGACTGACGGGCAAGCTATTGCAGCGCCGTCAGGGATCCTATGAATCCCAAAACTTTCGAGAGAGTTCAAAGTTTCCCTGCGAAGTCAACACTTTGACGGTGCAGGTATAGTCATCAGCTAGTATTACGTTTTATTTATTTATTTATTTTTCTGCGGGAGAGACATTCTGTTAAGGGTAAATATGTAAGTATGTAATAAAGTATTTACTTACTTTAGGACTGATCATAGAACACCAGGCACACACCAAGTCTGACACTGAACTGAGTGCCTGATGTAGATAAGGGCTGCATGCTTCTCCCATAGACTTTACATGGGAACTTTACCACCCCACAATGCCCGAACCGTTGCTCGAATCTCAGTGTTTTCTCTTCGACTGGCACATCTACGTGGTAAGACCTCTGTTTTGATGCCTGAACTACACTATATTTTTACGTTCTGCCGTTCTCTCAAAATAGGTCTCACAGTAAAAAAGACTTTTAGAATGAATATATAGATGGCGCAACTCAATATGTACATTCTAAATATTTTCACTAACAATGGTCAACGGAATGTTTATTTACATCTTTACATAATGGGAAACGTCTTACCTACGTGAACAAACTGGATAGAATGAATATTAAATTGTATATATATATATACATCACACAGTTTAACAGCATAACGCAAGCAGGTCTTTGAGAGTGTTCGCTGTTCCGATGAGAAGAACTTTGATACAAATGCCTGCTAGCGTAGCTTTGCACTACGGTTCGCTCAGAAAGAAGACTTCGCACTTTGGACTACCTCAGTCCCTTCAACAGCGCGTGAGTCAACCGCAGGCGATCGAATGTCAACTGCACGCTTCTCCCATAGACTTTACATAGAAACTTTGCCGCCCCGCAACGATCGAACCGTTGCCCCAATCTCATTTTTCTCTTCTACTGGCACATCTACAATACATGATAAGACCTTTATTTTGATACCTCAACCAAATAAGACTCACAGTAAAAAACCTTATAGAATTAATATATACTGTAGATGGTTGGCAACATAATATAGCAGCAATAGCAGCACCCATAAAGTTTTTTCTTTCTGTTCTTTAGGTGAGCGTTCCTGCTGAATAGGAGGAGCATTTCATCCATAATGGCTTCCATGCAAGGAAAAAGCAAGGTGCGTGTTGTGGTTCCATGAGACCAAATCGGCGGTTACTGTCATTTCAGAAAAGAGTACCCAAAAAAGCATAAAAACTTGGTATGAAAAGTTTAAAGCGACGGGTAGTGTTGGTGATCTCCCCCGAGCGGCCCGACCTCCGGTTGTGCAAGAGACAACTGCGGCTGTTCAGGAGACGTTTATACGAAGCCCCAGAAAATCCATTCGTCGTGCTTCACAGAAAACTGGGATTCTTCGTGCCATGGTTCTCAAAATTAAGGTACAGATCGTTCAAGCTCTTCAGCCTGATGACAGGCCTCGCTGTGCTGCATTTGCGACAGAGATGTTGCAGCGCGCAGCTCATGATTCTCATTATCTGCACCGTGTCTACTTCTCAGATGAAGCCACGTTCCACGTCTCTGGTACAGTAAATAGGCACAATGTGCTAATCTGGGGATCAAAAAATCCCCATTACGTCATCGAACAGCAGAGGGCTAGCCCGAAAGTGAACGTATGGTGTGGCCTGGTGCATGGCAGAATCATCTTCCTTTTTACAGAGCCCACGGTGACATGTAACGTGTACCTGGATATGCTGGAACTTTTTGTAGCACTTCAGTTACATGCACTACAACTTTCGGTTATTTTCCTATAAGACGGTGCCCCACCACATTGGTCAATAATGATTCGTGAGTACTTGAATGCTACATTTCCGGACAGATGGACTGACCGCGACGGCCCCATGACATGGCCACCTCGATTTTCCGACATAACTCCTCTTGACATTTTCCTGTAGGGTTAAGTGAAAGACCAAGTTATCTCTAGCAGTGGTCCGGATGTCGAGACGTTAAAGAGTAGAATAATGGACGTCATTGGTTCTGTGCCTCCTGAGATGTTAAACAAAACATGGCGTGCAATCGAATATCGCTTAGATGTCCTCCGGACCCCAAATGGAGCCCATGTGGAAGTGTACTGACACACTATTAAAAACTTTACTTGTGCACCATCATTGTCGTGCAATCCCTTTCTTGCACCTGTAATACATTTTTTATATTAATTTTTGTAATGTGGGAAAGACTTTACGGACACCCTGTATATTCGCATCCATAAATCGTATTGCAGAAATTGCACCGGATTTGCTTCACGCACTATCGAGTTTCCGTGACTTATAGTTTTCCCACTAGGTTGCGTATATTCACCCCAGGAATAATATCTACACTTCTAGAAGACGAGCTGGAAAAATTATTTTTGTATTCTTTAGTTGTTACACGAAACTTTATATTTTTTGCTTCCCACGATGCAAAGTTACTCCGCTACGTGGTGTAAGAATATATTTCCACGAGGTTACATAAATTAATATCTACATTTTTTTTTTTTTTCGATTGGAGGTTTAACGACTACCGTGAGCAACTCAATGGGCTATAAGCAGTCGCCCGTCCCTAATTTAGAGTTACTGGTTCCAGGGAAGGGAGAGAGCCAGTGCCGTAAAACAAACACAACATCCATGCCCCGCCAGGATTCGAACCCTGACGCTTTTCGGACGAATGATCAGAGGCCATCACTTAGACCACTGAGCCACCGGGGCGGCCTAATATCTACATTTGGCATTGTATCTCGGTTAAAAAAGCTCTATTTGAAGATTTCATTTTAGCCCCAGTAGTTGGGATCACAGACAAAATTTTTCATGTAAAAAATATCTCCGCTCGATGGCGTGTATTTAGATTTCAATTTATTGAATTGGAAAGGAAGTAATTAATGTCTGCACATGCAAGGCAGCAGAAAAGTGCTAATTAACATATATACAAGTACAAATCAGTCCAAAATGTAGTCGCCATCGTTTTCCACGCCCTGCTCCCATCGTCTCGGCAGCTGTCGGATACCGTCCCTGTAGAATTGAGGTGGTCTGGAAGCAAAGAAGTGAGTAAGTGCGCGTTCGGCATCGTCCCGGTTGGTGAACCGGTGTTCGTCCAGGAAATGCTGCAATGACCGGGATATAGGATGAGTGCGGCAGCAGCTCTCAGCCCAGGCCCCTGATCTTGTGACGTCATCCATGCTGCGTGAGGTCTCCCTCCATCCTTTTGTAGAAGGAAGTCCTTGCGGTTCAGCGCTGGTCGTTTCAACGTGAGCGATGCGTGCAGGTCGTCAAGCTGACGGCAGTACACATCGACGGTGATAATGGTGTTCACCAGTAGCAGCTCAAAAAAATAAGACAAGACACTCCGCACATCTCATCAAACAGATATCAAGACCTTACGTGGGTGCAAGCCGGCTTTGGAGGTCGGCACGAGCTTATGTTTTGAATCCAACCACTGTTTCCGGGCGATGACGTTGTCATACATGACCCACACTTAAGCGATTGCTTTCTGCTTAATTGTGAGTCTCCCCTCTCACCCAAACTCCCCTCTGGTGCCCCTTCCGAAACTGACCCAGCTGCGTGATAATGCTCATGTGGGGAGTTTTCATATGTTCAGCCAACTTCCGCGTGGGTCTGTCTCCACTAAGGTCTTTGGCATACCCATATCCACTTTAATACAGACATTTGACGTGGACCAGAAACATCAAACAGAGGCCATCGCTCTTTCCAAGTTTATGATGTTCCTGGTGCACGTCAAATGTCTGTATTAATTATTCATTTGCCTTCTAATGGTTTGTTCAGTTGCTGCTTACCATCTTTGGTGAATCCCCAACACTGTGCAGGGCTCCAAGAAGCAACCTGCGAAATTGGCTTGGCAGTTAGAGTGTGTGTGTGAGTCTGGAGGAATTCGAGGCCGCTGTGGTGCAATGGAAGCATATCCGGGGCGTAACTGGAAGACCCTGGGTTCGATTCCAGGTGGTTTCCGATGAGAATTTTTCCATGACTAACTTATAAACGTGGAAAGAGCGATGACCTCTGTTTGATGTTCCATATCCACTGTTGTGGGTCTTCCGGCTTTGGGATTGTCAGACAGGTCAAAATTTTCTTCTCGCAACCATTCGAACCAACGACAGCACGGACGATGTGATATGGCATTGAGGTACACACCGGTAATGTTCCTTACGGCACTTGCGGGGTGCTACCGCGGCGAAACTCATACATCATGGAATGGCGGATGTGCTCCTTGTTTACTTCCATGTTGGCTGACGCTTACACTCTTCGCCTTCTGACAGCTAACTGTGCCACTGACTTAAGCCACTTACCTGCTGATGTCATGCCGGTGTGCTGCACGATCTCAGTGGCCAATGTGCGCCGTTGCCTCGGCTTCGACTCCGGGTACTTCGGCATCAGACATTACTTTCTTTCCAACCCAATAGTTCAATGACATCTCCATTTTTTACGCTTTCCAACCGTAGGTTGAAGAAGCGTATTTGCTCCAGCTTTGTCCGTCTGTCCGTCCGTCCGCACGTCATTATTTGTGCGTCATTACTTGCGTAAATATGGTTCGATTTCGATGAAAGTTTAGTATGTGGTAGGGGACCACCTGGGGACGAACCCTATTAAAAATAGGCGAAATGGGGTCAAAGGTCAGGATTTAGGAGCGGGATGCATTCCACTGCTCTTATGCATCATAATTTGCGTAAATATGGTTCGATTTCAATGAAATTTTAGTATGTGGTAGAGGACCCCCTGGGGACGAACCCTATTGAAAATGTGGAAAATGGGGTCAAAGGTCAGGACATAGGAACGGGATCCATTCCATCGCCCTTATGCATTATAACTTACGTAAAAATGCTCCGATTGAGACAAAACTTTATCAAGTTTCCGGAAGTATACTTTACCGGTTCTGTTTAATATCCCTGAAATGGGGTCAAAGGTTAGGTCATAGGAGCGAGATTTATTCTACAGCCATTTTCCTCATAACTTGAGTAATAGCTTGAGTAATGATTTCTGGTATGTTGGAAAGCGTATCATAATGAATGCATTATGATACGCTTTCCAACATACCAGAATGTGCTATCCTTTTCTCAGCATGTGCTATCCTTTATAGAATATGCGTTAGCCTTTATCAGCATAATGTACAACATACTATCGGAATTTTGGTGTTTGTTTGCATTTGGTAATATATCTGCTCTTCGAAATTCCTACTTGAAAAATTCTTTGGGCATCCGATAGGAGTATCCATTTCGCATCTTACTGATTCAAATTTTTCTCGCTGAAGGACGCAAGGTTCATATCTTTTATTCGACAATATCTCAATTTCCACAGGTAGGACTCTTCAATCCGATATTAAAACTATTCATATTTTACAGGTATGGATAGTTTTAATATCGGATTGTCGCAATTCAGATGGCAGATGTTATTGGGGCGCTGAAAGAAAGTATAAAAGCAGAAACAACGTACTTGACCTATAAAAACAGTCACTAGCGGCGTAAATATACACTTCTGCCAAAGGGTGTTCACGTTCACTTTGAAAATCTCTGGTTCTCTGGAAACGATAAAGTCTTTAAAATGCATGGTAAGCAGCTGCGTCATTGTTGAAGGTCATCTTGGACAGAAAACGGTTCAGGTGCCGAAAGAAGTGATAGTCCGTTGGTGTAAGGTCTAGAGAGAAAGAGTGGGTGTGACAAAGTTTCATATCCTATCTGGTGGTCTTTCGACATGGTCATTCATGAGACACGGGGGGCGAGAGCAATCATGAAGCATCAGGACACTGTTATATTCTCCGTTATTTTAAAATATTTATTATCATAATAATCATATGTTATAAACAAATATTTAGCTCAAACCAATTCACCATAGTTATCTTCAAACGTTAATCGGTACCAACGTCACATTCCAATACGGAACACGTTTTAAAGTTATGAACAATGGCACACGTGTTAATGCTATTCACTGGAACACGTGTTACTGTCATCAATGTTAAATACAAGGTGTTAATTTTATTGTTATATTTATTATTATGAACAAATTATAGGTGCATCAATTACAGATCATTTACCGATTAAATTTACTTTATTGTGCCTTTTTATAACTATGGGACTTTTGTTCTACAGTGATCGTATATGGACAAAAACGTGCCCCTTATATGTACTGGCATATAATAAAGCACGGCGTTGTGATTCACCTTTATCCCGTCACTGGAATGGTGGGGGAGTAAAGGTGCCGCTCGTGAAAGAAATCAGAAACATAAACACATATCTTAGTTTACACATACCTTAACTTATGTCTTGTGTGGTTATAAGGAAAACAAACAGGAATCTTATGTGGTAAGTAATCAAAATAGTTTAATACGAGAGAATTAGGAACACTAAGGTATAACGTGCGTGGGTGCAGCCGTTAACAATACCTTACACATAAAATTTACTCTTATTACGATTTTTCTCTATAACGTCTCCGATCATTTCTGCATACATCTATCTATATATATATAAGTGCAAAGCTTAGTGATTCATTTTTCTTCCAGTTCCTTTTCTCCTATGCTTTACCTAAATGTTTTACCTAGCTAACTGGGTTTTCATTGTTTTATCATGACCAATACACACGCCACGTGCTCTGAATAGGGTTATGAATTAATTTAAGCAAGTACATGCAATAACAGGGAAAAGGAAAAATAACTTAACTGGTATTTCCATATGTCTTTCAGGTTTTCAATCCCAATCTTTATATAATTGTCATCGCTGGCAGTACTTCATCTATCTCTCGTCACATCGCTCGACGATCCGCTATCCACGTCTGTGTTTCGCTGCTCCTCGAACTCAACTCCTCGTGACCAGTGAAGACCTTCTGAGCTTCACCTTGTCCGCGGATGCCAAGGTCACTTGACCAGTCTGGAATTCATCTAATCCGTCCGGGGAACGTCACTTCGCTCCCTCCTTGGGAACTGACCCTTCAACTTTTCCGACCCCCTATATCCCCTGGGGCTATCTATGCACGTGCATGTTGGACTAAATTTATTTTAAATAATTTTATTTCCAACATTCCTCCCTTACCAGATGTAATCTTTATGGGGTCCAAAAGGAATGCTGGGGGAAACTACACGCACGGATAGACTACTCCATCCTTACCTAGTAATCCTCTATCTTTTTCCTCATGTGCACTTATATATACATATAGCAATGAAATTATATAAAATATTCATAATCACACATATACACAATACACTTTTCAAATACAAAAATTAATTAACTGTTACGGTCCTGCACCCACAATACATATCTAAAAAATATCAATTCAGTGATACTGCTGGCATCTGAAGCTTACATTAACGTGTCGTTTAGTACACTTTGAGCTGTTGCTGACCAAGTATCAGTAACACATTTAACTGCCAAACGCTTTTCCGCTTGTTTGTTTGCTTTTATATTCAAATTTATTTTTTTTATTGTCATTGTCCACGTCCACCGATTCTTGAGTTTTATTATTTGACTTAATTTTTTTTTCTGGTGGAAAGTAAGACAAGGTGAAATTGTTTGATTTACGTTCAGTTCTGCGATTCACACACAATTCACACAAAAAGTTATCAGACATCAAACCAATATCACTGGCAGTTCGCAGTATTTGGAGAACATTGTCACCTGATTTGTGCTTTTTATATGCTGGTAATAAAATTAGCTGTAGAACACTTTGCTCTGTACGTATATGTTTATCTAGTATTATTCGTCCACAGTCACCTATAACATATGTTATTCACCAAGGTCTCTTTGACCTGGAACACAATAACAGCAAAATCATTTCACCTGTGTTTTATTCATCTCTGCATGCGCCCTCATTGACACTGTCCTTTGTGCTTTTAAACACCACACCGCTCATTGGCCATACCGTTTTCACTACCTGTTGACCACATAGCACAACAAAGTCTTCGCTGTCAATGTAGCACTTTATTTAGTCTGTAGGTCATCCACATGAAAAAATGCGTTGCATTCACAGTAATTACGACCGTCTTTGGATACACCAGCACGCTTACATTACGCATGCCACGTGCGATCCGTTCATTATTTTCAAAAGCTTGCATCATTACTTGAATATCCTCCTGTTGTTTGAGTTTGGGAAAAGAAAACGGTGTTTCAATCACTGCTGCACTCTAGTTCCCGTAGGAAGCATAGTTCTTTTGTTCACCAACGCATGGTTCTTTTTGTTCACCAACACGTGGCTCTTTTTGTTCACCAACACGTGATTCTTTTTGTTCACCAACACGCGATTCTTTTTGTCCATCAACACGTGGTTCTTTTTGTTCACCAACAAGTGATTCTTTTTGTCCACCAACACGTGATTCTTTTTGTTCACCACCACATGGAACACACTGACTTTACTCACACTTTGATTTATTTTTTTTTCTATAACCTTCTCTCTTCCCCTGATTACGCACTGTACCGCTCTGTCATTACCCAGACTAGACGCGGCAGTGTGATCCGTCAATCCAAACAAAGTCAACTACCCAGTGGTTTAATTTTCATTTACCCTTATCTACATTCATTATCATTATTATTTTTTTCCAGAATAGTTGTATATCTAATATCTTAGATTTACACTATTCTTTCCTTCCCAAGCAAAGATAGATCCGCTCAACCCAATCAATCATTACCTTCACGCTGCACCTAAACATTATTAACATTAATATTTAAAATTACACTTGCCAATATCACTATTAAATTTTTATTTGACGAATTTTTCGTGCATACACCTCCACAAGAGATAACCAAGTGTTCCTGGGGGAATATTCAGATATAACATAACGTTAGTTAACCAGTTAAGAATTTTTTTTTTTTTTTTTTATGAACTAACCACACACAGACTTGAAACATACTTGAAATACGGACTGAAAATAATATCCGAACTCGAGAAAATTTTATACATATATATTACACAAAATACTAGTGAATTTTTCCACCTTTTGCTTTAATATTAAGAGATATGCTAATCAAATGTAAAAAAAAAATTCTTCCTCATCTAATAACTTCCGTTTAAAATGCTGGGTTATTCACTTGGATAAATAAATTTGTGGTTCGGATCATTTTTTTTTTTTTTTTTTTTTTTTTTTTTTTTAGTATCAGTTCATATTATTGATCTGATGCCTAGGATTTGGAATTTTTTCTCTTGGGCGTAATTCATACCTATGCGTGGGGTTTTCCTGGTGCCTGTCATCAGTTTCCTTATTGTGCATGTTCGGGAGTTCTTCGTTGATTCCTGGCTCAACCCACAACTGCTCCCAGTCGTACACTATGGTTTCGTCACTTTCTTCACCGGCGGACTGGTGTTCTCTAATCCGCTTAGGGCTGGTGTGCACTCCTGGAGTACTTGTGAGTGGGGTGCTGTTGTTTCGGTGTTCCTCCCTATGCACATCAATATTTTGCGAGGCCCAAAAATTAACCGGATTAAATTCGTTGTCCGAATCGTTCGTGCTGTCGCTGAATGATTGAGTAGGGAATTCTTCGTCCGAACTTAGATTCTCTTCGGTTTCCTTGTGGAATTCTAACGATGGTTTCCTTGGCGGGAAGGTCGTAATTCGGTCTATGTGTACCGTTTGCTCCACGGTTCTCCCCGTAGTTGACCGAATTTTTACATTAACTGGGGTGGGGAATGATAATATTTCCCACGGCCCTGAATTGAATTTAGTCAATTTTCTGGATCTTCCGATTCGGGTTTTGGGCGTATACAGATATACTAGTTGTCCTTGTTGCAGATTCTTATGCTTGCAATGCTTTAATCTATATGCTTCTTGCTTTTCTGCTGCCGTATACAAATTCTGTTCTAATAAGTTATATGCTTGTCTTAACCTGGCTACTAGGTTTTCAGAATAGTCGTCATAGGCGAAATACTGTTGTCTTGGGGGTTGGTTGACTAAATCGATTGGGATAGAGATATCCCTGCCATATAGCAGATATGAAGGAGCAAATTTCGTCGCGCTATGAATGGATGTCCTGTATGCGAGCAAAAATGCCGGGATATGGACATCCCAATCACGTTGATTCTGGGCAACGAAATGTGATTAAAAAATATACGATCACTGTAGAACAAAAGTCCCATAGTTATAAAAAGGCACAATAAAGTAAATTTAATCGGTAAATGATCTGTAATTGATGCACCTATAATTTGTTCATAATAATAAATATAACAATAAAATTAACACCTTGTATTTAACATTGATGACAGTAACACGTGTTCCAGTGAATAGCATTAACACGTGTGCCATTGTTCATAACTTTAAAACGTGTTCCGTATTGGAATGTGACGTTGGTACCGATTAACATTTGAAGATAACTATGGTGAATTGGTTTGAGCTAAATATTTGTTTATAACATATGATTATTATGATAATAAATATTTTAAAATAACGGAGAATATAACATTTTTAAGAAAACTTTTGCATGATGCATACAACAAAAGAAAATAATGAACTGCTACACATGAAGAAAAGAAAACCCATTCAATCCGTACTGCGACGGGGGAAAATACGTGACAGCACGAATGGCTCAAAAGTCACGGCACCAATGTCCGCGGATGCCACTACGATGTCGTCAACATAACATAGGATTGAAAACTGATTTAATCCAATTAATAAGGCATCCATTAACCTTTGAAACGACGCTGCCGAATTTTTCAATCCCATTGGCGACCTTTTATATTGAAATAGTCCACGATGTGACGTAATAAATGCTGTCTTATGGCAATCTTGGGGGGCAATCTCCTGTTGATGAAATCCCTTGGTTAAATCCAAAGTAGAAAATATGTTATTTCCCCTTAATTGATCTATTACTTCGTCGATTCTGGGCAGAGGATAAGAACATGGAATGGTAACTTTATTAATACCTCTCATGTCAATACACACGCCACGTGCTCTGAATAGGGTTATGAATTAATTTAAGCAAGTACATGCAATAACAGGGAAAAGGAAAAATAACTTAACTGGTATTTCCATATGTCTTTCAGGTTTTCAATCCCAATCTTTATATAATTGTCATCGCTGGCAGTACTTCATCTATCTCTCGTCACATCGCTCGACGATCCGCTATCCACGTCTGTGTTTCGCTGCTCCTCGAACTCAACTCCTCGTGACCAGTGAAGACCTTCTGAGCTTCACCTTGTCCGCGGATGCCAAGGTCACTTGACCAGTCTGGAATTCATCTAATCCGTCCGGGGAACGTCACTTCGCTCCCTCCTTGGGAACTGCCCCTTCAACTTTTCCGACCCCCCTATATCCCCTGGGGCTATCTATGCACGTGCATGTTGGACTAAATTTATTTTAAATAATTTTATTTCCAACAACACCATGTCAATTGACCAATACTGGCTGCTTTCTGCACAGTTTCTCATGCATTTGTTGCAGGTCGTAACAATATCGTTACTCTGTAATGGTCTGACCAGGTCTCAAGAATGAATGGTGGATCACGCCTGCAGAAGACCACCATTCAGTGATCATCACAATCTGTGTGACCATCACGGGACGAGCGTCATTATGAAGCATCAGGACACCATGTCATTTGTACAATGCTGGCTGTTTTCTGCACAGTCTCTCATGCATTTGTTGCAGGTCGTTATAATATCGTTCGGCTGTGATGGTCTGACTAGTTCTCAAGAATGAATGATGGATCACGCCTGCAGAAGACCACCATTCAGTGATCATCACTATCCTTGTGACCATCAGGACACCATGTCATTTGCCCAATGCTGGCTGTTTTCTGCACAGTCTTTCATGCATTTGTTGCAGGTCGTCACAATATCGTTTGGCTGTGATGGTCTGATTAGGTCTCAAGAATGAATGATGGATCACGCCTTCCGATGACCACCGTACAGTGACCATCGTCCCTATCTTTGGAAGCACGGCTGGCCTTGGCATGTTGCTGGGCGTTTCATCGGCATCCAGCCACTGAATGGAGCATCTACGATTATAGAAAAGAACCCACTTCTCATCAGTTGTCACAACGCGGTGCAAAAATCTTTCCCTTTTGTTCCTGTTAAGCAGAGAAGAGCACATTTCGAGGCGAAATTGCCTAATGTTCCTCGATTAGGGTATGCGGCACACACTGAGCAAGTTTTTTTTCACTTTAACTACGACTGCAACGTGCCACGACTCTTGAATGGTGGACGTCTAACATCTGTGCTATCTTCCGTACCGTTTGGCGTAGATCCGATTCAACAGAATGGTCGCAGCATTGTGACCGCGGGATCAATTTAGAGGCTCGCATCACCTGGCCGGATTTTGTGCACCAACGATGCATGGTCCACGCGTTAGCTGTTTCCCTCACCAAATTCTGCGTTCAGTTTCTTGCTGTCCCGGACGCGGATTGTTCCAGTTTGAACTCATAAAGAAAAATTACGCGTTTTTGACTTGGCTCCACGACCTACTTACACTTCACCGTGCTCTTTACCATCAGTAACCACACAGAAATTGACGATCCTATTGCATAGCCCACAGTCCATAGTGTCATGCAACGTATCGGATGCGCAATCAATGTGCATTTGCTGTACAGCGCTATGTGGCAATAAATCAGGAATTGGTCATTTCAAGTCAACAACTCAATAACAATCAATCACTATAAGCAGGATAGTGGACGTACTGTTCTCTCACTAAGACGATGTGAGGAAGTCGAGTCCTGGGTCATTATTGCCCACTGTTATTGTTTGTGAGGAAGAGCAAGCAATTGTTAACCTGTGCAATGGTTGTAACCTTGGCACCTATGGTATCCTTATAGAGTTTAACAATCATTTTGTGGACTTATTTCAAGTGCTTCTTTGTGTAGTGTTTTTTATTGGGGTTTTAACGATCACCGTGAGCAACGCAATGGGTTATAAGCTATCGCCCGTCCCTAATTTAGGGTAACTGGTTCCAGGGAAGGGACAGAGCCTACGCCGTAAGACAGACACAACATCCATGCCTCGCGGGGGTTCAAACCTGGATCCTTCACGAATGAATGGTCATAAGCCAGAGCTTAGACTACACTGCGCAGTGTTTAACCACGTGCTGTGAACTCGGCAGTTTTCCACGATTACGAGTTATGATTAGATAGTCCTGACACAAAAACGACATATGAAATGATGGAATATGCTGATCAATCAGTAACTTCCGATTACTTTTGGCGGCGGATTAAGGAATATAGGTGTGTCCGAACATCATTACATTTTCCTGGCTAGAAAGTGTTGTTTAGCGCAGGGGTTTGAATAAAAAAAGCAACGGCTGGAGAACAGATTCAAAGGAAAATGCCGACCCGCCTGGAAACATGGTCTCTCTCATACGCACGGTGATTAGGTTGAACGATATGACGTGAGGTACGGAAAGAAACATTTTCATTTGAAGCATTCTGACTCGAAGTCACGCCTCTGTCTTCCTGTGGTAGAGCCTCTACACATGTCACGTTGCTCTCTGTTGTAGGTGCTGAAGGCTTGACACTGCGTTTCTCATTCGTCAACGAATTGAACTCGAGTGGGAATTTTTAACTTTATTCTGACATGCTCATGACTTAAGGGCAATAGACTTCTCGCAGTTGGCGATGCATCTCAGTTGAAGACGTTTTCTGTGCCCAGAGAAATCTAATCACCGCGCACGAGGAGATCACGTTTCCAACCTGGTCGTCATTTTAACTTGAAACTGTTTTTTTTTTTTTAATTCAAACTCCCGTGCCAAACAACGCTTTCTAATCAAAAGAGTATTAAAACGTTGGGGAATATCGATTTCCGTATCCCTAATCGGGCGTAAAATGTCGTCGGAAGTCATTTATTAAATAGTTTATACACTGTTAAAAATTTTATGGTAGGTAGCACCAAAAAGTGGTGTTACACCAGCTGCACCACTTTCTGAGAAAAGATACACCATTGTGTGGGACAAACAAAACGCAACAACATGGTGCAACTTCACAACACGTTATGATGCAAAGTTGCGCCACATTTGGTTCAACTTTGCACCATGTTTTTGAGTTTATTTTGCACCACAGAACGGTGTATCTTTTCTCAGAAAGTGGTGCAGCTGGAGTAGCACCACTTTTTGTTGCAACCTACAGCAAAATTTTTTAACAGTGTATGTATCATTTGTATGCACGTTGCGTATGTAATTTAAGATTGCTTCAATGCGTGTTTTGAAACATTGCACAATTTTGAGTCAGTACAACGCTTTGCAGAGGCGGGTTTAAAAATTATAGTGCCCTTAGCCAAGAAAATGCATTTTAATATCAAAAATGTATATTCACTTTAAATTTGACACTTACTGTAAAACTCTGTAACAGCAATCAGGAGCAGTTCATGGTCGCCAAGTGCCCCCCCTCCGCAAAAAAAAGTCTACTTGAAATTACTACTTCCGTGGTGTATAACGCTGATTCGTGTGTTAAAGAAGAATGAACACTTCATATGGTCTTGACTAAATGAGTAATTTTGATACCCTTTCTTAAGAGTGTGAGGCGTATACCTCTGTCTAACCTTTCTTTTGAGTTTTTGTTCTCTTGCGTAAATGTTAGTTACTTCTCGTTAAACGTTTGCTCACTGAACGATACATTACATCCCCAAAGAGCCTTTCAGTTTAGTAACACATAGTGATTCAGAGCTACTTAACAATATCAACATTGAGACTGCAGGGGCGTACTGATGGCACCCGCAGTGCGTGAGGGGGGGGTTAAAAGAGCCTCTGACCTGAGCAAAAAGATTTTATAAAATGTTTGCGGAAACTTCGTATGAAACTGGTTAAAGAAATATCCAAGAATTAAGGCAACTTTGAATAAAGTATTTAGACGAAAAGCTTTTTTTTTTTTTTTTTTTTTGCAGTAAATACTTAAAATCTTCAGAAATCATTTCCGTTGCTTTAGTTGATAAAAACTGGATGACTAGAAAGCAGCTATTCAAAAGAACTCGAGGCCCCTTTTCACAGCACTCGCAATGGTTTTAATGCATGTATGTTAACAAGAGAATCTGAAAGAGATTTTTATTGTCTTGGGCTTTCGGAATGTTATTTAGTGCATATTTTAATAATACGCTGGCGGAAAGTGAAAAAGAACGCCAAGAAGGAGACGTCTGATACCAAAGAAATTATACAGCATAATAACGGAATACAGAGGATAACGTGATCAAAACATTATAACAAAATACAGCTGTATTTGCTGGTAAACTGAAAAATACCATTTCCATGTAACATGGTTAGTACGAGGTTGAACCGCCATGAACTGCGTCACACTGTGCAATTCTGGCATGGAGTCTGTCGTACAGATGTTGGATGTAAGTTTGGGGTATTGAGTTCCAGGCATCCTCAACCTGGACGCGTAAATCGGGGATGGTCGTCGTGGAGACCGGATAAGTCGTTGTCCCATAAAATACCACACGTGCTCAATGGGGGATAAATCCGGTGGCCATGGAAGTTGTCTCACCCCCTGAAGTGCATGTTGCGTTGCACGTGCCGTGTGTGGGCGTGCGTTATCTTGCTGGAAAACACCACGATGGACCGACTTTACAAATGGCACAACAACGGGCTGAATTATGTTGTTGATGTAGGAGGTGCTGCTTAACGTACCCGGTACAAACACTAGCTGTGTACGGGAGTAATAGCTGATCACTCCTCACACCAAGAGACCAGGTGTAGGCCCTGTGTGTCGCTGGCGGATGCAAGAAGGGTGGAGACGCTCCCCTGTGTGTCTGCGAACACGCATACGGCCATCGGAGGCTCCCAAGCAGAATCTGCTGTCATCGCTGAATACGACAGATCGCCATTGCGCTCTCCAGTGCAAACGTTGGCGACACCACTGCAGCTGTTCCTGACGGTGGGCTGGAGTCAGAGGTACACATGCCAGAGGCACACGTGCACATAGTCCTGCATCCAGTAGACGGTTGCGGATTGTTCGCACAGTCACCTCAGATGCAACGGCAGCTGGGATTTGCGTCACAGTGGAAGTTCTGCTTGACAACGCCGCTCTCCCTATGCGTCGATCGGTCCGCTCATCAGTCCGTCTGTGACTCCCGGTTCCACGTCTTCTCCTGTGGGAATGTTCCTCCGACCATCTACGCCACCACCGATACTTCCCGTCCAATTCGCTCCGCAATACGACGACACGACCACCCGGCCTCGCGGAGTCCGACTAGACGACATCGCTCAAAGTCCGATAACTTCTGAAATCGTACACGTCTTTCATGTCCAGGCATTGCAGCTTCTTCAGGGTCTTCGCACGTGTCCATACGCCGACGACTGATTACATTCACTTCGCCGTACTCCTTAAATACCACCGACGATAATTTGCATATTATGCCGTGCTGTGGCGTAAGTGCTCACCGGTTGGTCCCGAAATTAACATCACACCTACGTAAACTCGACCCCATTAACATATGTAAATTTCATGATCGTCCGCCAATTCCTTCTTGGTGTTCTTTTTTCACTTTCCGCCAGTGTATATTCATTGTCTCGACTAGATTTAAAAAAAAAAAAAAAAAAAAATGAAAAATTTCAGCGATCAGGGGCTTGTCAGGCTAAAAATTTAGCCTTTCCCCCTGTCTCCTTGCTGTATATTTTAAATTGATACTGAAGGTGTTTTAGTCATATTGACAACATTTGAGTGTGAATTTGTTCCTGTATTTTATATTGTAAAGTATTTATCTTCGTAACATGAGAATTATATTGTTAAAACTGGAAAATTGTCTTACTTATATTGGTTTCATTGGTGTATTATATATTCTTGTTATTATAAACCTTATAGATTATGTGACATATTGTTCGTTCTTTTGGGTGTTGTATTGTGATATCGTACAGCAAAAGAGTTCTAATAAATAAATAAATACCAGTTCAATGAGCGGAATTTTTATACAAATGAATATAAAGTGTACAGTTGTTTGCAAATAGCTACGCATCCTTTAGAATATAATGAATTAAAAGGTGTTCTTCGTGGGAGCGAAAAATCAGAGACCTGTGTGATTTTTTTTACAACAGTCAAAAGATTTTTTTTTACTGTGTGCAAAACATTGTGGCATTATGTTCAGCGTGTTTTCCACATTCCAGAGTAATTTAAGTAGTTTCACGTTTTTTGTTCTACAGTTCTTATTCGTTACTTAGTTATTTTCTTACTTATGTCGTGACATTTCGTATAAATCGGAAAAGTCATTAGACACTGTCATACGGCAGTTGCATGTTTCGTGTGTGCAGTCGTGAGGCATTTCAAAAAGCTGGCCTTACTTCTTTAAAATAATAAAATTTGCATAATATGATTAACTTTGACGCAAGTATTTTGTAGTAATTTGTATCGGTATAAATCCAGGGCAATCATTTTGATTACAATGTACACAATTGTGCTTCACGTAATAAAGTGGAATAATTTTGATTTTACGAAAAATGCTCATATGTTCCAAAGAATTTGATTTATTAAAACCCCCATGAAGCCTAGTTAATAACATGGAAATTAAAATTTTGAGTAATTGAAAGCTAATATTTCATAAAAGGCCTTCGAAAACATTTTTCCGGGGGGGGGGGGGGGGCTCGAGTTCTTCCGGTTCGCCACTGAGTGTAGCGTACGCGTGAGGGTGAGAGCGAGAGAAACAGGAAAAGAGAAGGGGGGAGAGATAATTGAGAGAAGTAGCTGATGTACAATTGTTGAGAGATTTAGATACTACTGTAAATAGATACAGCGACTTATGAATCCAGATTTATTTACGAGCGTTAGTGTTCCTGAAACGTATGTTGTTAAATATATTAAATTTTGCATAATATGATTAACTTTGACGTAAGTATTTTGTACTAAAAACGAATCATCATCATTTGTAGAATTGAGATCGTTGAACGAGTATAATCATCGATGAATATAGCGTGAGTGACGACTCTTCAGTGGTGAACGAACAAAAGACGTGGAACGGTTTGTGAGTTATGTCATGTTCATTCTTTACTGAACATTTGGTTATAATTTTCACCAAGTGAGATTTATGTGCAACGAAGTTCGCTACGAACATATTTAATCTTTAACCATCATAAGTGTGAGACCTAGAAACATCATAATTCCTGTATGCAAAATTTTAAAACAGCCTTCGTTTTTTATTTTTGTATTTTTTATGTGGATAGGAAAGTAAGTCTCGATTAACGTGTGGATTTCAAAGAAGTTATATATCCTAGGTGGTGGTATTGCCATCCGAGTTTCGAAATAAAGCACTTGCAAAATCCCAATATCATGTTTTAAGATTTCTTTTAAAACTGAAACAGAGCAAATAGGGTAATAGAAATAAATCACAGACACCGTTATTATGGCTTCATTCAACAGTATTTTATTTATATCTTTTGTTCAGATCAATAAGACAGTTATGCATTGTTCCTACGTGGCCCTTGGAAAATGAAACACACAAAAGATTTTTTTCTACAAAGAAAAATCACAATTCAATTTAATGAAACCTATAATTTAGATTTCATGCAGGTATTCACAGATTATTGCACATCAGAATTAAAATATTTGTTAGAATACTGTTTCTTTTTAAATTTCTACAGACATTTACGTCGCCTTTAACAGCATGTTTTTCATCTCACAAATAATAATAAGAAAAAAAAACGACAGACACTGTTTTGAAAGTGACGAATGGCCGCTCTTTCATAATATGCTAACTAGAATCAGACAAATGAAATGGGAAAAATTGACATAGTGAAAAAAATGAATTCCAAAAAAAAAAAAAAAAAAAAAAGATTGTATTGCAATCCATATTTCAATTTTTTAATAAAATCTAATGCAAGCTTTTAAGTGGGAGAAGGATCTGTGTCTCGTGTGAAACATACATGGAAATTCTCGTCTTCCTTTTTCCTAGGAACAGTTTTCTGTGAACCAAAGTAGTTACTGCATTGTATTGAAATTTTTCTAAAGCTTAATTTTCATCTCAGAAGTTAGGCCAGCTAGGCTAAGTAGACTTTTACGAAAGCGCCAGTTCATTGTTGTTATGTACTGGACTTGTACTGGTTTCAAACAATGATTTTTGACTTGGAAATTTAGCCTTCGTAATCGTTCCTTTGTGGAAATATTGACGGAACTCCAGCATCTGCTTTTATACCCGCTTTAAAAAATCCAAAATTTAATTTTTCACACACCAGCACCATGTATTAATGATACACACACACACACACACACACATATATATATAATGAAAATTCATGATTCGTTCGATTGAAATTTAAATCCGGATCTACTATGATTTAGAAAAATTGTTTAAAATTTTTTGCTTGTCTTGTGGAAACCGTGCATTTTTTGAAAATGTCTGCTTACAAGTAAAGAAGCTTAACTGATTAGAGGAAACGGAGGGATAAATGGTACGGAAAATATTATTTGACCACGATGAATTATGAACGGCTTGGAAACGAGTTTTATGTTTATTATCAGTAACGGCTTAGTTGAACCCACAGGCTGAAAAACATGGATATCAATATTTAAAAAAAAAAAAAAAAAAAGACATTTAAGCTTCGAAAATCCGTAGAAAATTTTTCGCACTTTTGGAAATCGAACTATTTTTTTAAATGTTTGCTTCCAGTGAAGAAGCTTTATTGCATATAGAGAAAAAAGGAATAAAAAATGTAGGAAAACTGTTTGATTGCAATAAATAACGGATAATTTCGGAAAAGAATTTCAATTTCATTTTTTGCGGAATTTGAACTTTTTCGGCAGACGAACAAATGTTAATATTGACATTTAAAAAATGCTGAAATGCTCTAATGATCCAATTGGCAAGGGTAGAAAATGGTTAAAATAATTTTTTCTAAGGTAGAACAGTTTTTCATTCATCGTCCTAACTTTTCATGCACGTATTAAAATGCTCTATCGATAGTAAATTTTCATCAGTACTGAAGTTCACCGTCTCTAATTCCATTATCACGGGCACATAGATTTAAGAAAACGTAGTTTTGCACACTTGTTAAGATATCCGATTCGAAGAGCTCATCATGAAAATCTATCTACCGTAGAAACATTGAGGGGAACAGTTTATTACTATAAGACTGAACAGAACTCTTTATGAAATCCATTTTATATATCCATTTCTTTCAAAAATCAGTTTATCCTTTCATTGAAAAACATGTCAAAGGATAGTATCTGTTTTTGAATCAGTTAAAAGCACATAATTCACAGTTTGTTCACTAATGGCATTTTACACCAATTCGTCTTAAAAATATTGGTTACAATTGAAACATATTGTTAACACAGGTAAAACACACATTTTCAAGTGACACTGTAGTAGGCGATCAGTTATTACAATTTCCACTAATATGAAAAACCAGTATGTATATAACATGGTAAATAAATGTACATGTAAACTGAAAAAAAGCAGTGATTTTAATAGACAAGGAATTCAACAAATATTTGAAAATAATTTCACGTAACACTTTATTATCGTTCACGTGAATAAGTCTAATTTTATAGCAAAAAATTACACATTTTCGTGTAGTTTGATTGACAATTTTTTTTGTAACGCATTAATGAGCACTTAACATTTTAGTACCTAAACGTTGAATACTAGTCACCACGAACTATCGTTAACGATATATCCTCTTCTTGAACCACTGGTTACTTAAGAAAGAAATTACAGGAAGGGTTTCTTAGAAAATATTTCATATATGAGTCAGTCTCAATTTTTTTTGTTCTGTTACAAAATGTGGGCAATAATTTTTTTATAAAGAATTTAAGCAACCTTTACATAACTTCACTAGTTCAATTTTACATGGAAATAAAGAATTATAAAGAAAACCTATCGTAATATATGCAATCGAAGACAATACCTGATCAGATGTGTTCGTTCTTTCCGAAGTATAATATTGTTTTGTTATGCTGTCATCGGATAGACGGCGAGGCTATCTCGTTTAATAGGAAAAAAAAAACTCTTTGTTGAAGCTAAGAATCTACAAGAAATATTACACTGAAAATTTCTTAAAGATTTTTAATTTCTGTTTCTTGTTCTAGAAAATTAAGAGATGCAAAATGAAAGTAAACATGGGTCTCATCTTGCTTGTTTGGTAGATTTAAGTTCGAAAATTACCTTAACCACGCATTGCGTCTTTGGCGAGAGAAACTCACTTTTCGAGGATAACTGATTCATGTGTTTAATGTGTACTTTCTTAGTGGCTGAAATTTGAAATGTTCATAAAAATTACGATATTACATAAAAAAAAAATAATCTCAAAATTTCCCTTGCCTTACTCCAAGAAAATGCCCCTTTAAAAGCTTGAAAAAAGATATGAATAAATAGGCATTTATACGGCGTCGAGGCACGCTGCATACATTTAGCAAAGACCTTGCACTGCCTACCTGAGGAAACAGTTTCACATCTGCATTTCTATTAAAAAAAAAAAAAGTAGAATAGCCTTTAAAAATCCCTTTTGGCCTTCTGAGGCTAAGAGAATTCTTGATTAATCTAAGTGGAGGTGGTGTTAATAACAAAAGCTGGGCTCTAACTAAAACTTCTTTACCGTGCATATATATTTTACTAATTATGGCAAATTCTTACATATCTGAAGTAATTTTAATTTTCGAATTTTGTAAGCTGTGCTTAACAAGCCTGTGAGGATATCCATAATGATGCGTAAATTGGTACTTGTAATATTTGCGAGAGTATTATAACATATATTACTCGAATTTTATTGCGGTGTTATGTATTTTTTTTATGTGTTTTATGAATGATGACTATAGTTTTAAGTAACGGGGCAAATACGTTGTGTGTCAATAGGCAGCAGTGACCATGTGGCAAAGCAGAATCGTTATCCTTGTAAATTGGTCATCTTGGTTCTCAGTTTCGAAGAAAAGATGTCTTCAGATTGTATGAAGATATTCTATTGGCCTTCCACGCGAATGGAGGCTGTATGAAAGTAGTAATTAGAGGACTGTCAAAAAAGCTATCGTGGGGAAACCGTGCTAACCCCGTAGTGGGGATAGCGGAAGGAGAAACGGACAAGGAGAAGACAGAGCCGGAGAGAAACAGAGAAACTGAAAGGGCGTAGCTTGGCATCCTAGAGGTGATAACACGTATGCGTTAAAAATGTACATAAGCACTGTTGTACATATGCAGCATATATAGAGAGACAACTTTTTACATCAAGTATGCATATCTTCATGTTTATCCAAACAACTGTAAAAAGCATGGAAAGATGCGTGCTTGGTGAACCAGGAAACATAAGAGGAACTCGTGGATCAGGATAATGACAATAGTGGAAGACATCGTGATCAAAATAAATTCCCTACAATGGCAATGTGCTGGACGTATTATTACTACACGAACGGACCACCGACGAACAACTGAAATATGAAACTGGATACCAAGGGACACCCCCCCCCCCACCTTAAAAAAAAACCCCAGAAGACCACGTGGGAGATGGATGGATGAAACTCGAAAGTTGAATGACTCTGGACCAAGACAAGCAGTTATAGAAAAAGCTTGAGGAGACTTTCATCCAGCAGTGGGTTGATAATTGGGATATTATATATATATATATAATCATCATCATCATCATCATCATTGTCAACCATTATCAATCCACTCCTGGACGAAGGTCTTCCTAAGTTTCCTCCACAACGGTCTGTCTTGTGCCAGTCTCCTTCACCACTATATATATATATATATATGACAGGCCCAGGAAAAAACTTCGTGGGAGATGGTGGATGAAATTCGAAAAAAAAAAAAAAAACGTCGGAGTGGCAGCGAATTATGGAACAAACTTGGGGAGACCTTAATCCAGCAATGCATTAGCCCATACTGATGATGATATACATCAGTTTCGATCAAGTAATTTTTTCTTAAATCATACTGCCTTTATGAATTTAGTGTGTGTGTCCATAACGGCATCGCACTGACCAACGAACTGCAAATCACATTGGGCCTGTCAAGCGCATTACCTGAATTAATCGCCCGCCATTCACAATTTCAATTAAAGTTTTTTCCTTTCAATAATTGACCGAAATTCATAAAATGCAATTCCATTTAAAATCATTTTGAAAAATTTAAATTAACAAGGATTTATCATCATCCCTTTCAAACTTCGCAGTTAAACCGATTTAAAAACTAAAAGGGCACCTTTAAAAGGGGAAAAAGGTGCAATAGATTTCCGCGATAACGGTAAAAAACATGTTTCGAAATTAAAGAAGGCAATGTTGGAATTGTTTTTAATTGCTTCATCAGTTGTTTGCACTTGCCTCCGAAACCTTTAACTTCAACATGATAAAACTTCCGCTCTGATTGCCGAGTGGTCAGAGGAGCGGGCTTATGATTAACCATTCGAATTGGACACGGGTTTGTCTACATGGATGGTATGTACTTTTGCACTGGCTCTCTCTTTTCCTGGAACCAGCAGTTACAAATTAAGGAGAAGCAATAGCTTGTGGACTTAAAAGCTGAACCCAACATTTGAAAAAAAAAGAAATTAAAACTTGTATTCACGTTAAATTTTTGTGTTTGAAATTTGCATGCATTGCACGTGCCAATTTCGAAATTATAGGCGAAATTAATAAATAATATGCCATTCCAGTATTCACTTTATAGCTTCGTCACTGCACCAAAGTATAAAATTGAATCAACTCTTTTAATCAAAAACGAGACTCTGTTCCTCGTACAACATAAATGTAAAAGGGAATGTTAATTGACTCCAGTGATGAATAAAGGACATTGTAGTGAAAGGGAGTTTAAGATGATTAACCCACGCATCTTATGTTCAGAATTGTCTAATGAGAACGAGAACATGGCGGATGCGACTGCTGACTGCATTGTATGCAAAATAGGCTTACTAAATAGGTTGCTATTCACTTCGCCAGCAAATCTGCATAACATCAGCCTATGCCATTTTTCACTGTACCATTTGCAGCAAGCATACAAAGCAGTAGGAGTGATTACACATTGCATCAATCACCTTTCTTTGCATTTCACGAGTCACTTACTTCTAAACAAATAATTCAAAGGGGTATTTAAAATGATTTATTACTTTGTACATCAGAGGCATGGGCCTTAACTAAAAAAGACATACAGAGACTGTGGACAACTTACAGAAGCACGGAGAGATGCATGCTTAGAATAAATAAGAAAGATGAGAAAAATAATTCACGGATCCGTAAAAGTTGAAGACATCATGGTCAAAGTAAAGAACTTCAAAAAACAGAGGGCTGGACACTATGCTGGAAGAACCGACCGTCATTTGACAACAGAAGCACTATAGACCGAACAACAAGAAACAGGAAAAAACCTGGAATAAGACCGCGTGGAAGATTGTAGATGAAATTCGAAAATAACGCCGGAATGACATGGAAGAAAACTGTTCCAGACTGACAGTTGTGAAAGAGACTTGGGGAGACCTTCATCCAGCAGTGGATTGAGAGTGGATGATGATAAATGTATGATTAAAGAACATTGAGAAAGAAGTTTGTTTGAAACAACAAACTAGTTTTGTTGAGCTGTTTTGTCGATTTATTTTGTTGCTTTAGCCAAACTCCTTCGGAATTGTTTTGTTGGCAACACAAAATTATTTCGTTGACTATATTATTAATTCAACTAAACGTTTTATCACGATGACAATACATATTGTTGGATCAAACAAATTCCCAAAAATCGACCTAGACATTTTGTTAACTGAACAAAACGTTTTGTCATGATAACAATAAATTTTGTTGAATAAACAATAATTTTCAGCAAAATACATTTGTAAATTCAGCAACATTTTTGTTGACTGCACATCGAAATTTTTTTTTTGGTTGATTCAACAATTTTTTCCTGAATTAACAAAACGTTTTTCTCACTGAACTCTTATATAAAGTACTTATAGCACTTTTTATGAGTGATCTACTACAACATTTAGCGTGCTTTTAATAGGAAAGGGCTGATGACGCTTAATTTCACGTGCTTAAATTTTTTTAAACAAAATTTGAAGGAGTTTTCCTGTGCCGAATGCAGTCACGAACGTTGCCCACTAGGCCGCGGGTGGACAAGTGGGCAACGTTCGTGACTGCCGCGGAAAGGGCCTCAGGTTCGATCCCAGGCAGGTACGAACGCTCGGTTCACTAAATATCCGCCGTGCGTCGGATGGGCACGTTAAGCCGTCGGACTCCGGGTACTGGCCCCCCGGTAATAAATAAGGGCGTCTTCCTCCCACTTTCTACTTCGCTTCCGTGTCACTTTCCTATGGGGCACTCTAGCCCAAATCTCCTAGCTTCCTATTTCTAAGGGTTGTTTAAGACCTGGGGTCAGACACTCCCTTCCTAAAATCCTCTACATATGATCAACATTTGATCCTGTGGCGAACGATTCCCTAAATCGAAAAGATTCAGTCGTCCATGGCATAGACGACCAAGAAAGCTGGACAGTAAGAATTTCATCAGTCAGTGCAGGAAAGAGAGAATGTGAAGAGTTTCTTGAAAGCATTGCTTCTTATTATTTTCATCGGAAAATTGTGAAAGTCTGCATTTTATTTATTCTGTCAAAAAGATGCGTGGGATTTTTTTTTAATACTTGCACTGCAGTTATCAGAAACAAAAACATAAGAATTAAATGCAAAAGATCCGGTTTGAAAATGGAAAAGTGGTAGCCACAGCTTTTCGAGTAAGAGTATCATTGAAACTTTTTATTGCTTTTTCAAAAGTTAGTTTTATGACAATTTAAGGAATAGAAAAAGTGAGAATACTTGATAATTATCAATATTAAACCAAGAGAGGGGAAAGTAATAAGAAATGTTGTTGCAATACAATATATAAATTTCTTTTAACACTATTAAATAAGAAAAAGTTAAACAGTGTGCGACATTTTCGAATTTCTTTATTTCTTCAGCCTAAATATTGACTCTTTTGGTTTAGGCTGGTTTATGGTGATTAGGGCTGAGAAAGTACTTGATTGCCTTGACACAAAAGGAAAACGCAACAAAACAGGAAAACAGCCCCGATCATCAATACTTTCTACAAGCACTCCTCATCGCAACTCAGGACGGGGGGGGGGGCAGGTTCCCACAAACATGCTTTCCCTTGGCTATGGAAGTAGCATCAAAGTAATTTATATAACAGCAGGCCAGTTAAGTATTCGCCTTAAACAATGAAAGTGTGGGAAGCCTGAATTCTTCTTTCACCTACTACTAAACGAAAGGTTTAATTCTTAACTGTTCCTTTCAAAACAAGGACATCGATAAGAACTCGAAAATTCGGAGCATCAGCAACAGCAAGAAAAAATATATGTTACTAATATCAGAAAATGAAACATCAATTGTGTTACTAATATCAGAAAATGAAACATCAATTGTGTTACTAATATCAGAAAATGAAACATCAATTGCGTTACTAATATCAGAAAATGAAACATCGAAGTAGTAGCTTAAGGATTGATTCGTTTCGGTCCATGAAAACCAAAACGAAACTGGCAATCCAATTATACGTTTTCGGGGCCCATCAAGCTTTGGGTCCCTAGGCGAGCGCCTAGTCGGAAATGCGCCCCTGGCAGCACGAGAATTAAAGGAACAAAAAAATCAGCCTTATAATGCTCTTGTGTGTACTCCCAGTGTAACTACTGCGTAGGTCATCTGAGCGAAATAACCAAAACTTCCAACGATGTTTTAGGCTTTTGACTTGTTGGCGCACATATGTTGATTGTAAAACAATAAAATACCGAACCCCATTGTTCATCTTCTGCTAATGTAAACTGAAACACCCCACAAACGACAACCAATGTATTCAGCCCTAATTGAATCCTGCAGGAATTTATCAACTTGTTATTCTGCGAATGGAGAAGCATCCACTTCTGCTTTATAGAAAAGCAGCTAGAATTTACTGCTTCCTATTTATTTATTCATTCTTACCTTGTCTATGTACAACACCTGCGTGAATGAAGGCAACGCAGCAATAAGCACCAACTCTCGGGGGGGGGGTGACAATAAGGCCGTTTGAATGAGTACAAACGGTAAACCAGGTATAAATACATGCTGATCATTTTTTTAAAACATGTATTTGGGTTGTTCCACTCAAGGTAAGTTTTATGAAGAAAGACGGGCACAAAAATAGTGCTCCTGGAGGGAACTCAACCCCTGTGAACTCACTGCGCTCCTTCACGTACGTATATTTTTACCTGGTAGAATTTTTCAACTCCAAAGGATTTAGCGAGGATTTCTGAGGTGCCGAGCTCCTAGTTATAAGCAGGGCTGGATTTAAGGACTTACTAGGCGCCTAGGCTAAGACATCTGAGTGGGCCATCAAAGAACTCACGACGGAGAATCATTATTTTTTTATCCGTTAAAACACAAAATTCTAGCAATATGCTTGTGATAATTAATACGTCATGCATTCTTCAATCTAATAAGACCTGCAGAGTTTTCCTAAAAAGTCATTGTATTTTCCACTGTTCTCACAAGAAAATGAGTAGCATACGATTCCTAGATTTTGTCTTGGGATTTTTAATGAGTTAGCATTGTATATTTTTATTGGAGCATCTTTCTTTGTTATGTAATGTAAAATCGCAGTGGATTTCGTCCAATAACAGTTCAGTTCCAAGTGCAAGCAGGGAGGGGTAGGTAGATAGTAGTGAAAAAAAGCTGAAACTGCCCAACCGACATAAAACGATCACCCTTAGGGAGTCTTCTAGCCTCTGTTCGCGATCGAGTGGAAATCATACGACACGAAACTAGAATTATTTTGCTCCTCTCTCTCTATATAAATATATAAGCTGTGTATTATTTGCCATGTAGCGGCGTGCTTCCTGGGCCTTTGGTAATGGTGGGCCCCTCGGCTATAGCCCCGTTAGAATCCCCCACCCCCTCCTCCTCCTTAATCCGGCCCTGGTTATAAGCGGGTTTTACTGTAAATCTGCTATTAGAATTTGTTGCCTTGAGGAAGATATCGTTCTTTAGAATTAATTTGAAATCCTACAGGGAACTCCGTGGAAATCTTGCCAATTTGTTGAACTATGTAATATGCATGGTGAAAGTAATTTTTTTTTAAGATTAAAATATATGCACACTATTTTCGGCCCACCTTCATTAAAATTAAAAGCCGAAAATAATGCGCTTGCATGTTTGCCATATACTTCTGACAATTTCTGCATAATTTTCAGGGATGACACAATGAAATTTAACTTGTAGACGTTCTCTCGCTGTTATGAGTTTGTGCGTGTGTGCCCGTGAAATGACAAATCCGCAATAGGCATGCACCAAAGTAACTGAGAGAACATTTTATGCTAAAAAGTAAAAAAAGAAACGATGAACAATAACACTTTGATTGCGCTAACAGCTAAAATATATATATTTTTTTCAAAATATTAAATTTACACAGCAAATTTCCGGTCCAGTAGGAACAAGCGAAGACGTCACGTGAGGAGTTGGCGAATGGCTTTTCACCGGATGTCACGTGGTTCTCTGACATTTCGAACACTTCCTGTACAATACATAGATAACTCTGTCTCTTTATATATAAATGCACATAGAGAACAACACAGTAAGACCAACGGCCACATGAAGAATTACTTCTGTCATAAAGCTACAGGTGTAAGGTACGTACTGTTCTGCATTGGTACTTTGAAGTCACCCTATCTAAGGGACGCGTATTTACAAGAGGTATACGTACATGAGGGTTGAAGATCCATCCAGCTTGTTAAGATTCACACAGTTCTCAATAAACACAACCTGACTTGATCTTCTGCGTTTTTGTTGTTTTTCCATTCGCCCATTGGATACTTCGGATGATTTCCATGTTCTTCAAAACTGAAGAGTCTATGTCTAACCTTTGTATATATTGACATTTCAGTTTTCAAATCAGATAACATTTCGTTACACGGATAATTTCTTTTGTCATTCTTTACAATTAACGAATTTCTGATCTCTGCAGGAATTCTCTCCTTCTTTCTCTCTCTCTCTCTCTCTCTCTCTCTCTCTCTCTCTCTCTCTCTCTCTCTCTCACACACACACACACACACACACACATTTGCTTTAATAAACACAAAAGCATGAAATCTCTTCCTTATTAAACTTAATTATTAATGACAGGTTTTCTTACTATCATTGTTTATTCTTAATATCTTCTTATGTTAACAATCCTAAAAATAAAAGGTAGTAAGAATACCACCTTAACAAGTTCTATTTTTCACTCCTGAGTTCTCAAAATTCAGATCACAGGCATCGACTCCACGCATGCTCGTTTGCTTAAGCATGCCTCCACAGAAATCAAAACATGCTGTCATGAATTCTGCGGAAGCAACCAAAATTACCTTTTGATAGCAATTTGCATATTCTAATTAGAACTTATGGAATAAAACGTTTTTATCAATTAACATCAGTAAAAAAATATTAAAAATCAAACACACACTTTTGAAATAGTGTATGCTGAATATATTATTTTAGTATAAATAGTTATATAATACATTATATCAATTACAGTTTTATGCTAAATTCAGTAGAATAACCACTTTGCAAATCTACGGAGAAACGAAACAGTTATTAAGAAAAATGTGAAGGAAAACAAAAGGCTTTCCCCTAGCAGAGTGGTACACCAGGCGTTTGCTACTAATCGTTCGCCCTAAATGGGCCCGGGTCCAAATCCCGAGCGAGACATGGATGATTCGACTGCCTTACCTCACTGGCTTTTCCCCCTCCCCGAAACCAACCGGCTCAAATTAGTAACAGGTGAGTGCTTATATAGTACCTGAGTTGTTTCCATGGTCATCAAACCAAAAGAATTTTCTGCTTATAGTATATTCAAATTTTACTCACAAGCATGAGGACTGAATGAAAAACGGGCACTATTTTAACAGTTTATTACTGGATAATGATTAATAATACCTTATTTTTTATTTATTTTAAAGAAAATTAGTGTATAAACGCCATTGGGATTTGTTTTTTCGAGCATGTTCTGAGATTAACAAAAATCTACACCTGTTATTAAGATTGATTCATGAAAAACGTTTATTCTCCCGAAATACAGATCAATTCACGTAACCCGATTTCTTAATCAGACTTCCTTAACCACCAGTGGCGCCCTCAGTGGGGGTGGCCGAGGAGCCCGGGACATCTCCATGAGATATTACTCGGTCTTTCGTTCTTTGTTATTGTCTGCTTATTTATAAATATATTTGTATGTGTTTTTAAATTTGTATTTTACGAATCACTGGAAACGCTCTTCGATATGGCGGAGATATTTTTATCCCTTCTCAGTATTTTGGGAGATGTTTTCTCCGGTGAATTTTTATTTGCATCTTCAATATTTCGGGTCACCCCCCAAACAGAAATCCTGGGTGTGCCGTTGAAAATCACCCTACCTAAATGCTGAAAAAGCACAAAGTGATTTGCTAGGAATGACAGGTTGTGTGCTGTATTAAACCTACCTACTGCTCGAAATCGATCTTACATGTTTTCGACAACGGTATACTGTCGAAGGTGAACTACGCAGGTTAAGGTAAAAAATCCTAGTTCGAATTCCTCTAAGAAACTTCTCTAACTGCTGGCTCGAAGGAATATTTTCCTGAAGCACAGTTTCAGAACACAGCATAATACTTATCTTAAGCATGCTGTTTCTACGTGCTAAGGTGAGAAAAGCTTTAAGCACATGTCTTAATAACTATTCCAAGAAATTTCCTGTCTTCACTTTAACGTACTGAGCATGGAATGCAAAAATTCAACTGTAACTGTGTGCACGGAAAGTGCATTTTTAGTTCTACCACTGATATTTGATATTTCTGTCAGTGATATTTGTGAAAAGTGGGAAAATAGCATTCAATCATGAATACATTTCAAATACGTAGAGATAAAGTTGATAGACGATGTCATAAAATAATGTTTATAAAATAACGTGGATAGAGCAATGACATCGTCTATTTACAGCTTTCAATCACTTTATGCCCACGAAAAATTAACCAGGTAAATAAATTAAGATTTAAAGCTTTAATTCTTCACATTTTTCAAAATAAATGCCAACGAGTACACCAAAGTTATGAAGCAAAAAAAGAAAAAGTTATATTTCTTAAGCGATATGCTTTATACTTTACTTAAGCGAAAAACCTTCCCTGTGAATTTTAAGTAGCACCACTGGAAATTACTCAAGATTTCTATGGAAATTTAGAAGTCAGAAAATTTAATTCATGCACTGCTAGTCAACGAAATATATTTTGTACTATATAATATTTCTTTCTACGAAGACGGAAATTGTTAGGAAATTCTAAATACGTTTCATAGTTCCTAAACATTTCACGGGGTAACTTTCGTTCCAATGCGATGATCATTTTGTATAACTTCTTAATTTTCAACAAGCACTATGATGTCATTTACATACTTGTAGTGGAATTATGCTCATATGAAACATTTGAAACAAGGTATTTCTATTTATTTAAAATAGTAAAACTGTACCAGTAATCCGAATTTATTGGCGTAAAATAGAAATCAAAGTTTCCAAGCTTTCGCACATCAACCAGGTGGCTTCTTCAAGGAAAGTAGACAGAACTGGTTGATGTGCGAAAGCTTGGAAACTTTGAGTTCTATTTTACGCCAATAAATTCGGATTACTAGTATAGTTTTACTATTTTAAGTATGTTTGGGGTACAGTTCCTCGTTATCCTCTAATACATACATAAGAATAGAATTTTGTTATTAAGATACTCATGTGCAGAAGGAATAATGTTTAAGTTTCTACAGAAAACTGGATGTAACGAAAGTAAAATAATGAAAAAATCCCTTTCGTGATCTGGTGTCTTTTCAAAACTTAGAACGCCTACTAAGTTACGAAATGCATTGTTCAGAAAAATGGATCGCTCACTCTAAATATGGTATATATAATTATTTTACACTTAAGAAGCAGAATTGTATCTTTCTGTAATTCTTAATTAATAATATGAGATATGCAAAGATTTCTGATGCCCATTGCATCAAAGACTCAGAAATAAATCAGCCGAAGAAACTCGTAAATCAAATCGCATTTCTTTTTCATAAACATTTTTTTTTCGATTAACTTAAATTACAAATCAGGAGACGACAACTAGGGGGTAACTTACGATCCACCAAACTATTTTCCTAGTCTCTGAGCTACACTCTTCATATAAAACTTATAAATGTATGTGCGTGTTGAATAAAGAATATTAATAAGAATATACAAAGCTAGGACTGATAATTCGAAAATGCCGAAAATGTAACTTGTGCAATGTAGCAGACCGAACAGCTACCCATAATTACAAGATAAGCTGAACTTTAAGCAACATTCAAGTTCTTAAAACTCAAAAGCTTCGAGAAATGCCTACGTCAAGAGAGCATAAGTCCTCTTGATGAAAGCAATTATTAAAATTTTTCGTAAGTTTTAAAAACTAAGTACGTGCACATGTTATATACCAGTATAAGATTTCACATAATACATTTATAATAACATTATTTGCATGAAACACCTCCCGCTGCTGAAAAATATTATGTCAGGGGCGGGTATAGACATTTTTTCGGGGAGGAGGGGGGGGGCGAAAATTGAAGTTTTTGAAACACACCAGAACAAAATAAAAGTTAATGAAAATTAGAAAAAAATATTAAAGCATGTTTTCTCTAGTGTACGCTGATGCATTTTAATTTTTTTAAGTTAAAGCTTTTTTTTTATAATGTAAGTCACGTTTTAACCAAAAACATGAAACACTTTCGGGGGACCAAAGCCCCCTTGCCCCCCCCGTCGAAATACGCTTCTGCATTGTGTTCTTTCTATTCATACACGAATTAAACTAATACTGTACTGAAAGTATATTAACAAAGCCCTGCAGCACTACGTGCGAAATGAAAGCGGCTCGTCAATTTTTTTTTTTTGGGGGGGGATTTCGTTATTAAAAACACTGCGCTCATTCTAAATTAGAAATCTCTATCTCAATTGCGCGCACACACACACACACACACACACACACACACACCTTCACGTCCAATGCATTGCGCTGTGATCCGATATGAAACGAACTCTAAATTTTATGCATCATCTACATTAGCACTGGAAAAATATCATTGAATGAAAATATTTCATCATTCCTGATGAAGAACTGTGATGCATAAATCCTTCGATTCGGAGAAAGAAATGAAATAAAATTATGAGTGGAAACCACAATTTGTAAAACTAAGCAGCCTCAAAGACACTTGGAAATCACCCGAAGCACTCTCCGGAGAGCAAGTGGGGGTGTGGGGGCGAGATGACCCCGTGTTGTATCGGTCAAGAAAGCATGAGAGACGACATCCCCCCATCGCCTCTCTTCTGATGGGTAGCAGCACAGGTGAGCAACGTGGTCGGCATCTTGGCACTGTCTCCTGCGGGGAACGGCGACAGTCTGGCCCGCGAATGCGAGCAGCCGATGTCCGGTGATCGAGCTGCAGACGCCGCGGTGGTGGTGGTGCACGCCGAGCTCAGGAGAAGGAAGATCAACTGGGCATCTTCGGTCCGTGGCCCGTGCGGGCCGGTCAGCGGTCACTGGAGCGGCATGTAGGGCCAGTTGAAAGAACTACCACTGAGCAACATGTCCCGGATGAGTGTCTCGATGGGTGTCTTGCCCACGAGTCTCACGAAGAAAAGTTGTTCGATCACCTGTGAGCTCACAGTTCTGAGCGACGGCAAGCGTAGGAGAAGTTTGCCGAAGCGCGTCGGCTGGTTGGGATACTGCGTCCGACAATACTCTTCGAGGGCGCACTGGGATTTCTCCTGCAGGCTCTCGATGTGGGCGACGTCCGATAAACCACAGGCATCTGGAAAGAACAGAAATAAAATACATTAGAAACATCCCACAACAGATTAATAACTGCGTCGCGCAAAAAACCTGATTGAATAGAAGGGAGATTAAGGATTTTGAAGTGCTTCTTTTAAAATGCAAGAACAAAAATCAAAGTCTGCTATCTATATCGTTTTTACATAATAGAAAAAAACACACAGCATTTAAAAAATCATAAAATTTTTAATCAAAAACAAAAGCAATCAAATTTAATCTTGTAAAAGGCAGCAACAGAAAAACTGAAACTTTAAGTCTAAAATAAAAGCAGAAAGCACGAACGTGGCAGCTTAATGTTTCAACAGTATTGTGCAAAATTGTTTGGTTAAAATAATAAAAGAAAAATTATAATTTGGTAGGAATTAGCAATGGCAAAACCAAATTCCGTAGAAAGACGAAACAAAGGTAAAGTCTAATTAAAACAGATCCATTAATATTAGCTTAAAATGGTAATTTTAAATTTAAAACTTGTTAAAGCAGCAGAGGCAGAACTAAAATCAAGCAATCTTAAATTAAAGGCTATTTAAAACGGCGGTGGTGAACATTAAAATATGGTTTAAACAACGATCTTATTTTTCTTTCTTTTCTTTTTTTTTTTTTTTCTGTAAAATGGAAATGGCACAGTTTTAATTAGATTAAAACAGCTCTAATACATTAAAATCTTGTTACAGCAACGGCAGCAATGGCGGATCCCGGGGACGGCTGGTGCAATCGCCCCCTTCCCCGAAATGGTTTTCCCTTTCTAAACGGCTAACATCGTACATAATGTATCATTTTTTTTGTAAAATTATATTAATAAATGATATAGCAACTAAAATGTGTAGCGAATTCGGAGATAAAAATGTCCTATTCTAGGAACCGCATGAAAAAACAAAAACAAAGAAACGAATGGGAGGTTCAGAAACAGATAAAGCCAAAAGCGGAAATGAAAACAAATTTTGACTGATCACAAAAAACCATGAGTGTTTGTACTGTTCGTTAGTATTGTCTGGTATCATTAATAATTGGAAGCAAGGGAAAATCACTATGTGGGGTACTTTTTACAGTGTGTGTGAGACAGTGTGGAGTTACAGAGCGAAGTACATACCGCGATTGGGCCATAAACAAAAACTCGTAAAAAATTTCAAAGCTGGAAATTTTTCTAATAAATTAACCCCATCTGAATAGAAGGAATTTGAAAGATTTTATCCAGACTGCTGATTTCCTCAAGAAGCGGGCAATTGAACGTATTAAAAACAGTGTTGATTTTTCAGTTCTTGTTTGCAGTTTAAAATGTAGAAAATATTAATTTAATGGAAAAAATGTTTAAAAAGCTTTTACAATGACATGTAGGGGCAGCGCTGCAAGTTTATAAGTGTGTGTGTGAGAGAGGGAGAGAGAGAGAGTGCACACACAACAAAATATATCTCTTTTTGTTCTAAACTGGAGCAATCATCCCCCCCCCCCCACACACACACGCAGTAAGGTAAGCTTCTAAGTACGCCCCTGAACGTCACCACATTAAAACGTCGTTAAAACGGGAATTCTAACTTATTTTGTTATATTGCGAATGTAACCAGGTTCAAACGGCAATATTAAATTAGAAACTTGTTAAAATTGCAATAACACAATTAATGTCGAGTTAAAATGGCAATATTAAATTAGAAACTTGTTAAAATTGCAATGACACAATTAATATCGAGTTAAAATGGCAATCCAAATTCAATTCTAGTTGAAACGGTGGTAGTAAAAGAAAATGAATAAAACCACAATCACAGATTAAAATCTTGTTCAAACGATAATCCTCCGTAGATTTCTTGTTTCAAAACGTCAACAGCATAGGTAAAATCCGGTTAAATTTTCAATCCTAAATTAAAATCTGGTCAAAATGGCGGTAGGGCAATAAAAAATGTGGTTCAAGGGATAATCCTAAATTAAAGACTTATTAAAACGGCGATAGTGTATTTAATATGTTAAAAAGACAATCCCAAATTAAAAAAAACTCCCGTTAAAAGTTTGTAGGAGTGTTAACATCCGGTTCAAAGGTGAATCCTGAATTAACGTTTGTTTGAAACTGCGGTAGCATAAAATTAAAATCTGATTAAAACGGCAAAGGAAAAATTTGAGCTTCAGAACAAATTAATTATCTCTCAAAAGCAAACTACTTAACGCGCTGTATTAATATGGAGAGCTTTTTCGTATCAATATGCCCAACGTACTAATGGGGTTCAATGAATTCTGAGCCCCAGTGTAAAGCAATAACGCATGGATGCTTAGAGCATTTATTTTAGTATTGTATCATTTTTTAGCGGTATAGAAACGACCAGACAACTACTGGATATCGGTTGTTGGAGCTCCGCAAGTTAATTTGTTACTCTAAACAGTGCCGATCCTATGGCGCAGTGGTAAGCGTTAGGTTCTGAACGATCGCTTGGGTGAGTCTGGGATCGAGTACAGAATCAGGCATGGATGGTGGTGTGTTAGTCTTAAAGCACTAGCTCTTTGCCTTCCCAGGAAGCAGCGCCCCCTAAATTAGGGTGGTGATTGCTTACATCTTTTTGAGTTGCTAACAGTTGTTTTTACACTCCTTTCCAGCTCCCCCTCCCCCCCCCAAAAAAAAACTTCAGTCGGCTACGAAGGGTAAAATCGAATTATAACAAACGGCAGTGATTTGAATTTTTAACGAAAGAAGAAATGGCGACGACCGGCATACAGATCGGTGTTTATCAGCCTGTGAGTTGCGAAAAGATTTCATGAAGGTCGCCACTCCATCTCCACGAATCATAACACAATGCAACATTTTATTAGCTTTCAGTACACATTGTTAAGTAACCTAAAAGTAAAATCAAAATAATGGGAAACAAAAACTGACTCCTGTTCATAACAACATTTAACTATATTAGGTATACAAATAAATTTTAAAGCGTTTTTTGTGAGACGTATACCGCTAATTTACATAACCGACATTCCCTCACGTTGTTGTCATGTGACCGTAAACTTGTCCAGAGTATAAAATGTGGCACAGAAGTTTGCCCAGCAGTTAAACACACTTGCACGCCGGTAGGTGAAAGATGGCACGCGACACTGCATTTATTCGACACTGCATTCGTTACGAATTTCATCAAGGAAAAAGTGCTACAAAAGCATGTGCATCGATCTGTTCTGTTCTGGGGGAGAATATTGTATCGAAAAGCACGTGTGAGTTTTGGTTTAGACGGTTTAAAGCAGGTGATTTTGATCTTAGCGATCGAGAACGTAGCGACGCCCCGCAGAAAGTTGCACATGAGGAACTGCAATTATTGCTGGATTTTAGATTCGTTTCAAACGCAAAAAGAACCAGCTGAACAACTGAGAACAATTCAAAAAACCATTTCCAATCGTTTGCGCGCAATGGAAAAGATTAAGAAGGAAGAAAAATGGGTGCCACGTGACCTGAGCCAGAGGAACAAGGATGAATGTGTCATGAAGTGTTTGGATCTGTTGAATAAACAGCACAGAAAGTATTTCCTGTGGAAAAACCGTAACGGGTGATGAAAAGTGGATATGGTATGACAATCCCAAATGCAAAAAACACTGGGTAGACCCCGGTGAAGCAACGACTTCGACACCGAAACGCAATATTCACCACAAGAAAGTTCTGCTGCGCATCTGGTGGGATATGAAAGGTGTGCTGTATTATGAACTATTGGAACAAGGTCAAACTGTTACTGCTGATCGCTACAAGCAACAATTGCTGCGATTGAACCAAGGAATCTGTTGGAAACGTCCATTCACAGGCAAAAGATTGCGTGTCGTGAAATTACTGCATGACAACGCTAGGCCACATGTCGCGAAATCGGTCAAGGAAACGTTATTGACGCTTGGCTGGGAAGTTTGGAGCAGCCGGCGTATAGTCCCGACATAACCCCTTCAGACTATCTTTTCTTCCGATCGATGCAACATGGTTTGTCTGCTGTACCGTTCCGGACATGTGTTAAAGTGCAAAAATGGGTTGACGACTTCATCGCGTCACACGCCGAAGTATTCTTCATGGCTGGAATCCGTCAGCTGCCCGACCGATGGCGGAAGGTGATAGATAATGACGGCGCATATTTTGATTCGTAAAGGTATTGTTGTTTTCTCTCAAATTACATGTTGCGTGTCTTAAAACGCTTTAAAACTTATTCGTACACTTAATATTTCTGAACAGCAGTAGGTTCAACACGCCGAAGATAATTTACTGGAGCAACTTATTTTTGTAATAGAGTGGAGCACTTTTCTAGCGATTAAATTCCGATTTACTTCACATCCTTAAAGAAAATGGATGCGCAAGTTCTTTGATTTTTCCTGTAATTCCCATCAACGTGAAGAGCTACAATAAATGAAGACTGAATCTGAATTTGGAAGATGATTAAAAACTTAGGTTTCAATTATCAATCAATATATTACATTTTTCTTTTCTGTATGTAATCAAGCTGTGTAAAGTTAATTTAAATGAAACATTTACTAATGTTTCATTGCATTACATTTAAACAGAATTTTGTCCTTTATCCTGGGTCGCGAAGTATAACAAACAAGTTAAAATGAGTCCTATAGTAGGAAGGTTGAGAAACACCGATATATATAGAGCCTATGCAGTTTCTTCATCATCCTATAGCATGTAATCAGCGGAAACGGATTATGCCATGCTATGGCCTGGAAACGACATGGCCCTTCTAGAAAACTTCCAATTTCTATAAATTATTTTGCTGTCAATTATTTTTAGTAAAAAAATAAGGTTATCTTTGTTGGAGGAGGGGATGGGTGGGTTAAGGTTGCCGCGAATGGCAGAGTGGTTAGCAGTTAAGACTACCAATGCAAGGTCCTCAGGTTCGATCCTGGGCTTATCTTGCGGAGGTGGTGTGATTTGCTAACAATCACTGAATATTCGCCGTGCATCGGACAAGCACGTTAAGTGACGGCCCCCAGGTCGGATCCACTGGTTAAATGTGTAGACTTTCCGATGCCCCCCCCTCCCGAAATTCTCTCACCCCTCTATGTGTAACATCGTACTAGTACGGTGGTGCCATCTACTGTACTCTAATCTCGCTACAAAGTATTCTGTCAAAGTCGCTAGACTTGCTCTCATTCCTTCCGTTTCTGTGTCCTGCCCCAAAGGCGAGCTCGCTGTAGGTGGCTGGGACCTAAACTCTACTCACTGTGGACGGAAGTCCTACAAGAAAATGACTCTTACTTGCTTGTGGGTGGGTTAAGTTATTAAAAAGAAATAATTGCGTCCCATTATTACTGATGTAAAATCACAATTATTACGGAAGAAACATTAGAAATATCTACCTAATAGCGTGCAGGTCTTCCTCTAGCGCGAATAACTGCGTGTACACACCAAGGCATTGACTTCACCAGCTGCCGGACGATTTTCGGAGGTAATGCCTGTTGGAGCATTATCCACAACTACGCACGAGACGTCCATCCAGGTTCCATGGATCTGATGTTCTGCTCAACGGCATCCCACAGAGCTTCCACGGGGTTTAAATCCGCGGACTTTGGGGGCCACTGGTTAGTGCAACACTCACACGAGTGTCCCTTGAGCCATGCCTAGGTGGTTGCGAACCGGTGGGGCTGCGCATTGTCCTGATGGGACAGACCATCGGCCGCATGATACCTGAAGACCATAAAAGCGTGTAGGTGACCAGCCAACACATGCCGGCAACGCGCAGCAGTTAATGTGCTCTCCACACACTCTAGGGGACTTTATGTGTCTAATAAGAAGGCTCCCGAAACCACCACAGAGACACCACCGCCTTGAACAGAGCCGACCTGGCACGACGGGGCCATGGCCTCATGCATTCGACGCCACACCCGCACCTTCCCGTCATCTCTGTACAGCTGAGAAAGGGACTCATCTGACCACAGGATGCGGCACCACTCTGCAGAGGTCTAGTTTTGATGTTCCCGGCGCTAGGCGAGGCGTAATGTCCGACGACGAGCAGTGAACAATGACACACGGGTAGGGCGTCTACTCCCATAGCCCTGAGTATATATCGTGCGCCGTACCGTTTGCTAGGTGATCCGTTCGCTAGGGGATATTACTAAGGCCTCCGACATTTAACCTGGATGTGATTTGCGGCGCCGTAGCCAAGTGGTCGGTCTGTAAGAGCCTTGAGAGTCTACGTCGGCCCTGGCCATCAATGGCGTGTGGTCGGCCACCGATTGCTCTCTGGGCGCTGGTGCATCCGTAGATAGCATACTCGCGGTATACCCTTGATACGGTTGCCCTCGGAAACTCTAGGGTTCTTACAACTTGAGCGATAGAATGACCCATCTGTCTTGCGCCGACAATGCGTCCACGATCAAAGTCGCTCAGATCACCACGTTTACCCATGTTCGTCGATTGCGATACACTTTTGTGAAGCCCTGCTGTCCGTCTGTTTATTGTTTGCGTTCGGTTTGGGTCTGTTACACTTTGCGCGGGGGATGCCCATGCCAACTGCCTACCACCCTATATCTCTAATGTTTTGTCTACTTAGTGTATTTTTATTAATCTTAACACACATTTTACTTTAGCTAATTAGTGGCTTGTATGTCAATCGCATATGTTTTACATAGTCAGAATACTCAAATCAATCGCTTTTAAATGAAAGTATTTTTAAAGACTTAACAAGTTAGTAAAATCATTCAATGCATTGATTATGATACGCTTTCCAACATACCAAAATTCATTACTCAAGCTATTTAATAATGGCTGTGGAATAAATCTCGCTCCTGTGTCCTGACCTTTGACCTCTTTTCGATTATATTGAACAGAACCGATTCAGTATACATCAGGAATAACATACTAAAGTTTTGTCGCAATGTTATGAGAATAATGGCTGTGGAATAAATCTTGTTTCTGTGCCATGACCTTTGACCTCATTTCGTTGGTATTCAACAGAACCGGTTCACTATACCTCCGGAACAACATGATAAAGTTGTGTCGCAATCGAAGCATTTTTACGTACGTTATGATGCATAAGGGCAATGGAATGGATCCTACTCCTATCTCCTGACCTTTGAACCCATTTCGCCCATTTTCAACAGAATTTGTCCCCAGGCGGTGCCCTACCACATACTAAAATCTCATTGAAATCGAACCATTTTTTACGCAAGTTATGACGCAATGAGATGGATCCCGCTCTTCTGTCCTGACCTTTGACCACATGTCGCCCATTTTCAATAGGGTTCGTCCCCAAGTGGTCCCCTACCACATACTCTCATCGAAATCGAACCATTTTTACACGAATTTTCGTGCGGACAGACAGACGGACAAAGCTGGAGCATGTAATACGCTTTTTCAACCTACGGTTGGAAAGCGTAAATTAAAAATAAAAAGATGACAACAGCAAATGACATTCAAGAGTATTTAAATACCTTTTCTTAGTTCAGAAAACATGTTTACGTTAGTATGATGTGAACAAGGATTTCAGCTTATAAAGCATTCATACTTATCTCGAAGTGGCAGAAATGCAGGAGATTTCAGAACATTTTAAGTTTTCCTACACAACATACTTTTCAGGATATCAGTGGAGGCCCTTACCAAGGTTGCGGCCTGGGGATTTTACCCCCTCCCAAGGATCTCCCTTATATCGGCCATGATAGTCAGCAGTACTTAAAAGTCACTAGAAGATAGCATTTACTTGAGTAGCCCAGTTGAAGTGATTGCAAGAAAAATGTGCCGAAGTTCACGGAATTTTTTTTTTTTTTTTATGGAAAACCGCTGCGTTGCTGTTGTACACGCTCATAAATAAATAAGGTTTGTTATTAGATCTATAAAAAAATTTAAAAAATTATAAATTGTGCACACAAGGTTGGTTCTAAGAAAGTGGATGCTAGAAATGACCCCCTCCGGGAAAAAAAAAAAAAATAGAAGCAGGTACATTACATTAGTCAGCACAAATCGTTTCAAATCAGTTTTCCCCCGTATTTTTCCTCCTGACCTTTAAAAGCACTTATTTGAAACACGTTTTAAATTAAGCAACGAACAGCGCAAGTAGAACACAGCAGTGATGTATCTTATAGAACATCGCTAAGACCTTTCTTACCGAAGATTGACACAGCTGAAACAAATACGTGCTTGTGCACTAAAATTATTGGATACTACGTCAAAAAAGTAATGGTGCCATAACATCAAGCAACGCACACGTATGTCGAACGTAGAATTAACTCATCTTAGTATTTTTGTAAGTATGAATGATAATCCTCATTATTTCACGTCAGTCTGACTTTGTTGATCATTAGAGCGATTTGAGAGGACAAATTATTTCTCTCTAGTTTTTTCTTTCCTTAGGAACAGATTAATAAACATAGATTTCACATTACAGAAATGGCAAATGTAGACAGACACATTGCCGTCCTATGCTTATGGGAAGCAGAGGGAGGGGATACGATGCTAACAGTACAACAGGAAATTGAAGATTTAACTCTTGTGCATTTTTCCACTTGAAAGTAACTTTGTACGGAGGAATGAAAAAGAAATCTCATTAAGAATCTTAGCCCTCGGCACCAAATACCAGGTCAAGAATAAAAGAAAAGACGTAAATAAGCACGGAGAAAGAAAAAAGAATGCAATCAAGAACTTATCAGATGCAAAATAAGAAAAAAAAAAAATTGCCACCAAAATTGCGGATTGTTAGAGAGGCCACTTGACAGCAAATTGAAGCTTTCTGAAATCATTTTCTTCGGGATCTCATTAATAAAACCTGTTCTCTTCTCCTTGGCGAAGACTTGGTTCCATCAGGTGCCGGCAAATCGTGAAGTCGAGTGTAACAGATCTCGGGAGATAAAGCAGTATCCCTAGTTGTGCGTCTTTTAACCTTCACTGAGTTCTTCCACTCAAAACAGTTTAGAATTCATATGGCTCTGCGCCACGAAGACTTTTCGGTAACTGATAACAAAATAATTTCAGTTTCTGACTGCGATAACAAGAATGACTTTCTACAGCTGAAAGCAATCTATAGGGCACGTTTTGAAAATGAGATCGTAGGTGCTTGCTTATCAGATAAGCCTACCAGAAGAATTTTGCTGCTACAAGCGAAATGTGTTTCTTACAACACCAACTGAAATCCACCCCCTCCTCCCCCAAGTCTCTGCTTTTAACACTTACCAGAGAGGAATTCACAGAGAAACTTGGAAACTTCACAATGACAAAGTCAATAGTTATTTAAGTATTATGCTAAACCTTAAATAGGCCTTTGGAAGAAACAGGACAATTTTTGTGAGCAATATGCCATAAAAATGTCTTAAAAGAGAGGTGTTTAATCAATGCATCCTTCCAGTGCTTACGTACGGAACAGAGACGTAGGCCTTAACTAAAAAAGACATACAAAGACGGCAGATAACTGAAAGCAGCATTGGGAAATGCATGCTTGGTGTAACCAGGAAAGAGGAACGCGTGGATAAGAAAAATGGCAAAAGTGGAAGACATCATTATCAGAGTAAAATCTCTGAAAGGGCAATGTGCTGGACATATTGACAGAAGAACGGACGGCCAATGGACAACCAAATTTTTTACTGGATTGCGAAGGACAAGAAAAGACCCAAAAGAAGACCACGTGGGAGATGGGTAGATGAAGGAATGACATGGAGAAGACTGGCTCAAGACAGATCTTTGTGGAAGAAACTTGGGAAGACCTTCATCCAGCAGTGGACTGATAATGGTTGATGGTGATATACATACACAAAGTTGAACCTCGTTAAACCGAATCCCTTCAAGCCGCCACCCCCCGCCTTCTGCCTACTACTCACTAGTTAGGTATCTCCTCTTATTCCACTAAATGGAGATTTCCCGTCGGCAATTATTACTGATGAAGTTATTCAAAAAACAAGACAGTTCAGGAAAGAATAAAAAATTCAAGAATTCAACTACAGTAATTAATGTTTGGCTTCGAAGATTCAAAAATCGGTATGGAATATTATTGAGAATACGGTAGGATGAAACAGCGCAAAACTCTAAAAGTTCGGTGGATGAAGAAAAAGAAATAATAATTCAGATTAGGTTATGAATTAAAAAGCGTACATGGATGAATCTGGTTTATTTTATAAGATCATACCCGATAAATCACTTTCAAGCAAAAATGAGAAAGGTTTCAAAAAGGTGAAAGGTAGAATAAAACAATTCGCTGTGTAAATGCCGATAGTACCGGTAAACGAATTATTGATATCATAGGAAAATGCAAAGTATCACTTTGTTTTAAGAATTTTCGTCGTGAACTTAATTAATCACTGTTTTCAATCTCTACGTTCTCAGAATTAGAGATTCAGTATATAAGAATGTATGTTTATTTTGTTTCTTCCTCATACTATCATTCAATTAATTTTACCCTTCCCCTATTTTTTTAAACCTCTTTAAACCGCCACCTACCGCCACTTTAGCACGATGAACAAAACATGGTGATTTAACGAGGTCCGACTGTAATTTGTAACGCTTTTTTTTCCTTTGCTACCAATTCCATTTTAAATAAATTAAGAAATATTTTGTGCTCCTTCAAAGAGTAAATTTTATGACAGTATTTAACATTTTGAAATTTCTTTTATACGTTCTTTACATTTATACGTTTTATAAAGCTTATCCCATAGAAAAACATATAACCGATGTTCCACTACATTTTTACGGGGGCTTAGGACATTTTAAAGGACTTTAGTAATAATTCATTTTCAAGTGCTTTTCAGTAAGCATGAGAATGCTACAACGGCAATCGGTAATAAGAGGTTGTAAAATGTGTTTCCCAGGGAATCGTTCTCTGTATGGAAGAGCCGTTTCAGAAAAAATCAAGTGCTTAAATCGTTTTATTTGCCTACGCTACGATCATGCTGATTGTCATCAGAAAAGCGCATTCGGGACGGCTAAATTGCTTTATTGCATCAGGATCGTTCACCACCAGGCCTTATGAACTACGACGGACAGAGACAGAGAGAGAGAGAGAGAGAGAGAGAGGTGTAAGCAGGAAGAAGACTTTCGTACAGCGAGCTAGTAAGAAGTTGAGGAGAATGGCTTCCAAACTGGGAAGCGTGAGTGATAAGGAAATGAAAAAGAAGAGAAATTGGGTAGAACGTGCTGATGACAAGCAGAAAATAAAGTAATCACAATTAATTTAGTAATCAATATATAATTCTAAGACATGCCCAATAGGGAAATTAGGTAGTAATAAAGAACTGATTTAATACCACAACCAATCTTGGTACTTTAGTGGAACTCCCACTTTCTCAGACATTCATTTGCTACGTATTTTCCGCAATGAGCTGCAACTAGGCATAAACATCGAACTCGAGAGTAATAAACAAAACGACCTCGTCACAGAATTTATAAAAACATAGATAACAAGAAAGATGACACCGAATTTTCGGGTGTAATAAGCACGTCTTTTGAATCCGTTCTGACGCAAATTAAATTTATCAAAGCTATTCAAAGGCAATGGAACCGGTATGAAAAACAATAGTATCTGACGGAAGAAAGAAGTTTTTCAATCGCGTCTTTAAAGAAAGAAGTTTTTCAATCGGATCCCTCAGATATTGGTGTAAACGGAATCTTGAGCTTACGAATTCTCAGAAATAGAGTTATCGACAAAAATAAGATGTGACTTTATGTCCCCTGGTGGGAAAACCATGCATTATTTTAGGAAGAAAGTATTCTCAAAAGGTTTATCCATATGAGCGGTATCGGTCCAAGAAAAAAAAATTCAGTCGAGTTTTCAGGAGCCCAGATTTTACTACAAATACATCAGAAGCAGAAATTAACACTTATGACCCCTGGTGGCCAAACCATTCTTTACCAAACCAGGGTTCCCACTCAAAAGTAATAAAAAAATTCCCTGACTTTTCCAGGTTCTCCAGGTGGTTTTTAAAAGTTTTCCAGAGTGGCATGTTGCAAAGAATTGTTACATTTCATTCCATTCCATTCATTTTTTTCACCAAAGCACACACTTGTAAATTCTTTAAGTAATTTGTCTTTATAAAATTATCTGCTTTTCATTAATAACAACTGTGTGCACATTATTTTCTGTACCAAAGTTCCGTGAACTTTTGTGAATACTACCCACAGGGAATTTGTAAATACAGTCCCATAGAAACAGGTCATATATATGTAAGAAAAAATCTGTCAGTTGAAAAGTTTCAGTTTTTCTATAACACAATGCAGCTAAGCTTAATGATGGAATGGCTATGTTCAAAGAAACATGTTTCAAGAGAACCAACAAAGGACTTTGATCCATCATTTAGTTGATTCTCTTGTGAAGTGTTTCTTCAAGCAGGAGCTATTGTGCCTAATTGTTTCATGTTATAACAACTGTCTACAGAAATTGAACAAAAGCTTAATAACTGCCAATTTTAAAAATTCAATTTTTTTTTTTTAGAGAATAAAGGAAACACTTAATATAACTGAAAGTAAGATCTAACAAATTCTAGGCAGGTAGTAATTGCAAGCAAAAGTTTGAAATCTTGAAAAAATAAGTTTTTTTTCGCAAAATAAAGTATCCATTGATTTTTACAAAAAAAAGGGTAATTTTCCCTGATTTTTACAAAAAAAAGGGTAATTTCCCCTGATTTTTACAAAAAAGGGTAATTTTCCCTGAGTTTTCCCTGATTTTTGGAACCATTTTCAAATTCCCTGAGAATTCCAGGTTTTCCCTGTTTTCCAGGTTGAGTGGGAACCCTGCAAACATTAGAAATTATGTGAAAAATATTTTCCATCAGGTCTTGTATGCGATACAGAAAGAATTTTTCAAATCGGAGTTTTAGGAGCAGAAAACGCAGTTTACCTTTATGCGCCCTAGCGGAAAGTCTTAAATGATTTACGTGAAATTTTTGAATTTATGGGAGAAACATTTTGCATCGGAAGCACTATCCAACAACGAAGGAATTTTTCAAATTGGACTTTTAGAAGTAGAGATATTGACAAAAATAAGATATAAGTCTACGCCCCCTGGCGTAGAAACCATGCATTATTTCAAGAAGAAAGTGTTCCTAAAAGGTTTGTCAACATGAGTAGCATCGTTCAACAAAAGACTTTTTCTTCAATCGAGAATTTAGAAGCTCATATTTTGCTGCAAATACGTCAGAAGTGGAAATTAAGACTTACGCCACCTGGTGGCCATACCATTTTTTTTTACAAAAATATGAAATTATGTGCAAAGGATTTCCCATCGGGAGCTCCATCCGGCGCAGAAGGAAGTTTTTCAAATCGGAGGTTTAGAAACAGAGAAATAGTGGGAAACGCAATTTACCTTTACACCCCCTAGCGGAAGGTCTATGAATTACTTGAAAATTTTGAATTTTTAGGAAAAACATGTCACACTAGAAACACTATCCAACAAAGAAGGACATTTTTAAATCGGACTCCTAGAAGTCGAGATATTGACAAAAATAAGGTATACGTCTACGACCCTGGCGCAGAAACCATGCACTATTTTAAGAAGAAAATGTTTCTAAAAGGTTTGTCGACACGAGTAGTACGATCTACAAATCACGTTTTTTTCAATCGAGAATTTAGAAGCTCATATTTTGCTGCAAATACATCAGAAGCGGAAATTAAGGTTTACGCTCCCTGGTGGCCAAACCATTTTTTTATTTTATTTTTTTACAAAAATTAGAAATTATGTGCAAACGATTTCCCATCAGGAGCTGTATCCGGTGCAAAAAGAATTTTTCAAATCGGAGATTTAGAAGCAGAGATATAGGGAGAAACGCAATTTAGCTTTACGCCCCCTAGCGGAAAGTCTATGAATTACTTGGAAATTTTGAAATTATATGAAGCACATGTCATACTGGAAGCACTATCCAACAACAAAAGAATTTTTGAAATCGAACCCCTAGAAGTAGAGATATTGACAAAAATAAGATATACATCTACATCCCCTGGCGGAGAAACTGTGAGATATTTTAGGAAGAAAATATTCCGAAAACGTTTATCGATGTGAGAGGCATCAGTCCAAGAAAGAATTTTTTCAATCGATATTTTAGAAGCTCAGATTTTATGGCAAATACGTCAGAAGCAAAAATTAACACTTACGCCCCCGGTGGACAAAATATTCTTTACCAAAAATTTGAAATTATATGCAAAAGATTTTCGATTAGGAGATGTATCCCCTGAAAAAAAGATTTTTCAAATCGGAGTTTTAGGAGAAGAGTTATCGGGAAAAAATGTAATTTACTGTTACGCCCCCTAGCGGAAAATCTATGCGTGATTTGAAAATGAAACTATATCTAAAACACTCTTCGTCGTAAATGGAATCGAAAGATAAAAGATTTTTTTCAATCGGATGTTTAGAAGCAAATATGTGGATTAAAACGTAATTTTGAATTCGACATCATCTGCAATCACGCCCCCTAGCAGCAAAATTGTGCATCGTAAAAAAAAACGAAATAAAGGATCATCATTCGTATATTTCAAGCTTCCGAATGCAAAAAGAATTTTTCATATCGGACTAATAGTTGCAGAGATACCGTGGGTACAGACGGACGGACGGACGGACGGACGGACAAACCGATAAAAGAAGCACGATCTTTTTTTACAAAAGACGTGCTAAAAATTAAGTAGCATGCTTTTTCTGGAGGGTGGAGACGAAAACGGATAAACGTATGAAAAAAAAAAGAAGATCTAAAAATTATGAGACTACATTAATGTCTTCCTATGTCGTAATATCTAAATTTCGTTTGTGACTTCTTTCACTGATGAAGACACTGCGAAATTCCTTCTTCGCTATGGGGTACCTTTCTTGTGAAGAAACACTTTTATAAGGGGGCCAAAAAGTCCATCTAAGGCTGGGAAGTTCTGGCTCTATCCCTAATACTGCAAGGGAAACGAATTTTCAGGTGTGTAGCTTTACTTGAAAAAAATAAAATAAAAAATAAATAAGTGCTGGTGTGAATTCACGGAAAATTCTAAAAATAACGTGCCGCAAAGTTTTCGTTTTTAATATTGAAATTTTCAATTTCTTCTAACTTCAGTAATTTGCCAGAATTTCCTACACAGTAATTATATTTATTTCAGAAAAATCCACTTCGAGTCGTTCCGCATTAATACAGAAATTTCGCAAAATCTTCGATTTTGACTATTTCACCAGATATTCTTCTTTCCTGCCGTATGAAGTTAATCCTTTCCCTTTGCCCATAGAGGGTTTCGAACTGGGTTCGTCTTTAACGGGAAGCGCGCCTGCTACCGTTGGCTCAAAAAGACCTGAAACACACAGTCACGTATAAGGCAGAACTCTAATCGAGCGATGAAGACATTTTTTCTGTTATTAACGCGGGTAATTTTGTAATTTTATTTTATTTTTGAGCTTATCTGAGTAGGTTTGTAATAATTTTATTTTCTGTTTGAGCTTATCTGAATAGGTTTGTAATAATTTTATTTTTTCTGTTGATGGCTTATTACAAATTATGTATTTTTTTTTCATCTTGATTTTTGGAAGTACCAGAACGCTTCTGTTGCTTTCAAAAATCACGCATCAGAACCTGAGATCTTTTTAAACTAACAATGACTTTCAACTATCTTTAAAGCAAGGTGAAATGTACGGTATTGTACACATTGCTGGCCACATAAAATGCAACACCAAGAAGGAAGCATCCGATTGGCCTGAAATTCGCAGCATGCGTCGCCCGCGAGAGGACATGCAAACGATTAGCATTGCAGGACATATGCAAATCATATGCGCCCGGCACGCCACCGAGAAGCACTATAAGAAGGGTACACAGAAGGCGGGGTGTAAGTAGTGGAAGTGTGTTGTGCTGCCGGACCTGTGCGTGGGAAGCTTCCTGATGCCTCGTCGCAGAATACGGCAGTCATTCCAGCACGTTTCGGAGTTCGACAGAGGACGAATAGTGGCTTATGACAACAGCGGTTTACCGTACCGAAACATCGGCGCCCTTGTGGGACGACATCCAGCCACAGTGAGGCGAGTATGGATTCGGTGGGTGCAGGAGAGACGGACGTACCGACGTGAGCGATTGCAGCAGCCGCGGCACACCACCGAACGAGGGAACCGGCATGTTGTGCGGCGGGCATCGACGGCTCGCACCCCCACGCACCGCCACATCAAGAACGTTAGCGCTGGAATGCAGGAATTAGGGTGTGTTGCGCAACAACTTGTGTCAGCACGTACCGTTCGACGTCGTCTGCAGGAGCGGGGACTTGTCGCACGGCGTCCATTGCTCCGATTACCATTGACGTTACACCACCGGCGAGTACGGCGGCAGTGGGCCGTTGAACGCCGCACCTGAACTACGGAATGGTACGACATTATCTTCTCCGACGAATCCCGCTTCTGCCTGCAACACCACGATGGTCGGATCCGCGTGTGGCGGCACCGCGGCGAGAGACTGTATGACGCCGCATTATGCATCGCCATACCGGTCCGTCGCCTGGCGTTATGGTTTTGGGGCGTAATTGGATATGACACCCGCACCCCTCTGGTACGCATCGCCGGTACACTCAACAGCCACCGCTACATCTCCGACGTTTTGGAGCCTGTAGCCCTCACTTACCTGCAGGACCTGCCAGCGGCCACGTTTCAACAGGACAATGCACGCTCGCACGTGGCACGCATCGTGCAACAATTCTTCACGGCCCACCAGGTGTCACTGCTGCCGTGGCCCGCCTGTTCTCCCGATATGTTGCCCATCGAACACGTCTGGTCGCTGATCGGCAACCGAGTGGCCCGGCAAGCATCACCCGCGGTTACGCCTGATGAACTGTGGCAACATGTGGAAGCAGCCTGGACCGACTTACCCCAATCCCACATCCAAAGCCTCTTTCGTTCGATGCCGCGGCGTGTAGCGGCCGTTATTGCCAGCCATGGGGGCCACACGAACTATTGATGTCTGCGTGTTCCGCAAGTCGCACGGCCTTGTAAGCTCAATGGTTTCATCTTTGTATCTGTTGTTGTGTGTCCAGTAAATCTGGCTTTGCTATCTCGTGTCCTTTTTGGTGTTGCATTTTGGGTGGCCAGTAGTGTATTATTATTTCACAAAACCCCTAAATATAAAATCTACACTTAAAAACTATCATAGCTTTTGTCTTAAGTGGTCCACAGACCGATACATAGACATCATACAATCACCTGTACAATAATTCAAGTAACCAGTTTTTTACGGCAATACAATATAAGCACACCGGACAAAAAATTAGTCACCCCTAACAGATATATGACAGTAGAAAGTTACCGGTTGCACAGAGGGCGCCGTGAGAGCATTGTTGGGAGATAAATAGCAGTGACGTGGTTTACCGGAGCATTTCAGTCTCGAGCAGTGGTGAAATGCAACGCGTGTGTTGAATTTAGACTGCAATATGGGTCGTAAGACAGACGTTACTGAGTGGCAAAAAGGAGCCATCGTGTTTGGCCGTGCTCACGGACACAAAGTGAATGAAGTCGCCCAATTTTCTGGTGTGTCGAAGCGTACTGTCCAGCAGGTCTACAAACAGTGGTTTAGTTCGCAGTCAACCGAAAATCGGTGACGTAACTGTGGCCGGAAAACGATTCTCACCAACAGGAACCGCCGCCATAACTGCAAATCGGTTTCAAACCACGCAACAATTGCTCCAAACAGTCAATGAAAGTCCACTCCAACCAATTTCCGAAAGGACATTGCGACGATAACTGCATGCGATGGACATCTGGAGCAGAGCACCACGGAAGACGTCTCGTTTAACAGCAAGTCACAAAGTCTCACGTTATTAATGGGCTCAGAGGCACCAAAACTTTACTGTGGAGGATTGGCAACTACAGGGATCATAGCATACTTCTGGAAAATTTTAGGTTGGAATTTTAGGAATTTTAGGAATTTTTAGAAAAATTTTAGGAAAATTTTAGGAGTGTATTTCAATAAAAACTAGATTGTATACATCTAGCAAAACAACTTTGTATACATTGTAAAGAGTTTGCTTCACACCCTTCAACCATATATACTGATAGACTGCGCATGACATCAAAATTTCTGGCTCCAACATAAAATCACATGACAACAGTCAAAAAGATGGGTTACACCTGCTGTGCTTATGGTTGCTCTGAGCGATATAGTAAAGAAAGTTCTATGATTTTTCATGGGTAAGAAATGAATTAAATACCTAAGTCAATAAAGTTCAATTACTTAACCAGAAACTTGCAGCTATTGATAAAAATATAGTAACTTAAGAAAAAAAAATGGAATGCATGTTCCAAATTCTTCGCAAATGTTCATCACATTATAAATCACAAAATGTAAACAACCCGATCATGCATGTATATAGCTCATAAGTAAACTTACCTGAAGAGTTTTCATTATATATGAGGCGCATTCACATAATACACTGAAAACACTGAAGTTCTGCAGCATAAATTAGTAATCATAACAGCATTTTTACACAAAATTTGGAGTCTGATGATGACGTGCCCAATGTTTGAGCCATGGCGGCTTTGATGCAGCTATTGCCAATGCGCAGTCCATTAGTATATATGGTCGAAGTTCACACCCAAATTTTTTGCATAACGTCTAATGTCTAAAGTTTAAGTATGATTTACTTCTAATGTTCAGTTCTTATCTTTTCACGTGTTATTATCATATTCAAGTATATTTACCACATTCAAGTTTCACTTTGAACATTAATATGCTGTTGAACCAGAAGCAATTCACGATTTTCACAGTAAAGTTTTCAGGTTTCACATTAAATTATAATATCCTAAAAAGGTAATTGAAAACCAAGAACTATGTACAATTGTTCACTGAATTACTTTTTCATATTATTGTTTTAACCTTTTCCTGATTAGCCTATCTTTTTCTGCTTCTACCACAACTAATTTACTTTCAGTTTTCTTTATTTCAGCTGAACCTTGTATGATCAAGTTAGAGGCAACTGCTATTTCAACAGTATTTTGTTTTTCTACAGCTTTTCTCATTCTTTCTGTTCCCTCTTGAATTACTGCTAGGGAGGCTTCTTTATCTTTTTAAGCCTATTTATTTCTGCATCATTTTCTTTTATTTTGTCATCAAACTCAGCTTTTCTTTTTTCTCTAGCTGCTTTTCCTTATTTTCCCTCTCTTTCTGCTTCCTTTCTTTACCTTTTTTGATTGTTCTTCCTTCAGCTTATCAACATACTCTTTATAAAATTTATGTGAATCACGAACACTATTTAACAAATTTATTGTTATGGGAATTTCTTGTTATGGGAACTTTTTTTTCTTTATGATGCGCTTTTACTTGTGAAAAGCCACTATTAGAAATATTGAAAATTTCTGAACACAATATACACTTAGCAGAAAATATTGTTTCAGTTGCAGAACACCATTCTTTCAACTTCACTCCGTCCAATTCTTTGGCGAGCCACGCATCTTGAAATTTCGTTTTGGATTTAGGCATCTTAAACACTTGTATTACTAACCAGAAAATGAAAGGAAGTACAAAAACACTTTCCAATATTGCAAAACCAGACAACTTCCCGAAATTTGGCTGCGAGGATGTCAGAAGATATGAAAAAAAAAAAAAAAGCAGGTCACCACTAGAGAACTGAACCTGCACAGAGAACACCATAAAAGACGTAAAACCAGAAACTATCATACGCATCTCACGCAAGTTCAGTCAAAGCGAGTCGGAGCCGAGATATATTGCGCATCGAAGGTCGCTGTCGCCGACGCATGATCGAAGGTCAATGATCACGTGCTCTACTGCCTGCCAAGATAACTCAGCTACCATCCCATCATCATTACCGGAGGTTACGGAAGGAGACCACATGTTTCCTCTTTGCTTCCACCCACCTGCGGTTTACAATAACAAAACATCAGCAGAAAGAGGAGGTTCCACAAGGCATGTACAAAAATAAAGTACGATCTTCTGCGTGCCACGGAGTTCGTCTGCAAAGCGCAAACCAGGGGTGAAAATGACCCCTCCCCTTTTCCTTAGATCTCTTGTTACTCTCGAAAACTGTTCGAAGGCAAAAAAGTGGAACGCCCGCCCCGAAGCAAGTGCATCTCGATGGCGTCATTTTTCCTCCTTCAGCAGCACAGCATATAGGCTGTGTTTCTACAATAACAGGTCTTTTTACCTTACCGTAATGGTAAATTTATTGGCGTTAATAACGGTTGTTTTTAATAAAAATAAGCTTACGAAAATTTTAGGATGAATAGCAAATTTTAGGTCTAATTTTAGGAATTTAAGGAGGGTCACAAAATATTAGGAATTTTAGGAATTTTAGGACGAATGCGATCCCTGCAACTAGTAATTTGGTCTGACGAGTCTCGTTTTTGTTTGTACTAAAATGATAGGCGACGAGTGCATCGCAGGCCCAATAAAGTCTTTAATAATCCTGATTGTGTCGAAGGTGTTGTTCAAGCTGGAGGGGGTTCTGTGATGTTTTGAGGATGTTTTTTTTATCACGAAATGGGCCTTCTCGTTGCAGTGACGATGAATTTGAACCAGCCTGCGTATCTCCGCATTCTGAATGACGAAGTGTTGCCCTACATCTCCAGGAGCTGCATCACATTGCCACACCTTTCTTCCAAGACGACAATTACCGTGTACACAGGGCTAAAACTGTCTTTGAGTGGCACGACGAACAATCAGCAACACTCTCTCACCTCGACTGGCCCGCCAAATCCCCAGATTTAAGTCCTATTGAAAATCTGTGGGATCATTTGGAGCACTAGGTAAAACCCCGGAATAGACACCCATGTACTCTGGCGGAACTTCGGGACGAGAGGCTGCAAATCGATGTTCAATACATCCACAACCTCGTGCAGTCTCTACCACACCGAATTGATGCTGTTATCAAAGCAAGAGGCGCCGTCACCCGTTATTGGGTAAGTTCTGCCACAGGTGACTAATTTTTTGTCTAGTGTGCTAACAATAGGTTGTGCATAAAATAGGGAAGAAGTATAACAAAGTGAATTTCTCCGTCATTTTTATCCGCGCCAGGATTCGAACCCGGGCCACTCATTCCGGAATAAGTTGCTCTACCAATTAAGCTACGCGGACGTTTTATTCTGATTCCTATCTGTCTTTATGTCGTGTGCGTCCTTCTGGCAGGTACGTCACATCTCCTGGTACGTTACATCATCTCCCCCTTATTTTTCTTTTTCTTTTTTTTTTTTTTTTTTTCGAAGTGCTGCTCATATTTTTCCTATCTCGCGGTGTGGAAATAACATCACACCAATGCGAGATTTTGAACGGTCGGGTCATCCGGGTAGTTCGGGCGCCATTATAACGAAGTGAATTTCTCCGTCATTTTTATCCGCGCCAGGATTCGAACCCGGGTCCACTCATTCCGGAATAAGTTGCTCTACCAATTAAGCTACGCGGACGTTTTATTCTGATTCCTATCTGCCTTTATGTCGTGTGCGTCCTTCTGGCAGGTACGTCACATCTCCTGGTACGTTACAGAAGGGAAAGCATATCCGGTGCTACAATAACCGAAATTTCATGGGATATGCTATCCACAATGTCTGATTTCACTACAGAACTAGAAATTCAGATCCACCGACAGGTGTCGTGCGCGAAGCGGTCGTGCGCCAAGGGATCACCTTTCGCCCTGATGACGGCGGCGATTCGTCTCGGCATGGACTCGACAAGACACCGGAAGCGTTGGAAAGCCATACGGATCCACGACCCCTGAAAAAGCTCCCACAGTTCACGAAGATTTGATGGAGGGGGTCATCTCTCTCGATGGCATCCCAGATGTGCTTGATGGGATTGAGGTGAGGTGACCTAGCTGGCAAAGAAAGCGAGGTCACGTCGGTGGAGTGTTCATCGAACCATTCGGATACAATTCGGGAGCTGCATTGTCTTGTTGCAGGATGAGGTCCCCAGTGGGATGTTGAAGACTCATAAACGGGAGCAAATAGTCGTCCAGGATATCCCGGTAACGTTGACCTGTGAGGGACGGTGTCACACGTACCAGAAGTACCATTTCAGTCCACGTAAACAGTCCCCAGACGAGAATGCCACCCCCACCAGCTTGAAGAGTATACCCTGCTGGCAAGAAGGATCCATTGCTTTATGTGGTTTGCGCCGTACTCGTATCCTGCCATCCGCATGTACCAACGTGAATCTCGACTCATCAGTCCAGGCAACATTTTCCCACACGTCTAGGGTCCAGTGGTGATGTTCCCGCGCCCATGCTAATCTTTGCACCCTGTGATATGCGGTCAGCAGCGGTACCTCGTGGGACGAAGGCTTCTGTACCCCATAGCGAGGAGATGGTTCTGGATGGTGTGGCTGCTTACACGTTTTTTGTACACCAGCGTTAAATTGCCGAGTGATTTCTTGCACTGTGGCCCGTCTATCCGCTGTTACAATGCGAGCTAGCCGACGATGACCCCCGCTCATCCACACGCTGTTGTCCACGGCAGTTGGCCCTTGCAGGGATGGTTTTACCGGATTCGATGCACTCACGGTGCACCCGCGACACAGAGGCTCGTGAAAATCCCAGTGCCTGCACGACTTCCGAGATGGAGTGACCCATTCGTCGGGCCCCGACAATTTTCCCACGATCAAATGCGCTTAGATCCTTCGTCTTACCTATACTGCGTCCGACTCTTACTGATTCCCGTCGCATCACTCCTTATATTGTCGGATCGCTGCATACGTCATGTCGTTTCCGTTTACAGGGCCGCCCACAGCGCCACATTTGCATAACGCCAGCTGTCTCTAATTCAATTGCTCTTCAGTGTATGTACATACAGATATTTCCAAATTTCGCTATAATGTTGCGAATGCGTATTTATTTATTTATTTAGAATTTCCAAATTCCGCCATGATGTTGCGAATGCGTTCGTCTACTTGTATACACATTTTCTTCCGTTTTGGACCAAGTTCTCCTAATTCTTTTAATAGTTGTTTGTGAATCACACGTTTTGATTCTTTCTTTAGGCATTTAATAAGTTCATATATATTTGGCTGTTGGTTTTTTTCGTAACTATTTAATTTTGAGTTCATCCTTCTACGGCGTTGTTGGTTCTATGGCGCTGACCATGTACATTCCACGTTTGAATTGGAACATTAGGATTATCCATCCATTGGTTAACAAAAATAGTCAAGAAATAAATTTAACATTTCATTCTGTGAAGCGTCCTCCATAATTCAGCAGCCATGCGTCTTCAACATTTTCTACAGTTAATTGGGCCACAAAGCAGAGAACATGTTACATATTCTTCTTATTTCTTCGTTGGTTTTATACAGTTGTGTAAGTCGCAGATCTTGAATATTCCGCCATAGACTTTGAAGTGAAAATTGCAACCGGAGACAGTTGCATCAAGGAATACTTCTTCAGTTGCGTTAATAAGGGCTGCTTCGAAGTCGGTCTTTATCAACTTTGGAACCCAATGTGGACACAAAGTCATTACTTCCTTAAACAATGAGCGGTATGTTCCTTCTCGTTTAGCAGGGTCGCTTGGTCCCCGATGAAATATAACAAGGTCGCTTCACGCGCGATTTTCCACATTTTCCACACGGTCGCTTCCCGCACGTAATCGTCCGACAGACGATTGAAATTTAATTGTTAATCAAACCTCAAACAAGTATTCTAGCGAATTGCTCCTATTACCGGAAATATTTTGTCGTGTGGATACGGAAAGTGTGACAACAGAATTTCCCCGGTAATTTTAGAAAGGAATTGCGGAAAGATTTCCGAAAATTAACTTTCCTGGCGTACGAAAAATCCCTGATATTCAGGTATTTTGCCGTCATTTCCCGGGAAAAGTTTATCAGGAATATGTATGCTTAGTTAATTTACAAAAGGACTCACGGGAATCGGCTCGTGACTTTCAGAAAAATTTTTAGTACCGTCTAAGGGAGAGAGAGACATCAAAAAGAAAAAAGATAATAACATGGCGGATGCATCTATACAATCTGATTCAGAATACGTGTTCGGTCCATTGCTTGTGCTGCGATTGAAAAGCACGCCCGTTTTATTTATTTTCGTCGCAGTAGCTTTGAGTGACGTTCATGTGTATAAACGACGCCTTACGATGACTACTTCTCACGTGGGCAAGGCAGTTCTCGAACACGCAATTACATACATCTGTCATTCGGAGCACATGCATGCATGCTAGCCTGCCTAGAATGACATTTTTTGATTAGACGATATTTATCACGCAACCACCTTGCTGGAATTATTCTTCGACGAAAGGTGCAGTTTATGTGTGCTATGCCGGTTTAAAACTGTATTAACTGAATTATTTGAATTCCCACGCGCATCTGAAATGAAGAATCGCCTTTCAGTTGTTTTAGACACACTTTCGCCGTACCCCCAAGAGCCCGACCTAAGACAGTGTGGGGCCCTGTGCAAGAGGCTTTCAAGAGGCCCTCCTTCTACTTCAAAGCAACAGTGATTGGTTGCACCCTACGTTCTTGTTCTGGGACCGGTTACATAGTTATTATTGCCAGATTAACACGTTCGCTGCGGTGGGCCGTAACGCGTTAACTTCTACATTTTTCAGAGTAAAAAAATGCGTATACATAAATCTGTAGTGGATATCAGTCACTTTATGTATGTATCTTTGAACGACCCACCGGTGTGTCGTACAGCACTGTATTTGAACAGTTACGACCCACCGGTGGGTCGTAACGCGTTAACTTCGACATTTTTCAGAGGGGAAAAAGTTTATATACTGTAGTGGATATCAGTCACTTTATGTATATATCTTTAAATGTCCCACCGGTGTGTCGTACAGCACTGTATTGGAACAGTTATGACCCCATCGGTGGGCCGTAACGCGTTAACTTCTACATTTTTCAGAGTAAAAAAATGTGTATACATAAATCTGTAGTGGATATCTGTCACTTTATGTATATATCTTTAAACGACCCACCAGTGTGTCGTACAGCACTGTATTGGAACAGTTACGACCCAACCGGTGGGTCGCAACGCGTTAACTTCTACATTTTTCAGAGGAGGAAAAAAATTATATACATAAATCTGTAGAGGATATCAGTCACTTTATGTATATATCTTTAAACAACCCACCGGCGTATTGTACAGCACTGTATTGGAACAGAATGGAAGAAGTTTTTGATATCGCCCTGTGGAATAGCTTGCCAGGCTGCTTCTACGAGAAACCAGAGTTCATTTGCGGTGACTGGCGATGGCGCTTGACGGTCTAGACCCTTAGCTATCAGGTCCTAAACATGTTCGATCGGCGACATATCCAGCGAACGTGCAGCCCCGGAAAGAAGCGTTATCTGCCGTGCATGGAAGATGTCTTGGACATTCCGGGCCACATGTGGCCGAGCATTGTCCTGCTGGAATATAACGCTAGGACATCTCTGAAGGAAGGGTAGCACCTCTATCTCTAAAACATCCCTAATGTATCGCTGGCTGTTGAGGGTTCCCTGAATTCGAATCAGGCGAGATCGCGAACTGAACTCAATGGCGCCTCAAACCGTGACGCTTGGCGTTGGGACGGTATGACGCTGCAAGGTGACCTTCACCACGATGTCTTCGAACACGTATGTGACCATCATGGTGCATCGAGTTGAATCGTAACTCGTCAGAAAACGCGACCTGTTGCCGAATTTGTGTTCGACATCCCATTGCCGCCTGAGGCGTCTGTGATTCAGGGTCAAAGGAATGTGCAGCAATGGGCCGGTAGCGACTGGTTCTCTGTTCAGCAGACGACGTCGAACTGTGCTGAAGGACAAAGCCTGACCTGTGACAGTGCTCCACTGGCTGCGCTAACACCGTGGATGTTGTGTGCGATCGGTCACTGCCATGCGGCAGAGGTGTCTGTCATCCCGTGGAATCGTGCGATTTTGCGGTCCCTTACCCGGATTTCGTGCGTCCGAGCCTGACGCCACACTCGCCCTACTGTACTGGAGTGGAAGTTTCGTCCCGTACAAGTGGCAATTTCGCGGTAGGAAAGTACAGCTTTTCTCATCCCAACAATCCTTCCTCGCTCGAAATCCGTCAGGTGTTCACAATGCGACCTTTTTCGGCGAAAGGGCATAGTGAAACACAAGAAACGCCCTTTGTACTCAATGTCGGCCCTTCACTTATTGCAACGTCACCTTTGAACCAGCTCTTTATCCCAAGAGCGGACAGTTCAGAGGGCGCTGCTCTGAAACCGTATGAGCATTTTCACTGACATTTTACTCATTTGTATGTCGTACCTGCTGTGCATGTCCTGTAAGTTTAAAGTTTTTAATACCAGCAGTCCTTCGTTGCAATTTTAACAAATAGTAGTATATTACAGTTAGAAAGAGTTCATTTTATTTTCAGAAGTTTTGTGAAATAATACCATTTCACTTTTTCTTAAACATAATTGAAAGTCATTGACAGTTTAAAAGAATCTGGAGTTTCAAAACATTACTCTGAAAAACATGATCAATAAAAATGTAATTTGTGATTAGTCCTCTTATAGAAAAATGAAATCCTAAACTTCTTCAGAAAAATAAAAAGCTCCTACAGAAAATAAAAAGACTAATTAACCAATATTAATAGTGAAAAACATTTCATCATCGCGTGCCTGCAGTCCCCTTCGTTTCAGCCTTAAACGTGACCTGGTGGTAAAGTCTTGCTAGTGCAGTCAGTATCGCCCCCTACTCGAGTCCCACCGCGGATAGGGGGTTAGATTTTCATACACTTCGTAAGTCAAGAAAAAGTCTTTCAATTAAACCGGAGCATTTAGGCTGTAAAAGATGGTGGTAACGGAAGTTTCTTCCGTTTAGACTAAAAAAGTCAAAATCACAATTTTGTAAACTGGGGAAATTTCTGTATAAAAACAGAAAAGCCTGAAATTGGCGTTTCTGTGAAAATAAACGTAAATTAGTGATAATGAAAAATCTTAAAACACCGAAGTTGCCGTATTAGAAACGGAAATTTTTCAAAAGAGAAGTTTCGTAAAAAATCGAAAACAGATCCGGTGGCATAGTGATCTAAGCACTGGCTTCTGATCATCCGTCCGAGATAGTTACGGGTTCAAATCGCGGTGAAGCATAGACGTTATGTTTGTGTTACGACACTGGCTCTCTCCCTTCCCTAGAACCACTGGCCCAAGATTGGGGGCGGGTGACTGCTTATAGCCGATCGAGTTGCTAACGTAGTCGTGAAAAAAACAAAAACAAAAAAAACTTCGCGCTGCACTTTCGAAAAGGCAAAAACAAAAATGAAAAAAACTACTTTGCTGAAAATTTTTGGAAATCTCCCGAGAATTCACACAGTTTAACTTTAACTATCTCAATTAGCGGAATAACATCTTTAAATGAAAAAAAAAACTACTTTGCTGAAAATTTTTGGAAATTTCCCGAGAATTCACACAACTTAACTTTAACTATCTCAATTAGCGGAATAACATCTTTAAATGAAAAAAAAAACTACTTTGCTGAAAATTTTTGGAAATTTCCCGAGAATTCACACAACTTAACTTTAACTATCTCAATTAGCGGAATAACATCTTTAAATGAAAAAAAAAACTACTTTGCTGAAAATTTTTGGAAATTTCCCGAGAATTCACACAACTTAACTTTAACTATCTCAATTAGCGGAATAACATCTTTAAATGAAAAAAAAAAACTACTTTGCTGAAAATTTTTGGAAATTTCCCGAGAATTCACACAACTTAACTTTAACCATCTCAATTAGCGGAATAACATCTAGTTCAAGGATCAAAATCTGGCATATAACGTTTTTATTACGTTTTTTGTTACAGCTTAATGTGGACGATCAAATTACTGATTTATATATCGCAATCGTATTACTCCCAAAATTTTTTGAAGCTATTTAAGCATTATGATTTATGGTGGTCTCGGTTTACGACACACACGCCAGGAATGAATCGTCGTCGTAAACTGGACCACGTACCATTGTGTGAAACGGAGCCTCAATGAACAATTAGACGCAGTTTTGATTTGGGAGCCATCACTTGCTGTGAGTCATTGCACAGTGTAAAAAAGACGCCAACTCAAAGCATAATTAGCCCTGACGCAAAGAGGACATTTTCTAACACATCTCTTCCACTCATCAAACAGAAAACGAGAGAGGCATGCCCTTGACCCTACATTAAAGGATTGTCTGGCTCCTTGATAATGACTTAGTATTCTTCCGCCTTCAGACAGGGACTAACTACTGTGGGCGCAAAAGAAAATGCGTGTGACAGTTCGATTTGCCTTTATTGCTACTGCAAGGTTTCGTGCTTATAATTACATAAAATAAGCTGAGTTTGCTTAGCATTGTTGGCTCACAGAAGTGGAATAATTACCCGTAATGCAGCTTCGAGTTTATTTCTCAAACAAAAGAAAGGCTTTCAAATCGTTATTTAGATGTCTTAATCAACAGCTTTATTTAATTTCTCTTATAGAAAATTCATCATGTACATTGCATAAACCGTCATGGCCAGTATAGTCAGACAATAGCCGAATTCTACCAGGTACTGCCCGAGAATAATATTTAAGATACAATCTGTACATCTGATTTTTAGCAGCGAATAATAGACTTTAGTACCTGGCCACGCCCAATCACGAAAAATATCTTTTTACTTGCCAAGTCTTTATAATGAACGAAAAAAAATAATAATCTCAGTCATAAGTTTATGTGATACATTTGACAAATTCAATTGGCCCCCACCCTTTCCCCAGTGATTTGAGGCGCCGGCTTTATGGATATTCGTCCGAGATGGGCTCGGGTTCGAGTCCCAGCTGAAGCATGGGAGCTGAGCCATTCCTTCTTGGGAGTTCATTTTACGCAGAAGTCATTCATACCGCCCGGGTAGCGCAGTGGTCCAAGCGCTGGCTTGACTATTCGTCCGAGAAGGGTCCAGGTTCGAATCCCGGAGAGGCGTGGATGTTGTGTTTGTCTTACGGCACTGGCTCTCTCCCTTTCCTAGTACCAGTGAGACTATATTAGGGATGAGCGACTGCTTATAGCGCATCGAGTTGCTCACGGTGGTCGTTAAACCTTCAATCAAAAAAAAAAAAAGTCATTCACGAATGACCGCATTCATTTGTTACGTTGTCACTACGCTCATTGATTAATTCATTCGTCGCAGGGATCTGGTGTTTATGACCAAAGCACGTTCGAGGCCATAGTTCTTTAGGGCAAACTGGTCAAAAGAGATCGAGTTCTTTACCATTCATGATGAATGATCTGCTCATAACAAACGATTCGGGCACACCATTCAAATGAATAGCTTTCACGTATCATCCCCATTCTTGAGTTTCACCACATTCCCAGCTGACTGCTGTTTGGCCACTCACTCGCATAAAGGTTGACACTTATTAATTCTCGACATTACTTTTCTTAATGGGAATTCGTTCCGAATTCATGGGGGCGGAATACAGTTAAAACGTACTGAGATTTCAGTGTGTGTCGCACTAATGACGGATTGAATGATCATTCACAGCGGTGAGAGCGAACCATTCAAGTTAAACGTGCTGAGACTTCAGTGTGTGTCGCAGTAATGGCGGATTGAATGATCATTCACAGCGGTGAGAGCGAACCATTCACCGTTCAAGTTAAACGTGCTGAGACTTCAGGGTGTGTTGCAGTAATGGCGGATTGAATGATCATTTACAGCTGTGAGAACGAACCATTCACCATTCAAGTTAAACGTGCTGAGACTTCAGTGTGTGTCGCAGTAATGGCGGATTGAATGATCATTCACAGCGGTGAGAACGAACCATTCACCATTCAAGTTAAATTTGCTGAGACTTCAGTGTGTGTCGCAGTAATGGCGGATTGAATGATCATTCACAACGGTGAGAGCAAACCATTCACGTTAAACGTGGTGCGACTTCAATGTGTGTTGCAGTAATGGCGGATTGAATGATCATTCACAGCGGTGAAAGCGAACCATTCAGCGTTCAAGTTAAACGTGCCTCGACTTCAGTGTGTGTCGCAGTAATGGCGGATTGAATGATCATTCACAGCGCTGAGAGCGAACCATTGACCGTTCAAGTTAAACGCGCTGAGACTTCAGTGCGTGTCGCAGTAATGGCGGATTGAGAGCGAACCATTCACCGTTCAAGTTAAACGTGGTGCGACTTCAGTGTGTGTCGTAGTAATGGCGGACTGAATGATCATTCACAGCTGTGAAAGCGAACCATTCAGCGTTCAAGTTAAACGCACTGAGACTTCAGTGTGTTTCGCAGTAATGGCGGATTGAATGATCATTCACAGCGGTGAGAGCGAACCATTCACCGTTCAAGTTAAACGCGCTGAGACTTCAGTGCGTGTCGCAGTAATGGGGGATTGAATGATCATTCACAGCGGTGAGAGCGAACCATTCACCGTTCAAGTTAAACGCGCTGAGACTTCAGTGTGTGTCGTAGTAATGGCGGACTGAATGATCATTCACAGCTGTGAGAGCTAGCCATTCACCGTTCAAGTTAAACGCACTGAGACTTCAGTGTGTGTCGCAGTAATGGCGGATTGAATGACCATTCACAGCGGTGAGAGCGAACCATTCACCGTTCAAGTTAAACGCGCTGAGACTTCAGTGTGTGTCGCAGTAATGGGGGATTGAATGATCATTCACAGCGGTGAGAGCGAACCATTCACCGTTCAAGTTAAACGCGCTGAGACTTCAGTGTGTGTCGCAGTAATGGCGGATTGAATGATCATTCACAGCAGTGAGAGCGAACCATTCACTATTCAAGTTAAATGTGCTGACACTTCAGTGTGTGTCGCAGTAATGGCGGATTAAATGATCATATACAGCGGTGAGAGCGAACCATTTACGGCGAAGAATCATTCGTTGTGCACGAATTGTTTTTGAATGGTCCATCACTAGCTCGATGGTACTTGCTCTTCACACTCCCTGGAACCACCTGCCCCAAATTTAGGGTCGGGGTTTAGTAGGAGCCCTAAGGGCTACTCACGGTGGTAGCTAATCCCGAAACAAAAAACAAAAAAAAACATATCTAAACCAATCAGCTTTACAGAATTTAACATAATCCTAGAGACTATAATTAAGTTTCATCTTATAACAAATATATACACGCTTTTAACATTGGGCCTCCGACACTTTAACAATTACGAAGTATAACCTAAAGGGAAAAAAAACATATTTCATGCCCGTGCTTCCTTCTGAATAACCGGCATGACGCACAATCTTATTTTCAAAGAACTTCGCATCTTCGTATCAATTACCCACCTCTTGTAAAAGGGGAAGATTGAATCCGTCATTTCCAGCCACACCCTATCACAAGGTGGTCGCTTCGAATGATAAATAACTAATGCAAAGAGAAGAAGAAGAAGAAGAACTGAGACTCATTCCTTTGGCAAGGATAATGGCAAACTGTTGTCCGTCGTCGTTACCCAGCTGCCTGAGGTACCACCCACCCACCAGCCTGCCTCTCTGCTAACTCTTTTAACCACCATCCTCATCGAAGCATGGAATCTGCTCTTCCCCACCCTCTCTCTTCTTCTTCCACTCGTACTAGCCTATCACGCATGGCGACCGACTAATATTTGCTTTCAGACCAAGTACCTGTGCTGAATGTTAATTTGGTTTTCCATATCTATATGATAATTTGCGAAGCATTCGGCACAATGAAAAAGTGCCTTTCTTGCCAAGAGTGCGAAACGGCGTCTGCTGCTGGGCGACAGGACAGGTAGGAACGGATGCTTACCCCCCCCCCACATTAGAAATGCGTCGGTTGCCGAAAGGGGCTAAAACTGAACACTGAATTTTCACCAATGGGATCAGAAATGCAGATATTCACAAAATTGCGCACGACCTGCCCCTATTTTGCACATGGAAAAAAGTTGGTCCATGAACACGAAGTGCTTCTGATTTAGTTCTGGTATTTAATTTTGTATTTCTGTGAATAAATTCGTTTGGCCTTTTAAAAAAAAAAGCAGTAAGAATTCAAGGCATTTTAAAAACATTTCAATCAAAAACTTCTCGCGCCTAACGCGCCGTTACGCTAAGCAGTAGCTGATCCATGGACGGCGACCCCCCCCCCCCTTCTTTATCGCTCAGCGTTTATTTTTCCCTTTATAGGCGAAGAGAACGTAAATAGTTAATTGCGCCTTCATTTCAAACAAAATGGCGATCTACTTTCGGATCAACACTATGTTGTCTGTGTAACTTCGGGAAATATAACAACCGGATTTTTTTCTGTGTTAGGAAATAAATGTATTCACCTAACTTCAGCGCAAAGAAAAACCAATCAGCATATGTCTCACAGACATACTGAATTTTCTGAAAAAAAAATTTCTATAAACTACGTTCGGTGAACATTTTTTTTCCAGAATACTACATTCAATGCAAAACTTATCTAACATTTTTTTTTATGGGTGTAGTTGACCTTATATGTTTAGACTTAAAAACCACCACTATTTTATTTTTATTATTGTGCTTAATATGTTGGCTATGCTTGTGTCACAGCAGGCAGCGGTTTTTTTCTTAATTCAATTTTTGAGCTTAACTGATATGTAGCCCATCTCAGTTTTTATTAGTCACAAAAACTTAAGACAGTTTTTTTCAGCACAAAGAAAGATACAATTTCAGAGATTTCCCACCTTTTCAACAGCAATGTACACTGAGTAGCCAAATTATTATGACCGCCTGGTTAGTATGTTGTTGGACCACCTTTTGCCCTTAATGCTGCTTGAATTTGACTTGGCATAGACTCAAATAAACGTCGGTAAGTGGCTTCGGGTATATTAGCCCAAAATGTGATAAATTGCACTCTCCAGCTCTTGAAAATTGGATAGTAGAGGATCCAGCTGTCTGATGCCTCCTTCCCACAAATGATTCACTGGATTGAGATCCGGTGATCAAGAAGGACAATGTAGCTGGGAAAAGTCTCCGTGATGTTCCTCAAACCATTTGCGGACAATGTGAGCGCTATGACATGGAGTATTGTCCTGCTAGAAGTATCCATCTCTATTGCGACAAACCACTAACATAACTAGATGGACTTGGTCGGCAACGATATTTAAATACCTTTGGTTAGTCATACATTGCTCCACACGAATCAAAGAGCCCAAACAATCCCACGAAAACATGCCTCAGATCATAACTTTGCCTCCGCCAGCTTGAAAGAGTAGCGACGATGTAAGATGGGTCCAGGCTTTCTTGTTGCTGTCTCTATATCCTCACTCTTTCATCGGCATGGCGCATTTGAAAAAGTGATTCGTCGGAACGCATTACACTTTTCCACTCATTTACTGTACAATTCTTGTATTTTTGAGAGAACAGGAGGCGTTTCTTCTTGTTCGTTGCAGATAGCAATGGCTTACGGGCAGCCTGTCTGCTTCTGTAGCCCATACGATGTAAGATGAGGCGAACTGTACGTTGAGGCGCCATCGGACTTGGACCCTGATTCAGATTATCTGTAATCTGATGAAGTGTTGCCTGTCTGTTGGACTGAACAAATCTTCCTACTCTCTGCTCAACTTGAGCATCCAGTAGCCGTTGACGACCAGACACCTTGGGCTCAGACCCGGCTTTTTGACTGTTGGTCCACTCTCTGTAAACTTCACAAGTCCAGACGTTTTGCTAATGCTCACACCAATGCTTCGAGCACTCACGATCATTCCACGTTCAAAGTCCATCAGATTGCGTCTCTTACCCATTCTTCTTCTGCTGCAAGTCCCAAGGAAGACTTCTGGAAACAATATGTCTTGGAACACTCGTTCCTGTAGCTGTTGCAAGCTCCAAGGAAGTCTTCTGGAAACAGTATGTCTTGAAATCCTCGTTCCTCTAGCGGCTGCAAGCTCAAAGGAAATCTTCTGGAAAACGTATGTCTTGAAATCCTCATTCCTCTAGCTGCTGCAAGTTCCAAGGAAGTCTTCTGAAAACAATGTGTCTTGAAACCCTCGTTCCTGTAGCTGCTGCAAGCTCCAAGGAAGTCTTCTGGAAACAGTATATCTTGAAACCCTTGTTCCTGTAGCTGCTGCAAGCTCCAAGGAAGTGTTCTGGAAATACTATGTCTTGAAACTCTCGTTCCTGTAGCTGCTGCAAGCGCCAAGGAAGTCTTCTGGAAACAGCATGTCTTGAAATTCTCGTTCCTGTAGCTGCTGCAAGCTCCAAGGGAGTCTTATGGAAACAGTATGTCTTGAAACCCTCGTTCCTGTAGCTGCTGTGAGCTCCAAGGAAGTGTTCTGGAAACAGCATGTGTTGAAATCCTCGTTCTTGCAGCTGTTGCAAGTTCCAAGGAAGTCTTCTGGAAACAGTATGTTTTGAAACTCTTGTTCCTGTAGCTGTTTCCAAGGAAGCCTTCTGGAAACAGTATATCTTGAAACCCTTGTTGCCGCAGCTGCTGCAAGCTAAAAGGAAGTCTTCTGGAAACAGTATGTCTTGAAATTCCCATTCCTGTAGCTACACTGTAAAAAAATTACTGTAGAATTTACGGTTTTAAACCGTTTTCCAGGGTGCCAACACAAAACCGTAAAATCTACAGTTTTATGCCGTGTTGAGCTTTGCTCCAACACAATCAACACATTCGTTCCAGCCAAATTTTTGTGTTTCCGGGATTATTTGGACTGTGACTCGCTCCAGCCAAATTCTGTGCTGTTTTCTTCATTAAATGCGGCGTTGGAGCAAAGCTATAGCTTTGCTCCAACACGGCATGAAACTGTAGATTTTACGGTTTTGTGTTGGCACCCTGGAAAACGGTTTAAAACCGTAAAATCTACATTTTTTTTTACAGTGTACTGTAAGTTCCAAGGGTCTTCTGGAAACAGTTTGTCTTGAAACCCTTGTTCCTGTAGCTGCTGCAAGCTCCAAGGAAGTCTTCTGGGAACAGTATGTTTTGAAATCCTCGTTCCTGTAACTGTTGCAAGTTCCAAGGAAGTCTTCGGGAAAGAGTATATCTTGAAACCCTTGTTGCTGTAGCTGCTGTAAGCTAAAAGAAAGTCTTCTGGAAACAGTATGTTTTGAAATCCTCGTTCCTGTAAGTCTTCTGGAAACAGTATGTCTTGAAACCCTTGTTCCTGTAGCTACTGCAAGCTTAAAAGAAGTCTTCTGGAAACAGTATGTCCTGAAATCCTCGTTCCTGTAGCTGTTGCAAGTTCCACAGAAGTCTTCTGGAAACAGTATATCTCGAAACCTTGTTCCTGTCGCTGCTGCAAGTTCCAAGGACGTCTTCTAGAAACATTATGTCTTGAAACCTTTGTTCCTGTAGCTGTTTCCAAGGAAGTCTTCTGGAAACAGTATGTCTTGAAATCCTCGTTCCTGTAGCTGATGCAAGCTCCAAAGAGTTCCTGTCGCTGCTGCAAGTTCCAAGGACGTCTTCTAGAAACATTATGTCTTGAAACCTTTGTTCCTGTAGCTGTTTCCAAGGAAGTCTTCTGGAAACAGTATGTCTTGAAATCCTCGTTCCTGTAGCTGATGCAAGCTCCAAAGAGGGTTGCCTAGCAGACATCTCATACACCGATAGCCGTTTATAGCGAATAAACTGCCATCTCCTTGATTTAGGTAGAAAATTAAGTGATGGAATGTTTATTTATAACGAAGTCAAAACTCCTGCTTACAGAAATTACGAAGTGTTGAAAATCGTTTACTGTGTTGCCCAAAACGGCGAAGAAGGGAAAGAGTAAATGAGGAATATCTGAAAAATAAAGTTAAGGAAGGCAGATTTCAAACATCTAAAATTACTTTCCACACACTGTAAAAAGTTCCTGAAATTCACAAGCCATTTTCAGTGATTCCCTTTATGAATTAACAAAGCATATTCCTGGTTCAACCTTTCCGTGAAATGACGGAAAAAAAACCCTGAATTTCCCGGATTTTTCGCACGCCAGGGAAATTTTAAATTTTCAGAAACCTTTCCGCAATTCCTTTCGTATATTAACGGTAAATTGCTGTTTTCAAAATGTGATAATGGAAAATTCTGAATTTTCAGAAACTTTTCCGCAATCCCTTTCAGGTATTAATGAGAAAATTTCGTTCTGACTGTTTCCACATCCATTTGACGGAAAATTTCCGGTGATAGGAGAGATTCGCGGGAATACTTGAGGTTTGAGTTACTGTTAAACATCAGTCGTCTGTCGGAGGACCTGATTTTCAAGTTCTTTGGTGAGATCGGATGTGTTTGGATGGCACATGAAATTTCGGTTACTGAAGCACAGAATATTTATTCCGCTCTGCCCGATTTGGTGCACCAGCTTGTATATTGCGTTAAAGTAAGAAACTAGGTACTTAAATTATTGTACCGGTGATTGCATGATGCCTATTTACCAGTCTGTGGAGCCGTTAACATAAAAGCTATTTTAGCAATGAAGAGTAAATTTTATATTTAGGAGTTTTGTGAAATAAACTATAAATCAGTACATTTCACTCTTTCTTACAGATAACTGAAAGTTATTGTCGGTTTAATAAGGTCTCCAGTTCCTACGGATTCTGTTGCTTCGAAAAATCACAATGACAAAAATAAGTAATTTGTAATAAGTCCTCCTACAGAAAAAATAAGATTACAAACCTATTCAGAAAAATAATAAGCTCCAACAGAAATTAAAATGACTAATTCACCCATATTAATAACAAAAAAACATTTCGTCATCACGCGATCAGAGTATATTACCTTACGATTGTCTTTCTGGCTCAACGGTATGCACGCACAGCTGCTGTTGAAAAGATCGTTGGTTAGAAACCCACCAAAAGAAAAAGAAGTTCATATCAGGAAAGCAAAATCTCTGATAAATCGGCTGGAAAGTCAAAATCGAAGATTTTTCGAAATTTCAGTATAAATACGAGAAAATCCTAAACGGACTTTCCTGGAATAAACGGAATTACTTACAACGTATGGGAAAATACGGAAGTTAGAGAAAAATAAAAAAAAAAAAAAAAAAAAGAAAAAAAGAAAGAAAACGACCCTTAACTTTGGATCCTTTTGTAATCCAAAAAGGACAAAAAAAGACAGTTCCAGAATAAACAAGTGTGTATCCAGGAGGTGGGAATGAAATTGCTCGAATTTCTTTGCAGCCTGTAAGCATTATACATTCTTTCTTTCAATGTTTTGTAAATAAAGTTTCTATCAAACTTGCTCTAGCAAAAACCACCCTGATTTCGAAGTCTGGAGACGTCGCTACTTGTATGCACTTTTGAATGAGGTAGATAGAACAGAAAGGAAACGCATAAAAAATGCCGTTCATCTCCAAGAATGCATATTTTTTTTTTTTTTTTTTTTTTTTTGGAAGGTACGGTTGCCGTAATCACGTCTGCCAAGAGACGATTTAATATGAAACTTGTTGATTAGTTTGCAACTGTGAAACAATGTTAGTTAGCAGCTTAAATCTTGTTGGCATTCAGAATTAATTATCAAAAGATAAGTTTGGCTTGTTAATACGATAATCGTTCTTTCTGATTTTATGACATGGTTACAAACTTTTGTTTACCAAGAGGTCAGCCCATAATGACCGGATGACCCCTCGTGCCCTATGGATATTTCTGAAGTCATAAATCTTAGTACCGCGCTTCTTTCACCTGTGAGAATTCAATTATCGGGCATCCTTTATACTTTATTATAGGTTACAAATCTCATTGACCCTTTCGAAAGTTAAAGTGACACAATAGTGCTTTTTTCTCTTTCCTTTCCTTTCTTTTTTTTTTTTTTTTTTTTTTTTTCAAGGCTTCTCTTCTAAGAACCTCACGCACACGTAAATGCATGCAGAAAAACATTATACTCTGATTTTCTCTAGCTTCCAGAGATGTTCCTTTGAATGGAAAACCGCGAATGACAATCATTTACGCTTTACTACCTGCGAGATTTCCTTTCCAAAATCTCCGGTTTGGTTTTTTTTTTATTGGAGGTTTAACGACCACCGTGAGCAACTCAATGGGCTATAAGCAGTCGCCCGTCCCTAATTTAGGGTCACTGGTTCCAGGGAAGGGAGGGAGCCAGTGCCGTAAGACAAACACAACATACATGCCTCACCGGGATTCGAACCCAGACTCCTTACGGACGAATGATCAAAAGCCAGCGCCTTAGACCACTGCGCCACCGGGGCGGCCGGTTTGGTTAACTTCACATTTCTGAGAAATAGGGAAATCGAAGTCACCGCGTAATATGTTAAAATCCCTCACTCTTTCTCCATCTATCATAAAGCAACAACGACGCCCCGGTGGCGTAGTGGTCTAAGTGCTGGCTTCTGATCATTCGTCCGCGACGGGGTGCTGGTTCGAATCCCGGAAACTTATACAACTTTTTTTGTGTGTATGTGGTTGACCTCATATGTTTGGACTTCAAAATTACCACTGTTTTATTTTTACTATTTTGCTTAATTGTTGGCTATGTCTGTGTCACGGCAGGAAGCGGTTTTTTTTTAATTCAGTTTTTGAGCTTAACTGAAATGTAGCCTGTCTCAGCTCTTATTAGTCGCAAAAATTTAAGACAGGCAGTTTTTTTCAGCACAACGAAAGCTACAATTTGAGAGACTTCTCATCTTTTCAACAGCACTATACACGGAGTAGCCAAATTATTATGACCACCCGGTTAGCCATTGCCGAAAGGATGTTTTCCTTTCGGCAATGGCGGCTCTACGTGTGTTCCTTGATCAATACTGGCTTTCTGTGTACATTGATCATTTGACACTGTCTCTGTACTAGAATGTCTATACTGTATATGTCAATGTATCTGTCAACCAAGTTCAATAAATAATTTAAAAATTTAAACCTTCAATCAAAGAAAAAAGAAAAGCGACGACATCAGAGTAAAGATAAGCGCAACATTTGTTAGATATAATACTGGCTGGATAAATAGCTTTGAAATATTTTTTTTTCTCTACGACACTTTGAGAATTACTGTTCACACCATCTGTGTACAAATCAGGCTTTAAAAGTTACTAACCAGATTTCATTTGTTAAAAAAAATATTGCGCAATATCTGAATGTTTTTCTACTTTCGACAAGAAAGAAAATCATTGTGTCTCAAAGTTTATTTTCACGTGGATGTTGTGTTTATCCTTCCCGTGCAGGTTCCCACCCTTCCCTGGATTCAGTGTCTCTAAATTATAGATCACATCAGATCCTATGTAGACGATTTTAGGAACAAAGTGTCTGACCCCACGTCTTAAACAACCCTTAGAAATAGGAAGCTAGGAGATTTGGGCTAGCGAGCCCGATAGGAAAGTGACACGACAGCGAGGTAGAAAGAGGGAGGAAGACGCCCTAATTTTTTACCGGGTGGCCGGTACTCAGAGACCGACGCGACGGCTTAACGTGTCTATACGACGCACGGCGGATATTTAGTGGTTCGAGCGTTCGTACCTGCCTGTGATCGAACCCGAGGTTTCTCCGTGGCAGTCACAAACGTTGACCATTACATCGCTTTGCAGCAGGAATCGAAACCACACCTTCCGGTGTCCGTTTGAACACGCTACCGCTACATCACTCAGATTTTTTTTTTTTTTGTTGGTCTTCTGAAAAAAAAATGTCGCTTAACATTCAATCTACGCCTAGACATTCAGTACAGGCTTCTCGAAACTACCTCAAAGCATTTTTCGGGGGAGGGGGGGGGTTAACCACCACCACGAGCAATTCAAAGGCCTATAAAAAGCAGTCATCTTTCCCTAACTTTTGGGTCACAGGTTTCAGGAAAGAGGCAGAGCCAGCATAGTTAGACAAGGATACCACCCATGCCCCCTCTGGTAGAGATGAGCTCGGGCTCCTTTTTTTAAAGCCCGCGTCCGACCCGGGTCTATTATATCATTATTTATGACTGGCCCGGGCCAGTCCCAGGTTTGAACATTTGTGCAAACTATCCCTATGGAAATAAGGAAAAAAAATGAAGCATATTGTTTTACTCTTGTTAACATTTTCATCATCAGATAAGAAGATTAGTGTGTCCCATTAATGTCGTCCTTTGAGAGAGAGAGAGAGAGAGAGAGAGAAGATCAGGCAATATAAACAATTATTAAGATTTTTAGGCAAAAAACAAAAGAGGCTAACCATCTAGTCGAACGGTTTTTTATTTTTTTTATTGGAGGTTTAACGACCACCGTGAGCAACTCAATGGGCTATAAGCAGTCGCCCATCCCTAATTTAGGGTCACTGGTTCCAGGGAAGGGAGAGAGCCAGTACCGTAAGACAAACACATTATTCATGCCTCACCGGGATTCGAACCCGGACCCCTTTCGGACGAATGATCATAAGCCATCACTTAGACCACTGGGCCACCTGGCAAGTTGTGTGTTTCCGATTGCGTTAGTCAATTCGGTTAGCAGTGTTAAATTAAATTAATTAAAAAAGTGAAAGGGAAAATAAACTTGAGCTCGGGCGCGTTTTAGTCAAAGATTTGATATGAATGACTGCCAGGTCCCGGATCCTTTTCCAGGCTTTTTGTCATGGCCCGGGCTCACGCTCATCTTTATTTTCCGACCCATCTTCGAATAATGGTCAGACGCCAGCGCCTCAGACCACTCGGTCATCGGGGCGGTTTTGCAAGCGTTTCTCTGCATCGGAAAGAATTCTGGTTTGGATCACCTTTTCTTTTCAATTTCTTTTTCTTTTTCTCTGTTGTCGTTTTTGCGCTTTCTTTATAGGCTATAACGAAGTTGTAATTTCGCTGTACTATCGGTAATAGTCTCACAAAATATTCTTCACACTAACAGAGAAAGCGTGAAAGGAAATAAATGGAGTTAGGGAAAAGGTAAACCTCTTAAAGCGTTACAAGACGAGTATAAGCGGCAGAATTTTTATTTTATTTCTGAAGACTTGGAAGTTTTTTAACGCTGAATCTCAACTGTGATTGATGAGTGGGGAGAAGGGAGACAGAAAAATCCCAACACTTCCAGTATTCCCGTTAACGTACAGGGTCACCTATCGTTAATTCGAGGGGCGTGTCCTTTGCCACACCTCCTCGCTTTTTCAGACAGACAGGGCAATTTCGAAGAATGACGTTTACGCTTTTTTCTAATTAACGAAATAAGCTCCTCACAGGACGCAATAATAATTCGGCTGCGAAAAACTCTCGAGAATTTGTTCATCGGCTGTTCATTAGAAACTTAATTCGGTGAAACAGCAGGTTTGTAGGATGCTCACGTTCAATTTGCCCCTGACAAAAAAAAAAGAAAAAAAACACACTCTTTTTTTAATCGGTAATGCAGATGTTTTTAGTAGACATAAAAAATATGGAAGGCGTCACCCGTAAACGTTTATGTTATCTTTGGACGCTTAAACAGTAAGTGTTTATGAGTAGGGTGATTAAAAAATTAACGCGTTTTATAAAAACCTCTTAGTTCGTCTTGAGTAAATAAGCCAAAACAGGCAGTGATTCTGGAGGTGGCGTTTATACGAATTAAAATACCTAAAAGACCACTGAACGTCATATAGTGTGAGGAAATCACAAGAGACATGGATCATGAACCGAAGGTTCAAAATTTTGAAGCACACACTTCAATAATTTTGAAAAACTGCTTCCGGTTACTGGTTCCCTCAAAAGGTTTAGTCGCCAGCAAGCAAGCTCAGCTGAACCCTGGAAGACGGAAAAGACGTGACGTCATAGGTCCAACATCCTTGATAGGCGGTTGGACCTATGACGTCACGCCAGGAAACCAGGTGTAGGCCCTGTGTGTCGCTGGCGGATGCAAGAGGGGTGGTGACGCTCCCCTGTGCGTCTGCGAACACGCATACTGCCATCGGAGACTCCCAAGCAGAATCTGCTTTCATCGCTGAACACGACAGATCGCCATTGCGATCTCTAGAGCAGACGTTGGCGACACCACTGCAGCCGTTCCTGACGGTGGGCTGCAGTCAGAGGTACACATGCCAGAGGCACACGTGCACGTAGTCCTGCATCCAGTAGACGGTTGCGGATTGTTCGCACAGTCACCTCAGGTGCAACGGCAGCTTGGATTTGCGTCGCAGTGGATGTTCTGCTTGACAACGCCGTTCTTCTTATGCGTCGATCGGTCCGCTCATCAGTCCGTCTGTGACTCCCGGTTCCACGTCTTCTCGTGTGGGTATGTTCCTCGGACCATCTACGCCACCATCGTACCACCACCGATACTTCCCGTCCAATTCGCTCCGCAATACGACGATACGACCACCCGGCCTCGCGGAGTCCGACTAAGCGACCTCGCTCAAAGTTCGATAACTGCTGAAATCGTACACGTCTTTCATGTCCAGGCATTGCAGCTTCTGCAGGGTCTTCGCACGTGTCCATACACCGACGACTGATTACATTCACTTCGCCGTACTCCTTAAATACCACCGACGATAATTTGCATATTATGCCGTGCTGTGGCGTAAGCGCTCACCGGTTGGCCCCGAAATTAACATCACACCTACGTAAACTCGACCTCATTAACATATGTAAATTTCATGATCGTCGGCTAAATCCTTCTTGGTGTCCTTTTTTCACTTTCCGCCAGTGTATATATAATATATTGGTGTTTAGATAAATTTACATTGTTTCAATGTTATGGTTCATTACATTTGCTTTATTATAGCTTGTTTTAATTTTATTTTATTTTATTGTCAGGAGCGGCATAATTTTTATTGTGCTAAGCAGGGTCTAGTGGCGTTTAACTCAATTAATTTACAGCAGGGTGTTTTTAAAATTTATTTTTTTTAGGGAAGAGACTGTTATTTTCAAAATTTTACACACATGTACATGTATGTAAAATTTGACGAGCGATAGAACGACTAGAAGCATGCCAGTCCCAGGTTTAGGATGCAAAGGATTTGAATATCCACCTTCGAGGGGTTTCACGGTTATGACAGCAATGCAACAACACTGGTGGGATGTCACGAAAGCCTGGCAGGGTCGTGAGGACCGTTGTACCGCTTCAACCGCACGGCATCTTAGGTCTTATACAGCCCGGCAATAGTCTTCTTAACGCTCTGCTGCCACTGAGACAACGATATCAAGGCAAACGATATATAGAAGACTTAATGCAATTGGCCTTTATGCCAGGAGACCCATGGTTTACGTGGTGGAGGCAACATCGTTTCTGAAGCCCAGGCGAGTGTGCCGGTGTTCTTTTCACAGAGGAGTCTAGATTCAGTCTACAAACGGATTCTCGTCGGCATTTTATCTGGAGGGAATAGGGAATTTCTAATGAGGCCTCGAACGAGACTCCTTCGGAGGATGTGGTCTATTCGTGTATGGTGGAATTATGTTCAATGGCTGCACACCACTCCACGTGTTCGCAGGAAGCAATATGAATACTGAGCGTTATCCAGAAGACATCCTACAGCCCTATGTCAGACTTCCTCGGGAAGCTGTTGGCCTACATACAGTTCCTTTTAATGGATGATATCGCTCGCCGAACAGGGCTGAGCTTGTCGATGATTTCATGCAGAGCGAGAATATCCAGCGTATGAATTACCAACGAAGTCTTCGGAGCTGAACCCTATGGAGCATACTTGGGATACTCTGGGACGACACGTAGCAGCTCGTCAGCCTCCTCCTAGAACCCAACCCGAGCTAGAACCGCCCTCATGGAGAAATAGAATTCTTTGCCTCCAGAGTTCATCAACAACCTGGAGATTAGCAGGATCGTCGTCGTGAAAGCCGGCTGTCCATGCGAGGTGATCACATTCCTTATTAATCCCTTTTTAGGTTACATTCTTACATCTTTGCAGTTTTTCTTGTGTTGAGTTGTTTTTCAATGACATTCCAGCAAATGAGATATAGCAAATTGCTTATTAACAAGGTGCAAGTCATTTTCTGCTTCGCCCTCGATGTCCAGACGGCCAGCGCCGCCCGGTCCACCAGAACACAGGCGGCGGAACCTAATAATTTTAGAGGGGTCAAACTACTTCGAGAGCTAAAACAATAAAAGAAGAAAAAGAAAAGGACTAAGAGTAAGAAAAAAACTCCGTAAGATATAGTGTATATATGTTTATAATCGCACATATCATTATTCATTATCAATCCCCTACTGAATAGTCTCATCAAGTGCCTTCCGCAACTTTCAGTCTGGAGCGTGTCACTGCAGCATTCTTTCGAATTTCATCCATCCATCTCCCACGTGGTCTTCTTCTGGGTCTTTTCCTGCCTCTTGGTATTCACTCTAAAATTCAGTTGCTTCACAGTGGTCAGATCTTCTAGCAGTATGTCCAGCGCATTTCCATTTCAGGGATTTTTCTTTGATCATGATGTCATCAACTCTTGTCATTTTCCTGATTTATGAGTTCTTCTTCCTTACTTCGACAATAGTTATTCTCGCAGCAGAAACACACACAAATTTGTCCAGGCTCGGTTATCTTCTGTGTGGCAAAACTCCAAGAAAGGCTTGGCGTATAGCAAGCAGTAGTATACTTAGCGCTGAATTTTTAGTTTTTTCTTGTTCAGTTATTTACCTGCGTTGGGGTTTCCGATCTCGAGTAGGACACATTCGGACTTGGGGGAGGGGAGGAAAAGAAAACGCAAACAGGGAGGAAAGGTGAAAAAGAACCGCCCTGGTTATTGCTTTTAAATAATTTAAAGAATTCTTTAATAATATTTCTTAAAGAGAAAAACAAAACGCTGACTTAACAACTGTTCAGCTTATTTGTGCAAAATGAATTTTTTAAATTGTACTTAAAGCGTTTTCCAAGAAACTGTAAAACGTGGTGGGCGGACTCGAGGTAATCTTCCTAAAAAAAACAATAAATCATATGTGAACCAGATATCTATGATTCCAGTGAGGGGGACTATGAAATTCCAAGGGGGTCCGGACCCCCGTGTCCCCTACCTTCCGAAGCCCGTGCCCCAGAACACAACGTTATCTTTACCTTGAAATTTGCGGATGTGGACCCTGTTATATGCAAATTTGTCTGTTATAAATGTTTATTACTCTTGTGATTGTGTCTCTTTGTATGCTAAGCATTTTACCTCTTGTTGCGTGTCTTCCTTTTTATCCCTGCGAATGCTTTTTCATGTGAAATCCTCCTAAAGCAGATATGACTTTCAAAGATTAAATCACACGCTTACTAATTCACCGTCTAATTTGTTTTCTCTCTCAGATATGCTTCTTAAATGTATTAACGCTAAAATTCATGAAATGAGACAACAATGAGAGAGAGAATTGCTTCAAACACGTGTACTCGGTACGGCGCTGTTCAGGTATATTATGACTTACACTGCAAGCATAATCTCAAAAAAAAAAAAAAAAAAAAAAAAAAAGAATTTCACGAAATGTCTTTCTCTCTCGAAAAAAGAAAACTAGTGAGAGAATGATGTCAAAAACACCACTCTTTAAGAATTGTAAAGCAGATTGTCGTAAAATATAGTTCAAAATTACTCAATACTACTTGAAAGCAGTGTTACTGCCTTCTGCTGGGCAAAATTCTAAATTTTCTGAAGACCTCTGATTTCTCGAAAATAGACTGCAACTACTTTTCTGGGGCGTCAGAACTATTTTATGACAGCGAGAGCAAGATGTCAGAATACAAAATGTTTAATCAGAACATAAAATGCATTGCACTATTGCAAAACAAGACGTGCTGACGTCATTAGAAAATGTGCAGACAAAGCGATTGCATCGATAAAACATTCACCTTTAAAAACCGTTGTTTCATATCAATGTAGAGTTTATCGATATAAACGGTTACTTCCGCATTGGTAAGAATTCCACAAGAAATGTAAATGTTACAATCAAACAATGAATAAAAGTACATCTTTTCTCATTCTACTTCAATTTCTTTCTTTTTTTTTCTATTTTTTTTTTAAAGAAGAAGGCAGAATTTTCTATTTTATACCGAGTGAAAGAGAAAATGTTGCTTCCTTCGAACAGGACCCTTCCTCTGGACTGTTTACTGAGGCTAGCAAGTTTTTTGCGAATCTACTTTTCCTCTGGACGGACCGAGGACAGTTTAACCATGCATCTCAGAAGTTGTATTTACCAAAAAATTCATATTTGTAGATTGTTTAAGGTAAAAAAGAACAATACTTACTTTTATCTAAAGGAACTTTAAATAAACAAAAAACAAACAAAACAGATTTGCAGATTGTTCACGGTAATAATGGAGAACAATATTTACTTTTATCAAAAGGAATTTTAAATAGAAAAAAATTCGGATTTGTAGATTATTCAAAAACGAAGAACAATACTTACTTTTATCAAAAGGAACTTTAAATGAAAAAAAATTCAGATTTGTAGATTGTTTACGGTAAAAATGGAGAACAATACTTACTTTTATCAAAAGGAACTTTAAATGAAAAAAAAATCAGATTTGCACCGAATGATAACCCACACTGCTAGTATCACTCTGATATGGGACACTTCTTGTTTTTGTTTTGTTTTTTATCCTTGTGCGGAGACTTTTCCTACTGCTCCGTCAAAGGGAAGGAATGCAGTTCGTAAGAAAATACACTGACGGAAAAAAATCCCAACACCAAGAAGGGGTTGTGTTAGATAAACGACAGTTCGTAGGCGGTGAGAGTACATCTGTAAGATGACGTCTATGAAAATTTAGCGCTCGGCGCATACGTGTGGCGCTAATAGTGCCCCTCGGAACATGCAAAGCAGGTTTGCTGTAAATACGCGCTGTAACGTTCGTGAGCGTTAGTTATCGTTGAAATTCGACGTAGGGTGTTGATGTTAGTCAAGAAGCCTTTAAGAAGACGAAGAAGCCATTATCAACAGCTCACGGAGTTTGAACGAGGTCGTGTAATAGGGTTACGAGAAGGTGGATTTTCTTTCTGCAATATTGCAGAACGACTTGGCAGGAATGTAGCCACTGTGCATGATTGTTGGCAGCGGTAGTCAATGGAACGTACTGTCTCAAGAAGACCGGGTTCCGGCCGGCCACGTGGCACTACTGAGAGGGAAGACCGCCGTGTACGGCGTATGGCCGTGGCGCATCGTACCGCATCTGCGGCAGCAATTCGAGCTGCAGTTGCCACCACAGTGACACAACGAACTGTTACAAATCGGTTACTTGAAGGACAGCTCCGAGCCAGACGCCCTGTAGCGTGCATTCCACTTACTCCAAACCACTGCCGTTTGCGACGTCAAGCTAGAACTCATTGGAGGACGGAGTGGAGATCTGTTGTGTTTTCTGATGAAAGCCGGTTCTGCCTGGGTGCCAGTGATGGCCGTGTGTTGGTTAGAAGGAGGCCAGGTGAGCGCCTGCAACCAACCTGTCTGCGGCCGAGACACACTGGACCTACACCTGGAGTTATGGTCTGGGGAGCAATTTCCTATGACAGCAGGAGCACTCTCGTGGTTATCCCACGCACCCTGACGGCACAGTTGTACGTCGGTCTGGTGATTCAACCTGTTGTGCTGCCATTCATGAACAGCATTCCAGGGGGTGTTTTCCAACAGGATAACGCTCGCCTGCATACCGCTGTTGTAACCCAGCATGCTCTACAGAGCGTCGACATGCTGCCGTGGTCTGCTAGATCACCAGACCTTTCACCAATCGAGCACGTATGGGACATCATTGGACGATAACTCCAGCGTCACCCCCAACCAGCATTAACCGTCCCTTTATTGACCGACCAAGTGCAACAGGCATGGAACTCCATCCCACAAACTGACATCCAGCACCTGTACGACACAATGCATGAACGTTTGCGTGCTTGCATTCAACATTCAGGCGGTTACACCGGTTATTAATGTACCAGCATTTCACATTTAAAATGGCTCTTCTCGCGCTTACAATAAGCTGTGATCTTGAAACTTTAATCGATTAAATATGTTACCTATACAAATGTATTGCCGCCCTTTCATTCCTCTACAACTATTTTTTCGTGCTGTTGGGATTTTTTTTTCCGTCAGTGTATAAGCTTACGAAATTCAGCTTTTTGTACTCAAAAGAACAATGCGGTACATTACTATCTCTTCCTTCTAATATGTACTAAAACCTCAAAAATACAGTAGTTAATTATACCGATTCGGAACACCTATTTGTTCTAGCTTCGTCTTATATTCAGGATCGATTTATCTGTGAATGAAGATCAGGAAACAAAAATTTAACATGTTCGACTCATACTTCATATCGACTTATAAGCCGGAAAATACGGTACTTTGACTTTCAACAAAAAGCATCGAACTGGACGTGCAGTAACTTTTAGGGGATTTTAATCGACAGCATGCAGTTCCTTCATTAAATGTAAGTTTGTTTGTTTTTTCAAATTTTAAATTTTAACTTTCTAATATTAATTAAAACAGCTTAAAGGTTTAACAGATTATGCAGGACCTTTATATTTGCATATCATCATCATCATCATCATCATTGTCAACCATTATCAATCCACTGCTGGACGAAGGTCTCCCCAAGTTTCCTCCACAACGGTCTGTCTTGTGCCGGTCTCCTCCATGTCACTCCCGCATACTTTCGAATTTCATCCACCCATCTCGCATGTGGTCTTCTTCTTGGTCTTTCTTTTCCTGTCCCTTGGAATCCAATCTAAAATTTCGGCTGTTCATCTATGGTCTGTCCTTCTGGCAGTATGTCCAGCCCATTGCGATTTCAGGGATTTAACTTTGATCATGATGTCTTCCACTCTTGTCAATTTTCGGATCCACGAGTTCCTCTTCTTATCTCTCCTGGTTACACCAAGCATGCACCTCTCCAAACTTCTTTGAGTTGTCTGCAGCCATATATAAGGTTGTAAATAAGGATTCCCGAAAATAGAGAAGCATGTATTTCAAGCTTTAAAAATCGTACAAAACACTTAATCTTATCGTTCAGGTAGTCCCCATTGGAATTGATGACCTTGTTTCACTGATCTACGAATTGAAATATCCCATTGCGATAGAAGTCTGGCAAGCGGGAGTTGAAGTATGTAACGTTTCATATCATCGTCATTAGCAAAGTTTTTCAGTGAGAAAATTCGACAAAGGCCGGAAGAGATGAAAATCAGACGGGGCAAGATCCGGGAAATAAGGGGATGCTACAATATTTCCCAGCGCAACTTTTGTTGGGTCCATAAAGGGACATGTGGACGAGCATTATCCTGGTAAAAAACAACTCCATGGCGATTAATCAACACTCGGCTCTTTTCCTTCAGTGCAGAATGGAGATGGTCCAATCGTTGGATGTAAGCATCCGCTGTGATGGTATTGTTCCGCGTAAGAGTTCATAGTGAATCACACCACGATAATTCTACCAGCAACTCAGCGTCACCTTCCGTCCATGAAGGGGTGGCTTGGCGACCTTCTGTGGGGCTTGTCCCTGCTTGGTCCATGCTCTTTGTCACGTAACATTCACGTATGTGACCCATTTTTCATCACCCGTGACCAACCGATGCAAAAAGCTCTCCAGTTTTTCTCTTTCACGAAGAGCAACGGCAATGGAGTAGCGTTACATCCGATTCTGATCGGACAAAGCATGGGGTACCCATTTGTACAGTTTACACGAATATCCCAACTTCCGAAGTCGGTGTTAATGGCCGTATGGGAGGTCTTCTGTTTCTCTGCCACATCTGGACGCATCAGACAAATCCAGTACACCAGCGTCGAATTTTCTGTAGCAGTCAAAGCAAGTACTCTGTCCAATAAAATCGCCGCTAAACACGTTTCGCAATTTTCTAAGTGCTTCCGCAGCTTTCAGGCCATTCAAATATTCATAGAGCAATTTTGCACGCACACCTTCCTGCGATATCGCCATTGTATCTTCGCCACGTGCAATTAATCTTCATCACAGCAGCGTACGTTCTGTCCTTAGAATCTATTCTTTCGCGCACAGCACTCTGGGATGTTTACGTCACCGCAGGCCCGCAGTATCTTGCATTACACACACCATATAAGATTTTTTCCGGAAGCTTTCTTTACAACCTATTATTAAAAAAAAAAAAAAATGTGGCCCACCATCTTAGTCTTTTAAAAACCTTGGCTCCCTGCTCATAGAAATTGGTAAGCACTGAACTAGAATATAATGAATGTCACGATTTTGAAACAGAATACTAGCTGTCTGGTTGAAAAGTTTCAAATATTTTACTGGCAGAAGGTAAGAAGATATTATTTTCCCTATATAATTTCACCGGTTTCCAACATTTTATCAGCGCATCATTTTCAACATCAAGCATGAACTACTACTACACGTAAATTAAAACACTGCAAAGTTTCATAAAGTTATTTTACGGTTCGGAGAAAGAAAGCTCTGAATTGCATGCATCTTTGCATCGAATTGCTGCTAAGCTAAAATAAACGCAACAAAATCGATGAGAATGAAAAGCAATAATAACTATTTAACTAAAAAAAGTGACAATTAATTTAACTTCCACGAGGGGAAAAAAACGTGTTTTCTTTAAAGTAATCACCGTTTCAAGTTCCTGTTCTCGTATTTGTTCAGAACTGCATGAACACACATGAATATAAAAAGTAAAGTAAAAAAGAAACAAAAGACTCAAGGAAACAAAGAAAAGCAACAACGACGGGGTGTAAATCATCTTCGTCGCAGCATGATACAGCAGATGGGCTTATTAGCATATGACCCCCATTGTATTGACCCGGGGTCAGGGCTTCGAAGCTGCGGGGAGTCCTCCGCGAAGACGGATGAGAAGCCGAAGAGATCCGCCAGCGCAGGTGAATACCTTGGGGCCACATACTTCTTTCGCCTTGGAACCATCACTTGTGCATCACACCAACATCACTCTAATGTCAAACAAGTGGATCGAAGTCTAAAAACAACACAGGCGGACAACTGAAAGAGATTCCACTGGTCAGTTACATCGAGCCTTCCAAGGTGATCGCCCGCTATGCACAAAACCTAAAACTTCAAAGAGGAACTCTTCAAACTGGAAATACCTCGTCGTTTTTATCTTTTTTGCTATACACTGCATGGTTATCTAGTAATCACGCAGTAAACAAAAGAACATGGGAGATAAATTATTTTATTCTTCTATCACGACTTGGCATTTCAGCACATTTGGATTTGCACAAATTCAAAAAAACTAAAGAAAAATTATTGTTAGACTTGTTTTTAACATGTCTAGATGACTGAAGCTGTTGCATAGCTGACTACAGTGGCGAGGCCGGCAATTCAGAGCTTAGGGGTGTTAGGGCTTAAGTACCATCTGGGAAGGGGGGGGGGTACAATGTCTTGAACTGCATGGTAGAAGTGTTTAAACAAAAAATTCCGTTTCATGTAAATATTCAATCCGACGCTGCTGGTGTTATACTCGTATTTAAAAAATCTTATGCTAAAACAAAGGTTTTAACTACCTATTTATGGATTTACACAAAATATGAGAACTATGGGAACTGTATCATTTAAAAATGATACTTGAAATATATAGATATGATCAACCATCAATGTTATCGATAACGCAAACAACCTATAAAATAACGAAGTGTTACGAGGTTTTTACGGGGTCGTATTGTTTATTGTGCTTTTGGGTTCGTTATTTATGCCCAGTTGCAACTCATTGCGGAAAATATGTAGCAAATGAATGGTGGAGAAAGTTGTAGTCTCAAATTATTTATTAACTTACTCGTAAGACGTGAAGGTTGTCTCGGATTGGTCTTAATAAATTACAACATTTTTAAGTTTCTGTTCTCTCGCTTTTTATTCCTTTTTCTACTTATTACTCTTTAATGCTTACTCTCTTTGATTCCACGTGATATTTCATTTCTTTTCGATGTACGGTCCGAAGACCCGAAAAAATGCTTCCTTCTCAAAACATCCCTCAGCTACTCGTTCTTCGCCTACTCTCTGAAGTTGCCTCCCAGATTAGCCTTTTTCTCTCTTCCCCTTTCTGACCCCTGTATAGTATCTCATAGTTTGAAAGCCTATATAGTGTGTGACGCCGAATTGATGCAGTAAACCAATCAAGCCTGTCCCGAATCGCCTTGAATCACAATGCACCGGGATTGCAGCGTAGGCCAATAAAACGATTTAAGTACTTAAGAAAGGCTGCCCGTGAATACTGCTTTACAACCTGTAATTACCCTTACCGACTTAGGAAGCGTCCCCGAACACCCTTTATGCCTGCTGAGCTTGCGGGAAAATGAATTAATACTAAAATCCTTTAAAATATCCAAAACACCCGTAACAGGAGAACTACACATGCATATACACATAATTAATTTTTCATACGTGATCATCAGATCAGATGTAGAAGATTTTAGGAAGGGAGTATCTGACCCCAGGTCTTAAGCCACCCTTAGAAATAGGAAGCTAAGAGATTTGAGCTAGAGTGCCCGATAGGAAAGCGACACGGAAGCGAGGTAGAAAAGGGTAGGAAGACGCCCTTATTTATTACATTAACATCTCAATCAGTACCCGGGGCCCCACGGCTGAACGCGCCCATCCGACGTACGGCGGATATTTAGTGGTTTGAGCGTTTGTACCTGTCTGAGATCGAACCCGAGGTCTTCTCCGCAGCAGTCACGAACGTTAACCAGTAGGCCACCTGCGGCCCATGTGATCATCAGTAAATACGATGCCCCTTATATATACAGAATATACAAGAGAGTACCGCGTTGTTATTCACCCATACTCCGTCACTGGTATGGGGAGATAAAGAGTGCAGCCTGTGAATTTTGCAATGTACCTACGCTGAAATTTTAAAGTTGTGTATCTTTTGACTTCATTAAGCAGTACCTTAACAAAATGGGATATACATCGGAAATAACTTTGTAATTCCTGTTTAACAAACAAGTTTTTAATCTCAAAATTGTTGATGCATGAGAACACGTAATTATTGCTTTGGAGGTGCGACCGACATTAACGAACTTTAACAGTTTACTTTCAACAAATAATCACTTCTATTTTAACTTACTAAGATTTGCAAAATACACTTTAATCATTAATACAATTATTAACCTCCAAAATATAAAATGCTAAATATTATATTGCATCACATAAAAATTATGTGTTATCTTCATTGTTCATCTTTCTTACTGACATTCAAACATAAGCTTGTTCAACTTGACATTACTTTTACTCTCTTATCTCTTACTTATCCATAATCATTGCTAAATTCCGTTAGCTTTATTTCTATATTATAATCATTACAAAAGTCACCAAGCCAACTAACTGAGGTACAACACTGTTTGAAATGATGAAGCTCTTAATGCAATGACGGAAATGAATTACGCACTGTAAAAAAAAAAAAAAAAAAAAAAAAAATTTAAATTTACGAGCCACTTTCTGTGATTTCTTTCGTGAATTAACGAAGCATATTTCTGATACAACGGTTTCCGTGAAATGACTGAAAGAAACCTGAATTTCACGAATTTTCGTGCTCCAGAAAAATTCTGAATTTTCAGAAACCTTTCCGCAATTCCTTTCTTAAAATGACGGTAAATTGCCGTTTTTAAGATGTTTAAACGGAAAATTCTAAATTTTCAGAAACCTTTCCGCAATTTCTTTCTTATATTGACGGTAAACTGCCGTTTTAAAGATGTTTAAACGGAAAATTCTGTATTTTCAGAAACTTCACTTCCTTATATTGACGGTAAATTGCCATTTTTAAGATGTTTAAACGGAAAATTCTGAATTTTCAGAAACCTTTCCGCAATTCGTTTCTTATATTGACGGTAAACTGCCGTTCTTAAGATGTTTAAACGGAAAATTCTGTATTTTCAGAAACTTCACTTCCTTATATTGATGGTAAATAGCCATTTTAAGATGTTTAAACGGAAAATTGTGAATTTTCAGAAACCGTTCCGCAGTTCCTTTTTTATATTGACAGTAAATTGTCGTTTTTAAGATGTTTAAACGGAAAATTCTGAATTTTTAGAAATCTTTCCACAATTACTTTCGTATATTAACGGGAAATCTCCGTTCTTACTTTTTCCGTATCCACATGACAGAAACATTCCGGTAATACGAGAGATTCACGGGAAAACTTCAGGTTTGATTAACTGTTAAATTTCAATCGTTTGACAAAGGAACTGATTTCGAAGTTCTGCTACCAGATCGTATATTATGGGTAGCATATCTCATACAATTTTATTATTATGGCACAGGATATTTCTTCTCCTCCCTGTATTTTGTGCACCAGCTATTATTTATTATGTTACGGTAAGGAACCGGGTATTTTAACTATTGCACTGGTTATTATTGTACGATGCCTATGTATCATTCTGTGGAATCCTTAAAACTAAAGGTATTATAGCTATCAAGAGTAAATTTTATAATTAGAAGTTCTGTGAAATAATACCATAAAACAGTACATTTATCCTATTCTTAAAGATAATTGAAAGTTATTGTCGGTTAAAAAAGAAAGATCTCAAGCATTATGTTGCTCCGAAACATCAAGTTGACAAAAAATACTTAATTCGTGATAAGTCAGTTTTCCAACAGAAAAAATATTATTACAAACATATTTAAAAAAATAAGCTCCAACATAAAATAAAATGACTAAATCACTCGCATCAATGAAAAAAAAAAAAAAATTCATCGTCACTCAATAAATTTCACCTTGCCGCCCCGCAGTGGTCTAAGCGATGGCCTCTGATCATTCGTCCGAACGGGGTCCGGGTTCGAATCCCGGTAAGGCATGGATGTTGTGTTTGTCTTACGGCACTGGCTCTCTCCCTTCCCTGGAACCAGTGACCCTAAATTAGGGACGGGCGACTGCTTATAGCCCATTGAATTGCTCACGGTGGTCGTTAAACCTCAAAAAAAAAAAAAAAAATCACCTTGAACGTGACCTCAATTCCCAAGACATTCTGGCTCAGTGGTTAGGGCGCGCGGCTTCCATAGACCCAACTCAATCGAACTCGATTCGATCGCATACGGGTGCGAAAGGATAGCATAACGGCAGAAAATTTCAAGGTCTTCAATTTTGAGAAATTTCTGTCTAAATACGGAAAAACTTGAAACGAACTTTTTTGAAAGAAACGGAATTACTAACTACGGAAAATCTGTGAAAATACGTAAGTTAAAACAAAACAAAACAAAAAAAAAACGGGCACTTTTAAAAACGGAAATTTCGTTACAAGACAGTTACTTACCGGTAACTTTGCAGCACGTTATTTTTGAAAATTTCCGTGAATTCCACCACTTATTTTTTACAGTGTGGTAGAGGTCTGCACGGCTCGGACTAGCCCGCCAAGCCCGAGCCCGGCACGGCCCGCGTTTTATCGCAATGGTAAAGAAAGAAAAATGCCGTATTCCCCGATTTTCTGGTCTGTTTAACTGTTTTGCTGGCTTTACTTACTTCCATGACATAGCCCAGGGCGTAATCACAAAAGCAAGGAGAGACACTCACAGTGTTTTTACCATCTGTAGGTATTAAGATGGTAAAACCACTTTGGGGCTTGTTGACAACAAAAAGATTCGATCCCGAGCGAGTGTGTTTCTGTTGTGCAGAGTGGGGGATGGGGGTGTTTGCAGTGGGGTGGGGTGTGTATGTGTGTGTTTGTATGAGAGAGTGAGAGGATTTTTCTCCTATCCCTAATCTGTATAAGGATTGACTTTTGTAGTGTTACCTCTTATTAGTTCAGAGAAAGGGAGATTCTGAAACAGCTTAGTCTTCCTCTTTCTTTAAAGATCATATTTTTCGATAATTCTCAAAGTATAGTTAATATTTTCCAGGCTTACATCCAACTAAATGTTTTCATAATATCTCATTTCATTATTTAATTTTCACAATTTAATAAAATACAATAGAAGGACTAAATAATACCAAACGGCACATCACCGGCCGGGCCGGGCCGGGCCTAAAACAGAGCTGTAATTGACGGGCTCGGGCAGGACCGAGCCGAGTGTGTGATATTTGAAACGGGCGAGGCCGGACTGGGTCTTAAACGGACGGGCTTGGGCAGAGCCGGGCTCACCAAATAAGGCGCGTGCAGAAGACCTCTACAGTATGGCGTATATGCATTTGAGAAAAGGAGGAAAATGAATATCTCTTTGCCCTGGATTCTTGTTCCATGGGAGGGTCGCAGGTGGCTTAGTGGTCAGCGTTCGTGACTGCCACGGAGAAAACCACATGGGTTCGATCCTAAGCAGGTACGAACGCTCGAACCACTAAGTATACGCCGTGCGTCGGATGGGCACGTTAAGCCGTCGGATCCCGGGTACTGGCCCCCTGGTAATAAATAAGAGCGTCTTCCTTCCCCTTTCTACCTCGCTTCCGTGTGAATTTCCTATCGGGCACTGTAGCCCAAATTCTCCTAACTTCCTATTTCTAAGATTTCGTTTAAGACCTGGGGTCAGACACTCCCTTCCTGAAATACTCTACATATGATCTGATGATCTTTGTTCCATGGGTGATCCCGTTTTCTATCCGCTTCGCGAGGGCTTTATAGTAGTCTTTTTTTTTTTTTTTAGTACATGAAACCATGGATGTGAACCTCCATGGCCTTTACAAGTTACTATTTTTTCGCAACTTTAACTTTCTTGTCATTTTTTTTTTTTTTTTTTTTTTTTTTAGTTTACAACATGATACGAAATTTCGACTTTTTGAACTATAGTACTTTTTCCGACAATGTGGCGAAATTCGTGGTTCCATTACGCACTAATTGAATTGTGTATGATTGGCATTTCACAGTTGTTGGCAATAAAGTGTATTAGAACACGAATTTTTGAAAACAATAATTAAAACACAGCGGGCTCAGAGCGTAAGCGCAGAAAAACCTGGTGTGTCTATAATGAATTAGCTTTATTTACTTTCCGCTAAGCTAATTATTATGATTGATTCTCTTCCTACCAGCTAGCTAATGATATACTTGTACTAAGCTTCAAAATAATGAATTCAAAAGGGTGTTGTTACTAGTTAATTACGGACTTAAACAAAGTCTCAACGCTGGTTATTTATAGTAAGCAATAAATGTTATAAACCTAACAGCCAGACAGAGGTCTGACAAAAACTATGAATTGAGAAAGACTGACTTACTGAAAACTTCTTTATTTATCCGACTCTTGGTCAACTAAGGCACACACCACACTTGTAGAACAATAATGAATAATCTCTCCTCATAACAACACAAAGCTCACCTCATAACAACACACAAGCTCAAAGTTTCGATGAACGCGCCTATATACTATCTACCACCACGTCATGACTTACACTCATTGCCAGATCACATTCAGCGGGTGAAATAATATTTCGTTCAGTAAGAAGATAATTTACATAGTAAAATAAAATAACCAGAGATAGTAAAATCAAAAGGAAAGTGAATATAGAGTATACGTTACATGTCTTTTATGAGCAGCCGCCAACTCCCAAGTTTCACCATAAACGTTTTAGTATAAGAAATTCATATTACAAGCACTTTTCACCAATGCTGAAGCTAAACAGATTAAAAAAAAAAAAAAAAAAAGAACAAGAAGTGAAAATTTGTTTGATTGCTGGATGAACGTAATTAACATTAATAGACCCGGAAACAAAACGCGCTTATTAAGAAAAAAAATGAGACCTCTCATAGGTATCAATTTTCAACTTTGAGAAATATTCCGTATTGTTTTTACCATCAGTTCATTTTCATTTCTCATTTGGACTGCACCAGAATGGAAGAGGTGTGTTACTGATATAATAGTCATCAGCTGTTCCTTCACACAGTTATTTCCTGCTTAACAAACCGACGAAAGAGTTAAATTCGTGCTACCCGCAGAAGTTTAAGGACGTCTGTTTGTGTCCATTTATCATCTTGAATCGTGCGGCGATCGCCGTTTTGGTATTTGTTTGAAAACATCAAGGGCTTTACCTTGAGCTGATCTCTGGAATAAAACATGCCTCTGTCAGGGCTCATCACACACATACAGGACATCCTCGTGGCATACATAACACTAGGAGAGCATTTTGCTCTGGATATCCCCGCCTCTATTCCTAACCAGACGCAAAAAAAAAAAAAAAAAAAAAAGAAGAAAAAATGGGGGAGGAAAAGAGATTGCTGAACATATTCAACTCTGAGCCCGGGTTTAAGCCTCCGTGCGGCGTAGGGTGGTGACCGCAGTGACATAGTCCTGCCTCCCCGATCGCCCCTCTTTTCGACACGCTGAAGTACCCCCCGTGGCTCTTACGGGCAAACAAATGGTTCGATTATACGGCAGTTGATACCGTCTCCATGCAGCGAGATCTTCCGTCTTCTGGGATCATCCATCATGGTCTCTATGCGGCTGTATATATCATTTTCTTGCTGGTCCATCCTGCATACACAATCCTGGGTCAGCTTCGACCATCGGCTGCAAGCGACCATGGTGTTTTCCGAAACATGGTCACCGCTCCCATTGGTTGCTCAGGGCTAAGCCTTTGCCCTTGTACTCTTTCTGCCTCAGATAAGTGATGCCGCCATCGAAACGACTTCTTCCCATTCCCAACAATCCGCATACGCACTTCTCTTACGCGACGCTCTTCATCTTTTCCAAGGTTCATCCTCATCTTTTCCTTAAGCTCGGATATATTTTGCTTCCGTTTCCTCTTCGATTCCCCCCCCGCCCTCCTTTCTTCTTTCTCTTTCCACTATGGCACAGCATGCTCTTCTTCTTTTTTCTCCAGTTTTCGTGTTCTGAAGAATTTTGTTATTAAAAGGTATTTTAAAGTATTTCGAAATGGGTTGGCAGGTCTGCATTCGTTTAAAAGTAACATGCTTTTACTGATTTCATTTCGAATTTTCAGGAGTGGTGACACTTTGAAAATAAACAAGAAGAAAGAGCGTTAATCAACGCAGATAAGTTTAAGTTCCAGCAAAACTAAAAATAGATATCGCTTTCTTTTTTCTTTACTAACAATGTGATTGTATAATGATTTAGTTTAAATTGCTGCAAGTTTGTTTCTGCTAACGTTCGTACTCAACTCGTTGCCTATAATCATACTTTGTCAAAATTATAACTAAACGTCCAGAGAAAGAATAAACATGATAACTTACTAACAGTTCCACGTCTTTCATTCGGTCACCGCTTTAAAGTCAAGTCATTGATGCACAGTGTTTCTTTCAGGAATATTTGGCCGGGGGGGGGGCAAATGGAACCTTAGAGGGGGTAAGACCCAGAAAAAGACCACATGGGAGATTAGCGGATGAAATTCGAAAGTATGCGGGAGTAACATGGAGGAGACTGGCACAAGACAGACCGTTGTGGAAGAAACTTGGGGAGACCTTCATCCAGCAGTGGACTGATAATGGTTGACAATGATGATGATGATATATTTTTAAGTACTATATTTATATATATAGAAGTAATTACTATATATCTAGTACAGAGGCGCATTTAGACACCCCCCCCGAAAATGCTTCATTTTTTGTTTTTAGTTAAAATGCGACTTACATTAGAAAAAATGCCTTAATTTAGTTAAAAATGTATCAAAATACATTAGAAAAAAATTATTTAATTTTTTCTTCAATTTTTTATTAACTTTAATTTTGTTCCAGATGGTGGATTTTAAAAACTTCTTCCCCCCCCTCCCCCCGGAAGAAAAAATCTATAAATATACCTGATATAGTAATTACTTCTTCAAACATTTCAGGAATAACAAACTGTTTTCAGCTAAAGGAGGGAAGGGGAGGTTCCGCAGGCTTGAAATTTTTATCTGTTAAAATGCATTCAACGCACTCTTGTTCCTGAATCACGATTCCCAGACAATTAGGTATGATTAGTCTACTTATTATATTTTGAAGAATACCATGCGTCTTAATACACATTTTTAATAAAATAAACTATAACTAGAACCATTTGAATAAATATTTAAAAAATAAGATTGAAGAAATATTTGTATCATAAAAAGAAACGAAACCTCCTTTTCATCATAGCCTGAATTTATTAAAATTTGGCTCGGTAACCTAAAATGTCTACAGGGGGGGGGTCATTTCAGGGAGGGCTTCGCCCCCTGGATGTATGCCTGAAAGAAACACTGTTCATGCACTGAATTCATCAATGATTATATTCCTTTCTTTATCATGTCGATCTCAATCAGGACGCTTAATAACATACTCTTGCACACACAGTAAATTGCTATATCTCTATCGCAGGGTAACAGAGTTGGAAACGGGCCAAATATTTTTGACCCGAACGTCACATAATTTGACCCGACCTGGATCTGTAACTGACCCGGACCCTACCCGGATCTGTAACTGACCAAGACCCGACCCGGACCTGTAACTGACTTGGACCGGACCCGGACAAATCTGCTTTGAACTATGATATACATACAGGGCTTTCAAAGCCTCTCCGCAGTTGGTACCTTAGGTTATATCTACGTCTCACTCGACGTAGACATAACCTAAAACTTCTCGGGAGGAGTTGTGGCCAAGCTGCAACAGGCATGCCTGGCATTATTACCTCCGGCAACCGGCTGGCATCTGCTGGACTCGATATCTCGGCGTGTACAGACTTTTATTCGCGCTAGAAGAAGACCAACACTGTACACCGACGAGTCATTACATTATGACCACCTACTTAATAAACTGTAGGACCCCATTTAACCCGCAAAAACAGTGACCACTCGGCGAGGCATCGATTCGATGAGGTGGCAATAGGTATCCTGGGGTATCTGGTACCATAATATAAACAGCAGGTCCTCCAGTTCCCGTACATTTCTGGGTGGTGGTGATTAAGCGCGAGCCTGCTTTTCCAAGTCGAACCAGAAATGTTCGATTGAGTTCATGTCAGGTGAATTTGGAGGCCGGGACATTAACAGAAAGTCACGAGCATGTTCCTCGAACCACTCCTTGACGAATCTGGCACTGTGGAATGGCGCATTATCCTGTTGGTAATGTGCCATCACCAGCAGGGAACACAGTTGCCCTGAATGGGTGAACTTGGTCTGCAACGATGTTCAGATACCTACTGTGTGTGCTATTGAGATAATGGGGCCTAAAGTGTCCCAAGAAAACATCGCCCACTGCATAACAACCCCATCCGCTGGCCTGTTTACGCCGAACAGTGCATCTAGGTGCCACAATATCCATTGGTAATCGGCATATCCGCGCTCGGCCGTCTTCGTGATGCACCAGAAATCCTGATTCGTCAGACCAGGCCACTTTCTTCCAATCATCCATGGTCCAGTCTCGATGATTTTTGGGCCCATTTCATGCGTTGTTGGCGATGATGTGCAGTGAACATGGGGAGACGGCTGGGTCTTCGGCTACCCAGTCACATGCACAGAAGGCTACGATGAACTGTGTCCTGTGGCATATTGACCTGATCGCTGATGTCGCAATGTGACCCTGCGGTCGCTGTGAAATATGCACGACAGTCTCCGCTCCACTCTGGCATCAGTGAGCTGCAGACGACGCACGGCTGGACGACGGTTCGTCGTTTGACCATCTGTGCGTCACTTTTGATACATACTCGCTAGCGGCGGGACGTGAACAACCCACAAGCCGCGCAGTTTCCGAGATCGTAGTTCCGAGGCACCATGCCATCACAATTTGCCCTTTATCAAACTCCGATAAATCGGTTGCTTTTCCCATTTTGACTCCGAACACTCTACTGACCGAAAGCCGGTCCTAAGGTTGTATATATACTACATTGTGAATTTCACCTGCACCACCGTTCGGTTTCCAGGCGCGCTCATTTCTCTAAGCTGTGGGTGATCATAATGGAATGACTCATTGTTGTATTACGTAGGAGGTATCTCTAATGTTTTTCCCCCGCCCCAGTGGCGCAGTGGTCTAAGGCGCTGGCCTCTGATCATTCGTCCGAAAGGGGTCCGGGTTCGAATCCCGGTGAGGCATGGATGTTGTGTTTGTCTTACGGCACTGGCTCTCTCCCTTCCCAGGAACCAGTGACCACAAATTAGGGACGGGCGACTGCTTATAGCCCATTGAGTTGTTCACGGTGGTCGTTAAATCTCCAATCCAAAAAAAAAAAAAAAATAAAAAAAATTGTCCATTGAGTTTATACGTACATATACATATAAAACTACCCCAAAATTTCAGCGCAGACGGACTTCAATGCATTATAGAACGAAATGAATTCACAGTTTCTATTCAAGATTTAAATGACACATTCGTGGGTTTACAAAAGAAAAATTCGGTACTTTTATTGATTCCATGGTGTTATATCGATAACACGCCTGATTATATCGATTATTCAACTGTAAGTAACGAAAGCAAGTGAGATACAGGAAAGCAATCCAAAAGGGACGAATTTAAATTTGGAAGTCTGGAGTGGAAGGATTGCATCAGAGACATAATATATCTGGCTTAACGGAACATTTGCTACATATTTTTCTTTCTTTTCGAAATCGTTATAGTGGCAAACAAGCTTTGCCGTTTCAGCATAACTTAATTAAAAAAAACAAAAAAAACCAGCCTTTTCAGCATAAGTCGCGGTAGTTATTTATTATCCATCCCCAATAAAACATTCATTGCGCGCAGAAATTAAATAATATTTTCACCAGAAACGAATCTTGGCCGTACAGTTGAAATATTCATTGTCATCATCTTATTATTTGCATTACTAGTGAAACGCGCGACAGAAAACGATTTTATAATATAGCCTAAAATACTATAACGAAAGAACGGAAAAAAGTTATTTCCGCATAAAAATTATTTCAGCAAAATGTTTCCAATGGTACAGGAATACACATTTGCTAATTTTCAATCACAGTGCACATGACAATAACAGTGCAATAATACCAATTACCAATTTAAAATCACATTCCTTTAGCTTCAGAACATTTAACCCCGAACACACACACACACACACACACACACACAAAATTGCCAAATACATGCAACAGAATCACCGAAAGTGTTGCCAAGATTGTTTCGTTACGTGTGGTAAAGGAGAGCAGTTTTATATTTAAGAATGTGATAACCTAAACTATATTCGTTGTAGTTTGTATCATCGAAGTTCTTAAAAACACAACAAAACAAACAAACAGAAAACGGTTTTGCTTGAAGCTTTAGGAATGGTGGCGTTCTTCTCACACTTCGGAAATCACTGCCTAAATACTGTCTTTAATGAGCCCTCTCTTTGTATAATCTTTCCGAAAAAGAATGGTTTTCTTTGACTTCGAGGAATGCAGAACAATAATTAGGGGGGGAAATGCATAGCTTTGTATTTACCAGAATAGTTACATTATTTGATATTCAACGCTTTTCTACTCCGCTAGTGTTGTTCGAACTTTCAGTTATTTCTTTTAACTGATTGTGTCGGCGGCAGATGGCGCAGCGCATACCGAAGTCTTCACCCCTTAGGGTTGAACACCCAAGTCGGAAGTTTCTTGGGCATGAATCACGATCGCGTGGACACAGGATGTCAATAAAAGTGCATGCACGTTATTAACTTCCAATTATCTGAACAGGAGCAATTTTGTTACACATTGTAATTTTGTCAATACTGGTGACAAGTACCCCACTTACTGGAATAACCGTGATTTTATATGGAAATCAAGTTCTTGTTATTTCGTTTTCCACCTTTTATTTGTTTACTTATTCTTTCGCTTTTTACTATACGTAACTTTAGAAAAACAAAAAATAAAATGTACCGAACGAACATCAGGCTACACTAGATCGATATTTTCCCTCAGATGATGTGATTACATTTCGCGCTGTGGCCGAATGGAAAGCAATTTCTGATTGGTAGTTTCGTGTTGAATTCTGATTCTCTTTCACTTGATTAATAAATTGCATATCTTCTTTTTTTTTTTTTTTTTTTCACTCTTTCTTTTCCTTTTCCTCAGGGTTAATTCTTACTGCAGGGATCCCTTGGATCTTCTGTTATCTTGTAAGAGTTCTTACACTGTAAAAATTTTTTTCTGAAATTCCCGAGCATTTTCCGCGATTTCTTTCCTGAATTAAGAAGCATATTTCTGATACAAGTTTCGAAATGAGAGTGGAAAACCTGAATTTCACGGATTTTTCGTACTCCGGGGAAATTCTTAATTTTCGGAAACCTTTCCGCAATTCCTTTCTTATACTAACGGCAAGCTGCCGTTTAGAAGAGGAGTTAACGGAAATTTCTGAATTTTGAGAAACTTTTCCGAAATTGCTTTCGTATATAAATGGAAAATTCTCTTCTCACTTTTCGGGATCCATAAGACGGAAAAATTCTGATAGTAAAAACGATTCGCGGGAATACTTGAGGTTGGATCAACTATTAAATTGATTAAACAAAGACATCGTTCTTTCCACGTTTTTAACACACAGCAACCGAAAAATTGTTATTCGGTCACCACCGGGGAAATGAATCCCGGATCTCTCGGAAAGAGCGATCGATGTCTTTGTTAATCGGTTCCCCGGCGGTGACCGAATAACAATTTTTCGGTTGCTGTGTGTTAAAAACGTGGAAAGAACGATGTCTTTGTTTATTCACTGACGCCACGTATTTGGAGGATTTTCACATTAAATTGATTGTATGATGTCTATATATCAGTCTGCAGACTCTTTAAGACAAAAGCAATTATAGCTAACAAGAGTAAATTTTATATTCAGGAGTTTTGAGAAATAATACCATAAAGCAGTACATTTCACCTTTTCTTAAAGACAATGGAAAGACATTCCAGTTTAAAAATAGCACGACTTCCAACGCATTATTATTTCGAAAAATCACGACGTATCAAATACGTAATTTTGTAACAAGTTCTCCTACAAAAAATGAAAATTATTACAAACGTATTCACAAAAATAATAAGCTTTAACAAAAAAAAAAAGTTAGTAAAATCATGCAATGCATTGATTCGATACGCTTTCCAACATACCAGAAATCATTACTCAAGTTATGAGGATAATGGCTGTGGAATAAATCTTGCTCCTGTGCCCTGACCTTTGACCCCATTTCGATTATATTAAGCAGAATTGGTTCAGTATACCTCCGGAACAACTTAATAAAAAGTTTTGTCGCAGTAGAAACATTTTTAGTTAAGTTATGAGGATAATGGCTGTGGAATAAATCTGGCACATGAGCCCTGACCTTTGACCCCATTCCGATGATATTAAACAGAACCGGTAAAGTATACTTCCGGAACAACATGATAAAGTTTTGTCTCAACCGATCCTATGTCTTGACTTTTGACTCCTTCACCCATTTTCAATAGGGTTCATCCCCAGGTGGTCCCCTACCACATACTAAAATTTCATCGAAATCGAACCATTTTTACCCAAGTTATGACGCATAAGGGCAATGGAATGGATCTCACTCCTATGTCGTGACCTTTGACCCCATTTCGTTAATTTTCAATAGGATTTGTCTCCAGGTGGTCCCCCACATACTAAAATTTCATTGAATACAAACCATATTTACGCGAGTTATGACGCATAAGAGGAATGGAATGCATCCCGCTCCTACGTCCTGACCTTTGATCCCATTTCACCCATTTTCAATAATGTTCATCCCCAGGTGGTCCCCTACCACATACTAAAATTTTATTGAAATGGAACCATATTTACGCAAGTTATGACTTATAAGGGCAATGGAATGGATCCCGCTCCTATGTCGTGACCTTTGACTCCATTTGTTCCACTTTCAAAAGGTTCGTCCCCAGATGGTTCCCTACCACATACTAAAATTTCATCGAAATTGAGCCATTTTTATGCGAGTTATCGTGCGGACAAACGGACGGACGGAAAAAGCTGGAGCATATACGCTTCTTCAACCTACGGTTGGAAAGCGTAAATAAAATGGCTAATTCATGACAACAAACCACCGGCATAGCGCAGTTGATTAAGTCGCTATGCGCTGTGTGGGAGGCAGAAGTTTCTGACGGGTGTTCGAATCCCGTTTCTGCTGGCCATCTAGTCTGAGGTTTTTCTAGGGTTTTCCGCATCTCCTTGTGTTTGGGGACGCGAATGCGTAGATGACTCCCCGTGAAGTCGGCCCCGCACGCACAGTGGAGTGGCGGGCCGGCTGCATTAATTCGCCAACATACTTATAGATGGAATTAAGGAAATTAAGCGGAAGAGGGAGACAGAATTAATAGTAAAGACATTTTTATCGTTACAATTGTATCTTACACGCGTGAGGTCTTAACAAGAACTTCTGGCACCACAGTACGACACGCACTTCACGTTCAGAGGATCGCTGGTTCAGGCACATAAAAGGGAGGGCTCGTTAACTTAGTACGCCGGGAAAGAAACAGACCGGAAATTCAATCGGAACTGAAGATTATGCGAAGTTTTAGCAAAAATACGGAAAACGCCAAAACGGATTTGTCTGAAATAAATGGCATTACGGGCGACAGAATTTCTGTCAAAATACCGAAATTTCGTTAAAAGACGGAGGACACCTACCGGCAGCTTTGCTGAACGTTATTTTCAGATGTTTTCCGTAAATTCACCAGTGATTTTTTACTGTGCACTAGTTATTTATTCTCTCTACTTAGTTTCCCAGAGTCTTAGGCTCACACGGGACTAAAATTATTGCCCCGACCCGACCACTACTAGACAACTAAACCCGGCCCAAAACCGAACCCAGAGAAATTTTTGTTTAAATGCCCGATTTTTTTAACCCTTGTTTCTTATTACGATTTCAATGAATGTGCTTAGCAGTCACAGAAGCATTTTCCGGCAAATACATAATCTTCAATTTAATTAAATTATCAATAATATTTTGCAGAACGCAACCACAGTAGTTTTGTAATTTTTGCCTTGACAGGACTCCCTTAGTACCACGTGAGAAGAGGAAAGAACGCAGGACACTACTCACTCGAGTGATGGAGTCCCCTACTTTTTTCACTTGTATTAGGTGTACAAATAAGTTTTAAAGCGTTTTTTATGTGATGTATACCGTTAATTTACATATCCGACATTTCCCCGCGTTGTTGTCATGTGACCGTAACTGGTCCAGAGTATAAAATGTGACACAGAAGTTTGCCCAACAGTCAAACGCACTTGCACATCGGTAGGTGAAAGATGGCAAGCGATACTGCATTTATTCGACACTGCATTCGTTACGAATTTCATCAAGGAAAAACTGCTGCAAAAGCATGTGCATATACATCTGTTCTGATCTGGGGGAGAATATTGTGTCGAAAAGCACGTGTGAGTTTTGGTTTAGACGGTTTAAAGCGTATGATTTTGACGTTAGCGATCGAGAACGTAGCGGCGCCCCGCAGGAGGTTGCACATGAGAAACTGCAAGCATTGCTGGATGAAGATTCGTCTCAAACGCAAAAAAAAAAAAAACGAGCTGAACAACTGGGGGTAACTCAACAAACCATTTCCAATCGTTTACGTGCAATGGGAAAGATTCAGAAGGAAGGAAAATGAGTGCCACGTAACCCGAGCCAGAGGAAAAAGGATGAGCGTGTCATGAAGTGTTTGAATCAGTTAAATTAACAACACAGAAAGTCTTTCTTGTGGAAAAACGTTACGGGTGATGAAAAGTGGATATGGTACGACAATCGCAAATGCAAAAAACACTGGGTAGACCCAGGTGAAGCAACAACTTCAACACCGAAACGCAATATTCACCCCAAGAAAGTTCTGCTGTGCATCTGGTGGGATATGTGCTCTATTATGAACCATTGGAACAGGGTCAAACTGTTACTGTTGATCGCTACAAGCAACAATTGCTGCGATTGAACCAGGAAATCTGTCGGAAACGTCCATTGATAGGCAAAGGATTGCGTTCCGTGAAATTACTGCATGACCAGGATAGGCCGCATGTCGCGAAATCGGTCAAGGAAGCTTTATTGACGTTTGGCTGGAAGGTTTTGGAGCACCCGGCGTATAGTCCCGACATAGCCCCTTCAGACTATCATTTGTTCCGATCGATACAACATGGTTTGTCTGCTGTACGCTTCCGGACATGTGATGAAGTGCAAAAATGGGTTGACGACTTCATCGCGTCACACGACGAAGTATTCTTCATGGCTGGAATTCGTCAGCTGCCCGACCGATGGCGGAAGGTGATAGATAATGACGGCGCATATTTTGATTCGTAAAGGCATAGTTGTTTTCTCTCAAATTACATGTTGCGTTGTCTTAAAACGCTTTAAAACTTATTTGTGCACCTAATAAATTGATAAAGAAAAGTCCCTCCCTTATCCGCGGTTTCAGTTACTCTCGGTCAACCGCGGTCCGAAAATATTAAATGGAAAATTCCAGAAATTAAAAAATCATGAGTTTTAATTTGCAGGCCGATCTGAGTAGCGTGATGAAATCTCGAGCCGTCTCGCTCTGTCCCACACGGAACGTGAATCATCTCTTTGCCTAGCGTATCCATGATATATATACGCTATCCGCCCGTTAGTCACTTAGTAGCTGTCTCGTTAATCAGATCGACTGTCGCAGAATCTCAGTGCTTGTGTTCAAGTAACCCTTGTTTTACTTAATAATGGCCTTAAAGCTCAAGAGTAGTGATGCTGGCAGTTCGGATATGCCAAAGAAAAGCCCTGAAGTGCTTTCTTTATGTGAAAAGGAGACAGTTTTGGACTTAATAAGGAGCAAAAAAAAAGTCGCCAGCTGAGGTTGCTAAGTTCTACGGTAAGAATGAATGTTCTATCCGTGAAATTGTGAAGACGCAAAAAGAAAGTCGTGCTAGTTTCACTTCACATAACTTTTATTGCAGTATACTGTTATAATTGTTCTATTTTATTATTAGTTATTGCTGTTTACCTCTTATTGTGCCTAATTTATAAATTAATTTTTATCATAGGTATATATGTGTAGGAAGAAAACATAGGGTATATAGGGTTCGGTACTATCTGCTGTTTCAGTCGTCTTGGGACGTATCTCCCGCGGATAAGGAGGAGGGGGACTGCTGTACACGTTGAGATTTCAGTTTGATCACTGCGCTTTATTTATTATTTTACATGTTTATTATTATTACACCCATACCTTAAAAGAATTGGTAGGGTAGTTCATGCGCTTAAAAGAAAGCATACTAAACATAGATTGGATGCTAAAACCAACATTTTTAATATACGCAAAGGAACAGTAGTTACTATAAAGCATGTTTATTTTAAAATTCAGTAAATCCATTGCTGATGGTGTCATTTTCTCTCGCAGTTAAACTTGCTACATTAACTCGCATAGAATTGCGTTCCTTGCTATATATAGATGGATTAACTATCAGCAGTAATTTTAAAGACTGATTGTCCACGTATGACGAGGGCTCCCTGCCTAACAGAAAAATGTAATTGTAATGCCTTCGTTTGTAATGTAAATTCCTGAAGTTTACCTTAGAAAAATAGTAAAAAGATTCATGGATTTTACTCAACGATTTCCACTCCTCCCGCACACTGAAAATGCTACAAAGCAACATTTCACTCACATTTTGGCTGCCTTTTATGCCATAAAATGCAGAAGTGCAACAAGAAAGCAGGTACACAGAAATATGGTTAATTGATCTAACTAGTCCTTAACTAGTTCAATAAGTACACCAAATTATACTCAAAATACAATAACTATACTAAAAATCCGAAATTTCTTGGCGTAGAATACAAATAAACTTTCCAAGCTGAAGAAGCTTTATTTGTAGAATACAAATAAATTTTTCTAAGCAAAGCTTGGAAAGTTTATTTGCATTCTACGCCAAGAAATTTGGGATTATTAGTATAGTTATACTATTTTGAGTAGTTCTCACCTAATATTCAAGACGTATATCAGCGATCACCGTCGGTCTTTGAGACTTATTTCCAAATTTCTAAAAATGAACTTCAAACTTTTTTCCTCATAGCTATTTGTTGAACTTCAACAAATAGCTATGAGGGAAAAACTGGTGTTCAGTCCCTATTTTTACAGAAATGATTAACATGCTGGCTCAACCCGAAGAATTTATTTATGTTCTTTGGCCAGAGGTTCCCGAGATCAGACCGATATCGAGTCCAAGCTCGGCCCAATATCGGGCAGGGCTCGTGTTTATTTCGATGGGGCCACACTCAGTGTGGTGTTACACCAGCTGCTCCACTTTATTTTTTACTGTGATGTTACACCAGCTGCTCCACTTTATTTTTTACTGTGATGTTACACCAGCTGCTCCACTTTATTTTTCACTGTGATGTTACACCAGCTGCTCCACTTAATTTTTTACTGTGATGTTACACCAGCTGCTCTACTTTATTTTTCACTGTGATGTTACACCAGCTGCTCCACTTTATTTTTTACTGTGATGTTACACCAGCTGCTCCACTTTATTTTTACTGTGATGTTACACCAGCTGCTCCACTTTTTTTACTGTGATGTTACACCAGCTGCTCTACTTTGTTTTTCACTCTGATGCTGCGTCACTTTCTAGCTGCTCACACCAGCTGCTCCACTTTATTTTTCACTGTGATGTTACACCAGCTGCTCCACTTTATTTTCCACTGTGGTGTTACAGCAGCTGCACTACTTTCTGAGTAAAAAATACACCTATGTGCGGTGCAAGCAAAACCCAGCAACATGATGCAACTTTGTACCATAGCGTGGAGTGAAGTTGCACCATGTTGTTGGGTTTTCTTTGCACCACACAATGGTGTATTTTTTCTCAGAAAGTGACGCAGCTGGTGTAGCACCGCTTTTTGGTGCAACCTACCACAAAATGTTTAACAGTGCAAACCCGTGCACGTCTCTAGGACAGACGCCACTTCGTTTTTTAGTTTCCACCTATACTGTGCACCATTTCAAACAGATCACACATGGGTGACTAGCAGTGCACAACCGGGTGCCCGGTTTAAGCCGTTGTTTCCAAGACAGACTTTTTTTAAATTCTGTCTCCTTTCCTAGGGAACTCATTTAGTCTATTGTATTCATTTATTTATACAGGGTGTCCCGTAATAATTGTACAATGCTTGAGGAGCAGTAGGTGACGTCATTGCGATACGAAACCGTTTAGTTTTTCGAAATATAACTTTACTATGGTGATATTGAAGGCGAAAGTTTTATGACGTCACATCCGCTTTTAAATAAAATTTTCTCAGCTTGCGAAAATATCAGTAGAGCTGCCAGAGCGGTGGATTGGAAGAGGAGGCCCCATTGCCTGGCCTCCGCGGTCTCCTGATCTTCCACCTCTGGATTTTCACCTTTGGTGCCATATTAAAAGCCTCGTATACAAGGGAGAGCAAGTAGACACTGAAGACAAACTTCTTGAAAGAACACAATTGGCATGTGACACCATCCGAAGCACTCCCGGAATTTTTGAGAGGGTCCAGTATCCTTGATGCGACGAATTTATACAACAATAAGTTGTTATTTACCTGTTGCTGACATGTGATTTCCTCGTGTTTTTACAGACAACGCGAAATATCAGAAGTGACGCCGTAAAACTTTCGGCCTTAATATCCCCGTAATGAAATCATATTTCGAAAATCTGTAAACGGTTTTCGCATCACAATGACGTTACTGCTCCTTAAACGTTGTAACACTTATTACAGGACACACTATATATTCCCTTTAGCCTATTGATTTCATAATATTTATATATTCCCTTGGGAATTCATTTAGTCCATTGTATCCATTTATTTACTCCATTGTGTAGCATAAGCCCTGCTAGATCGGGGTTAACAGCAAACCTAATTAGATTCGTTTGAAGAAATTCTTCTGCTGTTTAAGTCAATCTGAAATGGCATTTCAGCCGCCTTATTATTACTATTATTATTATTATTATTATTATTATCTGAATTCGAATGAACAATCCTGATGACACAGGGGCCTAAGCGCTGACGCTTGATTGTTTGTCCAAATGCGCGAGGGTTCGAGTCCCGGATGAATCATGGCTGGTGTTTTTGTCTTACGACAGCGGCCCTTCACCCACTGGAAACAGATACCCTAATTAAGGAACGGGCGACTACTTATAGACCATAGAGTTGTGACGGCGTTCGTTAAACCCCCAAACAAACAAACAGAAAGATAATTCGAATAATTACAAAGTTACGCATATAACATAACTTCAAACGATATCGCGATCTGTACTCTGCACCTATACCACACTATACATATTAATACTACCCTTTCCAGATGTGTCGGAATAAATTCCACAGCTGTTATAGGAAAATACCTGGGTAAAAAATCAGCTTTCAGAATGCTGCAGAAACGGACAGCATAGCCAGAAATTTTTCAAGGGACATGGATTTGGTTCATCGGTAAATGCCTCCCAGAAAAAACGAGTGCAAGTGGTAAAACGCCAAAAATCTTTAACAGTCAAAAAACTAAATAAATAAATACATATATATACACGGTCGAGTCACATTATTGTGACTAGCTAAAATACAGAGCAACCGCCGTGTGCAGCGCGGACAGCAGCTAGACGGGCTGGGAGTGACTTAGTCAGGTGCTGGAAGGTGTTCACAGGTATGTGGAGCCATGCTGACTGCAGTGCATCTGACAGCTACTGGAGGGTGCGTGGTGGAGGATCCACAGAGTGAACAACACGATCGAGGTGGTCCCACAGATGATCAATTGGGTTTAAGTCTAGGAAATGTAAGGGGCCAGGGAAGTACTTTGAAGTCTTCATCGTGCTCTTCCAACCACTTTTGGACATTTCTAGTTCAGTGACACTTCACATTGTCATTCTGTATAAATCACATCCGCCCCAGTGAAGACTACAGCATGTATGGGTGTACGTGGTCAGCAAAGATGGATTTATAACGAATTCCGTCCATAGTGCCTTCCACAGGTATGACTGGACCCAGGGAATGCCACGAAAACATTCCCCAGACCATAACGCTGCCCCGACCAGCTTGTGCTCTGCCAGCAATGGTTGAAAAGCGTTTGTTCTCCGATATTTCTCGCCTTATACGCAAACGTCCATCCGTTCGATGAAGCAGAAAACCTGACTCATCGGAGAAGCAATTCTAAGCGGAGGTCCAATTCCGATACTGCCGTGCAAATGTAAGCCTTTTCTGCCAATGCACCTTCGTTAGCATAGGTGCAGTGACCATCTGCCTGCATCGGAGTCCCATACGCAGCAAAGTTTCTCTGTCATTTTAGACGCACTTCCGGTAGCCCCCTGGTCCATTCGGCCAGTGAGTTGCTCCATTGCAGCGTGCCGATCGGCCCTCACGCACCTTCGAAGCCAACGTTCACCTCTCACATCAATGGCACGTGGTGCTCCGCAGTTTCGACGTCGCTCACTGGCAATGGTGCCATTTCTCCAATCACGATACACTTTAACCACAATAGCACGCGAACACTTCACAAACTGCGCTGATTCAGAAACACTGCCACCGTTGGCCCGAAAGCCGATAATCATCCCTTTTTGCAAAACTGATAAATCTCTCCTTTTATCCTTGACAGCAACGAGTGATATGTTTCCAGAATGCCTTCAGTACACCTTACATACTTCCAAGCTAGATCACGACACATGCCTTCGTTCATTGGCTGCGCGCTATTGATATCAAAAGTAGGAGGTGGTCACAATAATGTGACTGGACTGTGTTTATACATACACCTATATATCGCCTTAAATTCGTACTCAATCCTCCTCAAGGGGAGCCCGGAACCGAGGACCTCCCCCCCACACACACACTCCCCCTACCCCCGGCTAAGCTTATGGCAGGAACAGCTGCGGAGTAGACATGCATACCACTTTTGGGTGTGTGGGTGTGTGTTGCGGTTCAGAAGCATGTCCATTATATCTCCTCCTATTATGAATAGGGTTTAAAAAATCGATATTTATTTATATCATCATCATCATTGTCAACCATTATCAATCCACTGCTGGACGAAGGTCTCCCCAAGTTTCCTCCACAACGGTCTGTCTTGTGCCAGTCTCCTCCATGTTACTCCCACATATTTTCGAATTTCATCCACCCATCTCCCATGTGATCTTCTTCTGGGTCTTTTCCTGTCCCTTGGAATCCAATCTAAAATTTCGGCTGTCCATCGATGGTCTGTCCTTCTGGCAGTATGTCCAGCCGATTGCCATTTCAGGGATTTAACTCTGATCATGATGTCTTCCACTCTCGTCATTTTTCGGATCCACGAGTTCCTCTTCTTATCTCTCCTGGTTATACCAAGCATGCACCTCTCAATGCTACTTTGAGTTGTCTGCAGCCTCTGTATGTCTCTTTTAGTTAAGGTCCACGTCTCTGCACCATACGTAAGCACTGGAAGGATGCATTGATCAAACACTTTTCTTTTAAGACATAATGGCATATTGCTCTTGAAAATTATACTGTTTCTTCCAAAAGCTCTCCAGGCAAGTTTTGCACGCCGATTAATTTCTTCATCAATGTGACCCTCACTTGATATCTGCTGTCCAAGATAAACGTACGTGTCTGTTATCTCCAGTTTTTCTCCATCAATCGATAAATCTTCATTTCTTGTAAAAGCATTGCACATCACTTTTGTCTTCTGAAAGTTCATTTTTAATCCCACTTCTTTACTCTTGTCAGCAAGTTTCTGGATCATATTCTGCAGCTCTGATGGGGTATTTCCAAAAATGACTACGTCATCAGCAAAACGAAGGTGGGTTAGATAATCTCCATTAATCTTTATCCCTTTGTTTTCCCAGTTCAGTGATTGAAAGACATTTTCCAATGTGGCATTAAAGAGCTTCGGAGATATGGTGTCACCTTGTCTCACTCCCTTTCCAATTTTTATGTGTGTTGTATTTTCAAACAGCCGAATTTTTGCACTTGCATTTTCATAGATGTTATTAATAATATTAATGTATGCATCTTCAATACCGCAGGATTTCAGAGCCATTGTAACTGCTGATGGTTTCACCGAATCAAAGGCTTTTTCATAATCGATAAAAGCCATGCACAATGGAAGCTCATATTCCCTCGCTCTTTCAATTAGTTATCTCAGTACGTGGATATGATCTATTGTGCTGTAGCCACTCCTGAATCCAGCTTGTTCTCTCGGTTGAGCCATGTCCAGTGTTACCTTCAAGCGGTGTGAAAGAACTTTAGTGAAGATTTTATAAACCACTGAGAGGAGGCTGATAGGTCTGTAGTTCTTGAGATCCTCAATGTCACCTTTTTTATGTAGCAGGATCATTGTAGCATTGTTCCAATCCTCAGGAATCTTCCCTTCATTAAGGCATCGAGTGAAAATTTGGGCGAGTACTGTTTCAATTTCTCCACTTGCTTCTTGTATGATGTCTATAGTAATTCCATCTTCTCCTGGAGCTTTCCCCCGCTTCATGTTCTTGATTGCATGAGCAACTTCTGCTGGGAGGACTGGAAGAACTCTGGTACCTTTCATGATGTCTGGAGTACATGTATCATCCCTTTCATATAATTTGGAGTAGAAATCTTTCACTCTTGTCAAAATTTCGCCTCTATTTCTTGTTACAGAACCATCTTCTTTTCTCAGTGCCATAATCTGTTTTCTTCCCTTACTGAGATGTTCCTTTGCTATCTTTAGGCTTTGGTTGTTTTCAATTGCTTTCCTCACTAGCTCACAGTTGAATTTCCTTACGTCTTCAGTGATACTTTTTCGTACTGTCTTGCATAGCTCTATATATTCCACTTTGGAAGTCACATCTTCTTTAGTTGTCCTCATCTCTCTTCTTTTTTGCATCAACATTTTGATTTTTCCTGATAATTTGTTCACATGCAACTTGTTCTTAGACCCAGCTAATTTTGTTGCTGTTTCCATAAGAGCTTTGGTTACTTTTCTGTTAACTTCCGAAATATCCACTTCTTCAGATATTAGGACTTCTAAAGCAGATAATCTGTTCTTCAGTTCCAACTTGAAAGTATTATGGTGTTTTTTAAGGTTGGTTATGTCAATACATTTTGTTTGTCTTATGAGCTTGCCACGTTCGAGTTTAGTGTTGAGGTGCATCTTACATCTCACCAATCTATGGTCACTACCTGTGTTGAACTTGTTTAGCACACTGCAGTCTTCTATGACGAATTTTTTGTTACACATAATAAAATCAATTTCATTTGTCGTCCCAATTGGATGTCTACATGTCCATTTCCTGTGTGGCTTTACATGTACATATATATTTCTGGGATTTCCGGACAGCTATGACCATCCAAGGCTTTTAAGAGTAGGCCATCACCTACTTAAGATCACTGGTTTCGAAATATCTCGTAGCTTTTAACCTGTAAATAACGTATTTTAATAAATTAAAACTTTTAATGTGATTTCGTCATTTTGGATTTTTGAATTGTGCAACGACAGTGTCGATATTATTGGATAATTCGAGTGATGCACGACAACTAATTTTTCCGAGTGAAATCAAAGACTTCGAAGTAAAGAAAAGTAAACTTCCGTAGCTGGACTTTTAATTAATACAGCGCGTTCCACAATTTTACTTCCGCACAAACAGAGAAGTATCATTACACTTCGCGTCAGCATTGGGGGTTGACAAAATGCACGCTGATTTCAACGGGCTTATGTTTCCACGTACACTTAATGTAGGGTGTCCATAAAGTCTTTACCACATTACAAAAATTAATATAAAAAAATTTATGTAAGTTAAAATAAAATGGTTGGCAACATAATATAGCAGCACACATAATTTTTTTTTCTGTTCTTTAGGTGAGCGCTACTGCTGAATAACAGGAGCATTTCATTGATAATGGCTTCCATGTAAGAAAAAGCGGCGTGCGTGTTGTGGTCCCATGACACCAAATCGGCGGTTACTATCCGGCGTCATGACGCCACATTCCACGTCTATGGTACAGTAAATAGGCACAATGTGCGAATCTGGGGATCAGAAAATCCCCATCATGTCATCGAACAACAGAGGGCTAGCCCGAATGTGAACGCATGGTGCTGCCTGATGCATGACAGAATCATTGGACTCTTCTTTTTTATAGAGCCCTCGGTAACATGTAATGGGTACCTGGGCATGCTGGAACTTTTTAACACCTCAGTTGCATGCACTTCAACCTTCGGTTATTTTCCAACAAGACGGTGCCCCGCCGCATTGGTCAATAATGGTTCGTGAATTCCTGAATGTCACATCCCCGGACAGAAGGATTGGCCGCGACGGTCCCATGACATGGCCACTTCGATCGCCCGACATAACCTCTTTAGACGTTCTCCTGTGGGGTTATGCGAAAGATCAAGTTTACTCTAGCAGTGTTCCTGATGTCGGGACCTTGAAGAGCAGAATAACGGACGTCATTGGTTTTGTCTCTTTCTGAGATGTTAAACAAAACTTGGTGTGAAATCGAATATCGCTTAAATGTCCTCCGGGCCACACAAATGGCGCCTATGTGGAGGTGTACTAACACTGGAAAAAAAAAAAAAAACTTTACTAGTGCACCATCATTGTCGTGCAATCCCTTTCTTGTACCTGGAATACATTTTTATATTATTTTTTGTAATGTGGGAAAGACTTTACGAACACCCTGTATATAACATGCAACTCTTAATTAACATAGCATCACACACATAGCTTATTGATTCGAAACCACAAATGATTTTTGAAATACAACAAAGTATAATATGTGAAGCGGTTTTCAAATTCTCGCTACTAAATAGAAATAGCGACTGATTAAAATTTCTCTAAAAACGTTGTACCATCTATGAAAACATTCCCTCTGTACAAAGTTAAGAGTTTTAATGATGGGAGGCGCGCAGATTTAATTACGGCCACAACTTGAGTCTTTTGAATCGCTGTTTTTTTTTTTTTTGTAAAATTAAAAAAAAACGGGTAAAAAACAATTATAGTTGGATTTAATCCTTGTAAAAAGTGATATGTTTCCTGTTAAACGATCGTGGAAATAACTTGTTAATTTGTGCAAATTGAAAAATGTTTACTATTTAAAAGATTAAGCAACAGATCCTTTTCCATTTCTTATCCGTATCACGCCGAGAAAATTTCCAGCGGGCATTCTTCCTGCAGCGAGCTGGCTAATGGTCCCTGGAAGCAGCACAGTCATGAAGATAAAGAATCAACTAAGTCATTTTAACGGCTTTGCTTTATCTTATTGCACACTGCCAAGTGCTTACTTTTTATTCCTACAATTTATTTTTACGGATTCATGATGACTTGACGAGAGCTAACTCATTGCAATTTTAAACATCATAAACACTTTGTTTTCGAATAATTTACCGCTTGCAAAACAGCAGTTTGCATAATCTCAATGTATGTCACACACGAACGCTTTCAAAATATTCAACAGTTGTGATTTTGGGGTATTTTTATCCCCATGTTTGTTTCTAATGGTCGAAGTTTCACTTGGTTTGGCTAAAGAAAAAAAAATCACCGCTTGATAAGATTGCAAAACCGCACTGTGTCGCTGACAATTGCATGAAAGCGTATGCTTATGTTCTGAAGAAGAATAAAAAAAATAGTACAATTTGAAACGAGAGAGAGAGAGATACTTGAAAGTCACAGCAAAACGTAGTAATCATATGATGTTGAAAAGAAAAAAGAAAAGATCAAGAGAGTACCTTGGTACTCTGCAGATAATTATGCTATGTATCTTCCATGCCAAGAAAGATTTTAGTAGGTGTGAAATAAAACGAGCGATTCGAGAGTATACATTTCTTTACGTACAACGCATTACATTGATTCGCATCACTCACGACCACATCGAGACACAGTCCGGTACATACTAAATGGAATTAAATCATAACGACAAAAAATAAGGTTTACTAATTCCTGACTTTGAGCCGGTACTTACATAGGAGGGCAAATGAATGTTATTGTCGTAAAACAACGATCAGATCAGATCATATGTACAGGATTTTAGGAATGGAGTGCTGACTCCAGGTCTTAAGCAACTCTTAGAAATAGGAAGCTAGGAGACTTGGGCTAGAGTGACTGATAGGAAAGTCACACGGAACCTAGGAAGAAAGGGGTGGAAGACGCCCTTATTTATAACCGGCGGGCCAGTACATCACCCCCATGGCCAGTACCCGGGGTCCGACGGCTTAATGTGCCCATCCGAAACAACAGCGGACATGGGCGCCTGCAGAACATTTTTCAGGGGGGGGAGTCAAGTGTAATTAATTAAGGTTTAGCTAATATGTAGAAAACAGTAATTCGTGAAAATGAAAGATTAATAATATTACTACTACATTGTTCTTACTTGCTACACTAGAACACTATTACTATTATTATTATTAGTATTAATTGATGCTGCTCTTGAAGAAAGTGTATGTTAGTAATAGTCATGTATTATCATGTACATTGGTAACTGTTTTCAAAATAATGAACAGTGTCGATCAGGGCCACGCCAAGCCTTTTAAGTTCAGCGCACACCATCCTGAGCGGAACTTGTTTGGGCGTGCTACCTTACGGTTTGCTAGGTTTTTCCGCTTTCACGTTATCGTTTTCCAATTCCAAATTTCCAATAAAATTGGGATATTAAATTAAATGCCTCAAACTCCATCTTTCCTTGTGGTCCAGTTCTGTGAGTGTAAAAAAGAATAAATAAAATAAAATAAAATAAAGGGAAAAATAGTTCACAGGGGGTCAAGTGACCCCTGTGACCCCCTCCCCCTGTTGGCGCCCATGACAGCGGATACTCAGTGGTTCGAGCGTTCGTACCTGCCTGGGATCGAACCTGAGATTTTTCCGTGGCAGTGACGAACGTGTAAAACCAGTGAAAGAAGATATGTGAGTCATAAAAGTAATTATTTACTAACAATGGCGGTGGCAATAGTAAGAACTTTGACTGCTTAGTTTTGCAAAAACAATATCTGTTATTATTATTATTATTATTATATTAAGCATTATTCAGATTTAGACGAACGTAAGAAGCGAACACGGCACCGATGAAATGTGATGTAGCTACAAAACTCCATCTGAGCATGTGCAAGCTAAAATCTGACCTCAAGATAGAAAAAAACAACACTGAATCGAAGTGTTAGTTGGGGGGTGCTGGTCCCTTTTGGTCTAGGATATCTACCTACAGGTTACACCCCATCTAAAGCTAAAGCTCTGGTAGCCTCCTCCCCCTTGGGAGATCTAGAGGAAGCTACATTTCGCTACGACGCACTTGTTTCCATAGCATCAAAAATGCATTTTTGTAATGGCTTTTATCACATTTAGCATCAGCTTCTCGTAATTTACTCAGATTACAATGAGGTATTGTTACGTTTATGCAATCTACTATTATGCACGTTTAAGCGATGATTAAAGGCCCAAGACTTTAGGGGGTAGGGGGAACAAAGACTGTTAAGAAAAGGAAAATTTAACTGAAATCTACCGATAAAAAGGAAAGTACGAGATGGGGGTCGGGTGAGGTAACTGCAAACAGCAAGCTAGCAGAAACGTAACCAAAAGGGTGCCCCCTCCCCCGGAGGATGGATTGAGTATCAATTTAAAGCGATATATATGTATATATGAGGCTCTCACTAATGAACCAAATCCTCAAGAAATTTTTGGCTACGCAACTGCAAGCTAGAAGTAGAGAATAGATCTTATCTGCTACGGATGGTATTTATTAGCAGTGCAGGAGATGTCGTTGGTATTATGCCAAACATTGGATTACAGATTTAAAACAGCTGAAGACGCATTCAGGGAAAATGTGTTGAAAAGAATTATGGACATACGTATAACGCAAATTATAGAAATCTTATTGGTATGCAAACAACCGTCAACAGTTTCGCATTTCTGGAGGCTCAGAACTTGCTAACACTAACGGAAATTGATATTTTAAAATATGCAGAAAATTTCCACAAAAAAAAAAAAAAAACGTGTGTTATTATTACCCAAGTAAAACTTTCTCCATTCAACTTTGCCAAATAGTTTCAAATAACTTTATAAAAGAAATTAAATCAATAAATTCAATTAAAAAACTCGCATAATTATTATTAATAAAGTTTCAGAAATTGTCATTTGTTACCCAAGTGTCTCTCTACTGAACTTATTTTATATCTAACACTATATGCTACAGTAGATGCTTCTGAAAGATCATTCAGCAAGCTTGGAAGCAGTCAAAAATTATTTGCGTCAGGAACGTTAAAATATCTTTCAGTAATTGCCACTGAAAATCAAGTGGCAGATGAATGAAATACCAAAAGATCTAATTAGATATCTCGCTGATGCAAAAAGTAGGGAGACTTTTTATTTGAATATCTATAATAATCTATCTATAAAATATAAGAATATCTTTTAATGAAGTAAATGTTTTTACATGTTAAAATATATGTATTTTTATTTTCTTCGTTAGTTTTTCAAATAGCGGTTGGGGGAGGGGGCTTTCTTTTTTTTTATAATTATGCTTTGGGATCGAAAACCTATAGTTACGCAACTGGCCTCTGAGCATCCCGGCCGCAGGGAGCAACAGTCAGAAATTTGTGTTCATAGACTAAAGAGTGTATGTAGAACACGCGACAACTAATACAGAATATTTTCAAATGTTATCATTTAGCACGGCGAGAGGGAATGGTGACGATTTTGTAATCTTGAAACAACATCGTTGAATCCCCGTGCTTGTATTAAAGAAGAAACCGTTGAACCAGGTAAACTGGAACAACAGCCCCTACTTATCAGAACAAATTACGGATTTAAAAACTGCGTTGTGAAAATCACACATTTTCCCATTTAGGGAATCTCCCACTGCCAGTAAAAATTGCCCAAAAGGTTCTCCAAAGAAAATGTTTTTAGATTTCTGAGACACAAAGGGCTTGGTAGTCTTCACTACGACGAAGTAAATTTCTCCATCATTTCTATGCCATGGGCGGGAGTCAAACCTACGACTCGCGAGCTCCGAGTGCTATCCACTATACTACACTGGCATGTGCTGTCGCTGCTACCTGCCTTTATCTCATGTGCGTCCTGCGGGGCAGGCACGTCACACCACTTTAAAGTAAGAATGCCCTGTTCCAAAATCTACTGTTTTCAGCGTTTATCGTGTCTGCCACAATGTTAATTTGATAAAGAGTTGCTCCATGTCACTTTCAACTCTAAAGTTATCACGAGAGTTTGGAAAAATACTTCCCACACGCAATTTGAGGCAACAGTCAACCATAACCACAGGCAATTTCCAACGTTAATGGTTATTTTTCACGCAGATTTGTGTGTTTCCGTATTTAGATGTTATATGTATTTACACCAGCGTGTAAGACAAACATTGCCATTCTGGAGGAAGCAATTTTCGAGTGAATATTTGAGATTTACCGATTAAGGATCTCATGATGCACGATTACACCTATAGTCAAATCGCCGTAAGGCACTGAAATCGTCTGATAGCATCTACTGAAACCCCCAATTTAGGGAAGTTTCTATTTTATCATTTTATGCACAATACCTTTTCTTACATGGTGGTGTGCTTCAACAGAATCACGAAAATTTTTTTTAAAAAATTGTAGTTCGGGGCATGAAAAAATTTCTTGAATGTGAGTAGTCGACTTTTTTTGTTTTTGCTATCCTGCGCCCCCCCTTCCCCCCCCCCCCCCCAAAAAAAAAACCCACGCACACACCGGGAACCTAAGGGAGACTCTTTTCCCTGAGTCCATGACTCCAGCGAAGGGACGGAACCAGCGACATTGCAGAAACATCGAACTCGTGCGTCGCCCGGGAACTGAACCTGGACCCAACTAGGACGATGTATAAGCCTATGCCTCTGACCACTCCGCTACCGAGACTGATATTACCGGTATAGTGGATGTCATAGTTGGGAGGATGTCTGCATTCTGCCACCTTCCAAATATGCTTAAGAAGAAGTTTTGCTTTGTTCTCACGTGAAAATCAACACATAAAAATTTTCTCCTAAAGTCCGATAAATTAATAAATATTCGTGAATTCTTTGATTCTTTGTGTGCAATTAACTACATGGAAGTTTAATAACATCAGCTGAGTCGCTAGTAATAAGTTAGCGGTTTCCCCAAAATTGACACCCGTTGTTTCTCACTCGAACGGCAGAGAATCATTGATTGGAACAACCGTTCCTATTAATTTACCCTGGGAAGTCGAAGCTCCTACTACCCTTGACTCTTAGCACCAGCAAACCCTGTGGTCTTGAGGCAGAGAATTACTCGCACAACCATTCCTACAGATTCATTTTGACTATTCTGACCCTTAACACCAGCAAGCCCTGTTGTCATGCGACAGAGAATTACTGGCACAACCGTTCCTACTGATTAACCTTGAGAAATAAGAGTTCCTTCCTCCCCCTGATTTAGCACCAACAAGCCCTGTGGCTATTCAGCAGAGAATCACTGGCACAGCTGTTCCTACAAAATCTCCTTGAGAAGTCGGAAGTTTCATCTGAATTTTGCTTTGAAAAATTGCTCAACACCTGAACAAACAAATAAGTGTCCATGGTTATAGTGAAATACCGAAGTAATTTTCATAATTCGCGAAAAATAAATGTTCAAGGAATTCTAACAACTGTAAAAACACAAATTTGTCCGTGACGTAGATCGATTCCACGCCTCCCTCACTCCGGAGTAAGTTGCTCCCCCAACTAAGCTACACGGACGGAATGTATCGCTGCAGATTTGGCGTCTTGACGCGTGCTTTGCCTCTGTAGTACGTCACATTATCTCCCCCTTATTATTATTTTTTTTTAATTGAAGCGAAGTAGGAATTTTACATTAATTTCAGACGATGTGTGGAATGAACATCACACATTTTTCGAAGAACCCAACGGCCAGTATATCCATTTGACGTTCGAGCGCCAATGTGAAAACACAAATTTGTCCGTGATGAGATCGGATCCGCGACCCCCTCACTCCGGAGTGAGTTGCTTTCCCAACTAACCTACACGGACGGAATGTATCCCTGCAGATTTGTCGTCTTGACACGTGCTTTATCTCTGTAGTATACGTCACACAACGCCCATTTTCTTAGGAGGAAACAGCCTCCTGCTTGCTCTTCCTATGCAGCCAGAATCGATCTAGAGTTGTACAGCCATTAGTGTGAGGTTAATACAAGGAAACGGATAACTGAGTGAATGATACATTTTTACTCCTGGCCGTCACCCTAACAAGCGTAAAATAATACTAAATACGCTTTAAAGGCATCATACTTGTATTAGAGGTCTGCACGGGCTTAATTTGGTGAACCCGGCCCAAGCCCGGGCGTTTAAAGCCCAGTCCGGACGGCCCGGTTCAAAAATTAGATACTCGGGCCCGTCAATTGCAGCTTTTATATTTAGAACCGGCCCGGCCCGTGATGTGCCATTTGGTATTATTTTGTCTTTCTATCGTATTTTATTAAAATGTGAAAATTAAATAATGAAATGAGATATTATTGAAAATATTTAGTTGAATGTAAGCCTAAAAATATTAACTAAACTTTGACAATTATCGAAAAATATAACCTTTAAAGAGAGAGAAAAAGGAAGACTAAGCTCCTTCAGAATCTCCCTTTCTCTGAACTACAGTAAGCGGTAACACTACAAAAGTCAATCCCAATACAGATTAAGGATAAGAGAAAAAATCGATGTCGTCACACTCTCTCATACAAACACACAGATACACACCCCACTCCACTGCAGACACTGCCCGTTCCCAACTATACCCAACACACACACTCTCTAGGGGTCGAATCTTTTTGTTGTCAACAAGCCACAAAGTGGTTTTACCATCTTAATACCAACAGATTGGTAAAAACACTATGAGTGCCTCTCCTTGCTTTTCTGATTACGCCCTGGGCTATGTCATGAAAGTAAGTAAAGCCAGCAAAACAGTTAAATACACCATGAAAACAGGGAACACGACTTTTTACTTTCTTTACCACTGCGAAAAAAAGAATGAGTAGACTTGGCCCGGCCCGGTTGTAAGTGTCTAGGAAAGAGCCCGGCTCGGCACTTTGTTCTCTAAACTAAAACAAGGCCCGTGCGGACCTCTGACTTGTATGGCGTTTTTTTTTAAGCTGATATTTCTAAACAGCCAGTGAAAATAAATTCAAATTGGATGCACCACACAAAGCATCAGAGAAGGCGGTGGAGGTGGGGGAAGGGAGGGGTTGAATTTCGCAATAAGTCAGTGTTAGGCACTATCTTAATGAACATTACATGAAAGAGAAATCGATTTCCGTGGCAGAAACGACCGTTACATAACAGATAATGAAACCGGTAAATACTGCGAGTGGTAGGCGAGCTCACGACAGCATTATTATTAGCCCGCGCTATTATTTCTTTCGACACAAGTTGCATGATTTGCGGCTTTGCGAGGGCGAATCAGAAAAAAGCAATTCCTAAAATTCTGAAAACAAATCTCAAGCCAATAAACACTTTCTCTTTGTGCAATCTCTTTGCAGAAAATACTTAGGGAAAATTGCCGAAATCTGTCTATACAACGTTGACCCATTCGCAGCGCAAAATGGATAATGAACTCGAAAAAAATGCGGCTACATTAATAAAAGAACTAGGGCTACGCAGAATTAAAAAAATTATTGGCGCATGAAACTTGGCTGGAGTGCATTTAGAAGAAACTATACAATTTTCAAGAGAAGTTTATATCTTAAAGGTGTTTAATCAATGCATCCTTTTAGTCAGTCATTATTTATGGATCAGGAGCACAGCAACGGGGGACGGTAATCACAGGGCTTTAAGCCCCCTTCCAAAAGCACTATTTTGCGCCCCTCTTCGTTTATACATATCAAACTTAACGCCGTGTGGAGCAAACCAAAATTTACTTACAATGCAAAAAAAATTCTGAAATTCACAAGCCACGTTGCGTGATTCCTTTCATGAATTAACGAAGCATATTTCTGATACAAACTTTTCCGTGAAATGACGGAAAGACATCCGAATTTCACGGATTTTTCGTACCACAGGAAAGTTCTGAATTTTCGGAAGCCTTTCCGCAATTCCTTTCTTATATTGACGGTAAATTTCCGTTTTTAGGATGTATTAACGAAAACATTTTAATTTTCAGAAACCTTCGACCGCAGTTCCTTTCGTATATTAACGGAAAAACTCCGTTCCCACATTTTCCGTATCCATAAGATGAAAACATTCCGGTAATAGGAGAGATTCGCGGGAATGCTAGAGGTTTGATTAACTGTTAAATTTCAATGGTCTGTCAGAGGAACTGATTTTGAAATTCTGTAGCGACATCGGATGCTGTGCATAGCATATCACATGAATTTTATATACTGTGGCACAGGATATTTCGTCTCCTCTCCTCCATTTTGAGCTATTATGTATTGTGTTACCGTAAGAAACCGGATATTTAAATTATTGTACAGGTGACTGTACGATGTCTATACGATGTCTATGTATCAATCTGTGAAGTGCTTAAGACGAAAGCTAATTATAGCTATCAAGAGTAACTTTTATATTTAGAAATTTTGTGAAATAAAACAGCATATTTTATCATTTCTTAAAGATGATTGAAAGTTACTGTCAGTTAAAAAATATCTCAAGGAGCATTGTGTTGCTTCGAAATCATCATCATTGTCAATCATTATCAATCCACTGCTGGACGAAGGTCTCTCCAAGCCTCTTCCACAACGGTCTGTCATGTGCCAGTCTCCTCCATGTTACTCCCGCATACTTTCGAATTTCATCTACTCATCTTCCACGTGGTCTTCTTCTAGGTCTTTTCCTGTCCCTTGGAATCCAATCTAAAATTCCGACTGTCCATCGATGGTCTGTCCTTCTGGCAGTATGTCCAGCCCATTGCCATTTCAGGGATTTTACTTTGATCATGATTGCAAACGTATTAAAAAAAATAGTAAGCTAAAAACAGAAAATAAAATGACTAAATCACTCACATTAACGAAAAAAAAAAAATAATAATCACCGCGAGATTAGTTTTACCTTAAACGCGAGTGCATTCCTAAGACTTTCTGACTCAGTGGTTAAGTTCGTTTCTTAAAGATGATTGAAAGTTAACTGTCCGTTAAAAAAAAAAAAAAGTTCTCAAGTACCAAAGCCTTCTGTTGCTTCGAAATATCACGCTGTACTTAATTTGTGATCAGCCTTCCTACAACAAAAATAAAATTCTTGCAAATGTATTGAGCTGATGCATAAGTTCATGTCGTTTTATTTCACGAGTGTTTCCCAGGTCACTAGTGTTTCCCAGGTCACGAGTGTTTCCCAGGTCACTAGTGTTTCCCAGGTCACTAATATTTCCCAGGTCACGAGCGTTTCCCAGATCACTAGTGTTTCCCAGGTCACGAGCGTTTCCCAGGTCACTAGTGTTTCCCAGGTCACTAGTGTTTCCCATGTCACTAGTGTTTCCCAGGTCACTAGTGTTTCCCAGGTCACGAGCGTTTCCTAGGTCACTAGTGTTTCTCAGGTCACGAGTGTTTCCCAGGTCACTAGTGACGTTGCAGGTGGTCAGTTGTATATCAAAATGTAGCCAGTAATATCGTGTACCTAAATCATATCGCGTTGTGTGATTGTGGCTAATGGTCTTTTTTTTTTTTTTTTTTTTTTTTTGGTTTTCAGGTCCGTATGCAGTGTCAAGTCGAGAGGAATGAACATTTCCGACATCTGCTCCTCTACGAGTCTAACAAGGGATCCACAGCCGCCGAGGCTACTCGACAAATTTGTGTTGTGTATGATGAGGATGCTATTACTACGAGGACAGCCCGCAAATGGTTTGAGCTCAACGACTCTCCACGCTCAGGTTGTCCATCTCACGCTGATGAGGATCGCTTGAACCATCTCATCCAATTGGATCCGCGTCAAACCACACGCTAATTGGTCACTGAGATGCACTGTGATCAAGACACCGTGGTGCGACACCTGGAACGTATAGGTCTAGGGTCTTGGGTGCCTCACATTCTCACCGAGGACAACAAGAATCAGCGTGTTGCAATATGTGGTTCCCTTGCTCGCCCGTTATCGAGAATGTTCTCAGCAACACAAACCTTTTCTGTCACGTATTGTTACTGGAGATGAAAAGTGGTGCCTGTACGTGGATTTCAGGCATCGGAGTAAATGGTTAAGCCCTAACAAGACTACCACAACAAATCCAAAACATGACCTTCATCCTGCGAAGATCATGTTGTGTGTCTGGTGGGACATGGAAGGCTTTACTGACTGCGAAATGCTGCAGAGGAATCGGACCATCAACGCTGCACACTATTTGAGCAACTTCGCCGTGTGGAGGGAGCAATGCAGCAGAAAAGGCCACATCGGTGCCATGGTGTCATTTTCTAACATGATAACGCACACCCTCACAGTGTAAACATGACCAAAATAGCCATTCAGGACATGAAATGGCAGATCTTTCCACATTCGGCCTATTCCCCAGATGTTGCTCCTTCAGACTATCACCTATTCCGATCTCGGTCGAATGCACTCCGTAGCAGAACGTTCAACAATGATGTTGATCTCCAGAATTTCCTTGATGATTTTCTTCGCAGCAAAACCTGCACGTTTTTTCAAGAATGGCATTGCAGACCTATCCAGATGTTGGGACACCATCATACACAATGGATAGGGGGGGGATACATATTTGATTGATTCTGTTTTCCCTTCTGATGTAATATATTCCTGTAGTGCGGTGAAAAAAACGGCATGAACTTATGCATCAACCCAATATTACAAAAAATCACGAGATAAAACAGAAAATAAAAAAATCATCATCGCGAGATTACTTTTATCTTAAACGTGAGTGCAGTTCTTAAGACTTTCTGGCTCAGTGGTTAAGACGCGCGGCTTGCGTAGACCTAACCCAATCTACCGGAGTTCGATCACCGGCGCGAAAAAATTCTCTGGCGCAAGAGCTGAATAATTCAGCGTCTCCGATTTTGCGAAATTTTTGTATGTATAAATATGGAAAAACTTGAAAAAAAAAATTCTGAAAAAAAACGGAATAACTCTGGCTACGGGAAATCTGCGAAAATCTCTCTATTCTAAAAAAAAAATTAAAAAAAATGCCGCTGCCGCCTCTGCTGTTTTAATAATTTCGGGACACTCGCGCTATCCTAGCTCGCACCGCAAAAAGGTATTGAACACAAAACAATGAAATTTACATCGTTTCTAGAGAACTGTTTGGAGAAACACACACTGAAGTAAACCGTTTTTCGATCCGGGTGATACTTCAAGAGCTATTGTATTTCAAAATCAGGGTAAACAAAAAAAGTGCTATCATCAGTTCGCGTTCCGGACACACTAAAAGCAACAGAACCACGAAACTTTGTAAACGTGTAAGAGGACCATGGCCGAATTTTTGCACCTCGTCGCCTTTTTTTTTTTTTTTTTTTTTTTTTGAATTTTGATTTAGTTTATGAGAAATTAGATTTCTAAATTTCCCAAAATTCTCTATTTCGCGATGGAACCCATTTTAAAAAACGAATACATGGCAAACTATAAATCATAACACATTGCAATTTTTACAGCATAAATTCACAACTATCATCCCTCTTTTTTAAAAAATTAAAAAATCATTTTCTGATTTCTAAGCATTTTTTATAAAGACGCAAAGGAAAGGAACGAACGGTTTCCTCTATCTTCAACGCTCACAACACAGGAAAGTTTTGGTCCCGTGACCTGCTGCCATGGTGACGCAGCTACTTTTAGCAGTCTCTTCTCATTGGGTGAAAGGACAGGTTGCAATCAAACTGGTAATGACGCTATGCTTAATGACGTTGCGACGCTCTTAAAGTTTGGCGTTTTCCGCCGGCACAAAATAAAATAAAATAGAAATAAAAATGGCAGCTTTGGAACATTGTCTGCTTGAATTTTTTTTTGCGAATTGTTTGACCTAGAGAATTGAAAATTGTCATGTTGATAGTCATTAAGGTCCGGATACCTAAAAAAGTCTAAAAACCAAACAGTTCAAAAGGGAGGCTTAGCTTCACTGTTCAAAATGCTGATAGATTTAAAGATAATGATGCCAGAAACGTTGAAATGCTGTAAAAATTCCACGAAATTTTGATTTAAAATTAAGGAGCGCCAGAACCTGATCCGTTTTACGTCAAACCGTATGCATTGATGTCACGACCCTGTTCTAAATCGTGAAACAGTTACGGATCTTAAATTACTTTTCTTTCCCTTAATTACTTTTCGCTTCTTTAATTTTATGTTTAAAAAAATTATAAATTCAACGTTCGGAGAACGGGCATATCTGCTAGTACGGAATAAAAAAGAAAACCTCAAATAAAATTACACCACATTCTCACAAGCAAAATATTTATCTGCATACGTCCTTCGCGATTTGTGAGGTACAAGTGCCTAATGAGTGAAAGTAAGGGGTTAAAAATTAATTTAATGCTACATGGTTTGATACATCTAAACGAATACAATGTTTTAAGATCTGTAAAGATGTAATCTTCGCTTTCAGTTTTAGTCATAAATTTTCTCTTAATTATAATAATGTGCTATTGTTTTGTTCCTTTGATTGTAATCGAGCAGCCCATCTGACACACTAACCCCCGCCTACGAAGGATCCTGGCTGCGGCCCTGTATGAACTTTAACCCCTTAAGCGGCCGATGTTCCTGACCCAAAAGTTGCCCATATTTTGTTGCGCTTTTCCAACAGAACTGTTCTCATAGTGAGAGAGTTTAACGAAAGCTACGGGCGGCAAAACAATTTATTTCCCTCTTTCATCTCAGCAGCATCAACTATAAATGTATAGCTAATTGTGAGTGCTCCCTTACAGTATCTAGTCTCATTTTCTTATAGTCTTTTATTCTCTGTTCCATTACTCAAGGAATGATTCGAAAGGAGTCGTCCCCCGGACAGGGACATCATGCCACTGGGTAGAGATAACTTACTCAAACATATTCTTTCTTCTTTCTTAGGTTCGTTGTTCTTTTTGTAGCATTCTTAGCGGAAAAGGTAATGGGACAGGAAGGGTTTGACCTAGAGATTTGAAAATTGTCATGTTGATAGTCATTAAGGTCCGGATACCTAAAAAAGTCTAAAAACCAAACAGTTCAAAAGGGAGGCTTAGCTTTATTTTTCACACATACCTCCCAAATGGCCACTTAATGACACACATATCTCCCAAATGGCCACTCAGAATGACAAAAGTAAAATAAAAGCAACACTTTCTGATGGGCAGGTTCATTCGTACCTATCGCGTTCGGCCTACTTCTTAGACAGCGGTTACATAACTATCAACTAAATTTAATGAAAAACCAGAAGTTGCCAAAAAAAAAAAATCCAGAAGTTTGCATAACAATCAGGAAGATTTTTCTGATGTTAGTTTGTTATAAAATATATAATGTCCACACAGAGCTAAAACTGTATAACTTATTTTGCAATAGTTACACACGAATTTTTATATGCACTTCAACAAAACAAGGGAAAATATTAATAAAGAAGTTCATTATGTATAATTTACTAGATTTTGAAACATTCCATCCATACAAGTCAGCAAGTAAATTCTGTCCTTTTGGACAGCTGCGCAGAATTTCACTTTTTTTCTTGCTGCTCTGTCTTTTTCTTCTTCTTCTTCTCTTCGCCTTTTTTTTTTTTTTTTTTTTTTCCAATACGTGCCAGGATATCGGACAATTTTTGTTTTTGATTTCTGAAGAAGTACCTGGCCGCTTTCAGTGTTCACATTTTTTTTCTTTTCAAAGCTGTAATGTTTTCTTCTGCTTTATTTGTCATTATGAGAGGCACATACTTGCTTCTGAAGTTGAGAAACACTAAGTGGAGCTAATTTTTTTTCTTTTTCTAGTTTTCCTCAAGCACCAATAGGAATCCTGCAGTAAATGTAATAAATGCCTATACACAGACTAGGACTAGCTCACCGTGGTCTTTAGAACCCACTAACAAGTGTTAGGATCTTGAAAACATGAAAATAAATTTGACACAGATGTTTAATAAAGTTATTTCACTGAGATTTTCGATTTTGATAGTATACTCGATGCTTTCCCTCGCACGTCGCGGATCGACGATTTCCATAGCGTACTCGATGTTTTTCTTCGTCCGCAGCGGACTGACGATTTCCATATCATAGGCCTACTCGAGGTTTTCCGTCGTCTGTAGTGGACCGACAATTTCCATGCCGTACTCGATGTTTTCCGTCGTCCGTAGTGGACTGACGATTTCCATAGCATACTCGATGTTTTCCGTCGTCCGTAGTGGACTGACAATTTCCATAGCATACTCGATGTTTTCCGTCGTCCGTAGCGGATCGACGATTTCCATAGCATACTCGACGTTTCCCCATCGTCCTCAGCGGACAGACAATATCGATCGTCCGTAATGGACCGGCGATTTCCATAGTAACTACGTAAAATCTGCAGTACTTGGAGTCTCTGAATCTTTCTTTCCACCGCATGATCTTATTCAGCGTCAAGCGGAACGGTGTGCAAGGAGAATTTACTGTGACGAAGTCCCGACATTGACGGCGGGTGGCACTGGGGTTCTGGCACAGAATGGGGCAAAATCTGTCTTTTGTAGCAAGCTGGCGCAATATTTCTGTTTTGGTACACATTGGCACACAATTCCCATCACTGTTATATTTTATTTATGGGGATATTTTTAGCAAAAAAAAAAAAAAAAAAATACAGAAAATTTTTAAATCCGGAAGAAAAGTTTTTCCGACCGGAAAACCGGAAGACTGTATAAAAAATCGGAAAACTTCCGCAAAATCCGGAAGAGTTGGAAAGTATGCGAATATATTCAGCCTATTTTGTTAACCCAGAGTTAATTCGTTCCATCCAGTTAAGGTGTTAACTAAAAAAGATACACAAAGGCACTGCAGCCAAGTGAAAGAGGTATGGAGAGATGCATGCTTGGTACAACCATGAAAGATGGGAAAAGGAATTGATATGCATGGGAAATGGCAAAACTGGCCATCGTTGGGCAACTGAAAGGCTAGACTGAACACTAGGGAAGGAGGAAAACCCAAGAAAAAAACACGTGGGAGATGGGTGAATGAAATTCCAAAGCATACTGGAGTGGTGTGAAAGACATCTGCTCACGTCAGAGAGTCGTGAAAGACTTGAGGAAACCTTCGTCCAGCAGTGAATTAAGAATGCTTGTAGCTAATGATTTTTTAAACTTCAGAAAAACTGTTAGTATCATTTTTAAATCATGTGTTCTTTTATTTTTAATCCACAGCAGCAGAACAGTTTTGTTGCGATTTCTCTACTTTCTAGTTTAATTTCTCTTTTACCTGTGCGACCCACCGCATGATCTTCACTGGAATTTTTCAGCTTAATGGATTTCTTTTTTTTTTTTTTCATTAATTATTTCTGTAAGCCGTTCTGGACTTGTCTTAGTGTACCACTGCCTTTACGGAATAATGTTTTTCCGTGTCATGGAGCATTTTAATTACACGTTCTGTTGGTTACGAGGTCGTGTACTCAACGCAACGTTTTCCCACTTTATGAAGTATTTGGACTTTTAATATCTCATCTTCTGACCAGACTTACCCTTTTACCTACCGCTAATGTTCTGCTAATGAGGGTACCATTTCTTTCTTTCTTATTTTTTCCCCCCTAGCACTTACATTTTTCTTATTTCAGCTTAACAACGCAATATTTTGTTACTATTGCGTGTTTTAATCCTCCCTGTCGCTCTCTCACGCGCCACTGAGTTTCCTTCTAGAATTTGAACGAATGGTAAATTATTAAATCACAATAAAAAATCAGAAATTAAATTCCATTTCCCCCGTCATAAATTCTACAAATCAATGAATTTTGAATTCACGGTGGGACAAGTGTGTTTTAAGAATATGCATCACACCATGTTGGTAAAATGCGGAATCATGAAAATGTGGGAAACAAAAACACAGAATTTAAAAATGGCTTACTCGGAACTTTAATCATCACTTTCCGTACAAAAAAATCAACGTTTTAGCAGAGTGGTTCACAAGCTCAAGGTCACGACCCTAATCTCAGTCACGTGGTCATTTTGATGAAAGGTGAACTATTAACAAAGAGCTAACATAAGAGTAAATATGTTCTTAGGTGAAATATGTAATTCTAGTATGCCCCATTTTGGTGACAACGTTAGTATTCATTGCTCTTGGAGAAAATTTCTCCACGATACACCTGCGTAAAGATCCCGGTTATGAAATCGATGCACTATTTTAAAATTACAACTTTCAAAGAAATTGGGCAGCTGCACAAATTTCACCTCCCACTCCCCTATGATGTCTTCAAAATCACGTCATGCACGTATCACGAGTTACTGGGATCATGATGTCACCTGCTGACATCATGCGTTTTACTCGTGAATGAAATAAGTGACTTTGCAAAGCTAACCAATCAAGAGATGTATTATTTCATTAAACAGTAAGTTCAACAAATCATGAAAAAGTAATTTGAAATTCATGATTAAATTTAAGGGAAACTCTCAGTGTTGTTCAGCATGAGAAACCATTCTCAATCCACTGCTGCATGAAGGTCTCATTAAATCTCTTCAACTTCCCATGCTGAGCAATTATCTTCCATGTCGCTACTGCATACATTCTAATTTCATCCACCCATCTACCACGTGTTCTTCTCCTCGGCCTTTTTTTGTCTCGTGGTTTCCACTCTAATATTTCAGTTGCTTAACGTTGATTAGTTCTTCTAGTAATATGTTCAGCCCATTGTTACTTGAGGATATCATAGCGTACTACGTAACTGGCGTAAATGATGGACAACTGCGCTGATGTATGAGACAGATTAGCAAAGCTGCAACGATAAGCCTTGCCGGCTTAGTACAGTTGGAAGAATAGCCGCCTCCAGAGTTGCAAGACGTAAGTTCTAATTCCACCAACGGCAAAATGGTTTTGCGCAAATACTGGCGATCGAACGTAAACGAAACCCCTGGCCGTTAAACTTTTCCCCCGCAAGTTGTGTACGGTTTTCACAGTGATTGTGGTCAACATTACTCTCAATGGCTATTGCCCCCACGTCAAACAGGAAGTACTGTTATATAACATTCATAAAGGAAATAATAATTCGTTTTCCTGCCTTTTCATTCCTGCTATATTCAGGATTTCTTATCTGGATGAATTTTTTTTTATTTTTATTTAGACCGTTGCAACTTTCAGCTAATTAAGTCGAGGAGAAATGAATCTTACTTTAAGCAGATCGGGTTTTAATTAAGAAAACGAAAAACCGATCGAAATTTTTTGAATTATAGGTACTGTCTCTCGTGCTCAATACCTCATAAGAAGCTCACAGAGAGAAAAAACTAACAGAAATGGTCCATACCATTGAATAAAAGAAAAGAAAAGAAAAAGAAAGGAAGGCTTCAGCAGATATAAAACATACTTTTTTAGAATTCTCTCTAAATAATTCAAGTAGTTGGAAATTTCGTTTTCTTTCGGTGGTGGGCGTATCTGGTCAATAAGCTAAAAGTGAACATTAAAGCGAAACGATTTCAGTCGGAGGATTATTTCTGTTTTATTCAAGTTGAAAGTCAAAGCAAGAAATAACACATGTCGATCTACGGAGCGGCCATCACTTCCATGCACGTTGAACATCTGCCCACCAAGACTTCACCAGCTGATAAAAAGATCACACATATAGGAAGTGCAGATGCCTTCCCTGACAGCATACTCTATCTAAGTCTATAGGGGATTGGCTTCATTTTCGTGAAAATAAAGGAGATATTTTATGTTCACATCCACTCTTGCTTCAGGTTTATTTATCATTCAAGAAATGGCTGTGGAAGCTGAAATGACCATATAGACAAACAAAAACCATCTCTTCCCAAAAACATACACGAAACACTCGCTCAAAACACGTCTGCTCGGACGGTGATGGCCCAGTGTTTAAAAAAAAATGTATTTTTTTTTATTTTAGAAAAGGATGAAATCAGTTTTGAAAGTAACGAATACCATATGTGGCAGTTCTCTTTCGATATTACTTTTTCATCGCAATGATTTTATCCTATCAGCGTTGCAGTTTCGGTTTTAAACAATTATTATTATTATTTTTTTCAGATTTATTGAACACAACTACACGGGACGTTAACATGCCGAATTAAATATGCACATTTTTCGCTGATGATTTCTGACGTATAAAAAGATGGGGCGTACGACAGAGGTGACGCACATGTCCAGACGGCAAGTAGAAGTGAAAAGCCCTCGCCGGCGTAGTTTAATTGGGAAAACATTCGGCTCCGGAGCAGAAGGATGCGATATTCGAGTTCCGCCACCGGCAAATTTGGGTTTCAGAATGGCACCCGAACGTAAAAATGGATCTACTGGCCGTTAGGTTCTTCGAAAAATGCGTGATGTTTCTTCCACACATCGTCTGGAATTAATGAGAATTCCTTCTTCGCTTCGAAAAAATGTGTGACGCTGCTTCTACACATCGCTCAGTTGGGAAAGTATTCGGCTTAGAATTCTGCACGGGCAGGACCGGGCTCGGCTATTCCTCCAGAAACTTACGGCCGGGCCAAGTCGACTCATTTTTTTATTGCAATAGTAAAGAAAAACGTCGCGTTCCCCGATTTTCTAGCCTGTTTAACTGCTTTGCTGGCTTTACTTACTTCCGCGACATAGCCCAGGCTGCAATCACAGAAGCCAGGACGGACACTCACGGTGCTTTTACCTTCTGTAAGTACCGAGGTCGTAAAACCACTTTGGGGCTTGTTGACAACAAAACGATTCGACCCCGAGCGAGTGTTTGTATTGTGTGGAATGGGGGACTGTGAGTGTCTGTAGTGGGGTGAGGTGCGTGTGCTTGCATGAGAGATTGGGACGACATCGATTTTTTCTCCTATCGCTAATCTCTATAGGATTTGCCTTTTGTAGTATTACCGCTTGCTAGTTCAGAGAAAGGGAGATTCTGAACGCGCTTAGCCTTCCTTTTTCTCTCTTTAAAGGTTATATTTTTCGATAATTTCCCAAGTTCATTTATAATTTTTAGATTATATTCAACTAAATATGTTCAGTAATATCTCATTTCATTATTTAATTTTCACAATTTAATAAAATACAATAGAAAGACAAAATAATACAAAATGACACATCCGGGGCCGGATCGGGCGTCTAACATTTGAAAAGGACCGGGCCTTAACTACGAGACCCGCCATCTTGTATTGCGCCTTCTCTTGTTAACCAACGGGCAAGCGTATTTCACAAATTGCTCGGGCAATTTTGCACATTTTGGAACACCGTTTGTGGCTAACGCAAGATATATGATAAATAAAGAGTTCCCTGGTTTCAGATTTTCATTTTGGACTCTTTAAGTATTTTTTATTAATTAATAAAACCATGGAAGACACCTTGGTACGACTTTCACTGCAGATAAAAAATGAAGGGAAAGGTCAATAAAAATTCTGAAACCAGGGAGCTCTTTATTTATCATACATCTTGCGTTAGCCACAAACGGTTTTCCAAAATGTGCAAAATTGCCCGAGCAATTTGTGAAATACGCTTGCCCGTTTGGTTAACAAGAGAAGGCAGCAATACAAGATGGCGGATCTCGTAGAGCCTTAAACCCACGGGCTTGGGCAGGGCTGGGCTCACCAAACAAGGCCCGTACAGAACTCTAGTTCGGCTCCGCAGTAGAAGGATGTGCATTCCAGTTCGCCACTGGTAAATTTGGGTTTAATCGATCGCTTTGTCTTCCTTCAAGAGTGTAACTCACCAAAGAAAGATCAGAGATTAAGGTGAGTGCAACTGACCCATGCCGCCCTCTCCTTTAATACTAAAAAAGGGAGGGGGAGGAAACCGTGGTAAAAAAGGGAGGGGGAGGAAACCGTGGAGGGGGAGGAAACCGTGGGTTCAGCGCTTCTGCCACCGCTCATAAAAAAACATCAATCAAGTAAGAATATTAGAATTGCCAAAAGATGTCGGCTTGTCGGCAATGGCGCCCAACGGTTCCGGATCTACTTAAAATAGTAATAACGACCTGTGCTGTACTACCAGTGTTTTTTTTTTTTTTTGGGACGTTTTGGCCGGAGGGGCAAATAGAACCTTAGAGGGGGCAAGTTTTCCGTTGCTATATACAGGGTGCATAGGAATGTCCCTTTAACCTGGAATAACTTGCGAACTGAGAGAGGTACAGTTATGCAAGTGAGATAACGGTATAGTAAAGCGACTACGCCCGATCGAATTCCACCAATAGCAGCGCCCCTAGTGGCGAAATGCGGAATTTAGCCATTGCAAATCGAAAACGAAAAGAAAGAGTGAGCAAAATTTCCAACTACAAAGTTGTAGAGCATCAATTAATTAGTACAAAATGACATTTGTTTCACACGGATAAGCTAAATTGTCGCCTGAATACCCTACAATGTCCGAAATCGATGCGCGACGATTCGAATCTGCGTATTCACATTTCACAAATGTAGCCGTATGGAAATGCAGATTATGACGTTGTACCGTACCTACGACATAAAAACTAGTAGTAGGATGTACCCTGATCAGAAGTTTAGGTCTACGTACGCTGTGTGAGAATGGCGAGCTTGGATTTCTGGGGTTACGTAAAAAATCAGGTGTCTGATTTTTACGGATCTACGTCGTCGTGTTACAGATGCTTGCAATAGTGTGACACCTTCCATGCTGAGGAATGTGCATGAAGAGTTACTTTCACGAATACAAATGTGTATCGTGGGCAATGGCGAACTCTTCGAACATACTCGACATTAACTTTTTATCACTGTGCGCCAGTTTGCCTTTTTTGCTTTTGTTTTGTCTGACGTCATCAAACTGTATTGACATAAGTACGCATTTACGCAATAAATTGTGTGTATTTGCCCATACCTATGCCTGTTCCCTTTCAAACGTTCACACAAAAGGTCGCGCATCGGTTTCGGACATTTTAGGGTATTCAGGCGACAATTTATCTTATCCGTGTGAAACAAATGTCGTTTTGTACTAATTAATTGATGCTCTACAACTTTGTAATTGGAAATTTTGATCTATCTCTTTTCGTTTTGCAACGGCTAACTTCCGTATTTCGCCACTAGGGGAGCTGCTATCGGTTGCATTCGATTGGGCGTCGTCGCTTTACTATACCGTTATCTCACTTGCATAACTGTACTTCTCTCCGTTCACAAGTTTTTCTAGGCTAAAGGGACTTTCCTATGCACCCTGCATATATATAAAATGTTAACTACTATATTTATATATATAGAAGTAATTACTATATACTCGTATTTAGCACAGGGGTATAGAAGTATTTACTATATATCTAGCACAGGGGCGCATTTAGAGGGGGCCTTTCCCCCGAAAAATGTTTCATTTTTTTGTTTTTGGTTAAAATGCGACGTACGTTAGAAAAAAATACCTTAATTTAATAAAAATGTATCAACTTACATTAGAAAAAAAATTCTTTAATTTTTTCTTCAATTTTCCATTGACTTTAATTTTGTTCCAGATGATGGATTTCAAAAACTTCTTTTTTTCGTCCCCCGTCTCCCCACCCAAGAAAAATTCCATATACGTCCCTGATATAGTAATTACTTCTTCAAACATTTCAGTAATAACAAACTTTCTCAGCTAGTGGGGAAGAGAGATTCCGCAGGCTTGAAATTTTTATCTATTAAAGTGCATTCAACGCACTCTGGTTCCTGAATCACGATTTCCAGACAATTAGGTATGATTAGTCTACTTATTATATTTTGAAGAATACCATGCATGGTAATACACTTTTTTTATAAAATAAACTATAACTAGTACCATTTGAACAATTATTTAGGAAAATATAATTGGAGAAATATTTGTAGCACAAAAAGAAACATAACTTCCTTTTTCATCATAGCCTGAATTCACTAAAATTTTGACTCGGTAACGTAAAATGTCTGGGGAGGGGGTCGTTTCCGGGAGGGTTTCGCCCCCTGGATGTATGCTTGAAAGAAATACTGAGTACTACAGAAGTGAAAACATGTGTCAAGACGACAAATCTGCAGCGAGATATTCTGTCCGCGTAGCTCAGTTGGGAGAGCGACTTACTCCGGAGTGAGGGCACACGGTTTTGATTTCCATTGTGAACAAACTTGTGTTTTCAAAGACCCGAAAGTTGAAGGGTGTGTGTTTGAAGTATCTAACGAAATAATATTATTACACTTTTTTTTTATGAACATGATAATGTCAATCTGAAACGGTTCCTTAGAACCGAAGCGCACGGACAAAGGTGCTTTAAATGGTGTGAGAGTTACGTTAGGTATCCGGAAATTTTCAAGTCTTTAACTGAAACAGTGCTCCCGAGATGTTCATCGAAAACGCATAGGACAGATATACAAAGCACAAACATATGTGACAGTTACGTCCGATCTTTAAATTCCAAATAATTTCAAGGGCAAAAATAATTTTTCAGAACTTTAGTTATTAAACACACACTATAACCCAACGCAAGCAAAAACACATACAAGAAAATCTAAATAAATTGTCAATTACAACATTAGCATTACAAAACACACTATTTCGCGTTAAAAAAAACTGGTACCGCTTACTTCCCAGTTCTTTCAGTTATTATTATAACAATGTACTGCAAGCAAAGGCGCAGTTAAAAGTCAGATCACCTGTTTGCAATTCCTTACAAACAGAAGTTTTGTAATCTGACTGACACGTGGAAATGTGTCTGCAGACACAAACGGCGATAGCATCAGCTCGTCTGAATAATATATATGTATGACGAAAGTCTGCGCCAGTTACAAAAAATAGATTTTTTTTTAGAAAAGACTGGTGTCGTAGCGATAGTGAAATGCCCCTTTCTTACGAAGCATCAAAACATGCGTGTTATACGGAGATGGCTCCACTGACCTCGACAGTAAAAATACGTAGAAAATGTACAAGAAGAGATGACGTTATTCGAGTTCTGTTTCTTTTGCGATGTGTTTAGTTGGTGACCCTCCCATGATACATAATGTTACTGCTGAGGGGGTTAAAGTGAGCTTCCTTTGTTTGGGCTGATCCCGGCAAAACGACCATCAAACGATCTGACCTTCGGTTCGGTTGGGTAAGTAGCGGCTAGAAACGGGAGAGAGAGGGAGGGAGGGGAAGAAGAGGGGGAGGGGGGGCAGCAAAGAGCGTATGATTGCTCGCGAGATGCTCTGTCTGCTGCACCCTTGACGTGGGGGCCCCTCACTCCGCCGCCGTTCGTCCCAACCAGCACCAGTGCCCGCAGGGTCCATCCGTGCCAAGTTTCACTTAATACGGCGGAATGCGGAACAGCTTCAAGTAAGCAGCAGCGCAGACTGGTTACTTGCTTGCTTGCGTCTTTGTTGCTCAAAAGACATCGGACCACCATTTGCTTGCCCACACTGTGACGCAACGACAAAGCTTATCACTGGGATCTACAAAACGCAAGCAGGCAGCAAGTATTGGGGAATGACGGAGATTTTCACTCAAAGCACGTTACCGAAGAACCATACGGTGAACAAAATTAACAATTCTGAGTTTGTTTGTCACCGAATGAAAAAACTGTTCAGAAACATTCTCACCTGTGATGCTCGCAGCAATTTTTTTTTTTTTTTTAATAACACGTTTATTAACACACGTGCAAATAGAAACAACACCAAAAGTTACACACGAACAAAGCTTTTATATTCTAAACAGTCTCCCCGTTTTCACTGATTTTTCGTTACCAGCTTTTGTCAAAAACATTCTAGAGTTTTTAAAGTTTGATTGCTATTAACTAATGTTCTTAGCTAACTCTGAACATAAAGTGAATAACTATAAGAAACCCGTCGGAATCGACGGTAAGTTTTTTTTTTTTTTTTTTTTTAAATAATAAACTGATATGAAAAAACAAATGTGAACTTTATTTGATTGGTTGACAAATTCATTCAACCACTTCAGTAAAGACAATAAATAGTCCAGGTTCGTGATTTTTTTTTTTTTTTTTTGTGACTGAAGATTTAACGACCACCTTGAGCAATTCAATTGGGCTATAAGCAGTCGTGAGTCCCTAATTTAGAGTCAGTGGTTCCAGGGAAGGGAGAGAGCCAGTACCGTAAGACAAACACAACATCCATGCCTCACCGGGATTCGAACCCGGACCCTTCACGAACGAATGATCACAATCCAACGCTTGGGCTATAATCAGTCGCCCGTCCCTAATTTAGGGTCACTGGTTTCAGTGAAGGGATTGAGTCAGTGCCGTAAGACAAACACAACATCCATGCCTCAACGGGATTCGAGCCCGGTACACGAAACCCGTTGGAATAGACGATAACTTTTTTTTTTGAAAAAAATAAACTAATATGAAACGTTTATTAACATGTTTACATAATGGGAAACGTCTTTTGTACGTGAATAAACTGGATCGAATGAATGTTAAACTGTATATGTACAGTCCTATGGCACAACGCAATCAAGTGTTCGCTGTTCCGATAAGAACTTTCAAGCAAATTCCTGCAAGCGTTGTTTTGCACAACGGTTCGCTGAGAAGAGAGATTTCGGACTTGGGACTATCTCAGTCCGTCCATACTTTCTGCCTTCAACAGCACGTGAGTCAAAGGCAGGCGATCGGATGTCAAATGAACGCTTCCCCCATTGACTTTACATGGGAAATTTGCCGCCACACAACGCACGAACCGTTGCCCCAATTTCATTTTTCTCTTCGACTGGCACATCTACATGGTTAAGACCTTTATTTTGATACCTCAACAATATGTTTACGTTCAGCCGTTCTCTCACAACTGGTCTTAAGAATAAAAAACCTGTAACGTACCAGGAGATGTGACGTACCTGCCAGAAGGACGCACACGACATAAAGGCAGATAGGAATCAGAATAAAACGTCCGCGTAGCTTAATTGGTAGAGCAACTTATTCCGGAATGAGGGGACCCGGGTTCGAATCCTGGCGCGGATAAAAATGACGGAGAAATTTACTTCGTTATAATGGCGCCCGAACTATCCGGATGACCCGACCGTTCAAAATCTCGCATTGGTGTGATGTTATTTCCACACCGCGAGATAGGAAAAATAAGAGAATCCCTTCTCCAGCACTTCGAAAAAAAAAAAAAAAAAAAATTAAGGGGAGATGATGTAACGTACCAGGAGATGTGACGTACCTGCCAGAAGGACGCACACGACATAAAGGCAGATAGGAATCAGAATAAAACGTCCGCGTAGCTCAATTGGTAGAACAACTTATTCCGGAATGAGGGGACCTGGGTTCGAATCCAGGCGCGGATAAAAATGACGGAGAAATTTACTTCGTTATAAACCTTATAGAATTAATAAACTAAGCCTGGGGTGGGGAACCTGCAGCCTTTTGAGTGAATCCAAATTTTGCAGAGTAAATTCTTTTATATTTATTATTATGTGTTTGTTCATCTCTTACTTTAATTTTAATCTTAAAATGACCGTATTCAAAATACTATAGAGTAAAAGAAGATTCAACGAAATAATACTCCCCGACTGACGGCCACAATTAAAACATTAAGGGTCATTTTGACAGCGGCTACGCCCATGATTTCGTTCTGTGCTTCTTTTTTTATTGGAAGTTTAACGACCAACGTAAGCAATTCAATTGGCTATATAAGCAGTCGCCCGTCCCTAATTTGGGGTCACTGGTTCCAGGGAAGGGAAACAGCCAGTGCCGTAAGACAAACACAACATCCATGCCTCACCGGGATTCGAACATGGATCCCCTTTCGGACGAATGATCAGAGGCCATCGCTTAGACCACTGCGCCACCGATGGAATTGATTGTGCTCTCAGAAGATGACATTTTAAAGTCCTTAATTAGACGCTAAGAAATATCCAGTTGAAATGCGGAAAAATGCAATAGAAAACCGACGCTTTGGGCAACATGCACGAAAAATGCTTCCTTGCTTTTCAACGACTTATTGCTGCGAATCCACATTCTCCTACCTAACCCAAATCAAGACACCCTTAATGTCACAAATGACGGATACCCCTCAAGAGGATCAGCTAAAACTGTGGACCTCCATGTTGCAACCAAATATTCAAATGCTTTCCATCAATAAGCAGTCACAAAAAACAAATCATTACAAGGTTATTTAACTTTAGAATTTTTTTTTCACTGAAGTTAGTTAGTACATAGTAACATTTTTACAAAATAATGTTCATTTCGAAGTATGTCTGATTAAAGTTTCTTGAGGGCCGCGGATGGCTTAGTGGTCAGCTGTTCGTGACTGCCACGGAGGAACTTCAGGTTCGAGCCATTAAATACCCGCCGTGCGTCGGATGGACACGTTAAGCCGTCGGTAGTAAATAAGGGCGTCTTCTAGCTCGCTTTCGTGTGACTTTCCTATCGGGCACTCTAGCCCAAATCTCCTAGCTTCCTATTTCTAAGGGTTGTTTAAGACCTGGGATCAGACACTCCCTTCCTAAAATCCTCTACAGATGATCTGATCTGATCTGATCTTCCCACCAATGAGGACCGCGGATGGCCTAGTGGACAACATTCGTGACTGCCACGGAGAAAACCTCAGGTACAAACTTTCGAACCACTAAATATCCACCGTGCGTCGGATGGGCACGTTAGGACGTCGGACTCCGGGTACTGGTCCCCGGTAGTAAATAAGTGCGTCTTCTTCCTCGGTTCCGTGTCACTTTCCTATCGGGCACTCTATCCCAAATCTCCTAGCTTCCTATTTCTAAGGGTTGTTGAAGACCTGGGATCAGACACTCCCTTCCTAAAATCCTCTACATACGATCTGACCTGATTTGAAGTTTCTTGAATGTGGCCTTGTTAGAAGATTACTGCTAACGTAATGCGGCCTTTCAACATGAAAAGGTTCCCCACCTCTGGTCTAAGCGCTGGCTTATGACCATTCGTCCGAGATGGGTCTGGGTTCGAATCCCGGTAAGGCATGGATTGTTCCTTCGAACCATGAGCCTATTCTGACATTTTGGGAACTACGATGTCCTTGTAACGTTAAGTGGTTGAAAAGAGTAAGTGTTCTGACTAATTTTATCAATTGTTTAGTTGAAATTAAGATTTTTTTTTTCGTGAAATTAAAAGCACCTTATGTTTCTAACAGACATAAGAACACATTAGTCAACAGCTGGAGTATTTTCCTACTTTCAGGAAGCGGGCATTTTTCTTTTTTTTTTTTCTATGGGCATTCGTTCCTCATACTGTTTTAAGTAATTTCAACTGCTTTTACGAATGTTTGTCAAACTTTCATACAAAAGCAAAGTAATGATTTACATTTTTAATATTCGGAATCCTGTAAACTGCTTAATATTTCAGAATCCTTTGATTAAATGCTTAATAATCCTTCTACATCATCGGCTCCCAAATTGCGGGGCGTTTTCCGTAGGGAACGTGAAAAAAATTCCACGTGGGAGGAAACGGCGCTGTTTTCCTAACCAAAGGATATTTTCATCGGCTAAAACAAATTTTTAAACTTTCATACCACGAAATTTGTATTTCGAAGTACAGCCGTACCATACCGCTTCAGTCGATTGGTAAGCAAAAGAACGATCTATTTCTAAAAGGCATTCAACGTCAATGTCCATTCATTACCTACCACTTGCAATGCAAGAAGAAGACTCTAAATGAAATATTATTCAAAGAGAATTTCGAAAACTCAAGCTAGGGAGAATAATGCATAAAATATTTTCCCAATTTATCTGAAAATTGGTGAAGCGCTGTGTATTATTATTCCGTTTTCGTTGATGTTCCACTATGAAAAAAAAAGAGAAAAAAAAGCTTTTCCAGTTTAAACACAAATAAGACGAAATAAAGAATTCCAGTGGAAGCTGAAAATAATTGACGCTGAGCACTGTCACATTTCATCACACACACTCGTGAAGATTGAGTATTTCTGTACTTGTGAAAAACGTAGTCAATCCATCAAATTGAATTGTCTTCGGTTTTATTTGTGAAGGTAAATTACATTTTTTATATATTTTTGTGATGAGAAAATGTTTATAGCTTTAGATTTCTTAATTTTTTTTTATAAAATATTTTTAATTTCTTTAAAAATAAATTTTTTTGATAGACGTGGGTGGGATGATGACAAAGGGAAAATAGGGCGAGCCTGAGGGTGCCTCAAAAATCAAAAGGAAAGTGGAGGACTGGGTGTTATAACGGAAAGTCTGGAAATTGCTGTTCTACCTCAACTAGAATAATGTGTTTTAAAAAACAATATATGCATAAAACATCTTGATCCCAGGTCTGTTTCAAAAATTGCGTCAAGTATTAGGCAGCGTCGAAAGGATATTTCAACCGCAGTCACCAATATGTAAGATAAATTAACGATTTTTCAGAAGTTCATCTGATCCAAAACTATTTTTGATTATTTGGAAAAATCGCAACATAAGATAAAATATCACGGACATTTTGAAAATAGAGCTCATACTTTCGGAAAACGAGCTTTTTAGAGTTCATTAATTAAAAACTCAATTGAAATTTATAATGGACTTTTACTAGGACATTATTAAAATAAATTTGCCAATTTTCGGAGGAAACTCTTCTTCTTCAGGGAGTTATTTATTGGCATTGTTTTTACTCCGCTACTGTTGCGGTTACGGTTAACCTTGACGGTTGCAACTATTTGTGACAGAAAAGAACTAGCATGTATATATGTATATATATATAAAAAAAAAAAAAGACAATTTTCCTCTAGAGTACGACACCAAATACAAATTTTGCCAGCAGTTTTACACAATTTAGCACTAATAAAACGGATAGGAATCGGTAACGACATTTGCCTCACGAGATTACTGAGGACCGGCGTCTGCCACCATCCCTAAATGAAACGGTTCTTTAAAAAGTAAGTAGAAATAAAAGATTAAAAAAATACACACACACACACGAAAGATGACACCGAATTCTGGCGTGCAATGAGAACTTTTTTGAATCGATATGTGGCACATAAAACACAGCGGCGCAGCGTAGGCTCCTCCAGATTCCGGTAATTAACATTTTCCTTAACAATCGATGCAATTTCAAATTCCATTTATCATTTTGTAACTCGTAAAGATGTATTCGCCGCTCCGGTGACCGAGTGATCACAGGCGTAGATTTGTGACTAGTCTTCCAAGCTGCACCCGGGTTCGAATCGCGGATGAGGAATGAATGGTGTGCTTGTTCTACTACTCTGACTCTTTTCCTTCTTCGAAATCAGTGGCACCAGATTATAAACGGAGGTATTTACCTGATGTAAAACACTGCGGTGGTAAAATGCTCCTTTAATGACCATTAACAAAAGACGGAAGAGATATAATGAAACTAATTTATAAGGCATGAAAATCGTAATTTATGGATCAAAAATGAACAGATTTAAATTGTGTCTTATACCGTTAAGTACAGGCCAATGAAACTTCAAAAAAGAAATTAGAAGTCTCATAGGAGAAAATCTGCGGTAAAAATCTACTTAGAGATAGATGAGTGACTTTTAGAATAAATGGGCTGCAGACAAAAGTCGGCCTTTTGAGAAAAAAGTAAATGTATACATATATTTGAAAACTGTTTCAACTCCAAATACAAACAGTAAAAAAAAACAAAAAAAAAACGTTTGCTTTATTTTGTAGTTTCTGTGCAACTACAAAATAAAGCAAACCGGGTACATTAACTGCGCGAAATAAGAATTAACAAAAGCGCGAAATACATACTTGCACAGAAAAATAACTGAAAGGGACAAGAAATTCGTATATCTCCATTAATATGAAAACAAAAGATTTAATTGACACGAAACAAATCAAGAAAAAAATTAAGGGAGCAGGAGGTGTCAGCGATGAGAGAGTGAGAGAGAGAGAGAGAGAAGAAAGCTAATTAAAGAAGCGAAAGAAAAACGTGTAGCCCAGCAGTAGAATTTAAAAAAGACATAAGATAAGACAGAAATTAGGAAGTGGAAGATAGAACACATTTAAACTTAAATTCTTCCTCTGTCTCAATTCGAATTCTGCGTTCCGGAAGGCGGAACATACAGGGAGCGCAAAATTCAAACTGGGAGAGAAAAATTTGCACCTAAGTTTTAGAATAGAGGAATAGAGATTCAAAGTAGAGAATTACAAAATATGGTGTGCTTAAATGTATGATAAAAAGTGGGGCGGGGTATTTAAGGAAAAGCAGAGAATAAACGTATCATTGTTAACATATAAATGACGAGTATTTTTACTGTTTCTTCCATGAAACCATCCTTTAGAAAACTTAAAAATTGCATCGCTGCTGGAACGGGAAACGAACTCGAATCTCCCAATTTACGTTCGCGCTCGCTAACGTTACCCCACACAGAACCACGAAGTTACAAGCAACTGAAGGTACGCAGATGTAGCTTAGGAATCCGAAAAACTTTTCCGGATGTGCGCTAGTTGAAGCAATTCCCATTTCATTAGCGTCGACGACAGTTTCGCATTCGTATACGGATAAAGGGACCTTTCGTGTATTACCGAAGAATGAATTCTTCCAGGGATTCGCTTTCCATTGGTATCTAGAGAACAAAGGTTTTGAAGGAGGCGACGACGAAAAGAACGTAGCATTTCGAAGTTGAGAGAAGGGATAAAAAACGTAATTAAAACAGAAAAGACGAGAAGGCGAGATTTTTAAAACTAAAAAAAAAAATGATGCTCGAAGTGGAGGAGATGGGATCCGCGATGTCGCGAAAGTAGAGAAGATAGAACTGAGCATTTAACAAGAAACATAACACCAAATTCTCGAATGGAAGAGCATGCCTTTTCAATCTTTTCCGACACAAAAAGAATTTTTCAAAGATAATTTTTAGGAAACGACAAAATTAGCAACACAGAAAATACATTTACGCTCCCTAGCCGAAAATCTGCGTTTTATGTTAATATACACAATATGCGCAGTGGAATTTCAAAGCGCATGGTACTAGTTACTAAAAGGATTTTTTCAACCGAACTCCTAGAATCGGTAAAACGTTTGCTAACGCAATTTGCAACTTACGCAAACTAGTGGCAGAAATGTGAGATACGAAAAATCATATATGCACAAAATGTTACTCATAACGGAAGATATTAGAAGCAAAGGGAACAGTCAAACAATGAAGCAGAGATACGGAATAAAACGCAATATACGAGTAACTTTATGCCCCTAGTGGGAAAACTGTGCAATATTAGAAGAAGAAAATGGCGCAAAATATTCTTCATAGTAAACAGTACCTAACCAAAAAAGGATTTTTCAATCAAATTTTATAAACGGAGAAACTCTAGCAAAAATATATATAAACTCACAAATCTGCATTATGAAAGTGTAGAAAATATATGCAAAACATTCTCGGAGTGGGAAAAACGCCATGGAAAAAGAATTTTTCAAACGCGATATTTAATTGGCCGTTGAGATGCGTAGATACGTTTGCAAGTATGTTGATAAAAAAATAAAGAATTAAAGCAAGTATACATTTACACCCTTTAGTATAATTGTTCGTTACCAAAAATTGAAAATCCCATGCAAAATATTATTTACCAAAAATACTGTCTGATGCAAAAAACATTTTCCAAACTGAATCTTTAGAAACAGAGATATAACAAAAACGCAATATATAATTCAGGGCTTGAAAAACACCATACCCGAGATGCCCTGGGTTATTGGCATGGGAAGGTAAATTATAAAATCTGATTGCCCGGAACGGGCAACTAAATTTAAAGAAGTCTGGAACAGAATTTTCTACTACAAGATAAAAGACAAGCGTCACATGTCTTGTTTCGTTTCACTGCTAATCACAGAGAGTTATAGTTACGGAGTGCTAAGAGCAGAAGAATATCTTTTCTTTAATTATATTATGCTCTAGGTCAGGAAATTTGAACCATAGGTAGTTTTGCTACAAATGTTGTTTATAGTCAGTGACGGGATGCATGCCTCTCATGGTACTAGCCTCCCGTTAGTGACAAAAGGCGAAAAACTTCAACGAAAGGAACATGGCAGAATCGCTAAATTTCTCAAATACCAATTTCATCATGATAACATTTCATATCAATTTCAGAATCATCATCTTAAAATTTGAGATACACGCATTTGCGCATTGAACATTTTGAATACAAACCCTTAAAACGGAAATGCAAAACATGTGAAAAAGTTTCTCATTTTTTAACTTAAAAAAAAATGAGGATTCTGATTTGTTATCATAATTGATAAATTTTCCTGGGCATCCAGTTTTTACAACCTTTGCAGGTAAATAATTTATGCGCATGCCCAGCCGGGCATGTAATTTTTCAGATATTTTTCAAGCCATGTATATTTACGTCCTCTAGAGGGAAAATTGTTTATTATTCGAAGAAAAAAACAACATACCGCAAACTGATATTCGTGATAATGGTTCCGAAGGAGAAAATAACTGTCTCCGCGGATTTTCAGAATTATTTGGAGTAAAAGATATTTTGAATTCGATAGCATCTGCATTTAGCAGCGAGCTAATAAATCGGAAAAAGATCAAAACGCGGCTCAATGTTTTGATCGTTGAGGCTTCACAATGCAAAAATAATTTTTCACATCACACTAATAGGTGCAGAGATATAGAGTCCACAGACGGACGGAATACTGGTACTATAATCACGTTCATTTTTTTTTTTTTCTTCAAAGGTGTGATAAAGAGAGAGAGAGATGGACAATAAGGAAGCAAATCCTTTAAAGCAAAGACGTAGAAATGACTAAATTGCTTAAAATGGAGAGGAAAGAGAAATGCAATATGTACATGAAGAAAAGAGAGAAAGAATTGTATAAACAGAAAAATAAAGAAAACTGAATCAAAGTTGGGTGAAAAAATGAACAGAGTTGTAAAGTTGAGAGAAAAAGTAAAAGTTCATTTATAAAGTACAGAAGAGGGAAAAGGTGGATTTTTCAACTAAAGAAATAAGAGAAAAGAATCATCATCATCATCATTGTCAACCATTATCAATCCTCTGCTGGACGAAGGTCTCCCCAAGTTTCCTCCACAACGGTCTGTCTTGTGCCAGTCTCCTCCATGTCACTCCCGCATATTTACGAATTTCATCCACCCATCTCCCATGTGGTCTTTTTCTGGGTCTTTTCCTGTCCCTTGGAATCCAATCTAAAATTTCGGCTGTCCATCTATGGTCTGTCCTTCTGGCAGTATGTCCAGCCCATTGCCATTTCAGGGATTTAACTCTGATCATAATGTCTTCCACTCTCGTCATTTTTCGGATCCACGAGTTCCTCTTCTTATCTCTCCTGGTTATACCAAGCATGCACCTCTCCATGCTTCTTTGAGTTGTCTGCAGCCTTTGTATGTCTCTTTTAGTTAAGGTCCACGTCTCTGCACCATACGTAAGCACTGGAAGGATGCATTGATCAAACACTTTCCTTTTAAGACATAATGGCATATTGCTCTTGAAAATTATGCTGTTTCTTCCAAAAGCTCTCCAGGCAAGTTTTGTACGCCGATTAATTTCTTCATCAATGTGACCCTCACTTGATATCTGCTGTCCAAGATAAACATATGTATCTGTTATCTCCAGTTTTTCTCCATCGATCGATAAATCTTCATTTCTTGTAAAAGCATTGAACATCACTTTTGTCTTCTGAAAGTTCATTTTTAATCCCACTTCTTTACTCTTGTCAGCAAGTTCCTGGATCATACTCTGCAGCTCTGATGGGCTAGTTGCAAAAATGACTACGTCATCAGCAAAACGAAGGTGGGTTAGATAATCTCCATTAATCTTTATCCCTTTGTTTTCCCAGTTCAGTGATTGAAAGACATTTTCCAATGTGGCATTAAAGAGCTTCGGAGATATGGTGTCACCTTGTCTCACTCCCTTTCCAATTTTTATGTGTGTTGTATTTTCAAACAGCTGAATCTTTGCACTTGCATTTTCATAGATGTTATTAATAATATTAATGTATGCATCTTCAATACCGCAGGATTTCAGAGCCGTGGTAACTGCTGATGGTTTCACCGAATCAAAGGCTTTTTCATAATCGATAAAAGCCATGCACAATGGAAGTTCATATTCCCTCGCTCTTTCAATTAGTTCTCTCAGTACGTGGATATGATCTATTGTGCTGTAGCCACTCCTGAATCCAGCTTGTTCTCTCGGTTGAGCCATGTCCAGTGTTACCTTCAAGCGGTGTGAAAGAACTTTAGTGAAGATTTTATAAACCACTGATAGGAGGCTGATAAGTCTGTAGTTCCTGAGATCCTCAATGTCACCTTTTTTATGTAGCAGGATCATTGTAGCATTGTTCCAATCCTCAGGAATCTTCCCTTCATTAAGGCATCGAGTGAAAATTTGGGCGAGTACTGTTTCAATTTCTCCACTTGCTTCTTGTATGATGTCTATAGTAATTCCATCTTCTCCTGGAGCTTTCCCCCGCTTCATGTTCTTGATTGCATGAGCAACTTCTGCTGGGAGGACTGGAAGAACTCTGGTACCTTTCATGATGTCTGGAGTACATGTATCATCCCTTTCATATAATTTGGAGTAGAAATCTTTCACTCTTGTCAAAATTTCGCCTCTATTTCTTGTTATAGAACCATCTTCTTTTCTCAGAGCCATAATCTGTTTTCTTCCCTTACTGAGATGTCCCTTTGCTATCTTAAGGCTTTGGTTGTTTTCAATTGCTTTCCTCACTAGCTCACAGTTGAATTTCCTTACGTCTTCAGTGATACTTTTTCGTGTTGTCTTGCATAGCTCTATATATTCCACTTTGGAAGTCACATCTTCTTTAGTTGTCCTCATCTCTCTTCTTTTTTGCATCAACATTTTGGTTTTTCCTGATAATTTGTTCACATGCAACTTGTTCTTAGACCCAGCTAATTTTGTTGCTGTTTCCATTAGAGCTTTGGTTACTTTTCTGTTAACTTCCGAAATATCCACTTCTTCCGATGTTAGGCCTTCTAAAGCAGAGAATCTGTTCTTCAGTTCCAACTTGAAAGTATTATGGTGTTTTTTAAGGTTGGTTATGTCAATACATTTTGTTTGTCTTATGAGCTTGCCACGTTCCAGTTTAGTGTTGAGGTGCATCTTACATCTCACCAATCTATGGTCACTACCTGTGTTGAACTTGTTCAGCACACTGCAGTCTTCGATGACGAATTTTTTGTTACACATAATAAAATCAATTTCACTTGTCGTCCCAATTGGATGTCTCCATGTCCATTTCCTGTGTGGCTTTTTCTTGAAAAAGGAGTTCAAGATGAAAAATCCTTCTGCCTCTGCAAACTCAACGAGAGTATTTCCACGCTGGTTTCTGTTGCCGTGACCGAATTTACCTACTGAAGTTTCATTCTGTTGCCGTTGCCCTATTTTTGCATTGAAATCTCCCATAATTATCTTCAAGTGCTGCTTACCTTTATTATTTAGATGACGAATTTCCTCATAAAATTCTTCAATTTCTTCTTCAGGATGACTTGTGGTGGGTGCATAAGTTTGAATAATCTGAGCCTGGTATCTTCTCGATAGTTGGATAACGAGTCGTGCAGCTCTGTCAGAGGAACTTTCAACTTCTACCACTTTATCCTTCAGTTTCTTGTTTATTATAAATCCAACACCACTAGTTCTGCCAGTATCTGTCCCACGATAATAGAAGAGATGTCCACTTTTCAGTTCAATGAGATCTTCTCCTTTTCTCCTTACCTCACTTAGCCCGACGATGTCCCACTTGATCCTTTGTAGTTCCTCTTCCAATTCAAGAAGCCTTGAATCAGAAGATAGGGAGCGTCCGTTATAGGTAGCCAAGGTCAGCATCAAATGGCAGCCTAGTCCGGTCCTCCGGGGATTCTTAGCACCCTCTGCCTTCATGTCGCACTGGCCGCTGCCTTGGCCAGGTACATTCCAGCTGCCGGAGACTGAGGGCCAAGATTTAAGTTGTAGAGTCATTTTGGAGGTGTTTGGCCATAACTCACCACGCTGGCCAAGCGGGTTGGTGAGTGAGAGAAAAGAATACGGTATTTAAATTATCTCAAGAAGAAGGAGAGGATACAAAACGTAGAGATACAAGGATCAGATCAGATCATATGTAGAGGATTTTAGGAAGGGAGTGTCTGATCCCAGGTCTTAAACAATCATTAGAAATAGGAAGCTAGGAGATTTGGGTTAGAGTCCCGGTAGGAAAGTGACACGGAAGCGAGGTAGAAGGGAGGAGCAAGGCGCTCTTATTTATTACGGGGGGGCAGCACCCGGGATCCGACGACTTAACGTGCCCATCCGACACACGGCTGTTATATTGTGGTTCGAGCGTTCGTACCAACCTGCGATCAAACCTGAGGTTTCTCCTTGGCAGTCACGAACGTTGAACACTAGGCCATCCACGTACAAGGAACTTGCTATTTATAGCAGAGGAGAACCTGTATTTAATATAAACTTGTAGAAATGAATGCAGTATTTAAAACCGAAAAGATGGCAGAAAAGTGACGAGTGAAATAAAAGGAGCGTGAGGAGACTACTATTAATATTAGAAAGCAACAGACAAGCGATGAAAGGATGGGAAAATCAGTGAAGAGACAGATCGGGAAAATTCGAGAGCAAAAGGAATCGAAACACATAGAATAAAAAATAAAATAAAGGAATGGACAACGTGCAAGGTTATGGCTCTTAAATACATCATATACGGAAATAATTATATAAGAACCAAAAGACCGGGTAACATGGCTACAAAATGTTTAAAGTAAAATGGAAAGAGAAAAAGAGGGACAGATAGATTGCAAGTGAGAGATGGCGAGGAGAGAGAGAGAGAGAGAGAGAGAAGCGTAAATGTGGGTGGGGTGGCGAGTCTACAACTGAGAATGTGACGATTAAGTTCGAAACTCACTCATTAGCCTTTTACCATTAAAGGGAACAGCGTCATGGAGCGAGCATCAACAGGGGAGGAATTCCAAAGGCAAGAGATTCTAGTATCCCTCTTGAGACGGCATTTTAAGCTTGTCTCCATCTTCGGTTGAAAGTAGCTCCAAGGAAGCGGGGATGGATACGGGAGAACGAGGGGGAGGAATCTTTAAGAAGCCAACATTCCGCAGGATCGGTTGGGAAGGGAGTCCAACCTCTTGACCAAAGAGCTAAGCAAGGAGACCATGACAGGGAGCTTTAATCACACTTTTCCCTCTCCCATTCGACCAACTGCATCTTGTTAATCCGAGAAGATCGAGGCTTAACTTTAATGGACGCAGCCACGAAGGGAATCCATTATCGCTGATTGGTTCCTCGGCTCAATACTTCTCTCAGCCGCATCCAGAGAGCGAGAGAGAGAGAGAGAGCAGCATCGCCGAGAGGCGAGAGAGTAGTTTCAATTGCTCGCCTGTTCACCTGAATGAAGCTTCGGAGGACAATCATCGTTTTTCACCGTGCCAGCGACGCTTCTAATTTTCCGTGCCATTTGTTAGTAGTGAAACAGGAAACCCAGTATGGCATTCGTTCCTTTTGGATCGGATCATTATTCAGAGTCATCTCGGTGTGTCGGGAAATTTCCTGCCTTGTTTCTTTCCAGAAACGTCAGACGAAAAAAAGAAAAGGAAAAAAGGGGGGCGGGGGGCCGCAGAAAAGGAAGGAAGGAAAAGAGAAGTGAGAACGGCAGACAAGTATATTACAAGTTAAAAAATCACTTTGGGACTTGCTTGAATTTGTCATTTCATTTTAATAATATTCTGGAGAAAATCTGCGAATGTGCATCGTTGCAAACATGTGCACCTCATTAAAAATGGGCACAAAACTTCGTTTTAAGCTCCATGTTCTTTTAACTATTCTGAGTTTTCCAGAATCAACGCAATGTTTGAATGTATTTGTCGACTACAGTGTCAATGTCTAGATTTGGAAAAGAGACATACATTAAAAACGACCTAAGGAGTATGGACATCACTCAATTCATGAAACTGTTAGCGAACACACAAGGCATTTATAGAAAAATAAGGGTCTTATGGATTTTAGGATTTTAACGTTTAGTAATTAAATTTAGCAACGTGAAATAACCTTGTATTCTAATGCATTCGTTGGCGTTCAAGTCATAGCTCAAAAGCTTAAGTACTACGTATTGTGACGTACAAAGTGAATCACGTGTCAAGACAAATCTGCAGCGGTACATTCCGTTCGTGTAGCTTAGTTGGGAGAGCAACTTACTCCGGAGTAAGGGGGCGAGGACAAATATTTTGTGTTTTCACAGTACACAATGTGAAAGTCACTTCAAAGTCAATATGGCCCAGGATTTATAAATCGCAGAATTCCAGTTACAAGTTCACTGTCCTTTTTATTCTTTATCCAAGAACGTAAAGTAAGCAGCACATCAATAATAACGCTGCTTGTAACAACGAGATGAACAGACTTCAAACTACTACAGTATGGGACCCCAAATCCAAAAAGCTTGGGACCAAGCAATTTCTGAATTTCGGGATTATCTAGATTTCGGGTCCTCATGCATCAAAGTACTGTATGTACATATGCATATGTTGCAGTTGCTGCCCTTTTTGATATGTGTGAAAAATTGAATAAACAACCAAGGTTAAAACAATTATTAAGACACCAACCATCTTATGAAGCTAACCAGTCATTGCAAGCATTAAGAAGAAAGAAAAGTTGGAAGTGATAACAAACAGGACTTTTTGTTTTCCCTGCTCAGGGACCAAGTTCACTGAGGGTGCTTGTGGGAGGGGGGTAGCTAGGTATGTATGTTACTGTAATTTGATTTGGGGCATCTTAATGGTGGAAGGAGGAATAAGTTGGACAGGAGAAAACAGGAAGAGATTTTGCAGTGCGGCACCTCCCCCACCCCCAGCAGAGGCAGGGAATTTAAGAAATATAGGGAGATAACACAGCAGGATTCCCCCTTTTTCCTCCCTGAAAAGGATCCAGTCTTTGCTGCTGACTACAAAAAGACACACCAGCTATAAGTGGGAGAGAGAGAGAGGGCCGCGGCTGGCCTAGTGGGCAACGTTCGTGACTGCCATGGAGAAGACCTCAGGTTCGCTCCACTAAATATCCGCCGTGCGTCGCATGGTCACGTTAAGCCATCGGACCCCGGGTACTGCCTCCCCCCCCGGTAATAAATAAGGGCGTCTTTCTCCCCCTTTCTACCTTGCTTCAGTGTCACTTTCCTATCGGGCACTCTAGCCAAAATCTCCTAGCTTCCTATTTCTAAGGATTTTTTAAGACCTGGGGTCAGACATTCCTTTCCTAAAATCCTCTATATATGATCAGTGGGAGAGAGATTCTCCCCTTTTAAGCTCATTTTCTTCCTTTCAAAAAAACATGATGGTTTACTGAGTTCCTTCACAGCTGAAAGTTAGGACTTTTAACACTGGCACCAGTCGTCAGAAAGAATACATAAAACCCTTGCTAACCTCCCACATTGTGTATAATACATACCTTATTTACACAAGCTAGCTTTATAGCATTTCACTTCTAGTATACAGTAGGTATTCCAATGTCAAGGTAATCTCGGATTTGTGGTTTGCATGTAAACAGACTTAGGATGATTTTTTTGTTTGTTTCGTTAAAATAGTGAATATAAATAAAACAAAACATCCATAAACTGTGAAATATATGTCTAAAAATACAATATTCAAAAATTTCCAGAAAAAAAAAATCGTTTGAAAAATAATTCTGGATTTCGGGATTCCGGATTCTGTACTGTATTTCGCAATATTATACTTGTGACAATTGTCGCTCGCCGAGCCTGCTTGTGAAAACGAGGCGCCAAGTAATGTTTGAATCTGGCGTATGGTATGCCAAAAAGAAAAATGGGTCTGTCTGTAAAAAGTTGCTCTCAACGGTAGATAAAGAACAAGTAGATAAGAAAGCAAAGCACATCTGTGTCTTTCCCATTAAAGAATCTACAGATATTGACGTAATTTTCTGTACCCGCAAGAAAACTTAAAAATCGCGTGTGAGAACCGATGGATTGCTTTCTAAACGGTTTCTTCACATGGTATTCTTGAGTCAGAGTGCACAGAGTTTGTTTGTGTGGAAGAGGAAGATCATGATGCATTTTCACCTCTGGTCATTAAGTCGCACGATCTCAAACCGTTGCTTTTATGACTGGACAATGGACCTGGCAAACCCGTCGGATTCCTTTTGTATGTTCAATATAAACTGATTCATATTGAGAGGTGCCAAATGCATGGGATGCAGCATATGACAGACACCGTTTTCCCTTATTACGGAAACAAAAAAAACAAGTGGCAGTGAAATAGCATTTTCCATTTCTACAAATAAAACTGATAAATATTACACAGTTAATACTTATTTTAATTGCATTAGTGCTCTTTCAATTTATTTCATTATTGAAAATATCAATTCATTTTGAAAAAAAAAAAAAAAAAGATGACCAACATGGCGACAACGATCACGGAATAAGGTGAGGCTCAGTAAGCCATCAAAGTCAAATACGAAGCTCAAAAAAGAGGAAAAGAGAGACGGGATTTCTTTAACACAGCTCGCTCATAGATTGGAGAGGGGTTTAAGAGTTATCGCGTAAAAGAAGTCTTGACCTTTACGCTAACTTAAACTGGGAAACCCGAAATTTACTCCATGAAGCTGATTCCTGCAATTTCAAGGCCTCTGAGGTAGTGTGGGTGACAGGGAAGGAGAACGAACAGTTTGCATAATGTGTGATGCACCGCGAAGCCCCAGTTGGATTATTTATCTGATTTCGAACAAAAATATCAGCATTTTCAGAAATTTTAACAAAATCGACACAGGCCATCGACAGATTCAAGCATTTCTGGACCGGATATATAGCAATATTACTCGCCGAAACTGAATCGTACCCCAGTGTTATCATACCCGTTTGATAACGTTTTGTGCCATCGTACACGTATGATAATGTATGATAACACGTATATCCCTTTTGGGTATGAAAACACAATAGAATCATACCCCTCTGCAGGAAGCACAATCAAATTGTGATTTTACAGCTTTTTGCTACTTCTTCGGAGTTTGAAACTTCGGTTCCACATCAAACGGACCAAATGTATCTGGCAATCGTGGCTCGCAGTCACAGTAATGATTAAATAGTCCCTATAGAGAATCTTCAACAATGTGCACCAGAATTTTATCCATCCCAACTGAAGGAAAATCGCGGGCCCTATTGTTGTAGACAAAGGCTGTGGTTCTTCTTTAGTTGGACGGACTATAGAACCGCTTAAGTTCTGAAGGTGCGCAGTTGGAGCATCCCCTTAACTATTTGAAGAGGAAATTCTAATTTTAAGGGCACCAGAAATTGGTGTAAATGTTTCTATTTTTTTTCTAATTTTAATGAGACTGCAAGCAGGGATTTTTGAGCCCTCACTTGAGCAGCGCCCGGGGTAGCCTCCCTCGTCTGCTCCGCCCTAGTTACGCCTCTGCACCTAGGCAGCACCGGACAACGCAAATGATAGTCCCATTTTTCAACACACACACACACACACACACAAAGGAAAATCAACGGGGTGCATGCGACATTCGAGGAAAATAGCAACTTTCGAGTCATTTTTCCTAATTAGCAAGACGAGGGTGCATTCGTTCCACACCGAAAATCACTAAAAGACAGTGTCAGTTAAGGAAAACAGCAACTGCGTGCACAACAGTGACACATGCACAAATATACTTTCTACACATGCTTCAAATGTGCAAATTGAATATGCTGATGAAGTTGCCTATGTCTTTTTTCCACATATGTTAATTTAAATTTGTGAATGTCATTAATAAAACTTTAAGTGCTGTTCCATGGGATGAGGTCACATAATATGATTGTGAGCGAACCTACCACATTGAATTAGTTAAATCGCAACTACTGAATTTTTCAATAAACACTTTATTTTTTATATTTTTGACCGAAAATAAATACTTTTAAGCACTTTACTGAAACGCATTTTTTAAGACCATTAAGGACCGTGGAATCCTGTGAATCCTCCCGTATTCATTTTGAACTCCGTTTTTTTTTAAGACCCCACCTAGTGGCGTACCTGAAAAACTCGGGTCTCCCCGCAAAAAATATCTTCCAGGCCCTTTTGCGAAAATCTATTTACTTTCAATGACTGAAATTTTTAAATTCCATATTATTAACTAGGTTTTACTGACGTTTTAATAATTCAAATTCCTTGGAACTTATAAGGTATTTTTCGTAAAACCAAAATTGCTACACTTTATTGCGTGTAACACAAATGTGCACGTTGTAATTAAAATGATTGCACTAGTTTAGTACCAATACAAAGTACTACAAAACAGTTACGCCAAAGTTAATCATATAATGCGAATTTTGTTCTTTTACAGAATTAAGGCCAGAGTCTCTGAAATGCCTCACAATCGAACACACAAAACATGTAATTGTCGTGTGACAGTGTCTAATGACTTTTTCCGATTTTTACGAAAATACAGAAAGTGAGTAAGCAAATTAAAAAGTAACAATTAAGAATTGTGGCACAAAAAGAGTAAAAGTACTTAAATCCTTCACTCTTGAACATTAAAAAAAAAAAAAAAAACTTATCATGAAGTCACAATGTTTTTGCACATCGTAAAAGTTTAAAAAAAAAGTCACACAGGTCTCTGTTTTGTCGTAACCGCAAAGAACACCTTTTACAGTAGCTCATATTCTGAAAGATGCGCAATGTGCAAAGAATTGTAACATATAACTATCCTCATTTATATAAAAATTTCAATTATTGAACTGATATTTCATTCACATTCTTTTGTTAATATACATGTATAAGAACCACTGTTATGGATTTGAAAAGTGGCCTCAAGTGCTTTGCGATAGCTTCTTTCTCGTCACCCAGATTGTATATACTAAAACGAAAAGTATTACTTGAAGATTTTACTTATTTACCGGAAAAAAAAAAAACATTGCTTTTCTTTTTAATACTTGATTCAAAGCTGCGGTCGAAAATTCCTGGCTATTCCTTTAACCTGTTTCATATGAAGTGTCCGCAAAAATTTTGAAAAATCCTTCTGCTAGAGGCCCTCTTAGCCGTGAGCCCCCCCCCCCCCCACACACACACACTGCGGGGGTTGAGGGGCTATCAGTACGCCCATGCCCCAACCTTCAAGCTATTTCCAAGATCATAACGAGGAAAAAATACAATGAAGGAAAAATAACGAGACTACAATGACAAACTCGGAAACTAAAATAGATAAGGCTTCCTTTTCTCAAGCATAGGTGATTAATTTGCTTTTGTGGCAATATGGGGTACCTATTCGCCTAAATATTTTTATTGTATTACAATTTCAATTATTCATGCCGGACGTTCCTTGAGGCTTCGAGTACAAAATATAGGTCGAGAAAAAGCAAAATTTCCGTGGATTATCATCGCATGGTCCATAACCAACCGTGATTTGAGGCACTCCCTGAGGGTCTTACGTGGTAATAGAAAATTGGGACGAATCCGATGAAGATACCGACAGGTTGCGGAAATCCAGAAGGAATCTGTCATTAGACAGGTTCTTCTCGATGAATTAAAAAAAAAAAGATAGCGTCAGAGGTCATCGCTTAACATTGGATTTTAACGCAACCTATTTCGCCTAAACGTAACGTATTTTACAAACTCTTTTTATTCTTAGTGCACGTGCATCTTTCTTCACTACAGAGAGGAGGGGGGGGGATCTGGGCCACACGAGGAGAGACGTTAATTGTAAATTTAGAACTTAGCAAGGAAGAACGAATTAGAAAATACGAGAGATAAATAAAGAAGAACCCAAACTGAGTTTGAAGAGACAAATACGGGGTTATTTATTTATTTTAAAGCCATTTCTTTCTCCCACCCCTCCCCCTTTGTCTGGTTGTTTGAGCCCCGAAGTCTGGAGTTGCTGATTAATACAAAGGATGAAAATTTGGACCCGAAGAATAAACAGAACAACTCTTTGTTCGAACTCAAGCCTACATTTAAAAGCATACACATAAAAAAAAAAAGATGACGGTAAAAAAAAAAAAAAAACAGCGACCAGAAGTCCTCGATCCTATAGTTTGCCGGCTTCTCAAATTTCTGTACAGTATAGCGAAACGCAAACGTAAAGAGAAAACAGAGATACATAAGAAGACCGGACACGTGTACTATGGAAAACACAACACGCAAGCGCTCTAGGACAGACGCGGGTGCGATAAACCGCACATGTATTATGGAAAACAGGTATATACCAGTCCTGAAACGGGCACTGGCTCTGAGAGCGGGAGGGAATTTTCTTCGTTTTTTTAAATCTAATTTTATGTGATTTAGTACACGAGACTTTTTTTACACTTTCCACAGGTTTAGTTGTTAAATCGAATTCTTCGGCAACTGCGTCTAGATGGGGAGTGGGAACTCGGCAGGGCTATTTATTCATTCCGGGCTATGGGTAACAAATACAATAGGCCATGAATTACTGAACTGCAAAGAAAAAGTTCCTTTAAGAACCCTTTAAGAACTATAGATAGTAGATGGGGAGTGGGAACTCCGCGGTTCTATTCATTCCGGGCTCGGGTAACAAATACCGTAGGCCATGAATGACTGAATTTCTGCAAAGGAAAAGTTCCTTTAAGAACACTTTAAGAACTATAGATACTAGATGGGAAGCGGGAACTAGGCAGAGATATTCATTCCGGGCTTGGCTAACAAATACCATAGGCCATGAACTACTTAATTTCTACGAAGGAAAAGTTTCTTTAAGAACTATAGATAGTAGATGGGGAGCGGGAACTCGGCAGGGCTATTCCTACCGGGCTTGGGTAACAAATACCATAGGCCATGAATTACTTAATTTCTACGAAGGAAAAGTTTCTTTAAGAACTATAGATACTAGATGGGGAGCGGGAACTAGGCAGAGATATTCATTCCGGGCTTGGCTAACAAACACCATAGGCCATGAATTACTTAATTTCTACGAAGGAAAAGTTTCTTTAAGAACTATAGATACTAGATGGGGAGCGGGAACTAGGCAGAGATATTCATTCCGGGCTTGGCTAACAAATACCATAGGCCATGAGTTACTTAATTTCTACGAAGGAAAAGTTTCTTTAAGAACTATAGATAGTAGATGGGGAGCGGGAACTTGGCAGGGCTATTCCTACCGGGCTTGGGTAACAAATACCATAGGCCATGAATTACTTAATTTCTACGAAGGAAAAGTTTCTTTAAGAACTATAGATACTAGATGGGGAGCGGGAACTAGGCAGAGATATTCATTCCGGGCTTGGCTAACAAACACCATAGGCCATGAATTACTTAATTTCTACGAAGGAAAAGTTTCTTTAAGAACTATAGATAGTAGATGGGGAGCGGGAACTAGGCAGAGATATTCCTACCGGGCTTGGGTAACAAATACCATAGGCCATGAATTACTTAATTTCTACGAAGGAAAAGTTTCTTTAAGAACTATAGATAGTAGATGGGGAGCGGGAACTTGGCAGGGCTATTCCTACCGGGCTTGGGTAACAAATACCATAGGCCATGAATTACTTAATTTCTACGAAGGAAAAGTTTCTTTAAGAACTATAGATACTAGATGGGGAGCGGGAACTAGGCAGAGATATTCATTCCGGGCTTGGCTAACAAATACCATAGGCCATGAATTACTTAATTTCTACGAAGGAAAAGTTTCTTTAAGAACTATAGATAGTAGATGGGGAGCGGGAACTCGGCAGGGCTATTCCTACCGGGCTTGGGTAACAAATACCATAGGCCATGAATTACTGAATTTCTACGAAGGAAAAGTTTAAGAACTATAGATACTAGATGGGGAGCGGGAACTAGGCAGAGATATTCATTCCGGGCTTGGCTAACAAATACCATAAACCATGAATTACTTAATTTCTACGAAGGAAAAGTTTCTTTAAGAACTATAGATAGTAGATGGGGAGCGGGAACTCGGCAGGGCTATTCCTACCGGGCTTGGGTAACAAATACCATAGGCCATGAATTACTTAATTTCTACGAAGGAAAAGTTTCTTTAAGAACTATAGATAGTAGATGGGGAGCGGGAACTAGGCAGATATATTCATTCCGGGCTTGGGTAACAAATACCATAAGGCCATGAATTACTTAATTTCTACGAAGGAAAAGTTTCTTTAAGAACTATAGATAGTAGATAGCAGGCAGACCAAATTTTGCTCCCTACCTCAACGGGGTAGCTCCCTGCTTATTCTATTGACCATCGTACGACATAGATCGTTGTGCCTCCCGAGTTTTCCTGGTGTCCGGCCTCTTGAAGCATTTCAGGAAGAAATGAATGGTCAAAGAAACTATAGAAATAGATAGGCATCCCTTCCCCACTCCGCAGTTGAGAAAGACATCGGTTAATTTTACAGGGAGGAAAGAGTGGGAGCCTGGAAGAGGATTTTTTTATAATCATAGTTTTCGTGCTCGTTCGGGCCTGGGCTCTATCTTGCAATATAAAAGCGGAATCGGGCTCTTAAAATTGAGTCCGAATACAGCTCTGGTATGTACTAACGAAAAGAGGGCTGTCCTGGTGGCACAGAGATCTAAGCGCTAGCTTTAGACCGTTTGTTCGATTGGACCCGGGTTCGTTTCCCCGATGAGGCATAGGTGATGTGTTTGTCTTAGGTAAAACGCTTTCTTCCTGTCCTGCAGCCGGAGGTTCTAAATTAAGGAAAGGCTACTACTTATAGCCCTCACGAGCTAGTCATGATGACTGTTAAACCCCAAAGCAAAAATGACACAGCATGCGCGAGCGCACAGCCGGGATCACCTCACCTGAGCAGGGAATATTATAGAGCAAAGGCTTCGTTAAGAGCAATATGTTAACAAGCTACGAGAGGATTCGATAAGTTCTCAGCTCGACCACTTGCATGCGGGTATCGTTGCACCGTTACTTTCTACTGTTTTGTCTGATAACTTCAAGCGCATCTCTGCTCCAACTGTGTTAATTTAACCTATATTATAGGCTACGTCTGTCCCTATCGCTCTGACGTCATTCAGTACTTGCAGCGCCATCTGCTTTTTTATCCGGTGGCCGAAATCGGAACTAAGCTCACCGCTATCGCACGATACGTAAGATCAAGGAGAAATACCGGAAAATAAAATAAAGTTAGTCAAACAAACGACTTCATCTATGGCAACACGCACGTGCTCGGATAACTGTCTGCGACGTTTGTTCTGTTACGTGGTGTTACGTCGTGCTTTATTTCAGTTTCTTCGCATTGCACGAAAATTTCATAATAAGGAATAAAATAACTGAGTAATTTCATAAAAAAAGGAATCAGCGTTATTTTATTTCGTAAAAAAGAACAAGTAAAATTCCTGTTATTAAAAATTCAGTCATGGCTTTTTCACTCGTGCATGGCAAGGGCTATGAGCTGGTACTTGATAATAAAAGTAGTTATCATATACTGTAACCAGGCGTCTGTAGCTTCCTAGATCCTAGAACTCTTTATCGTCCCTATAACATGTACCAAACTTTTGGTGGGCGGGTAGTTTGATGCGCGGTATTCTGGCTAATCGACCGAGTTCTGTATGAGGCAATAAGTGGTGTGTGCCCCCCCCCCGACGCTGGCTTTATCTCCTCCCTGAAACCAGTGGCGCTAAATTAGGGACAGACGACTGCTTATAGCCCTATATGCATATAGTGGTCGTTAAAAATCAAAACAAAAAGTAAAAGATCTCCTGTACAGCATACGATGGAAGAATATGCACAGGATCACTGTCTGGCGCAATTCGATCAGTGCCCTTAACTTCACGTTTACGATTCATTTCTTACTCTGACGTGAAAGATTCAACTGAGAAACTCACACAACTAATATCCAGTACTACTTCGTACTCCCCTGAGAAGTGCTGTCAACATCCATGCATTATTACATCGTATTCGGGCTTAAAATTTGCTTAACACCCTAAGAACGGTTCAAAGTTCGAACATAGTAAGACAGCGTATCATAATCAATAACCATTCTCAATCCACTGCTGGATGAAGGTCTCCCCAAATATCTTCCAGAACTCTCTGTATTGGGTCATTCCCTTCTATGCCACTCCGCAATGCTTTTGAATTGCATTCATCTATCACCTATGTGGCTTTCTTCTGTGTCTTTTTCCTGTCCCTTGAAATCCAGTCCAGTAGTTCAGTTGTCCAATGGTGGTCAGTTCTAGCAATATATCAAGTCCATTGCCACCTAAGCACCTTTACTGCGATCATGATATCATCCACTGATGTCGTTTTTCTGGTTCATAACTTCCTCTTCCTAGCTTTTATGGTAACACCAAATATGCATCTCTCAATGTTCTTTGAGTTGTCTGCAGAATCTGTACATCTTTTTCCGTTAAAAGTCCCTTTCTCTAATCCATAAGTAAAAACCGGAAGATTGTATTGATTAAACATTTTGCTTTTAACATATAATGTTAAATTGCTCTTGGAAATTGTATTGTTAGTCACTCTTCATTCAGCACAGTATACAGGGTGTCCACAAAGTCGCTTTACAACTTTGCACATTTATTACGGACACACTGTATGAGATAGACAAATGTGGTTGAGCACATGAGTAAGAGCAAAGTCTAAAGTTTTTTCTACCTCATTACAAAAGTTCAATATGAGCACTATTTGTTGCGCGTAGAACATTTAGCCGAAATTCCAGTTCCAACCACGTGCGCTGCAACATGTCCTCAGTAATGGTCGAAATGGCATTATTGATCCTCGATTTCAGGTCATCCATGTCCTGCACTTCTGTCCGATACACGATATCTTTCACATATCTCTTCTCATACAAAAAAGACCAGAGGTGGGACGTCGGGGGAACATGGTGGCCATGCAATTGGGCCATCCCGTCCAATCCACCTCCCAGGGAATGTCGTGTTCAAAAAGTCCCGAACGTGGGGTCCCCATTGTGGTGGCGCACCGAGTTGTTGGAATATCACGCTTGTTTGAAGGTCTTCCAACTGCTGCACAACATACTCATGCAAAACATCCAGGTAAACATCTGCGGTCACTGTTTTATCACTGAAGAAAAATGGTCCAAGGACTCGGTTCTGCATAACATCGCACCACGCGTTCACTTTAGGACTGTCTCTCGCAAGTTCCGTAAACGCATGAGGACTTTCAGACCCCCAAATCCTAACAGTGTGTCTGTTTAATTGCCCAGAGACATGAAAAGTTGCCTCATCTGTAAAACAAACATGTGTGAGAAACTCGGGATCTTCACTCAGTCTATCCAGCATCGTTACTGCGAATTCTTTTCGTCGCGGTCTATCGTTCGCCTCAAGGGCTTGTAACAGTTGCACTTTGAATGCATATAAGAGTATATATCTATGTAGCACCCTGTGTACCGTGGACCGAGGCATTTGTAGTTCTCCGGCAGCGGAACGAATGGAGTCGTGAAAATGAATGACGAACAAGTTCGATGTCTTCATTCGATGTTCGTGGGCGACCACTACGATCTTGATGCAACACGGACCCAGTCTCCATGAATTTCTGGTGCCATTGGCGAATACTAGGACGAGACGGTGGGGTTTTCTCATACTTAGTCCGGAAATGTCGTTGCGTTTGTGTATCAGATTTTGTTTTTTTTTGTTTCGATGAACCAAGATTCCAACACTGCGCTCTCTTGTGAGGACCACATTTTCATAGAAAAGCACCTCCTACGACACTAAGGGACCTATTACAAAAAACGATTATGTCAATTAAAACTTGAATTATGCAACAAATAACATGAACTTACATAGTACAGGGTGTCCGTAATAAATGTGCAAAAGTTGTAAAGAGACTTTGTGGACACCCTGTATAATGTTGCCAAACGACGATTTACGTAATCCTAATTTCCCCGCAAGGGTCATTAGAAGAATACCTTACCCTACATATTTCTTGCCCCAAATTTAAGTCATTTCAGCTTGCCTTTTGTGATATTTAGTACAGAATTGCGAAAAAGAAAAGGGGAAAAAAATTGGAAGTACGTGCTTGTGCAAATGGTGTCATATTAACTTTAGAAAAAAATTGTAAAACGAAAGTTGCACTAGGATTCTTCTTCTCTTGATAAAGGAGTGTATAATAGCTTGCATCTCTCTCGGCGGCTCTACATACATGTGAATTTCTGTCTGCTTTTGGATCATATTCTTCTACGATGATTACGTACTGATTAAGATGCGTGAAGACTTCGTTTACTTGTTTCACTATAAAATCCTTTGTATGACAATTTGATCATTACTGGACATAGCTCTGTATCACAGGCAATCAATTCATCTATCTTGATCGCTGACACCAAAGCCCAGTACATTCACAAGTTGAATAAATTCCTTTGAAGTTATGAACAAACACTCTATGGCGCTTAAGGAACACACCTACCAGCGATTAGCAGAGGATTATTAACTAAATCAGGGTGGGAGCAAGCTTTTTTATTTGGGAGGGCGAAACATGAAATTACGTCCCCTTCGAGTTCAAGGGGGTGATTCCAACACTTCCATTCAAACAGTACACACACACGGTCGAGTCACACTATTGTAACCACCAGCTAATATCCAGGTTAACCGCCGTGTGCAGCGCGGACAGCAGCTAGACGAGCTGGGAGTGACTCAATAAGGTGCCATTTTGACTGCAGTGCATCTGACAGCTGCTAGAGGGTGCGTGGTGGAGGATCCATAGAACAAAAAATACGATCGAGGTGGTCCCACAGATACTCAACTGGGTTTAAGCCTGGGGAATTATAGAACCAGGGAAGTACTTTGAAGTCTTAATCGTGCTCTTTCAACCACCCTCGGACATTTCTAGCTGTGTGACACGTCGCATTATCATGCTGGAAGATACCATCCGCCCCAGGGAAGACAATAAGCATGTATGTAGTGGTCTACAAGGATAGATTCATAACGAATTCGGTCCATAGTGCCTTCCACAGGTATGAAAGGGCCCAGAGAATGCCACGAAAGCATTCCCCAGACCCCACCAGCTTGCGTTATTCCAGAAATGGTTGAAGAGTTTATTCTCCGATGTTTCTCGCCTTATACGCCAACGTCCATCCGTTCGATGAAGCAGAAAACGTGACTCATCGGAGAAGGCAATCCTTTGCCAATCAGCGGAGGTCCAATTCCGATACTGCCGTGCAAATGTAAGCCTTTTCTGCCGATGCACCGTCATTAGCATAGGTGCAGCGACCATCCGTCTGCATCGGAGCCCCATACGTAGCAGGGTTCGCTGAACTGCCGTTTTAGACACACTTCCGGTAGCCCCCTGGATCATTCAGCCACTGAGTTGCTCCACTGTAGCGTGTCGATCGGCCTTCACGCGCCTTCGAAGCCGACGTTCACCTCTCACATCAATGGTACGTGGTGCTCCGCAGTTTTCTACGTCGCTCATTCGCAATGGTGCCATTCCTCCAATCACGATACACTTTAACCACAGCAGAACGCGAACAGTTCACAAACTGCACTGTTTCAGAAATACTGCTACCCTTGGCCCGAAAGCCGATAATCATCCCTTTTTGCAAATCTGATAAATCGCTCCTTTTATCCACTAAAGCAATGAGTGATATGTTTTCAGATCGCCTACAACACACTTTATATACCCTCCAATCCAGCTCACAACACGTGCCTTCTTTCATTGGCTACGCGCTGGGTGACGTCAAAAGTAGGAGGTGGTCACAATGTGACTCGACTGTGTTTTTTACTGTTCTACACTTCCGTTATAAGAAACTATTATATTATGATCGTTCAAAAATTTCCCTTCCTTAATTTTACTATAAGTGTAAAAATTAGGTAAATACCAAAGAGTCGACGGTTTAAATATCAAGTAAAACTTTAAAATTATGCGAACGCCGACAACACGGCACTCTACAGAAATGCAGAATAAAACACAAACCAGCGCAGCGTGAGGTGGTATTACATAGTGAACTTTTGACAATATCGCAGTTTATCTGGACAACCGTGAGTGCAAGACGGCTGTGCGTGGTATCGTTTTAACGCTTTCGGCAAGATCTATTCAAATATATAAATAACATATCGCAGTGGTTTAAACTAAAAATTTTAAAATTGCTTTCGTGTGAACGTGTTAACATTTTCGACAATGCCGCAGAATTCACAGAATGAACGCAAGCAAAAGTAGAGAAAATCGAAACGAGAGGCAAGAGCAAGTGATGAGGAATGTAAGAAGCCCAAGAAGACAGAGCACCACGTTGAGTAATTCGTGTATCGATCTGCTTTGTGTTCGCAATGTATCCAGCATTATTTGTATAGATTATGTAAGCTACTTTTCATATCATAGACCTGTGTTGGCTATCACAAATTAAATAAAAGCTTTGAAACCATACTCGACTAGCTCATTTTAACTCTCCGATCTGCAAGTCGTAGTATTACGTTCCAAACTGACGGCTCAATCAGAACTGAGCCTACCTGCATTTCTTTTTACAGACGAACGATTTCGCACATTTTTGACCGTTCCCTCGGGTATTACCGTTCTCTGCGAAGGTTTAGACTTTTAAATAAATGTCACGACCAACTCTAGACCCATACCAATAGAACGTGCTAACACCCTAAAGCCATTTTAGGACGTTTAAACGAATTTACGAACCGTGTAAAGGAATAACAGATTCTAAACCTTAAGGTACTCATGAATAAGACGTGCTTACAATTCAAGGGCTGCATGTATTCATAAGGTCATCTTCCCGGATAAATGGATAATTATGGGAAAACGACGGAAGGAGGGGGGGAGAAAGAAGAGAGAGAGAGATCAAAAGTAATCGATCAAATCGAATTCAATACCTGTTTCTTATTTGCTGCTTTCTTATTCCAAACTACGGCGAACAACAAATAATTAGCCCTTATAAGCAACGATGCAATTGTTTACGATGACTTGTAGAAAATAAGGTTACACTAATACAATCTTATGACGCACAGCAAAACCTTTGTTCTGGAAAATTTCTCGAACGTCGAGTGCAGTTAGGAAGATGCTGTGGGATTAAGTTACAGAAAGGCAACAACAAAATGGAGGGGGGAGAAAATCCTATTCCTTCTAGTTGAGAGTTAATACTGGGCAAAGACAATGGGGAAGTTGAGTGAAAAGAAACGCTTCGGAAACCCATACAGAAAGAGGAAATCGCAAAGAACGTGTGTGTGTCTGCTGCATGCATAGCAGTAGTTTTCACGTCTGCGTGTCTGCTGCATGCATAGCAGTAGTTTTCACGTCTGCGTTTCGCAGATGGGCTTTGAAAATATTTTTTGCGGGGGTGGGGGAGAGGGGATCGAGAATATTCGGTACACTACTGCGAATGAGATACAGCACGGCGTTGTCCAGTAGAATAAAAGAATGCAGCAGTATGTTAACCTGGAAGGGGAGTACATTGAAAGTGGTAAGAGTTCAAAATGAAATTTCCTTATTCAACTAAAATTATAAGCGTCAGTCTTTTTATTTAATAGCCATTACTCGTGCACAAAACCAGGGTCGCGCTGCCGATCGCATTCTTTGTAATTTACGAAAAGGAAATCATTTTGGCGATTGAAAAAAAGTTTTGGCGATTACCTTTTTGTACTATTATAACAACTTTGGCGGGGAAAAAAAAAATTGAATTTGGCGCATAAGTTGGCGAAAACTTAAAAAAAGGCAGAGCAACCCCTGCAAAACGATATAATTTTAAAGTGATGGCAAAAAAAACATTACCAGTAGTGCAAAAAACATGCACCGAAATGAAACATAATTCAAAGATAATTTTGAAATATCCAGATCGTGTAATATTTTTTCTTTTCTTTTGTTGTTGTTGATTGGGGAGTTTGATAACCACTATGAGCAACTCAATGGGCTATAAGCAGTCGCCCATCCCTAATTTAGAGCCACTGGGAAGAGAAAGAGGAGTGCTGTAAGACAAGCACAACATCCATGCCTCGCCGGTATCCGAACCAGGACCGATTTCTAACGAATGATGACGCAGCGTTTAGATCAATGCGCCACCGCAGCGATTGTGGAAGTTTAGACAAAATATTTCCCAATTTATTAAAATGTTGGAGAAGAAGCTGCATATTATTATTTCATTTTTGTCGATGTAGCTCTTCTATAATATAGGAGAAAGCCCAAAATACTGGAACAATGTTGCTACTACAGTTGGAAATGCGCTAATGCAAGTAAATTTATAGATTAAAAAAAACATTGGACTTTTCTCATGTAAAAAATGTCCTTGCTATTAAATGTTCAATTTTTGTTTATTTATTGGAGTTTAACGACCACCATGGGCGATTCTAAGAGCTTTAGGCAGTCGCTTGTCCCTAGTTTGGGAGAGCTAGTTCCAGGAAAGAGAAAGAGCCAGCGGCATAAAACCAATTCGTTACCCATTTCAGTGTTAGGACTAGAAATAAATCTTTTACGGGCACAGCAGACCAGTCGCATTTACAAATCCCTGGTCCGTCAAAATGTCCGCTGGTCCGTAAAAGAAAAACCATGCACATTTACAGTAAGTATATGCAGAAAATAACGTATCGCTTCATTGGAGCTGTATATCACAAATTAAGGGCAACAGAATGTGTACTTGTATTAATGCAAACAAATAATACTAATTAATAATTAATAAAATACAAAGCATGGTAAGCAGTCGTAGAAATTTGAAAAAAAAAAAACGAAACAAAAAAAAACGAAGAAAGTCATTGGTTAGCAGGGCCAGTGTATATACCAAAATGTGGCGGTCCACTCATTTTTACTGGTCCAGAATTGGCACAAACACTAATACATTTGGTATGCACATGGTATTGGTATTAAGGATAGCACACTGAAGCATAACGTATAGTTAATTTCAAATTAAAGTTCCCTGTACAAATATTATGCAATATTTGGGTTGCCACTCAAAAAACGCAAAAGTGACCTGGGTAGCTGGTTTTTAAACTGACACTTACGAGTCCGCCACTGCAACAATACACTTCTCTTCAAATAATTTCCCGCACGTTTTAGTCCCAGGGAACTCTAATGTTGAATGCAAAGTGCTGTTTTACAAAAATAACCTACACACATCCATTTGACATCTCCTGCAAGTGTCTCTCTCTCTCTCTCTCTCGCTCTCTCTCTCAGCAGAAAAGAAAAGCTGGCTCGCATCTGATTTCACGGGCAGAACATACAGAACCCCTTATTTGTCCTTGTTGCTTTCCTATTGCGTTTCTGTGTCTTCGCAGTTTAGCCTTTGATCTGCAGCAGGAACAATATGCAGCAGAATAAAAACTGCAGTTTTTATTCTGGTGCATATTTCTGCAAAATTTTGATCCCGAATGATTAAATTTAGAATTTATCAATCAAATTGTGATATTTACGCAGATATTTTCATTTTATAGTAGCAAAATACATGGCGTTAAAGTTGATAAAAAAATCAAAAGGTTTCTTTTTTTTGTAAGTCATAAAATCGAATGCATATGCATGCACGGCACACGAAGTGGCAAGAAAGAGAAAATAAGTAAGAGGAAAACCATACAGTGTACTGATTATGAAGCACTTTGCAACATAGCAAAAGCCACCTGCATGAAATGCCTTGCTTCAGTGTGAAAGGCAGGAGGTTTCTTCATATGGACAGAAAGACACATGGGCAAAGCCAGAGAATAAACGGTTCTTCAACCTCCAATTAGAAAGCATTATAAAAGATCCATACTCTGTAGTCACTACTTGGGCAAACAAGTGCTGATGCCTTAATCCCAAATATTTTGATTCGGACCTCGACTTCCCACAGCCCAAATTTTTCACAAAACTAAAGTATGGTTTGAAATTCCGATATTCAATTTTTCAATAGTAAATATCTGAATTTCAGAAAAATCCAAAAACTCTCATAGTCAAACCTGTATATTTTGAAATTTGGTTCAGTTCTTTATAAACTTACAAATTCCAAAACAAACGGGAGTAAAAAAAGTTACTGGCGACCCGGGACAGTAACATAAATAATTCACTGGGTAATTCGAACGCTGGTAGGGGACATATTAAGAAGCGATATACATGGGATCTGAAAAACAACTGCACTCGGTTAAAAAAAATTTAAAATAGCAAGTACGAAATTTTGGGAAAGCTCTTGTTCTACAGACAGGCCAGGTAAAATGCCAGGCATGGAGTTATTACCCATGAAGTTCTTCATGAAAAAGCAAGACACTTTGAGAAAGAATACCAAAATCAAAAATTCAGCTACAGTAGTGGTTGGATACAAAAATTCAAAACATTGAGACAGCCGAAACCTCTGAATGTTAAATGGAGGAGGCAAGAAAAAATATTTTAGAAATCATATTTAGCTACGAATTTCAAGATTTGTATAGCATGGATGAATTTGGTTTGTTATATAAGATGATACCCCAAAAATCGATTTCAAGCTAAAATGAGAAATGTTGCAGAAAGATGAAAAAGGTAGAACAACAGTTTACTTTGCAAAAGCGGAAGGTGCTCATTAAAAAAAAAATACTGATCAGAGAAAAATGTAAGAAAAAAACAAAGAAAAAACCCTCTCTTTTAAGAATTTTCATTGGGAACTGTAATCACTGTTTTCAATCCCTACATCCTCAGAATTAGAGACCCGATACGTAAGAACGTAAGTTAGTTTTATTTCTTCCATTTCCTTCAATTAATTTTACTCTTTCTTTTTTACAGTGGTGTGCAAATAAATGTATTGATTGCATCACCTGCAAAAACAGTGAACTCGTTTGTTTTTTTTAACTAACTAATTTTCATAGTTACTTCATCGCTTATATATCATTAGATGCGAAATTTAATGGAGATTTCAAAAATGTCTTAGTTTTTCTTGTAGCTACTTCTGTTCTTAAGACATGGCACAAAATATGGGGTTTCACAAACACATTGAAATTCACGTTCGCTGCCTACCAGTTGTTACAGCCAATCAATCATACACATTCATTTACCTGATTGGCTGCTTCCTAATGCTTTCCTAATCTTACTCCAGCCTTTATAAGGGTTGACGCAGGCGTACTAGAGCATTAGGGCAGCGGGTGGCCTAGTGGGCAACGTTCTTGACTTCCATGTATAGAAGACCTCAGGTTCGATCCTGGGCAGGTACGAACGCTCGATCCACTAAATGTGCGTCGGATGGGTACGTTAAGCCGTCGGACCCCGGGGACTGGCCCCCGGTAATAAATAAGGGCGTCTTCCTCCCCCTTTCTACTTCGCTTCCCTGTGACTTTCCTATCGGGCACTCTAGCCCAAATCTCCTAGCTTCCCTATTTCTAAGGGTTGTTTAAGACCTGAGGTCAGACACTCCCTTCCTAATATCCTCTAAATATGATCATTTGATCATACTAGAGCATTGTAGTGGTCGCTTTTAGTTGTTATTAGGGTATAATTTGTGTACATTCTCAATAATGGTAAAAACTGCGGAATTCTCCACAACGGACAGAGTAAAAATAGTTGCTCTGCATGAAGAGGGATTTTCTTCAAGGCAAATCGCTGATAGAGTGGGCTGTAATCAGTCTACAATTATTAGACTACTGAAGAAAGTGAAAGACACTGGTGATATTAAAAATATGTGTTGCAGTGGAAGGCCCAGATCCACTACAACCAGGCAGAAACCTAAGCTTGGCAGACAGGAGGCTCAATTCACCTGAATTGCTTCAAAAATGATCTGAAGAGACTGATGTTACTGTTAGTACATCTACTGTTAGGAGGAGGCTGCTTCACTATGACTTGCGTGGCTGCTAATGCAGGTGTAAACCACTGTTAACTGCAAATCAAAGACAGTGTAGACTTCAATGAGCAAAACAGCATGTCTCATGGACACGCAAGCAATGGGAAAATGTTCTTTTCAATGATGAATCGGAATTTTTCCTTAATATGTATCAGAGTAGTGCCTATGTAAGGAGATTCAAGCATGAAGAATTCCATCCAATTTGTTTAGTGACTACTGTTAAGGATCCAGTGAAGGTCATGGTTTGGAGCTGCATGTGTGCACATGGCTTCGGGAACCTCAGTATTGTCGATGGTACGGTAAAAGCCAAAGAACATCTGGATATTAGAAAACAAGATGCTACCACCATCTACAAGACTTTATGACGGCAATTTTATTTTTCAAGATTACAAAGTTCCCTGCCATCGTGCTATAGTAGTGCAAAAATGGTTTCAGGGGGAAAATGTTCAGCATCTTGATTGGCCACCACAGTCACCAGACTTAAACCCGGTTGAAAATTTGCGGTTAAAAGTGTCGTATGAACTATCAAAAAAGAAGTAAACAACTAAAATTCAAATCACTGAAGATGTAATTCAAATTTGGAATCGCATTGTTCAACCCAATCTTTTACAAAACCTTGTTCCCAGTAAAGCCAGCAAGATGTAAAGCTGTGATTAAAGCTAAAGGCTGGGCAACAAAATACTATGTACATTTTATAATTTTGCTTCATTATATTTCTGCATTTAAATGTTATTTCATTCCTCATGAATTACAAAAACGATTTATTCCTGTAAATCTAGGTATTGGATAAATGATCCTTTTCATAATAATTTCGACTTGGTCATGATTTTTGTACATGCATCTTAAGAATGCAAGTAGCTATGGGAAAAACTAAGACGTTTTTGAAATATCCATTAAATTTCCCATTTAATGTCATATAAATGATGAAATAATTATAACAATTAGTTAAACTTAAAAATTCACGGTTTTTGCAGGAGATGCAGTACTTTTGGACAACACTGTATGTGAAGCTCTTTAAACCACCATCATCGCTGCTTATCCCCACTTCAGGACGACGAAAAAAATATGGTGGTTTAACAAGATTCGGTGTATGCATATCAACAATTATTATGAATGCACTGCTGGATGAAGGTCTCCCCCAAGTCTTTTCCACAACCTTCCATTTTAAGCCAGTCTCTCCAATGTTACTCAAACATGCTTTTGAATGTCATCTTCTACATGGCGTTCTTCTGGTCTTGCCACTTGGGAATCTCTTCTTGGACTATGTGCTTAATTCTTGTCGTTTTCTTGACCCATGAGTTCATTTTCCAATCTTTCCTGGTTGCACCAAGATTACTCCTTGAGATTTTTACAGTCACTGAATCCTTCACTCTGGGGTCGGAATATTTTGCTTGCAGAGTTCTGAGTTTAGAAACCGATAAAAATGCATTTTAATTCCTCAAATAATTACAATAATACTAAACAGGAATACATACAGAGAGTAGGAGAATAATTCTTCCACGATTAAGGCATCAGTACTCACCTAAAAGAAAGGAAAGAAATACATATATTAACAGTTTCGAAAGAAGTGATTAACAGAGACAAAAACTTTAATCATCATACAATTCAACAAAAATCAGCATACCAGGTAGTACAAAAAATTATCTTAACTAAAACATTTTAAAATTGCCGTTGAAATAATCCTTCTTTAGAGTCAGTCCACCAGATTAAAGACCACCATGCAGTGTTAGAATTAGAAATAAATATTCTAGTGGCTCAGGGTACCACTAGGATTTGCAAACCACTGGTCCATAAAAAAAAGTAATAAAAACAACTTTAAAGACATTTACAATATATGCAGAAAAGAACGCATTGTTTCAATGAAATTATCTCAAATATTTGCTTTTAAACCTATCATTAGTTTGCAGCTTAAAAAGAAAACCATACAGCAATGTAAAAGAAATAGAAATTCATTTTTTAACTTCTGACCAAATTAGAAAAAAAACTTACTAGCTATCCGGGCCAATAAAATCAATAGTTCAGTGGTCCGACGGAAATTTTACTGGCCAATGGCCAGCGGACCGCTGGGTAATTCGAACGCTGCATTTTATCACGTGGCTCATCACGGACGAATGGTTTAGAAGCCAGCGCCTCTGACCGTTCAACCACTGGGGTACAGATACATTTTCTACTGCAGTTTTTAATTTGTTATTTTGTTAGGCGCCATGCGTAAAAACGCATAGCGTCTAACAAAATGGCAAATAAAAAGTGTTCAGTAACAGTGCCTAACAAATAGCAAATAAAAGTGTTCAGTGTTTCGGTCCGATACTGATTCGTAACATATGACTTTTTACTTGCTTAACTGGTGCTATTATACAAAGCTATTTTTGTAAGTTATTTCGAAAACGCATCACGGAGGTCAGTTGGAAGAATTTTGAGGATTTATAAATATTCACGTTAATATATAAAACAGGCGGCGGCACCCTTATCTCCTCACACCAGTGACGGAGTCATAGGCGCCAACTAGGGGGGGGGGGCGAAGGTGAATCTTGCCCCTTCAATTATTTTACAGGGGGAGGGGGCAGTGCCCACCCAATATTTTTCATCCTGTTTAATTAAAGAGCCGCTTTGGCCTCATAAGGTGGACCAATTATGAAGCCAGAGCGATTTATTTCCAAAAAATTCATAAATAGCAAATAAGTAAAACTTTTTCCCCCCATATTCTGCTCATTTGGTAAGAAACTGGATTTTCAGCCCAGTAATTTGTTTGACATGTTTTTGTGACATATTTAAAACAATTATCAAAAATAAAATAAATAAAAATACAGAAACCTATAATCTCTAGCGTCTTCATTTATCTATTTATGTTTTACGCTTCTTGTTCTTTGCTTGAGTAACCCCGCTAATTTCTCATATTTTTATGCGCGTTTGAAAATAAAATCTTTGTGGACGTTTTTATAAAATCACAGGCTGAATTTTATTTTTGAAAATATTAATATTCATCGTAAGAATATTTCTGTTTCCTTGTTAATTTGCTGATGAGTAATTACAATTGCACTTTAAAATATACATCGAATCTTATGTAGTTTATCTTTTTGCCCTTTTGTTTTAATTTTCTTCCTAACAGTGAAAGAGACGTGCCTCTTCCACGTCTGATCTCGTCACGCCCTTTCCCCTGCCCAATATTTTAGTGAAGTCGCGCCTGGACGGAGTAAGGATGAATTCCAAAGTACTTTCTTGTATCATCATCATCATCATTGTCAACCATTATCAATCCACTGCTGGACGAAGGTCTCCCCAAGTTTCCTCCACAACGGTCTGTCTTGTGCCAGTCTCCTCCATGTCACCCCTGCATACTTTCGAATTTCATCCACCCATCTCCCATGTGGTCTTCTTCTGGGTCTTTTCCTGTCCCTTGGAATCCAATCTAAAATTTCGGCTGTCCATCGATGGTCTGTCCTTCTGGCAGTATGTCCAGCCCATTGCCTTTCTTGTATATCTATGTATAAATTTAGTACTTTAATTAGACGATCACCTATAAAATATATCTTATGAGTACAATTTAAGCAGTGTGCTACGAAAATGTCTAAGGATAGTATATTAACATATATAGAATAGTTATAGGTTTTTATAATTGTGTTTTAAAGACATGTTAAACAATTAAAAATCTGTATTCTTTACAACAAGTGCTTAGACACACGTCGATGCCCAAGTCACTTCCCTAAGCCATTTTCTCGATTGTCTGTGTTTTAAGGGGCATAAATTATACAAAATTCTTCCCGGAATTCAGAAACTTTTCCTGCACCATTGTGTAAGTCGAAATCGTTTTACGGATCTCGCTTTCACCTTTCAAGCATAAAATTTCCTAACTCGTAAAGAAAATACAGCAGCATCCTTCACGTTAAATTCGCTTTGCCCTTGCTATTTCTTAGTGGTGGTTAGATAAAAAATATATTCCGCTTCTTTTCAATTTGAAATGTTCTTTTACTAAATCTTTGCGTTAAAATTACTTTACGAATGGAATTTTTTGTTAAAATGGGATGGGATCAGAGTGAGATGGAAAGCCGCGAGGGCTTCTCAGAAATCAAAAGGGAGTGTGATGCCGAAAGGTTTGGAAACCGCTGCCACAAACATTAAATGGAATGTAGTCCGAATAATGTGGGCAGACAGAATATATATTTCCGGTTTCCTAAATAATCGTTATGATTACTGCACAAGTACATTCTTGTAAAAGAAAAGGTGGAGGAGAAGGAAAAAGATATCTATCAACAGCTGTCTACCTCGTCCAGTTAAGAACAAAAGTTACGACCTTAAGCACTTGCTTCAGAAAACAGCCGTTCAGATCTGGTCTATCAATGCTTTCGAGTAAGGCCGTTGATACGATCGCCGGCCAAGTGGCTATACGTCCCTTGCTCAATGTTCCCATTGTGGCTATTTGGCATCATCCTCGCAGCTGAGGTAGATTACTTACGCCGACGAACGAAGAGGAAGGTAGTACTGGTGCTATACGGGCTGGCGGTGTTCGGAGCGCGGAGTGAGTCTCCGTCTATATCAATGCTGGCGGAGCAATTTCCGCAGCAGCTATAATCGTTCTGAGCAATTTAGTGCATCCGTGACTTGGGGCCAATGCATTGCTACTGAACAAGAATCTTACGACGTTCGAGGCGATGATCCACTGAGAAAGGAGGGTCACGGAGATGCGACGTACTTGACCTCTTTCTAAAACCACTCACATCAACATCAAATTCGGCTGGCTAGGAGTTCTCAGCAGAGTTTCACGCATCGATGCAGAACAAGAGTGGGGTCAAAAGTAAATCTCAGTATGATTCCTGATAGATAGATACAGTACCATTTCATAATATCGAATAAATAATGGGGAGACCAATAATGATAAATGTCATGGGGGGGGGGAGGTCTTCATTTCAGGAGAATGAACGAAAAAACTGGAGAATTTTTTCTCTTTAGATGCAGTACGGTTCCAGCGGGTGGGGAGGGGGGTAGGGTGGAGCTATCCCCCCAAGCAGGTTTTTTTTTTCTTAGAACACAAGATTTAAAATTTTCATTTAATGACTTAATTAAGCACAAACACTCAATGTTCGCGAACTATGTTGGGAGTCTTCGTCTGGAATTACTTTTCAGAGTTCAGAATAGTAAAAGACAACGGTCTCCTTTTCGGCATGTTGGTGGATGAGTGTCCTCTTCGGAACAACCCCGGCATTCAGTAAGGCGGCTCTTGAAAAGATAACAATGCCCGTGGACAGCGAAATCCTTATCCACGTCTTTCTGGCGCATTAAATATTTTCCGTTCAGACTCTAACAAGTTCTTTCCCCGTTGCCCACTACATGGACTTCGTACTTGCGAAATTATACCCCCCTTATACGTGACGACTTTGTATATTCATGTAACATTCTCAATTTTTAGGCATATGTGTAACCTCGAACATATATCATCTGCAACTAAACATATACAGGCAGGGCCGTAACAAGATTTTCTGATTTGGGAGGGCGAGACTCAAAATTACGCCCCCTCTTTCTAGTTCCACTCAAATAATACGTTGTTCCAAATTTCTCACACACAGCCGTCATAGGAAAGTACTATGATCGCTCACTTAAGGTTTTTGACAGTATTTTATTAAAAACGTAAAAACTAGAGAATACCCAAAAACCACAGGTTGCAAATACCAAGTAAAGCGTGAATGTTATGTGAACGCCGACAACACAACACAACACTCCAGAGAAATGCAGACCGAAAAACAAAGCAGCGCAGAACGAATGAGTATCAGACAGCGAACGTAACAATAGGAAGAAGCTTTAGAAGTAGGGGTTGAAAAAATTCCATTCAAGGTTAAACGCTCAAAGAACTTTCTGCGACAAAGCACAAATGATTAATTAGCTCTTTATCCCAACGACATGCTCGGAAAGGTCATGGAGGTTAGACATATCAGCATATTGTTTTCTATGCCTCCATTCACTGTTTTGGAAAATTCCCTTCATGGATATGAGATGCTCTTATACTTCATAGTGTATGCTACTCTGTATCCTGGTTAACTGCATAGAATACTGTACCCTGGTTAACTGCATAGAATACTGTATGAGGTTAACCAAAGCTACTCTGTACCCTGGTTAACTGCATAGAATATTGTATGAGGTTAACGAAAGCTACTCTGTACCCTGGTTAACTGCATAGAATACTGTATGAGGTTAGCCAAAGCTACTCTGTACCCTGGTTAACTGCATAGAATACTGTATGAGGTTAACCAAAGCTACTCTGTACCCTTGTTAACTGCATAGAATATTGTATGAGGTTAACCAAAGCCACTCTGTACCCTGGTTAACTGCATAGAATATTGTATGAGGTTAACCAAAGCTACTCTGTACCCTGGTTAACTGGATAGAATACTGTATGAGGTTAACCAAAGCTACTCTGTACCCTGGTTAACTGCATATAATACTGTATGAGGTTAACCAAAGTCTTTAAAAGGAGAACATTGAAGGGTATAACTTTCCTTTTTAGTTACATTTCTATTTTTTACATCCCCAGAGCATGAATTTACTCCCCTGGTATGACCATTCTGGGAGGGAAACCGCCTTCCCTATCCTCCCAGTAGCTACGGCCCTGTATAACAAATGAAATAGTTCAACATTATATAAAACCAAAACTATGTAAGATATTGAAACTCACGATGCACCGTTCTATCACCAATAGTAACGATTTTATTATATAGATGTGCGTCACTAAAAGATTGTACGTTTTCGCCGTCACGTGACCAGTCAGGCAAGATGGCCGCAATGCTGTGGAGAAGGCGTCCAGTGTGCTCGAGTAACGCAAAACGAATAATTCTGTCACAGTAGTGAAATGGCGTTTTTACAACACGTTTCAAGAAATCAGTCACCGCCAAATAGAAAAATCCATCTAAGACTGGCATAAGAAATTTGAAACAACAGGAATGTTTGTGTAAAGGTAAAAGTCCAGAGAGACCACGTCTACCTCATGAACAAGTGGAGCGTGTTTCGTGTCATTTACCAACTCATCCCAAGGAAATCCACAACGATGGCAGGTCGGGAGTTGCAAATTCCACGACAGACTGTTCGGAAAATTTTGAGGAAGCGGCTGAAAATAACTCCCTGCAAAGCAGTTCTGTCATTGTCACTTTGCAGTTATTGCAAAGTGACAATGACAGAACTACACGCCGCGATTTCTGAACGTGCAGGAGCGTTTTGAAGAAGACGGTTTTAGTGAGCGTGTAAATTACCCTGCAGCTTTCTTTCATGCGGCTATGTCAAAAGACAAGGTCTTCGTCTCTCTCTCCCCTTGCTGTTAATTTAGCTGATGTGAAACAACGTATCACAACAGCCATGGCTGGAATTGATGAAGATATGTTAATGCGTGTTTGGCAAGAATTTGACTACCGCGTTGATATACACGGTCGTGTCAGAATAATATGACCACCTATCTAATAATGGGAATAACCACCTTTAGCAAGAATGACAGCGGCGAGAAGGCGTGGCATGGACGCAATGAGGCCCTGAAAGTTGCACGAGGCACACGTGCCCATTTGGACTGCAGCAGAGCACGGAGGTCCCGGAAATGACGTCGTTGTGAGCAGGCACGCCGAACCTTTCAATCCAAATAGCCCCACAAGTGCTCTATGGGTTTGAGATCGGGCGATTTCGCAGGCCAAGGGCGAACTGAGACATCGCTGTCGAGTTCCTGGAACCAGTGACGCACCCGCTAACCGACGTGGCAGGGCGCATTGTTCTGTTGGTAAAAACCATCACCACCAGGGTAGGCGTCCAACATGAAGGAATGTATGTTGTCAGCGAGGATGGGGAGGTAGTCATTGGCGCTCAGGGACCCACCCAGTGGTACCAGCGGTCCCAGGTCATACCAAGAAAACATCCCCCAGACATGCACACAGCCACCGCCAGCCTGCACTTGATCGACAAGCGTGTCCGGGTGTTGGTTCTCGTGTGTCTGACGTTATATCTGCCACCACCCACGTCACTTCTGTGGAGTTGAAACCTCTATTCGTCGGAGAAGGCAACCTTTTTCTACTCTTCCACTGCCCAATGACGGTAGACACATTCGAACAGCAGGCGTCGTTGCCGATGGACCTGGGTTAACATGGCCGCCATGACCCAGCGTTAACTCCGGAGACTCATGCGTAGCAGGGTTCGCTCTACTGTTATCCGGGACACGTACGTACCTGGATGCCCCAGGGTTCATTTCCGTGATCAATTGCTGCACTGTTGCGTGTTGATTGTCCTTTACCAGACGACAGAGGTGACGTTCTCCTCTGGGGTTGATGGCCTTTGGGGCTCCACAGTTATGACGTCATGAGGTACTCGGTGTGCCAGCGGTCCATTCTTGGTACACCCTTACTACAGCACCTCGCGAACGTTTCTGAGATCATCGCGGTAGCCGATGATCATTCCTTTTGAACGTCCGTCAAATCATTACCTCTGCCCATTGTGCTCACGTTATGCACTATGGCTCATCTGCCCTGCCCGGCCGCTTATATCTCCGTGTGGTCGACCTTGTCACGTGCACTCTGTGACGCGCCTGGGTGGGTTCACGTGATTCCGGGAGTGGTCATATTATTCTGATACGATTGTGTATGCCGTGTGGCTAAGTGTGCACACATTGAACATCTGTAAGTTGCTGTAACAAACTCCAAGAGTTTCCCTACAAAACGGTGCAACGTGAGTGTCGATATCTTACGTAGTTTCGATTTTATAAAATGTTGTAACTGTCTATTTCATTTGTAATAACCCAAATTGGATTTCGCATCTTGTGCAACGCGTGAGCAATCTATATGAAAATTTTATGCGCCGAAGACTTCACCATTGATATACACCTGAAACAAAATTAAAACGAAAATTAGAAAAATAACGTGATGTATTATGTACGTACTGAATAACAGCAGAAGAAATAAAAATAACCTGCCTCCTAAGAATAGTGTTCATATTCGATGGAATATCTGAGCGCAAGTATGAATAATTCTCGTGGGAAACAGTTAACGCCGTTCGGAGTCCATAATAATTTTACCTACGCTACTTATCTAGTCAAACAAGGCACAAATAATGCTGTCCAACACGAACACCTGTCGAAAGAATTTGTGTGATGATCCGGATTATAATAGAGCTGACAATAGATGAGATTTTAATGCTGATAAATTTGGCCTGGGGATATGCCTAGTGTCGGTAAATTGCAGGTACTGCCATCTGTTGCAAAGAACAGGTGCACAAATGAAGTCATCACTTGACACTTCCGGCCTGGCTTTGAATAGACGAAGGAAAAATGGGGAAAGCAAAAAGCAACCATATGAGTTTCGATTTTTATCAAGCCAACAGGGAAACTACTATGTGGAGAACAAAAATAACAGAAAATTTTGCGTCATTATTTCACTCTTCAATGGAGTTTAAAGAATGCACCTTTTTATCGGGGATGATGAGCAGTTCTTTCATCAAAAGACACAAACGTAATACGAGCTTCATTTAATTTTTATTTTTAAAAGCGAGATCAGTAATTCACTAACAACACCTGTGACGTACCTGCCAGCAGGACGCACACGACATAAAGGCAGATAGGAGTCAGAATGAACGTCTGCGTAGCTCAGTTGGTAGAGCGACTTGTTCCGGAATAAGCGGACTCGGGTTCGAATCCCGGCGTAGACCAGAAATGACGGAGAAATTTACTTCGTTATAAAAAAATCAAATCCTACTTTACCTTACAGGAAAATTGTGTTGATGCTTACAGCAATCGGATTCAAATAATTTTTAAAACAAGGATTTAGCGCAAATGTAGTGTCAAACCAGGCACAGCAAAGCATGTTAATCCTCAAATAAAACAAACAAAGATCTTCGCTCTTTCCACGTTTATAAGTGAGTCACGGAAAAATTCTCATTGGCCGCCACCGGGAGTCGAACCCAGGGGTCTTCCAGTTACGCGATGAGAATTTTTCCGTGACTCACTTATAAACGTGGAAAGAGCGAAGATCTTTGTTTGATGTTCCTGGTCCACGTTAAATGTCTGTATTAATTATTCATTCGCCTTCTAATTATTTCTTCAGTTGCTGCTTACCATCTTTTGTGAATCCCCAGCATTGTGCGGGGATCCAAAAAGCAACCTGCCAAATTGGCTTGGCAGTTAGCGTGTGCGAGTCTGAAGGAATTCGAGGCCGCTGTGGTGTAGCGGAAGCATATCCGGCGCGTAACTGGAAGACCCCTGGGTTCGACTCCCGGTGTCGGCCAACGAGAATTTTTCCGTGACTCACTTATAAACGTGGAAAGAGCGAAGATCTTTGTTTGATGTTCCTGGTCCACGTTAAATGTCTGTATTAATCCTCAAATACAAACTTTGTATGACATTAAGACTGAGTATAAATAAGGGAAAAAAACAAAGCCAAAAACAAAGTTATGTCTTTTGAGTGAGGAACTACTGTAAACTGAATGTAAGATCAGTCTAAAACTCTAAATGGCGTACAGTTAGAACAGGCTGTATATTTAGGAAGCATGTTTGACAGTGAAAAAGTTAGGATGGTGAAATTAGTACACGAATGAAACCATAGCTACCTCTGGAGGATTTCACAGGACTGATGAGTTACCGCAGAGGTCCCGAATGGCTGTACATGAAAGTGCAATTGTTCTTACTTTGATGTACAGCAGTGAGACTTGGGTACTGCAGAGAAAATGCAAAAGTCTTTTGTATGCTGGAAAGATGCATTACTTACGGGGGATTATGACAAGACGCATTCTTATGTGAGAAGAGAAGATGTGCTGCAGATGTGTAATCTGAAGCAAAATGTTGTTAGTAAGGTGGAGACAAATATTCTGAATTGATGTGGGCATGTTGGAAGAACGACTGGCGAAGTGTTCATTCTCTAATTTAGGACCACTTTTGGTTTTCATATACATTACCGACTTTCCTTTCTACATTGATGGCGCTTGTCTCTTGTTCGCTGATGATCTCAAGCTTTATCGCAATGTACAGACTCTTGATGACTGTCTTGCTCTTCTAACTGATGCCAATAACCAGCTTCAGTGGTGCACGTTAAACCAAGTGTCATGTCATTTCGTTTTCACGGAAAAGAAACCCAACTCTTTTTTACTATACGGAGTTGGTGACTATTCTCTTAGCCGGACAAACGATATCCAGTACTTGGGAGTCACATTTGATTCCAACTTGAACTTTAACCCTTTGCGCGGCAGATGTGCCTGAACCAAATAGTACCTAAAATTTTCTGTGCTCCTCAAACAGAAATGTTCACATAGCGGCCGGGTTTTATCAAAGCTACTTCGAAAGAATTCCTTCACTTTCTCATCTCAGTAGCACCGGTCATAAACCTGTCAGATGCGATAAGGTATTCTTTGCTCCACAACACTTTCTAGTCCACGAAAAGATGGGGATAGGCTAGTAGTCCCCCAGACACCAAGGAATGATGGGGAAGGGCTGGTCCCTTGACACGAACATCATGCCACTGGGTAGAAACTAGAGACTCAAACATCTTCTTTCTCCTTTCTTAGGTTTATCGCCATTGTTATAACCCTTTTAGCAGGTAACCAGTCAGAAAGGATTAGTGACAATCATCCCCTAAATGACCACAATGAATAACAAAACTAACCGGAAAGCAATGCTTTCTGATGCGCAGGTTCAGCACTCGTTCCATCCACGGTCAGCGTACTTCTCAGACAGCGTATATATTCGTTCGAGCTGATTTCAGCCGATTTTGCTAACCCCGAGTTAATTCGTTCCAGCTGGTTAAAGGGTAAAAAGCCATCTCCAAAGAATTGTACCTTCAGCGTATAGAAAGAAATCTTGCATTAATCTGCGACATTCTAAGTATATTTCCGAGACACTTATTCGCATTTTTGAGACTCCGTTCTGATCTTCACTAGAGCTGCGATCATTTGGAGTCCTAGCCTTGTAGCACCAATAAATGAAATTGAATTAGTACAATAAACATCAGATCAGTTCATATGTAGAGAATTTTAGGAAGGAAGTGTCTGACCCCAGGTCTTAAACAACCCTTAGAAATAGGAAGGTAGGAGATTTGGGCTATAGTGTTCGATAAGAAAGTGACATGGAAGCGAGGTAGAAAAGGGAGGAAAACGCTCTTATTTATTACCGGGGGGGGGGGGGGAGTACCCGACGGCTTAACGTACCCATCCGACGCAAGGCGGATAATTAGTGGTTCGAGCGTTCGCACCTGCTGGGATCGAACCCGAGGTCTTCTCGGTGGCAGTCACAAACGTTGATCACTTGGCCACCCGCGGCCCCAAGTGCACAAAAGATTTCTACGACATCTTTTACAAAAATCTACTGGTGTTTATATCGCAGATATGCCGACGACTGACCTTCTTTCATTCTTCAAGATGACCTTCCTAGAACTGAGAAGGAAGGCTCTCCAACTTAAGTTTCTGTTCGGTATCATCAGCGGAGACATAGATCATATTCAAATTGTACACCTATTAAGTTTCCGTGTGCCAAGTTCACCGAGGACAGAATGCGAAGTATTCGCAGTGCCATTCATTGGGACTAATGTAGGGAAAGATTCTCCTTTATGCGAAATGTATAGATTTCACAACTCACTTGAAGAATGACCGGATATTTTAAATGTAAGTTATATTTTTTTTTCATAAAGCATGCTTTGGCAAATTGTAATTATCACTTTTAATGCACCATGATACAAGGGTTGTATCGAAAGTAATCCAACAGTGGGCTAACTTTTTTATTAACTGAGAGAGGTCGTTCAAGTTACATATGTTGGTAGAGTAACTTTCTCTCTATACGAAGGTACTACTCAACATAGTCTCGATCACAAGCGATGCATTTGCGCCATCGTTGAACCCAACTTTCGATTCCTCTTTGAAAAAATTCAGGTGTGGCCTGTTGGGCCTACTTCTTTACAGCCACATTCACCTAGTCTGTGTCATCAAATCGTTGTCCCCGGACACTGTCCTTCATTGGACCGAACAGGTGGAAGTCGGAAAGCACCAGATCTAGGCTGTACGGTGGATGGGGTACCACCGACCAGCCTAATTTTCTGATCGCCTGATTTATTGCCAAAGATGTGTGTGGTTTCTTCGCATTGTCATGGATAATGTGGATCCTTTGCAGATTCTTGTTCGGTCTCTTCCTCCTTATGGCTTCTCTACGGTTCCTGAGTGTCTCAATGTATCGCTTGCTGATCACGGTATGGCCACGTTCCAGAAAATCAAGGAGAATGACACCCCTGTCACTCCAAAAAAAACAGTCACCATGACTTTCTGTGCTGATCGTTGGCTCTTGAACTTCTCAGGTCTTGGTGAAGAGTTGTGACGTCATCCCATTGATTGATTCTTCGTTTCCGGATCGTAAAAGTATGCCCACATATTTCATCCCCTGTCACCAGATCGAAAAAAAAAAACGTGTCTTCATAAAACAAAAGACTTATTACCTGAAAAAGTCCAGATTATATTTAAAATTATGTATACTGAAAAATGGCACATTTTAAACTTGGTGGGCGGCAGGGTGGGCAAGATAAATTCCGGGGTGGGCTTGCATCCTTGACGACGTCCCTAATGGGTGATAGCCAAACAATAGAGCCACAAGTTAAAAACTCTGCACTTAATACGTTCAATGTGTGATAGCCACGCAATGAAAACACAAGTTAAAGAGTGTGGATTCAGAGCTAAAGACCGAACGTGTTTAATATGAGATAAGTCACACGATAAAGGCACCACTCAGCGCACTTGGATTCAGCGCAGTGTTGGACACAATATTAGGTGCTACGATCAATCACCGAAAGAACACACGGCTGGATTCGAAGCTGTTCGGGTTTGAAACGTCACCACGAAAAGTGCCTGAACAGAACTAACTGTAATCAGTCGTTTAATTTTCGGATCACTAGCAGTTATGCCCGTTATCCGAACGGTGAATCTACAATTTTTTGAACACAAAATTAAAGAAAGGAACACTCTTTAAAACAGGGTCGTCACGTCAATACATACGACGTAAAACGAATCTGGCTTTTGACGCTCCTTAATTTTAAATAAAAATTTCATGGAATTTTTACAGCATTTCAACGTTTCTGGCACAATTATCTTAAAACCTACCAGCATTTTGAACAATAAAGCTAAGCCTCCCTTTTGAACTGTTTGGTTTTTAGACTTTTTTAGGTATCCGGACTTTAAGGACTATCAGCATGTCAATTTTCAGATCTCAAGGTTATTGAGAAGTGGTCGAACACTCGCAAAAAATTCAAGCAGAAAATGTTCCAAAGCCTCCATTTTGATTTGTTTGTTTGTTTTTGGACTTTTCTATAGGCATTTATTGGACTTTAAGACGTATCAACATGGCAATTTTCTAATCTCCAGGTCATGTAGAAGTGGTCGAACAATTCGCGAACGTTTCAAGCAGGGAAATGTTCCATAGCCACCATTTTTATTTTTATTTTATGCCTGCGGAAAACGCCGAACTTTAAAAGCGTCGTTACGTCATTAAGCATTGCGTCATTACCAGTTTTCTTTTAGCCTGTCCTTTTACCCAGTGAGAAGAGAGCGCTAGAAAGAACTGCGTCACCATGGTAGCAGGTCACGGGACCAGAACTTTTCTGTGTGGTTACCGCTCAAGACAGAGGAAGCTGTTCGTTCCTTTCCTTTGCGTTAAAAAAAAAAAAGGCTTAAAAATGTGAACATTATTTTTTCTGAACTTTTTTTTTCCTAAAAGAGGGACGATAGTTGTGAGTTTATGCTGTAAAAATTGCAATGCGTTATGATTCATAATTTGCCATATATCCGGTTTTTTTTTAAATGGATCCCATCGTGAAATAGAAAATTTTGTGAAATTTAAAAAACTAATTTCTCATAAAATAAATCGAAATTCAGAAAAAGAGCGACGAGGTGCAAAAATTCGGCCATGGCCCTACATGCCTATAAAGTTTCGTGGTTCTGTTGCTGTTAGTGTGTCCGGAACGCGAACTGATAGCACTTTTTTACTTACCTTAACTTTGAAACACAATAGCTCCTGAATTATTGACAGAAAGGAAAAACGGTTTATTTCAGCATGTTCTCCAAACAATTCTCTACAAACGATGTAAATTTCATATTTTTGTGTTTAATATTTTCTGCGCTACGAGCTAGGAAAGCGTGAGTGTCGCCAAATTTCTAAAACAGCGGCAGCTACTTTTTTTTTAGAATAGTTCCAACACGACAAGTGGATTTTTAACATCATAGAAATAGGCAAGCTGTCGCAGAATCGATATTCACAAGAGAATTGTTTCTACATTTTTTCAACGAATTATCATTTTGCGTTTCTTCGTTTGCACTGAAAATATATACGAGTACCTAATTAATGTCGGTAAGGTTTCATTTTCACTAAGATATTGGTGTCGCAGATAGGTTTACCAAATATATTATGCTACAAGCTGCTTTTCTTCTGTTAAAAGTGAAATTGCTTCATCATAAATTGTGAAACTGACATTGCGTCCATTTCCTTTCGCGAGAGACTAGTGTTGGTTGAGAATGTATTGTTTTGACACACTATACAGTCATTTTGACTGATTCCTTAGAGAGTGACGGCCGTTTATTACGAAAATTGAGAATAAAAAGGAAAAAAAAAAAAAAGATCCCCGCTCGCCTCATTGATCCGGGTGCACCAACAACGGATGACACCTGTTAATGAGCTATTTCCAGAATAATTAGAGTCTTGCTGGCTGCGGGGGTTTCCCGGTGAAAGCTCTCGGGAAGACCATTAAAAGGCTTCTTCGATTTTTTTTTCTCGCCGCTCTTCTTTCATTTTTTGCTCTCAAGCGCAGGGTCTTGATAGTTCATTATTACCTTTTAGCTTCCTGCAAATCTTTCGTCCTTATTAACAACAAAAGCAAAGAGGAGCCATAGAAGGGTAAACACGCACATTTACACCCCTAGATGATTTAGCACTCGAAGACTTGAATGATTTCGAGATCATTCTGCGCGCAACAATGCTCCTTTGCTGATTTAGTAATTAAAAAAAAAGGGGTATTTAAAGATCGGTTTCGAGCTGAAAATGATTCATTGCCGTAAGGGACCGTTATTTCGTGATCAGTCACATTCAGAACGTGTGGCGCGAATGCGTGTGCGAACGATGTGCAAGGACAAGAACGTATTACCGAAAATTCGGCGAACTACAGAACAGAGCGTTCAGTTATCAAGTGCCGTAAGTTGTAGTGGTACCAAACACCAGAGTAGATTACACGGAAAAAACTGCTACTATATATGCACTCGCGAGTCGGATTACTATGGCCACCCCTTCTCAATAAGTGTACGCGTCCCACAGTACGCAACACTTGAATAGGACAGTCTAAACATATATTATTATTTAAGGTGGACGTCAAGTAATTTTGCTTCCTATACTTCCAATGGAAAAACTTCTGTACACATTTTCTTCACAATTAATGCGTTCCCAAGAATGAAAATTTGAACATCGATTAAAACAGCTTCATTTTATAACTTGGAATACTTAATATTTTGTAAAACATAACCATAATTATGCAATCCAACATTTGTTTGTCTACTGACGTCATCAAAGTACAGGTCGCACCATCTTTTTTCTGGACAATTAATGCGTTCCCGAGGATGAAAATTTGAACATCGATTAAAACAACTTCATTTTATGACTTGGAATACTTAATATTTTCTAAAACTTAACAATAATTTTGCAATCCAACATTTGTTTGTCTACTAACGTCATCAAAGTACAGGTCGGGCCATCTTTTTACTGAACAATAATGCGTTCCCAAGGATGAAAATTTGAACATCGATTAAAACTGCTTCATTTTATAACTTCGAATGCTTAATATTTTCTAAAACATAACCATAATTATGCAATCCAACATTTGTTTGTCTACTGACGTCATCAAAGTACAGGTCGCGCCATCTTTTTTCTGGACAATTAATGCGTTCCCAAGGATGAAAATTCGAACATCGATTAAAACAACTTTATTTTATGACTTGGGATACTTAATATTTTCTAAAACATAACCATAATTATGCAATCCAACATTTGTTTGTCTACTGAGTCATCAAAGTACAGGGCGCGCCATCTTTTTTCTGGTTTCAACACTACCAAAGGAAAAGTTATTGATTTTTAAAATAATTATGGTTATGGTTTAGAAAATATTAAGTATTCCAAGTTATGATATGAAGTTATTTTAATCGATGTTCAAATTTTAATCCTTGGGAACACACTAATTGTGAAGGAAATGTGTACAAAAGTTTTTCCATTGGAAGTATAGGAAGCAAAATTACTTGACGTCCACTTTAAAGCTTAAAAATAAAATTAACCGTCGAATAGGACATCCCCTATATATTAATACTTATTTAAAGCTTAAAAACAACCGTCCTAGAATGGGCTATAGGCCAGTTATTATTATTTTTCTATTTGATACTTTAAATTAATAACGCAAAATGAAGTGAATGTGTGCCATTGTTGCTTAACATGGCTTCAATAGTATAACTTCAGGTGAGAGGATACAGTAGCGATTTTTAAACGGCAAATTAGCTAAAAAACAAAAACAAACTTGGTATGCATAATGTTGTGGACCAATATATTATAGCGCTGAAGATTACAATCATTTCTTGAAAACACAGACACACGCACACACACACAAAATATGTTTCCTTTTCTGTTATTTGTGACTGATCTTTTGATTTAGATAAAATACTTTTCTTTTAAGAATATAATACTTCCGAGAACGGAAACACTGACGTAAGTCACACCACCAAAGCACTGACAGCCTAAGGCCGGGGTTCTTAACTTAATGGGTCAAGACCCAAACTCGTGCCGCCAAAGCTTCTCAGAAAAAAAAAAAAAAAATCATGGTGTTCATTTTTATTAAATTTTAAACCTTCTTCATGTTTAAGACGTGTAAAGGCCCCGGAATTTCTGGAGATGACATCACGGGGACCACCAGCAGTGCTTCTTCCGGTAAATGATCGTGGAAATTTTTAGGACGCCACAGCATTGCAAAAGTTTCCCCTAAATCTAAATTTTCCACTAAATTTAACAGGAAAAACCCCATTGGCAACACTGGCTTGCCCCCAGAATCCTAAGACAAACGATCAACAAATGCTACAAGGAAGGGCGATGGCAGGGAGAGAAAGAAAGTATGGAGGCTTTCACCGAACATTCATTTATAACAATAAAAAGAAAATACCTAACTTCTAAGGTTTTCATCGGATTTTTGACGAAATTTCAAATGGGATTTTATTTTGGCATGCCTTGGTTACTGTAAAAATTGCATTAGGTTATTTAAAAAATTGGAGAAATTGAAATCTGTTTTATAAAAGGTTTCAATTTCCCATTATTCATATTATTTGTCTCACAATGCGTTATTATCCATACCTTCTCACTATATAGATAACCCTAACCTCCTCTCCCCTAGTTGGTTGCGCTACTGATTTGACTGAAATTTCAAAAACCAAAAACTTTATTACACTCTGTGTAATAATGCAAAATTACTACACTTATTTATATTATTACATTAGCATTTTAAATTTCAAAATACACCCACGGGTCGCGAAGTTGATCGTCTTGTTGATTTTGGATCGTAGCCAAAAAATGTTAAGAATCCCCTGGTCTAAGGGATCTCAGGCAAACTCAGCGGGTACAGCAAGCTTCTTATGTCAAAAAAAAAAAAAAAAGACCGGAGGCAAAGGAGAGTGCGTTCTCCAAGTGTTACGATTCACAATTCCGGTTATTAGAATTATGCAAAGCGAAAACGATATTCTTCTGATTCAAAAACCGTAAATATAAATGTTCCAGAAATCGTTAAAACCATAACTAAGTCCCCTGAAGAAGTCACTACTCCCAAACTAATATTTTTGCCGCTGACAACAACTCGAAATCCCCCTAAATTTAGCGACTTTTCTTCCCTACGTCGACAACACTAAACTGTTACGAGAACCGATGTCACCATTCCATTACTAAATTTCATGTGGGACGGATGTTGCCACTACAGCTTTAGAATACTGATGATTATGCGTATGACAGTCAGATTTCTTCTGCGCCTAAAAACTTTTGATCTTTGGAGTTTTAAGGACTTGTCCATGACTAGGCACTAAACGCCCTGAACAGACGCAACAAGAAAGGAAAAAGGGTCTGATGAATGCAAGAATGGAAGTGGGGGAAGGAAGTGCGAGGGGCAGACCAGCTGATGATGGGTAGACAGGTTCACAAAACGGGACAAACAGTGCTGCGAGGAGTCCTTACGCATGACATTGTGACAGAGAGAGGAACTGAGAAAGAGAAAACTTTTGGGAAAGCCGTAAGTGAAGAAAATGAAATCCAGTGCAACGGAATAAGAGTTGACGATCACACATTTAATGGAAGAAAGCAGAATCCAGGTAAGAGAGAGAAAAAAAAAAGAACGACGTTTAGATTTTCCCTAGGTAACTCAAAGGCGTTGTTTTAGAGAAATTTAAATTAAAATTAGACTAAATTTTAAAACAATTGCAGTAAAATGATGACATTTTTAGCTTCGCCCCCCCCCCCCCCCCGATTTTAAGTCACATCTTTTCTTTTTTTTTTTTTTTTTTTTTTTTTTTTTTCGTCTCAGAAGTTTTCGGCAAGGACTTTGCAATTCAGTTGCTGCCTTGAGCCCCAGCGATTATTTTACGCTGCTCTGAGCCAGTAACTTTTCAGCATCTTTTTCTTTTTCTCATATACCACAATTTGACAACGCACCCCCTCAGAAGATGCACAAAAAAAGAAAAGACTACAACGGAAAATAAGTTAAGTAAACAACCCCGCACTGTTTTCAAAATTGAACAAGAAGAATGCAATATTGTTTAAATTGTACCAAAAATATTTAATCAAGGAAGTGGACAGTGCCTGATCTGGAAATACAGTAGGTCACACGGGCCGCAAGATGTTCTTTATATGAACATACCAGATCAAACGCATAGTTGTGTGATCTAAAACCATATCGATAACATTTAAGACTATGAACAAAGTTTTAAAGTATACAGATTATGGTGGAGATTTGCAAGAAGACAGAAAGGCGGGGAAATGCACAAGCAAAAGAACTGAGAGAAATAGAAATGCAGGATATATGAAAACAGTGACGGATAGAAATAGGAGAAAAACAGAGGTGTGTCCAATTTTTAGAAGTAGTGATGCATTCACTTATCATTCTTACACACACACAAGATAGGGGAAGCGTGAGAGGTGACGACATAGAGTTGATCAAAATATGGATGAAACGCTGACAGAGAGAGAGAGAGAGAGAGAGAGAAAGAAAATAAAGGCATGAAATTAAAACAAAAGGCAGAATGATAGAGTTTGCAGTACATGTACAGCAAACGTAAAAGAGCAGGAGACGTGAATAAAAAGAGCGAAAGTGAACGGGAAGAAAGGGCAAAACTAAAAAGAACGCGACAGAGAGAGCGAGTGGTGAGATTAGAATAAAGATTCGGCAGAAGTGAAAGAGAAGGAAGAAAATAAAAACAAACAAAGAGCAAGAGAGAATGAGAAAGAAAGAAAATGCTCCCTTTTTTTTCTTTTGAGTGGAGGTTTAACCACCACCGTGAGCAACTCAATGAACTATAAGCAGTCGTCCGTCCCTAATTTAGAGTCACTGGTTCCAGGGAAGGGAAACAACCAGTGCCGTAAGACAACACAACATCCATGCCTCACCGGGATTCGAACCCGGACCCCTTTCGGACGAATGATCAGAGGCCACTGCGCCACCGGGGGCGGCAATGTGTGATAGCACAGAAAACATATACAGATGAGGCTAAAACTTAAGAGAGAAAGAAAATCGAATGAAGAAATCAGAGATTGAGATAAAAACTGGGAGAGGAAAAGAATGAGCTAATAAATACAGCAACAGATTAAATTAAAAACTGAGAGATGATGGGGGAAGTGAGTGATTTGAATGAAAAGAGAAAGATGAATAGAATAGCATAACAACATATTTAGAGAGCTAGAGATCAAGATGAAGAGAGAGATAGGGAGAGAGGGAATATAAGATAATATTTAGAGATTGAGAAATTAGAACAAAAAAAGCCAGAACATAGAGGGAGAGAACAGGGCAGATATTCAGAGAGAGAGAGAGAGAGATTACGACAAGTGTGGATAGAGAAAGAAAGGTGAAGATAAGAATGCACAATGAGTGATTCAGAAAGCGTTCAGTAAGTTTTAAATCAGTAGAATGCAAACACACATGAATGTGGACAGCGTTTGGCATTATCGCATTACATCTGGTCGTACAAAAACGACGAGAGCCGCCCCGGTGGCTTAGTGGTCTAAGGCGATGGCCTCTGATCATTCGTCCGAAAGGGGTCCGGGTTCGAATCCCGGTGAGGCATGGATGTTGTGTTTGTCTTACGGTACTGGCTCTCTCCCTTCCCTGGAACCAGTTACCCTAAATTAGGGACGGGCGACTGCTTATAGCCCATTGAGTTGCTCACGGTGGTCGTTAAACCTCCAATAAAAAAAAAAAAAAAAAACGACGAGGCAGCAGGCGGTTAACAGTTGTTGGTGTCCAACATGTGGGGTTGTTACGTCAGTAAGGCAGAGCAAAAAATTCAGGAATGTGAAGCACCAAATGGTAACTGGATTTTTAACAACAGAAGGAATTGTGCAGGCCAATCAGCATATAATTTAGAGATTATGGATATTCTGTACCATTCTATATCATGCTGAAAGGTCTATATTTCTTCTGAAAACGTTTAATAGACGATGCAGAGCTGCCAAAAGTTACTGAGAGAGGCACATTTTGCAGGATACGATAAAGCCTGTGAAATTATTTCTTTTATTTACCAGAGGCTAACACACACTGTAAAAAAAAGTGGTGTGAAAAAGTTACATAACATGCAGAAAAGTTGCAGGTTAGCGTCCGTCTTTTAACGAAATTTTCGTTTTTAAGTTTCCTAACTTCAGTATTTTGACAGAATTTTCGTACTCACTAATATACCGTTTATTTCAGAAAAGTCAGTTTCTGGTTTTTCCGAATTTATACAGAAATTTCGCAAAATCTTCAATATTAACTTTTTCAGATCCCTTCTATTTACACCTCGTGGGGATCGAACAGACTTCGTTCGGCTTCGCCTGAGACGCGCGTACTACCGCTGAGCCAGAAAAACATGTTAAGCACTGTCACGTATCAGGTAAAACTCGAATCGAGGAAGGTGATTTCTTTTTTTTTTTTTTTTTCTATTAAACCGGGTGAATTAGTAATTTTATTTTCTGTTGGAGCTCGTTATATTTCTGAATAGGTAAAATTGTGCGATGTTTGTGACAATTTTACTTTTTTCTGTAGGAGGACCTACAAATTACGCATTTCTTTCATCGTGATTTTTCGAAGCAACAGAATGATTTGGAGTTTGAGATTTTTTTCAACTGACAATAACTTTCAATTATCTTTCCGAAAAGATGCAGTGAAGTACTTTATAATATTATTTAACAAATCTCCTAAATGTAAAATTTACTCTTGATAGCTATAATAGCTTTTGTCTTAAGGGGTCCACAGACTGATACATGGACATTGAACAATCACCTGTACAATAATTTTAGTACCAGGTTTCTTACGGTAACACGAAATGGAGGAGAGAAGAAGAAATATCCGGTGCCACAGTAACAAAAATTTGATGCCATATCCACAATATCCGAACTCGCTACAGAAATTCAAAATCACATCCTCCGACAGACGACTGAAATTTAATAGTTAATCAAATCTCAAGTATGCCTGAGAATCGCTCCTTTTCGACAGAAATTTTCCGTCATATGGTACATATATGCTCAGCTGAGGATTCCTTACAGAAAGAGCTTGATTTTCTTAAACGAACTGCAGTACACCGAGGACATAGCCCTTCCGTGATGGAAAAAGCAACCCCAAAATTTAGGAAACCGAAGCCTGTCTGCTCGCTCACGCCAGTACGAACGAATTGGGCAGTTATCCGGATCATTTGATCCTCAGATTTGCTTCAGAATTTCAAAAATTCTCAAAAGTTTTACTTTCAAAATTATTTTCAAACGCATAAACAAGATGAATTTTTACGGATCAAAAGACTATGTCCAAGACATAAATTCCTGGGGAATTTATCAGATACCTTGTGAATGTGGACTTTCATATATAGGACAGACCCGCAGGGCTTTAAGTTTCCGTGTGAAGGAACACAAGAATTACGTACGGAACTATGAACTGAAGAAATCATCAATAGCCCAACATTGTCAAGAAAATAACCATACATTTTTATTTGGAAACGCTATTCTTATTGATAAAATTGATTCGACTAACAAGCTTAATGTATTAGAAGCTTTTCACATATACCGAAATTCTTCACGACTTGTCAACGACATGACGTCTACGCCATTTCTTTCAAGCGCGTGGAAACAACTCATCAAAATCCGTGACCGTCAGAACTCTGATGATGTCACAATGATTTGAATGTTTACGCTCCATTTGTCCTGATGATGCTGAGCCAAACGCTCTGCGAAACTATAGTCGATGTTAATAAAACATTTAATTGTGAATAAACGTTGATAATTTATTCTAAATCAACATCACAAGTGTGTAGTCTTGAATTATATATAAATTAGACAGTAACTCAGAAAGGTGGACAGTGATAGAGAAAAAGAGATTACTATAAAACCAGGTAGGAAAAGAGCTTAGGAATGAGACGGAGAGTTATATACAAGGCTTCGTACACATCTAGAGAAAATAAATTCCAGGGCTTTTCTAGGGGTGTATTCCAGGAGTTCTTCCAAAAATTCCAGGAGCTTAAATTTTTGCTAGAATCATAGTATTTTGTTATAAATTTTTCAAATTGGGTTGAAATTTACTATACATTTAGAATTCTTAAGAAATCTTATGGGTTCCGTTGTAACAGAACGTATTTCAGTGTGTGTTACATCTTCAATGTAGTTACAAAATTTCACCGTATAAAAATTGTTCTGTATAAAACTTACATGCAACAATCTGGAACTTAGCACAATGAAAATAATACAAAACAATTTGGCAATTGCACTGAAGATTTTCTATTTCACAGTCATCTATTCTCACGCACATTGGTGGCAGGGAAGCCAGATATCAATCTCCAAAAGGGAGGAAAGCACTTGCTAGAAGAAACGGCTACCTTGGACTCGACGGGAAGGTTTCCACTCACTGTTATAACTCCAGCTGCACACAACTAGTAAACCACACACAAAGGTCGCTGGAAATGTGGCACTCAAACATCTTGTACTGAAGCATCACATGACATGAAAAAGATGACGTCACGTCTTCACAACCCATGGAAGGAAATGATGGCATCGCGAGCAGACGCCGCTTGGAGTGAGAACGAAGTGACGCAATCAATCCAAACAATTCGGATATAATTATTTTATTTTTTTGTTTCAATGCAAGAAAAAAATTAGGAGTACAGAAATTTTCAAAAGATATGAAAAATCAAGGATTTTCCAGGCCTGGAAAAAAGGAAATCGAATTCCAGATCTTTTCCAGGATTCCAGAAGTCGGCGAACGCTGTATATATTGATTGAAACTTAAATGCAATACATATAAAAAATAAATACATTATAATACATTAAAAAAAATCGAGACGAAAACAGAATTTCGAAAAAGACAGTGATAAGTATGTCTAAAGAGTAAGGAGGAGTTGGCACAGTGGGACTTACGTCAGGGCAAGAGGACCACCTCCCCCCAAAGTGTTTCATTTTTTTATGCTTTTGGTTAAAATGCGACGTAAAATAGAAACAAATGCTTTAATTTAATAAAATGCATCAACTGATATAAGAAAAAATGCTTTAATTTAATAAAATGCATCAACGTATATAAGAAAAAATGCTTTAATTTAATAAAATGCATCAACGTATATAAGAAAAAATGCTTTAATTTAATAAAATGCGTCAACTTATATAAAAAAAAATACTTCAATTTTTTTTTCTCCCATTTTTCATTAACTTTTATTTTGTTCTGATGGATTTCAAAACCTTCCATTTTTCGTCGACCTCCAACATAAAAAATTCTATACACGCCCCAGCATCAAGCATATAGATAAGAAAGAAAGTAGAACGGAAGAGACATTGACATATTCCAGAAATATGGCTAAGAGTAAGGTGTATACCGAATAAGACAGGTAGTCACCAAGAAGCAGCGAAATGACACAGTGAGAGAATGAGAGAGAGAGAAAGAGAGGGATAATATTAGTTTAGACGTACTCACGTGCTAGCCATGAATCAGATGTTCACTTCTAAAGCGAGGACCATGTGCCTCTTATCACACTTAAATGGTCCCCTTATCAAAAATATCTGCTCGTTCAAGCAGTTATCAAGATCATTAATATGCGCACCTGAGTGCCCGGGATGTTAAATTCAAAAGCCAAACGTGGAACGTGATCAGCAAATTATTAATCTTAGTTCTTTCCTTAAGCACTATGCCTTGAGTAATTTTTTTTTCTTTTTTCCTGAGAACATGCCAGTTCTCAGAAAAGCTTATCTCGCTTTCTATATCACTTCCAGGGTACACGTACAGATAACACACACAGACACACACACACGGTTCGTGGTCAAAAAAAATTTACAGTTGCCATAAACAAACAAATTCTAATACAACATGGTTTCATGGGCGCCCGTAGCTTAGCTTTCAGGAGGGGCAAACAGAAATTGTAACTACGAATTACCAAACCCATCCGCAGCGTCGCGCCTAATGTAAAATATCTTAATTTTAAGAATGGAGACAGTCCAATTAATTTTTAATTTTCTAATAACAAAAGTTGAGTAGTGTCAATAGTACATGATCTACTAAGCTCAGAATTGTCATTAAAAAGGTGAAAAGAAAAGAAAACCATAAACTTAGCCCGGTTTGTCGATGAACTGTTCTGTCCGCTAGGATTCTCAAGCCTCATTTTCGCCTCCGTCGAACTTGATAAGAGAATTTTCCGGTTTGACTCGACAAATCTAACATTTCTTTTTTTACATGACTTTGTGATGAGTGATAAATAACTTGTTTACAGTTCAAGCAGTTCAAAACAGTTTTAAACAAAAGCGAGAAAATGGCAGCGCACTTCTTTGTTTTATTATCCTCATTGCGAGAAGTGTGCGGGAATGAAACTCTTAAATGTACAAGCCCCGAAAATAAACGAATTTTCAATTATTACGTAAGGAGTGTCAGCTGGTCATCGAGTACGAATTGTGAAAAGTTGCCGAAAGATACGTTACAAAGTAAATGCCATTGCAATGAAAATGCCGTTGCTTGGATTAAGTTCTCTCACTTACACGAGGGTTGTACAGAAAGTAATGCAAAAGTGGGAATACATTTTTTATTAACTGACAGAGGTCGTTCAAAGTGCACTTGTTGGTAGTTTTCCTCTATAGTGACCCTTCTTCTTTATTGCAGGTAAATAATGGATTCCAAGCGGAAGCATTATTTACCTGCAATAAAGAAGAAGGCCATTGAGTTATAGACGAAGAAAGGGTGCAAGATATCCCCTGACCACAAAAGTTTAAAAGGGGGAGCATAAAGATTACCGTTTCCGGGCCTATATTGAGAACTCCAAACGAATTTCGCGAAAACGTTCCATGTAAGCCAAGCGAGAATTGTACTTTATTTATTTTTTTTTTATTGGAGGTTTAACGACCACCGTGAGCAACTCAATGGGCTATAAGCAGTCGCCCGTCCCTAATTTAGGTCACTGGCTCCCGGGAAAGGAGAGAGCCAGTGCCGTAAGACAAACGCAACATCCATTCCTCACTGGGATTCGAACCCAGACCCCTTACGGACGAATGATCAGAGGCCATCGCTTAGACCACTGCGCCACCGGGGCGGCTACTTTAATTTGAAGAAATAAATTGCCGAGGATCCGAGGTACACTTGGTATAGGGGGAGCTCTATCCCCAACTTCCGTAATATTAGATTCTGGGCCACTGGAGTCTGTCAGTGTATCCAGGCTGTTCCCCTTCAAGCGTCCGCGAGCTTTTGGGGGATTCCCCAAAATGTTAAAATGGACGTAGAGCTGTAAACATTATGAGAACCATGCTTTACATAATGATTCTGTACACGACCACAAATTTTCAGGAGGGTGAGATGAATTCACACTCCCCCAAGTTTCTAAGAGCGCAGACAAGTGTTCAAGGCAAGGGATTTGCTCGCAATTTCTATGCTTTATGTTGTGTTTAATGGCAAACTATGTATGACCTTCCCCCCTTCCTCAGAAATTTGGTGAAGCCTGTGAAAGGGATACGAGATGCTTCGTTTGGATGGCTCCACCTCAATTTCCGTAATTTTATATTCTGGACCTCTAGAGTCGGTCAGTGTATCTTCGATGTTACCCCTTAATAGCTCTTAGAAACTGGGAGGGGTGGGGGGTACCCTACCCTCCTGAAAATTTGGGTCCGTGTACAGAACCATTATATAAAGCATGGTACTAATGTTTACAGCTCTACGTCCATTTTAACATTTTGGGGGAAGCCCTCCCCCAACCAAGTGTACCTCGGAAATTTATTTCTTCAAATTAAAGTACAATTCTCGCTTGGCTTACATGAAACGTTTTCGCGAAATTCGTTTGGAGTTCCCAATTCAGTTCTCAATGTAGGCCCAGAAACGGCAATCTTAATAGACCCCCCCCCCCCAACTTTGAACTTTTGTAGCCAAGTTGCTCAAAGATGTGTGGCAGGGTTGCCGGTAAATTGCCACACCGGAACACTGCCACACATCAGTGTTCCTGTGTGGCAGTTTGCAGTGAACCGTTTCTTCTGGTGGTATTTTTTCCGCTTTTCAGTTTTCAGGGGTATTTTTAAATACATCCGGCACGAATCATCAGAGAGTGGATGAAGTAATTCGCGCGGAGAGACGAGTCACAATCCGTGAGCTTGTTGCACAACTGGACAGTGATAACAATGCCATACAAAAGATGGCGGGAGACTTAGGGTATCGGAAAGTGTGTTCAAAGAGAGTACCTCGGCAGTTGACACCCGATTTGAAGGAGAGAAGGGGTGGAAGTGTGCTCTGATCTGCTGGAAGCGTTTGAAGCCAATGAAGACGCGTTTTATTTTTTTATTTTAATTTTTTTCCCGATCTGGCGACAGGGGATGAAACGTGGGCGTAGCTTTGCGATCCGGAAACGGAGGATCAATCCATGGAATGACGTCACACCTCTTCACCAAGGCCTAAGACGTTCAAGAGCCAGCAATCAGCACAAAAAGTCATGGCGACTGTGTTTTGGGATGACAGTGGTGTCATGCTCCTCGATTTTCTGGAACATGACCGTACCGTGACCAGCGAGCGGTACATTGAGACACTCAAGAAGCTTGGAGAAGCCATAAGGAGGAAGAGACAGAACCAGAATCTGAAAAGGATCCACATTCACCATCCATGACAATGACAGACCACACACATCTTTGGCAACAAATCAAGCGATCAGCAAATTAGGCTGGTCAGTGGTCCCCCCATTCACCTTACATCCCAGATCTGGCGCCCTCCGACTTCCACTGTTCAGTCCAATGAAGGACAGTTTCCGGGACAACGATTTGATGACACAGAGGAGGTGAAAGTGGCTGTGAAGAAGTGGGTACAACAACAGTCCACACCTGAATTTTTTCAAAGGGAATTCGAGAGTTGGGTTTAACGAAGGCCCAGATGCATCGCTTGTGGTGGTGACTATGTTGAGTAGTACCTTTGTATAAAGAAAGAATTACTCTACCAACATGTGCAATTTGAACGACCTCTGTCGGTTAATGAAAAAGTTATGCCAACTTTTGCATTACTTTCGCTACAACTCTCGTATAAACCTGATATTTTAAAGTGTGACTTAAAATTTGTAAAAGATAAAAAAAAAAAAAAAATAGGAGGTATAAATTACTTTAATTTTTTTTTTTTTTTTCTTTTTTTTCCCATTCGCAGTGAGCACTCTCCTGTGGAATATAATACCTGGTTTCTAAGTTAAAGCTAGGTGGGCCGCGCTTCAAAAAAGCTTGGGAAACCCAGTTCTAAATAATAGTTTTAGCAAGCGATGAACTCCCCCCACACAGGTAGATAGGAAACCTTCAAAGCGAATGATGCTTCTGCGACGTTACGGGGCGTATACAAACGGTATAAATGACAGCTCCCCCTCCACCCTTCCCCTGAGGGAGCATTCAAACGAGTTTAGGACAAATGGCCACATACACTTTACGGGGCCGAATAAAAATTGCACTTTCTTGGTCACCTCTTGCATAACAAAAACATATTTGCGCGTAAATCTAACGCGCGCGATAAACGCCATTTTCACTTATAAAACAAAAAAACCCTAACGCTTTTGTGATCATCCTACTTGAAGTGGACAGGAAGAAATAAAAAGAGCAAATTTTATACGTCTCCCTATAAAGCATTTGCCCATCCCCGACGACAATCATCAAAGATGAATCGGGGCTTGAAAAATATCTGAAAAGTTACATGCCCAGATAGATGGTCATGTGCAGAAATTGTTTTACCTGCCCAAGTAGTAAAACCTGGATGCCCAGGAAAATTTATTTTTAAAGATAACAAATCAGACCCCCCCCCCTTTTTTTTTTTTTTTTGAAGCTTTTAATCCAAGAAACTTTTTTTATATGTTTTGCATATCCGTTTTAAGGTCTGTATTGAAAATGCTCAATGCACAAATGCGTGTATCTCAAGTTTTAAGGTGATTCGTATAAAATGGTATGATCATGAAATTGGTATTTGAGAAATTTAGTGACTGCCATGTTCCTGTTGTTGAAGTTTTCGCCCTTTGTCACTAAACACCGGAGGCTAGTTCCATCAGATCCTGAATCTGATTGCTGACCATAAACAACATTTAAAGCAAAACTACATGCGGTTCCAATTTCTGGACCTATAGCATAATTGCATTTAAAGAAATGATATTCTTCTATCCTTGGCACTCCGTAACAATAACCCCTACGTCTTCCAGTGATAAGCAGTGAAAATGAAGCACGACATATGTGACGACTGTTTTTTTTTTTTTTTTTTTTTCTTGTAGCGGAAAATTCTATTCTAAACTTTATTATTTTTTAATTTAGTTGCCCGGACCGGTGAACTAGATTTTTTATTTACCTGCCCAGGCCAATAATTTACATGCCCTGGGCTTGGAATTTTTTAAGCCCTGGGAAATGACCTTCCTTTTTGATGCAACTGATACGAATCTAGGTTTTTAAGAAAAATCCTAGGGAAAAAAGCCATGGGAATAAACCCAAGGAAAAGAAAGCCAAGGGAAAAAAAATTTAGGGAAATAAAATCCAAGGAAAAAAAAAGCCAAGGGAAAAAATTTCAGGGAAATAAAATCCAACTTCAAAAAAGATCCACGGGATAAAAAACAGAGAGCCAGGGAAAAAATGCAATGAAAATTTTTATAACACTTAAGCTTCCTAACATGGAAGTGACGCAAAGAAATCAGAAACGCAATTTTATACGACCCCTAAATTTCCTACAAGGTCACCCAACATGGAAGCGGACACAAGAAAATCAAAAATGCAATTTTTGTACGACCCCTTAAATTTCCTACTGGTTAGCCTACATGAAAGTAGCCGTTGGATTTTATTTCCATTGACTTTTTTTCCTTGGCTTTTCTTTCCTTTGGCTTTTTTTCCCTGGATTTTTTTTTTTTTTTTTTTCGTAAATCTTTTTTCCTTGGTTTTTTTCCCCCGGTAACCAATTTATACACGCGTCTTTGGCGTGACAGGTGGAAATTAACTCGAAAACTAGGAATTCTTTGGGTCCCAATCTTCTGTTTACTAGGTTCCATTCTCCCACCTACCAATTTTTCGAGTACAGGTACAAGTTTTCTGAGAAATTTAATTTCACGCAAAAATCATGATTGCTTCAATTTATGAAATAATTTAGGAATCTGAAAAAAATGTATTGGAATAATTAGAAGCCAAGCGATGCAGGTGATATTAAAGTCAGACGGTAAAACTGAACAGAAGGGGATAAAACCAGTAGTAATCACTATGACTAAAAACAACGCAATTACGAAATTTGAAAAATATAAATTCTAATGCAAAAGGAAGAAATTTCTAAACGGAAGAAGCAGCTTTGCTACACAAAATTTTCTGAACAAATTTCACCTGATTCACCAAATTTCAAATTTCAGAATTGAAATTTGATGAAATTTCACCAAATTTCAAATTTCACAAATTTCATTTGTAACTAGTGTTACCTCAATCTTGGATGGGCGCGTTACGAAATAAACTCGTCTCATGTATATCAGGTAGTTTATAAGCTGCTGCTACAGGGAAGTGGTAGTGCCGTATTGTGCCAACATTGGAACAGCTTTCTGCTAAATTATACGACCGCGGATGTGTTCGTTTTATTCTCTACAGTAGTAGCGGCAGTCGATGTGGACTGCCTCAAGGGACAACAACTCAAAAGTCAGGTCCAGGCCACGAAATATGGCTGCCACTAATTGTTACAGAGGCCCAAGGTCGACTAGATGGCAACCGACCACTTGCTCGACCTCTAGCCCCGGGACCCTCGGCGCCAGTCATCTTACTTGCCCTCCCGTTCGCCACTGACGACCCCCTCCCCTCCCCTTCCTTTGCTTGCTTCTCCTCTCGACTCCCTTCTTCATATTTTTTTTTCTTTTTCCTTTTTCTACTGCGCATTTCTTTCAGAGATTAGAATGTCAGTTCTTTCCTCTGTCCTTCAACGCACAGTCTCTGTTTCTCTTTATCCATCTTAGAAATCAGGAAAGAGAAAAAAAGAAAAAAGAAAAACCCACGAAGGATAGAAAATCAGCAGACATCATGCCGCTCCTACGACTGTCGTTCACTTGAGGAGGATGTTTCACAATTTGTTTAAAAGCTGGCAAAACTGATGGAACACCTGATCCAGTAGCAGAAACTCTTAACCTCTACTTGTTATGTGCACTGGTGTCACACGCGAAACCTTTGACCTAGAACAGGATCATCCATTCTGATTCAAATCTGTTGATTGCACTGATTTAAATCTAATGATTCATTGGTAAAGACACTTAACCTCATCACTGAGGACCCTTAACCTCAACACGTCGTGTCCGTAATACGTTGGCCGCATTATTGGAAACCTTTGACATGGAAGGGTGTGATCCTTTTTATGTAGTAGTAGTAGTAGTAGTTTAAACCTGCTCATTTCACCGATTTTAATCTATTAATAACTTACCGGTAAGAACCCTCAATCACACCGGGAACACGTATCACATGCTAACGTTCGAAGCTACTTAAATCCAGTTACTATTTAAAGTCTATGATCAATTAGTCCACAGCGTAAAGATTATTTATTGGGAATGATTATCTGCGACTTTTACATTGGGGGAACTATCACAGAATACTGATTGATATTTTTTTTCCCACGCACATTTAATAAAACTCATGAATTTGCTTTGATAATAAATGCTAGTACAGTTTGATGCACGGCAATACCCATGTTTTTGAGGAGAAAAGATCTATTCGGTAGATTTCAAAATGATGTGTTGATATTCCATCGCGGAAGCGGGTTTTCCAAAGCATCTGTTCAAGAACATTAACGAGCATGATCATTTCTTGTAATATCGCAGTGATACGCCGTTTAGCATCTGAAAGGACCAAATTTCTAACAATTTCGCTCGTAGAATTCGTGCGTTTCTATGAGAATTCTACGTTTTTACGAAATTTGTCTGAAGCTCCCAATTCAATTCTCAATATAAGCCAAGAAACGGCACTCTTTAACCCCCCCCCACCCCTCCTGAACTTTTGTAGCCAGTTGCCCTAAACTGGTATGAACCGGCATGAAAATTCAGACAAACAAAAGAGCTCCTTCCCATCGTTAGGCACCTCCGAAAACTGCCATACAAAATTCAGAAACTTGGAAAACTGCCACTCAAAGTGTTCTCGAAGGAACAGCAATTTATGCCCGGCCCCCTTAATGAAAAACATGTGGCAGTTTTCCAAGTTGCTGAAAGACGTGTGGCAGTTTTCCTGTGTGGCGGTTTTCCGGCAACCAGACATACCACACCGAATTTTAACCAGTCCTAAAAAACGAAAACTTTTAACAACAGTATACGGTCGCCCTCAACTGGATAACGGATAGGATTCGGGTAAAGTGCTACACCAGTAAACTGTTACCCGTATGTCCTCCGGAATATCGTGTAACATTGGAGGACCATGATTTCGTAGGTATGAATTTCGGAAAGGGGGCCTACAAATTAGTAAGTGTGGGAAAGCAATATATTCACCAAATAATTCCTACGGTATCGCATAGTACGAGGAAATAGTTAAACGAGGAAGAGTAGTTACCAAGTAAACAATTTAGAGAGCGCGGGAATTGGGAAAGAAAATCCGAGAAGCATAATGTGGACAGGCGTTCTAAGAGGATAATTATAATACCTATTTCATAATTTTTCTAAGACCTGGCTGAGCAGATTTCTTTCTTGAGGAGGAAATTCCTTATTTTTTTCATCATTCTTTTGAATTGTTTTTTTATTTTATTTTGTGTTCCCCGAGCTCTCCGGAAATTCCAGTAAGAATACGCACGAAACACACCCCTAGGTTAGTAAAGAGAAAACTCGGAGGTTTTAGCAAGCAACGCTACGAGAATGAAATGCTCGCAATCACAGGTGGGGGCCAATTTACTGGACCTTTCGCTATTAACGAAGTCACGTTTTACGCACGCTAGCGGGCAACGAACGAGGGCATATTTCTCGTAGTGGGCGTAACTGGTTGACACCAACAGAAAGAGTCATACAGGAAGCGTACGTGAAAATTCTAAGGCAGCGCGGACATCCCGCGGAGCAGTTGACAAGATAAAGGAATATTCATCTTCAAGAAAACTCGATGTTCTCAAGCCTTTGCCAACGAATCGGAGGGATTCCCATACAGGGATGTAAACCAATGCCGAAGCGAGGAAAAGCGGCCCAACCAATAAGGGGAGAACCATTTGGGTAGGACAGGAACACCCCCGAACCCCTTAAACATAGACGAGAGAAAAAGTTTTTTTTAGGCGGAGATGATTTGGAGAGAACACGGGATGGAATGATGACTGCTATTTCTGGGTGAACGCAGAGAGGAAAGATGGACTCTAGATGAATCCTGGGCAGAATATCGCAGAAAGAATTAAGTTAGGAGTTTTCCTGGGAGGACGCTCAAAATTGAGCAAGATGATTTCCAGGTGAAGGGAAGTATGATGTTTTCCCTGAGAGGTTTTTACGCAAATTTTGGGTGAAGCATCGAGTGATCTTATGCGGGCAGTGTGCATTCAGCAGGACCGGATGAGGTCCCAACCATAGACTTTATACCTATAAGTAATACCGGACGACAACGAAATAGATGAAAAGAAAAAGAATTTGGTGAGAAAAATTTCATAATTCCCAATATCTCGTTAGCATGATCATGATTTTGTCTCCTATACATCCTCGGTAGAAAAGATAATTTTAATCTCTTGCAAGTGCTGAATAACATAATGTGTCTTATATTTTGCGGAAGGTGAACTTTAAAATATGATTGCGAATATCAAAAAGCATAATGAACTTAAAATATATTTTGGTTTAAATTAATAGAAATCTCCACCGATCAGTGTAATAGATTTTAAGGAAACACAAATGAAAATAAATTCTGTATTTTATAATGAAATTTACCCGAGTTTCTCAAATCTTTGAAAATTCAAAATAAGTGAATCTTTGTTTATTTTAACCTGAATAATTAAGTAGAACAATCGTAAAGTTTTGGTAGAGTAACAACTCCAAGATTTTAAGAAGAAAATAACTTTTAACATTTAGCAAACCCAGTCGCAGGAAAATAAAAGGTCCAAATCTGACATGAGTTTATTAAATTTCAAGCGGCATATGGAGGAATATGGGTTTCCCATGTTCTCCCATATGAAACACAACGCAATGCACCCGTCAACCCTGAACTTGGAGACCCTCCATTAGGGAACCCAACTTCACGGTAGACACCCATAGGCGGAAGATAATAGAGAGTAAAGAGTTACGAAAATTAACGGCCTTCTTAATAATTAATCCCACTGCAGCGAATAGGACGCAGCAGATGGTTCGCCCTCACATCGAGTAGGGGGTGGTAATATAAAACTGGTGCCGTGAGGATGTGTGCGATCAAAACAATTTGACGCACTGACAAAACAATCGCTAGACTGGCCCGGCATCACAGGCTGTCAGCCGTCCGACAGTGGGTCCACGTCATGCTGGATCATTGACTCGCAACATTGCCATTTCTTTCGAATATGGCTGGAAGCAGATTTCCTGCGAGCATACGACGTACGCAGAATAGTATCGATGCAGTGTAGTTATCAGCTACTAATTCAACAGCACAACAACGACACCGTAGAGACTCTGACGGTTAAGAACCAAGCCACGACCTCTACGGGCATCACAGTTCAAGTAGTCGGATCACTGGACCAGCCTACACAAATCGTGAACACACATCTGATCTCTCGAGTGGAAACCCTCAAGAGAGTTATATTGAAAGGGCAAGCTTACCTTCACGACCGATGAAAGGACATATCGGCGATACGCAGAGCAACGAATCGATGTCGAAAAATTTTATCTTCGACGAAAGCATGTTTTCTTGTAGCTATTATGAGGACTCTATGAAATGCCACCGACAACAGTCGTATTTACTGAGTATGATAGAACAAAAAAGAGCGCCTTACCAATGGCATCAGCATGGCATCAACTGAAGGTTGACGGAAATAGCCAACTTGTTTCGGAACTGTTACACTCAGCCCCTATAGTGGTAAATCTTCAATTCCAGAAGTACAAGTACTCGATCGAAACCAGAACTGTCTGCCCAAAATTCACGGAGGCAGAAATCAAGGTAACAGGCTGTTTTGCATGCGAGCCCTTGGCTACGGTAGAGATCGAAGCTTTCTCATCGTGCGCAGCCGGGATTGTGGACGTTCACTTCGAAAAACTCACGGTGCACTCTCGTTCGGTAAAACTACAGACGGAAAGACGAACGATCAAGATAAATCTAAAGACGGACGCTAAGTGCCACAGCGAAAAACTCTGCTTAAAGGCCCGAACCGTTACCGCTTGTACCACTTTAGACTTTTGCTTAGAACAACCTTCAGTTCAGCTGACTTATCCTAATATCTCCAGCGCATACTGGCAACCAGCAGGCCCACCCGAATGGAGCAGTGGGCTACTGTTCAACGCCTTCGGCACTTCCCTGTTCGGAGCTTTCAAAATAATCGCAGCCGGAGCCGCTGCGGTAATAATAATTTTGTTTATCGCTTCGTCGGTCATCACTTGCTGCAGGCGGTAAATGTTACCGGGAACTATTCCTCGGCGTAATGGTACGGCACCCTTATGAACTGAACGTGGAGATGGTGTTAGCCTACATCACTCCCGTCTGGGAGGCTGATCTCCAAAGGAACTCTGAGAAACTAGCTGAGTGCTTAAGAGATGGGAACGCCCAAAACCGAAACCATATCGCCCAACGGAGGCGCGTACCCGAGCAAATATTGTGTGTCGCCGAGAAGACGGCGGCTGAAGAAATCTGTCACTATCGGAAAGAATTCATATATATATATATATATATACAGTGCATATGTTATCTGTCAATGTCAAACTTAGAATTAGATTCGGTGGAGGAATTTAATATTTATTGAACATTGTTATAATAATCTTACTCGTAGTTTTATGCTTATTGTATGTGCTTATAATTACATTATGTATCATATATGCGCATAAGTTTTCGCAAATGATTGTAATTCATCGCATGTTGAAATGAGCGAAAACGAGCAGCCTTGCAAGAAGAGGAAGGAATCCACAGCACCTAACTTTGGGGGACAAAGCTCTTCAACCCTATGGGAGAGGAGATAATGTTACCCGTATGTCCTCCGGAATATCGTGTAACATTGGAGGACCATGATTTCGTAGGTATGAATTTCGGAAAGGGGGCCTACAAATTAGTAAGTGTGGGAAAGCAATATATTCACCAAATAATTCCTACGGTATCGCATAGTACGAGGAAATAGTTAAACGAGGAAGAGTAGTTACCAAGTAAACAATTTAGAGAGCGCGGGAATTGGGAAAGAAAATCCGAGAAGCATAATGTGGACAGGCGTTCTAAGAGGATAATTATAATACCTATTTCATAATTTTTCTAAGACCTGGCTGAGCAGATTTCTTTCTTGAGGAGGAAATTCCTTATTTTTTTTCATCATTCTTTTGAATTGTTTTTTATTTTATTTTGTGTTCCCCGAGCTCTCCGGAAATTCCAGTAAGAATACGCACGAAACACACCCCTAGGTTAGTAAAGAGAAAACTCGGAGGTTTTAGCAAGCAACGCTACGAGAATGAAATGCTCGCAATCACAGGTGGGGGCCAATTTACTGGACCTTTCGCTATTAACGAAGTCACGTTTTACGCACGCTAGCGGGCAACGAACAGGGCATATTTCTCGTAGTGGGCGTAACTGGTTGACACCAACAGAAAGAGTCATACAGGAAGCGTACGTGAAAATTCTAAGGCAGCGCGGACATCCCGCGGAGCAGTTGACAAGATAAAGGAATATTCATCTTCAAGAAAACTCGATGTTCTCAAGCCTTTGCCAACGAATCGGAGGGATTCCCATACAGGGATGTAAACCAATGCCGAAGCGAGGAAAAGCGGCCCAACCAATAAGGGGAGAACCATTTGGGTAGGACAGGAACACCCCCGAACCCCTTAAACATAGACGAGAGAAAAAGTTTTTTTTTAGGCGGAGATGATTTGGAGAGAACACGGGATGGAATGATGACTGCTATTTCTGGGTGAACGCAGAGAGGAAAGATGGACTCTAGATGAATCCTGGGCAGAATATCGCAGAAAGAATTAAGTTAGGAGTTTTCCTGGGAGGACGCTCAAAATTGAGCAAGATGATTTCCAGGTGAAGGGAAGTATGATGTTTTCCCTGAGAGGTTTTTACGCAAATTTTGGGTGAAGCATCGAGTGATCTTATGCGGGCAGTGTGCATTCAGCAGGACCGGATGAGGTCCCAACCATAGACTTTATACCTATAAGTAATACCGGACGACAACGAAATAGATGAAAAGAAAAGAATTTGGTGAGAAAAATTTCATAATTCCCAATATCTCGTTAGCATGATCATGATTTTGTCTCCTATACATCCTCGGTAGAAAAGATAATTTTAATCTCTTGCAAGTGCTGAATAACATAATGTGTCTTATATTTTGCGGAAGGTGAACTTTAAAATATGATTGCGAATATCAAAAAGCATAATGAACTTAAAATATATTTTGGTTTAAATTAATAGAAATCTCCACCGATCAGTGTAATAGATTTTAAGGAAACACAAATGAAAATAAATTCTGTATTTTATAATGAAATTTACCCGAGTTTCTCAAATCTTTGAAAATTCAAAATAAGTGAATCTTTGTTTATTTTAACCTGAATAATTAAGTAGAACAATCGTAAAGTTTTGGTAGAGTAACAACTCCAAGATTTTAAGAAGAAAATAACTTTTAACATTTAGCAAACCCAGTCGCAGGAAAATAAAAGGTCCAAATCTGACATGAGTTTATTAAATTTCAAGCGGCATATGGAGGAATATGGGTTTCCCATGTTCTCCCATATGAAACACAACGCAATGCACCCGTCAACCCTGAACTTGGAGACCCTCCATTAGGGAACCCAACTTCACGGTAGACACCCATAGGCGGAAGATAATAGAGAGTAAAGAGTTACGAAAATTAACGGCCTTCTTAATAATTAATCCCACTGCAGCGAATAGGACGCAGCAGATGGTTCGCCCTCACATCGAGTAGGGGGTGGTAATAAAACTCCTACATTATCTTCTACCGATAGGAAAACTACTACACCGAAAAGTCCAACGCTGGTAAATTCCAACACCTTTTCGTATCAGGGACTTGACACGTTACATGTTGTTCAAAGATCTTGTCAAAGTGTACGAGCTTTTCTAGTGGCATAAAACGATTTGTAGGAGTTTTCGTAGGGACATATCAGTAGCGTATCAGAACAGACAAAGTCACCGCACTTTCCACATGTTCTTTGATTAACACACAGCAACCGAAAAATTGTTATCCGCACACCGCTGGGATCCAACCCCAGTTCTCTCGATAACTAGCAGAGTGCCTTACGCTACGGTGGCCAACAATCCACGGCGCTATGTGTGTTTATCTGTCAGCATCTGACTTCACAAATCCGTAGTGATGGGCTCAGCAACTGAGACGTCACCATACGCTACGGTGCCAACAATCCACGGCGCTATGTGTGTTTATCTGTCAGCATCTGACTTCACAAATCCGTAGGGATGGGCTCAGCAACTGAAACGTCACCATACGCTACGGTTCCAACAATCCACCGCGCTATGTGTGTTTGTCTGTCAGCATCTGACTTCACAAATCCGTAGGGATGGGCTCAGCAACTGAGACGTCACCATACGCTACGGTGCCAACAATCCACGGCGCTATGTGTGTTTATCTGTCAGCATCTGACTTCACAAATCCGTAGGGATGGGCTCAGCAACTCAGACGTCACCATACGTACGGCGCCAACAATCCACGGCGCTATGTGTGTTTATCTGTCAGTATCTGACGTCACAAATCCGTAGGGATGGGCTCAGCAACTGAGACGTCTCCATCTGGTGGGGCTTAACGGCACAAGCTATTACATTATAGCTAATACAGTCAAACCTCGATTTAACGAACTTCAAGGGACCAACAGTCTTGCGCGCAAAATCGCGGAATTCGCTAAATCTAGGAAATATTTCGAATAAAACATTCAAATTAAGCTAGTGTTTATAATAGAATACGTAAGCAGCTATGTTCTCTTTCTTTCAGTGACTAACTTTTTTAGTGCTACCTGTGTTCATCAAAACTTGTCCGTAAACGAGCTGTGTTGTTTAATTGAGCTGTAGATTACACACTGAGAAGAAAAAAAAAAAAAAAAAAACGCGATTTGGCGAAGAATTCCAGAGGTTCAGGAATGGGTACGTACGATGTGTGTCCCTGACTTCACGGAGTGATATTTTTCTGTCTGTAGCTGAAAACAAGAATCCCCAGGGTACTCTAGGTTTCCTTCTTCACACCGCCTTTCTTTTTCCTGCTTCCCACCCATGCACGAAAACGTTGCGCTCCATTGAAACTTATTGGTCATTTGCTTCTCCTGTAAGAAGCTTACGCTTGCTAGTCGGAGGAAAGGCGAACTGATTTATGATTCCGTCAAGCTGTGTCACAGATAGTGTTCTTTGAAACATTGGTTAACTGCATGTGTAAAATTTTTCTGCTAAGCGAAGCTCTCTTTCTAATAGTTGACTTTTTACGTGAAAATGCTGGTTATGATAGTTTGGTGGTTTAAAAAAAGAATGTTCGCTAAATTGAGGAAATATGTTCGTTATATCGGGAAACGCTGATCATTAACTTCGATGTGATTCCGTCTGGACCACAAAAAATGTACGTAAAATCGCGGAATTAGTTAAATCGCAGTCCGTTAAATAGGGGTTTAACTGTAAATCCAAAGGACAAGAGTGGTAGTGAAAATCTTCCAAATACGTAGAGAATGTGTAGAGACAAAGTCCTTGCTCTTTCGGCGGTGTCCGAATAACAATTTTTCGGTTGCTGTGTGTAAATTAGAGAAAACGTGGAAAGAGCGATGACATTTTCTATTCACATTGTCTCCACGTATTTGGATGATTTTCACTATCGCGTATCTAGAAGCTCATCTGGGGGAGAGGGGCTTTGGTCAATAATAATAATAATAATGAGTTTTTGCGGAAGACACACACACACGCACAAATAAGCTTGCAGAGCTTTCCTTCCAGGTTCTGCATGGAATGATTTTTCCAAACCCATTACAAGAAGTTTATTGACAGTTTTATTTTCATTTAAGTGTTTGATTTACGTCATAATCTTTAGGTTAGTTACACAGATTTTGTAAAAACTCAATTTGTAGTTGTTCCCGCTGAACGATAGAGGAATCCAAATACTCCGAGAAGGAATCAAAGTCGCGGGAGGCCGCGTGTGGGTGAAGTTCAGAGAGAAACGGTAACGCACTGGTTATTTAGATGTGTATGAGCTGCGAAGTTCGCGGAGGGAATGCGTCTCTCTAGCAGCAGAGAGCCAGATGGCGAGCTCAGGAAGTGTCTGTAACAGGGGATGGAATGCCATTACTTTCTGTCTCATTCACACTTATAAAAAAAAAAAAAAAAAAACGTACGAATTCGCTTTTGGAAGGAAGGGGTTTTTGGTAATCAGCAGTTTTTAAGGAACTTTAGCACAAAAACACCCCCGGCGATGGTTAAACGGGCGAAGCTCCACCATGATAGCGGATATATAACTATAGAAAAGAATACCACTTGTAAGTAATGGAACATTTTATCTTAGTTCGTGCATGTAGCTAACGCATCGCTTGAAACAATGAATCATATAATTCAGATGACCCAGGTTCAAAACCGATTTTCTTTGTTATACCAAGAACTGTATTTTCAGACGCATACTGATAGCACTCGCAACCAGGGCCGGCCTTTGGCATAGCCGAGCAAGGCGACTGCCCTCGGCTATGCCAAAGGAAATTCCCTTTAAGGCCGTGTAACGTACCAGGAGATGTGACGTACCTGCCAGAAGGACGCACACGACATAAAGGCAGATAGGAATCAGAATAAAATGTCCGCGTAGCTTAATTGGTAGAGCAACTTATTCCGGAATGAGTGGACCCGGGTTCGAGCCCCGGCGCGGATAAAAATGACGGAGAAATTTACTTCGTTATAGCCGACCATGGTTAAAGGCTATGCCAAAGGCAATTCTAGATGCCGCGGATTTTAATCATATATCGATTTTCTGGCACCATCCTATTTGTATTCTGTATTATCTTTATAAATAAATAAAATCACTAAAACGATAAACAGTCGAAGTATGACGCCCTTTCTCTTGTTCCACCAGTTTTTTTGGGGGGGATAGGGGATGCCGCTAAGTGGATCTATATAAAAACGGCCCCTTCCTTCTGTTTTGCAGTGAAGTTTAGTTTCTTTTTCGCCAGCTTCACATATAAAACGGTAATAACAAAGGAGAAATGTGTAGGCAGTAAACAAAACGCAAGACAAAAGTTTCCGGGTTTGAGTGAAAAGCAGAACGTCTGAGAATAGCTAATTTAACCGGATTATAGTCCCCACACTTTTGACCACAGTGGATCGTTTGACTAATGTAATTTTAGCAAATTATAAAAATAATTACACTCTAGGAAAGCATTTTTTTTTCTCGTTTGGTTTTCTACAACAATTGTAAACAGTGTGATTAACGTTAAACCTTAAGTTATGTGCCCAAAAGTTTATGCAGGAATAATCACGAAACAGCAAGCTACAGTGACATTTACAAATAAGCATATTGTAGGCAACATTTGGAGAAGTTCAGAAATTTTCAGGTAAACCTTAAGTTCATATATTCAATAAAAAATTTTGAGTATTTTTTTTAATTTCAGTTTCCTATCATTGAGGGGGAAATGCGTTACTCAAATATGATTGAAAACTGAGAAAAAACCACGGAAAAAAAAAGCCAGGGAAATAAAATCCAATGAACATTTTTATACGACCCCCTAGGATTCCTACATGGAAGTGACGCAAAGAAATCAGAGAAGACATTTTCATATGACCCCTAAATTTCCTACATGGTCACCCAACATGGAAGTGGACACAAGAAAATCAAAAATGTAATTATTGTACAACCTCCTACATTTCTTACATGTTGGTCAACCAACATGGAAGTGGACACAAGAAAAACAAAAATGAAATTTTTATACAACCCCTAGTTGCTCGAACCACCATGGAAGCAAATTATCCTTGTAATCTTATACGACCCCCTAAGATTCTTATTGGTTAGCCTACATGAAAGTAGCCCTTGGATTTTATTTCCATGGACTCATTTTCCTTGGCTTTCCTTTCGTTTGGCTTTTTTTCCCCCTGGAGTATTTTTCCTGGCTTTTTTTTCCGTGGATCTTTTTCCCTTGGATTTTTTTCCCGGTAACCCTTCAGAAATACATGAACTGAAAAGTGTTATTTGCGGGAAGAATCAGAGACCTGTGTCATTTTTTTTTATAACAGAGTCAAGAGAAAAAAAGTTTTACTATGTACAAAATCTCGTAGCATTATGTTAAATGTGTTTTTTATATTTAATAGAGTAAATAATTTAAGTAGTTTTTCTTTTTGTTTTGTGCCACAATTTTTAACTGTTACTTATTTATTTGCTTACTTATGTTCTGTATTTTTGTATTAATATAAATTGGAAAAGGTCATTAGACTCTGTCAGGCCACAAGCATAACAAAGGCCTTCACTCAAATGAATACTGATACTGTCACATGAAAGTTACGTGTTTTGTATGTGTGATCGTGATTCATTTCAAAAAGGCTGGCTGGCCTTTGTTGTCTAGAAGAATAAAATTTACCTAACATATTCAACTTTGGCGCAACTGTTTTGTAATACTTTCTATTGGCAAAAAATTAGGGCAACTATTTCAATTACAACGTGCACGTTTGTGTTACACGCAGTAAAAAGTGTAATAATTTTGGTTTTGCGCAAAATACCTGTAGGTTCCAAAGAATTTTAATTATTAAAACGCCTATAAAGACTAATAAATAATATGAAATTAAACATATAAGTAATTCAGGGCTCATAGATTTTCGCAAAAGGACCTAGAAGAGATTTCTTGCGGGGAGCCCCAAGATTTTCCAGTACACCACTGTGTATTATCAAAAGTTTGCTTAAAAGAAAACCAATATAAAAACACTACTTTGCCTCTCACAAACCTGTTTGTTGGCAGTGTCTAGAGAAGCCTTTACTCAAATGAATGGAGTCTGTATAAGAAACTAATAATATTTGTGTGAAATAAAAAACCATCAGTTTGGACGGGCTGCGTCAGGAGAACCAACATACCCAACACAAGCATAGCAAACGTTTCTAAGATTTTCCATTAAACAAATTGTTCTAAAGTTTTTAAATCGCAAACTGCGAACGAGAGCTGAAACATCGGCACTATTTTCATGGCGCTGAATTGCCCGCTTTTCGAGGAAACCAACTTGATGGTTTTTAAATCTCACATCTGGATAAAATCTTTAAAAACAAAGTTTGATCCTTCGTATTCCGACGGGTTCATTTAATAGAAAAATCTCCAGCTTGGAAATTTGTTACTAATTTTTGTTTATGTCCTAATCGAGGTACGTAGTTCGCCCTTTCATCTACACTATCTCACACAAACTTCAAAGTCTGCCACACACGGTGATTTCCCCTGCTCCCAATTACGAAATATGCCTGTGACGTACTACAAAGATGAAGCACGCGTCAAGACAACAGATTTGCAGCTATACATTCCGTCGGTGTAGCTTAGTTGGTTAGAACAACTGGCTCCGGAGAGAGGATGCGCGGATCCTGTCTCCATCGCCGATAAATTTGTGTTTTCACATGCCAGACAATACTAAACAAGTTAGTAAAATCATGCAATGCATTCATTATGATACGTTTTCCAACATATCAAAAATCATTACTCAAGTTCTGAATATGGCTGTGGAGCAAATCTCCCTCCTGTCAAATTTCCCTCCTGTGTCCTGACCTTTGACCCCATTGCGATGATATTCAACAGAACCGGTTCAGTATATCTCTGGAACAGCATACTAAAGTTTTGTCGCAATAGAAGCATTTTTAGTCAAGTTATGAGGATACTGACTGTGGAACAAATCTCTCTCCTGTGCCCTGACATTCGACCCAAGTTCGATGATATTCAACAGAACCGGTTCAGTAAATCTCTGGAACAGCATACTAAAGTTTTGTAGGAATAGAAGCATTTTTCGTAAAGTTATGAGGATAATTGTTGTGGAATAAATCTCGCTACTGTGTCCTGACTTTTGACCCAAGTTCGATGATATTAAACAGAATTGGCTCAGTATACCTCCGGAACAACATACTAAAGTTTTGTTGCAATAGAAGCATTTTTAGACAAGTTATGAGGATACTGGCTGGGGAACAAATCTCCCTCCTGTGCCCTGACCTTTGACCCCATTTCGATTATATTAAATAAAATGTGTTCAGTATACCTCCGGAACAACATACTAAAGTTTTGTCGCAATAGAAGCACTTCTAGTCAAGCTATAAGGCTAATAGCTGTGGAATAAATCTCGCTCTTGTGTCCTGACCTTTGACCCCATTTCGATTACATTCAACAGAACCGATTAAGTATACCCGGGAACAACATGATAAAGTTTTGTCGCAATCGAAGCATTTTTACGTAAGTTATGACGCATAAGGGCACTGTTGCAGCTTCAAAGTTTCCAAAAGGACTGTAGATTATAGACACCTAGTAAATACCTCAGGGACTGATCTCTTGAGACCGTTTAATCAAACTTTAGTATCTGGTATGTGTAAAGTTGAATAAAGCCATCTTTACACATACATCTTTAAGAATGAATGTCATCTTTAAGATCAATAAGTCATAAGATTTAATTAGTCGGTAAATTTCTACACATCCCCTTATGTCAATAGGATCTTATATACCCTATAAATGTTTTTATCCCTTTAAGACTCCTAAACATCGTTTTATGCCAAACGCTATGCAGTTTTCTTACATATCGTTTTATGCCCCCATAGGAACTCCCACATTTTTACGAAATCTCCGTACGAAATGCAGTTTGTGTACATTCCTCTTACATGAGAAGGTGTAGGAATTTGCCAGTGTAAAAATTTTCCTGGGGTTGAATAAAGCGTAGGACACGGGCAGCGGAAGGTAGGGAACACGAGGGTCCGGACCCCCTGGTATTTTACGACCCCCACCCCCATCCTCCCACTCTGGGGAGTCTTCTACAAAACCGTAAAAATTTGTGGTTCACATATGATTTTACGTTTTTTTTGTTGTTTTTTAATGAAGATTTCGCGGAATCGGTCACCACGTTTCGCAGCTTTCTAGAAAACACTTCAAGGACAATTTTGAAAACTGATTTTGCACAAACAAGTTTAAAAGTTAACTCAACTTTGTGTTCCTCACTTTAAAAAAGATCATTAAAAATTCTCAAGTGGCAATAGGCTGGATATATTGCTAGAACTGATCACCGATGGACAACTGAAATATTAGAATTTAGAATGAATACCAAGAAGAGGAGACCCAGGAGAAGATTCGAAAGCATGCTGGACAGACTTGGAAGAGATATGCTTAAGACATGAAGTTGTGGAAAAAACTTAGGAAGGCCTCCATCCAGCAGAGGATTGACAACAATTTGATGATGATATATACGAGTAAATACATTTATATCCTACAGGGTTTTTTTCTCCCCCCCCCCTTTTTCTTTATTGTTTTAACTCTCAGAGGAGTTGCACGCAGCCGCCTCGGGGGAGCAGTGGCCTATGCGCTGGCTTATGACCATTTGTCCGAGATGGGTCTGGGTTCGTATTCCCGTGAGGCATGCATGTTGTGTTTGTCTTACGGCACTGGCTGTTTCCCTTCTCTGGAACTCGTGAACCCTAAAATAGGGACGGGCGACTGCTTATAGCCCACTGAGTTGCTCACGGTGGTCGTGTTAAACCTCCAAATGTGTATTAAAAAAAAGAGAGAGAGAGAGAGAGAGAAAAGAAAAAAGTTGGACCCCCTTGAGTTCCGCCGCCCATGGCGTAGGAGTTTCCCTGTGTATGAGTTTTCTGCCAACCTAATGGATAATCGCATAACGCGCATTTTTTTATGTATAAAAATCTGACAACAAAACAAAACAAAAAACTGTGGCTATAGTTTAATGTTAAAAGTCGACCTTTTATCGAACGCGGAGATTCAGAAGTTAGCTACTCAAAGGAAGAACATCTGCGACGTCAAAGTAACTGAAAGTGCTAAATTTTACTTATTGTTGGTGTCTAAATCGCTCTGCCCTCATTCACAGCGATTTCGGTACACTACTCGAGCTTCACTGTCATACAATATCAGTTTTTCAACATTCTTTGGAAGTTTTTTCCTGTTTCACAGAATTCTGATGCTATCAATAGAGATTCTTCTGGCCCGTGAGCCATGTTTTCTTAAACAGAACACAGCAGGCGACCTTCACCACAGCCGTATATTTTTTGCGTTAGTTTTCTACAGACCTATGATAATTAAAACGAAATGTGTGCGGGGTGTAAGTTGCGGTCGATAGCATTTTAGGCTCCTTGCATAATAGTGGCATCCTTAAAACACTCAAGCTGCCCTCTACTTAGTCTTTAGCAATCGTTCAATCGCTGTTAAAAAAATTAAAGATGTTAGAAGCAAATATATATTTAGGACCTCGTCGAAAGGCGAGCTATCTCATCTCCTCTTGTGCCCACTATCTGTGTGCCTTCTCGTCGGGGGTGAATATGATTCCCCTTCTTTCAAAATTAATTTCACTTTTTTTCCTCTTCCCCTAACTTTACCTCTTTTAGATTTAAAATCACCCCCGTTCAAAATTGGTTAGGCGAACTTTTTTGGGGTTCTCATTAGGCTTTCTCCAATATATATATATTTGCGAAATCCTGGTTTCACCCCTGAGTTTTCTACTTCTTGTGTAGAGATTTCTGTCGGCGCAGTCTAGGCCAGCTAAATTAATTTTATTCAATTATGGGGGAGGGAGGGCGCGCTTAGCATTGTTTTATATTTTTAAACATTAATTTTATTATTTATATGTTATATTTTTATTTACATCTTCTAATAATTTATTTTTTTAAGTCCACTTAAGAAAGGCAAGCCCTTCCCGCCCGAATTTTAGGGTTTCTTTTCAGTCAAGTTGCGGCTGAAAAATAAGAATGTTAGAAAGTAAAACATAAGTAAGACCTTGTCGAAAGATGAGGGGACCCCTGAGCTTTTGGCGGCAGCTGACTTCTCTGTCACATGCTAGTTACGCCACTGGTACGTTAACTTCCGTGAGTACCAGACGCCACTGAGAAAGATGAGGGGGACACCTGAGCTTTTGGAGGCAGATGACTTCTCTGCCTCATGCTAGTTACGCCACTGGTACGTTAACTTCCGTGAGTGCCAGACGCCACGGAGAAAGATGAGGGGGACACCTGAGGTTTTGGAGGCAGATGACTTCTCTGCCTCATGCTAGTTACGCCACTGGTACGTTAACTTCCGTGAGTGCCAGACGCCACGGAGAAAGATGAGGGGGACACCTGAGCTTTTGGAGGCAGATGACTTCTCTGCCTCATGCTAGTTACGCCACTGGTACGTTAACTTCCGTGAGTACCAGACGCCACTGAGAAAGATGAGGGGGACACCTGAGGTTTTGGAGGCAGATGACTTCTCTGCCTCATGCTAGTTACGCCACTGGTACGTTAACTTCCGTGAGTACCAGACGCCACTGAGAAAGATGAGGGGGACACCTGAGCTTTTGGAGGCAGATGACTTCTCTGCCTCATGCTAGTTACGCCACTGGTACGTTAACTTCCGTGAGTGCCAGACGCCACGGAGAAAGATGAGGGGGACACCTGAGCTTTTGGAGGCAGATGACTTCTCTGCCTCATGCTAGTTACGCCACTGGTACGTTAAGTTCCGTGAGTACCAGACGCCACTGAGAAAGATGAGGGGGACACCTGAGGTTTTGGAGGCAGATGACTTCTCTGCCTCATGCTAGTTACGCCACTGGTACGTTAACTTCCGTGAGTGCCAGACGCCACTGAGAAAGATGAGGGGGACATCCGAGCTTTTGGCGGCAGATGACTTCTCTGCCTCATGCTAGTTACGCCACTGGTACGTTAACTTCCGTCAGTACCAGACGCCACTGAGAAAGATGAGGGGGACACCTGAGCTTTTGGAGGCAGATGACTTCCCTGCCTCATGCTAGTTACGCCACTGGTACGTTAACTTTCATGAGTACCAGGCACCATTGACTGGCAATGTTTCTTGGTCTTCTGGAGGACCCAGAGATAGATGGGGGGGGGGGGATATTGGAGAAAACGACAGAAGTCAAAGCAAAGAGAGAGGGTGCACAGAACAGAAAAATAAATTAAGTGGACTTGTCTGTGTTGTAACAAGACTACCGCACTTCGAAAAAGATTAAGAAGACTTGTTCGTACAACAAGTCTACTCTTGCTTTTCGTTTTCTTTGGGGATTTAACGACCACCGTGACTCGATGAGCTATAAGCGGTTGCCCGTCCCTAATTTAGGGCCACTAGTTCCAGGGAAGGGAGACAGCCCGTGCCGTAAGGCAAACATTATATCCATACCTCAACGGGGTTTAAACCCGAACCCATCTCGGACACATGGTCAGAAGCCAGACTTAAGACCACTGAGCCACCTGGGTCGGCTCGCTCTTCCTACGGAAAAAATGTGAGTAGACTGTTAGCGTTGAAAAAGTCTGCTCTATTTAGAAAAAAAATGGAGTAGTCCTGTTCGTGTAGTAAAGAGACTACTACATTTCGAAAAAAAAAAGAAAAAGAAATGGCGCACTCTTCGCGTTGTAACAAGTTAACTCTATTTTGAAAAAACATGAAGTACTGTATTGTAACAAGTGCAGGGTGTAAAGTTGCTCGTTTAACAGGTTTACTCTATTTGGAAAAAAACGTGGTGTTTGTTCGTGTTGTAAGAAGTACAGGTTCGTTCGTCTGGGATTAAAATTACCGAAAAGATTTCAGCAATTTAATAAGTAACTAATAACACATTTTGGTGATTTAGATAATTAGATGCAATCGGTTGCTCGAAGTTATGATTGAAAATGAAAAACCAACTCCATTTATTTTTCTGTTCTGTGATTCTACAGACAACTATGAGGGTGCAAAATAAAGTGCCCACTATGTACGCACGTGTGAGTAGATAAATAGAAACTTGACGAAGACAGGATCCCCTACTCTCTTCCGGACACGAATGTGCGGATCCGCATGTTTCCATTTCGAGGAACAGGAGGCCGGCCAACCCAGCATATGCTGGCTCTCTGGCAAGTCTAGACGCAGTAATGCGGCCGGACCGGAGTGAATCTTGATCGTCTGATTCTACACACTTGCAACGATAACATAACGCAGGGGGCGTGTCGCCTCAACGAAAGAGACAATGCTGCAGCAGGAGGAAAAAATTAATAAAATAAAATCAAAAAAGGAAATGAGCGCGAAAATAGGCATTTGTTTTAACCAGCACGCGACACAGGCGCTGAACGTTTGTTGGACTCATTGCAAAAGTTTAAGAAGAACGAAAGTTGTCATACCAAATTATCAAAGAATTGCTAAGAGTGTACACTTCCAATAAGAAGGCCACGAAAAACAATAGCTTCGAAAACACTTGCGTGCAAAAACCCCAACAACCCCCAGAATCTACATCCGCTTCAAATACCTAATTTCAACATAAGTTTTATCCATCAAATTACAATCACGTGTCAAGTTGCGAAGTGAGGTGATATTTGTCCTCCGTGGTTTATAAAAACTGTACCAAAAGAGCTCACAAAAGAGACCCACAAGTTTTGTAAATAGATTCGCTTACTGTTAAATGGCAGAATTGTATGCGCTTGTTTCAAATTCAAAATCCCATTTCATTGAATCAAGGTCTTAGTGGGCCCCTAGGTTAAGACATCTCAGTGGGCTACTATACTAACGCTAAGACATCTGAGAAGGCCCCCAAAGAACTTATGATGGACAATCATTATTGAAGTCCGTTAAAACGCGAAACTGTAGCAATACGTTTGTGATAATTAATACGTAGTGCATTCTTCAAACTAATAAGACCTGCACAGTTTTCATAAAAAGTTACTGTATTTTCCATTGTTCTCACAAGAACATGAGTTACAAGCTTAAGATTCCTAGATTTCGTCTTGATATTTTTAATAATTTGGTATTGTATACTTCAGATCAGATGTAGATGATTTTAGGAAGGGAGTGTCTGACCTCAGATCTTAAACAACCCTTGGAAATAGGAAGCTGAGAGATTTGGGCCCGATAGGAACGTGACACGGAAGCGAGGTAGAAAGGGGGAGGAAGACGCCCTTATTTATTACCGGGGGAAGGGCAGTACCCGGGGACCGACGGCTTAAGCACGGAGGATATTTAGTGGTTCGAGCGTTTGTACCAGCCCGGGATCGAACCTGACGTTCCCCCGTGACAGTCACGAACGTTGACCACTAAGCCATCCGCGGCTCAACATTGTATTCTTTTCTTGGTGCATTTCTTTTGTTATGCAATGTGAAGTCACAGTGGATTTCACCCATTAACTGTTTTTTTTTTTTTTTTTTTGATTGGAGGTTTAACGACCACCGTGAGCAACTCAATGGGCTATAAGCAGTCGCCCGTCCCTAATTTAGGGTCACTGGTTCCAGGGAAGGGAGAGAGCCAGTGCCGTAAGACAAACACAACATCCATGCCTGACCGGGATTCGAACCCGGACCCCACGGACGAATGATCATAGGCCAGCGCCTTAGACCACTGCGCCACCGGGGCGGCCATTAACTGTTGGAAGGAGGTGCGGGTGGATGATAGCGAAAAAAGCGAATACAACGTTTACCCCTAGTGAGTCACTGCTTTGAAATCTGTTCGTTTCCTAATCTCTGTTTGTTATCGAGTGGAAATCATTAGGAGACAAAACTAAAACTATTTTACTTTCTCTCTGTATAAATATGTGTATTGTTTGCAGTGTAGCGGCATGCCTCCTGGGCCCTTGGTAATAGTGGGCCCCTAAAGTTACAGCTCCGCTTGACCACCTTAATCTGGACTTGCATGGAATCTCGGTGCCACGGAAGGCCTAGTGGTCAGCGTTCGTGACTGATACGGAGAGGACCCATGTTCGATCACATCAAACCACTGAATATCCTCCGTGCGTCGGATAGGCACGTTATGCCGTCGGACTCCCGGGTACTGGCTCCCCGGTAATAAATAAGGGCGTCTACCTCCCCTTTCTACCTCTCTTCCGTGTCAGTTTCCTATCGGGTACTCTACCTCAAATCTACTAGCTTCCTATTTCTAATAGTTGTGTAAGACCTGGGGTCAGACACTCCCTTCCTAAAATCCTCTACATCTGATCTGATCTGCATGGAATCTCGTAGGACAATGAAAATACAGTGAAGCACGAAAAAGTGCACGTTTACGTGGAAGGGGAGCGCTGCACTTCCCACATTTGATACCTGTTTTTGGACTGTTTAAAAAACAAAAACGATCAATACCCTAATGTTTTATTGGTAAATGTAGATTTTTCGAACTCTGTCTATAATCTATCATGTAAATAAAATATTAAAAGTCGACAGTTTCAGGGACGCAGCAAGCGAAGAGGGCTGGACTTGTATCCATCCCCCAAAGAAAAATGTCCGGAGTATTTCCCTTTAAATTTCCGGGGAGGAAAAAACAACTAAGGTTTCCCTACTTCTCTTTTGAAAAATGAACGGCAAAGTAAATCTCGAAATTATTCAATTCGCCCATTCGTGGGTCTTCCACGGATAATTTTAATTTTTTGTTACTTCCATTTCCGTATGCCGCTGACAAAATTAATATATATTTCATCGGATGCAGCGAGAAAAACAGATAAATGAAGAACATAACTTTATAGTTTAAAGGCCGAAGACTAAAAACTTTCGTATACGAACTATAAAAAAAAATCGATTTAATTTTGATTCAAAAGTATGTTAAAGAATTTTAAAGAATGCCGAATCAAAACTGAATATGTTGAATTATTCACTTTTACCGCCTTTTTTTTTTTTTTTTTGAGTTAGTATCTCTTTGCAAAATTAACTCCACATGTTAGAATTTCATTTTATCTTTTTCAGGATAGGCATACATATTTTTAACTTGTTGCTTAACTTAGAACTGCAATGATTTATAACTTCCAATCATTTTTTTGATAATGCTCGTGGATTTCTCCGTCCTAATATGAAAAAAATCCTTTTTTGAAAAAATACTCTTGTAAATAAATGGCCGTACTCGTTACAAAGAAACCAAATGATTTTGAAACAGTGTTTTCTTTTCAAAATTTCTGTTTATTTAAATGCCAACTTAATATTTTTGAGTTTGGCTTTGATGGGCTCCACGTAATTATTGGTAAACCTGGCAACAGTGCACATTACTTTTAATAACATGTAAGGTGTATAGACAAAAGGAATATTACTCCACGTTCTACACTAGAGAACGCCGTAAAATTATGAAAATTGTAATTATTGCATTTTTATAAGAGGTTTTTCACTGCTACACGTTCAAAACAACAGTACTAAGTTATCTCTAAAGAAAAATGATTGGTTCCCTGTACGGAGAAGAAAAAGCAATAATACTGCACGTAAAGAATGTAAATTCTACGCAAAAAAAAAAACTGAGAATTAGTACCCCGCTTTAAATTTCTTTTGCTAGGTGCGAAATAGCAGAATGTACACGTACGCGCCTACGTTGTACGCGGATAGTTTCCAAATTATTAGTAGATTTTGCAAATAGTTTTTGCTTGTAGATTGAAAAAATAAAAATAAAAATGTTATTTACAGCAATTAAAGCATTTTACTCAAGGCTTTACTCAGATTAATATACTCCTATTCTATTTTAATTTAAATAACTTTCAATTATTTTTAACATCTTCCGAGTTCTTTTGTTTTTACAGACAATTCTGGCCTCTACATTTGATCAAGGTCTGTTCTCAATGTATAGGAACTGTGTCAAAGTTTCGTTTACAGAAAAATAATTTAAATTTCATTGCCAGGTTCCTCTTTCAGTTGCCAGTAATTAAATTGAAATCTTTTCCTTGTGTATTTTGTAAATCTATTGTTTTTGAATTACATAAGTTGTTGAAAAGGTTCCCTGATGTCCAATATTTCACAAATTGCGAAGATGGCGATGAGCAGCGCTACCCTGTCTTCAGGAGAATCGCTTTGTGCTCTGTGTCGGGCTGTGGATCAAGTGGTAAGGGTGATGGGTCATCACAATGGAGGGCGTGCTCATTTTCCCTTCAAGATTATAAACGGAAGGTAAGGCTTATGTTAAGATGTGCCTATGCTCTGTCAGCTCCGAGGCAAAACTTCCAGCTCAAGTTGCATAGAAGCCATCGGTATACAATTTTTCTACTTTCCAGGGTGCTAGTTAACTATACGGTTGAGTTGCCACAGCCACGTTGGACAGAAAGTCAAATATTTCACAGTGAAGTTGCAATAAAAACGTTGCGTACAAAAGTCAAAGTGAAATTGCTAAATAGTCCACAACCCAGTTGCAAGCACAGTAGGGCGTCAGTTGTTCACGGGACTTTTTCTTTCTATTCGGGTTCGATATCTTTGCCTAATTGCAGCTCGTTGCGAATGTCGCCAAGAAAGTATATCTCGAAGAAAGTATTAAATGCCCTTGCGGTATTAAATCTGTTCTTTATTACTGTTTAATGCTGTTTGACGGCTTGTCCTGAAATAATCTTATATATATTTTTAAAGTTTTAACTCCTGTCGCTATTTTTTATGTTTATTAATTACTCGCTCTTTCATACCCACTCAAATTCCACGTAACTTTAAATTTGCTCGTCCTTTCGAAAGCCACGAAGCAGGCAGCACTCTGCTCCCCAAATATCTTTTCCCGTCCGAGGTCTCACTGAATCTGTGTCCGTGTGTTTGCTTTCTGTGATCCCCTGTTCTTTCTCAACTTCTCTTTTTCCGCATTTTCGCTCTTGCCGTAAAGAAAAACACCCTGTCGCCGTGGAGAAAAATAAACCCATTATGCGTTCTGATTGCGCCTTCGATCACAGTACTGATCGCTGCGGAGCGCAATATAATAATATGACAATAAAATACTTAGCCAGCGTATTAAGCATATGTACCCATCTTCTTGTGCTTTGTCGAAGTTTCCAATGTAGACAGACTAAGAGACCTTCTGCTGAAATTTCACATTCATTAGAAACGAATGAATTCTAAAATTCCCGTAATACCTATTAATGACCTTGAGCTACACGTCCAACGACCTACGTCCAACTGTAGTTAGCTTCAGCTTAATTAAATTATAACCAGTGGCGTATATTCGAGGCTAGCTAGGCTAGCTGCAAAGTCCAGAGAATGCGCAAATAAAAGTCAATTAAATATACACAAATAAAAGTCAGTAATCAACGGTATTAAGATATGTCGATGCTTTCGGTGCGAAAAAACACGAGCGGATTCGCTTCTTTCGATTATGAGAATCAGTCTGGCAGTCCAACGGCATAACCCAAGTAGGTCTTCGAGAGTCTTCGCTGTACTGATGCGAAGAACTTCGATATGATCGCCTGCTAGCGTTTCCATGACAACATGAATGAGCGTATGGAGGTGAATGGACCACTGCTTTGCGCAACGGCTCGCTCAGAAAAGAGAAGACTTTGGAATACCTCAGTCTCTACATGCTTCCGCCTTTAACAGCGCGTGTTTCGCGAGACCGGTTTCAGTTTGTGAAAATGAATTAAAATCAGTGATATTATATCTGAAATTCGTGGCTTTGTTGGATTCAAACTATTTCGATAAATTTTGTGAAAGCTTTCCTGAACATCTACTATCAGAGTTTAAAGAACTATATGCTTCAAATTCTGATACAGCTCGATTAAAAAATGAACTGAAGGTGTTTTATTCCCTTGATGAATACAAAACAAATCAGTAAAATACATTACTTGTTACATAAAGTTGAATAATTGGACAGTGTTTATTGAGGTGTACAAATTAGCAGATCTAATATTGAACTTTCCATCAACAACTGCAACTGCCGAAAGAAGTTTTTCCGTATTAAAAAGAATCAAGATATATCTTAGAGCCACACAAGGACATGTACATTCAAGCAACATGACTGGTTTGTTAATAGAGGAAAGCATTATTTTTAAACATGGAAAAGTTATCGGAAGAAACATTTTTATGAAAACGTAACACTCAAGTTCGCACAAAAGGAAAGAAGAATGGAGTTCATGTACAAATAAGTGTTAAAATCCTAATCCTCATAATTATTTGGTATCATGTTAGCAATATCATGTACCTAAAATTTAGAAAAACATGTTACTTCTATTACTTAACAATTAAAAAATAAACTACGCAATTTAAAAAAAAGTACGGGGGGGGGCGAGATACGCCACTGATTACAGCAGTACTTCATCAACGCCATTCCTTTCACATAAGTACAGAGAATTTTATTATGTCGTTTATGAGCAAATGACCAACACATAGGTAAAAGAAAACGATTCTTTTAAAAGGAAAATAACGTTTTAGACAGAAACAAAATTTAAATGAGGTTATTATTCATAAGTAGCAAAATAATTATCCGTTCATTCCAAAAAATCCAGACAAAAAGAATACGAGAAAGTCGGGCATTTCTCGAGTGGTCCACCAGGATATATACTGCATATCCCCATGAGCCAGAGAATACAACTCGAATTTTTTCCGTACATAACAGTGAGAAATACGGTTGTGATTTATAGTATTTAGCTGTGACATGATATTCGTAACTTTCGTTAGTCAAAGAAAGATTTTACAACCGCTGCTACAGAAATATCCTCAGTATACTTACAGTGATCAACAGAGATCTTTTTTCCGCGATGGATAGCTGGAAGTAAGGAAAATTAAGTGTTAAAAGAAGAACGAAGTGTGGAAGATGAAATGTATGCCGTTAGAAAGAGAATATTTCTAATCAATCCAGCAACAGTAATTGTATGTGTATGTATGTAGAATCGGCACGTAAAACATTTATGACAGAACTGTAACTGATACTTGCTGTTACTGAGCTGCAACTTTTTCTGTTCTTAGTAAAACGTATTCGCTGAGATCAACAAACTTCAGAAATTTGTTTATCGATGTGGCATGATGTACGGCATTTTTGTCATGTTATTTTTCCTAACGACTTAGAACAGCGTGTTAGCGTGATAATTTCTCTCTCTCTCTCTCTCTCTTTCTGCCTCTCAAAGGGCTGTTTTAGCATGTGGCCCGACAACACAACTTCCGACCATTCGTTCTGTGGCATAGTTAAATTTTTGTCGCACTTTGTGAAACCTGTAAGCTCTTGGGCAGTTAATGATAAAGACAAATTGGTAAAACGCCATTCCACGAAATCGTAAAACACTGTTTCGTCATTCGAAACAACTTTGTCTTCATCACCAACTTTTTCTTGAGACTGGTATTTTTGAAACCGTTCCTAATGATTTGAGAATTGTCTTCGTAAAATTGGGGTTACACCCGTTACATGCCACCAGAGCAACCCAATGCGGTCTATTGTTAGCCACCGGGAAGTTCAGACATTTCCTTTAAAAACAAAGCTGGGAAAGACCGAACTGATGGGAATAGAAACTATGGAAGAAAAAGACATACTGTACAAATAATTTATGCAATTCTGGTTGATAAAACAGGCATTTTTAACCTTATGGAGACAGCTTTTTATTATTAGAAGCGGTTATGCAGACATCCATTTCCCGATCAAGCGAGGCAGACTGTATGTAAGACATCCATGATCCCTGTCCCCAATACAGCGACGACTGTATAGGTCGTTAGTTAGGGCCGTAACTAGCAGGGAGCCAGAAGGGGTTCATTCCCTCCTGCAAAGGCAAGGAAGCCCCCTTCCTGGAAAATGGACGCTGCTGTAAATTCTCTGAACTTTTATTTCCGGTGGTTTATGAAAATTACTCTATTACCACCCCCTACTCGATGTGAGGGCGAACCATCTGCTGCGTCCTATTCGCTGCAGTGGGATTAATTATTAAGAAGGCCGTTAATTTTCGTAACTCTTTACTCTCTATTATCTTCCGCCTATGGGTGTCTACCGTGAAGTTGGGTTCCCTAATGGAGGGTCTCCAAGTTCAGGGTTGACGGGTGCATTGCGTTGTGTTTCATATGGGAGAACATGGGAAACCCATATTCCTCCATATGCCGCTTGAAATTTAATAAACTCATGTCAGATTTGGACCTTTTATTTTCCTGCGACAAGGCGTTGAACAGTAGCCCGCTGCTCCATTCGGGTGGGCCTGCTGGTTGCCAGTATGCGCTGGAGATATTAGGATAAGTCAGCTGAACTGAAGGTTGTTCTAAGCAAAAGTCTAAAGTGGTACAAGCGGTAACGGTTCGGGCCTTTAAGCAGAGTTTTTCGCTGTGGCACTTAGCGTCCGTCTTTAGATTTATCTTGATCGTTCGTCTTTCCGTCTGTAGTTTTACCGATCGAGTGTGCACCGTGAGTTTTTCGAAGTGAACGTCCACAATCCCGGCTGCGCACGATGAGAAAGCTTCGATCTCTACCGTAGCCAAGGGCTCGCATGCAAAACAGCCTGTTACCTTGATTTCTGCCTCCGTGAATTTTGGGCAGACAGTTCTGGTTTCGATCGAGTACTTGTACTTCTGGAATTGAAGATTTACCACTATAGGGGCTGAGTGTAACAGTTCCGAAACAAGTTGGCCATTTCCGTCAACCTTCAGTTGATGCCATGCTGATGCCATTGGTAAGGCGCTCTTTTTTTGTTCTATCATACTCAGTAAATACGACTGTTGTCGGTGGCATTTCATAGAGTCCTCATAATAGCTACAAGAAAACATGCTTTCGTCGAAGATAAAATTTTTCGACATCGATTCGATGCTCTGCGTATCGCCGATATGTCCTTTCATCGGTCGTGAAGGTAAGCTTGCCCTTTCAATATAACTCTCTTGAGGGTTTCCCACTCGAGAGATCAGATGTGTGTTCACGATTTGTGTAGGCTGGTCCAGTGATCCGACTACTTGCACTGTGATGCCCGTAGAGGTCGTGGCTTGGTTCTTAACCGTCAGAGTCTCTACGGTGTCGTTGTTGTGCTGTTGAATTAGTAGCTGATAACTACACTGCATCGATACTATTCTGCGTACGTCGTATGCTCGCAGGAAATCTGCTTCCAGCCATATTCGAAAGAAATGGCAATGTTGCGAGTCAATGATCCAGCATGACGTGGACCCACTGTCGGACGGCTGACAGCCTGTGATGCCGGGCCAGTCTAGCGATTGTTTTGTCAGTGCGTCAAATTGTTTTGATCGCACACATCCTTTTCCCCAATTGCAAGTCTCGTGATTTGCACAAACCAATTGGCTGAGATAACGCATTGTAGTCACGTGCGTAAAATAGTCTCTCGTCGTGTGCCAGATACAGTTTGCCTGCTGGTAGGTTACTTTCAAGGAAAAAAGTGTATGGTCATTTTCCTGGTCCGTAAACCATATGCATTGTTCATGCCCCAAATTCATTAGGGTTACCTGCGCATTAGTAGTTAGACGGCAGTTGTGCTCTACCTCTGAGTCCGTGCACTCCTTCACCTTTGATGCAACAATCGAATGTGCGTTACATTCCGCGGAAGTTCCGTTTACCAACAGAAATAAGCTCAAAAGTACCAGTCCGTGTAAAGGCGGTTGCGCCGCTGGACGGGCAACTTGCCTCTCCAAATATTCGTGCATCTGATTTACTCCGTTACGTAAAGCATTTCCTGTTAGGGCTCCTGTCTTTACTGCCACAAACGTTGTTCCTCTGAGGAATCTATATGACTTCCAAAGAATTGTTCCGACTCCATACAACAGCTTCCAGATGCTAATTACTACTTTCCTGGCATATAGAAAGGTTACCGCTGAAATTAAGACTAGTACAATATACACTACATAAGCGACTGCGTGGGGTAAACACTTTAGCTGTCGTAGCATCTCACGACACAGTATGCACTGTAGGGGTCTACACGTTGTTCTACCTACGATTTGCAAAGCACCCCTTAGGGTTTTTCCATCCGTGGTAACGAAAATCAAAGTTAGTTCCGCAGAAAGCTCTAGTAGTTCCGGTGGCAATGATGTCTGATACGGAGCGTTCCTTAAAGTGATAACCCGCTCCATACCTCGAACTCGAATCACCAGGGTTCCTGGAAGTGAGCTGGTGATGATTGGGTCGTTGTATGATACTTTGATATTTTCCCTTTGAAATACTGCCTCTTCGTCAGACAGCAAATGTCTCTGGTGACGGCGCCGAGGTAAAATATTAGTGCGCGGTTTTCCAACGCACTCTGTGAAAGAGATCAGCGCTGGGTTCGAAATCCGTAGTCCTTCCGCTTCATGTATCAGTGTAGATACTGCTGGCGTCAGGCGGCAGTTGCACGTAGTGACGGATTTATTCACACAGCTCGCCAGTGCACAATATTCGCTCGTTCCACTGCACGGTGCATCGGCTGTGCAGGCACAGTGTAAACCGTCTCTTGTGCACTCCATTAATGAAAGGGCTCCTTGTGGGTTCGGTTCCTGCTGAACGAAGAAATTTCTCGGTTCGATAAGCTCATGGTTGTGCGTAATGAATGTCCTCCAGGCTTTCACGCACTCGTCGCATGAATGTGCATGACAAGCACTCCGCGGCATTCCTAGTTTCAAAAGTTCGGCACGAGATGCTACAGTGCACTGATATTTATCTCCCTTCAAATGACAAAGTTCGTGATTAGCAGCTACTCCGCTAACTGTCCAGATTACTAAGGAGAACGCAATCACGTTCATCTTGTCCATTTTATTGACGAAATGTCACTCTCTTCAAATATCTTAAAAGTGGTAATGGTTCTGTCGACACTTGTCGGCCATAATTATCTCAAAACAAACATACACATGAAATCACTCCTTATCACCTCGGTATTTCTCTTGCACATGCATTATATACACTTTACATTAAGAACTAGTAATATTTCCTTCGAAAAGCTCGTTTCACTCTGACCTACGAGAAGCGAGGGGTTTTTATGTGCATATTTATTTATATATATTTTTTTTTTCGAAATTCCGAAGCGCATTCCATCCCAGGCTTCCCTTTTCTCTAATTGTATTTTTTTCCTACTTGTAGGTTTTCTCCAACAACAACAACAACAACAAAAATAAAAAAAATCTCATCACTCGTGTTTCTTAAGCTTACTAAATTATAATTAAATAACGGTTATTTACTTCCCATGTATCTATTCTGCAGCTATTATTTCCATTCGCTGGTGCGTCTACTACTTCTAAAAGAAAAATTATTAATTTCCCTTTTCGTGTTTGTCGTATTGTCTACCAGATATTACCCGCGTATAGTCGCTTATTTCCCTTTTACGTTGTCTAACTTAATCGTTAGTTCTTTGCTGAACTATTTCTTGTCATTTTATCTTTAGTGCTTTACTCTTTTTTTTTTTTCTTCTCTCTCTTTTTTTCTCGCGTATTACCATTGTATTCTCATTCCTGGCTATTTCTGATTTCACGACCAGATGCTTTTCTCGTGTATTCGCAGGTGTGCGGCGACCATTTAAGGAACGCCGATGATTTCGGAAAATAGGGGATTTCCTCGAAAATGCTTGCGAGGGTCCCCTTTGGGCGATGTCACCCCTGCAAATTCGTCGATCCAAAAATTTTGGGTCGTTCCTGTGTTGACCGTCTCTCACGGCTCGAAATCTGAAACACCTGCGCTGATGCCTGTGGGTGTAAGTGAGCGCACAATAGCGTAGCCTCTTGCATGTTTTGCTTACATCGGAGGCTTCTTGTTTAGCCTATGTAGAAGCATCCACTTAGTATTCTGTTACCTGGGGCTAAAACCACCCCTCTAATTTCTGCCGGTCAGTGCTCAGTTTGCTGACGGATTTCATTGAAACATCACGCTTCTTTTCGTCTGGTGCACTTGTCATTCAAATTTCCTCTTCTGCTTTATCTCTTCTTTTTTTTTTTTTTTTTTTTTGTCTATTGGTATCGTTGCACCATGTCTGCACGTATTAATCCTCATCTCACATCGTCGCATTTTTCGCATGCTCGACGCCAGTTGTGGTTTGGGAGAATCTGCAACTGCTCCTCGTGTGCTGTGGTGGTAGAGGATGGGGAGCGGGGCCTGGTGAATTTGTCATTCACATTTCCTCTTCTGCTTTTCTCAACCTCTAACCTCACGATGTACCTAGTGCATTTCTACCTCGATTTCATTTCTATACTTTTCTTCCGTTATACTTGCCTTCCTTATCAATTAAAACTGAATTTTCCTACTATCCACAAAAACAAAAAAAAAAAAAAAAAAAAAAAATATAGTACCTTTGGATATTTCACTTCAAGGTAAGTGCTTTTTACTGTCATTTCGATAGGTTATGGTTAGGCTATGTTAGGTGACGTTTAGGCTACGCGTCGATCATGTTTGTTGCTACTTTCTTATACCATGTTTTGTTTCAGGTTCGCGTATTTTAATTGCTTTGAATACCTGCCATGGATAGTAATTTTGAACCACTGCATTATCCGATACGCTGCTATTCTCATTGCATTCCGTCGGTGTTTCCGCACGGCCATTTCTCCGCAGAAGGTGCTTACGTTTTTTTCTCTAGTGATATATTACTCCGGCCTATGCTTCAGAAAGTTTTGAGAGAAAAAATTAATTTTTTTTCTTCGTCGTGCTGTGCTCCCGTTTATAGTTTCCATCCTTTGAAATGCTCGGCCGTTGCTGTACAAAATATCTTACCGAGCGTTCCCGTTCTTTTAACGATAAATTTTCCTTCTTTGCATTCTTGCTTCAAGATGGCGGCCCAAGATGGCGCCTTCCCATTCTTCCTTTTGCTCCTTGCCAGCCAGTTTGTGTACGGGGTTTTTCAAACTGGAAACACGGTCCGTCCGTTCCTCTACTCTTGCAAGCCCCGTGCATGAGCGACGTCATTCTGCCTACGATTACCTTCGCTTATCCTCCTACTGCCTATCATTAATAAAATTTGAGCGGAAAATTATTATTTTTCCTCCTTTTTTCCTCTTCCTACAAAATATTTTTTTTTTTTTTTTTTAAAAGGAATGATTGCTACCGTTCAGTCTTTCCTCTGAAATAAAAACATTGCTTCCTCCACAGGTTTTCTCTGCTGGGCGCTTAATCCCGGGCCCATTCTTTCTCTTTTTACTTACGTAATGTATTTTCCTTACTTAATATTAATTTTCCCCTTATCGTAGCAATTTTTTTTTTTTCGTGTTTCGTGAACTCAAAACTGGAAAGATTGCGATGCACGTACTAGGCTGCGGTCCTGCTATGAATATTATTAATTACTTCCTGCATATTCTTCCATGTTTATACACCACTTTCTAGCTAGACTCTTTTACGAATTATTTTCGATTACTGATCAGATCGCAAAAATTGTTTTTTTTTTTTTTTTTTTTTTTTTTTTCACCTATCAAATTTATTTTCTGCTAAACGTTTACCGTGAAAATTCAGGGATCTTCCCACTTATTCCGCATCGCTGTTTTTTCACAACACACACACATTTTTTATCTTCGCCCAGCGTTCTTCCTACTTCCTCGGGCTTAAACCCACGATTCCTGAGGTTTCGCTACGATTTTCCTCCACTGTGGATAAAGATTATTGACGGGTGCTCCTTCTGGTGTCCCTGCGCTTAGGTTTTCTTGAATGCGCTGCGACAAATAGCGGTCGGCTAAATCGAACCAAGAGGTTCCCTCTGGATTATTGGGTTGACTGAGACTTTTCAACATTCTATTTACAAAGCTAGTATCTTCCGGCTGCTCAAGTCTTTCGGTCGAGTCGCTGACCACAATTTCCTTTGGGTACGTGCGATTCAGGCCTATTTCCAAAGTGTTGGGCCCTTGTGAATTTGCTGTGGGGTGTATTGCTGCTGTCAGCTGAATTCTGTCCTGCGAACGTAGTAGATATGGATCTCTAATAACCCTTTGGCGCGTTGCTTCTTGTGTTTGTCGGCTGCTACTTTCCTGATAGGAATCCTGTGACGGCATGGTCTCCTCCGTTGGTTCCGCGATTGCCTGTGTGCGCCTCGGCTCTTCAACATGTTGCGAGGGCAGCGGTACTTCCCTGCTTGTCTCCCTTCGCGCTGAACTCGACGTAGCGGGCGGCGAATTTATCGGTACTCCGATGTTGGGCGGTTGACTTACGGGCGGCATTGCTCTACTGCTTGTCGGTTGCGGCATGACTACTCTGGGAAAATCGACCCAATCCAGATAGTCGTAGTCCTGTGTGCTCTCCGATCCGTCGTCAGAGAAATCCTGCGATTGTCTGGGTACTTGTACCTCTATATTGTCCTGTACCGGTGACTCTGCTATAAGCTGGGGTAGGCGTTCAGTCCGCTTGAAGACTCGATTTTTATGCACGGTCTGATATTTGTTCGGATTTTCGACTGACCTCAACTGAACATTTACTGGGGTGGGGAACGAAACTATCTCCCAATCTCCGCAGTTAGTTCGAGCTAGCTTACGCGATAAATGTGGCTGTGAAAAAGGGGTGTGCAAAAATACTCTGTCACCTAAATGTAGATTCTTTTCAGCAGCGTGCCTGTCTGCATACTTCTCTTGTTTCGCCGCAGCTTCTTGCAAATTTCCGTATACAATTTGGTATGTCTTTCTCATCCGTTCCACAAATGACTCCAGGTAATCATCTGGGTCGTAATAAGTGATCCTTCGAGGCGGAATCAAAATATCAGAGGGTACATTAAACTCTCTTCCAAACATCAAGTAGCTGGGAGCGAACTTCGTAGCTGAATGCACTGCAGTGTTAAATGCAAGGTTGAGCATAGGTAGGTAATTATCCCAATTGTCTTGTCTATCGTTTACCAATGTGCTGAGGGCTTTATTTAGCTCGGCATGCTGTCTTTCGTTGATCCCATTACTAGCCGGATGATGAAAGCTGGTATTTAATCTCCGAATTCCCAGTCTAGCCAATAATTCGGTGAATAATTGTGAGGTGAAACAGGGCCCATTATCCGTGAGATTGCTTTCCGGTACACCGAAAAAAGCTACCAATCTTTGGATGTAAGCGTCAGCTATCGTTGAAGCAGTTTGGTTTGGAATGGGTACCAAAATTGCATACCGCGTGAAAGTATCCATTATGACTAATATATACTTATTTCCTTGCTCTGTTACCGGGTAAGGACCCGAAACATCCAGAGATACCCTCTGAAATGGGTAAGTGCAGTTTGCTGCCCTCTGCAATTTTTCTTTCCTTCGAAGGGGGTGAGTAGTCCTTTCGTTGCAAATCTTGCACGATTCCACATAGTTGCGGACATCAGAAAACATGTTTAGCCAAAAATACCTGGGTCTAATGGTCGCCAAAGTTCGTTCAAATGCAAAATGGGGTGACGAAGGAATATCGTGACATAACGCCAAAATCTCTGGCTTTAATGTTGTAGGAATCACCAGCTGTTCCCAATAATCTTCCTGTGAAGTGCCCCGATCTGGCTTTTGAAAGTGGTACAGCAAACCCTTGTCGTTTAAGTAAAAACTATCCTTCACTTTCTCTTTTGCATTAGTGATTCGGCGGGCCTCCAACGATTCTATAAGGCTCTTGAGGTCCGGGTCTGACCGTTGCAGTGCCCTGATACGCTCCGTTTCGGGGTCGTGAGTGAGACGATCGGTGGCGCTAACCCTCGCCGGGGTGATATCTACGTCTCCCTCTTCTTCCGGATCTCCGTACTGCCTACTTAACCAATCTGCTACTACATTTTGCTTCCCTTTCTCATAACCAATCTTGTAAGAAAATTCGCTTAATGATATGCGCCAGCGATTCAAACGACTATTTACATCCTTTAAGTTGTGGAGGTAGGTGAGGGGGCGATGATCGCTGATGACGTGGAATTCTTTTCCCAATAAGTAATGTCGCCAGTGGCGTACTGCCGATACGATAGCCAGAAGTTCCTTCTCAATCGTTGGATAATTTCTTTCTGCAGCGATGAGTTTCCTAGACATGAATGTTACTGGGTGAAGGTTTCCCCTCTTCGTCCATCTGTTCTAGCACTGCTCCTATCCCAGTTCCGCTAGCATCTGAATGTAGGTAAAATGGTTTCTGGTAGTCCGGATGAATTAATACCGGGTTATCTAACAGGCATGATTTGATCCTGAGAAAAGCTTCGTCTGCCTCTGAGTTCCATTTAAATTTTCCTTTCTTAGTGAGTTCGGTTAAGGGGGTCACTATGTCCGAAAAAGTAGGGATAAACCTCCTGTAATAATTGCAAAGCCCCAAGAATCCCCTCAGCCTCTTGAGAGTGTTGGGTGTGGCGAAATCATTTACTTTGCATAAATTCGACGGGTCGGGACGAATGGTTTCTCCATCTACTATATGCCCTAAGTACTTCACCGCTGACTGCATAAACGTGCACTTCTGGGGAGCTAGCTTTAAATCGTGCTTTCTGAGGCGTCTGAAAACTTCCTCCAATTTTATCAGGTGTGTCTCCTCGTTCGTGGATGCGATTATGATGTCGTCGATAAAGCACATGATATTATGCTCAGCTAATCCGAAAAGTAAGGCGTCGCTTAATCGTTGAAAGCTACTGGGGGAGTTTTTGGAACCAAAGGGTAAACGCTCGAATTGAAAAGATCCCCACGGTGATGAGAAAGCTGTCTTATGCTTGTCCCTATCTGCTATAGCCATCTGATGAAAACCGCTCTTTAAATCTAGGGTGGTAAAGACCCTATTACCTTTTGCTGTCTCAAGCAAGTCCTCGATTCTGGGTAGCGGATAGGGATCGGGAATTACTACCTCATTTAGTCCACGATAGTCTATAACTAATCTAAAAGAATTGTCTTTCTTTTTTACGAGAAGAAGGGGGCGGAATAGGGGGATGCACTTTCTGTGATGATGCCCGCCTTCAACAATTCGTCCAGTTGCTGCTGCGCTTCCTTTCTCAGATGATGTGGAACTCGGTAAAATTTTCCTCTGATGGGGGTATCCGTAGTTAAATTTATTTCGTGGTAAATTAAATTACATTTACCCAATTCTGCTAACGAGCGAGCAAACACATCCTTGTACTTCATGAGAAGCGTCACTAACGGTTTTCTCCAATTTGGGTTGACGCCCTCCAAATTTAAGTCCCTTGGGGTGAGAGGTGGCAATTTCTCCGACTCTTGACACTGTGTCGTGTTAACCTGAACGATTGGCTGCACGGTCACTAATTTAGTCCTTTTATTAAAATGAAAGGGTTGATCTGTAAGGTTAGCTACCAATACGGGCATGATGCCTGATCTGTCCAGCGTGTTTACTGAACGACCCACACGTACATTTCCTTGGGCGTACCTCCCTAACGGTTGTACGAGTACTTGGTTAACGTGAAAACCGGAAAAATTCTCGCAACGGATTTGGATAACCCTTTCCGAATACGGTGGGATGAGTTCCTTATGGACGGTCCTTCCTATCTTGGTTACGTCGGAGTTAATGGGATTGGTCCTTTCCGCTGAAGGCACGGACAAGACCTGGGTTCGAATTTTCGACTGACGTGCTTTTCCTTTAAAATTTCTTTTCCGGTTATTCCTTCCTCTACCGTACTCTGCCGTAGCTAAATTTGCTCTGCTTTCCCGTTTCAAAATTCCTTTTCCTGCGTCGAATACGTATCCGTGCTCCTTCAATAGATCCCAGCCTAAGATTAGAGAATAATCTTGATGCAACTTCCGCTGAGTAACGTGATAGGGATGTAAAATGGTTTCTCCTCCGATTTCTACCGGTATCTCATAGCACTGAGATGTAGGTAAAGTGTTTCCAGTAATGCCTTTCACTAAAACTGCTGATCCTAAGTCACGTATACGAATCTTTCCCTTTATCTCCTTTAATAGTGAAGCACAAAAGATTGAGATACAAGCTCCGCTGTCGATGAGTGCAAACGCGTGAGTATCTCCTATCCTAACTTTCACCAACGGGAGTGCTCCATCACCTCGGACGTAACAATTTGTTAAAGTAACTCCACGGACCTTATTATAATTCCGGCCAAGGGCGGTCCCCTTATCTTGACCCGAAATTAGTTTAAAGGACGCGAATTTTGCCTGGAATACCTATTGCAATCTCTTCCTGGTGCATCCTCTTCAAAACGAACGCGGTTTTCTCTTCTGTTCCCCAAATTCCTTGGATTCTGTGGGACGTGAGCGTCCTGTCGGTAAGTGGCGCTGTAGTTCCTGTAGGAGCGATACTGATTACCGCGGCGGTCGCCAGGGAGAAGTTATTCTGCTGTCGCGGGTACGAAGGGTTGGGTGCCCTGTCCCACGAACCTCTTTGAGCTTGCTGCGATGGTTGCGTATAAACTGCTCCTTCCCGATTGTTCCGATAACAAAATCGCTTGATATGGCCAAAATCGCCGCAGTTATAGCAGATGGCCGAAGTAATGTCTACGTCGGGTAAATTTCCCCTAGATTCATAATTAGCGCTCTGGAAATTTCTAATGCGATTTACGTGCGTCCGGTGCGAATTCTCTGCTTTCCTTAGCCTTTCCCTCAAATTTTCTGCCTCACTTTTCAGAGCGTTCACCTGCATCTCATGAGTTGCTAGCTGCTTCGCCATCATAGAACACAAATCGGCTATCTGGTCCGTTGAATGGCCCTGTTGCCCTTGTGAAGTCCCTGGGATCGAACTCGATTCCTGCTGTGCATCGTAAGCGTTAACGTCCCGGTCTAATAAGAGATTGTGAGACTCTTCGGCCAGCGCTCTCTGAACTGCTGCCTGAAAATTTTCCGGGGCGAAGGATAAAACCGTGCGCCTCAATTTGGGGTTTAATCCATTCAAAAACTGCGACATTTTAGTGCTGTCTACCAGTCCTCGCACTTGCTCATTTTCTAAATCCATCGTCTCCATGTAGGAATAAGCTAAGCCGTTAAGACGAGCTACATACTCGGCCACCCGTTCTCCTGGTTTTTGTCGGCAAGTCGTAAATTTCTGCATTCTCACGGTAACCGGTTGCAATGCGTCGAATCTTTGTACTATCGCCTGCTTAAATCGTTCGTACTCGGTCTCCCTCCTAATATCGACGGCCTCCGAAAGAAAGTGACTGGCGGCTCCTTTGAATTTTGCTTTAGCTGATAAAATTTTAACGGCGTCGTTCCATCCTGACAGTTCGGCGGTGCTCTCCAACGTTTCGAAAAATTGACGTGCGGTCAGATTTTCATCCGATCCGCTGAATGTGGGGATATACGCCAACATTCCCGCCATTATTGGTACGTTCTGCGGGGCTACTACACAATTTTCTGACACGGCTTCCCCTTCTAGAGTGCCCTGAAGGTCGTTCTCCTGGTTCTGTTGATCAACTATGCAATTTTCCGAAACAAAATTCTGTTCACCGTTGCTCTGTTCTCCGTTCTGTTGGTTAGCCATATATTTATTCTTTAACCTTACTAACTTAAATTCCCACGGCTTCTACTATATGCTTCGTAATCTCGTAAAGTCGCATAAAATTAGAAAAATTCCGGTGAAGCTACCACGTAAAAATAAAAAATTCACTCTAACGTAACTCGCTGCTTCGTCTGCTAACCCACTTGACTTATGATCAGAAAACAATTGTCTACGAATAAGATGATTAACGTTCCTAGCTTACTCCTAAATTGCATTCGGCTTTCAACTTAACTCTACCTAACTCGCGACACACTAAACAAAATTCCCTCAAAATATGCACATATACAACCAGCACTTCACACTAAGATATGTAATAAATTTGAACGTCTTAAATATATATATAAATACACTAGAAACATTTGAGATCAAATTATGCACTTGTAACAAAATTAATACGATAACCACTTTTTCAAGAAATTAGAACCACACCTCAAATACTTATGCTGACTTCCTAAATTCATTAAATTTTAGTATACTAGCAATAACCTCTGTCTACTTCCCTTGGTGGATGCAATCCCACATTTAAAGCACAATAAATCACACTTCCATAAACACTATTTTCATTTCAAAAATTTGTTCCAGCATTATCCAATTATTACTCCTACCAATTCTTCTTGCACTAGTCCTTTTTATTACTCTTTCCCAAATATTAATCCACTTAACTACTCTCTGTCTACACTCCCAAGTACCTCTACACATTTAAATGCACAATAAAACACACACTTAGATATTACATTCCCTTTTAGTCTTCCAAAACAAATCAAGATTACTGCTTAACCTTCTATTAGCTCCTATATCTTGCAGAAAAAAAAATTAATTCCTCTTATCAATAATTAACCTGCCTATTCCTTCTTAAATTATCAGTTTCTTATCAATGCATCAACACACATAATAAAATCACACTTCAATAATAATGCACTTTTGATTTTAAAATATATATCACCACAACTTCTCATCACTACTCTTCTATCAGTGCCTCACCGTTAAATTATACATTCCCCAAGTTATCAATGAACCTATTATTCCTCCTAGTTACCGATTTAAAATCACAACACTCAAATGCACAAATAAACAACACATCAAAAATAATTTCACTTTGATTTGCAAGGAATTTTCCCTTGATTTTCAACGATAAATCAAAATTATTCATGAATTACACTTGTATAAATTTATTTTCTCCGTACTATTAATTTTCATGTATTTTCTGTAAGATTTCATCTATTCATTTGCTAAATTAGCAGTATCACTCTTATTTGTTTTTCTGCCTATTTCCTTAGAAATTTAAATTTATTTCAGCATAATCTGATTTCCTGCAACTTATTTACTTGCATTTCACCTTCACTATTTTTTTTTGAAGTTAAAATCTTGCTACAATTTCCTTAATTTTTCTATAAAACCTGCATCTTGTTACTCAGAATTGAAGGGGAGATAATAGAAACACATCGCATTATTCTGCTAATTCTGTATACTTGATTAATTATCCTGACCACCGAAAACAAATATTCTTTTTTTTTTAAACCACAGGATCAAAGAAATCCTGGTCCTAGCACAAATTTTATATTAATTAACCAAAGAACTGAAAAATCCTGGTCACACGGCACCAGTTTTATATTACCACCCCCTACTCGATGTGAGGGCGAACCATCTGCTGCGTCCTATTCGCTGCAGTGGGATTAATTATTAAGAAGGCCGTTAATTTTCGTAACTCTTTACTCTCTATTATCTTCCGCCTATGGGTGTCTACCGTGAAGTTGGGTTCCCTAATGGAGGGTCTCCAAGTTCAGGGTTGACGGGTGCATTGCGTTGTGTTTCATATGGGAGAACATGGGAAACCCATATTCCTCCATATGCCGCTTGAAATTTAATAAACTCATGTCAGATTTGGACCTTTTATTTTCCTGCGACTGGGTTTGCTAAATGTTAAAAGTTATTTTCTTCTTAAAATCTTGGAGTTGTTACTCTACCAAAACTTTACGATTGTTCTACTTAATTATTCAGGTTAAAATAAACAAAGATTCACTTATTTTGAATTTTCAAAGATTTGAGAAACTCGGGTAAATTTCATTATAAAATACAGAATTTATTTTCATTTGTGTTTCCTTAAAATCTATTACACTGATCGGTGGAGATTTCTATTAATTTAAACCAAAATATATTTTAAGTTCATTATGCTTTTTGATATTCGCAATCATATTTTAAAGTTCACCTTCCGCAAAATATAAGACACATTATGTTATTCAGCACTTGCAAGAGATTAAAATTATCTTTTCTACCGAGGATGTATAGGAGACAAAATCATGATCATGCTAACGAGATATTGGGAATTATGAAATTTTTCTCACCAAATTCTTTTCTTTTCATCTATTTCGTTGTCGTCCGGTATTACTTATAGGTATAAAGTCTATGGTTGGGACCTCATCCGGTCCTGCTGAATGCACACTGCCCGCATAAGATCACTCGATGCTTCACCCAAAATTTGCGTAAAAACCTCTCAGGGAAAACATCATACTTCCCTTCACCTGGAAATCATCTTGCTCAATTTTGAGCGTCCTCCCAGGAAAACTCCTAACTTAATTCTTTCTGCGATATTCTGCCCAGGATTCATCTAGAGTCCATCTTTCCTCTCTGCGTTCACCCAGAAATAGCAGTCATCATTCCATCCCGTGTTCTCTCCAAATCATCTCCGCCTAAAAAAAACTTTTTCTCTCGTCTATGTTTAAGGGGTTCGGGGTGTTCCTGTCCTACCCAAATGGTTCTCCCCTTATTGGTTGGGCCGCTTTTCCTCGCTTCGGCATTGGTTTACATCCCTGTATGGGAATCCCTCCGATTCGTTGGCAAAGGCTTGAGAACATCGAGTTTTCTTGAAGATGAATATTCCTTTATCTTGTCAACTGCTCCGCGGGATGTCCGCGCTGCCTTAGAATTTTCACGTACGCTTCCTGTATGACTCTTTCTGTTGGTGTCAACCAGTTACGCCCACTACGAGAAATATGCCCTGTTCGTTGCCCGCTAGCGTGCGTAAAACGTGACTTCGTTAATAGCGAAAGGTCCAGTAAATTGGCCCCCACCTGTGATTGCGAGCATTTCATTCTCGTAGCGTTGCTTGCTAAAACCTCCGAGTTTTCTCTTTACTAACCTAGGGGTGTGTTTCGTGCGTATTCTTACTGGAATTTCCGGAGAGCTCGGGGAACACAAAATAAAATAAAAAACAATTCAAAAGAATGATGAAAAAAAAATAAGGAATTTCCTCCTCAAGAAAGAAATCTGCTCAGCCAGGTCTTAGAAAAATTATGAAATAGGTATTATAATTATCCTCTTAGAACGCCTGTCCACATTATGCTTCTCGGATTTTCTTTCCCAATTCCCGCGCTCTCTAAATGGTCTACTTGGTAACTACTCTTCCTCGTTTAACTATTTCCTCGTTCTATGCGATACCGTAGGAATTATTTGGTGAATATATTGCTTTCCCACACTTACTAATTTGTAGGCCCCCTTTCCGAAATTCATACCTACGAAATCATGGTCCTCCAATGTTACACGATATTCCGGAGGACATACGGGTAACAACTCTTGTATTTCGTGATAAGCATAAATACTTTACCTTAAATTTATAACTTGGAACAATACACCAATTAAGTAGTAAATAGTAACGCTGTACTAGTGATCCGATTTATTGGCGTAGAAAATAAACACATAAGCGTTTCCAAGCTTTCGCACATCAACCAGATGGCTTTTTCAAGGAAGTTAGTTTCTGTCTAACTTCCTTGAAAAAGCCATCTGGTTGATGTGCGAAAGCTTGGAAACGCTTATGTGTTTATTTTCTACGCCAATAAATCGGATCACTAGTACAGCGTTACTATTTACTACTTTACCTTATTTATTCGTGTACAGCATGATACAGCATGAACAACGGAAAACTCGAAAAAAATTATACTATGATGTGTTGAGCTGCAGTTAAATAATTTTCAGGTAGTTAATTGCCTATAACGAAGTGTCATGGGAACGTTTCAGTTAAGTGTATTCTTCTTCTTGGCGATGTAATACAGTGTTAAAGAGAAATCCTTGTGTGTGTGTGTGAGTGAGAGAGAGAGAGAGAGAGAGAGATTTAAACTTCCACCTGTTCATTGTTCTAAGGTCAGTAGGAGTGGCTTTCCGAAGCGTGTGTGGGAGAAGTAGTACTTGGCGGAAATCTGAGGGCTTCTGATTTTTTAGTGGGAAAGTGACGTTCGGCTGTTAATCACGCTAAGAAGAGACTACCCCCAAGCACCAGAGAAGAGGAATGCGCGATTAAAGATAGAGTAGAAACAGCCGAAATTCGGTATCAATAACTCCTCGACGTCATTGCGTGTGTGTCCCCGGAAAAAAACAGAATAGTAAACTAAAAAATAAATAAATAATTTCTTCATGCCATTTGGGAGTATCTTTCCTCCAGCGATAATGACCCTGCACTTTGGCGATCGTCAAACGATCTGATAATGCACTTTACGTTTTGTATCTCAAGAGAGTTAATCCCCCACCACCACCACCCCTTATTTCACATTTTATTTTTCAATTTTTTTTTTTTTTTTACTTTTCGGCATGGCGAAATTGTTTGCTAGTGAAGTAAATGAACATTAGTACCGAAAATGTAAAGCAAAACTTGCACCTGTATTCGTGGATGAATATAGTTTGTTGTTGAACACAGGAACTTCCCAAATGAGTCTTCAACTCCCCTGTTTCTGAAATCTAGCAACGACCCTGACGTTACTGTGTGTTAAGTTCCCTTATACCGTTTGGTAGTGATTGTGGAGAGAAACTATTAGAAATGGAGATGGCTTTTTTATTCTTAGAAGCGGTTATGCGATTATTCATTTCCCGATTAAGCCAGGCGTCATGACTGTATGTAAGACATCCATCCATGCCCGCCTGTCCCCGCCACAGCGACGACTGCATAGTTACGGCAGTGTGTGTTAAGTTCCCTTCTACGATTTGGCACTGATTGTGGACAGAAACTATTAGGACTGCGCTATGCTGTTGCGCGCCCTTATGCATCGCAGCATCTAATTTCCGCAGGTGCTTTATTATATCCTTTGACACTTGTTTGCAAAGGACCCCGCCAACTTCACTTACGGCGACGGCCGGGACAAAGCAGCTTTATTGTGCGGCGAACACAGGTACTCCCTGTCATGCATTCAAAACACGACCACGGTATTAAATGTCACCGCTACCGGTGACCTCCGGGTCAACCGCTATCTTTCCCTCTCAGTGCCTCGCGAAGTTGTCGCTTCCCCTGCAGTATCGCGTATTTGTCAAAGAAACATAGTTTAAGACGTGTGGAACTCAATCGAAACTGTTCTCAGAAGAAAAAAAAAAAAATAAAGAAAGTAGAGGGGTGTCACAGCGAAGGGAGGGTGAAACAGAGAATGTGGTGAAAGAAAGGTCTTAGTTGGAGAAAGGGCGGGAGAAAGAGAGTAAACAACAGCACGCACGACGTTTCAGGGATGATTTGTGCACGACGAGGCTCTAGCCGTGTTGCCTTCTTGAGCAGAGCAGCACACGCACCATGGCATGCCATTGTCAGTCGTGGATCACTCTAATCACCTCGAGTTGTTGTCGAGAGGTTGGAGGTTGTGTTGTCGGGCCACATGCTGAATCAGCCCTCCGGCGAGCGTAGAGAGAAGAGAGAAAATATCAGGCTAACACGCTGTTCTAACTCGTGAGGAATAATAACATGGCAAAAATGCCATACATCAAAATGCCGCAGCGATAAACAAATTTCTGAAGTTTGTTGATTTTAGCGGATGCGCTTGATTAAGTTCTAGCAGTTATGCCCCATGATGTATTCAGGCATCTTCTCCGGGGTGCTTAGCCACCACCCCCCGAAAATCTATGAACGCCCCCGCAGGTTTTGGGGCGATTTCCCCTTATATTTAGTCTACTTGTTTTCATTTATAGCTGAATATTTGGAGAAATTAATTTAAAAAATTTACTAAAATGAGGGAAAATATTATAACAATTAAAAAAAAAAACAACCACACGGACTTCAATCTGAAATTTTTATCATCCCTCAACAAAACGTTAGACAGTCCTGAAGGGGCAATTTTTCAAGCACTGACAACTCGGACTACTTTCACAATAAAAACCTAATTCCACAGAGTGGAGATGTTTACATTGCAATACATCATCATATTTTGGAAGCTGGCATTCAGCTTCATTTCAGTCTTCTGGATGCCGACTTTCCTTGTAAACGGTTAAAGTGTAGCTAGCCGCCCCGGTGGCGCAGTGGTCTAAGTGATGGCCTCTGATCATTCGTCCAAACGGGGTCCGGGTTCGAATCCCGGTGAGGCATGGATGTTGTGTTTGTCTTACGGCACTGGCTCTCTCCCTTCCCTGGAACCCGTGACCCTAAATTAGGGACGGGCGACTGCTTATAGCCCATTGAGTTGCTCACGGTGGTCGTTAAACCTCCAATCAAAAAAAAAAAAAAAAAAAAAGTGTAGCTAACGTAACGTTAGAGCTTCAAACACAACAAAATATTTGCTACCAAATTTTTAACGACAGCTAATTATTAGAAATTGTTCCTATAAAAACTTTTTTTTCTCTTCTGGAAGTGGGTGCTTTACACTTTGTAACAGAAAAAAAAAAAAAATCAAGCCACTTGAAACTTGCTTCCAAACGGTTAGTTTTTTTTTTACTATTATGTGCTTATCTAAATAATCTAAAGGGGCTGAAACCAAATGGCAGGGGAATGGTTTACACCATACGATTTCAGGTGACACTGTAATGATTCCTTTTTAATTAGAAACACGCTTGTAGTAAGGAGAGGACATTTTTACCACTCCTAATATTTGTAATATTTGGAGAGGGGGGGGAGGGGCGGATTTTCTTGAGCACAACGTTATCTTACTAGCATCCTCAATATTATACACCACCCCATGGTAAAATCCATGGCGAATTACTGAATTAAAGCAAAGGAATAACATTTTTACGTTTTTAATCACTTGTACGTGTAAAAATTTCTTGGAATTTGCATTTGCGATATACGAGCATGAGAAAATTTTTTATATTCTATTTAAAAGTTTTATATGTATTGTATATATAAATAACAAAAAAAATTGTGATTATATGTATATAATCAGTAAACAATTATTCAGTCCCCTCAAAATTTGTAAAGTGCCCCACCGGAAAAAAACTCGGAATGCAACGCTGGTTATTTGTGCCCGTTCTCCGAACGGTGAAACTATAATTTTTTTTTTACATAAAATTAAAGAGAGGTAAAAGTAATTAACGGAAAGAAACGTAATTTAAGATCCGTAACTGTTTCACGATTTAAAACAGGGTCATGACGTCAATGCATACGGTTTGACGTAAAACGGAGCAGGCTTTGTAAAAATTCCATGAAATTTTGATTTAAAATTAAGAGCTCCGTTTTACGCTTTAGGTAAAACGGAGCCCTTAAATTTGAAATCAAAATTTCATGAAATTTTTACGGTATTTCTGGCATAATTATCTTTAAACCTATCAGTATTTTGAACAGTAAAGCTAAGCCACCCTTTTGAATTTTTTGGTTTTCAGACTTTTCTAGGTGTAGAAAAATTCAAGTAGACGATATACGAAAACCACATTTCCCCCCCCGACTTTCCCAGTTATTTTTTTTTTCGCTAATTGTTCTGCACTGCTGTTAATCATTTCCTCAAATTTATTTCGGCAGCACTGCTGGAAACCATTTGTGACGTACTACAGAGGTAAAGCACGTGTCAAGACGACATTCTGTTCGTGTAGCTTAGTTGGGAGAGCAAGTTAAACCGGAGTGAGGCAGCACGGACAAACTTATGTTTTCACATTGGCGCCCGAACGTAAAAATGTAAGTACTGGCCATTGGGTTCTTCGAAAAATGTGTGATGTTTGTTGCACACGTCGTCTAGAATTAACGAAAAAATTCCTACTTTGCTTCAAATTAAAAAATAAAAGAGGGAGATGATGTGACGCACCACAAAGGTAACGCGCGTGTCAGGAACGACAAATCTGCAGAGATACATTGTCCGTGCAACTTAGTTGGGAGAGCAACTTACTCCAGAGTGAGGGAGCGCGATTTCGATCTCCGTCACGCACAAATTTGTGTTTTCACACATTTTCTTAAAGTTCTTCCTTAATTGCTGAAAACAAGATTCTTAAATTTCTTCACTGTTGGAAATGACTGTTTCAAAGTTCTTTCATCACTGCTAGAAGACTATTTTCTGGACATTCGTTCGGTCTCAAATTCATTCATTTTCTCAAATTTATTTCCACTGTTGGAATTCGTTTTCTCAAAGTTTTTTCAAGATTGATGAAAACCATTTTCTTCAAGCTCTCTCGGTGCTATTGAAAACAATTATCTCAAAAGTTCTCTCAGTAGAGCTGAAAAGTTATTTTCCTTAAGTTCCTGCAATACTAGTGAAAGAGATATGTTTGATCTTTCGGCTCATTTTCTTTATATATTTTCATATATTGTTCAAATTGACTTGCCCATTTTTCATTGCTGTTCATGAATTCAGTTCTTCTAACTTGCGAACCGTAAATCGACGATTATTTCTCAAATTTCCAGTTTTCTCTCAAGATTCTAGCTGGCCAGTTTGTGAAAATACAAATTTGCCGGTGGCGAAAGTGGAATCCATATCTTTCTGCTCCGGAATCGAATGCTTTCCCAATTAAAGTATATAACGAAGCAAATTTCTCCGTCATTTCTGTCCACGCCAGGATTCGAACCCGGATCCCCTCATTCCGGAATAAGTCACTCTACCAATTGAGCTACGCGGACGTTTTATTCTGATTCCTATCTGCCTTTATGTCGTGTACGTCCTTCTGGCAGGTACGTCACATCTCTTGGTACGTTACATCATCTCCCCCTTATTTTTATTTTTTTTTCCCGAAGTGCTGGAGAAGGGATTCTCTGATTTTTCCTGTCTCGCGGTGTGGAAAGAACATCACACCATTGCGAGATTTTGAACGGTCGGGTCATCCGGATAGTTCGGGCGCCATTATAACGAAGTAAATTTCTCCGTCATTTTTATCCGCGCCGGGGCTCGAACCCGGGTCCCCCTCATTCCGGAATACGTCACTCTACCAATTGAGCTACGCGGACGTTTTATTCTGATTCCTATCTGCCTTTATGTCGTGTACGTCCTTCTGGCAGGTACGTCACATCTCTTGGTACGTTACATCATCTCCCCCTTATTTTTATTTTTTTTTTCCCGAAGTGCTGGAGAAGGGATTCTCTGATTTTTCCTGTCTCGCGGTGTGGAAAGAACATCACACCATTGCGAGATTTTGAACGGTCGGGTCATCCGGATAGTTCGGGCGCCATTATAACGAAGTAAATTTCTCCGTCATTTTTATCCGCGCCGGGGCTCGAACCCGGGTCCCCCTCATTCCGGAATACGTCACTCTACCAATTGAGCTACGCGGACGTTTTATTCTGATTCCTATCTGCCTTTATGTCGTGTGCGTCCTTCTGGCAGGTAAGTCACATCTCCTGGTACGTTACAAGTACAACGACGGAATTTATCACTGCAACTTTGCCGGCTTAACATGTGCTTCACTTCTGTAGTTAGTCATATATCCCCCCTCCCTGAGAAAGCCGGGGGCATGAAATCGCATATCTTTCTGCTCCGGAACCGAATGCTTTCCCAATTAAACTACAACGACGTAATTTATCACTGCAACTTTGCCGGCTTAACATGTGCTTCACTTCTGTAGTTAGTCACATATCCCCCCTCCCTGAGAAAGGCAGGGGCATGAAATCGCAGGTTTCGGATCCGCCGCAAACCATGCTTGAAGTAACTCTCTGTAGAAGAAGGAATTCTCATTAATTACATCACACATTTTTTAAAGCAAAGAACGAATTCACATTCATTCCAGACGATGTGTGGAACGAACATAACACATTTTTTAAAGCAAAGAACAAATTCTCATTAATTCCAGATGATGTGTGGAATGAGTATCACACATTTTTCGAAGCAAAGAAGGAATTCTCATTAATTCCAGACGATGTGTACAATGAACATCACACATTTTCCGAAGCAAAGAAGGAATTCTCATTAATTCCAGACGATGTGTGGAACGAACATCACACATTTTCCGAAGAACTCAACGGCCAGTATAGATCCATTTCTACAATGGGGCGCCAATGTAAAAACACAAATTTGCCAGAGACGAAAACCGAATCCTTCTGCTCCGGAGTCAAATATTTTCCCAATTAAGCTACACCGATGGAGTTTGTCTCTGCAACTTTACGGTTTTGACATGTGCTTCAAATCTGTAGTACGTCACAAGTTTTAGAAGACGATTTTAGGGCGATTCTTCAATCTTTCTTATCATTCATGCCGCTATCTTTTGATTCACTTCTGTGTTCCGCAGGTCGTTCCATCCATATGTACATGTTCCATCATCTCATGCCACTATAACAGAAATATGCTGAAAGAAAATGAAGGAATGGCTCAGTTGCTTCGAAAAGGAAACTGCAGCCTAGTAAGAATTTGTTCCCATACTACAATATTCCGTATCCGTTGCTGTTTTACAAAACGAATAATTACCAAACTGTCACTATATATTTAAAAAAATAGGCATCATTCAGTTCTCGTAACAAGCTGGTACATTGTAAAAAATAGATACTCCAAGAGGCGCAGAACGAAGACCTGTACTAAAAGTCAGTGCCCAAAACAAATAGTACAAGCGAGAGGGAGGCATTTGGCGCCTTAAAACTTGATATGGGAAACACACACATACAAAGTTCTACCCGTTTTTCATAATGCAAATTTCAAGTAAAAATTTAAGGAACAAATACAATAACTGATGACGCGTGAGATGGCCGAAATGCTTTGAGGAGTAGCCTATAAAATAGCACCAAGCACGCAGGTGCATCTCATTCGTAAGCAAGTCGCACAAAAGTTAACATGTCAAGCAATAAGGATCATATTATAGGTATTGTTTACCTTATGTGTTCGACAAAGGCAGCTGAAGACTGCAGCAACATTTGCGAGGTGTACGGCGAGGATGCTGTAGACGAAAGCACATGACGCCGCTGGTTCAGAAAATTCCATTAAGGAGACAGAAGCTGTAAAGATCAACCACGTTCTGGGCGTCCATCAGAGGTTTCTAAAGAGGTTCTCGACCAAGCCATATAACATCAAACAGAAGTAACCGCTTTTTCCACGTTTATAAGTGAGTCACGGAAAAATTCTCATTGGTCGCCACCGGGAATCGAACCTAGGGTCTTCCAGTTACGCGCCGGACATGCTACCACTGCACCACAGCGGCCACGAATTCTCCAGACTCACATACAACTAACTGCCAAACCACTTGGCAGGTTGCTTTTCACTTATAAACGTAGAAAGAGCGATGACTTCTGTTTGATGTTCCTAATCCACGTCAATTGTGCGTATTAATTATTCATTCGCCTCCTAGTTATTTGTTCAGTTGCTGCTTACCATCTCTGGGGAATCCCCAGCATTGTGCGGGGCTCCAAGAAGCAACCAGCGATGTGCTTTGGCAGTTAGTCGTATGTGAGTCTGGAGATTTCGAGGCCACTGTGGTGCAGTGGTAGCATGTCCGGCGCGTAACTGGAAGATCAGGGTTCGATTCCCGATGGCGGCCGATGATAATTTTTCCGTGATTCACTTATAAACGTGGAAAGAGCGATGACTTCTGTTTGATGTTCCTAATCCACGTCAATTGTGTGTATTAATTATTCAAGCCATATAAAATGACCAACAGCTAACCGTTGAAGAATGATCAGGAAAGTTTTCTGTACAGAGAACTACAGTAGAAAGACGGATGCATGCGCTTGGGTTTATCACAAAGTTCGACCAGGGGGTACCACATGACCTATCTCCAAGGAATCTATCGGGCAGAATGACCACCTGCCTTTCTTTGCTGGAGCGTCACAGAAGTGAACCTTTCTTGGAACGGTTAGTTACGGGTGATAAAAAAGTGGGTCCTTTTCAGAAATGTAAAGCGTGAAAGGACTGTGTGCCAAGTTGGAGAGCCTGCTCCATCGACTTCAAGAGGAGGGCTGCATCTGAGAAATGTCTTGTTAAGCGTCTGGTGGGATATCAAGGGTTTGTAATCCACTGGGATCTGCTTACACCTAACCAAACGATAAATGCTGGCCTGTACTTCCGACAGTTGAAAAGACTAAAAGAAAAACTGAATTTTCAATTGTTGGAAAAACTAAAAGAAAAACTGCGTTCAAAACTGATGAATCGCAAATGGCGTCATTTTACAACATGACAACGAAAGACCCCATACAGCTTTAGCACTCAAGAGAAAATTACTGGATATTGGATGGGAAGTGCTACCTCACCCCCTGTATTTCCCACCTTAAACCTACGGACGACCACCTTTTTGATCTCTACAGAAGAACTTCGCTGGAAAAACTTTCGATTAAATTGAAGATGTCGAAACTGCATTATAAGATTTGACCCCAAAACGGAGGAGTTGTACAAAAGGGGAATCGAATTACTATCAGAAAGATGGCACTAGGTCATGGCAATTATGTAAAAAGAATAAAGATGTTATTTATTTAAAAAAAAAGTTTTTTTCTTTACTAAAAAAACGGGTAGAACTTTTGCACACAGCTAATATACATATCTTCCAATCTAACACAATTTATGTGTTCATTTCATTTCCCAACCCATGAGATTGGAAAAGCCATTCTGCAATGTTATAAATTTTAAAGTAAAACTTGTTTTAGAAAAATTATACGCTGAATTTGGTCCTACGAGAACGAAGAAAGCTGAGGAAATCAAAATAAGAGGAACATGATTTTTTTCTAGCATATCGAGGAAATATTTTTTTTATTTTTTTTTGGAGGGGTGGGGGTGAATGGGGGTTAACGACCACGATGAGAAGCTGTTCTAAGGGCTGTAGACTGTCGCCCTCCTGCGTTTGGGGGCCAATGGTTGTGGGGAGGGAAAAGGGCCACTGCTGCAGGACATGCGCATCCCTCACACGGGACTCGGGGCTTGACCCATTTAGGACAATCGGTAACGAAAGCCAGGGCTTAAACAACTGCGTCACCAGTGCACATCGGGTGCAGGTAAGCATGCTACCGCAGGACAAGACCGTTCTTTTTTGGAAGACAACATATCACGTGGCTGCAGGGCCGGATTAAAGCCTTAGTGGCCGCCTAGGTTAAGACATCTGAGTGGGCCCTCAAAGAATTATGACGGGAATCATTATTAAGTCCGTTAAAACGCGAAACTGTAGAAATATGCTTGGGATAATTAATACGTAGTGCATTCTTCAAACTAACAAAATATCTGCAGAGTTTTGATAATAAATCACAGTATTTTTCCTTGTTCTCACGAGAACATAAGTTAAAGGCTGAGGATTCTTAGATTTTGTCTTGGATTTTCTAATGATTTAGCGTTGTATACTTTAAGCGCATCTTTTTTGTCATGCAATGTGAAACTACAGGGGACTTCGACTATTAACGGCTGCAAGTGCAAATTAGGAGGTGTGGGTGGATTACGTGAAAAAAGCGGAAACTCTCTCGCTGACCCTGCTGTACATGATCATATGTAGAGGATTTTAGGAAGGGACTGACCCTAGGTCTTAAACAACCCTTAGAAATAGGAAACTAGGAGATTTGGGCTATAGCGCCCGATACGAAAGTGACACGGAAGCGAAGTAGAAAGGGGGAGGAAGACGCCCTTATTTTTATTACCGGGGGGGGGCTAGTACCCGGGGTCCGACGGCTTAACGTGCCCATCCGACGCACGGCGGGTATTTAGTGGATCGAGCGTTCGTACCTGCCTGGGATCGAACCTGAGGCCCCTCCCGTGGCAGTCACGAACGTTGCCCACTCGGCCACCCGCGGCCCGACCCTGCTGTATAAAGCGATATGAGGCCTTTTATAGTTGGTGAGTAAGTGCCTTGAAATCTGCAGGAGCCTCTGTTTCTGCAACCACTTTGATCTTTCCAAAGAAAGGAAAAATAAAAAAAACTTTTATAACTCTCTATCTATCTATTTATCTATCCATCTATTTAACATGCCTCTTGGGCACTTGGCTAGAGTGGGCCCCAAGGCTATAGCCCCTATAGACCCCCCTTACTCCGGTTCTGTGTAGCTGCTGTTCTTTTTGTAAGATAATGTATCAGAAAACGTTATGCAAACTGTTTGATCTTTCCAAAGAAAGACGATGAGAAAATATCAATGTTCTAATGAACAGATTTCCTCATTGCTATATTCAAAAAGAAGAGAGCAGATGAGAAAATATCATGCTGACACACTGTTCTTCCTAAAGAAAGAAGAAAAGATAATATATAACGTGAACATGCTCTTTGTGAAGGAAGCAGAAGGAATAAGTAATTAAGCAAACGCGCTGTTATTTCTGAATAAAACAGATGAGGAAATATCACGCGAATATGCTGTTCGTCCTGGAAAAAGACGCTGATATCATCTTTATTCATAACGTGAGCCGGTTCTGAAGCAAAACGTGGAAATACCGCACGGATATACAGTTCTTCCCGGGGAAAAGACATCAGCCTTTTCTGATTATTGTGCAAGTACTACAGACGCGAAAAGATATATTCAAAGTGCAATTCTCGTACAAAAAATTATTAGGCTTCAGAACGATTTCCTATGCAAATTTCGAATGCCTTCGCACGTTTACCGAAAATCTGAGGCCTCCTGCGAGTGTGATTTCCCAAAAAGGTTAGCCTTTTTCAGAGGATGTTAAAAGATTTAGGTTAGCCTTTGAGTATACTATTCGGTTCCTTCTGTAGACGAGCTTAGATGCTCTAACCACGTGTACTAATGTTTGCCAATATTTTGGTTCAGTGTCCGAATCAAAAAGTGTACCAAATTAAGGCCGACAATTTTCTAGTCTTTAACTAATTGTTCTGAATATCTTCGCTCTTCCAGAGTTACGACTGTTTGCTGCGTTGAGAATATTAAATAATTATAAAAAGGGAAGAAACCCTTCAAACAACATTTGTGAGTTTTTGTCAAAACTGTTAGAGATGACATCAATACACAATTCATGATTCAGAATATCAGCAATTGCCTACCAAGCGACAGGAGTAACTCCTACAAAAACTTGAGAAACCGCAAAATGCTGTTCCTGAACGCGTGTTTTCCTTTCATTTTTCACCCCTAAAAATTGTTGGCTGGGAACTAGATTTTTCGGAAATGACGAAAAGGTATTTGCAGTACAATGTTGGAGCTTCAATGGCAGCAGCATCCATTTCCGTGGGATTCATCACAAATGGTCCAAATTGCAATTTTCCTAGAGGCCCAAAAAAAAAAAAAAAAAAAAAAAAAAAAACAAGGGTCAAAAAACCGGCCAGTTCGACTCCCGGGACTATCGGATGATTTTATGTTCGAACTAGAGAAAAATAATTTTTTTTAGCCCAAGACTACCATTTAAAAGTGCTCTTCTAAAGCTGTGCCGCTTAAACCGGTGTATTTTCTAAGATATTTACATGCTTCACACACACACTTCTCTCTATATATATGCATATATACAGTACATGTATTATATAAGATAGCTGTTGAACTTTACATGTTTTGATGTCAAACATTTCCATTTTAAGAACCACATTTGTCATGGTGTGAAGTACGAGTGTTATGGGAGGGGAAAGGGGTTCAGGAAAAAAAAACAGACCCTCAGATTACATGTGAGTGGGCTCTATTTCTTTGTAGAGTACACAAAGTGTTTTCTCTGTAAATATCCTTATACTTGCATATAAATATATATATATACAGTGTATATACAAATACATATATATACAGTGTATATTAGGGACATCTAAGCTTCATAATAGTTGGCCAAAGTATTTTCTCTGTAAATATCCTTATACTTGCATATAAATATATATATATACAGGAAATCATCCGATAGTCCCGGGACTCGTGGATCCGAAAAATGACAAGAGTGGAAGACATCATGATCAGAGTTAAATCCCTGAAATGGCAATGGGCTGGACATACTGCCAGAAGGACAGATCATCGATGGACAGCCGAAATTTTAGATTGGATTCCAAGGGACAGGAAAAGACCCAGAAGGAGACCACATGGGAGATGGGTGGATGAAATTCGAAAGTATGCAGGGGTGACATGGAGGAGACTGGCACAAGACAGACCGTTGTGGAGGAAACTTGGGGAGACCTTCGTCCAGCAGTGGATTGATAACGGTTGACAATGATGATGATGATATACAGTGCATATACAAATACATATATATACAGTGTATATTAGGGACATCTAAGCTTCATAATAGTTGGCCAAAGTGTTTTCTCTGTAAATATCCTTATCATCATCATCATCATTGTCAACCATTATCAATCCACTGCTGGACGAAGGTCTCGCCAAGTTTCCTCCACAACGGTCTGTCTTGTGCCAGTCTCCTCCATGTCACTCCCGCATATTTACGAATTTCATCCACCCATCTCCCATGTGGTCTTTTTCTGGGTCTTTTCCTGTCCCTTGGAATCCAATCTAAAATTTCGGCTGTCCATCTATGGTCTGTCCTTCTGGCAGTATGTCCAGCCCATTGCCATTTCAAGGATTTAACTCTGATCATGATGTCTTCCACTCTCATCATTTTTCGGATCCACGAGTTCCTCTTCTTATCTCTCCTGGTTATACCAAGCATGCACCTCTCCATGCCTCTTTGAGTTGTCTGCAGCCTTTGTATGTCTCTTTTAGTTAAGGTCCACGTCTCTGCACCATACGTAAGCACTGGAAGGATGCATTGATCAAACACTTTTCTTTTAAGACATAATGGCATATTGCTCTTGAAAATTATGCTGTTTCTTCCAAAAGCTCTCCAGGCAAGTTTTGTACGCCGATTAATTTCTTCATCAATGTGACCCTCACTTGATATCTGCTGTCCAAGATAAACATACGTATCTGTTATCTCCAGTTGTTCTCCATCAATCGATAAATCCTCATTTCTTGTAAAAGCATTGAACATCACTTTTGTCTTCTGAAAGTTCATTTTTAATCCCACTTCTTTACTCTTGTCAGCAAGTTCCTGGATCATACTCTGCAGCTCTGATGGGGTAGTTGCAAAAATGACTACGTCATCAGCAAAACGAAGGTGGGTTAGATAATCTCCATTAATCTTTATCCCTTTGTTTTCCCAGTTCAGTGATTGAAAGACATTTTCCAATGTGGCATTAAAGAGCTTCGGAGATATGGTGTCACCTTGTCTCACTCCCTTTCCAATTTTTATGTGTGTTGTATTTTCGAACAGCCGAATCTTTGCACTTGCATTTTCATAGATGTTATTAATAATATTAATGTATGCATCTTCAATACCGCAGGATTTCAGAGCCGTGGTAACTGCTGATGGTTTCACCGAATCAAAGGCTTTTTCATAATCGATAAAAGCCATGCACAATGGAAGTTCATATTCCCTCGCTCTTTCAATTAGTTCTCTCAGTACGTGGATATGATCTATTGTGCTGTAGCCACTCCTGAATCCAGCTTGTTCTCTCGGTTGAGCCATGTCCAGTGTTACCTTCAAGCGGTGTGAAAGAACTTTAGTGAAGATTTTATAAACCACTGATAGGAGGCTGATAGGTCTGTAGTTCCTGAGATCCTCAATGTCACCTTTTTTATGTAGCAGGATCATTGTAGCATTGTTCCAATCCTCAGGAATCTTCCCTTCATTAAGGCATCGAGTGAAAATTTGGGCGAGTACTGTTTCAATTTCTCCACTTGCTTCTTGTATGATGTCTATAGTAATTCCATCTTCTCCTGGAGCTTTCCCCCGCTTCATGTTCTTGATTGCATGAGCAACTTCTGCTGGGAGGACTGGAAGAACTCTGGTACCTTTCATGATGTCTGGAGTACATGTATCATCCCTTTCATATAATTTGGAGTAGAAATCTTTCACTCTTGTCAAAATTTCACCTCTATTTCTTGTTATAGAACCATCTTCTTTTCTCAGAGCCATAATCTGTTTTCTTCCCTTACTGAGATGTCCCTTTGCTATCTTTAGGCTTTGGTTGTTTTCAATTGCTTTCCTCACTAGCTCACAGTTGAATTTCCTTACGTCTTCAGTGATACTTTTTCGTACTGTCTTGCATAGCTCTATATATTCCACTTTGGAAGTCACATCTTCTTTAGTTGTCCTCATCTCTCTTCTTTTTTGCATCAACATTTTGGTTTTTCCTGATAATTTGTTTACATGCAACTTGTTCTTAGACCCAGCTAATTTTGTTGCTGTTTCCATAAGAGCTTTGGTTACTTTTCTGTTAACTTCCGAAATATCCACTTCTTCCGATGTTAGGCCTTCTAAAGCAGAGAATCTGTTCTTCAGTTCCAACTTGAAAGTATTATGGTGTTTTTTAAGGTTGGTTATGTCAATACATTCTGTTTGTCTTATGAGCTTGCCACGTTCCAGTTTAGGGTTGAGGTGCATCTTACATCTCACCAATCTATGGTCACTACCTGTGTTGAACTTGTTCAGCACACTGCAGTCTTCGATGACGAATTTTTTGTTACACATAATAAAATCAATTTCACTTGTCGTCCCAATTGGATGTCTCCATGTCCATTTCCTGTGTGGCTTTTTCTTGAAAAAGGAATTCAAGATGAAAAATCCTTCTGCCTCTGCAAACTCAACGAGAGTATTTCCACGCTGGTTTCTGTTGCCGTGACCGAATTTACCTACTGGAGTTTCATTCTGTTGCCGGTGCCCTATTTTTGCATTGAAATCTCCCATAATTATCTTCAAGTGCTGCTTACCTTTATTATTTAGATGACGAATTTCCTCATAAAATTCTTCAATTTCTTCTTCAGGATGACTTGTGGTGGGTGCATAAGTTTGAATAATCTGAGCCTGGTATCTTCTCGATAGTTGGATAACGAGTCGTGCAGCTCTGTCAGAGGAACTTTCAAATTCTACCACTTTATCCTTCAGTTTCTTGTTTATTATAAATCCAACACCACTAGTTCTGCCAGTATCTGTCCCACGATAATAGAAGAGATGTCCACTTTTCAGTTCAATGAGATCTTCTCCTTTTCTCCTTACCTCACTTAGCCCGACGATGTCCCACTTGATCCTTTGTAGTTCCTCTTCCAATTCAAGAAGCCTTGAATCAGAAGATAGGGAGCGTCCGTTGTAGGTAGCCAAGGTCAGCATCAAATTTATACTTGCATATAAATATATATATATATACAGTGTATATACAAATACACTAATTGAAAGAGCGAGGGAATATGAGCTTCCATTGTGCATGGCTTTTATCGATTATGAAAAAGCCTTTGATTCGGTGAAACCATCAGCAGCTACAATGGCTTTGAAGTCCTGCGGTATTGAAGATGCATACATTAATATTATTAATAACATCAATGAAAATGCAAGTGCAAAGATTCGGCTGTTTGAAAATACAACACACATAAAAATTGGAAAAGGAGTGAGACAAGGTGACACCATATCTCCGAAGCTCTTTAATGCCACATTGGAAAATGTCTTTCAATCACTGAACTGGGAAAACAAAGGCATAAAGATTAATGGAGATTATCTAACCCACCTTCGTTTTGCTGATGACATAGTCATTTTTGCAACTACCCCATCAGAGCTGCAGAGTATGATCCAGGAACTTGCTGACAAGAGTAAAGAAGTGGGATTAAAAATGAACTTTCAGAAGACAAAAGTGATGTACAATGCTTTTACAAGAAATGAAGATTTATCGATTGATGGAGAAAAGCTGGAGATAACAGACACGTACGTTTATCTTGGACAGCAGATATCAAGTGAGGGTCACATTGATGAAGAAATTAATCGGCGTACAAAACTTGCCTGGAGAGCTTTTGGAAGAAACAGCATAATTTTCAAGAGCAATATGCCATTATGTCTTAAAAGAAAAGTGTTTGATCAATGCATCCTTCCAGTGCTTACGTATGGTGCAGAGACGTGGACCTTAGCTAAAAGAGACATACAAAGGCTGCAGACAACTCAAAGCAGCATGGAGAGGTGCATGCTTGGTGTAACCAGGAGAGATAAGAAGAGGAACACGTGGATCCGAAAAATGACAAGAGTGGAAGACATCATGATCAGAGTTAAATCCCTGAAATGGCAATGGGCTGGACATACTGCCAGAAGAACAGACCATCGATGGACAGCCGAAATTTTAGATTGGATTCCAAGGGACAGGAAAAGACCCAGAAGAAGACCACATGGAAGATGGGTGGATGAAATTCGAAAGTATGCGGGAGTGACATGGAGGAGACTGGCACAAGACAGACCGTTGTGGAGGAAACTTGGGGAGACCTTCGTCCAGCAGTGGATTGATAATGGTTGACAATGATGATGATGATATATACAGTGTATATTAGGGACATCTAAGCTTCATAATAGTTGGCCGAGCGTAATTTAGGGTTCCAGTTCCAGCAACAATGGAAGTGACGCAAGGTAACATTCACAGCTGGTGCTTCTTTCACTGTTGCGTCTCTGTTTTATTGTTTTTTATTATTGGGGGTTTAACGACCACCGTGAGCAACTCAATGGGCTATATATAAGTAGTCGCCCGTCCCTAATTTAGGGTCACTGGTTCCAGAAAGGAGAGAGCCGGTGCCGTAAGACAAGCACAACATCCATGCCTCACTCCGGGATTCGAACCCGGACCCCATCACGTATGAATGATCAGAAGCCATCGCTTAGACCACTGGGCCACCGGGGCAGCGCCAACAGTGAAAGAAGCACCGACTAGACATCTGACAATTTACAACCTCCAACTGCGTGGCAATAATCTTAGTTTCATTCAACTACTTTTTTTTGGAAATAATTTCAGGAAAGCGCACAATATTCTAAAAAGGGCTAACACGGCATTGCTTTGAACTAGTAGTTGAAGTACGTTAATAAAAAAACAATGCAACCATGTTAGACGTAATCGCTTTCACTACCTACGAAAACGATAAACAACTGAGGTTTCATCTGCAATAAATATAAATACGAAGAACAGTAAGATGCAAAATGCACGCTTTATATTTTCAAATACTTGCCATTACAAATTAGTCATTTCTCAACGCTGCTTATAAAATTTTTGTCTTGGAGAAGCACTCCAACTACTGACGTCCTTTTTCATAACGTTATCACTGAGACGCCTGTTCTGAATGTTAAATTACGCTGCTTTTCTTTTTTAAAGTTTTGTGACAGATCCAAAAAAGTGGTGCTACACCAGCTGCACCCCTTTGAGAGAAAAGATGCACCATTGTGTAGCGCAAACAAAACCCAACAACATGGTGCAACTTTGCATCACGTTATGGTACAGGATTGCACCACGTTGTTGGGTTTTGTTTGCGCTACACAATGGTGCATCTTTTCTCAGAAAGTGGTGTAGCACCAACTTTTGGTACAAACTACCTCAAAATTTTTAACATGTACATCATACTTATTATCTACACCGAATATCATTAATTTTGCTATGGGAAAATTATCTTACTCCTAGGTGAAATGGCAAAATTATGGTAAGGGAACACAGAACCAGACCAAATAAAGTTATTTTTTAAAGTGAAACGCATGTAAAAATGCCTAGCGATTCCTGAAGGGAACCATACACCGAATGAAAAACAAATAGGAAAAGTGAAAAACTTCTATAACGAAGTAAATTTCTGCGTCATTATTTTGTCCACGCCGGGAATCGAATCCGGGTCCCCTCATTGCGGAGTAAGTCGCTCTGCCAACTGAGCTACGCGGACGTATGCTCTCGCTGCTATCTGCCTTTATCTCATGTGCGTCCTGCGGTGCAGGCACGTCACACTTCCTTTACAGGGAAAAAGAACTTCTTCATTTTATATCAAAGTTATATTTCTTTTGACATTTCTTGATGGGAAAAAATAAACCTTTATGAACGCAGTTTGTCACATTCGAAATAACTGGAATTCTGTGGTGTGGAAGCCCAGGCAGATTTTTTTACTTTTTTTATACAAACAATACCACAATACCTTTCCCTCTTACACCCTAAAAGTACCTCGGGTCTTTTATCTTGTTCAGAGGGGTGCACAGAACGCTGCCGTCCAGAGGTTTTAAATACGGCCCTATTCTTCCTTTGCTTCGTGCGTCCTTCGAACTTTGTAAAAAAAAAAAAAAAATGATACAGGCTAATGAAAAAAAAAAACAAAATAAAAAAAAAACATGCTTGAAAAGAAATGCGCAAAATCTGTTTACATTAGACGCTATCATTGCGTTACACGAGAGTTATGGCTCGAAAGATATGATTCACTTATTAGCATACACACGTGGAGTAAATAGGGATCTTGAAATCATTGAAAAGCTTGTAGATTAACGTTCATTGCACGACCGTACCCCCTGGATTGTACAATTCAAAAAAATCAACCGCCGTCTTGAAAGATTTTAATCTTTCGTGTGAGAAACTAGTTGGTATTTGCCGTAATGGCGCCCCGTGCATGATAAGGGGAAAGCGGAGCATTAGTTACACTGTTCAAAAGAGATCCTGCCAAGTCCATGATATTAAACGCTATCACTGGCTTATACACCAAGACTCTGCATCCGGCAAAGTTTTTAAATTTGATCATATAGTGATGCTGAAGACTGTGACGTCTTCCGGGTGGAGCATTAAAACATATAAAAGTTGAGAATCAATTAAAAGAAATTTGGGCAGAATATAATGATATTGTATAACAACGAAACATATGCTGGTCATGGGAAAGTGAATGAAATAAGATTTTTAGAACAAGATTTTTAGAACAAGGATCATTATAACTTTAAATTGCCCTGAAATTAGAACCCTTAAGGATTATTGAGCGGTCTTGATCTAGCCCTTTAAAGTTCTATTTTTAAATCTTGCAAACAGACAGGTATCTTTTTCTTGTATCCTGCCACAATATTTCACTTCTTTTTTTATTAGATTTTATTACAATATACATCCGTTCCTTTTTCTAACAGCTCAGTACAATACAACGGCCCCTTTTCTTCGTATCCTATTACAATACTTCGGTTTCTTTTCCTTAGGTTCCACAATTCTTTCTCATTACATTTTCTGCAATACTTCGGATTTTTTTGTCTAGATTTTAATAAAACAACTAAGTTTCATTTCCTTATACCATACTGCACTTTATATTCCATATCCTATGTTCTTTATATTTTAATCGGTTCCTTTTCCTTGGATTTCTTTTCTTTCCACAGTATATCTTATCAGAATCCATCAATTACCTTTTCGTTATAGCCTAGTACAAATATTCGGTTCCGTGGACTTTCATTTCCTTTTCGGTATTATGGCTTACCACAATATAACCTAATTACCTTTTCTTATATCTCACAGCAACAATCATTCCTTTTTCTGAGACCTTCTACAGTACCCCGGTTTCTTTTTCTTAGTGTCTGTTACAGTACCTCGGTTTATTTTCCGCAGATCCTGCTGCAATAGTCGTATAGATAATAGCTCATGCGGTAGTATTATTGCCTTTCAAAGCAGTTTTTTTTTTTCCATTTTCTTTTTTGCAACTTTTACTTTTCTCTGGAAAAAGCTTTTTCACTAATATTTGTAAGTTTTATTTAGTTCATACAAACATAAATCTGCAATCGTTAAAAATTCGCAGGATATAATCACTTCTACAGGTAAGCAAACACAGTATCCGAAAGGAAAGCAAAAAACTGAAAGAGTAGTAATGAAATCCAATTCTTCAAACAAAGGTCTTCGCTCTTTCCACGTTTATAAGTAAGTCACGGAAAAATTCTCATTGACCGCCACCCTGGAATCGAACCCAGGGTCTTCCAGGTACGTGCCGGATATGCTTCCACTACAGCACAGCGGCCTCGAATTCTTCCGGACTCACACGCGCTAACTGCCAAGACAATTCGGCAGGTTGCTTCTTGAAGCCCCGCACAATGCAGGGGATTCACCAAAAATGGCAGGCAGCAACTGAAGAAATTAGAAGTTGAATGAATAATTAATACAGACATTTTACGTGGACCAGGAACATCGAACAAAGGTCTTTGCTCTTTCCACGTTTATAAGTCACGGAAAAATTCTCATTGGCCGCCTCCGGGAATCGAACCCAGAGTCTTCCAGTTACGCCAATGAGAATTTTTCCGTGACTTACTTATAAACGTGGAAAGAGCGAAGACCTTTGTTCGATGTTCCTGGTCCACGTAAAATGTCTGTATTAATTATTCATTCGCCTTCTAATTTTTTCTTCTGTTGCTGCTTACCATCTTTGGTGAATCCCCAGCATTGTGCGGGGCTCCAAGAAGCAACCTGCCAAATTGGCTTGGCAGTTAGCGTGTGTGAGTCTGGAGGAATTCAAAGCTGCTGTGGTGTTGTGGAAGCATATACGGCGCGTAAGTGGAAGACCCTGGGTTCGATTCCCGGTGGCGGCCAATGAGAATTTTTCCGTGACTTACTAATAAACGTGGAAAGAGCGAAGACCTTTCTTTGATGTTCCTGGTCCACGTCAAAGGTATGTATTAATTAAATCCAATACTACGAACGTGAAACACCAATTCCATACAGAAGTGACCCTCATTTCCTTTTTCAAGTGAAAGCATGGGGAGAAATGTTAATTCAATCTGAAAATTTTCCAATTCTGTGGAGTTATCTAGCTCCTGAGAGAAACACCTGTTTAAATTATGCACTGCTTCTGAAACTTGTTCATTTCAGTTTCGAGTAGAAAAAACTAACTTTTTGTTTGAGTTATTTTTTTCATTATTCTCACGCTATTTTTGTGAGAGAAGCATTAAAGATGAAATAAAAATTATCCGATGATTTCCGAAATAGCTCTAAATTGAGAAATATTTGCTTTTTATTTTTTCATCTTACTATGTGATTATTAAAAAAAAAAACAAGCGATAAAAACGAGATGTTAAAAATTGAGAAAACTGTCACTGAACACAAGAATTTAAGTAATTTGATTAAATAAAGAAATAGGGATAGCGATCTAAAGAAGTGTAACAGAAATAATCATTATCTTCACGTGAAACATAACTGTACAAATATTATTTCGTTCTTTCTTATTTTACCTGCTTCAATTCCAGCAATGAAAAAAAGTGTCGAAACGTTTGAGTAGAGACAGAAATTCATTTCGCCTCATTTTATCCAAAACGTCGAAATAAGTAATGTCCTGAAGATCAGTGTTTTCTTATTCTTCTTTAATTTTGAGTTTTAAAACGAATGCTGATATTTGGTATCAGAGCTGTCGTTCCCATAACATTTAAAAAGTTTTAAGGGACGGCACGTGACAGCGTAGAATACAAGACAACAAAAAAGTGTACATAGGCTCCACTTTTCGTTCAATATCAGCTAGATTAAAAGAACATAAATATGATGTTAACAATAGAGATACAACCACAGCTTTAGCACGACTTGTAAACCAAGGTAATTATCATCCTGACTGGAACGAGATTAAAATTCTCAACACACCAAAATCTAGATCAACTTTAAGATTTGTTGAGAGTTTGCACATTATGAAATATGGGAATACAGCATGTAATGATAATTTACCAGAATTTATACCTATACCGTGGAAAACATACTTGGGGTTGTAGGATTAGGCAATAATAAATCAATAAATTATATCTATTAATTTTATGTTTGACCAGCAACAAATGTTGTCCCATACTCTCATTGGTTAAGCCCATTTATACTAATTACGTCATTACGACTGCAGTCTTATATAAATAACACACTGTTTGTCACGTACGTTTGGTGAATTTTAACAACATCTGAAGATGGTACCCACTTTGGGCACCGAAAGATCTCATGTGTTTACAAATTTTATTATATCATCTTTTAAATGTATATATTAAATATTTTAACATTGAAGTTAAAATAGTTATCGTGTCATTTCGGTAGTTTTCCATGTATGTAGTTATCGGCACGAGTTAAATTCACAGTATATATTGAATACAAAAGTACGAAGGGGTTGAAAGGGGTGGGGTGTAGTCAGTGCACTAAAAAAAAATCTGCTAAATGGGTCAGTTGCACTCAAATACTTTCCCAGAAGTTCGTGAACTAATTGTACCCCCCCCCTTCCCCAAGCTTTTCTCTGGTATGGGATTACGAAAGTCATTGTGAGGTTAAACAGAAAACAAAGCTCAGTGCCAATATAAACAATATAAATATATAATGTATATTATTTATATATTGCGCACGTATTAAATAACTACACAACAAATAGGCACTTGCTTGTGCAGTTTAACTTCGCATCTTTTCCTGTACCAAATTTTCTTTCAGTGTGCTAGATAGAAATCCTTCAAGCACTGAGTTTTGAAGTCAAATTTCGCACTTCATGTTATATATTATTTGGGAAGTCTATGGAAATAAGTTCAGTTCTGTAAGACTACAGCAGTTTCCATTCAATTTCTAAATGTAGCTAATTGGATTAACTGAATCTAATATGTATAATAAAATTATTTGATACAGTTGGGTTACTTAAAAATGATGATAAAAGTCTTCCTTTCAGCATGCTGTTACCTTGAGAGCCCGTTTGTTAACAAAACAAACTCTCAGGGTATCACAAATCGTCTACATTCACCATACGTACGGAAATGCGGTGCTTTCAATCAATCGCTGTAATTCCCAAAGAAAATGGAACTCGAAAGAAACTTTTAGTTAATATTTCGTAGCATTTTCAGAAATGAAATGACCGAGAAATTTTAAATTCTTCTAAAACTTAAAACCCGAAATTCGGGTTTAGAATGTGACAAACACCCGGAATTCTGGGTAACACCCAGATTACAAACAGATCTGGATAAGTTTCTCTTCGACTTCCTCTTTGGAGAAAGAATGGGATATAATGTCCATTTTCAACGCAGTGATTCATCCACGAATAATTGGTCACTTTTGCAAAGATAGGTACTTCAATTTACAATTTATGGAGAAATACTATATTTCCGATGGTGCGATTTATTTGCAGCATTTCCTCACCTGTAATTAATGTGATAAGCATATCACGGAGTGCGGTACAGAATTTATATCTTGAATATATCAGTAGGTTTTGCCCTTTTTTCGCTGTACATAAACTCCATGTTACATCCAGAACCGCTTTTCGAACATTATCTAGCACAGAACTAAAAATAAAAATAGTAAATAGATAAAGTCATCGCACTTTCCACGTTTATCTTTAATTAATACACAGCAACTGAAAAATTGTTATCCGGATACCGCTGGGATCGAACCCCAGATCTCTCGATAGCTAGTCGAGTGCGTTCGTCTTACACCACGGTGGAAAAACATCCACAGCGCTGTGTGTGCTTATCTGTCAACATCTGACTTCACAAATCCGTAGGGATGGGTTCAGCAACTGAGACGTCTCCATCTGGTGGAGCTTAACGGCACAAGCTATTAAATTATAGCTAATAAATTCAATGGGCGAGAGTAAATGGTTAAAATCTTCCAAATACGTGGAGACAATGTAAATAGGCAAAGTAATCGCTCTTTCCACGTTTATCTTTAACACACAGCAACCAAAAAATTGTTATCCGAAAACCCCTGGGATCGAACCGCAGATCTCTCGATAGCTAGTCGAGTGCGTTCGTCTGACGCTATGGTAGCCAACAATCCACGTAATGCGAACGCATTCGACTAGTTATCGAGAGATCTGGAGTTCGATCCCATCGGTGTCCGGATAACAATTTTTTGGTTGCTGTGTGTTAATTAAAGATAAACATGAAAAAAGCGATGACTTTGTCTATTTACATTGTCTCCACGTATTTGGAAGATTTTCACCATAGCACAGAGCGTCTTATGCATGAGTTTTCTCAGTTGCACTTATCGGCTTCGGTATTTTCCCTCTAGTAAGTAAGCAAAGGCATGGATGCTTAAAGCCGACGCTATTGTTATCTCTCTTTGAGTGCAATTGACTTATCGGATAAGGAGAATGGATTAGTATGAGTGCAACTGACCCCTGCCCCGTAAAAATAACATTGGCAACCTGTTCTTTGATTTCTGACAGTCGAAAATCGTGCGATTTCCTTACATGTGGGTTAAAATTTTTAACGCAGTGAAAGTTCCGTACAGGTTTTAGGAACAGTATTCCACACATGTTCAACTGATTTAGGAGAAAGGGTTCTGTACAGATTTCTAACGATGTGATTTAGGAGTACGGGGAATGTTGCATATCCGCGAATAGAAGATATGCAACATTAATTTATATAAGAATACTATTATACACAGTGTGGCAATTAAATAATGAGACGCGGAAAACCTTGGATATTGAACAGATATCATATCTGACGAAAACCGAATTTCTCCAATCAGACTTTTAGTAGCAGAGATATCGTACTCAAAAACAAATAAGAATTTCTTTTACGTTGTGCGGAAAACGCATGTAATGGAAATACAAAAATACATGCGTCATCGTTTCCTCTTAGCTAAAGCAATCTACTGCACAGGGTGATACAAAAAAGTCTTGCCCAAATTTTAGAAAATTATTAAAAAAATAACTACAGCGCTTACAGACATCAAGTTTTTCATGACACAACCTAATACATTTCTATACAACACTTCTATAAAGGTAAACATCAAGGTTTTCATGACACAACCTAATACATTTCTATATGTGCTCCCTTAATTGCAGGAAGGATGACCAGCCTGTACGCAATTTCTCGGAATGCTCTTTGTAATAAATGCATACCAGTAGTAGTACTGACATTCAGGATCCATTCTTCAGGTGCTTATAATCACTCACCTTTGTTATATGCTTGACGAATCTCAAATGAAAAAATCCAATGGGGTTATATCAGGTGAATGGGCTGTCTACGGAATCGTTTAAAACAACCACGCCACACAAATCGCTTTTTCTGCACATTCGCCATTCTAGCTTGTACCTATGAACAGGAAGAACAACTAGCGCCATCTAGACTCAATGAGAGAAAACAAAACTTCAGATGTTTATCTTTCAAATGATGAATATCTTGAAAGAAATACGGGATTACGCCATATAATACAAATTTTGAAGATGTCAATCCGATTTTTGGCGTAAATGTGACAAAGATGTAGTGGTTAGCATACCCGGGCGTTTTCTGGGAGACGCGGGTTCGAGTCCCGCTCCAGGACGATGAAAATTTTCAAGTTTTCGGATATTATCTGACTTACCATCCTTGTCACATTTACGCCAAAAATCGGATGGTCATCTTCAAAAGATGAATATCTTGTTTCTGCAAGTGCTGTAGTTATTTTTTTTATTAATTTTCTCAAAATAGGGCAAGACTTATGGACCATACTGTTTATCCGAAGATATATCGTGTTCACAAACCGAAACGAAGAAGCACAAACCGATAACATGTGCACTGATCCCCAATACAGTTTACAAATTACCAAACTACCTCCGGCCATTGAGTTCGCATACTGGAACTAGTGAAGTACTTTGGACAGTGAATGCTGTCCGTAAATCTGACTACTCAAGATTTTAGTTCCATTGTGCACCACGAATATTAATATATTCTGCAAATATACGCAAAAATCGATAAGCAATTGAAACGGCTGACTATTGCAGCATCATCAGTATATCCCAGAGCTGTCACCTTCTGATTTTTACGCAGGTCGTTTAATAAGTAACGAGATTGACGTCAAAGCGGCAAAACAAATCCGTGCAGGAAAAACGCAGCTGCCTGTGTAGGAACACCTGCAAGGTCAGTCAATGACGACGCGTCGTTACAGCGCTCCATTAGTTCACTCTTATAGTAGATGACGTAGAGTTCAGAGGATTTAAAACTGGAGCAAAGAGCAGCTGTAAAATTTTGCGTGCGTTTGAATAAAACCGCCACAGAAAGGCACGAAACGATTAAAACAGCCTAACAGGAAGATGCTTTGCCCAATGCAAGAGTTTTTGGTGTCTGGAAGATGCCCCACGCTTCAGTAGGCCTTCGACATCGACTACGGAGGTTAATGTCAATACCATCGAGGCACTACTGCGCAAAGACCGCCGAATGACCATTGAAAAGGTTGAGAATGTGATGCAGATGTTCGCTGGTTTCGTTGATGTCATTGTGAGAAACCGGTTGGGGTACCGAACCGGTTTCTCATAATGTCATCGATGCCCCTGCACATCGAGCTTTGCTTACCCAGCAGGCTATCCGAAACCTATACTCCGAGTGACCCTAAAAGTGTATAGTTGTTAAAGGCTGAAGAGCCTTATCACGACTCATCGTGGAACGCAGGAAGGGTATTCATCCGCGTTAATGTGCTCTTCTGCTGTTTCCTTTTTGACCCCCCCTTCACCCACCCACACATACACATCAGCGGGAATTGTGAATGGGGTCTGGTGGAGTCTGAACTTCTTCCCCTACTGCCTGTTTAAGTAACCTACATACACTTCGAGTTTCCCCGATCGTTAATTTATTGCCTCTGTCTTGTGAATGTTGGGAGAGGTTTTCTACTATTTCCCTCCCCCTTGTCCAAGTTGTATCCCAAATGGACAGAAACAGCCAAGAGTGCGAAACTCTTGATTGAGGAACTTCTCATTTCAAATTTATTTCCAAATGCGCTTTAACTTCTGGATTTTTTTTTTCTTTTTTTTTTTTAGATAGCAATTTTGTCAGATAAACTGCTGATCAAACAAAAATGGATTCTAAGCAATAATTCTACTGCTTTTCGCTCTAAACGCTAGGGACTATTTCTAAACGCTAGTGGTACACTCTTAGGTTGACTCGAAGTATAGGCATCGAAATGATAGCGCACCTTTCTTATTCACTAGACCTGGCGTCATGCGATTTCCACCAATTCCATGAAGTGAAAAAAAAAAAAAAAAAAACTTTGTGGGCGTCGGTTTGCATCAAGTACTGAACTAAACAACGGTATGATGGGTATGCTGAACCACATGTCAAAGAATGCCTTCGAACACACCTTCCGGAAGTGGATAGAAAGGTGGGATAGGTGCATTCAGGAAGAGGGAGAGTACTTCGGAAGTATGTAAGTGTAAGTATGTTTACTGCATTACACTTCTGCAAGATGTAAAATCAGCCTCGTTACTTTTTAACGCCCCTTTTTGTTTCTGTAAAACTCGTGGCATTTTTGACTGTCTTCTCTATGAGGACAGGTAACTGGCGTGAAACAGCTGTATTAAATTACCCGCAGTTTCTAATATTCGGAAAAAATTACCTTTATGAAAATTAATAATATTAATTCAGAAAAAAAAAAAAAGAAAAAAGCGGAATCACAGCTTTTGAGCAACCTTGATAGCCCCTCCAAAACACGAGCAGATTTTTGCCCCCTCCCCCAATAAACTGAGTAAGTGGGGAGGGTAATCCTTTGTCTAATCCAGAACAAGGTAATAAGAAAAAAGTAACTATGATAAAACTATTTATGACCCTAGATGATAAAACTGCGTAATAAACAAGTGATTACCACGTTGAGGGTATGAGACTTAAGACCATAATTCCAATACCGAAAAAAAAAAAAAAAAAAATCGTTCGTGCTGGCACGACGATGTTTTCCAGCTAAATTATTTCCTTCGTCTTTGGCAATCACAACAGACAAGCATAGATAATTACAACCTTTCACACATTCCGGACATAAAAGATCTGAGGCTAATAGGCGAACACGTGGGGGAGGCAGCCACACAAAAACCAGTTGTTGCTTCTTCGTAATTACAGACTAACGAGCGCCCAACATAGGAATGGGGGTTCTTGTCGTGAATGAAAATCAGCCTCGCTTCGGTACTGCTCATGACGATACGAAAGAGGAATGAAAAAAACAACAGAAAAAGGCATGATGCCTTCGGGGTTCAGAATATAACAGAATCATAAAACATTACTTGCCTTCTCTTAATCCAAAAGTCAAAATCGAGCTGCAACGCTTCGTATGGCCAGCACGGTTGGATGCTTCGGTTCCTCCTGATCAGGAGCTAAAATCTGTGACCTAAGCAAGATAGGTCGAAGACCCTCGGAACGTACAAGATGTTTTAGTATTTCTGTGATGTTCTGCAAACGTTTCTCCTTCCTCTCCAGACATGCTAGTCTTGGCGACATCACTAACTTTTCTTTCTTTTCTTTTTCTTCCTTTTTTTTTTTTTTAAAGCGCGGACGAAAAGTAATTTGTTTGCCCTAGAGTTAAATAAATGTACACTTTTGATGTTTCGGGAAGTTTTACAGCGACATGTGAAATTCCACTAAGACTGAATAGGTTGGTAAAGCGATCTATAGACAGTTTCCTAGAAGTTGGAACTATTCGTTACCGAGATTATAATATAGAAGTCCCTCTGTTACCATTTTGGAGTCAGCAAAAGAGTTTCTTCACGGCGCCAGTCAAGGGTTGATCAGCAGAGGCAACGATCATTAGTAAGAGTTCAAATAGCGTTTGCCAGAGCAATTGAGCATTTTACGTTCGCTAAGTGTTTCACTGCTTTATTGCACCTTTTCAAAACAATGCCCTTAGCAACGATCAAGGTACACGGTGAATGAAAACGAACCCAGACTATGTAACTATTTTGTTTCTCTCATGGCGTCAATATGCGGTTTTGTTGTTGTTGTTGTTGTTGTTGTTGTTTTTTCAAAGCAAGAGATGCGGGGAAACGAAATAAAGAAAGGAAGGAACCAGAAGAGTTAGACACAAAAGTAGAGAGAGAATGCCGGGAGACGAAGTACGAAGGACTCCCGTGGTGGGATGTGTAACTGATAAGAAATGAAACAGAGAACTTTGATGAAGCGTTCAGTTGGAAATAGTAAGTAAAGTAATAGAAAACAATTGCGTAACTAAGACCAATTCCAGGACTGCCAACATAATAAACATTATTTTATACTAAAGAACACATTTCTAATACATTACATTTATTGCTTTCATCGTGATATATCTTTCATATGCCAAGAGTTGTAACAAGAACCAACCCGCGCGGGAAAGAAAAAGCCCGCTCACAAGGCCATAGATGGACACTGTTACGGTGACTACGATATTTCTACTGTGACTCAGTTACTCAATTATTGTACTCGAGGGGTATAGCCAGCTAACACTCTACGGCAGACGCTTCAAACTGGTGATCCCGGACCGCTGGTGAACCCATCTAAATATTTTCAATGGCAGTTGACTTTATTCGACAAGTGAATTTTGTATGTGTGTGACGATGGAAATTCAACCGTAGAAATCAAGAGCAAAGTGAGCATAACCATTACGATACATTCGTTGTTATTCAAGCTCCGCATGTAAGGCCATCTGGAAAAAAGGAGGCCATCACAACAGAGGGACGAGTTCCCTCCTTTTGTGACGTCACTCTCAGGTTGCATGGTCTGGTACGTAGATGTCGTGTTCAACGTCACACACGATAGCGTTGACAGCTAATCGGAAGCCTTGGTTTTCGCGTGACGTCTTAAAGAAGAAACTTACTTCTCTAACGTCACGGCCTTGATTTATTTAATCCGTGTTCTATTGTTATTAACTATGTGGAAATAAATAAAACGCAATTCCAAAGTGACGACATTCTTTCGACATGACGCAAAAAATTATGAATCTACAAGTAAAAGTTTGACACTATGATTTTTTAGGAATTTAAAAAAAGAAACAGTAGATGTCGCATAACAAGTCGAAAATACGTTAGATTTTACAACGTAATCAACGTATAAATCGTTCTCTCCATACTCGCTCAAAAAAAATGTCTTAGTAACACTGGTTCTGATAACATTGCCTGATAATATCACATGAAGATGGCCTAACACTGTCTCAAAATCGTTGAACACAACAGTTCTTATCTCTTGCTTCTGACTACGTAGATCGCACTTTGACCTGTCATCGGGTGTGGCCAAACTCAAATTCGTCGAGCTGGAATCTGTGTCGTTAAGTCAGAAAAAATTTAACGAGAAGAAACAAAATACGGGAGCTAAAACGGAAGGTAAAATGCGAGTATACGTCACGACCATCCTATATTTTATAAATTAATATATGAACATGTTTTAATAGATTTAATATATGGTATTTAATGGTGCTTTGGACTGAAACAAAACAGGTTAGTGTCATGGATCACCATAAGCAATGGAAAATATCAAGGACTCCAGTTTCCATCTATGTACGTATTTTCTTCATTGTTATTTACGCACCTACATCAACAGCGAATAAAAGTTTGACTTGTGCAGTTTTTTTCTATTCTACACCAGGTGCAACACTACGGGTCTAGCCCCCCCCTCCCAATATATTTAATATATTTAAGCAGTTAGAACATATGGCGAGCGCAGCGATGTAAGATTTTAGGGAGCTTAGATAAAACTATGTAAATTTTCGAATTCACAGAAATTTTGTTATAAAAATGAATTTTTTGTTAAATTTTGCGTTACTGTTCTGTGAAACGGAGGAAATTTTTTGAGCGAATGTCTAAGACAGCAATAGAAAGACACCAACCAGTTTCGCAATTTGTAGTTTAAAAAGACGAAATATTTCTTGTCAGATTACAAAGTGAAGTCATAAACCGCTTTATGACAGCAAATATTAAAAAATATTTAAAATATTCCTTATGAAAAGTAGAAGAGTTAGCTAAAATTGCGACGAAATAGTAGCTTGTTAAGGTCACGGAGATTCGTATCCACGGTTCCCATTACTACATAACGCTGAAAAAATATAAGGAAACAGTGTGTAACTGAAAACTTTTTTTTTTTTTTTACTAGGGATAACGTTATTACCATTACCGTCGGGTTATAAATCTCATGTACGGAATGTTTTGGCTAAATTTCTGCCAAGCATTTCATAAATTTTTGCCCCCACCCATACGACACTTAGCCCCTACGATAGCCCACCCAGTTCTGATCTTCTGGCGTTGCCACTGTTCTACATAACTGCGCAAGTTAAGATAACCAAATCAGATCAGATCACATATAGAGGATTTTAGGAAGTTAGTGTCTGACCACAGGTCTTAAACAACCCTTAGAAATAGGAAGCTAGGAGATTTGTACTAGAACGCCCGATAGGAAAGTGACACGGAAGCGAGGTAGAAAGGGGAGAAGACGCCCTTATTTATTACCAGGGATCCGACGGCTTAACGTGCCCATCCGACGCACGGCGGATATTTAGTGGTTCGAGCATTCGTACCTGCCTGGGATCGAACCCGAGGTCTTTTCCGTGACACTCTCGAAAGTTGTCCACTAGGCCCGTAGATGCCCAAGACAACCAAATCATGATATGGGCCGATATTTGAATCATACAACTCTTTTTGTGTTTCGGGGGTTAATGACCACTGTTGGCAACTTTAAGCAACTTTATAAAGTATAAGCAGTCGCCCGTCCTTGGTTTGGAGCCACTGGCTTGGGGGAAGGGGGGGTAAAGCAAGCACACCACCAGTGACTCGATCGGAAATCGGGAACGGGCCCATGAACAGTAGCACATGAAGCCACAGAGGCAGTACAAAATGCTATTGACTCTCTCTCTCTCTCGGGAGAGAGAGAAAATGTAGCATTCTTTCCCTTAAAACGACAAATTTTAAACATTATGCTAATTTACTGGTATCAAAAGAAACTAGTTTTGCTGCCTTCACACTCAACCTGAACTAATAGGAATAAAAAACAAACAGAAAGAAAGAAAAGGAGTATTCAGCATTAAGAAAGTTTATTTCATTATATTTTCCTCTCGTCCTGGGCTTTAATAATTGGGAGGCCAACTCATAACATTTCCCTGTTTCCATTTACTGTGAGTTTTCGCTTGACAGAGAATGAGCAAAATACTTCAACAAGAAGAGTGAAAAAAATTTCTTTTCTCCTGTGCATCATCTTCTTCTAGTGGTTTTCCGGCTGCACACAAAAGGCTCAAAGAGAGAAGGCATCCACCATTTCTTCCTTAGTTGTCATCTATTGCAGCATCTGTGGTCTGCATGAAATATGGGGGCTGCACCGAAAAGGCTTCCTGATGCGAGCATGGCATCCATTAGGACTAAGTGCTCTGTGTCTCTTGTTCAACGCCCATTAGGACCACCCAGGTATTAAGACTCCAACCAAGATGATGAAGACCATGATCATCATCGGCGAACTTTTTATTTCGTATTGCAATGTATCACGGGCCTCGGAATTTTCACAGACGCATTTTGGGATTTTCTCACTACAGATGGAACTCTACTTGAAATAAATTACATGGGAATAATTGCTAGTTGCTAATGGGAGACAGAAGTGGGCTTCGCGGTCAGCGTGAGACACTTATATATTATGTGCTTGCAGAGAGAATTGTTCTATTGTCGAAATATTCAACAATAAAAACGGCATGTTCTGACACACGAAGTTTAAAACACACACACACACAAACTCCAGTCGTTACAGTGTATTAACATATAAACAACGCAGACGACAAACTTAGCACATGTGGGAAACTTTATTGTAAATGAACAGCTTTTCCTAACTTGCGAAATAAAAAAGCACACACACACAGCGGCCATTTTATTGAGTTCATCCCCACATTATGGTCTGTAGAAAGGAACATTCCAAGTCAGTGGAAGATACTATAACGAAGTAAATTTCTCCGTCATGTGACGTACCTGCCAGCAGGACGCACACGACATAAAGGCAGATAGGAATCAGAACAAATGTCTGCGTAGCTCAGTTGGTAGAGCGACTTGTTCCGGAATAAGCGGCCTCGGGTTCGAATCCCGGCGTAGACTAAAGATGACGGAGAAATTTACTTCGTTATAATACTTAAACCCCTTGATGGCAAGAGGCTATTGCGTGTGCATCATGGATTTCTCTAAAGACCAACGACTTTTGAAAATTCGACTGTTGTAAATGAGATTCTTGCCTCAAATAACAGAAGGAAGAATTATTTCGAAATATTAATTGGTGAATTATAATGGAATTCGCCTAGTTTATTAACCTACCTATAGAGTGGTAATCCGGAAAAATTAAGAAAAAAAAAAAGTGAGGTCCAAATATAGCGAAAGACGAATTTTATTAAATCTAGAGTGACTCAAAATTTTCAAATACATTAATCAGAGAAACAGATGTGTCGTTTTCGATGTCAGTTAACGACAGAATCTTGTTCCTTTGATTAGATAACCCCCCACGACGAATAACAAAAGAAACCATTAGCTCAGGAGATGTCGCTGGATAACTTGCATCATTGTTAACGAGCAGTAAGCATCCCACCTTATAACACTGCCGCTGTTTTATTTAAATAGCTGCTGTACGACGACGGATTATCTATACATAGCATCAAGGGAAGTTTCAGCGCCGCAGATTAGCCTTAGGTGTTCTGTGCTGACTAATGGACAATAAATAACTGATCAACGTGCTGATGTTATCGCTAGCAGAACCTGCTGCGGTATGGTGACTCTTTTTGAAGAGCGTTTGATTTTTTTCTTTTTTCATCTGGTTATTTTACCACGAAATGCCTGTACGGAAACCGCAGGATTTTTTTTCGAAATTTTAAACGGAAATGCTTTACCATTTTTTTTTTAATTTATCACGTCTTCCTTTAAACAAAAGTGACATTTTCAGTGATCGGTAAACTTGTTTTCGTTTCGACGTTTAGCGACCACCGTGAGCATTTCTAAGGGCTAAATAAGCAGTGCCCGGTCCCTATTTGGGTTCACTTGTTCCAAAAAAGGAAGAGATACACATGGTGAACACCGTTTCCCCTAATGACATTTTCAGTGATCGGTAAACTTGTTTTCGTTTCGACGTTTAGCGACCACCGTGAGCATTTCTAAGGGCTAAATAAGCAGTGCCCGGTCCCTATTTGGGTTCACTTGTTTCAAAAAAGGAAGAGATACACATGGTGAACACCGTTTCCCCTAATGACATTTTCAGTGATCGGTCAACTTGTTTTCGTTTCGACGTTTAGCGACCACCGTGAGCATTTCTAAGGGCTAAATAAGCAGTGCGCGGTCCCTATTTGGGTTCACTTGTTCCAAAAAAGGAAGAGATACACATGGTGAACACCGTTTCCCCTAATGACATTTTCAGTGATCGGTCAACTTGTTTTCGTTTCGACGTTTAGCGACCACCGTGAGCATTTCTAAGGGCCAAATAAGCAGTGCCCGGTCCCTATTTGGGTTCACTTGTTCCAAAAAAGGAAGAGATACACATGGTGAACACCCGTTTCCCCTAATCCGTTTCCTCTAATCACGTATACCCCAATGGCGTTTCCCCGAAATTCCTTTTACCCGAATTACCATTTCCCCTAATTTCGTTTCCCCTAAATCTCGTGACAAATATTTTAACTCACGCATTTCGAAAATAACATACGAAAACAAAAACTTATTTAATTCAACAGGACGAAAAATATTGAGTGGGCACTGGCCCCCAATAAAATTATTGGGGGAGGGGGGGGTAAGATTCACCTTCAGTCGCGTTTATGGTAGGTAGGTATTGGACATCTTCAGATTTTCCCCATCAATCGATAGATCTTCATTTCTGGTAAAAGCATTGTACATCAATTTTGTTTTCTGTAAGTTCATTATTAATCACACTTTTTTATTCTTGTCAACAAGTTTCTGTATCTGCAGCTCCGAGGGAGTACTTGCAAAAATTACTATGTCATCAGTAAATCGAAGATATAATAAGCCTACGGAGAAAAAAACAAGAAAGATGACACCGAATTTTCGGGTGTAATAAGCACGTCTGTTGAATCCGTTCTGACGCAAATTAGATTCATCAAAGCTATTCAAAGTCAATGGAACCGGTATGAAAAACAATAGTATCTGACGGAAGAAAGAAGTTTTTCAATCCCTCAGATATTGCTGTAAACGGAATCGTGAGTTTACACCCTGTGGCTGCAGACTTGTACGTTAAGAAAAACATGAATTTATATGAGAAACATTTCGCACCGGAAAACGCTCTCCAACACAGAAAATTTTTTTCAAATCGGGCTCTTAGAAACAGAGATATCGACAAAAAATAAGATGTGACTTTACGTCCCCTGGTGGGAAAGCCATGCATTATTTTAGGAAGAAAGTATTCCCATCAGGATTTTCCATATCAGCGGTATCGATCCAAAAAAAAAACAAAAAAACAAACTTAGTCGAGTTTTCAGAAGCCCAGAGTTTGCGACAAATACATCAGAAGCAGAAATTAACACTTATGCCCCTGGTGGCCAAACCATTCTTTACCAAACATTAGAAAACATGTAAAAAATATTTTCCATCAGGTCTTGTATGCGATACAGGAAGAATTTTTCAAATCGGAGTTTTAGAAGTAAAATAACGCAGAAAACGCAATTTACCTTTGTGCCGCCTAGCGGAAAGTCTATGGTTTACTTGAAAATTTTGAATTTATAGGAAAAACATTTCGCATCGGAAACACTATCCAAAAAAGAAGGAATTTTTCAAATCGGACTCGTAGAAGTGGAGACATTGACAAAAATAAGATATACATCTACGCCCCCTGGCTTAGGAAACCATGCATTATTTCGAGAGGAAAATGTTCCTAAAGGGTTTGGCGACATGAGTAGTATCAGTCAATAAACGATTTTTTTCAATCGAGATTTTAGAAGTTCATATTTTGCTGCAAATACATCAGAAGCGGAAATTAAGATTTACGCCCCCTGGTGGCCAAACCATTTTTTTTTTTTTTTTTTACAAAAAATTAGAAATTATGGGCAAACGATTTCCCATCAGAAGCTGTATCCGGTGCACAAAGAATTTTTCAAATCGGAGATTTAGAAGCAGAGATATAAGAGGAAACGCAATTTACCTTGACGCTCCCTACCGGAAAGCCTATGAATTACTTGCAAATTTTGAAATTATATGAAAAACATGTCACACTAAAATCACTATCCAACAAAGAAGACATTTTTCAAATCGGACTCCTAGAAGTATAGATATTGACGAAAATAAGATGTGCATCTACGCCCCCTGGCGGATAAACTGGAATATTTTAAGAAGAAAATATTCCGAAAAGGTTTATCGATGTGGTGGCATCAGTCCACGAAAGAATTTTTTCAATCGATATTTTAGAAGCTCAGATTTTATGGCAAATACATCAAAAGCAAAAATTAACGCTTACGCCCCCTGGTGGCCAAAGTATTCTTTACCAAAAATTTGAAATTATATGCAAACGATTTTCTATCAGGAGGTGTATCCGCTGAAGAAAAAGTTTTCCAATCAGAGTTTTAGAAGAAGAGTTATTGGAAAAAATGTAATTTACTTTTACGCCTTCTAGCGGAAAGTCTATGCGTAATTTGAAAAGGTAACTATATCTAAAATACTCTTCGACAAAAATGGAATCGAAAGATAAACTAATTTTTTCAATCGGATGTTTAGAAGCAAATATATGTGGAATAAAACGTATTTTTGAATTCGACATCATCTGCATTTACGCCCTCTAGCGGCGAAATTGTACGTAAAAAAACGAAATAAAGGATCATCATTCGCATAATTCAAGTTTCCCAATGCAAAAAGAAATTTTCAAATAGTTGTAGAGATATCGTGGGTACAGATGGATGGACGGACGGACGGACAAACCGGTAACATAAGCACGATCTTTTTTTGCAAAAGACGTGCTAAAACTGGTGCAGAAGGAGTTTTTCTCAACAGCAGATCATACATAGAGCATTTTGCGTTTACTCATTGTGAATCATAAATCGCAAAGGTGCTCGTTGGTTTGGCGGGAAGAGAAGTACAATGTTAATTTCCTTCCTATAAATACGTATATGAATAGCCCAACGCTATAGGTTAACTTTTAAACGATGTTACATGCGGAGCTATGAATCAAGTGTGTGGAACGCGTGGAGGAAAACCCTACAGATTCGATTTAGAATCGCGTGTTCATCCCTACCAAGCCCTTTCGTTTCTTCCCCTGCGGTTTTCATCCCCTCTCCGCACGAGCGTGGATAGCACGATCAACAGGTCACAACAGTTTGGTATAATGGGGCGAAGCCATGCGTGTAAAAGCTCTTCCTAGCCCACCACGCACCGTCAGTGGAGAGAGACGTGGATGGAGAGATCCCGCGGAAATCACAGCACGTCACCCGCAACTCCAGCGAACAATGCGACGGCGCGCTGCATCGACTCCGAAGAAAGGATATTGGAAATGTTACAGTCATATTCTGACATACTGTCCTTTGTGACAATTAATAGTGACACTAATCGCGGCTACTCTTCACTAATCTTCACTGTCTGAAAGACAACCGCAAGAACGGTTCCTTTTAACCGAACTCAAGGTAATTTAACTCTGTTACTATAAACTTTCGAAAACCTGCTTCTCTTTCGATTTCATGGGTTTTCATATGGCAGAAACATTTCTTTCTTCAGGACTATCGCTCTTTTTTTGTTTGTTTTATTTTGAGGTTTAACGACTGCCATGAGCAATTTCTAGGGCTATAAGCAGTCATCCGTCACAAATTTGGGACAGCTAGTTCCAGGGAAAGGAGAGAACCAGTTACGTAAAGCAAACACACCACCACCTTCTCCTCCATAAAATGAAAACTTTATTTGTGTCGGAAAGGATTCAAAAGGCGTGCTCATTACAAACGAAAATTCGGGATCATTCTTTTCTTCGAGGGAAGGGGGGGGGGTGTATCGCCCACCGTGAGCTTAATGGGCTATAAATAGTCTCCCGTCGCTAATTTAGAGCCACTGATTCAAAGTAAGGGAAAACGCCAGTGCCGTAAGACATACTTCATCCTAGCCACACCGGGATTTGAACAAACACCCAGGAATTGCGCTGCCTATCGCACTCTTCGCAATTTGCGAAAAAACAAATTGATTCGGCGATTGATAAAACGTTTTGGCGAAACTATTGGCGATTACTTTTTTAATGACGTCCAAGCAAAAACAATCTTAAATTTTTATTCGATTTGGTATTTGAAAACTGAAATTCGAATATTAGTTACTTTTTTCATTGTTTACATTGCGTTGGATATTACATTCATTTACATTGCAGAAAGCGATTACGTGAAAAGAGTGGCGCAATCTCAAGTCCTATTATAACACTATATTTTAATGGTTTTTATAATTCCAGTGCAGGGTGAAAAAAAAATTAGCGACTTCAGATTACATTTGGTGAAAAAAAAAAAATTAAATTTGGCGAATGAGTTGGCAAAAACCTTAAAAAAGTCAGAGCAACCGCTGCGGACCCATGATTAGATACCTCGTACGACTTGGTCTCTTGGGTGGATCTCTTCTCTCCCCCCCCCCCATTCCCCTTCAGTTGCAATTCTTTGGCTTTTAATAATGTCAGAAAAATGTCTTTCAACGTTGTCCTCGAAGTATGCAGTTGAAAAATAAAGAGTTATAATAGTGGAGTAGAATACTACACCCGATGGATCGCTGCAAATAATATTTTCGTTAAAATTCTTTGCATTTTAAAGAAACGTTTTTTTTTTTTTTTTTATCATTTCATAACATTTAAAATTACACGTCGGCGAAAATCACGTTTACCTAAAGCAGGCTCCAAACTAATTTTCTTCTTGTATTTTTACCAGAGCTGAGTTCGGGCTCAATTTTCGGAGCCCGAGCCCGTGGCATATCAGCCCGAGCCCAGATTTTATATTGCAAGATAGAGCCCGGGCCCGAACGAGCCCGAAAGCTGGCTAACCTGTTCAACCATTAATAAGAAACATCTCCTTTTCCACATTTCCCCCACTCTCTTCCTTCCGCAATTAACCATTGTATTTCTCAAATGGGGAGAGGGGAAGGAACATCTATCTATTTTTACTGTGTAACTGCACGATTTTCTTTGACCGTTCGTTTCCACATGAAGTGTTTCGGGCGGCCGAGCATCCAAAATGATCGGGCGGTGCTGCAATTGTATGTTGCTCAAATAATGCAAATATTATCGCGCCAAAATGCGCTGCAATATGTACGTTGCTAAATGGAATTAGCATGGAGCTACTGCGTGGAGATAGGGGGTAAATTATCGTTGGCATGCTATCAACTATCCAATATCTATAGTTCTTGAAAAAGTTTTTTCTTCTCTGCAGAAACACACCAATGCACGTTCCATGGCATTTCCTACACATGCCCGGAATAAATAGCCATCTCGAATGCCCGCTTCCCAAGCAGAACCAGTTGCAGAAGTTTCTGCAACTGGTTCTGCGTGGAGCTTTTCCAACTGCAAAGTGCCTCATTTGCTAAATCATATAAAATCACACACACACACACACACACATATATATATATATATATATATTTTTTTTTTTTTTTTTTTTTTTTTGGTTGGAGGTTTAACGACCACCGTGAGCAACTCAATGGGCTATAAGCAGTCGCCCGTCCCTAATTTAGGGTCACTGGTTCCAGGGAAGGAGAGAGCCAGTGCCGTAAGACAAACACAACATCCATGCCTCACCGGGATTCGAACCCGGACCCCTTCAGACGAATGATCAGAGGCCAACGCCTTAGACCACTGCGCCACCGGGGCGGCTATATATATATATATATATCATCATAATCATCATTGTCAACCATTATCAATCCACTGCTGGACGAAGGTCTCCCCAAGTTTCCTCCACAACGGTCTGTCTTGTGCCAGTCTCCTCCATGTCACTCCCGCATACTTTCGAATTTCATCCACCCATCTTCCATGTGGTCTTCTTCTGGGTCTTTTCCTATCCCTTGGAATCCAATCTAAAATTTCGGCTGTCCATCGATGGTCTGTTCTTCTGGCAGTATGTCCAGCCCATTGCCATTTCAGGGATTTAACTCGGATCATGATGTCTTCCACTCTTGTCATTTTTCGGATCCACGTGTTCCTCTTCTTATCTCTCCTGGTTACACCAAGCATGCACCTCTCCATGCTACTTTGAGTTGTCTGCAGCCTTTGTATGTCTCTTTTAGCTAAGGTCCACGTCTCTGCACCATACGTAAGCACTGGAAGGATGCATTGATCAAACACTTTTCTTTTAAGACATAATGGCATATTGCTCTTGAAAATTATGCTGTTTCTTCCAAAAGCTCTCCAGGCAAGTTTTGTACGCCGATTAATTTCTTCACCAATGTGACCCTCACTTGATATCTGCTGTCCAAGATAAACGTACGTGTCTGTTATCTCCAGTTTTTCTCCATCAATCGATAAATCTTCATTTATTGTAAAAGCATTTAACATCACTTTTGTCTTCTGAAAGTTCATTTTTAATCCCACTTCTTTACTCTTGTCAGCAAGTTCCTGGATCATACTCTGTAGCTCTGATGGGGTAGCTGCAAAAATGACTATGTCATCAGCAAAACGAAGGTGGGTTAGATAATCTCCATTAATCTTTATCCCTTTGTTTTCCCAGTTCATTGATTGAAAGACATTTTCCAATGTGGCATTAAAGAGCTTCGGAGATATGGTGTCACCTTGTCTCACTCATTTTCCAATTTTTATGTGTGTTGTATTTTCAAACAGCCGAATCTATATATATATATATATATAAATTTACCTTGCTCTCCCTCTCTCTAAGAGCCCAAGCCCGATTCGGGCCCGGGCTCGGGCTCAGGCCGTCTCAGCTCTGATTTTTTTCACTGCACAGGACAGAGTAGAGCCAGAGTCATTCCCATCTGCCTTTACCTCATGTGCGTCCTGCGGGCAGGCACGTCACACAGTCATACCCACTCTCCTCAATCGCCCATGGGGGAAAAAGACTTAAACTAAGGATTTGGAACAGCGGGAACAACTGCATTTTTATGGCCCTGAGGATCTATTTTGATAAACTTTCTACGAAAAAATAAACAACGCACTCCCCAGGGGAAGATACGTAGAGCTTCACGACGAAAACCACGAGACTCATTATTACTTGGCAAAGTCCACATTATATTTTAAAGTTATAAAACTTCAAAAAATGGTACATCTTGAACTGGGTGGGAAAAAGAAATTTCTCAGTGGGCTCCAACCTACCCTCGCATCCCTTAGTGGCGTCCCTGTTTCAGTATATGCATGTTCGTTCGACTTTGGAATGAAGTGAAAAAATAATAGTTCGAAATAAGCAAAAAAAAAAAAGCATCGACTCTATTACCATTTTGTTCAGTTGGCACCACTGCTTTGTTGGAAAAAAAATCGTCAAATATTCTGAAGTGAAACCTTGCTAACCTTCTAGAATTTTTATGGCGTAACGGAGGTTGAGTGGCTAATGATGGCGTCAGGGAGACTGTCTTCGATCAAAATGACGTATCCTCGAAGTTTGCTGAGTTTGGAGGCAGGAAATCATTAAAAGAAATCGTTCGAGACTTGGGCCTTTAAAAGTGCTTTGCATCCCCAACATTTTCCCACGCATCAATAATACCACCACTTCAACGACAAAAGCTCGAGATGCGTGTTGTTAAGAATGCGGTAGTGATGGACAAGCGCAGTAAAACAATCAAACCATCCCGTCGACATCATTCGTCGAAAATAAATTCACAACCTTTATTTAAGGACAACTATGTTCAAAATAATTTCGAACTTGAATTTTGAGATGAGGAAATGATGTTTGTTGTTCTAGCTCGAAAACAACAACAGAATCCGAACAAAAATATACCAGAAAATAAATGAGATTGTCGTAGTTGTATAGGCAGAGTTCCAACACATTTACAGAAAATAAATACCAAGATCATGAAAGAAATACGGGATTAAACCATATAATACAAATTATGAAGATGGCAATCCGATTTTTGGTGCAAATCTGACAAGGATGGTAAGTCAGATAATATCCGAAAACTTGAAAATTTCATCGTTCTGGAGCGGGACTCGAATCTGCGTCTCCCAGATAGCGCCCGGGTATGTTAACCACTACATCACCCAGAACGACCTACTCTCAAGTTTCCGATTAATTTGAATGTAATCATTATAGGATTCGCTAGTCGAAGCAACCGGCATTCATGTTTAGCGAATCTGGAGGTTAAGAATCCTATCCCGTGATTGCCCGGAGGAGCAGATAAATCATGAAAGAAAATGCAAATTTTGAAGATGGCAATCCGATTTTCACCAAAAATCGGATTGTCATCTTCAAAATTTGTATAAATACCAAGATTTTTCCAGGAGTGCCTCAAAAAATTCCAGGAGCTCAAATTTTTGCTTGAACCATACTGCTTTGTTTTAGATCTTGCAAATTGGGGTGAAATTTACTATACACTTAGAATTCTTTTGAAATCCCATGAGAAGGCTCCCCTAATCATAACAGAGCCACCACCGCTTTGAACAGAGCCGACCTGCCACGACGATGTCATGGCCTCATGCCGTCGACGCCACATCCACCCTCCCGGCAGCTTGGTATAGCTGAAAACGGAATTCACCTGACCACACGACGCGGCGCCACTTTGCAGAGGTCCAGTCATATGTCAGATGACGAGTAGTCAACAATGGCACACATTTTGAAGATGACAAGTAGGGCGTCCGCTCCCGTAGCCCATGGTATGCTTTTCAGCGTGCGCCGTTCCGTTCACTAGCTGACGCTGCTTGGGAAACTGGATGTGATTTGCGTCGCTGTTGCTTAGCAGTCGGTCTGTATGAGCCTGGGTAACCTACGTCGAACCCGGTCATCACGGGCGTGTGGTCGGACCACAGCTTGCTCTTTGGGTGCTGATACGTCCGCCGATGGTATACTCGCTGTACACCACTCTTGATACGGTTGCCCTCGGGAACATCAGAGTTCTTACCACTTGGGCAAGAGAATGGCCCATCTGTCTTGCGCCGACAATGCGCCCACGATCGAAGTCGCTCAGATCACCACGTTTACCCATGCTCGTCGATTGCGTTACACTGTTGGGAATCTTGCTGTCAGCCTATTTGTCGCCTGCGTTCGGTTTGCGTCCGTTCCATTTCGCGCGGGGAGTGCCCATGCCAACTATTCATCACCCTTCTCTCTAAGAGTGTATAAAAAACCAAAATTCTGATGCAAAAAAGAAGAGAGATGGGGACAACTGAAGGAGATGTGACTTCCAAAGTGGAATATATAGAGCTGTGCAAGACGGTACGAAAAAGTATCACGGAAGATGTAAGGAAATTCAACTGTGAACTCGTGAAGAAAGCAATTGAAAACAACCAAAGCTTGAAGAGAGCAAAGGGACATCTGAGTAAGGGAAGAAAACAGATTATGGCTCTGAGAAAAGATGGTTCTGTATAAGAAATAGAGGTGAAATTTTGACAAGAGTGAAAGATTTCTACTCAAAACTATATGAAAGGGATGATACATGTATTCCAGACATTACGAAAGGTACCCGTACCAGAGTTCTTCCAGTCCTCCCAGCAGAAGTTGCACATGCAATCAAGAACATGAAATGGGGAAAAGCTCCAGGAGAAGATGGAATTACTATAGACATCATACAAGAAGCAAATGGGGAAATTAAAACAGTACTCGCCTAAGTTTTCACTCGATGTCTTAATGAAGGGAAGATTCCTGAGGATTGGAACAATGTTACAACGATCCTGCTACATAAAAAAAGGTGACATTCAGGATATCAGGAACTACAGACCTATCAGTCTCCTATCAGTGGTTAATAAAATCTTCACTGAAGTTATTTCACACCGCTTTAAGGTGACACTGGACATGGCTCAACCAAGAGAACAAGCTGGATTCAGGAGTGGCTACAGCACTATAGATCATATCTACGTACTGAGAGAACTAATTGAAAGAGCGAGGGAATATAAGCTTCCATTATGCATGGCTTTTATCGATTATGAAAAGGACTTTGATTACAATGGCTTTGAAGTCAGCAGTTACAATGGCTTTGAAGTCCTGCGGTACTGAAGAAGCTTACATTAATATTATTAATAACATCTATGAAAATGCAAGTGCAAAGATTCTGTTATTTGAGAATACAGCACACATAAAAATTGGAAAGAGGGTGAGAAAAGGTGACACTATATCTCTCAAACTCTTTAATGCCACATTGGAAAATGTCTTTCAATCACTGAACTGGGAAAACAAAGGGATAAAGATTAATGGAGATTATCTAACCCACCTTCGTTTTGCTGATGACGTAGTCATTTTTGCAACTACCCCATCAGAGCTGCAGAGTATGATCCACGAAACTTGCTGACAAGAGTAAAGAAGTGGGATTAAAAATGAACTTTCAGAAGACAAAAGTGATGTTCAATGCTTTTACAAGAAATGAAGATTTATCGATTGATGGAGAAAAACTGGAAATAACAGACACGTACGTTTATCTTGGACAGCAGATATCAAGTGAGGGTCACATTGAGGAAGAAATTAATCGGCGTGTAAAACTCGCCTGGAGAGCTTTTGTAAGAAACAGTATAATTTTCAAGAGCTATATGCCATTTATGTCTTAAAAGAAAAGTGTTTGATCAATGCATCCTTCCAGTGCTTATGTATGGTGCAGAGACGTGGACCTTAACTAAAAGAGACATACAAAGACTGCAGACAACGCAAAGAAGAATGGAGAGATGCATGCGAGTAAAAACCCTGAAATGGCAATGGGCTGGACATATTGGCAGAAGGACAGACCATCGATGGACAGCTGAAATTTTAGACTGGATTCCAAGGGACAGGAAAAGACCCAGAAGAAGACCACATGTGAGATGGGTGGATGAAATTCGAAAGTATGCGGGAGTGACATGGAGGAGACTGACACAAGACAGACCGTTGTGGAGGAAACTTGGGGAGACCTTCGTCCAGCAGTGGATTGATAATGGTTGACAATGATGATGATGTGTGTGCTAATTTTTTGGTTTTCTACTTTGCCCACGAAAAATGTACATTCGTACAGAAACAGTTGATATGTAAAAAAATCTATCAATTCATTAGTTTGTTTTTCTTTTTTCTGCAACACAGTGCAGTTAAGTTTAATGACCGAATGGGCTCCCGTTTAGAGAAATATGTCGCCAGGAACCCAACTAACAAGGGGCAGCGGATCCACTGGTTGGTTGCGTTTCTCCAAGCAGAAGTGTATCACGTTATTGTGCCTAATTGCTCTATGTTACAATAATGAAGCAAACACATTCCCGCCTCCGCGGCGGCGCAGTGGTCTAAGCGCTGGCTTCTGACCATTCGTCCGTGAAAGGTCCGGATCCCGGTGAGGCATGGATGTCGTGTTTGTCTTTTGGCACTGCTCTCTCTCCCTTCTTTGGAACCTGTGACCCTAAATTAGGGACGGGCTACTGCTTACAGCCCACTGAGTTGCTCATGGTGGTCGTTAAACCTCCAGTCAAAAAAAAAAATATCCGCAGAAACCGAAAAATAAAAGTTAACAGGAAAATTTTAGAATTCAGTTTTAATTTTGGCAATTTTTGAAGGAACTAAGAAATAACGTAATGCACTGAAAGTCTAATGTATTAATGTATTGAAATTCTAGGCAGGCAGGCAGTAATTGCAAACAAATGTCCGAAAAAACAAAAATGTTTTGGGCAAAATAAAAAATCCCTGATACATGCAAATTTCTCTGATTTTCGAAACCATTTTCAAATTCCCTGAGAATTCCAAGGTTTCCCTGTTCTACAGGTTATGTGGAACCTTGCTACAGTCGATTTTTGCAGAAGTGCATTATTGAATGCATCGGCATTTTTGGAAAGTCCGATTATATGGAAGACTCGTAGCAAAATTGTTCGCTGAGTAAGTAAGCTCTTTTAATAAGCGCACGCAATTTAAGAGAACTGCAAGCACCAGTGGGCAACATAACTTAAAAAAAAAAAAAAAGCAATAAAGAAAAAATGGATTGCCACATGAACATTTCGCCCGCTTGCAGAGCATCCCTACAACGGACATGCTGTTGATTCCCGGGCTGCGGTCCTGATAAGGCAGCTCTCAGAGTAAACATCGTAAAACACATTCACAAACGATGACTTTGCCCTCTGCTATCTCCTCTCTTCTGTCGATGTATATACTTTTATTTTAAACTTTGGCCTCGTCAATAGAACGAGCACAAGAAAAGTAAACAATTGTATCATATTACTGTCTATGACAGAGCTGCTGTTTTGTTATTTTTTAATGAAGATATTTCTACACAGCTGCCGTTCTATTATTCCACACTGTCGTCACTTGAGAGCAACAGTTTCGGTCCTCAAATTTTACGATTTCTTTAGGTCAGTGTGATTTACTAATTTATTTTCTTTGAAGGAAAATATTTCCATAATAGGTTTTTCAAATTTTGTCTCCCGGAGCCCCTTTGATAAAGCTTTGCGGTTGCACGTACACAAGGTACTCACTCATAAAAAGAAACATTCCACTTAACGAAGATGAACTGAAGTCGAACTTAATAAAATAACCTATCTTAAGTGTGGAAATCTGGCATTAGCTACAAATTAAAAACGTGTGAACTTACTCAGATAAGTTTATGAAGAATTAAGATTTCTACCTGTTTTCATAAAGAAAAAAAAAATACTATCCTTTCACGTACATGGAATTTAAAACAAATGACGTGACACTTTCTCGCCCTCCCCGTTTTGTCCTAATCAAATTTAGATATCTCTGAGACGGGAATTATTTAGCACACAGACTTCCACATTCGCAAATCGTGATACAAAAGTGTTTATAAACTCGGGCGTTTTTAGTATTATAAAATCTGTCTCGTTTAAAGGTTCTTTAAGGCAGTTCTTACATGTAGCTAAAATTACAATAATTTTAAACCTTCTTTGTGTTTCTTTTTACAGATATACGATGAGGGAGTCTACTCAATATAAGAGCGCTTTTGCGCAATGTATAGGCGAAAATCAACTTTCGTTCATTATACGTTTTGTACCCCCTATGCAGTTTTTCGTACGTTAGCTGACCAACAAAGATTTAGATTTATCACATGATATCAAAAAATTAAATATATGAACCATAAATATTTGAAGATTTCTGTTAATAATGCTCAGTTATGTGCCAATAGGGTTGTCTCACGGATAGTTGGAGAATATTTGGATACTAGTGCAAACGTAGTTGTTCAGTTTGCAAACGAATGGAAATTTGGTGTCATATTGAAAATGTGGATGCACTGAGTGCATGCATCTCACGTAATATTAGAGCCAATGTCAAATGAACTTATGGATGAACATAGGTTTACTTGATGTTAGAACCAATGTCAAGCGAACTTATGGATGGATAATCATAGATTCACTTGACATTAGAGCCAATGTCAAGTGAACTTATGGATGAACATAGGTTCACTTGAGCCAATGTCAAGGTTCATTAGAGCCAATGTCAAGGTTCATTAGAACCAATGTCAAGTGAACTTATGGATGAACATAGGTTCACTTGAGCCAATGTCAAGGTTCATTAGGGCCAATGTCAAGTGAACTTATGGATGAACATAGGTTCACTTGAGCCAATGTCAAGGTTCATTAGAGCCAATGTCAAGTGAACTTATGGATGAACATAGGTTCACTTGATGTTAGAACCAATGTCAAGCGAACTTATGGATGAACATAGGTTCACTTGGGCCAATGTCAAGGTTCATTAGAGCCAATGTCAAGTGAACTTATGGATGGATAAGCATAGATTCACTTGACATTAGAGCCAATGTCAAGTGAACTTATGGATGAACATAGGTTCACTTTATGTTAGAACCAATGTCAAGCGAACTTATGGATGGATACGCATAGATTCACTTGACATTAGAGCCAATGTCAAGTGAACTTATGGATGAACATAGGTTCACTTGATGTTAGAACCAATGTCAAGCGAACTTATGGATGAACATAGGTTCACTTGAGCCAATGTCAAGGTTCATTAGAGCCAATACCAAGGTACATTAGAACCAATGTCAAGGTTCATTAGAACCAATGTCAAGTGAACTTATGGATGGATAAACATAGATTCACTTGACATTAGAGCCAATGTCAAGTGAACTTATGGATGAACGTAGGTTCACTTGATGTTAGAACCAATGTCAAGCGAACTTATGGATGAACATAGGTTCACTTGAGCCAATGCCAAGGTTCATTAGAGCCAATATCAAGTGAACTTATGGATGTGCATAGGTTTGTTAGCAGCATGCAGAGATCTGTATGGCTGCCCAAAGATATGCCTGCAATCACTACACACTAAAAGCACCACAAAGTACCACTTTTTAAGACACTAAAAAGGATGATGGCGTGTCTTTGGTTCTCTCCAGATGTCTTCGTTTGGAGTTACTCTGGAGAGCAAATTTGGACTCACCCATAAAGAGAATAGATTTCCATTGATCATGTCTAGTTGACATGATTGCGACACCAAATGAAACGTTCTTTTTCATGACAAGAAGGGGAGGATTCACATTGGTCTGCTAACAGAGACTGTTCATGAAGCGTCCTGCGCTCCGTGGAACAAGATTCCTGTTCTTGCCGTACGATCCGAATGCAGTTCGTAAGTGTGACAGTCTTTCTTCTTCGAGCACTTACGGCAGATAATAATGGTCATCTCTTAAAGTCGATGCCCGAGGCTATCAATTACTAAACTTTCCAGATACCGTATTTGTTTTTCGGAGTGTAGCCCAAAGCCGATGGACTGCAGAATGACTTACACGGAGGCGCCAGGCTACATCGGCTGGAGAATGGCCGTCTTTGAGCCTTCCGATGGCTCTTCATCTTTATTTTTCTCCTAAATGGTGTCTACACTATGTCTCCAGAACAGTAGAACGCAAACTTTGAAAGCAAGGGGTCCTGCTTGCAATCCAGAAGCGAAATGGAGAGACGCGGTCAACTTCCTCCTTTAAGTCTAAAGTTGATTTGGATATTTAGATGCATTTTATGTTAATTTTCTTATCGTATTACCAGGTTAACAGCTCTATTTAGTTAAGTTCATCAGTTCCACGGCTAATTTTTCACAAAACTCCAAATTTGAAGTTGCTGTTTAAAAGGTGTCATTCAAGTGTTAAGGAAAAGCTAAAAACACGTGAGTGTTGTTTAGTCAACAGTAAATTACACCTGTTTTACTTCTCAGAAGGATGGAGGTCGAGTCCCTTTCGGGCGGTATAATAATCTTCATCAATTACAGAAATTGACCTGATTCATCTTTAGATGCGTGACAAAAATATCCACATTAACCAAGTTGTGACACGAAAGTTACGTTGCTTCGTCCCATGTACGTAAGCGTTACGACTAGTTCCTAAGTGAGAACTGGAAAGATGCAAAAGTTATTGTTTGATAAATAGTAAATAATATGTATTTTACTTCTCAGAAATTCGTAAGTGCTTTCCTTTCTTTTCTCGAAATGATTGCAGCCCAACTTTAAATGGCATCTTCCGCCACTGTGACTTCGGAACGCCTGAAACATACATGACTCATGTGAAATATTCAGCTTGACGTCTGTCCTTTCGCCTCGTCTTTCGAAGGAGGTTTCATTGCATTTGCATATATGCATCTTAGTGATAATGTCTCCTGCGGTGCATCTCCGGAGCCATTTTCTGCCAGCCTCATCCACCCACTCTCGTGTCTCGGGCCTCTTTGATCAGGGATGAGGATCCAAGAGGCAGTTGACGAAGTTCCAGCATCCTTTCTCCCTTATCCATTCCCACATGTACCAAACTATCATCAACTTCAATCAGAGTTTTCAAGCGAGAATTCACCCGTATGGACGTGACTTTTATTCCTCTTCTCTGCATTTCATGCTGCATCAGTCGCCGATATGTAAATCTGTTTCGCGGCCTACGGTTGAAAGGACCCCATCATGTAACTTTCCTCGCGATCATTTTTTTTTTTTACACATTTTAGTCGCCCAAACGTCGCTGCGTCATTCGGAATGGAGATGTTCCACAAATTAGGAAAGTTTGTAAGTTTGCGATGCGTCTTGTGGACATGAAGAAAAAGAAGTCACCAAATATGAGATGACGAAGAAGAAGAAGAAAATGAAATAAAAGAAGAAAACCCCACACTCTTTCGCATCACCGTCCTCCTAGTCCCAGAGTACATTTGCATTCATGATGAATCTCACTTTTGAACCTCTCGTATTTTGTAACTTCATGTGTAAACCTAAGCAGCACAGGTCCCATACTGGCAGTTAAAATATACAGTAAAAAAAAAAAAAAAAATCAGCAGTTAGAATTTAATCACCAGACATCTTCGGAGAAATTTATGCCCTCAAATTTCCAAGACGCGTCTACTGCACCAGCTTACAGCCTGGAAAAATTAGAAATTGAAAAGGAATAAAAAAAAAATGACTCTCCTGCAATTTTGTTTCTATACACTCTTCCTGTCAAGAAAATGCATGTGTTCTCCAATCCAATTTTTTTAGCGGCCTTGTTGGTCGAGTAGCTGGCTTCTAACCATACATGTCCGAGATGGGTCCGGGTTCGAAACTCGTGTGAGGCATGGATGGTGTGTTTGTCTTACGGCACAGGTTATCTCCATTCGTGGAATCAATTGACCTAAATTAGGGACAGGCGACTGCTTATAGCCCATTGAGTTGTTCACGGCGGCCGATAAAGCCCCAAACAAACATATTTTCACAGCCTTGACATAATACACTTGTGTCCAAAATTAAATTCTGGAAGACAATAATAGCGAGCAAATATTCCAAAGCGCTCAATGAAATGTTGCTATGTTCACAGGACATGTGCAAGTGAACACGAGAAACATGCCTGCAATGAAATTTGCATATCAGTGAGCAAAATACTGTCCAATATGTAAACTGAGTTACAGTCTTAAAGCCAATGAGGAACGGCAGTGGCATTTCTCGTTGGCCATATGTGTAAGAAGAGTTCCGGTGGCAGCAAATGCTTTCCTTGTGTTGGCTTAGTTCATGTATTATGGAGGACGCCAACTTATTAGAAGAATCGGTTGCAGGTTCCTGTCGTTGGAGCAGGGAAGCAAATAAATAAGTAGTTAAACAATTGAACGTTATGACAGATGTTTCCTTTTGCACATACCTTTATTCGTCAGATGTGGGAAAAGGGAAATATTGGAATATTGGTTGGTCTGATTGAATAGTAAATACTTCCTGCGGATTGGTAGATATCTCGGGCGACGACTTCCTTAATGTTATTCCCGCTAAAATCACTCTACCTCAATTCCATGCTAAAGCGTTTGTCGTGCCTTGTCTCCCAGTAAAATCCTTCCTACTTTCCCCCTCCAAGATCTCCAAGAAGACTCCTCTCTGTCTCATTCCCTTACACGATCTGTCCCTTAGATGCTGTTGACGTAAGAAGTTCTACTGTTATTTGCTTGCTCCTATTCTCCATGGCGGGTTCGCCGACGGCTGGGGAAAAGTGGGTGTCCTTTTGTTCGTGGGAGGGGTCCCACGATTGACAAGAGAATGACCTTTCACCGAAATGAATCTGTGCTGAGCGCCTTTTTGGCTGGGGAAGAAATTTCTCACTGTCGTTGGCACACAAAATAACAAAAGTTACAATTTAAATAAAGTTTGAATATTTACATATAACACTTGTCTCATACACGTGTATCAGACACTGTAAGGATTACAAGCAGATCAGTCTCAGACCCAATTTGCAAGGGACTTACGATTATGGCAGCAATGCAGCAACACCCGCGGGGTGTCACGAAAGACTGGCTAAGGTTGTCCAAGGCGCACTCCACTTTGTGAGGACCGTTATGTTGCTTTAACCGCATAGCATCATAGATCCTATGCAGCCTAGCAATTGTCTTTGGAGCTCTCCGCTGCCACTGGGACTATGGTATCAAGGAAAACGATATATAGGAGGCTTAATGCAGTTGGCCTTTATACTAGGAGACCCATGATTTGTGTTCCGCTAACAGTATCTCACAGGGGAACTCGCTTGAACTGGTAAAGTCATCCTTCCTGGAGCACAGACGAGTGGGAAGGCATTTTTTACAGAGCAGTTGAGATTCAGTCTGCAAATGGATTCTCCTCGGCGTTTCATCAGGAGGGAAAAGGGAGCCAGTGCGGATCCTGCTAAAGTCCGCGAACGAGACACCATCGGAGGCAGTGCTCTGCTCGTGAAGGATGGCATAGTGTTCAACGGCCGCACACAACTTCACGGGTTCGCAGAAGGCGGTGTGAATGCTAAGCGTCAGATAAGGACGAGATCCTGGAGCCTAATATCAATACTTTTTCGGGAGCTATTGGCTCTCAGTGACTGTTAAATGGACAAGGCACGCCCGTAGAGAACGAGAGTATTCGTTGTATGGAATAGCCGGCCAGGTCTCTAGACCTGAACCCTGTAGAGCATTGCCGGGATACTCTGGGACGACACGCAGCAGCTCGTTAGAACCTAGAACCCTTCCCGAGCTATGCACCGCTCTCATCGAGGAATGGAATTCTTTCGCCCCAGAGTTCATATAAATACTGTATATATATATATATATATATATCAACGATTTCAAGGGGGCTCGAACTGAATGTATACAACTGCTCTCCTTCTTTGCAGGTGAACGGAAGTATGACAATGAATTCCACGATGCTAACAAGTTTTCAGGTTGTTAGTATGTACTTCAAATGACTGGAATGAGCATGATGGCTAGAAGGCCCAACCCATTCCTGATTTAAAGTGACCGGCTTCGGAGAAGAGCCGAAAATCTTAAAAAAAAAAAAAAAAAAAAAATACTTCGCGGCAAAAAGGTGGTTGATACACTGATAGTCTGGACACCATGCATCGTATCGAAACAGCTGTAAATTTTCATCTTAAAAGAATATGAAAATCACGGAAATCATAGTTTAAATGGTCTATGGTCTTGAAATTTCCAGCATGAAAGACCATAAATATCTAGAAATCTTTTGCTTAAGAATCAATGAGCAGGGAGAAGTTGTCAGCTTAAAAGGCTATAGCTATAAGCATTTCGAAAGTTTTCACTCAAAAGACAGAATATGTTTGATTTAAAGCTTGCTAGCATTTTGAAATTCTAAGCTTAAAAGGCTACATAGTGTAACCAGAACTCTTCACATTTCTACGAGGTCAAAGAATGGAATAAACCAGGCCTCAATAAAGACGGGAATGGCAGAAAGAAAATCTGAGATACTTTTACAAATCAAACGTCTGCGATACTCATTAACACCGTAACATGGGGTTATTGTTTCATAAGAATGCATTCTTTCTGCTGAAAACCTAACAAAAAGAAATATCCAGGGTAACAAAATTTTGTAGCGACTGACAGAAACAGTCTCCACTGATCGAAACGTAATTACTATTAAAAAAAAAAAAAGTAGAAGTGGTATTTGATCAATAGACAAGTGCAGGTGGGATAGAATAACGATAAATTTATTACATAAAGCCAGATTAAGTTGGCTTAGACATGAACGGAGAAGGAATTAAGAGTACGTGAGATATAGATTTATAAAACTGCACAAAACTCTGAATGTTTCGTAAATGACATTTAAAAACTATCTATACACTATTATTTCCAAATACGAAATGGTGAATTGTGACTTCTCTTCCGTTGTGCCCCCACAATTTCCATAGGATCTGAAATTCAACAAACGCGAATTTGCCTAATGCGAGATTTTTCCAGAAAGGTACACTCGCGGTTTGCAGGAAGTTGCTGCTTGAATATCATTGGAGAAGAAGTCTGTCTTGAAATCGGATTTTTCTTTCCAGTACTTCGCATAACTGCAAAGGTTTGCTTCCCTTGCAATAAAGCATAAAACACAATCTTGTATGTCAAATAACAGCGTCGTGGACATAAAAGGAACACCTTTACTTTGAAATGCCGTTCGATAAATTCTCTGCAGTAAATCAAACGTCTGTCATTGCCGGAAATTTCACGACACTCTAGACAAAATGTGGAATAAACAGTATTTTACAAAACAATAGAACTATCGTAGGTCTCACGTGAAAATCATATTAAAGTACACTCAGTAGACAAAACATTAGAGACAAGGGTGATGAGCAGTTGACATGGGCATCCCCCGCGCAGAATGGAACAGACCCAAAACGAAAGCAGGCGACAGACAGCAGGCGGACATCAGGACTTCCCAATAGAGATGGAGAACTATCGGTAGTTACGACTATCGATAGTTTTCGATAGTTTAAAAATAGCAATCGATAACTAACGATAGTTTCTTGGCAAAGTTTCTCGGGAGAAAATTTGTTTTCCGGGATGAAAAACTATTTCTGACAAGAATTTTTCTTACTTTTCCACATTGTCAAAAAGCTAAGTTCCGATAAACTTTGAAACTAACCTTTTTTTTTTTTTTTTTTTTTTTTTTTTCCCCTTTGTTTTGGGGGTTAACGACCACCCTGGGCAACTCGATGGGCTGAAAGCATTCGCCCATCCCTGATTTAGGGCCAGTGCCGTAAGACAAACACAACCACGACATCTATTCTTCACGGGATTCGAATCCGGGCACATCTCGTATAAACGGCAAGAAGCCAGCGCTTAGGCCACTGCGCCACCGGGCAGGGGAATCTACGTTTTGACGATATTCACCTGAAGTGAGTGAGCAGAAGTCAGGAAAAAATGTTTTGCCTAAAGAACGAGCTAATTCGTTGATCCTCAATTCACATTTTCTGCGTATACTGCATGAATTTCTTATGTTTCTGTTCACAAAAGCTAAAGAAGAAAATTCTGCAGTTCTGTATTCAAAAATAATTTTTTCTATAATGTTTAGCAAAATCACGGTAAAAATTCATGAGAAACTGATTTAATAAAGTTATGAGTAGGGCTGTTTCCCAATTGCTTTTTTTTTTTTTTCTGGGATCATTTAAAACGACAGCAGCTGGATGCTGTCGTTTTAAATATTCCTTAACATTTGACCGACGTTTTGTAGTTCTTTCCGAAAAGGTTATATTTTGCGTAGATCTTACCAAAAGAAAAATAAAGTTGCACGAAAGATATTTTAGTACGTTTACCCATTTTAACTGATGACTTACTCTCAACAAATAACTGTTTCAGCACCTGACGCACCTTTAAACTTCCAGTACCAGCAACAAGAACAACGCTTTTGACTTCCTCTTTAAACGTACACTTTCGCTTTGAGCTTGACTTGACGTGAAGAGCAACAGAGCACAAAAACCGTACTCCCTCACCGTTCACTCTTTTAATTAGAGTTAACTTTAGTTTCGCATTGTCATCATGTATCAATATGGCTGGGCTCAATGTTTTCGACACCAGTATAAATGAGGTGAAAATGAGCGTTCCAGTCATCAAAGCCATTGGTTACAGGGCTTGATGCTGAGTTCTATTACAGCGCCCTGTGTGAAGGGTTCGTTTGATGTTTGCTCTGTGTATGGGGTTTAACTTGTAATTCACCCAACTGGAGTAGATAAATAAAATACAAGATATCAAAAATGGACTCTAGTTAAACTCTTTCCGTGAAGTGAGGAAGACGTTTATTCAGATGTTGCGGGGAATGTCACCAAGCTTTTGTCCGTCATTTTCGTGCTTTCATTATTTTATTAACACCTCGGTGTCCTTCTCGCTCTAATTGTCATTACGCCGAATTCTGCTTATCTTTTTCCGGCCGGTCTCATTTCTCCTACTTCACCTGTTCCGACAAACCCGCGAGGCCTTCAGAACCTCGCTAAAAATCCTCCTTCTTCCACCGATTCCTGCCAGCCGTGTCCCTCCTGCACTTTCTTGCTCCTATAACCGACCCCCAACCAAAACTCTCCCCTGCCGAAAAAGTCCGCCGGATTCCTAGAAAACCTGGCCACACCCTGAAAACGCAAGTTTCTTTAATTGGCTTGCCGCCCTCCTCTTTTCGCTTTGCTTGGGACAGCTGAAAAGCAATAATGTCCAGTTTCATTCTTCTCATATCGACGAAACTATAAATCTAATACCCCCTCTGCTGCGACGCGTGGGAAAAAAGTACATTGACGTTTGCTTCCCAGCTCATCAAAATGTTGGTAAATGAAGGAAAATGACTACAATTCACTATCTCTAAAAATGGCTACTGAGCTTCACTTCTGATAAATATGGAAGCCCCGATTACACCATCGACGGAAGCTGAATATTTTACAAAATCGTGATTTACACTTTCAGCATTGGAAAACGTAAAACTATCGATAGTTACAAAAAACTATCGTTGTACTGATTTGGACAAAACTATCGATCGATAGTACCTCCACCTCTACTTCCCAATAGTTTAGCGCAATTGACGAACATGGGTAAGGCCGCCCCGGTGGCGCAGTGGTCTAAGCGCTGGCTTATGACCATAAGTCCGAGATGGGTCCGGGTTCGAATTACGTGGAGGCATGGATTTTGTGTTTGACTTACGGCACTGGCTCTCTCGGTTACCTAGAACCAATTTTAGGGACGGGCGATTGCTTACAGTTTATTGAGTTGCTCACGACGGTCGTTAAACCCCAAAACAAAAAAGAACATGGGTAAACGTTGTGATCTAAGCTACTTTGATCATGGAAGCATTGTCGGACCAAGACAGATAGATGGGTCATTTATCGCTTAAGTGATAAGAACCCTTGAGTTCGCGAGGACAACCGTGTCAAGGGTGCACCACGAGTATACAATCGACTGACGAATGGGCGCTCAGAGAGCAATCGGTGGCCGACTACACGTCGTTGATGACCGGGGTTGACGTAGACTATCCAGGCTCGTACAGACCGACCGACCGACCGACCGACCTGCAACGGCGGCGTAAATCCCACCCAGGTTAAATGTCGGAGGCCCAAGTAGCGTCAGCGAGTGAACGGTATGACGCACAATGTATACCATGAGCTGCGGGAGCCCACGCCCTACTCGTGTGCCACTGTCGACTGCTTGTCATCGGACATTACGCCTCGCGTGGTGCCGGGAACATCAAAACTAGACCTCTTCAGAGTGGCACTGGTTCGTTTGGTTAGATGAATCTCCAGTTGACGCGTGATCCCCGGAGGTAACGGTTGACGGGAGGGTGTGGATGTAGCGTCGACAGCAAGACCTCGTGACAGGTCAGTTCTTTTCAAGACATTGGGGGCTCTGCGATGGTTTGGGGACCCATCTTATGGGACACATTAGGTCCCTTAGTGTGCGTGTGTGTGTGTGTGTGGAGACAATTCCTTAAAATCTGCGCGTTACCAGCATGCTGTGCCTGATCCCCTAGACGCTTTGATGCCCTTCGCGCATCCTGCGGCTGATGGTCTGATTCAGCCACATGCGTCTTTACACCTTTTGGGGCCCTAGGTACTGAAAGATTCAAGCCCCCCCCCCTTCTTATCGGCTCAAAAATTTTAATCCGTCTGATTAAAAAAAAAGCAAAGCCAAAAAAATAGTTTTTTCACTTTTTAAAATACCTTCTTATTTTTAGAACATTTTATAAGAAACAGTATAAATGTAATCACTCTTGTGTCTACGTGCATATCTATCTTTTTTGTTTTTACAGATATTTCAGAAATTATTTTTGCGGTTAGGAAATCAAAGGATATTAAGTTTGACACTCTAAATATCCCATATACTCGTACTTCATGAATTCACCGTTAAGGGCTATTCAAGTCGAAAATTAAAAAAATTAAAGCTCTGTTGCGAAGGAACTATTCAACTTAGAGAAAAAAAAATATTTTTGTGCCTCGCAGATTAAGCTTCTCGAATATTTAAATTTTTGAATTAGTTTTCTGCTAGAGGCGCTGAAGGCCAAAAGCTTTGGGTTTCACAGATTTTTAAAAAAAATTGCGAATGATAGGGCATAAAAATTTATTAAATTTTGCCCATTTTAAATTTCACTACTAGTTCATAAATTTCCTGGTTAAAGGGTATTAGAGCTCAGGAAGATCTTGATTACCCTAACCCAAAGGAGAAGCCAATAAACAGCAAAATCTTCCATCATCAGGGCAGTTTTCACAAGCACTCCTCATTGCAATTCAGGGAGAAGGGTTCCAACACAGATGTTTTCCCTTGGCTGGAAGTACCATGAAGGTAATTTATATCACAGCAGACCAGTTAAATATTCGCTTTAAACAATGAAAAGTGTGGGAAGCATGAATTCTTCCTTCAGCTACTCTAAAGGGGCCCTAAATTATTTTATAACCGGAATCCTTTCAGAAGAAGTACATCGATAAGAAGTTTCAGCAAGAGGAAGAAAAATTATATACACTGGCGGAAAGTGAAAAAAGAACACCAAGAAGGAGACGTCAGATACCAACGAAATTTATACAGCATAATAACAGAATACAGAGGATAACGTGATCAAAACATTATGGCAAAATACAGCTGTATTTACTGGTAAACTGAAAAATAACATTTCCATGTAACATGGTTAGTACGAGGTTGAACCGACATGAACTGCGTCACACTGTGCAATTCTGGCATGGAGTCTGTCGTACAGATGTTGGATGTAAGTTTGGGGTATTGAGTTCCAAGCATCCTCAATCGTTGTCCCATAAAATCCCACACGTGCTCAATGGGGGACAAATCCGGTGACCGTGCAGGCCATGGAAGTTGTCTCACACCCTGAAGTGCATGTTGCGTTGCACGTGCCGTGTGTGGGCGTGCGTTATCTTGCTGGAAAACACCATGATGAACCGACCTTACAAATGGCACAGCAACGGGCTGAATGATGTTGTTGATGTAGGAGGTGCTGTTTAACGTACCCGGTACAAACACTAGTTGTGTACGGGAGTGATAGCTAATCGCTCCTCACACCAGGAGACCAGGTGTAGGCCCTGTGTGTCGCTGGCGGATGCAAGAAGGGTGGAGACGCTCCCCTGTGCGTCTGCGAACACGCATACGGCCATCGGAGGCTCCCAAGCAGAATCTGCTTTCATCGCTGAACACGACAGATCGCCATTGCGTGCTCCAGTGCAGACGTTAGCGACACCACCGCAGCCGTTCCTGACAGTGGGCTGGAGTCAGAGGTACACATGCCAGAGGCACAAGTGCACGTAGTCCTGCATCCAGTAGACGGTTGCGGACTGTTCGCACAGTCACCTCAGGTGCAACGGCAGCTCGGATTTGCGTCGCAGTGGATGTTCTGCTTGACAACGCCGCTCTTCTTAAGCGTCGATCGGTCCGCTCATCAGTCCGTCTGTGACTCCCGGTTCCACGTCTTCTCGTGTGGGAATGTTCCTCGGACCATCTACGCCACCATCGTACCACCACCGACACTTCCCGTCCAATTCGCTCCGCAATACGACGATACGACCCCCCGGCCTAGCGGAGACCGACTAGACGACCTCGCTCAAAGTCCGATAACTGCTGAAATCGTACACGTCTTCCATGTCCAGGCATTGCAGCTTCTTCAGGGTCTTCACACGTGCCCGTACGCCGACGACTGATTACATTCACTTCGCCGTACTCCTTAAATACCACCGACGATAATTTGCATATTATGCCGTGCTGTGGGGTAAGCGCTCACCGGTTGGTCCTACGTAAACTCGACCCCATTAACATATGTAAATTTCATGATCGTCCGCCAATTCCTTCTTGGTGTTCTTTTTTCACTTTCCGGCAGTGTATATTACTAATATGAGAACGTAAAATATCAATTGACAATACAAATAAAGTGGTCGCTTTAAAGATTGATTTGTTCTGCCCGTGAAAACCAAAACAAAACTGGCAATCCAATTATAAGTTTTCGGGGGCCCTCAAGCTCTGGGGCTCTAGGCGCGCGCCTAGTGCGCCTATTGGGAAACCCGCCCCTGGGTTCAGCAGCACAGTGCACCACCCCACCGGGACACAACCACCCAGGTATGGCTCGAGGAATACTCATCTGTGTTTGGGACCACCTAGTGGCACCCAAGGTCCCAGGATTTAAACCCTGTGGAAGCTCTTTGGGATGCCATGGAGCAGAACCTCAGATCCATGGATCTCGGACCGACGCGACGTCTCGGGTGGAGTTGTGGACAATCTGCAACAGGCATGGCTGCCATTACCTCCGGAAACCCTCCGGCATCTGGTGGAGTCGATGTCTCGGCATGTACAGGCTGTTACTCGCGTTAGAGGAAGATCAATAATGTATTAGGTAAGTATCTCTAATGTTTTGTCCACTGAGTGTATACGCTTCTCATAGAAAGAGTTGTCACCATACGCAGGTAGCCACGTGGCAGAATTAATGACCCCTGTCTTATAAATCGGGATAAAAAATAACAAAGTAGGAAACTTATAACCATAAAATACTCATGAGTAATATAAATTAACTGAAAAATTTCCAAAGCTTCCATCATTGTTAAGATCAACCGCAAGGTAGTGAAGCAGAACTCTTTTCGGTGAACTGACGATTAACACCCTCGTCGTAACATCAGTCGAACGTGAAATAAATAATATAAAAAGAGATTACATTCGTGTTTAACGATCACTGAAGCTTATTTACTTTCCTTATTCTTCAGACTCCCCCTGCTCCTTTTTTTTTTTTTTTTTTTTGTAAATCCCTAGCTGCATCTTCTCTGCATTATTTCTTCCTTTCCTTTTCACACACCATTTCATTTAGGAACCAGAATTAAAGAGACTTAGTAATTGCGATCGTACAAATAAAAATTTAAAAAAGAATCGAAATGGAGGACAAGCATGCATTTTACTTGTTTGTGTACATATCTGTGCTTATTCAGCTGTATCGCTCTCATTTATTAATGCTCTGACCACACCAGCAATACAGTACGTCTTCAGCTGAAGAAAACAGTAGCAACAACATGGCCAGTCAAGAGCAGCAGTCAAGTGTTTGGGATAAACACCCCCCATCAGCGGGAGACACACAGTGTGTGAGAGAGGGAAGCGGGGTGGTGGTGGTGGTGGTGGTGGTGGGGCGGAGGGGAGTGAGCACAAACAAGGAATGTTTTTACTCGTATGCTGAAGCCGGAGTTTGGCATCGAGGAATCCACCTTCGTTCTGGTCTGTGGAGCCATGACCCAGACGGCCTAATGAAACGTGACCAGAATCCCATTATCGCCCTACAACAGGAACCCAACTGAAATTTATCTAGCCAAGGAACAAAGCCTCCTATTCAATAACAGGCTTTTCTACTCAGTGGATATATTTGGAACAACGGCCTGCTTTAAAAATCGTCGTTTTCAAACCTTTGTTAAATCTATCTATGCGTGTCTGTTCTGACCTGACATCACCAAAATGTAATTTCCAGATATCTCTCACGCCTCTTAAATTAAAAAAAAAGAGGGGATTTTTTTATTAAATCATGCCTGTTACTTCACGTACCTTCTTCCACAGTTGTTATTTAATTTAGCACGATTTTGCTGTTAAATACAGGAGGCATCTACTTTCGCACATTATATTTCTGTAAACTTGTAAATCTCCTTTCGTACGCCAAATTCCTACCGAACACTACGTAAAAAAAATTTCCAACTATACAAAATAACATTTCGTAAGCCTAAGCAAAATGTGAAAACACATTGTCAGTGACGAGAATTGAATCCGTGTCCACTCGCTTCAGAGTGAGTTGCTGTCCCAACTAAGCTACACGGACAGAATGTATTGCTGCAAATTTGTTGTCTTGACACGTATTTAACCTCAGTAGTACGTCATATAATCTCCCTCTTAATTTTTTTTTTTTTTTTTTTTTTTTAAGCGAAGAACGAATTTTCATTAACTCTAGATGATGTGTGGAACAAACATCACACATTTTTCGAAGAATCCAACGGCCAGTAATCCATTTTTATAATCCGGCGCTAATGTGAAAACAGAAATTTGTCAGTGACGGGGATTGAACCCCTCGCTTCAGAGTGAGTTGTTGCTCTCTCAATTAAGCTACACGGACAGAATGTATCGCTGCAGATTCGTCTTGACACGTGCTTTACTTCTGTAGTACGTCACAAAATATCAGAGCATCATCCCAGAGAATTATTTTCATCGTCGTACTTCCAAAACAGAACGATAAAGCATGTTAAAATTTAATCGAGGAAGCGTGTCGAGAAGCTTAACGCATATTAAAAAAAAACTGGAGTGTTTCTCATGTATAAACCGAATATATTAATCAATTTTTTTTTATTTTTTTTTTCCAAGCTTGAATTTACTTACTTCGAAAAACGGCCCAATGGAAAGTACACACAAGGCCGGATTGTGTCATGCTGTGGCCCTGGACCGGCAACTGAATTGCGGTCCCTTTCAAAAAAGTTTTCTATTTTTATGAGTTATTTTGCTATCAATTATTATTATATTTTTTTTTGTGAAACATTGTAAGTTTATTTTTGTTGGGGGAAGGTCATTATATCGCTATTATTATTGCCATGAAATCATAAATATTGTTTTTATTAATATTAATGCACATTGTGCTTTACCTAACTTGCAGCTTGTGTACTAGTTGTATTTTTATTTGTTCTACAAATTACACAATCGACGTTAACTAAAAATACATTTAAAGACGAAATTATAAAAATATAGAAACTGTAAATTATATTCAGGAGTACTTAAACACATTTTCTTAGCTCAAAAAAAAAAAAAAAAAAAAAAAAGGACGTTTTTGTTAGTGCGATGTGAACAAAGATTTCAGCTTATACTATAAAGTATTCGTATTTATCTTTATGTGGCAGAAATGCTTACGATTTCAGAACACTTTAAATAAATTCTTCTTACAACATTTACTTTTAAGGATATAAGTGCAAGTCCCCATCAAGGTGGAGGCTTCAGACCCCCAAATCCCCTTCTTGAATCTGGCCCCGAGTCCACGGGTAGGTAGTCTCTCGATAATGAAATTAAAAAACGTATCAAACCTTCGCATTTCTTGAAAAAATGAAGAGCTTTATGAGGACTGATGAAAAGTACCGATATTCTTTCAGAAAGATAAGGCGTTTGCATTCACAGGAGGTCGATTCCCTTCAAAATTGTCTCATTCAGCACTATACGCAATTGCTGAACCGCTTCCGAAAGCACAATATAAAAATTCGCACCAGGGGCGTACATAAAACAAATTTTTGGGAGAGGGGGAAGGGGGTTGGCCGAAAATGGAAGTTTTTGAAATACATCAGAAGAAAATAAAAGTTTATGAAAAATAGAAAAAAGAAATTAAAAAATTATTTTCTAATGTAAGCTGATGCATTTTTATTCAATTAAAGCATTTTTTCTAACGTGAGTCGCAATTTAATAAAAAAAAAACAAGAAACACGTTCGGGGGGGGGGCAGGCCCTCTAAATACGCCCCTGATCCATACAGTTTTTCTGAAAACAAGTGCTCCAACTTCTTCAGTCACATTACTGAAAGTGTATTCTGTCATTTCACACTAAATCTCACACAAGCTGTAGTTTCAACGCTTTTACTTAGTTAAGTGGAAGCATTCACTCAGTTTTTTTAAGTCGTTAAACACTTCCAGCAACTTCAGTCATATCAATAAGTACCATATTTCCGTCATTTCACGCTAGACCACACAGAAGAGCTACGGATCCAACATTTCTACTGGTGTCAGGCGTTCACAGAGCTCTCGTTAATTTTCAAAGAATCATTTTGTTTTTAAATGACGGAAGCATTAACATTCAATTCACTGTTACCTCACCGAATGCTATCTATGTGCGTGAGTTTTGTCTGACCTAATTTCAAAATTCAGTGGAAATGAGCGTCGCGGCAAACTCCTAACTCTTTAACCAGCTAGAACGAATTAAACTCGGGGTTAGCAAAACGAGCTGAAATTAGTTCGAACGAATACATTCGCTGTCTGAGAGGTGTGTCGAAATGCGACTGGAACAAATCCTCACGCATTTGTCGAGCATTTGTCGAACAAATCCTCACGCACAAAAAATCGGTGCGCACTGTCACGTCGGCGGATTCTTTCAGGATACCGTCACAACAACCGTCTACATGGAAAATTTTCAGGCATTCGTAAGCCAACTGCACTCTGAAGAACTGACCACTGGATACTTTCAGTATGGGGGCAATTTGCCATACATCACATGTGAATATGATGGTGAAATTGAGTCAATTCTTTGGAGATCGCGTGATTTCTAAAGGAATGTGGCCACCTCGATCTCCCGATCTTAACACCTTCTGATTTGTTTCTCTGGAGATATCTCAAATCAATGGTGTTTAAAAACAAGTCGACAACCCTTGAGGCAATGAAAAACATCTGCGAGGCAGTGGCAGCTATTACGCCGGAGCAACTGGCGCGAAATTTCCGAAATATGGAGTCTCGTGTTCAAGCCTGTTTCCATACACAGAGCGGCAGCTATTACGCCGGAGCAACTGGCGCGAAATTTCCGAAATATGGAGTCTCGTGTTCAAGCCTGTTTCCATACACAGAGCGGACACTTTCAACATCTCTTATGGTATGGTTCTGTTTTCCGTGGATGAAGGTATGTTCTTACCAAATATCATTCAATTACTGCAATTATTCACGATGTTATTTATAAAAACTTCGGTAAAGTGGCGAGTGGGACACACTGTATTTCTGCTAAAGTAATTAATGAGGATAAACAAACACATAAGGAAGTCCTGAAGGAAAATTCAAGTGCGAATGGAAAGCACCTGCAATAATCTTCCGTTAGTTCGCCCTTGAGCCTGGAGGTACTCATTTTGCAGCAAATTTATCTCCACAATGCTGCCTCGTAAGGTTTCAGTGTTTTTACGATCCACGTAAAAGGGCTTTAAAATAGTGAAAGAAAACATCGACGACGGCAAAATCAAAAAAAAAAAAAAAAAAAAGGCTATAAACTCATTTCCTTCTTTTTGAGAAAGAAAAAGAAAAGCGCAATTGGGGGTTTTCGCACCGCATGAAAAAGCGTTCATTTAATTCAGTTCTTCACGAATTTTCCGAAATCTCCTTCGGTGATTGTGGAAATGAGCACAAAACAGCAGGTGTCCGATCAAGAAACCTGTTTTGTTAAGAAAACAATATTTGTTTGAGTGACGATAACGCGTCGGCTCTGTGCCTCTGAAGGCAAACCAGTTTCGGGGTTTGCTTCAAACAATGACGTCTTCAAAAGTTCTTTCGATTATGTGCGAATAAAATTGACCACCGGCGCTAATAAATAAATACGACGTCTCTCTAATCGCATAATGAACTGCAGACATTCATTCGGAGGAGTAAGCCGTTTCCTGACAGGCAGACTGGGATATCTTCCGACATGTAAACAGGGAATAAATAAGACGGCGGCTAAAGTAAAATAAACGAACAACAGTTTGGTTCTGAATGGACAAGGTCGTTGAAGGGGAAGTGAAGCGGGGGCAGAAACGACATGCCCTCACTCTACAGAAAGAAAAAAAAATAAAGAAGCATGCATACTCTCCGAAGTTTCGTGAGAGATGCAATTTAGGGTTAATTAGTCTTGTAAAATAAAACAATGGTGAATTTTCGGCACAGTACTATTCTTTCTCTTTGGAAACTTTTCCTCTGAAAAACTTTTGTCACTTCAGTACATCGGCAAGACCCAATACCCTACGTTCAGGAGCTCATAACTGGAGGAGATAAACATCATCAGTATGGTTTGCTTTTCCCGCCTTCCTCGCAGACGAGTAACGTGACGTCACTGAGTGACATCACCGTTCTAACATGTGAATCGTAGATCCGAACAAGGTTAATAGACAGAAGGTTTGCTTTTCCCGCCTTCCTCGCAGACGAGTAACGTGACGTCACTGAGTGACATCACCGTTCTAACATGTGAATCGTAGATCCGAACAAGGTTAATAGACAGAAGGTTTGCTCATCCCGCCTTCTTCGCAGACGAGTAATCGTGACGTCACTGAGTGACATCACCGTCCTAACATGTGAATCGTAGATCCGAACAAGGTTAATAAACAGAAAGGTTTGCTCATCCCGCCTTCCTCGCAGACGAATAATCGTGACGTCACTGAGTGACATAACCGTCCTAACATGTGAATCGTAGATCCGAACAAGGTTAATAGACAGTAAGGTTTGTTCATCCCGCCTTCCTCGCAGACGAGTAATCGTGACGTCACTGAGTGACATCACTGTCCAAACATGTGAATCGTAGATCCGAACAAGGTTAATAGGCAGAAGGTTTGCTCATCCCGCCTTCCTCGCAGACGAATAATCGTGACGTCACTGAGTGACATCACCGTCCCAACATGTGAATCGTAGATCCGAACAAGGTTAATAGACAGTAAGGTTTGCTCATCCCGCCTTCCTTGCAGACGAATAATTGTGACGTCACTGAGTGACATCACCATCCTAACATGTGAATCGTAGATCCAAATTGTAGCTATGGAGGAAAATGCCTTGTCAACAATTTTTAAAACTCAAGCAAAAGCTTATGCAAAAGCACATTTACATTAAATACAGAAGAAATTCACAGTCATGTGAATATTTTAGTAACGGAGATTTCAAAAATACTTCCCGCACATTTTTGTTACGTTAAGGGTGGCAAAACGGTTATACTTTTGGATATTAATTTAGTTACAATGGCAATTTTTGCTGTTTTTATATAAATTTGGAAAAGAAAACGCCCAGCAGGACGTATTATAGTCATATAATAAAGGGTTTCTTTATCAGGAAAAGGAAAAACATCCTAGCAACATTCCAAAAAAATTTTAAATTAAAAACTGAAAACATTACGCGTTAAAACATCTGATAGAATTCATGAATATTATTCCAGCTGTTTTACGAATAATAATTTCGACACCCTGCCATGGTGCAGATACAAAAAAACGAGGCGATTAGGTGGTCTTATGATGGCGATTTGGTCAGTGACGTCACAAAGCAATCACCGGAAGTGCAGGATGGGCATAACCTTGAAGCATCACATGGGGGAGGCCCAAATTTTGAAGTTTTTGGCAAAAGTTTCCGTTTACCTAGATTTTAACCGACGCAAAAGATGTTATCTGTTAAAAAAAAAGTTTTTCAGGTACATAGTATTTATTCAATATATGTAGTACCGGGAACCATGGGGTAAAAATCTCCATGGCCTGTAACAAGTTGCTACTTCTTCGTAATTTTAACTTACTTATGCCTGTTTTTAAAATCTTTTTTGTATTTGCATTCATAAAGCTGGTTATGAATTTTTGTTCGTATCTTGTCAAAATTCTTCTCTCTCATATTTTAAAACTATAATTACAAAATGGTGTCTTCTTACTACTCTCTTAGATATTCGCTCAGAGAAATCTCTCTATTTCGCATAAATACAAACACTAAATTTAACCAAAAATTCATTTTATAGAAAAAAATGTCTGTGAATTCGAAAAATTGGCTGCGGGGGGGGGCCTTGTGGTCAACGTTCGTGACTGCCACGGTGAAGACCTTGGGTTCGATCCCAGGCAGACACGAACGCTCGAACCACTAAATATCCGCCGTGCGTTGGATGGGCGCGTCAAGCTGTCAGGCCCCGGGTACTGCTCCCCCGGTAATAACTAAGGGCGTCTTCCTTCCCCTTTCTACCCCTCTTCCGTTTCCCTTTCCTATCGGGCACTCTAGCCCGAATCTCCTAGCTTCCTATTTCTAAGGGTTGTTTAAGACCTGGGGTCAGACACTCCCTTCCTAAAATACATATGATCTGATCTGATGTGAATTCAAAAAATCCACGTACAGTGGAATTTTTTTTTTTTAATTGGCACTTGGCGATAATAGAATCTTCTATTTTTGGGGGTGCAAACATTTTGGGTACGACGTGTCGAAGGAGGTGATTTCTGATGCTCAGAGACAACACGCGAAACTTTCCCAGTCACTTGTTCCCTGCGGGGCTAAGATTTTAAGACCCATTCCATTACCACAGCAGTCTCACCCTTTGGTTCATCCCCCACCCATCCACTCCATTGTTGTATCCCTCATTGTCTCACATTGCTTGCTGGGAACATAATTGCTGAGCAAAGAGATCTCACTGTTCCCTTAAGAAGGATCACTTAAAAGACAAAGAAACCCCCTTCCCCCTTTCAGATCAAGCAATGTTTACTGCCACGTTTTACACAAGATTTCTGCCCTAGGGTGAGATTACTACGGAACCCTTCGCCTGCTCCCTTCCTGCTGCAAATCACATCTGTTTAGACCCGGGAAGTGCTTGCTGCAACCCGAAAATCAGGCGGGTCCATTATCGTCAAGTGTCAAGAAAAAAACAATCCGACTATACATTTACGCAAATTTCGTAAAATCTTAAATGGTTGCATTCGCCATGTGTTCTAACTGTTTAAGTATTTTGTTTGGGGGGGATAAAAGGTGGACTTAAAGAAAAGTTGGCTAGTCCACCCATAGCGTAGCGCCAGAGCCCATTTAAGGAGACAGGGGGCCCAAGGGCTGGGCAGTATTTTGGGTGCCCAGTATTAATGGCACATCTAGTATTTCACTATGGGTGGCCGAATAAAAATATCCCGGGGAAAACATTCCCAAAATATTATGAGGAACCCATAAAAATATCTCCGCTATATTGAAGTGTGTATCCCATGATTCAAGGGCAAATTAGTGTTAGCAAGAAAATGTAAAAATCCATGGTAGAAAAGTAAAAAAATGGATACAAATTCAGTTATGCTTTAGCCCCCCCCCTTCCCCCAGGGTTCAGCTTTTTGAAATTATATCAAAGTAGTGGGCAAAGTAATATGATCCCAGTAGTATCATGATTCAAACGTTTTCCTGAAGTATGAAAATTTTCCCTAATTACAGATGTGTACAAAACATTTGCAACGCTTTCGAAAGATTTAAGGATGGACTGGGGGCGACTACACTTTTTGCGGACTACTTAAAAAAGGGGAAAGAAATAGAATTATTTTTTCACAAGGAAGTTTTTTATAGTTTTCGCTGTGTTATCCGCAAAAAAAAAAAAAAAAAAAAAAACTCTAGAACTCTGTCAATTCTTCAAGCATTCTGCATAATTCTGGGTCCTCTTGAGAATGCGAGGCCTGAGGATCCCCTAGCTCCCCTACCCCTTGAATGGTACGTTCCATTCAGAACCTATTTTCCGTCTCCAGGGGACGCCATAGCACGACGGCATTCTGGGAAATGGGAAGGCAGATGCTCTGGCTAAAGCTGGTGCCCACAACACCTGAGGTACTTAACAGAACTCTCTCTGCCTTGACCCAACAGAGTAGATGCATTCAGTAATATCTAAACTACAAGATACTTGCTGAAACGCCATTCGCCATCATTGTATAAAGCTTCAAAACATGGCGAGCTACTTTAATATCATCATCATCATCATATGTAGAGGATTTTAGGAAGGGAGTGTCTGACCCCAGGTCTTTAACAACCCTTAGAAATAAGAAGTTAGGAGATTTGGGCTAGAGTGCCCGATAGGAAAGTCACACGGAAGCGAAGTAGAAAGGGGGAGGACGACGCCCTTATTTATTACCGGGGGCCAGTACCCGGGGTCCGACGGCTTAACGTGTCCATCCGACGCACGGCGGGTATTTAGTCGATCGATCGTTCGTACCTGCCTTGGATCGAACATGAGGTCCTTTCCGCGGCAGTCACGAACGTTGCCCACTAGGCCACCCGCTGCCCTCTACTTTAATACTGTCTCTCACTTTGACTTATAACCCACCTTCCAGATCTTATGACTAATCTTCTAAAAAATTTAATGTTCATCGATGGCAACAAAACCTACACTACCTACATCAACTGTAACACTATTTCTGCCGATGTTTGTCATCTTCTGGCATGTATCAATTTTAACTCAGAGGACATCTACAGCTCTCGTACAGCCATCGTCAAAATACTTAAAGCGAACGATCTTCACGAAATGGTTCAATTTCCTAGGATACTTAGCAACCAATCAACTTTCGATGCTATAAATCGTGAGTTTTCCCAACTTTGGAGTTCCTTTTTTCACATATAATGCATGTGGTACACCGACACGGAATACCGTATGGACTTAACCTAACTATGGGCTGAAAGCTGAAAAGGCCGATTCACCGAAAAGATGTCACGGTTTCTCAGTATTTCTCTGCACATTAATGAGGTGCAGTATGCAACTATGGCGGGAGGAAATGCCACCATAACGGAGTCAGGACAAATGTAAACTTCGCGCTCATTGTACTGTCAGCAATATTTCCCCCGGGAGAGAAAGTAGTAAAGGCTTACCCTTGACTATCCACTTACCTCTCACTAGCAGAAAATATCCTCCGGATATAGACTCTCTAACACACATAACCGACAGAAACAAGTAACAAGGATGTCACTGAATCGCGAATATCTGTATTTTTAAAAACGAGACCGAAACTAAGATCTTCATTTTCTTTAATGTAGGGCGTACAACGTTTAGGACAACTATGCACCTTTTAGCCACAGTTCAAGCTCAAATAGCTTTTAGACTGAAATTATATCATGCAGTGGAAGTGAACATTTTGTACTTTCGACCCTATAATCATGTTAGTTTTGCTGCGAGTAAAGTTTGTCTCATGAACAAACTTGAATTGAAACTCTTTTCAATCCCTTTCGTAAAGACAGGCTGAGTGGATGCGTGAATCCATCATCATAAATCAGTAAATCTACAACAGTATTGAGTTTAGCTGAGTAGGTGGATGTCCTGTATTTCTCTCCACAGGATTTATAAATTATATTCAAACCTTAAATTATTACAATCAACGGCAAACTAATCACTTTTGAGAACTACATTCTAAAAACCTGGTCATAATCAATTCTCGCCTTATTTAAGAGCATCAACAAACCCCAACAGAATTTAAAAGGAATTTTCCTTCCTTAATTTATAATCACTGAATTCAGGGACGGAAGAAAACCACCTCCAGATCTTATTTGGCATCCGAACCTCGCACACTATACCACTCGCTCACCTGTCTCTCCGATTCTAACTCTGTCCGCTTGTTAATCAGGTTTCTCATAATTTGCTTTCAGGAATTCTGGATTTTGTTGTTCAGTGAGAGAAAACAAATACACAGGAAGCTCAAACTAACAGGGCCGCCGCAGGTGGGCCCTTTTCACGAGGTGGGCCTGGGTTCGAATTTAAGATGAGGCATGAATGGTGTGTTTTGACTGATGGCGCTGGGTCTATCCTTTCCCTGGTACCAGTTGCTCTAAATTAGGGACTTAGAGTTGCTTATTTTCTTTTTTGAAGCCCAGCGAAAGGCGTATTTGCAGGGATATGGTCATCAATGACGCATGGCTCTCATTCAACCTCGAAACAGAAAAAGAATTAACGGAGTATAGAAATACAAACAAAATGCAGATAAAAAATGAATTCGAAAACTGAGGGACAGTAACGCAGATAATAATTAAATTTGAAAACAGAGTGACAAGAATAGTGACAGATTGCTTTGACAGGGTTTGAAAAGTATCTGAAAAGTTACATGCTCAGCTGGGCATGTGCGGAAATTATTTCCCTGCCCAGATAGCAAAAGCTGGATGCTCGGGAAAATTTATCTTTTAAAATAACAAATAAGAACTCAATTTTTTTAGTTAAACAATATGAACTTTTTTTACATGTTTTACATTTCCGTTTTAAAATCTTCAATGCCCCAAACCGTATATCTGAAGTTCTAAGATGATGATGACGAAATTGGTGTAAACTAGTATGATGATGAAATTGGTGTAAACTAGTATGATGATGAAATTGGAATTTGAGAAATTTAGTGATTCTGCCATGTTCCTTTCGTTGAAATTTTCGCCCTTTATCACTAAACACCAGAGGCTAGTTCCATCTCAGGCATGCATCACGCGGCTGAATATAAACCACATTTCGAGCAAAACTACATATGGTTCCAATTTCTGGACCTAGATCATAATATAATTAAAGGAGAGATATTCTTCTGTCCTTGGCACTCCATAACTATAATAAAACTTCCAGTGATTAGCAGAGAAATGAAACATGACACGCGACGACTGTCCTTTTCCTTGTTATAGAAAATTCTATTCTAAACTTTTTTATTTTTAAATCTAGTTGCCCAGACCGGGCAACTAGATTCTTTTATTTACCTGCCCAGGCCAATAATTTGCATGCCCGGATCTTCTCAGGTATGTTATTTTTCAAGCTCTGTTTGGGAAAACAGGAACAGTAATACGGACAAAATGAACTGGAAGACAGTGGTATAGTGTTCGTAACATGGAAAACAGTAGTAGTATAACACATTACAAGCAAAGTAAACCTAAAAACAGGAGAACAACACACATAAAAATGGGGAAAAGTAATGCAACCACACACACACACACACACACACACACACACACACACACACACACACACACACACTAAGCTGAATCGCAGTTGTATTGACGAAATAAACTGGAAATAGTAGTACAGTAAGTAATACACACAAAATATATTGAAAAATATGGGTACAACACAGACAAGGTAAAACAGAGGTACACTAATACAAACCAAATAATTTGGGAAAGAGAAGTACAGTAATACGAATAAAATGAAGTGGAAAACAGTAATACAGTAAAAGAAAAAATTTAAAGAGTAGTACAACACAGATCAAATATGTGGGAAAACAGAAATACAATAATACAAACAAAATAAATTGGAATACAGTAAATGAAACTGACAACAAAAGAAAGTAGAGTAACACAAAAAACAGACAAAACAATGTACAACCTGGCGCACTCAGGAATTCCCGTTGGGGTGGGGCTATGTGTGTGTGTGTGTGTGTGTGTGTGTGTGTACGCACATAGTATATATATATATATATATAGTATTCGCACACAGTGTATATATAGTATACGCATTTGGGAGGCTTAAGCCTCCCCACGACCCACCCCACCCGCATGTGCGCCAATGAGTGCAACGCAGACAAGAGAAGAAACCAGAGGTACAGTAATACAAACAAAATAAATCAGAAAAACAAAGAGCAATGCGGTCAAAATACGTTAGGAAATAGAAGTACTGTAATATAGAGAAGACACATTTAAAAACATAAAGTAACGCAAATGAAATAAATACGAAAACAGAAGTACCGTAAACATGGAAAAAAATTAACTGGAAAATAGGTACACTAGCACAGTGAACAGAGAACAAAGGTACAGTTATACTGGCAACTATCTTTAGAAAGCAGCGGTGAAGCAGCTGAAAAAAATGCGCCACAGATGCTAGTATGTAAGTATTACATAACCGTATGAATTCTATCAGCTTATACAGTATTATGAACATTTCTCACGGAGCTTAAAGACAAATTAAACACACTTCAGATATATGATGAGACTTTTTAGCGATTTTCGGTTCTCCTTAAAAAGTCTGTCATTTCAACAGAAATACAGAAGAAATACTTTCACTTTGAGGTAAATTTTAGCTGTGATAGTACGAGTAGTAAACATGACTTCTACGCATGCAAATTTTAACCCTTTTCATTTTTATAATGCATATGCAGCGTAAACACAGTTTTAAAAACTAAAGGAGAAATTAACAAGATTTTTGTTTCAAAGTTTAAGCAGCTTCATGCAATACACTATTTATTGTAGGAAACATGGTTGTCACACAAAATCAGACGGCTGTGTTGCCGGATTCCTACTAAGTTTACGTTTAATAAATAACGCGTCGTAAATCGAGTTACTGACTCATTATTTAAAATTTGGGTGACACAAAAACTCTGCACCGGGTGTAATGATATCATAATTGGTGAAATATCAGAAACGATGGAATGAGTTTCACACAAGAAACATAACGAAAGTAACGAAGTTTGAAAAAACAAAACAAAAAAAGAAATATTTAGCAGGTTATGTTATATTCTTAATTCAACAGAAACAGAGAAAAAGGAACTTTTACTTTAAAATGTTGACATTTATAATATTCTTAATGTTTAGTCTGCTTTTTAGCAAAATTCACATAGCTTCATTAAATTCTAAGCAGTACTGATACAGCCTGTACTATCACCAGGGGTCACGCTGTCGATCGCCATTTTCGTAATTTGTGAAAAAATTTTGTTTTGGCGATGGAAAAAGAGCTTTGGCGATACCTTTTTGTACTGTTATAACACTTTGGCGATAAAAAATTGAATTTGGCGAATAAATTGGCGAAAACTTTGAAAGAGCCAGGACCCCTGATTATCACAGTCTTTTTTTTTAGCAAAATTCACATCGCTTCATTAAATTCTAAGCAGTACTGATACAGCCTGTACTATCACAGTCTGTTTTTAAGCAAAATTCACATCGCTTCATTAAATTCTAAGCAGTACTCATACAGCCTGTACTATCACAGTCTGTTTTTTAGCAAAATTCACATCGCTTCATTAAATTCTAAGCAGTACTGATACAGCCTGTACTATCACAGTCTGTTTTTAAGCAAAATTCACATCGCTTCATTAAATTCTAAGCAGTACTCATACAGCCTGTACTATCACAGTCTGTTTTTAAGCAAAATTCACATCGCTTCATTAAATTCTAAGCAGTACTCATACAGCCTGCGTGCAATCAACGGACGACTGAACTAAGGGGTATTAGATAGTTAAAGGAATCATTGTTGTATTCAAGGATGGTAGAAGGATACATTAAAAAGAACTACAACTGACATTCTTATACAGTTCAAATCTATAAGGAAATGGCGCGGACGCCGGAATCGCTTACAAACCGCAACATTCTCCACAAGTGAATCACAGCACAAAGAACACAAATTGCAGAAAGCTGGGATCCGGGATTGAGGGTGACAGCCAGTTCAGTCAAGGTTTCTACTAAAAGCTGACTTGAAGAAAAGACTGGCGAAGTGACAAGGGACTGGATATATGTAACGATGGAGAAACAATGGGAAAAAGAATGTTGCGCTCGGTACGAATAACGCCGATCTTTTGGTAGGAAAATTTCAGGAGTAAACAACAAGCCCTTAATATTTAGAACTGAAATTTATTAATCATACTCTCGTAGTTTTCTTATCGTGTATAATAAAACGGAGTTTTTGAATCAAGCTCAACCTATACGTAACGAGCAAGTTCCCAAATTTTGCATGCCGCGTAAGTTTGCCGCCAGGTGGAGCAAATGTGGGCGATGACGTAAGGCTTATCTGATTTCCTTTTTTTTTTTCTGAAGTTCGATCTCAAAGATTGTTTTTTGCATCTGATAGATGCAATAACAAAGTTGATTTTCCATCCACCTTTGAATCTTCCTTGCTGTTAAACCGTTACCACTGAATGTTGTAAATTATTGTTTTAGCTCAGTGATTTCTCTGTTCCTGACAACTGAACCGAAAACAATCGGTTAATCATTGGCTACCTTTAGCTGTGATTAATACAATTCACATTTTGATTTACATCATTTTCACGCTGCAAGTCATGGTGGTATAATGCTATTTTGGAACTGTATTGGCATTTAAAAAAATCATATTTCTTCTTTGTTGTTGTTTTAGGGTTTAACGACCACAATGAGCAACTCTAAGGGAGGGTGTGATGTATATTCTAAATTAACTTTCCTTTTTAGTTTCTTTCCCTATGTAAATCTTGACTTTATTCTGTTATTCTTCACTCTTAACGTGATATCTTTCTTTCAAACGAATACGTTCAACACAATTGAGGTTGAATGCACGTGACATATGCCTGAGTTTTGATAAGAATAAGAGATAAAAACGACGACTGATCTATTGCTAGAGAGTGTTGTAAGAGAGAGCGTTGGGTTGTAAACTGATTATTGATATGAGCGTTGTGATAATGTGTGTGTGTGTGGAGCGTTCACTACAATATGCTATGTTACGATGTGTGTGTGCTACATCCTGAATAAAGCATCTTTTCCGTAAGTTGACTTCTGTTATTTACATGTTTCGTCTGGCCGTTAAGGTTTCTTTCATTTAGGAACTATTTCTTAGTATGTTGATGTGTTAAAATGACGTAGAAGTAGAAAAGACTTTTACGCTATATTGGCGCCCGAACTTTCCGGATGACCCGGCCGTTCAAAATCTCGCAATGATGTGATGTTATTTCCACACCGCGAGAGAGGAAAAATCAGAGAATCCCTTCTCCAGTTCTCAAGTGCACGTTCTACAGCGGATGGCTGCCTGCGACGATTTATGGTCACGGCTGACCCGTGGGCCATGCCCCAGGCCCTTTTTCGGGGGGGGGAGATGTGACGTACCTGCCAGCAGGACGCACACGACATAAAGGCAGATAGCAGTCAGAACGAACGTCCGCGCTGCTCAATTGGTAGAGTGACTTATTCCGGAATGAGGGGACTCGGTTCGAGCCCCGGTGTGGACTGAAAATGACGGAGAAATTTACTTCGTTATAAGGGCTATACGCAGGGGTGTAGTGGGGTCGGAACGCCACGGAACGGCGTTCCGGTGCTTTTTTATTTTTCTAGCCGGCATTTGTTCCGGCAAACCCTATTCAGAATATTGATTTCACCCGATCACTATACGTTATTACATTACAAATATAAGAAAGTAAAAAGAGGAAGTGGCGGAATGGGAGGGGGGGGTTAAGAAGGGGAAGATATTAAAGACCTAAAAGCACCGCGCGTTCTTGTACTTTTTTCAATTAGCACTACACTGCTGGCTATGAGGGGTCGCCCATCCCTAATTTTGGGCCACTGGTTCCAGGTTAAAGTTGAAAGCCAGTGCCGTAAGATATACACACTACCCATGCTTCATCCGGGAGGAGAACCAGGCACCAGCTAGAACATCTAGTTTCCCCACTATACCACCGAGGCAGAGTCCCATTTAAAAAAAAAAAAAAAAAACATTATTGCATTATTGTTGCTGTAGCAGTAACGATAATTTTTCGTGCCTTTTCAGTTCTCTTGAAAAATTCTTTTTGCATCAGATTGATGTGGATATGACCAGAATTTCGATACAAATTTTTCCATTTAGCAAGAAAAAGTTGCATTCAAAATTATTGTACTGCGCATCTATAATTTCCAAGCGCCGTTTTTTTTTGTTGAAACCATTTTTTTCAACACTGGCTAGTTCCAAATGCGACAAATACCACCCATATACGCCTCTTGACTTTTCTTGGTTTGCGGATTTCACGATCACTGTGAGCAACTCGGAAGGCTATAAGCAGTCGCCCGTTCTGAATGTAGGGTCACTGGTTCCAGGGAAGGGAAACAACCAGTGCCGTAAGACAAACACAACATCCATGCGTCACCGGGATTCTAACCGGGACCCCATCACGAGTGAATGGCCAGAAGCCAGCGCTTAGATCGCTAGGGGGTGGCCCTTTTGATCCTTTCAGATGCAACATTTTTCTCTAGAGGAGTAACGATGAGGGTAGTATTTACATTTAACGTCAAGCCTGCAGTTTTAGTAATGATCCTATTTTCGAAAAAAACCCAACAAAACCAAAGCATTTCTGTAACCATAGCATGAACTTCGATGCGTTTCAAACTGTTACAAGGGCGTATTTAAAGGGAGGGGGCAAGGGGCCTTGCCCCCTAAAGTGTTTCATTTTTTGTTAAAATGCGACCCACATGAGAAAAAATTGATTTAATTTAATAAAAATGCATCAACTTACTTTAGAAACTAGTGCCTTAGTTTTTCTTCTATTTTTCATTAACTTTTATTTTGTATTTACGTTCCTGAACACTTCTGATACAAAAATATCTACTTTGGATATCTACGCTTGATCATTGCGATATTTGCCAAAAGTGGCGCTCGATAATTTAGTGCTGATTATCAATTTTTCGGTCAGGTTCTCCTATTCAAGGTGACACTTTTGGGGCTTTGATAAATTTCCGTCATTAACCTGGTTATACGAGGCAAAGTATCTTTTACCTATTCTAAACTGAATAAATCTGATCTTACGTATAATTGCCACCGGAAAATCCAGAGCGCCTCTCTTTGCACAATTTTAATTAGCTGCATTGCCTGTACGGGCAAATAGTTTATATACTACATCAAGTTGCCATAAATCATTTCATGTCACATGCCAATAAATATGCGACATATTCAGTTGGTCTTTTTTTTCTTTCTGTCAATAGGCAGGCTCAATATACTTGTCAGTTCAGAGGCATCAGTTCTTGTTATTTGAGAGTTAATGCTGTCTTCCAAAGCGGCAAGACTAACCAACAATAAAAAAATCGTTATGAATAAACCATTGCGTTAAAATGCATTAATTGGTTCCAATCATTACTCTGCAAAGCTGCATCTTTCAACAAGTTAGGAAAAAAAAAAAGAAAAAGGAAAAAAACTGCCTTAGGCTTCATTGCAAGCTGACCCTGAATATGCAGGTCTAATGATAAATAAGTAGGTACCTACGTCCCCATGCACTGTGGAAGATGAAAGCGCCCTCTGGTAGAGTTCTTGAATGTGCGTAGCATGTTAATCAGGGCCTAACATCATATTACTCTGTCTCGTTTAAGATCTAACAGAGATATGAATTCAGTAGAAGCGCTGTGCGTCAGCTAGCCGGGATTCAAACACTACTTACGCGGAAATGAAAACATTTTGTATTCCAGATATAATGAAACCACAGCCATACGCAGCATCATTGTCCTGCGAGAGTGAATCAGGATGCTGGGGTAAGTGGAGGGATGCGCAGTTCAGCACGTCTTTGATGACGTGGGCCAGCACAAGTCTTATTTTTTTTTTTTACCACGAATTTTTTCGAAATTTGCTAAGAAACATTTAGCCCCCAAACTCTTTGTGCCACTGATCGCAGTTGCTGTTTACTTCATCTTTCTCTTGACTTCAACAACAACAACAGCAAAATAAACAAATAAAAAATACTGTACAGCGGTCGCGGCCATCTTCGCAATTGCGAAAAAAGAAAATCGTTTTGGCGATTACCTTTTTGTACTGTTGTTACGGAGATGTAATTCTAGAATTTTAGCAAAGATATTAAATCTCATCTCGCAACTTTTATTTCGCTTTGTGCTTCTTTCTCTTTGTTTCCACAAAGCGTGAGAGAAATTTCGCTGTGTCACTCGTCTATGAAACATCGGAGACACGGTTTATTTAGAGACGCCAGTTTGTCTCATTTTAGTGTGTGCGCTTTTGCATGTTTTAGACGGATGAATACTGCGCTCGTTTCATCCTTTGCCATCTTTAGTTTCAAAGCAGCCGACTGAAAGCGCAAGCCCTCTTAATTTTTAACTTGATGCTTTGTATTAGCTGATGTCGGCGTGTTTTTCCCATGGGCGTTCGTGAGGAAAAGGGGGCGAGTTTTGTGGAAACAAGGGTGGGGGCTAGGAAGTGACTTCTAGGATTTGAAAGCGAACGGTCGCAGCAGGACCAGGGCAGGAAGGGCCTGGGGTGTTGGAGAAGCAGGTTTTAAGCTTACCCGGAGAATGGAGGTATTCTCGGCAGCGCGAATGGATGACCACAGGAGGATTTAGCGAAGGAAATTTGAGTTTCACGCGAACAGCGAGGAAGAATTACAGAGCTGATGGACAACCTTTCTGTGAGTAAGCAAAAAAAAGAATAAATGTTTTTAAGAGTTGTAAAAGGATCGCAAAATTTATTACTTATAATTATTTTATTACTACCACTCAACACCTAGCAAGTTAACACTAACCACGTAACACTGTTATAACCAGTGCTTGTTTTCTGGAAAAAGAGGTGCCGGTACTCACCATGAAGATGCTATTACAACAACTTCCACATTTTAAACATATCCTCCTATATGCCCTCGTCGTCTCTAGATCGCTTCTTGCTTTTGGTATCAACTGCTGAATGACGACCTCGGAGCAGCTATGAGTCCACATATTTGCTAGGGTTGAACTGAGTGAGAGGAGGTTCTACTATCCTGATGAACATCAATGCGGAAGTTGTCCATACAAACAGACATGACCTAGATGGAGTTACTATAAGATTCCTCTAAGAGAAACCCCTTTAACATTCACTGGAAGATATTGCACTTGTGTTCAAAGTGTGCTTTAGATGAAATAGTATGTCCGGACTTAATTTACTTGAAGATATTCACGGAAACCACGAACTGCTTCCCTTTGATTTAATCGGAATTTGCGTGCTAACTTTCTAATTTCAGTATCACCAAATGTCAGGATTTTCTGGACAATACTTGGAATCTAAAATCTTGGCACATTCCGGCAAATTAGCATTATCTTCTTCAAGAAAACGCTTTCCAACCGCCTCTTTCAGTCTTTTATAAAAAGCAGATGAACTTATTGCAGGACAGTGTCTTTCATTTGTGTGGAGCTCAATTCCTTTGAACTTCATGTTGTTGTGACTTTGAAGAGACATACTGCATAAAGGTTTCTAATTCAGTGGATGACCAGGATTTTCAGTTCTTTCCTCAAAAAATTGAACTATATTCTTTTTCTTCCTGTCTGCTTTGTACAAGTCAATATTTCTCTCTTGTAAATCTAGACTTAGTTCGCTAAGTTCTTGGAGAGCATAGCACATAAAGCCCAAATCAAGAACAAACACGCATGACGTTATTTTTTTTAAAAGGCCCTCATAAAGACAGCAACTTCTTTTGCTTCTTCTGCTGTCTTCTTTTTTTCCTCTTGAAAGTGATGGACGAGAGCTTCAAAGTCTTGCCACACTGCAGAAACAGTGAGAAAGCTAGATGCAACCCAGCGAGTGCTTAAAATTCTGATAATTTTAAGAAGTTGAAGTTCTGGAGTCACTGCACATTCCTGTAGCTTCCTAGCATTCTTAGGCGAAGTCCCATAAAGTTTGTCACGAAACTCTTAAAGCGATTCACTCCTGCCATATTGTTCACTGTTGCACTAACAGACAATTCAAGGCGATAGCTAGCACAATGCCAGAAAATAACACTAGGAAATTTGTCTTGCATTAGCCTCAATTTGTGACCACTTCGTCTTGCATTAGCCTCAATTCGTGAACACAGTACCATCTGCCGGAATATTTATAATGCATTTTCACTTTTTGCTGTCAATAAATCGCAATTTTTTAAAAACTTAAGAAAAAAGGTGCCGGGACTGCGTACCTTTGCCTACCGTTGCTTACCGCCAGAAAAAAAGCACTGGTTATAACACTTTCACGATAATTTGGTGAATAAATTGGCGAAAATTTTAAAAGAGCCAGCGCGACTCCTGCTGTATATCTGTATATAAAAGGCTGCAGGCTACTGAAAGAAGCATGCAGATGTGCATACTTGGAATAATCAGGAGAGATAAGAGTACAAACTCATGGACCTGAATAATAACAAGAGTTTATGACATCATGATCAAGGTAAAAACCCTGAAATGGCAGCGGGCTGGACATATTGCTAGAACTGACAGCCGTTGGACAACTGAAATACTTGACTGGATTAAAAGACCCAGAAAAAGACCACGTGGGAGATGGTGCATGAAATTCAAAAGCACGCCGAAGTGACACGGAGGATACTGTCTCAAGGCAGAAAGTTGCGGAAGGAACTTAAAGAGAGCTACATACACCGGCCACTGAATTAGAAACCTTTATGCAGAAGTACGTAAACGTCACTAGTGGGCAGAAAGCGGCTGGAACGAGTAAACGTGCGCATCAGAAATCGCTACTTATCCCTTAGCTTTGATGTTCAAAGTGGTCATTTAGGATGATGCACTAATATTTTATGACTGATTATATGCTGAAAGGGATATAACAATGGTGACGAACTAAACAAAGACTGCGGTTTGCGTCACTTGTTCCCATCCAGTGGCGTGATGTCCGTATCAGGGGGACTATACGTTTCCTATCACTTCTGGGGTTATGGAACACTACTGAAAGGGAACTTTTATCACCTGTAACAGGTTCCTTTACGGTACTGCTGAGTGAAAGGAATTGTTTTCCGGTAGATTTTGCAAAACTCAGCCGTTACATCTGCTTGAAGTGCGCAAAAAACACTGGGCACTATTTGGCTCAGCTACATCTACCGCATAGAGTTAAGAAGGTTTATTTTACAGAGAGCATTTTATTTTTCAGTTGATCACAAGTGAATAACTCAACATAAAAGTGTATTTTCAAATGTACTTGTATAAATCTTGCAGCTGTGTAATGTACCGTTTTTTTTTTCTTTTTTTCAAGTTTCTTACGGAATTACATCTTATGTAGGAAGGAAGCCCAATTCATTATCCTTCCTGTACCGATCCTGTTTCTTCGTTTTCAGTTCAGAGCACTGTATTTTCATTTATTGTTTAAAGACTGTCACGCATCGCAATGTGAGCACAAGTGTGAAAGAAAAATTACGTAGACTAAGACGGTTGACAATATCTTAAAAACTAAGGAAGTAGTTTAGGAAAAAAGGATGTGGAATTTCTTTTATAAATTATATCATCATCATCATCATTGTCAACCATTATCAATCCACTGCTGGACGAAGGTCTCCCCAAGTTTCCTCCACAACGGTCTGTCTTGTGCCAGTCTCCTCCATGTCACTCCTGCATACTTTCGAATTTCATCCACCCATCTCCCATGTGGTCTTCTTCTGGGTCTTTTCCTGTCCCTTGGAATTCAATCTAAAATTTCGGCTGTCCTTCGATGGTCTGTCCTTCTGGCAGTATGTCCAGCCCATTGCCATTTCAGGAATTTAACTCTCTCTCTATATATATATGAACCTTCGTTTTGCTCTTCATTGCACTATACAAAATGGCGTCGCATTAAACGTTTGAAGCAAATGGTTCGGGACTTTTCTTTTAAACATTAGACTTCACTGATCTTGATTAAGGTCCGGTGTTTCTAGACCTAAAATAGGAAGAATTAATTAGAGTATAACAAAAAGGAAAAAGTTGTATGTACATAGCAACTTAGAAACCATTGTCTCTTTTTTTTTAAGAGCATGTTTTTACATGTCAGTAGAAACGCCCTTATTTAAACCCAGGTGAAAATGTCACAGCTTAAATAAGGTTTAAGAAAAACATAATTTCTGAAATTACAAACTGATGAGGTATATGCTATTTATTCTATGGTACTTGGGATTTAGAAACATTTACAGCACTGCTTTTAAGTGTTGTATGTTCAGGTTTTCAACGTGACAGACATAAAACGTAAGCAAACACTTACCGACCGAGGCAACTGTTAAGAATGAGGACACAAGTAGGATTTTCTATTATCAGCAAGGTTTAATTAGTATCAATTTTTTTTTCAATTTCTGACTTGGATGGAGGGGGAGGGGGGAGATTTTTATACATGAGAAAAATGGCATGCTCGATTGGAAAGTGTTGGAAGCAAAGAAACTTGTTTCTTTCTTTGCTTTTGTTTTTAAAAAAAATGCAGTTAATTACTGTATTCATATTCCTTTAAAATTGTCAATTATTTTTTCCATTTCACTAGGGCTATGCTAATGAACAGCCTATATTCTTGCTACCAACAGCTTTATGCGACTTTCGAACCACATGGATGTTGCAGGAAAGCGCGACACAAAACGGAAAAATTAGAATGGCCAGATTTGTGTGTGTGTGTGTGTGTGTGTGTGTGTGTCATCCGCATCTTGCCATGCAAAAGAACTGAGCGTTAGTAGCTTCAAGTCTCTTAAATCTTTTCTTTAGCTGCTCTGCCGTCGTAGCCAATCAGAACACTTCGTGTTTTGATTGGCTGATCAGAAGCAGCAGGTAAAACACTACGATAAAGTTCCTGGAAAAAAGTAAGAGGCAGACAAATTCGGTGTTTAGTTTACCTTTCTAAGGACAAGCGTTTATAAACGTAGAAATTTGTGTTACAAAACCTTTGCGGAATACTGAGGGAATTACAGTTTTATTTCAAACATAAATAAATTAACTCCGTTTCTTGGTGAGAAGACGCAACTTTAATAATAACGTTACGCAAAAGAAAATTTTAAACATTTTTTTTTGTTGATAATGAATTAATTCGAAGTGTCAGAACCAATATAGCTTAATATAATGGTTCTGACGCTTGAAATTAATTACATATTATATTTTAACATATTGGCTCTGACGCTTGAAATTTATACATTAATATCAAGCGTCAGAACCAATATATTTTGTCAACACATTCCCACTAAAAAAAAAGTAAATAAAAAGGGGACAGTATTGTGCTTGTAATCTGTAGTTACTGTGAAATTATTTTACATATTTAGGTCAAAGGGAAATACATCAACCCAGGAAGTCGGAAAAGAAATCAAAATCTCTTTTTGGCTCTGTTTCACCTTTATATTTTTTCCTATGTTAAGATATCATTACTCGAATTATGGCGAAATTTAAATTATGATCTCTGTTCTTTTAATATTAAAATAATACGTGTCGTAACTGTGGATGATCACGAGGGAGGTGTGACAGGGTGAAAGAATGAGTATATATATATATGATCTTAAATATATTGTAAAAATTAAACATAGTTACTTGAGAGGATTTTGTTTTCAGCTGTTGGCTTTCCTCTAAAATAGCTTGTGCTCGTAATTTGTACAGTTACTGTGAAATTATTTTACATATTTAAGTCAACGGCAAAACATCATCAACCCGGTAGGTCGAAAAAGAAATCAAAAATTCTTTTCGGCTCTATTTCACTTTTATATTTTCCCCTATGTTGAGATGTCATTACTCGAATTATGGCGAAATCCAAATTATGATCACTGTTCTTTTAATATTAAAATGATACGTGTCGTAACTGTGGATCACGAAGGAGGTGTGGCAGGTTGAAAGAATGAGTAAATATATTGGAAAAATTAAACTGAGAGCGTTTTGTTTTGAGCTATTGTTTTCCCTCTCAAAGAATTTATTGTTTGCTGTTTAAATTGTTATGGCTTTTGAATGAGAGTGGAATTGTGGCTTTAAGTAAAAAAAAAAATGAATTTTTTTTTTTTATAGTAAATAAGTACCAAATCTGAAATTTTCAACCCCTCATGGCTAGTTCTCAATAAGTAGTTCATGAGATATAAAATAAAAATACAGAAGCACATTGGTTAGCACACATAATGAATGGCGCCTGGAATTTTTAGGCCTGACATACAACACGGAAACATAAAATATAAATTTGACTTCTCTTACCTGTTGTGAAGAGGACGATCGCCTTGAGGCAACTGTATTCTGCAGCATCCACATGTAATGCCTTCAGTTTTTCCACCTGTTCCTGAAAGATGCGAATATGGTCCATGAAGGCGACCACCCTATCGGCGGCCATCGGCGACGCGTGGAGTCCTGCTGCCGCCAAAAGTGGAGCCACGTGAAGAGGCATGGAGCACTGTGAAGCGTTCAGAACGAAGAGTTCACTCCAAACGAGCCTTAACAGGGCAACTTGGTCAGTCACTTGCAAGTCTGGAAAGAAAGGAATGTTCCTTGCCCACTCGACGGCACTGAAGAGGAGACGGGCGGCCAACTCGCAGATGTTGTCGATTCCCATGATGTTGTTGGGCTGCATGCACTGCGCGTACCGGGACGGAGGGTACGGTTCCGCTCGCAACAGCAGAGAGATGAAGCTCGACAGGTACGAGTGACCGTTGAGAGCGTCGCCGTTGGTCAGCGTCATTTGGCCCGGCAAGGCATGTTGGCTCGGGGGGACCCGCCCCCGCTGGACAGCTGCAGGACACAAGAGACAACACGTTGAACCTACTTTGCGACATACTTCGCAAGACACGAACTGCATTGCTCACTTATTAAAACAATACCAGCTTAACAACGACATAACAATTAAACCTAAAAATGGCGATATTTCAAAGCATAACAAAACCAGAACATGATATTACAAAGATGACAGTAAGTTATTAAAATAATAAAAGATAATCAGAAGTGAGAAACATCACGGCGACGAAACTCTTATCTCTTCACACTTGAAAAGGTTGAGGAACAAACTTAACATCGACACATGCCTCTCCTTTTAAAAGTTTGAAACACGAATTGAGTATGAGATCTCGGACAAGAGAATTTTATGCATTAAACTTCACTATCCGGAAATACACATGCGATAAACGATCTCCGAAGAATTCGAATCTTGAAAAGAATTTATAAAAAAAAATATGGAGAGCATCGTAAGTGGCGAACCACAAAACCGAATCAAAAGATATCAAAGGAAAGGTAGACTGTTCATTTCAGTTTTAGACGCAGCGCGTTACTGCGTGAAGATGGGCGACGTGCAGAAAAAGGGGGAGAAAAAAAGTGGCTCGCGCGTAATTTTTAGCTCCCAATTAAATGAATTCTAAAGATTGGTTAGTTGCGTGGCCGGAGGTGACGAAGTGTCATCGATGTATCTGAGGATCGCGCCCGGCGGCGGCGGCGGCATCACCCATGCGCCGATCCCGCCTCCGGTCGTTGGCTGCCTTGCTCGAACGTGTGTGGCCGCCAGAGTAGAGACAGTAGGAGAGGTGGTTTTTCTTGCTCGCCGGTGGCAACAGCGCAACGACGCTTCCGAACATGGGGGGTGCTCAAAGAGACAGAGAGAGGTGTACATATCCCACCTCCTCGCCTCTCCTCCTCCTCCTCCCTCGCATCTTCATATCTGTTCTGTCTCACCATCACAACGAACGAACCCTCGGATGATGAGAAACATATATCCTCAATGGGATTTTTGCTGTCAGTTTAATTTGCTTAATACTCTTCCGGGGTAGTGCTTGTTGTCTCCTTTCAGTACGTGCGAACCAAATTCAGCTGACGCTACAACACATAAACGAGTAATGAACAAAATTTCAAGGTTCTGGACTGACAGAAACCGCGAACAATTTCTCGGAAGTGCTGAATAATTTGCTTCTTTTTGATTTGTAAGGTTCAGACCTTATCACGCTACGCAGAGAAGGTCCTAGCATTTCCTAGCATCACGAAACGTACCCTTAAAAGTGCCAAAATACTTTGCTTTTCCTTGATTTGTACCAGTTAGGAAAAAAAGTTAATCCGTCGACACAGGCACACTGTGAACGTGAGTGACCATTTTCCAGTACCCCACACGAACTCAGCCGACCTGTGATACACACACGAATGAAGATCAAAATTTCGGGCGTGCAGTGTCCGGAAAAGTACCATAACTAGTTTATTAGAAGCAGGGGCGCACCTTGGGTCCTCATTTTTAAGTATTTCATTTTTTTTTATGTTACGGTTAAAATGTGACTTATATTAGGAAAAAAAATGCTTTAATTTAATAAATGGCTTTAATTTTTCCTTCTAGTTTTAATTATTCTTTTGTTGATTCAGGAGGAGATTTTTAAAAACTTCTACTTTTCGCCGCCTTCCCCCCAATTTTTTTTTTTTTTTTTTTTTATATACGCCTCTGATTAGAAGTACTCTCTCTATAACTTGCTTTTCCCAGAAATGCTCAATAGCTTTTTCCAGATTTGAAACGGCCAGAAAAAGACATCTTATCTTTGAGACAAGGGACAAACTATAGACACTGGGTGACTATTTTCTGATATCCGCGAAACTAATTCTGCTAAGTGGCCCTATAACACGTACGGGAATGAGGAGCAAAACTTCAGTGTGCTAGATCATGAGAAATAGCTTGCAGTGCTGAGACGGGTTGAGCCCGAAGCCGTGCACAGCCCGTACCGGACTTCGGATGCACAATATTTGATGCGGTTCGGGCTCGGACTCTGAGAGAAAAAGATAATGTTTTCTTCTTCTTCCTCTTCGTTTTTTTTTTATTTTATTTTTTGTGTGACGCACGACAGGTGAAGCACATGCCAAGGAGACGGCAAAGTTGCAGCGATAAATTATATTTGGGAAAATATTCGGGTCCGGAGCAGAACGATGCGGTTTCGATCATCGTCACTGGCAAAATTGTGTTTTCACATTGGCGCCCGATTGTGGGAATGGGGCAACTGGCAGGTCGGCTCTTCGAAAAATGTGTGTTCATTCCACACATTCTCTGGAATTAATGAAAATTCCTTCTGCCCTTTCAAAAATGTGTGATGATTGTCCCGCTGAACTTAGTGAGTTACTTCAATTAGTGAATTCTTCTTCTGCAGAGAGTTACTTCAAGCACAGTTTGGGGAGGAACCATAACCTGCGATTTCGTGCCCAAGCATTTCTCGAGGGAGGGGGATGCGGGTCCAATCCGCATCACAGGCACAATTTGTATTTTCACAAGGAGAGGAGAGAGTGGGAGTCTGGAAGAGGATAATATATTTTTTTTAACATCTAAACAGGTTAGACATAATTTTGGGGCCCGTTCGGGCCCGGGTTCTATCTTGCAATATGAAATTCAGACTCGGGCTGACATACTTCGGGCTCGTACTCTTAAAATGGAGCCCGAACTCAGCAACAGTAGTGTGATTACGTTTGAGATACTGCCCAATATTTTTCTGTACCTTAATTTGTAATTTTCAAAAGAAAAAAGCTTATCTTTGCTACATAGGGCACAAGGGTGACTATTTCTAGCAGTCATGGTTAGTTGGTTGATGCGTTTACTGCCGCAAGGTCCTCAATGGACCAAAGAGCGTCAAGTCCAACTGTTCAAACGAGCAACACTAGCATGCTCGAAACAAAGTCAGCTAAAATGTAACCTACAATACATACGCGAATGAGGAACAAAAATGTCGAGGTACTGATTAGTAAAGCGTATATGAACGGCTTCTTAAGAATGCTCAAGACTGGTTTTCCTGGAAGAACTCAATCGGTTTTTTTTTTCTTGAAGATTTCAATAATCAGTTGTTTTTTTATTTATCGTAAACAAAAAAGCAATTATTTATGTGATACAAGGCACTCTATGGATGTTAGACAAAAATTTCCTAGTATTCGCCGAACAAACTCTACTAAGTGCAGTCAATAGTTCAAGCAAGAATAAGAACAAAATTTCAGGTTAATGGATCAAACAAACGTACCGTAACCAGTTTATGTGCGTAGTAGTTTGCCTTTCCTTGATTTGCAACGGCAGAAAGAAGCGTTATCTATGTGACAATCACCATACTATGGATAATTTAACTTTGAGAGCTCGCGATACAAATGTAGCTGAAATGCTCCCTCAATATGAATACGAATAAAAACCAAAACTTCTCAGCCAGATCATGAGAGGCAACATAAACAATTTTCTAGAAATGTCCCTAATTTCAAATGGTCAAGATCTGAGGGACACTTGGCAGATTATGGACGCCGGGTGACTAACTTTTTTGTAACATAAATTGGAAATATGCGGACTAGAGACTACAGTAGCACTACACCTGTAAAATCAGACTAACTGTGCTTTTCCGCACAAATCATTGAGAATTTTTAAGCTGACTGGGAGCAGTATTCCCTACGACAGAATAGTAAAAATCAGGCTGGACGCATTTGAGGTGGAAGCATGTTTACAAAGCAAACATACCACTATAATATGTAAATAATGCATTGCATAGGGATACTACTAGGCTCATCCCGAATTAGGTATGCATAAAGAAACACTCCCATCCAGTGTAATGTTTTAATTCACTATTTAATAAAGAACAGTTTCGCGAAATAAATAGAATGCAGTCAAGACAAATCGGACTTGTCCGAGATGTGCTCATTCTGGGCGCTGACATCTGACCAGCGGTAGGAGTAGGGCTTTGGATTCGAAAACGTAACTAGCCAGAAGTCAGCGATGTTCTCTAATTTCGTAAGCGGCAACGATGACGTGTTTGCTCCGACGGCGATGGTTCTGCCCGTCTCCTTCAACTTGCCACCCTCTAAAAGGAACGGACGACTTTTTATAGTCTCAGGTGCTAAGCGACGTTAAACCACGCAAAAAAAAAAAAAAAAAAAAAATTGAAAATCATACTTGAGACAACCTGTTTAACGGACCAAAAGAGGATACTTTTGTTTTACTGAATTCCCAAAAAAAAAAAAAAAAAAAAAAAAGTTCAAACATTTGATGGCTATTTTGTACAAAGTGTGCACACCAAAACCTAGACTTGGCCGCCTCGATAGCCGAGTGTTCTTGTCGTTCGAGTTGAACCAAGACTCCATCCCTAAATAAGGCACGGGTGGTGCCACTCTTCTACGTCGCTGGCTGTAGCACCTTACACCAAACTTTTGGCCCCAAATTTAGGACGGACGACTGCTTACAGCCCTAAGAGTTGCTCATTCTGGTAGTTAACCTCTACCCCCGAAAACAGGAAAGAAATACTAGCTATCTTTCTCTAATTTAAATGAAATTCTGATCAGCTCTCTCTCTCTCTCTCTGTCTCTCTCGTTGCGCGAGCTAAAAATGATGTAGCACATTTTCTCTGATTCACCATTGAACGTTCTTATACGCAACTGGTAATTCAAATCAATATCTTTCCATAGACCTTTTCTGAATGACATTTCTGCAGATGCAATATTATAGTATACCAAACAAACAAACAAAGAGACCACTAAGTGTATATCCAGATTAGCATACAGAAACAAAAAAGGTAAAACAATACAAATTTTGAAGATGACAATTCGATTTTTGGCGTAAATGTGACAAGGATGGTAAGTCAGATAATATCCGAAAACTTGAAAATTTTCATCGTCCTGGAGCGGGACTAGAACCCGCGTCTCCCAGAAAACGCCCGGGTATGCTAACCACTACACCACCCAGAACGACCAAGTTTCAAGTTTCCGATCAATTTGAATGTAACCATCACAGGATTCAATGTTAAAAAAGGTTGCTTTCTTATATGTGCCACGTTTGCTCATTTTCTATAGTTTCACAGAGGATCACCAGCAACATGTTTTGAACCGTAGCCATCATACCGACCGCACATAAAAAGCTAGCTTGAATAATAATTGATCGCAGGTAGTAGAGTTTGCTTTGATTCAGCATCGGGGCACACAGAATATTTCGCCAGTGTTGCACAGACGTACACGACAAACGCTATCAGGAGAGAAAAGTGCATGTTACTTGAGCTGCCACCCAAAGTACACTATTCCAGTACTAAATACTAAGAAAGGTACAACGAACCGCGCAGGAGTAAGTAGGTATACGTAAATTCAACCTGCCATCATCGGTAATGGATTAGTTTCTCGACTTGATCCAGAACATTTTTTCGGAGGAGGGGGGATTTAAAGACCTCCTTGAGCAACTCAGTGGTCTATAAATAGTCGTTCGTCCCTAATTTAGTGCCACAGGTTCAATGGAAGGGAGATAATCAGTGCCGTAAGACAAACACAACACTCATGCTTCACCGGGATTCGAACCCGGACCCATCTCAAACGCATATATACCACTGCGTCACTTGGGGTTGCGAAGCTACCCGGAAGTATGTCTCAAAGAAAATCTGGTTGGTGTCTATGACTACCATGGAATAATTTCTTTGCGTGCAATGGTCATGCATGTTGACAATGTTAAAATTCGCGCAGTACGTAACTTTGAAAGATAAAATGTCTTCCTGCTCTGGATGCTGTCATGTTATCAAAGACCCCTATTGCAGAATTTAAATGACTACTCATAACCAAAACGTCTTCACTGATGTCCGTTGCGTTATGATAATCAAAAGTTTGACACTGAGGTGTGTGTGTCTGGACAAAATATTACAATCGAGCACACATATAAGGAAGTTCCGCGTAAACCGAAGTTTTAAAAAATCTGTTGACCTTCGTAAAATTCTCCATTGTTATTTTAACCGCTCATTACTAACAATAATTGTTGAAGAAGCAGCATATGTCGAAGTTCAGGGTGTTTATCTGCAAACAAAATTACAGTGAAACCTCCATTAACGGACACCTTCGAACAACGGTAACCTACGAGCATTGGCGAGTTTTGATTGGTACCATACAGTTTCCTTCGGATTATCATTAACGATAACCTCCGAACAAGGAAGACTCTTAGCAGCTGTCAATGAACACCCCAGTCAGTCCCGAAGGAGATCTAGCGGACACCCTGTCCCTTGGATTAACATTAAAGATAACCTCCGAGCAACGAAACCTCTTAACAGCGGTCAACGGACACCCCAGTCAGCCCCGAAGGAGGTTTGCCAGACACCCTGTCCCTTGGATTAACATTAACGATAACCTCCGAGCAACGAAACCTCTTAACAGAGCTCAACGGATACCCCAGTCATCCCAGAAGGAGATTTAACAGATACACTGTTCCTTGGATTAACATTAATGATAACCTCCGAACAATGAAACCTCTTATCAGTGGTCAACGGACACCCCAGTCAGTCCCAGAGGAGATCTAACTGACACCCTGTCCCTTGGATTAACATTAACAATAACCACCGAACAAAGAAACCTCTTATCAGTGGTAAACGGACACCTCAGTCAGTCCCAAAGGAGATCTAACAGACACCCTGTCCCTTGGATTAACATTAACGATAACCTTCGAACAACGATACTCTTAACAGAGGTCAACAGACACCCAGTCACTCCCGAAGGAGATCTAACGGACACCCTCCCCCTTGGATTAACATTAATGCAAACCTCCGAACAACGGAACCTCGTAACAGAGGTTCCGTTGTTCGGACATAATGGGTTGAATTGCGGTTGGTGCAGTGGTATGCGTTAGTGAAAAGAAAAGAGTTAAAAGTTTGTTTCTACGTGAGGCGAGCTGCAACTTCCACGTGTGTTTGAAACTTTAAAACGTTCCCGGAGCTGCGGGGTGGTTGATGGGACGTGCAATTTCGCCCGTTGGGTGCGATGATTCTTGGTTTGGTTCCTGTGGGCTCTGTTCTTGCTTTACGGGGATGCCAGATAACTGTGCAGTTACTCTTTACTATCTAACATTTTTCTTTCCTGTAGAATACCCTAACCTTAATCTCATAAATAGTTTGCTATTTGTAAGGGCTGTTTAACTCCAGACGTCAGACACTGTTTTCTTAAAATCCTCTACACCATGAATTCTTTATTTATAAAATTCAGTTTTATTCAGCAGTCAGCATTTAGAAAAAGCAGGGCAACGTTTCCTTTACTGTGCATAAGCTCCATATGTTCATTCAGCTTTTGCAGAAACACAATGGCCTAGAAATGTTAACGTGGGCCTAACTTCCGAAAACGGCCACCTCATAACAACGGTCACTTTTCTCCGGCTCGACCGTTATTCGGAGGTTTCGCTATGTAAGAGGCATTCACCTAGTTTTTGAACTTTCGTCTTTCACTGGAAGACAAGGAATTGCCTGCTGCTGACAGCAAAGACTCCGTGGTTCCCTTTACAGATAGGTCAAATCGCATGAAGACAAGAATGCTTCAGTTGCTTTTTTACAACCTCCTCCTCCTCCTCCTCTACGCTTGCCAAGCAGGCAAATGCTGCGTTTTATCATCTCTCTTCACCACTTTTCAATCACTTAACATGTTTTTGGAAAATCTTGGGAGTTTATTTTGCATCTAGAAACATCTCAAACAGCGTCAGATCAAGTTAAAAAAAACATTTAAAATAGCTATCATGATAAACACAAAAACAAGCAAGAATGGACTCATATATTCGACGTAACATGAAAAATTTCAAATTCTCGGTAGTTACTTTAACATTTAGTTTCGTTAAATGTTTTGCTTTTTGCAGATTTCACCCATGTTATTTTGCTAACTACGGTTTTCAGTTAATAAGTATTATCTACCTTCGATTAATTTGTGAATAATTTAAGGTTGACCATCTTTAACTTCGCATAATGTAATATATTGATACCAGAAATATCCCTTTTTTATCTGTCTGGTTATAAGGAATTTCACATACATAGAACGGTTTTAACTTTCCCCTAAACTTCGTTTTGTTAGGGTTCGACTGTACCATCAAACGTTTGTCCCTTACGCCGGGGTTCAAGCAACAACTTCTCATGAAAAGCTGTCACTGAAGTCAGGTGAGGTGCGACAACCTTATGATATATACCTTTGCATGGATAAGACAAAAACGTTGCACGATAAGGCAAGTTCAAAGAGCAGGTTCTTTCCAGCACGCTTGAACAGTTTAATTCCAGCACGCCTGAGCAGTCTAATTCCAGCACGCCTGAGCAGTCTAATTCCAACACGCTTAAGTATTCCATATCTCATTTAACTTTCTCTTCCATCTGTAGTGAGCAATATAAAAAACTAAAGCGAAGTTGCTTATACAATGAAACCTCCGAGTAACGGTCACTGCACGGACCGGGAGAAAGTGTCCGTTGTTAGGAGGTGGCCGTTTTTTGGATGGTACGCTGAAGTTAACGTTGCTAGGCCGTTGCGTTTCTGCAAAAACAGAATAAACATATGAAGCTTATGCACAATAAAGAAAAGGTTGCCCTGCTTTTTCCAAATGCTGACTGCTGAATAAAACTGAATTTGATAAATAAATATTTCATGGTGTACAGGATTTTAAGAAGACAGTGTCTGGAGTTAAACAGCCTTTACAAATAGCAAGCTAGGGGATTAAGATCAGGGTATGCTGCAAAAAAGAAAAGTGTTAGATAGTAAAGCATAACTGCACAGTTATCTGGCAGCACCATGTAAAGCAGGAACAGAGCTCACAGGAACCGAACCAAGACACATCGCCCCCAACGGGCAAAGTTCCACGCCACATCAACCTCTCCCGCAGCCCCTGCGGCGATTGAAACATACATGGAAGCTGCAGCTTGCCTCAAGTATTGGGTTGTCGGAAAAGACATGACGTATTTTGGCACCCGATGGCGATTGGGCGGTTTTGGAAGTACGAGAGGCATGCGCAGCTCTGTTATCGCTACGGCATTCGACAGGTGCCAGTTCTAGCTACAGCCTAAAAGGAATAGTGCGCGATTTGGTTGATTTGCAGAGATCTGACATCAAGTTGAAGTCAGATCACCAAACTGTGCATTTCAGCCATATTTTACTTTTTTACTTCCGTAAAAGGAAGAAACGCGCGTCAATTTTGTGAAAAGTTGCGTAAAGTGTACGGTGATAATGCTCTACAAGAACGTCAGCGCCAGCGGTGGTTCGCAAAATTCCGTGCTGGTGATTTTGACCTCAACGATGCTCCTCGGTCCGGGAGGCCAACCGAGGTTGATGACGACCAAATCAAGGCATTGATCGAGTCAAACCCACGTTACACGAGACGAGAGATTGCAGACACATTGCACATCCATCATTCAAGCGTTCACGACCACCATAAGAAGCTGGATCACGTAAGCAAGCTCGATGTGTGGGTTCCTCATGAACTCAAAGAAGCTCAACTGACGGCGCGTATAAACAACTGCGATATGCTCATTAAACGTGAGGAAAACGATCCCTTTTTGAAGAGACTGAAAACTGGTGACGAAAAGTGAATTGTGTACAACAATGTGCTGCGCAAACGGTCTTGGTCCCGACGTGCTGCTTCGCCTCAAACGACATCCAAAGCAGATATTCATCAGCGGAAAGTTCTGGATTAACACGGGCCAGCTTCCAGAACCCGTCGCTAAGCGGGGACGCTACAAACACAAAGTCATGTTGTGTGTTTGGTGGAATTTTGAGGGGCTCATACACTTTGAATTAATTCCAGCTGGGAGAGGCGTCTCCGCTGCACTCTACTCTCAACAACTACAGAGGATATACGAAGCTCTGGTCCGTAAGTACCCTGCCCTGGTCAACAAAAAACAGGTCCTCCTTCAGCACGATAACGCACCACCTTACACTGCCCGTTAAACGAGGGATAAGATCCGGGAGCTCCATGGAATCGAACTTCTTCCACATCCTGCCAATAATAGCCCAGAACTTGCCCAAAGTGGCCAGAACTTGCCCAAAGATGCTTACGCAATCGGATTCAAATAATTTTTAAAACAAGGATTTAGCGCAAATGTAGTGTCAAACCAGGCACAGCAAAGCATGTTAATCCTCAAATAAAACAAACAAAGGTCTTCGCTCTTTCCACGTTTATAAGTGAGTCACGGAAAAATTCTCACTGGCAGCCACCGGGAATCGAACCCAGGGTCTTCCAGTTACGCGCCGAATATGCTTCCATTACACCACAGCAGCCTCGAATTCCTCCAGCCACACACACGCTAACTGCCAAGCCAAATTGGCAGGTTGCTTCTTGGAGCCCCACACAATGCTGGGGATTCACCAAAGATGGTAACCAGCAACTAAAGAAATAATTAGAAGGCGAATGAATAATAAATACAGACATTTGAAGTGGACCAGGAACATCAAACAAAGGTCTTCGCGCTTTCCACGTTTATAAGTGAGGTACGGAAAAATTCTCACTGGCCGCCACCGGGAATCGAAGCCAGGATCTTCCAGTTACGCGCCGGATATGCTTCCACTACACCACAGCGGCCTTGTTTCGGTCGATGGCACATTTCTTCCGTGGCAGAACCTTCCGAAACCGTCATAAGGAGGAAGAAGAGGTCCAGGAGTTTTTCACCTCAAAACCCAAGGAGTGGTACAGAGCGGGAATTCACAATTTTGCAGAAAGATGGATGGCTTCAGACCACAGAACATAATGGCTTGTATTTCGAAGATTGGATTGTATTTGTTTGTACTTTACACATGTTTGAAGTTTTGCTATCCAATGGCTCATTACTTTTGACCCACCCGCTGAACAATCTGGTATAATCGAGTCTAAAAGAAATTTAAACTTGCAAACTTTTCCCAGAATAATATTTAAAGAACATCATTTTCTTCACCGTTTTCAAAAGAAGAAGAGCGAAGTTATCTTCAAACGGCGTTCAATTTATAAAACAGTTGACGAAACTTTATTTCAATATTTATTAAAGGCACATAAGAATTAATGCCCTTCATGACTTAAGTAAATAACCCAAAGAGAAGTACATGAGTGTAACTGAAGAGGAAATGATAAACTAATATTTACTTGTTGTTTCTGCATATTCTGAAACATAATATGAGTTAGCTGAAAGTTTCTGATTAATTAAAGCCACGAATAATAAAACAAATGAAGCCATATCTGTCATGCGATCAAATTCCATAAAAACTTCGTTACTGCTTGCCGCAAACACTGTTAACTAATGTAATAACTGGATGGTTTTATACTTGAAATACTCTAAAATAAAACTTGTTACACATATCTTTTAAAAAGTGCGCGAAATTTAGATAAGTACTTAACAGGTTATAATAAATTACTTGACTACACTAGTGAACAGTCGGGTGCGGGTTGGTGTAAGTTATTCTTTAACGTTAAAGAATAATACTCAATTTTAAAACTTTAACGTAGTAGTTCGAAGTCAACATTTTGCGGTTGTAGTGAATGTTTAACTACATCAGCGCATTGACGTTGTTGTCAAAAAAATGAATCATAAGTTTCTAGCACAGAAAATTTGAAAGATTTTATAGAGATGGTGAAACTTGTAGGGCACAAGTTTATGTCTGGGTTAAAAGTTTTATTTAAACAAAGAAATCGGAAAACAATGGACAAAACGCCCAGTAGATCTTGAAGCCTTGGTCCGAATGCTCAAAGAGTGACTCCGGTGTTGAGAAATCACAGTCAGGTGAAAACCCAATCATCAATGGAGAATCTGTTAGATTCATTTCGACCAACACGAAATCTAAGCATAGGCAGAACTGAAAAATTATTTAATAACTCAGTATGGAGCTGAAAGATCGTTACACTATGCTCTCTCTCTCTCTCTTACACACGTAAGTTTCTCTGTATTTATATTTCTGCCCAGAAAAACAAATATCAGTATTGGAAGACCCACTGACGTCTTGATCTTCTGATACCAGTATATAACGCTTTTTTTTTCTTCCCAAGAAGCAGATCAATATAACACATTTTTTAGAGGAAAGTACTTTTAATAAGTGAAAGCATTCTGCTGACGTTCTGAGAGGATTTTCAGGAAGTGATGTACAGTTATGTTTCCCAATACAGTAGATGCACTGAGCTGCAATTGCACAGATACTAATGTTTCAGTGTCTAAATATAACTGAACATTACACATAGAACAGCAATTTATTATCAGAATTCGTTTTTACTCTTTACAAATATCTATAAAGCTCCCACTCCACACTGCTAAAAATTTCATAATTTCTGTCATGATCTTTCTTTTCCCATAGGAATATTATTCTTTTATTCTTATTTTTTAAGCATCCAAACTAAAGACATGGAATTGAAGATTTTAAATTTTGAAACTTTTCTTTAAGAGCACCAATGTCTTCAACTTGTTCATATAATTAAAGATCGTTCTAACATCAGTGCCTTATTACACTTTAGGTCATTATCCACTGAGTTTTGAAGATTTATATTTTATAACACAAACAGAAATTATATAACAGCTCTCCTTAAGGAGAAACAACCAAACTGGGCGGAGGGACTTCGGAAAGACCTCGAGGTCGACTTCTTTAGGGAAGTATCAGCGACACGTTATTAGTAAGTCCTTTTTATACAGCACATAGCATAATTTTGCTTTGTTGTGCGTAGCTTAGATGCTTTGTATAGTTCAGGTTTTTATATTTTTTCCACAAGAAAATACATTTTCATGGTTATCATGTAAATATCCCGGTGTCCAACAAAGAACGAATCTTAGGTGTCGGAGATTCAGCTTGTAAGATTAAAATTTCCCTACAATTTGGGCATGATTTTTATCTGATACATATGGGTACATGCGTATCATTAAGCTGTTCTCTAAGTTGCAAAAATTAACTTCTCAAAGAAAGACAGTTCTTTCTTTTTTTTTTTTTTTTTTCATTTGGGGTTTAACGACCTGGTGAGCAACTCGATGGGCTATATATAAGCAGTCTTCCTTCCGTAACTTACGGCCACTGGTTCCAGGGAAGAGAAAGAGCCAGTGTCATAAGCACAACGTTCATGCTTCACTGGGATTGGAACCCGAACCCATCTCAGACGAATAGTCAGAAGCCAGGAAAGACAGTTCATACCACAAGCGAGTGACAGAAATATCACAGCCGCCCGGGAGCGAAGTGGTCTAAACGCTGGCTTCTGACCGTTCGTCTGAGTGAGCCCTGGTTCGAGGCATGGGCCAAGTGTTTGCCTTACTGCACTGGCTCTCGCTGTTCCCTGGGGTCAATGGCCCCAAATTAGAGACGGGAGACACCACATAACCCTTACAATTTGCTCACAGTAGTGGTTGAACCCCAAAACTAAAAATGAAAAAGGTGACAGTGTTTCACAGCTCAAGAATCTGTTGTATTAATAACATTTCACATTGAAAGCAAGAAACAATGAAGGAGAAAAAAAAAACTGTCAGCTATTACATACTTCGATCTGTTTGATAACAATGCCTACTACTCATGTGGTTAGTCAGTCATTGCTAAATCCCGTAACTTCCTATCGTAAAGAATAGGACAAAAGTTATATATACTTTATATGAATACAAAACTCCTCTCATTTAAATGAAGACAAATAAAACATTTATAAGCATTTAAATGGAAATAAATCATTCCCAATGTGACCTTTATCTTATTCCACCGAACAATAAAACACGATACGCGTTCTACACGTTTTAGTCGAATTGTAGCAATCTTCGGAAGACGTTCTGTTACCATCAATCCATTCAACACATAATCAGAACAGTGAACTGTGCATTTCCGAGTTGTAATATTCAATGCCGATTTCAGTTGATTATCCTCAGCAGTCTTTGTATTCAGAAATTTCTGCTTATTTTCAGATATTTAAATGTGGCTGACAGAAGCTGAGCATAAATTTTGAGTCTTAGTTAATCTGTCGTATATTTTACTTATCATACACTCAGATGTACTTCCACTTCTGCTGCATGCACGTTCACAGATGTGAATAATTTAAACTTTTAAATGTTTATTATTATTTGCATAAACCTATTTATAAGCTGGCGTTACACTCGCTGATATGTCAGGTACATTTGCTGTGAGGTATAGTCAAATTTAACTTTCATTTTTAGTTACTTTTTCTATGTATATAAATTTGAGTTCATTCTCTTTCAGCGTTTTTCAACCTTAAGGTTATATCTTCTTTCTCGCGGAATGAGTTAGGCAACAGAGAGCATGACACATACATGTGACCGATTAGAACTAGGAGAGACTGTTAAAGCAGCAGCCGAAAGTGCGGTGGTTATGATGTTATAATCGTGGGAGCGGCATGGATTACTTGAAGTTGTGTGTATTTAAGGCTGCATGTTGAGTACTGTTACATATTTAACGTTTGGAGTTAAAAATGTTTTTTTGCCTACTAACGTTTGTCAATTAGTTCTGAAGTGTTAATATCATTGTTATCAATTCAAATTGGAATAGCAACTTTCTGCATGAACAGTATTCACGAGGTGTTGACAGAATAAAGGAAAAGATCAGTAACTATTTCTTTGGACTTTATTTACGTGACTCGTGTTGCACTTTACGTGAAGCACTTAAGAAGAACTGATTGTATGTAGTGTTTAATAAGGTACATATACACGAGCAAATAGTAAAAAATGCTACACTACCCTCGTCATATAAATGGCGTACTCCACAACGTAAAACGGCACGTGAGAACAGTTTGCGGTATAAATCGGTAGACGAGCTCGTAGAGCATAACTTGGGCCGCGGATCACCTAGTGGTCAACGTTCGTGACTGCCACGGAAAAGTCTCAGGATCGATCCCAGGCAGATAAGAATGCTGGAACCACTAAATATCCGCCGTGCGTGGGATATGTACGTTAAGCCGTCAGACCCCAGGTACTTCCCCCTCTCCCGGTTACAAATAAGGGCTCCTTCCTCCTCCTTTCTACCTCGCTTTGGTGTGACTTTCCAGTCGGAGACAAAGTCACACAAAGTCCAGTGTGACTTTTTAGTCGGAGCTGTCCAACTTTCCTTCTTCTCAGGAAGGGTTGTTAAAAACCTGGGGTCAGACATTACCTTCCTAAAATCTTCTACATAAATCTTTAGAGCATAAGTTAGCGCTCGACTGGGGTTTGGAATGCGCAAAACGAGTGTTCTAAGCGACTTTGAATGCGGCATCAGAGTCAAGAGTCAGGCGTGCCGATTCCAACATCTCACAAATGACAGTTCTCCTTGGGTTTACACAAACAACCATAGCAAGGGTTTACTGAGAACGGTACGACATGCAAAACACATTGGCGATCCTATGGACAAAAACAACTGGAGCATCAGAGTGGTCTAAACAGACTGGCGACCTGATCGTAGGCTGTTGTAGCTCATTCCAGACATAGATGGTGCGTTTGGAGAGGATCCTATGCACACCATTGTTGAATTTCGCAATGATATGCTAAAATGTGACCCGCCTGTTCGCTATTTTTATTATTGAAGGTTTTACGATTACCGTGAGCAATTCAATGGGCTATAAGCAGTGCCGCCCGTCCCTAATTTGAGGCCACTGGTTCCAGGGACATGAGAGAGCCAGTGACGTAAGACAAACACAACATCCATGCTTCACCGGGATTCGAACCCGGACCCCTTTCTGGACGAATGATCATAAGCCATCGCTTACACCACTGCGCCACCGGGGCGGTTTTTGGATAGAAGGTTTAACGACCACCGTGAGTAACTCAATGGGCTATATGCAGTCGCCCGTTCCTAATTTAGGGCCACTGGTTCCAGGGACGGGTGTGATCCAGTGCCAAGAGACAAACACAGCATCCGTGCCTCACGGGATTTGAACCTGCACCCCTCCCAGACGAATGATCATAAGCCATCACTTAGACCACTGCGCCACCGGGGAGGCTCTGTTCACTTGCAGGACTCTCACCAGACACCTCTGATCCGCCAGCAGTTTTCGTCCGTGGGATCGGAAGTTTTTGCGTGTTGCGCCATTAAGGGGAAACCCTTGCTACTGTTGTATATGAAAAGCCCAGGAAGAAGGCTTTTTGAAGGATGCTTGAACCCAACGCCCACTGTAACTGAAAGCCAAACAACTTGTTTATGACGTCATCACAGGGGAACCACATTTTCGTTTCCGGTATTCGTCTATCGACGAGAATAGGCAGAACCTAAACAGACGGAACAACAGATGTTTATGTATAGTCGTTGTTTACTGTATTTCGCGTCACGAAACTAACTGGGTTGGCGAGGAAAACATAATTGCCTTAATTAGTGACATAACTCAGCTCTCCTTATAGTTGTGATGAATCACAAAACCAGTCGGTTTTGCTTAACAAAATACTGCAAATAACTACATTTAAACGTCGGCTGTTCTGCCTGTTAAGACTTCACCAGAAACCTCGTATTCTTTTTGGGTGATGAATACTGGAAACGCGGTACACCTACGATGACGTAATGAATGAGTTGTTAGGCTTTCAGCTATACACGAGGCGTTGTCGAACAGTCATGCCATGTTCAAAGTCGCTCAGATCCCTCGTTTTGCTCAATCCAACCATCAATCAAGCGCTCACTGATGCTCGACACGCTCGTCTGTCTGATTTATACCGCACACATCGCTCACGTGCTGTCTTATGTGTTAGGGTGTGCCATGTACGTGACGAAGGCAGGTGTACCAAATAAAATAGCATTATATTCCATACTTATTGCACTCTGGTATCTGAGATCTGAGTGGAAGACAAAAATTGTGGACCTTAACTGGGAAAAAATGACAGAAAAATTCAAACTTCAGGATGTGGAAAGATTTTCCTGCTTTTGGGAAGACTAGAAAACAACACAATCAGTTTTGTCGTCGTTCTTCGACAGTTCCAAATATTTTTCAGTACACCGTAAAAATATTTCTGAAATTCACGAGCCACTTTCTGTGATTTCTTTCTTGGATTAACGAAGCATGTTTCCGATACAATTCTTCCCGTAAAATGACGGAAGAAACCCTGAATTTCACGAATTTTTCGTACGCCAGAAAAAATTCTGAATTTGCAGAAACATTTCCGCAATCCCTTTCTTATATTGACAGTAAATTACAGTTTTCAAGATGGGTAAACGGAAAATTCTGAATTTTCAGAAACCTTTCAGTAATTTCTTTTTTATATTGAAGGAAAAACTTCCGTTCTCACCTTTTCCGTATCCAAACGATGAACAATTTTCCGGTAATAGAGAATTACTCAGGCGAATATTTGGGGGGGGGTGACTAATTATCAAATTTCAATAGTCTGTCGAGGTATTTTGATTTCGTAGTTCTGTTGCGAGATCGGACATTGTGGATGGTATATCGCATGAATTTTGGTAACAATGGCACAGGATATTTCTGCTCCTCTTCCCCATTTTGCGCACCAGCTTTATATATTGTGTTACTGTAAGACACCGGGTACTTAATTTATTGTATAAGTGATTGTACGATGTCTATGTATCCGTCTGTGGAGTCCTTAAGACAAAAGCTAAATAGACATCAAGAATATTTCAGAGCCGGCTGGACCATAGGGGCAACCAAGGCGGTCGCTCCGGGCCCCGCGTGTTCACGGGGCCCCGCATCTTCACGGGGCCCCGCATCTTAGAAAATAGAAACAAAATCTTTTTCCCTAGAATTCTCTACATTTATTGCTGTTTCTTTTTTTTTTTTTTTTTTTTTTAAAGTTTTGACACGCGAAGCCCTTAAAATATATTTGTACAATGGTTTTTTTTTTTTTTCCGTTTACAATCCCCCCTCCACTGTTTTAGACCTTAAACTTTTTCACATTCATGAAATAGCAAATTAAATTTCATCACATTTTATCTCTCCCTACTATATGCTCAACAATTTGTGTGTAAACCAGACACTGAAATTTAAAAACAATGAAAAGAACAATACTGATGTTCTTTTTGGGCTATATATGGATGCAAATTGTTGAGTGACTTTAAAAAGAGTATTAGAAATTAAAAAAAAAAAAGAAATTTTCATACATGAGCGCGTATGAAAGATAAAAAGAAGTACTAATTGATTTTTGATGCAAGGTAACTTCATTAATTTGTCACTTATACCACCTTGCTTCAAAAATCAATCACTAAAACAAAAATATATAAAAACGGATTTACTTAAGAAGGATCCTTATTATTCGCTACGTAAAAATGTTTGCTATAGAAAAACATTCGCTACGCAGATTAGTTAAATTTATCGTTTTACCATTTTGTTTGGAAGTTTTTATAAAAATCACCGTTCTACCCGGAAAGAAACCCATAGATTTTAGCAGTCTTTGCTTTCTTTCTCTCTGTCTGTCTGTCTGTCTTCCTCTCTATCTCTATCTGCTTCCACTTCCTCTTTCTCTGTATTTGTCTGTCTGTCTCTATCTTTCTCTCTCTTTGCCTGTCTGTCTGTTTGTCTCTCTCTTTGTCTGTCTGTCTCTCTCTCTCTTTGTCTGTCTGTCTGTCTGTCTCTCTCTCTCTTTGTCTGTCTGTCTGTCTCTCTCTCTCTTTGTCTGTCTATCTCTCTTTCTCTCTCTCTCTTTGTCTGTCTATCTCTCTTTCTCTCTCTCTTTGTCTGTCTGTCTGTCTGTCTGTCTCTCTCTCTCTCTCCATGTCTGTCTGTCTGTCTCTCTCTCTCTTTGTCTGTCTGTCTATATCTCTCTCTCTTTCTCTCTCTCTCTCTCTCTCTCTCTCTCTCTCTCTCTCCATGTCTGTCTGTCTGTCTCTCTCTCTCTTTGTCTGTCTGTCTGTCTGTCTGTCTATATCTCTCTCTCTCTCTCTCTCTGAACTTTCAATTCATATTATGGTCTTTTTCTTAGGCTCACGGTAATTTGAGATAATCATTTTTCTTTATAATAGTTTTCGTGTGTTTTCATTTTCACGTAACGATGCAAAAAACAAATCTACCACCTGCCTGCCTAATGTGTTTTAAAGAACACAAAACTGAGTCTACCTATCTCATATATGCACCACGTAGTACTCCGTTTCACAGCTGCTGTTGGCTAACTTTTGAACTGCTTCAGAATTCTGGTAGACAATTTGTTTCTAAGACAGATAACTTCAGTTTTGTCCAACACGGTTTTACTTATACCCAAGTGGGATTTAATGAACGGTATTGATTTTTAAACTAGAGGGGTTGTTTTTTTTTAATTGGTCTAAAGTATTTTCCCCTACAGTTGCTTTCGGTGATGGCTACATTATCTTATATTAATCAAGTAACGGCAACAGAAGTCCTTTCTCGATATAAAAACGGAAAGGCAGCCAGAGGTTTTCAGTCGGTAATGACAACTTTTGTTGCCATTATATTGACTGAAATCATTCTGATGAAATGAAAATATGAAGCACCAAAGAATATATAACTCTGAAGAAGAAATTGCAGATTGTATACCACCTATGGAAAATCTATACTATCCTAGAGTTCGTCTTCTTCTAGACTATATGAAGAGTTATAGGAAGTCATAATACTGTGGTATACGGGGTTTGATAAAGGAAGAACGATTAACACAATATGTATAGTAAGTGCCTTCAAATTATTGAAAACAAATTCGAAAAGTAACTGTACAGGAATACCAAGTAAAAGGCATATGTATACTTTAGGCATAAAACTAACTGAATGCCTATCGTAGTTATTTGCAACACAAACAAAACTTATTATTATTATTATTATAATTTGGGGGTTTAACGACCACCGTGAGCAACCCAAAGGGCTATAATAAGCAGTCACCCGTCCCTGATTTTGGGCCACTGGTTCCAGGGAGGGGAGAGCCTGAGCCGTAAGGCAAACACAACATCCATGCTTCACCGGGAGTCGAACTCGGACCTATCTCGGACGAATGTTTCATAAGTCAGCGCAGACCACTGCACCACCAAAGCAAGCTGTAAAACTGTATTTTTTTGGGGTTTTTTTTTTTTTACTGGTAATTACTTTCTTTAGTAGATTACGTAAATTTAGACGAACCACATGAACGGATCATTTAGTTTTACTCCATTTATTTAACACAACCTAGATGTCGAGAATTCCACATACACATTCTTTTAACGATCGGAAATTCCCCTTTTCATTTTTCGAAGAAACCATCCCGCTTATTTAAATATGATATTTTGCAGCAGAAATAAGTTCTAGAAATTTTTGATGCCTTTAAATAACGTCATTTTGCACTATTCTAACCGACTTTTTAACGATGCAAAAGCTCAATTGATGTGATTTTGTGGTGAAACCATTATATGCATTGTTAAGGTGGTATAAAAACCGTATGAAATTCCTAACGACAAACTGAAATAATCCTGAAATGTCACAATCTTCGTCATAAATTAGTTTCTTGTAAAAATAATAATAAAAATAATTTAGAATTTATTCGCAGAAAGATGAACAGAAAAATGACTTGTTTTTATATATGCGTTTAACAGCACACACATAACAAAAACACTTGACGCGGAACCTGATAGCGTCTTCTTTGTGTTATCTTTTTTATTGAAAAAAATCTCTAAGGGGAAGTTATAGCCAAAAAAGAATTACTTCATGCTTAAAAATTCATAAAGCACTCTTTATTTATTTATTTTTAAACGGCTTTCAGAACAGTTTAGGTAGCTACAAATGTCCTTCCAAAAATATTGTGGGCTTTGCATGATACAATATAGAACCATTTTATCATTTTCTGTATATTAAATATTAAAAACTTCAATTATGAAAACATTTGCCAAACAGAAGTACCGTTTGGGAAGTTTTTGAATTCATGACTATCGTACCTGTTTCGTGAACTGAAACGTTAACAAGGCGCTTCGACTGTGAATGAGCAAGCAGCTGGTAAATTTCAGGTATTTAAACACAAGCACGTGCTGTATTTCATGCTAAATTCACAAAAGTATCGTTTTTGACGATTAATATTTGCGTAAATCGGCATGAAATCTAGAAAAGGGTGCAGCACCTGTCCTTCTAGCACGTGAAAATAATCACGCTTTCAGATTAAAAATAGAATATTAAACGGCATGTTTCGCATACAGTAAGTAATTTATCATTATTCTCATTAGGTGATTTTTAATTTTTCTCCTAAGTCGATATTTAATTTATTCTCATTAGTCGATTTTTAAATTAAAATTTTTCGAATGTAGCTTGGAGCATTAAGATCTCTTTACGACGATCGTAAACAAAGGAAACAAAATCGAAAATAAAGGGCACAGCAATGTAAATGGAAAAAAAACTGATCACAAAAAGTTATTTTTGCATTTTTTTCTAGAGAACACAAAGTAAAAACTATGAAAACAGCATCTTGAAGATCAGTGAAAAAGGCTTGAAAATGCTAACGAAACTGTGAAAATTACCAGTCTCGCTTACATATCATAAGACACGCAATAACAGATTCGACTGATTCAATTGTACTAAATAAACAAACTGGACGAGAAAGAAACTTAAGTCGTTCTCATATTGGAGGTGTACAATTCTCAGTTAAAAATTTGACTGATTCAACTTCACTAAATCAACAAATTGGATGACAAAAAAAAAAAAAAAAAAAGTCGTTCTCATATCGGAGGACTACAATTCACAGTTAAAAATTAGACTGATTCAACTGTACTAAATGAACAATTTGGAAGTAAACTGATGAACTGCTATAAATAGACACGAACTGAAAAACTGACTAAACTAGAATAACCACAGGTTGGATGACAACAAAAAGTTACAAACCATACAGAAAAGATATGTGTGGACAACTAAGAGCTGAGAGTTTTACATTGTTTCTTCAGATCAAGAATACGCAATTCATCATAAATATTTTGAGTCCTTGTGGTGCAATTCATATGTAAAAGCATTCCCACCTTTAACGTAGTAAAGTAACAAATCCAGTGTGTCTAATGGTAAATATATCTATGCGAATTGTGAATTTAAAAAAACAAAATCTTCGTGATAAAATAATCAAAAGCAATAAATAAATAAAGGTAAGAAGAACATGAATTTGAGGAAATCTAACTCCTAACTTACAGCATTTAAATTTATCATCAGCTTCTTGTTGTTGTTAGATCAAAACAACACGGTCTGTACATGTTAAACGTTGTGCCTTTTAATTGTTTTAAGATTGTGAAGAAATAGCATTGTTTCTAATTTGAAAACTTCTCCGACACTGATTTCATAGTACTTGGCATGTTTTGCTCAAAGGCAGAAGAAGAAATTGCGTTGATAAGTGTTTAAGTCTCCCTTGTTTTAGGCGAATTATACAGATGGTATCCCAGCATTTCTCACAACAACTATAATAACTTTCTTTATATGGTCTCCATTCTGTTATTTATCCCATCTATTATTTTCCATTCTTGCTAGATATATAGCAAGAATGGAAAATAATAGATGAACTAAAATAATTACAGAATGGAGACCATATAAAGGAAAGAGAGGAGTAGGAACACCAGAAGGAAGATGGATGGATGATATAAACAAAACTGTAGGAAAGCTGTGGAATAGACAAGCCCAAGGCAATAACATTTGGAAAGAGATGAGGGAAGCCTATAGCCTCAATTGGCTATAAAAAGGATTGGGAGAAGAAAGAAGAAGACTACAACAATTATTTCGTCTGTGTCTCAAAACGCAGCTCTAAATCACTCAGTGTGTAATATTTGTTGATGCCTAAAATTATCTACTAGAAGTACCTATTTTTAAAAGCAAATTTAAATTAGGATATATTTCCTCTGAATGAATCACTGTTTGTACCTTGAACATCAAATAACGTATAACTATGCAAAGTTAAGTGACTGATATCGAACGCTAAAAAACTGAAAGCTACAATTTAGAGAAATTTCAAAGTGCGATGTTATTTCGGCTGAAAGTGGAGTAAACTGTACAATTTCAGGCCGAAACGTATGCAGCGACAATTGCTTATTTTTTAGCAAGTTTTGTGTTTAAATAGTCCGAAAAGCATTTCAAAGCAACACAAACGGTCGGACTATCAACACATTTTTCTCTCGTTTATGCACCTGACATACTTTCATTTATTACATGTTACTTCTTCGTAAAGAGCAGTAACATAACTACCAAACAAATATGCATAAAACAAAGATAAAGAAATCAATGTTGCGCATAACGTTTCAGAATATAGCGTAACTCGATATTCGAAGAATATAACCAGCACGGAAAGGATTTAAAAATATTATTTACGGAGAATAGAGGAACCCAAAATAATTGTGCTGTTGTAACCAAGTTAAAATTTTCATCTGATATTAGTTGTAACGAAAAATCAGCTGGTCTATAAAGTTAAGACATAATTCTGTGATTTCTTGGTAATTGTCGACGATATTTTGATATATCTTTACCTGTGTTCAGTAAACGTTTCTCCGTTCTTTCTGTACACATTTAATTAATAACGCGTTCTCAAAGATATGTGGCAGTTATTTTCTCACAGATATGGCTTCATTAAGCACACAGTTCGTAACATAAAGTATTTGACACAAACAGAAAAATTGCAATTTGTACATGTAATGACGTAAGGAGCTGCAGTGAACAATTTTCTATTGGAATTCCTATTAAGTTCAAAAAACGGGACACTTGGGATTTTATTGTATTTCAATGTTCTTCTTTTCTCACTTGATAACTAAACACAGCAATATTGCTTCGTTATTTCGGAAAGTATAATGTAGCATAGCCTAATAATTAAAATCGTAAACGCAGACTTAAAATGAGGGAACACTGCTGGTTCTCAATACTGCTTTAACTATGCAAGACTAGGTGTGTTTACTAATTTAAATGTTCACAGCTGTAATTAATAATAATAATGATAATAACCACTCAAAAATACAGTTTTTCACTTTTATATGTAATTCTGCGCCAGTTCCGATATTTTACTGCAGTTTCAATCACTTTTTCATTTCGTTTATAGTTAACTCATTTACAGGCTTATTCCGTTGATACGTTAAATTTTGAATTCCAGATTATCAAAAATACACGGTTTGGTGATTCTTTCATAGTAACCTGGCATATTACAACTGTGAGAGAATCGAGACTTTTTCTTTTTAGCCATGAAAGAGGTGATGCAACAAAAAATTTACTGAACAACGTCCACAGTTTTCTATTTTCTCTGAATTCAAAAAATAAACATGCAACGATTAATGAATATTTTACTTGGCACTAATGCTAAATTAAGTAGTGGACAAACTAATTTGAAAAGAGCGATGCTTATAAATATGGAATGTGTCATAAGGGTATAGAATATTAAACAAATTCGGATTCGAATTTGCTATGTAGTATTTCAAAGATAAGAGTTCATTTTTTCTAAATATACGTATGAAACCATACATAACTTCTTAACCTAGTTTTTATAATGAAATTAGAATAAACAAAATAAATGCAAAAGTCAAAATTGACATAGGCTAAAGGTAGTAGCAAACAAAGTATTCTTGCATGCATATCTTACATTATAAATTAGCGTAATCTAAAATTATGAGCTTTTTCTTTTGGGGGTCATTCAAAATTTTACAATAGTGTTATACATTTTGAAATTTCTTTTATATGTTTTTTCATTTATACGTTTAATGCTATCCCTTGTGAAATGTATAACCGAGGTTCCACTTATTGTGAAAACTATAAATAATAATAATAATAATAATAATAATAATAACAGCCACAGTACTGGAAATTTCCATTTCATCGCTTAAAGTTAAGATGTTTCCGTACTCAGTTTTATCAAAATTTTGGGTATGCCAACATAGGTTTGTAAGCTGGTGTTTAAAGTGAGTAAGTAAATATTTAGTGCCTTATACTGTTGTATAAGTAATTATTATTTAGAAAATTTCTTTTAAAAATCGTTGTCTGAGAACATTTAAAAAACTTTTTATGGAGTAAAAAATGAAGCACATAAATAGCATTGTATTCATTCAAGAAGAAAGCTGAATGCATTGCATGTTGTTATGAAACCCAATGTGCCAAGTTGAAAGGAATTTCCCCTTTTTTAGCACGTTCATAAGCTCTCATGGTATTTATAAAAACAAGGGGCGCAAAATGCATGGAAAGTTTGATTATATTTTAGAAATAGTTTTTAATGAGAAGTAAACATATCTATATTTAGAACTTTCTGGTAATTATTAATAGCCCTCTACTTTTACAAAAAATTATACTTTAGCAAAAATTAAAAAAAAAGTCGATCAAATTGTATGCATAAATGATTATTATTTAAGGTGATTTCTTGACGCATAAAATACATTTAAAAGAAAGTGCCAATGCATGACAAAAAGAAGTCGTTTAATTTTATGTAACGTAAAGATAAACTTTTGGGTAACTGCATGCAGCACGTCCCTAGGTTGCCTTAAATAATTGGGTTTATCTTTTCAGTATATCTAAACCAATCAGTATAATTTTTTTAAGATTAAAGTATGTGTATTCATCATAAACACTCTGAACAAATAATAATGTAAAACTGACTGACATGTTTCAGCTTACCAAACAAGAATTTAAATTGTGCGTTAAATTTATCATAAGCAGTGAATTTAATTATATGTTTAAAGCTTCAGGAAATATTAAGAAAACTGAGTGCTCTGTTTTTTCTGCGCAGAAATAAAACACTAATTTTAAATAGCAAACCTCAGATATTGCTAGCTGATATTAAAAAACACAAAATAAAAATGTGGAGGCATAAATTAATAATTTTTAGTTAATCAGCTTTACAAAAAGTCTATGACAGTCCATTAAAAATTCATAAGCATTGGTTTGCGGAAATTTTAAGTATCTAACTGTACAGAATTAGAAATGCTCAAGATATTCCTTTTCAATTTTTCGTATGTTAAGTACAACAAACACCTAATTCTACAGAAAAATGAGGTACGAACGGTGATTAAAACTTCATAACCAGTTCCAGATTCGAAGGAACATGGTCAAAGTAAAACTGAATTTCATATAAAACGGGTGACATAATAATTATATTAGTGATATGCTTAGAATATGAAATACACGTTTGCTTTATCACTATCTGTGCTTATTTTCTTATGCAAAAACATGGGATTTTTTAACAAATGAAATTTACTTGTTGGACATATGCTCGGGAAGGATTTTCGCTCAGTTAATAATATGCTTTAGCAAAAGTCTTCAACACTTTTTTCTCAAAAAACGTTCAGGTATTTATATAGTACAAAAATTCTATATATGACTCTGCGTCCTATAAAATATGCAAAAAAAATGCAAAAGGTTATTAGGGATTGAATTTCTATTGATCGTAACATGTTCTGCGAAAGTTGATTCAATAATATGAAATACGGCAAATTTCTGTACTTCGAGGATCATCTCATAGTTACTCTTTAAACTTTAATTTACATAATTTATGAAATAAAAATTGCAATTACTAAAGTCTTGTTTTTCGGTTACACATCTTCTTAAGCAGAAACTGGCACATCTACTTTAACTGGAAGGGTCATTCAGAGAGAAATAACTGAACAATTCAGAAAAAATCATACGCAACAAAGCATAGAGGCATTAGAAAACTAATTCTAACGGTTTTTTACCACCCAGTTTTCTTACAAGAAACTGATTTAAAATTATTTAGGATTGTGGATCTGATCTTGAAACTGACTATCGCCTACAACAATGGCAACATTATTTTCTCTTAAGTTAGTTTGGCATACCGAAATTTATTAACTTATCCAACTACGAACAAAACGTAAACAACACGTAATTTTTTATCTTTCTTCTGCTTGAATTATTTAGCTCAGAAACAAGAACATAAATCTACTTTTTATAAAAAACAAGTTAGTAAAATTTGAATCTGAAAATCTAACATAACGTTTTTTCATACATATGAAATTTACACAGAAAGAAAATTTCACATTATTCCCTTTCTACTGTCTCAATTATTTTGTTTAGAAATGAGAATTTAGAAACAGATTTTTAACATAAAGTTACGAGTTAAATTTCTTATTGTTAATATGAACTAAATTATTAACTTAATAAGCTTTCTAACCAGTAAATATAAGCAGCTGTGAACAATTTTTTTTAGTCTGCCACCTACCATAAGAGTGACGCTCTTAGTGAGAGAGATCACTTTTCGTCTGACAAATGTAATGATTCTGAATATGTATATTTCAGCATCAAATACTGGAAATCGAATCCAAGGGTCGAATTCTGTGTAAAACACTTGGGTATCCATTGGTTTAGATTGATAGCAAAACACTTGACGGTCGTGTTGCTGTTACAGGTGACGATGAACTCTGCGGGGGATATTTGACCCCGCCCGCCTTACGTGGGCATGTTGCCATGGGTCAGTGACCCTGTTGAACCCCGAGGTGAAAATGCTCCTTACGTCATTACCAACAACAAAAATTAAGGGGAGCTGACCTGGGCACCTACCCTCCCGGCGCATCCCCATCTTGAGGCATTTCTTGAGCCTGCAGTACTGGCACTGGTTCCTATGGTGCTGGTCTATGGGACAGTTCCTGTTGCCGCGACACGTGTACGTGAGATTTCTTCGCACACTCCTCTTGAAGAAAGACTTGCACCCTTCGCACGTGAACTGGCCGTAATGCTTTCCACTACTCTTGTCTCCGCACACGACGCACTCGATGTGTTGCTGCTGGTTCTTGTCCGAACTGGACGGCGTGGTCGCCTGCGGTGGCCCGTTGGGCGTCGAGGTGAGGTCGGGATCTCCAGTGGCCGGATCCCGCCACGGAGTCACGGCGAGCGCCATGTTGGCGTCGTGACCCGGGAATCCTCCTCCCGAGGTGGGTCGGCGACTGAGAGGGCACAACCTGTCGTCGACGGAGCAAGCCGCGGAATGGTGGCGAAGCGGCGGTCGCGGGGCGTCGCAGCCAGCCACCCACCTCCCCCTCCGCCGCGGCAGCAGCGGGGCCCCAAACTTGAACCGGGGGCGCAGCAGCGTTGATGCGCGCGTGAACCTGCGTGAACCAGGGCCAGTCGGCGTGTCCGCGGCTGGAGAGCAGCTCGCTTACTTTCGGGGGACTCGAACTCTGACACTGCGGTGGCAACTGTGGAACTGGCATAGCGGCTGCTGCCATATAAGGCGAGACGTGTCATTAAAGTTCAAGAAGCCTATTAGCAAGTGATAATCCGAGGCGAGGGCGGTCGTGCCCCCAGGCAATCGGGGCATGACTGAAAAGCCCCTAGCTCTTCTGCTATTGGCTGGGGCCAAGTTCTCTGTCTCTCTGCAGCAGGCCCTCGCAGACCTTTGCGCGCGCGCGCTCTCTGCTCTCCCAACAACGTACGTGTTTACATCAGTCCATTTGGTACCCAATCGCCGATGATCTTCGGCCTCGCTCGCCACAGGGCTTCCTCGAAGAACGGTGCTCTCGCATACTGACCGCTGGGCACAACGATCACTATTCTTCATTTCAGACGCAGCGTCGCTTTGGATGTATCATCTAGCTGGCAGCGTCGTCTTTTAAACCAAGTTTATACGTAACTTTAAATCTCGATAGCTTTGAATTTCTTTTTCCGTTTTTTTTTTTTTTTTTTCTTCGAGTGCGGTAAATTCTTTCGTAGAAACATTTAATTTACTTTTGTCATTTATCCCACCTTACTACGTTTTTTTCTTTGTCTTTCCTTTTTTCTGTCTTGTCTCTTTATAACCTTATTATTCGCTCTCATTTTCCGCTCTTTTCTCATTCCATTTCCAACTTCGCCCCCCACCCAACATATTAGTTGTTCTTCTCCTAACATTAACTTTCCCTATGTCTTTCTTACCCCATTTTTTTTTCTGCGTGTTAACTTTCTCCTCAGTTGCTCCATGTTTGTCAACCTTCTGTCACGACTCTTTCTCTAATGTATTTGTGTGTGTGTGTGTGCATTCTATCACACACGTTTCCTCCTATATTATCTGTTTCTCTTCTGATAACTTTATTAATCCATTCTCTTTTTCTCCATTTGGTTGTCCTCTCTTTCTCACCACGTATCTTGTTTACCACCTATTCCATATCTCACTTCTGTACGTTTTTTAATCCATTCTTACTTCCACCAAATTTACTTTTCTTCTGCCCTCCACCGTTTCACTAGTTCTCACATTTCAAATCTCTGTCCTATGCATTTCTTACTCCATTCTTTCTCGCTTCTTTCAATTTCTCCCTCCCTTTCCAGCTTGTTTTTCTTCTATCTCTTCTCGATGTCGTTCTTAGTCCATTCTTCCCCTAATCTCTCTTTTTTTCTTCTATGTTCTGTCTCTGATACCTTTCTTATTCCCTGCTTTTTCCAGAAGTGTGTTGAAGGCGACTAGGGCCCGAGAGCAAGGCATTTAAAATTGCACCGTTAGGAAACAATAGCGCTGTATCAACAAAATTTTTCCAAAATGTTCAGTGTTCCTATTGACTGGCATTCGAAGGCAACTGCCTCCACCCCTCCTTGATTTGCCTCTTCCTCCCACCATGTTTCGTTCTCCTCTACCTTTCGCAATCTTACCACCAATAGTTTTTTCTTTTTGTGTTTCTCACCGGGTGTTTGGTCTATTCTTACTCCAAATTTCTTCTTCCGTATTTCTTTCTGTTCCTTCTCTGTACCTTTCAAGTCTTCTTGCCTATTTCTCCTCTCCCATTGCTATACTACTGTGTTTTCTTTCTCCTGTTTTCATTATCATCTCTTCTACTTTCTGTTCTTATGAGGTCTTTCCTTCCCGAGGTTTCTCGATTTCTTCTGTTACTCATTCAGCTCTGTTTCTTTCCTCCACAATTCATTCTGTTGTTTCTTACTAAATTTCTTCTTCTTTCTTTTTCCGTCTATCTCTTTAGATCTCTCTATTCTATTAGTCTCTCGCTTTTTTCACTTTTTCTGCCACCGTCTCTCTCTCTCTCTCTCTCTCTCTCTCTCTCTCTCTCTCTCTCTCACACACACACACACACACACACACACACACACACACACATACATATATCTTCTCTTCCTTCCTCTATCTAATTAATCGTATTATCTTTACCTTTCATCTCCTCCCACCACCCCTCCCTCATTCTGCGTTCTTCAAATTTTCCAATTCCGACTGTTATTCTCACGTGTTGCGATTTTCTATGGCAACATTTATTTTTGCTAGAGTAACCATACCACTTGTTTCTTTTTAATTTTCTATTTCTTTGCCTGTAAGTATTCAAAGGTGCTTTAAAATTACTGGCACACTGGGAAAATACCTAGAGAGGCAGATTTCAGAGTAAGGCAGAATTTTTGGCTCATTAAATTATGAAGTTTTGATGTTTCATCAACCTCAGTAAAAAAAATCCAAAGAACAAAAATATTAAAAACATCGACATTGGGAAAGACAGACAGACAAACAAAGCGATGACATTGTCATTATTCTATAAGACATGTCCAAAACGGACTTTAACATTCCCATACTGAAAATCTAGTTTAGTTTTTCCATATGGTAAGAAATTTAAAAAAAATATCAAGAAATGGACGCAGAAGAAAAGAAAAGAGCCAAATTCCTCTGCATACGTTTACTACGCAGGTACATATTCCTTTCCGACACAGTTTTAGATATATTTTGATAACTTGACAAAATAATCACTATTTTCACATGCCATCGAGCTTCTTCCGATTCATCCGTTTTTCCCATAATTGAGAAAACGAAACTGATGAATTTTACTCCTTTGCAGAGGGATTTCTTGTGGTTCTGTTTTTTTTAATCTTTCTATTTTAATAATTCGTTATGAGGTTGTCATCATATTGAGACTGTCTGCTTTCTTCCACTTTCTCCCTTATTTTTATTCTTCTCTACTGATGATATTATTTTTAATGAGAACCTTTTTGTTGCTCTGTATGTAATTTATTTTTTATTTTTTATTTCTTCCCACTGAACTTTTATACGTTTACTGCTAAATCCGCTCACACGCTACGTCAGACCATTTTCCATCTCACCCACCCTTCCTCTAGAGTTCATGGGTTTTTAGTTTTGCTTTTTAATTTTACTTTTCCTTAATTTTCGATAAGAGTTTCTACAATTTTGGAGGAGTGGATTCAGACTCCGGGGTATTACTCGGTGGAACCTTGTAGAGTGGCCCACTTTCTCAAGTATTTTTTTTTTTTTTTTTTGTCCGGATTTTTTTGAACGAATAAATAGCTATTTTTGATACTTATGGATAATAATCGTTAACTTCATTTAAGATTTGTAGCTGTCCGAAAAGTTATTCAATTTAAAAAAAAAAGCTTTTTCTTCAATCTATATATTGGGTGTTTGGTCTAATACAGAGGTGGGGAACTTTCTCCTGTTGGAAGGCCGCATTAAGTTAACTGTAATCTAACAAGGCCGCATTCAAGAAACATCAGTTAAATACACTTCGAAATGTAATTTTGTAAAAACCTTACTATGTACTAATTTCAAAAAATGAAAAAGAAAATTGTTAATTCTAAAGTTATCTAACCTTTTAATTACTTTGTTGTGACTGCTTTTTGTTGGAAAGAATTTAAATATTTAGTTGCAACATAGAGGTCCGCAGTTTTAGCTAATCCTCTAGATGGGTACCCGTCATTTATGATCTTAATGGAGTCTTGATTAGGGTTAAGTAGGAGAATGTAGCTTCGCAGTAACAAGGGGTTGAAAAGCAAGAAAGCATTTTTCATGCACGTTGCCGAAGTCGTGGGTGTTCTATTGCATTTTTCCATATTTCAATTGGATCTTTCTTAGCGTTAAATAAGAACTAAAATGCCATCTTGTGAGAGCTCAATCAGTTTCATCTGTAGTCCTTTAGGAGCAACAGAACAAAATCATGAGCGTATAGCAGGTGTTAAAATAGCCCTTATGACTTAATTGTGGCCGTTAGTCGGGAGCATTTTTTCGTTGAATCTTCTTTTACTCTTTGGCATTTTAAATACGGTCATTTTAAGATCAAAATAAAAATAATAAAAGACAGACACAAACATATTAATAAAAATAAAAGGATTTGTTCTGCAAACTTTGGATTCACTCAAAAGGCCGCACTTAATGGCCTAGAAGGCCGCTAGTTCTCCACTCCTGGTCTAATATGACATAGTAAAATTATCTGTACTTATGTGAAAAAAATGCTACAGCATTAAGCACGCTGTAATTAATTAATTAGGCTAAAGCTAACCATAGTTAGATGTAGGGTGTTGGGCTTGGAGCCCAGGGTTACTGGTAGGCTCTACTCATCTTTTGTAAACTTGATGGACGCACCGATTCCCATTGTGATTGTCCATCACACTCACCCCCGTATCCAGAGACTCAAACAGCACAGAGCGATTCTCCTGTAGAGAATCGCACGTAGAGAAACGTTCTCCCGTACAGATATCCACGTCTCACCCACATCTAACATAAAAGAAACAATGATTTGCCAGTTCAAGGGTCAAAATAATGTGTAGACTTTAATGAGGCGTCTACTCCAGAAGGAGATAACAATACCACTGGAGAGTGGACGATCAGTAACGAAATAAACAAAAGAAATTGACTACATTGGAAAATTGCTATGTGGCATGTGTGTACATTTCAACTTTCAAAATGATCCTGGTGATTGAGTTAGAGTTGGAGTCTTCAAAAGATTAATTATTTATTTACTTATTTTTGTCAAAAACAAATTTTTAAAAGAAAAATGATTTTCTGGAATTTTAAAAACCCGCACGTGACTGAACAAAGTGCGGTTTGAGACTGCATGAGCGGATATTTAAAATTATTACACCGATAAATTCTTCTTAAAATTTGTTAAGGACTGAATTGGTTTTTACAATGCACATTTCAACAATTCTCTTTATTCCAGAATCTATCAGATTTTTTTTTTTTTTTTGTGAGGAATTTATCAGATGTTTTTCCCTGTAGGTACTTGCATTTTGTTTTTTGGAAACCGAAAGACCGAAATTTCCGGCCTGGTTTGGTTGCCTCCTATTTCAAACACATAATAAACCATCCCATGCCTTCACTGCTATGTGCACGTCTTCACATTTCACAAGGTTCCGCACCTCATCCTCAGTTACGCAAATTTCTTAGATTCCGCACTCACACTTTCTCTTCCGCTTTTCCTTCAGGTCAGATTTTTGTTTCACTTTTATTCCCTTTTATACGCTTTCCAACCGTAGGTTGTAGAAGCGCATATGCTCCAGCTTTGTTCGTCTGCCTGTCCTCACGACAACTCGCGTAAAAATGGTTCGATTTCGATGAAATTTTAGTATGTGGTAGGAAACAACCTGGGGACAAAACCTATTGAAAATGGGTGAAACGAGGTCAAAGGTCAGGACAAAGAAGCGAGATCCATTCCATCACCCTTATGCATCGTAACTTAAGTAAAAATGCTTCGATTGCGACAAAACTTTATCGTGTTGTTCTGGAGGTACTCTGAACCGGTTCTGTTGAATATCATCGAAATGGGGTCAAAGGTCAGGGCACAGGAGCGAAATTTATTCCACAGCCATTAGCCTCATAACTTGAGTAATGATTTCTGATATGTTGGAAAGCGTATCATAATCAATGCATTGCATGATTTTACTACATTTTCTTTCTCTACAAGCGGTGTTAATTAATCCAGGAAAGCACATAACTTGCCGTTTCTTCCTCACCTCAAATGTCTGTACCAAAATCAGTTAAAGAGTTTCGAACGTTCAGTAGAGAACAAGTGTCAAGAAGTGACGTAACAGTTTATTTTTCATTTTAATATTTTGTTAAAAAAAATACGGTGGATCCTCTGTTATACGCATGGGCGCCCATAACTCAGTTTTCAGGAGGGGGCAAGCAGATATTGTAACTACGAAAGTAGATAGAAAGGGCCGGCCCGAGGGCAGAAGGAGCCAGCAGGAGCAGGTGCCGTTCTCTCCCCCCTTCTGGAGAAATGCCTAATATTAAGTCTATGGGAGGCTCCTGCTGGCTCCTTCTGCCCTCTCACACCGGCCCTTTCTATCTACTTACGAATAACATATGTGAACACCTTACGCAAATTTCCACTGTGCCTTTTTGTTATCTAACTGATTGTACCACACTCTTAACACGTAAATTTAATTGCAAACTGGATGACCCAAAATCTATGTAAAAGAGATGGATAAATGAAATTTGTTGGCATGTTAGGACAAGAAGGAAATTTCTCTGTCGGTCTTTTGATCCTTTTTGGTTACATGAGTCACATACGCCACGAAACCCGAGAGATCACTCAAATGGTTATCTAGAATGAAACAGTGAATTTGAAAAGAATAAATTTCTCAGAAAATTTTCGAGAGAATTCAGTGAATAGCTGCTGCAGAGGATGGTATGTTTCCCATTTCTTCTCCTTTCATATTTTTCCATATTATACGGATGTACGTTGTTCTCCAACATGCAACTGGAAATTTCATTATTACTTTCTACTGTAAATTGCCAACGATTTTTTATTTATTTTTTTATTTTTACGGCATATGCATTGACAAGTTCTACATGTAAATTAGCAATCAGAATTAGCGATATCGCGAAAATAACTATGGAATGGCATGATTTGATATTCAGGGGAGGTCAAATGCCTCCTCCTTCTCCCCTATATGAGCGCCCATGGTTATACGTTATTCACTTTCATACGAAATTCTGCGCTACTCCCGACATTTTGCTGTATTTCTATCGCTTTTTCGATTCGGTTATGCAAAATTCATTTACACGCTTTTCCGATTATACATTAAATTTTAAATTCCAGATTATCAAAAATACATGGTATTTTAATTCTTTTATACGTAACCCGGTAGTTAAAAAAAATGGGATATGTTGGTGAGGATGTGGGCGATTCGAATGAGGCCGTACTTACCAAGTTTTAGGAGGGTAGCTGCTAGGATCATTCTTCCCCCCAGGGGGGCTTTTGCATGGTCTTTAGGAAGCCAGAGGGGGGGGGGGGGGTGAATATGGGAAGTTTGATAAGGAAAGCCAGGATTAAGAAAATAGAAAAGTAAGAAGCGAAGGAGTTGAAGAGAGAGTAAGAAAGCGAATAAGTAGTGTGAATAAAAGGGAATGAGGGGAGTGGGAGGGAACCAAAAATCGTGTAGAGAACAATTCATGAGAAAATTCGTTTATTTGGCGTAATAAACAGTAAAGAAACTTGCGAGCTTTCGCCACCAACGGGTGGCTTCTTTAGGATGAAGTAACGTCTAAAGAATACACAAGATTTTAAATACAATTCAATATTAACACAAGCATAAAACTTAATACAATGCTAGAGGTGAAATATGCCTCGTGCAGGCGGTGAAGGACTTTAGTCTTCCTGCCTGTACGTCTCTCTTATGCTCCGAAAGTCTAACCCTAAAAGAGCGCTTTGTCATGCCCACATATATATATTAATGTTTATATTAACCTTAAATTGTATTTAAAAACTTGTGTATTCTTTAGGCGTTACTTCATCTTGAAGAAGCCACCCGTTGGTGGCGAAAGCTCGCAAGTTTCTTTACTGTTTATTACGCCAAATAAACAGATTTTCTCACGAATTGTTATCATCTGGTCTAACTACCCACCTGTTATTTTCTATGGTGTAGAGAAGCAGATAAATTCTGGCTTGAAGGCGCTCTGGGGATGAGCCATTTAGAGTGGTCAGAAGAAGTGTAGGAATTAAGTCCACTTCTCAAAAGATGTAAAATAGAAGTGTGTTCTTAGCTAGAAATACAATAATTTTTGAGAGAATTGAAACAGCGTTTTTTTTTGCTTTTTTTTTTTTTTTTTTTTGCAGCCATGAAAGATGATTCAACTAAAAATTTACTAAATAACCTTCAGAATTCTCTATTTTCTCTGAATTCAAGAAATTTGAATCAAGCAAAGATTAGTGAATATTTTACTCGGCACTTATGCTAAATCAACTAGTGGATAAACTGCTTTGAAAAGTGCGATGCTTATAAGTAAGAATGTGGTTTTGAATATTAAAGTCGTATTTCGATTCCCTAGTTCGTATTTCAAAGGTAAGCGGGGTTTCTTTTTCATACATTGCAAATATGAAACCGTACAGAATTTCTTAACCTAAGCTTCTCGAAATTAAGACAAAAGTCAAGATGGACATAGTCTTAAGATAGCAAACAAAGACTCATGTATGAGCGTCTTATATTATTAATTAGCCTAATCTAAAATTCTGTGGTTTTTTAGCTTTTCTTTTTGAAGGCATTAAAAATTTTACAGCAGTTATTAACATTTTGAAATTTCATTTGTACATATTTTACGTTTATACGTTCTTTAAGGCCATCGTATAACCGATGTTCCACTGTATTTTTGACATTGCTAATTTAAACACCTTAATTTCCCAGGATGCCACTATGTCACATTCTGTGGTTTCTCTTTTTAGGCTTTGAGGTTTAACTGAATTCTTTGTTGCCTTTATTATACTACACCCGACGCCTATATTTTTTGACGAACTAGTTCATTTCTTGGGTTAGTCTACATCATAAAAGCGGGGTTGTTCCTAGGGACTTTATGTCTCAAGTTGTTTTAAGGAACAGCAGTTTGAGAGGGCGAAATAATAGTGTATTCACATCGAGAAATTAGGTTTTCCGGTGAGAATTTAGAAGGGATGATAAGTTGACGAGAAGAGAGATTGGGTTTTAGTAATGGCTGGAATAAGCGTCATGAGAAGGACTGTTGGAGGCGTCTGCTTTGGAAGCGTTGGTCCGGGAAAGCGTGGTAAATGAGGGAGAGTAGAAAATTGTAGCACGTGTAGCTCAAGTTTGAAGCAGAGAGTTGGGCATTCCTGTGTGAGCGTGTATAGTTGACGAATTACGAAAAAAATAACCTTCAAGCTGGGAAATACGAGCGCCGGCCGAAGGAACTCGAGCCGCCTGCAGCTCGCATTTTCATTAAGCATCCTTCATTCCTATAAATTGGAATGAAGAATGCTTAATGAAAAGCAGTGCCGCGAATGGGCTAGTGGTTAGAGCAACCGTCTTCTGACTAGATGGTTTTGGGATAGATCTCAAGTATAGGTTGACTTGCTCTGAGTTACCGAATATTCGCCGTGCATTGAATGAGCACGTTAAGCCGCCAGTCCCGGTGTATTGGACCCCCGGTTACAAATAAGGTTACCTGTTCCTTCCACACGCCCTTGCTCTCTCTCCCCGAAGTGCTCATTGTAACGCCATGATCTGACATCCCCAACTACGTCGTCTCACACTTTCAATCTGTCAGTCATACTTCTCTGATCTGTCAACTCTCTGCCGTATCTGAGCCTTTTGGTTCAATCTAATGTAACATCGTTTCTGACATGCAGCACAAAAAACCCATGGGGGCCATAGGCAATTGCGTCTGCATACATTCCTTGTTTGTGTAAACCCTACGAGAAATTGCTGGTGTCGAGAAAGGTTAGTGAAACTCGTTGATTAGTTACTGAAAAGGTTAGTGAAAAGTGTGCAGTTCTCTTATCTTGCTTACTTTTGAAGAATCTCTTGTCATAGCTATGTGTATAACCTGCAGTCAAATAACTGAACGTGCAAACAATTCTATCAAATAACCGAACTTTCAAACACTTCTATCAAATAACCGAACTTTCAAACTGTTACTGAACAGTAGATATGTAGCGTTCTGACAAAATTAAGGAAATGAAGGAAAGGTCAGAAAGCTAAATATACACTACCTGTATATATTAACCTTTCTTACCTTTTCTTTCTTCTTTCCTATCTGGCCTTGAGCTGGGTGGTAAGGACGCCCCGCCCAAATCAACTGGATGAGCTATGAAAGGAAAGGAAAAGTCGGGAAAGTTTGCGTGCTCTCACTGTACCAACCTTCCCAACCCTTCCTTTCCGAATCTTGATTAGGGCGTGGGGTTTGTTTATGGAAAACGGCCTATCGCAAGACGAAATCAGAAAGGAAACCCAGGTCTCAACATATTCCGTATACTGTCCCTTCTTATTCTTCCGTTCTGAATTTTCCCGCGCATTCTATTTTGTGTGCGTTCTGCCTTGACTTCATGACACCCACTTCACGTTTGCGTTACCAAACTGCATCGTTACACAACAATCACATATCATTTCTATGTAATACCTATTTCAATGCTTCCAATGGGAGCATTTTCTCAGTTCTTTTTTCACTTACTCTATGCTTGGGTTTCTGAGTTTTTATCTCTTGCTCATATTCTAATGCACTTTTCAGTTCGAAGCAAGAACGTAACTAACATGAGGCAGAGGAGTCATCTGCCAGCTGACCTCAGAAACTCAGCCCCTTCCCCTTTTCATGCCTTTCGATAGGTCCATATAATATATTGCGTAGCTTTACAACATCCCGAAATTTTAACGTGAACTTCGCGATTTGGCATGTCAATACTGTAAATAAATAAATAAATAAATAAAAAAATACTAGAAGCATTACCACAGTATAACAGTAGGTGCCCATCTTGTAACGGTATTTTCGTTTTTAAAAGTTTCCGTTTCTAATAACTTAAGAATTTTGTCAGTTTTTCCGTATGTATAGTCAGTAATTCTGTTTATTTCAGAAAAGTCTGTTCCCGGTTTTCCGTCTTTATACAGAAATTCCGCAAAATCTTCGATTTCAACTTTTTCATCACAGATCCTTCCTTCTTTCTCAGACGTAAGAGTGTAATCGTTGCCCTCTTCTGCCCCTGGTGAGATTCAAACCGGAGTCATCTTCAACACAAACTACGCGTCCTACTGTCGCACTAAAGGGGCTCACGATGACCGCCAATAGCGGTATAACTATACCACCGGGATTAAAGGCAATGCTATCCCGCACTCACCAATTCCCTTGGCCAGCGTAGCAACTTGAGATCTCTTTAAACTGACAGTGACTTTAAATTATGTTTAAGAAATAGTGTAATGTACTGCTTCATATAGTATTATCGCATAAAACTCCTAAATATAACATTTACTTTTGATACCTATAATAGTGTTTGTCTAAGGGGTCCACAAACTGTTACACAGACTTCGTACAATGATTTATACAATGACTTAAGTATCTGGTTCCTTAAGATCCGCCATCTTGTACTGTGTCTTCTCTTGTTAACCAATGGGGAAGCGTATTTCGCAAAATGCTCGGGCAATTTTGCACATTTTGGAACACCGTTTGTGGCTAACGCAAGATATATGATAAATAAAGAGTTCCCTGGTTTCAGATTTTCATTTTGGACTCTTTAAGTAGTTTTTATTAATTAATAAAACTATGGAAGACGCCTTGGTACGACTTTCGCTGCAGATAAGAAATGAAGGGAAAGGTAAAAAAAAATTCTGAAATCAGGGAACTCTTTATTTATCATATAACTTGCGTTAGACACAAACGGTGTTCCAAAATGTGCAAAATTTCCCGAGCAATTTGTGAAATACGCTTGCCCGTTGGTTAACAAGAGAAGGCAGCAATACGAGATGGCGGGTCTCGTAGAGCCCGCCATCTTGTATATGTAACGCAATATACAATAACTGGTGAACAAAATGCAGCGGGGGGAGGGGGTGTATTCGGTGCCACAATAACCAAAATTTCTTACGATATGCTATCCATAACATCCAATCTCTCTTCAGAACTTCAAAATCAGGTCCTCCGACAGACGATTGAAATTCAATAGTTAATCAAAGCTCAAGTATTCTCGCGAGTCGCTCCAATTATAGGAAATTATCCCTCATATATGGATACGGAAAAAGTGAGAACAGAATTTTACCGTTAATATACGAAAGAAATTGCCGAAAGGTTTCTGTATATTCAGAATTTTCCTAACATGCGGAACAGCTGCGAAATTCAAGTTGTTGTTTTTCCATCATGTCACGGAAAAGGTTGTACCAGAAGTATTCTTCATTAACCCTTAAAACAAAGTAAATTTCTCCGTCATTTTTGCTCCACGCCGGGGATCGAACCCGAGTCCACTTATTCCGGAACAAGTTGCTCTACCAACTGAGCTACGCAGACTTTCGTTCTCACTGTGACCTGCCTTTATGTCGTCATGTGCGTCCTGCGGGGCAGGTAAGTCATATCATCTACACTGTTATGTGGGTTTTTTTATTCAACAGTTACACTGTTGAATAAAAAACCCACATAAACTGATATACTCAAGGTACGTATGTTGGTTTAACAACGGTACAGCATTTATTCATTTTTCGTCATACCCGCCTAAGCTAAGGACTGTAAACATTTATGGGAATGTGTGATTAACTTTTCGATATCTGAACAGAAAAATTCTCCTCCAGTTTGGTACAACCAGTTAAGGACCGCAATTTTCACAGCCTCGTCGGTTTGGAATCCCAACTCCCACGTACGAAGTAAGTGTCCTGATGACATGGGCACAAGACAAGATGGCGCCCCTCATCCATCACCAAATTTGTTCTTTTGCTAAACGGTGCGGGCTCACGACGTCTATGTGTCTGTTTGTCTGGTTATGTTAAGTAATTTTGCAATGATATTTATCATCTCTCTATTCTAAAAAAGAAACTGCCGCCACTGCTCCTGCTGCCGCTGTTATCGAAATTTCGCGACACTCTTGCTTTCCTAGCTCGCACCGGAAAGCGTATTGAACACAAAAATATGAAATTTACATCGTTTGTAGAGAATTGTTTGGAGAACACGCTGAAATAAACCGTTTCTCGATTCTGGCGATACTTCAAGAGCTATTGTATTTCAAACTTAAGGTAAGCAAAAAAGTGCTATCAGGTCGCGTTCCGGACACACTGACAGCAACAGAACCACGAAACTTTGTAGGCATGTAGTGCCATGATTGAGTTTTTGCACCTCATCGCCTTTTTTTTTTTTTTTTTTGAATTTCGATTTATTTTACGCGAAATTAAATTTCTAAATTTCACAAAATTCTCTATTTCGCGATGGGATCCATTTAAGAAAAACGGATATACGGCAAACTATAAATCATAACGCATTGCAATTTTCACAGCATAAACTTACAACTATCATCCCTTTTTTACAATTTTTTTTTAAGAAAAAGTCATTTTCTGATTTTTAAGAATTTTTTAAAGACGCAAAGGAAAGAAACGAACGGCTTGCCGTTCTTCACGATAACCACAGAGGAAAGTTCTGGTCCCGTGACCTGCTGCCATAGTGACGCAGAGAATTTGTTATGCATATGTTTTGTTGGTAAAGCTATCTTAGTTGTTTAAGGTGGACGTCAAGTAATTTTGCTTCCTATATGCTTCCAATGGGTAAACTTCTGTACACCTTTTCTTCACAATTAATGCGTTCTCAAGGATGAAAATTTGAACATCGATTAAAATAGCTTCATTTTATAACTTGGAATACTTAATATTTTCTAAAACATAACCATAATTACGCAATCCACTATTTGTTTGTGTACTGACGTCATCAAAGTACAGGTCGCGCCATCTTTTTTTTTTTTTTTGGTTCCAACACCACCAAAGGAAAAGTTATTGATTTTTAATATAATTATGGTTATGTTTTAGAAAATATTAAGTATTATAAGTTATAATATGAAGTTATTTTAATCGATGTTAAAATTGTCATCCTTGGGAACACACTGATTGTGAAGGAAATGTGTACAAAGGTTTTTCTATTGGAAGTATAGGCAGCAAAATTACTTGACGTCCAACTTAACGGTTTAGCATAACGGTTCACGGTTTACGGAAATGCTTTTTGGACCGCTTTTGTTTTCCTTAGTGGTAAATTTAGTAAATGCTATAAGTTCAAACGACAAAAGCCCGACCTTCCAAAAATTAACGACAGTAAAAACTCTGAAACTTCGGAATAACAAGCCCAATTTGCTTAGACATGCAATAAAAATTGAAATTTATATGAATTTTTCAGTTTTTATTTCATGTGATATACTTGGAGATCGGGCTGCAGGGCCCGAGCGCTACTCTGGAAACGAGCGTAGCGAGCCTAGACGAGCAGCCCCTAGTTAATGAAAAATATAGTAGGTCTATTTCATAGTGCACCAGTGTACGTTTCGAATTATTGACCTTCAGAATTTTGTGAAAAATAAATACTTTATGATAATAACATTTATTATTGTTACACGGCACTCGCAGTGTTCCTGCCGAGTCGGCCGGTAACGGTGCTTGAGACCTGAAGTACAATTTAGTTGGCCACGGCACCAGGTGAGAATCTCAGGTGCACTGCTGCACTCAAAGATTCACACCAGAACATAAAAAATGAAAAGTTGAAGAATGACCCGAAGCATAAGGCTTGGGTGAATCCACCTTGTGAACAAAATAACAACAACAAATAAAAAATAAAATAAACTAAAAAAACGATACTTTGGGATCAGAGTTGTGATGAGGTTCACCCGCAATCACCAATTTGTGACTGAGTGTAGTGGTCCGGATCTTACTCCGGTACATTCAATCCCCAACCAGCCAGTGCAACACTCACTTTCGCAAATAACACATGATTCTCAAATACACAACACAACATTTAATAACGTTCTGCGAGATTTAAACAGATACGGCGCTCTCTAGGCGCATAGACAATTGCCCCTCTTATGTGGGCAGCATACGGTGTCACACTTTACTGTCGGAAGACGCAAGCCGACTGAGTCTCCACCGGACTATCTGAACAAGAGATACTACTCGTTTACACACTAAATAGAGCTGCAGGTGATATTCATGTACAATTGCTTAGAGAATGAAAAAAAAATTATATGCAAACGATCACATTAAAAATACTCGCGACACAAAATACACAAGCACGTTAATTTGCGGTATAAGATTATAGGTGCGAAATACTGCCAAAGTTAATTAACTAAATCTAATAAGCATGCACATGCAGATCCCTTCCCCGCTCGCTTTGGCCCTGAAATAAAGTTAAAAGAAACTGTCCCGCCCAGCGGAATTTGTGGCCACACCTTCTCCTTATTCATGTAAAAAAAGCAATCAGGAAATGGGCCCTGTAAGAAATTGAAATCTGTATGTGCAGGTATTTCCTCTGAGGTTCAGTCACTCAGCATTACTGCATCTATGTCCATGCAGCTTTGGGTGTCGGGATGGCACAAGTTCGCAGATGTGCGAAGAAAGAAAAAGGAAATATTCATCTACTTACAGTTACGTGACTTTGCTGTGCAAATCCGTTGTGCATCACATAATATCACACGACAAAAAACACACACACACAGACACTTGCACCATGTGGCAGCACCGATGATTCAACACTTCACTTTGACGCTTGATGTAAATGAAGCACACAATTAAAAATGGTAATATCACGCCGCACTTTGTTGCAATGATTAGAGTGCACACTGATCTATTCTCGTGACGATTTGAAGGTGGCCGTTAAGCAAAATAGGCCCTCTCACATCTGCAGTTGCGGTTTCCAAGATTGATTTTCTGTGTTCCTGGGAAATGATTTTTGTTGTCGTGAAGAAATAATTGTGAACGTCGACTGCTGGGAGAGTGGGACACATTCAATTCCGCTGCTGCTATAGTTGATTCCGTCCGTCGCTACCTTCCGTCCTTTTTGACCGTTCATTCCCAATTCGGTCAGTTCCTTTCCGTCAGCAAACCATCTACCCTGCCTGAGTACGCAGTTCAAATATGCCACTCGCAGGTTTTGTTTCCATTTTTTTTTTATCGAGTTGCGACCGCCAGCCCTGAGATTAATTTTCTCGGCCGAGCGAAATCAGACGTGCTTTTACCTTAAGCGTATATCGGCAACTTCCCATTTCACCTGTATATTTGTTAGGTATCGAAGCCACCGCTCTTACGCTCATATTTTTCTTTCGCCATGTTTTATCCCGTCGCACTTACACGTAGTGGCTTCGCTGCTTACGTGATCACACACACGCACACATGGGGCCTCGCTTCGCCCCGTAAGACAAGCGCATCTCTTCACTTCCTCCACAGTAGGGGATGAATGGGGGTGACGATTCCACACTGCAGTGGTTGGCATCCGAACCCGACTTTGCTTGGCTTCGCTTCTCATTGGAATGACCACTGTCCACTCGCAGACTTCTTAATTCCCCTGTAACTTGGCTTTCATTAGTCCAAACAGTCGCTGATTTCCATTACGCTCCAGCCTAGAAATTTCTGCGTTATCACGCGGATTTAGGCATTCTGCTGTCTTTATGGCAAACTGGCATCTCCAGCTGCCTCGAGTTGTCTCCATTTCTTACCAAATGCGGGGAGGTTAGCTGCTTCATTTTTCCCAATTCATTTTGCTGCAGATCCAAGGCATCCAGCCTTTCACATCGGAGAGCATACAGACAACTAACTTTCTTCCTTATGTTCATGCCAAGTGCGAACTCTTATTTTTCTGCACGGACCACACAGAGAGCAATTGTTCTCGAAAATGCCCCGAACAATCGACGAATTTACGATTATTCGCTAAACCTTTTGTCCCCATCTTCATTCATTTACTCAAGTGGACCCTCTTCGAAATGTACCTCTTTTCCTCTCCGTGTTGCGTAGCTTCCCGTCAGCTGCGCCCTGATATTTATGACCTAACAGAGCTATTCTGAGACCACCCAGCCAGAGAGAGAATTCTTCGCCTCTTTTCTTTCCAAACCCCCAGATAAAACTTTATCTGCTGTTTACACTTTTAAACTCCAATCAAGCCTCGAACATAATTAATACTTAATTAATTTCACACATCAACCACGCCCATTAATTACTAAATTAATGGCGGGGGTGGGTCGTAACATCGGCCCCTCCTCAAGAAATCCAGAAGTCCTCTTCTGTGCCTATCGCTTTGCTCTTATCAATTTCCAGAGTAACCATTGAGTGCTAACTTTTCCCACAGGTAGAAACAATTCAAAATGGCAAAAATATTGCGTTTCTTGCCTTCAAGAGCATTGGAGCGACTTCCCAATTATCCCGCAATTTTGTTAATTAATTTAGAGAACATCCGAAAGAAAAAACAACGTAAATGAGAAATAAATAAAAAAAAACTGAACTGTAAAAGAACATGTGAGTCTGCCGAACTGTGATTCCTAGCTGCCTCATACAATACGCGACATGGCGGACAAATTTTAGAGTTTTCTTCAGGTTTTAGGAGGGGGGGGGGGGGGGTGTCCACTGTAACATTATTATAAAACAACGTAATGTACCAGAAAAGACTGGCTTATAATCTTAGAAATAAAAATAGTACGTGAGACTCAGGCCTGCTGAATTAGTTTTAGAGAGGAAGAAGGCAAATAGCAAATAGTAATTCTAATTGCTTCCAAATCTCTATATACTAGTATATAAAAGTGAAAGCTTGTATGTTTGTTCCGCATACGTTCCTAAACGGTTTGATGGCTTTGCACCAAAATTGGCATACATACTCTTCATCACCCAGATTAAAATACAGGCGGGACGTTCTTTAGAAATTCCATTCCTAAGGGGGTCAAATGTGTTTTTACGGGGCCCTTTATAGACTGGGTGCAAGTCGGCTGCTGCGGTATTAAACCGCGTGTCAGAGCAACGGTCGTCAGGTGACGCCTCACTCCATGCAAGTTTCCGCGGTTCAAGCATACGGGGAAGTGTCCGATTTTTGAAAACACAACGCACCGGCGGAACATATTGTCATAAGTATTTTTTTGTTTATGTTACCATGGCATTTTCTTTGTAAGGATTAAGTTTCATTAGACTCCTAACAATTGGCGCAGGAGTCTCAAATATGGGTGGAGCTACAGATTCCCACTAACAGCCGCGGTCCTCTCCAATAGCACCAAGGTTAAGCTGAAGTTAAAACAGACGGTCTTCTTTGTACATAAAATTTAAATACAAGATTAGTATTGGTATTAGTATAGATAAAAGAAATTGCCTATGTTCACCGGAAAGAAGTAAGCTTCCCAACGGTAAAAGAATTATCCGAATGGGTTTAGTTTTCGAGATTAGTAAACAAATTCCGCATATTATCGTGAACGACAAGCACAACATAAAAAAAACGAAAAAAAACGGCGACAACTTCTTTCACGTTGGGTGTGATCAGGTTATATGTAAACAAAGCGGAACGATACATGGGAAATTGGAAACTACTTGAAAGGGATGTTATTTGGTAGTACAGCCAAAAATAATAAAAAATAATAAAATAATAATAAAAAATAATAATAAATAAACGAAATGGCCTATGTACTCCGGAAAGCCTTCCAACGGTGAAAGAATTATCCCAATCGGTTTAGTTTTCGAGATTAGTGAAAAAATTCCGCATATTATCGTGAACTACTTTCTTTCACGTTGGTTGTGATCAGGTTGTATATCTACACTCTAGAAAGCTGAATGCGGAGTGCAGGAAGTGCATTATTGTGCATTTTTGCTATTTCTAGTTTTTAGGATTCAGAACGGCCATTATAAATTGTGATTTTTATAATAAAATTTTTATCAAGTGTGGCGAAATGCCTCCAAAAAAACGCAAACCCATCGGACAAGTTCAGCCGGAAACAAAGAAAGTAAAATTACTTCGAGAGAGTGAGACAATCGAACAACGTGATCGAAGACTTGTGAATCAGCGGGAAAGAGCCAGTGTATCTAGGGAGGCAGAGACCTTGGAACAGCGTGAGGCCCAACTTGAGCGTTGTTCATCATGGTAGAATTTTTTTTTTATAGTGTGATTTACATTGTTACTTGAAAACAAACTTTATGTCTATCCCGGGTAACGCCGGGTATCTCCGCTAGTAATACTAAAAACTAGCATATTATTAGACGTCAAGACAAGAGGGACACCCCTCAAGCTCTTCCTCCCTCCCCTCCAAACCAGTACATAACAAGTTTCAGTGTCAGACTGTCCCATACAACAATTAATTATTGTCGCATTTTGGCTAGCCCCAATACAGCCGGCAATCGACGCTCTTGCTCAGTTAATGCTCTCCGTCCGCGCAATTGGAGTGACGACTACAAATAATATAAATTTTAAAAATTAATAAATTTTGTAAAATTATTTAAGTAAAATTTTTCTTGGCTGGAGGTGCTGAAACATTCATAAAAAACAAAAAACAACTCTTCCAGCCCTAAATACGGCACCCTGGGCCCGTTGTTTAAATCGTCCATGTGGGCTGCTCGTGAATGATGAGATGCACAGTCTCGTTTAAAATGTCTAACGTACTGGCAATTTCCTTACTTTTGACACGCCTATTATCCCGTATCATGCCGTCAACCAGGCATGGATGTTGTGTTTGTCTTACGGCACTGGCTCTCTCCCTTCCCTGGAACCAGTGACCCTAAATTAGGGACGGGCGACTGCTTATAGCCCATTGAGTTGCTCACGGTGGTCGTTAAACCTCCAATCAAAAAAAAAAAAAAAAAAAAAAAATGCCGTCAACGGCGGCAACGCCGCCCCGGTGGCGCAGTGGTCTAAGCGATGGCCTCTGATCATTCGTCCGAACGGGGTCCGGGTTCGAATCCCGGTGAGGCATGGATGTTGTGCTTGTCTTACGGCACTGGTTCTCTCCCTTCCCTGAAACCAGTGACCCTAAATTAGAGACGGGCGACTGCTTATAGCCCATTGAGTTGCTCACGGTAGTCGTTAGACCTCCAATAAAAAAAAAAAAAAAAACGGCGACAACATGCTCTGGAGTACTGGGTATTGATGGTCTGCCTTCGCTGTATTTTCCCGTCAAAATTTTGCGCCTTTTTTCATACTGTTGGCACCCCTTTACGATGGCCGAGTGATACATGGCATTTCCCCCGTGCACAGCACATATTTCATGACCGATGTCAGTGCAATTTAGGCGCTTAGCCCACAAAAATCGAATGGTTCCTCACACTTCCAGTTTGGAGTAAGAATACTGTTGACGCGCCAGTACGAACTGCCTCCTGCACACGCCTTACGCAGTTACTGAACTAAAACACCTCCTGTCGGGAGCTCTGACATACTGTCTGCTTCACTCCCAGGCTCACATAGTCTGACTGCAATCCCACTCCTTCGGAAGGGGACTACTTCGAAGGTAATTAAGTTTCAAATATGTAAGTCTTGAAACAGCGCTGGGTTAAGTGTGTGGCTTCGGAACGGGAACTACTTCGAAGGTGATTAAGTTTCAAATATGTAAGTCTTGAAACAGAGCTGGGCTAAGTGTGTGGCTTCGGAACGGGAACTACTTCGAAGGTAATTAAGTTTCAAATATGTAAGTCTTGAAACATCGCTGGGCTAAGTGTGTAGCTTCCGAACGGGAAATACTTCGAAGGCGATTAAGTTTCAAATATTAAGTCTTGAAACAGCGCTGCGCTAAGTGTGTGGCTTCGGAACGGGGACTACTTCGAAGGCGTTTAAGTTTCAAATATGTAAGTCTTGAAACAGCGCTGGGCTAAGTGTGTGGCTTCGGAAGGGGACTACTTCGAAGGTCATTAAGTTTCAAATATGTAAGTCTTGAAACAGCGCTGGGCTAAGTGTGTGGCTTCGCAAGAGAACTACTTCTAAGGCGATTAAGTTTCAAATATTTAAGTCTTGAAACAGCGTTGGGCAAAGTGTGTGGCTTCGGAAGAGGACTACTTCGAAGGTGATTAAGTTTCAAATATGCAAGTCTTGTACTTTTTTTAATAAATCCAGTCTGGATATTTTTTTTATCACACCTTGTATTGTTAGAACTGATTACCGTTGGACAACTGAAATACTGAACTAGATACGAAGGAAAAACAAAAGACCAAGAAGAAGACCATTTCCTAGTTTTGTTTACGTTCCTCGTTATATATATCATCATCATCATCATCATCATTGTCAACCATTATCAATCCACTGCTGGATGAAGGTATCCCAAAGTTTCTTCCACAATTGCCTGTCTTTAGCCTGTCTCCTCCGTGTCACTCCGGCATGCTTTCGAATTTCATCCGTCTATCTCCCAAGGGTTCGTCGTCTGGGCTTTTTCTGTCTCTCGGAATCCAGTCTAAAATTTCGGTTGTCCATCGGTGGTCCGTCCTTTTGGCAACATGTCCAGCCCTTTTTTCTTTTTAGTGATTTCACTCTGGTCATGATGTTGTCCACTCTTGTCATTTCCCTTATCTGCAAGTTCCTCTTCTTATCTTTCCTGGTTACACCAAGCATGCACCTCTCCATGCTTCTTTGAATAGTCTGAAGTCTTTGTACGTCTTTTTTAGTTAAGGTCCAGGTCTCTGGTCCATACATAAGCACTGGTAGGATGCATTGATTAAACAGGTTTCTTTTAAGACATAATGTCATATTAAAATTGTATTGTTACTTCCAAAAGTTCTCCATTCAAGTTGTATACGCCGATTAATTTCTTCATTAGTGTGACACTCACTTGATATCTGCTGTCCAAGATACATGTAGGCATCGGTTGTCTCAAGCTTTTCTCCATCTATCGATAAATCTTCGTTTCTCGTAAAGCATTGTACATCACTTTTGTCTTTTGACAGTTCATTTTTAATTGCACTTCTTTCCTCTTTTCAGCAAGTTCTTGGATCATACTCTGCAACTCTGAAGGGGTAGTTGCAAAAAATGACTATGTCATCCGCTAAATTAAGGTGAGTTAAATAATCTCCATTATTCTTTATCCCTTTGTTTTCCCAGTTCAATGATTGAAAGACATTTTGCAATGTGGCATTAAAGAGCTCGGGAGATATGGTGTCACCTTGTCTCACTCCCTTTCCAATTTTTATGTATGCTGTATCCTCAAATATACGAACCTTCGCACTTGCATTTTCATAGATGTGATTAATAATTCTAATGTATGCATCTTCAATACGGCAGAATTTCAAAGCCATTGTAACTGCTGATGCTTTCTCGGAATCGAAGGCCTTTTCATAAGCAATAAAAGCCATGCATAATGGGAGCTCATATTCTCTTGTTCCTTCAATTAGTTCTGCTCAGCACATGGATATGATCTGCATTGCTGTAGTCACTCCTGAATCTAACTTGTTCTTTTGGTTGAGCCATGTTCAGTGTTACCTTCAAGCGATGTGAAAGAACTTGAGTGAAGACTATAAACCACTGATATAAGGCTGATGGGCCTGTAGTTCCCGAGATCCTCAATGTCACCTTTTTTTTATGTAGTAGGATCATTGTAGCATTGTTCAAATCCTCAGGAATCTCCCCTTCATTGAGAAATCTGGTGAAAACTTGGGCGAGTGTAGTTTCAATTTCTCCGCTTGCTTCTTGTACAATGTTCACGGTTATTCCATCTTCTCCTGAAGCTCTTCCCCATTTTATGTTCTTAATTGCATGTGTAACTTTTGCAGGAAAGACTGGAGGGAGTTTGGTACTGGTAACTGTCACAATGTCTGGAACAGATGTATCATCCCTTTCATACAGTTTTGAATAAAAATCTTTCACCCTTGTCAAAATTTCGCTTCTATTTCTTGTTACAGTACCAATTTTATTTTTCTCAGTGCCATAATCTGTTTTCTTCCCTTACCGATATATTCCTTTGCTCTTTCAGGTTGTTTTCAATTGCTTTTCTCACTAGCTCACAATTGAATTTCCTTATATTATTCGGTGATACTTTTCCGTACTGTCTTGCATAGCTCTGTATAAATTCCACTTTGGAAGTTACGTCTTTTTGTTTGTCCTCATCTCCCTTCTCTTTTGCATCAACATTTTTGTTTTTCCTGAAATTTTCTTCATATGTAACTTGTTCTTAGTACCACCTATTTTTGTTGCTGTTTCCATAAGATCCTTGGTGAGTTTTCTGTTAACTTCAGAAATATCCACTTTTTCTGATGTTAGGCCTTCTAAAGCAGAGAATCTGTTCCTCAGTGTTCCAACTTGAAGGTATGTTGTTTTTTAAGGTTGGTTACGTCAATACCTTATATATATGTGTGTGTGTGTGTGTGTGTGTGTGTGTGTGTGTGTGTGTGTGTAAATAAGGAGTCAAATCAGGAGGAACTTTAGCGGTTCCTTCTCCTGATTTGATGTGATGTAGCTGGGGCAAAAGTAACAACCCCTTGATAAAAAAATCTTATTTTTAATTCCTTTCGTCAGTGAATTTTTTTGAACAAGACGTTACTAACAGTCAAATAGATAATATAATTCATAAAAAGGAACTGTACACCAATTATACTCAAAATAGTATAACTATACTGATGATCAGAATTTCTTGGCGTAGAATAGAAATCAAATTTTCCAAACTTTCGCACATCAACCAGATGGCTTTTTCAAGGAAGGTAGACAGCAAACAACAGTCTTCCTTCCTTGAAAAAGCCATTTGGTTGATGTGCGAAAGCTTGAAAACTTAGATTTCTATTCTACGCCAAGAAATTCTGATCATTAGTATAGTTATACTACTTTGAGTCAAATAGATGTTACAGTCAGAAGGATGCCACAATAATCAAGCAAGCAGACACCGCAGGACGCACGTGAGATAAAGGCAGATAAGTAGCGCGAGCATACGTCCGCGTAGCTCAGTTGGGAGAGCGACTTACTCTGGAATGAGGGGAACCGGGTTCGATGCCCCGCGTGGGGAAAAATTTACCTAGTAATAGTGCTTTTATGTGTTTTTCAGTCTCGTAATTTGAATTGTTATCACAAAATATTGCTAAAAAGCTAAGAGATTTATATTTTTGGTTCTAAAATTTCTTTGTTTGACAACGGAAATAAGAGTGGCACACTTTATGTTAATGTGCAAATCTGTTCGAATATGTTTCAGTAACAGTACTAACTACGCGCATCGTCAGCAGTTCCCACGTGCTTCACTTCGGAGGAGGTAAACGTTTCACCGTTACTATGATATTATTTTCCCTCGAACATTAAAAGAAGCAGAAGAATTTTTAGTTCACTACACCGTGCAATATTTATTTGTTTTTGCTAGTGGAAATCAATCGAACGTGCATTCGGAACCTTTCTTATTAAGTTTAATGTCATCAAAGAAATTTCATTACTGTAGTAAATTTATCTCATTTTAGCGCTTTTACTCTGCCAAAGCATGAAAATTCCTTTCCTCAACAATGAAATGAAAAAAATCTCTCGTTTTGAAAGGTTTCCACCGAAATGAAAAAAATTACATGTAGTTTCCCAATGCACTTACCTAATCCAAATTCTAATTCTCCTTTCGCGTGGCAAGGTAGTGAATGCTTCGTGCATTCACCACAAACGTCTGAACAAATATATTCGCTGTCTAAGTAGTGTACCGAACGCGACCGAAATGAGTGAATCTAAGCATCAGAAAGCGTTGCTTTTACCTTAGGTTCGTCGTTCGAAGTGATAATTTGGGGGTATGATTGTCATGAATCTTTTCCTGTCTGATTATCTTTTCCGCTACGAATGCTATAAAAAGGGCGACGAACCTAAGAAAGGAACAGAAAAGATGTGTGACGTACCTGCCCCGCAGGACGCACACGACGTAAAGGCAGATAGCAGCGAAACGAACGTCTGAGTAGCTCAGTTGGTAGAGCGACTTGTTCCGGAATAAGTGGACTCGGGTTCGATTCCTGGCGTGGACCCAAAACGACGGAGAAATTTTCTTCGTTGTAGATGTTTGAGTAACTTGTTTCTACCCTGTGGCATGATGTGCATGTCCGGGGGGACTACTGCTTCCAAATCATTCCTTGGGTGAAGGGACACAGAATAAAGGACTATAAGGGAATCAGACTACATGCTATAAGACTAAGGACTGTAAGGGAGAACCTTCAACTATGGACAAAATTTTTAGTCGGTACTCCTGAGATGAAAGAGGGAAAGGAATTGTTTTGTGTATCCTTCGTACAACCCGGTCACTATGAGAACGCTTCTGTTTGAGGAGCTCAGGAAAATTTGGGCAGTTTTTGGTTCAGGTACATCGGTTGCTTAAAGGGTTAATGCACGATCAATGACGAGGTCCTTAAAATCATGTAGCACCGGATGACGGCACACTTAATTAAAACACATTTAAAATATACGCATATTAAAAACACTCATTAGATCTTTCCAACTCCCAAGGAGTTAATCTTCATATGAGAATGACACTCATCGAAAGGTTATATGGCACTTATATATAAAAGGTGTTGCCAAAAACTTTTACAGTATAAGAAATAATTATAAAAAATATTACATGAAGATAGCTGAGGGTCTTAAGGGATTTAATTCAACGTTCATTGTCTTCAGAGTCAAGCTCGGCTGAGGAACCTCCTGTGGCAACTGTCAATAAGGATTTCCAGGCCTGAGAAATGTTGGTAGGCATATTCATCGTTACAACAAAGGTTAGCCAGTTTATAAATAAATAAACTTTCCGTAAACCGGGCGTAAGCCTTACTAGTGGGAGTAGAAATGACAACAGCATCTTCCCATTCGGGACGGTATGATCCTCCAGCAACAAGCCGAGACATAGCAGAGGTTGATGAGTGCATCTTAACATTATATTTGTGTTCAGAAAGACGCCCTTTAAGATTTCGAATGGTAGAACCGATGTAAATCTTGGGAGGGGGGTGACCAGGTCCAAAGGTTCCACAGGAATTCGGTACACTCCATAACGATCTGACTGTGCGATTGGGTGACGGTCCTTGCGGATCAAATCAAATAATTTGATTGTGGATCCTGATGCCAAAATCTAAGTTATTTTTGAGGCATATATACTGAAGTGCCTGAAAAACTGGTACACCAGTCAAATACTTGGTAGGTCCCCCACGGGAGCGCATGACTGCAGAAATACAACGGAGCATGGACTCCACTAGCTTGTGGAAATATGCTGTAGGCAATGCACATCATACTTCCTGCAGAGCGTTCCGCAATTCGGATGTATTCCGAGGTCTCGGATTCCTGTGTTCCATAGCGCGTTGCATGGCATCCCAAATGTGTTCTATCACGTTCAGATCTGGGGACTTGGGTGGGAATGGAAACACCCCAAACTAAGATGAATGCTCCTATAAACATAATGTGGCGTCCCGACACTTGTGTGGAGGTGTATTGTCCTGTTGGAACAGGCCTAACACATCAGCATGAATGCAGGACATAAACGGGTGTACCTCGTCAGAAAGGATGCGCACATAGCGTTGGCAGGCCACAGACGTTTGTAGACGTACCAGGGGCCCCAGTGAAGTCCAGCTAAACACACCCCACATCATTACGGGCTCCCCACAAGCCGGTACAGTTCCCTGTTGACAGGCGGGATCCATGGCTTCATGGGGTTTGCGCCACACACGAATTCTATCTGTCCGATACAGTTGGAAACGCGACTCGTCAGACCAGGCTACTTGTTTCCAGTCATCAAGTGCCCAGTGGCGGTGTTGCCGTGCCCAAGCGAGGCGCATAGCTCTGTGTCGTGCACCCATCAAGGGGACTCGAGTTGGGCGTCAGCTTCCAAAACCCATATCGTGCAGGATACGTTGCACAGTCCGGACGCTGATGCTTCTTAAGGCTCCAGAATTGAATTCCAATGATACCTGCGAGAGTGTTGCACGCCTATCGCATGAAACGATTCTTGACAGCCGACGATGGTCACGTTCACCCAATGTCTTTTTACGGCCACAATGATTTCGTAGGTTGCAGGTTTTGCCGAAATTCTTTTAGTCACGGTACACCCTTGCAATGGTTGTCCATGAAAATCCGAACTTCGTTTCTACCTCCGAAATACTGTGGCCCATCTCATGAGTGCCAACTACTGTATGACACCGCGTTGAAAATCGCTTAAATCGTTATTACTTGCCATTCTCATGCCGAAAACAGCTCTGCCAGCTGGCAAAGATGTCTATCGCTTTATATACGCACTGGCGGACGCAATCGAGTACGCGCATAGGTGACGTTGCTATGTATTTTGCATGAGCTCGTCTGTACTAGTTTTTCTGGTACTTCAGTGTATATCTTTTACGTTTTAAGCATTCTTGGGGTATGCACCAACAAGCAATCAGGTAAGGATTTTTAAATGAACTTCCTGCTTTTTAAAGATTTATTGCACAGCTTTTCATTTTTTCTAACACGCTATAATTTGATGTTTGTTCGTCAGCCGACGTATGAAATTACGTATCAGCGATTTAGAGGAGCAAAAATACAATGCGCAAAACTATAGTGATACGTCTATACTGTGAAATCTTTTTTTTTTTTTTTTTTTGTTGTTGTTGCTGTTTTTTTATTGGGGAGTTTAGTGTTCTTGAACTACATGTGTAGTTCACGTCTTTTGACACGGTAACTAACCCCACAAGTAGTAAAGTGTTCCCAATTTAATCAACTCCTCAGAAATTTCCCATCAATTTTTCATTTCCTCTGCTGAAAATGCAGATCTTGCCGTGTGTTTGTGAAATTCCATTTTTGGTGAATTTTTTTATATTGATCTTGTCTGATGAAAATATTTGTTCGATATCGTGAAAATTGTGCCTATAGTTACTAATTCAATATTCTAGTGAGAATTAGAAAATCACAGCACTTTTATCGGTGTTTTGCAAATATTACTATGGTTTAAATAATAACTTTTTCTTTTCTTTCTTTCTTTCCTTTTTTTTTTTTTTTTTTTTTTTTTCTAATTTTCGCACTTTACAATTTTTTTCAGTAGAGACTCCAAGTTGAAGATTGTGAAATTTGTACTGGTACTACGAGATTGTGTTAACTTAAAGAAATGTGTCATGAAAATTAACTGATTTAAACCACTGGCTTTCTACCATTCAGATTTTAATACTAAATAATGCCTTTCTAGCGTCACATAAAAATTTGTGTGCGGAGAACGACAACTATTACAAACGCTCTTTGCCTGTCTCTCTTCATGTAAGAGTTGGGGAAAGTGGTCTTCTATTTCTGCCTTTTCAGTTTTCTTTTCTCCGCTTTTCGTTATTAGAGCTCAAACTGAGCTTAAATTTGTAGCAGCTACTAACTACACGGGATAATAAATATTCCCTGCTAAAAATTCGTTGCTGACAAATCGATTGCGGGAAGTTAACTAACGGTGAAAACTGCGCTACTTGACTTTCGCATAAACCCTCTCAGAAATTTCGAATGGGAAAAGAGGTCCTGGTTAGATAGCAAAAAATCTACTGTGATGACTTATTACTAGCACATAGACGCAGTAAAATGAAAGGGTGGAGGATATAAATCTGAACTTGCCAGACTAAAATTCTTTGAAAATTGTTTAATACTCACTTTTAGAAAAGGAGAAGTTTAAACGCAAATTCAAATTAAAAGAAACATATCTTTAGCAAACTTAAATTTATTCATAACTTTAGTCAGTGCCTTTTTAAAAAGGTTTAAGTTAGAAAACTTAATTGCTTTAAATCTTGGAGTAGCTAAAAAATTTTTTTCTAGTGCTATCATCTTGAACCATATTACTGGAGAAATTGTATTCCCACTTCAGCCTTTCCAGTGATACCTGATAGAAGTTTAGTAAACTGTCCGTAGAATTTAAAAACACAATGAAAAGATCCCTTAAATCTTAAATTCGAGTTCGTTGAAGTTTGGAGCGAAGATGGAAGGAGAAAAAGAGAGGAGAAACGCAAAGCGAGATAGAAAAATGTAATTAAAAGGAAGAGCCTCTATTATCTCACTTTGTTGTTACAGATACGGGAGACAAAAATGAGATAGAGACACAGTTAAAGAGATCGCACCATCTAGAAAGAAAGAGAAAAAAGAAAGCGCGAGAGTGTTATTCGAGCAAAGAAAGAGGAAATAAAAATTGGAGAGACGAAGATAACTATAGAGACAAAAAGAGTGTGGTAAGGTACAGAGAGGGTTGAGACACAGGGAGACAGACAAGGAGTCATGAAAAGAAGAGAAGGGGAACTTTAGGAGAGATATAAGGAGACACGGAGAGAAAAGGAAAGAAAAACAGGTTAACAGAGAGAGAAACTGATAGCCAGACGAGAACACAGAAGAAAGGTAGGGCAAAAGACAGAAAAGCAACTGAAAGGAAAGCGAAAAGGAAGACTAGGACTGGAAAGTGAAAGCGAAGACTAGGAGGTTATCATCTATATCTTTGAGAAGTGATCCACATAGATGCCGCCTTGTGGTGTCGATGTATATATATTTTTTTTCTATTGAAGTTTTAACGACCACCGTGAGCAACTCAATGGGCTATAAGCAGGTGCCCGTCCCAAATTTAGGGTCACTGGTTCCAGAGAAGGGAGAGAACCAGTGCCGTGAGGCAAACACAACATTCATGCCTCCCCGGGATTCGAACCCGGACCCCTTCGCGGACGAATGATCATAAGCCAGCACTTAGACTACTGCACCACCGGGGCAGCGTCTATGGATTAATTTCCGTCTACCACAAATGTACTGCAGAATATACACTGAAGTGCCAGAAAAACTGGTACAGACGAGCTTATGCAAAATACGTAGCAACGTCACGTATGAGCGTACTCGGTTGAGTCCGCCAGTGCGTATATAAAGCGATAGACATCCTTGCCAGCTGTCAGAGCTGTTTTCGGCATGAGAATGACAAGTAATAACGATTTAAGCGATTTTCAACGCGGTGACATAGTTGGCGCTCGTGAGATGGGCCATAGTATTTCGGAGGTAGAAATGAAGTTCGGATTTTCATGGACAACCATTGCAAGGGTGTACCGTGACTAAAAGAATTCCGGCAAAACCTGCAATCTACGAAACCAGTGTGGCCGTAAAAAGACATTGGGTGAACGTGACCATCGTCAGCTGTCAAGAATCGTTTCACGCGATAGGCGTGCAACACTATCGCAGGTATCATTGGAATTCAATGCTGGAGCCTTAACAAGCATCAGCGTCCGGACTGTGCAACGTACCCTGCACGATATGGGCTTTGGGAGCTGACGCCCAACTCGAGTTCCCCTTGATGGGTGCACGACACAGAGCTATGCGCCTCGCTTGGGCACGGCAACACCGCCACTGGGCACTTGATGACTGGAAACAAGTAGCCTGGTCTGACGAGTCGCGTTTCCAACTGTATCGGACAGATAGAATTCGTGTGTGGCGCAAACCCCATGAAGCCATGGATCCCGCCTGTCAACAGGGAACTGTACCGGCTGGTGGAGAGCCCGTAATGATGTGGGGTGTGTTTAGCTGGACTTCACTGGGACCCCTGGTACGTCTACAAACGTCTGTGACCATGCCAACGCTATGTGCGCATCCTTTCTGACGAGGTACACCCGTTTATGTCCTGCATTCATGCTGATGTGTTGGGCCTGTTCCAACAGGACAATGCACCTCCACACAAGTGTCGGGACGCCACATTATGGTTAAAGGAGCATTCATCTGAGTTTGGGGTGTTTCCATTCCCACCCAAGTTCCCAGATGTGAACGTGATGAGAAACATTTGGGATACCATGCAATGCGCTATCGGACACAGGAATCCGAGAACTCGGAAAACACCCGAATTTTTGAACGCTCTGCAGGAAGTATGGTGTGCATAGCGTTACTAACTTCTGGAAATATGCCTACAGAATATTTCCAGAAGTTAGTGGAGTCCATGCCCCGTCGTATTTCTGCAGCCCTGCGCTCCCGCGGGGGACCTACCAAGTATTAGACTGGTGTACCAATTTTTCTGGCACTTCAGTATACGTCTATTGTCTATAACTGCAAAACAAGTTATTCAGCTCACGAGTGAACTAGACTTTGATGTAGAATTGAAGATGTGAGTGAACTGACTGCGTATGTCCAGTGAGCTAATGAATGAACTGGACTTTGGTATCAGTATTGAAGTTATGGATACACTGATTGCACATTCTTCAGAGCCTGCGTCCAGTGAGTTTATGAATGAAGTGGACTTTAGTATCAGCAGTGAAGATGTGGATGAATTGTTTGCATGCTATTCAGTGCCTCTTTCAAGTGGGATTATGAATGGACTGGCCTTTGGTATTAGCATTGAAGACACTAATTCGTGTCAAAATCCAATAGTAGAGTAAAATGTCAACTAAACACGATAAAAGCAAATGCAGTGCACAACGTACCACATGTTAAAACACTTTACTAATAAAAACACACCATACGCTTTATGAGATCTTTTGAAGACACATTGTCTTCATCATCAGAGATACAGTGTAACATCACGAGAGGGACATTGACTTAAATACTGTTGAGCGACGTCACAAACACATAAATCACGCCATCTATGAGTGAATATTGCTGAAAACAAACAATTTCAAATACCCCATCAACATGAAGAATTACTAACTAACACATTTGTCCATGGTTTGTCTATTATTTTTGGTACATAATCATTACAACACTTGTGTCCAAATGAGGTAATATACAAACTTTCCATGAAAAGCATGAGTGATTGTTTGTCTGGAGTGTTCAGGATAGTAAAGTCATCGCACTTAGGGAAGTGGGATCCGGACGCAACCAAACGAGAGAAAGCAGTTGATAGGCTTCCGGTTTTGAGGTTATATTTGTGCTCTTTTATTTTTGGTGCTTAAACACCTTTTAGTGAAAACGATGTAAACACTATCCTGTGCCTTGGGGTCGACAGCCTGTAGAGGAACTGAGTATATGCCGGACCTGTGTTCCAATGCAACATGGTCCCGGTTCTTCCTAATCGAACTACAAATGTTTAGAGTTTTGAGACCAATATCGATAGTGGTTTACCCACATTTTTCAAAATATTAGTGAATCTTGAAACATACGGCAATGAACTCACATATTGAGGTCTGCGGGCCTGTTGACTGAGTGTTGAAAGATTAGAAATTTTAATTTGTCGATAACGTTAGAGTTTTTATAAATTAAAGCTCTAACCTTTCGACACTCAGTCAACAGATCCCCCACAACTCAATATGTGAGTTCATTGCCGTATGTTCCAAGAGTCACTAACATTTTGAAAAATAAGGTAAACCACTCAATATCGATATTGATCTCAAAACTAGAAACATTTTTAGTTTGATTAGGAAGGACCGGGACCCTTGTTGCATTGGAACACAGATCCGGCATATACTCAGTTCCTTTACAGGCTATCGACCCCGAAGCACAGGATAGTGTTTACATCGGTTCCCCTAGCGGGTGTTTAAGCACCAAAATAAAAGAGCACAAATATAACCTCAAAACTGGAAGCCTATCAACTGCTTTGTCTCGTTTGGTGACGTCCGGATCGCACTTCCCTAAGTGGGATGACGTTACTACCCTGAACACTCCAGGTAAACAATCACTCATGCTTTTCATGGAAAGTTTGTATATTACTTCATTTGGACTCAGGTGTTGTAATGATTATGTACCAAAAATGATAGCCAAACCATGCATAGATGTGTCAGTTAGTAATTCTTCATGTTGATGGGGTATTTGAAATTGTTTGTTTTCAGCAATGTTCATTCATAGATGGCGTGATTTATGTGTTTGTGACGTCGCTCAACAGTATTTAAGTCAATGTCCCTCTCGTGATGTTACACTGTATCATCTGATGATGAAGACGATGTGTCTTCGAAAGATCTCATGAAGCTTATGGTTTGTTTTTATTAATAAAGTGTTTTAACATGTGGTACGTTGTGCACTGCATTTGTTTTTATCGTGTATAATCGACATTTTATTCTACTATCAGCATTGAAGATGTGGATGCATTGATTTCACATCATTCAAAGTCTTATGACCAGTGTGATTATGAATGAACTGGACTTTGGCATCAGAATTGAAGATGTGGGTGAATTGTTTACATACCATTCAGTGCCATTTTCAAGTGGATTATGAATGAACTGGGCTTTGGTACCAGCATTGAAGATGTGGATGAATTAATTGCATATCATTCAGTGCCTCTTACCATCGAGCTTATGAATGAATTGAATTTTGATGTACGCATTAAAGATGTGGTGAACTGATTGATATAGAGGTTTGACATATCATTCATAGTATAGTGTAGATTTGATTTACACACAAGAAGCCTGAAATTGAAAAAAACGAACAAAGCCTTCGCATACCTATTTTCCTTTTTTTAATTTAATGAACATATAACGAAGTAAATTTCTCCGTCATTTTCGGTCTACGCCGGGATTCGCACCCGAGGCCGCTTATTCCGGAACAAGTCGCTCTACCAACTGAGCTACGCAGACGGTTATTCTGATTTCTATCTGCCTTTATGTCGTGTGCGTCCTGCTGGCAGGTACGTCACATCTCCCCCCCCCGAAAGAGGGCCGGGGGCATGGCCCACGGGTCAGCAGTGATCATGAATCGTTGCAGGCAGACAACCACTGTAGAACGTGCACTTAAGAACTGCCAGTCAATCTGGTGTGTGGAATGCAACGTCACACACATTTATTTTTCGAAGCACTGGAGAAGGGATTCTCTGATTTTTCCTATCTCGCGGTGTGGAAATAACATCACACCAATGCGAGATTTTGAACGGTCGGGTCATCCGGGTAGTTCGGGCGCCATTATAACGAAGTAAATTTCTCCGTCATTTTTGGTCTACGCCGGGATTCGAACCCGAGTACGCTTATTCCGGAACAAGTCGCTCTACCAACTGAGCTACGCAGACATTTTATTCTGATTCCTATCTGCCTTTATGTCATGTGCGTCCTGCTGGCAGGTACGTCACAAACACCATGAGCAACTCGTAGGCAGGGGTGATATGCCAAATGGATAACAACCGGTTCACACGAGCAGCAACATGGATGACGGTAGTGAAAGATAAGTGACAGAACAGGCGATATCTACAGATAGAAATTAATTGCTCTCCCCAAAGAATTATACGTTTTGTCAGTAACTGAATCCTCTTCTTTTTTTAATTTAGTTTCAGCTCTAGACATGACCTAATTTATGCATCGGCCTGCATGGCCCCTATTTAAAGAGCTTCCAAATTTCTTCAAAGTGCATTGTGTTGAACAAAATCATATTGTTTTATGTGGTTTCCCAAAATGTAAGGGGTTAGATTTGCAGGGAGACCCAGGGGCTCCACATGTCTAAGTCAGGCTCTTGCTCTAGATATTAAAGATATTTGAATAATGTTCATTTAAGATCGAGAAGAAACCGCCGAAATTCAGTAGCAATAACGCCTGGATGCCATTGCGTTTATCCCCGGAAAGAAACCAGAATATTAAACTAAAAAAAATAAAGAAATAGTTTGTTCAAGCTGTTTAGAAGTTACCTTTCCTCCAGTGATAATGGCACTACAAATCGCCCACCGTCAAATGCATTGTGACAATGCGCTATATTTTTTATATCTCAAAAGAATTCACCCCCCCTTCTTTTTATATTTTGGATTTTATTTATTATTTATGTATCATGAATGCAATACTGGATTTGGTGTAATCCCGTATCCCATTCGTGATTTATCTGCTCCTCCGGGCAATCATGGGATAGAATTCCTAACCTCCAAATTCGCTAAACATGAACACCGGTTGCTTCGACTAGCGAATCCGGTGATGATTTTATTCAAATTAATCGGAAACTTGAAACTTGGTCGTTTTGGGTAGTGTAGTGGTTAGCATACTAGGCGCTATCCACGAGATGCGGGTTCGATTCCCGCTTCAGGACAACGAAATTTTAAACTTTTCGGATATTATCTGACTTACTTTACCATCCATGTCGTATTTACACCAAAAAACGGATTCACATCTTTAAAATTTGTATAGTTTGGTGGAATCCCGTATTACATTCATGATTTATCTGTTCCTCCGGGCAATCACGGGTTAGAATTCTTAACCTCCAGATTCGCTAAACATGAATGCCGGTTGCTTCGACTAGCGAATCCTGTGATGGTTATATTCAAATTAATTGGAAACTTGAAACTTGGTCGTTTTTGGTGGTGTAGTGGTTAGCATACTCAGGCGCTATCCACGAGACGCGGATTCGATTGCCGCTCCAGGACGACGAAATTTTCAAGTTTTCGGATATCATCTGACTTACCATCCATGTCATATTTACACCAAAAAACGGATTCACATCTTCAAAATTTATTTATTTATTTATTTTTGCTTTTCAGCACGAATAAATTGTTTGCTAGTAAAATAAATTAACAACCATGAAATACGGTTTTACACCAGCACACAATCGAAATTTGATGTTGTGATTCCATGTATTGGTGTAAATTATGACAAGAGTGGCAAGTCAAATAATATCCGAAAACTTGAAAATTTCGTCGTTCTGGAGCGGGAATCGAACCCGCGTGATCGAAATGCTAGGCGCAAACCGGAAGACGCGTATTCGATTTCCGCACCAGGACGATGAAATTTTCAAGTTTTCGGATATTATTTGACTTACCACGCTTGTCATAATTTACATCAATATACGGAATCACAACTTCAAATTTGTATAAATTAACAAAAGTAACGAAAATGTAAAACAAAACTTGCATCTGTATTCATGGAATTATATAGTTTGCTGTTAAACACAGACCCCAGCCTCCCCCATCAGATGAGTCTTCAGTCCTACGACGGATTCTGAGATCTGGCTCCTTTGACCGCTGAATACGTCCCTTCTTAAAACTAAAAAAAAAAAAAAAAAAATCTACACTCCCCACTTAAGCGGGTTTCGGAGTTAATTCTCAGTTACTTTGGGCTACCTGTAAACACCCTAAAGCGCGCGTCTCTCCCATTAACGCATCCTACGAAATAATCCTATGCCATTAGACAGGTACAAATACACTTCAAACACTTAGACATACTTATCTACCAAGACGACTGTGTAATGCAGCTATTCGCGAGTTATGGGACACCAACAGCCAAAGAAATTCCACGTGGGAATGAACACATAATTATTCTTCCTGAACTGGTTAGAGAATCTTACAATGGCTTTACGCTTTCTTAGTCATTTTGCACAACCACCGTTTGGTAACAAGCTCTACCGCGTTGCATATTTTTTTCGGGGAAAGTCCTGAGAATATAAGAAATCGCTTGTTCCTAATTTAGAACCATTGGTTCCAGAGAAGTGACAGAGCCAGCGCCGAAATAGAAGCACACCACCGATGTCACATCCACGATTTGGGCCAGGACGCTGTCCAAGCGACTAGCCAGAAACGTACACCTCTGACCACTCGACCACCAGCGCGGTCTGCAATTGTTAAGAAAACTATTACAATTTGCCCATAAATAAACATTTTTATGTGCTTTTATGCACTGGGAACGCGACGCCCTCTACAGAATGACATACATAAGTCAATCCCACATTTGTACATTCAACTTTCACACACATGTTCAAAAACGCATTATGTACAAACATAGACCACCTGTAACCAGAATTTCAAAAGCACAGGTAAGCTGAAACCTGCAGAGCTACAAGAAAATTTAAATTCATGGTAGCGACAAAATTTGGATTTTTTTTTTTTTTTTATCGTGCAATCGTGGAATTGCTAAAGCAAAACGAATTTGGAATTCTCTTCAAGAAAACAACAACAACAACAACAACAAAAAACGCCTTTTAAGAATATGTGCCAAAAAATGACGAAATGTTAAATTTTTTGCTGAGGTGCACAAAAACGTGTAAGCAGCCACACCATCCAGAACTATCTCTTCACTATGGAGTACAGAAGACATCGTCCCACGAGGGTACCGCTGCTGATCGCACATCACATGGTGCAAAGATTAGCATGGGCGCGGGAACATCGCCACTGGACCCTAGACATGTGAAAAAAATGTTGCCTGGACTGGTGAGTCGAGATTCACGTTGGTACATGCGGATGGCAGGATACGAGTACGGCGCAAACCACATGAAGCGATGGATCCTTCTTGCCAGCAGGGTACTCTTCAAGCTGGTGGGGATGGCATTCTCGTCTGGGGACTGTTTACGTGGACTGAAATGGAACCCCTGGTACGTGTGACATCGTTCCTCACAGGTCAACGTTACCGGGATATCCTGGACGACCATTTGCGCCCGTTTGTGCGTCTTCAACATCCCACTGGGGACCTAATCCTGCAACAAGACAATGCACCGTGCCATCGCTCCCGAATTGTATCCGAATGGTTGGATGAACACTCCACCGACGTGACCTCGCTTCCTTGGCCAGCTAGGTCACCTGACCTCAATCCCATCGAGCACATCTGGGATGCCATCGAGAGAGATGTTCGAGGCTCTGACCCCCCTCCATCAAATCTTCGTGAACTGTGGGAGCTTGTTCAGGGGTCGTGTCTCCTTATGGCTTCCCAACGCTTCCGGTGTCTTGTCGAGTCCATGCCGAGACGAATCGCCACCGTCATCAGGGCGAAAGGTGGTGCTACACGTTACTAAACAGGTACCTCCAATTCAATTGCTCTTCAGTGTATAGATAAAGTAAACTGGAAAAATGAGAGTGTTTCTGTCCGCGAATTGTTCAACCATTTCTAAATGACCTAGTGATATAAAAATTGCTATGCTAATAGGTGTTAACGTCCGTGCACCAAGAAAAGTGTCTGGAAACCAAAAAATGTTAAAGGGTGGATTAGCTTTACTGTTCAAAATACTGATAGATCTTAAGGGGGGATTCTCATATTTTGCACTAAAATTACCGCTTTTTTTTTTTTTTTTTTTTTTTGGAGTGTTGATTGACGAAACTATGCAAATAATTGATTCCAAAGTAGGTACATCTATTTATTATCTTTTCAGGTATTTACAAAACAATTTTTAATAAGTTTCATGAAGAATCAGGCCCGCAAATCCGCCTCGACCATGACACTGCGCAAAGATCCGCGGTCGCTGGTTGGCAGATTTCTCCACCCCAGGTGATCTGAAACAAAAAACTCGAACGGCATTTTACTCTATACACAAGTAGTTGTCGTTTGATGAACCGGAAAAAATATATATACATATTTGAGGAAATGGTGTCTTGTCAAACTCAAATTATCAATTTAGCTCAAAAAATTGACAATGTTTTTTGCTATTAAAAAAAATATACATAACGTATCATGTTTCTGGTTCATCAAACCATAAAAGGATGTTTGCTGAACATGTAGTTTTACATTTGAAGTAAAACTGCATTTGAAGTCGATGGGTCCAATAGATTTTGAAATATCATGCCAATCATTCGTGAAAAAGCTGTTTCGAGAAAAATGCATTTAAAGTTTCGAGTACAGTTTACAGAGGCATATCGAGTACTTACAGTATTTTTCTGCTAATCTGCTATACCAGGGCCATACAGTGTTCCTTCTTCTGCTTCGTAGAACTCGTTTAGAAACATTTTCTCACTTCCACGCCTTCTACGAGCCTCTTTTGTAGCCTCGAATATGCGCATCGACGATCTTTGCAGTCGCTGTTGGTCCCGCGCGTTGAAAAATATCTTCGTTTGCTCGCCAATAACGATTTCTATAGTTGTCATCATTTTCAGAAGGGCGGAAAAGCCTTCACTAAAAATGCCTGTTGCTACATAAGCTGCCATTTCGACGGTTTTTGAGCCACAGTTAAGATGTTTGGGAGCGAACCGCCAAACAGTAGAATTGAAACTTTCGTTGTTTTGAGTGTCACCACCCAAACACCTTTCTAGCAACTCTCTTGATGACAAATCATTGTAAATTGGCTTTAAAGCATTTTCGACATCTTTATGAAGTGGCGATTCGTGATTGAATTCATCCAGAAGTTTCTCTGACCCTTCTGGACAATAATAGATTATAACTTGGCCAATTTTGCGAATTTCCACTTGAAATTTGGTACACATATTCTTAAGACTTAAAATAACAAAATAACGTAAAAAAAAAAAAAAAAAAAAAAAAAAAAGGAAATCGATTTCTTTCACAAAAAAAAAAAAAAAAAAAAAAAAATTAGAATTCCCCCTTAAGGTCCGGATACCTACTAAAAAAGTCCGAAAACCAAAAAAAAAAAAAAAAAATCAAAATCGAAATGGTGGCTTACTGGTCAAAATACTGATACATCTAAAGATAATTATGCCAGAAACGTTGAAATGCTGTAAAACTCCCATGAACTTTCGATTTAAAATTAAGGGGCGCCGAAGCTTGCTACCGTTTTACGTCAAACCGTATACATGGACGTCACGAACTTGTTCTAAATCGTAAAACAGTTGCGGATATTAAATTAGTTTTCTTTCCCTTAATTACTTTTATCTTTCTTTAGTATTATGTTCAAAAAATGATTTTATAGATTCACAGTTCGGAGAACGGGCATGCTACCATATAAAGAAGAACATTATTACTACTATGGCGATCTTCTAGTCTAACTCGGTGTGCTAATTTGTGTTGGAATGGTCAATAACACGAACACGAACACTTGCAAAAAGCTGAAGGCTGTGAACATCAAACGGTGATGAAACGGGTTTGCTTGTGAAAGCTCGGCAGATCTTGTATGCTAATTTTTTCACCTACAAAAATTGGTTTATCTTTTGAAGTCTTTCCCTTATTTGTTTTTAGCACGTCTTTTGTAATAAAAGATCGTGCTTATGTTACCGGTTTGTCCGTCCGTCCTTCCGTCCGTCTGTACCCACGATATCTCTGCAACTATTAGTCCGATTTGAAAAACTCTTTTTGGATTGTGAAGCTTGAAATATGCGAATGATGATCCTTTATCTCGTTTTTTCTTACAATGTACAGTTTTGCCGCTAGAGGGCGTAAATGCAGATGATGTCGAATTCAAAAATACGTTTTATTCCACATATTTGCTTCTAAACATCCGATTGAAAAAATTCTTTTATCTTTCGATTCCATTTATGTCGAATAGTATTTTAGATATAGTTACTTTTTCCAAATTACGCATAGATTTGTCGCTAGGGGGCGTAAATGTAAATTACATTTTCCCCGAAAACTCTTCTTCTAAAACTCTGATTTGAAAAATGTTATCTTCAACGGATACAACTTCTGATGGAAAATCTTTTGCACATAATTTCAAATTTTTGGAAAAGAATACTTTGGCCACCAGGGGGCGTAAGTGTTAATTTTTGTTTCTGATGTATTTGCCCTAAAATCTGAGCTTCTAAAATATCGATTGAAAAAATTCTTTCTTGGACTGATGCCACTCACATCGATAAACCTTTTCGCAATATTTTCTTCTTAAAATATTCCGCAGTTTCTCCGCCAGGGGGCGTATACGAATATCTGATTTTTGTCAATATCTCTACTTCTAGGAGTCCGATTTGAAAAATTCCTTCTCTGTTGGATAGTGTTTTCAGTGGGACATGCTTTTCATATAATTTCAAACTTTTCAAGTGATTCATAGACTTTCCGCTAGGGGGCGTAGAGATAAATTGTGTTTCCTCCTATATCTCTGCTTTTAAATCTCCGATTTGAAAAATTCTTTCTACACCGGATACAGCTCCAGATGGGAAATCGTTTGCACATAATTTCCAATTTTTGTAAAAAAATGGTTTGGCCACCAAGGGCGTAAATCTTAATTTCCGCTTGTGATGTATTTACAGCAAAATATGAGCTTCTAATTTCTCGATGGAAAAAAACGTCGTTTGTAGACCGATACTACTCACGCCGAGAAACCTTTTAGGAGTATTTTCTTCTTAAAATAATGCATGGTTTCTACGCCGGGGGCGTAGATGTATATCTTATATGTGTCAATATCTCTTCTACTTCTAGGGGTCCGATTTGAAAAATTCCTTCTTTGTTGGATAGTGTTTCGAGTGTGACATGTTTTTCATCTAATTTCAAAATTTTCAAGTAATTCATAGACTTTCCCCTAGGGGGCGTAAAGATAAATTGCTTTTTCCTCTATATCACTGCTTCTAAATCTCCGATTTGAAAAATTCTTTCTGCACCGGATACAGCTGCTGGTGGGAAATTCTTTGCACGTAATTTCTAATTTTTGTAAAAACTGGTCTGGCCACCAAGTAGGGTAAGTCTTAATTTCCGCTTCTGATGTATTTGCAGCAAAATATGAGCTTCTAAAATCTCGATTGCAAGAAAATTCATTTGTTGACGGATACTACTCATGTCGACAAACCTTTTAGGAAAATTTTCTTCTTGAAAGAATGCATGGTTTCTACGCCATAGGGCGTAGATGTATACTTTATTTTTGTCAATATCTCTACTTCTAGGAGTCCGATTTGGAAAATTCCTTCTTTGTTGGATAGTGTTTCCAATGCGAAATGTTTTTTTCTTAAAAATTCAAAATTTCCAAGTAAATCATAATCTTTCCGCTAGGGGGCACAAAGGTGAATTGCGTTTTCTTCGTTATTTCTGCTTCTAAAACTCCGATTTGAAAAAATTCTTCCTGTATCGCACACAAGAACTGATGGAGAATATTTTTCACATAATTTCTAATGTTTGGTAAAGAATAGTTTGGCCACCAGGGGACATAAGTGTTAATTTCTGCTTCTGATGTATTTGTAGCAAAATCTGAGCTTGAAAACTCGACTAAATGTTTTTTGTCTTGGACCGATACCGCTCATATGGAAAAACCTTTTGAAAATACTTTCTTCCTAAAATAATGCATGGTTTTCCCACCAGGGTACGTAAAGTCACATGTTATTTTTGTCGATATCTCTGTTTCTAAGTGTCCGATTTGAAAAATTCTTTCTGTGTTGGAGAGCGTTTCCGGTGCGAAGTGTTTCTCATATAAATTCATGTTTTTCTTAACGCACAAATCTGCAACCAGAGGGCGTAAGCTCACGATTCCGTTTACAGCAATATCTGAGGGATTAAACACCCGTTTGAAAAACTTCTTTCTTCCGTCAGATACTATTGTTTTCCATACCGGCTCCATTGACTTTGAATAGCTTTGATAAATTTAGTTTGCGTCAGAACGGATTCAAAAGACGTGCTTATTACACCCGAAAATTCGGTGTCATCTTTCTTGTTAGATTTGACTTCGTTACACAACTTTGGTGTATCTGCAGTATTTTATTTCATGTTTCGTTTCAATTCAAGAATCTGCAAAATTATTAATAAAAATCTGCACAACATGGACGGCATTTGTTCAAAAGACAAAGTTCTTTTGTTATAACAATACGCCTTGATACCCATAGGCGGTTTTTTCTGATGTCCTGTTGTTTTTCATTGATTCTAAAGAAGGTCGAGGTGTAGCGAATGGCATATTTAGAAAGCACGGCTCGCTTCGTGTTTCACCCACGGTCCAGGCGGACGGGCCCTGGTTCTCGAGAACATAGCGTTAATCCCGTTATACACGCTCTTGTTGGGAAAAGGATTATCTCGTTTGGTGGAGACTTCGCAGTCTTATGATATCTAGGCAGCCAAGAAATGTTGACCAGGGGTGACGGAGTCCGAGTGAACCTACCGTGGTTAAACGCGGTTTACTTTGATTAAGGGTAACAACCAATGACGGAAAATTGGACGGGACCACAGTCAATCCCATAGGCTAAAGGAATTTTAGCGCCCCTCCTTACGAGCCCAGGAGTTTGAGAACAAAAATATTAACTTGTTCGAGAGTAAAAAGAGAGGATGATTTTAAGTTAGGAGAGAGAGAAGAAAGAAGAATTAAGTTGGTAGAGACCGAAGAGAGAGGTTAATAGACCTGCGAAAAAAAAAAAAAAAATGGTGGAAAGCGTGGCAAGACCAGCCGAGAGACTGAAGTTATTATTAGTGGAGCGTAGAGTCGAAAAAGACATGCGAACGGAACGTGGCCCCGAAGACGCAGCCAACTACGAAATGACCCATGGAACCAGAATCCAGGACAAGAGAGCTAAATCAAACGTTTCTTCACTTTTCCCTGTACCGTAATTCGTTTTCCGTCATTTCAATAATAGGTGGAGTGGGATTTCATCATTTCAAGTAGTGTCGAATTCCAGTTAGTTAGTTGGTTTGGTATCCTTTGTAGGAATTATAACATAGAACTAAAAGTAACGGAATCTAGCAAAAATTCGTGATTAGGGATAAACAATTGATAGGAGAATAAAAGTAATGTTAGGTAGTGCAGGGTTTTGATTGCTTATTAAAGAAAGGATGGAAAATGGAGTTTGCATGTAACTTTTATGTGATGGAATGTATGGCCTTTTGTATCTTGTTGATTAATAATTGTGAACTGAGAACTGTAGAAATCAATTTTAAAGTTAAGAAATCTGGGAAGATGTCTAAGTTTAGAAATCTGAAAATACATACACAGCGGTTGCTGCGGTTTTTTTTTTAGTTTTTTTTTTTTGTTTTTTAGTTTTTGCCAACCCATTCACCAAATTAATTTTTTTTTTCGCAAAATGAAATCTGAAGTCACCAATTTTTTTTCACTCTCCATTGGAAATATAAAAACCATAAAGTGTTCTATAGTACAAAAACAATAGCTTATTATAGATTCTTTGCAATTAAGCAGCAAAATATTATGTTATCGATCCCGAATCCTAACAGTAAAAATGGTATAGACACTTATTTTTAATTCATTACTACCTATGACATTTCTAAGCAAAGAATTATTGACAGGATAAATTTCAAATTAATTGAAAAATTGGATATAACATTTATTCTCTGGTTCGGTTCCAAAAGAGCCAGTGTATAAAAAAAGTACTTATGTTGTTAAAAAATTGCATTTTATTACTTATATAACTTTCATCTAATAATTATTTTCATATAAATCGTGCAACTTTGGTTGATGGTTCACATTGAAATATAAGAAATCCATAAATATGATCGCATTTAAAAGATTCTATATTAATTTTTAAAATATCCTTGGCATTGCCGAGGGAAAATGTGACATGACGTCCGAGAAAAAACAATCTTTTTTAAAGACTATTTGTGTTCGGATGTCATTAAAAAAGGTCATCATCATCATCATTGTCAACCATTATCAATCCACTGCTGGACGAAGGTCTCCCCAAGTTTCCTCCACAACGGTCTGTCTTGTGCCAGTCTCCTCCATGTCACCCCTGCATACTTTCGAATTTCATCCACCCATCTCCCATGTGGTCTTCTTCTGGGTCTTTTCCTGTCCCTTGGAATCCAATCTAAAATTTCGGCTGTCCATCGATGATCTGTCCTTCTGGCAGTATGTCCAGCCCATTGCCATTTCAGGGATTTAACTCTGATCATGATGTCTTCCACTCTTGTCATTTTTCGGATCCACGAGTTCCTCTTCTTATCTCTCCTGGTTACACCAAGTATGCACCTCTCCATGCTGCTTTGAGTTGTCTGCAGCCTTTGTATGTCTCTTTTAGTTAAGGTCCACGTCTCTGCACCATACGTAAGCACTGGAAGGATGCATTGATCAAACACTTTTCTTTTAAGACATAATGGCATACTGCTCTTGAAAATTATGCTGTTTCTTCCAAAAGCTCTCCAGGAAAGTTTTGTACGCCGATTAATTTCTTCATCAATGTGACCCTCACTTGATATCTGCTGTCCAAGATAAACGTACGTGTCTGTTATCTCCAGCTTTTCTCCATCAATCGATAAATCTTCATTTCTTGTAAAAGCATTGAACATCACTTTTGTCTTCTGAAAGTTCATTTTTAATCCCACTTCTTTACTCTTGTCAGCAAGTTCCTGGATCATACTCTGCAGCTCTGATGGGCTAGTTGCAAAAATGACTACGTCATCAGCAAAACGAAGGTGGGTTAGATAATCTCCATTAATCTTTATCCCCTTGTTTTCCCAGCTCAGTGACTGAAAAACACCCTCCAATGTGGCATTAAAGAGCTTCGGAGATATGGTGTCACCTTGTCTCACTCCCTTTCCAATTTTTATGTGTGTTGTATTTTCAAACAGCCTAATCTTTGCACTTGCATTTTCATAGATGTTATTAATAATATTAACGTATGCATAGGTATTCCCCAATATTTTCCCCAAAAACTTTATCTACAGCCAAAACGATTTTTTTTTTCGCAAATTGCGAAGAATGAGATCAGCAATAATAATAATAATAATAACTAAACCTCACTAAAAATCGCCAGCACCAGCCGACAGCAATAGAAAAGCTGACCATTGGACGGGCAGAAGGAGGACGAGGAATGATTGATCTCCTGGAACATTGAGACAAAGAAATCAGTAGCCTCAGAAGGTGTCGTGGCGTTAGCGGACGGGTAGGAAATCCTGGCATTAGCGGACGGAAATGCAATGAGTAAGAAACACCCACACCTACCCAGACACAGGACGAATAACGGCGTAGAGGGTTGGATTTCCAAATTAATTATGATTGCAAGCCAAAATAAACCAATTGTGCAGTTGCTAGTGTACATTTTAAAGCAAGAAGCAACGAGTGTTTCACAGAGTTTGAAAGTTATAGATTTGGGACAAGTAGGAGAAAAAACCGGGGGGGGGGTAAGTATCCCCCCCCCCCGTTTTTTCTCCTACTTGTCCCAGTTGGGGTTCGACTCCCGGTGGCGGCCAATGAGAATTTTTCCGTGACTCACTTATAAACGTGGAAAGAGCGAAGATCTTTGTTTGATGTTCCTGGTCCACGTTAAGTGTCTGTATTACAAAAGAAATAAAAAATATGAATATGAAGAAAAGAACAAAAAAGATGAAGAAATAAAATAAAAAAAGAATATAAAAAAATAGGAAAAACATGCAAGAAATGCAAAAAAAGAAAAAAAAAGAAAAAAAAATTTAAACCGCCAAACTCATCACAATCTGGTTCTGGGAAGGGGTGGGTGTTTCTAACCGTCCGCTAATGCCACAATTTCATACCCTAATTAATACTTCCAGAACGAGATTGTGATGACGTTGGCGGTTTAAAAGTTTTTTTTTTTGTTTTTTTTGCGCTTCTTGTATTTTTTTTTTTTCATATTTTTTTTTGTATTTTTTATTTTCCTCGTATTTTTTCATTTAAATTTTTTTATATATGCAACTAATTGGCAGATTAAAAAAAGAAATATCATATTTCTAATGCGTTTCGGCAACGTAGCTTAAAGCTTTCATGGCCGCCCCGGTGGCGCAGTGGTCTAAGGCGCTGGCCTCTGATCATTCGTCCGTAAGGGGTCCGGGTTCGAATCCCGTTCAGGCATGGATGTTGTGTTTGTCTTACGGTACTGACTCTCTCCCTTCCCTGGAACCAGTGACCCTAAATTAGGGACGGGCGACTGCTTATAGCCCATTGAATTGCTCACGGTGGTCGTTAAACCTCCAATAAAAAAAAAAAAAGCTTTCATGCATTTTTCCAGGTCATTTGAGCGCTGGAACTCCGTAATAATATTTTCGATTCTTCTGTCCAGCTCAGTGTGTTCCCCCCCTTTTTTTCTCCCACTTGTCTCAATTCTTTAGCTTTCAAACTATGTGAAACAGTGGTTGTATCTTGCTTTAAAATGTTCACTAGCAACTGCACATTTGGTTGTTTTTGGCTTACAATCTTATTTAGTTTTGAATTCCAACTCTCTATGTCCTTATTAGTCCTGTGTCTCTGTCTGTAAACATTCCACATTTTGATGGACATATTTGTGTTCTCCAGCCACTGCTCAACGAAATAGTCAAGAAATTTGGATAATTTTTCCTTTTTTTGAGATTTGACCATAATATGTAACCACGCATCTTCTATTACTTCCACAGGTAGATAAGCCAGGACTGCGCACATCTTACATATAGTTCGGATTTCTTCATTTTCTTTATATTGGACTACCAGTTCTATCTCCTGAATTTTCCTCCACAAACATTGTGAAAAATGAAAATTACATCCAGATATTGCAGCTTCTGGAAACGCCGTTCTCGATGCGTTAACAACCGCTGCTTCGAATCCCATCTTTATTAGCTTTGGATCCCATTCTGGGCACAAAGTCTTCAAATTATGCAATAATATTTTATGTTTCCTCTGTTATATCTGGCAATAATGCGAAAATAGCAGGGTGGATATTTGTTTCCGACAATGTACTTACACAGTCACTGTGGATGATAAATAATTGGGCGAATTGCATTGGACAACTCTTGAAAGTTCCGTCAAAAAAAAAAAAAAAAACGTTTTCGCCATTCATCAAAAGATTTTCCCCATTTTCACCAGCAAATACAAGAATTCGTTTGCCGTAAGCGAATGTAATATCCAATCGTAGAAAGCTCTGGCCATTTGAAAGACGAAGCGCACATTCGGGGAAGTTCATCTCCATACTACTTCCTGGATTTTGTGTCGTTCCTAAAATTTCTCTTCTTTTTCTGCACAACGTTGTTTTTAAGTTTCCATAGCTTGGTGTTTCAGAAACTAAGTCGTAGCCTTTATCATAAATATTAGTAAATTCTTCTCGAAAAAGTTTACAAACAGGGATAGATGTACAACTCTTTTTTTGCAGCTTTGTATCGTCTTCTTCACTTCTATTGCAGCTACATTTGGAACGCACGTATGATTCGCTCTGCATAAAACTTCATGTCGGAAATTTATTTTTAGGCTTCCTTTGCACTTTTTTTTTTTTTTTTTGTCTTTTACACACACCCAACTAATTGTCGTTTTATTCTTCCTATGAATTCGATGCTCATAACCATCTATAACTAAGCAGGGATTTTCTCTCGGAGTAAATAATATCTCAGCCATAGTTATGCGAAAAGGAAACGGTAGAAAAAAGCACGAAACAGAAGAAAACACCTCAAGTAGTAATGAAAGTACTGGAGTAATCGTTTGCAAGGGAACGTAGGCTTGTCAAACAAAGAAGCCAGGTGATTTGGAATTTTCTCATTTCCTATTGGTCAAGTGGGGAATCTGTACAGATGTGAACGGTGAGAAGGGAAGGCAGTTCTGGGAAGGGGCGGGTGTTTCTTACTCATTGCATTTCCGTCCGCTAATGCCACGATTTTATACCCGTCCGCTAACGCCACAGAATCGCCTCAGAAAATATTTCCATCAGAGCAAGGGACCCCTTCATCAAGCGATAAACCAGAGTGACAAGAAGTACACAGCCCTAGAATTCTCTACTCAGAGCATCGAGATTGTTACGAGGGAGACAAAAGAAGAAGCTTGGAGCAAGAAAGTCCTACACGGAAAGCACTACAACGATCTGCAATCGGACCATGTGGATAAGACTGCCTCCGATGCATGGCTAACAAACGGATCACTCTTCCCCGAGACCGAAGGGTTCCTGATGGCTATACAAGAGCAAGTTGTAAACACCAGAAACTATCGGAAGCATATCCTGAAGGACACGTCAAATCGGAAAGTCTGGCTAATTGATATAGCGCTCCCTGGAGATGCCAGAGTCAATGAAAAAGAATTGGGAAAAATGACTAAATATAGAGACCTGGCCATAGAAGTTACCCGGTTATGGACTAAACACACAACGGTAGTCCCCATTGTCATCGGGGCACTAGGGACAATGTCAAAAAATTTTATGAATCATTTTGACAAATTGCAGCCTTCTGATATGCCACCTACAGAACTGCAGAAGACAGCTTTACTTGGGACATCATATATTTTACGCCGATTCTTGACTGATACCTAGGTCTCCGGGGGAAACTCGTATCAGTTCAACAATACCAGTCAATGATAATTGGCTGTTTATTTTGTTTGTCAGAGACTGTGATTCATATATTTCGAATAAAGAAAATAATAATAATAATAATAATAATAAATAAATTAAACCCTGATATTTAATTAATAATAATATTAATAAATTAAACCCTGATATTTAAAATAATAATAATAATATAATAAATTAAACCCTGATATTTAAATAATAATAATAATAATAATATTAATAAATTAAACCCTGATATTTAAAATAATAATAATAATAATAATAATAATAATATAATAAATTAAACCCTGATATTTAAATAATAATAATATTAATAATAAATTAAACCCTGATATTTAAATAATAATAATAATAATAATAATAATAATAATAAATTAAATCCTGATATTTAATTAATAATAATATTAATAAATTAAACCCTGATATTTAAATAATAATAATAATAATAATAATAATAATAATAATAATAAATTAATACCCTGATATTTAATAATAATAATAATAATAATAAATTAAATCCTGATATTTAATTAATAATAATAATAATAATAATAATAATAATAATAATAATAATAATAATAATAATAATAATAATAATAATAATAATAATAATAATAATAATAATAATAAATTAAACCCTGATATTTAAATAATAATAATAATAATAATAATAATAATAATAATAATAATAAAAAATTACACCCTGATATTTAAAATAATGATAATAATAATAATAATAATATGGAGACGTACATTTCTGAAGCAACTTTTGGTAATTTACGTACCGCAATTTCTAAGAAATTGTGTCTGCATTAAAATGCGAGAATACGCTAAACCATCCTTAATCATGGTGGTTCTGTTATTTTATGTGAATGGTGAAAGGCTGGTCCAGCCTTCCTGTCAAATTTCCTGATGTTTCTGACATACCAAATTAAGCTTAATTGTGCGAGAACACAGGGCACTGCAAAACGACGGTACAGTTTTCTAAAACTTGTCGGCATTTCTAAAAATTGCGTGGTTCCGTTTAACATACAAGCGTGACAGTGCTTTCCTTGCTATACCGAGGAAATAGATTTCACGATTTCCAAATTACGTTGATGCGAGATAGAACGGGGAATTCCTCTTTGCAGAATCACGGTTCTTGCGTTAAACGATCCTGAAACCTTTCCACTCCCCGTAACACCCTCTCTCTCTCTCTCTCTCTCGTCCCGAACGCGTGATGAGCTTTTCCAGAGAACATTATCACCTGCTAAGGGCAGGTGCCCCTCGAGCACGATAACCGAAGAATTCGAGCAGAGTAGAGTGACTGACGTGCGATGAAGGCGACTGGGTGCCGTATTCGCATTTGCTAGCAGCTGCCGATCGCAAAGAAGCTTCCAGGTGAGTCAGTCACTACATTTGTAAAGGATTCTTGACTGGTTTACATTGTCTGCCAAGGAGAATAGAGGGCTTCAGCCGCAGTAGTCTTGAGATGCTAGTTCGCGAAACAGATCCAGTCTACACGCAGGACCAAGGAGACGCGAAAGGTCAAGGTCAGTGACCTGTGCGACCCCGTCAGTGATGGAGCGTTTTGCTTTGCCACAGGGTATGTAGACGGAAGAGGCGGGATGGGACGGGATCCGCGCGACATAAATCTCGAAATACGGGAGAGCTGAGATCTTGGAAGGTTGTTGACTTCGCAGAGATCACATTTCGCAATGTACTTAATTACGTGGGGCGTAAAACAGATAAGAACTAATATGGAAGAAGACTGAGGACGAATTGGAAACGAAGGTTGAAGTGAAAATTGGATTTGCTCTGGCGAATACTTGTCGTTTTTTTAAATTTGCTGTATTCATTGCAACGTAAACTTAGCGGCACGGATGATAAATATCACCAGTCTCAGTATTGCATTTGAATTATTATTTAGAATGTAAGCTCAACTGAAATTCTTGTTCATTTTTAACGAGAAGCAGTTTTATTTAGCAGTTGCAACACTTTTAGTGATGATTTCCCCCCCCCCCTACAGAATCGTTTTTAAAATATGACAAATAGTTCCTCGCTTCCCCCTCCCACGCTATCCACCAACATGTGCCTATTTTTGATAAGGGACCAAACAAAATTTTTTTCTTTTTTTTTTTATCTATATGCAAAACATTTAGTGGCCACCTGCAAGTTTTACTCATTCGTGCAGGTTTCATTCTCGTTGCTTTTATTTCGGTTGAAACTGAACAAATTTAACACATACCTTCCGTTCAACTAAAGAAGAACCACGGGTGTGACTGCCATCTTCTCCAGAGGGTAGTTACAGACGATGGTTTGGAAAGTTTGACTCCTTTTTGCTACTCTACGGGATACCAGACTTAGGTAACAAAGAGTGCAGGTGCGATTAAAAATAACCAACACCCGAAAAAAACAAAGTGTGATTAGTATGAAATATTACTAAATTAATTTAATACACTCACTAACTCTGTGAGTAAACATAAAAAAAACCTAGCACGCAGTGCTTTAAAACTCGAACACTCAACGCTAACGCCGAAGTAAACAATATGGAAAAATCTCAAACGCAGGAGCAGTGAACAAACACGACCGACCACTGTTGTAGCTGCTGGTGATTTGTCGCACTGTTGCTCTGCGGTCGCTGTGAACAATGCGCGACAATCTCCGCTCCCCTCTGGCATCAATGAGCTGCTGACGACATACGGCTGGACGACTGTTCGTCGTTTGACCATATGTGCACCACTTTTGATATGTACTCACTACAGCAGCACGTGAACAACCCACAAGTGAGCCGTTTCTGAGATCGTGGTTCCGAGGTGCCGTGTCATCACAATTTGTCCTTTATCAAACTCCGACAAATCGGCAGCTTTTCCCATTCTGACTCCGAACACTATACTAACCGAAAGCCGGTCCTCGGGTTGTATATATATTGTTCTGTGAACAGTCAGAGGCGTCTATAGAAAGTTATAAGCTGTCGCCCGTCCCTGATTTTGGGTCACTGGTGGCAGGGAAAGGAAAGAACCAGTGCTGTAGGATTTCAAACACAACATCCATGCCTTACTGGGATTCGAACCCGGATCCCATTTCGAACGAATGGTCAGATGCCAGCGCTTAGACCACTGAGCCACCAGGACGGCCAAACTAAAAGTTGATGAAAAATAGATAAAACAAGAAAGATGGCACCGAATTTTCGGGTGTAATAAGCACGTCTTTTAAATCAGTTCTGATGTAAATTAAATTTATCAAAGCTATTAAAAGTGAATGGAGCCGGCATGGAAAACAATAGTATCTGACGGAAGAAAGAAATTTTTTAATCGGATTTTTAATCCCTAAGAGATTGCTGTAAAAGGAATCGTAAGCTTACGCCCTCTGGTTGCAGACTGGTGTGTTAAGAAAAACATGTATTTATATGAGAAACATTTCGCACCGGAAACGATCTCCAACACAGAAAGAATTTTTGAAATCGGACTCTTAGAAACAGAGATATCGACAAAAAATAAAATGTGACTTTACGTTCCGTGGTGGGAAAAACATGCATTACTTCAGGAAGAAAGTATTTTCAACAGGATTTTCCATATCAGCGGAATCGGTCAAAAAAAAAAAAATAAAAACTTAGTCGAGTTTTCAGGAGCCCAGAGTTTGCGACAAATACGTCAGAAGCAGAAATTAACACTTATGCCCCCTGGCGGCCAAACCATTCTTTACCAAACATTAGAAATTAAGTGAAAAATATTTTCCATCAGGTCTTGTATGCAATACAGGAATAATTTTTCAAATCGGAGTTTTAGAAGCAGAAATAGCGCAGAAAACGCAATTTACCTTTGTGCCCCCTAGCGAAAAGATTATTATGCCGCCCCGGTGGCGCAGTGGTCTAAGGCGCTGGCCTCTGATCATTCGTCCGTGAGGGGTCCGGGTTGGAATCCCGGTGAGGCATGGATGTTGTGTTTGTCTTACGGCACTGGCTCTCTCCCTTCCCTGGAACCAGTGATCCTAAATTAGGGACGGGCGACTGCTTATAGCCCATTGAGTTGCTCACAGTGGTCGTTAAACCCCCAATCAAAAAAAAAAAAAAAAAAAGATTATGATTTACTTGAAAATTGTGAATTTATAGGAAAAACATTTGGCATTGGAAACACTATCCAACAAAGAAGGAATTTTTCAAATCGGTCTCCTAGAAATAGTGACATTGACAAAAATAAGATATGCATCTACGCCGCCTGGCGTAGAAACCATGCATTATTTTAAGAAGAAAATGTTCCTAAAGCGTTTGTCGACATCAGTAGTATCGGTCAACAAACGACTTTTTTTTCAGTCGAGATTTTGGAAGCTCATATTTTGCTGCAAACACATCAGAAACGGAAATTAAGGTTTAAGTAAAAAATGGTTTGGCCCCTGGCGGCCAAACCATTTTTTTCACAAAAATTAGAAATTATGTTCAAATGATTTCTCATCAGGAGCTGTATCCAGCGCAGAAAGATTTTTTCAAAGCGGAGATTTAGAAACAGAGATATAGGGGGAAACGCAATTTACCTCTACGCCCCTAGCGGAAAGTCTATGAATTACTTGAAAATTTTGAAATTATATGAAAAACGTGGCACACTGAAAACACTATCCTACAAAGGAGGAATTTTTCAAATCGGACTCCTAGAAGTAGAGATATTGACAAAAATAAGATCTACATCTACGCCCCCTGGCGGAGAAACTGTGGAATATTTTAAGAAGAAAATATTCCACAAAGGTTTATCGATGTGAGTGGCATCATTCCACGAAAGAATTTTTTCAATCGATATTTTAGAAGCTCAGATTTTATGGCAAATACATCAGAAGCGAAAATGAACGCTTATGCCCCCTGGTGGCTAAAGTATTCTTTACCCAAAATTTTAAATTACGTGCAAAAGATTTTCCATCACGAGATGCCTCCGCTGAAGCAAACATTTTTCAAATCGAAATTTTAGAAGAAGAGTTATCGGAAAAAATGTAATTTACTTTTACGCCCCCTAGCGGAAAAGGTATGCGTAATTTGAATAAGTAACTATATCTAAAATACTCTTCGGCATAAATGGAATCGAACGATAAAAGAATTTTTTCAATTGGATGTTTAGAAGCAAATATGTGGAATAAAACGTATTTTTGAATTCGACATCATCTGCATTTACGCCCTCTAGTGGCGAAATTGTACATCGTAAAAATAAACGAGATAAAGGATCATCATTCGCATATTTCAAGCTTCCGAATGCAAAAAGAATTTATCAAATCGGACTAATAGTTGCAGAGATATCGTGGGTACAGACGGACGGACAAACTGGTAACATAAGCACGATCTTTTTTTACAAAAGACATGCTAAAGATTACACATTTTTTCTAACGTAAGTTGCTGCATTTTTATTAAATTAACGTATTTTATTTTTTTATTTAAGTCGCATTTTAACAAACAAACAAACAAACAAACAAAAAAAATAAGGAATGGAGCTCTTTTGGGTGGGCAAGTCTCATTGCCCCCCACCCCATCTATAAATACGACCCTTTATCGAGTTATATACAAGCAGTCGAGGCTGTTTCAGAAAAGTTATTTGTTTCGTAGGCGCTAGTGTCTTGATGTTCTCACCCCTTCCCAAGCCCCTGCTGTTTAACGAAATTGTTTTGTTCAGCGAGCCTGCAGCTGCTCGTCGTCCATTTTTATGGCTATCAAATTGAATGTATCCGAACAGCTAGGTTCTTGGACGGGGCAATGGGTCTGTGGTGTTCTATAACAAGTTGATTCCTGCGGGCGAGGACGGCATTTTTTGTTAGGGGGGGGGGGGGGTCGCTATGGTCTATGGTACATTTGCACCGGTGAGTCGGTTGTTTCCTGGAAATGAAAGATGATGCTTAGTGCGGAAGAGTGGGAAAAAATGTCTTGACGGGAAGGCACATGGGAGACGGAAAAGATTTCGAAGCAGGTGATTCGGTAGGAATTTCGCCCGAGGTATGAGGAGAAAGTAAGGGTTTTTTTCATCCAGAGCTCGGGCAGTTGAAGGGGGTAGGGACCAACCGTTAAGAGGGAAAAAATTAGAGCTTGAGACCGTGTTCTAAATAAATCTAAATGATGTTAAATAAATGCTCATTTAGAATGTATTGGTTACCTTTTTCTCACTTTTCCCAACATTTTCTCTCGTTAAACCCACGAAAAATACACTCATCGTCAAAAAAATAGTTGCACTAAGAAGAAAACAACCGACAGGAATGAAACTTGGTGGGTAGGTTTGACATCGTGAGACATACAAATGATTCAAGTAACAGGCTCGGCTGCGCATATGACGCCAGCAAGGAGGGGTAGTAGCGCTGTGCCCGACTGGCTATATAAGATCGTCCTGTAGCGCGTGCTTGCCATTCTGACTCGTGCTGTTGTGTTGGTTGCATCCTTTGCAAGTGAATTATGCCTCGGAGAAAAGTTTGGAAACGATTCGAGCAGTTGCAGAAACTCGAGAAGGGTCGCTGTTGGCGGCAGTGGATAGAACAAGGCACGCAGCAGCGACAGGAAGAGTCTCGGGGACCTAGACGAATGACGGAGAGTACCGACGGGTTGTCCAACATACGTGGAGTGACCCAACAGCCACGATTGTGGATATTCAGCGAGCAGTGGCTCCCACCATGCGTCGTCCGATTAGTTCCAGCATCATTGGCAGACGGCTGCACGATGATGTAGGACTACACGCACGCAGACCGTTACGACGACTTCCCTTAACACCATTGCATCGTTACCAAAGACTGCAATGGTGTCCTGCCAGACTCTCAAGAAGCCACTCAGAATGGCGGTGATCTTCAGTGACGAGTCCCGCTTTTGTCTTGGATGAGACGACCAACGAATCCATGTGTGGAGGCACCATGATCAGCGCCAAGATGAACGGTTTGTTGTTGAGCGTCGCACATCCAGAAGGCTTGGTGTCATATGGTGTGGGGTGCAGTTGTCTAAGATGCCAGATCACCTTCATTACAAGTACTTTATCAGCCTAATGTTACGTTAATGAGGTCCTGCAACCAGTGGCCCTACCTTTTCTGAACGCTCACTACAGTGCGATTTTCCAACAGGACAATGCTCGTTCGCATACTGCTTCCGTCTCGAGAGCTTGCCTTCAAGGCTCTGACACTCTGCCATGGCCAGCCACATCGCCAGACCTATCGCTGATTGAAAGCGTGTGGGATTCTATTGGACACGGCATCCACACTCCACCCCTACCGCACAATCTGCAGGAACTGCGTGAGAAGATTCAAGCTTCATGGGATGGCTTATCGCAGGGCACCATTAGGAACCTGTACAACTCCATGCCGAGACGTCTGGCATGGTGTGTGAGCAAACATGGCCGCCCGACGCCATTACTCAAGAGACACTACTTATTGGCGTGCAGCTGAATAAATATTTTGCCTATATCAGGCTCAATGTTCAATCATTTATTGTTCCTTGTAACCTTTACCTTCCTCCCGAATAGCATTGCAATCCGACACGTCCTCCTGGGTGCAACAATTTTTTTTTTTTTTTTTTTGACAATGAGTGTAATTTAAGGAATAAACATAGCAGCATGACAGTTATTTCCTACTTCCCCGTAACTGGGTTCCAGAAGGGGAGGGAAAGATTATGCGGGGTGGCTTGGTGTTTAACTGCAAACAAACGTTCTCCACGAATACAAATGCAAGTCTTTCTTTGGTTTTTTAGCCCTGTTTCTTAATTTATTTCATTATTGAATAATTTCTCCATAAACAGACAAATACAATATAAAATATGAAAATCAAGGGAGTGAAAGAAACTAAACTCTCTGAAATATTATAAAAAAGGTCATCATATTTGAGTTGACTTGATTATGGTTGAGTTGCAGGCTCCATATTTTGTTGGAAAAAAACTCTGAGTGATGACATTAACTTCATTGCTCCAGAAAAGATGGATAAGCTATTAAATTTTTGAGCTTACCGATCTAGTCCCTTTCCGTGAATCCGCGTCAATACATAATATCATCGAGGAGTTATTGACGGCGTTTTTGACTTTTTGTACACCTCTCTTTCGGTTCCACTTTTTCTACACCTCTTTTTCGGTCCCACTTTTTCTACACAACTTCTTCAGTTCAACTCTTTCCACACAACTTCTTCAGTTTCCCTCTTTCTACGCCTCTTCTTCGGTTCCATTCTTTCTATATACACCTCTTCTTCGGTTCCACTCTTTCTGCATCTTTAATCACGCATTCTCTTTCTCTGGTGCTTGGCGGTAGTCCGTCCTTACTGTGGTCAACAACCAAATCCTCTTCCTTTCCAACACAAAAATCAAGAGCCTTCACATTCACGCAAAGATACTAGTTTTATCCCAGGTACATGCACCATAAATCCACTCCTACTCACTCCAAAGCAATGAATCGAAAAAAACAACTCGAACCTTCTTTTTCTCTGTTGCGTAAGCATTTTCTTTTTCCAATACCTAGAGGTATACACATTTAATTGCAGGCAATTAACTTTACATGGAAGTTTCTTAACAGCAGTTAGCGTCTCATAGTCTGTTAGCAAGTGTCAGTGTTTTAAATTTCTGCGCAACTACGCATCTACCTCAGCCTCTGTTCTTTCTTTTCTTTCTTTTTCCTTGTGTGTGTGTGTGTGTGTGGGGGGGGGGTTACTTTCTTCCATAATTTATATTTCTCTGAAAAATGAAAAATGGGGGGCCCGTAACAACAATAAGCCCAGTAACTGATGAATGAGAATCATTGGCCCAAGTGATCCTACTCGTTCGCCCCAAGAAGTAACTTCTTTTGAGTTACCTATCGCTCGAGCGGTATCATTACACTTTTGTTTTAAAAAAAAATTCAATAGAAAATAAAGTATTTATGCTTATAATGAAATGCAAGAGCAATTCTCATTAACTACCAAAAATAAAAGTTCAAAGAATTTACATCAATGTTCATCTTCCAGAAGGGTGGATAGCTCAATCTCCAGCCACATGCTAGCTGCATCCTTGAGTACCGGAAGAGTATCAAAAAACTTCTGTACATGGACAATGGCGTACCTAGATCCAAGTTTTAACAGAATTTTCATTATTAAACAATGACTTAATTGGATGAGAAATATGTCCATTAAAGCCCCTATAATTGCTTCTTTGGGGACCGTCGGAGGGTCTAACCCACTTTAACTCTGCCGTTGTATAAAAATGTGTAAGAATTTCGAGGCAGGAGACCCACCAACCCCACCATGTGTTTATGCGAAGGATTCACGAAAGCTGGTTTCATTCACGACATCCAAGATGGAGGGAAATATGCAATAGACTGGTGCTGAAAAGGCGGCTTTTTAATTTGGCCTCTCAAGCCCTTGCGAAATTGTTCTAAAAGTAATGGCTGATTGGTTTTTATAAACATGGCAGCAATTGAGTGAGTTTATGTATTTTCTAAGTTAAACAAAACAGCACTTTCTTAGATTTTTCGTATTAGCATTTCACGAGTAAGAGCTATTAAACCGTGGATGCAAAGATAAAACAAAGAGTTCTCATCTGTAGAAATCTCCAACCCAGTTCAGGACTAAATATTGTAAATACGTTATAATATTCACGTTCATTCGTGAAGTTTATTTGTTTGCGCCATTTCCAGAACAACCCGTGGGACAAGCATGATGGCTAGACGGGTGGCGCCAAATAGATAAGGATTAACAATCTTTGCGGACAGATGAACAGTGTTAGGTTCACAATAGCAATAGCGATGAACGCTAATGCATATTTTCTAATATATTTTACTAATGTGACTGCAGATGTTTATCGTTCGATGTCGGTGAATGGGGAATCCGGGTATGTTCGACTGTTACTGCGTAGTTTGACGATAACTCCGTATCGTGTGTGGACTGGCCGGCACGGAACCCTTATCTTAATCCCATAGAGCACCTATGAAATGAATTAGAGCGCCGCATAAGAAGTTTGCGACCAAGGCCTACTACTAAGCAAGAGTTAGCGGCAGCATTATGTACTGAATGGAAGCGCAAACCTATGGCTGTGTTCCAAAACCTTGTCGAAAGCATGTCTCGAAGGGTCAGTTTTCACACAGTATTTATTAGAAGAAAGATACAGGAGATGTGCTTGAATAAATCATCTCAAATGATGTATGACAAAAGAAAATATTTACAGGTGCTTGTAGCTTACGCTACTGCTTATTTACACGGTTCTGTACATTGATGATAGTAAAAAAACAGTTAATTACACTCGAGTGTCAGGTGAGGCAACAAAAGTCTCTGACAAAGCAAAGAATAGGAACAATTCAGCTAGAAGAGCGTTATACAATATTAATTTTGCACAGTATTGAAGCAAGGAATAATACAGAATTCGAGCTTGCAGACATAGATTCAAAAGACAGGTGATGAGAAATTAACAGAATGTGCAGCTTGCGCTACGTTAATTACAGGATTCGGTGCAACGTTTGCATGACAACAGTTAAGTGCAGTAGAAATCTGGCGAGGCAATATGAATCTCTGGTAATACAGAGAGTAAAATCAATCCAGAATGATGAGCACTATAGAGTATAAATTTTACACAATATTGATGAAAAAAAAAAAAGTTCTGACCGAAAGGTGATACATTGTGGGTGACCTGGAAAACCAGGAGGTTGCAGGTGATCAAGGGACAAACATGAAATCGAAAGTTCGAAAGACAGATGATGAAAAATTTACAGATGAATGTGGCTCGCGGTACTACATGTTACATACAACGGTGATATGAAAAATAGTTATATACAATAATTTTCCTGAGAATACAAAAGAAAAAATAATCTCTGAAAATACAGAGAGAAGACACAACTCATCACAGTGAGTATTGGAGAACACAAATTTACACAGCTGAAAAGTAAAATTACACTGTTGAATCAGGAATTGAAGATAAGAATATACTGTAAAAACCACAAAGTTTACAGATGTCTGCGGTTCGTGAAACGACCTATATACATGATTCTGTACAATGAGAAGTTACAATTTATATATATTGATTTGTCAGAGGTGGTAAAGAAATAGTCTCTGACATCGCAGAGAGAATACATAATTCAGCAAGATGAGTAATGAAAAACAAAAAAATTTACACATGAGTTATACACGAAATGATACATGTGAAGAGGATGAGAACAGAGTCTTAAAAAAAGCGTGAAAAGAAATTGACAATTATAAGTAGCTCATGCTTCGAACAATTCATAGGATTCTATACAATAATTGATCTACTAAAAGTTATGTACAATAGTGAGACAAACAAAAAAATTCTGATAAAATAGAGAGTACAAATAATATAGTGCAGTGAATGTTAAGGAACAAGATTGCACTCAGTTGCGAAGCAAAAAAAAAAAAAAAAAAAACAGGAAATGTGTATAGAAAAATCGTCTCAAAATGACATATGAAAAGAAGATTTACAGGTGCTTGTAGCTGACGCAACGACCTATTCACAAAGCTCAATATAGTGGTGAGAGAATACAGTTTATGTATGATAATTTGTCGGAAAAGACAAAAAATAGTCTCTGATGAAGCAGAGATTGAAGACAAATCAGCATGGCAAAAATTGTATCTATCAGGAGGTAGGTGAAACAAAAGTTCCGACTGTAAGGTGAAGCGTTGTGGGCGACCCTGCAAACCAAGTGGTTGCTGGTGACCAAGTTGATAGGAACTGTGGTTCACTGCAGCGTGCAACTGCAGTGGTAAGTTCTAGTCGAAGGCGGGAGAGTAGGCGATTACGAAAATGACAAAGTAACGCAGTACTGACTTTTATTTATGTCAGTAGAAGCTTCGGGGGGACGCTGAAGATGATACACGTGAATTATATGTTTTACAAGCACGAAGATGTAGGAGCAGACTGCCGGAAGGTGAATAGGGCGAGAAGAGTTCAGAAGTAGTGTTCGGTAGGCGCTGAAGGTGAGGACGGTCTCACAGGATCGTTGTGCTAGCGTGAAAGCGAGATGGAGTATTGGCAATAATACTGTGCAATTCATGAAGACATGCTGAACGTCAGCCTCTCGCCACAATACGGACAGGAGGGTGAAGATAAAATGGTCATGCGATGTAAAATCGACGGCACAGGGAGGCGGTTGTGTAAGAAAAGCCAATGTGAATTGACTTCAAGGGGTGCTGAAAGTGGGGAAAGCGCAGCGGACCACACTGCGGAGGTAGAAGAAAAGTGGAATACCAGAAATGGGAAGAGGTGCGGAAGAGCGAGAGAGAAAACGGTAGAGATCAGCTGTTGAGAAAGAGACAAGAGGAAGAGGTGGACCAATGGACGACAGAAAAAATGGGAGAAGGAGAGAGGCAGAGTGAACAGAAATGAGGCCTGAGGGAGTAGCAAGCTCAGGGAACAGGGAGATTATAGTAGAAATAAGAGAGTTGTGAACAAAGTGAGCGTTGGCATTGAAACGGAGAGCAGAGGGTAGAGAAGAGAAGGGGAGCCAGGAAAGATCGGTGTTAACAAGATCGCTGACAGTAACGACTCCAGCTCTGAGCCATGAAGGAAAAGCAAAACATGGGAGATGGGGAGGGTGTAGCAGAGAAGAAAAAAAGAGGTTCGGAAAGTAGGTCATTTGTGGAGGCAGGGAGAGAGCGAGAAAGAGGGAGGGAACGAAGAAAGGAAATAGCCTCTTTGTAGACAGGAGGGAAAAGTGTGAGAAGGGGACAGTGGTCCATGAGTAAGAACGAAAGGAGAGTAAAGCGTGGGTTATGCGGAGATACTATGACATCACGAGCAGCAACTGCAGAGGGAGCAGGTGCCGCAAGTGATCGTAAAAACGTAGACACACGATAAGCCTTGTAATAGGATCTGACGTCGGGTAGACTAATGCCTCCGTTGGAAGGAGACAGGCTGAGTTGAGGTGCTCCGACCCAGTGATGGCCGGGCCAGATAACCTGAGTTTGACAGCGGGTGAGTTCAAGAAGACGTAGTGCTGGTTGCTTCGAAGCCAACCAGGAATACGTGCACATTGAAAGCAGGTAAGTGTGCGTTAGACGTGCTCTTTGAAAGACGGAGGTGCAGAATTGTGCGCGCCGCCAGATTGCTACCGAGCGATGTAGGCGTGGCCGGAGAGTCGTCCAGGTGACGAGTGAAGCAGTTGCTGGTTTTCCAAGGTGGACTCCTAGGAATCGTTGAGAGGTGTTGGACCACTCTGCTCCCCAAGGAGAGTCAGTGCGGTTAGTCCACGAACCGGTCCATAGGCCTGTGCTTTTCGTTGTGTTTAGCGCTGCTCCGGAACACGAGGCGTAAGTATTGTAGAGATTGTGGAGATCGTGAAATTGTGAGTCTTGCCGAATGCAGAATGTAATATCGTCGGCGTAGGCAACATAGGTAGCAACATGATGACGTGTGCTGGCTACCACCGGTGGTAGTGAAGCAAAGAAGGATCGATGGACTGCGCGTAAAAAAGGTTCTATTGCGAGGGCGAAGAGCTGCCCGGATAAGGGGCAACCCTGACGCACGCCGCGACGAAAGGGTATGGGAGCTGTGAGAAGGTTGAGCAGCTTGACGTGGAAAACTGCGTCCCGGTAGAGGGAGATGAGAAGAGAAGCAAAGGAAGGAGGAAATCCGAAATTTAGTAATGTAGCAAGAAGGTAATCATGAGAAATATTATCGAACGCTGAGCGTTGATCGAGGGAAAGAAGAGCAAGGGGTTCTGAGCGAGAGCGGGCGAGGTGAATTAGATCATTAAGAAGCTGAATATTATGGGAGATGGAGCGCCCGGGTACAGTATAGGTTTGATTAGTGGAGAGAATATGAGGGAGTATGGGGTTAAGCCGTCGGGACAGAAATTTAGTATAGAGTTTATAATCAGTATTTAAGAGTGAGATGGGACGCCAATTCCCCAAGTCAAGCGGATCACCCTTCTTGGGGAAAAGTACAACATGTGCGAGCGTGAAACTCCTTGGAAGAGATGTAAGATGCATGGCAGTAGAAAAGGCACAGAGGAGAAATGGAAGGAGGGCAGGAAGAAAAGCCTTATAGAAAGAAACAGGGAGACCGTCCGGGCCAGGTGAAGCCCGGGGGTTGAGGGACGAGAAAGTGTCAGAGAGCTCAGTTAAAGTGGGAGGATGAAGGAGGCTGGCTGAAAGATGAGAAGGGACCTGAGGCAAAGAAGAGAACAGAAGAGCAGAAGCCGTAGGGGAGGGAGGAGGAGTTTCACAAAATTTTGAAATGTAGTAATTACGTACCATAGAACAAATTGGAACTGGTTCGGATGAAACTACTCCAGTTGGAAGACGAAGGTGCTGCAGAACAGAAGAGGATCGGCGAGTTGACTCAAGTGACGTAAGGAATTCGTACGAACAAGCATCAGGTTTCAGGTGTTGTAGTTTAAGGCGTTGAAGGGCTTGTTTTGCAAGTGGCACCAAAAGTGAATGTAATTCTGCCTGGTAGACTTGAAATAGGGGATCAGCAAGATTGAGCAAAGAAAGCATTTGCCTAGTATGATCAAGTCGCATCCTCCGTTGTGTCATGATCGAGTATGACAGGTTTCGTACCAGTAATATGAGGTGGCGTTTTACTTCCAACCAAACGTTGAGGGGGCACGGTGCAGAATGAAGCCTTGTACGCCAATCCGCAAGAAAATCTCGCACCGATGAGCAGAAGGCTGAGTCATCTAAAAGAGTGTCGTCAAAAGTCCAAGGCCGGATTGTACGTGGCTGTGTTGAAGTAGCAAAAACTGTTATGGCAATGGCGCAATGATCCGAGGAAGCTGTGGGTGTACAGCATGAATCTGATATTGCTGGTAGAAGAAGAGAAGTTGCATAAAAGCGATCCAATCTTGCTGTAGGAGGATCAATGGCTCTTGGTGCACGCCATGTATGTGTAGTCAGGGTTGGTGACAAATGGCGTTGAACATCTACTAGTGAGAAGTCTGAAGTGATAGACTGTAAGAGATGTACTACTTCCGTGCGGTGTTCTCTGGAAGAAGAAGAGCGATCAGTTAGGGGATGTAGAGTGCAATTGTAGTCACCTCCGATAAGTACCCGGTCGGTGATGGGAATACGTGACAGAGCCCGTCGAAGTTTTGCAAACAACTCTGGCACGTGAGTAGGAGTGCAAGGAACATAAATGTTGAATACATGAAATTTTTCAGCTGCGACGGTGAAAGAGACTCGTTGTAATAAGTCTCGACATAAGTTTTTCACTGAGAAGGAGGAAAGAGTTGAACGAAAACGTGAGTGAACACCAACTGCCATGCCACCACGCGACAGTTGGCTGTAGGCGTGATGGAAAGTATGATCCCACTGACGCCATTGATGAAATTGAGTGGTGGAAGTACAGTTTGTTTCCTGCAGAAGTAATATATCAGCATTCAGCGGAGCAAGATCCTCTCGTACCAGCGCATTCGCAAGAGGTGTCGCAAAACCGCGACAATTAAGTGACACCACCTTGAATGTCTAGGTTAGTTGTGGGATGCAGTAGGAATTGACTGGCTGTAGTGATGGAGTGGAGTCGACGGAGAAAACAAGCACTCCACGGGACCTCATCCGCAGTGCGCCGAAGAGTGTTTTCAAGTGAGTGTAATTGAACCAGCGCTTGTGGAAGAGCTGCTTCATACTGCTGAATGGAAGTGCGTGCTGAGGAAGGGCTAGAGGACCCTAAAAGGCAATCCAGCAAGTCCTCGTATGGCAGAGGCTCAGCAGGGAAAGCATTTTCAGCAAGAAAAGTTGTGAATTCTTCTAGTGAGGGAAAAGCACCCTCACATGCTGTCTCAGAGGAAGTGTGTAGAGGCGACCGGGAGAACGGTCGTCGAGAGCTGACGGAGCGAGAGGATGAGCGGGTAGAAGAGCGAGATGATCTTCGGGATGCCAGAGTCTTTGCCTTCTTCGTCTTGGAGCGAGTAGCACCACTGCGTTTTCCAGCAACCACTAAAGCTTCATGATCGTCTGGAGAGTCTGAACCCGAAGCGTTACCTGTGACTCGTGTCATGGAGCCAACGGTAAAAGCTGAGGAGTGGTCAACATGTACATCAGCAGTGGTTGTAAAAGTACAAGGGGGAGTCGATTTTGGAAGCCTGGGAAAATTCTTAGGATCAGCAGGAGGTGGAGGCATCAAAGTCGTTTGTTGACCAATGGCAGTAAGCTGACTTTTGGAAGATCTTGATTCCGCGACTTTCCTCGAATAGGAAGAAGTCTGTGAAGCGTTGGTGGACAAAGTAGAAGAAGATGTAGTGTGTGGAGCTGTTTGCAGGGAGGCACGTGGGCACTGAGCCCTTATGTGACTTTCGCTCTGACATATAGTGCAATACTGTGAAGTGATTATCTCAACTCTTCGGCGTTGCTGTCCACAGCGGATGTGCAAAACATTCGGAACCGCTTTCAGCTGAGCATCAGATGAAAAGAGGACTCGAGCAGTGCGGCGAAAACCTCGAATCGATTTGTCTTCAGGATCTCTGGGAGCCGCAGAGAGAGTTGTTATGGAGCCAACAACTCTGCCGTACCTGCTGAGCAAGGTGCAAAGTGCAGCGTCGGATACTTCTGGTGGTACGGGGTAGAAGGTCACCTGCACCGGGCGGTGCGCAACCGGTTGTGCTAACAGATGCACGTCATTGATGGTTAGACCTTCCGTAAGGACCTGGTCAGCATGCGCTTTATCCTTAAAATAGACCAAGACAGATCTGGGTTTTCGAGCTACAAAGTCTATTGCATCCTTTGGTAAGATAGTTTTGAGGGCTCGGCTATATTGCCACAGCTTAGTGTCGGGAAGCGCATCAAAATAGACGCCCCGTTCCATAGTGGAGGAAAAAAGGTGACCAGCTCGGGAATCCTCTGGTATGTCAATTGTAGCAGTAGAACCGACGACAGTGACATAGGATTCAGGAAAAGGCATAGCAGATGAAACTGGGGGTGTGAGGACCCCAGAAGTTGCAGAAGCATAGGATGCTTGGGCAGGCATGGGTCGAGAACTCGATGAAGCGGCTCCTAGCAGTGAGGGCGGATCAGAAAGTTGATGAAAAGTAGAAGCTATGAGCTCAGTATCGCTGATCACGGAGACGTCATCATCTGCTGAGATGTAGATAGGAGACTTGGCACCACCGCACTTTGTGGGAAGGGAGGAAGTTATTGCTGGAGAAGAAGAGGTATCCATGACGTCGCAATGACGTTCGGGAGCCACCTCATTTAGCTGAGCAGGAGCTGTCGCCGTAGAAGAAGAAGAGGGTGCTGGCTGATCTGCCAAGATAAGGATGTGGGCGTCACCCTTGTCTGCCTCCGCCATCGAAGCAATGGCGAGACTTTAACGAAAAAAGACCAGCTCGGTTGAAAAATAAAACAGTGAATAATGAAAAAATATGGCACTCACCAACCTGGGAGATACACGAACGTAAAGCGTGGACTTTCAACTTGAAGATACACGCAAACACAGAAACTAAAGCACTCAATAAACACCTTATAGCAACGAAAATCACGGAGCTTAAAACCCAACCACTGAGCTTCGAAGGGTCAGTGCGTGCATTGAGGCCAAAGGTGGACCGACACCGCACTAATGTATGTCAATAAATGCTATGTTGTGTTTCGGTTCTAGGTGTCCAGTGACTTTTGTCAGTATAGTGTATATAGCCTCCTATCAGTGGCTTATAAAATCTTCACTTAGATTCTTTCACATCGCTTGAATATAACACAGGACATACTCAACCGAGAGGAGAACAAGCTGGATTCAGGAGTTGCTACAGCACTATAGATCACACCCATGCACTGAGAGAACTAACTGAAAGAGCAAGGGAATATGAACTCCCATTATGTACAGCTTTTACTGATTATTTACACTTGTAAATATGTTACTTTTACACGGTGTAAAGGTTCGGCTATTTGAGGATACAGCGCCAATAAAAATTGGGAAGGCAGTGACACAAGGTGACATCATATCTCCCAAAATCATCAATGCCACATTGCACAATGTCTTTCAATAAGTGATCTGGGAAAACAAAATGATAAAGATATAGATACTAATGGATATTTTTTACTCACTTTCGTTTTACTGATGACATAATCACTTTTGCAATTACCCTTTCACAGCTGCAGAGTATGATCCAGGAACTAGCAGACAAGAGTAAAAGCGGTGGATTAAAAGTGATCTTTAAGAAAACAAAATTGATGTACAATGCTTTTACAAGAAATGAAGACATCGATTGATGGGGGGGGAATCTCGAGGTAACCGATACCTACACTTGCCTTGGGCAACAGATATCAAGCAAGGGTCACGTTGATGAAGTTAATTGGCTTATAAAACTTAGTTGGAGAGATTTTGGAAGAAACAGTACAGTTTTCAAGAGCAATATGCCATTTTGTGTTAAAAGAAAAGTGTTTAAGCAATGCATCCTTCCAGTTCTTACGCACGGAACAGAGACATGGAACTTAACTAAAAAAGACAGAAAAGTTCTGCAGAACTGAAAGAAGCGTAGATATCTCCCAAACTCATCAATGTCACATTGCATGCTTGCTGTAACCAGGAAAGATAAGAAGAGGAACTCGTGGATCAGGAAAATAACAAGAATGGAAGACAACACTATCAGAGTAAAACCCCTGAAATGGCAATAGACTGGACATATTGCAAGAAGAACGGACCGCTGATGGACAGCTGAAATTTTAGACTGCATGCAAAGTGACATGATAAGACCCAGATAAAGACCCCATGAGAGAACGGTGGATAAAATTCGAGAGCATGCCGGGGTGACGTGGAAGAGATTGGCTCAAGACAGACCGTTGTGGAAGAAACTTGGGGAGACCTTCATCCAGCAGTGGATTATTGATGGATGATATATATATATATATATATAGAGAGAGAGATGAAGAACAGGTTCTCTGCTTTAGAAGGCCTAACATCGGAAGAAGTGGACATCTCTGAAGTTAACAGAAAAGTAACCAAAGCTCTTATGGAAACAGCAACAAAATTAGCTGGGTCTAAGAACAAGTTGCATGTGAACAAATTATCAGGAAAACCCAAAATGTTGATGCAAAAAAAGAAGAGAGATGAGGACAACTAAAGAAGATGTGACTTCCAAAGTGGAATATATAGAGCTATGCAAGACAGTAAGAAAAAGTATCACTGAAGACGTAAGGAAATTCAACTGTGAACTAGTGAGGAAAGCAATTGAAAACAACCAAAGCCTAAAGATAGCAAAGGGACATCTCAGTAAGGGAAGAAAACAGATTATGGCACTGAGAAAAGAAGATGGTTCTGTAACAAGAAATAGAGGCGAAATTTTGACAAGAGTGAAAGATTTCTACTCCAAATTATATGAAAGGGATGATATATGCACTCCAGACATCATGAAAGATACCAGTACCAGAGTTCCTCCAGTCCTTCCAGCAGAAGTTGCACATGCAATCAAGAACATGAAGCGAGCAAAAGCTCCAGGAGAAGATGGAATTACTGTAGACATCATACAAGAAGCAAGTGGAGAAATCGAAACAGTACTCGCCCAAATTTTCACTCGATGCCTTAATGAAGGAAAGATTCCTGAGGATTGGAACACCGCTACAATGATCCTGCTACATAAGAAAGGTGACATTGAGGATCTCGGAAACTACAGACCTATCAGCCTCCTATCAGTAGTTTATAAAATCTTCACTAAAATTCTTTCACACCGCTTGAAGGTAACACTGGACATGGCTCAACCGAGAGAACAAGCTGGATTCAGGAGTGGCTACAGCACAATAGATCATATCCACGTGCTGAGAGAACTAATTGAAAGAGCAAGGGAATATGAACTTCCATTGTGCATGGCTTTTATCGATTATGAAAAAGCCTTTGATTCGGTGAAACCATCAGCAGTTACAATGGCTCTGAAAACCTGCGGTATTGAAGATGCATACATTAATATTATTAATAACATCTATGAAAATGCAAGTGCAAAGATTAGGCTGTTTGAAAATACAACACACGTAAAAATTGGAAAGGGAGTGAGACAAGGTGACACCATATCTCCGAAGCTCTTTAATGCCACATTGGAGGGTGTTTTTCAGTCGCTGAGCTGGGAAAACAAGGGGATAAAGATTAATGGAGATTATCTAACCCACCTTCGTTTTGCTGATGACGTAGTCATTTTTGCAACTACCCCATCAGAGCTGCAGAGTATGATCCAGGAACTTGCTGACAAGAGTAAAGAAGTGGGATTAAAAATGAACTTTCAGAGGACAAAAGTGATGTTCAATGCTTTTACAAGAAATGAAGATTTATCGATTGATGGAGAAAAGCTGGAGATAACAGACACGTACGTTTATCTTGGACAGCAGATATCAAGTGAGGGTCACATTGGTGAAGAAATTAATCATCGTACAAAACTTGCCTGGAGAGCTTTTGGAAGAAACAGCATAATTTTCAAGAGCAATATGCCATTATGTCTTAAAAGAAAAGTGTTTGATCAATGCATCCTTCCAGTGCTTACGTATGGTGCAGAGACGTGGACCTTAACTAAAAGAGACATACAAAGGCTGCAGACAACTCAAAGCAGCATGGAGAGGTGAATGCTTGGTGTAACCAGGAGAGATAAGAAGAGGAACTCGTGGATCCGAAAAATGACAAGAGTGGAAGACATCATGATCAGAGTTAAATCTCTGAAATGGCAATGGGCTGGACATACTGCCAGAAGGACAGATCATCGATGGACAGCCGAAATTTTAGATTGGATTCCAAGGGACAGGAAAAGACCCAGAAGAAGACCACATGGGAGATGGGTGGATGAAATTCGAAAGTATGCAGGGGTGACATGGAGGAGAATGGCACAAGACAGACCGTTGTGGAGGAAACTTGGGGAGACCTTCGTCCAGCAGTGGATTGATAATGGTTGACAGTGATGATGATGATGATATAGAGATGCTTTCGTGCGCGTGCAGTTTCACACACACATAAAAAAAATCATCTCCTCTATTTCATTTCTCTTGGCTACACATATGGCTTGAAATCAGATGCTTGACAAGTGTATGGATGGGCCGACTGGGTGAATTATGTGTCTGTAAGTGTGAACTATAGTTTAGACTAGGCAGCTAGGATACCAGCAAAAGTGCCTTAAGGGAAAACGAGCTTTAAACATGTGTTCCCCTCGAACAATCAGTTTATCACCATTCCCCAGAAGGGTTTACGCCCACAGAGTCGCCATATCTACTTCCTCCCACCGCAAAACATTTTTCATAAAGCCACGTTCCATATTGAATGATAGAACGCTCTGGCCCAAGGCCATCTAGTCACTTATGCGGGCTCAATACAATTTGCTCTTTTTCTTTGTGCAAGTACCCCTTTTTCAACCCGCACCCCTCATTTCTAACAAGCTACCCATATCTGCGTCAAATCCCCAATTTTTCTGATCACTTGTACCTTCCATCCGTGGTTTGGGGGCGGGAATCAGTTTTGGTGGTGTGTTTTCTGGGCTGTAAGAGGGATTTGACGGGACAATGAACAATTAGAAAGCCGCATATCTGACTGGTTCAGACCCTTCCTGTTCTCCGTCCTCCCTCCCTTACCTTCCTTTTCCTTAACCCCCCCCTTCCTCCAGTCTCCCCACCTCTTTAGCCCCCCATTCACTTTCCGAACTCGACCGCGGACGAAATATTATATGAATCAATATGCCACAGATGGGCGAGGGTGAGCCAGGGTGGGTAAGGCCACGTGTCAGACAACAGGCTGTTCATTGTGGATTGTGCGATGCGCCCTTCGCTAACTTGCATACAAATTGGATCCTTGGAAGCAGAGCCAGCCTCTGGAGTTGATTATGACACATCCGTCTCGCAGATCTTATTAGCTTTGAACTCCGGTAACTTTTGGTCTCTCCTGACACTGGGTAGTAGTCATCGTGATCACCGCCTCAGAACACAGGAATTAATTTCGCTCGCCTTCGAACAATGTAGAAACCATTTCTCTCAAATGTTTATAAGTTGTTGCTCATATATCATTGGGATGAAAAAGTCCGTGTGTTTTCGTACTATATAGATACAATGAATACATTTTAAGACGGAGTTATTACTGGGTTAGCAGCAATTTCGATTTCTGAAATAAAAAGAAAAACACTTTCTCTTTTTAGACTTTTTTTCTTCTTCTTTTTATTAAATCAGTTATACAGGGTATTTCAAAAAGGTCGAGCAAAACTTGTGTTCTACTGCGTACAGTGAATGCAAGATTCTCAGACGCAATTCGTGTTTAAATATGTGGATAAGTATTTATATTTTAATTTTCACTCCTTAACCATTTAAGCGGCTGACGTACTGTGCTTGAATTAAACGGTGGCCAAAGCTTTTGCTCCCTGCCAACAGAAATGTTCACATAGCGACGGTATTTTACGAAAACTATGGTAAAATAATTTATATTTACCCGCTTTCATCTCAGCAGCAGCGAAAATAAACATAAGGAGTTAGCGTGATGGGTGATATGTCCTCTCTTCTAGTCCTATATTCCCTATTCCATGACCTGAAACGTGATTGGGAAGGGCTAGTCTCCCTGAAACGAACATCATGCAACTGGGTAAAAAAAAAGTTACTCAAGTGTCTTCTCTTTCCTTCTTTAAATTCGTCTCCACTGCCATAGTTCTTTATTAGTTAATTTGCCAGAATGGATTGGTGTCAATCATACCCCTAAATAACATACATACATACATATCACTAAACTGTTCTCTGAGATCCGGAGGTTAGCTCCAAAAAGAAATACAAACTACCAGATAATTTTTACTTACTGTTGCCGTATCAAACATCCATTTACAACGATCTTGACATACAACTCGGGCTTCACTGGCACCCATCACACGCGGTACACAAGATCTTCTAAACTTCATACTCATAATCTTTTTCTCATGGAGACATTCCTGAATCTGATCCTTCCGTGACTTCCTTGGCCTTCCTCTGCCTTTCCTTCCTGCGACTTGGGCTAAAAAGATTTTCTTAGTAAGCATCTCATCACTCATTCTTTCAACATGGCCAAACCACCGAAGCATATTAGTCTTCACCTTGCTAATAACATTTTGCTTCACATCACACAACTGCAACACATCTTCATTCCTCACACAATCAGAAGGTGTCTTGCCACAATCCCCCCCCCGTAAGTAACGTCTAGCACACAAATGACTTCTATGTTTCTTCTGTAGTACCCAGGTTTCACTCCCATACATCAAAGTAGGAACAATTACACTTTCATACACAGCCATGCGGGACTCTCCTGAGAATCCATCATTCCTGTGAAAACCTCCCAGAGCAGCCATGACTTTCAATGAAGAATTCACTCGCCTACTAATCTCACCATCCAATTTGTTCTTCCTGTCAAATATGCTTCCTAAATACACAAACTCACTCACCTGGTCAATCACTGTGCCATTTTGACTTACATTACATTCAGTGCTACCAGTTACTCCCTCAAAAACCATAACTTTGGTTTTTCCCCTATTAATACGCAATTTGAATTTCATGCAAACTTCCTACATCCGGGACAACATACGCTGTAATTCACTTTTGCTCTCAGCCAACAGGAGAGTGTCATCAGCATACAGCAATGTGTACACACCACACGGATACCACCAAGACATAAACCAATATTATCTATTTTGGTATCACGCATGCGCGCATCCATAATTATATTAAACAGCCATGGTGACATTACACAACCTTGTCTGACTCCTGCACCAATAGAGAACTATTTTGATAAAACACCATTCACTCGTACACAAGCTCTACTGCCAGAATACGTGGCTTTTACACTATTAAGTAGATTCCCAGTAACACCATATTCACTCAATACCTTCCACAAAAGTGTCCTATTTACACGGTCCTAAGCTTTCTCTAAATCTATGAAGGCAACAAAAACTTTCTTACCAACAGCCAGATACTTTTAAATTATCATGTAATGCAAAAAAGCCTTTACCAGGCATAAAACCACTCTGAACATCCCACACTTTCTCTGAGGTAAGACCCCGTACTTTTTCAATAATAACCTTATCAAACACTTTCCCTGGCACACTTAGTAGGCTAATACCACGATAGCTCTTGCGCTCAGTCTGATCGCCTTTTCCTTTCTGCCCCTGAATAACCAGCATAAGTAACAAACCTAAGGGCAAACGGAACTTCCTTTTCGATGTTCTAGTCTTGAAGGTAACTCGTACAAGCAGATTTGGGACCACTAAATATGAACAAATTCGTTCCAGTAGTCTTTGGCCCACATCTTAGACAGCGAATACATTTCTTGGAGTTGAGTTCAGCTGATTTTGTTAACCCCGAGTTAACTCATTCCAGCCGGTTAAATAGAAGGCACCATGTCTCACTGGATTCGAACCTGGACTAAAGCTTAAACTACTGCACTGTTGCGTAGCTAAAGCTTAAACCACTGCACTGTTGCGTAGCGAAGGGACTGGCGCCCAGGGTTTAAGAATATGCAATGAAACCTCAGTTATGCGTTTCTCTAGGGGATGGCCTTAAAAAACGTATACAGTGAAACCTCTCTTAGAGACCAGCCCCATTTGACGACCACCCGACAGTATGACCGTTTTTCTGTGGAACCGATTTCAAAACCCGCAGCGCTAATGCTAACCTTCCCCGTATTAAAGGAGCACTCACACCCTCCTAACGACCATTTTTGCGTAAGGGCCACTTTACAAAAGCTGCGTTGCTCGGATTATCATTCTCGCTGAAAATTTTCTCTACACCCTGGAAACATAAAACAATAAATTAAACAAATGTGCATTAGTATGGAGGGGTAAATTTAAATGGCTAGGAAGTTTGACAGGCAATTCTAATGGCTTAAGTAACTTAAGAAAGACTGATACCCCGTCCCCACACTTCCTACAAAGGCTGAAAAAGGGAGTAACAGTTAAAACTCATCTTTACTTCACTCTCCTTTTTGGCCGGACACAGGACACTTAAGAGGGATGACTGTCCTGAAAGGAAAATTCAAGAAACTATTCTGTGAGCTGAAAGAAAACTTAGTAAACAGTGTGCTGAGAGAAAAGTCTGATAAACTTAAGCAGAAGACATTACTTGATGAAGGATGATTCGTGTTAAAAATGTTGAGAGTTAAAATATCGACTGAACACGATAAAACACATATGTAGCACACAAACACTACATGTACTTAAGCTTTATTGATGAAAACACACCACATGAGATCTTTCGAGGAACATCTGAGAATGGGGACGTTGTGATCCTCGAAAGATCTCATGTGGTGTGTTTTCATCAGTAAAGCTTAATTAAGTACATGTAGTGTTTGTGTGCTACATATGTGTTTTACCGTGTTCAGTCGATATTTTAACTCCCAACAAGAAGACATTACATTCGGTTTTCAAATGAATTTTTAGGTTACCACTTCCAAATGTGTAACGTCAAACGGATCAGGCTGTGGCGCTCCTTAATTTTCTACATACATTGCAGTACTTTTTAGCACGTCTTTTATAAAAAAAGATCGTGCTTATGTTATCGGTTTGTCCGTCCCTCTGTACCCACGATATCCCTGCAACTATTAGTCGGATTTGAATTTTTTTTTTTTTTTGCATTGGGAAGATTGAAATATGCGAATGATGATCCTTCATTTCTTTTTTTTACGATGTAGAATTTCGCCACTAGAAGGCGTAAATGCAGATGATGTCGAATTCAAAAATACGTTTTATTCCACATATTTGATTCTAAACATCCGATTGAAAAAATTATTTTATCTTTCTGTCCCATTTTTGTCGAAGAGTATTTTAGATATAGTTGCTTTTTCAAATTACGCATAGATTTTCCGCTAGGGGCGTAAAAGTAAATTACATTTTCCCCGATAACTCTTCTTGTAAAACTTCGATTTGGAAAATTTTTTCTTCAGCGGATACATCTCCTGTTGGAAAATCTTTTGCATATAATTTAAAATTTTTGGTAAAGAATACTTTGGCCACCAGGGGGCGTAAGTGTTCATTTTTGCTTCTGAAGTATTTGCCATAAAGTCTGAGCTTCTAAAATATCGATTGAAAAAATTATTTCGTGGACTAATGCCACTCACATCGATAAACCTTTTCGGAATGTTTTCTTCTTAAACTATTCCACAGTTTCTCCGCCAGGGGGCGTAGAGCTACATCCTATTTTTGTCAATATCTCTAATTCTAGGAGTCCGATTTGAAACATCCCTTCTTTGTTGGATAGTGTTTTCTGTGCGACATGTTTTTCATATAATTTCAAAATTTTCAAGTTATTCATAGACTTTCTGCTAGGAGGCGCAGCGGTAAATTGCGTTTCCCCTTATATCTCTGCTTCTAAATCCCCGATTTGAAAAATTCTTTCTGCACCGGATACAGCTCCAGATGGGAAATCGTTTGGACATAATTTCTAATTTTTGTAAACAAAATTGTTTGGCCACCAGAGGGCGTAAATCTTAATTTCCGCTTCCGATGTATTTGCAGCAAAATATGAACTTCTACATTCTCGATTGCCAAAAATATCGTTTGTTGACCGATACTACTCATGTCGACAAATCTTTCAGGAAAATTTTCTTTTAGAAATAATGCGTGGTTTCTACGCCAGGGGTGGGGGGGGGGGGGAGGGGGGGTAGATGTGTATTTTATTTTTGTCCATATCTCTACTTCCAAGAGTTTGATTTGAAAAATTCCATCTTTGTTGGATAGTGTTTCCTATGCGAAATGTTTTTCCTATAAATTCAAAATTTACAAGTAAATCCTAGACTTTCCGCTAGGGGGCACAAAGGCAAATTGCGTTTTTTGCGTTATTTCTGCTTCTAAAGCTTCGATTTGAAAAATTCTTTCTGTATCGCATACAAGACCTGATGGAAAATATTTTTCACAAAATTTCCAATGTTTGGTAAAGAATGGTTTCGCCACCAGGGGTCATAAGTGTTAATTTCTGCTTCTGAAGTATCTGTAGCAAAATCGGGGCTCCTGAAAACTCGGCTGAATTATTTGTTTTCTTGGACTAATACCGCTCATATCAAAAAACCTTTTGAGAATACTTTCTTCCTAAAATAATGCATAGTTTTCCCACCAGGGGACGTCAAGTAACATCTTATTTTTGTCGATATCTCTTTTTCTAAGAGTCCGATTTGAAAAGTTCGTTCGGTGTTGGAGAGCGTTTCCGGTGCGAAATGTTTCTCATATAAATTCATATTTTTCTTAACGCACAAGTCTGCAACCAGAGGGCGTAAGTTCACGATTCCGTTTACAGTAATATCTGAGGGATTAAAAAGCCGATTGAAAAACTTCTTTCTTCCGTCAGATACTATTGTTTTCCATACCGGTTCCATTGACTTTGAATAGCTTTGATAAATTTAATTTGCGTCAGAACGAATTCAAAAGACGTGCTTATTACACCCGAAAATTCGGTGTCATCTTTCTTGTTTAATCATTTGCATATTCGGCCCTGAGACTATTGCATGCGGAATTTCATCAGCATCGAACGACTTTCTCGGGGTGACTCGTCTTTTTTGTTTTTGTTTTTTTGCAAAGAGTGTAGCTGCCGGTTGTGGGCCCTCAGCATCGGAAGAAGCAAGGTGAGCATCGTACTAAACAAATAACAGGAACAACAAAACAAAAGATGTAAACGTTTCTAACGGGACAAAGTTACATTGTCAGAATAAGCGAATTTTCTGTTTACAGGGGTTCTTTTTTTTTTTTATTATTTGATTGGAGGTTTAACGACCACCGTGAGCAACTCAACGGGCTATAAGCAGTCGCCCGTCCCTAATTTAGGGTCACTGGTTCCAGGGAAGGGAGAGAGCCAGTGCCGTACGACAAACACAACATCGATGCCTCACCGGGATTCGAACCCGGACCCCTTACGGACGAACGATCAGAGGCCAGCGCCTTAGACCACTGCGCCACCGGGGCGGCTTACAGGGGTTCAAAGTTTAGGTTACTGAAACATGCTTTTTCTGACCCCTAACCCTAACTTTCTTGGACAACAGAAACTTAAATGTTCTTTCATTTGATCTTAATTTTTAGCACCTCCTTTGAGGAACAAGTAGGTGCTCGTAATAATACTTTGTCTGTCCGTCCGCTTGCAACTATTTGCCCGTTTTATAAAATTCTTTTCTGCATTGGGAAGCCCGAAATATGAGAAAAATTTCCCTCACTTTCCGGTCCATTTTCTATGCATAACTTTAGCGCTAGAGGGAGTAAATACACATGCTATCGAATTCAAAACTAATTTTATTCCATATAATTGCTTCTAAAAAGCTTCTTTCTTTCCTTCGATTTATAACGAAAATTGTTTTGTGGAGAGTTTCTTTTTAAAGTAATACACAGTTTTTCCGCTTGCGGTTGTGAAGATAAATCGCGATTTTCCCCGATACCTCTGCTTCTAAAAGCCCAATTTGAAAAATTATTTTCGCGCACGATCAAGTTTCTAGAGGAAAATGTTTTGCATTCTAATTTTAGTAAAGAAGAACTGTTTTGATACAAGGAGGCGTACAGGTATATTTCTGTTTCCCACGTATTGCTGCAATACTGCGCTTCTGAAAACTGGATTGAAAAAAATTCCTTTGATGTCTGATACACTCAGCACGGCAAACCATTTGCAAATATTTTGTGTCTAAAATAGTGCAACAGTCTTTTACGCCACAGGGCAGAGATGTATATATAATTTTTCTGGATATCTCTGCTTCTAAGAGTCTGATTTTGAAAATACTTTTTCTGTCAGACAGCGCATCTAGTGCACAATGTTTTGCACAAAACTGCGAAACTTTCTTAAAGCACAAATTGGCCACTAGAGGGAATAAATTCCCTTTTCTGTTTACATAATTTTTGCGGCAATATCTACTCGTCTAAAAAACCGATTGAAAAAATGGTTTTTCGGTCAGATACTACTAGCAATGAAAACGTTTTATGCGCGTTCCTTGCCGAAAATAATACACAATTTCCAGCGAGTGACACAAGTGTTTAATCTGTTTTTCTCGATATCTCTGCTTCTAAAAGTCGGGTAAAAAAAAATTATTTTGATACAGGATACCATTCACCTCGTAGAACATTCGGTGAGTTTTCTGTAGTTAACAAATCTGGCGCTAGGTGGTGTTACTTCGTATCTCTGTATCATCATCATCATTGTCAACCATTATCAATCCACTGCTGGACGAAGGTCTCCCCAAGTTTCCTCCACAACGGTCTGTCTTGTGCCAGTCTCCTCCATGTCACCCCTGCATACTTTCGAATTTCATCCACCCATCTCCCATGTGGTCTTCTTCTGGGTCTTTTCTTGTCCCTTGGAATCCAATCTAAAATTTCGGCTGTCCATCGATGATCTGTCCTTCTGGCAGTATGTCCAGCCCATTGCCATTTCAGGGATTTAACTCTGATCATGATGTCTTCCACTCTTGTCATTTTTCGGATCCACGAGTTCCTCTTCTTATCTCTCCTGGTTACCCCAAGCATGCACCTCTCCATGCTTCTTTGAGTTGTCTGGAGCCTTTGTATGTCTCTTTTAGTTAAGGTCCACGTCTCTGCACCATACGTAAGCACTGGAAGGATGCATTGATCAAACACTTTTCTTTTTAAGACATAATGGCATATTGCTCTTGAAAATTATGCTGTTTCTTCCAAAAGCTCTCCAGGCAAGTTTTGTACGCCGATTAATTTCTTCATCAATGTGACCCTCACTTGATATCTGCTGTCCAAGATAAACGAACGTGTCTGTTATCTCCAGCTTTTTTCCATCAATCGATAAATCTTCATTTCTTGTAAAAGCATTGAACATCACTTTTGTCTTCTGAAAGTTCATTTTTAATCCCACTTCTTTACTCTTATAATATTCTGTATATATTTTTTTCAGTAACTTATTTGCAAAATTCTTTTTCTTATCCTAGCTTTTGCTACGAAGAATACTTTTCCCATATCTTCTACTTTTCCGTTTTTCAAAATTTTTGAGCCAAGGGCTTCAACATATAATTCTGTTTGAAAGAGTTTAATCGATTCTAAAAATCCCTTTGAAAAATACTTTTGTGCTAAGACTTACTTCGATATGAAAAGTATTTTGCACCCATTTTCTTTTCTAAGTAACGGAAAGTTTTTACGCTTGGAGGCATAAAGTTACATCATGTTTTCCCCTGTATGTCTTCTTCTAACTGATTTCAAACCCCTTTGTCTCTAATATCTTCCATCCGACGTGAGAAAATTTTTGCGCACATTTTGCTTAATTTTGATGACGTATACTTTCCAGTCGTTAGTGGGAGTATCAATGAATGAAACACGGGATTTGCACCCGTGTACAATTCAAATTTGGAAGATGTGAATCCGTTTATTGGTGTAAATATGACATTGATGTTAAGTCAGATTAGAGGTTTGCACGGGACGGGCTGGCCCACCAAGCCCGAGCCAGGTCGGGCCAAGTCGACCCATTCTTTTTACCGTAATGGTAAAGAAAGAAAAAAGTAGTGTTCCCTGATTTCCTGGTCTATTTGAATGTTTTGCTGGCTTTATTTACTTCCATGACATAGACCAGGGCGTAATCACAAAAGCAAGGAGAGGCACTTACAGCGTTTTTTACGCTTTCCAACTGTAGGTTGAAGAAGCGTATATGCTCCAGTTTTTTCCGTCTGTCCGTCCGCACCATAACTCGCGTAAAAATGGTTCGATTTCGTTGAAATTTTAGTATGCGGTAGGGGACCACCTGAGGACGAATCCTATTGAAAATGGGTGAAATGGGCTCAAAGGTCAGGACATAGGAGCGGGATCCATTCCATTGCCTTAATGCGTCATAACTTGCATCAAAATGCTTCGATTTCGATGAAATTTTAGAATGGGGTAGAAAACCACCTAGGGACGAACCCTACTGAAAATGGGCGAAATGGAGTCAAAGGTCAGGCAGGACATAAGAGCGGGATTTATTCCATTGCCTTTATGAGTCATAACTTGCGTAAAAATGGCTCGATTTCGATGGAATTTTCGTATGTGGTAGGGAACCACCTGGGGACAAACCCTATTGGAAACGGATGAAATGCGGTCAAAGGTCAGGAGATAGGAGCGGAATCCATTCCATTTGCGCTTATGCATCATAACGTACGTAAAAATGCTTCGATTGCGACACAACTTTATCATGTTGTTCCGGAGGTATAGTGAACCGGTTATGTTGAATATCAACGAAATGGGGTCAAAGGTCATGGCACAGAAGCAAGATTTATTTCCCAGCCATTATTCTCATAACATTGCGACAAAACTTTAGTATGTTATTCCTGATGTATACTGAACCGGTTCTGTTCAATATAATCGAAAAGGGGTCAAAGGTCAGGACACAGGAGCGAGATTTATTCCACAGCCATTATCCTCCTTACTTGAGTATTGATTTCCGGTATGCTGGAAAGCGTATCATAATCCATGCATTGCATGATTTTACTAACTTGTTACCATCTGTAGGCAGTAAGATGGTAAAACCACTTTGGGGCTTGTTGACAACAAAAAGATTCCACCCTGAACGAGTGTGTGTGTTGTGCGGAGTGAAGGGGCTGTCAGCATTGATGTGGGGTGTCCGTGTCTGTGCTGGTATAAAAGAGTGGGAAGACATTGATTCTTTCTCCTATCCCTAATCTGTATGGGGATTGACTGTTGTATGTTACCACTTGCTATATAGTTCAGAGTAAAGAAGATTTTGAACCCACTTAGTCTTCTTTTTTGTCTCTCTTTAAAGGCTATATTCTTCAATAATTGTTAAAGTTTAGTTAATATTTTTAGACTTACATTCAACTAAATATTTTTAATAATACTTCATCATATAATTTTCACCATTTAAATACAACAGAAAGACAAAATAATACCAAATGACACATCACGGGTAGGGTCGGGCCTAAATAAGAGATGCAATTGACGGGCCCGGGCCGGACCGTGCCGAGTGTCTAATATCTGGAACGGGCTGGGGCTTAAAATGCACGGGCTTGGGCCGGGCCGGGCTCACCAAATAAGGCCCGTGCAGACCTCTAAGTCAGATAATATCCGAAAACTTGAAAATTTCGTCGTACTGGAGTGGGAATCGAATCCGTGTCTTCCGGATAGTGCCCGAATATGCTAACCAATACACCACCCAGAACGACCAAATTTCAAGTTTCTGATTAAATGATTTTCTGATTTTTATATTCAAATTAATCAGAAACCTGAAACTTGGTCGTTTTGGGTGGTGTAGTGGCTATCATACTCGGGCGCTATCCGGGAGACGCGTGTTCGATTACCGCTCCAGAACGACGAAATTTTCAAGTTTTCGGATATTATCTGACTTAATATCCATGCCGTATTTACACCAATAAACGGATTCACATCTTTCAAATTTGTATTGTTAGTGGGAGTAATTAGCTATATCTGGATATTTTATCAGTTGCAGAAATCCGGTTGATATTTTTTTCCTTTGGAACCGGTTCCGTTAACTACACTGTAAAAAATAAGTGGGGTGAATTGAACGAAGTTTTTGAAAAAAACGTGGAACAAAATTTGCTGGTAGGTGTCCACCTCTTAACGAAATTTCCGTTTTTAAAAGTTCCCGTTTTATTTTATTTTACTTCCGTATTTTCACAGATTTTCCTTAGCAAGCAATTCCGTTTACTCCGGAAAAGTCAGTTTCCGGATTTTTCACACTTACTAAGGAAAATCTTTGAAAATACGAAATAGAAATTTCGCAAAATCGAAGACGCTGGTTTTTTCAGTTGTTACACCAGGGAATCCTTTCACGCCGGTAGGACACGGGTCGTTTGTCTTTGCTCAACAGAAACCCCGCGTCTTAACGTTACACTTAGCCAGAAAGACCCGAAAATCATACTCACGTTCAAGATAAACTCTAATTTCGCGATGATGGACTTTTTTTTTTTTTTTTTTTTGTCATTAATGCGAATGATTTAGTCATTTCATTTTCTGTTAGAGCTTATTATATTTTTGAATAGGTTTGTAATACTTTTTTTTTTGTAGGAGGACTCGTCACGGATAAAGTATTTTTTTTTCATCGTGATTTTTCGAGGCAACAGAATGCATTGGAACTTGAGATCTTTTTAAACTGAAAACGACTTTGAATTATTTTTAATAAAAGGTGAAATATACTGCTTCATAGTGTTATTTCACAAAACTCTTAAATATAAAACTTACTCTTGATAGTGATAATAGCTTTTGTCTTAAGGCAGTGTTTCTCAAACTTTGGACTCTGATGGACCACTTTATGCATTTCTTTACTTACCGCGGACCACCAAGCGGAGGAGCCTGGGGAAATTTCCTGGGAAAATTTTGAAATTGAAAAATATATTGTCTGAAACTGAGGTTGCCACAAACCTTGGTTAATAATATTAGGACTTATCGGACACTTTTCATCGGCCGGTGAGTGAGAATCCCCCCCCCTGCTCCATGGAAAGGTACAATCGAAGTATCACCCGATTTATGTGATTTATAGACGGGCTTATGAGCTCCGGCTCGACATACCCCGCCCCCTCTCCCCCTAATATTTTGTTAGTTTTAGCTTAAGTTTTTTTTCAGCAAATTTTCAGCTGTTTTTCACTTGAAAATAATACCGTTCCTAAAAATTCGCCGGTAAACATGTGCCACCGGCCTTAAGCAGAAAATCGCCAAAAATTCCGCGCTTAAAACTACCGGTCTACTGCCAACTCTATCTGAAATAAAGTAATTTTTGGAGTACCTATATTTCATGAAGAAAGAGTTTGGTGAGTTATGATTTCATTTTCTCAATTGTATAGCGAAAAATGAGATCATTAGCTTAATATAATAATTGGCAATGTAGTTACAGCATGTGCGTAGTCAGGGGAGAGGGTTTTGGGGGTTCAAACCCTCCTCGAAACGCCAAGAACTAAGATTTTTAGCAGGTAATATTTATGTGAAATAACTTTAACCTTCTCCTAAAAAGACACAACCCCCTTCCCCCGCGAACCTAAATTCGAGTCACGGCAAAGAAAATTTCCATACAATTGAAGTTACATCCTATGCAAAATGTGATATGGACAGTTATACTTTGATTTTCTCTTTTGCTTTTAATACTTTTCTGAAAGTTCACGTGTAAAGATTCAGTAATTAATAACAAAAATAGCAACTACAATAATAATCATAGCATCTATGACATGGATGCTATGTGGCGTACCTGCCCCGCAGGACGCACACGACATAAAGGCAGATAGCAGAAAAGACGAACGTCTGCGTAGCTCAGTTGGTAGAGCGACTTGTTCCAGAATAAGTGGACTCGGGTTCGATCCCCGGCGTGGACCCAAAATGACGGAGAAATTTACCTCGTTATAATGGCGCCCGAACTTTCCGGATGACCCGGCCGTTAAAGATCTCGCAATGGTGTGATGTTCTTTCCACACCGCGAGATAAGAAAAATAAGAGAATCCCTTCTTCAGCGCTTTAAAAAATAAATGTGTGTGACGTTGCATTCCACACACTAGATTGACTGGGAGTTCTCAAGTGCACGTTCTTCAGCGGATGGCTGCCTACAGCGCCACATGGTCACGGCTGACCCGTGGCCAAACTCCCGGCCCGCTTTCGGGGGGGGAGATGTGACGTGCCTGCCCAGAAGGACGCACATGACATAAAGGCAGGTAGCAGCGAGAACGAACGTCTGCGTAGCTCAGTTGGTAGAGCGACTTGTTCCGGAATAAGTGGGCTCGGGTTCGATCCCCGACGTGGACCAAAAATGACGGAAAAATTTACTTCATTATAGCTGCTGTTAGCGTTACTTTTACGAAGCGATCTATATCCGGTTTGATGGCCGATAGTTTGAGTAGTTGAGTAGCTTCCACATTTAATCATTTCTTTTCTTGCTCTTAATTCCGAACTCAGAGTTGTAAGGAAAATTAATGATTAATGGCTCTATGCGATAGCTCTGGATATTCGGGTCGAGCATGCACTCAAAATGTAAGAGGAAAGATTCTCACATTTTTCATTAATTTTTCTTCTGAAATTTCCTGCGGACCACTTGATAGGCACCCGCGGACCACACTTTGAGAAACACTGTCTTAAGGGGTCCAAAGCCTGATACATGGACATCGTACAATCAGCTGTACAATAATTTAAGTGTCCGGTTTCTTACGGTAACACAGTATATCACAGCTGATGCGCAAAATGGGGAGAGGAGAAGAAATATCCTGTGCTACAATAACGAAAATTATATCACAATACCAATCTCGCAACAGAACTTCAAAATCAGATCCTACGACAGACGATTGAAATTTAACAGTTGATCAAACCTCAAGTTTTCCTGCAAATTGCTTCTATTACCGGAAATATTTTGGTCATATGGACATAGAAAAAGTGACAACTGAGTTTTTCCGTTAATATACGAAAGGAATGCGGAAAGGTTTCTGAAAATTCAGAATTTTTCTGTAGTATGAAAAATCCGCAAAATTCAGCTTTCTTTCCGTCATTTCACGGAAAAGGCTGTGTCAGAGAAATGCTACATTAATTCACGAAAGTAATCATGGAAAGTATTCGTGAAATTTATAATTTTTTTATTGTGTATGGATACCTCCGCTCACATTGCGAATTTTAAATTACGCACACAGTCTTTCTCTCTAGGTGATGTAAGCCCATTTTTTTTTTTTTTTTTTTGCTGAATATTTAATTTTCAGGAAATCTGCTCTTAAGTTTTTTTTTTCCCTGTCAGAAAGGATACAATTTTAAATTACGCACAGTCTTTCTCTAGGTGCTGTAAGCCCCCCCCCTTTTTTTTGCTGAATATTTAGATTTTCAAAAAATCTGCTCTTAAGTAGATTTTTGAAAATCAGAAAGGATACAAAAGAAGCATTACAACCGAAACTTTAATGTCATTTTTTTTGCTTTAAAGACCTTGTTGCTTTTTTACCCCCAGCTTATCTACAAGAAGCAGGTTCTCGAGCTCACAAAAAAAAAAAAAAAAAAAATGGAGTTTTCTGAAATACTTGGCAATGCATTCTTTCATACATACGCTATAACCCTCAGGGCATACGATTATTTTTGGAAAACTACAAGAAATTCGCAAGGGATTGTGAACTGAAAATATTTCCTATTGGTGAGGAGGGCTGTTGAAATTCAATCACAATTTTCTTTTTTGAAGAACCTTATTCGCTCGTAGAACAAGACACTTCAAATCGGATTTTCTTTATAATAATCCACATGTAGTGAACGATGTACCCTCTATCCCATCTCACAAAGAGCTCATACAAAACCGTATAATTGTCAATCTTGCTTGTGATGTCGGAGCCCAGCAGAATACAAATTAGCCGACGATGAAGGATTAGAATGCTGTAAAATAGCCATAAGCGATGAAAAAAAAAATGCCAACTATTTTTATTCCTTTTAAAGCAACATTTAAACTTTAAAATTCTAGGTTGGAGTTTAACACTTAACCTGAAATTAGCAACTTTAAAACCAGGCTATTTTCATGTTGGGCGGTGCTTGTGCAAATAAAAAATAAAACGAAAACTGTAAACTTGTGCCACAAGAAACAATGAAAAATAAGATTTTTGTTTTTTGCACCAGTCAAAACTCCTGCCGGTTTGTTGGAAGCCTTTGCATTTAATTTGCATCAACCTCAGGATACGAGCCAGAAAAATATAGTTATTCCGTTCAACTGTGGAAAAGTATGTCAAATAGAAAAGAAAAAAATCCGCAATTTTCGGTTGTTTTGAGCTTTGTATTGAAGGATCATGACGAATTTGGTCACGATTCCTCTGCCCTCATTTCTATTTATAATGCCGAATAATAAGAAGACCCGTTTCAGCTAACAATCTTCCGCAACTAAGTATTTCAGAGAAGCAGGCAGAATCTCCTCGTGTAAGAAGAAAAAATAACTGCATCACACCATTCTGCTTTCTTTTGGGGGGAATGATCCAAAGATAAAGATCGCTAACAGGTACCAATTAGATGGAACAGATAAGTCTTAGTGAGAACATCCGATCTTTTAAAGATAACAGTGATCGTAACTTCAATTTCCCGTTGTTTCACCTAACAGGAAGTTTATTCTTAAAGAAGAAATATTGTTCAATATAATAATTATCCGTGAGACGGGCAAGCTGGTTGATGATGATGCTACTTTAAAACCTGTTTGACACATATTGTACTTCTATTCACGTCCCCTCAGATTTCATGATTTGAAATGGGGTTTTAAGGCGATTTCAAGTCATGCCGAAAGAGGAGTGGGGGTCCTTGGTTTAAAATTTTCTTCTCCGGTGGCCGAGCTCTTAGGGGCGCTAATGTCTGGCTGGAAGACTCAGCTAGTCCAGGGCAGAGCCTATTTTAGAGATGAGGGGAAGTGAGGGGGTCCGGGGCTTGGCAGTATTTTGGGGCCCCAGTATCACATCCAGGATATCCTTATGTGTGGCCGAATAAAAATACCCAGGAGAAAACATTCCCCAAATATGAGGAAGCTATAAAAATATCCCGCCATATTGAAGTGTGTATCCATGATTCATGGAGGAATCAATATTAGGAAGAAAATGTAGAAATGCATGGTTGAAAAATGGATACCAGTTCCGTTCTGCTTTAACCCCCCCAGTGTTCAGCTTGTTGGAATTACATGTGGACAAAATATCATGATTAAAACAAATTCTTAATGTATGAAAATTTCGCCGTATTACTGATGCGTACAGAAAATCTGTACCACTTTTGAAGGATTTGAGGACGCACCGGGGGTGGGGGGCGCCTATACTTTTTGCGGACTCTTAAACCCCCTAGCCATCCCCTTAAATGGACTCTTATCCAGTGTGAGGCATGAATTTGTGTACCGCTCCAGCTCTCGCTTTTCCCGTGAACCAGTAGCTCCAATATGGGAAAAGTTGACCCTCAAAGCTCTAAGAGCTGCTCATGGTAGCCCCCCTGCCGCTCCCAAGAAAGTCTTTTACGAAGGATTACAGGAAATCTTTGGGAATAATTACCACGCTTTTTGACAAAAGTTTGCCCATTCTTTTTTTAAATTTAAAATCGAGCAAATTAGTAGTTTCTTTACGAAAATATTCTACTTTACGCCGCCTTGCATAAAATTTGAAAAATTCGTAGAAGCAATAAAGAAAGAATTTTAAAAAATAAGACATTCGAAAACGTAAGTGTAAGACTAAACGCACTTAGACTCGTTCTGGAAAAAAAAAAAGTGCACCCCAATAAACGTGGTCACCCATAGCATAGTTTTCAGGAGGGGACAGAAATTGTTACTACAAATAGCAAACACAATATAAAATTTCTACTGTGCGTTCTTGTTTTGTAATCCTCTTATCACAGACAACGCATAAATTAAAGTGAAACCCAGATGACCCAAAAGCTACATAAAAGTGATGGACAGGGCGGTCTTTAGACCCAGACGCCCTGCGCTTCTGAGGATACCGCTCATTACAAGCACAAAAATTATTAACATAAAAATGCAATATGCAGAAAAAAACACAATTTTGAATGATCTGTACGATCAAGCTAACGTTACCTTATTTGTATGGGAACGTCTGAATGCACCTATATTAAGAAAGCGAACTGTCTTGGATTAGACGGGATAGTTCCTGATTCCTATAGCTCCAGATTCCTGGAAGGAAGGATGGATAGACGGGTGTGTGGGTGTGTGGATGGATGAGTAGGTATATTGAGAGAAAGAGAGAGAGAAAGAGAAAGAAGAAAGAGAGAGAGAAAGAGAAAGAAGAAAGAGAAAGAGAGAAGGGAAGAAAGAGAGAGAGAAGGAAAGAAAGAGAGAGAGAGAGAGAAAGAAAGAAGAGAGAGAGAGAGAGAGAGAGAGAGAGAGTTATTTTGCACTGAGGTTTCAAAATGCAGGGCACTATGAAATGTATCAATATTCCATTCTCAGATTTACTTGTGTTGCCAACCCAAAAAGTAATATTTAAAATATACTTCGAATACATTCAATTCTTTTTCTTTTGGGTTCTTTAGATAACTGAGAATAAATACACGACTAGGACGCAATGGAAAATATGCAAGTGGTGCTCGGAAAACAAAGAAAGCTGATAAGAGAAAAAAGAGGATGGCTGCTTAAATTTCTAAAAACTGGAAATGACGAAAGCGAGCAGACTCCTGATGGGCATGAATCAGATTCTGTAGTCAATGAAGACTTAATTACTGATCTCAAAGGTTAGAATGACAATAAAGTTTATTCTAATCGTATCCAGTATTTGAATAACTCAGATGGAATTTCTGCATCTTCATGCTCTTTAGCAAATGAAGATGCAGAAGAGAATGAAAAAGGACATTATTCGCATCGACTTTATAACTTTGAAGCAACAAGTGCAACTTTGGCCTATAATTGTTTTATTGGGGGGAGGGGGGGGTTAACGACTATCGTGAGCAACTCGATGGGCTATAAGCAGTCACCACTATCAAATTTAGGACCACTGGTTCCAGGGAAGAGAGAGCGCCAGTGCCGTAAGACAAACGACATTTATGTCTCACCGGGATTCGAACTGATCTCGGATGACTGGTCAAGAGCCAGCGTCTAGACCACTGCGCCACAGGGGCGGCCAACTTGGCCTACCGATTAAATTATGATGATCTTCTATACATTATTCAAAACCTTCATCGATAGATCAGTATATTTCATATAGGCCCGCGAATTTTGTAATACATTTTTTGTCAAATTGTTTATACACTGAAGTGCCAAAGGTCATGGGATACGTACGTACCTAGTATCATGTAGGACCTACTCTAGGCCGGCAAAGTGCAGCAACTCAACGTGACGTCGATTCCGCAAGTAGACAGAAGACTTCTGGAGGAATGTGGAGCCATGCCGTCTGAATAGCCGCCCACAGTTCCCTGGTAATTTTCCACCACGTCCCATAAGTGCTCTATTGGGTTCATGTTAGGCGAACGTGGTGGCCACTAGAGATGAACACGGGCTCCTTTTTTAAGGCCTGATACGTACTAACATTATAAATGGCAGGCCCGGCCCGGGTTTTAACATTTGTGCAAATTTTTCCTATGCGAAAAAGGAAAAAAAAATGAAGCATATCATTTTATTCCTATTTACATTTTTCTGATTAGATAACAATGTTAGTGTTTCCCGTTAATGTCGACCCCCTCCCAAAGAGAGAAAGAAGAAAGAATAATAATTATTATTATGTGCATCATATTCAGGTGATAAAATGCCTTTCATTTTGTTTACCAAGTGCATCAAGTGACTTCGTTTACCTAATCAACTATATTTAATTTGTTTCATTCAAATTTAAATAAAGGTTTTGAAAGCTTAAATTACATTAGCAAATTATTATAAAATGTACGTAATTTCTGCATGACATGAAAATTGCATATTCCTGTTTTGTTGACGGATTTGGTCCGATTTATTATTGAGCAAAATGTGCACTACATATATAGGTCGTAATGATTTTTAATGGAACTTTATATAAACTTTTTCTGAAACACAAACTTTGTTTAATGCAGATATATCATCATCATCATTGTCAACCATTATCAATCCACTGCTGGACGAAGGTCTCCCCAAGTTTCCTCCACAACGGTCTGTCTTGTGCCAATCTCCTCCATGTCACCCCTGCATACTTTCGAATTTCATCCACCCATCTCCCATGTGGTCTTCTTCTGGGTCTTTTCCTGTCCCTTGGAATCCAATCTAAAATTTCGGCTGTCCATCGATGATCTGTCCTTCTGGCAGTATGTCCAGCCCATTGCCATTTCAGGGATTTAACTTTGAACATGATGTCTTCCACTCTTGTCATTTTTCGGATCCACGAGTTCCTCTTCGTTTATCTTGGACAGCAGATATCAAGTGAGGGTCACATTGATGAAGAAATTAATCGGCGTACAAAACTTGCCTGGAGAGCTTTTGGAAGAAACAGCATAATTTTCAAGAGCAATATGCCATTATGTCTTAAAAGAAAAGTGTTTGATGAATGCATCCTTCCAGTGCTTACGTGTGGTGCAGAGACGTGGACCTTAACTAAAAGAGACATACAAAGGCTGCAGACAACTCAAAGAAGCATGGAGAGGTGCATACTTGATGCAGATATATACATGTATATATATATTTATAATAGATAAAAAACAAAAGATTCCGTGAATTCATTTAAATTCTATAATATGAAGTAATCTGAGACCATACTCCCTTCATAATATAAAATTAAGGCCTTGTATTTATTTTTGGGTATCGGTGCCAAATGATGAAGAAGTAAAATTTCGTTTTTTTCTTGGTTGCGCGGGATTACAATCGGTATTTTAATGGAAAAATCGTTGACGGTATATTCGGCTGATTTTTTTTAGTATTCACTTTTTTTTTATATCAGGACTATTTTATATTATGCCGCGTTATTTAGTATTGACAGCGGCAGAATACATATATTTTCGGTTCTGGAAGTCATAAAACGTCCATTATGTCACTGCTGTTTAATTGCTGAGAAACAAGAATTTTACGATAATAAGGAAATAAGCATTGATGTATCAAATACATAAGTGTTATTATCGAAGCAAAATTTCTTGTATTGTTCAAGGAAATAATTATTCAAAAAAACGCTCTTTCTTGATTCACTTTCAGCGTGTTTCCTATACTTCTATAGAACCAAGACAATATTAGAGGATGTCGTACCTCATAATCTCTCGTAACTTCTCAAAAACAGAATTGCGTCTAAACCTTGAGAATTTAATCTCGAACTTCATTCTCCTAACACCCTGCCCGTTGCACTAAAGGTCCGCTCACTTGCAGTGCTGCTGCTAGCTGGTATGCACAATACAGGTCTTGCAATACTGACTAATTTGGAGAATTTTGAATTTTTCTATCAAGTCAGCAAATCCTTAGCTTCTAAGTGATCGACTCTCACTTTCAAATCGATGTAGCTACGTACTTCATTTTCTTGAGGAACATCTAAATTAAATTCATGTTCCAGTTCTTCAAATATACTTGATGGCAGTGGCGTAGGTACGCTTTTGATTTAGGGGGTACAAGCTCATGAACCTTACATCTCAAGGATTAAGCCATCTATGGATGACCGCCTCCGAATTTTTTTTTTTTTTTTTTTTTTTTTTTTGGTGTAGTATATTAGAGTTTTTATAAAATACGTATACTGATCAGGAATTCATCCGAATGAACATTGTTATCATCATATTATTATTAATTATTACCATTATTATTTTTCTTGATGACAAAAAGTTCACATTATTAATTTCTTATCAGAAAATGAATGGAGAAGTCTTTTTTGTGTTCTCTCTTGTTAATTTTTGTATTTTTTTCCATTAAAATATTGAGCAGGGACAAGTCAACATTAGGATGAATTTCTGTCAGCAGGGTTTGGGAAAGAGGGATTTCTCAGGAAATGTTATATAACTCTTTACAAGAACGAATTAAATTTCTTATCATTTTTGTTTACGTCAATAAAGTAAAACCGCAGTGAGATAAAAACTGCTCTACCTGCGAAGATAGTACCATTGAAGCATTATGAAGTCTATATTAAAAACGTTGAACGATACATAGGCTGACAATTGATGTAAAAAGCACATTGGTCTGGTGCAAAGCTAAATGATGGTGGAGATATCGAGGAATTGGAGTTCTATGAGTGGTATGTGAAATCCGTAATGCACTTGTTGTATTGCTACAGATCTTAAGACAGAAAACAATTTTAGTGCCGGGGCTGCGGGCGCTGAAATGTCCACTTGTGCATTAATTTTTTTTTTAAAGTGCAGAAAGGACGACCTGATCAATATGCATGGAATTTTAAGAGAAAAGAAACACTGATCACAAGTATGTTATCAAGATCTAGCCCTACCATGTGCTGTTTGAAGTTATTAACAAAAACCTCGCACTCGTCGTTTCCATGCAGAACTAATTTGCTGGAGTTTCCCAGATGGTTGCCCAGTTTTTGGTGGATGAAAAACTTCCCATCATTACAAGCTTCGGATATAAAAAAAAAAACCAGATAACCCAGGATATTTCTTTAAAAAAAAAAGAGAATAAAAAAAAAATAAGTAGCATATAAATTTTACAGTTCACTCTTTATGAATGATTGGTTTGTGTTTGCTCATATCTGGAGGAAGGGGGGTACAGTAGATATTAATGTACCCCTCTTCAAAATTTGGGGGTACATTGTACCCCTGTACCCCCCCGTTCCTACGCCACTGCTTGATGGTGTATGTTTCGGCGTCGACACTTCCCGTATTATCGATACTGAAGCTGATGTTTCCGCTTCGTTAGTTTCGTCGATCATAGGATGTATTTGTGAATGCACATGTTTTCTTTCATTTTCCGATAACATTTTTAACTAATCGAAGTTCGGATGTAGAAAGGTTGTAATTTTATGTAAATCGTTAATATCTATTTTGCTGTGCAACCAATTTTTTGTTTTTTATTTCAGTACTACTAAAATATCTGAATCTGTTGGGGAAACGGCGCAGTGCTTCATGAGCAAGTGATACCAGAGGAGTATCATATGTATAAAGTGGAATGGAAATCTCCCTCAAGATGGCTCAAACGGTTTGGCTTCCTCAAACCGTTTTAGAAATTTTGTCAAAAACAGACAAAATATCAGAATTTAGTTCTTCCATACGAAAGGCTTCGTTTTTGATAGCCAAAACATCCCTAATATCACTTAACTGGTCGTTTGCGGATTCTAGTATAACGCACAAAGTATTGCAGCGAGTTTCGGCTTCTTGATAAACAGACTTTTTCTACTGCGACACAGTTCCTAATTTTTTTAAGTAAGTAACAAGAGATTTACAATTTTCTACACTTGTTTTCAACTCTGGTAAGTGATTCAGTTGCTTCTGTAAAACTGTGTTTCAGTACAGTGTTCAATAAGTGGCAGGCTGGCAAAAGTTTAACGACGAAAACATCTTAATGCCAAAACTATGTTTGCCCCTTCAGCACTTACAAATACTACTTTTGTCGCAAGCACAGAGCAGTCAAATCCTACATTTTCAAGGGTGCGCAAAAGTTCTGATTTTATGTTTTCTCCTGCTTTGGTACATGAGGAAATGCAGTAATTGTTAACACGCTTCTCAATACGAAGTCATTATTTACGAAATGCCAGGTAACAACCATATATGCTTCATTCCTAAAGGGAGATGTCCCCGTATCAGCTGTTATAGCGCCACCAAACTTACGTATCACTTCATTCATTTGTATAACGCATTTTAATCTCACAGTGTCAGCTAAACTCTTGACGTGTCTTGAAAGTGTAGTCCTGTGAGGTAGCACATCTTGCGCTGGAACGGATTCCTTCTGTTGCACCTGTATCCATTAAGCACTGTGCTACCTCCAGAAATCCTTGTCCTTCGATGATATCAAAAGGTCGCATATCATTAGTACAGAGTTTTGCACAAGCTTTCAGTATTTTCTCCTTTACAGTGGCAGATACTTTTTTCTTTCTTTCTTTAATTAAGAAATTATCCAAATTCGTTAAAGTCGGTTGTTTACTGCAAACTTGAGGGTGTCAGGTAAGTCTGTTAGATCCCATCGAATGCGTATACTTTAGTATCTGTTTACACTTTATACATTGAACGTACTCAACTTTTTTATTAGTTTCCAACTCAATTATTTCTTCGAAATACTTCCATACATCTAGATTTTCCGCGTCGTTTCTTTGGGAAAGTCTCATATTCTCCTGCATCGATTTTCCGTTTTATGTTTTCTCGCTCATTGACAGTCATTATTGCGCTCTTGCGAGTGTCGCAACATGAAGTGAAATATACGTCAGACCTCAGAGAAGATATAAAACCTTTGCACCTAATCGAAACCAAAACCACCGGAAAGAGTTTCACTCTTTTGCTCTTTGAATGATTCGTCATGAAGGGAGGAATAAACGAAGGTGAGTGTAAAAACTGTGAGTGTTTGAGATATTCAGTTGGCACAGGATATCCCTCCCTCTTCCTAATACCCCTCCCTTTCAGCGCTGGCTAATTGGTGTTTGGTCTGGCCTCTGCCGTCTGCAAGTCGGCTCACATTCAGGTTTTATCCGAATAAATGAAAAATACGAGTTTTCATATTGCAGCTACCAGAACTTTTAATTTTAGCCTAGGAAACAATACATAGTTGTTACGCAAAACACTCACAGACGTTTTGAAGTTATAAAATGCACGCGAAACACGCAATTAACATTTATTGAGAATTTTAGGCAAAGAACAAATGAGAAACTAAAGTCGAACCAATCAGTTGTGTTGTAACATCACAGACACTCGATCACAACACAAAACATTTATTACTTTACACAAAAAACATCAACTGGAATACACTCCGCGGTATAAACTGAACTTGTTGTCTTAGCCAAAGCTCGCCATGTCCTCCTCCTTCGATATCTCTCTCGCAGCTCTCCTCATCACTTACCCCACGCTCAAGTCATTAAATGTCAATGTATCCTACCGCGCTTTTGTGCGTGGAAGTCGTACTTTACAGTGCGTTTCCCATTGCTTTAGTTAATTCGATTATAGCAGTGTAAAATAAAATTAATTCGAAAAGTCAACGGAAGAATTAACTTGAGCCCGGGCCCGTGCGGGCCATGGTTTTAGTGAAAAGTTTGATACAAGAGCCCGCCCGGGCCATGGTTTTAGTGAAAAGTTTGATACAAGAGCCCGCCCGGGTCAGTGCTCATCTCTAGTGGCCACACCATCCATCAGAACTATGCGGGATGCTTCTCAAACCAATGCGGGATGCTTCTCAAACCAATTTACAACTTGAGCCCGATGATAATGGGGCATTGTCCACTTGTCCGCCTGGAAAATCCCATCGTTTTTGGGGTACATGAAGTCCTTGAAGGACTGCAAATGGTCACCCAGAAGAGCAACAAAGCGATTAGCGGTTAATGAAGTGTTTACGAGGACCAGAGGACCCAAACCGTGCCACGTAAAGACAGCCCACACATGTATGGAACCACCACCAGCTGGTACAATGCCTTGTTGACAGCTTGGGTCCATGGCATCATGCGGTCTGCGCTACACACGAACCCTACCATATCAGTTCGTGGTAACTGGTAGCGCGACTCATTGGGCCACGCCACATGTGAGTCACTGTGTCCGATGTCGTGGGGTTAACAAAGACACTCTGGAGGGTCTTCTGCCCCCATAACCAATGGACACTACATTACGCCGCACTGACCTGATGGATATGTCTCTGGTACCTCATGCATTGAATGTGGGTGTTATTTGAGCCAGTGTCGCTAGTCAGTTAGCATGGATAATCCTGGTCAGATGCCGCTGGTCATGGCCATTCAGCACACTTGGTCGGCCACTGCGCTGTCCACGGTGGGTGGTGGTAATGCCTTCTATGAGGTATTCTCGGTTCGCACGTGACACCGTGGATCGAGAAATGTTGAATGTCCGCACAACTTCAGAAATTGAATGTCCCATCCGTCTGGCTCCCACTACCATGTCTTGTTCAAGCTCTGATAATTCATGTCGTCTTGCCATAATCCCACTAGTGGTTGTTCACCCTGACTCATGAGTTTACACCTCGCAATTGATAAAAATCGTAGCATGCGTCGAAGCCTTTATACGATGGCAGCGCCAGTTAAAAATTCGCATACTGCTATCCCATGGCTTTTGGCACTTCAGTGTATAGACAAGGGCATCGCAAAAATATTTGCCTGGGGGCCCGCATGTCGTAAGGGCAGCACTAAAGTCACAGATAAATGAACTTTAACAGCTTAATCAATACCGACATTTAACGTGGACCAGGAACATCAAACAAAGATCTTCGCTCTTTCCACGTTCATAAGTGAGTCACAGAAAAATTCTCATTGGCCGCTACCGGGAATCGAACCCAGGGTCTTCCAGTTACGCGCCGGATATGCTTCCGCTACACCACAGTGGCCTCGAATTCCTCCAGACTCACACACACGCTAACTGCCAAGCCAATTTGGCAGGTTGCTTCTTGGAGCCCCGCATGAGAATTTTTCCGTGACTCACTTATAAACGTGGAATGAGCGAAGATCTTTGATGTTCCTGGTCCACGTTAAAAGTCTGTATTAATTATTCATTCGCCTTCTAATTATTTGTTCAGTTGCTGCTTACCATCTTTGGTGAATCCCCAGCATTGTGCGGGGCTCCAAGAAGCAACCTGCCAACTTGGCTTGGCAGTTAGTGTGTGTGAGTCTGGAGGAATTCGATGCCGCTGTGGTGTAGCGGAAGCATATCCGGCGCGTTACTGGAAGACCCTGGGTTCGACTCCCGGTGACGGCCAATGATAATTCTTCCGTGACTCACTTATAAACGTGGAAAAAGCGAAGATCTTTGTTTGATCTCTTACAGTTTATTGGAGCAATAATGACATTTCTTTGTTGTTGCTTTGCTCCTTTTGGCCATTTGCGCCTCGAAACTCCAAGGATGACCCAATCCGTCATCAAGAAGGAAAAAATACCCAAGATAAAGTTCTGGGGGAAATACTGGAAGATACTTAGCTAGCAGAGAATGATACCATAATTTTCATATCTCCGCCTTTCAGCTTTTTCATTCTGCGCTCATGTACGCTGTGATCTAACACATTCAATACAAAAATTCAATATTGCCACTTTTTACTGAAAATTTCCTCTTTTTCCTATTGCAAATTCGCAAAGTTTTTTCTACTTTTATTGCATACACATGCATAGAAGCCCGCAGCGAGGGTCAAGTGACCCCCTGGAAATTGCAATCCTCCCTCAAATGAAATCAAAATTTGGAATGAAATAAAGGCAGAATAGGTTAAGGGATGAATTTCAAATTTTTAGAAAGACTAGAGGCTGTGTCTTCAACATAGGCGTAGCGTGCCAAAACATTTGGCGGCGGGACGGAAATAAGTGTAAACTGAAGTTTTTCTTGGAGAGGGCATTCTCGGAAATACCGTCATCGTCAAAAGAATAGTTGTACCCAGAAGGACGTGTCGCATTGCAATGCTACTTAGGAGGAACGTAAAGATTACCAGGGACAATAAATGATTAAACATTGAGCCTGCTATGGGCTATATTTATTGAGCTACACGCCAATAAGTAGCGTCACTCAGAATGGCGCCGGGGCGCCATGTTTGCTCACATAGCATGCCAGACGTCTCGGCATGGAGTTGTAAAAATTCCTAATGGTGTCCTAGGATAAGCCATCCCAAGCAGCTTGAATCTTCTCACGCAGTTCCTGCAGATTGTGCGGTAGGGGTGGAGTGTGGATAGCGCGGCCTATAGCATCCCACGTATTTTCAATCGGCGATAGGTCTGGTAATACGGCTGGCCACGGCAAAGTGTAGTGCCTTGAAGGCAAGCTCTCGAGAGAGCAGCAGTATTCGGACGAGCATTATCCTGTTGGAAAATCGCACCGGAGTGAGCGTTCAGAAGAGGTAGGGCCACTGGTTGCAGGACCTCATTAACACCTGTAGTGAACACCAAAGGTGAACTGGCATCATAGGCAATTGCACCCCACACCATGACACCAGGCCTTCTGCACGGGTGACGCTCGACAAACAACCGTTCATTTTGGCGCTGACCACGGTACCTCCACACACGCATTTGTTGGTCATCTCCTTCCAGACAAAAGCGGGACTCGTCACTGAAGGTCACCCGCTGCCATTTTGAGTGGCTCCATGAGAGTCTGGCACGACACCATTGCAGTCTTTGGCGACGGTGCAATGGTGTTAAGGGCAGTGGTCGTAACGGTCTGCGTGCGTGTAGTCCTACATCGTGCAGCCGTCTGCCAATGATGCTGGCACTAATCGGACGCTGCATGTAGGGCACCACTGCTCGCTGAATTTCCGCAATCATATCTGTTGGGTCACTCGGCGCTTGCCGGACAACCCGTCGGCCTTCTCTTTCCGTGGTTTGCTTTGCTCTATCCACTGCCACCAACAGCGTGTATGGTGATATCCGAACAATCGGTATGGCGCGCAATATGGTGATAAGACCATCCCGGGGCCCGACGATGCGGCTCCTCTCGAACTCCTCCAACTGCTCGAATTGCTTCCTAACTTTTCTCCGAGGCATACTTCATTTGCAAAGGATGCAACCAACACAACCGCATGAGTCTGAATGGCAAGCACGCGCAACGGGACGACCTTATATAGCCGGTGGGTCACAGCGCTGCAATCCCTCCTTGCTTGCATCACATGCCATCACATGCCATCACATTCCGAGCGTGATACTTGAAGTATTTGCATGTCTCACGGTGTCAAACCTACCCACCAAATTTCATTCCTATCGATTGCTTCCTTCTGGGTGCAACTATTTTTTTTTTTTTTTTTTCTTGACGATAAGTGTAATTTCTTTGAAAATGGTTCCGCTCAATTGCCATAACTTAGATTTTTTTACGTGGCTAATACATCCAAAATTGCAAGGTGTGCCAGTCTTGCATTGATTCACCATACTGAGGATGAAAAAACAACAACATGGGCCAGCAGTTCAGGCCAGCAGCTGGCCAACAGTTGGCACCCCTATCACCTGTCATATGCCAGAAAACGGCCGTCAGTTATCCATCACAGGCAGTGGCTGCCCCAAGCGACCCTTAAGTGGTCCTGCAAGCACGTGTCATAAATGGTAGCTAGCCGAATGTGGTCCGCCAGTTTCCCGGCAGTGCAGCCGGCAATCACATGACGTAATTGATGACTTGAAAGATAACCACAGTAAAAGATAACGGTACAACTCCTATTTCTTTCCCAACGAAATTTGTGCATGACCGCACGGCACGAGGGAAATTTTCTCAACAGGTCCTGAAAAACGCCCGTTTGGATGGGGGTAACACCGAACCAACAACAGCCTGTTTGCAAAACTGACGCTTTAGCCACTACAGTAGTTTGCCACGCACGAGTGTTTGCTTGAAGGTGAGCCTCTCTCCTGCATGATGTGAAACGAAGGGTTCTTTTTTCAATTTTACAATATTGCGAGTTATTTTTCATAAATGTCCGTTTCATAGAATTCATTTTTTCAACGTAACGATTGTTTTAATTTAACTTAAGGGAACTTCGCTCATTTTCAACGAGCGTACCAACTTAAAGAGGTTTCTCAAAGTTTTGTGCTGTCCTTGTGGTCTTGAAAGGCGATTCTTTAATTAATACATTTACCCGTTCATGTCACATTCTGTTACATTTTTAACTTTGTATCTTTTTTCCACGGTGCGAAGCTGCTACATTTGTTCTAAAAAGGAGAGATATTTTATTTTACTTCTCGTTATTTTTAGCAGCGAATTCCTCCAATCTTGTGTATTCAACCCATGGATGAGTCCATTGTATCAACATACCGCGTTTGTTTTTTTATTTTTTGAAAATAATTGATACATTTTGTACGTGTATAATTCTTATTTTTTGAAAATAATTGATACATTTTGTACGTGCATAATTCTTATTTTTTCCAACCCAAAGACTTTTTTAATGTCTTTTCCAGGACTTTTGTTTGAAACGGTTTAGTGTATGTTAAAACGAAAGATTATACAGAAATTATTACCTTGATTGTTTCATCCCGGTGGCTGAGTTGTCAGAGGCGCTGTTCTTCCGACACGAATCTGGGCCGAAATTCTGAATATGGCTTCAGTGCTTTTTTTGTGTAATAGCTCCTACTGTGTTGCTTCTCTGCAGCATATGCCCTAGGTTAGGAACGGGAGACTGCTTATAGCATCCAGAATTACCAGTGGCGTTCGTTAAACCCCAAAATGAAAAAAAAAAAAAAAAGCCCTGTTTCAAGCACCGAAAGTTTATGATAGTACAAGGAGGCATCTGAAAGTAACTCTTCCTCCTTAATTCCCTTTGAAAATTTTAAGTAATTTTAATGAAACTTCACTGACATGTACTATAATATGTTACTAACGTGGGAACAATTTTTTTTTTTTCAGAATTGGAAATAAATATCATCAATGATAGAAAAAAGCAGCGAGCCGTTTCCTGGAAAAAGAGGGATGTGAGGCTCCAGAAATCCAGAGAAGACTCCTGGCGGTGTATGGAGCTGCCACAATCGATATCAGTAATGTCCGAAGATGGATGAAGAGTTTTCGAGAGGGGGAACGTTCAGTGTCGGAGTGGAAGACCCGCAACTGCAGTGACAGATGCCAACAGGCAACGAATGAAAGACCTCATCACAGTTGATCGTCGTGTCACCATCAAGGAGTTGCAAGAATAAGCAGTGATCCCTATGCGCAGACACTGAAGAAGCTAAAGTAAGCTATCAGAAGGAAAAGATGGGACATTCCACTTCATAGCGTTGTTTTGCACCATGATAACGCACGTCCCCACACCTCAATGGAAACTTCACTGGCTATTGCCAAAATAGGGTGGACGGTGATGCCCCAACCACTCTACAGTCCTGATTTGGCTTCCTCAAACATTTCCCCCTTTGAAAATCACCCTTTATGTAAAACGTTTCGACGATGTGACAGACGTTAAACTCGCTGTGAACTCATTGGTGAAACGACAGCCTCAGGAATTTTTCCAAAATGGATTTCACCCATGGGTTCAAAGATGGCGGAAATGTATAGAAAGTGATGCATAATACTTTGAATAGGCTAGCATTGTTAACAATATGTCCAAGTATTTCGCCACCAAGTTTCACATTTTTGCTGCTACAAATAAAAATCTTATAAGGAACCAGGCATTACTTTCAGGATGCCCTTTGTAGCTTGTAATATTAATAGTTCGATTCTGCAGTCGTTCTTAACCTTTTCTCAAATAGCGCAACAAAAAGAGGTATGTCAAACCACGAAATACTGGTTTACCTTCGGTAGCTTGTAAGTCAAAGATTGCCAAAAAGTGATGCGATCAGTACGTAGGAGGATTCTCTCTTCGTGTGGCTCAAGCACCTGATTTCTTGCGGATCTTGTGGAGGAGATCGGCAGGTGCGTGCGTACGCCCGATTCTAAGAACGCCTGCCATTAAGTAAAAGAAGAATAGACAAGTGTAAGTCTTAGCAATAAAATTCATCCATAACTTTGCTACGGGTAAAGAAAGTTTAGAAATTCAGCTAGGCTTTCATGTCAACTAAAAATAAGTCTTCGCGTGCACTACCCAACCCCTGCGAGGCGGTGACCTGTCACGGCTCATTATTTTTCACAGAGGTAATCAAGAGACCGACTGTGCCTTCCTGAAGCCGCGTCGGTCTATCCACTGGCCAAGTAATTGTTCCTCATAGTAAGAAATGGCGGGTACTACAATGCGCAGTGAGTGACGGGGGCACACTCGCATTGGCATGCTGACCATGCAGTCAGACCCCTTTGCATGAAGCTGAGAAAAGTGCTGAGAAGATTGTCGCGCACTTACTTCCTTTACAACATCACCTGCCCCCAGAATTTCTGTCTCTTCATTTTGGCTGTAGAATCACTCTTATCTTGTCCAGGAGGATGGTGAAGAGGCGTAAAAGGAGGATGGGGAAGGGGAGGGGGGGCATGGGCTCATCCCCGTTGTCACGCTTCGCTGGGTAAGGACAATAGGAGAGCATTGGACATGTAAGAGGACGTCGCCTTCGAAGTGGACAAAGTGCAACCACTGCACGTGGCGATCGCGGTTTTCCTTTGGAATAAGAGCAGGAGAAGAAACAACTAAATTCTGGGTGGAAGTCACTCTTGCTCTTTTGTAGCCGAGACACAACTTAAAAAAAAAAAAAAAAAAAAGAGAAAGAAATCTGTGAATGAGGAAGAAGTGCAAACATCGCGACAAGTTTCTTTGCTGAATTTTGTTTATGTCATGGTGTTGCTTTGAATATATCTCAGGTATGATTTTTGAAAAATGCTGTGTTACCACCTTTGGTAGGTAACTGCAATTTCTTGCTGTTGATATCACCAGAGCCCATTTAAGAGGGTTGGGGGGGCTAGGGGGAATGCAGCCCCGGGCCCCGCATTTTCAAGAGGCCCCAGAATTATGCAAGGTGCTTGAAAAACATGATTTTATGTCCGAATAACCATCTGACTTGTGACTCCCAGAATTCGAGATCGGAAGAATGCGTCACGTGAGCCAGGACGAATTTTGGGGGGGGGGTGGGGGTGGGGCTAACGACCAAAACGGGCTCCAGGCAGTCAACGGTCTCTAATTTGAAGCATCTAATCCATAAAGGGGAGCCAACCAATGCTGTAAGACAAGCACATCATCCATATCTCACCAGCAGGTCCGTAGCTACTGAGACGGCAGGGAGGGCGGTTGCCCTCCCAGAATGGTCATTCCAGGGACGTAAATTCATGCTGTGGGGAATGTAAAAAATAGAAATTGTTACAGAAGAAGAAAGTTACACCCTTCAGTATTTTCTTTTTAAAAACTTTAGTTACTTCAAACAGAAAGTCATTGCTCTTTCCACGTTTAGAAGTGAGTCACGGAAAAATTCTCATCCGTTGCCACCGGGAATCAAGCCCGGGGTCTTTCAGTTACGCGCCGGACATGCTACCACTGCACCACGGCGGCCTTGAAGTCCTCAGACCGACATACTGCCAAACCACATGGCAGGTTGCTTCTTGGAGCCCCGCATAATGCTGGGGATTCACCAAAGATGGTAAGCAGCAACTGAACCAATAACTAGGAGGCGAATGAATAATTAAAACACATAATTGATGTTCCTAATCCACGTCAGTTTTGTGTACTAATTAAACTTTAGTTAGTGTGATACAGTATTTCATGCAGTTAATCAGAATTCAAAGTAACATACATTATGAGGTGTGAACATCTCGTAACCATGAAGGAATTTTCCAAAACAGTGAATGGAGGCATAGAAAACAATATGTTGATATACCTAACCTCCATGACCTTTCCGAACATGTCGTTGGCATGATCAGCTAAGTAATCATTTGTGCTCTGTCGCAGAAAATTCTCTGAGAGTTTAACCTTGGACGGAATTTTTCCAAACCCTACCCCTAAAGCTTCTTTATATTGTTACGTTCCCTATCAGATACCCATTCGTTCTGCGCTGGTTTGTATCTCATTCTGCATTTCTGTGTAGTGGAGTGTTGTCGGCGTTCCCATAACGTTTACGCTTTACTTGGAATTCACAACCTGTGGTTCATGGGTATTTATCTAGTTTTTACATTTTTAATGAAATTTTGTCAAAAACCTGGTGCGATTTACGAACTATTATAATACTTCCATTTAACGGCAGTGCGTGAGAAAGTTAAAACCATGTGTTAATTGAGTGAAACTCGAAGGGGCGTAATTTCAAATCTCGCCCTCCCAGATAAGAAAAGCTTGCTACGGTCCTGCTCACCAGGGATTCGAACCTGGACCTCCTAGAGCAAATTACTAGAAGCCGGCGTTTCGTATCACTCGACACCGAAGACGGTCGATAACGAATAAAACAGAAAATTGATGCAAACGAATATGCAGCTGCGGAGAAAAAACGAAGGCAATCAGTTGTTTGGAAATACAGTCGAACCCATATATAACAAAGTTCAGACATTAAACCCGTATATAACGAAGTTGAGACATTTGAACCCGTTCATAACGAAGTTCAAGAGAGATTTGAAAATACTCGGTATATGCAACTTCGTTATAACAAAGTAGATGAAAAAAGCTTTTTTCTTTTCTTTTCGGCATATTACAATATGTCAATTTAAAACTGATCAATACTGTGTAATAATTGATCAAAGTTAAATAATACTTAATGCAAAGTATTACCGTCTTTTGCACGATCTGAAATAGCGATGCATAAATACATATTAAAGGCAACTTCGATGATCATTTTAAAAGTACTATTGATCCCTGAAAAATCGTTAAAATATCATGAAGTCAAAAGCATAAGATCCTCAGATGCGACTGTGCCCTACAAACGCAAAAGCGTACATGAGTACGATTATAAACATTTTGAGGTTAAGAGAGGGCGTGGCGTTTGTCATCCGTCAATGCGCATGCGCTAAAAAGTTCATATTAGTTGGGTAATTATCGATAATTTTGCATGAATGTCGAATTAATCTTGTTCGTCTTCAACGTTGGTCGACATTAGCATTTTCCACGGTAAAGGAATGTAACTTGGTTGATCATGGTTGCAGCATATTTGTTTATGGTTGTCAATATACTGTACAGACGTTCTGTACATAATGTTAAAAATATCGTGTTCGCGGTGGCTAAGATTGTAACATTATCCCAATCTCATGTTCATGTCGACCAACGCTCATGTGGACCAACGTTGAAAAGGAACAAGATTAATTCGACATTTACGCAATATAATCCATAATTACCAACTAATATGAACTTTTTAGCGCACGCGCATTGACGGATGACGAACGTCACGCCCTCTCTTAACCTCAATCTGTTTACATGTCGTACTCATTTACGCTTTTACATTTGTAGTGCGCAGACGCATCTGAGAATGGACACCGTTGCGGGTCGGAAAGATCTTATGCTTTTGACTTCATGACGTTTTAACGATTTTTTAGGAATAAATAGTATTTTAAAATGATAATCGAAGTTGGCTTTAATTTGTATTTATGCATCTCTATTTCAGATCGTGCAAAAGACGGTAATACTTTGCATTAAATGTCTCACGTGACGCGAATATAATCTATCAACATAAATAATACTTGTTAATTAAATACTCTAGCTAACAATAAAAATCCGAATGATATCTGCAACAAGCAAAACAAAGCAAAAATTAAAGTGCCGCCCCGGTGGCGCAGTGGTCTAAGGTGCTGGCCTCTGATCATTCGTCCGTAAGGGGTCCGGGTTCGAATCCCGGTGAGGCATGGATGTTGTGTTTGTCTTACGGCACTGGCTCTCTCCCTTCCCTGGAACCAGTGACCCTAAATTAGGGACGGGCGACTGCTTATAGCCCATTGAGTTGCTCACGGTGGTCGTTAAACCTCCAATCAAAAAAAAAAAAAAAAAAAAAAAAATTAAAGTAGCGGCAAAAAATTCGAAATTTCATCTGTTAAATTTGTTTTGCTGTTTGTACGTTACGTGGATAGTATGTGTCAGTTATTGCCTTATTATGCTTGTTGTGACATCCGTAATGTTAGCAGAAAAGGTTTCTTGAAAGAAACCTTTTATTTCAACATTCGCCGGACCATCACTAGACTTTGGTTTCAATTCATTCTTGCTTTGTAAACACTGTAGACAGAGGATTTAGTGGAATATCAAACCTTTTTTTCACCTTCAAATCTTTTAACTCCTGGTTTCCCGATAAACTGATTGCCTCGATTTCTCAACATTTTGTGCTTGTTTGAATCCATAAGTTTTCTGATTTTGTAAACACACTTCCCAGATTACTGATCAACTGAGCAATCGAAGTCCAACTAAATTTACCAAATGTGACGAAAACGTCATTCTTTGTTACCCGGGCAGGTCTACCTGAACTACACCCCTGGGAAAGTGCGTTGACATCCCTGAAAATATATGAAATCCAAATCGGGAATGCCATTTCTAGAGTGCCGTTACTAACCCAGTGTCTGATCCCATACAAACAGGTTTGCGGCAGCTCCAAGCAATAATTAAGTAAATGAAAGCTGGTGAGTGGAGGGGATGAAAGACATTTGACAGAAAGATGTGAGCGTGGCAAGTTTGGGGGGGGGGAGCTAGAAAATTTCTGAGACATTCTCTTGTCTTCATGTGCACTGACCTATCTGTAAAGGAAACTTTACGGAATGTTGTCATAACCCGTACTCCTTAGTTCTCCGGTGAAAGAAAAAGGGATAAAAACTGGATGAATGTCACTTGTTTATATACTGATATTGATGCTGAACTTCGACATATTTGTTTTTATCAGAAACTGTTGTTCGTAAAACGCGGTTAAAACACGGGAGAATATTACAAGTTCAAGGGATCTATAAAAACTTCGGTTTATGTAGAACTTCGTATTATGCGAGCTTGTTATATGCGGGTTCAACTATATTTTGTGTAAATAATTGAATTAGAAAATAATAAAAAAATTGGAGTACGTACAAGTACGCTGTGACGTGCCTGCCCCGTAGGACGCACACGACATAAAAGCAGATAGCAGCGTGAACGAACGTCCGCGTAGCTCAGTTGGAAGAGTGACTTATTCCGGAATGAGGGGACCTGGGTTCGATCCCCGGCGTGGACCAAAAATGACGGAGATATTTACTTCGTTATAATGGCGCCCGAACTTCCCGGATGACCCGGCCGTTAAAGATCTCGCAATAGTGTGATGTTCTTTCCACACCGCGAGACAAGAAAAACAAGAGAATCCCTTCTTCAGCGCTTTGAAAAATAAATGTGTGAGGTGTTGAATTCCACACACCAGATTGACTGTGAGTTCTCAAGTGCAGGTTCTTCAGCGGATGGCTGCCTGCAACGATACATGGTCCAGGCTGACCCGTGGGCCATGCCCCCGGCACTCTTTCGGGAGGGGGAGATGGGACGTGCCTGCCTCACAGGACGCACACGACAGCAGCGAGAACGAACGTCCGCGTAGCTCAGTTGGTAGAGCGACTTATTTCCCGAATGAGGGGACCCGGATTCGATCCCCGGCCTGAACCGGAGAAATTTACTTCGTTATAACACGCTTTCGACTGGATCCGAAAAATTTAATGGACATGCTGAAGTTTGCCGTAAGCAGCCGACTTCAATGAATATGCAGAATTTCTGAATTAAATAAAAGGCATCTCTCACTGCACTGCGAAAGCAATTGCTGAAATCTTGTTCGAAATTTTGCATTGAAGACATGGGTCTTTATGACATCATGAAAGTACAAGGCTTTCTTAGGCCGCCCCGGTGACGCAGTGGTCTAATCGATGGCCTCTGATCATTCGTCCGAAAGGGGTGCAGGTTCGAATCCCGGTGAGGCATGGATGTTGTTTGTCTTACGGCACTGGTTCTCTCCCCTCCCTGGAACCAGTGACTCTAAATTAGGGACGGGCGACTGCTTATAGCCCATTGAGTTGCTCACGGTGGTCGTTAAACCTCCAATCAAAAAAAAAAAAAAAAAAAAAAAAAGGCTTTCTTAAAGCACTTTAATCGGCCGGAACGAATTAACTCGGGGTTAGCAAAATGGTTTGAAATCAGCTCGAATATATATATTCGCAGTCTAAGAAGTGAGCCGAACTCGACAGGAACGAACGAACCTGCACACCAGAAAGCGTTCCTTTTTCCATACATTTGTCATTAAAAGTGGTCTTTTACGGGGAATGATTTTTCCTTAATCCTTCCTATCATATTACTTTTTCTTCCGAAAATACTACAAAAATAGCGAAGAACCTAAGAAGGGAATGAAAAGATATTTGAGTAACTTGCTTTTTCCCAGTGGCATGATGTCCGTTTAAGGGGGACTAACTCTTCCCAATCATTCCTTGGGTCACGGAGCTGTGAATGAAGCTCTATAAGGGAATCAGACTATAAACTATAAGACAAAGGACCATAAGAGAGCCCTTACTACCAAAGTGTAGTGATTCTGCTGAGATGAGAGAGGGAAAGGAATAATATTGCCATAGCTTTTGTATAACCCGGCCACTATGTCAAAAGTTCTGTTTGAGGAAGGAAGAAAATTTAGGGAACCATTTGGTTCAGATGCATTGGCCGCTTAAAGGAAGTAACAGAGGTGCTACTAGCTGGTTTGGTTAAGTGTACTGGAAAAGAAAGTCTTTCATCTTTTGAAATTTCAATTCTTGATATCAGGAAAGAAAGTTTAGTTGGAGCTTAAGATTACCCTGACTGAATTGAACCTCCCAGGTGGCTGAGCGGACGGTGGTGCTGGTTTCCAGCTGGTTGTTCGAGATGGGTTCGGGTTCGAACCTTCAGTAAGTCATGGGTGTGCTTGTACTGCAGCGCTAGCTCCATTCCCTCTCTGAAACCAGTGGCCCCAAATCAGGAAGGGGTTGGGTAACTATATTGCTTATGGCCCTTAGCGTTGCTCATAATGGTCATTAAATCCCGAAGGCCACCCACCCCTGTGGTGTAGTAGTCATAGCGATGACTTCTGGTCATTCGTCCGAGTTGGTTCCGGGTTCGAATCCCGGTGAGGCATGGATGTTGTGTTTGTTTTACGGTGCTGTCTCAGTCCCTTCCCTCGAACCAGTGACCCTAAATTAGAGACGGGCGACTGCTTATAGCCCGCTGAGTTGTTCACGGTGATCGTTAAACCTCCGATCCAAAGTAAAAAAAAGAATCCCCAAGGAAATTAAAAAAAAAGGGGGGGGGGAGAAAAAGCTAAACTGAGAAACTCTCTCGGGTCAGTGCTCGCACAAGATGCTTTGTCTCACCTTACTATGTTTGCAAGACAGGTCAAAAGTTTTTTTTTTTTTTTTTTTTTTTTTTGGAGGTTTAACGACCACCGTGAGCAACTCAATGGGCTGTAAGCAGTGGCCCGTCCCTAATTTGGGGTCACTGGTTCCAGGGAAGGGAGAGAGCCAGTGCCGTAAGACAAACACAACAACCATGCCTCACCGGGATTCGAACCCGGACCCCTTACCTGACGAAAGATCAGAGGCCAGCGCCTTAGACCACTGCACCACCGGGGCGGCCAGGTCAAAAGTTCAGCTGAAATCATAAGATTAGAATCTGGTATAGAAATAAGCGAAGTGAAGCCAAGTTTATGACGCTATACATGGTCGTATCAGAATAATATGGCCACCCCCGGAATCACAATGTACCCGCCCAGGCGCGTCATACAGTGCACGTGACAAGGTCCACCACACGGAGATATACGCGACCGACCGGGTCAGATGAGCCATAGTGCGTTACGTGAGCACAATGGGCAGAGTTAGTGATTTGACGGACATTCAAAAAGGAATGATCATCGGCTACCACGCCAAGGGGGAAGCATCTCAGAAACAGCAGACTTCACGGGCTGTTCGCGAGGTGCTGTAGTAAGGGTGTACCAAAAATGGACAGCTGGCACATCGAGTACCTCCCTACGTCATCACTGTGGATCCCCGAAGATCATCGACCCCAGAGGAGAACGTCGCCTGCGTCGACTAGTAAATGGCAATCGACGTGCAACAGTGCAGCAACTGAGCACGCAAATGAACGCTGGGGCACCCAGGTACGTGTCCCTATAACAATAGAGCGAATCCTATTACGTATGGGTCTCCGGAGACGGCGCTGAGTCAAAGCGCCTATGTTAACCCAGGTCTATATATATATTATAACATATAATATTATGTTATTAATAATATTAATGTTGAAGATGCATACATTAATATTATTAATAACATCTATGAAAATGCAAGTGCAAAGATTCGGCTGTTTGAAAATACAACACACATAAAAATTGGAAAAGGAGTGAGACAAGGTGACACCATATCTCCGAAGCTCTTTAATGCCACATTGGAAAATGTCTTTCGATCACTGAACTGGGAAAACAAAGGGATAAAGATTAATGGAGATTATCTAACCCACCTTCGTTTTGCTGATGACATAGTCATTTTTGCAACTACCCCATCAGAGCTACAGAGTATGATCCAGGAACTTGCTGACAAGAGTAAAGAAGTGGGATTAAAAATGAACTTTCAGAAGACAAAAGTGATGTACAATGCTTTTACAAGAAATGAAGATTTATCGATTGATGGAGAAAAGCTGGAGATAACAGACACGTATGTTTATCTTGGACAGCAGATATCAAGTGAGGGTCACATTGGTGAAGAAATTAATCGGCGTACAAAACTTGCCTGGAGAGCTTTTGGAAGAAACAGCATAATTTTCAAGAGCAATATGCCATTATGTCTTAAAAGAAAAGTGTTTGATCAACGCATCCTTCCAGTGCTTACGTATGGTGCAGAGACGTGGACCTTAGCTAAAAGAGACATACAAAGGCTGCAGACAACTCAAAGTAGCATGGAGAGGTGCATGCTTGGTGTAACCAGGAGAGATAAGAAGAGGAACACGTGGATCCGAAAAATGACAAGAGTGGAAGACATCATGATCAGAGTTAAATCCCTGAAATGGCAATGGGCTGGACATACTGCCAGAAGAACAGACCATCGATGGACAGCCGAAATTTTAGATTGGATTCCAAGGGACAGGAAAAGACCCAGAAGAAGACCACATGTAAGATGGGTGGATGAAATTCGAAAGTATGCGGGAGTGACATGGAGGAGACCGGCAAAAGACAGACCGTTGTGGAGGAAACTTGGGGAGACCTTCGTCCAGCAGTGGATTGATAATGGTTGACAATGATGATGATGATGATGATCGGCAACAACGCGTGCAGTTCGAATGCGACTACCGTCATTGGACAGTGGATGAATGGGAAAAGGTTGCCTTCTCCGTCGAATCGAGGTTTCTACTTCACAGAAGTGACGAGCGGTGGCGGATATACGACGTCAGACACACGAGAACCAACACTCGGACACGCTTTTCGGTCAAGTACAGGCCGGCTGTGGCAGTGTACATGTCTGTAAGATGTTTTCCTGGTATGACCTGGGACCGCTTGTACCAGTGGATAGGCTAATGGCTACCTGTCCATCCCCGCTGACCACATGCATTCCTTCATGTTTGATGTTTGCCTTAGTGGTGAACGTGTCTAACAACAGGATAATGCGCTTTGCGACGTCGCTAAGAGAGTGCGTGCCTGGTACTAGCAACACGACAGCGATGCCTCCGTTCTCTCTTAGTATGCGAAATCGCCCGACATCTATCCCATACAGCACTTATGGGACAATTGGATCTACATGTTTGACGTGCCGACCCACAAACACGCCATCTCCGGGACCTCCGTGCTCTCTGCAGTTCGAATGGTCACGTGTGCATCGGGCAACCTTCCAGGGTCTCATTGCGTCCATGCCATGCCATCTTGCCGCTGTCATCCGGGCCAAGGGTAGTTATTCCCATTATTAGGTAGGTGCTCATGTTATTCTGATGCAACTGTGCATGAACTTATATGAGGACAGCTACGTTCAGGTATGAAGCTTATATGGCCGTTACCACCCTGCCATTTTGTGGTGTTAACAACGATGGCGTTTCTGCACGTTACTGAAACTGGGAACTGTATATACGCGTTTCTAAAACAGTGGATAAACAGGAATTAAGAACTTTGGCAGTCCGTTGAACTGCGGCATCAAAGACTGGGAGATATAAATGACGTATTGATCCGTTCCTTCGTAAATTCACAAAACTGATATATACCAACTGTGCATTTCCCGAAGTCAAATTGTAAAAAGTGGTTTTCCTAAACGTCACAAGTGTCAATGAATGAATTACGGGATTACACTATTGTACAATACAAATTTTGAAGTTGTGAATCTGTTTGATGGTGTAAATATGACATGGATGTTAAGTCAGATAATATCCGAAAACTTGAAAATTTCGTTGTTCTGGAGCGGGTATCGAATCCGCGTCTCCCGGCTATAGCGCCCGAGTATGTTAATCACTGAACAAAGTTGAATATAGCCATTACAGGAATATAAATGAATAATATATATTGGCGAAATATATGTATGCCGGTTGCTTTGACTAGCGAGTCCTGGGATCATTATAATCAAATTAAACGGAAACTTGAGACTTGGTGGTTCTGGGTTTTGTAGTGGTTAGCGTACTCGGGCGCTAGCCGGGAGACGCAGATTCGGTTTCCGCTCCAAGACGACGAAATTTTCAAGTTTTTGGATATTATCTGACTTACCATTCATGTCATATTTACAGCAATAAACGGATTCACAATTTCAAAATCGCATCACAAATTTGCCGCCCCGGTGGCGCAGTGGTCTAAGCGATGGCCTCTGATCATTCGTCCGAACGGGGTCCGGGTTCGAATCCCGGTGAGGCATGGATGTTGTGTTTGTCTTAAGGCACTGATTCTCTCCCTTCCCTGGAACCAGTGACCCTAAATTAGGGACGGGCGACTGCTTATAGCCCATTGAGTTGCTCACGGTGGTCGTTAAACCTCCAAAAAAAAAAAAAAAAATCACAAATTTTTTGACACTTCGATGTATCTGTTGCAAAAGTAAGAAAAAAAAAACGATGATGGTTCAGAAGCAAAAATATAGGCGCAAAATTATATATATGCATTTATGTCACCTTGCAGAAATAAGTATACATTTGCGCTTCCTAAAATAAAGTGGTAAATCGTTCAAAGCTAAAAAATAAATAAATAAAATGCATGGAAAGTTTCGCAAATAGTATGCACAATCATCAAGCGCAAAAAATAACTTTCCATTCTATTTATAGATGAAGAAGTATCATTTCTAAAGACAGACCAAGCTCAGTTTTTTTGTTTTTTTTTCCACGGAAGTGAGAAATAAACCCACCAAAATTAAATTTCACAGTGACAATGCAAAAGCACCATTCGGTGTAAAACGCGTCAGAAAATTGTGACGGTGGAAATATATCGACATCCTCTTTGCTCCTTTACAATTGTTACGTGGAAATATCCCAAAACTAATATCCCAAAACTTCAAGGTTGAGGCACATTAGAACATATCATTTGTCTCTCAGAAAGGACTCTCTAGCTTTGTATTTACAGGGACATGAAACGGCAACAGACGATAAAGGGATCAAGAATTTTTAAATCCTTAAATAAGGTTAAGTAAGTATTATATACGTTTCCTTCAGAGAACGAGGCTACATTTAATAATGATTAAAGGAAAGCATCTTGAACTGTTTGAATCCTGTTATAAGGACAGGTGGTCTGATCCACAGGCGTGCACGAGATTAATGCATTGCATCAACAATATCTGACGCTGACCTTTCGAAATGTGCTCTGCAAAGCTTCATTTAAGAGACTTTAAGCTGGAAATCACGTAGGAATACTGTGTATACATGCTTTGAAAGGAGTGAATCTGGTATCATGAACCTTATACTTTAACCCCGTCATTATAACTTTCGAGACGCAGAGCACGAGGAAGAGAAAGATCTTCCTCTTGCGTGGCCGGGATCGTCTTCAAATTACAGGTTATATTACGACCCCCTCAACCCCCCCCCTTTTTTTTTTCATGATTTCCGTCCAAGAAGAAGATAACAAATTGCCATGTACAGCTGAAAAAGCAGGGAAAGAAATGAAGAAACAGAAGGAAAAATGCTCGACCTGGTCGTGATGGAAGCTACGCGACATTTAAAAATGGCGGAACTATATTATGATCGACGATGGTAGTTTGCACACTTTAAAAACATTTCTGAAATTCACGGACAAGTTTCCGTCATTTCTTTCGTGAATTAACGAAGCATGTTTCTGATACAACCTTTTCCGTGAAATGACGGAAAAAAACCTGAATTTAACGGGCTTTTCGTGCCACGGAAAATTCTGAATTTTCAGAAACCTTTCCGCAGTTTCTTTCTTATATTGACGATAAATTACCGTTTTAGAGATGTGTTAACGGAAAATTCTGAATTTTCAGAAACCTTTCCGCAGTTTCTTTCTTATATTGACGATAAATTACCGTTTTAGAGATGTGTTAACGGAAAATTCTGAATTTTCAGAAACCTTTCCGCAGTTTCTTTCTTATATTGACGATAAATTACCGTTTTAGAGATGTGTTAACGGAAAATTCTGAATTTTCAGAAACCTTTCCGCAGTTTCTTTCTTATATTGACGATAAATTACCGTTTTAGAGATGTGTTAACGGAAAATTCTGAATTTTCAGAAACCTTCCCGCAGTTTCTTTCTTATATTGACGATAAATTACCGTTTTAGAGATGTGTTAACGGAAAATTCTGAATTTTCAGAAACCTTTCCGCAGTTTCTTTCTTATACTGACGATAAATTACCGTTTTAGAGATGTGTTAACGGAAAATTCTGAATTTCCAGAAACGTTTCCGCAATTCCTTTCGTATATTAAGGGAAAATCTCCGTTCTCACTTTTCCATATCCGTATGACGAGAAATTTCCGCTAATAGTAGTGATTCGTGGAAATACTTGAGGCTTGATTAACTTTCAAATTTCAATCGTCTGTCGAATTTTGAAGTTCCGTAGCGAGATCGGATATTGCGGATAGCATATCGTATAGATTTATTTTGTTTTTTGTGACACAGGATATTCCTTCTCCTTTCCCCTATTTGGTGCACCAGCTATTTACACTCAAGGGCAATTGAATTAGAGACAGCTGGCGTTATGCAAATGTGGCGCTATGGGCGGCCCTGTAAACGGAAACGATATGACCTATGCCACCATCCGACAATATAAGGAGTGATGCGACGGGAATCAGTAAGAGTCGGACGCAGTATGGGTAAGACGAATGATCTAAGCGCATTTGATCGTGGGCAAATTGTCGGGGCCCGACATGTGGGTCACTCCATCACGGAAGTCGTGCAGCCACTGGGATTTTCACGAACCACTGTGTCACGGGTGCACCGTGAGTACATCGAATCCGGTAAAACCATCCCTGCAAGGGCCAACTGCCGTGGACAACAGCGTGTGGATGAGCGGGGTCATCGTCGGCTAGCTCGCATTGTAACAGCGGATAGACGGGCCACAGTGCAAGAAATCACTCGGCAATTTAACGCTAGTGCACAAAAACGTGTAAGCAGCCACACCATCCGGAACCATCTCCTCGCTATGGGGTACAGGAGCCATCGTCCCACGAGGGTACCGCTGCTGAACGCACATCACAGGGTGCAAAGATTAGCATGGGCGTGGGAACATCGCCACTGGACCCTAGACATGTGGAAAAATGTTGCCTGGACTGATCAGTCGAGACTCACGTTGGTACATGTGGATGGCAGGATACGAGTACGGCGCAAACCACATGAAGCGATGGATCCTTCTTGCCAGCAGGGTACTCTTCAAGCTGGTGGGGTGGCATTCTCGTCTGGGGACTGTTTACGTGGATTGAAATGGGGCCCCTGGTACATGTGACATCGTCCCTCACAGGTCAACGTTACTGGGATATCCTGGACGACCATTTTCTCCCATTTGTGCGTCTTCAACATCCCACTGGGGACCTCATCCTGCAACAAGACAATGCACCGTGCCATCGCTCCCGAGTTGTATCCGAATGGTTGGATGAACACTCCACCGACGTGACCTAGCTTCCTTGGCCAGCTAGGTCACCTGACCTCAATCCCATCGAGCACATCTGGGATGCCATCTAGAGAGATGTTTGAGGCTCTGACCCATCTCCATCAAATCTTCGTGAACTGTGGGAGCTTGTTCAAGGGTCGTGAATCCGTATGGCTTCCCAACGCTTCCGGTGTCTTGTCGAGTCCATGCCGAGACGAATCGCCGCCGTCATCAGGACGAAAGGTGGTGCTACACGGTACTAGACAGGTATCTCTAATTCAATTGCTCTTCAGTGCATGTATTATAAATTGTGTTACTGTAAGAAACCGGGTACTTATTGTACAGATGATTATACGATGTCTCTGCATCAGTCTTTGGACAACTTAAGACAAAAGCTATTATAGCTATCAAGAGTAAATTTTATATTTAGTTTTTTTTTTTGTGTGTGAAATAATACTATAAAAGTACATTTCACATTTTTTAAAGATGAAAAAAAGTCATTGTCATTTCAAAAAAATCATGTTGCAAAGCATTTTGTTGCTTCGAAAAACCACGATGAAAAATGCTTAATTTTTGAAGTCCTATAAGACAAAAAAATAAAAAAAATAAAAAAATAAAAAAAATAAAATAAATAAAAACGTACAAAACTATTCAGAAAAATAATACGCTTCAACAGAAAATAAAATGACTAAATCACTCACATTGACAAAAAGCAAAATTTCTTTGTGGCGGATTTCGTTTAACGATGTACGCGAGTAAAACGCCTGAGCGTTTGTGGTTCAGTTGGTTAAGCACAAGTTACCTGTTCGGCGGGTTTTACCGTCGGGTGTTCTGACCTCACCGGTAGAATTGTCTGGGGGTGAGTGCTGTACAGGATTTATGATTTTGCGGAATTTCAGTTTAAATACGGAAAAACCAGAAATGGACTTTTTTGAAGTAAACAGAATTTTCGTCTACGGAAATATCTGTGAAAATACGGAACTTAAAATGAACCGGTACTTTTAAAAACGGAAATTTCTGAAAGAGACGGATACCTACCGGTAACTTTGCTGCACGTTATTTTCAGAAACTTTTCGTGAATTCGCACCACTTATTTTTTACAGTGTATCATGGTACGGAGGTAACCGATGAAAGTGACTTCTCATAGTAATTCCTAAAACGCTGATATCAGATCATTTATATGTAGAGGATTTTAGGAAGGGAGTGTCTGACCCCTGATCTTGAACAACCCTTAGAAGTAGGAAGCTAGGAGATTTGGGCTAGAGTGCCCGATAGGAAAGTGACACGCAAGCGAGGTAGAAGGGGGGGGGAGGAAGACGCCCTTATTTATTACTGGGGGAGTCAGTACCCGGGGTCCGACGGCTTAACGTGCCCATCCGACGCATTGCGGGTATTTAGTGGTTCGAACGTTCGCACCTGCCAGGATCGAACCTGAGGTCATCCCTATGGCAGTCACGAACGCTGACCACTAGGCCACCCGCGGCCCTAAAACGCTGATATATCCAGCTCTGTGTGTGAAGAATGTGTTATAACTAAACATATCTCTAATCCCTTTTGATGCTTTGCATCTTTCCCAAGGGTAGCAAAGTAAATTTCAAGTTAAAAATTTCGATCTAACGGAAATGGGTAACGGAAGTAGTCAAAACAATTGTTGAAATCTGATTTTTGGATGCTGTCCCATGAAGGGATGCAACAATAATTAATTTCGTTGTTACTCAACAATATATTTCACTAAACTATCGCCGAACATTGTTTCGTCACATTTTACACAAGCGTAACAATATTACATTGCACTCTGCGTAAATTATTTTTTGGATTCGATTGGAGGTTTAACAACCACCGTGAGCAACTCAACGGGCTATAAGCAGTCGCCCGTCCCTAATTTAGGGCCACTGGCTCCAGGGAAGGGAGAAAGCCAGTGCCGTAACACAAACACAACATCCATGCCTCACCGGGATTCGAACCAGGACCACCTTTCGGGCGAATGATCAGAAGCCATCGCTTAGACCACTGCGCCACCGGGGGCCCTGCGTGAATTATTATGAGATGCTAAATATGATAAAGCCATTATAAATAAATGCATTTTTTGATGCGATGGAAACAAACGGTGCTTCGCAGAAAAATTTGGTTGTGTGGTCGAAAATACACAAAATTTGCGGTCGTTTCTTACGTTCGTCTAAATCTAAATAATACATAATAATACTAATAAAAATAAATATTTAAAACAAACTATACAGTCGAAATACTTACTATTGCCACCTCCATAGTTTAGCAAATATTTACTTTTACGTCAACTTATTATTTGTTGTTATGATTTAATTCCACTTAGTATGTGCGGGACTGTGGATAAAAATTAGCTTTTATTGGTTTCTAAAGATATTTATAGAAATGGGGGTGGACGACATGCTCATCAACAAAAACAAAATGTATGTACAATAATAATAATAATAATAGCAATAATACACTGCTGGACAACTGCTAAGGACGGATCATAAACGGCTATATAGCGCATAAAAAAGTAAGTGTGGTTGGATGCCAAGTGAAATAAAATAATGTAAGAATGCCAGGACATTACAAGAAAGACAATTTATTGTGCTCTGAAATCCAGAAGGCTTTGGAAAGTGTTCAAGGGACAAACAGGCCATTTTGTGCAGAATACGTAAACGTGAAAAAAAAATGAATTACCGTCCGCAGGCGTTCCGGCGTAAGATGTCAATACGGGATATGGCCACCATGGAGGGCGATGCAAGATTCCACACGTCGTGTCATGCTTTGCACACCATTATCAAGCAGCTGTTGGGGTAATTTATCCCATTCCTCTGTCAGTGCACGGATGAGGGTGTCCTTGTTTATTGGAGGGCATTGGCGACCAGCAAGACTCCTCTCCAAAGCATCCCACACATTTTCAATGGGATTCAGATCTGGAGAACGTGCTGGCCATACGAGGCGTTGAATATCCTCGCTCTCAAGACACTCCTGGACAGCGACTGTTCGATGACATGTTGCGTTGTCGTCCATGAAAATGAATCTATCACCGACAGCACCACGGAACATGCGAACATGAGGTAGCAGAACATCATTAATGTATCGTTGGCCAGTCATAGTCCCATTTGGAAGCACATAGAGGGACGTACGGCCATTGATCATGATGCCAGCCCATACCATGACACTACATGTCGGATATCGGTCCCTTTCCTGTATGTTTGCTGGACAATATGCAGTACCACTATCACGCCAGATCAGTTGTCGTCGACAATCAGACGATAGACTGTATCTACTCTCATCTGAGAAGAGGACAGCAGACCAGTCGTTATTAGTCCAATTGCGATGTTGATGGCACCATAGCAAAAGGGCGGTACGGTGACATCTGGACAATGGGATGCACACAACAGGACGGCGGGCGTATAGTCCTCCTTCATGCAAACGTCTGGCGACAGTTTTTCAGGAGATCCGCTTGCCAGTAGCAGCCATAAACTGATTTGCTACCTCACTAGCTGTGCTGCGCCGGTGTCTTTTTGTTGATTTGTTGATAGCACTATGTACCGATCTTCTGCAGGTGTCGTACTGCGAACACGACCTCCCCCATGACGTTTGCTACACTCTCCATTTGTTTGAAATGATTTCCAAAGCCTTGAAACAACACTGTGGCTGACGTCGAACTCCCTGGCAATATCTGTTATTTTTCGCCCTTCTTCAATCTTGCCAATAATACGGCCACGCGTAAAATCATCTAGGTGATGTCGGGAAGACATACTGAAAATTGCAATTTCGTCAATTGATTCTTTCCCTTTCAACTACGCGTTTGAACAACAACGGTCAATACGCGTCAAATCCTTTATATCTCTTATCAGCACTATGACGTCACGAACAAGTTCGGCAATCCAAAATTTGCATACGCACAACACGTCTTACTGTATCCCGCACTTATGCTAATTTCCACATTTTCCTGCCTTCCATTTTATGGTTGCTATCGTTGCTATTGTCATCCGTCCTTAGCAATTGTCCGGCAGTGTAGTAATAATAATAATAAAATTTCAAAGGTAGACACGACAGGGTTGCAAAATTGATTCACGGGTCATTATGCAGAAAGCACATCGAAAAACTCATTGGAACATCAGGCTGAGAAAGTCGTAGAAAATGATCGAGTCGAGATCTTGTGGGATTTTCGAATTCAAACCGATCGCCACCTAGAGCATAATACACTAGACATAACAGTCATAGAAAATTGAAAAGTCTAGATAATTGATATAGCGATTCCTGGAGATGCCAGAGTTGATGAAAAAGAACTGGATAAAAATGACTAAATATAGAGACCTGGCCACAGAAGTTACCCGATCATGGACTAAACACACAACGGTAGTTCTCATTTTCATCAGAGTACTTGGAACAATGTAAAAAAAAATTATGAATCATTTCAAAAAATTGCAGCTGTCTGATATACCACCTAGAGAACTGCAGAAAACAGCTTTACTTGGGACATCATATATTGGTGGTTGCCCTCGGACGTCCACTGCCCGCGTGCCGCTGAGCTGGGCCCTCCTCGACCAATTCCTCTATGCACGCCCGAGTGTACGCGAGCTCTGTTAAAGAAATGCTCCCCAGCCCTCTTTCTTCTCTTTTGAGTCCTGAGTTTGGCCCCGTCAGGAAAGAAGTAACTTCGCTGGCTTACCGAACTCACCTTAATCTGTGATTCATATCGCCCTGTCAGTCCCTCATTTCAAAATGAATTGGTATTTTTTAATAATTAAATAAATTGAAAGAGTACTAATAATAAATTGAAGGAGTATTAATGCAATTATAATACGTATTAACTGTATATTTCTACAAATAAATCGTATTCAATTTTATTTGTAGAAATTCAAAATTCTATTTCATTAAAAAATTTTTTGTTTCCCTAATAAAGAATTCCCAAAGTTTTGTTACATGAACTTCCAAAATTTTGGTGCCCTTCAATACGCAGCGTGGACCAACCGTAAATAAAGGCCATTATTCCACTTTTATTTTGGAACTGCTTATTGTTTCATTCTTATAACTGTTAGCGAAGAAAAAACGCTTAATATAATTTACAGTGTGAATAAATTATTTCCATGAAACATTTTTTTCATATAAGATAACACTGGTCTACAAAAAAAAAAAAAAAAAAAAAAAACTTTTTTCTGTCCCAAAGATGTTATTGGCCAATCTTTATAGTATTTGTCGCGTTGAATTCAATAATGAAAGCCATTTTTCTCTATCACGCAAGGTTTTTGTGTGACAGTTACGTAAATATTTTACATTAATAACATGTACACTAAGGAAATTAATTAATGTTCAACGTACCTCAAAGGTCTTAGTTGAAGATTTCCTGCCTTAGGAAGGTCCATTTTGAGAGTCCAGCAGTAATCTCCTAACATACTCGAACTCCACTTTCCTTTATATCTTTTTTCGATGCTTGAAATGTCCTGATGAAAGCTTCCACCGTGTTCATCACTTACAGCGCCCAGGTTTTTGGAAAAGAAATCTAATTGAGAGTGAAGGAAGAGGATCTTCAGAGACATATTGCAGCCTAAGTCTTCATATGCTTTCAGCATCTCATGTACTACATCTGTTATAGTTGTCAGACTTTTTGTTACCTAAAACGTTTTTCACTAAATTCTTGAAAGAAACCCATGCGCGTTTTTCTAAGTCATTCAAACGTCCTTCAAAAGTTCCATCTTTCATTAGTTCTCTAATTTGTAGTCTTACAAAATTCCTTCTTTAATCTTTGCATCGCTAATTTTGGGGATCAACATCAGTTAAGAAGATACAATATCCCACTTCCATTTCTGTCCATGGCTTTCACAAAAATTTTCATCAAACCTAATTTGATATGAAGAGGTGGGAGATAGATCTTTTTGGGATCAGCCAAAGGAGCATTCATCACATTTTTTTCACCAGGTGTAAGAGATTTACGTGAAGGCCATGTCTTCCTTTTGAAATGACTTTTACGATCTCGGCTGTTCCACTCGCACAAAAAAAAAAAAACAGCAAAATTTTGTGTATCCAGACAGTAACCCGAGCAGCATATAGCGATCCCCTTGAGGTTTCGACATACGCTCCAAACGAATTTTTCATACTGTATCTTGTTTAGAATAATCTTCATATTTTAATAGGTTTCTTTCATATTAATAGTATGTGCTAGTGGAACTGGTGGGAATTTGTTTCCATTGTGCAAAAGGACAGCTTTTAGGCTAACTTTTGACGAATCTATAAACAAACGCCATTCCTGTGCGTTATGAACATGTCATATAGTGTCCATCACTGATGAAATGTCATTACAGTACACTATATCTCCTTGCGAAAAAAACTCCTTGAAATCTTCTTGACGATTTCGAAAGTAGCATACCCTAGTTCCGCGATCAAGAAGGTTCCACCCTTTTAGTCGTGATCCCAAAAGTTCTGCCTGTTTTTAAGATAAATTTAAATCACGCACTAAATTATTTAGGTCTCCTTGTGTCAATAAATGAGGCTCATTAGAAATGTCGAAACCTGCATCATGTAGATCAGCGTGATCTTCATTCTGATTCACTTCAGAGCTTGAATTTTCATTTATATCGGTTGATACCGGGTGAGGTGGTATTGGCATATCATCACTGTGGGGAACAGGTCGCATCGCTGAAGGTAAGTTGGGAAATTTTAAACTGTGTTTCGACTGACTTGTGATTCCCTTTGTATTTGTTATACAAAAATAACAGGCCGAAGAATGATCTTTCGGCTTTCCCCACACCATCGGAATTGCAAATGACATATGGCGTGAACCGTTTGCCCACCCCGTTAAAAGTCTTGAACATGTAACACAAACAAATATGTGGGACGCAACTTTTGTCCTGGTCTCCTACTTTGCAACCAAAGTAAAGCTGATAACACTTTCGTATTAACGGGGTAAAGTTCCGCTTTTGAGGTTTGAATGTCAATTCACCGCACACATAACAAAACGTATCCGGATGGTTGACACTTGCGTGGTATTTTTCAGTTTTCACACACAAACAAAAGCTACTAATAAAGAGCAATAGCACAGCGTTCACTTCGCCTGTCTACAGAGAACTGAGACATAAGACGTAGTCGAACAGTCGAGTGAGCAGTCGGGAAGGGTGCAGGTGGCGCCATGACTACGACTCATTCGCACGTGCGGACAGGACCCCCCCCCACACACACCCCCTTGATAAAACACGAACGCAACAGAGTCTGTATGTCACCTGCAGTTTTTTTCTTTTATTTTCTCATATGAATAAACGATGCTATATGCTCCAAATCAATACTGGAATTACTTCTTGAAAAAAAAAAAACTATTTTTAACGTAAGAAATTGAAAAAAAAAACATGTTTTTATATCTCTAAAACTATACGTGATAGCGAAATTTGGATAGCAAATCTGGATTCCTCGTATGAAAATATTAAATAATAAAAAAAAAAAAAAGAAAAAATTACGTCTGTGACAAAACATATGTTTAGCAATGAAATTAATAATGCTGGCAACATATGTCGATTTTTTTACATATCAGAATAATGGGAAACGCACCAGGAAGAATTTTTAAATATTTTCGCTATACGGAAGATTTTTAAATACGTACAAAACGGTTTCGTATTGTAAACGGTCGACATATTGCAAATGAAATTCCTAGGGCAGATCGTAAGTTTAAAGCACATGTAAAAAAGTGCTAAAATGATATCTTGCTCGCTCGAGCTGGAAGTATGTGGAAGAAATAACATAATTAGTAATAATTCACATTTCATATATTTAAATTTGATAATGAATCCCAAATGTAAGCTCGAATGAGTGTAGGTAGTTCTTTTTGTCAAAAACGTGAAAATATTTGATTGGTAAAGAATATAATTACTCTGGAGCCGGGAAATGACGACATAAATGTGAGTCTTTACTTTCCCAAGCAGAGCGGAAATAGCTTTATCTGACAGTAGGAAGTAATTACTTCTGAAGAGTTTTGAAGAAGCACTGAAAATTAGCTGAGATAGCACGTTAGAAATTAAGAACATTCAGATCTTTCTTCTGCGTTTTTTCTCTTTTCTTTTCTTCTTTCTTGCTTCATTGATGCCGACGATCCACTAGAGATTCATGAAAAGGATACGATAAATGAACGGAAATTTTGCCATTTAATTCGTTGGAAGCGGGTGGACTGAAATTTTTGGTTTTAATTTTTGCGACAATGGACTGAAACCTTTCTGTCTGATTCAAAGTGACTGATCCAAAACTGCATTCTTTTGATTCTCTGGAAGGGTCCGAATTGAATTTTAGTGCTTGAAATTCATAGGATGTGGCTGAACTGTAATCTTATCGTTTTGATTCTTTCAACGTAGTTGAGCTAAAACTTCAGTGTTTTCCCTTTTTGAAAGTAAGCGTACTGAAATTTTATTTTACTGCTATTCTGTTCTATTTCATTTTATATAATAATTTTTTTTTTTTTTTTTTTTTTGAGCTCTTTGAGGTGGCTGGCATTAATGAAATGAAACTTTATTGCTTTGATTCAGTAGAAGTGACTGAACTTAAATTTTATTGATTTTGAAACTGCTGGACTGAAATTTAGTTGTTTTGAATCTTTGGAGATGAATGAACTTAAACGCTATTCTTTTTGATTTATTGAAAATGGCTGGACTTAAAAGTTATTTCTTTGTTTCCTGGAAGCGGCTAGATCGTGTTTGTGTTATTTTGGTTCATAGAACGCGTCTGAATTGAATCTCATTCTTCTTCTTACAGAAGTGGCATAGTTGAAATTACTAGCATGCGCACACCCGCACATACACCCATTATACCCAATAATTTCAAGGGGTCCAACTTCTCCGAGAGTAAAAGCAATTAAAGAAAAAAAAAAGAAGAAAAACATTAGCATGTGCTTGTGATCAACCATTATCAATCCACTGCTGGATGAAGGTCTCCCCAAGTCTCTTCAATAACTTCTTGCCTAACAAACACAGCATATCTTTCCCCCATCACTCCCACATGCTTTCAAATTTCTTCCATCCATCTTCCAGTTTGTTTTCTTCTGGGCCTTCTTCTGCTCCCTGGTATCTAATCAAATATTTCTGTTGTTTAACGGTGGCCAGTTCTTCGAGCAATATATCCAGACAATTGTCACTTGAAAATGTTTTAACGATCTTTTTCAAGGTGAAAAATACAACGCTGAGTTAACTTTTCAACTTATTTGTGCATAATCGATTTTCAAAGTTGTTGTACTTAAAGCGCTTTCCAGAAAACTGCTAATCATGACGACTGTCTCCAGGAAATATTTTAAAACACAAAACTAAAAAGAAATCGTTAAATCATATATAAACCACAAATTTTTAAGACATTTTGTAAGAAGACCACGAGTGAGGAGGTGGGTCCATGAAATTGCAATGGGGTCTGGATCCCCGTGTACCCTACCTTCCGCCGCCTGTGCAAACACCTTATGGTCAAAAGTAACTGGAAACCACGTTTGAGCTGTGGATTTGCTCATAAATGTCGCGGCAACGGCCCATACATGTATAAAAAGACATACGTGGTTCCGCAAATATCACAGACCAGTACGAGCAGTAGAATGTGCCGTACTGCAGAGCTCAGTGACTTAAATTTGGCACGGGAATAGGGCACCATCTTAGCAACAAGTTAATTCATAGACAAGCATGAAGAGTAGAATGGGACGTACGGCAGAGCTAAGTGACTTTTAACGTGGCACGGTCATAGAATATCATCTTAGCAGTAAGTCAGTTCATAGACAAGCATGAACAGTAGAATGCGCCACACGGCAGAGCCCAGTGAGTTTCAACGTGACACGGTAATAGAACACCATCTTAGCAACAAGTCAATTCATAGACATACATGAACAGTAAAATGTGCCGTACGGCAGAGCTCAGTGACTTTCAACGTGGCACGGTCATTGGATGCCATCTTAGCAATAAGTCAATTCATAGACAAGCAGGAACAGTGGAATGTGCCGTAAGGCAGAGCTCAGTGACTTTCAACGTGGCACGGTCATTGGAGGCCATCTTAGCAATAAGCCAATTCATAGACATACATGAACAGTAAAATGTGCCGTACGGCAGAGCTCAGTGGCTTTCAACGTGGCACGGTCTTTCGATGCCATCTTAGCAATAAGCCAATTCATAGACAAGCAGGAACAGTGGAATGTGCAGTACGGCAGAGCTCAGTGACTTTCAACGTGGCACGGTCATTGGATGTCATCTTAGCAATAAGCCAATTCATAGACAAACATGAACAGTAAAATGTGCCGTACGGCCGAGCTCAGTGACTTTCGACGTGGCACAGTCATTGGATGCCATCTTAGCAGTAAGCCAATTCATAGACAAGCAGGAACAGTGGAATGTGCCGTACGGCAGAGCTCAGTGACTTTCAACGGGGCACGGTCATTGGAGACCATCTTAGCAATAAGCCAATTCATAGACATACATGAACAGTAAAATGTGCCGTACGGCAGAGCTCAGTGACTTTCAACGTGGCACGGTCATTGGATGCCATCTTAGCAATAAGCCAATTCATAGACAAACATGAACAGTAAAATGTGCCGTACGGCAGAGCTCAGTGACTTTCGGCGTGGCACAGTCATACGATACCATCTTAGTTCGAGAAATTTCTTCCCTGCTACATTTGCCCCGATCGACTGTAAGTAATGTTATTGTGAGTTGGAAACACCTACGAGCAACAACAGCGCACTCGCGACCTGTAGGGCACGTAAAATTACAGAAAGCGTGTGAGGCGACAAAAATCGCCTGTCCTACGTTACAACACTCTCCACCGAGTTCTAAAATACCTCTGAAAGCAACGCCAGCACCACAACTGTTCATCGAGAGCTTAAGAAAATGATTTTTCATGGCCAAGCATGCGCACTCAAGCCTGACGTTAACAAGATCAATGCCATGAGACATTTAGAGCGGTGTAAAGCTCAGCGCCAGTGAACTCTGGAGCAGTGGAAACGCATTCTATCTCTAGAGTAAGCAATCGTGCTTCTCCTCCCGACAGTCCGACAGACAAGTCTGGGTGTGGAGGGTTCGAGGTAAAGCTACCTGTTCGACTGTTTCGTAAAGTTTGGTGCAAGAGACATCATGCTCTGAGGCTGTTTTTCATGGTTTGGACCGGGCCTCTACCCAGCTAGCTCCGAAGCCCAGAAATCTTAACGCTGCGGCCTTTAATGACATTCTCGACAATTCTGTGCTCTCAAAATTGTGGCATCAGTTCGGTGAAGGCCCCAGCATTTACCAACAGAACATTGCTCCCGTCCACAATGCAAGGTCCGTGCACGAATTGTGTGATGAGACAAGTGTAGAAGAACTTTACTGGCCTCCGCATAGCCCTGATGTCAACCCCATCGAATACTAATGCACTTCTGGCGGAATGGAAGGCAATTTCTGCAGCAACTCACCAAATTCTAGTGAAAAGCCTTCCCGGTAGACTGGAGGTTGAGACAGCAGCAAAGGATGGACCAACTTGAAATTAATATTTTTCCTGTTACAGGGAGTATGTGGATAGAATACTTTTGATCAGACAGTGTAGATATTGATTCTCTGGAAGTGGCTCGCCCGAAATTTGATTCTTTTGATTCTTTAGAATTGAATAAACTGAAATCTTATTCTTTTGATTCACTGAGAGTGGCTGTGCAGATTTTTTTTTAAATTATTTAAAGCCGCAGGACGAATCTTACTGGTTTAATATATTTTAAATACGTGGAGATAATGTAAATATACGATGTCATCACTCTGTCCACGTTATATAAACAACGAATGATCAGACAGTGTAAATATTGTCTGATCAGTCGTTGAGCGAACGCACTCGGCTAGTTATCGAGAGATCTGGGATTCGATCCCAGCGGTGTCTGATGTACAATTTTTCAGTTGCTATTCGTTGTTTATATAACGTGGACAGAGCGATGACATCGGATATTTATTTATTTACTGGTTTAATTCACTGGAAGTACTCGAACTGATTTTTTTTTTCATTCATTGAAAGTGAATATGAGACGTACTACACAGATGAATCACATGTGTCAAGTCGACAAATCTGCAGCGAGACATTCTGTCCGTGCAGCTTAGTTGAGAGAGCGACATACTCCGGAGTCAGGGGACACGGATTAGATGCTTCGCGGGCACGGATTAGATGCTTTCGCGGACACGGACTAGATGCTTTCGCGGACACGGACTAGATGCCTTTGCGGACAAACTTGAGTTTTCACAAATGGACTAAAATTTTACTGTCTTGACACTTTGCGAGTGAATAAACTAACATTTTAATGTCTTCTTCGTTCTTTACAAGCGAAAAACTCAAATTTCACTGTTTTGACTCATTGGATTTACTAAACAGCATTTTTACTTTTGGATTCCTTGGGAGCGACTTGACTTCCTGTCTGTTGTATTAGTTAAGACGAGAAAGAATAAATAGGACTATAATAATTAAAAGTGATTATAAACATGTTCAGAAAAATACATAATAAGATCTTACAGCAAACAATATGATTAATGAACCCACATTCATATGAAAACTCATTTAATCTACGCGCGATTATAGTCCTTTTCGTTTCTACCTTAAACGGGTGGTAAGTGCCTATCTAGCTCAGTCGGTAGCGCGCTTCATTGGGATGTGCGCGTACATTACTAAGGGCTCACTTCCAAACGTGGGCGAAAGGAAGGATTATTTCATTTCGTACGTAAGTAAAGTCCTGTAATTCGACTGATGCAATAAAATAATAATAATAATAAGGGAACGCACCTGTTGTTTTTTTCTGTATAGGGCAGTGGTGGGCAAACCGAACAAATAAAGAACAAATACATGAGGCTGGCCAACATATATTTTCATTGAAATGCCAAAATGGCAAATTTTACAGAACTATTGTTATATTAACAGGTATTTGCCTGTTATTTACGCACTGTAGGTAGTTTATATGAAGGAGTGTGGGATGAGTGGAACTGTGACTGGGCTTCTAACAATTTTTCATAGTCTGGTTGCAACTGGCACGAGGTGACTCTCAAAAATGATGAAGCCAAATGTCTGTCAGTCAGTCTGTTTCGAACACCACTTTTTCTCGAGGTTTCGAAGTAGAAAACACTTGCTCACACACATATGAAGATGAAAACATGGCGATAACCTTCTAGGCCTGAGAAATCAAATTTGGGAAACTTGATATCGGTAAGGACTTGTAGAAGTCAAGTTTTGGGACGTTGATAAACAACTGCTTCAATTGAGTGTTACATTACAACTCAATTAAGTCCGGTTTTACTATTTCGCAGTCCTCACTAAACGGAATACTGAAAATATCCAAGTCTTGTTCAATGCTTTTGAAATCTTGAAATCTCCTTTCAAATTCACCATGGAGTCAAGTCACGCTAGCCTCATAGCTCACACGTTTGATTCTTCCAGTGGGGCGACTGATGTCAGCCTCTGGAAGTGGGACAATCCATTCTTTGCTAGGTGATTAGCAAAGAGCACAAGTTGCATTTTAAACCCTCTCAGGTGACCCCAGATATCATCCATCAAATTGATTTCTTCCTTGCAACTTCACATTTAATTTGTTCATGTACCAAAGAAGATCAGTGAAAAACGCAAAGTCCGAAAGCCATGCTGTATTTTCCAACATTTTCATATTCTTCAAACATATGTTTCACACGCATGAACGAGACTATTTCATCTTCCAGCTCCCAAACTCATTCTAAAACGCGGCCTGCGCTGAGCCCTGAGCCCTGAGCCACCTTACTTTCGTGTAGTACAGTAGCATATCAGAGTATTCAGCTTGCACTCAGTCAAGAAACTCTTGAAATTGTCTGTGAGCAACAAGCCCTTGCGATCGAATAGCTTTAGCAAGCTTGGCAATGACATCAAGCACATGTTTCATGCCTAGGGAAGAATTACCCAGAGCGTCTTGATGTATGATACAATGTAAAAATACAACATCTTTGCCAGGATATTCTTGGTTAAATACCCCGACGAACTCAGATTTTTTCCCCATCATATTTGGTGCTCTGTCTGTCGTAATATTGCATATATTAAAAGTGGGTACTTTCAAAGCTGAGAGGCCTTGATGAAATTCACGAACAATGTCTGACCCTTTTGTAGTTCCCTCTAACGGTCGGATGCAAGCCAGTTCTTCAGTAATAGAAAATTTTTCGTCAACACCTCTTATAAAAATTAGTAATTGAGCAGTATCGCTAATGTCAGTGCTTTCGTTCATAGTAATAGAACAAAATTTGAACTGTTCAATTCTGGATTGTATAGCTGTGATGTTAGGTTCTCATCTATAGCTTAGATTCTAGTAGGGATTGTTTTTCGTGACAAACTCACAGTCTCAAAATCCTTCCTCTTGCCAGGACACAAAATATCACAAATACTGAGCATGCAGTCTTTCACGAACTCCCCATCAGAGAGAGATTTGTTACTTTTAGCGATATTATATGCTACAAAATAGCTTGCAAGTGTAGCTGCTTTTTGAGAATTATTTTGTTTCTTAAAAATATTTTTCCTGGCCTGACAATTTTTTTCGTAGATCTTCTGCTTTATGTTTTCTTTCAGCTTCGGTCATGGCTCCGTAACTAACAGCGCTATGCTTAGTGGTGAAGTGCCGAGAAATGTTGAATTCTTTGTAGACTGCCACATTTTCATCTCTTCTCTTCTCTCTTTCTATACATTAAAACAGACTGTGTGTGTCTGTCGGTCGGGGATTTCACAGAGAATTAGGCGACCTAGAGCGACGAAATTTGTTGTGAAGGTACCTGTAGACATCTTCTGGTGCACCTCGAAGCGATTTTTTTTTAATTTGAATTTGATTTTTAGTTATTTAATGTTAAACGTTTCTACCCGATCTGAGTGTGTCTTTGCGCTTTGTTGACATCAACCTGATCACACAGAACGTTAAGGTGTGCAGAAAAGTAGTTCACCATAATTTTTAGGCGTTTCTTTCTTAGAATTCCGTTACGACTATATTCATTCGTAAATATATTTATTACGCCCCTTTTTTGTAAGCGTTGTTTGTTGATTGTATTATGACCTTGAGGGCGGAGAAGAAGAAAAAAAAAGATAATAGCAAGTAGTTTTTCAATCTGCGTTATTAATTCAAAAGTGTCATACGTCATAAGGTTATCATACTGTGACGACGTTGTGAGCTAGAAAATAGAACGTTGCTTTAACGTAATTCTAAAAAAAGAAATGGCTCAAATTTATCGTAAACTACTTATCACCGCGCCTTCGCGTTGGGTGTGATCAGGTTGCATGTAAAGAAAGCGGTAAAGAAAGCGGAAAGGCAGGTGTTTTTTGTTAAGCGCTGTTTGCCAATTGTATTATGACCTTGAGGGCGGAGAAGAAAAAAAGAAAATAGAACGTTGTTTTTCAATCTCCGTTATTAAGGAACGGCACGACATTATCTGTCAAGTAACTAATGAAGAATGTTATAGAAGCTACTATAATGACTGGACATGCAGCAGGCAAAAACGTTTTTATTCCAAGGATCCCGATCATCCCATCTGATGTCCCGTTTCAATTTAAACGTCTTCAATTCCCGATTCGTTTGAGTTTCGCCATGAGCATCAATAAGGCACAAGGGCAGTCTCTAAAAGTTGTTGGACTGGATCTACAAAGTCCATGTTTTCCCCATGGTCGTACGTTGGTTGCTCCAGAGTCGGAAATGGGGAAAATCTTTACATCTTTGCTTCGAATGGAAGGACTGTTAATATTGTTTATTCCGAGGCTCTACAAGAATGAGGTACTTTTCATCTCAATCAATTTCATTGCATAAGCCTTCTGCTTTCCAAACTTTTGAATTATTTACATTGGACGTGACAACTACTAAATAATTCAAATACATTTTTATCCTAATATTCTATTCCGGGAAGTTGTACTACAAAGTTGTATAAACCTTGATATACCATGTCTTGATTTAATTGCCGATATAGCTTTTACTTTATGCTATGACTAGCCCGTCAACGACGGGTACAACAGGCTAGTTGCAAATAAGACACAATGGCTTACCTTTAAAAGTTGTGAAAAAGTACTTCCAAGTCCATTCCTCTTTGAAAACACGGCATTCGGAACTAATTTTGCGTTTTTTAATTGTCATCTTGTGAACTCAGATACGTTTCACAAACATTCACAGAAATTAGCAAATAAATTAAACTGACGAATTAAACACGGGACACATGCTGTTCGGACTGAGAGGTATTGCATACTCGCCCACTCATAGCTAACGGCAAATGGAAGTAAGGTAGGGCGTAGTTGAAGTTACCACTTTTAAAACATGAAGCAGACTACACCAGTAAATGTCGGGTGCCAAGGCTTACTATCAAAATCGTTATTGTCAACAAACTGTACGTAACATTTGGTTGAGAGTAACGATTTTGATAGCAAAGCATCCTTGCAAGTTACATTAACACTGTTCGTGATTAACAGTTAATCTGTTAAAGCAACATTCATGGATGGTTAGCGCATTAATTAGTGAGCAATCGAATACGAAATGCATTTTACCCGTTTTTCCTGATTAAAAACAATACAAAAATTATAGCATTTAGAATCCTGTCGCGGGCCGCACTGAACCTGTCCGAGGGCCGCATCCGGCCCGCGGGCGGTACTTTGCCTATAGGGATTGAAAAGGGCAAAATCGAAGTCTTTGGATACTCGGAAAATTTCTGTCTAAAAACGGAAAACCCCGAAACTCTAACAATTCCAAAAATAAAAAGGCGGAATTAGTAAAAACGGAAAATCTATCGAAATACTGAAGTTAGGAGCCATAACTTTTCAAAACGGAACTGTCGTTAAAAGTCGAAGACCTCTACCGCTAACTTTTCTGCTCGTTATTTTCGCTGAATTCACAACATTTAAAATAGAACTTGTGATCCGAATTTCTTGGCGTAGAATATAAATAAAAGTTTCCAAGCTTTCGCACATCAAATAGATGGCTTTTTCAAGGAAGGTAGACAGCTATTTTTTACAGATCAAGAAATATTGAAATTCCGCTTTGGAAGGTGGAAATGATTTTATGTTGACTGAATTGAATAACTCATTGTGTTGTAACACAGAAGCTCGTCTTAAATTTATGTGGTATTTCTTGCTTACTTTTTTTTTCATTTTTTTTATCATCATCGTTTGCCGGCAGTTGTTCAGCTTATTCATTGATTGCTATGGGAAGCTAAATTAGTACTCGTAATGAGAGAGCTACAAGGCGTAATAGATCGACCCTCGGTTGTGTTGTGTTGTGCAAGTACCACTTCTCACGTTACAATCGGCGCCGATTCATTAAAAAGTGAAGAACTTACATCAGGAATGGTCATGCTACTAGCTTGGAATGAGAACAAAGGAGGGGAAGGGGGGGGATGGATGTCAAAGCCTACGTGGTGCGAATAACATTTGTACTCGAAGGAACGAACGGGACGGATCAGCGACAATGTTAATTGCGCTTTTTCTCAACGCCGGCATGCTTCCCTCAAGAGATTATTGGAAACGTTGGAGAGTCGGAAGCGAATGGAGATGAATTATAATCTCATGAGCAAGCTGATTTTGCGGTTCAACAAATAAAAGTGATGCAGGTGAAATATACTCGTTTTAACTCATTTATTATGTTAAAGGGACACACATAGGCACAAGGAAAACGCTGCCGGCAGCTAGATTTGATTTATGGTTGCGTCAAAGTCTGAAACAAAAAAGTATTTCAACGAACTTGCGGGAGTAATAAGAGCGTCGTTTGACAGAAGTCGCAACCTGATTGCTAAAGATGTTTCTTTTCTTTTTTTTTACTGTTGTTATTTTAAACAGTTCAGTCAGATTTATTCTGGAAAAATATGATATTTTATGAAGCCCAACGAAAAAAAATTGTATCAGATAATCTGAAAAATGAATGGAGGATATTGGTCACGGAGCATTCGAAAGCAAAAAGAATTTTTGAAATAGGACTTTTGAAAGTACAGATATCCCAGGTCGTTCAGAAAATAATGGCCAATTTGGGGGGGGGGGGGGGGGGTGAAAGAGATATACCTGATAGCACACAACCTTGTTTTATTTGAAATTGGAGCCTTCAGCAGCAACACACCTCTGCCAGCGAGTGACAAGTACTTCAATGCCAATCCAGAAGAAATCTGGCTCCTGGATGCAGGAAAGTCCGTGAATGCAATTTCGGCTTTCAGCAGCTACACACCTCTGCCAGCGAATGACAAGTGCTTCATTACCAGTCCGGAACAAATCTGGCTCCCTGGATGCTAGAAAGTCCCGGAAAGCAATTTCGGCCTTCAGCAGCTACACACCTCTGCCAGCGAATGACAAGTGCTTCATTGCCAATCCGGAACAAATCTGGCTCCCTGGATGCTAGAAAGTCCCGGAATGCAATTTCGGCCTTCAGCAGCTACACACCTGTGCCAGCGAATGACAAGTGCTTCATTGCCAATCCGGAAGAAATCTGGCTCCCTGGATGCTAGAAAGTCCCGGAATGCAATTTCGGCCTTCAGCAGCTACACACCTGTGCCAGCGAATGACAAGTGCTTCATTGCCAATCCGGAAGAAATCTGGCTCCCTGGATGCTAGAAAGTCCCGGAATGCAATTTCGGCCTTCAGCAACTACACACCTCTGCCAGCGAATGACAAGTGCTTCATTGCCAGTCCGGAACAAATCTGGCTCCCTGGATGCTAGAAAGTCCCGGAATGCAATTTCGGCCTTCAGCAGCTACACACGTCTGCCAGCGAATGACAAGTGCTTCAATGCCAGTCCGGAAGAAATCTGGCTCCCTGGATGCTAGAAAGTCCCGGAATGCAATTTCGGCCTTCAGCAACTACACACCTCTGCCAGCGAATGACAAGTGCTTCATTGCCAGTCCGGAACAAATCTGGCTCCCTGGATGCTAGAAAGTCCCAGAATGCAATTTCGGCCTTCAGCAGCTACACATCTGTGCCAGCGAAAGACAAGTGCTTCAATGCCAGTCCGGAAGAAATTTGGTTCTCTGGATGCTAGAAAGTCCCGGACTGCAATTTCGGCTTTCAGCAGCTACACACCTCTGCCAGCGAATGACAAGTGCTTCATTGCCGGTCCGGAAGAAATCTGGCTCCCTGGATGCTAGAAAGTCCCGGACTGCAATTTCGGCCTTCAGCAGCTACACACCTCTGCCAGCGAATGAAAAGTGCCTCATTGCCAGTCCGGAAGAAATCTGGCGACCTGGATGCTAGAAAGTCCCGGACTGTAATTTCGGCCTTCAGTAGCTACACACCTCTGCCAGCGAGTGACAAGGGCTTCAACGCCTGTCAGGAAAAAATTGGCTCCTTGGATGCGAGAAAGTCCCGGACTGCAATTTCGGCCTTCAGCAGCTACACACTTCTGCCAGCGAGTGACAAGGGCTTCAACGCCGGTCAGGAAAAAAATTGGCTCCTTGGATGCGAGAAAGTCCCGGAATGCAATTTCGGCCTCCTCTCAGTTTCTGAAGGTCCTGTCCTTGAGATAATTGCTAATATGCATGAACAGATGGAAATCGGCAGGTGCCAAGTCAGGTGAGCAGGCTGGATGTGGGAGGGTTTCGAACCTGAATTCGTGTAGTTTCTGTTTCGTCATTTATGACACGTGTGGTCTCGCGTTATCATGGAGAAGGATAGGACCCCTTCTGTTCACCATAGATTGCGCTTTGGAACAAAACTTCTGGTGCATTCGGCCAATTTCTTCACAGTATGTGACTGAGGTAACGCAGCATTCAAGAACCTGCAGTGTATGACGCCATGAATAGTCCACCACACTGGCAACAAAATCTTCTTTGGCGTTAACTTTGGTTTACGATGTTCTTTCTGTGGTTCACCCTGGTTCAGCCGCTGTCGGGATCGCTTATGGTTGTCCTATAGCATCCACTTTCCATCACAGGTTACAATGCAATCAAGTAGGGGGTTTCTTTTCGTGGCGAAGCAGAAGATTACTGCACATCGTTTTTGTTTCTGATGCTCTGTCAGTTCGTGTGGGATACATAGAATAAATGTCGATATCAATAGCAATGCTTCTTCAGCCGTCTCGGTGCCCCAGTGGTCAGAGGCTAAGCTTCTGGTCTATCATCTTAGCTTGGTTCTAGCCCAAGTCCCCTATGAGGACTGGGCCAGGGCCAAAGACGTCGCTAGGCTTCTAAATCAGGATGAGCGACAAGTGGGTGAGCATTATTTTTGATGGGCAAGCTTTATAGGAATTTTTTTTTAGGAAACACTGAAAGATCGAATTTTTAATGCTTTTTTTTTTTTTTTTTTTTTTTTAACTTTAACGACTACCGTGAGGAACTTAATGGGCTATAAAAATGATCAAATGATCATATGTAGAGGATTTTAGGAAGGGAGTGCCTGACCGCAGGTCTTAAATAACCCTTAGAAATAGGAAGCTGGGAGATTTGGGCTAGAGTGCCCTATAGGAAAGTGACACGGAAGCGAAGTAGACAGGGGGAGGAAGACGTCCTTATTTATTACCGGGGAGGGGCAGTACCCGGGGTCCGACGGCTTAACGTGCCCATCCCACGCACGGTGGATATTTAGTGGATCGAGCGTTCGTACCTGCCTGGGATCGAACCTGTGGTCCTTTCCGTGGCAGTCACGAACATTTCCCACTAGGCCACCCGCGGCCCAAAAATGTGAATGGGATATAAACAGTCGCCCGTCCCTATTTAAGGTCACTGGTACCTGGGAAGGGAAAGAGCGCGTGCCGTAAGACAATCACAACCTCCATGCTTCACCAGGATCTGAACCCAGGTTCTCAGACGAATGGTCAACTAGTCAGATCCGTGTATGTATGGGTATGTATGCGTGCCCCTCCACCTGGGCACACATACATACACGGATCTGACTAGTTACGCCACTGGTATAAGATAAAAGCGTTGGTAGAATGTCGCCTTCAAATTTTTGCTTGCTCTGAATGCATTGCCTTAAATTGCTTCTCAAAATTTTGCATTTTTGCTAACGAAAATAGTACTGTACTTGAACAATTTATTAAAAAAAAATGTCATTTTTGTTTATGTAAATAAAATTTTAACGTTGTGCCACGCAGATATAATACCTAACCCTCCTTAACTTTCTTCCTTCGAGGCAGTGACTTTGCCTTGCACTCCTCTCCTGCAAAGCAGTCGTAAGCCGCTTTCTGCACTTTCACTGTCCCGAGGCAGTCTTAAAAGCGCTAGTGTAGATTTCGACTCCACTTTCCGTGTTGGAATCCCCTATTTTGTAAAGCAAACAAACAGAGAAATTAGTAGTGACCACCTCAATGAATTCTTACATACCTTCCTCATTAGCCCCCTGAACATACAAATATGAAAAGAGGCTCTGCGAATGCTATTTTGATTACTTTTTTGGAGACGTAAACATCGCACTTCCCTGGGGAAAATACGTGGAGCTACATGAAATGCCCAAGACTTATTACTTGGCAAAGTCCAGGTTATATTTTAAAGTTAAATATACTGAAAAATGGCACATTTTGAACTGGGTGAACGGCAGGGTGGGCTGCACATCCCCTTGGCGAAGTCCCTGGCCAGAGCTGAGCTCTCTCCGGGGCTGTGCCCCACCCTGTTGTCCACCGGATCCCGTAGCCCTAAATTGTGGACGGGCGACTGCCAATAGCCCATAGAGTTGCTTATGGTGGTCACCGAACTCCGAAATTCGAATAAAAAAAAACAACCCAAAAAACCTTTGCTTCCTCTAGGAGCAACACATCGGAAAGAGAACAAACAGGCTGGGGTGTACCTGAACAACACGAGGGCTTTTTTTTTTTTTTGCGGAAATCTCTTTGCTTTCAATTGCAGAATTTTTTAAGTTCCATGTTATTAACTAGACTGTACGGGCGTTTTAATATTTCAAATTCTTTGGAGCCTATAGGTATTCTTCGTGAAACCAAAACGGTTACACTTTATTGCGTGCAACAGAACTGTATACATATGTTGTCTAAACGATTGCCCTAGTTTTATACCAATACAAAGTATTACAAAACACTTTCGCCAAAGTTAATCTCTTCATGTAAATTTTATTCTCTTAGAGGAATAAGGCCAGACTCTTTGAAGTGTCTCACGACCACACACATCAAACACGTAACGGCCGTGTGACAGTATCTAATGACCTTCCGATTTATACGAAAACATAGAATATAAGTAAGCAAATGAAAAGGTAACAATTAATTATGGCACAAACAACGTAAAATTACCTAAATTATTTACTCTGAGTATAAAAAAAAAGCACACTTATCATAATCTCACAATGTTTTGCACACATAGTAAAAGTATTTTGACACAGAAATTAAAAAAATGGCAGAGGTCTCTGTATTTTCGATCTCGCGAAGAACACCTTTTAGCTCATTATATTCTGAAGGATGTGCAGTTATGTGCGAACAACTGCAATACATAACACCTTATTCTCATTGATATAAAATTTCATTTATTCAAATAATATTCCTTTCACTGTTAATATACATGTATAGCAGTTATTGCTATGGCTGCGAAAAGGAACCTCAAGTCCTCTGGAATAGTTGTCACTCACTTTTATGAACTAAAGGGAAAATGATTTCTTGAAGATTTTTCTAATTTACTGGAAAAAAGAAATTCCTTTTCTTTTAAAGACTTCATTCAAAGCTGCCGTCAAAGATTCCTGGCTATTTATTTAACCAGTTCCATATGAAATTTCCGCAAAAATTTTGAAAAATCCTTCTTCTGAGGCTATAGGCTTTTTAGCCGCTAGCCCCCCTGCACTACGGGGCTTGCTGGACCATCGTACGCCCATGCAAACAGGTAATTTCCGTAGTTTAAGCTACCCAACGGAGAAATAATTTTTAAAATCCGACTCTTTGTGCATAGATACGGTGCTCACTAATAGCAGAAAATTTTAAAGACATGCTAAAGAAATGTTTATTTCGTTTAAAAAAAAAAAAATGCATCCGTTTTGTCGAAACGGAAGAATAAGTTTTCTTAACTGTGTCACGCAAGGAAGGAAATGCTCTGGTTGTCAAATCTTTATGGAGGAATTACAATGAGCTCAAACCGGTAGTCAAAGAAAATTTTCCAAAAACGTTTCGCACTTCTACTGAAGGAAGAGCATAGATTTCTCTTCAGAAGGGATCTGTAGCGCAAATTATCGGCATGAATTGTCGTTTTAACCGAATAAGCTCCTAACGCTGCGGAAGGTTCTTTCCAGTATTAAATGGATGGGCGACGAAGCTTTAAGAGGAGAACTGACGAGCTGGCACAAGAGAAACAGGAAAAAGAGGAGAGAACCTTTTTACATTGAATATCGTTGTGCTGTATTATTCTCTCCCACAGGCACTAAGCGTGCTGTCGTTTTGCTATTTTAACAGATTTATTTCTGTTGGAAGCAAGATTTTTAACGTATATAATTTGGGGGCGAAATTATGCAAATAAAACTACTTCATTCAATTGGCTGAAAATTTAGCAAAATACAGGGGGATTTATAAAGAAGTATATAGTTTCAACGCACTATAAAACAAAAACAATGTAAGATATTTTATGTTACCTGTAACAGAATTGTAAGGGAATGTTTCAAGTGCGTTGGATGGGCACGTTAAGCCGTCGGGCCCCGGGTTCTGGCCACCCGGTAATATATAAGGGCGTCTTTCTCCCCCTTTTTACCTCGCTTCCTTTTTACTTTCCTGTCGGGCACTCTATCCCAAAACTCTTAGCTTCCTATTTCTAAGGGTTGTTTAAGACCTGGGGTCAGACACTCCCTAAAATCCTCTACATCTGATCTGAACTGCATATTCTACCCTTTCGGCAAAAACAAGTGCTACAAAGAATTAGGAAGAGTTTCTCGTTTTGTCGGTGAGCAATTCCATTATGACCACCCCCACCCCAGCCTACAGAAATGAGCGCGCCTGGAGACCGAACGGTGGCGTAGGTGAAGTTCACAGAGCATTATATATACAACCCGAGGACCGGCTTTCGTTTAGTAGAGTGTTCGGAGTCAGAATGGGAAAAGCTGCCGATTTATCGGAGTTTGATAAAGGACAAATTGTGTTGGTACGGTGCGGCTTGAGGGTTGTTCACGTGCCGCTGTAGTGAGTACGTATCAAAAGTGGTGCACAGATGGCCAAGCGATGAACCGTCGTCCTGCGGTGTGTTGTCCGCAGCTCACTGATGCCAGAGGGGAGGGGAGACTGTCGCTCATTGTTCACAGCTATACCGCAGGGACACAGTGCGACAAATCACCAGCAGCTACAACAGCGGTGATCAGGACAATTCCCCACAGCTCACAGTTCATCGCAGCCTTCTGCGCATGATCCTGCGTAGCGGATGAACCATCCGGGTCCCCATGATCACTGCATGTCGTCGCCAACAACGCATGAAATAAGCACAAGATTATCGAGAATCGATCGAGGATGATTGGAAGAAAGTGGCTTGGTCTGGCGAATCAAGATTCCTGGTGCATCACGTAGACGGCCGAATGCGGATATGTCGATTGCCACCGGAGACCATGGCCCCTGGACGCACTGCTGGGCAGAAACAGACTGGCGGCGGCGGTGTTATGCTGTAGGCGATGTTTTCTTGGGACACTTTAGGCCCCATTATCGCAATAGCACAATCTCTGACAGCTGTCAGGTATCTGAACATCGTTGCGGATCAAGTAAGAAACGACCCTGACACCGATGAAATGTGATGTAGCTGCAAAAGGCCATCTGCGCATGCGCGAGCTAAAATCTGACCTCAAGATAGAAAGGAAAGGTGAATAATCGCAAGTGTGTTAGTGAGGAGGATTGATAATTTCGGCCTATGATATCTACAGGTTACACCCCTCATCATTTTAAAGCTCTCTTCAATAGCAAGTTACCTCCTTCCTCGTTGGGGGGCGGACGGGGGTGGGGTTGAGCGGAAGCCAAATTTCGCTACGACGCATACTTTACTGCTGTCGAGAAACATGCATAGCATCAAAGTGCAATTTTTAATTACTTTTATCACATTTAACACGAGGTTCTCGTAATTTACGCAGAATGCGACGAGATATTATTACGTTTATGTAAAACGTGATGAAATAATATTCGGCGATAGTTTATAGTAAAATGTATTGTTGAGTAACAACGAAATGAACTCTTAAGTGCTTCACTTCATGGGACAGCATACGGCACGATCTGATTTCAACTGTGGTTTTGACAATAAAGCACCGTTACCCATTTTCGTTACATCAAATTTTTTTACTTGGGATTTACTTTAATACTTACTGTCGGGAAAGTAATATATATAAAACAAAAAAGGATAAAATTGCTTGAAGCGGAGTTGGAAACGGGTCAAAAAATTTGGACCTGGACCCGACCCGAAAAAAAATCTGCTTTGAACTATAAATTCGAATATATCATCATCATCGTTGTTAATCATCATCAATTCACTGCTGGATGAAGGTCTCCCCAAGTTTCTTCAACAATTGACTGTCTTGAGCCAATCTCCTCCATCCATCCATCCCCACGTAGTCTTTCTTCTTCTGGTTCTTTTCCTGTATTTTAGAAATCCAGTCTAAAATTTCGGTTGTTCATAGGTGGTCCGTTCTCCTGGTAAATGTCCAACACATTGCCATTTCAGGGATTTTACTGTGATCAGGATGTCTTTCACTCCTGTCATTTTCCGTATATACGAGTTCCTCTTTTTATCTTTCTTGGTTACACCAAGCATACATTCTCCAGGCTTCTTTCAGTTGTTTGCAGTCTTCGAAGGTCTTTTGTAGTTAAGGTCCACGTCTCTGCTGCGTACGTAAGCACTGGAAGGATGCATTGATTAAACACTTTTCTTTTAAGACATAGTGGCAAGCTGGTCTTAAAAATTGTACTGTTTCTTTCAAAAACGCCAATCAATTTCTTCATTAATGTGACCCTCACTTGATATCTTCTGCATAAGGTAAATGTAGGAATTGGTTATCTCCAGCTTTTTCCCGTCAACTGACAAATCTTCATTCCTTGTAAAATTATTGTATTTCAGTTTTGTCTTCTGTAAGTTCATTTTTAATCCCACTTCTTTACCCTTTTCAGCAAGTTCCTGGATCATACTCTGAAGCAGTATTTCAAAGATCTCGGAAGAGTTCTTTTAAATATTTTTTTTTCCTTTTCAAAAATAAAAAGGAAATAAAACCGGGTCGAAATCGGGTCAGGAACACCTTGACCCGACCGATTGTCGACCCGGTGACCCGTTTCCATCTCTGGTGCGAAGAAGCACGAGGTCGAGGTCGAACACACAAATTCAGTGACCTAACTCCGTTCACGAATATTAAAGAATATTGTATTTTTGAACTGGGTTTTTGCAAAAATATCTTAAGTTGAATTAAAATATTGCCTTCTCCCTTTAAAAGCGAATTAATGGATTTTTTTTTCAATAACGAAAAAAATCAGCAGACCACAGACATCAGAGCAGGGTCCAGAGCCTCTGCACGTGCAGAATCTCTTTAACTTGCTGAGCAACTGATTTACATACGGATGGCAATGTGAGTGTTCACTTAACGTTGTCTCATAGCGCCTGAGCGAAAAAGTAAGGGATTTTCCAGCCATTATTTCAGAATTCCTATGTATGAGTACATCTTTTGGTTGTGGTGATCTATCAGATCCGGTGAATAAAGAGAGGGAAAAAAAAAAAAAAAACACACAGCCAATACCATTAGCTCCACAATTTAAAAATACGCTGGCGTCAAGAACACGTGTAAGTTGACGATGCTATAATGACAGACATCCAGAAGGATCATTATTTTGAAACCATTATTGTTCCTGTAAGGGTAGGACAGCCTTCTTCTCATATTAACCAAAATTAATGACAGAACGAGTGGGTGATTCTTTAAGAGTGCCTTTTTTTTTTTTTTTTTGAAGGGGAATCACTTTTTTTTGTACATCCCCAGAGGTACAGCATGTAAAAAAACGTGTTATTGAGCATTATCAAGTGCAGCAGTTTTTGTAGCATGACGCGAAGCTGACTCCCCGGCAGAGAGTGGGAGAACTACTTGTCAAAGAAAGGGGTAGAATTAAAACATCTGGAATTTAAAAAAAACGATGCTAAACCCTTGTTGGTGTCTGTTAGAACGCCGAATTGTATTTGATATGTTTTCTGCTTTGTTTATTTTTGAACAGTGATAGTTTGCAATTCAAAATGATAGTCTCGCGACAAAGTGTTTTCAAAACTGTTGGCATACTTATTGTAACAGTGTGGTTTAATAGTTGATGAATTGTATTTGATATGTTTTTCGCTTTGTTTATTTTTGAATAATGACAATTTGAAATTCAAATTGATAGTCTCACGACAAAGTGTTTTAAAAACTGTTTGCATACTTATTTTCAAGATGTGACTTAAAAGTGGATTGTGTTTGAAGTTGTTTTTGTTTTGTCTATTTTAGAACAATGACAGTTTGCAATAAAAAATTATAGTCTCACGACAAAGTGTTTTAAAAGATGTTTGCATTTAATGTGTTTTTCGCTTTGTCTATTTTCGAACAATGACAGTGTGCAATAAAAAATTAGTCTCACGACAAAGTGTTTTAAAAGCTGTTTGCATATTTAATGTCACGGTGTGACTTAATAGTTGATTAATTGTATTTAACATGTTTTTCGCTCTATGTATTTTCGAACAATGACAGTTTGCAATTAAAAATTATAGTCTCACGACAAAGGGTTTTAAAAGTTGTTTGCATATTTAATGACACGGTGTGACTTAATACGCAGTTGATTAATTGTATTTGATATGTTTCTCGCTCTGTGTATTTTCGAACAATGACAGTTTGCAACAATAAAAAATTATAGTCTCACGACAAAGTGTTTTAAAAGCTGTTTGCATATTTAATGTCACGGTGTGACTTAATAGTTGATTAATTGTATTTGATATGTTTCTCGCTCTGTGTATTTTCGAACAATGACAGTTTGCAACAATAAAAAATTATAGTCTCACGACAAAGTGTTTCAAAAGCTGTTTGCATATTTAATGTCACGGTGTGACTTAATAGTTGATTAATTGTATTTGATATGTTTCTCGCTCTGTGTATTTTCGAAGAATGACAGTTTGCAACAATAAAAAATTATAGTCTCACGACAAAGTGTTTTAAAAGCTGTTTGCATATTTAATGTCACAGTGTGACTTAATAGTTGATTAATTGTATTTGATATGTTTCTCGCTCTGTGTATTTTCGAACAATGACAGTTTGCAACAATAAAAATTATAGTCTCACGACAAAGTGTTTTAAAAGCTGTTTGCATATTTAATGTCATGGTGTGACTTAATAGTTGATTAATTGTATTTGATATGTTTCTCGCTCTGTGTATTTTCGAACAATGACAGTTTGCAACAAAAAAAAATTATAGTCTCACGACAAAGTGTTTCAAAAGCTGTTTGCATATTTAATGTCACGGTGTGACTTAATAGTTGATTAATTGTATTTGATATGTTTCTCGCTCTGTGTATTTTCGAACAATGACAGTTTGCAACAATAAAAAATTATAGTCTCACGACAAAGTGTTTCAAAAGCTGTTTGCATATTTAATGTCACAGTGTGACTTAATAGTTGATTAATTGTATTTGATATGTTTCTCGCTCTGTGTATTTTCGAACAATGACAGTTTGCAACAATAAAAAATTATAGTCTCACGACAAAGTGTTTTAAAAGCTGTTTGCATATTTAATGTCACAGTGTGACTTAATAGTTGATTAATTGTATTTGATATGTTTCTCGCTCTGTGTATTTTCGAACAATGACAGTTTGCAACAATAAAAAATTATAGTCTCACGACAAAGTGTTTTAAAAGCTGTTTGCATATTTAATGTCACGGTGTGACTTAATAGTTGATTAATTGTATTTGATATGTTTCTCGCTCTGTGTATTTTCGAACAATGACAGTTTGCAACAATAAAAAATTATAGTCTCACGACAAAGTGTTTCAAAAGCTGTTTGCATATTTAATGTCACGGTGTGACTTAATAGTTGATTAATTGTATTTGATATGTTTCTCGCTCTGTGTATTTTCGAGCAATGACAGTTTGCAACAATAAAAAATTATAGTCTCACGACAAAGTGTTTTAAAAGCTGTTTGCATATTTAATGTCACGGTATGACTTAATAGTTGATTAATTGTATTTGATATGTTTCTCGCTCTGTGTATTTTCGAACAATGACAGTTTGCAACAATAAAAAATTATAGTCTCACGACAAAGTGTTTCAAAAGCTGTTTGCATATTTAATGTCACGGTGTGACTTAATAGTTGATTAATTGTATTTGATATGTTTCTCGCTCTGTGTATTTTCGAACAATGACAGTTTCCAATAAAAAATTATAGTCTCCCCACAAAGTGTTTTAAAAGCTGTTTAAATACATACATCAAGGTGTGACTTAATAGTTGATTAATTGCATTTGATATGTTTTCGCTTTGTTTATTTTTAGACAGTCATAGTTTGCAATTCAAAATGATAGTCTCACGACAAAGTGTTTTTGAAGCTGTTCTCTCAGAAAGCAAATCAACATCATCTGAAATCACACAAACCCTATGCAAGACTATTCAAAGTGATTTAAGCCCCAGCACAGTGAAGGACGATGCACGATATCACTTTTACACTTCTTTGACTAAAATTTGATTTTCAATCCCAGTTTGGAGCAAAATATTTTTGCTTTATTGCAACCGCACTGTGAAAAGTAAGTGTTGTGAATTCACGGAAATTTCCCGAAAATAACGTGCAGCAAAATTGCCGGTAGGTGTCCCTCTTTTAACGAAATTTCCGTTTTTAAAAGTTCCCGTTTTCTTATAACTTCCACATTTGGTCAGATTTTCTGTAGTCAGTAATTCGGTTTTTTTTTTTTTGGTTTTTTTTTTAGAAAAGTCGGTTTCTGGTATATCCGCACTTATACAAAAGCCACTCCTGAATCCACCTTGCTCTCTTGGTTGAGCCATGACACTGGACATGGCTCAACCAAGAGAACAAGCTGGATTCAGGAGTGGCTACAACACAATAGATCATATCCACGTATTGAGAGAACTAATTGAAAGAGCGAGGGAATATGAACTTCCATTGTGCATGGCTTTTATCGATTATGAAAAGGCCTTTGACTGAGTAAAACCATCAGCAGTTACAATGGCTTTGAAATCCTGCGGTATTGAAGATGCATACATTAATATTATTAATAACATCTATGAAAATGCAAGTGCAAAGTGTGTCTTTCATTCACTGAACTGGGAAAACAAAGGGATAAAGATTAATGGAGATTATCTAACTCACCTTCGTTTTGCTGATGACGTAGTCATTTTTGCAACTACCCCATCAAAGCTGCAGAGTATGATCCAGGAACTTGCTAACAAGAATAAAGAAGTGGGATTAAAAATGAACTTTCAGAAGACAAAAGTGATGTACAATGCTTTTACAAGAAATGAAGATTTATCGATTGATGGAGAAAAGTTGGAGATAACAGATGCGTACCTTTATCTTGGACAGCAGATATCAAGTGAGGGTCACACTGATGAAGAAATTAATCGGCGTACAAAAATTGCCTGGAGAGCTTTAGGAAGAAACAGCGTAATTTTCAAGAGCAATATGCCATTATGTCTTAAAAGAAAAGTGTTTGATCGATGCATCCTTCTAGTGCTTACGTATGGTGCAGAGACGTGGGCTTTAACTAAACGAGACATACAAAGGCTGCAGACAACTCAAAGCAGCATGGACAGGTGCATGCTTGGTGTAACCAGGAGAGATAAGAAAAGGAACTCGTAGACCGAAAAATGACAAGAGTGGAAGACATCATGATCAGAGTTAAATCCCTGATATGGCAATGGGCTGAACATACTGCCAGAAGGACAGACCACCGATGGACAGCCGAAATTTTAGATTGGATTCCAAGGGACAGGAAAAGACCCAGAAGAAGACCACATGGGAGATGGGTGGATGAAATTTGAAAGTATGCGGGTGTAACATGGAGGAGACTGGCACAAGACAGGCCGTTGTGGAAGAGGCTTGGAGAGACCTTCGTTCAGCAGTGGATTGATAATGGTTGACAATGATGATGATGATGATGATACAGAAATTTTACAAAATCTTCGATTTTGACTTTTCCAGATCCTTTCCGTTTGATCTTGTCTTGGTGGGGTTAGAACGGACCTCTTCCTTAACTGCAGACGCGTGTGCTACCGTTGAGCCAGAAATACATGTGGTGCACAACCACGTACAAGGAAGAACTCTAATCGCGCAATGCTGAAATGTTTATTTGCTATTAAAGTGGGTGAATTAGTAATTTTATTTTCTATTGGAGTTCTTTATTTTTTTTAACATGTTTGTAACGATTTTATTTTTTCTGTAGGAGGACTTATCACGACGAAAACAATATAGTAATTTGTACTGTTTCGAAACAAGAGAATGACTTTCAACTATCTTTAAAGAAAGGTGAAATGTACTGCTTTATATTATTATTTCCCAAAACCCCTAAATATAAAATCTACACTTAATAGCTTTCGTTTTACGGGTTCCACAGACTGATACATAGACATCAAACAGTCCCCTGTACAATAATTTAAATACCCGGTTTCTTCGGTAAAATAATATACAATAGCTCATATACAATTGGGAAACGAATTTCCTCGAAGAAATAATTCTTCATAAATACATGGTACGCATTGTAATGCTGTTACAGGCATATTTTAACGGTATTCCATGTAACCACTTCCTTCAGAAAACTTGAAAATTTTCATCGTCCTGGTGCGGGATTCGAACTCTCCCCGCCCGATTTACGGTCGAACATGCTAGTCATTACGCTACCCAGCACAAGGGAACTCCAAGCAACTGAACGTAGATATATATATATATATATATATATATATATATATATTTTGTTGTTGTTGTTACGTGCTTTTAGAAGAAAAGAAAGTAAAAAAAAAAAAAAAAACGAGTGGGAAAAAAAAATTGACAGTACATAAATGATGAACATAGATTTGCGCTAGTCGAAGCTATTCAGAGCCTTCAGATTTGAGCTAGTCGAAGCTATTCCTGACCCATCGTCACGCCTCACTAAGTCAGAACCATCAGATTTGCACTAGTCGAAGCTATTCAGAACCTTCAGATTTGCGCTAGTCGAAGCTATTCAGAACCTTCAGATTTGCGCTAGTCGAAGCTATTCCTGACCCATCGTCGCGTCTCACTAAGTCAGAACCTTCAGATTTGCACTAGTCGAAGCTATTCAGAACCTTCAGATTTGCGCTAGTCGAAGCTATTCAGAACCTTCAGATTTGCGCTAGTCGAAGCTATTCAGAAACTTCATCGTCGCGTCTCACTAAGTCAGAATCATCAGATTTGCACTAGTCGAGGCTATTCAGAACCTTCAGATTTGCGCCAGTCGAAGCTATTCAGAAACTTCAGATTTGCGCCAGTCGAAGCTAATTCAGAACCTTCAGATTTGCGCTAGTCGAAGCTATTCAGAACCTTCAGATTTGCGCTAGTCGAAGCTATTCCTGACCCATCGCCGCGTCTCACTAAGTCAGAACCATCAGATTTGCACTAGTCGAAGCTATTCAGAACCTTCAGATTTGCGCTAGTCGAAGCTATTCAGAACCTTCAGATTTGCGCCAGTCGAAGCTATTCAGAACCTTCAGATTTGTGCCAGTCGAAGCTATTCAGAACCATCAGATTTGCACTAGTCGAAGCTATTCAGAGCCTTCAGATTTGCGCTAGTCGAAGCAATTCAGAACCTTCGGATTTGCGCCAGCCGAAGCTATTCAGAGCCTTCAGATTTGCACTAGTCGAAGCTATTCCTGACCCATCGTCGCGTCTCACTAAGTCAGAACCTTCAGATTTGCGCTAGTCGAAGCTATTCAGAACCTTCAGATTTGGGCTAGTCGAAGCTATTCCTGACCCATCGTCGCGTCTCACTAAGTCAGAACCTTCAGATTTGCGCTATAGTCGAAGCTATTCCTGACCCATCGTCGCGTCTCACTAAGTCAGAACCTTCAGATTTGCACTAGTCGAAGCTATTCCTTCCCCTTCGTTGCGTCTCAAGATCTTTTCTCTTATCCAGGGTCGGATGTAAGTCACAAATTCCAGTGAAGAAAATACGTCATGTATAATTGAGAAACGAATTTCCTCGAAGAAATAATTCTTCATAAATAACGAGGGGCATGAATAGCTTAGACTAGAGCAAATCTGAAGGTTCTCAGATATCTACGTTCAGTTGTTTGTAATGTCCTTGTCCTGGGTAGTGTAATGACTAGCGTGCTCGATAGGAAATCGAGAGGTGCGAGTTCGAATCCCGCTCCAGGACAATGGAAATTTTCAAATTTCCTGAAGGAAGTGATTACATGGAATACAGTGAAAAAATGCCAATGTACAATAGCTGGTGCATAAAATGGGGGAGAGGCGAAGGAATATCAGGTGCCACAATAATCAAAATTTCATGCGATATGCTATCCACAATATCCGATCTCGCTATAGAACTTCAAAACCAGATCCTCAGAGAGACGATTGAAACTTTATAGTTACTTAAACCACAAGTGTTTTCACGAACCGCTCCTATTGCCAGAAATGTTTCGTCATTTGGAAACACCGAGAAAACCTCTTATCCTTTAAAAGCGTTCAACTACTTCAAGAAAGAAGGAGTTGAACAAAAATTCTTATATTTATCACACACACACACACACTTTGAGCAAAGACTTTACATCATAAACCCCTTAAAACCCGCGAAGACTTTTTGGATCGTAATTTCAATCATCGGACGCAAACAAGGATTTTTCAAACCGGACTTTCAACTATGAAGATATGTATTGTTTGCAGAAATCGACATCACGCAAGTCAAGAAATGTTTATAAAATTTCGCTCATGCTATGAGATGCAAAAAAGAATTATTTTCATTGTTCTTGATCTCAAAGACTACAGTCTCGTGACATTTATAAATATATCAAGGTAATACAACGTAGTTTGTCACAATTATTTATTTTTTCAAGCCGACCATGGTTTCGCTGGGTATTGACCTAGCTTCATCAGGACGAATGGTACGTACATATTCAAATTCTATATGACATCATAAATGGTGTTTACAGTCACGTGTACTTCAGTGCGCTTGATAGAAATGGCGTGGATGCCATGTTATTAACACGTTGTAAAGACTTCTGATATATATGGAAAGATTCCAAAATATCAAGTTTGGTATTTGATCTGGCTTGTCAATTAGTTTTGCTTCTTCAAAGAGAAATGTATGGTCCTTTTCGTAACAGTGTTTAGCCATCGATGACTTCTTTAGGTCACAATTCCGAATGTAGGTCTTGTGCTCCTTCAATCGAAAACGCAAGGCTCTACGGGTCTGTCCTATATACGAAGCGCCACATTCACATGGAATTTGATAAATTTTGTTCCTGAAAAGACGTGACTACTTTAAAAAGTACGATTAATCGTTTTCGAAACTGAGAATAAAGAAGTTCAGATTACTGAACCATTTGAATTTCTTACAACGAATGCAAAAGACATCGCATCTTACCGAGTTTTATATCCTTGAAATGTAATCTAATACCTACTCAGAACGTAACAAAAGCAGTGAGCAATGCTTCGTTTGCCATTCTTAGAGCTGTTATTAAGGACACTCGGAAGGACATTGGAACATGAACTTTATGATCTACATCTTTGGTTAGCTAACAAGTTAGCAGATTTTGATACTTTAGACAAAAACACCTCAGTTCGTAGTGCAAACCTGTCAACGAATCACAGAATTTCCCTTGAAATAAAATTCCAAAAATTGATAACTGTTAATAAGAATAAGCAGGCTTATACCCATAGTAATAATAACGGAATAGTGCATCCAGATAATGAAGTGTTTGTCAACTTGTCCGGTCATAGTCTCACTGAAATTCAAAAGCGGACGTTGCGATGTAATTCTAATTTTGCTATCTCAAAAAAAGATACCGGTATCAGACATAGTTGCTTCAGCTGAAGAATCTCTAATACAAAGCAGTCTCAACTTAGAAGAAAAAGAAATAGTTAGACATTGTATCAACCAAGTGATAACCGCAAATCACGCTACATTACCTACACCGAATTTAACCACCAAAGAAATTAATGCGCTTAAAGAATTGCGCTGAAATTCAAATTTAATCATCACTAGAGCTGACAAAGGAGGTCAGGTGGTTGTGTTAGACAAAAACCATTATGATAACGAAGTCAAAAATCTTATTTTGGATGGACCTCACAAAGAAATAAAGAATGATCTTTCAAATAAACAATTGAAAGAAATACAGAAATTGATCAAAAACTCAGAAACTCTGAGCCAAAACATAAAAAACAAACTTAAGCCTTCATACACCCGTTGTGCGAGATTCTATGCTCTTCCTAAAATACATAAATCTGGAATTCGTTTCCGACCTATAGTAAGTAATACCGGCACAGCAGCATATAAGTTATCGAAGTTCTTATCTTCAAAATTATCGACCTTGGCCACTCCAAACGAAACGTCTGTCAAAAATTTCATTGAGTTTACCAATCGACTCAAACTACACCCCTACATAGATCAATTAATGCTACCCTTTGATGTGGTAACTACACTGCTGGCCACCCAAAATGCAACACCAAGAAGGAAGCATCCGATTGGCCTGAAATTCGCAGCATGCGTCGCCCGCGAGAAGACATGCAAACGATTAGCATTGCAGGGCATATGCAAATTATGTGCGCCCGGCACGCCACCGAGAAGCACTATAAGAAGCGTGCACAGAAGGCGGAGTGTAAGTAGTGGAAGTGTGTTATGCTGCCGGACCAGTGCGTGGGAAGCTTCCTGATGCCTCGTCGCAGAATACGGCAGTCATTTCAGCACGTTTCGAAGTTCGACAGAGGACGAATAGTGGCTTATCGCGACAGGAGTTTATCGTACCGAGACATCGGCGTCCGTGTGAGACGACAACTAGCCACAGTGAGGCGAGTATGGATTCGGTGGGTGCAGGAGGGACGGACGGACCGACGTGAGCGATTGCCGCAGTCGCGACACACCACCGAACGAGAGGACCGGTATGTTGTGCGGCGGTCATTGACGGCTCGCACCGCCACATCACGAACGTTAGCGCAGGAATTAGGGTGCGTTGCGCAACAACCTGTGTCAGCACGCACCGTTCGACGTCGTCTGCAGGAGCGGGGACTTGTCGCACGGCGCCCATTGCTCCGATTACCATTGACGTTACACCCGCGGCGAGTGCGGCGGCAGTGGGCCGTTGAGCGCCGCATCTGTAGTACGGAATGGCACGACATTGTCATCTCCGACGAATTCCGCTTCTGCCTGCAACACCACGATGGTCGGATCCCCGTGTGGCGACACCGCGGCGAGAGACTGTATGACGCCTTCGGTATGCATCGCCATACCGGTCCGTCGCCTGGCGTTATGGTTTGGGGCGCAATTGGATATGACACCCGCACCCTTCTCGTACGCATTACCGGTACACTCAACAGCCACCGCTACATCTCCGACGTTTTAGAGCCTGTAGTCCTCTCTTAACTGCAGGACCTGCTAGAGGCCATGTTTCAACAGGACAATGCGCGCCCGCACATGGCACGCATCGTGCAATAATTCTTCACGGCCCACCAGGTGTCGCTGCTGCCGTGGCTCGCCTTTTCTCTCGATATGTCGCCCATCGAACACGTCTGGTCGCTGATCGGCAACCGAGTGGCCCGACAAGCACCACCCGCGGCTACGCCTGAAGAACTGTGCCAACGTGTGGAAGCAGCCAGACTGGACAGACATACCCCAAGCCCACATCCATAGACTCTTTCGTTCGATGCCGTGGCGTGTAGCGGCCGTTATTGCCAGCCATGTGGGCTACACGAACTATTGATGTCTGCGTGTTCCGCAAGTCGCACGGGCCTGTAAGCTCAATCGTTTCATCTTTGTATCTGTTGCTATGTGTCCAGTAAATCTGGCTTTGCTATCTCGTGTCCTTCTTGGTGTTGCATTTTGGGTGGCCAGCAGTGTATGTTCACCAATGTTCCAGTAAAAGAAGCTCTGCAATCCCTAAAACCAAGTCTTGTAGAGCATCATTACAGCCTACCTGAAGTTGAGGAAATAACAAGACTAGTGGACATTTTCATAAAACAGAACAGATTTACTTTCCATGGAAAGTTTTATGAACAGACGGAAGACCTAGCCATGGGCAGCCCACTATCACCTATATAATGTTAAACCTACATGCGTCGATTTGAAGAAAAACTTTTCAAACTTGTGAAATTTTACTTATGGGTACGATACGTAGACGATACTTTCGTTCTATGGAAAGGAAAACATTCTGAAATTCCGGAATTAGTCAAACTTATAAATTCCATTTATTATCACATTCAATTCAGCTACGAAACTGAAAATAACGGATGCCTACAATTCCTTGACGTCCTGGTAACTCGCTTAAATGGATATCTCGCAACCACAATTTATCGGAAGCTTTTCGCTATTTTTTCACCTCCACATGCCAAGTTCAATCTCCCTTATCAACAAAAACTCAGCGCTTTTTACAGTTGCGAATATCACGCGATATGTTCAGATAAAGACAGCTTGGAAAAATAACTTTATTTCCTTAAACGTGTTGCAGTACAGCTAGGATACAACCCTACCATTATAGACAAGGCTCTAACAAAATTACGGAAACCGAAGCCTATCTCCACATTAACTCCTGTTATGCGCCTATTGCGAGATAATTTTGCCATTTTTCCATTTTCCCGTGACATTGCCTTCAAAATTACAAAAATTCTCAAAATCTTTAATTTTAAGGTGATTTTTAAACCCATAAACAAAATGAGATTTTCAGGATCAGAGGTCTATGTTGAAGACAAAAACTCGTGGGGAGTTCATCAAATTTCAAGTGAATGTGGAGCTTCGTATATAGGACAGACACGTAGAGCCGCGCGTTTTCGATTGAAGGAGTACAAGACCTACATTCGAAATTGTGACCTAAAGAAGTCATCGATGGCTAAAAACTTAGGAAAAGGACCGCAAGTTTCTCTTTGAAGAAGCAAAACTAATTGACAAGCCAGATTCAACCACCAAATTTGATATTTTGGAAGCTTTCGATTTTTATCAGAAGTATTCGCATCTTGTCAATGACGTGACATCCACGCCATTTCTATCAAGCGCGTGGAAGCATCTAACCAAAACACGTGATTGTAAACACCATTTATGATGTCATATAGAATTTGAATATTTACGAGCCATTCGTCCTGATGAGTACCCAGCGAAACCATTGTCGGCTTGAAAAAATAAATCAGTACCCAGCAAAACCATGTTCGGCTTGAAAAAATAAATAATTGTGGCAAACTACGTTGTATTACTTTAATATATCTTCCCATTGTTGTTTTAGAAATGTGCGGGTACCCTTTCAAACATATAAATAAGTGTAATCCACCTAGCAGGAAAGTGCTCAGGAAAGAAATTTAAAAATCCCAAATCATCATGCTCGGTTCCCCATCGCTTTGTCCATACTCATTTCGTCCACGTTCACTTGGTCCAGTTCATTTGTCCTCGGTCCATTTTGTCCGCTGTTCATTTCGTCCACATTCACTTGGCCCAGTTCATTTGTTCTTGGTTTACTTTGTCCACCGTTCACTTTGTCCGCTGTTCAATCCGTCCACGTTCATTTGGTCCAGTTCATTTGTCCTCGGTTCACGTTGCCCACCGTTCACTTTGTCCGCTGTTCATTTCGTCCACGTTCACTCGATCTAGTTCATTTATCCTCGGTTCACTTTGTCCACCGTTCAGTTTGTTCGTGTTCATTTCGACCACGTTCACTTGGTCCAGTTCATTTGTCGGTTCACGTTGTCCAATGTTCACTTTGTCCGTGCTCATATCGTCCCCGTTCACTTGGTCCAGTTCATTTGTTCTCAGTTCACTTTGTCCACCGTTCAGTTTGTTCGTGTTCATTTCGTCCACGTCCACTTGGTCCAGTTCATTTGTTCTGGGTTCACTTTGTCCACCGTTCACTTTGTTCGTGTTCATTTCGTCCACGTTCACTTGGTCGAGTTCATTGGTCCTCGGTTCACTTTGTCCACTGTTTAGTTTGTTCGTGTTCATTTCGTCAACGTTCACTTAGTCCAGTTCATTTGCCCTCGGTTCACTTTGTCCACAGTTCATTTGCCCTCGGTTCACTTTGTACACCGTTCAGTTTGTTCGTGTTAATTTCGTCCACGTTCACTCGATCCAGTTCATTTGTCCTCGGTTCACTTTGTTCACCGTTCACTTTGTCTGTGTTCATTTCGTCCACATTCATTTTGGTTCAGTTCATTTGTCCTCGGTTAACTTTGTCCACCGTTCACTTTGTTTGTATTCATTTCGTCCACGTTCACTTGGTCCAGTTCATTGGTCCTCGGTTCACTTTGTCCACCGTTCAGTTTGTTCGTGTTCATTTCGTCCACGTTCACTTGGTCCAGTTCATTTGTCCTCGGTTCACTATGTCCACCGTTCACTTGGTCTGTGTTCATTTCGTGTACATTCACTTGGTCCAATTCATTTGTCCTCAGTTCACTTTGTCCACCGTTCACTTTGTCCATGTTCATTTCGTCCACGTTCACTTAGTCCAGTTCATTTCGTCCACGGTTCACTTTGTCCATCGTTCATTTTGCTCCCCGTTTTATCCACATTCACTCTGTCCACAGAATGGATGGAATACCGTAGAAATTTTCTGTTTTGATGGTATTTTTGTTACTAGGCAGAAAGAAAAAGGTCAGCGGACATTGCTTGCATGCGATTTTTTTATTAAGTTTTTCGATTAAAATGTATAACAATTTTAAATGTTACTTTTAAAAAGTGAAACGAGGAACTGAACTTTGAAGTGATTCTTAACTCTTTTGTATGGTACGAAGTCAATCACAGTGTCATAAATGAAATTTTATTTTAACGCCCATAAATGTGTTGGACTGAAGAGGAACATCTTAGAACATTTTCTCCTTTGTGGAAAAAAGTCTCTATTTTCCTTCTCTCACACTGCAAGTTCACAGTAAATATCAATCTAAAAATTTTTCCCCATTATACTTTTATGCATTTTTTTCACTTTAAATAACTATGACACATATACAGGGTTTTCATTCGTATGAAAATTAGTAATACGAAAATTATAAACAATTAATAATCAAAATAAAAAACTAGTTAGTAAAATCATGCAATGCATTGATTATGATAAGCTCTCCAACATACCAGAAATCATTACTCAAGTTATGAGGATAATGGCTGTGGAGTAAATCACTCTCCTATGCCCTGACCTTTGACCTCATTTCGATGATATTACACAGAATTGGTTCAGTATACCTCTTGAACAACGTACTAAAGTTTTGTCGCAATAGAAGAATTTTTAGTCAAGTTATGAGGATAATAATGGCTGTGGAATAAATCTCGCTTTTGTGCCCTGACCTTTGACCCCATTTTGATGATATTCAACATAACAGGTTCAGTACATCTCCGGAACAGCATGGCAAAGTTTTGCCGCAATCGAAGCATTTTTATGTAAGTTATGACGCATAAGGGCGATGGAATGGATCCCGCTCCTATGCCCTGACCTTTGACCCCATTTCGTCCATTTTCAATAGGGTTGCTTCCCAGGTTGTCCCTTACCACAATACTAAAATTTCATCGAAATCGAACCATTTTTTGCGCGAGTTATCGTGCTGACGGACAGACAGAGAGACGGACAAAGCTAGAGGATATACGCTTCTTCAACCTACTGTTGGAAAGCGTAAATAAATATACCGAAAAGTTAAGAACTATATGAAAACAATATACGAGATGTACTTCAAAATATAAAAAGATTTTTTTGTGAAACTTTGATTTATATTATAGCGATTGACATCGTTCCACATGAAAGAGTTAAAAAGCACTTCAAAGTTCAGTTCCTCAATTTACTTTACATAACATTTAAAATCGTATGTTAATAAAAAAACTTGAACAGTAATAAGAAATCGCATGCAAGCAATGTCTGCTTAACTCTTTTTTTCTGTCTAATAAAAATTCCATCAAAACAGAAAATTTCCACGGTATTTCACTCATTCTGTGAACGAAATGAAATTTGGACAAAGTGAGCTTTATACGAAATGAACTGGACCAACTGAACGTGGACGAAATGAACGCGAACAAAGTGATTCGTCAGCTCATTCTCATGGCTGTACTCTTCTGCGAGAAAAGAATTTTTCACATGTGCCCTATAAATGCGAATTATCATGTGTACAGACAGACGGAAAAAGTGATACTATAAGCGCATACTAATTTTTTACCTAGAAAAGCGCGTATTTCTGAAGGACCGTTTTCTTCTAATGAGACAATTTCAGTTATCAGCATCGTTGTTATGTTATGGTAATTATGGGGCGTAAGTCTTTTCAAAGGTTATGATTTATTGCGCAGTTTTCGCTGAAAGCTTGCCCTTATTACTACAGTGTGTATGTCATCCTTTAAAAATATATACGCGCATCTAGTAAGGTCCTTCATCTCATTGCTATCACGTTATAAACGCATCCTTTTACAATACACAAGAATATGCATGAGAATGGAAAGAAAACAGAAAGCAAAGAATAAGATGCCAAAGGTCATCTGCAGCTCCATTGTGACTTCGTGCTCGTAATTAAAAAATGATGCCAGGATACAAACTGCGCGTAATGGTGCAGAAGCGATTTGTAGAAGTTTTTATAAGTTAACGAATTTTTGTGTGTACTTCTGGAAAGCCTAAAAAGGTCATAACCTCATGTTAACGAATTTCTCTGAGTATTGCAGAGAAAGCTGCAAACTCGTTTGCACACCTTGAGTTCAAATGAGTGATCCTTACGAAGGGTAAAGGTTATAACTCTTCCTGATATAGTTTGACTTTGCCAGTACTTTTCTATCTCTTCAGGTGTGACGCAGTGTAAAAGTTTCTGATTATGGCACTTAATTACTGAGTAGTTGTCTCGGCAAGAAAACAAACTTTTACGTCTGATTTTGGAGAATATTTTTTAAAAACGTTATCTCATTTAAAAATGACAAAAGTGTGTCACACCTACTGCACACCAAAGCGCAATATGTGTAGTATGTGATTGATATCAGGCAAAACTGACGGCGTCTTGCTTGTTCGGCAAAAGTTGACTGCGTCTATGCTTGTTTCACCTTTTCTTGAATGCTGTTTGCAACCGTTATCACGCGCATTATCAAACTGCTGATTCCACGCTTCTTATTATGTAACTAAGACGGCAGGCCCAAGCTGGGCTTCAGCCTCGGATAGGGCATGGGGATAGGGAAGCACTGGGCTCATTAATTTCAGCGAAAATTAACTTCTTTAATATCATCTCATAAGTTAAAATCATTTCCCTTTTTTGTGAGGCTTTGAGATGGTTCTTTTACTAGTCTTCAGCCAGTAGTTAATGAGGCAGGGGAATGAATGATCATATGTAGCGGATTTTTTAGGAAGAGAGTGTCTGACCCCAGGTCTTAAACAACCCTTTGAAATAGGAAGCTAGGAGATTTGGGCTAGAGTGCCCGATAGGAAAGTGACACGGAAGCGAAGTATAGAAAGGGGGAGGAAGACGCCCTTATTTATTATCGGGGGCCCAGTACCCGGGGTCCGACGGCTTAACGTGCCCATCCGACTCACGGCGGGTATTTAGTGGATCGAGCGTTCGTACCTGCCTGGGATCGAACCTGAGGTCCTTCCCGTGGTAGTCACGAACGTTGCCCACTCGGCCAACAGCGGCCCTGTTAGGCAGGGGAAGATTACCACTCCCTACTATGCTTCCGATATTCGGAGAAAACACTAATACTAGCTGTTCCTAGGGTCAGCTGTACATGAAATTCAGTTTGGAAGTGGCTTTATTGCTCTGAAAATGGTGTTACGGCATTATTGTCCTTGTAGCAAGAGATCTGAGAACATATTAGGTTTTAATGAAGGATTTCTAACCAGGAGGGTGAAAATCGTGTTAACGAGTATTCAGCAACTGCCTAGATGTTTTGGGGAAACTAAGTCAGGGGAAGAAACTGGCTTCTCAAGGTGAATCAGTAGGGATGGTTGCATCGGTAATTCTCTGGTACATGGCTTGTTGGCGCAAAGGGTCAAGAGTGGACGGAGCTAATTCTCAAGATGAATCAAAACGAATGGTTTTGCCACAATTCTCTGCCGCACTGCCACATGCTGCTTGTTGGTGCTAAGGGTCAAGGGAGGAAGGATCTTTGGTTTTCTCAAGGTGAATCAGTATGAATCCTTTGTACCACTAAAAATAACTCACTGCTTACAATCTGGTTAAAATTAAAATTTAAACCTTTGCGCCAGTTTCTGGTGTAATTTTATCGCGCTATGCTTTGTCATTTGCTCATTTACAGAATTTATGTATAATTAATAGGTTTTACCAGTTTCGGAAACTTTGGCAACTTCAAAATTTAAATTTCTTCTTCAAAATGTTTCGGGAAATTAGTTTCTCACTTTGAACGACGAATTTGCGGTTGTACGAACTGTAAGCTTGCTGTTGCAAGCGGAACTTCTACTTTCCGATCGGATTCCGTAAGCCTAATTGCAGCTCGTTGTGTAAAGAAATATAACACGAAGGAACTGATGAGAAGAATTTTCGTTTCAATCTCTTGAGTTGATGCATAAGTTCATGTCGTTCTTTTCACTTCACTACATGAATGTATTACATCAGAAGGGAAAACGGATTCAATCAACGATGCATTCTCCCCCATTCTTTACGATGGTGTCCCAACGTCAGGATAGGTCTGCAACGCCATTCTTGAAAAAACGTGTAGATTTTGCTGCGAAGAAAGCATCAAGAAATTCTGGAGATCAACATCATTGTTGAACGTTCTGCCACGGAGGACATTCGACAGAGATCGGAACTGGGGATAGCCTGAAGGGGCGACATCTGGGGAATAGGCCGGATGTGAAAGGATCTTCCATTTCATGTCCTAAATGGCCATTTGGGTAATGTTTGCATTGTGAGGGCGTGCGTTATCATGTTGGAGAAGGACACCATGGCGCCGATGCGCCGTTTCTGCTGAATTGCTCCCTCCACACGGCGGAGTTGCTCACAATAGAGTGCAGCGTTGATGGTCCGATTCCTCGGCAGCATTTCCCAGTGAATAATGTCTTCCATGTCCCACCAGACACACAACATGATCTTCGCCGGATGAAGATCATGTTTTGGACGGGGTGAGGGCGTCTTGTTTGGGTTTAACCATTCCCTCCGATGCCTGAAATTCACGTAACAATACGTGACAGAAGGGGTTTGTGTTGCTGATAACATTTGCTATAACGGGCAAGCAAGGAACCACATATTGCAACACGCTGATTCTTGTTGTACTCGGTGAGAGTGTGAGGCACCCTCTGGACCTTTCCCATACGTTTCAGGTGTCGTACCATTAGGGCCTTATCACAGTCCATCTCACTGGCCAATTCGCGTGTGGTTTGACACGGATCCAAGTGGATGAGATGGTTCAAACGATCCTTATCAAAGTGAGATGAACGACCTGAGCGTGGAGAGTCTTTGAGGTCAAAATTGCCACGTCGGAACCGCTCAAACCATGTACGGGCTGTCCTCGGAGCAATAATATATTCCCCACACACAGCACAATTTTTTGTCGAGTAGCCTCGTTAAACTCGTAGAGGATCAGATGTCGGAAATGTTCATTCCTCTGTACTTGACACTCCATACTTCCGGACCTGTAAACCAAAAAACCATTAGTCACAATCGCACAACGCAATATAATTTAGATACACGATATTACTGGCTACATTTTGATATACTGTATAACTGGCCACCTGCAACGTCACTACTGGCCGCCCCGGTGGCGCAGTGGTCTAAGCGATGGCCTCTGATCATTCGTCCGAACGGGGTCCGGGTTCGTATCCCGATGAGGCATGGATGTTGTGTTTGTCTTACGGCGCTGGCTCTCTCCCTTCCCTGGAACCAGTGACCCTAAATTAGTGACGGGCGACTGCCTATAGCCCATTGAGTTGCTCACGGTGGTTTTTTTTTTTTTTTTTTTTTTGATTGGAGGTTTAACGACCACCGTGAGCAACTCAATGGGCTATAAGCAGTCGCCCGTCCCTAATTTAGGGTCACTGGTTCCAGGGAAGGAGAGAACCAGTGCCGTAAGACAAACACAACATCCATGCCTCACCGGGATTCGAACCCGGACCCCGTTCGGACGAATGATCAGAGGCCATCGCTTAGACCACTGCGCCACCGCTACGGTGGTTTTTAAACCTCCAACCAAAAAAAAAAAAAAAAAACCGTCACTACTGCCCTGGGAAACACTTGTGAAACAAAACGACATGAACTTATGCATCAACCCAATATTTGTTATTTGCTTAAACTTATTACGTTGGTTGTCGTAGAAGTACATATTTTAGCGCATATTTGCATATTTATTTCTTAAGGCTTCCAATCCTCTCACTACTCTTTATCAGGGGTGGTGGTGGTGGGGTGGGGTGTTAACGACCTTCATGAGCAACTAGATGAGATACAAGCTGTCGCCGAACTGTAATTTAGGGCCACTGATTCCAGGGAAGGGAGAGAGACAGTGCCGTAAGACAAACACAACATCCACGCCTCATCGGGATCTGAATCCGGACCCATTTTGGACGAATAGTCAGAAGCCAGCACTTAGACTACTGTGCCACATGGGTGGCGTTTCTTGATTCCTCGATCTTTCTTATCAGCTCCATTTCTATACGTAACTTTTTAGTCTTTCGCGGTGGCTCCATACCCTTCGCGCTGACTCAAACTCTTTCTCCATACACCTGTGTTTCTTGTCCGCTTTCCTAATTTCCGAGTGTCACTCCTTTCTCTGAGTCAGGGATGTCGCCAAGGAAGCTTGCCCACCCTTAAAATTTTCTTACCCACTCCACCAACCACCCAGTTCAAGATATGCCATTTTTCAATATTGTTTTAACACTGAAATATAATCTGGACTTTTGCCAGTAATGATGAGTCTGGTATTTTTCGTCGTGCAACCCTTTAAGTATTTCCTCCAAGGAAGTGCGATGTTTACTTCTCTGTAGAAAGGTTATCAAATGGCATCCGAAGGGCCATTAAACATCCAGTTGCTCTCCACTCTTCTAATTCCTTTGTTTAAGCATCTTTTCTTGTTAATATGGCCAGAAACAAATAAGGAGGGTGAACAGGAATTCACTGAAAGATGTAATTACTAATTGCTCTGCTGTTTGATCTACAAAGTAGGGGATTCCAACAGGGATAAAGGAATTTAAAGCTATACCAGCACTTTTAAGCCTGCCCCAAGACAGTGAAAGAGGGGCATGTGGCTGAAGGCAGCTTTGGAGAAGAAGAATACAAAGTAAGGTCGCTGGCTCGAACGAAAAGAAGGGAGGAGTGCAAGGCACTGTCGCTGGCTTGAAGGAAAGAGGGGAGGAGTGCAAGACACGGTCGCTGGCTTGAAGGAAAAGAGGAGGAGTGCAAGGCATTGTCGCTGGCTTGAAGGAATGAAGGAGTGCAAGACACTTTACACGTGCTGCATGAAGGGAGTGCAAGGAGACTGTCGCTGGCTTGAAGGAAGAGGGGAGGAGTGCAACTGTCGCTGGCTTGAAGGAAAAGGGGAGGAGTGCGCACTGTCGCTGGCTTGAAGTAAAAGAGAGAGGAGTTCTGGCACGGTCGCTGGCTTGAAAAGAAGGAGTGCAAGGCACTGTCGCTGGCCTTGAAGGAAAAGGGGAGGAGTGCAAGGCACTGTCGCTGGCTTGAAGGAAAAGAGGGGAGAAGTGCAAGGCACTGTCGCTGGCTTGAAGGAAGAGAGTTAAGAAGTAGGGAGGTATTGTGTCTGCATGTCGAGACGTAAAAAAATGGTTTCGACGTCACGTGTCACGACGTAAACAAATAGAACGTTTTTCTTTAAAGAAATTATTCAAGTACTATTTTCATAAGAGAAAATGCAAAATGATGAAAAGCAACTATCACAATGTATTGACAGCAAGAAAAGAGTTGGACGCGACATTTTACCAACGCTCAAATCTTACACCACTAACCCATCAGTCATCGTTATGTTATATTGTTGGTTTACCAGTGGCGTAACTAGTGCAATCCAGGTGCGCGTGTGAGTGTATCCAGGTGTGTGTGCGTGTGTGTGAAGGGGAATTGCTCCGAATTCCTTTGTGGCCGGTAGTAAAGAGCATTAAAAATGCTTTCATTCTTTCAGTGTTTTGTAAATTAGAGTTGCTATTAAATTTGCCCCCGCAAGAATCATATCCGCCCACCTATCGCCCACCCTGATTTCGAAGTCTAGCGACATCCCTGCCCTGTGAGACCTCCTCTTCTCCTAATGTCTCGTTCCTTCGGAATCCGCTGCTTCCACGAGCAATAAAGTCATTACGTTGTCTGGGTGCACTACTCTATTACAATGCCCTAATCGCTGCGTAGGGCAGTAAAACAATATAACAGCATTTAATCCACCTACTAACACTTGCTATCTGAAAAGGTGAAAATCATCTAAATACGTGGCGTCAGTTGAGTAAATAAATACATCGCTCTTTCCACGTTAAGCAACGCACATCAACCGAAAAATTGTTATTCGGCCGCCATCGGGGAATCGAATCCCGAATCTCTCGATATCTAGTCGAGCGCGTTAGCCTTACACCACAATTCACGGCGCTGTGCGTGTTTTTCTTTTCCAGACAGCATCTGACATCATAAATCCGTAAGATGGGCTCAGCTACTGAGACGTCTCCATCTGGTGGGCATTAACGGCACTGGCTATATATAATTAAAATCATCTAAATACGTGGCGTCAGTTGAATAAATAAATCCATCGCTCTTTCCACGTTAAGCAACGCATAGCAACCGAAAAATTGTTATTCGGCCGCACTTAAATGCTTAAAAAAGAAGCTTATTTGTTATTTGCGGTTCTGCAGATAACATCTGAAAAACGCCATTTCTATTATGACAACAAAAAAACTTTTGTTGAATACTCGGTACTTGAAAATGAATTAATTCTAAACCACGTAACAGCACGTTGAAGGATAAAGACGTCGTAACATTGTTGAAGACTCAATGGGGACTATTTCATCATTACTGACAGTGCGATCTTCAACTTCCGTCCGTTTGATGGGGTTCAGAAGCAGCAGTCGGGGAAAACCATATACAAACAGCCACAGTTCTATTGTGCCTCCCTCATAGAGATAACATCAGGGTGTTACGTTCATTTTGTTTTATCGAGCAACGTATATTTATGTACACTGTCGTATCAGAATAATATGACCACCTACCTATTAATGGGAATGACCTACCCTGGCGCCGATGACAGCGGCGAAACTGCGTGGCATTGACGCAATGAGGCTCTGGAAGGTTGCCTGAGGCACACGTGCCCATTCGGACTGCAGAAGAGCACGGAGGTCCCGGAGATGACGTGGTTGCGGGTCGGCACGTTGAACCAGTCGATCCAAATAGTCCCTCAAGTGCTCTTTGGGATTGAGGTCGGGCGATTTTGCCGGCCAAAGGAGAACGGAGACATCGCTGTCGTGTTCCTGTAAACAGTCACGCAGCCCCCTACCGTCGTGGCACTGCGCATTGTCGTGAAGGTAGACACAATCACCACCAGGGTAGACGCCCAACATGAATGGATGCATATGGTCATCGAGGATGGACAGGTAGCCATCGGTGTTCAGGGACCCATCCAGTGGTACCAGCGGTCCCAGGTCATACCAGGAAAACAATCCCCAGACATGCGCACTGCCACCGCCGGCCTGTACTTGACCGAAAGGCATGTTCGGGTGTTGATTCTCGTGTGTCTGACGTCATATCCGCCACCGCCCGTCACTTCTGTGGAGTAGAAACCTCGACTCGTCGGAGAAGGCAACCTTTTACCACTCTTCCACTGTTCAATGACGGTAGTCCCATGCAAACTGTAGGCGTCGTTGCCCGTGGATCTGGGTTAACATGGGCGCTTTAACGCAGCGTCGACTCCGGATACCCATGCGCAACAGGGTTCGCTCTACTGTTATCGGGGACACGTACCAAGGTACCCCAGCGTTCATTCACATGATCAATTGCTGCACTGTTGCGCGTCGATTGCCCTTCACCAGTCGACGGAGGCGACGTCCTCCTCTTTGGTCGATGGCCTTCGGGGCTCCACAGTTATGACGCCGGGAGGTACTCGGTGTGCCAGCGGCCCATTCTTGGCACATCCTTGCAACAGCACCTCGCTATTTCTCATATGTTTCCACTATTAACGCTGTGATTATTCCTTTTTGAACGTCCGTCAAATCACGACCTTTACCCATTGTGCTCATGTTACACACAATGGCTCATCCGTCCTGGCCGGCCGCTTATATCTGCGTTTGGTCGACCTCGTCACGTGCCCTCTGTGAAGCGCATGGGCGGGTACACTGTGATTCCGGGGATGGTCATATTATTCTGATACGACCATGCATATAATCATCATTATCATCACTACCATTACCAATCCACAGCTGGATGAAGATCTCCCCAAATCTTATCCACAAATTCTGTGTTGAGACACTTTCTTCCTGCTGGAGTGACCCGATACTGAGGGTCACTCCGGCTTGCCTTCGAATTCCATTCACCCATCTCCCACGTGGTCGTTTTCTTCTAGTTCTTTTCCTGTCCCTCGGTATCCAGTCTAGTATTTCAGTTGCTCAGTAGTGGTCAGCCCTTCTTTCAATATGTCCAGCCCACTGCCACATGAGGGTCTTTCCTTTGATCATCATTTTATCCACTCATGTAATTTTCCTGATTCATGTGTTCCTCTTCCTGTCCTTCCAAACATACATCTCTTCATGCTCCTTTGACCTACCACAGCATCGGTATGCCTTTTTCAGTTGAAGTCCATGTCTCTGATAAATAAGTAAGAAATAGAATGATGCATTTTCTGTCTGAACACATTTCTTTTAAGACATAATTGTAAGTTGCTTTTGAAAATTGTAGTGTTTGTCTGTAACCTTTGTACAGATCTATGAATATTAAAGCTAAGTGTGAGGGGAAATGCTGCTGGTAGTGTTTTAAGACTCTTTCTTAGTATTGGCATCCCTAAAATAACGCTTATTTTCAGTAATCAAAGTAAAAATACAAGAATCTTATATAGCCAATACATAGTTTGGACCTCATTGGAAAACAATGGACCCCCTTGACAGGACCGAATTAAAGGGGTCTAGCGGGGCTGTAGCCTGTCGACCATTACAAAGGGTCCAGGAGGCATGCTTCTACACCGCAAATGACACGCAGCTTATATATTTAATATAGAGAGAAGTAAAATAGTTTCACTTTTGTCTCCTATGGGTTTTAGTTTTGTCTCGTATGGGTCTAGAAGACGAACAAATTTCAAGGCAATGACTCAAGAAAGGGTATACGTTCCATACCATTGTGTACAGAGGGGCGACGAGACAGTTCCTGCTTTTCCACTACCGGCCACCCACACCTCTCTGTTTGCACTTCGATCCGTTACCTCCAAGAAAGGTACACAATGCTAGAAATTCCAAGACAAAATCCAGGAATCTTAAGCTTTTAGCTCATGTTTTTGTGAGAACAGTGGAAAATACAGTGATGTTTTATGAAATTCTGCAGGTAATTTATTAGTTTGAAAAATGCACTATGTATTCATTATCACAAGCATATTACTAGAGTTTTGTATATACACTATATTAACAAGTCACCGGACACCCCTTCAAAAGCAAATGAACGGATCCGCTGCGTTGTTAATATGCGCGGTACAGCTGCAAACGGTATAAAAACAAGCCTGCAGATGACCGCGATCATATCGCACTGTGAGGTTGAGAGAAAATGTCGCGGCGGGAGAGAACCGTCTTTGAGAAAGGAAAGATTGTTGAGTGTTATATTAGTGGGCTGTCCAAAAGAGAAGCCGAGAGGCGTTTAAACATACCCATGCCAACTGTTTTGGATATACTGAATAAGTGGAAGACACACATCGTGCCTGAAGCAACAAAACGTACCGGCACACCAAAGAAAATCAGTGATAGAGGACGTCGAAGCTTTAGGAGAGTCGTTACAGCTAATCGACGGAGTACTGCACAAGACCTCAGTGTACAGGGGAGTAAAAATGCTGGAACCTCGGCATGTACACGTGCCATTCGCACAGAATTTCATTCCATGGGCAACCGTGGTTGTGCGGCTGCTCATAATCCTTTCATCTCAATCGGAATGCTACTTGTCGTTTAGCATGGTGTTAAGAACATTTATCGTGGACCGTAGATTAATAGAAACGGGTCCTATGGGCTGATGAATCCAGCTACACGATCCATCAGTCTGATGGCCGTGTGTGGGTATGGCGGCAGCCGGGGGAACGCTATTTACCACAGTGTACTGTTCCTACGGTCAAGTTTGGAGCTGGCTGTGTACTCGTGTGGGGGTGTTTTTCGTGGTATGGTCCCGGACCATTGGTTATCGTGGGAAAACCTGTTAACCAGCACGTCTACCTCGATATTCTGGACAATTATGCCCTACCAACTCTGTGGCAATACTATGGAACCGAGTCTTGTTGGTACCAGCACGATAATGCACCTAGTCATGGACTATTACGGCGTGCTTTGACGATAATTCGGTATCGGGTGTGTACTGGGCAGCACATAGCCCTGATCTTAGTCCCATAGAGCACCTATGGGATGAATGGAACCAAGGCCTACTACTAAGCAACAGTTAGCGACAGCATTATGTACTGAATGGAAGGGTAGCGCATACCTATCGCTGTGTTCCAAAACCTTGTCGAAAGCATGTCTCGAAGGGTCAGTGCATGCATTAAGGCCAAAGGTGGACCGACACCGTACTAATGGATGTCAATAAATGCTATGTTGTGTTTCTCTTCTAGGTGTCCGATGACTTTTGTTAATATAGTGTATTGTAACGGACATCAATAATGATTGTCCTTCATAAGTTCTTTGGGGGCCCACTTAGATGTCATAGCCTAGGGGCCCACTTAGATGTCATAGCCTAGGGGCCCACTGAAGCCTTAATCCGGCCCTGCTCCCTGAGTTTCCGGGGACCGGAAGCAGATGACTCCTCTGCCTCATATTAGTTACCCCTCTGAACTGTTTATGGAAAACAAATTTCACTATTTCGCAATCTGCTTCTGAAACTTTATTTTAAATATACCAGATTTGAATAATCATGAAGCGCATATAGCGCCTTAAATCCATTTATTTTTGTGGTGTAGTCAGCAGAAAGATTCGCCAAGCTTTCGCACTCCACTGGGAGGCTTGTTACAGGTAATGGTAGACATAAAAATGAAAGGAACTGGAACACGTAAAGAACGAAGATGATTTTTGAAAATAACGTGGGTGACACCACGACCATATTACACGAATTTTTATCACGTAATTATGCGGTGCGTTGCGATGTGTTTCCATCTTTTAATAACGCATGCCAAACCATTGGTAGTTCAGTAAAGACCATATCATGGCATGTCAGTTTGCTGGATAGGATTTCGACTGTTTCCCTGATGACAGTCTCTTTAAACTTCATGTAAGGGACAATTATTCTTACAGGAGCGGCCGAGAAATGCATGACTTCTCTGGCGAGGGCTGTATTCTGCATGTCCTGGTTGACACTTCTGAGCTTTCTTCTTATCGGCATTGTTGGCCCATTTCTAAAGGAAGGCTTCCATTCTCACCATCTGTCTGTTTTGGACTCGTATCTCCATTATCTTCTCACAGTTTATTTTATCTCATCACTGTCTGGGTCACCCCTTGCAGTAAAAAACAGCACTTCGGGATGACGTTGCTACCTGATTCATAAGTGACTTTGCACCTTTAAAAAATGGCTATTAAAGTGATTTATATCGAAACCCGGAGAAAGATCTGCGACAAACGAGTTGTAATGTAGTAACTAGCTATTCATTACGTCTTCGCCTAAGCTGCTGCTATCAAAACTGAGGTTCAATGGTTTTTGGGAGTCGCATCGTTGATTAAATGGATAGATATAATTCATTGTGGATAAATCGTAGAAGCCACAGAAGGATATCTGAGGGTATGTGAGTAATGTAATTCGCGACTGAGGGGGTTTCGGATAACCCTTAGCCTTTTATGTGACCCCAGTTGCACACTAACATCCACTACGGAAGAGGAGCTCTAGTCGTAATCATCTGTATGGCAATAAAACACGTAACTATATGAGATGCTGGGGAAAGGCTCCAGAGGAGGACGATGGTAAAAAGACGCGGGGGAGGGAGAGAGTCTTCGATCACTGAGTGGGTGAAGCGGGGGAAAGCAAGGTCCCTTGCGACAGATGGCTCAAGAGAAGAACTCAGTGTTTTGCGGTTGGAGTTTATTGGGGCGGGGCCAAAAAATACCGCCGAGGGGGCGCAATGATCGATTGATTGCATTAGTCCCTGTTCCTTTCCGCATCTAAGGTCCCCACAGCATCCCCCCTTCTCCATTTTTTCCCCTCTCACATCATCCGCATCCCTCTGAGATGAGTCAGAATGCCAGAGTAGCCTGCCACAGAAAAGCGTCTGCGGTTGGGCACTCATTACATGTATGCGCTTGGAAGAGCAGGTCAGAGAGCGATCATGGAAAGGACGAAGTTGAGGTTGGGAGGGAGAGAGAGGGACAGAGAGTACGGATGGTGTTTTTCTCGGTAAAAAGTAGAGTGGAGACTTAGGGGGTGGGCGAGTTTGGGCAGAAGGGGAGTTTGCGGGGAACCTCGCGGACAAAGAACGAGGTGTTGAGTACAAAACGGCGTCTTGCTAACGCGGCTTTACTGCTTCAGTGGAGAACCTCAATCACTGTTATGAGCTTTAAGAGTGACGTGCTTTTGAAAAAAAGAGGAAGAAAAGAAATTACTGATTGACGATAGAAGTGTTTCTGTACACATTAGTGACTTCAATGAGAGATTTATCGATTAAAGTATTTCCACTTTGTTGTTTGGATTTCTTTCACCGAACATTTTTTCCCCCTCATTTTGTTCCGCTAACTTGCTAACCTCAAAAAACTTACGAAGACGCACAGATAAATCTCCCCCGTTTAACCCTAGATACGGTGTGTACCAAAGTTGGCTGAAGTCAGGGATGCAGCCAAGGGAAGGGTTTTAGGTTTGCAGATTTCTTCCGAAAATTTCCTCTACAGTATTTTTTTTTTTATTGTTTTGATACAGTCATTTAAAAATATGAACTTTTTAAGATACATAGTGGAACCTCGGCTACTGAAAATTAAATAACCGTCCTTAGTTTTACTCTTAATATATATTCGTTGGCATCTTTAATTTCTCTGTAGGCCTGGCCCAGTTTTCTAAGGAAAGCTGGTGTTTTTATCTATTTGTTCGTTAATGCCATTTTTTGAAATGGGGGATGATGATTAGCCATTTTCGTGAGCATTCATGAATTTGACTGTTTGGTGTAATGCTTCCTTAATTTGAGGCCACCGTTTCTAGGGAAGGGACGGAATCAACACCGCAGAACAAAGGCAAGGTCAATGCTCTTACCAGAATTCGAACCTGGGCCATCCCGGTATACAGTATTGGTTAATACTTTATACTGGGATGGCCCGTATACAGTATTAACCAATACAGTATATTTTTTAGTATTAATCGTATACATTATTACTGTGTATATCGTTACTTTCTATTTGACCACGGAAACTGCCGGTATTCCATCAGAAGTGGTGCTAGTGGTCACGAAGTTTTGCCAGTTGTTTCCACACGATAGAAACGGTAACGATATACACAGTAAGTCCCGAAAGTTTAATTAATGATTTTGACGTAGGACTACGCCTAAATCAGTCCTTAAACTTTAAGGAAAAGATGTTTAAGGAATGATTTTCACGTAGGACTAAGTCTAAATCAGTCCTTAAAACTTTAAGGAAATGATGTTTAAGGAATGATTTTGACGTAGAACTACGTCTAAATGAGACCTTTAAACTTTAAGGAAATGATGTTTAAGGAATGATTTTGACGTAGAACTACGTCTAAATCAGTCCTTAAACTTTAAGAAAAATATGTTTAAGGAATGATTTTGACGTAAGACAACGTCTAAATCAGTTCTTAAACTTTAAGAAATGATGTTTAAGGAATGATTTTTATGTAGGACTACGTCCAAATCAGTCCTTAAACTTTAAAGAAATGATGTTTAAGGAATGAATTTGACGTAAGACAACGTCTAAATCAGTCCTTAAACTTTAAGAAATGATGTTTAAGGTATGATTTTGACGTAGAACTACGTCTAAATCAGACCTTTAAACTTTAAGGAAAATATGTTTAAGGAATGATTTTGACGTAAGACAACGTCTAAATCAGTCCTTAAACTTTAAGGAAATGATGTTTAAGGAATGATTTTGATGTAGGACTACGTCCAAATCAGTCCTTAAACTTTAAGGAAATGATGTTTAAGGAATGAATTTGCCGTACTACGTCCAAATCAGTCCTTAAACTTTAAGAAATGATGTTTAAGGGATAGATTTGACGTAGGACTACGTCTAATTTTAACCTGGGGCGACTTACTGCCGCCTGTGACAAAAATAGGTCCGAATTTAAAATAATTACAGCGTTAAAAATACGTGCCGCACACTAATCGTTTTGACATATTCGTAAACAGGATGGAGTCCAATTCGCGTACTGCGCAACACATCGGGCGCGCGATGCCCCCTTCGTTCCATGTGCGCGGGGCAGATGGTACAACCTTTCTGGTTGTGCCGCCGCGTTTGATTCAGTCTATCTCGGCAACCGTGAACGCAACACGACTGTGCGTGGTATCGTTTTAAAGCTCTCGACGAGATTTATTCAAACTTATAAAGAACATATACCGTGGTTTAAACTAAAATGAGAAAAAAAAATGTTTTCGTGTGAACGGGTTAACATTTTCGAGAATGCCGCGGAATTCGCAGAATGAACACAAGCAGAAGTGAAGAAAACCAAAACGAGAGGCAAGAGCATGTGATGAGGAATGTAAGAAGCTCAAGAAGACAGAGTACCAGCAACAGAATGAAACTTCAGTTTGTAAATTCGGCTATGGGAACAGGAAATCGACGTGGAAATACTGTCGTAGAGTTTGTAGAAGCAGAAAGTTTTTTCATCATGAACTCCTTTTTTCAAGAAAAGCCACACAGGAAATGGACATGGAGATATCCAAACGGGACGACAGTGAAATTGATTTTATTATGCGTAACGAAAAATTCGTCATAGAAGAATGCAGTGTGCTAAACAAGTTCAACACAGGTAGTGATAAAAGAATAGTGAGATGTAATATACACCTCAACACTAAACTCGAACGTAACAAGCTCATAAATCAAACAAAATGTATTGATATAACCAGCCTTAAAAAACATCATAAATACCTTCAAGTTGGAACTGAGTAACAGATTCTCTGCTTTAGGAGGCCTAACATCAGAAGAAGTGGATATTTCTGAAGTTAATAGAGAACTCACCAGGGCTCTTATGGAAACAACAACAAAATTGGACGGTACTAAGAACAAGTTATATATTTGAAAAGAATGCGGAAAGAATTACGTATGATGGAGGGGTGCTAGTGGGAAACGGTAAAATAACGAGTGGCCGCACTCTGCAACATGTCTTCGATGGAGGAACCATGACTGCTAATAAATACAAAGACCAGATCCTCAACACCTATGTATTGCTTTCTAGAGGTGCTGTTGAACCAAAAATTCTGTCTGTGGACCACAGACAGCGTCCTCACACAGCTCACATGGAGTATTTGGAAACTGAAAGCTGCCCCGCTGGCACAGTGATCTAAGCGATGGCATCTGATCATTCATCCAAAATGAGTACGGGTTCGAATCCCGGTGAGGCATGGATGTTGTATTTGTCTTACGGTTCTGTCTCTCTCCCTTCCCTGGAACCAGTGGCCTTAAATTAGGGACGGGCTACTGCTTATAGCCCATTGAGTTACTCACGTCACGCTGTTCGTTAAACCTCCAGTATAAAAAAATGAATGGTCTCAGCAGCAAAATCCCCAGAGTCCAGACATAAACAAATCCCACTGCACATCTATGGGACGCCCATGGCAAGAAGCCACATCATTCGATCGTAGCTCTGGTGATCGAATTGGAATAGTGTCCTAAGACCTTTCAGAACTTCTTTGTATTAAGCATAATTCACCGCTGCCAAGTATATTATTTTCTTTAGAGTACCATATTATAAACTGATGTCTTCATTGTATCGTTTGATCACTTACACTAACACCTACAATGTGCTCTATTTGTTCATTTTAATGCAGATACACGCTACAAATATTCATTATACTGGCCTGCGGGTTGTCTTTGTGTACTCGTCTCTTTTATTATACGGTAATACTTTGCTGTACACCTTTGTGGCTACATTACATCGCATTTTTTTATACTACCTGATTTTTGTCAAGCAATGTACATCAGTATATTGCAAAGTATTTAGGGTAACTCACCACCAGATTACGGTATAAAAGGAGTAAGCTTTGGATTGAAAATGAAATGAGGCAGGCTGATTCATTCCCCCCTACGCACTGTCAGCTGCACTAGAAGAATAGCCTATACAAGAACCTGTCACAGCACAGTTATGGGATAGAAATTGAAGAAAATTCCACCACATCGGAGTTTTGAAGATAATATAGTTTTAATTCAAAATAATAAAGAAGAATCTTAAATAATGCTGAGTGACCTTCACATAGATACACTATATTGACAAAAGTCACCGGACATCTATAGAAGAGAAACACAACATAGCATTTATTGACATTCATTAGTACGGTGTCGGTCCATCTTTGGCCTTAATGCATGCACTGACCCTTCAAGACGTGCTTTCGACAAGGTTTTGGAACACAGCGATAGGTATGCGCTTCCATTCAGTGCATAATTGTGCCGCTAACTGTTGCTTAGTAGTAGACCATGGCTCCAAACTTCTTATGCGGCACTCTAATTCATCCCATAGGTGCTCTATGGGGTTAAGATCAGGGCTCTGTGCCGGCCAGTCCACACACGATACAGAATTATCGTCAAACCACGCCGTAACAGTCCTTGCTTTATGGCTCGGTGCATTGTCCTATTAGTACCAACTAGGCTCGGTTCCATAGTATTGCCACAGAGTTGGTAGGGCATAATTGTTCAGAATATCGAGGTAGACGTGCTGGTTAACAGGTTTGTCCACGATAACCAATGGGCCGGGACCATACCACGAAAAACACCCCCACACGAGTACACCGCCAGCTCCAAATTTGACCTTAGAAACAGCACACTGTGGTAAATAGCGTTTTCCCGGCTACCGCCATACGCACACACGGCCATCAGACTGATGGATCGTGTATCTATATTCATCAGTACATAGGACCCGTTTCCATCAATCTACGGTCCACGATAAATGTTCTTTACACCATGCTAAACGACGAGTAGCATTCCGAGTGGGGATGAAAGGCTTATGAGATGTCGCACGACCATGGTTTGGCAACTCATAGAATGAAGTTCTCTGCGAATGGTATGTGTGCATACCGAGGTTCCAGCATTTTTAATCACCTGTACACTGAGGTCCTGTGCAGTACTCTGTCGATTAGCTGTAACGACTCTCTTGAGGCGTCGACGTCCTCTATCACTGATTTTCTTTGGTCTGCCGGTACGTTTTGCTGCTTTAGGCACGTCATGTGTCTTCCACTTTTTCAGTACAGTATCTAAAACAGTAGACTTGTTTATGTTTAAACGCCTCTTGGTTTCTCTTATGGACAACCACTAATATAACAGCCAACAATCTTTCCTTTCTCGAAGTCAGTCTTCTTCGGCCGCGACATTTTCACTCAACCTCACAGTGCAATATGATCGCGGTCAGCTGCAGGCTTGTTTTTATTCTGTTTGCAGCTGCACCGCGTATCTTAACAACGCAGCGGATCCGTTCATTTGCTTTTGAAGGGGTGTCCGGCGACTTTTTTAATATAGTGTATATGGAAAAGCCAAAACATTATGACTACTTTGCCTGATATGATGTTGGCCCTCTGCTTGTTACCAAAAGAGCTCTTGGTAAGAGGCGGAGGCACGCGACAAAATTTTCAAAGGTGACTTGAGGTATCTGGTACCAACAAGCTACCAACAGATCTGTTAAATCTTGTAAGTCACGTGGTTGAGCTGCAGCAAAACGGATTTGCTTTTTCAACACAAACCAGAGATGGTCGTTCGGATTGATGTCTGGGGAATTTGGAGACCAGAGCAATACCTGGAAGTCTTAATCATGTTTCGTTCGGCAACCATTCTCGAACAATCCGGGAAGTGTGGTATGGCGTATTATCCTGCTGAAAGAAGGTACTACTAGAGAGGAATACCGTTTCAATGAAAGGATATACCTGCTCTGCAATGATGTATAGGAAGGTTGTAGAGGTCATAGTTTCCTGCACATGAATGACTGGCTGCAGAGTTCCCCAACAGAACATTACCCAAGGCATTAACTCCCTCCACCGGCTTGTTTTCGTTTTACAGTGCTTCCTGGTTGCAACACTTCCCCATTTCCCCAGGTAAACGACACAGGTGTACCCGGCCGTCCACATGGTGCAACATGAAAAGAGATCCATCGGACCAGATCAGAGGTGGAAACGGGTCAAAAATTTCCGACCCGGACTCGACCCGGACCGAGACGTGCCCTAACTGGACCCGACCCGATCCGGACCCGCAAGTGACCCTGACAAATCTGCTTTGAATTATAAATTAAAAAATTCAATATATATATATATATATATATATATATATATATATATATATATATATATATATATATATATATTCTATAAAGAAGATACCTAAGCAAAAAAATACATATATAATTTTGACTCACACCTAGTACAACATAGAAAAGGTTATGTATCTACCTGTGTGATAAAAAGGAAAAAAGATAAAAAAATAAAATAAAACAACTGAATGTAGAAGGTGTCGAGAATACTGAGCCTTGGCTTTATCAAGGACCAGCAAAAACTCTGCATTTTCTCACTTCCACAAAGACCTAGTTGGAAATGGGTTTCTGCAAGGCCATAGATGCAAGTAACATTCCCACCTAAAATAGTTTAAAAAATATATATATAAGTCATGTCCTCCTTAGAGTTGCATGACCTAGCACTACTTAACAATTTCGCTTGCATCCATTAACCTTCCTGGCCCGACCCATACTCTTCATCTGTTACTATTAAACAGAGAGAAGAAGATTAAAGAGAACTCAAGCTGTGAGAGTGACATAATAATTAGAAATGATTTTCAGCCATAACGAAATTCCAAGTTCGTTTGAGAGAGAATTTAAACCTGAAAAACAATGCAAAAGAAATCCAAATTTTACATTGCAATTAAAAAAGGAAATGTTAATTTATAACGAACAGATTTTTGAAAGAAAACTTGAGTCTAAAACCCCTACTCTACAACTTATGACAACACGAAAACGAGAATAAGTTAAAGATAATAATTAACTAAAGAAAACTTTGTGAAAGTTATATACCTTAAACAGTTAGTTGCAATATGTACAAAGTATTTCAGCAGTGCTTTAAGTGCATAATTAATTAGTTATTAAGAACTTAACTACTTTGAAAAAAACAGCGCATAGACAGCGCATAGAAAAGGAACAAGCTAAGCCATCTTCTGTTCCTAGGTACCCCAAAAGACGCTCAAAGTTACAAAGAAAAGAAAGAGTTAAAACCCGCAAAAATGTTAACAGACAAACCAATGCCTAAAAGTTGAAAAGCTAAAAAACGACAGAGAAAAGGTACATGAAGTACAAACATTGAACTTATAAAACCTAGAACCCGAAAACAAGGAAGAGAGCTTACCTCTTGTGTTACAAAAACTTTTCTCCTCACAAGAGAAGAACATGGCTGACCTCTTCTGCCACTCCCTAGACGCTGGGGGCAGTGAGGGTGGGGCTGATGGCCTCCTCATACAGCAAGAAACCAACCCCCGGAGATTTTAACCAGAGAAAAAAAAAAAAAAAAATATATAAACATAAGACTGTGGATCTGTATGATCAGAAAGAGCAGAATTAACTCTCCAGAATACATGAGAAATATTATAAAATACACGAGCAGTTTATTCAATAATCTTTGCATGTATTAAATCACCTTAGTGAGCTTCTATAGATTAATCAGAATCTTATTAATTTTAATGTTGGTTTTACTATTTTTAGTATAGCTATCCTAGTGATGAATAACTAGTTTTCTTTTTTATTTGTTTTTATTTTCTTTTATAAACGGATTTTTAAGTTTTTTTTTATTTTGTTTATATTATTTAATTTTTTGTTTTAATAGAACCGTCATATCCATAGCACTAAAGTTCCTTTAGGTAGTTAATAGGCATCCTCTAGCCAACTTCCTTACGGCTTTGATTGGTCAGAATCATATTATTAACTGTGTAGAAAATTAAAGCAGATCTGCCAACCTTACTCTATTATTCAGAATAATTTTTCTTAAAGTTCTTTTGATGAAAGAAGAAGGAATTTCGTTCTCTAGAAAACTTTCTAATAGTATATTAATGTGGTAATTGAAGTCCAAATTGTTGCTGTATATATATATTCTATTAAGAAGAGACCTAAGCAAAAAAATACATATATATTTTTGACTCATACCAAGTACAACATAGAAAAGGTTATGTATCTACCGGTGTGAGTAAAAGGAGAAAAGATAAAAAAATAAAATAAAACAACTGAATGTGGAAGGTGTCGAGAATACTGAGCCTTGGCTTTATCAAGGACCAGCAAAAACTCTGCATTTTCTCACTTCCACAAAGACCTAGTTGGAAATGGCCATAGATGGGACCTAGTTGGAAATGGCCAAGGCCATAGATGCAAGTAACATGCCCACCAAAAATTGTTTTAAAAAATATATATACGTCATGTCCTCCGCAGAGTTGTATGACCTAGCACTAGTTAACAATTTCGCTTGCATCCATAACCCTCCTGGCCCGACCCATGCTCTTCATCTGTTACTATTAAACAGAGAGAAGAAGATTAAAGAGAACTCAAGCTGTGAGAGTGACATAATAATTAGAAATAATTTTCAGCTATAACGAAATGCCAAGTTCGCCTGAGAGAAATTTAAACCTGAAAAACAATGCAAAAGAAATCCAAATTTTTACATTGCAATTAAAAAAGGAAATATTAATTTTTTAAAAAATCAGATTTTTGAAAGAAAACTTGAGTCTTAAACCCCCTACTGTACAACTTCTGACAACACGAAAACGAGAATAAGTTAAAGACAATAATTAACTAAAGAAAACTTTGTGAAAGTTATATGACTTAAACAATTAGTTGCAACATGTACAAAGTATTTCAGCAGTGCTTTAAGTGCATAATTAAGTAGTTATTAAGAACTTAACTACTTTGAAAATACAGCGCAAAAAAAAGGAACTATGCTTAGCCATTTGCTGTGCCTAAGTTCCCCAAAAGACACGCAAAGTTACCAAGAAAAGAAAGAGTTAAAACCCGCAAAAATGTTAACAGAGAAGCCAGTGCCTAAAAGCTGAAAAGCAAAAAATCAACAGAGAAAAAAAGCACATGAAGTACAAACATTGAACTTATAAAACCTAAAACCCAAATACAAGGAAGAGAGCTTACCTCTTGTGCAACTAAACTTTCTCCTCACAAGAGTAAAACATGGCTGACCTCTTCCCTATGCGTCCTAACACTTCTGCCACTCCCTAGTCGCTGGGCGGCAGTGTGGGTGGGGCTGATGGCCTCCTCATACCGAAAGAAACCAACTCGCGGAGATTTTAACCAGAGAAAAAAATATATATATATACTTAAGACTGTGTATCTGTATGATCAGAAAGAGCAGAATTAACTCTCCAGAATACATGAGAAATATTATAAAATACACGAGTGGTGTATTTAATAATCTTTGCATGTATTAAATCACCTTAGTGAGCTTCTATAGATTAATCAGAATCTTATTAATTTTAATGTTAGTTTTACTATTTTTAGTATAGCTATCCTAGTGATGAATAACTAGTTTTTTTTTTATTTGTTTTTATTTTCTTTTATAAACAGATTTTTAAGCTTTTTTTGTGATTTTGTCTATATTATTTAATTTTTTGTTTTGATAGGACCTTCATATCCATAGCACTAAGGTTCCTTTTAGTAGTTAATAGGCATCCTCTAGCCAACTTCCTTACGGCTTTGATTGGTCAGAATCATATTATTAACTGTGTAGAAAATTAAAGCAGATCTGCCAACCTTACTCTATTATTCAGAATAATTTTTCTTAAAGTTCTTTTGATGAAGGAAGAAGGAATTTCGTTCTCTAGAAAACTATCTAAAAGTATATTAATGTGGTAATTGAAGTCCAAATTGTTGCTGCAAATTCTTGAAATTCTTAGGACCTGAGAAATCAGTACATTCTCAATTACTTTGGTTGATATGTTATTATTCCAGTGTAGATATTTAATTACTTTGAAAGGAAAATTAACTCTTTTATCAAAGAGGCTAATAGTATATATATATATATATATATATATATATAAACGTAATATATATATTCATCCCAATAACTGCTTGATATTTAATAACTGAAATCCTTTTTTAATAATAAAATTTGGTTACTTGCTAAATTTTAGTGCCACTATTTTGCGTAATCCAGAAGTAATGGCTGACTATGACCGTGACCATGGAGTATATTACAAATGGGAATCATTATTTACGATTACACAAATGCATTTAAAAATGTATTTAGATTGATCATTCTTTCCACGCTTTGATGATGGTGCGCATACTTTCATATGGTCCGTTAGATTTTTGGTTAAACAATCTTTTATTACACCGTCGACATCTTTCTCTGTAATTATACACTTTCCACATTTTGAACAACAAGCAAGACCAAACAACACATAATTAATAATTCACCGGTTCCTTAATGAGACGAAACAATTTCCAGCATTCACTCTTCCACTTGTGGTTTTGAACAAGCACGTGTTTGTTGGCCTCGAACCCTTTCTCCACCTCCTTGATATTAAATGCAGCCCTATTAAAAAATAAGGAGTTAATTTCGCCATGACATGTAATGGGAACGCGATGTTAGCACATCAATCGAAAACCTCTGAATGCTCAATGTAAAAGATGCGACGTGAAAAGTAACTCTTAGTCATACAGTGAACTTCGCAGGAAAAAAGTCAATCAGCTGAGAAGCAGGCGAATAGCGTTTGCCTGTACCTTTCCCTGGACAATCGCACTGTAAAAGAACGCAAAGGAAGTATCTTTTTACGATATGGTGTCGGTGTGTCTGACGTCGATCGGTAGAAATCTTCGCTGCTTTAAGAAAGAGACGACAATATTTTTGCATGGCAAATCAATATTCACTCCGTGGGCACCAGTATCGACTACAGAATTCCACAACGCGTATTTTTCTTTGGAATATATTTTGCTCTTTTCAAAAATAAAACGGGAATAAAACCGGGTCAAAATTGGGCCAGGAACAGCTTGACCCGACCCGTTGAATCCGCAAGAAATTGTCGACCCGTTGAATCCGCAAGAAATTGTCGACCCGTTGACTCGTGACCCGTTTCCTTCTCTGGATCAGACGACTTTCTTCCTATCATTGAAGGTCTAGTTTTGATGCTTGCGAGCCCATTGTGGACAGTGAACCTAAGTTACTGAGAGAACTAATAGAAATGGTGAAGCTAATAGAAATGGTGAAACATATTCACCATTTCTATCGCTCTTTGGATTTATCAGCTGTAATTTAACAGCTTGCTCTGTTGAATGCCACTAGATGGCGACACATCAGTTGCTGAGCCCATCAATATGAATTTTTGTAGTCAGATGCTGACTGATAAACCACGAATGGCGCTGCGAATTGTTGTCACCGTAGCGTAAAGCGAACGCGCTCGGCTAGTTATCGAGAGATCTGCGATTCGATCCTAGCGGTGTCAATGAACAATTGTTCGGTTGCTATGCGTTGTTTATAAAATAACGTGGACAGAGCGATGACATTGTCTATTTACGTCTATTTATATATTCACCGAACCTAGGTTAGCTTGGGCACTCGAAGCGGCTTGTGGCTAAGCAGCCCCATTCAAATTACCGGCGAGTTGTGCAACAGTAACCCTTCTGTTGGCATGCAATATGGGATAACGTTCGCTTACCTCTAGTATGGATTAGCCGTGGTTGGACCACACCTTTCCGGCTGTTTGTGATCCCTCTCTTCCCCATCTGAACACTTTTTGAAGGTACTGACCACGGCCGACCGTGAGCACCTACAAGCCCTGCCGTTTAGGAAATGCTCTGATACAGTCGTCTGGCCATTACCATTTGGCTTTTGTCAAACTCACTTAAGTCCGCTGCCTTCATCCATTTGAAGTATAAGAATAGTACTGATTAACAGACATCAGTATCAGGTGCTATTTATACCGGTTCGTTGCATGGAGATGCGCAGTCGTTTACCTGCAGTCTCTCTTTTCTTCACTTCATGCGAACAGTGTCTCTCTTTTCTTCACTTCATGCGAACAGTGTCTCTCTTTTCTTCACTTCAGCGAACTATGCGCGGGTTTCCCTGCGCATAGTTCGCTGAGATACGGGTCAGGAACAGCTTTCATTGAAAGCTTGAGTCAATTGCTGCGCACAGAAAGTCCTGTTTCTCTGTACAAGCTTTCTCAAACGACGGCGATGTCGTTTATGACAGACTGTCGTAGCATCATAATTACGCCGTTTAAACAAGCAACGTGGGTTATTTTTCCACTGATTAATGGCCCGGAATATCTCACTTTTTGAGAAACCACCCAGTAAGCTCTGCTGTTTTCAAAATCATCGCTCCAGCAAAACGAACACTCGCAATAAGCTCTATATTGAACTCTGATCCTTTGTTTTCCCCATTCTGATCAATATTACTGAAGATTCTTGAATTCAAAGACTACAGTCTTGTGACGATTATATACACTGCTGGCCACCCAAAATGCAACACCTAGAAGGAAGCGTCCGATTGGCATGAAATTCGCAGCATGCGTCGCTCACGAGGGGACATGCAAACGATTAGCATTGCAGGGCATATGCAAATCATGTGCGCCCAGCACGCCACCCAGAAGCACTATAAGAAGGGTGCACAGAAAGCGAGGTGTAAGTAGTGGAAGTGTGTTGTGCTGCCGGACCTGTGCTTGGGAAGCTTCCTGATGCCTCGTCGCAGAATACTGCAGTCATTCCAGCACGTTTCGGAGTACGACAGAGGACGAATAGTGGCTTATCGCGACAGCGGTTTATCGTACCGAGACATCGGCACCCGTGTGGGAGGACATCCAGCTACAGTGAGGCGAGTAGGAATTCGATGGGTGCAGGAGGGATGGAAGGACCGACGTGTACGATTGCACCACCGAACGAGAGGATCGACATGTTAGTGCGGCGGGCATTGACGGCTCGCACCGCCACATCGCGAACGTTAACGCAGGAATTAGGGTAAATACCATTGACGTTACACCACCGGCGAGTGGGGCGGCAGTGGGCCGTTGAACGCCGCCCCTTGACTACGGAATGGCACGACATTGTCTTCTCCGACGAATCCCGCTTCTGCCTGCAACACCACGATAGTCGGATCCGCGTGTGGCGGCACCACGGCGAGAGACTGTATGACGCCTGCATTATGCATCGCAATATCGGTCCGTCGCCTGGCGTTATGGTTTGGGTCGCAATTGGATATGACACCCGCATCCCTCTGGTACGCATGGCCGGTACACTCAACAGCCACCGCTACATCTCCGACGGTTTGGAGCCAGTAGTCGTCCCTTACCTGCAGGACCTTCCAGCGGCCACGTTTCAACAGGACAATGCGCGCCCGCACGTGGCACGCATCGTGGAACAATTCTTCACAGCCCACCAGGTGTCACTGCTGCCGTGGCCCGCCTGTTCTCCCGATATGTCGCCCATCGAACACGTCTGGTCGCTGATCGGCAACCGACTGGCCCGGCAGGCACTACCCGCGGCTACGCCTGATGAACTGTGGCAACGTGTGGAAGCAGCCTAGATCGACATACCCAAAGCCCACATCCAAAGTATCTTTCGTTCGATGCCGCTGCGTGTAGCAGCCGTTATTGCCAGCCATAGGGGCCACACGAACTACTGATGTCTGCGTGTTCCGCAAGTCGCACTACCTGTAAGCTCAATCGTTTTATATTTGTACCTGTTGTTATGTTTCCAGTAAATCTGGCTTTGCTATCACGTGTCCTTCTTGGTGTTGCATTTTGGGTGACCAGCAGTGTATATTAAGATAATACAACGTGGTTTGTCAGAAATATTTATTTTTTAAGTGGACCATAGTTTCGCTGGGTATTGACCTAGCTTCATCAGAACGAAAGGCACGTAAATATTCAAATTGTATATGATATCACAAATGGTGTTGTGGATGCCATTTATAGTCACGGGTTTTGGTTAGTTGCTTCCACGCCCTTGACTGAAATGGTGTGGATGTCATGTAATTAACAAGTTGCGAAGACTTCTGATATACAGGGTGATTCAGCTAAGCGTGTACAAACTTCTGGGACTGGTAGGTTGCACAAAGACAAATCAGAATCACATAGCGATGCAGGGTCGGAAACTTCATCTTTATGTGCTAGTGTACAGAGAGGACGAGAAATGAAAGAGCAGCACGTAAGAGAACGAAATGCTATTTATTACTCACAAGACATCTGCAAAATGCATTGAGGTTACAGAAGGTGTTCAATGTTGCGACCATGAGCTGTAACACACGCTTGATATCGTCGGCGCATGGAATCACATACACTTTGAAAAATTCCTAGCGTGTCTCGGACTTCCGAAGCAGATACAGAGATGCGTACTACAAGGTCCTCGTCACTTTCAAAGGGGGTATCGTACACCAGTCCTTTGATGTAACCCCAGAAGAAGTAATCAAGGCATGTTAAGTCCGGCGATCTTGCAATCCAATGAACGGGACCACCATGCCCGATCAACTGATGTCTAAATGTCATGTTTAAGTGATTACGAACATCATTGCTGAAATGGGCGGGGGCCCCATCGTGCTGGAACCGCATTGCACTGAAGAACTCAGCCATCCTACTACCTCTGCGGGCGGTTTACGAATGACGGTATCCTGAAAGAACGTATGAGCAATCTCGAGGCCGAACAACGCCATCTACCGCATGAAGATGTCTTTGTGCAACTTACCCCTCCCAGAAGTTTGTACACGCTTAGCTGAATCACCCTGTATGTGGAAAGCTTCCAAAATATCAAGTTTGGTAGTTGAATCTGGCTTGTCAATTAATTTTGCTTCTTCAAAGAGAAATTTATTGTTCTCTTCGTAACAGTCTTTAGCCATCGATGACTTCTTTAGGTCACAGTTCCGAATGTAGATCTTGTGCTCCTTCAATCGAAAACGCAAGGCGGGTTTGCCCCATATTCGTAACCGTGACCTAAAGAAGTCATCGATGGCTAAACACTGTTACGAAAAGGATCATAAATTTCTCTTTGAAGAAGCAGAACTAATTGAGAAGCCAGATTCAACCACCAAACTTAATCTTTGGAAGCTTTACATATATCTCAGAAGTCTTCGCAGCTCGTTAATGACAAGGCATCCCCACCATTTCTATCAATCGCGTGGAAGCAACTGACCAAAACCCGTGACTATAAACACCATTTATGATATCATATACAATTTGAATATTTACGTACCATTCGTCCTGATGAAGCTAGCTCAATACCCAACGAAAGCATGGTAGACTTGAAAAAATAAATATTTCTGATAAACTACGTTGTGTTATCTTAATATCAGGTAATCCCAAAAAATACTGTCGTTTTTTCAACGTGTGGAGAAAAGAAAGAAAAACGTACCTGGAACAGATGTTTTAATCCATATAATAAGTGCCCCTGGTAGTTACAACCTTCTCCCATAAATCAACAAGGTTTTGAATCCCAGACTTGTAGAATTCCATGGGTTTCGATACAAAAAAGGCAAAAAGAGTTCTCCGTATCTCCTCCACATTTCGAAGTGTAGTCCCAGGAAGATGGTTTTGAAGGCTGCGAAAGAGGTGGCAATCGGATGAGATGATGTCAGGGGGAAATGCTGGATGCGGAATGTTTTTTTATCCTAAGTCCTGCATTGTGGCCCTGGTCATTGTATCTGTATGTGGTTTTGCATTGTCCTGGTGCAGCAGCACGCCTTTACGATTCACGAGTGCTGGACGTTTATCCAGCAAAGCAGTGCGTAGACGCTGCAGCTGCTGACAGTAGACTTCTCCTGTAATGGTTTTGTTGGGTGGCAGCAGCTCGTAATAGATTATGCCTTGCATATCTCACCACACAGGCATCAAAACCTTTTGTGGGAAACGTCTTGGTTTCGCCACTGCTGCAGGCACATTCCCTTTGGGAAGCCACTGTCGTTTACGCTTAATGTTGTGATAAACAATCCATTTTTCATCGTCCGTGACAATTCTGTGCAAAAACGGCTCCCTTTTTTCACGGGAGAGCAAAGAAGTGCAAACGTCCACACGCTGTTGCCACTGTTGTGGAGTGAGATCATGGGGTACACACTTATACAGTTTTGACACATAACCGAGGTCTTGCAGATGCCGGTGAATAGTGGAATGGGTTGAATGAACAACTGTGGCCAATTCCTCGACTGTTGCCTGCGGATTTCCCTCAACAACAGCTTTCAGCACGTCGTTATCCAGTTCAACAGGCCGTCCGGGTAGCTGCATTTCCTTGAAGCTGGTGTCCCCCCTTCGAAATTTCTGGAACCAGCGTTGACATTTCCTGACCTTCAGGGTACCGGGCCCATATACGGCATTGATGTTTCGTGTTGCTACCGTCGCTGAATGTCGACGGTGGAACTTATACAGCATAATGTGCCTAATGTGGTCTTCTGACACTGTCATTTCCTTTGCGGTTTAAGTACACAACGACTGCACCTAGAACTCCCATTTGCAGGCTGAAGTGACTTGAAGGTCTGCTCGCGTGATCTCTCTAATACTCACCGTGGTCTACGTCCTAGTCTGGGCACCAGGGGAATCACTACTGTTGGCTTGCGCAAAGCGACATTACTTCTGGGATGACCTGATATATACTACTGAAGATTACTGACAAATGGCAGTCTTAAATAGTTTCCTAGATCACGTGGTGACTCACGTGAGCACATATTTTGCATACACGTTGCGTAAGTAACGTTTACATATATAAAGGTTTCTAATTCAGTGGCCGGCGTGTGTATATAGTTAATTCTGAAGTAATATGTTTTGAAAAGAAAATGAACCTATAGAGATCTTTTATGCCTATTTAAAGCAATTAGTTAACTTCACAAATGACTCTCCCCTTGGCTACGGCCTTGCAAAGAATAGATTCGAAGAACAGAAAAGAAGAAGAAGTCATAAAAGAAAGTGATTAATGTACGGTTATAACGAAGTGAATTTCTCCGCCATTTTTGATCTACGCCGGGATTCGAACCCGAGGCCGCTTATTCCGGAACAAGTTGCTCTACCAATTGAGCTACGCGGACATTTTATTCTGATTCCTATCTGCCTTTATGTCGTGTGCGTCCTTCTGGCAGGTACGTCACATCTCCTGGTACGTTACATCATCTCCCCTTATTTTTTTTTTTTTTTTTTTTTTGAAGTGCTGCTCTTATTTTTCCTATCTCGCGGTGTGGAAATAACATCACACCATTGCGAGATTGTGAACGGTCGGGTCATCCGGATAGTTCGGGCGCCATTATAACGAAGTGAATTTCTCCGTCATTTTTAGTCTACGCTGGGATTCGAACCCGAGGCCGCTTATTCCGGAACAAGTTGCTCTACCAATTGAGCTACGCTGACATTTTATTCTGATTCCTATCTGCCTTTATGTCGTGTGCGTCCTTCTGGCAGGTACGTCACATCTCCTGGTACGTTACACGGTGGACACTGTTAAAAAACCAAGACACTTGGAATCAGGGTCGGTTTTAGCTTTCATGGCGCCCGGTGCGACAATATTCGTTAACTCCTCTTCAAGCTTTGTGTGTGCATGTGTTTCTGTGTGTGAAGCTTTGTGTGTGTGGCTTTCCAGCCACATATGAAAGATACTAGCAGTCATGCTCGTTCTGTGAACGGTGAATCTATAAAATCTTTTTTTGAACATAAAATTAAAGAAAGGGAAAAGTAATTAAGGGAATAGAAAAGTAATTTAAGATCCATAACTGTTATACTATATTTAGAGCAGGGTCGTGACGTCAATGCATACGGTTTGACGTAAAACGGTAGCAGGCTTATGCGCCCTTTAATTTTAAATCAAAATTCATTTCAACGTTTCTGGCATATTTATTTTTAAGCCTATCAGCATTTTAAACAATAAAGCTAAGCCACCCTTTTGAATTTTTTGATTTTCAGACTTTTCTTGGTGTGAGCGAGGTAGAAAAATTCAAGCTGACAATATTCCAAAGACGCCGCTTCTTTTTTTTTTTTTTTTTTTCGGACTTTTCTAGGTATCCCGACGTTACGACCTATCAGCATGCTAATTTTCAAAACCCTGGGGCATTTAGAAGTGGTACTACATTTCGCAGAAAATTCAAGCAGGCAATGTTTCAAAGCCGCTTTTTTTTTATTTTTGTTTATTTTCATTTTTTTTTTCGGACTTTTCTAGGTATCCCGAAGTTAAGACCTCTCAGCATGCTAATTTTCAAAACCCTGGGGCATTTAGAAGTGGTACTACATTTCGCAGAAAATTCAAGCAGACAATGTTTCACAGCCGCCATTTTTTGTTTTTGTTTTGTTTTCGGACTTTTCTAGGTATCCCGACGTTAAGACCTATCAGCATGCTAATTTTCAAATCCCTGGGGCGTTTAGAAGTGGTACTACATTTCGCAGAAAATTCAAGCAGACAATGTTTCAAAGCCGCCATTTTTGTTTTTTTTATTTTTATTTTTTTTTGGTTTTCGGACTTTTCTAGGTATCCCGACGTTAAGACCTATCAGCATGCTAATTTTCAAATCCCTGGGGCATTTAGAAGTGGTACTACATTTCGCAAAAAATTCAAGCAGACAATGTTTCAAAGCCGCCATTTTTTTATTTTTTTTTATTCTCATTTCTTTTGTTTTTCGGACTTTTCTAGGTATCCCGACGTTAAGACCTATCAGCATACTAATTTTCAAATCCCTGGGGCATTTAGAAGTGGTACTACATTTCGCAGAAAATTCAAGCAGACAATGTTTCAAAGCCGCTTTTTTTTTATTTTTTTATTCTCATTTCTTTTGTTTTTCGGACTTTTCTAGGCATCCCGACGTTAAGACCTATCAGCATGCTAATTTTCAAATCCCTGTGGCATTTAGAAGTGGTACTACATTTCGCAGAAAATTCAAGCAGACAATGTCCCAAAGCCGCCATTTTTTATTTTTTTATTCTCATTTCTTTTGTTTTTTGGACTTTTCTAGGTATCCCGACGTTAAGACCTATCAGCATGCTAATTTTCAAATCCCTGGGGCATTTAGAAGTGGTACTACATTTCGCAAAAAATTCAAGCAGACAATGTTTCAAAGCCGCCATTTTTTTATTTTTTTTTATTCTCATTTCTTTTGTTTTTCGGACTTTTCTAGGTATCCCGACGTTAAGACCTATCAGCATGCTAATTTTCAAATCCCTGGGGCATTTAGAAGTGGTACTACATTTCGCAGAAAATTCAAGCAGACAATGTCCCAAAGCCGCCATTTTTTATTTTTTTTCGGACTTTTCTAGGTATAAGGACGTTAAGACCGATCAGATCTTTAGGTCACTTAGAAGTGGTCGAAAAATTCGCGGACGGAAAAACTCGCATTTTCCCACTTTGTTTTGTATATACGGATACAACATAAATCAATAGTCGCGCGTGTTTATCCGTAGTTCAATGGCGAAAACAACGATCTTTTTGTTTGTCGCTTAATTATAATAATGATGGTTTGAGTTGTTCCAATAACAGCGACACCTTTCATCATCTCCAGTGGTGTAGCGACGATGATTGGTGCCCAGAGGTAAGGTATGTAATTTGCGCTCCTAGAGAAACAACAAAACAGACGACTGAGAAAGTGGTTTCGGGAAATGACTTGAGTATCGGTAAGCACCTACCAGAGAATATTTTTTATATTTCTACGCATATAATAAATATATTCTGAGAGCTTATTTAAGTAAATTTAATTTCAGATCGTAGTACCCTTAAAAACATTAATCTAGATTTGACAGCTGAAAAAGTACGTGTTATGAAACTGTACTGGGCCGAATGAAGAAGGGCATAAAATCCCATAGCGCCTAACAAAATGGCAAATAAAAATAACAAGAAAGATGACACCGAATTTTCGGGTGTAATAAGCACGTCTTTTGAATCCGTTCTGACGCAACTTAAATTTATCAAAGCTATTCAAAGTCAATGGAGCCGGTATGGAAAACAATAGTATCTGACGGAAGAAAGAAGTTTTTCAATCGGGTCTTTAATCCCTCAGATATTGGTGTAAACGGAATCGTGAGCTTACCAACTCTTAGAAACAGAGTTATTGACAAAAATAAGATGCGACTTTACGTCCCTTGGTGGGAAAGCCATGCATTATTTTAGGAAGAAAGTATTCACAAAAGGCTTATATATCCATATAAGCGGTATCGGTCCAAGAAAAAAATTTTAGTCGAGTTTTCAGGAGCCCAGATTTTGCTACAAATACATCAGAAGCAGAAATGAACACTTATGACCCCTGGTGGCCAAACCATTCTTTACGAAACATTAGATATTACGTGAAAAATATTTTCCATCAGGTCTTGTATGCGATACAGGAAGAATTTTTCAAATTGGAGTTTTAGGAGCAGAAAACGCAATTTACCATTGTGCGCCCTAGCGGAAACTCTATGATTTACTTGAAAATTTTGAATTTATTGGAAAAACATTTCGCATCGGAAACACTATCCAACAAAGAAGGAATTTTTCAAATCGGACTTTTAGAAGTAGACATACTTACAAAAAAAAGGTATACATCTACGCCCCTGGCGTAGAAACCATGCATTATTTCAAGAAGAAAATGTTCCTAAAATGTCTAGTATCAGTCAATAAACGATTTTTTTTCAATCGAGATTTTAGAAGCTCATATTTTGCTGCAAATACATCAGAAGCGGAAATTAAGACTTACGCCCCCTGGTGGCCAAACCATTTTTTTACAAAAATGAGAAATTATGTGCAAACGATTTCCCACCAGGAGCTGTATCCGGTGCAGAAAGAATTTTTCAGATCGGAGATTTAGAAGCAGAGATATAGGGGAAAACGCAATTTACCTTTACGCCCCCTAACGGAAAGTCTATGAATTACTTGGAAATTTTGAAATTATATGCAAAATATGTCACACGGAAAACACTATCCAACAAAGAAGGAATTTTTCAAATCGGACTCCTAGAAGTAGAGATATTGACAAAAATAAGATATACATCTACGCCCCTGGCGGAGAAACTGTGGAATATTTTAGGAATAAAATATTCCGAAAAGGTTTATCGATGTGAGTGGTATCAGTCCACGAAAGAATTTTTTCAATCGATATTTTAGAAGCTCAGATTTTAGGGCAAATACATCAGAAGCAAAAATTAACACTTACGCCCCCTGGTGGCCAAAGTATTCTATACCAAAAATTCGAAATTATATGCAAAAGACTGTGCATCAGAAGATGCATCCGCTGAAAAAAAAAAAAAAAATTTCAAATCGGAGTTTTAGAAGAAGAGTTAACGGAAAAAATTAATTTACTTTTACGCCCCCTAGCGGAAAATCTATGCGTAATTTGAAAAAGTAACTATATCTAAAATACTCTTCGACATAAATGGAATCGAAAGATAAAAGATTTTTTCAATCGGATGTTTAGAAGCAAATATGTGGAATAAAACGTATTTTTTGAATTCGACATCATCTGCATTTACGCCCCTAGCGGCAAAATTGCACATCGTAAGAAAAAACGAAATAAAGGATCATCATTCGCATATTTCAAGCTTTCGAATGCAAAAAGAATTTTTCAAATCGGACTAATAGTTGCAGAGATACCGTGGGTACAGACGGACGGACAAATCGATAACGTAAGCACGATCTTTTTTTACAAAAGACGTGCTAAAAAGGGAGGGGGGGGGGTGGAGGAATGCTCTTATATTATTTCGCATAAGCTTTGACGGAGTGATTTAAAAAAAAAAGATACATCTTTACCTCCCGTGATTTTTTTTTTTTTTATCGAAACACTAAATCTTTCGTGCGTTAATGCATAAGACATCAAATGCTGAGTAAAGAGCAAATCAGACCTTGACATAATTGTTTACCTCTTCGATTCAAAGGCCAAGAGTACAGAACAATCTGGGAAAGAAGCTAGTAAGGTTGTTACATCTTTAATATTATCTGAGTCTAATGTGCCAGTCCAGCTATGGTTCGGAGGGTGGGTGGATTGCTAAAATTTCTGTGACACTCATAACAGAATTTAGAAGTCATTAAAAAAGCCGATGTATGGCAGCCGCAGTTTAATTTATGGCGACTTAAATGCTATTTACCACTTCGTGTTGATTCAAAAGAGCCACACCATGTACAAAGGGGAGTCCAACGCTAACGAGTTTTTTACTATCATGGTGTTAATAGGTTCTCAGCAACCTGAGGGAAATATAATAAGGTAACTGATGTATCCTCAGATTCTTACAAATATTATTTCCTATGTGCACATACCAAATATTATGCTTACCATTTAAAACCTACAAATAAGACCTAAGCTTATGTCCTTCGTAAGCTGCTCAGAATCAATACGTTGTGTCTAATTCTGTCTCATTTTAATTTTAATAGTTTCATTTTGTTTTTAAATTATATACATACTTAATTGTGTCTAACTTAAACTTTATAGCTTCTAGTTTGCAAAAGTGCTCTTTAGCCTAGGTGCCTTGTAAGCATTATGGCATAACGTGCTATCTTTTATTTTCATCTGTGGTTTCAAAAATGCACTCCCAGTGTTACGGCTGGAAAATGGTACCTTGTGGAGTGTTCCTCCACATCCTACTTTCGTTTGTAACAATTTTGTTTTCTTAAAAACGGATAGGGATCTTTCCAACATGGGGAAATTTTTATGACCGGAAGTTTCTGCTACTACGATTTACACATGTGCACATTCAATAGCAATAAAATCAGGCCATTTTCGGAAGTGGCTGTTGTGCGATGTGCTCATGTCGTAGTCGGTCAATGAAGTTGGGCTCGTGTCCGGACTCCCTGGTCCTATGGGGTCATGTACTCTCTCTTTGTTTTTGGCCGAAATAAAAATCTGTATTTGATTACTGATGTTAATCCTGTTTAATTTTTTGAAGAAAATTTTGATACATTACAATATGTTCTTGTACGTAATGCAAAAAGCTTATCGTTTACCATTACAACAAATCTGTTTTCTACGGTTTTGAAGTTAAGCAAACAAAAAGAGTGAACACAAGGAATCCTATTAAAAAGATTATACATGTTAGTTTGCATTTGGGGGTTAACACCCCTAAATTTAAACTTTTCAAAATTTTTAAGTGTGCTGCTCGTTTGTTGATAGTGTTGTCTTGTGATATAAGTTTGAGCTTTTTGAACCCATAACAAAGGTAATATATACACTGAGTGACCACTTTATTATGACCACCCCCTCAGTACTTCGTTGGGCCACCTTTTGCCTTTAATACTGCGTCGATTCTTCGTAGCATGCACTCTACGAGATGTTGATATGTGGTTTGTGAAATTTGAGACCACGCTTAATGAATAGCACTTTCCAGGAGTATGAGATTGCAGGGTAGTGGATCCAGCTGTCTGATGGCTCGTTCAACTTCATCCCACAAATTCTCAATGGGGTTGAGATCTGGAGGTTGTGGGGGCCACCTAAGCAAAGTAAACTCACCGGCATGTTCCTGAAACCAATCCTGTACAATACGAGCACTATGGCAGGACGCATTATCTTGTTGAAAGTAGCCATCGCCATTGGGATAAATCATCCACATGACAGGATGCACTTGGTCCGCGACAATGTTTAGATATGATGTGCCAGTCAGACGTTGATCAACACAAATTAAAGGGCCCAAAGCATGCCAAGAAAACATTCCCCAAACCATAACGTTAGCACCACCAGCTTGAAGGGTTGTAGCAATGCATTTGGGGTCCATGCTTTCGAGCTGTTTCTGCCAAATTCTTACTCAGCCATCGGCATGGTGCAACTAAAAACGTGATTCATTGGACCACATAATTTGTTTCCAATTATTGACTGTCCAATCCTTGTGCTTATGTGCGAACTAGAGACGTTTTCTATTGTTAACTGCAGACAGCAAAGGTGTTCGAACAGGCCTTCGGCTGCCATATCCCATTCGATGCAGTGTACGGGAAACAGTGCGTGCAGAGATCATTTGAGGTGATCCTTGATTAAGATGGTCTGTAATTTGCTGCACTGTTGCCCTTCTGTTGTCTGTTACCGGTCTGGACACTCTCCGTTTCGCCCGAGCAGTCACTAGTCGATGACGACGACACGTTGCACGTAGAGACCCAGTTTTTTGGCTGACAGTTCAGTCTTTAAACACCTTAACAACAGCTGCTCTGGAACATTTCACTAATGCGATGGTTTCGGTGATACTCGCTCCATGGCTCCGAGCTCCTACAATCATCCCACGTTGAAAGTCCGTCAAATCGCATTTTTTGCCCATCTCGTCACCCAAAAGTCACTTCTATTACTGTCGCAAGCACTAAGCTTTCCCTTTTATAATAGCCTCGCCCTCTGGTGGCAACAGCGTGCAGCCATAGCCCATTTGCTTAAAACTGTCAGGTGGTCATAATAAAGTGGCCACTCAGTGTATAAGTTTAGGTTTGGGAGTAACCCCCTTAAATTTCAACATTTCTAAAACAAAGTGAAATTTTTATACGGTCCAAAAATATTAAAAATATTTATGTGATCAATTTTCCTAGACTAGACCGGAAACGTCCTCCGACATTACATATTATCTACAAATCATCCATAGTGGGCAAGTGTCCGGTTGGGCAAATGTCCGGTGCTGGGCTTTAGTGCTGACCCCGCATCAACATCCCTCTATCTTTTAATCTTTTTTACTTTTCATTATCAACTCTTTTTTGAATTCTGCTGTACACCCACATAACCCCTCCCTATAGTTTCTCACGATTTTGATTGGACGACACATTTATTACCTTAATCACGCTGACGACTACTTCTAACGACTGCGTTCTATTTATTACTTTTTACTCAGCATTTGATGTCTCCTACGTTAACGCACGAAAGATTTAGTGTTTCGATAAAAAAAAAAATTAAAAAAATCAAGGAATGTAAAGACGTATCTTTTTTTTTCAAAATCACTCCGTCAAAGCTTATGCGAAATAATGTAATAGCATCCCTCACCTTCCCTTTTTGTAAATTATAAATGTTTTGCACAACTTTGTTTTCTACTTGGCTTTTTTTTTCTGTTAAAGAAATAAAACTAGTTTCAAACTCTAGGGATAAAACTAGCTTCTTTTTTTCACTGGAAAAATTGTCCTTTTTTTTTTTTTTTTTTTTTTTACGCCCGAAAAATTTACTGTTTCGATAAAAATAATAATTCACGGGAGGTAAATAAAGATGTGTCTCTTTATTTACCTCCCGTGAATTTTTTTTATCACTCCGCCAAAGCTTAAGCGAAATAATGTAATAGCATTTTCTCGCCCCATTAACTTTCGACGTAGCAGGAATAGGCGAAACAAGAATAGGGGAAAAGGAAGTTTGCTCCAGGTGAATCCCTCCCCTCTAGCAGGTGAAAGTTTTAGGTGAGACAGGAATAGGCGAATCAAGAATTATTTCCTCGACTAAAATGACGGAACCCATTAACTTTCGACGTAGCAGGAACAGGCGAATGCGGAAGACACGGCCATAGACGCACCCGGGGGACAGCTACCCCCTTCCCTCGGTCGCTATACCTCTGATCGACTCCAATCATCATCAAAGAAAAGTTCAGCTCGGCACTCCCTGAACTTGGCGCCCGGTGCAGTGGCACCGCTCTCTCCGCCCTAAAGCCAGCCTTGCCTGGAATTTAAAGAGGGAAGGCCTGTGCACAGCAGAGGACAGTAGATGGCTGAAGAAAAAACAAAAAGAAAGCTTGTGTCCATATTTTTCAATATTACTGTTTCTAGGGGAGAGAGAACGAGCCAGTACCTATCAACATCTACGTCTGACAAAGGATTCGAACTCGAATAAGCGGCGCGAGAAATTAGCTTTCCGTTGTCAGAAAAAAGAATGGTTAGACATTCCCCACGCTTCACCCATTCAACATACACTGTTCGCATGAAGTGAAGAAAGGAGAGGCAAACCTATATTTTGAAACCGGAATTAATTTGGTTTTATTCAGTTGCATATTATGTGTTACTTGGATTACATTGTTACACGAGCTCTTGAATGTTCATTTGTTCGCTTACAAGCAGCTGCACAACCTCCTGCGTGTCATAGAGTCTGGTGTTTCAGAAACTTAAAGCCTTATATTTTTTTTAATCTCTCTTTTTTATTTTTTTACTTCTTCTTCTGAGGTTGTGCTAGTCACGACACCTGGCGGCACGAGACTCACATGCGACCAGTTGTGGGAGGTGGAATATTTGTACCGAGTGAGTGAGTCTAGAGGAGCATAGGGCAGAAGGCTAACAAAGAGAAAGGCATGCCATCTATTTCGTAACCCCCCCCACCTTCTCCCAACCATTCCACCCTCCGCCTTTATATGAATAGCTGTCAAGGAGTGCTTCATAAATTATGCATGGTGAAAGAGGGTGCAGGCTTTGATTAGTGAGGCTAGGGGCGGGCGAGCCCACACCACGCGGATATGCAGTAATAATACTCTGTGGCTTTAGCATAATATCGTTCACGAATATCACATTATAGCCTCTTTGTTTGTCGGCAGAGGTTTCTTGGTCTTCGTGCCGCAGTCGCACACGAGCTTACGCGGCATCGAATTCAGAGTCGTGCGTATCCAGATACGCTCCATTCCTGAACAATAAATAAATAAATAAAAAACATAGTCCGGCGAAGGGATATGCCTCTGAGTGAAAAAAAAGGCCTTTGAGAAAGAAGAGCTACAAAAAGTGACGAAAGTTATGAAACTAAAGTTATTCGGATTCTTCATTCATAAATTCGTATGCCTGGTCCTAAGCTGAAATTCAGATAAATTTCATGAAAGAAAATTCGTATGCCTGGTCCTAAGCTGAAATTCAGATAAATTTCATGAAAGAAAATTCGTATTCCTGGTCCTAAGCTGAAATTCAGATAAATTTCATGAAAGAAAATTCGTATTCCTGGTCCTAAGCTGAAATTCAGATAAATTTCATGAAAAAAATTCGTATGCCTGGTCCTAAGCTGAAATTCAGATAAATTTCATGAAAGAAAATTCGTATGCCTGGTCCTAAGCTGAAATTCAGATAAATTTCATGAAAGAAAATTCGTATGCCTGGTCCTAAGCTGAAATTCAGATAAATTTCATGAAAAAAATTCGTATGCCTGGTCCTAAGCTGAAATTCAGATAAATTTCATGAAAGAAAATTCGTATGCCTGGTCCTAATCTGAAATTCAGATAAATTTCATGAAAGAGATAATATGAAGTGATTCCGTTAATGTAACATTATTTTACCTTTTTTTTTTTTTCTGTTTTTTTTTCTCGCTGTAACTAAATTGAAAGAAGTTCGAAAATTCTCACAACACTGTAGAATATTTAAACTTGAAAAACCGATATATGCATCTATAACATTTATAGTAATGCGTGTATAATTTTCAAGAGCAATATGCCATTATGTCTTAAAAGAAAAGTATTTGATCAATGCATCCTTCCAGTGCTTACGTATGGTGCAGAGACATGGACCTTAACTAAAAGAGACATACAAAGGCTGCAGACAACTCAAAGAAGCATGGAGAGGTGCATACTTGGTGTAACCAGAAGAGATAAGAAGAGGAACTCGTGGATCCGAAAAATGACAAGAGTGGAAGACATCATGATCAGAGTTAAATCACTGAAATGGCAATGGGATGGACACATTGCCAGAAGGACAGACCATCGATGGACAGCCGAAATTTTAGACTGGATTCCAAGGGACAGAAAAAGAGCCAGAAGAAGACCACATGGGAGATGGGCGGATGAAATTCGAAAGAATGCGGGAGTAACATGGAAGAGACTGGCGCAAGACAGACCGTTGTGGAAGAAACTTGGAGAGACCTTCGTCCAGCAGTGGATTGATAATGGCTGACAATGATGATGATGATATTCATTTCACCCACCACATGCCAATTTTAAATTAGCTACCCAATATGGTTTCGGCACATTTTATCTCTATGTGAAACTCCAAAAACCCATTTGGCTCTTACACATTATTGGTGTGAATTTTACACATGATTCATCGATTCATCACTCCCAGGACCCGTATTATTCTTTTTACTGTGTATTATTACTAAATTGTAACTCAAACTATTAAATCAATGTGCTTGAATAATACGGTTCCGAGGAGTGATGAATCGATGAACCATGTGTAAAATTAGCACCAGTAATGTGGAAGAGCCAAATGGAGTTTCACATATAGATGAAATGTGCCGAAATCACATTGGGCAGCTATTTTTAAAAAGTAAAATATTTAGTTATTCAGCTTTTCAATATCATAACAGCTATATAGTTAGTTCTGAATGAAAACGTACCTTAGCGGTGAACGAATTTGGTGAAAACAAACCTTTAAAATTTTCAAAAACAATGTAAAATTTGATTTGTTCATCATTTAGTATTTTTATATATTAATTTTTGTTATTAATTTTGCCAGTTTTTACAAGAGTTCCTTTGTTTGAACAACATTGTCGACGCCATAGCTCAGAACTATGAGGGGGTGATTGGAGGGGCTAAGCACCATACGATGGGGGGGGGGGCAAATGTTGAAGGTCTTGGCAGAAAATTAGGTAAAAAAAATATATGCCTTGTTGAATTGCTGCCATAACTGTGAAACCACAATTGGGTGGAAATTCAAGGTCCTTGTGGCCTGGACTAGGAACTGGCTTGCTTTTAATCATCCTATCACTCGCCACCATACAGAGTCACGTATATGAGACACGAGGAAGGCATTTGCAGCCACCGAGAAATGTCACCGCCAGTCCCAGTTGGCTTTGATGTCCTGTGAATATCAAAATATTTTAATGAGCGCTTTCGATTATTTGTCTGCTATTGCTCTCCGGACATTAATTTTGAATATCAGTGTACATGTGATTCCTTTCGAAAAGTTAGTTTCGTGACGTGTTGGCTAAGCCAACGCGTTACGAAAATGACACGAAAATGATAAGCCAATACAAGTTCAGTGGCGCATCTAGGGTGGGGCAAGTAGGGCACGTTCCTTGAGCGCAAATGTAAGGGGGGGGGGTGCAAAGAAGTCGAAAGAAACAATCTATGTTTGCTGTTTGTTTTTTGAAGAAAATTAATTTTGAGAAAACGTGATAAGAAATGAATTTGAGAAACCCATGCAGTTCTTTTATGTGTACACATGTTCTGGTATTAAGTGTGGGGAGAGAAGACCAGTTCTTTTATGTGTGCAAATTTTGTGGTATGAAGTGTGGAGAGAGAATGTCCTATGAAGGGCGGAGAGAGAAGAATTGGGATTGCCCCGCTGGCGCAGTGGTCTAAGTGATGGCTTTAGATGATTCGTCCGAAAGGGGTCCGGGTTCGAATCCTGGTGAGGCTTGGATGTTGTGTTTGTCTTACGGCACTGGCTCTCTCCCTTCCCTGGAATCAGTCGCCCTAAATAAGGGACGGGCGACTGCGGCCATTGAGTTGCTCACGGTGATAGTTAAACTTCCAATAAAAAAGAAAAAAAAACAAAAAAAAAACAAGAGAAGGAGTTGAAAAAGTCAATTTTGAGGACATCACAGACAAGCCTGCAGCAATGAAGACAAGAAAAATAATATTGAAATTTGTTAGCACATGATGCAAAAAGTAAAATGTTTTGAATAATGAAGTTGGTTTTTGTTTTTCTCCAGTCAAAATCGTGTTTAACAAAAAAGTAGAAAAGAAAAGATGGAATTGGAATGATATGCATGTGGGAGGGAGGGGGGTAAATTCCGCGTTTGCTGCTGTTTTTGTTTTTATCAGTTGAAGAAAAGTGATGTTTGAAGATGAAAATTCAAGGTTTAAGCCGTTTATTGCACGATGAGAAGGTGGTAATAAAATAAGTGATTCATAAAAGATAACACATAGGAATCACAAATTAAAAGATGGTAGTTAAAAACATATTAGGTCCTTTCAATCCCGCATCGGGATCATCATCAGATGTAGTGAAAGGCGAGCGTGGCAGCGAATGTCGATCTATCAACAACTTGAAGGTACCCCAATGGGGTCACCACTTTCCCCCTATTTTAGCAGAAATACTATTACAGCATTTGGAAAACAAAGTTATTCACTGAAGAGCAATTGAATTAGAGACAGCTGGCGTTATGCAAATGTGGCGCTGTGGGCGGCTCTGTAAAGGGAAACGACATGACGTATGCAGCGATCCGACAATATAAGGAGTGATGCGACGGGAATCAGTAAGGATCAAACGCATAATGGGTAAGACGAAGGATCTACGCGCATTTTATCGTGGGCAAATTGTCGGGGCCCGACGAATGGGTCGCTCCATCTAGGATGTCGTGCAGGCACTGGGATTTTCATGAGCCACTGTGTCACGGGTGCACCGTGAGTACATCGAATCCGGTAAAACCATCCCTGCAAAGGGCCAACTGCCGTGGACAACAGCGTGTGGATGAGAGGGGTCATCGTCGGCTAGCTCGCATTGTAACAGCGGATAGACGGGCCTCAGTGCAAGAAATCACTAGGCAATTTAACGCTCGTGCACAAAAACGTGTAAGCAGCCACACCATCCAGAACCATCTCCTGGCTATGGGGTACAGAAGATATCGTCCCACGAGGGTACCGCTGCTGACCGCACATCACAGGGTGCAAAGATTATCATGAGCGCAAAAACATCGCCAATGGACCCTAGACATGTGAGAAAATGCTGCCTGGACTGATGAGTCGAGATTCACTTTGGTACATGCGGATGGCAAGACCCGAGTACGGCGCAAACCACATGAAGCGATGGATCCTTCTTGCCGGCAGGGTGCTCTTCAAGCTAGTGGGGATGGCATTCTCGTCTGGGGACTGTTTACGTGGACTGAAATGGGACCCCTGGTACGTGTGACACCGTCCCTCACAGGTCAACGTTACCGGGATATCCTGGACGACCATTTGCTCCCGTTTGTGCGTCTTCAACATCCCACTAGGAACCTCATCCTGCTACAAGACAATGCACCGTGCCATCGCTCCCGAATTGTATCCGAATGGTTGGATGAACACTCCACCGACGTGACCTCGCTTCCTTGGCCAGCTAGGTCATCTGACCTCAGTCCATCGAGCACATCTGGGATGCCATCGAGAGAGATGTTCGAGGCTCTGATCCCCCTCCATCAAATCTTCGGGAACTGTGGAAACTTGTTCAGGGGTCGTGGATCCATATGGCTTCCCAACGCTTCCGGTGTCTTGTCGAGTCCATGTCGAGACTAATCGCCGCCGTCATCAGGACGAAATGTGGTGCTACACGTTACTAGACAGGTATCTCTAATTCAATTGCTCTTCAGTGTATAGAACAAAGCATTATCAAACCACTTCTTTATATCCGTTATAATGTTGATATTCTTTTATTTTGGCCCTCAGCTACTGAAAATTTGGTTCATTTTGCAGATACTTTATAATCTCAATTCCCTTCAATCAAGTTTACTATAGAAAGAGAGACTAATAATTATTTACCTTTCTTAGATTTCAATTTATTTCGCTGCCCTGATACACAGTATTGCAATATTCTGTCTATTAAGGTGGTTCCACCTAAAATCTCTGCCTTACGTTTTTTTTTTTTTTTTTGATTGGAGGTTTAACGACCACCGTGAGCAACTCAATGGGCTATAAGCAGTCGCCCGCCCCTAATTTAGGGTCACTGGTTCCAGGGAAGGGAGAGAGCCAGTACCGTAAGACAAACACAACATCCATGCCTGACGGGATTCGAACCCGGACCTCTTGCGGACTAATGATCAGAGGCCATTGCTTAGACAACTGCGCCACCGGGGCGGCCCTTATGTTTCCAATGGTAAAACTTCTATATATATTTTCTTTGCAATTAATGTATTCCCAAAGATGAAAATGTACACATCAATAAAACTATCTTTAAGTTATAGCATGGGATACTTAATACTTGCTAAAACATAACCACAATTAAGCAATCCAGCACTTTTTTTGTCTACTGACATCAATATACAGGTCGCGCCATCTATTAACAGGTCTGAACATTACACAAAGTAAAATGATCGATTTTTAATATAATTATGGTTATGTTTTAGCAAGTATTAAGTATCCCATGCTATAATTTAAAGTCAGTTTCATCGATGTGCAAATTTTCATCCTTGGGAATACATTAATTGCGAAAAAAATATGTAAAGGAGTTTTACCATTGGAAACATACGGCAGAGATTTTAGGTTGCACCACCTTAAACCCACCTACTCTACATCCATCATATCGATGTCCTCAGCACACTCTATGAATCATAAACTCTCAGCGCTTTGCGCCATGGTACGACGGGCCTTTACTCATTCATCAACTCATAGTCTTCATCAAATTGAGATTTCCAAAATTTATGAAATAGCTGCACTTCACCAATACCCTTACTATATAGTTCAAAAGGTAATCCTGAACGCTTGGAGATCAACAATTTCTTCTTTAAATCGTGAACGAAACTGTTTAAAATACAGTGTGTGGGCTCTTTACCTTACGTTCCTAAAGTGAGAAACATTCTCAAAATTTTTTTGTCGCCGATTCAACTTGGACTTTGGAACTCAGACACAAAATCTGATTTCTTACATCGGGAAGTATCGTGATCCCGTGGAAATACATTCCGCCATAGTGTATACAGCAATCCCTTAAGACCAATCGATCTCACTAACCCAGAGTGTATATATAGGCTCTACCATCAAATCTCTTGAAGTTAGGATTTCGAAACATAAATATAATGTTAAAACCGCTACTGCCTTATCACGACTGGTCAATGAAGGAGATATTACCCGGTATGGAATGAGACTTTTCTCTTATCTACACCTTGTTCTAAGTTCCTCACTCTGTTTACCGAAAGTCTGTTTATTCTTAATCGTACCAATAATTACTGTAACGAAGATACTCCTCTTGTTATTCCATTACGATGGAAACAGACTATCGAGCCTTATGTTTTGATGGAAAAACTTCACCTTGTTTGACCTCACCATCATCAGTTCCATCAGCGTCATATCCTCGTACTGAGCCTGCGCCATTCAGACCAATCTACGGCTTCTTTGGACTTTTGGACATTATGTCTAGCAACTACTGACACGCTCTCCCTTCACTACATCTGCTAATGATCCCGATGCGGGATTGAAAGAACCTAATGTGTTTTTAACTACCAACTTTTAGTTTGTGACTGCTATGTGTTGTCTTTTATAAATCACTTATTTTATTATCATCATCTATTAATCAGTAAACGACTTAAACCTTCAATTTTCTTCGCTACGGTGTTTGAAGAAGATTGAACCTTGAGGAAGTTCATTTTGAATTATTATTGTCCTTGTTAAACTAAAATTTTTCTACTTGATATGCACGTAATCTATTTTGGAAAACTGTTTGTATTTTAGAGCATTAGATAGTTTTAGTGCTTTCTGCCACATTGTGTTGCAGTCCGATATCAAGTAAATAAGAGGTGTTCTTGTTTTTTGCTTTTCTTGGAAGTCCTTTCAGATGTAGATTGTTACTGCCAGAACCTGATCCACATAACAAGGGAATATAATCTTTTGAGAATTACTTTCTCAAATAGCTATTATGTAACTCAAAGAAATGGTACTTAGGGCTTGAAAATACCATACCCGAGATGCCCGGGGCATGCAAATCATTGGCCTGGGCAGGTAAAAAAACAATTTAGTTACTTGGTCCGGACAATAAAACTTAAAAACAAAAAAGCTTGGAATAGAATTTCTTACTGCAAGGAAAAAGACAGTCGTCGGATGTCGTGTTTCATTTCACTGCTTATCACCAAAAGTTGTATTATTGTTACTGAGTGCCAAGGACAGAAGAATATTATTTCTTTAATTATATTATGCTCTAGGTTCCGAAATTGGAACCATATATTGTTTTGCTCCAAATGTTGTTTATAGTCAGCGACGGGATGAATTACTCTGATGGAACTAGCCTCCGATATTTAGTGACAAAGGGCGAAAACTTCAACGAAAGGAACATGGCAAAATCACTAAATTTCTCAAATACCAATTTCATCATTTCAAACCAATTTCATCATTTCAAACCAATTTCAGCATCATCATCTTAAAACTTTAGATACACAATCTTGTACATTAAACATTTTGAATACGGACGGTTAAAACGGAAATGCAAAACATGCCACAAAAAGGTTCATCCTATTTTCTAACTTATTATAAAAAAATAAGGGGTTCCGATTTTTTATCTTAAAAGATAAATTTTTCTGGGCATTCAACTTTTACTATCTGAGCAGGTAAAGAGTTTCTGCATATGCCCAGCTGGGCATGCAACTTTTCAGATATTTTTCAAGCCATAGTACTTGACGTAAATCATTTGTACTATTGAGGGAACCGGAAAGTAATGTCGTAAAAGAAGAGAAGCACCGTTTGTAACAGTAGAAATTTATTTCTTAATCAGTTATATAATTGCCATCATTATCGATCACACTTACACTTGTCCATCGTGAAACCAAACTTTCAGTGCCGTCTTTATAAAAAGACGTTAGCTGTGTTGCAAAGTCTGAAAGCTCCATTTTGACATCATCAATATTGTGGAATCTTTTCCCATTAAGAAAGTACTGCAGAGATCTGAACAAATGGTATTCAGAGGGTTCAATGTCAGAGGAATAAGGGGATGGGGTAGAGCTTCCCAGCCCAAATATCTGATCGTCTGTTGGGTCCGTCTCGCTGTCGCGTTGTCATGCTGGAGGATGACACATTTTCTGTTGACCAGTGCTGGATGTTTTACATTAAGAGTTTGCTTCAAACGGTCCAGTTGTTGACAACAGATGTTTGCCGTTACGGTTTGTTCGGGTTCCAAGAGCTCAAAGTGAGCTATGCCAGCGGTAGTCCACAAACACAGAGCAAATCCTTTTTGGGGTGTAGGCCTGGTTTTGGCGTAAGAATTGGTGTCTGACCTGGAGAAAGCCACTGGTGTTCCCGTTTGTTGTTCACGTAAAGAACCCACTTTTCATCTCTAGTGACCATTCAATCAAGAAATGGATCCTTTTCCTATCGGCTGAGCAAAGAGTTGCAGATGGTGGAACGCTGGGCTTTGTTGTCAGGTGAAAGTTGGTGTGGGACCCAAACTCCTTGTCTGTAGACCTTCCCTATCTGTTGCAGGTGCTCTTGAACAGTAGACCATGATGAAAGAGTTTAGCAAAGAGTGGCAGATGGTGGAACGCTGGGCTTTGTTATCAGGTGAAAGTTGGTGTGGGACCCAAACTCCTTGTCTATAGACCTTTCCTATCTGTTGCAGGTGCTCTTGAACAGTAGACCATGATGAAAGAGTTTAGCAAAGAGTGGCAGATGGTGGAACGCTGGGCTTTGTTATCAGGTGAAAGTTGGTGTGGGACCCAAACTCCTTGTCTATAGACCTTTCCTATCTGTCGCAGGTGCTCTTGAACAGTAGACCATGATGAAAGAGTTTAGCAAAGAGTGGCAGATGGTGGAACGCTGGGCTTTGTTGTCAGGTGAAAGTTGGTGTGGGACCCAAACTCCTTGTCTATAGACCTTCCCTATCTGTTGCAGGTGCTCTTGAACAGTAGACCATGATGAAAGAGTTTAGCAAAGAGTGGCAGATGGTGGAACGCTGGGCTTTGTTGTCAGGTGAAAGTTGGTGTGGGACCCAAACTCCTTGTCTGTAGACCTTCCTATCTGTTGCAGGTGCTCTTGAACAGTATACCACGATGCATTAAGATCTTGGGATAATTCATCAATGGTTTGACGATGATCTGCCTCGACGGCTGCACGCACTAGCTCATTGTCCAGCTCCATGGGCCTTCCTGCACGAGGGTCATCACAGAGGTCAAAATTGCCCGACCGGAATTGGGCGAACCAACGCTGGCACTTGAGGACATTTAACGCGTTCGGATAAACAGCGCGAATGTTATTGGTGGCCACGGTTGCATTGTTCCCCTTGTGAAATTTCTACAGCATACAATGACGAACACGGCTCTCCTCCCGTTTTATGCCACTCATTTTGTTCTGCAAATCTAGAAGACAACAACACCTACATAAGTAAAAGGCCAATAGTTCATTCACTTGTACATGCGCTTACTTTATGTTGAACGTACAAAAGCACTTCACAACTGCTCCCCAAACTTAGCTCCCCCTCCCCAAACGACATTACTTTCCGGTCCCCACGACATTATAGCAGGTTTTCCACGCTTTCAACTGCCATTATCTTTTGCTGCCAAGGTGGCGCAGTGGGCTAAGCGCTGGCTTATGACCATTCTTCCGAAATGTTTCCGAGTTCGAATCTCTGTAAAGCAAGAGGATGTTGCATTTGTATTAAAGCACTCCATCCCTGGAACCAGTGGTCCTAAATTAGGGACGGGTGACTGGTTATAGCACGTCGAGTTGTCACGGTGGTCGATTAACTCCCAAACAAATCAATGTCTTTATTTCTGTCCATATATCTTTCCGGATTTTACCAGGTGGTATTATGCTGCAGAACAAATTTACTACCATTATTACTATTACTGATATCTGCTATTTCCCAGTGATACACAAGTTAGCTGTCAGCACGGTCTTAATTTAGAAATTCCGACCCTTTTCAGTTTACTGTCCAGCACGGCCCGACACTGTCTGTCCCGTTTCAGACTTGCGTCAAGCATTCATCGCCACATACTGCAAATAACGTAAGTCCTCCTGTGGAGAAGCAAAGCTGCTATACTAAGAGATTAACGGTCACATTAATAAACCGAACGTAAAGCAGAGAGACGTGCCATTTTTTCGTCGGAAATCCACCCACGGATGAGGATTACACCTGACCACCAACTTCTGGTGCAAGTATTACAGCATTTCCTCTTCCACACTTATAAGTATAAACAAGGTGGCTTCGAACTCCAAATATGTGAACAAATATTTGGAACTTCCTCATTTCCGTTGTAACAACGAATCGTGCCAGAAGCTCGGTGATGCTCAAAAGTCTGTTTATGTAAACATTTCTCGGGGAAAAAATCGTGAGAGTGTCCAGGTATTCTTTGTAGATAATTTATGCTATGCATCTTTCGCATGCCAAGATTTCTGTGGGTGTGAAATAAAACCAGTAAGTGAGTAATTGGAGAATATACATTTATTTATGTACAGTGCAGTGATTTTTTTTTCAATTGAAAGCTTAACGACCACCGTGAGCAACTCAATGGGCCATAGGCGCCGACTCCGTGGGTTCGAGACACTTTTTGAACCCCCAATGATTTTGTTGTAGGTTCCTCGAACCCCTAACACACTATCCACCAACAAGTAATTGGACACCTGTGATAGCAAAGGAAAACGAAGTTTATTCACCTTCAATGGTTGGTGGAGCCTCCACGAGCGGCGATTACAGCTGCGACCCTCCGGGGCATACTCTCAACCAGGCGTTGTACGACCGCTAGCGGTATTTTCTTCCACTCGGCTTCGAGAAGACAGCTCAGTTCCTTCACCGATTTTGGACGGTGGGGGCACCCCTTAAGTCGACGCTCCAACTCGTCCCAGAGGTGTTCGATAGGGTTAAGGTCCGAGCTCTGCGCAGGCCAGTCCATTCGATTAACCTTATTGTCACCATACCAGGCCATGGTGGACCTCGCAACATGACAGGTGGCATTGTCATCCTGAAAGTAACATGGTCCACCCAGTAAAACTGCCACAACGTAGGAAGCGCATGGTCACCCAAAATGGTGCAGTAGGTATCGGCGTTAAGTCTACCAGGAATTGCGACCAAGGGTCACGTGCCATACCAGGAGAAACACCCCCATAGAATAATTCCACCGCCGCCGAACTTCACAGTTGGCACAATACATTCCGGCAGGAGGCGTTCTCCAGGGAGACGCCAAACCCAGACCCGGCCATCCGAATGTTAGAGGGTGAAACTTGATTCGTCGCTCCAGAGAACCTGTTTCCACTGTTCAACGGTCCACTGTCGACGTTCTTTGCACCACGTTAGCCGAGCAGCGCTATTGGACTTGGTGATCAAAGGCTTGTGGGCGGCAGCACGTCCATGATAACCAAGCAGATGGGCTTCCTTACGTATGGTATTCATCGAAGGAAAACTCCCGGATGCCTGTTGAAACTCCTCGCGGATGTGGCCCATCGATTTGGTGCGGTTTCTTCCGAATTTCTCTGGCCAGCACCCGTCGGTCTCTAACTCCCAGTTTTGTGAATCTGCCGTGTCGGGGCACATTCCGACAGTCACCTCTCATCTTCCACTGGCCAATCCCGTAGGCCACTGTCGATTTTTGGGTACTTCAACTAGCTGGATATGTCACGTATGGATCGGCCATTTCTGTGATTCCCGACGATTACACTATTCTCGAAATCAGAGAGCTCCGAACTGCGTGGCATCTTGCATGCGACTGGTTGCGTTGTTGTTTCCCACACACGATATTTAACGGCGGTGGCGGCCGTGACGTGTATCAGGACCGCAGATATCGTCGATTGCAGGGGTGTCCAATTACTTGTTGGTAGATAGTGTATTTTCGTGCGTATTTCGTGGGAAAAACACACGTACGCATACACCGATGAGTCATTACATTATGACCACCCCCAGCCTAGAGAAATGAGCGCGCCTGGAGACCGAACGGTGTCGGAGGTGAAGTTCACAGAGCAGTATATACACAACCCGAGGACCGGCTTTTGGTTAGTAGAGTGTTCGGAGTCAGAATGGGAAAAGCTGTTGATTTATTGGAGTTTAATAAAGGACAAATTGTAATGGCACGGCGCTTTGAAATTTCGATCTCGGAAATGGCGCTGCATGTGGGTTGTTTGCGTGCCGCTGTACTGAGTACGTATCAAAAGTCTGGTGTACAGATGGCCAAACGACGAACCGTAGTCCAGTCGCGTGTCGTCCGCAGCTCACTGATGCCAAAGGGGAGCGCAGACTGTCGCGCTTCGTTCACAGCGATCGCAGAGCCACAGTGCGACAAATCACCCTCAGCTACCACAGTGGCGCTTAGGGCAATTTGTCACAGCACACACAGTTCATCGCAGCCTTCTGCGCATGTGCGAGCGTAACCGAAGGCCCAGCCTGGTCCCCACGCTCACTGCACGTCATCGCCAACAACGCATGAAATGGGCCCAAGATCATCGAGATTGGACAGTGGATGATTGGAAGAAAGCGGCCTGGTCTGACGAATCAAGATTCCTGTTGCATCACGTAGACGTACGAGCGAGCATACTCCGATTACCAACGGATGCACCGTTGGGCGGAAACAAGCCGGCGGCGGTGGTGTTATGCTGTGGGCGATGTTTTCTTGGGACACTTTAGGCCCCATTATTCCAATAACACAATCCCTGACAGCTGTCAGGTATCTGAACATCGTGCGGACCAAGTTCATCCATTCATGGCAACTGTGTGTCCGTGCTGGTGATGGCCATTACCAACCAGGGTTGGGTTTCTGCCGGCAGAAACTAATTTTTGCCGTGCCGGTAGCAGAAACTGGATATATCCGGTTTAAACCGGCAGAAAATGGCAGCAACTGGCAGAAACTGAAAAAAGTACTTAAACCATTTTTGTATCAATTAGCACATGAAATTTACACTAAATCGGAGATGACAAATATTTTTTTATTACAATAATTTAGTATTATAGTAATTTGTAATAATTAATCATTTCAATAATTAAAATATATGACATACAGCTTATATGCTTCATCCAAAGTACATGTGATCTAAACTGTCACATGAGCAAGAAGAAAGTGCTAGGAAATTACTTTATGACATTAACCCAAATTTTGTGACTTACATCATAGCTTTTCAAGCAAAATCAGCTCCTTTTCCTGAAATATATTACTCCAATGAAGTCTTCAAAAATGTCACCGCTTCTACATGGTGGTCTGGTTTAAAGGAAACAACTGTAAATGAAGACTACGTAACTCTTGCTTGCAGAAGGATGATATTGCCTGCAAGTTCTGCTGGGCTAGAAAGAATATTCTCAAGCTTTTCGTTTATTCACAATAAATTAAGAAATTGTTTGGGTTTGGAAACAGCAGCAAAATTAATCTTTTGCTATCGACTACTTCGTGGAAAAAGTGCACTTGAATGGTGAATTTACTGCGATGTAACCTTTGAATAAATGCTGTAAGCATTGAAGCCTTGCAATATGGATTCATTATACACATGTGTATGTCATTTGTGGTACTTCAGTAATTCATTATATGCTATTTGTGGTGCTTCAGTAATGTTTTATTACAAGACATAATTATTTTCTGGGTTCCTGCCAGTTATTGCCACTTTAATGCCACCAACTAGTTTCTGCCATGCCGGTTTTAACCGGTTACAACCAGTAGTTTGAACCGCCTTGGCAGAAACATGCCAACCCTGTTACCAACAGGATAATGCGTCATGCCACACTGCCAGAATCGTCAAGGAGTGGTTCGAGGAACATGTTGGTGACTTTCTGTTAATGCCCTGGCCTCCAAATTTACCTAACATGAACCCAATCGAACATTTGTTTTTCGACTTAGAAAAGCGTGTTCGCGTTCAATCACTGCCACCCCGAAATTTACTGGAACTGGAGGATCTGCTGTTGACATTATGGTACCATACACCCCAGGATATCCATCGCCACCTCATCGAATCAACGTCTCGCCGAGTGGCCGCTGTTTTGTGGGCTAAAGAGGGTCATACAGCTTATTTAGTAGGTGGTCATAATGTAATGGCTCATCGGGATACAATTAATGTTGCGCCTACAAAAGCAAAACAAATAAAATAAATAATTATCTAGAGAAAAAAAATATTTTTCTCTAATTAACTATAATTTGATTCATTTTAGTATTTCATTGGTCCAGATAATCTGACTGAATGAAATTTAATTTTTTTTTTTTTGATTGGAGGTTTAACGACCACCGTGAGCAACTCAGTGGGCTATAAGCAGTCGCCCGTCCCTAATTTAGGGTAACTGGTTCTAGGGAAGGGAGAGAGCCAGTGCCGTAAGACAAACACAACATCCATGCCTCACCGGGATTCGAACCCCTTTCGGACGAATGGTCATAGGCCATCGCTTAGACCACTGCGCCACCGGGGCGGCGAAATTTAAATTAGACTTAAATCCTTTGAAAAATGCATGGGTCATTCGATTTAAAATTTCCGAAAAACCCAATAATTTTTCAAGTCGGCGCCTATGCAATGGGCAATAAACAATCGCCCGCCCGTAATTTATGGATACTGGTTCCAGGGAAGGGAGAGAACCAGTGCCACTGGCACAAACACAACATTCATGCCTCACAGGATTTGAACCCGAGCCCATCTACGACGAAAGGTCATAAGCCAGCGTTTAGACCACTGCGCCACCGGGGGCGGCCACAGTGAATTAATTCGCGACACTCACGACCACACCGAGCCATAGTCTGGTACATGGTGAGTGGAATTAAATCAGAACAATCAACAATACTGTTTACTAATTCCTGATATTTAGCGATACTTAGGTAGGCGGATTAATGAATGTTATTGTATTAAAATCAATGAAAGAAAACATCTGAATCATAAAAGCAAACATTGGGTTGATGCACAAGTTTATTCCGTTTTATTTCACGAGTGTTTCCCAGCAGGTCGGTAATGACGGTGCAGATGGCCAGTTGTATATCAAAATGTAGCCAGTAATATCGTGTATCTAAATTATATTGCGTTGTGTGATTGTAGCTAATGGTTTTTTGGTTTTCAGGTCTGGAAGTATGGAATGTCAAGTAGAGAGGAATGAACATTTTCGACATCGGCCCCTTTACAAGTTTAGCAAGGGATCCATAGCCGCCGAGACTACTCGACAAATTTGTGCATGTGTATAGGGAGGATGCTATTGCTCCTAGGACAGCCCGCGAATGGTTTGAGCAGTTCCGAGGTGGCAATTTTGACCTCAACGACTCTCCACGCTCATGTCGTTCATTTCATTTTGATGAGGATCGTTTGAACCATTTCATCCACTTGGATCCGTGTCAAACCACGCGCGAATCGGCCACTGAGATGGACTGTGATCAGGCCACAGTGCTGCGACTCCCGAAACGTGTGGGAAAGGTCCAGAAATTCGGGTCTTGGGTGCCTCACACTCTCACCGAGTACAACAAGAATCAGCGTGTTGCCATATGTGGTTCCTTGCTCGTCCGTTACGGCGAATGTTCTCAGCAACACAAACCCTTTCTGTCACGTATAGTTACTGGAGATGAAAAGTGGTGCCTGTACGTGAATTTCAGGCATCGGAGGGAATGGTTAAGCCCAAACAAAATGCCCACACCACGTCTAAAACATGACCTTCATCCTGCGAAGATTATGCTGTGTGTCTGGTGGGACATGGAAGACATTATTAACGGGGAAATGCTGCCGAGGAATCGGACCATCAACGCTGTACTCTATTGTGAGCAACTCTGCCGTGTGGAGGGAGCAATTCAGCAGAAATGGCCACATCGGCGCCATGGTGTCCTTCTCCAACATGAAAACGCACGCCCTCACAGTGCAAATATGACCAAAATGGCCATTCACGACATGAAATGGGAGATCGTTCCACATCCGACCTACTCCCCAGATGTCGCTTCTTCAGGCTGTCACCTGTTCCGATCTCTGTCTAATGCATTCCATGGTAGAACGTTCAACAATGATGTTGATCTCCATAAGTTCCTTGATGATTTTTTCGCAGCAAAACCTCCACGTTTTTTAAAGAATGGCATTGCAGACCTATTCAGACGTTGAGACACCATCGTAAATAATGGGGGGGGGAATACATAGTGGACTGATTCTGTTTTCTCTTCTGATGTAATACAGTGCGGTGAAAAAACGGCATGAACTTATGCATCAACCCGATATTTACTGAACTATGGCGGCGGCAATGGTAAGTAATTCGACTGCTTAGTCTTTCAAAAAGCAATATTTCTTCTTATTATTATTAATATTCAGTTTCAGAAGAACGTAAGAAATGACCCTGGCATCGATGAAATGTGATGTAGTTACGAAAATCCATCTGCGCATGCGCAAGCTAAAATCCGATGATAGAAATAAAAGCTGAATCGCAAGTGTGTTAATGAGGTCCGAGCGGGGCAGCCGCCCCCCGTCTGCCCCGCCCTAGTTGGGCCTCTAATACCAATTTAAAACTTTTACTCTTACTTAGAGCAATCAATAATACAAGACAACACGAATGAATTTTAAGCCAACACCTGTATTTTAGTACTAGACATCTCTAGAATCGTGCGATCCCCACCGGTAGTATTCCCGTAGTTCTATAAACTGAGAAGAAACGGAACCAATCATCGCAACACGTAGCGTGAACACGTTAAACTGAGAATTTAATTCTCGGGAAATCTTTCCCGGTGCCGAGCACTCGTAATCGCAAACGGCATGAACTTATTCTTTTGTGACAGATCGCGGAATTCCGCTAACAATTTCCTGACAATGACAAAAACCCATAATATGATCATTGAACAATGAATGCAATGACTAGAGAGGTCTGCTCTTTCTCACGGTGTGGCGGTATGACTCTCGGGGTTAAAATAACAGATAAAGAAACAAGTGCAAATTGATAATCAATACTCTGCATGATGAGGCTCGTGGGAAAGCGGCACGCCTTTGTCACGGATTTATTTCGCCATTAAACATTTCCATGCTCTGATGGTAATACGTGGCAGATGAACTAATCATTAACTTCATTGTCAAGGGCGAACAAAGCGCCTTGTCAAAACAAATGGGAAACATTGTTCTCAATGTAACGAAATTTCTCAACGCCAACCGTTTTTCGCAGTGCTACGTTTTTCACGCCTTTACCTCCGTTATTAAAACCCAGCTATCCTGATTATCTTTTTAATCTTTTGTGCAGAAATCTGTTGCTGACATCGCTGTGACCTGTCCGCGTAAGAATTGACGTACCTTTGCTTCCCTTCGTGGTCGAAATTTATGCTGAAGTTTCACGGAAATGCTCGAAAAATCATGTACTACTGAATACATAATTTTAAGCGCTAGATCTAACTCTACAGGACACACAGAGAGCTGTTCACGAGTTTGTTTCCGTGCCCTGTCTGAAGGGCAGTGTTTCTTTCAGGCATACATCCAGGGGGCAAGCCCTCCCGGAAACTACCACCCCCCCCCCCCCGGGAGACATTTTAGGCTACCGAGCCAAATTTTAATAAATTTAGGCTATGACGAAAAAGGAAGTTTCGTTTCTTTTTATGCTACAAATATTTCTCCAATTATATTTTTTTAAATATTTGTTCAAATGGTACTAGTTATAGTTTATTTTATTAAAAAGTGTATTACGACGCGTGGTATTCTTCAAAATATAATACGTAGACTAATCATACCTAATTGTCTGGGAATCGTGATTCAGGATCAAGAGTGCGTTGAATGCATTTTAATAGATGAAAATTTGGAGCCTGCGGAACCCGCCCCTCCTCCTTTAGCTGAAAAAAGTTTGTTATTCCTAAAATGTGTGAAGAAGTAATAACTATATCAGAGATGTATATAGAGTTTTTCTTCGAGGGGGGGGTGCGAAAACAGGAAGTTTTTGAAATCCACCATCTGGAACAAAATCAAAGTTAATGAAAAATTAAAAAAAATTTTTAATGCAAGTCGATACATTTTTATTAAATTAAGGCATTTTTTTTCTAATGTAAGTCGCATTTTAACCAAAAAAACAAAAAAGTCACACATTTACCGTGGAGTGGGCAAGGCCCTCTCTAAAGGCGCCCCTGTGCTAGATATATAGTAATTACTTCTATATATATAAATATTATATATATATATATAAATATATATATATAACAAATGAATAAAATGCCAACTGAAATATAGACTCCATCTTTTGTAGTTAAGAGCAGGTTTATTCAGTAAGGTATACCGGATTTGTCCCCGATTTTAGATTTGTACCTGATTTTTGGTTTCTTTATATCATCAACCAGTTGATCTGCCTCTGTTTATTATTCTGCTGGGCTTTTCTTTCTCAGTTATCTCGCTGCTAAAGTTATATACCTCTCCGACTTCTGTTTCAAATCTCTCATCTCGGCCCGTAAAGAATATTTGCCGCTGTCCTCCGTATTGTGGAAAATTTCCCCCAAAATATTTGCTTCTCTCTGCTTCCTAGTCTCAGATCAATTAATCTCTTCTTCTCTGGTCTTCCTCTCCCAGTACTTCAAGTCACCCGAAACATGTACTGTTGTAAAAGGTGGGGAGCCTGATCACTGCCTCTTGGTGGAACGCGAGAACGATATCAATCAGTGCAGGAGTAACTGTTAAGCGGTTACTCCTGCATTGACGCCTTTCCCCACCCACCTACTCAGGCAGAACAGTGCTTAGCATCGAAGTTAATCTTAAAACCACAAGGAATTGAAAGATCCTCATACAGGGATCCGTTTAAAGAAAAGCAGTGGCGACAGAACAAAATGGGGGTGTGATGGTGTCCAAACTTCGAAGAAATATTTTCCATATTACTGTTTAAATACCCCGTTTCCCCGATGGCCAATTTTTTTTTGATTGGAGGTTTAACGACAACCGTGAGCAACTCAATGGGCTAGAAGCAATCGCCCGTCCCTAATTTAGGGTCACTGGTTCCAAGGAAGGTAGAGAGCCAGTGTCGTAAGGCAAACACAACATCCATGCCTCACGGGATTCGAACCCGGACCTCTTTCGGACGAATGATCTGAGGCCATCGCTTAGACCATTGCGCCTCCGGGGCGGCAAGAGGTTTAGAGGCACTTGTGCAGCATGCACAATCAGGGGAAAATGAGACCGAAATATACATGCACATGACTAAAAATTAGCAAAAAAGTTACAAAAACACCGTTTTGTATTTTCTAAAAAAAAAATAAAAAAAAATTAAACAAACTTATGCTTCGTCGAGCGGAAGTGCATATTGCGTATTAACCAATTACGGCCTTGCTAAAGCTGTGGGAGATTTGTTGGCCTTCAGGGCCTGCTGCAGAGAGTAAGAGACGGCCGCTGTCAACCTGTGCTCCAGCACAGGTCTTCAGGAAGTGACGTCACGTCACTGAACTCTCCCCACCCGGAGGACGCAAGAAACCAGATGATCAGATTTGGCTTCACCAGCGGCTGCTAACGCCATCTTCTCTCTTCTAGCCTCCTTGGTCCCCGGTCAACTGATTGTACAATGCATTGATGCAAAAATTGGGTCTAAATTAATTACTATTAAAAAGGGGGGACGGACTTAATAGGCGTGGCTAAATTATGTTGATAATTAAATTAAATATTTGACCTATTGCAAATTAAATTGGAAAATTAACTTATTTTAATTAGGGAAGTCTTGTAATTCTCTTTGTCTGGGTGGAAACAAAGGAATTAGTGGATCATATCTGGGGGTCTGTGAGCAGCAAGGGACCACCCCAGACGGCAATTGAGAAACACTCAGACTCCCATAAAGACGGTTTCAAGTGTGTCATTAGTGCCAAGTATCTGTAAGGAACGCGGAAAAATTGTGATTATGAGGGGCGAGGTCAAAAACGGCACCATTCTTGCAAGAGCAACGGCGCTCCGTGCGAAAGGTATGAGAGAAATCTCAAGTGTCTGGTGAAAAGAAACAGATGCAGTCACGTGACAGGGAATGGCTGAAAAGTAGGAAAGGAAGAAAATAGTTAGTTATCTCGGAACAATGATGTAGGACGGACAGAGGAGAACGACGCTACGAGGCTTTACGCAGCGGTCAGCCGTAATGAGCCCGCTAGGTACGAAACCTGAAGTGCGACTCATACCGAAGATAGCACTGTACTTTAAGCGCAGTGTAAGCCGCAATAGTACGATGGTAAAGAGAGGGATAGTTAATACTTGGTGGCTGGAGGTAAGCCCACCAGGTATGGTAAAATTTGGGAACCTAAGAGGACGGTTCTACAACCGCCGAAAAGAGCTGCTATATTTCCGTATAAAGGCCCTACGCTGATAACGGAACGACCGGAACAACGGGAGAGTTTCGCTTGCTAGAGATACAGTTCCACCTGACCTCCGCCCGACTAGGAAACAAGCATTAGTAAAACGTGAAGAGCGAACCAGCCATCCTAAAACCCCGACCTTTCCGGAGCATTGCTTAAACGTTACTTCTTTCCTGAAGACTAACTTTCTTGACGGATTTCGAGAGAGAGATTCCCCGGCCTCTTTCTACAGTGTCCCCTCTGCCGAGTTCGGAGGGAAGAAACTTCATGGACGGATCGCCAGCGAAGAGAAGTCAGCTGTGTTTTCCTCCCATCCCACGAGCGGACGGGGAAGAGCGGAGAAATTATCAGCGACTTCGGAAGATAAAGGGGAAAACCAACTCGAATCGGTAAAGACCCTCTATTGACACACAGGGGAAAATCCATCCCCCACTATTATTACAGAGGCGCGCGTGTGTGTATGAGAGTGCTTCTGAAAGAATGTTCCACATACATGGATTTATAAAAACAACAGTCAACCATACGTGAGGACTCTTTTATTTGTCTATTGTTGTCATGTTACTGAGAGGAGGAACTGTGAACTTTAATTAATGCCTGACTCCAAATTAGAACTTTGATACGCCTTTTTTGAGGCGGAAGTTTTATTCCTAAATCCAGAAGAAGATATTAGCTCCGATAGGGAGCATAACAGTTGTTTATATCACCGCGGGCCATGCCCCGGGATAGTGTTTACTCCTACGAATAAAGAGGTTTAATTGATTAATCTGGCTCTATTCATTCCATAGGCTCTGGTGTTGTAAATAATCCTTGCTATAAAATCTCTGTGTTTTCAGCAAACCTCACGTTCTCGCCCATTTATGCCAGTTCCCGAACTAAAAGAATCTACGGGCTCGCTCTTATCAAATGGTGCCAGCGGTGATATCAATAAGTGAAGCATGTTTAAATAATACCGCTCGGCACGTTCGCATCAATATTTTCGCCTTTATCACTATGACCTCGAATAGGTTCCCGTCTCCGAATGTAGAATGTCTTGTCATTGACTTTTGTATTTTGTGATAACCCAGACGAACAAAAGAATTTTCTTTTATAAAGGAGGCAGTTTTAAATGTTTTTAAACAATGGTACTTGAGGTATTGTCTGTCGCGTCATATTTGATGAGCACGAACAAACACTAATTCTTTTTTCAGGCACAATAAACAGTCTGAGGGGTAAATTTCCATACACTCTTTCTACATATAGTAAACGGGGAATGAATAATAAAAAACTTGAAGAATTGATAACGAAAAACAAAATTTACGCATATATGGGTACGTGTATTTTTCCTGCGAAATGCGCGCTAAAATATTAGGGGTTCGAGGAACCCACAACAAAATCATTGGGGGTTCAGAAAGTGTCTCGAACCCACGAAGTCGGCGCCTATGCTTGTGTCACACCCTTGATACGGTTGTCCTCGGGTTCTTACCATTTGGGCGATAGAATGGTTCATCTGTCTTGCGCGGACAATGCGTCCACGATTGTTGATTGAGATACACTATTGGGAAGCCATGCTGTCCGCCTTCTATTTATCGCCACCATTCGGTTTGGATCTGTTCTACTCTGCACAGGGCTGCCCATGTCAAATGCCTATTAGCCTTATCTTTAATGTTTTGTCTACTGAGTGCACTCTTTATATGTTCTTTTTAAATATGCAGACAACAAAATTACGCATGATGTGCGGTGTATCAATATATCCCATTTATTTATTTATTTTGGTGTTTCATGAACTCCATGACATCCTTAATTTAGGGCCATTGCTTCTGGTGAAGGGATAGAGATAGCGCCTTTGGAAAACACACTCCCAGTGCCTCAGCCAGGAGTCGAACCCGGGGGTAACTTAGACGATTAGCGAAAAGTCCCCCGCTCTGGCGAGTCAGCAGTGCATTTGCTTTTTTAATTGGAGTAATATGATTACACTACGGAGCAATGATACCAACAAAATGAACAATCTTTTATGTTTATATTTTTTTATACGAAGACAAGAGACAGTTTTAACCTCCCCATCCTGCTAGCAGAGAATGAGTATCAGCACCTATTAAAGAAAAAAAAAACTGGCATCAAACACTCTTGGTAGCCTTAAGAACTCATGAGGACCTTTAAAACTGAACGAAAAAGCAAGTCTGATATTTCATGAAAGAAATACGGGATTACACCATATAATAAAAATTTTGAAGATGACAATCCGTTTTTTGATGTAAATGTAACAAGGATGGTAAGTCAGATAAAATCCGAAAACTTGAAAATTTCATCGTCCTGGAGCGGGACTCGAATCCGCGTCTCCCAGATAGCGCCCGGGCATGCTAACCACTACACTACCCAGAACGACCAAGTCTCAAGTTTCCGATTAATTTGAATATAACCATCACAGGATTCGCTAGTCCAACAACCGGCATTCATGTTTAGCTAATCTGGAGATTAAGAATCCTATCCCGTGATTTCCCGGAGAAGTAGAAAAATCATGAAAGAAATACGGGATTACACCATATAATAAAATTTTTGAAGATGATAATTCGTTTTCTGGTGTAAATGTAACAAGGATGGTAAGTCAGATAAAATCCGAAAACTTGAAAATTTCATTGTCCTGGAGCGGAACACGAATCCGCGTCTCCCAGATAGCGCCCGGGCATGCTAACCACTACAATACCCAGAACGACCAAATCTCAAGTTTCCGATTAATTTTAATATAACCATCAAAATTTCATCGTCCCGCTCCAGGACGATGAAATTTTCAAGTTTTCGGATTTTATCTGACTTACCATCCTTGTTACATTTACACCAAAAAACGGATTGTCATCTTCAAAAGCCTGATATTTCTTGATACAGTGTTTATATTTCGATATTTAAGTCCTTTAAGTTTCCTACTGTCTTTTTCTTCCTTTTTTTATTGCTTCTTTTTCTGGCTTCCGGCGAATATCAAGCGCCACGCTTTATTTAAACCCAAACATGGCAAGTGTTTTTACCCTGACACTCACCCAACGTTATTTACATACCCTGATACTTGTAGCGCCCACGTTTTCAAAAAGTGTTTCCCTGTATGGTGTTTGAGTTCAGACGGAAGCTTGAAACAGAGGCAAGGTAGGAAATGACGTCACAGAACTTTGAGAGAATCAAAAAATGCCACCTTCCAGTTCTTACTCATGGATCAAAGAAATGGACCTCAACGAAGAAGATGCACATAAGCTGCGAGGAACTCGATAAGTATTCAGAAAATCAGGAATGATAGGAAAAGGAACGCATAGATCAGGAAAATGACAAGAGAGCATGATATCATGGTCAAAGGAAAGATCCTCAAGTGGCAATGGGCTGGAAATATTGCGAGAACTGACCGCTGTTGGGCAACTGTTGTACTAGACTGGTTTCTAAGGGACAGGAAGAGACCTAGAACCACACAGCGGGGATGGGTGGATGAAATTCAAAAGTATGGCGGAGAGACATGAAGTACTGCTCAAGAAAGAGGGAGAGAGACAGAGAGAGAGAAAAACAGACAAGCAGAGAAAGAGAGAGAGAGAGGGAAAGTTAGACACACACACACATGAAGGGAGACTTTCATCCAGGAGGTCTGCACGGGCGACCCGCAAAGCCCCAGCCCGACTCGGATAGGCTCCGACCTGTACTGGAAGGTTTTGACCATTTGCTACAGCATTAGAGAAATCCGTTCGTCTCCCAAAATGAAGACTGACATGCTAAATAATTAGACGGCGAAGTTCACTGAGTGAAACGAATTTGGCCGCCCTGGTGGCGCAGTGGTCTAAGCGATGGCTTCTGTTCATTCGTTCGAGATGGATCCAGGTTCGAATCCTGGTGAGGCATGAATGTCGTGTTTGTCTTACGGCGCTGGTTCTCTCCCTTCCCTGGAACCAGTTGCCCTAAATTAGGGACGGGCGACTGCTTACATGTTTATAGCCCACTGAGTTGCTTCCCACAGTGGTCGTTAAACCTCCAATCAAAAAAAAAAAAAAAAAGAAGGAAAAAGAAACGAATCTGCCATCGGACGCACTGATTAATTAATTACAGCTTAAACGGACAACCGATGAGTCGGGCTGTACGTTGAGAGAATGAAACGGAACGATTTATGTCTTTTAAGGTTGAAATCTAATCTCGTTTTCACGTCGTTGGCTTTAGCGACTATAACACGTGGCTTTTTTTTTTTTTTTTTCAGAGAGATGTTTATACGAACAGTGTTATCAGCTTCTAAAACCCAACTTCTGGCGCCATTCGTTGCTATAGCGGAGAAGAGGAAGTTCAAAGTATTTGTTTACATAAATTTAGGTATCTAGGACTACCTTGTTTGCATTTAAGTGTAGAAGAGGGAAAATCATCTTGATTTGTTAAAATAAGTTCGTAAAATCATTCAATGCATTGATTATGATACGCTTTCCAACATACCAGAAATCATAAGAAAATGCTGTAGTTTTGAGGGAACTAAACTATGGTATAACGTTTGAGGTTCACATACACTCAAGGAAAGTAAAATCCCAACACCACGAAAAAATAGTTGTAGAGGAATGAAATGGCGGCAATACATTTGTATAGGTAACATATTTAATCGATTAAGGTTTCAAGATCAGCGTATTGTAAGCGGGAGAAGAGTCATTTTAAATGTGAAATGCTGGTACATTAATAACCGGTGTAACCGCCAGAATGTTGAATGCAAGCACGCAAACGTTCATGCATTGTGTCGTACAGGTGCTGGATGTCAGTTTGTGGGATGGAGTTCCATGCCTGTTGCACTTGGTCGGTCAATACTGGGACGGTTAATGCTGGTTGGGGGTGACGCTGGAGTTGCCGTCCAATGATGTCCCATACGTGCTCGATTGGTGAAAGATCTGGTGATCTAGCAGGCCACGGCAACATGTTGACACTCTGTAGAGCATGTTGTGTTACAACAGCGATATGCGGGTGAGCGTTATCCTGTTGGAAAACATTCCCTGGTATACTGTTCATGAATGGCAGCACAACAGGTTGAATCACCAGACCGACGTACAACTGTGCCGTCAGGGTGCGTGGGATAACCACGAGAGTGCTCCTGCTGTCATAGGAAATTGCTCCCCAGACGATAACTCCAGGTGTAGGTCCAGTGTGTCTCGGCCGCAGACAGGTTGGTTGCAGGCGCTCACCTGGCCTCCTTCTAACCAACACACGGCCATCACTGGCACCCAAGCAGAACCGGCTTTCATCAGAAAACACAACAGATCTCCACTCCGTCCTCCAATGAGCTCTAGCTTGACACCACTGACGTCGCAAACGGCAGTGGTTAGGAGTAAGTGGAATGCACGCTACAGGGCGTCTGGCTCGGAGCTGTCCTTCAAGTAACCGATTTGTAACAGTTCGTTGTGTCACTGTGGTGGCAACTGCAGCTCGAATTGCTGCCGCAGACGCGGTACGATGCGCCACGGCCATACGCCGTACACGGCGGTCTTCCCTGTCAGTAGTGCCACGTGGCAGGCCGGAACTCGATCTTCTTGAGGCAGTACCTTCCCTAGACCACCGCTGCCAACAATCATGCACAGTGGCTACATTCCTGCCAAGTCGTTCTGCAATATTGCGGAAAGAAAATCCACCTTCTCATAGCCCTATTACACAATTACACGACCTCATTCAAACTCCTTGAGCTGTTGATAATGGCTTCTTCGTCTTCTTAAAGGCATTTTTGACTAACATTAACACCCTACGTCGAATTTCAACGATAACTAACGCTCACGAACGTTACAGCGCGTATTTACAGCAAACCTGCTTTGCATGTTCCGAGGGCGCTACTAGCGCCACACGTATGCGCCGATCGCGAAATTTGCATAGACGTCCATCTTACAGATGTACTCTCACCGCCTTCCAACTGTCGTTTATCTAACACAACCCCTTCTTGGTGTTAGGATTTTTTTTTCCGTCAGTGTATATCAAAATTAAATGTCTTTGTGCCCGTGTTACCTATTTTTATTATAAAGAGCTACCACACATAAGCCGTTTTATAATTAAAAATCCCATCTAAATCGGACAATTTTCACGAAAGCTATCGTGCGAAAATAATGGCTAACGAATCTCACAGAGGCGCACTGCCCGCAATTGCTGATAAAAAATTTTTTTTGGCGGAACTGCTTCCAAAGTCGTTACGGAACAACGTATTGTATTTCGTCGCAATCGAAACATTTTTGCTCAAGTTATGAGGAAAATGGCTGTGGAATAAATCTCGCTCCTGTGCCCTGACCTTTGACAACATTTCGATATTCAACAGAACCGGTTGAGTATACCTCCGGAACAACATGATAAAGTTTTATCGCAATCGAAGCATTTTTACGTAAGTTATGACGCATAAAGGCGATGGAATGGATCCCGCTACTATGTCCTGACCTTTGACCCCATTTCGCCCATTATCAATAGGGTTCGTACCCAGTTGTCTTCTACCACATACTAAAATTTTATCAAAATCGAACCATTTTTATGCGAGTTATCGTGCGGACAAACAGACAGACGGACAAAGCTGGGACATATACGCTTCTTCAACCTACTGTTGGAAAACACACACACACACACACACACACACACACACACACACACACACACACCTCAACCATGTAAGGAATTCTATTGAAACCTCAACCATGTGAGGAATCCCATCGAAAAGTAATGGCATGTCTCCCTGTGTGACGTTCCCTCTACTAAGATAGCTTTGTTCAGTACATGACATTTGTTTCTCTGTACCTGGGGTTTTTCAAATTTTTCTGAATCGCGGACAAACGGAACAGGACTGGAGAGCCCGTGGAGAAGAAAAGTAGAAATCCATGCGTTTCTCATGAAATATGGATTATTTCAGAAAGGTTTTGAATCCTAAGAAAGAAAGGACGCAGTTAACATGAAATCTATGTTACAAAGAATTTCGAAATAGGTACTGGATAACGCTTACATTTTCAGTACTCTTAAAGAAATTCTGTGTGTGTGTGTGTGTGTGTGTGTGTGTGTAGATATTCATATCTCCATTTAGAAAATGTATTTTCTTCCATTTTAGAATTTCCTTTGTGTGAACAACGTCTCGCGGGATATTGGAAAGTGCTCCGCGTGCCACGGGTTGAACACCACTGCTCTAAAGAAAGAATTGCATTATTTCCAATAAATGGAGGAGAACGCTTGTTAAAAGTATAAAACGGGTAGGGTCGGGTAGGGCCAAAAACTGGAAATTCTGAGCTGGGCCGGGCTTTTCAAATTAACAGTCATGTGGAACATCCTCATCAGGACCGTAGCAACCTTTTCTTATCTGGGAGGGCGAGACTTGAAATTACGCCCCTGCGAGTTCAAAATTACGTCTCTTCGAGTTCCACTCGACTAATACTTGTTTTTCCCTTTCTCACACACCGCCGTCATACGAAAGGGATATGATCGTTCAAAAATCGCACTTCAGGTTTTTGACATAATTTTATTAAAAATGTAAAACTAGGTAAATACAGAAGAACCATAGGTTATAAATACCAAATAAAGAGTAAACGTTATGTGAACGGCAGAGTCGCAGAATATAGACGTACACGCGTACGCTGTACGCGGATAGTTTCCAAATTATTCGCAGATTTTGCAGATAGTTTTGGCTTGTAGATTAAAAAAATCAAAATGTTGTTTACAGCAATTAAAACACTTACTCAAGGCTTTACTCAGATTAATATATTTAATTCTATCTTAACGTGAGAATGTTCAACTATTTTTCACATCTTCCGATGGTGAGTTCTTTTGTTTTTACAGACGTTTCTGGCCTCTTGATTTTATCAAGGCCTGTTGTCAATATATAGGAACTGTAACAAAAGTTCCGTTTACACAGAAAGAATTCAAAATTTATTGCCAGGTTTCTCTTGCAGTTGCCAGTTATAAAATTAAAATCTTTTCCTTTTGTATTTTATAAGTCTACTATTTTCTAATTAAGTTGTTGAAAATCCTATTTATAATTTTCGAAGGTTCATTAACGGAACTGCTTTTCTAGATATAAAAACTTTCTTTAATTAGTATCTTGTTTTTATGAGGTTCGTAGTTCAATATTTTAAACTTTTGGCCTTAAGGTCCATTTTACACACATTTCTACGCATTCAGTCGTAATGTACTTTTGTCCTCTCTGGAATCTCTAATGTTCAAATAATTATTTATTGTTATATTAATTTTTCTTTAAATTATCTTATTCTATTGCTATCGTGATTCGCGGGTTTGCAGCAAGTTTTCTATTTTAATGGTTGTGTACGCGGATACATTTTATTTTTATACAACTCTGATGAACGGTGACAGCACAACATTTCACAGAAATGCAGAACGAAAAACAAACCACCGCACAATGAATGAGTATGGGATAGTGAACGTAACAATAGAAAGAAGCATTAGGCTTGGAAAAAATTCCAAAAATTCCCCAAAAAAAAAATTCCTCAAAAAATTCCCTGCTTGGAAAAAGTTCCAAAAATTCCAAAAAAAAAATTCCTCGAAAAATTCCCTTAAAGCTTATGTATAACCCCTCTTTCTTTTTCGCTCTGAGAACTTTCTGCGACAGAACACGGATGATTAGTTAGTTCTTCATTCCTACGACATGTTCGGAAAGGTCATGGAGGCTACCATATCAACACATGGTTTTCTATGTCTCCACTCACTGTTTTGGAAAATTCCCTTTATGGATATGAGAAGTTCACACTTCATAGCGTATGCTACTCTAAAACCTCTTTAACTACATGGAATACTTCAACAAAAGTCTTTCAAAAATACTGAAAGGTGTTTCTTTTTTTAGTGAAAATTTCTATTTTATACATCCCCCACAGCATGAATTTACGCCACTGGAATGACCATTCTGGGAGGGCAACCGCCCTTCCTGCCCTCCTCCCCCGGTAGCTATGACCCTGAACATCATCATAAATGATTGTCCATCCAGCAGTGGATTCAGAATCGTTCATGATGATGATGTTCTCAAAACATTTTCTCCAAGCCAAAAATTTTTTTTTTTTTTTTTTTTTTTTTTTTTTTTGATTGGAGGTTTAACGACCACCGTGAGCAACTCAATGGGCTATAAGCAGTCGCCCGTCCCTAATTTAGGGTCACTGGTTCCAGGGAAGGAGAGAGCCAGTGCCGGAAGACAAACACAACATCCATGCCTCACCGGGATTCGAACCCGGACCCCTTACGGACGAATGATCAGAGGCCATCGCTTAGACCACTGCGCCACCGGGGCGGCCCAAAAATTTTCAGGGAACATTTTTCTCTGAAATTTAATCAAGGAGTCATCTGTGAGATTTTTGAGTACCTGTTTCTGACCATCCTGTATGTGTATTTGTTTTTGTGAAAGGGCGATTTGATTGGCAGCTATTCACGATTCCGAACTTTTGAGTAGAGGTGGGACGAATCCTTAACTTTCTGAAATTCGAATCCTAAAAGGTTCTGGAATCCCTCGAATCTCCCGAATATCGAATTTCTAGAATCCTTCACATAAGAATAATTATAAGAAAAAAAAGGGAAAGAAAAGATTTCTACTTAAAACTAAAAGTTTTTAATTGAAGGAAAATTTGAAATCTGTGTTTATTGAAAAACAAATTAAAGAATACAGTTTTCGAAAAATATGCCCATATTTATTAAGAAAATACAAATGAAATTTATAATTTACATTTACTAAATGAAGTACATAACTCTTGAGTCTTGAGGTTCATTTCCATTTTCTGAACATAATTTGACAAACAAATATTTGAGTAACAATTCACATTTTTGACATTTTTCTTTAATAACAAAAGTTTCAAAACCTTTTTAAATCAAAGCAGGTGTAGAGGTGGGGAGGATTATTTCAAGAGTTAATGTAGATAAACACTAAACATGGAACATTAAATTGAGTAAATTCTTTCCAAGAAATTAAGAAAAATCAAAAACATATTTATTTTAAGGGTTAATAAAAACACTAAACACTGAACTCTTTCAGGGCAATGTAAAGAAATCAGAAAACTTTAATGGAGATTTTTATTTTAAAAACACTTGAATTCGAACTCGCTCTGTGTCTAGCCTACTGCGTTTTTTATCAGCTATGACACCTGATGTGCTGAATAGTTTTTCTAACATTACTGTCGATGGTGGTGTGATTAAGAACTTTTTAAAGAGTTCTAACTCGCTCCGGGTCTAGCCTACTTCGTTTTTTATCAGCTATGACACCTGATGTGCTGAATAGTTTTTCTAACATTACTGTCGATGGTGGTGTGATTAAGAACTTTTTAAAGAGTTCTAACTCGCTCCGGGTCTAGCCTACTTCGTTTTTTATCAGCTATGACACCTGATGTGCTGAATAGTTTTTCTAACATTACTGTCGATGGTGGTGTGATTAAGAACTTTTTAAAGAGTTCTAACTCGCTCTGGGTCTAGCCTACTTCGTTTTTTATCAGCTATGACACCTGATGTGCTGAATAGTTTTTCTAACATTACTGTCGATGGTGGTGTGATTAAGAACTTTTTAAAGAGTTCTAACTCGCTCCGGGTCTAGCCTACTTCGTTTTTTATCAGCTATGACACCTGATGTGCTGAATAGTTTTTCTAACATTACTGTCGATGGTGGTGTGATTAAGAACTTTTTAAAGAGTTCTAACTCGCTCCGGGTCTAGCCTACTTCGTTTTTTATCAGCTATGACACCTGATGTGCTGAATAGTTTTTCTAACATTACTGTCGATGGTGGTGTGATTAAGAACTTTTTAAAGAGTTCTAACTCGCTCCGGGTCTAGCCTACTTCGTTTTTTATCAGCTATGACACCTGATGTGCTGAATAGTTTTTCTAACATTACTGTCGATGGTGGTGTGATTAAGAACTTTTTAAAGAGTTCTAACTCGCTCTGTGTCTAGCCTACTTCGTTTATTATCAGCTATGACACCTGATGTGCTGAATAGTTTTTCTAACATTACTGTCGATGGTGGTGTGATTAAGAACTTTTTAAAGAGTTCTAACTCGCTCTGGGTCTAGCCTACTTCGTTTTTTATCAGCTATGACACCTGATGTGCTGAATAGTTTTTCTAACATTACTGTCGATGGTGGTGTGATTAAGAACTTTTTAAAGAGTTCTAACTCGCTCCGGGTCTAGCCTACTTCGTTTTTTATCAGCTATGACACCTGATGTGCTGAATAGTTTTTCTAACATTACTGTCGATGGTGGTGTGATTAAGAACTTTTTAAAGAGTTCTAACTCGCTCCGGGTCTAGCCTACTTCGTTTTTTATCAGCTATGACACCTGATGTGCTGAATAGTTTTTCTAACATTACTGTCGATGGTGGTGTGATTAAGAACTTTTTAAAGAGTTCTAACTCGCTCCGGGTCTAGCCTACTTCGTTTTTTATCAGCTATGACACCTGATGTGCTGAATAGTTTTTCTAACATTACTGTCGATGGTGGTGTGATTAAGAACTTTTTAAAGAGTTCTAACTCGCTCCGGGTCTAGCCTACTTCGTTTTTTATCAGCTATGACACCTGATGTGCTGAATAGTTTTTCTAACATTACTGTCGATGGTGGTGTGATTAAGAACTTTTTAAAGAGTTCTAACTCGCTCTGTGTCTAGCCTACTTCGTTTATTATCAGCTATGACACCTGATGTGCTGAATAGTTTTTCTGACATTACTGTCGATGGTGGTGTGACTTTTTAAAGAGTTCTAACTCGCTCCGGGTCTAGCCTACTTCGTTTTTTATCAGCTATGACACCTGATGTGCTGAATAGTCTTTCTGACATTACTGTCGATGGTGGTGTGATTAAGAACTTTTTAAAGAGTTCTAACTCGCTCTGTGTCTAGCCTACTTCGTTTATTATCAGCTATGACACCTGATGTGCTGAATAGTTTTTCTGACATTACTGTCGATGGTGGTGTGACTTTTTAAAGAGTTCTAACTCGCTCCGGGTCTAGCCTACTTCGTTTTTTTATCAGCTATGACACCTGATGTGCTGAATAGTCTTTCTGACATTACTGTCGATGGTGGTGTGATTAAGAACTTTTTAAAGAGTTCTAACTCGCTCTGTGTCTAGCCTACTTCGTTTATTATCAGCTATGACACCTGATGTGCTGAATAGTTTTTCTGACATTACTGTCGATGGTGGTGTGATTAAGAACTTTTTAAAGAGTTCTAACTCGCTCTGTGTCTAGCCTACTTCGTTTATTATCAGCTATGACACCTGATGTGCTGAATAGTTTTTCTAACATTACTGTCGATGGTGGTGTGATTAAGAACTTTTTAAAGAGTTCTAACTCGCTCTGTGTCTAGCCTACTTCGTTTATTATCAGCTATGACACCTGATGTGCTGAATAGTTTTTCTGACATTACTGTCGATGGTGGTGTGACTTTTTAAAGAGTTCTAACTCGCTCCGGGTCTAGCCTACTTCGTTTTTTTATCAGCTATGACACCTGATGTGCTGAATAGTCTTTTTGACATTACTGTCGATGGTGGTGTGATTAAGAACTTTTTAGAGAGTTCTAACTCGCTCTGAGTCTAGCCTACTTCGTTTTTTATCAGCTATGACACCTGACGTGCTGAATAGTTTTTCTGACATTAATGTCGATGGTGGTGTGATTAAGAACTTTTTAGAATGTTTCCTCAAATTTTGGAAATAGCGAGCTATTTTAAATAGTTGTGTACAGATAGATGTAGACGATCTTCTTCGGATGTTTTCTGATATTAGAACTGGTCATGCTAACAAAAATTCGAACAAATATAGATCTAGAACAAGCACCAAATGCCAAGTTTTTTAAGTTGAGTTTCGAATGGCGAAAATAGCGCGAAAATTCGACTTTTCGAATCTCGAATCTTTTTTTCAAGATTCGCGGGATTCGAGAATTTGGATGTCCCATCCCTACTTTTGAGCATTTGTGCGTAAGTATTTTACCCGCCCAGGATATCGGAAGTTCTATTCTGGACAATATCTCCCATAAAATACCAGAAATAAATGTGAACATTTTCAAGTGTGTTAACCTTTCAGTTTTGCCACAAAGATTCAGGTATTTCCTTTTTTTTTTTTTTGTTTTTCTTTTAACGATTGATGCTTTACTGCCCTTAAAATATTTCACGCAAACGGAAAACTTTCCCCGCATTTCATCATCATCTGTTGTGCGCACTTTTTCCTCATTTCTTTGCGGCACCTGGTTTCTTCATTTCCAGCAAAACATTGTTTTGTTTTATGTATTTCTGCGATGCTATATCAGTTCCCCTAAAAATACTCCTAAACAATCATCGGCATTTTGGTGGACAATTCTGGGTGGCTCTATTCAGGAAAATTGCTTTCCTCTTTCGACAATTTCTTACGCCGCGTGCACCCCACAGCTAGGAGTGAGATGGGGAGGAGGAGGGGGTCTAATAATGACTGGAATTGGTCTTTACGAGGCTCACCTTCCACACACCCGAACACTTCTAAAAAGCCCTTCACCTTCGGGTTGGACATACCTGCGGCATTTTGTCATGGTCCAGTTGCTACATGTCATGGTTCCGGGTGACCGAACCTAGCAGTGTCTTCTAGAAGGAGGAAGTCTTGGTGCCGAAGTTTGTTTGAAAAGCCCCCCCCCCCTCTCCCTAAAATGCGCGACGATTTCTTCCTGATTTGTCTATGACGCTTCCCTTTTTTTTATCTTCTGTAACCTTCTTCGGCAGGAATAAACAGTTTTTCGACCTAAGCTACTTCTCTGCCCATACAGACACATGTCTCAGGTATTTTAATTTGCTTGGTCTCATTTTGGGGTAGATCGCGAAATTCTTAAGACGGGATTGAAAGTATGCAAACGGCGTATGCACCAACCGCTCATCCCTAAATTCGCCTGCGCGTGAAGTGAATATGCGACTTAGGCAATTCATTAAAACTAAAGGAAAGAGAGCGGGGTAAGAATTGAGAAGAAACAAAAGAGGTCGTGGCGAAAAAAAAAAAAAAAAAGTGAGACTTTTACGCATTGTATTTTACACAATCCGGCGTAGAAAACAAAGTTTTTACATCGCCTTTTTGATTTCCGAAGATGTGTGTTTGTGGCTTTTTAGTTTAATGACCTTTATGCGTGTGTGCGGATTGAAAGTTACACTGCTGGCCACCCAAAATGCAACACCAAGAAGTACACGAGATAGCAAAGCCAGATTTACTGGGCACATAAGAACAGATACAAAGATGAAACGATTGAGCTTACAGGCCCGTGCGACTTGCGGAACACGCAGACATCAATAGTTCGTGTGGTCCCCATGGCTGGCAATAGCGGCCGCTACACGCCGCGGCATCGAACGAAAGAGGCTTTGGATGTTTGCTTGGGGTATGTCTGTCCAGGCTGCTTCCACACGTTGCCACAGTTCATCAGGCGCAGCCGCAGGTGGTGCTTGCCGGGCCACCCGGTTGCCGACCAGCGACCAGACGTGTTCGATGGGCGAGATATTGGTAGAACAGGCGGGCCACGGCAGCAGTGACACCTGGTGGGTCGTGAAGAATTGTTGCACGATGCGTGCCACGTGCGGGCGCGCATTGTCCTGTTGAAACGTGGCCGCTGGCAGGTCCTGCAGGTAAGGGAGGACTACAGACTCGAAAACGTCGGAGATGTAGCGGTGGGTGTTGAGTGTACCGGCGATGCGTACCAGAGCGGTGCGGGTGTCATATCCAATTGCGCCCTAAACCATATCGCCAAGCGACGGACTGGTATGGCGATGCATAATGAATGCGTCATACAGTCTATCGCCGCGGTGCCGCCACACGCGGATCCGACCATCGTGGTGTTGCAGGCAGAAGCGGGATTCGTCGGAGAAGACAATGTCGTGCCATTCCCTAGTCCAGGTGCGGCGTTCAACGTCCCACTGCTGCCGCACTCGCCGGTGGTGTAACGTCAATGGTAATCAGAGCAATGAACGCCGTGCGACAAGTCCCCGCTCCTACAAACGACGTCGAACGGTACGTGCTGACACAGGTTGTTGCGCAACACACCCTAATTCCTGCGCTAACGTTCGTGATGTGGCGGTGCGAGCCGTCAATGCCCGCTGCACAACATGCCGGTCCTCTTGTTCGGTGGTGTGCTGCGACTGCGGCAATCGGTCCATCCGTCCGTCCGGACGGACCGATTGCCTGGACCCACCAAATCGATACTCCTCCTGGACCCACCGAATCATCCTGGACCCTCCCTCCTGGACCCACCGAATCCATACTCGCTTCACGCTGGCTGGATGTCGTCCCACACTGGCGCCGATGTCTCGGTACGATAAACCGCTGTCGCGATAAGCCACTATTCGTCCTCTGTCGAACTCCGAAACGTGCTGGAATGACTGCCGTATTCTGCGACGAGGCATCAGGAAGCTTCCCACGCACAGGTCCAGCAACACAATACACTTCCACTACTTACACCCCGCCTTCTGTGCACCCTTCTTATAGTGCTTCTCGGTGGCGTGTCGAGCGCACATGATTTGCATATGCCCTGCAATGCTAATCGTTTGCATGTCCTCTCGCGGGCGACGCATGCTACGAATTTCAGGTCAATCGGATGCTTCCTTCTTGGTGTCGCATTTTGGGTGGCCAGCAGTGTAGAAACTATAGAAACCACTGATTCGCCTAATAATAAAAACCGAAGCTCACGTGAGCTATCATAGGTTGTTATGGTTGGTTAGAAATCGCCACCTAATCATGCTAGGCAAATGGCCCTGGCCGTTGAGATCGGAGGAGGATTTGTTTATAAGAAGACGTCTAACAACTTAACATGGCTGCCGAGCCGCTGATGGCGTTTGGCGGCAGCGGGACACAAACCTAGGATTGTAGCTTCAAGTCGTGTGCTTTAAATACCAAGACGCCTGTTGGTTTTCAGTTTTGAAATACAAGATGTCCCATAAAGGTGTAACCAATTTCAAATAATCATAACAGTTTTAATATAAATGATCTCAATACACAACATGTGTCAATTGACAGAACAGAAACTTTTTATAGACATTCGACATGGGCACCGTTTATCACGTGGTCAATGTCCAAACGGTATTCCAGTTCCATCCATGTTCATTCGAGAATGTCCGTATTAACTTTCTGCAGTGCGGGTGTAATCCTCCTCTTTAGATCAGCAATGTTTGCAACAGAAGTACTGTAAGCCTCACCCCTGATGAATCCCCATCATAAGAAAAAGTTACAGGGTGTTAAGTCCGGCAAACGTGGGGGCCATGCAATGCGACCACCACGCCTAATCCATCGATTGAGAAATTTGGTATCCAGAGGCATCCTCACAATCAAAGCCCAATGAGGTGGCGCCCCATCTTGTTGGAAAATGACCGGAGTTGCAAGTTTACCCAACTGAGGATACGCAAACTGCTCAATCATGTCCAGGTAATTATCAACTGTCACGGTCGCTTTCTGGAAGAAAAAGGGTCCAATAGCACGGTCGACCATTATGACACACCAAACATTCACTTTTGGACTAGCATGTTCATGTTCCATTGTGCAATGCGAGTGTTCAGTTGCCCAAATTCTCACATTCTGTTTATTAACCATTCCAGAAACATGGAAAGTGCACTCATCCGAGAAACAGGAAAGATTCAGCACTTGCAACGTTCTCCAACATCTCTTCAGCAAACTGTTTACGTTTCACATGATCATCTGGGGTTATGTGATTGGTTATCTGCAGTTTATACGGTTGCGTTTCCAATCTCTGACGTAACACTCTGTGCACTGACTACTTGGGGATGGCCAGCTGTCGCGCTCCTTGTCGAGGGCTACGAGTGAACGTTTGCCTCACAAATTCTTTCATTTCTAGAACCAGCGATGGTCGTCCAGGGCTTTTCTTTGTAAGGACGCTACCAGTTTCCTTGAATGACTTATATCACTTTCTGATGCTGTTACGTGTGGACGGTTTGCTCCCATATTTTGTTATGAAATTCCGCTGAACCTGCGTTTCGGATCGGGTTTCATATAAACCACTCCACAATCTGTGCTTTCGTCGCAGGATCCATTGGGTATACTTCTAGAAAACTTGAGGGTATTCCTTACCACCTGCAACAAACAGAATGCTAATATTAGTTTTGTATATTATGTGAAATTGGTTACACCTTTTTGAGACACCCTGTATTACATTACAAGGTGTACAACATTTTGAATAACACTTCCTGTTTTTCCATCATGAAATATATACTTTCTTAAAGTTATACACTCGGTAGACAGAAAATTAGAGATAGGGGTGATGGGTAGTTGACATGGGCATCCCCGTGCAGAGTGGCCCAAACCTAACTCAGGTTATAAATAACCGGACAGTAGGACTTCTCAACAGTGTATCGTAAAAACATTAGAGATACTTACCTAAGAGCGTGTTGGTTCTCGTCTAGCGCTAATAACAGCCTGTGCACGCCGAGGCATCGACTCCATTAGATGCTGGAGGATTTCGGAGGCAATACCAGCCATGTCTCTAGCAGCATTGTCCACAACTCCGCCATAGACGTCGGTCCAGGATCCACGGATCTGATGTTACTGTCCACGGCATCCCAGAGAGCTTCCACAGGATCTAAATTAGGGGACTCTAGGGCCCACTGAAGGATTTCAAGCTCAGATAAGTGTTCCTGCAACAACTCCTGGGTGGTTTCGGTTCGGTGTGGCACCACATTGCCCTGCTGAATTGGTTGAAGGATGCGCGAAGGCAATGAAAGCGTGTAGGTAATCAGCCAGCACATGCTGGTAGCGCGCAGCGGTTAAGGACCTCTCCAAACACACTAAGGGACCTAATGTGTCCAATGAGAAAGCTCCCTAAACCATCACAGATCCACCACCGGCTTAAACAGAGCCGACCTTGCACTGCGGGGCCATGGCTTCATGCTTTCGAAGCCACACCCGCACCCTCCCGTCAGCTCGGTATAGCTGAAAACGGGATTCATCTGACCACACGATACATCGTCACTCTGCTGAGGTCTAATTTTGATTCCCGGCATCAGGCGAGGCGTAATTCCTGATAACAAGCAGTCAAAAGTGGCCCACGAGTGGTGCGTCAATGTATGCAGCGTGCGTTGTACCGTTCGTTCGTTGTCGCTGCGTGGGCCCTCGACATTTAACCTGGATGTGATTTGCACCGCCTTTGCCAAGCAGTTGGTCTATACGAGCCTGAATAGTCTACGTAGACTCCGGTCATTAACGGCGTGTGGTCGGCCACCTCTTGCTCTCTCTCGGATCCTGGTACGTTCGTCGATGGTATACTGGCGGTACACCCTTGATACGGTTTCCCTTGGGAATCCTAGTGTTCCTATCGCTTGGGCGATACAATGATCTGTCTTGCGCGGACAATATATCCATGATGAAAATCGCTCAATCAGCCCTGCTGTCAGTCTATTTATCGCCTGCGTTTGGTTTGGGTCTCTTCCACGCACCATATCAATTGCCCATGAGTAGACAGTTACAAGAAGTGTAGCCCCAATTGTTCATGTTCCTCAGCTCTTCTAAGTGGCAGGCTTGAACGGATGAGACCGTCCGATTCTTAATCGGCAAGAAATAAAGCACGAGTTCTGAACACTTCGTGACCTTCTGAAGAAGCAACATGACCTGAGCGATTCAGCAATTCATTAAATTACTTCAATCCAAGACTCAACAACCCAGGTTGCTGAGATTGCAAGTCAAAGAGACTCAGTCCTTCAGGTTCCTCAGCTTCGCCGAGAATAATTCCTGAGCGATTGAGACTACCGTTTCCACAGCCTTCTGAAGCAGCGGAATACCCTCAACTGATAGCCTTTGTTTTGACAGTGTTGTCATCAACTTTTTCGGATGCATGAGTTCTTAGTATATCTTCCCTATAGTTACACCAAGCATGAATCTTTTCATGCTTCTTTGAGTTGTCCACAGTCTCTGTATGTATATATATTTTTTATTAAAGTCCACATCTTTGATCCATAGGTAAGAACTTAAAAGACGAATTAATCAAACATTTCCTTTAAGACATAATGGTAAATTGCTCTTGAAAATAGTACTGTTCTTTGTTAACTTTCTAGAGATCTATGGACACTAAACCGAAATATAAATGAAAATGCTGCTGGTAGTGTTTTAAGCTTCCTTCGTAGTATTGGAGCTCGTCAGGGCAGTAGCTATGATGAGGCTAGAGGGGCTCAGACCCCCTGCAAAGCAACCTCTCCTCCCTGGGAAAATTGCACGTTGCTGCAAATTCTTCTAACTTTCATTTTCGGTGGTTTATGAAAATGACTTTTGTATTTCATTATAAGTATAAATATTTTACCTTATGTTGTCCTGCTTTACACTTCTTAAAAACAAGAAGAATTGAAGTGATACAGTACGAACGAGGAATAACTACAAAGAAATTACTTTTCGAGGTGAATGTGTATGAGAAACTGTGCCAATGATTTGCTGCTGTATGGTGACGGGGCTCTTTGGTTTTTTGGGTTAGGGGAGACAGGGGGAGAGAGAGAAATGCCATTTTTTTACCTTTTTCGGAGAAACGTAAAATTATAAAGAACATTACAAATAAAAAAAAAGAAAAAAAAAAAAAAAGAAGGAGGTACAAAGAAAGAGGGACTGAGGTGGACGCGCAGTCGTGCAGAAGGCTAAATCCCTGTTCGTCATCTGCGAAGTGCCTATGAATTGCTAAGCTGCTGTTTAAAAACTTCCAAGTACAACTTTTGGAGATGACAATCCTTTTTTTGGTGTAGATATGACAAGGATAGTAAGTCAGATATCCGAAAATTTGAAAATGTCGTCGTCCTGGAGCGGGAATCGAACTCGCGTCTCCCAGATAGCGCTCGGGTATGCTATTCATGATAACTTCCAAGTAATTCCTTGCCTACAAAGAAGCACTGTCGTGGGGACATTTTAACTAAATGCATCTATCTACGCATTAGAGCTGTGCCAATGATACTAAGAGTAAATCCTTGCTCGTGCACGGAAGAGAAAAAGAGCTTTCAACATCTTCTCGTTCATTGTTTTTTTGGTTCAATAGAAGTGGTTTTGTGATGCCTGTTTTGGAAAAACATTTTCTTTTGGCTAGATTCTGGTGCTCTTGGTTTTTGAGAGGGAAAGGGGCTTCGGCTGTTGACCATGGTAAGAAGTTACTATCGCGTAGCACAAGCGAAGGAGAATCCGTGATTAAAGATGGAGAGAAAAAGTAAGACCGAAGAAGAGGAGTAGAAAAAGCTGAAATATGGCATCAGTAAATCCTCGATGTCATTGCGTGGGTGCCACGGAAAAATGGCCAGAACAGTAAACTAAAAAAAAAAAAAGATAGATAAAAGAAAAATCACACTAGTTGTGAGTTATTTTGCTTCCTGCGATAAGGGATGTGCAGCTCAACTATTATCAAGCAAATTTAAAGAATGTGATTTATTTTTTATATTTCAAGAGAGTTCTGTTTTCCTCCCCCCTTTTAATCTCATATTTTGTATTTTATCTAATTGCTTTTACTTTTTTTTTGGAGTAATTATTTGCTAATGAAGAAAAATAACAAAACGAGAATAAAAACAAGGACAACTGCATTCCTGAAAAAATGCGGTTTGCAGTTGAACACAGAGACCTTCTACCAATTTTTTTTTGGAAGAGTCAAATCGAGGTTCAACAGTGAGGATGTTATAAACTTAATACAGTACATAATTCGGACCACGTCAGAAGACAAAGGAGTAACTGAGTATCCAGGACCCGAAGGCATATGGCTCCTTTTCCTCATGCTACTTACGCCCTGATTCAGAATTTGTTCGTGCTACTTCCAAAGAACCTACAACTTCCAAAATGACACGCAGTTTGGTCTTACGGTTCGGTTGTAAGAATGATGTAGTATCACTCAGCAAGCAAAAGAGCGAAATGGAACTTCCGTAGTAATAATGATGAGTGATTATAATGGGAAGCGAGTTTTTATTAAATGATGATTGTTTCTAGAAGAAGGAAAAGAAGACATTTTCTGCCCTTTTAATTTCAAAGTGTAGTTGAAGAACTAAAATGAGGCTTGGCAGTTCCGAGTTGTCCTTTCGTCTATTCGGGGAACAGAGCTTTCCACGACATTAAGTTTCTCGGTCAGTGTCTGGAAAGAATGCTCCCTCTTTTCACTAGTGACACGGAAAAACACCAGGTCAGAATTCTTACGGAGGTTTCTCCGTCGTCTGACGACGGACGCCGATAGGCAATCAATCGAGCTAAGGGCCAAGGATCAATCAAGTATTATTTAAAGACTTGACTTTCATAATGCGTGTCCTACCGCCAGAAATGACTTCAGTGCAATAGGATACAATAGATCACATTTTTTTAAGAACAGTAATAAATGACAAAAGCAGAATTCTCGAGCATTTTTTTTTCTTTGAGAGAGGATTCATTCCCCCACGAGTCTTTTGGAGATATTGGGAACATTATTATTTGAACTGAGCATTAACAAGCCTACAGGGAATAAAATTTTAATTTATATTAAAATATTATGTTTTCTAATCGTGAAACCGCACAACAGAAAGTTTATGACAAGTCTGCGACAGATATCATGGTGGCAAAACAAATCTGTAGGAGGTCACTGGGCAAGATACCTACTGGATGTGAGAAATGATAAAAGTTTGCGCGAGATTAAAAAATAAGAAAAGAAGCTTACCACCTTTTATTTTCTTCGACCTACAAAAAAAGCCTAGCGTAGGTACTACTGCAATTGCAATGATAACTAGGATCACAACACTCTGACCTCAGTACCTGCAATTTTGTCTCCATTTTCAAGCTGAAACACAAATATTCATCGAATAAAATCATATTTCATAACAATACCGGGCAGAGGGAACAAAACCAGAAAAAAATAAGATTACGGGAGAAATCTTTGCGCCGTACTACTTCCGTTTTCGGATTTTTTTTTTACCTCATTTGCTCTTAATACAGAGGGTGAGACTAAAGTTTTGCAATATTTGCATAAACGCATGCAAATATTGCAAAACTGTTTAAAAGATTTCAAGTCGCGCACTGCAGTCAGTCGAAAGGGATATAAAGTGGTAGTCGTTGCAGTGAACAGCAATTCATGTCGTCTTTCTGTCTGTGGTCGGGACGCCTAAAAGACGAACAGCCACAACCGGCTAATTTGGAAACTTTTGCTTTACGAGTTTGAACTCAGCCATAGCACTGCTCAAGCAACACGAAGCATTTGTCATGGGAAAGGGGAAGGTTCTGTGGACCACAGCACCGCAACCAGATGGTTCAAGAAATTCCGTTCAAGTGCCAGAAACATAGACGATAACCAAGGTCAGGTAGGCCGCGAAAAATGAATTCGGAAGCCGTGCGTCAGGCCGTAGAGGCAAAATCCGATAACCAGCACTCGGAGATTATCAGGCGAGCTGGGCATATCACAGACCACCGTGGTTCGTCCCCTTCAGGACCTCGTCAAGGTCTACAGGAGCTGCCGCATTGTCCCACACGAACTGATGCCAGCTGAAGCAAACCGCCGAGTGGAAGTGTGCACGGAACTCCTAGAAAACCAGCGCGATGTACGTTTCATCAAGAGAATTGTTACGTGCGATGAAAAGTGGGTCTATTTCCGTAATCCTAACACCCAACGGCAGTGGTTGAGTCTTCCTGAACATGTTGCCAAACGTGGGCGCTTCGAGCAAAAGGTGATGCTCTGCGTCTGGTGGGATTTCGAGGGGATAATTCATCATGAATTTGTACCAGACGGTCGGACCATCAACGCCAACCTCTACTATGCACAGCTTGAGAGGATATATATCCCGTTTTGGAGGAGAAGTACCCAGCACTGGTGAACAGAAAGCGCGTTGTCCAGCAGTAGGACAACACTCGGCCACGTACCGCGCGAACGACCCGGGCAAAACTCTAGGAACTTGAGTGTATCGAACTGTTGCCACATCCAGCATATAGTCCGGAGCTTGCCCCGTCGGATTACTACTTGCTCCGGTCCATGGGCCACTTTCTTCGCGGGCGGCACTTCAACAACCAAGAGGAGGTGACAGCTGGGGTGAAGGAGTTCTTCGCCTCGAAGGACAAGAACTGGTACCGCCGCGGGATTGAAAAACTGGCAGATAGATGGCTAAAGACGATGCAACACGATGGCTTATACTTTGAATGTTAGTCAGCTTTCGTCGTGAAGGTACGTATGAAGACATAAAGTGACTCAAGTATTGCAAGACTTTCGACTCACCCTCTGTACAAACATTTATGTAATTCAATAATATTTAAACAATAATACAGTGTAGTAAAAACAACACAGAGGAAAAAAAAACGATTTTGGGAGAAATCTTCGCTCCGTAGTACTTCCTTTTTGGGAAAATTTCTTACCATTTTTTTATTAAATGCAAACATTTATGTAACTCAATGATCCTCGTATTTAAATAATAATACAATGTAGTGAAAACAACACCGAGGGAAAAAAAACGATTGCGTGAGAAATCTTTGCTGCATTTAGCTTCCGTCATCAAAAACTCTTGTCTTCATTTTAACGATTACAGGAGAAATCTTTGCTCCCTCCAACTTCCACTTTCCGAAAATGTTTCCCCGTTTTCGGTCTTAAATACACAAATTTATTTAATATAATGATGTTTAACAACTATACTAAGGGGCAAAGGGCACATCGCGAAAAAAGAATTTCAGATTCACATAGCTACCATCTGTTTTCGGAAATTTTTGCTTGTATTTTCAAACTGAAATACAAACATTTGTGCAATACAATGATATTTAAGAATAATACCGTACAACGGAACATCGTGAGACAGAAAAAAATTACGGTTACGGGAGAAATCTTCACTCCGTCTAATTTCCGTTTTCGGAAAGTTTTGAAAAACGGATAACTTGCATTCACGATAAGAAGTCTGCAAGAGAGGATTTAACAGGGTTATGGGGATATCGTTTTTGTCTTCAGGACCAGAATAAAATCTGCGACGTATGTCGCCCGTCGCCGCGATTCCGTTACGGGGTTGTGAAACATCAGATACAGCAACTAACGTTTCATTTCCCGATGCTTATCAAGTTTATGGAACAGTCTCTGTCGTCGTATATTACCGTATATTTAAAAGCTGAAGTTTATATGCGGAGAAATAACGGTTTAGTTCGAATTCAGGTGACGAAGTTCTTCAGTATTAGCGTTCATTAGTTTTTAGACAGAAACCAGGAAAATGAAAGTAGAGTTATTTTAAAGTGATTTAATGTAAGTGTACTTGAGTATCCCAAGCCCCCTTCCTTAATCCTTAAACACATTTCATTTTTTCTTAGCACATTTATATATTTTTTTTAATTAATAAACATCAACACTGTTTCAAGTACTATATATAAATATCCCGACAGTACCTCCTTATTTGATACTTTTAATGTCACCAGAAGTGGAAGTATCCTCTAGATATTTTTTAACAGACTAAAATGCTGTTAAACTGATCAAGACAAAATTTGATATTTCCAAGCTTTGCTTAAAAATATGTTTATAGTCGATTTGCTAAAAATTGGACAAAAACATCATTTATGTATATAGTGCAAAACCGTTGTTTCTTTCCTCTCGGCTATAGGCCATTAAAAAAAAAAAAAGGACCAGCGAAATTAAAAATTTTAAGAACTCTGAAGGAAAATCTTTCAATGACGAACGAAGACAGCATATTGATAAATTTTTATACGATGAATTATTGATTAATTATTAACTAAATTTTTTTTTTTAACCGCGAACTCTACAGAATTTTTTTTATTGCATGGGAAAATGTAATTTTGACTTCATACAGATGACTACAGACATTCACGATCTAATAAATGGTTTGTTTTGCATTAAGTTTCTGTCGTGTCTAAACTTTTGAGACACGTAGATTCTTCTCCTTTAACGTCACTAGGATGCATAATTGCACCCATTGCATATACTTATTTCCTCAGTGTACACTGGAAATATACGAAAATGTACACTGTGTACACTGCAAATGCACGGTCGTATTAGAATCATATAACCACCTACTGTGACATATATTCTAAATTAACTTTCCTTTTTAGTTTCTTTCCCTATGTAAATCTTGAGTTTGTTCTCAGTTATACTTCACACTTAACGTGATATCTTTTCTCTCAAACGAATACTGTTGGCAACATAATTGTGGTTGAAGGAACGTGACGTATGCCTGCTATTAGATAAAAATCAGAGATATAAACTACGATAAAACTGTTGCTTGTGGAGCGATTAATGTAGAGCGTTGTGGAACGTAGCGTTGTTGGCGTGTGGTGTGTTTAATGTGGAGTGTTGATACCGATATGTTATGTTACGATGTGTTGGAGAAAACACCTTGAATAAAGCATCATTTCCGTAAGTCTGACTTCTGTTTTTAAATGTTTCGTCTGGCCGTTAAGGTTTAATTTAGGAACTTTTTCATCGTATGGTGATGTTTTAAAATAACGTAGCAGTACGAAAAGACGTTTACGTTATATTACCTAATAATGGGAATAACCACCCTTGGCCCGGATGATAGCGGCGAGACGGTGTGACACGGACGCAATGAGACCCTCCAAGGTTTTCTGAGGTACACGCGCCCATTTGGACTGCAGCAGAGCACGGAGGTCTAGTGGCTGTGGATCGACACGCCAAACATGTCGATCATAATAGTCCCATAAGTGCTCTATGGGATTGAGGTCGGGCAATTTCGCCGGCCAAAGGAGAACGGAGACATCGCTGTCATGTTTCTGGAACCAGTTACGCACCTTATTGGCGACGTGGCAGGGCTTATTGTCCTGTTGGTATAGACACAATCACCACCAGAGTAAACGTTCAACATGAAGGGATGCATGTGGTCAGCGAGGATGATAGGTAGCCGTTGGCGTTCAGGGACCCATCCAGTGATACCAGCGGTCTCAGGTCATACCAGGAAAACATTCCCCAGCCATGAACACTGCCACCTCCTGCCTGTACTTGACCAACAAGCGTGTCCGTGTATTGGTTCTCGTGTGTCTGAAGCCGTATCCGCCACCTCCTGTCAGTTCTGTGGAGTAGAAAACTCGATTCGTCGAAGAAGACAACTTTTTACCACTCTTACACTGTCCAATGACGGTGGTCCAGTGCGAACTGCAGGCGTCGTTGCCGATTAACTGGGTTAACATGGGCGCCTTGACGCAGCGTCGACTCTGGAGATCCATGCGCAACAGGGTTTCGCTCTACTGTTATTGAGGACACGTACCTGTGTGCCCCAGTGTTCATTTGCGTCGTCAATTGCTGCACTGTTGCGCGTCAATTGCCCTTCAGCAGTATACGGAGCCGACGTTCTCCTCCGGGGTCGATGGTTTTTGGGGCTTCACAGTTATGACGTTACGAGGTACTCGGTGTGTCAGCTGAGCGGTCCATTCTACTGCACCTCGTGAACAGCCAACGGTGTCTGCTGTTTCTGAGATGATTCCACACTTGGTGCGGCAGCCGATGATCATTTCTTTTTGAACGTCCGTCAAATCACTACCTCTGCCCATTGTGCTCACGTTATGCACTATGGCTCATCTGTCCTGGCCGGCCGCTTATATCTCCGTGTGGTCGACCTTGTCACGTGCACTCTGTGATACGCCTGGGCGGGTACATTGTGATTCCGCACAACAAATCACATCAAGTTTATTAAGAAAACCCCTTATTCTGGTGTGTGCGTGCGAGCGTGCGTGCGTGCTTGTGTGTGTGTCACATCGTTATTTTTCAGCCTCATAAAATATTGGCGAGATAGACAATTCTAGTCAGAGCATGAGGTCGAATTCGCTACCATTAAGCGCTAGCTAGCAATTAGCATGAATTTGCAAGCATTAAGCGCTAGCTAGAATTTAGCATGGATTTGCTAGCATTGAAGCATGCACGCTTTTGAGTTGCGATAAATTCTCAACACGGGCGCTGTGACGTATATTCTAATTTAACCTTCCGTTTAAGTTCCTTTATCCTTACTGTAAATTTTGTTAATTCTCGTTAAACGTTTTTCTAAGCTTAACGCCACATTTTCTCTCTCGACGAATTTTAGTTTGGCAATCCTGACAACAAGTCAGAAATCAATGACGTATGATCAAGTTAGAGATAAGCGCTGCTGTTAGAATGTTTCGGATACACACTATGTTTTGCACGACGCTATGCTTCTGAACAAACTACGTTATTCGATACTATGTGTTTTGAGGTTTAAATGTCACCATGCTCAACGTTTTGCCACTTTCGATTGTTGAAAAGCGAGTGCAGAGTTGTATACTGCTGATTGTTGAAGAGTAAAGAGAGGATTGTGCTACTTGAATATTTGTTGTGAACAAGTTATACTGGTCTATAAAAAGAAACTTCTTTTTTTTTGTCCCACAAGAAATAATGTGTGATTTTAATGGGATTTTTATGCTGAATTCAAATATGGTATTAGTTTTTTTTTTCTGTCACGCAACGTTTTTTAGTAACACACGGTCTAAGTTTGAAAAGATCGCATATTTACTAGATATAGTTATAAAACATACATAAACCTAAAACGTAACTGTTGATGATTTTCTGGTGTATTTTGCTTGTCCAACGTCTCTGGCACCAGGGCCGTAGCTTAGTCTCAGAACCGGGAGGGGGGGGGGGGATGAAGACTCATCTGGGGAACTCCGTATTTAACGAAAAGCTGTGTTCATTCATGAATATAGATACAAGTTTTGCTTCGTATTTTCGATCCTTTTGTTAATTTACTTCACGAGTGAACAATTTTTCCATACTGAAAAGTAAAAAAAAAAAAATTAAGAATATTAGGGGGGGGAATTGAACTCCCTTGAAATATGAAAAATAAATGGCATTCTTTTTAAGGAAATATCTTCCGCATGTCCTGAAATGTCACCGTACCAAATTTGGTTGCATTTGGAATCCTAAATATCTCTCTAAACAGCGTTTAAAACATATACCTTAATTACGATCGCCCGGTACAGCAGAACCCCCTTATAAGGAGAACCTCAGGGCTAACGGAAACTCTCGTTAAATTCGGGCACTCCGTAAATCTGCTTTTGGGTGAAAATTCCCAGCATGTTAAAACATGTATACGTCATAATATGCCTTTGTTTTCAAGAGTCTGCTGACCCGATACGCCCGAGTGGTGCGCATAGAACCTTGGAGTGGATGGCGGAGAGAGTCTCTTGCACAACTCGCTTGTTGAACATTCGATGACCTCCCTGCATTCTCTCTCTCTCTCTCTGTTGCTTTCCTATCAAACTTTTTCTACTAGCACATACGGATTTCCTGCGCTGTTGTAGTTTCGTCCTGTATGCCATCGTTTCTGTTCTTCCATTACAGGACAGTCGGATGCAGATTTTCTCTGCTTCGTTAAATATGGAATTTCTTTAATTTTTGTTATTTTGTTTGTTAAAAGTGATAATTTTAGCTTTTCTCTCCCTCGTCAAATACGGCGATTTCACGAAATTTTGTTCGTTAAAAACCGTCAAATTAGTTTTGAGTTAATATTATACCGAACAAACTTTTCTGTTTTCCTCGTTAAATCCGAGATCTCTCTAAAAACAGTCTCGTTATATACGTGTTATACTGTATAATTTACAAATCACTGGAAACATTTTAATATGGTAAGATATTTTATCGCTTCTCATCATTTTGGATGATGTTTTCTCCGGTGTATTTTTATTTGCATCTTCAATAGTTTGGGCCAATCCCCGTTAAGAAATTCTGGTTGCGCCACTACGTTAATATATTACTCAAGTTAACAGGGGCGCCGACTTCAAAAAATTATGGGGGGGGGCAGGCGTGAGGAAGACCAGACGTTGGAGGGGCAAGTCTTTTCCATTGTCAAAAGGGAAATAATAATAAAAAAAAGAGAACGAAAAGATAAACTACGAGATTCGACGTATATTTTGAAACGCAACTGTAATTGCTCATCAGCAAATGAACAAAGCAACAGAAATATTGCTTTACTGAATATTTAAAAAAAATAAAATGCCTGTGATTTTATGAAAAATATCCAGAGACATTTTATTTCCTAACGTTTATAAAAAAAAATGTGAGAAATTAAAGCTGTCACTCAAGCAAAGAACGAGAAGCGCAAAAAATAAATAGATAAATAAAGGCGCTAGAGATTATACGTTTCTGTATTTTTATTTATTTGTTTTATTTTTAATAATTGTTTTAAACATTTATGACATATCACGAGAACATTTCAAACACAATACGGGGCTGGCAATCAAGTTTTTTTTTTTTTTTTTTTTTTTTTTTATCAAATGAACAATATTGAAAATGGGAAAAAGGTCTTTACTTATTTTGTTAATTATTAATTTTTTGGAAATAAATCGCTTTGGCCTCATAAAGCAGTCCATCTTATAAAGAATAATACATTTCTATAAAGCTTTTGAAAGAAATACATTTTTTTGTAATTATCACAGTACACGATAATCTGAATAGCACGGAAAAAATTGTTTCTCTATAGAAATATTTCAACTCATGCATTTTGAAAATGGCATACACACACAAAAAACAAAAACGTATTTAATTAAACAGGACGAGCCATTTTCTCTAATTTAACGTAAAACATTGTAGCGCATTTAAAGCTAATGCTAGATGAATGAAATACCACTTAAAAGCTCAGTAACATTTTGTTTTCAATTTTGCACATGGTTTTTTTACATGCTCACAGAGAGAGCAAGTCGCTCACTTATTTCGAATTACTGTCCACAGCGAAGGATGAAAATCAGAATTTTAAGTCAAGCGCAATTCATTATTGAAGACAGGTGATTTTGTTGTTGTTGTTTCCTCTCTTGAGTGCGTACTAAAATCGACCACCAGAAGAGGCATTACACGTTAACAAACTGAGTGATTTTAGGATCTACCGGGATCTTAATTGCCTCAGTGTGACAATACCACAACCTAGAATTAAGATCAATGAACGCTCCCATAATCAAGCAGTATGTAGGTCTTGTGATTCGCCTCGTCCTTCGAGACATAATGACAGGAAGCTAGCAACTATTTCCAAGACCGCATAAGACAATCTTCGTGTCTCTATACCGTTCCGAGACAGTTCCTTCAGGCCTAGGAAACAATCAACGTACGAGACTCGTAAGTAATGTCCTTGTGTAAAACAATGGCAAACGACCAGAACCTCTGCAACATCGCGCTCGGAAACCTACAAAGATAAGCTCGTGGCACCAAGGAACAAATAATTCCATTGTTTTAATTTGTTTGCAACGCTTAACGAAAACTGAATGCGTTGCTCCGCGTAATCATGCTAAGTCGGCTTTATTCAAATATGATTGCATATTTATTTTGTGGAATGTAACACAGTATGCACTTCGATATATGATTTTTTTAGGTGACCCATAAATATTACGGATACTTATGCTTTTGGTCCTGTAAATTCGCTGAATGTTCTGTTCTGCAACACATACCTCCACATTTAGACGCTCATATTCAGCTGTGAAAGCCGTATCTTACCGAAAATATGTTTGAGAGAAAAGTTTAATTAATACCACTCCGATTAAAGTGGCAGTCTATTTAATCTTTTGTTTGTTTGTAAATTTAATCATAGCGGCATTTAATCCTTTCGTTTTAAGAACAAGTGATTTTGGAGCTGCAATTTAACGAGCACTATAAGCAGATAAATAATCTAGGGGATATAAGTGGTCTCCCGTTCCTAATTCAGGGCCTCTGGTCCAAGGGAAGGAACTGGAATATCGCCATCCGACAAACTCACGCCCCTCGCCGCATCGGGAACTCGAGCCCGAGCTCACCTCGGACAAACGGTCCGAAACCAATTCCATCAGACAAACATTCCACCTATGCCTTTTCCCAGTGACGGATCCAGCATGGGGGAGTGCGGAGCGGAGAACCCCCCCCCTCGTAAAGCTATTATGCTTCTTAATTGGTCAACATTTTTATAAGTAATATATTTATTTTTGTTAAATTATAAGTGAAACCTCCATTAACGGACACCTCCGAACAACGGTATCGTACAGAACAGCTTCCGTAGAATAAACATGAACGATAACCTCCGAACAACGAAATCTCTTAACAGCGGTCAACGAACACGACAGTCAGTCCCAAATTTCTTTACTCTTGTCAGAAAGTTCCTGGATCATAACCTGCAGCTCTGAAGGGGTACTTACAAAAGCGACTATGTCGTCAGCAAAACGAAGATGAGTTAAATAATCTCCACATATTTTTATTCCCTTGTCTCTTTCTAGTTCAGCAATTGAAAAACATTATTGTTATGTGGTTTCATTGAGGTGCTCGGAAGATATGATGCCACCTTGTCTCACTCGCTTTTCTTTTCTCCTTTGCGCAATGGGGGGGGGCGGAGGGGGTTCACTTTGTCTCATTCGCTTTCCTTTTCTCCTTTCCCCAATGGGGGTTTTTACCTTGTCTCATTCGCTTTCCTTTCCTCCCTTCCCCAATGGGGAAGGGGGGGAGTGAGTGTCACCTTGTCTCATTCGCTTTCCTTTTCTCCTTTCTCCAATGGGGGTTTCACCTTGTCTCATTCGCTTTCACTTTCTCCTTTCTCCAATAGGGTTTCACCTTGTCTCATTCCTTTCCACAAGTGCTGTTTCCTTGAAGAGTCAAACTTTCCATTTGCAAGTTTCTGGAACCTTTCTCTTTCGGGTTTCGAAGCCTGGCCCAGCTTGGCCCAAGCTCAAAATTACAACGGTTCATAATACTCTAGACTCACTGGGGAAATTTTCTCATTGGAAAGTCAATGCAAAAATAGCGTTAAGACGCTGATCATTCTAGAAGCACAACTGCAGGTTTTGCAACAACCCTGAGCATATCTAGAAATGTACTCGAGTAACAAATTATGCAGTCTGAAGGCGCATGCGTACAAAACTGATTGTGACGTGTGCCTCTAAATAACTTTCCTTTCGAGTTTCTGTTTTCTTACTTACATTTAGTTACTTTTGGTTTAAACATTTACTCACTGAACAACACATTACTTTCCCGAATAGCTTCAGCAATTTGGCAGCACTGACAGGGAGTCAGAAAAACACAAAAATCGCGACATTAAATGAATATGGAAAAAGAATTGTGGGTTGACAGAGGGGACAGAGGAAAGTGTTGTTCGGGAGTAGGCAGTTAAACTTTGATACGGGCGTATAAAATTTGTTTAGATATAAGAAGTGGTCGACAAAACAGTGTCATTATTATGAAGTTGATTTTCTGTTAAAACTAGTGAGTTTTTTTTAATATATATTCTGGCAAGAGATTGTCTGGATGTTCTGAAGTACAAATGTTCACAGAATAAATTGGTTATTTGTTAGTAAACTGTGATATATATGCAGCGAAGCTATTTAAGAACTATAAGATTTTCAGACCTCTTTCAGGTCTAAACATTGTAAATATACTTTAATATTCGCCTTCAATCGGGAAGCTTCTTAGTTTGCGCCATTTTGAGCAGCGTCCGTGAGACAGGAATTGATTCTATACAGGTCGGTGCCGGGCAGCAAAGGATTAGCTATCTTGGCAAACAAGTGAACAACGTTGAGTATCACGAAAAGAATAGCGATGTACGCTAACGTGTATTTTCTAATGTATCGTGCGGATGTTGTCTGCGCGTATGTTTGTCGTTTTGTGTCAGAGAATGGAACAAACTGGGATAGATTAGATCTTCAATGTCAGCCCAGCGAAAAAATTAAACTACGTACTTAAATCTGCTAATCAAAGGGATTAACAGCTGTTGAGGCTTCAGGGAGATGTAAAATCATTGTTTAACGGGACAGAGAAGGCCTCTTGCGTCTTGATCATCATACGGAGTCGAACGTACGTGCTTGGTTCCGAAGCCAAAGACGGAACTTGCTGTCTTATGTTGACCGCCTAGTTATAGCTTGGGAGTTTATTTTCTTGGTGATCGTGCTCGCCAAAAGGAACGGTCAAGGTCCACGGTGTTAATTGGGAATGGGTACTGTATAGAAGGATTCAGTAGGGTTTTTTTCCATTACAGAACGAGTAGCACCTAAGTGAAATTTATTATGCTTGGAACGTCTATTAAATTACTTTATTAAATTTTCAAATATATAAAAAATCTTGACTTTTATTTTACCGTGTATGGTCTTGCTTTGATGGCAGACATTAGTTTTTTCAAATACATTTAGAATAAGAGGGACTAACGGCATCTTATCGTAGAAGGAACAAACCAGGATAAAATATGATGACTCTCGTTGGACCTCAAGGCTAATCTAGACTCGCGTAAAGTGACGTAAAAGTGCGAGAGCGTTACAGGAACATTAACACGTTACTTAGGCAATCAGTTAACCATTCAAAACTACAACTAAGAGGTTTAAAACTCCTTCAGGTGTGTTATGACAGTTAAAAGTGGGAATTTGCCTGGAACGTTGGTATCGCAAGGAGTTTCGTGGTGCAGTTTGATTTTTGTGGGCAAAGAAGCCCACAGAATTCAAAAATGTTGATGGATAGTGTCGCAAATTTAAATCGGACAGGGATACCGCAACGGACGAAAATCGTAGCAGCTCCATAACGGAAATCATCACAGCATGAATTGATGCAGTCCCGGTGGCACAGTGGTCTGAGAACTGGCTTCTGACCATTCATAAGAGATGGGTTCGGGTTCGAGTCCCGGTGAGGCACGGATGCTGTATTGGTCTTACGGCTCTGGTTCTCTCCTTTCCCTGGAGTCAATGGGACTAAATTGGCGACTGCTTACAGCCGATCCCCTGAAGGAATGAAACTTAATCGTAGATGCAGAAGGGAAATTGCTTTGAGGCATAGATTCTACAACACGAGCAAAAACTTTATGCGGGGACGAAATGAACAATCTCAAAACTTGTAGAGCAAGTACCCGAATGTTTTTGTAACTGTGTTAAAAAATGTTGCATGAATGGTCGCTTTATTCTTCACATCATATTGAGAGCAGTAAATACAATATGCACTTAAATACAATACTGCAATCTTTTTAATCAAGCGACGTGTTTTCGAATCCCATGCCAGAACGGTGACAAGAAAATCGCGTAATGTAACGCCTCGAAGCCAAAGCGTTTGATAACATTCGACAATCACGTTGGAAAATACTGTATACCTGAAAATTCGCAAGTTTCACAAAATTCCAGAATCACGTGATAAACTAAAGACACGAAATCAGAACTGTTTGTGAGATTACAGTCTCTCCTGGGGAAAATGGAGACTCAAAATTATTAGATTGCCCCAAACTATAAACATGCTGTTTTATACACTACAAAAATGACGAAAATGACCTTTAAAAACCTTTAATGATAAGTTAAAACCAATTTCTTAAGTACTTTCAATCCTACTTTAGGAATATCCTCAGATGAAATGAACACGACCAGAGATCACACAGGTTAATATAACATACACATTGCCAGATTACCGTATACGCATGTTTAAGGTTCAACACACTATTGGCGTAAAAAATTAATGTTTTACGAAATAAAGTCAGCATTCACGGTGAAGGATAGGGTTGTAACGTCCAGACTGTATGAGGTTCTTCTATACCCCCGATACAGATAACGGTACCTCATCATTGCAGCAACGGTCCATATTCTTAAGAACTAACGAAGTCTCTGCAAATATATCACCAGTATTTGTATCGGGAGTGTGGAAGAACCTCATACAGTCTGCATGTCACAACCATATCCTTCACCGTAAATGCTGACTCTCTTTCACAGGACATTTATTGTTTACGTCAATAGTGTGTTGAACCTTAATCATGCTTATACGGTTTAATCTGGCAATGTGTATGTGATCTCTGGTCGTGTTCATTTTCATCTGAGAATGGTCCTAAAATAGGATTGAAAGTATACTAATGAAATTGGTTTTAACTTATCATTAAATATTTTTAAATGTCATTTTGGCCATTTTTATCGTGTATAAAATGGCATGTTCATATAGTTTGGTGACATCAGCACGATTGGGTTTTGGTGATATTAGATTGCTGTTGAACAAAAGTCGGATTTCGCAGAATAGTGACTTTGGCAGATCATTTACGAATTAATATATCGCGCGATGTCACTTGTGTTATATAAATTTAAAGCGGCATGACTGCTGCATAGTGATGTATTCAAGCATCTTCTCGGGAGTGCTGAGCCCCCAGCGAAATCCAGGAACACCCTCACCCCCACACGTAGGTTTTTATGTGATCTCCCCTTATATTTAGTCCAATTGTTTCGTTTATAGTTGAATATTTGCAGAAATTAATTAAAAAGAAAACTTAAAATGATGTAAAATATTATAATAATAATAAAAAACAACCCCATCAAAATGGACATCAAAATTTCTATCATCCGTCAATAAAAAATTAAACAGTCCTCGCTAAAGGGGCAACTTTTTAAGCATTGACAACTCGGACTACTTCCGCTGTTAAAACTTAATTCCACAAAGTAGAGATGTTTGCACTGCGATACATCATCATGTTTTGGAAGCTGGCATTCAGAAATATGATGCTGTCCACAAAACAGCCGGTATTAGTCAATCGTCATGGGCCCATACTTCTCCATGAAAACGTGAGACCCCACGTTGCATACCATACAATCCAGAAGCTGCACTAGTTGAGGTAGGAAACCCCACCGCATCTGCCTTTTTCACCTGATCTGTTCCCTACAGACCGAAACTTCTTCACCTAGACATCTTTCAACAGGGTAAACAGCCAGCATTAGTCAATCACCATGGGCCCATACTTCTCCATGGTAACGCGAGACCTCACGTTGCATAACAGACGATCCAGAAGCTGCACCAATTGAGGTACGAAACCTTACCTCAGTCTTCTGGATGCAGACTTTCCTTGTATACGGTTAAGCCTCAGTGTAGCTAACGTGGCGCTAGTATTTCCAATACAACAAAATATGTTCTACCTAATTTTTAACAAAAGCAAATTATTAGAAATTGTTCTCATAAAAAGATTTTTTTCCATGGCGGTGAGAGGTTAACACTCTGTGACAAAAAAAAAAAAAAAAAAATCGAGCAACTCAAACTGGCATCCAAGCAGTTCGTATTTTTCTTTACTATTATGTGCTAATCTAAAGGGGCTGCAACCAAATGGCAGGGGAATGGTTTACACCATACGTTTTCAGCTAACACTGTAATGATTCCTTAATAATAATCAATACGCTTGTACTAAGGCGAGGACATTTTAATGCTTCTTTTTTTTTGGGGAGGGGTGTCCAGCACAGCAATTACTTGTATGTGTAGATTTCTTGGAACTTGCCTTTGCGATACACGAGCATAAGAAAATTTTTATACTCTATTCAAAATTTCTATATGTATATAACAAAATTGTGACTATATGTATGTAATCAGTCAACAAGTTTCAGTCCATTCAAAATTTGTAATTGCCTCCCCGGCAAAAACTCTCTGAATACAACACTGCTGCTGTCTATTTAGCACTAACCATTTCGTCAGGGATTTTCCTAGGGAATTGTGCTGCAGTGAAGACGATGATGAATCAGACCCAAATCCGTGTCATTTTCTTTTATGAATTTAAACTTTAACACTGTGCATCAGAGGGTGCTCGCAACATCTATCCAGCGCTTGTGGAAAGACACTCTTAGTGAAGGCAAGACAATGTTCGTTTTCTAAATTCCGGTCCGGCGATGATGAAAATGAACCACGCGATAGATCAGAAGGAGCTATCCATTACGTAAATTGACTGCATTGACTGAATTGAATTAACGGCAAATGATACGAGAACTTGGCGAGAAATTCGGAGTATACTGTATAACCATTTCCGAAATTTAACGGGCAAAGTGAAGGAAATGGAAAGATGGGTGCCACATGAGTTGACAGAACAGCACAAAACACGACGATTTGACATCTGCATTTCTCTGCTTATCGGCAACCAAATGAATGATATTGTGAGGTGCCTTGTCACGTGTGATGAAAAATGGATACTGCATAATAATTACTAACGTTCAGTGCAATGGACTGATCATGGTGAAGCCTTGAAACATACCCTAAACTTGGTGCTCCATCACAGGAACACAATGACCAGTGTTTGATGGCCTGCAGCTGGTGTGATTCTCTCCTATTTCTGAAAACCGAGTTAAACCATCACAGCGGACAGTCAAGAACTTGACATTATGTATGATAAATTGTCCACCAAACAGCCAGTATTAGCCTATCGTCATGGGCACATACTTCTTCATGATAACGCGAGACCCCCACGTTGCATACCAGAATCCAGAAGCTGCACCAGTTGAGGTATGAAACCTTACTTCATCCGCCTTATTCACCTGATCTGTCCCCTACAGACTAAATCTTCTTCAAGCACCTGCACACCTTTTTACAGGGTAAACAGTTGGCATTAGTCAACCGCCATTGCCCCATACTTCTCCATGATAACACGAGACCTCACGTTGCATACCAGAATCCAGGAGCTGCACCAGTTGAGATATGAAACCTTACTTCATCCGCCTTATTCACCTGATCTGTCCCCTACAGACTAAGTCTTCTTCAAGCACCTGGACATCACTCTACAGGGTAAACAGCCGGCATTAGTCAATCTCCATGGGCCCATACTTCTCCATGATAACGCGAGACCTCACGTTGCATACCAGACGATCCAGAAGCTACACCAGTTGAGGTACTAAATCTTACCTCACCCGACTTATTCATCTGATCTGTCCACTATGAGTTATCAATTCTTCAAGCACCTGGACTCCTTTCTACAGGGTAAATCGTTTCGCAACGAAACATCAGTTGGAACCGAAATCCGCGAGCTTGTCCCACCTCAAAGTTCGTCATTGTTGCAACGGCATATAGAAGCTTGTATGTATCTCGTTTGCAAAAGTGTGTTACTGCTGGCTGTGATAATTTCGATTCGTGAAGTTCATTTTGCATCGTATTTTGGGTGTTTGAAGTTTCCACCAACAATATTGGGACAATTCATCTACAACAGCCTAATTTCAGACATAGCGGGAGCAAGATTTTCTGATTTGGTAAGGAGAGTCTTGAAATTACGCCCCTTCGAGTTCAAACGTTCTTCACTTTCACTCAAAGTAGTACGCGGTTTTTCCTTTCACATACCTATGATGTATAAGAAAGAATTATGATCTTCAAAGATCACCCTTCCAGTTTTTCACAGAATTTTACTACAAATGTAAAAATTGGATAACATTTTGAACAAAATGTAAAAATTACGTGAACACCGACCACAGAGCTAGGCACAAAAATGCAGAATGAAAAACAAATCAGCACAAAACGAATGAGTATTAGGCAGTGAACGTAACAATAGGAAGATGGTTTCGGACTAGGGCTTGGAAAAATTCCGTTCGAGGTTAAACGCGCAGGGAAGCTTTCTGTGAAAGTGAACAAATGACTAATTAGCTCTTTGTTCCTACTACGTGTTCTCGAAGGTCACGGAGGTTTGGCATGTCCGCGTAGTGTTGCAAATAACTTCATCTACTGTTTCTGAAAATACCTTTCAGTCATATTCGGGGCACACACCTCACAGTGTAGGTTACTCTGTTACATGGCTAACTGAGAGAAATACTGTATGCGGTTAAATACAGTTTATATAGTTAAATACAGTCTTTAGAAAAGAAGATGCTGAAGTGTATAACTAACTTTTTCAGTTATAATTTTCAATAAATGTATTCCCACGTTGTGCATTTCTAATGCTTTCACCCTTCAGGTCATGAATTTACTCCCTTGGTATGACAATTTTGGGGGGCAACCGCCCTTCTTTCTCTCCGGCAGCTACGGCCCTGGTTCCAGAATATTATAGAATCGAATGGAAAAAGTAAAGACCCATAGTTAAAAAACTTAATAACATTGCATAATGAAATGAAATATAAATACTCAATTTTCGAACGCAAAAGAGTGTTTGTTCTAGGATCACTTGAAAAACCAAATACTCGATTTTTTTTATTGGAAGACCGTGAGCAACTCGATGGTCTATAAGCAGTCGCCCGTCCCTAATTTATGGCCACTGGTTCCAGGGAAGGGAGACAGCTAATGCCATAAGACAAACACAATATCCATTCCGCACCGTGATTAGAGCCCGGACCCATCTCGGACGAATGATCAGAAGCCAGCGCTTAGATCACTGCGCCACCGGGACGGCACCCTCAAAAGTACTAGGTTATGAAACCTAGTACTTTTGAGGATGCCGCCCTGATGGCATTCCTGAGTCGGGCTGAAAAATAATGATTCAAAAGTAAATACCCAAAACCCGAACGTTTCCTATCGTTCCAAAAGCACCTCAAAATTTAAACGTTTCGTAATATTTCAAATCACATGAAAAAAAGAAAAAATAAGCTCAGAACTAGAACGTTTCACTTTTATTTCAGAATCGCTTGGAAAGAAGAAAAATAAAATCCTTGTAATGTTTACTTTCTTTCCCATTTAAAACAGAATGCTTCAACGTGTAATGGGTGTCAATGAAACTACTAGAGTTGTGTTGGAAGAAGGCCGTAAATGGAG